>JAWDJE010000008.1:37189599-39937099 GCA_035047345.1 Bradypodion ventrale
AAAAATTATTCATTAGAAACTTTGCCATACGTTTGGATTTGAATGCAGTAAAAATATTGGGAACACTAGGTTGAGAAAGTATTAGAAAATGAAAGAGTCAAGATCCCGTGGGACTTTAAAATTCAAACAGCTAGATATCTGACTCATAGTACTTGATATAACTGTTGTGAAAAAGAAGAAGACCTGGTTTATTAACATTGCTATTTTGGTAAGAAGGTAAACAGTGTTCTGTGCACCACATGACCACGGAAACATTTTTAGAAGCAGATAGCACTGGCTCTTCAGCTTTGAAACTGTTGTGTTCTAATAGGGTAACCATCTTCATGTGATAACAATGTATCATTTCCTACCAGTAACAATATAGCCTTCAGCTGTATCACTATAAACCCTGTATGAGGACGCGAGCTAATGACCACCAGTGGGCAGCGGCGAGCGTCCAAGCTCTCTCGGTCCATACTCATCAAAGGCTACAGCGCGGAGTTTCCCGCCACTACCTACACCTGGACAAGAAGGGCGTGACTAACAATGACGTCACGCAGACAATAGCCAATAGGCTATCGTGGAGCCACATTCGAATGTTTTACTACTGTATATATTGAGCTATGCATCCGCCATTACCTCATGTTCCCTCTGACCACCATGCAATAAACCTGAGTTAAACCAGCCCGTGCTGTTTCCTGTGTCTTGGTTCTCATACACTAAATTGGCGACGAAGGTGGGATGATGGATTCCCAAGGAGCCAGGGCACAGAGCGGGTTCAACATTACCAAACCGCAAGACTGGGAGCTTTTTGAGATGGACTTCCAGGCGGCACTGGTGGAACTCAAAGTCAAAGACGACGAGGAAAGGAAGAGGGCCATCCTCACCCGAATGCTTGGGATGGAAACCAAGCGAACGCTGGTGAGCATCATTGCACCGAAGAAGATGAGTGACTTCAAAGCCGAGGACATCATGAAACTGCTGCGTGAGCGGTTCCGACCCTCGAGGGCAATGTTTCCCGCTCGGAGCGCGTTTTGGAGGCGAGTCCAAGCGCCGGACGAGTCGGTTGAGACCTTCGTAACAGCCATGAGAATAGCAGCCGCCCCCTGCAGATGGGACAACCTAGAGATGGCCCTCAGGGACGGAGTTCTGTGTGGCCTGAAGGACAAGGAAGTGCAGCGCAGCCTGATGAACAAGGAGCCACCACCCACGCTGGCAGAGGTTGTGGAGGCCGCGGAATCCGCGGAATCCACGAATGCTGGGGTAGACGAAATGCACCAGTGGCGTGAGTGGCGTCCTAGGGCCGGCAAAGCGGATAATTCGGTGCACGGAAAGTCCGGACAGTCGGTGCACGCAACCCGACGAACCTCGAAGTCGTCTACGGAAGGCAGCGACGGCGAGGAGGTCCAGAAGGTCCGAAAAGGAGGGCGCCGCTGCGATGGTTGCGGAGCGGCCCATGAGCGCGCGAAGTGCCCATTCAGAAAAACCGAGTGTTACAACTGCGGCCGTCGGGGGCACATCACCAAGGCGTGCAGGAAGCGGAAAGAGGTCCGGAGGCATTCACAAGACCGTTCGGCCAGGCCGGACCGTCCAGCGAGGTCAAAAGATGGCGCCCGGACCACGAGGAGGCAGGACGGCGTGGGCCGCATCTCGGACGACAGCGAGGACGACGCTCCCGTGTTCAGCGTGTCCGCAGGACAACCCCATTACTTCGTTGAGGTACTAGTACAAGGGGCCCCTATTAGGATGGAAATTGACTCGGGGTCCTCCTATTCTATAATTCCCCAGAGAGAGTTCTTGAAAATCGACCCCCAAGTGCGGCCCAAACTTAAAACGTTGAGGTCCACGCTACGAGACGTACAGGGGAACAGCATTCCAGTGTTGGGGGTCGGGAAATTTCGGGTCCGTTTTAAGAGACATTCTGCGGAACTCCCCCTAGTTGTTCTCAAAGGGGGAAGTTGTAGCCTCCTCGGGACACAGTGGTTTCAGCCTTTGGGTTTGTTCATAGGGGGGGTGCATGCCGTGGGTGCGGACCCAATACAAGCGGTCTGCGACGCGCACCCCGCCGTTTTTAAAAAAGGTCTGGGAAAGTTCAAGGGACCCCCTGTAGCCTTCGACCTAGACCCGGAGGTCCGCCCGATAAGACTCAAACCACGCAGGGTGCCGTTCGCACTAAAGGACAAAATAGAGGCGGAACTGGACAAGCTGGTGGACCAGGGGATTCTTGTTCCTGTGGATTCCGCGGAGTGGGAAACCCCAATTGTAACAGCACTAAAGGCTAACGGGGAGGTGCGCATTTGCGCTGATTATAAGTGTACAATTAACAAGGCGATCCGCCCTAATGCATACCCGGTACCGGTGGTCAGCCACCTTCTGGCCAGGCTGAATGGGGGAAAGTGTTTCGCTAAGCTCGATTTAGCACAAGCCTACCAGCAACTCCCTGTAACCCCCGCCACGGCAGCGGCACAAACAATAGTTACACATAAAGGGGCGTTCCAGGTGTCGCGTTTACAGTTCGGCGTGAACTCGGCACCCGGCCTTTTTCAGTCGATTGTGGAACGCCTCCTGAAGGGGCTGGAGGGGGTGTTGTGTTACTTTGATGACGTATTGATAACAGGGGGGAGTGAGGCCGAACTGGCAAAGAGATTGGATAAAGTACTGACTGTGTTCGAGAAAGCGGGGCTGCGGCTGAGAAAAGACAAATGCGTTTTTTTCGAAACAGAGGTTGAATTTTTAGGGTTCCAGGTCACACCCGAGGGAATTATGCCGTCCAAATCCAAAGTAGCCGCCATCAAGAAGGCTCCTCGCCCCACATCCAAAACCGAACTACAGTCATTTCTGGGGCTCCTCAATTTTTACCATACCTTCCTTCCACGGAAGGCGTCGGTGGCCGAACCGCTCCATCGGTTGCTTAAAAAGGAGGAAACATGGCTGTGGGGGGACGAGCAAGAGAGGGCGTTTAAAGAGTTAAAGCAACTCCTAACATCCGAGGCAATCCTGACTCATTTCGATCCCAAACGGCCAGTGGTCTTAGTCTGTGACGCATCCCCGGTGGGGGTGGGGGCGGTGCTGTGCCACGTGTTGGACGACGGAAGGGAGGCCCCGATAGCGTTTTATTCAAGGTCCCTGTCCCAAGCAGAGCGGAATTACGCACAGACCGACAGGGAGGCATTAGCGATAGTAGCGGGAACCAAAAAATTTCACGATTTCCTGTATGGTCGCCCGTTCAAGATCGTGACCGATCACAAGCCCCTGTTAGGAATTTTCACTGCAAATAAGCCCACGCCACAGATCCTGTCCCCGAGGATGCTGCGGTGGGCTATCTTTCTCAACGCATACCAACATGAATTGGAATACCGGCCAGGGAAGGAGATCAGCCATGCAGACGCACTCTCAAGGTCTCCTTTGCCCCTGTCGGGCGACCAAAAGGCAGGGGTAGAGAGAGACCACCAGGTATTGTTAATAGAGGTCTTAGATTCACCCCCAATAGTACCAGCCGACATTGCCAGGGCGACAGGCAAGGATAGAACGCTGGAGAAAGTAAGCTCATGGGTACAGAAGGGGTGGCCGGCGTCCTCCCCAGGTACGGAATTCGACCCATTTTTTCGGAAAAAAATAGAGTTGTCCCTAGAGAGGGGGTGCCTTTTGTGGGGCCAACGGGTGGTGGTCCCTACAGCCCTACGACCGAGGGTGCTCAAACTGCTGCACGTCAGCCACCCGGGGATCGTCCGTTCCAAGGCGCTAGCCCGGAGTTACTTCTGGTGGCCCCAGCTGGACGCAGACATAGAGCACATGGTCGGCACTTGTGAGGCGTGCCAGGGCTCCCGACCGGAGGCGGCTCGCCTCCCGCATAGGGAATGGGACGCAGCAAGGGGGCCGTGGTCCAGAGTGCACATAGATTTTGCTGGCCCGTTCCGAGGAACCCTTTTTCTCCTGGTAGTGGATGCGTACTCCAAGTGGCTGGAGGTGATGCCGGTAAAGAGCACGTCCTCCACCACTACAATTAACCATCTAAGGAGAGTCTTTTCCACGTTCGGTTTACCCGACACTCTGGTCAGCGATAACGCTAGTTGTTTCACGTCCGCTGAGTTCAGGGCATTCATGGAGGCAAACGCCATTCGGCACGTCACATCCGCGCCGTTTCACCCGGCCACGAATGGCCAAGTGGAGCGGTTGGTGTGGACAACAAAGGATGCGCTGAGGCGCATGGGCTCGGGGGACCTGAATCACCAAGTATGTCAGTTTTTATTAGCGTATAGGGTGACCCCCTTAGCATCCGGATATTCGCCGGCAGAGCTCCTGATGCGGAGAAAGCTGACCACGATTCTGACCAGGTTAGACCCAACGAGGGTCGAGGACAAAGGGAAGAACATAGGGGTAGCGGTGTCGAAAGGTTTCGCCGCCGGTGATCCTGTGCATTGCAGGAACTACGCCAGCACGGGGCCAGCCTGGGTACCGGGGAGAGTTGTAGAACAGACGGGACCAGTGTCATATCGGGTGGAAACGAGCACCGGTCTACTCTGGAGGCGGCATGCAGATCAGCTCAGGAGCCGAGTTCCCAGGAAGCAATCCACGGACGGCACGGAGATTGCCTCAGCGTTAGGGTCCTCCCCCACCCGTTTATCCCAAGGGGGAGACAACGAAGGGCAACAGTCCCAAACAAGGGGGGGAGGCAGCGGTCCCGACTCATATCCTTTTGATACACCAGTCCTATCAAAGAGAAGCAGCGGTCCCGACTCCCTATCGGAGCCCGGGGGAGAGGGAGAGGAGTTTGCGACCGCTGCCCCCGAATTTGATTTTGATTTTGCGAGCCGGGGGGGGTTTTGGGAGTGTTCCCCCACCCATCCAAGCGAGAAGAGGGGTGTTTCGTTAGCCCCCAGTGCCCCCGGTTATTCCCAAATAAAGCACGCACCTCCCGACAAAGCCGCAGAACCGCGGCAAGGCACTAACAAGTCTCCCTCTCCAATTACAGGACAGGAAGCCAGGGGACAAAGAGAAGGTAGCAAACCCGGGGCAGGGCAGCCCACACCGAGACCCCAGCGTGTTCGAAATAAGCCATCTTGGCTGAGAGACTTCGTCTCATCCTAGGGGGGAGGAGTGTTGTGTTCTAATAGGGTAACCATCTTCATGTGATAACAATGTATCATTTCCTACCAGTAACAATATAGCCTTCAGCTGTATCACTATAAACCCTGTATGAGGACGCGAGCTAATGACCACCAGTGGGCAGCGGCGAGCGTCCAAGCTCTCTCGGTCCATACTCATCAAAGGCTACAGCGCGGAGTTTCCCGCCACTACCTACACCTGGACAAGAAGGGCGTGACTAACAATGACGTCACGCAGACAATAGCCAATAGGCTATCGTGGAGCCACATTCGAATGTTTTACTACTGTATATATTGAGCTATGCATCCGCCATTACCTCATGTTCCCTCTGACCACCATGCAATAAACCTGAGTTAAACCAGCCCGTGCTGTTTCCTGTGTCTTGGTTCTCATACACTAAAGAAACAGAGATGAGCACTGAACCTGAGAGTCAGATACGACTGGCTTTCGAGCAAGGAAAACCTTTACTTTTATACCAGGAGATGTACTAACTGAGGACAAACAACTGGAGTAAATACTGTAACAAAATACCATTACTCACAAATTGAAGTTGAGTGTTTATAGAAAAATAAATCTGTTGTTGTACCCCTAGTAACAGTGGTGGTGGGGACAACCAGTCTGGCCCCCTCAACTGTTTGAGGGAGCGTGTCCTGGCCTCCGAATTAAAAAGGTTGAGAACCTTTAATGTCTAGACTCCCTAGACATTTGGAAATTTTGGATTTACTATAGCACTCAATCTACTATATTTGCTGAGGGTATGAATTCAGTGGTCTTTAAGTCTGCCTCCAATGCTGTCATTCTAAAAATCTTTCCCTTCTCATGGGTTGTCATGATGTGCATTTTTTTCATGGAGGTCAGCCTCCTCTTAAATTCTCACATTTGGAGTAATTCCAGCATCTTCCTATGTGTTGGGGAGTGTGTGCACACCAAGATGTTTAGCTGTATTGCACTCCACCTTCGCTTCCCATATCCTGGAGCGTAGAAGATATAATTTATCCTTGACAACTAAATCACAAAGCAAAGGCAGGCTGTTGTTCAGTGTTTGCTGGGCTCACGCTGCTCCTTCTGCAGCCTGAGGACTGGTAGGGAGGCTTCTCCTGCAATGTCTCTTTTATTGAGTAAATTTTATATCTTGTTTTATTGTGATTGTTTCATTCTACTTTCCATCTTTTTTTATTCTATTTTTGTGATCTTATTTTATCTAATTTATTTTATCACATTTTAACCTGATATGGCCAAATGATTAATCAATTAATAAAGGATACTGTCAGGATCTGTGCAGAAGTCTCTTGGGTTAACTTTTAGAAGATGCCTGGATGAGTATCTTGGGTGGGAGGAGCTGGCCCCCAAGGTCCTCATTTGTTGCTGAATTGGCATCAAGGGCCAGATCTGGCTCATGGCCCATAGTGACCAGCTCCCTGAACTGCGTGACTTGCCCACGGGTCAAAAAGTTTGGGCACCCCTGTTGTAGAGGAATACAGCTTATCAGAACTGTTTTGGCACAGCCTGTTTCTTTTGATGTCCTGTGATGCTGTGCTCTGACACTTTGAGGATGTGGCACTAATTTGCAACTTCTTAATTTCTGGATCTCTAAAGACGCAGTTTATGGCCAGGTGTAGGTAAGAGGACCTACACCTACACAGGACCTGCTGACCTGTGGAGAAGTCTAGAAGGGATCTTTTTTGATCTGAAAGTCAAGAAGATCCTTTTGTAGTTTTGGAAACTAGGATCTATGTACTAATTTTACTACTCCTTAACTCTGAACAGAAATGCTCCTTTTTAACGCCCCATCATTTTAATTTGATACATTTTAAGTACTGTACCCCCATTTTAACTTCTGTTCCCTTTGCTGTTCTTTGCTGTTCTTGGACTGTAATTAAGATTGATTTGAATTGAATAAAGGATACTGGATATTGCAATGTCTCTCTGGATAACCACAATCTTTCACGAAAGGTAAACGAGAGCAGGCATGAATGCTCATCTTGATGTTAGAAATTATACAACAATTTACAAAGCAAAGCTAATGAATGGGAAAATAAACTTTTGTCATTGCTTGCACTGACATTACCAATGAAACGGAAGGGAACATACCCCTTCTCTCCATGAATGCCAAATTTGTTTGTTTGTTTGTTGCCTAGGCACTACTAACAGCAGCTAACAACATTGTACACATAACATATTGATAAGCAAAATTAAAAAAAACTATTGAAAAAATTATAATACATACAAAGTTCTCCTCGAAAGAAGAGGGATAAAATAACCCAGTATTGTGTGTTAAATCTCATATTTGTTTAGGATTATGTCGTAACAAAACAGAATTGTTTGGAGGACATAAAACATTTATCCTCTGCCCAGCAGCCCAATGTATTTATTTAAATGACAATGCACAAAGGTGAACTGTTGGATGTGGGCCGGAGGGTCCCGGAGGAGACTGGTCAAACAAGACACGAGAGGCAAGATGGAGCGAAGACCAGTGTTTATTGATCAGAAAGCAAAAGACTTTATACCTGCCTGGCTTGGCTGCGTGCATACGTTGCGCATAGCCGTTACAGGAAAGCCCTGAGTCTGCACATCATGATTACACAAGTTACTAATTTGGGATGACTTTACCGGGGGAAGTTTCTTATCTAGCTAATTAACTACCGGGGGCATGCATTGTTCATCGTTATCGGGAGCAAACAAGGGGCTGAGGTTGACTTTAAGGCTTAGAGCTTCTGCGGATGCGAGATTACTCATTACGTGCCTATTGAGTTAACCATCTGGCGATCTTTGGCCCTCTATTGTCCTAGCTGCCTGTCTGAATCAAACTATATCTAATATTCCGCTCCCCAATTTCTGTCCCCTCGAAACCAACGGCTCGAAGGAGTGTTCTCCCATAACTGTGGTTCTGTCAGGGACAGCTGTGCCAATTGCGTACGCGGAATCCACAGTGAACAAAAAAGTATTTGTATCAAAATATAATGAATAATGAATAGGAGCTCATATCTGCATGAAAGATTGTCATCTTAGATACAGGTTTCCATAAGACCTGTTCCTCCTCCCCTGCCCTCCTTTCTTCTTATTGTGTTTTCCTGTCTCTGCTTTCATAACGGTAGCACCTCTTTTCCTTATGCAAAATGTATTATGCTTAATCTTTATTTTGAAATGCTTTCTGAGCTTTTGCTGGACTATATTCTGTACCTTGCTTTGATTTTAATATACTTCTAAAATACCTGAAGAGATCTGGAGTGATTACTTGGCTCTACACTACCTTATCTACACATATCTAGAGGTCTGGGTTGTCCAGCCAGGGAGCTGCAACTCAGAAGAATGATAGGGCTTACTCGAGAGTAAAGCACCCTATTGTTACAAAGGCCATAGAGGAAATGTCATAGATTAAGCAAAATACATTTTGGAGCAAGGAAAAGAGGTGCTACTGTTATGAAAGCAGAGACAGGAAAACACGTTAATAAGAGAGGAGGGCAGCGGAGGAGGAACAGGTCTTATGGAAACCTGTATCTAAGTTGACAATCTTTCATGCAGATATGAGCTCCTATTCATTATTCATTATATTTTGATACAAATACTTTTTTGTTCACCTTTGTGCATTGTCATTTAAATAAATACATGAAGATTAGAATGCTTTCAAAAGAAATATAGGTGAACACAGATGTATTTCATCAGGCTCTTTTTAGTTTAAAGGTTGCATGATGCCTCAGGGCAAGGAGGTTACATTTAATTAATTTCTAATTTTGCCCTAAATGAGAATCCTTGATAACTATTGCCAGAAATGGGTTCTTTTGTACAGTTTGAAGAGCAGGAAGATATGCAGGGTTTTAATCACACATTCCATACCTGTCAACTTTTGGAATTGAAAATAAGGGAAATTTGGGGCATACCCCTCTGGGCGTGGCCAAATCTGTGGGCGTGGCCAAATATAGTCATGTGACTTGCTGGGCAAGAAATTGCAAGTAGATAAATAGGGACCACTTTGCCACTTTGGTGGGAAGGTAACAGCGTTCCGTGCGCTCTGGTGTCTAGTCATGCCTGCCACATGACCACGGAAATGTCTGCAGATGCAGATAATGCTGGCTCTTCGGCTTTGAAACAGAGATGAGCACTGAACCATAGAGTCAGATATGACTGGCTTTCGAGCAAGGGAAACCCACCCCCTCTCTCTCACATAGTGATCAGGCAACACACACCCAATTAGGGTGGAGGAGCAAGGAATTAATTCCCCCCCCCTCTCTCTCATATAGTGATCAAGCAACACCCCCCCTCCCAAGTTAACTCTAGAACTCTAGAAACGAAATCTTCCAGCCAGGAGGCAGGGCAGCTCAATAAAGCATGAGGTTGCCCCTGCATATATGAAATATATCACTCACCTAGAATAGACTCCTGCTCCCAGCAGCCAAAACGAAGCCTCCAAGACCATGTGGCTGGCAGGAAAGGGAAAGAGAAAGGGAAAACTACAGAAGGCGCCCCCCCCCCCATACCTGTCAACTTTTGGATTTGAAAATATGGGAAATTTTGGCCACACCCCTCTGTGGGTGTGGACAAATCTGTGGGCATGGTCAAATATAGCCATGTGACTTGCTAGGCTCTAGTCGTGCCTGCCACATGGACAGGAAAATGTCTGCAAACACAGACAGCACTGCCTCTTTGGCTGTAAATGGAGATGAGCACTGCACCCTAGAGTTGGATACGACCGGCAGATTTTACTTTCTTAGGATCAAAGATCGCTGCAGATGGTGATTGCAGCCATGAAATAAAAAGGTGACTGATGCTTGGGAAGCAAGCTATGAGAAACCTGGGGAACATAGTTAAAAGTAGAGACATCACCTTGCAAACAAAAAATTGCATAGTCAAAGCAATGGTATTCCCGGTGGTAATGTATGGGTGTGAGAGCTGGACCATTAGGAAAGCTGAGTGCAGAAAAACAGATGCCTTTGAAATGTGGTGTTAGAAATAGGTCGATCCTAGAAGAAATCAACCATGACTGCTCATTAAAGGTCAAATAGTAAAGATGATGCTAAAGTACTTTGGACATCAAATGAGAAGAGAGGATTCACTTGAGAAGGCCTTGATGCTGGGAAAGGTGGAGGACAAAAGAAGGGGGTGGCCAAAAATAAGATGGCTAGATGTTATTGTAGATGCAATGGGCACAAAGCTGTGTGGGCCAAAGAACTCTTTCCCCATCTTCTTGGGGGACTTTTCTTATGTTTTCTTTCTTGTTTACTTAGTGGCTTAAGTGACTAAGATGCTGACTGGGAGGCTGAAGGTCAGCAGTTCGATTCCCAAGTACTGCAGGACGGAATGAACTTCCGTCTTTGTCCCAGCTCCTGCCATCCTAGCAGTTCGAAAGCAAGAAATTGCAAGTAGATAAATAGGGACCACTTTGGTGGGAAGGTAACAGCGTTCTGTGCGCTCTGGTGTCTAGTCATGCCTGCCACATGACAATGCTGGCTCTTCGGCTTTGAAACAGAGATGAGCACTGAACCCTAGAGTTAGATACGACTGGCTTTCGAGCAAGAGAAACCTCTCTTTCTCTCTCTCTCTCTCCCTCTATCTCCCTCTCCCTCTCTCCCCCTCTCTCCCCCTCTCTCCCTCTCTCTCTCTCTCTCTTTCTCCCCCCTCTCTCCCTCTCTCTCTCTCACACACATATATATAGTGATCAAGCAACACCCCCCCCTCCCAGGTTAACTCTGGCACAAACAGCTCAATAAAGCATGATTTGCCCCTGCATATATGAAATATTGCTCACCTCTAGAGTAGACTCCATGGTGGCTACGAACAGCAGTAGCAAAACCGAAGCCTCCATGAGCACGTGGCAGGGAAGGGAAATGAAAGAGAAACGCCCCCCCCCCTTTCTCTCTCTCCCCTTCCACAAGCAAAAAGCCTGCCACACAGTGATCTCTGGTGGCCAAAAAAAATACTGCAGCTTCAGTCAGGATTTTTTAAAAAAATAAGGGAAAATACGGGGAAATTAATAAAACAGGAGGGGGCGGGAAGAGGGGTAAAAATAAGGGTTTTTTTCAGGAAAATGGGATATTTGACAGGTATGCCCCCCCACCTTCTCTCTCTCATTCCACAAGCGAAAAGCCTGCCACACAGCGGCCTCTGGTGGCCGGAAAAAAATACTGCAGCTTCGCCTGTGAGGGCTCCGGCCATGATATTTTTTTCAAAATAAGGGAAAATACGGGGAAATTAATAAAATGGGAGGGGGCGTGAAGAGGGGTAAAAATAAGGGGGTTTCCCAGGGAAAATGGGATAGTTGACAGGTATGCACATTCACATCCACCTTATATTGTTTTTAAATATATATAGAATAATTATGTTCATGCCTACAAAGTACATGGCAAAACAGGAATCTTTTAATTGGATCTAGCTGATGATGTAGCTTTAACAAGTCATGGCTTGAATGGGTTCTTTTAAAACTATCATCTGAAGGGATGTAATAGCCTGAGCAAACTTGCAACACTCTTGTCTGAACTTGCAAAAAATAAAATAAAAATAAAATCATATTGCAGAGTGCTCCTGTTGAGCTAGCCTTCTTTCAGGACCCTTATTTCCATTCACCTCACCCCACAAATATTTCCAGCTTGCATAAGCTCTTCATCAGTCTGCCTTGAAGTGGGCATTATACACTTTTCAGAAACATATTGGGCAATTTTAATAAATACAGTAGAACCACGTATAACAAAAATAATTGGTTCCACAAGGCACTTCGTTATGCAATTTTTTTCGTTGTATGATGCACTTTGTGATAAATAAGTGGGTTTTCGATTGCAGTTTGGGCACTCAGTCTCTAAAAGGTTCACCATCACTGCCTTACTGCCCTATGACTTTTAGAACCAGAGTGTCTCCATTTTGAACCCACTCTATTGAGGACTTAAATTTACCCAATGACGAAGCCAAGAAAGTGGTTTCAGTTAGTCAGTTCAGTGGTTTAAAATAGTGTCAATCTGATATAGGTATGTAGTGCAGATATATCCTGCACTAATTTTGAGAGAGGGCTTGGAAACTACAAACTAATTAGGACAACAAGTAGATTTAATAAGCCTGCACTATGTACCAGGGCTAGAAGTAGATTTGCTTACTGGATTGCTCAGTGGTTTAGGTATCTAGTGTGGAGCCAGAGGTTGCCTACTGAGAGAAGAGCCATCCTGTATAGGGTTCAGTGTGCATCTCTGTTTACAGCCAAAGAGCCATGTGGCAGGCATGACTAGATATGGAACGCTGTTTACCTTCCCACCAAAGTGGTACCTCTTTATCTACTTGCAATTTCTTGCTTTTGAACTGCTGGGTTGGCAGGAGCTAGGACATAGACAGAAGCTCACTCTGTCGTGCAGAACTCGGGTCTTGAACTGCTGGCCTGCTGACCTTCCAATAGTCAAGTTCAGCGTCTTAACCACTAAGCCGCCGCAAACCAGGGACAGCACTGGAAAAATTTACAGAAGCAGGAAATCCAAAAGATGGCTATTTTCTTGCTTGTTACAGTATTCTAGCAGGGGCCATGTCAGTTCACTCTGGAGGGTGGAACAAGTCAAATCCTCAAATGACCCTAATCAAGACATCTCTACTACAGGAGGTCCCAGAGGTGGGGTGGCAAGCTGTCCCTGCCCCTCTATTTCAGTCAACCCAGCTGTGTTATTTCAGGCACATGATGCAGAAAATCCCACAAGAGTCATGTCTCCATTGTGAGTAGTGAAAATGCAGAAACAACCTTTACTGCCCTTGCATGACATTCCAGGTTTGCCGTCTCATGAGAAAACCAGTCGTGGCCATATAGAGGAATCACTACATGCTGGGCATTGTTAGAATCAAGCAAAAGAAGAAGTGTTGCTGTTTATGGGTGGCAAAGTGTGTAAAAATAACTTACATAGTATGGATGATTCCTCCAGTTTCTTTTCCCCTTTGCATGTAAATGATTAATCGATGATATTGTGGAAGCAGATGTAGGTTGCCACAGTAACCAAGGTGAATATGGAGGAAGGCACATACAGAATACAGTACTGTATACAGTATACTGAGGTGGTGTTATTGTCAAGCAACTGTTCTAGCCATTCTGAGATTCTGGTTAATTATTAACACCAGAAAGTCCTCCTCCACCCAAGGAGGCACTGATAAGCAAGCTCAATGCTAGAATGACCTTTCCCAGTTCCCTCTCCTCCCCATCCAGGTCGTCTCCCACATCTGCAGAATGTGGGGATACAATCCTGACTCTATTGAGTAGGGCCGTGATGGCAAACCTTGGCACTCCAGATGTTCTTGGACTTCAATTCCCAGAAGTCTAAGCACCCTGTGAATCCATGCGAATGGGTTTACTGTGATTCATCCAGCCCACACTGCCCTCGTCATTCCTGGAAGCGGAAGTAAAATGCTGTTACCTTTCCTGCCAAAGTGGTACCTATTTATCTACTAGCAATTTCTTGCTTTCGAACTGCTAGGTTGGCAGGAGCAGGGGCAGATGATGGGAGCTCACTCAGTCGCACAGCACTCATGTCTTGAACATCAGAAACTGAGTGACATGAGAAGCCATACAAAGCCTTTGAAATTTGATAGCCAGAACCATTGAGAATTTGACCAATTGGTCTAGAAAAGTGGAATTCTTTAGTGTTCAAGAACCAAGACAATAGAAACAGCCGAAGTCTGGCTTAACTCATCTTTATTGACTCTGCACGTGCTCTTAAGCAGAGCTGCTACTGAGGAGAGCCAAACAAAGGAAATGAGCACTGGTAAGTTTTGCAGTTGTAGAGCTGCTTTAGAGGCCTCCACTAATTTAAATTGATAATTTAAACTGCTGAGAGCCACCTCTGTTCAAACAGAGGAAGCAGTTAGAAGCTTCCAGAAGCAGGGGGGGCAGAGCCACACCAGGCCCTTCCCTGAACTGTGACTCATGGGGCGGAGCCACACTAGACTTTAAAAGCTCTGAGCTCTTTTAGGGTCAGTCCTTTTGACTCTGCATGTGCTCTTAAGCAGAGCTGCTGCTGAGGAGAGCCAAACAAAGGAAGTGAGCACTGGTAAGTTTTGCAGTTGGAGTAGAGCTGCTTTAGAGGCCTCCACTAATTTAAATTGATAATTTAAACTGCTGAGAGCCACCTCTGTTCAAACAGAGGAAGCAGTTAGAAGCTTCCAGAAGCAGGGGGGCAGAGCCACACCAGGCCCTTCCCTGAACTGTGACTCATAGGGGCGGAGCCACACTAGCCTTTAAAAGCTCTGAGCTCTTTCAGGGTCAGCCCTTTTGACTCTGCATGTGCTCTTAAGCAGAGCTCCTGCTGAGGAGAGCCAAACAAAGGAAGTAAGCACTGGTAAGTTTTGCAGTTGGAGTAGAGCTGCTTTAGAGATTGCAAACTAGTAACAAAGGAAGAATATATTCTTACTAGGTAGAAAGGTAGTAAACGTGTACATTTTTGAGGCCCAGAATACTGCACTTGTTAAAATGGATTCTGAGGGAACAGCTGTAGTTACCTGCAATACTTGTGCCATGTTTGTGTTCTTGCCAAAGCATATGGAGACTACACTTGTAGCAAGTGCAAGCTGGTTGCACTACTAGAAGAGAAGGTCCAGCAGCTAGAGGCCCACATATCTAACCATCAACAAATTAAGGAGCTTGACCTGTTCTTGGACAGAGTGGAGCAGACTATGCTGGACAAAGAAGAGACAGGGCACAGTTCTGAGGGAGAAGGCCCTTCACTAACTCAAGAGGGAGATGTTTGGAGAAATGTGACTCAAAGGAGGAGAAGAGTAGGGGATCACTCTGAGAGTCTGAAATTACAGAATAAATTTGAGGCTCTTTCCCTCATCACACCTGATGAGGAACACACAGAGAAACAACTGGTTCCACCTGATGATCTCTCCTTCATCACACTTGATGAGATCCAGGAAGATAAACAACAGGAACAAACTGAGGTTCTCTCCCTTAATATGGTTGATGAGGTGCATGTAGATGAACAGATTGCAGGAGAGAGGCTCCTTGTACTAGGCGATTCAATAATTAGAAATACAGAGAAATGGATTTGTGATGCACATGATAACCGTATGGTGACTTGCCTGCCAGGTGCAAAAGTTGCAGACATCACAAGAAATCTAGATAGATTGTTAGAGAGAACTGGGAACGAGCCAGTTGTCATGGCACACGTTGGTACCAATGATGTTGGGAAGGCCAAGCGGTCTGTCCTGGAAGCCAAATTTAGGTTGTTAGGAAGAAGATTGAAGTCCCGGACTTCCAAGGCAGCATTTTCAGAAGTGCTGCCTGTCCCTCGCGCAGGACCTACCAGGCAGGCAGAGCTCAGAAGCCTCAATGCGTGGATGAGGCGGTGTGTCGAGAGGAGGGCTTCAGATTTGTCAGGAACTGGAGAACATTTTGGGACAAGCCAAATCTGTTCAGGAGGGATGGGTTGCATTTGAACCATGATGGGACCAAATTGCTGGCACTTAACATCAAAAAGGCTGCAGAGCAGCTTTTAAACTGATAACTGGGGGAAAGCCAACAGGAGCTTGGCAGCATCCGGTTCGGGAAAGTGTGTACTTGAGTAGTGAGGAGGATGCAAAAATTACTGAGCAGAGCAAGGAGCTAGTCACCAGCACTCTAGCAGAATGATGCAAGAGGCAGTCTAACAATGCAACTGGACTCAAAAGACTGTCAGGAAAGCATATATAAATGCTTGTATACAAATGCCAGAAGCCTCCGGAACAAAATAGGGGAGCTGGAATACTTAGCAATAGATAAGAATATTGATATTATTGGTATCACTGAAACCTGGTGGACGGATGATAACCAATGGGATACAGTTATCCCAGGCTACAAACTGTACAGGAAGGATAGGAAGGGGCAAAGGGGAGGTGGTGTAGCCTTGTCTGTCAAAGAAGTGATAAAATTGTATGAATTGGAATATCTAGGTGATTTGGAGTCACCATTAGAAGCTCTGTGGGTAAGAGTACCAGGCCACAAGGATGGTCTAACAGTAGGCATATACTATCGGCCTCCGACCCAAACTCTTGAGGGAGACTGGCAGTTGGAGAATGTTGTAAAGGAGGCATCCAAGAAGGGAAGCCTGGTTCTTAAAACCTGGCTGGCAGGTCAAGTGTGGGGTGCAGGTGGAAGGGTAACCACCATGGGGTGGTTGGTGTAGAGGAACTCTTCCCCATGGTGCCTTTTCGATCCTGCAGCCCCTGCTTTTTAGGGGGTGGGTAGTCTTAACTTTTTTACTGTTTTAACTGTTTTTAGGATTATTAATATTGTCTGTAAACTCCTTGGGTTGCCCTGGGGTTACTTTTTATGTTGTTAGCCGCCCAGAGTCGGCCTTGTGTTGAGTGGGCGGGATATAAATTGAATAAATAAAAATAAAATTAAAAAAAAATAAATAAATATAATGGGGGACTTCAATTACCCTCACATAGACTGGGTGAACTGTTGTTCAGCATATGATAAAGAGATAAAGTTCCTAGATATGCTAAATTATTGTTCTCTGGGACAGATGGTTGAAGACCCAACTAGAGGTACAAGAATCCTTGACTTGATCCTGAGTAATACTCAGGATCTGGTGCAAGATGTTAATGTGACTGATCCAATAGGGAACAGTGACCACAACTCAATTATGTTTAACTTGATCATAGACCGCAAGTCACTGATAAAATCTAACACAGAGACCTTAAATTTTCAAAAAGGAAATTTCCCAAAGATGAGGAAACTAGTAAAAAATAAGCTGAAAGGGAAAATTGAGAGAGTCCAAACATTCCAAGAGGCATGGAGGCTGTTTACAAAAACAATAACAGAGGCCCAATTGGAATGCAACCCAAAAGGAAAAAGGGCACTGCCAGGTCCAAGAGGACTCTGATGTGGCTTACAGGAGCTGTTCGGGAAGTGATCAAGAGCAAGAAAAGCTCATTTAGAAGATGGAAGGCTTGTCCGAATGAGGACAGCAGGCAGAAACATAAATTCTGGCAGAACAAATGCAAGGCAACAATCAGGTAAGCAAAGCAAGACTTTGAGGAGCGTATAGCTAAAAATAGAGAAATAACAAAGACTTCTTTAAGTACATTAGAAGTAAGAACCCAACTAGGAAGGCCATTGGACCATTAGATGACAATGGAAGGCAAGGGGTTATTAAAGAGGAAACAGAGATTGCAGAGAGACTCAATGAATTCTTTGCTTCAGTATTCACTGAAGAAGACAGAGACCACATGCCCAAAACAGAGCCTATCTTCGTAGGGAGGGAAACCGAAGAATTAAGCCAGATAGAAATAACCAGGGAGGAGGTACTTGCATGTCTTGTTAAACTAAACACTAACAAATCACCAGGACCAGATGGCATCCATCCACGAGTTCTCAGGGAACTTAAAGATGAAATTGCTGATCTCCTAGCGAAAATATATAATTTTCCCCTCAAATCAGGCTTTGTGCCTGATGACTGGAAGGTAGCGAATGTAACACCAATTTTCAAAAAAGGATCCAGGGGTGATCCAGGAAATTACCGACCTGTCAGTTTGACATGTGTCCCAGGTAAAGTGATGGAAACCATCCTAAAAGATAGAATTTGCTGATGACACTAAATTATACAGGGTAGTGAAAACTGTGAGAGATTGTGAGGAGCTCCAGAGGGATCTCTTGACACTGGGGGAGTGGGCAAAACAGTGGCAAATGAGCTTCAACATTAGTAAGTGCAGAGTGATGCATGTTGGGACAAAAAAAACCAATTATATTTATAAACCGATGGGGTCTGAACTCTCTGTGACAAACCAGGAAAGGGACCTTGGTGTCCTGGTGGACAACTCAATGAAGGTGTCAAACCAGTGTGCCTCAGCAGTGAAAAAAGCAAACTCAATGCTAGGGATCATTAGGAAGGGTATAGAAAATAAGTCAGCAAGTGTCATTTTGCCTCTTTATAAATCTATGGTGAGGCCCCATCTGGAATACTGTGTACAGTTCTGGTCGCCATACCTCCAGAAGGATATTATGGAGTTGGAGAAAGTGCAGAGGAGGGCAACCAGAATGATTAGGGGACTGGAACACCTTCCTTACCATCTGAGGCTGCAATGGTTGGGCCTTTTCACTCTTGAACGACGGCGTCTAACAGGTGACCTGATTGAAGTTTATAAAATCATGCACGGTGTGGACAAAGTAGATAAGGAAAAACTGTTTTCCCTATTGCACAACACTAGAACTAGGGGACACTCCATGATACTTTTGGGTACTAGTTCTCAAATAAATAAGAGAAAGTACTTTTTCACCCAGAGGATTACTGGTCTATGGAACTCCCTGCCAGAAGAAGTGGTGACAGTTGTCAGTCTTGACAGCTTTAAGAAAGGATTAGACAAGTTCATGGAGGACAAGGGTATCAATGGCTATAATTATGGATACTTAAGGACAACCTCGGGGTTGGAGAGATAGGCAGGATATCTCTCAATGCCATTTCCAGGGAATCCTAAGCAGGTGAAGGCATCTCCTTGGGAATACCCTGAAGGAAATGGTGAGCCACTGTGTGAGACAGAATGCTGGACTGGATGGGCTGTGGCCTATTCCAGCAAGGCTGTTCTTATGTTCTTATGTTATGGTTCTTATTGCATGATGGTCAGGGGAAACATGTGGTAATGGCGGACGAACAGCTCATTATATACAGTGGCTATACATTTGAATGTGGCTCCTCGGTAGCTCATTGGCTACTGTCTGCGTGACGTCACCCTTAGTCACGCCCTTCTTGTCCAGGTGAGGCAGTGGCGGGAATATTCCCGCGGCTGTAGATATTTGGAGAATTTGTACCATGTGAGCTGGACACTCGCTACTGCCCCCAGAGGTCACTAGCTCGCGTCCTATTATAGAAGGTTACAATGTTACTTTTAGAGATTGTTACATTCACTCATTCGTGTGGTTGCATTTACTTAAAGGCACATTACAATCCATATGCAACACCCCTCCCCCCCTAGGATGAGACGAAGTCTCTCATCCAATGTGGTTTGTTGCATGAGCATTTGGGCTTGTCCCGGGGGAGCTATCGCTTCTGTGTTCCCTGGGCTCTTGTCCTACAACAGGAGAGGGAGACTCATTAGCGACTTGCTGCGGTTCTGCAGCTTTTGGGGTAGGGGTAAACCCCATTGAGGGAAAACCTGGAGCATTGGGGACTAAAGAAAAACCCTGCTCCTCACTTGGACGGGTGGGGGACCACCCCGGAAAACTCCCCTGGTTTTGTAACTCAAAGTCAAACTCCTGTTCTGGGATATCTATGGGGGCATCCTCCAGGATATCTGCAGGGACAAACTTATTCCCTTTCCCCCTTGGTGGGGAACGCCGGTCCCCCTCTTCTCCCCCTTGGGCTAAACGGGTGGGGGAGACCCTAACGCTGAGTTCTGATGCGCAGTTTCTGCGCCCTGACTACCAGGAACCCATCGCCGGAGTTGGTCTGCATGTCGCCTCCAGAGTAGACCCGTGCTGGTCTCAACGCAGTATGACACAGGTCCCGTTTGGCCAATGACTACCCCCGGGACCCAGGCTGGTCCTGCGGTTGCGTAATTTCTGCAATGGACCGGGGCGCCTATTTCGAAACTCTTGGTGCCCACTATCCCTATGTTCCTCCCAGTATCCTCCACCCTTGTGGGGTCTAGCCTCATCAGTATCATGGTCAGCTTCCTGCACATGAGGAGTTCTGCAGGCAAGTAACCTGATGCCAGCGGTGTCACCCTATAACCCAGCAGGAATTGGCATAACTGGCAATTGGCATTGGCATTCAGGTCCCCGGGGCCCATGCGCCTCAGTGGTTCCTTTGTTGTACGTACGAGGCATTCTACCTGTCCGTTTGTCGCTGGGTGAAAAGGTGCAGAGGTGATGTGCCGGATGGCGTTTATGTCAATGAATGCCCGGAACTCAGCGGACGTGAAACTACTCGCATTATCACTCACAAGCACATCAGGTATACCGAATGAACTGAAAACCTTGCGCAATTGCTTTATGGTTGTGGCTGATGAGGTGTTTGCCATTGGGATAACTTCTAACCACTTGGAGTAAACATCCACTATGAGGAGTTAAAATGAACCTCTGAAAGGACCTGCGAAATCTATGTGCAGGCAAGACCACGGCCCTTTGGCTGCGTCCCATTCTCTGTGCGGAAGTCGGGACTCTTCGGGCCGAGAGCTTTGGCAACTCTCGCAAGTGCTCACCATGTGTTCTATGTCAGCATCTAACTGGGGCCACCAGAAATAGCTCCTGGCCAAAACCTTGGAGCGGACAATCCCCGGATGGCTGACGTGCAGTAGCTTGAGCACCCTTGCTCTCAAAGATTCAGGGACGACCACCCGCTGGCCCCAAAGGAGGCAACCCCTCTCCGTGGACAGTTCTATCCTCTTCCTAAAAAATGGGTCAAATTCTGCCGCTGGGGAAAACGTTGGCCACCCTTTTTGCACCCATGAACTCACTAGGGCCAACGTCTTATCCCTCCCTGTCGCTTTGGCGATTTCCGCGGGTACTATTGGGGGTGAATCCAGAGCCTCTATCAGGAGCACTTGGTGATCTTGTTCCACTTCACATGCGGGGTTGCCCACGTGAGGCAGAGGCGACCTCGAGAGTGCATCCGCATGGCTTATGTTCTTTCCGGGGTGATAAATCAGCGTGCTCTGGTACGCGTTTAGAAAAATGGACCATCTCAGCATTCTGGGGGACAGAATCTGCAGTGTGGGCTTGTCTGTGGTGAAAATGCCTAGCAGGGGCTTGTAGTCAGTCACGATGGTGAAAGGACGACCGTATAGAAAGTCATGAAACTTCTTTGTACCAGCGATTATTGCAAGTACCTCCCTGTCTGTCTGTGCATAGTTACGCTCTGCCTTTGACAGGGATCTGGAGTAGAACGCCACTGGGGCTTCCCGCCTGCTTTCCAACACGTGGCACAGGACCGCCCCCACCCCTACTGGTGAGGCATCGCATACCGTACCACTGGCTTCTTGGGATCGAAATGGGTCAGGATGGCCTCTGAGGATAAAAGTTGTTTCAGCTCATTGAATGCTCTCTCTTGACTCTCGCCCCATCGCCAACCCTCGTCCTTCTTTAATAATCAATGAAGTGGCTCCGCCACTGATGCCTTCCTAGGCAGGAAGGAATGGTAAAAATTCAGGAGCCCCAGGAACGATTGCAACTCGGGTTTTGTGGTGGGGCGAGTAGCGAGCGTCCAGCTCACATGGTACAAATTCTCCAAATATCTACAGCTGCAGGAAGATTCCCGCCACTGCCTCACCTGGACAAGAATGGCGTGACTAAGGGTGACGTCATGCGGACAGTAGCCAATGAGCTACCAAGGAGCCACATTCAAATGTATAGCCACTGTATATAATGAGCTGTTCATCCGCCATTACCACATGTTCCCCCGACCATCATGCAATAAAGATATGTTAAGCCAGACTTCAGCTGTTTCTATTGTCTTGGTTCCGTGGGAAGCCATCATCCCACCTTCGTTGCCAATTTAGTGTTCAAGAACCAAGACAATAGAAACAGCCGAAGTCTGGCTTAACTCATCTTTATTGCATGATGGTCAGGGGAAACATGTGGTAATGGCGGACGAACAGCTCATTATATACAGTGGCTATACATTTGAATGTGGCTCCTCGGTAGCTCATTGGCTACTGTCCACGTGACGTCACCCTTAGTCACGCCCTTCTTGTCCAGGTGAGGCAGTGGCGGGAATCTTCCCGCGGCTGTAGATATTTGGAGAATTTGTACCATGTGAGCTGGACGCTCGCTACTGCCCCCAGTGGTCACTAGCTCGCGTCCTATTACAGAAGGTTACAATGTTACTTTTAGAGATTGTTACATTCACTCATTCATGTGGTTGCATTTACTTAAAGGCACATTACAATCCATACACAACAGATTCCTAGGAAAGAAAGATGTCTTTCATCCACATAGGCTGTCCTAAACAAGCCGTAGGACAGGGAAGTCTTTCTATCTTCCTAAGAATCTAAACGGCTTGCATTTGTGTACATGTAGATGTTAGGAGACAGATTTTTGTTACCTTGTGGTGTGCTAGCTCTATATTTCAATCAGCGTATCTTTTTTTATTTTATTGCTATTTTGCTACCTTTCTCCATATTTTATTTACTTTTTAGGTTTTGCTCTCTTTCTTTCTAATAAAACTTAAAAAATCAATTCTGGTATTTAGTTTGGGGAAATCTTGTACTAAATACAGTGATACCTCATACAACGTCCAAACTTGGTTCCACAAGTTTGGACTTTATACGGATTTGGACTTTGTATGAGGCATGCCAAATCCTAGCCGCGATGCCTCATACAACGTCCAAACTTTGCCACGATGCCTTGTACAACGTCGTTTCCATAGAGATACATTGTACTGTAACAGCACAGACTTCAGGGCAAAGTCAAGGAAACAGACAGGAAACTGACAGAACTTTAAGAAATCATTGTCTAAAGGCTAAATACATTACAAAAACATGTCAAACAACCCTGATTGTCCAAGAACCTGAAGAATGCTGCAAAAATCCCAGGAATGCTTCAAAAAATTCTGATGAAAAAATTCAAAAAATCCAAAATCACGCTCAAACCCACTCCTAAACACTCTTCGCCTTGTGCAAAACCCACAAGAGCAATGCATGCATGTGTCCTGCCTTTTATACTGCCCAGGCACAATGCAACCTGGGAAAAACCCAATGCCTCATACAAAGTCGAGTGACTTTGTATGAGGTAACTTTTTTCAAGAAATTAGGCGATGTTGTATGAATTCGATGTTGTATGAAGCGGACTTTGTATGAGGTATTACTGTATAGTCCTTGACAATTTGAGTTACGATCTGCCAGGATAAATATTGGCTGTTAAACATTTTAGTTTTTATAAAGTACAACAGGTAGTGGAAACATAGATTTTACACAGAGAAAACTACCCCTAGCTGGTCAAAGAGCCTAGCTATATATCTCCTAAAGATTCTTCTGACCTAAGGGTAAAGGTAGGGAGGGCATTGGAAAGAAAGCCAGGTTTCTTGACATTGAAAAGGTTCTGGGCTTCTGTCTCATGACTCCACTTATGCCTCTAGTCCAGGGGTTCCTGAACTAAGGCCCATGGGCCAGATCAGGCCCCAGCACCCTCCAAGGGCATTCGAGAAGCAAAATGGCCCTCCCTTGCAGCTGTTGGGACAAAATGGCCACTCCCATTGTGCAGGCAGGGCAAAATGGCTATCCGGACCTTGAATCTGATTGAGAGAGTGTGAACTGGCCCCCGGCTTGAAAAGGCTGGGAACTCCTACTCTAGTCCAAGGGAAGAAATTGCTGGAAACACTCTTTGCCCTGCTGTTCCTGCATGGCAATTGCCAGACGCTTAGCATGGTTGCTATGGGCAAGACTTTGCAGCCAGTAGATGAGCTGAAATAAAACACAAACAAACACTCTTTTCTGAAAACTGTACTACTAGACTCCGGGTACCCCTTCATCATGCTCCTGGCAACCCAATGCAACTAAGCAACACGGTGCATGGTGTAGCTAAACAACATAGTGTGTAATTTGACCCAACAAAGAAACCAAAATGTACAACCTGTCTGATGGTGTTCAAGGTATCCCACTCATAAACTCTTGTGAGTATAGAAAGGGGCAAGATGGATAAACAAACCATCCAGCAGCCAGTTATCAAGCTCTGCTGCCTTTCTGTCTTGTCAACATTCAGGATTCTTCTTATGACAGAACGAACATGGTGTCAACTTGGCAAATGTCACTGCATACCCTCCTAGTGCTCACCTGCTAAATCTATAAAGTCACGGTGTGTCACACGAACCATGAAAGAGCTGTCTGCTCTCTTAACGCCTCACAGACAAAACCTCTCTGTTGATCCTAATATGGACAATCTGGGTTAAGTAAGCAGAGAACTGCAAGGAGCGGGGTGGTGGTAGAGAGGGATGAAGGATTGAAAACAAAATTTGAAAAGTGACTTTGGACAAACCATGATTTACAGTTACAGTTTCCCATCACTGCCTGTAACCATTAAATGGAGTACAGTGTTACATTAAGGTTGGACTGGG
Source organism: Bradypodion ventrale (assembly GCA_035047345.1). Classification (NCBI taxonomy): domain Eukaryota; kingdom Metazoa; phylum Chordata; class Lepidosauria; order Squamata; family Chamaeleonidae; genus Bradypodion; species Bradypodion ventrale. The sequence goes on from JAWDJE010000008.1 coordinate 37,213,665, forward strand.
GAACCCTTGGCTCTCAATTGTTGCTTCTGCAAGTCATGCAGAAAAGTGTATTGCAGGCGCACCCCCCCAATAACGGACACAGACAACATTGAAAGTGGATAACAGCAAAGGGCCACATTTATTGATTCAATGCCCTAGTCCGAATTATAAATTTGTATTGGTAAAACGACCAATCATAATTCCTAAGGCAAGCAGGCCGAAGTAACACTGGTAAGGTACCACCCCAAAATTGCCAACGGCAATTGGTTACAATGTATCAATTTGTATCAATTTGTTTGTTGACAACAAACAAATTGTTGACCGTAGTCAATAACTAACTCATGACCCCACCCTCTGACGCGTATCCGTGAAATCACAGGGGTGATGCATGCTGGTTAGCAATCGTCATCACCCCATCGCCTGATTCGTCGTTGACCGGACAACGTTTAACTAATTTATTCCTGTCTAGTGTTGTCCAGTCAATTGCGAACCTGCCGGATACTTGTGGGTCATACTGTTTACCTTACCAGTGCTACCCGCCAATGTGACCAAAGTCAACATTAGGAACACAGAAAGACCCCTATATCAAACCATAGCAACAGTGTGGGATGGGCAAAAAAGCCAGGACCCGGAAGCCAATATGGGTCCCAGCCAAAAATTCCCACCCGGCCCCGAAGCGACCAAAATATCACACTGTTAACTAGGGAGGGGGTGGAGGGGAAAAGACTTCTCCGCTCCGTCGCTGAGGTAAAATGGCAGCTCGGCTGCCTCGTGGCCACCCCTTTTATAAGGGAGCTGGCCACGCCCCTAACTACCCGGATTCTCTGTCCTGTGGGGGGGGAGCCCGCAAAGGGCGCGGCGGCCATTTTGGCGCCGCGCTTGCATTGCAGGCGCACCCCCCCAATAACGGACACAGACAACATTGAAAGTGGATAACAGCAAAGGGCCACATTTATTGATTCAATGCCCTAGTCCGAATTATAAATTTGTATTGGTAAAACGACCAATCATAATTCCTAAGGCAAGCAGGCCGAAGTAACACTGGTAAGGTACCACCCCAAAATTGCCAACGGCAATTGGTTACAATGTATCAATTTGTATCAATTTGTTTGTTGACAACAAACAAATTGTTGACCGTAGTCAATAACTAACTCATGACCCCACCCTCTGACGCGTATCCGTGAAATCACAGGGGTGATGCATGCTGGTTAGCAATCGTCATCACCCCATCGCCTGATTCGTCGTTGACCGGACAACGTTTAACTAATTTATTCCTGTCTAGTGTTGTCCAGTCAATTGCGAACCTGCCGGATACTTGTGGGTCATACTGTTTACCTTACCAGTGCTACCCGCCACACGGAGGGGCTTCAAAGAAGACCTGACGCCCCCACCCAGACCGTCAGCTCGGTCAACAGGCCTGCTCGCCAATCACCTAACAGGAGGTCCATACCTCCTCGCGACAGATGGACCCCATCCCCTGCGTACAGGTCATAATTTTGTAGACTGATATCGGGGTGATGACTGACCCGTCCCCAAACCCTGTCAGCAAGAAACCGCGCCACCGCCCCGTTGACCGTGCGCCTAGCGCGGTCAAGGGCCAGGAGGTGAACGCCCCCTCTATAGAAAGGCGCGGGATAATGTCCACCAAACTAGGGTTGTGGCAGGCCAGACATAATGCAAGTAGGCGAGGTCCTCGCAAATCGCATGCTTGAGCGATAAGCCGGTGACCTGGCACAAATCATTGCCCCCAAGGTAGATGATGAGAATGTCAGGCGGGTCAGCACTCAGGCCAGAAAAGGGAAAGGCCGCAGCCCCCGCCATAACATCCCAGGCTTACCATGCCATGCGAGACTGGCGTGTTCACCCAGTCCCAGTCGGGGTCCACTCTGTCGCCGCAGCGTAACGCGCTGCCCTGTGCACATAGCTGTGGCCCACCAGCCATACTGTCACCGGTGTAATACGACACCCAGGGTCTGCAAGAAAATTGAGAAAAAAGGCGGTAAGGTGACTGGATTGGTACTCATGGCAGGAGTGGGCGCACATAAAACTGAAAACATTGCGAGCCCCACCTCCCCATGCTGCGTATGTCAGCCCCAGAGTACCCAAAAGCAGCTGCTGTAGCGGCTGCACCTATACGGAATGAATGTGTGCCATAACGGGCACCTGGTAGGCCCACCCTGGTGAGGGCTCTGGCTGTCACCTTCCAAAACTGAAATTTAGTAAGGGGAGACCCATCTTGGTGACAGAAAAACGGGCCGTGGTGCCTGCCACGCAGTGCCAGGAATTCCTGTAGGGCACCAACCGGACAGATGTCTGCCAAAGAACACCGTAGCAGTCTTACACCACTGCCTACGCCATGCTGATCTGTTTTAGAGGAGCGTATCCTCAACTGGGCCCAGTCTTTGGCAATATAGACATCTTCGAGTTCCAGTGCCCTACACCTGCATCCGCCTTATACAGCATCTCAAGCTCGCTGTCGCGGAGCGCTCCAAAAAGGCCACCGTTGTAGCCGCATGAAGTGGGCTGCCTCATTTCCAAAACAGAGGCCAGGCCAGCCCCGGGCCAATTGGGTAAAAACCCTGGGAAAATCTTGCATCCGCCTTACTCAGCATCTCAAGCTCGCCGACGCAGAGGGCTCCAAAAAGGCCACCGTTGTAGCCGCATAAAATGGGCTGCCTCCTTTCTTAAAACTGAGGCCAGGCCAGCCCCGGGCCACTTGGGTAAAAACCCTGGGAAACTCTTGCATCCGCCTTACTCAGCATCTCAAGCTCGCCGACGCGGAGGACTCCAAAAAAGGCCACCGTTGTAGCCGCATGAAGTGGGCTGCCTCATCTATCAAAACAGAGGCCAGGCCAGCCCCGGGCCAACTGGGTCAAAAACCCTCTGGGTAAATGGGGTGGCGGTCGCCCGGGAAACGCCCGGGCACGCGCACCCACCCCTCCCAACATGTCTCACCCGGAAGTCATTGGTGCTGTCCACACGACCTCCCACCTTGGCCATAAAAGCCAACCCAATAGCTGAGATGCTATGGTGCGTGGTGCAAGGCCCTGGGGATACAGGTAAATCGTGAACCGCAGAACATGGGCTACTGGAAAAGGCCAGGTTCCTGGCAGTCAGAATCGGGTACATAATACTCTAAAGGAACTAAATGCGTGGTGATACGCCTTACTCATGCATGGCGCTAGTGACAGGCCAATCGCCCGGTTCACCTCTCCTTGCCAACGGTCCATCTCACATCCGGGAGTGGCGAGGGAAATTCCTCCGCATCCGGGGGCCGAGGCACGGAACCGGGAGATCTGCAGGCGGGACAAAGCAGCGGCAATGTCATTATCAACCCTTGGGACATGCCTGGCCCTGAAGGGAACGTTGAGGCACAGGTTGCATAACACAAACCAACTAACTAGCTCCATAACCCCGGGCGATTTGGAATCCTGTGCAGTGACGATGCGGAACAGCCGCGTTGCCATGCCCAAGTTGCACAACCGAGTTGGCCCACCTCTTGCCCCATAGCATCAAAGCACCCAGGATAGGGAAACATTCCAGATACGTGAGACCATGCAGGCAACCCTTTGCCTGCCCAGGATGGTGGCCACCCACCATAGGCCCACTTCCAATTGAAGTACATCCCAGAAACCCAGGAATCATGAGGCATCGGACCGCATCTGAAAGCAAGGGGGAGCCAGGAAATCAGACACCAAAATGACACCCCGTTGAACTACCTCTGGATCTATGGCCAGACAAGCACGTCTGCCCCGATACCCTGGGTAAATCTGAGCCTGTGATGGGGCCTGGATAATCCCGCCATGGCGTCGCACCAGCGCAGAGCAAATGCCCTGCCCGGTGCGACGACCCTGCCAGCGAAACTGGGTGACCATGTAGCACCAGAAGTTACCTCAGTGATGCCATGCGCCCGGCCAGCAAGACCGAGACAAGGGCCACTAGCCTTGACACCTTATCCTGCTGCAACCTAGAATCCTGCGCTATCGTGTTACTCTCCACCCCAGGAATACTAGCTGTGGAGATGGGCCCTCGGTCTTTTCGGGCGCTAAAGGGACACCAAGTTCCTCCATTAGCGTCTGAAATGTGATGAGGAGACGTGGGTACGTGTCCCAGCCCCGTTCAGCCCCGAATAAAACCATCCAGGGAATGGGCTACAGACCGGGACCCTGACCTGCGGACAAAAGCGCAATCTAGGAAAATGGTGAAACGCTCGAATACCGAGCCCCAAAGGAATAGCCAAAAGGCATGGCATCATTGAACAATATGCTCCCCAGGACGGGGGTGCGGGACAATGCCAACGACCCTGCCCGCATAGACCCTTTCGTCAAAGCTGGCAGCAGCCACCTCCTCCCTCCCCTTAAGGGATAAAAGATTGGGGGCATCCTGAGGGAACCTATTACCCATGAAAGGGATCCGGAACCCCTGTCTAGAACCCTGAAGGATACCCGCATACTCACCCTTCAGGCACCATGTGAGCCAACGCTCCAACATGTCCACCCTAAATGGGGAGGGAGCCCTTCGGTGAACTAGATCCATCTGCGGCAGTCTTGCTAGCCCCCTGTCTGCCCCACCCTCTGCCCCGCATCCTTCTAGGCCTGGGACAGGCAGAGGCCGCATGGGGCCCAACACAGGTGGGACACTCCTGTCTGTATTTGCAAGTCTTCCCCTTAGAGGAGCCATTGGACAAAAAGTCCAGCACAGCCGGCGGGCTGTAACCCCCCGCCCCGCCCCCTGGCAGGTGACCTGTGCTGGGGCCGCCCGCTGAACCGCATGCCCACAATGGTATATCTCCCCGGGTGCAGGGCGCGTGGGCGTCACGTACAAAAGCCACAGCCTCTGGCCTGGCTCATCCTGCCTAATCTCGGGGTGCGGGGAAATCCGCCTACGGCATCCCTCGTCACAAGCCAACCACGCTGGGCCCGGAAAGTAAATCATCGCCCGGTAGGCGTTGTCCAAATACTGGACCATCGGAATTGCCAAATCCGGCCATGCCCTAAGGTACACCGCCATGCATACGATGCAGGCCGGCAACCATTTGGCCCACATACTTGGTGGCTTGCGACAACGTGCCTGCCACTATCCTTCTCATTCTGCCCCTCCCTCTCTCCTTGGTGGGCACACTGTTTAGGAATGAGAAGATATCCACGTACTCCCCCCGCCAAATTTACTCTCTGGCGGCCTGTGCCAAGTGGTCACTCATCGGTATGGAATAGGGGCTTGGACCAACCCGGCCACCCAAAACATTCCCCTAAGGGTAGGGAACACCCCCCACCACGGGGCCCTGGGTGTTAGCTGTCATCGCCGGGTGAGGCGTCAGCGGGTGCACCGCCGCACCACCCGCGCGAGGCCAAAGCGATTGGAAAGCCCCCCCCCCATATTGGGAATGTGTGTGGATGTACTCGCTTACACCGTATACTCACATGCTGCACCCCCGCGGGCCGCCCCCACCGGGGGTTCCGGCCCACTGGGGGCGTCGGAGCTCATGACCGACGTAGAGCTCATCCCCGGAGAACCTGCACCTGGCCGCTGGCTGGGGAGCTGCGAGGCAGTGGCCGAAACCGCGCCACGCGCCTGCAGCAGCTCAACCCTCCCTGTCGGCTGTTGTCCTCCTGAAGACAGCGCCTCAAAAGGAACCCCAAAGGAGGGGGGGCCCCCGCCTGACTTCCACGTTAACCTGGGGCGAAGGGCCGGCTGGCCCGCCTGGTCCATGCGTGGGTACAGGCCCCTGTACCCAGGACCCGAAAGCAGGTGGAGGAGCGGTGTCCACCGCTCGCGGGCCGCGGGCCGGAACCCCTTCCGCGCCCGCACTCTGGTTGCCCACTCCGGGCGAAGGGGCAATAGACCCCATTCCGCCGGTCCCGGCAGGGGCGAGCAAAGGCGGCAGCTGAGGAGGCAGCACCGCGGTCCTCCGACCTGGGTTGCGCCTCCTAACCGCGCGAGCTGCACTCGGAGCTGCCTTCTTCTTCGAAGGCATTTCCACCGAAGCAAAGGGAAGCCGGCAAGGCAGAATCGCTACCCAAAAGGCTTCCCGGTAGGCTCAAGAGCGACGGAGACACAGGGGAAAAGACTTCTCCGCTCCGTCGCTGAGGTAAAATGGCAGCTCGGCTGCCTCGTGGCCACCCCTTTTATAAGGGAGCTGGCCACGCCCCTAACTACCCGGATTCTCTGTCCTGTGGGGGGGGAGCCCGCAAAGGGCGCGGCGGCCATTTTGGCGCCGCGCTTGCATTTCCTGTCTTTGTCTGTACTGTAACCATATAAAACAGGGGTAGCTCCTGATTCCAAAATATCACTCCACCTGACTCTGAACACCTTATATTATAAAAGTAAAAAAGAGATACACTCTCCCTCATTAGATGACAATAGAATGCATTGTAATTACACCTTTGTCACGGGGGATTAATGACAAATAACTATTTTAGTTACAGTATTTGCAAAATGTAAGTTACTATTTTTAAATAGTTACTGCCAATCTCTGGTCTTTCTAGAATGTACCGGGCAAAACAGAGAAGCCACTTGGAAATCCCATTGATTTGCCATCTACAAGGTGGGATGAGAGGTTAAAACTTTGTCTCATTAATTCACAAGTTGGTGGGTGGGAAATGGCTCGGTTCATTATCTGCTGCTGTCATGGATGTTGAATACAGTGCTCCTTGTGTTTGGGAATTGATTTTGAGCAAGAGGCATCAGTTGAGCTTGCACTTGCAATGGGTGCAGCATTTTGCAGTGATGGCTGTTGTGCTTAGAAAAGTTGGGGCAATACCTCATGAGAGAAAAGAGGGACAAAATAGGACTGGGGAGACCTGTGTGTAAATTCAAAATCAGCAATGAAATTTGCTGTTGACATTCGTCACATACCCCCAGGCTGACATACGATATATTGCAGGGGGGTTGTGAGACTAAAATGATGTGGAGGTGAATCATGTAAAGTAAACCATTTTGGGCTTGTTGGAGGAAAAAGGGACTGGGCAAACAGTTCTTAAAATTGGTGCAACATTTGGGCCAGGTAATGGAACAGCATTTCTTTGTATCTGATTTAAAAATAATAATGTTAGAGGGTTTCCGAAGGTTCGGCCCAATGACCCCAGTACTCATTCATTTATCTTTATAGTTCTTTATTTCCACTGGCCACATGGCGGTCAGTGAGGGTCAGTGGCCAGGATAGGAGAGAGGGTTGTCGGGTAGGCGAGGGTTCCTTAATAGGGTTAGGTGAGGTCAGAGGAGGTCAGAGGGGGTAGGGTTACATGAGCAATGCATTTCAGTACATGTAGTTCATGGCAGTATGATATCATCCCTGACAAAACCCCTTCTGAAATCATACGGACTGAACGTAATGTGATTTGGATTTGTTGTTCTCCTCCTCACTAAGACGTAAGCCATTTAGCAAATAACTGTGTTGGGCTAATGGGAGTGGTTTGGTCAGGATGTCCGCTATCTGTTCTTGGGTTTCACAATATATCAGGTCTATGAAGCCTCCCCCTATGAGTTCCCTTACTTTCCTGTACTTGATATCAATGTGTCGGGATCGCCTGGCTAAACATTCGGTCTTTGCAATGTCTATGGCTGCTTTGTTGTCCTCGTGAATGACAATGGGAAGGCTGGGTTTTTCCCAAATGAGGGAGATTAGCTCATTTGTCCAGATCAGGTCATTTGCTGCGTTAGACAGACAGACGTACTCTGCTTCAGCGGTGGAGGAGGAAACCAGTTTTTGTTTTTCAGTGCGCCAATATATGGGGCTGCCGTTCAGCATCACTATGTAGCCGGATGTACTTCTTCTGGTCTTTGTACATCCGGCCCAGTCAGCATCAGCATAGCATGAAAGGTTTATCCTGTCGTTTATTTGAGGGGTTAGCAGTAACTTTGTATCCATGGTACCCTTCAAGTACCTCAACAACCTTTTGACGGCCACCCAATGGTGGGTCCTTGGGTTGCCGGAGTGGCGTGAGAGAAGGTTCACTGCCAACGAGATGTCCGGCCTGGTCCAGTTGGCGATGTGCAACAGTGATCTGATGATGGATCTGTAGAGTGTGATGTCCTCGAATGGTTATCCCTCCTCGTGGGAGTTTTTTATGAAATCCGTTTGCATGGGGGTCCCACATGGGTGGGCATCGGACATGTTACACTTGTTAAGAAGCTCGATTATCTTCTCCTTCTGAGAGATGGCGAAGCCGTCCGTTATCCTTGACACTTGTACCCCTAGGTATTTGTTCACTTTTCCTAGACACTTCAGTGAGAACTCGTATTGTAGGCCTTTGGTGAACTCATCGCATCTGGACTTGCTTTTTCCAAAATACAACAGGTTGTCAACGTAAACCAAAACCTTTTCTACCCCTTCTGGAGATTTTATTAAGAAAACACATTGCAGGCGCACCCCCCCAATAATGGACTCAGACACAAATGAAAGTGGATAACGGCATTGGGCCACATTTATTGATTCATGCCCTAGTCCGAATTATAAATTTCTATTGGTAAAACAACCAATCATAATTCTTAAGGCAAGCAGGCCGAAGTAACACTGGTAAGGTACCACCCAAAATTGCCAACGGCAATTGTTACAATGTATCTATTTGTATCAATTTGTTTGTTGACAACAAACAAATTGTTGACCGTAGTCAATATCTAACTAATGACCCCACCCTCTGACGTGTATCCGTAAAATCAGGGGGTGATGCCAGCTGTCTAGTTGTAACCATCACCCCCTCGCCTGGTTCGTCGTTGACCGGACAACGTTTAAACAACTTATGCCTATCTAGTGTTGTCCAGTCAATTGCGAACCTGCCGGATACCTGTGGGTCATAAATGTTTACCTTACCAGTGCTACCCGCCACCCGGAGAGGCTTCAATAAAGGCTCGACGCCCCCCCCCCAAGACCGTCAGCTCGGTCGACAGGCCTGCTCGCCAATCGCCCAGCAGGAGGTCCATACCTCCTCGCGACAGATGGACCCCATCCCCTGAATAAAGGCCATAACTTTGCAAACTGATGGCGGGATGACGACTGACCCGCCCCAGCCCTTGGTCGAAAGGAATCGGGCCACAGCCCTGTTCACCATGCGCCTAGCGCGGTCCAGGGCCTGAAGGTCAAAGCCTCCCCTATAAGCATGCCGTGGGACCATATCTGACCAAACAAGGGTTGTGGCGGGCCATACGTAATGTAAGTAGGCGAGGTCACCGCAAATCGCATGCTTCAGCGATAAGCCAGTGATCTGTCTCAAGTCATTACCCCCAAGGTGTATGATCAGAATGTCGGGTGGGTCAGCATTCCTTGCCGAAAAGAGGAATGGCAAGAGCTCCCGCCACAACATACCGGGCTTACCGTACCATGTGAGACTTGCGTATGCACCCAGTCCCAGTCGGGGTCCCCAATCTGTCACCGCAGCGTAACGCGCTGCCCTGTGCACGTAGCTATGGCCCACCAGCCATACTGTCACCGGTGTGATACGACACCCAGGGTCTGTCAAGGGGAAAAACAGGGAAGGAAGAGATGTGTGGTGACTAAAACGGTACTCACGGTGGGAGTGGGCGAACATAAAACTGGAAACACTGCGAGCCCCACCTCCCCATGCTGCGTATGTCAGCCCCGGAGTACCCATAAGCAGCCGCAGTAGAGGCCGCCCCAATTCTAAACGAATGGGTGCCGTAACGGGCCCCAGGGAGGCCCACACTAGCCAGTGCCTTCCCAGTCACCTTCCAAAATTGAAATTTAGTGAGGGGAGACCCATCTTGGTGACAGAAAAACGGGCCATGGTGCATGCCACGCAGTGCAAGGAACTCCTGTAGGGCACCAACCGGACAGATGTCTGCCAAGGAACATCGTAGCAGTCTTACACCACTGCCTACGCCGTGCTGATCTGTTTTAGAGGAGCGTATCCTCAACTAAGCCCAATTATTGCAAACATAGACATCTTCGAGTTCCAGTGCCCTACGACTTGCATCCGCCTTAGACAGCATCACAAGCTCGCTGATGCGGAGCGCTCCAAAAAAGGCCACCGTTGTAGCCGCATGAAACAGGGCTGCCTCATACCTATCGAAACATAGGTCATGCCAGCCCCGTGCCAGTTGGGTAAGGACCCCTGGGGAAATTGGGTGGCGGTCGTCCAGGCTACGCCCACGTTCCCGCACCCACCCCTCCAAAACGTGTCTCACACGGAAATCAGCGGTACTGTCTGCATGACCTCCCACCTTGGCCATGAAAGCCAGCGCTGATAGCCTAGATGCTATGGTGTGGGGTGCAAGGCCCTGGGCGTGCAGGTAAACCATGAAACGAAGGAGGTGGGCCACTGGGATCGGCCAGGTATCTGGCAGTCGAGATTGGGTACAGAAAGTCTGAAAGGAAACCAACGCGTGGTGATACGCCTTACGCGTGCGTGGCGCCAGCGACATGCCGATCGCCCGGTTCACCTCTCCTTGCCAAAGGTCCATATCTCCTCCGGGAGTGGCGAGGGAAATTCCTCCGCATCCGGGGCCAAGGCACGGAACCGGGAGATCTGCAGGCGGGACAAAGCGTCAGCAATATCATTATTCACCCCCGGGACATGCCTGGCCCTGAACAGTACATTGAGGCGCAGGCTGCGCAATACAAACTGGCGCACGAGGTCCATGACCCTGGGAGATTTAGAGGTCTGTGAGTTGACAATGTGGACAATGGCCGCATTGTCACACCAGAAATGCACCACAGAGTTGGCCCACTCCTCACCCCATAGCATCAAAGCCCCCAGTATGGGAAAAAATTCCAAATATGTGAGATCTCTCAAGCGACCCGTGCCTTACCAGGCTGGTGGCCATCCACCATAGGCCCACTTCCCATTGAAGTACATCCCATAACCAAGGGATCCCGAGGCATCAGACTGAATCTGAAAGTGAGGTGAAGCCAGGAGGTCGGACCTCCAAAATGAGACCCCATTGAACTCCCTCAGGAACTGGAGCCATATGTGCATATCTGCCCTGATGCCCCGTGTCAATCTCACCCTATGATGGGGCCTGGATAAGCCTGCCATGGCGTCGCACAAGCGCCGAGCAAATGCCCTGCCAGGTGCGACCACCCTGCAAGCGAAATTAAGGTGTCCATGTAGCACCTGCAGTTCCCGAAGGGATGCCTTGCGCTTAGCCAGCAAGTCCGATATAAGGGCCACTATCCTTGACACCTTGTCTCCCGGCAACCTAGACGCCTGCGCTACCGTGTCAATCTCCACCCCCAGGAATACTAACTTATTAGACGGGCCTTCGGTCTTTTCGGGTGCTAAAGGGACACCAAGTTCCTCCATTAGCGTCTGAAATGTATTGAGGAGACGTGTGCACGTGTCCCAGCCCCGTTCACCCCCGAACAAAAAGTCATCCAGGTAATGGGCTACAGACCGAGACCCTGACCTACGGACAAATGCCCACTGCAGGAATGTACTGAAACGCTCGAAAGCCGAGCAGGATATGGAACAGCCGAATGGCATGGCTTTGTCAAAATAATATTCACCCCGGAATTTGAAACCCAGCAACTCAAAGTTACCCGGGTGCACCGGCAGGAGACGAAAAGCCAACTTAATGTCACACTTAGCCAACAGTGCACCCGGGCCACAAGAGCGCACCATGCGCAATGCCTGGTCGAAGGATGTATACCTGACCGAACAAAGGTCATCAGGGATAGCATCATTGACCGAGTGACCGGCTGGGTAGGACAAGTGATGAATCAGGCGGAACTCGCCCGGGGACTTCTTGGGCACTAGTCCTAGAGGAGACACTTTAAGGTTGGGGAACGGGGGCGCGGGGAAAGGGCCAGCGACCCTGCCCGCATCAATCTCCTTATTAATGCCGGCGGCAGCCACCTCCTCCCTTCCTCTAAGTGACAAAAGGTTGGGTGCGTCTTGCGGTGACCTATCCCCCGTGAAAGGAATACGAAACCCCAGTTGAAAACCCTGAAGGAGGTACACTGCATCTGCTCTCTTCGGGTACAATGCGAGCCAACGCTCCAGCATGTCAACATTAATTGGGGAGGGGGCCTTTTGGTGGACCCGCTCCCTCCGCGGCAGTCCTACCTGCCCCTTGTCCACCCCTACCCCTGCCCCTGAATCCTCCCGGCCTGGGACAGGCGGAGGCAGCATGGGGGCCAGAACAAGAGGGGCACTCATGCTTGTACTTGCAATTTTTCCTGTTGCAAGAACCATTGGACGAGAAGGTCCAGCACAGCAGGCGGGCTGGAACCCCCTGCCCCGCCACTTGGCGGGGAACCTGCACCGGGACCGCACGTTGGACTGCATGTCCACAATGGTATCTCTCCCCAGGCGCCGGGCGCGTGGGGGTCATATACAGAAGCCACAGCTTCTGGCAGGGCTCATCCCACCTCATCTCTGGGTGCAGTGGAATCCTCATGCGGAATTCTTCGTCGTAAGCCAGCCACGACGGACCCGGGAAGTCAACAATGGCCCAGTAAATGTTGTCCAGATACTGGACCATAGGGATGGCCAAATCCGGCCTAGCTCTGAGGTAAACGGCCATGTAAATTAGGTACGCTGGCAACCAATTTGCCCACGTGCGTGGCGGCTTACGACGACGTGCCTGCTCCTTATCCTTCTCGTCCAGCCCTTCCCTCTCTTCCTTGGTTGGCTCCCTATTAAGAAGGGAGAATATGTCTACGTACTCGCCCCTCCAGATCTTTTCCTTGGTGGACTGGGCCAGATGGTCCCCCAGGGGCAAGGAATACCCTGCTGTCGGCAATGCCGACACCGGCACAGAGGGAACTGCGGGCAAAGCAAAGGGGGCCTGCACCAGCCCGGGGATCCCCAACACATTCCCTACCACATAGGGGGCGCCACCCCGACCCGGGCCCTGGGTCAGGGATGAAGTCGCCGGGTGGGCCGGGGGCAATTGGACCGCCGGGCCACCCGTGCGAGGCCATGGCCACTGGAAAGCCCCCCCCCCCCCCGGAAGTCAGTTGTGTGGGTGCACTAGCTTGAACTGCATACTCACCCGATGCACCCCCACGGGCCGCCCCCACCGGGGGTTCCGGCCCGCTGGGGGCGTCGGAGCTCACGACCGAAGCTGAGCTCGTCGACGGGGCCAGACCAGCACCAGACTGCTGCACCTGTTGAGTGGGGAGCTGCGAGGCAGTGGCCGCCACCGGCCCGCGCGCCTCAGGCAGCTCAACCCGACCCGTCGCCAGCCGCTGTTCGGCAGCCGAAGGGTCAACCTGGAATCCGAGAGACGCCCCCGCTTGATTGGCCCTCGCCAAGGATGCCTCAAGGGCCGCTACACGGGCCAGAAGGGCCTCCACATTAACATAGGCCCCAGCCCCGACAGGGGGCAAATGGGCAGCCGGCCCATAAGTCACGGGTACCTGTCCAGATCCCTGGGCCCCAGGGGCCAGATAAGGACAAGAGCCCATGCTCGGCCCCTGGGGAGCCGTGGGCACGCCCTGCCAAGGCAGGGAACCTAACCACCCCCCGTGGCTTGCTCCCCCCATGGGGAACTGTGCGCCCGGGCAAGAGGGCCCGGCCGCACAGACCATGCCGGGAGCAGTGGTCACCGTTTGCAGGCCAAGGGCCGAGGCCCCATCCGGGGCAGCCTGCGCGCACCGCGCAGCGGGCCAAGGGACCACTGATCCCATCCCACCGGTCCCGGTGGGCTCCGCTAAAGGTGGCTGCTGGGCGGGCGCAGTCACGGTCCTCCGACCTGGCTGACGCCTCCGTGCCGATCGAGCCACGTTCGCAGCTGCCTTCTTCTTAGAGGGCATAGCTGGGTAGCTAGGAAGCCGAAGAAAAGAAAAAAGCTGCCCGAAAAGGCTTCCCCTGGAAGGACACGAGCGACGGAGGTAAGAGGGAAAAACTTCTCCGCTCCGTCGCTTCGCCAAAATGGCAGCACGGCTGCCTCGTGGCCAGCCCTTTTATTAGGGTGCTGGCCACGCCCCTAACTACCCGGATGGCTTCGTCCGGTGGGGGGCCCCGCAAAGAGCGCGGCGGCCATTTTGGCGCCACGCTTCCATTTGTCGTCCTTAACTGGGGAGAAGTTCAATTTCTTCATGGCTTCAGCTAGGCATTCTTACCATCTCCTGCCAGATTGCTTGAGTCCGTAAAGGCTATTGTTGAGCAGCCATGTTTCTCCACTGCTGCGTCCAAAACTGGGTGGAGCCCTGACGTATATCTCCTTATCCAGTTGCGCGTGTAAGTACGCTGTCTGTACGTTGAATTGATACACTTGTTCTCCAAGTACAGTTGCCATTACCAGTGCAGCCTTAACACTTTCTGGTTTCACAGTTGGAGAATATGTGTCCTTGTAGTCGTCTGGGTATCGTTGGGTGAAACCTTGGGCCACTAGTCTGGCCTTGTACAGAATCCGTTCATCCTCTAGCTGTTTGACCTTGAATACCCACTTTGTTCCCACCGTCTTTTGCCCTTCAGGTACTCTTGCAGGTGTACATACGTCAAGATCTTCGAGACTTTCCATTTCCTTCTCCATGGCTGCCCTCCACTTGTCCTGTTCTTCAGGTGGTAGGTCTGCTATGTCTTTGTAGCTCACTGGTGCTTCGGGGCAGATCTCCATACTCAGAACATAATCCTCCAGTCCTCTGGGGGTTTGGTTCTTGGTTGATCTGGTTGACCTTCTAGGTGCTTCTTTTGTGGGACTTGAGGATTCGATGTCTCCTGTGTCTGTGGTGCCTGTATGTGTTCCTTGTGCTTCAGATTTGTCACATATTGTGTCTCCTGGTTGGTCGGGCCTTGCCTCAGGCAGTGCTGCCTTGACCCTTCATGCTCTAGGCCGCTTGTCAATACTTCATTCGCGTGTATCTTGCCCCAGTTCGCGTGCTCATGGAACGTGGCCAGTCTTGAAACTACCAGCTTCTGGTTGTGGTCTATGAAATGGTACACCTTCGAACCTGGCTCGTAACCTAGGAACCTTAGTCTCCTGGTTATTTTATCCCCCTTCTTTCTAAGCTGCTTGGGTATGTGCACGTCTGCAGGTACGCCGAAGACGTGGAGGTGCGCCAGCTTGGGTTTTCGGTTGTACATTGCCTCGTAGGGTGTCTTATTGATAACACTAGACCACAGCCTGTTTAACGTGTAGTTGGAGTACAGCAGTGCCTCTCCCCAATATGAGAAGCTTAGGCCTGCGTCTTCTATCGCACATCTGATCATGGTTTGAAGTACCCCATTTCTTCTCACAGCAACCCCATTTTGGAAGGCTGAGAATGGTGCAGTCTTGAAGTGCAGCATCCCCTTCTCCTTTATCCATTCTTCAAACTCTTTTGACAGGAATTCCGAACCTCTGTCCATCATCATTTGCTTCATGTTTACATTGTGTTGAGTCCACACCCTTGTGTGGAATTCCTTAAACTTGCTGAACGCCTCATCCTTACTATTAAGCATGTATACATAACCGTACCTGCTGAAGTCATCAACTATTGTTAGGAAGAATCTCTTCTGGCCTATTGATCTTCTGAGAGGCCCTACCAAATCAAGGTGCATGAGCTGGAATGGGTGGTCCGACTTCCTGGCGGAAGTTTTTGGTCGTGGCTCAGTTTTGGACTTTGAGCTCTTGCATACAGAAAATTCCAGGTAGTTCTTGCAGCTTTTGACCTTCAGCCCCTCTGAGCATTCCAGCATTTTCTTGACAGTGGGAAAACCTATGTGTCCTAACTTTCTGTGTAGTAGGTGCACACACTCATCATGGTCTGGTTTCCCTATGGTTATCCTTGGCGTTTTTTTCTTCATTCCGTTGACCTCTCCATCCCTTGTGGAGTCGTGGAGGTCATCCACTTCCCCTTCAGGTCCTTCACTTTGGTGTTCCTCGGGTTCATTTGATGTGTCTTCCTGTGCTGCTTCTTCATCATTAATGTTGAGCAATCCTATGGTGACTTGTCTCTCTTCGTCTTCCCCTGCGATGAAGTATGGTAGTCCGCCTACAATTTCCACTCTTCCAATTTCCTTTCCCCTTCTTTCAATGGATGCTTTCTTGTTTCTGAATATTATTCTTAGGTCTGGGTCCTCTGTGAGTTTAGTAGTGGCCAAAACATTGTAAGGAATGCCTGGGGCATAAAGGACGTTATGGACCAGCCCAATTTCAGGGATGTGTATGTCGCCTCTGCCGGCTACCTTAGCGTGTGCCTAATTGGCAACCTTGATACTAAAGGAGTCTTCTTCAAAAGAATCAAATATCTCTCTGTGGCATGATGTGTGTGTGGTGGCCCCGGAATTGATCAGCCAGCGCTGCAGGCAGGTGCCCGTGGGCCTGGTTGCCCCATGGCATCTACTTCGTTTGCTGTGTTTTACTGCATTTATAGAATCAGCCTTGTGTCTCTCTTGTTCTCTTTGGGGTCTAGAACGCCTGCCTGGACTGGGTGATCTCCACCGTCTATTATCTCTATCCTCGTCCCTCCGTTTGCTTGGGTACTCATCTCGTGACTCACGTCTCGGTTTCGGTGTGTCATCATGGCGTGTTCGGTCATGTGAAGGGCTGTGTCTCGCATTCCTTCTGTCTTTGACGTATCTTGGGCAGTCCCTTTTAATATGTCTTCTGGAACCACATGTGTAGCATTCCCGCGTTGGGCTGGTTTGCTCTGTGAATTCTGCCCTCCTGTGTGGCCTGTCCTCCCTACGTATTGTGGGTTCTGTGAAAACTACCTTTTGGTGTGGCCTATTCTCCCTGCGTATGGCAGCCCTGTCTCTCCTGAGGTTGTCTTCGGCTATAAGTTTCCTGGTGACGTAGTCAAGTGTGACATTGTCACCGCCGGTGTTGTCTAATTGGGTCAGGGAGTCGTCCCAACTTGGGTCGAAAGAGTTGTAGATGATGCTGACTAGGTGCTGTTCAGTAATGGTTTCACCCCTTCTTATGAGATCAGACCTCATATTGCTTAATCTCATCAAATGCTCACCCATGCTATCTCCCTCTTTAATCTTGTATGCGAACAGCTTCCTCAGTAGTAAGCACGTTGTGCCCCTGTTCCTGCAATAAAACATGTTATACAATTTTTCCCAAACATCATAGACAGTTGACTCATTTGAAATACACCCATACATGGTTGCATCTATGGTACCCAAAAGCAGGCAAAATGCCTTGTGATGCAGTCTGTCCACCTCCATAGACCATGGCTTCTCTGGTGGGTCTTGAATTAGGTGTAAAGCCCCCTCCCTCATTAGAAGTACCTGAAATTGTTGGTTCCAGTCCATAAAGTTCTTCCCAGTCATGCCGAGGATTGGGAAGTTATTTGGCAGTTGGCTCTGTTGGGCTTAGTTGCTTGAATAGTTCTGGTGTCCTGGGCTGTCTTTGAACTGGCAAAAGGGTATGGGGACACAGACTGTTGGTTTTGAAAGTCCCGCCTGTTCCTTTTTTGGTTGCCTGCAGGGGGAGCCCGTTCTCCTCTCGGTGCTTGGCTGGCCTGTTGGGACTTGTGCTTCACCTTCTTCGCCAGAGGGGGAGCTCTGCTGCCTTATCTGCATCTGCGCAGAGCTCATTCGTCATTGGTCTTTGAGGTGGGCGGATCTCTGTTCCGGAGGTCCTGCTTGCCTTGGATGGGGCCTCACTGGGAGTGCAGCTCCATCGCTGGGGCTGCTTTCCTGGTTGGGAGGCCAGGCGGAGTCGTAGGAACGATGTCGCCTTCTTTGTTGGGCCAGGGGAGTTCTGTAGCACCAGGACTCCGCCTCCTCAGATCGTGGCCTGACGTGGGAGTCTGCATCGTCATCGGAGCCTCTCCCGCGGTCGGATCGGATGGGCAAAAGGTCTCGGTAGCTTTCTGCTTCTCTCATTTCTCTTGTGTGTGTTCTCAGTTCCCCATGTCCGCTTTGACTTTTTGTCATGGGGGAGGACTCTGCCCCCCCTTGAGACTCAGCCATGTTGCTGATGGTGTCCCTTTTAGGCACTTGTCTTCCTCTTAGGGTTTCCCACTCCCCTTCTAGTGCCTGGGGGCTGAGGATTGGCATAGCCCATGTTTCTGGGGTCCGTGCATCGACCCTCCCGGCTCCCAGGGTCCCTTCCTTTCTTTGTGTTGCCGGCCCGCGTGGGTTGTCCCTGGGCATCGTTAGCTGGATAGGGTTTCCCATCAGATGGTTTGAATCTGAGGCCACCATCTGTGATTGGTCAGCCATCTCGGTCAGATTCGGGATTGGCGTTGTGTTTGGTGTTCCCGCCACGGAGGTCCCCGGTGTAGAGCTTACCGCGCTGTCGTTGGAATGTTCGCCTCCGTCGTTTATCAGGGCCAACAGCTCTGCCATGGAAATTGTCTCTTTTCCGGTGATTACTTTCTGGACTTCGGTTACCTGGATTGTGTGCGGGTCATCCCCGGTTTTGAATCCATCTTTGAGCCCCTTGGGTTTGGCCTGCATCTTGGCCCCCCCTTTGCTCGTCTGGGTCTTCCGTTTGGTCATTTTTGCTTTCTGGGGTTACCCACAACCTCTGCTACCATTTGTTAGAGGGTTTCCAAAGTTTTGGCCCAATGAACCCAGTACTCATTCATTTATCTTTATAGTTCTTTATTTCCACTGGCCGCATGGCGGTCAGTGAGGGTCAGTGGTCAGGATAGGAGAGAGGGTCATCGGGTAGGCGAGGGTCCTTTTATAGGGTTAGGTGAGGTCAGAGGAGGTGAGAGGGGGTAGGGTTAAATGAGCAATGCATTTTGGTACATGTACTTCATGGCAGTATGATATCATCCCTGACAAACAAAACAGCACAGGTTTATATAGATAGGATAGCTAACCTCTCTAAAATCTGACATAAGTTCAGAAGTTTAAAAGTTATCATTATAAACATCAGAATAAAAGTGTCTGTATACAAATGCACACAATGGATACCCTATACATCAATAGAGTTTAAAATAGGATTACAAGTGCAAAGTAAAATTTATTATAGCTGGTGTTTCACTTGTCCCTGATGTAGCTGGTTCTCTCTAATGCTCCATACCCTGGTTGCCTTACAAGCAAATCTGCCAACAGCAGCAGTCAGATCAGTGATTTTATCTGAAAGCATGGTTCTAAACATGTTTATTCAGCTCAATTTTAGGGAAGGCAGCAATAAGGTCACATCTAAGGTTATCATAAAACTGACATTCTAGAAGTACGTGTTCAGATGTCTCCACCTTCCCAACCCAAGCTCTCCTGAACAGGAACTTTCTTAAATAACCCTTCTCTGAGTACTGATGGTAATATGTTAAAATGCAAAAGCATGCATGATCTCCTATGCTCTGGGTTACTTAAACTGGATAAGTAAGATAAGGGCCTCATATTATTTGGTGGGGGCATTTCAAAGAGTGGACTATTTATTTTATTTTAATCATGTTGTCGATGGATCGATTATTTATCTGGTTCACTTTTTCTCCAATTAAACACTAGGAGTTTTGTATTAAAGACAGATATTAGAAACATTGTTGGACAACATTTCCCATAATCTTCCAGTTAGCAAAGATGTTTCTGGGACTCACCTTTTCTAAGGTGTGTGATTTTGGAGTGGTGTCTGTGGATCACCACAAGCACTGAACCAATCAGTCTTTCCAAGGTTCTGAGACACGACCCTGTGGACCATAGGATTCATCTTCTGTGTCTAAGCCAGATGTGAAACTGCCAAAATGAAGCCACCTTTGGGACGTTCATTCTGTACTACCTTTTGCCTGACCTAGTGTGAGAAAGATTAGCCAGCACAAAGTTGCTGATGCTGGGGGCACGCCCGATTATTGGTTCACAAATACCACAACCTTCGAGGAGGCTCTTTCTGTGTACCCTGACCATAGGATTAAAACATTAATAATGTTTGAAAACAGCTAATCTGCACTGGCTTTATTTAAAAAGAGAGAAAGGAGAGGAGAGGAAAAAGGAAAGAAAAAGAAAAACAGAAGCAAGGAGACACAAATCAGGCAAATTGGCAAGATTCAAGAGTGCATTCAAGCCAGAGACCCAACCAATTTTTTTTATAAAAAAAGAAATGAATTGTAGTAATGTCAGTACAAGGAAGTGCATGATTTATTATGAATAAGGATTATGATGGCATCTAAAGAACAAAAATATAATGGCATAAAATTTGCCAGCGCTGCTATATTATCAAAGTCAGGAAGATAGTGGTGGGTGGAGTGGGGGGACTAAAGGTTAGCTTGCTAATAACAATGGAGGAGATGAGGACATTGCTGACGAAGGAGCCAGTTTCTTGGCATTGCCCTGTGTGAGGAAATGTTTCCACTGAGATGAGGAATAAAGCAACATTTCCAACAGAAGTGGAAGGTCCCAAAGTGGCAATGCTGAGCAAGTAGGCAGTTTAAATGGAATAGATCACTAGAGCTAAAAAGATGCAGGTGTTTTGTTAAAGCAATAGTTCCCAATGTGGTGCTCTCCAAATATGTTGGAATTCAATCCTTATTATCCCCACTGGTTGTGGCAGTGATGGGAGCCATAATCTAAAACTCAATTAAACACAGTTCTGACATCTGGACACGATAAAGTCATACACACCCCGACACTACCCATTGCTAAGAAGTCATGTTTCTGCCCATGGGTGGAAGAAAGAAACCAAAATGGGCCACTTTTACACACTCCTCTCATGAAGGTTGATCACCCCACAGCCAAGGAAATCCCTGACTATTGTAATCCCTTGATTACTTTGTGTTTGCTTATGTCTGTGCCAATCACACCTCCCTATGTGTGAGGAAATGTTTGCTGCATTGCTAGAGAGGCCTTTTTGCAGGATAGTTAAGGATTACCTTAGAAAAACCATTTCTATCACTGGGGGAAAAAGTTAGCTCCTCTAAGCAGAATCAGAGGCACTTGAATGTACTCCCACAGCACAAGACTGCTTATCAAGCAGAGTAATTGGAGTACTGGGATTGACAGCCAGCAACACATGCAGAATCGGCCTACTGGCATGCATGCTAGCCAAGGCAATTAATCGCACCTAGTCAGTCCAAGACATGTGCTGTTTCAACCTGATGGACAACTTTCGCAAGGTCCAGGACCAGATAACCAAACTGGGTACCTCAGTCAAGGAGGACAGAATTGGGCTTGGTGGGATGCTCTGTGGTCATGGATCCCCTGAGGGTGGTTGCAAACAGCGCTCCAGACCATAGCTATCATCATAGTGGTGGGGATTATGCTCTGCTGCTTTGCGCAGTGCATTCCATTGCTCCTGTGCACCCCATGGCGAAGACCCCGAGAAACATTCACGCCCAAACAAATCACACCCCACATCTACCGTGCCCTCAGCCAGGCTGACTTAAATAATAAAGGAAGGGGAAATGTGGGTTGCCCACAAGAATTATTGGCAATTAAACCTCTCCCCAAGGGTTCACTCGGCATCAACAGACCTGGGGACCAACTGGGCTCGGCTGGAGGGGAAATTGGGAAGATATGCGGGCTAGTTAAAGATGAACAATAGCCTAGACTGAGGGCAAATAGAGCTGGGCAAGCAACCAGGGGCAAACAGGGGACAAAGATTAGGTGCCCGGGTCAATACACATAGACTCCGAGTTTAGGGCAGGAACAGTGGGTTTCGCCAACCCAAGGCAATTTAGTGCGAGTTGTCCATTAACCACCAGGCAGCCACAAAGTAACCCCCAGTCATGGGACTTGCAAGACTCACGAGAATGCCACGTACGCAGGCCTTCTGTGCAGGGGCAACACGAGTGCCCTAGGCACGTGTCCCAGCCCCTAGGCAGGGTAATAAATATGTACCCCCGACTCTGGTCGGGGCTGGACTTCGCCACATGGCTGCCTCCACGCGTCTTCCTTCTGGCCCGCCATTGCAACAGTTTCCGTGGTCATGTGGCAGGCATGACTAGACACCGGAGTGCATGGAACACTGTTACCTTCTCACCGAAGTGGTCACTATTTATCTACTTGCAATTTCTTGTTCCCGTTGCACTAGGAAGAAGACAATGGAAGCAGAAGAATGACATTACTGAGAGTCAAACCGACTTCTTCTACCTTCCAAGCCCATGAAGCCTGTATTGGCCTTGTGTTTAATATAATACATATTATTTTAATACCTGAAGGTAACCTAAGGTTCTTTCTAGTCTGGATTCCCCATGGTGAAACTGGAAGAATGGCAGACACTCCCCCTAAAAGGGCAGAAAGGGGAGATGTTGACTTGCACAAACTTCTTCTCTGATCTAATCACATCAATAAGATACTCTTAGAACAAAGAAGGTTAGCCATGTGATCCATATTCAAATTACAAAAAAATGTAAAAATTGCAGGAGGAAGGTGATGCATTTATTGGATCACAGAAAATTACAACATTTCAAGCTTTCAACATCCAAGATTTCTTCTTCAGACATGGGATGATGTCTTCTTGCCAGGTATAAGTCTTAGAAATGCATGTAGAACAACTGTAAAAGGCTTTTTATTGCATCACCCCCCACAGGGAACCAAGCATTTGTTCCTCCACACATGATGCTCAATGAAGCATCAGCTTTCCTTTGTGGCCAGACATAGGGAACACAAAACTCCATGTTCCTCCATTGGGGAGCAATGTTCTCAATTTGGTTCACACACTAGGCATGCCACTTGCAGTCAAATCAAAGTCCAAATAAAGTCAATTAGAATATTACCTAGTGATCATGTGTTTCTTGAATTTATGGTGTTGTTCCGATCTTAAAAAGTCCCTGCCATACTGGTGCCACAAGGCTCTGAGGCCATATCCAGGCTTCATGGTCTCTCTTTGCCAGTTGGCTATGCCCCCTTTGCCATGACTCTATCATGTGTGTTTCCTCCCAGCTTTTGTATATTTATTTAATTATTTATTTAAAATATTTCTGTCCCGCTTCCCTCACTCGAGAGTGACCCGAAGTGGTTCAACAACATGATTAAAATAACAATAAAAACAATTAACTAACCCCTGGTTGTGTTCCTAATAGTATGCCTTTGCAACAATGTAACACCCATCAACTGTAACACTGTAACCTTCTGTAATAGGACGCGAGCTAGTAACCACTAGGTGGCAATAGCGAGCGTCCAGCTCATATGGTTCCAATTACGCAATAACTCCAGCGCGGGAAGATTCCCGCCACTACCTCACCTGGACAAGAAGGGTGTGACCAGGGATGTCGTCACGCGGGCGGTAGCCAATGGGCTATCGTGGAGCCACATTCAAATGTATAGCCACTGTATATATTGAGCTGTTCGTCCACCATTACCACATGTTCCCCCGGACCACCATGCAATAAAGATGTGTTAAGCCAATCCTTCGGCTGTTCCTGTGTCTTGGTTCTCATACGCCAAATTGGCGATGAAGGTGGGATGATGGATCCCCACGAGATCAAGACACATGCCGGTTTCGACATCAACAAGCCGGAAGATTGGGAGCTCTTCGAAATGGACTTCCAAGATGCACTGGTGGTGTCCGACATTACGGACGAGGGAAAGAAAAGGGCCATCCTCACCCGGATGCTCGGGAATGCCACCAAAAGAGTATTGGTGGACCTGGTATCACCGAAGAAGGTGAGCGAGCTGTCGGTCAAACAGCTCCTGAAAGCGATGCGCGACCATTTCCAGCCCTCGGTTTCGATGTTTTCAGCTCGAGACGCGTTCTGGAAGAGAGTTCAAGCGCCTGGTGAGTCCATCGCCGCCTTTGCAGCGGCCCTGCATTTGGCCGCCGGCCCATGCAAGTGGGAAAATCTGGAAATCGCCCTCAGGGACCGCATGCTGTGTGGCCTGTGGGACGAGGAGGTTCAGCGAAAGTTGATGAACCAGGAGCCACCCCTGATGCTGCGCGAGGTCGTGAAGGCGGCACAGGCCACGGAAGCCACGAGGGCCGGAGTCAAGGGGTTCAGAGAAAGGCCTCCACAGCCCGACAAGGCAGCGGGCTCGGTGCATGCGGCCAGATGAACGCCGAAATCTCCCACGGAGAGCAGCGACGATGAGGATGTCCGGAGGGTTCGGAAGGAAGGCCGACGCTGCGACGGCTGTGGAGCGGCCCACGACCGCATCAAGTGCCCGTTCCGGAAGGCCGAGTGCCACAACTGCGGACGCCGGGGGCACATCGCCAAGGTCTGCAGACGGCGGCGCAAGGACCAGAAAAGCTCGTCAGACCGCTCACCGAGGACCAAGGAGGGCGCCCGGCCCGCGGGGAAGCAGGACGGCGTGGGCCGCATCTCCGACGACAGCAGCGGCGACGCCCCAGTGTACAGCATGTCCTTGGGACACCCCCGTTATTTTGTTGAGGTACTGGTGCAAGGGGCCCCTGTTAGAATGGAGATAG
The DNA here is from genome assembly GCA_035047345.1 of Bradypodion ventrale. Taxonomy (NCBI): domain Eukaryota; kingdom Metazoa; phylum Chordata; class Lepidosauria; order Squamata; family Chamaeleonidae; genus Bradypodion; species Bradypodion ventrale. The sequence continues at coordinate 37,237,791 of JAWDJE010000008.1, forward strand.
ACTCGGGTTCCTCCTACTCAATCATGTCCCAGCGGGAGTTCTTAGGAATTTCCCCCCACGTGCGCCCTAAGCTCAAAGCGTTGAGGTCCACGCTGCGGGACCAACAGGGAAATAGCATTCCGGTGTTGGGGGTTGGAAAATTCAAGGTCCAATAAAAGCAACACGCCGTGGAACTTCCCCTGGTTGTGCTCAAGGGGGGTAGTTGCAGCCTCCTCGGGACTCAATGGTTTAAGCCCCTGGGTTTGTTCATTGGGGGGGTGCATGCCGTTGGGACTGACCCAATACAAGAGGTGTGTGACGCGCACCCCGAAGTTTTCAAGAAAGGACTCGGAAAATTCAAGGGACCCCCAGTAGCGTTCAACCTGGACCCGGAAGTCCGCCCAATAAGACTCAAGCCGCGCAGAGTGCCCTTCGCACTAAAGGACAAGATAGAGGCGGAACTGGACAAATTGGTGGGCCAGGGGATTCTTGTTCCTGTTGATTCCGCGGAGTGGGAAACTCCGATTGTAACTGCGCTAAAGGCCAACGGGGAGGTTCGCATATGCGCTGATTATAAGTGCACCATTAATAAGGCGATCCGCCCAAATGCATATCCAGTGCCGGTAGTCAGCCACCTGTTGGCCAGGTTACATGGGGGAAAGTGTTTCGCAAAACTTGACCTGGCGCAAGCCTATCAGCAACTCTCAGTAACCCCAGCTGCAGCTGCTGCGCAAACGATAGTCACTCATAAGGGGGCATTCCAGGTGACGCGCCTACAGTTCGGCGTGAACTCGGCGCCGGGTATTTTCCAGTCGCTCGTGGAACGCCTCTTAAAGGGGCTGGAGGGGGTCTTGCCATACTTTGATGACGTATTGATAACGGGGGGAGCGAGGCAGAGTTGGCTGAAAGGCTGGACAAAGTGCTGGCGGTGTTTGAAAAGGCGGGGTTGAGGTTGCGAAAAGACAAATGCGTTTTCTTCGCAAACGAGGTTGAGTTCTTGGGTTTCCGGGTAACCCCTGCGGGAATCAAACCCTCCAAATCAAAGGTAGCCGCCATTCAAAATGCCCCTCGCCCCACCTCCAAGCCCGATTTGCAGTGGTTCCTAGGGCTATTAAACTTCTACCACTCTTTCCTGCCTTGGAAGGCATCGATAGCAGAGCCACTTCACAAGCTACTCAAGAAGGACGAGGCGTGGAAGTGGGGCGAGAGCCAGGAGAGGGCATTCATTGAACTGAAACAACTCTTAGCGTCTGACGCCATTCTCACCCACTTTGACCCCAAGAGACCGGTGGTCCTGATATGTGATGCATCTCCAGTGGGGGTGGGGGCGGTGCTGTGCCACGTGTTGGAAAACGGGAGGGAGGCCCCGATAGCGTTCTACTCCAGATCCCTGTCCCAGGCAGAGCGAAACTACGCCCAGACAGACAGGGAAGCGCTAGCAATAATCGCGGGGACTAAGAAGTTCTACGATTTCCTCTATGGCCGTCCCTTCACCATAGTGACCGACCACAAGTCCCTGCTAGGCATTTTCACTGCAGACAAGCCAACACCTCAGATCCTGTCCCCTAGGATGTTAAGGTGGGCCATCTTCTTAAACGCATATCAGCAAGCGTTGGTGTACCGGCCGGGAAAGGAAATAAGCCACGCGTACGCCCTGTCGAGCTCTCCCCTCCCCCACGCTAGCAGCATCGTGGGCGAGGAGGAACAAGACCGCCAAGTGCTCCTGATAGAGGTCTTAGATTCGCTTCCCATTGTACCTGCAGACATCGCCAAGGCGACCGGCAAGGACAAAATGCTAGCTCTAGTCAGCTCCTGGGTGCAGAAAGGGTGGCCAGCATCCTCCCCAGCGGCAGAGTTCGCCCCGTTTTTCAGGAAGAGGCTAGAGTTGTCCATGGAGAGGGGGTGCCTTCTGTGGGGCCAGTGGGTGGTAGTCCCCGAATCCCTGAGACCTAGGGTACTCAAACTGCTGCACGTCAGCCACCCTGGAATTGTCTGCTCCAAGGCTCTGGCCAGGAGCTACTTTTGGTGGGCCCAATTAGACGCAGACATCGAGCACATGGTGGCCACTTGCGAGAGCTGCCAATGCTCCCGACCAGAAGAGGCGCGTCTGCCGCACAGGGAATGGGACGCGGCAAAGGGGCCGTGGTCCCGGGTGCACATTGATTTTGCGGGCCCATTCAGAGGAACACTTTTTCTCCTCGTGGTGGATGCTTACTCCAAGTGGTTTGAGGTAATCCCAGTTACGAGCACCTCTTCAGCATCGACAGTAAAGCAATTGCGGAGGGTCTTTAGCACGTTCGGTATACCCGACACCCTAATTAGCGATAACGCGAGTTGCTTCACATCCGCCGAGTTCAGGGCATTCACCGAGATCAACGCCATTCGGCACATCACCTCCGCCCCTTTCCACCCGGCAACAAACGGCCAGGTAGAGCGCCTCGTGCGCACCACCAAAGACACGCTGAGGCGCATGGGCCCCGGGGACCTTAAACTGCAAGTGTGTCAGTTCTTGCTGGGCTACAGGGTGACTCCCTTAGCTTCAGGGTATTCGCCCGCGGAGCTCCTAATGCGTAGGAAGCTGACCACGATTCTGACCAGGCTAGACCCAACGAGGGTGGAGGACACTGGGAGGAACATAGGGTTAGCGGACACAAAGAGTTTTGGAGTAGGCGCCCCGGTGCATTGCAGGAACTATGCTAGCGCAGGGCCAGCCTGGGTCCCGGGCGTCATTGTTGGCCAGACGGGTCCCGTGTCGTATTGTGTAGAGACCAGTGCGGGTCTACTCTGGAGACGGCATGCAGATCAACTCCGGCACCGGGTCCCGGGCAGCCAAAGCGCGGACGGCGCGCAGAAGGATTCAACGTTAGGGTTCTCCCCCACCCGTTCAGCCCAAGGGGGAGGAGAAGGGGGCCAGTGGTCCCCACCAAGGGGGGAGGGGAAGGAGTCTGTCCTCATAGATAGCCTGAGGGATGTCCCCAATGACCCAGTAGATGATTTTGAGTTTCAGTTACAAAACCGGGGGGGTTTTCGGAGTGGTCCCCCACCCATCCAAGCGAGAAGCGGGGTTTTTCGTTAGCCCCCAGTGCCCCCGGTTTTTCCACAATGGAGTTTGTCCCTTCCCCAAAAGCCGCAGAACCGCAGCAAGTCACTAACGAGTCTCCCTCTCCCATTGCAGGACAAGAGACCAGGGGACAGAGAAGCAGTAGCGCCCCCGGGACAAGCCAGCCAGCAGAACGCCCAAAACGCGTTTGCAATAAGCCATATTGGATGAGAGACTTCGTCTCATCCTAGGGGGGAGGGATGTTGTGTTCCTAATAGTATGCCTTTGCAACAATGTAACACCCATCAACTGTAACACTGTAACCTTCTGTAATAGGACGCGAGCTAGTAACCACTAGGTGGCAATAGCGAGCGTCCAGCTCATATGGTTCCAATTACGCAATAACTCCAGCGCGGGAAGATTCCCGCCACTACCTCACCTGGACAAGAAGGGCGTGACCAGGGATGTCGTCACGCGGGCGGTAGCCAATGGGCTATCGTGGAGCCACATTCAAATGTATAGCCACTGTATATATTGAGCTGTTCGTCCACCATTACCACATGTTCCCCCGGACCACCATGCAATAAAGATGTGTTAAGCCAATCCTTCGGCTGTCCCTGTGTCTTGGTTCTCATACGCCAAACCCCCCATCTATAGACCAATTAAAAAAGCCATTTTAAAAACCATCTAAAATATCCCTTCCCTTCCACCAAAGTTAAAAGCTGTCAGGACAAAATCCAATATGGGCTAAATAAGCCAGCGGGACTGGGAAGTTGATGCATAGCCATGTTTTCAGTTTTTTCTAATGGGGAGCAGCTCTGTCTGGAGGCATAGTTCAAGTGGCAAGAGGTTCCAGAGGGCTAGGGCTGACACGGAGAAGGCCCTCTTCCTCGTCCCTACAAGGTGGCCTTCTTTCGCTGATGGAACCATAACCGAGCCCCTCCGGTTTGCTCTTGTAGGATGGGTTTGTCACCTTGGGGTGATGCAGTCTCTTAAGTATCCTGGACCACTGCCATGAAGGGCTTTAAAGGTCAAAACCAGCACCTTGAATTGCACCCGTAGGCACACTGGCAACCAGTCCAGCTCCCGAAGCAGTGGAGAGGCATGAGCATAATGCCTGCGCCCCATCACCACCTGGGCAGTCGTGTTCTGGACCAGCTGGAGCCTACGAATGGTCATCAAGGGGAGTCCCATGTAGAGTGCGTTACAATAATCCAATCTGAAGGTGACCAGAGCATGAGTGGCCATGAGTAAGGAGTCCCGGTCCAGGAGCGGGCATAACTGGTTTTCCTTCATGCTAAAACATGGAAATGCCCCTCTTGAGGCTGAGTTACTGGCACGTTGAGCTTTATGTTATAGATGTCCGCTTCTGGATACTATTACGGCTCTCTCCTCTCTCCTTTGGATTCTCCCACCTGCCAAAGTCTCTGCGAGGCCTGGGCTGGATCCAAGCTGATCTAAACACCTCTGTCTTCAGTTAGACAGAAACCCCTTGCTATTTTAAAGCAAGTACAATAACTTGTGAATGGCATCCCAGTATATTCACTGACTTAAAGAGAGAGTAACAGATAATATCAGGTAGCGTGCAATATGTGTGGCTAGATTGACCATATCCAATAACCAGATATCTTGATGAAAGAAAGGTTTCTTTATTTAAATTACACAGCATTCATTTCAGTACATAGAACAGGTTCTGATGTTGCAAAAATAGTTCCAAGGAGAAACAAAGCAAATCGCTCCCTTCCACCGTTCTTGCGTTTCATGTTGTAATCCTCATCTCTGAGCTTCAGTTAGGCTCCGATCTGAATTACAGTAAAACAGTGATGCACTCCAAATTTTTTTACTACCACCTCTGTGGGTGGGGCCAAATTCGTGGGCAGGGCCAAATCTGTGGGCATGGCCAATGCAATGGGGTATGGAGGTGGGCATGGCCGGCCAGGTGGGCATGGCCTGGGGGAATTTCCGCTACTGTTTCTCCTGAACAGGACAGGACCTGCTTCAGTGCATCACTGCAGTAAAACCTCGACTTACAAATGCCCCGAGTTACATAAAATGCGACTTACATAATGATTTTGTGCTAAAACTATGTCCCGATTTACACAAATTCCTATGGGTTTGCTTCAAGTTAACATAAAGATTCTTTTTCCTATGGATTTGTTTTGAGTTACATAAAAATTCATTTCCCTTTGGGTTTGCTTCGTTTTACATAAAAATAATTTTTCCTATGGGTTGGCTTCGAGTTACATAAAAAACCAATTTAAGAAAAAGCCTATGGAACAGACTTTTTTTTCGTAAGTAGGGGTTTTACTATACTACATCTTTCACCTTCTGTCTCCACACCCACACTCTTTAACTCCAAACTTCCAACTGCCCATCTTCTCCTGCGGTGAGAACATGGCTACTGCATAGCACAAAATTAGCATACACCAATAGCATTACAGTAAAATCATAACAAGGGCTTTCTCACGGTCTGTTCCCAGTCAAAAGGCTGTTTACCCACCTGGGTATTCTGGTGATAAGGGACTGCGTATATTCCCCCACCTCAAGGTCCAGGCGTTTTCAGTTTCACCAAAACATCAAGCTGTCTGTCTGTACTTGGTGTGAGAAAGCTTTAAAGAATAAAATACACACATATGAGACTTTATACAGCAGGTACTCCATCTTGGATCTACTAAATTACTTTGATGTTTGCAGATTGATACGCAGTAGGCAGCAGTTATGAGGCCAAACACATCTTTATTGGAGGGTATACAATCTGAACATGTGGTAATGGCGGAGGTGCAGCTCCTTTTATACAGCAACAACACATTTGAATATGGATGCACGGTAGTCCATTGGACACTGCCTGCATGACGTCATCCTGAGTCACGCCCTTCTTCACCAGGTGTAGCCGTTGCGGGAATGTTCCTGCGGTTGACAGTAATTGGGGAAATTGTACCATGTGAGCTGAATGCTCGCAGCTGCCCTCTATTGGTAGCTAGCTTGCGTTCCAATGCAACATTGTGTTCATTACAAGGATACATTCTTACATCAAAGTGGTTACATTCGTTCTTAAAGATATAGTGTTTCCATACACAACACCCCTCCCCCCTAGGATGGGATGAAGTCCCTTAACCATTGTGGTTTTCCGCATGTGCGCTTGGGGTGTACGGCAGCTTGGCCGAGCTCGGGCAAACTAGGGCTTCCGTGTTCCGCAGACTCTCGCCCTGCAACAGGAAAAGGGGACTCATTAGCTGCCTGGTGGGAACACGGTCATACTCTTGAATTCGGAGGGGAGAACAGGAGAGATAGCTGGGACATGAATCCCTGTCTGTTGCCCATGGCAGCCAGCGACCCCCCCCAGCACGAACCTTGGGATTGAGGAGGAAAACCTTGCTGTCTCGCCCCGCTTGTCCGCTTGAGCTGCGGGCGAACCTGTGGCCTTTCTCGCTCCTTGAGGCGAGGAAACCTGGAGTACTACCAGGGGCTGAACAAAAACCCCTCTTCTCACTCAGACAGGTGGGGGACCACTCCGCAACACCCTCCTGGTACTGGAAATCAAAGTCTAACTCATCCACTAAATCATCGGTCTCGACCCCCTCTTGTGCGTCCAAAGGATAAGGATTTGTACTCGAGGGGTATTCTGTGTCTCCCCCTTGGGATAAACGGGTGGGGGAGGACCCTAATGTTGACTCTTCTTGTTGGCTCTCCTCCCCCTGGCTACTGGTGACCCGACGCCTGAGTTAGTCGGCATGTCTCCTCCACAGTAGACCCATATTGGTTTCTACATTGTATGACACCAGCCCCATTTGCTCAATTACCACTCCTAGAACCCATGTTGGTCCCAAGGTCGCATAATTTCTACAATGCACTGGTTCCCCTACTGCAAAACTTTTGGTACTCCCTATTTCTATATTCCTCCCCTCATCCTCCACCCAGGTCGGATGCAACCGATCAAAGAGTGTTACGGGTTTCCTACACATGAGGAGCTCTGCAGGTGAGAGCCCGGATGCCAGGGGAGTTGCCCTATAGCAGAGTAGAAACTGGCACAGTTGTAGGTTCAAATCCCCGGGGCCCATTTGCCACAGTGCATCTTTTGTAGTCCGCACCTGGCGCTCTACCTGACCGTTGGTGGTGGGGTGGAATGGGGCAGAGGTGATGTGCCAAATGGCATTCCTCTCGATGAACGCCTTGAATTCTGCAGACATGAAGGTACTGGCGTTATCGGAGACCAGCACATTGGGTAAACCGAAACAACTAAACACCCTGCGCAACTGCTTTATTGTTGCGGCTGATGAGGTGTTGGACATTGGAATGACCTCCAACCACTTGGAGTACAAATCTATGATCAACAGGAAAAGGGAGCCCCGGAACGGGCCAGTGAAGTCGATGTGCACTTGGGACCATGGGCCGCGGGCCGTGTCCCATGCTCTGTGGGGAAGCCAGGACTCCTCGGGTTGAGAGCTCTAACAACTCTTGCAAGTGCCCACCATGTGCTCTATATCAGCGTCTATTTGGGGCCACCAGAAATAGCTTCTGGCCAGAGCCTTAGAGCGTACGATCCCCGGGTGGCCCCAGAGGAGGCAGCCCCTCTCTATGGAGAGTTCAACTCTCCATTTGAAGAATGCTTTGAACTCCTCCGCAGGGGGAGTCATGGGCCACCCTTTCTTAACCCAGGAACTGACTAGGAACAGAGCCTTGTCCGCTGCTGTGGCTGTGGCGAGGTCTGCGGGTACTATGGGGGGTGAGTCGAGAGACTCGATCAGCAGGACCTGGTGATCCTGTTCTACCTCGCATTCGGGGTCTCCCAGCTGGGGAAGGGGGGACTGGGAAAGCGCATCCGCGAGGGAGATCTCCTTGCCCGGGTGGTGGGCCAGTGCATACTGGTAGGCGTTGAGGAAGATGGCCCATCGTAGCATTCTGGGGGACAGGATCTGTGGAGTGGGCTTGCCTGTGGTGAAAATACCCAAAAGAGGTTTGTGGTCGGTCACAATGGTGAACTGTCGACCATACAGGAAATCGTGGAACTTCTTTGTTCCCACGATTATGGCAAGGGCTTCCCTATATGTTTGCGCTTAGTTGCGCTCTGCCTTTGAAAGTGACCTGGAGGAAAAGGCAACCGGGGCTTCCCACCCATTTTCCCCACCCCCACTGGTGAGGCATCACAGACCATGACTACAGGTTTCCTCGGGTCGAAATGGGTTAGAATGGTTTCTGAGAACAGGAGCCGCTTGAGCTCTTTGAAAGCCTTTTTCTGGCTATCTCCCCACCGCCAAACCGCGTCTTTCTTCAGTAATTTGTGCAGTGGCTCCGCAACAGATGCTTTTCTTGGCAAGAAGGAATGGTAAAAATTTAGGAGCCCTAGAAATGACTGCAGCTCCGGTTTTGCGTTGGGGCGAGGGGCATTTTGAACAGCCGCAACCTTTGACTCGGAGGGCTTAACACCATCGGGGGTTGTCCTGAACCCAAGGAACTCAACCTCCCTTGCAAAAAACACACATTTGTCCCTCCTCAACCTAAGTCCTGCTCTCTCGAATACTGTTAGGACCTTGTCTAGCCTTTTTGCTTGTTCTGATTCGCTCCTCCCAGTTATCAAAACATCATCGATGTAGGGGAGAACACCTGGGAGGCCCTTTAAAAGGCGCTCCACGAGGGACTGGAAAATCCCAGGGGCTGAATTTATGCCGAACTGTAGGCGCGTTACCTTGAATGCACTTTTGTGCATGATGATAGTTTGCGCAGCGGCGGCAGCTGGAGTTACAGTGAGCTGCTGGTATGCCTGCGCCAAATCTAGCTTAGCGAAACATTTACCCTCTTGTTAAGTGGCTAGTAAGTGGCTAACTACCACCACTGGGTATGCATTGGGCCGAATGGCCTTGTTAACCGTACACTTATAAACAGCACAAATCCTAACCTCCCCGATAGATTTCATTGCTGTAACAATCGGAGTTTCCCACTCCACAGAATCCACTGGAACCAAAATCCCCTGACCCACCAATTTGTTCAATTCCACCTCAATCTTGTCCTTGATGGCGAAGGGAACTCTTCTTGGCTTGAGCCGGATGGGTCAGATTTCTGGGTCAAGGTCAAATGAAACTGGGAGCCCCCTGTACTTCCTGAGCCCCTTTTTGAAAACCGCCGGGTGTGCGTTGCACACATCTCGTGTTGGGTCAGTCTCAATGGCATTTATGCCGGACAGTTCAATTCCCAGGGGGGGGGGCAAACCACTGAGTTCCCAGGAGGCAACAAGACCCTTGTTTAAGAACTACTAGGGGCAGTTTCTCCGTGAACCTTTTAAACTTCACCGTGAAGTTACCCACCCCCAACACCAGGATCCCATAACCCTGTACATCCCGCAAGTTTGTTTTCAAGGCCCTTAGCTTGGGCCGCACATTTGGGGGAATGCGCAGGAACTCTTTATGTGAAAGGATGGAGTAGGACGGCCCCGAGTCTATTTCCATCCTAACAAAGACCCCTTGTAACAGTGCCTCAACAAAAAAACGCCGGTGCTCCAGGGACATGTGGTTCACTGCCAGTGCGTCATCATCGGAGACCTTTCCGATCCTGGCCGCCTTCCATTGACGTTGTTCTGCTGGGCCCTTGTCCTCCGTTCGCCATCGTCTGCACACCTTGGTGATGTGGCCTCGCCGCCCGCAATTGTGGCACTCGGCCTTTCAGAAAGGGCATCTCTTCCAGTCGTGAGCCGCCCCGCAACCATCGCACCGGCAGTCTCCTTTGTCGCTGGTGCGGCTCTTCACCACTTGCCTTTTGACCCTTTGCATGTCATCGTCCTCGCTGGAGTAGGACCCCGCTGCCGCGGATGATTCTGAAGACGATGGGGGGCTGGTAGGAGGTCAGGGCGCATGCCAGGCAGCTTGGACCGAGGATTTCACCCCCTCGAGCACAGCAGGTCTAGCCTTGAAGATTTTGACTCTGCTCCTCGCTGCCTCAGCCGCCTGAGCCTCCCGCAGGACCTCGTGGAAGGTCAGGTGGTGGTCCAGGGTCATCAGTTTCCGTTGGACCTCCTCGTCCCGCAGGCCGCACAGCATACGGTCCCTCAGAGATATCGCCAGATCTTCCCACTGGCAGGGGGTGGCTGCTACCCTGTGTGCCGCCGCTAGGCAGACACTGATTCGCCCGGGCGTTGGTCTCGCCTCTGGAACGTGGCCCGAGCCACGAAGATCGAGACAGTTGGCTGGAAATGCTCCCGCAATGTCATCAGGAGGCGGTCAATTGGAACCACATCAACCTTCCTGGGTGCCAGCAGGTTTATCAGGAGGTGCAATGTGGCCAGCCCGATCTGGGCTAGGAAATGTGAACGCATCTTCCCTTCGTCTTCGATGCCGGCAGCGTCCATCGCATGGCAGAACTGGCATTCGTACAGCTCCCATTGTTCGGGATCACTGATGTCGAATGGGTATGACTTAACCTTGTGGGATGCCATAATCCCACCTTCATCACCAATTTGATGTTTGCAGATTGATACGCAGTAGGCAGCAGCTATGAGGCCAAACACATCTTTATTGGAGGGTATACAATCTGAACATGTGGTAATGGCGGAGGTGCAGCTCCTTTTATACAGCAACAATACATTTGAATATGGATGCACAGTAGCCCATTGGCCACCGCCTGCGTGACGTCATCCTGAGGCACGCCCTTCTTCACCAGCTGTAGCCGCAGCGGGAATGTTCCCGCGGCTGACAGTAATTGGGGAATTTGTACCATGTGAGCTGAATGCTCGCAGCTGCCTTCTATGGGTAGCTAGCTTGCGTTTCAATGCAGCTGAGAAACATTGTGTTCATTACAAGGTTACATTCTTACATTGAAGTGGTTACATTCATTCTTAAAGATATAGTGTTTCCATACACAACAATTACCCAGGGGCCAGTTAAGGTCCCTAACAATAATGTGCTGAGCTTTGTTTGTTTTTCTTAGTCTTAACCTGCTGAGAAGTTCTCTGGTGAACTTAAAGTCCTTTATTTCAGGTAAGTAGATATGAAAATAATTCAAAGTTCTAATCCAAATAAAGAAAACCAAAGCTATCCAGTATATAGCTTTTCACTTGCATTTCAACAGGGTTTTCTATAGAAAAATATACACACAAAACGATAATTATTACATGCTCTATAATGCACTATTTACATACAATACAATACATATCAGTATACTGTGAAAAGACCAGAATTCACCCAATTCTTACCTCTCTAATAAAGTATTATTCCAGGTAATTAGGTAATATTATTTCAATATATGCTGTGTCTCGGCCTCTGGGTTTTGTAGATTCAGCAGGCACGATCAGCAGATTCTTGAAGGATAAGGGCTATCTGGATAGTGTTAAAGATCATCAGTTTAGGAAAGTTAATATGACTCCTAGGAGTCAATTCCTAACTCAGAGCAAAAAGAGCACCTTTTCTCGGTTACACTGCTTGTTTGATTATTCCCCTTTGGCTATTAAAATTCAACAGGCAATCACTAAATATTGGCATGTGGTGGAGGATCTACCAGGATGTGCTCGAATTCCTGTATTTGGATTTAAGAAAACTAAAACTATTGGCAATCGCGTTGTGAGTTCCGATTCACAATTCCCCCCCCCCTCGATCATACGGGGACATTTCCGTTGCGCTGGTTGCGCAGCCTGTAGGTTTGCACTAGAAGTTAAATCTGTTGCGATACCGGGTAAAGATTATGAACACAAATTGATGGGGTGTACTAATTGCAACTTTGATAACATTATTTACGCTATAATTTGCCCCTGTAATAAAATTTATATCAGTTTAACTGGTTGGCCATTGAAAGCTTGGGTGTTGGAACACCGTTCCTGAATTCGCAGCCAAGTCATGACCGCTCCTCTTGTATCTCACTATGTAGAAAAAAAAATCATTCGGAAGATGACTTAAAATTCTTAGCTCTGGAAAAACTTCTACCCAAAAAATATGAAAAAACTGACATGAACAAACTGTTGAAGTGCAGGGAAGCACATTACATTCACCTGTTTGATTCCCTTATGTCTGGTGGTCTGAATCATAAGAACATCTTAACCTATAAATCCAAGTGTTCACCGTTGGAATTGGCTATACGTTGCTATGCGTCGCCCTACTGACCCGCACCCTCCCTTCGAGAGCACGGCCGAATTGCCTACGCAGGTCAATGAAGGATTTAAAAATCCGGCACGGGGGCCTCAGCCCCACTAACGGCAAGAAACGCAAAGAACATCACTTCCCGAAAGTCCTTGCGCCGCGCCGCGCCAGAGCCAATCAGGCTGAGAGGCTCTCGCACGGAGCAGCGTACGAACACGCGCCGCAGCCAATCAAAAGAAAAGCATTTTTAAAAAACGCAGCACCAACACAAAGCACCAACACATTACTACAAGCCCCAGCGTCCTGCGCGCAATGTGCGAGCAGAACGATGAGGCAGCCGGCGCGCGAAAACAAAACTAAGAAAAAGCCGCCGCCGCAACCATTCAACCCCATGGGCGAGCCAGCATGGCCCGTGGGGGGGGGAACCCGCCGCCGCTACTCTTCCGTTCAAAGGGTCAGCGGCGCGCGAAAAACAAGTGAGACGGCCGGCGCACGAAAAATAAAAGTTAAAAAAAAGCCCACCGCCACAGCCATTCTTCCCCATGGGCGAGCCAGCATGGCCCGTGGGGGAACCCCCCCCGCCACCATGGCCCTTCCGTTCGAAGGGCCAGCCGGCGCGCGAAAAACACAAGTAAAAAAAATACACCCCGGCCGCCGCTGCACTTCTGTTCCATGGGCCAGCCGGAGCGCCAAAAATTAAAGTAACCCACCCAACCACCCACCCCCCGCAACTGCCCTTCTTCCCAACGGGCCAGCCAGTATGGCCCGCGGGTTAAAAAAATAAACACCCCACTGCCTCTGCCCTTCCTTCCCATTGGCCAGCAAGTATGGCCTGTGGGAAAGAAATAACCACCACCCCGCAAATGCCCTTCCTTCCAACGGGCCATCAAGCATGGCCCGTGGAAAAGAAAGCCTCCCCGCAAATGCCCATCCTTCCCACGGGCCATCCAGCATGGCCCATGGGAAAAAAAGCCTCCCCGCAATTGGCCTTCCTTCCCATGGGCCATCCAGCATGGCCTGCGAGAAAGAAAGCCACCCCCCACACACTTGAAAAAACACACAAAAACACAAACAAAAAACTTGCAAAAACACACCAAAACCCAAAAAATAAACACACAAACAGCCAAAAATAAACAAGAAAAACACACACATACACCTCCAAAAAAAATTCCACCCCCAACCCCCCCCCAAAAAACCCCCCCACAGAACTTACCAAAAGACGTCTTCCTTCTATGAGAACCGGAAATCAAATGAGAAAGAGGAAACTTACTGGAAGCGACACCCAGAGGACAGAAGGTAACAAATGTAATGAGAGGCACAAAAGCTCACCACCCCCACCCAGTGGCCAAAACATAAACAACATTCAAAAATATTTAAAAAATAAGAATAATTCTAAATTTAATCAAATAAATTATACAAACATTCAAAAAAAAACACACTAATCTCAAAAATTACCAAAATAAACCCCTTTTCACTCTGAAAAACCAAAACAAAAAAAGATTTAAAAAAACATTTTAAAAAACAAAATTAAATTTTAAACTAAATAATATTACATTAAATTAAATTAAATTATATTTAAATTTTTTTGGCATAAACATAAAAAACAAGTTCAAAAACAAAATTACTCGAAGCCACAAAATCAAAAAACCTTACACCACCATTTAAAACAGCCCATCACCATTAGTTCAAAAAAAAAAACCGAAACCCTTTAGTATCCAACACAATTTTAAAAAGCCCGGCAACGCCGGGCAAATTATGCTAGTAAGAACATAAGAACAGCCTTGCTGGAACAGGCCACAGCCCATTAAGTCCAGCATTCTGTCTCACACAGTGGCTCACCATTTCCTTCAGGGTATTCCCAAGGAGATGCCTTCACCTGCTTAGGATATCCTGGAAATGGCATTGAGAGATATCCTGCCTATCTCTCCAACCCCGAGGTTGTCCTTAAGTATCCATAATTATAGCCATTGATACCCTTGTAATCCATGAACTTGTCTAATCCTTTCTTAAAGCTGTCAAGACTGACAGCTGTCACCACTTCTTCTGGCAGGGAGTTCCATAGACCAGTAATCCTCTGGGTGAAAAAAGTACTTTCTCTTATTTGTTTGAGAACTAGTACCCAAAAGTTTCATGGAGTGTCCCCTAGTTCTAGTGTTATGCGATAGGGAAAACAGTTTTTCCTTATCTACTTTGTCCACACCGTGCATGATTTTATAAACTTCAATCAGGTCACCTCTTAGACGCCGTCGTTCAAGAGTGAAAAGGCCCAACCGTTGCAGCCTCAGATGGTAAGGAAGGTGTTCCAGTCCCCAAATCATTTTGGTTGCCCTCCTCTGCACTTTTTCCAACTCCATAATATCCTTCTGGAGGTATGGTGACCAGAACTGTACACAGTATTCCAGATGGAGCCTCACCATAGATTTGGAAAGAGGCAAAATGACACTTTCTGACTTATTTTCTATACCCTTCCTAATGATCCCTAGCATTGAGTTTGCTTTTTTCACTGCACACTGGGTTGACACCTTTATTGAGTTGTCCACCAGGACACCAAGGACCCTTTCCTGGTTTGTCGCAGAAAGTTCAGAACCAATCAGTTTATAAATGTAATTGGTTTTTTTTGTCCCAACATGCATCACTCTGCACTTACTAATGTTGAAGCTCATTTGCCACTGTTTTGCCCACTCCCCCAGTGTCAAGAGATCCCTCTGGAGCTCCTCACAATCTCTCACAGTTTTCACTACCCTGTATAATTTAGTGTCATCAGCAAATTTGGCTACCTTGCTTTTTACTCCTACTTCTAGATCATTTATGAAGAGGTTGAAAAGCAGGGGTCCCAGTACTGAACCTTGGGGGACCCCACTCTTTACTTCCCTCCACTTGGAGAAGTGTCCATTTAGTGCTATCCTCTGTTTCCTGTCCCTTAGCCAGTTGCTGATCCAGGACAAGACCTGTCCCTTTATTCCATGACTGGCAAGTTGATTCAAGAGCCTTTGGTGTGGGACCTTGTCAAAAGCCTTCTGAAAGTCCAGATAAACAATGTCAACTGGATCCCCCTTATCCACATGCTTGTTGACACTCTCAAAAAATTCCAACAGATTAGTGAGGCATGATTTGCCCTTGCAAAAGCCATGTTGGCTCTCCTTTAGCAGCGCCTTCTCTTCTATGTACCTATTAATTCTATCTTTTAGGATGGTTTCCATCACTTTACCTGGGACACATGTCAAACTGACAGGTCAGTTCCTGGATCACTCCTGGATCCTTTTTTTGAAAATTGGTGTTACATTTGCTACCTTCCAGTTATCAGGCACAAAGCCTGATTTGAGGGAAAGATTATATATTATGGCTAGGAGATCAGCAATTTCATCTTTAAGTTCCCTGAGAACTCGTGGATGGATGCCATCTGGTCCTGGTGATTTGTTAGTGTTTAGTTTAACAAGACATGCAAGGACCTCCTCCCTGGTTATTTCTATCTGGCTTAATTCTTCGGTTTCCCTCCCTACGAAGATAGGCTCTGTTTTGGGCATGTGGTCTCTGTCTTCTTCAGTGAATACTGAAGTAAAGAATTCATTGAGTCTCTCTGCAATCTGTTTCCTCTTTAATAACCCCTTGCCTTCCATTGTCATCTAATGGTCTAATGGCCTTCCTAGTTGGGTTCTTACTTCTAATGTACTTAAAGAAGTATTTGTTATTTCTCTGAGTATTTTTAGCTATACGCTCCTCAAAGTCTTGCTTTGCTTTCCTGATTGTTGCCTTGCATTTGTTCTGCCAGAAATTATGTTTCTGCCTGCTGTCCTCATTCGGACAAACCTTCCATCTTCTAAATGAGCTTTTCTTGCTTTTGATCACTTCCCGAGCAGCTCTTGTAAGCCACATCGGAATCCTCTTGGACCTGGCAGTGCCCTTTTTCCTTTTGGGTATGCATTCCAATTGGGCCTCTGTTATTGTTTTTGTAAACAGCCTCCATGCCTCTTGGAGTGTTTGGACTCTCTCAATTTTCCCTTTCAGCTTCTTTTTTACTAGTTTCCTCATCTTTGGGAAATTTCCTTTTTGAAAATTTAAAGTCTCTGTGTTAGATTTTTTCAGTGACTTGCAGTCTATGATCAAGTTAAACATAATTGAGTTGTGGTCACTGTTCCCTATTGGATCAGTCACATTAACATCTTGCACCAGATCCTGAGTATTACTCAGGATCAAGTCAAGGATTCTTGTACCTCTAGTTGGGTCTTCAATCATCTGTCCCAGGGAACAATCATTTAGCATATCTAGGAACTTTATCTCTTTATCATGTGCTGAACAACAGTTCACCCAGTCTATGTGAGGGTAATTGAAGTCCCCCATTATAACCAGGCTTCCCTTCTTGGATGCCTCCTTTACAACATTCTCCAACTGCCAGTTTCCCTCAAGAGTTTGGGTCGGAGGCCGATAGTATATGCCTACTGTTAGACCATCCTTGTGGCCTGGTACTCTTACCCACAGAGCTTCTAATGGTGACTCCAAATCACCTAGATATTCCAATTCATACAATTTTATCACTTCTTTGACAGACAAGGCTACACCACCTCCCCTTTGCCCCTTCCTATCCTTCCTGTACAATTTGTAGCCTGGGATAACTGTATCCCATTGGTTATCATCCGTCCACCAGGTTTCAGTGATACCAATAATATCAATATTCTTATCTATTGCTAAGTATTCCAGCTCCCCTATTTTGTTCCGGAGGCTTCTGGCATTTGTATACAAGCATTTATATATGCTTTCCTGACAGTCTTTTGAGTCCAGTTGCATTGTTAGACTGCCTCTTGCATCCTTCTGCTAGAGTGCTGGTGACTAGCTCCTTGCTCTGCTCAGTAATTTTTGCATCCTCCTCACTACTCAAGTACACACTTTCCCGAACCGGATGCTGCCAAGCTCCTGTTGGCTTTCCCCCAGTTATCAGTTTAAAAGCTGCTCTGCAGCCTTTTTGATGTTGAGTGCCAGCAATCTGGTCCCATCATGGTTCAAATGCAACCCATCCCTCCTGAACAGATTTGGCTTGTCCCAAAATGTTCTCCAGTTCCTGACAAATCTGAAGCCCTCCTTTCGACACCACCGCCTCATCCATGCATTGAGGCTTCTGAGCTCTGCCTGCCTGGTAGATCCTGCGCGAGGGACAGGCAGTACTTCTGAAAATGCTACCTTGGAAGTCCGGGATTTCAATCTTCTTCCTGACAACCTGAATTTGGCTTCCAGGACAGACTGCTTGGCCTTCCCAACATCATTGGTACCAACGTATACCATGACAACTGGCTCGTTCCCAGTTCTCTCTAACAATCTATCTAAGTTTCTTGTGATGTCTGCAACTTTTGCACCTGGCAGGCAAGTCACCATACTGTTATCATGTGCATCACAAATCCATTTCTCTGTATTTCTAATTATTGAATCGCCTAGTACAAGGAGCCTCTCTCCTGCAATCTGTTCATCTACATGCACCTCATCAACCATATTAAGGGAGAGAAACTCAGTTTGTTCCTGTTGTTTATCTTCCTGGATCTCATCAAGTGTGATGAAGGAGAGATCATCAGGTGGAACCGGTTGTTCCTCTGTGTGTTCCTCATCAGGTGTGATGAGGGAAAGAGCCTCAAATTTATTCTGTAATTTCAGACTCTCAGAGTGATCCCCTACTCTTCTCCTCCTTTGAGTCACATTCCTCCAAACATCTCCCTCCTGAGTTAGTGAAGGGCCTTCTCCCTCAGAACTGTGCCCTGTCTCTTCTTTGTCCAGCATAGTCTGCTCCACTCTGTCCAAGAACAGCTCAAGCTCCTTAATTTGTTGATGGTTAGATATGCGGGCCTCTAGCTGCTGGATCTTCTCTTCTAGTAGTGCAACCAGCTTGCACTTGCTGCAAGTGTAGTTCTTCATATGCTTTGGCAAGAACACAAACATGGCACAAGTATTGCAGGTAACTACAGCTGTTCCCTCAGAATCCATTTTAACAAGTGCAGTATTCTGGGCCTCAAAAATGTACACGCTTACTACCTTTCTACCTAGTAAGACTATATTCTTCCTTTGTTACTAGTTTGCAATCTCTAAAGCAGCTCTACTCCAACTGCAAAACTTACCAGTGCTCACTTCCTTTGTTTGGCTCTCCTCAGCAGCAGCTCTGCTTAAGAGCACATGCAGAGTCAAAAGGGCTGACCCTGAAAGAGCTCAGAGCTTTTAAAGGCTAGTGTGGCTCCGCCCCTATGAGTCACAGTTCAGGGAAGGGCCTGGTGTGGCTCTGCCCCCCTGCTTCTGGAAGCTTCTAACTGCTTCCTCTGTTTGAACAGAGATGGCTCTCAGCAGTTTAAATTATCAATTTAAATTAGTGGAGGCCTCTAAAGCAGCTCTACTCCAACTGCAAAACTTACCAGTGCTCACTTCCTTTGTTTGGCTCTCCTCAGCCAAAGTCTGTTAATTCATTTGTTCATCTTTTTGTTCTTTCTCTCTCTTTTGATGTCTCGATGCCTTAGTGCAGGCGTGCCCAAACTTTTCGGGCCGTGGGCCAGTCACATGGTTCAGGGAGCCGGCCACTATGGGCCGGGGGCTAGATCTGGGCCCCGGGCCATAGTTTGAGCACCCTTGGCTTTGTGCAACAACACTGCCACCAAACTTTAAAATGGGATTATTTGCAATTATCCAGCTCTCCTGGGCTGGATTGTTGCCTCTCCACAGTGAGCTGCCATGACGTGGCACCAACTAAAACACACACTCTTCTGCATGGATTCAAGCTATCCGTTGCTTGAGCCTGTGGGAAAAAGTAGGAGTCCCAGCGTTGGAGGGATAAACTACTGATTTTTTTGGATTAGCTTTTATATCCTGTGTTCAATGAAAAAATGTGAATTAGACCATTCCAATCCTGTACTACTGGTATATCATTTTATGCCAATGTATCACAGACTCTTCTTTCCTTCCTTCTTTCCTCCCTCCTTTCCTTCCTCTCTCTCTCTCCCACCCTTTTCTCTCTCAAACACAATTTCTATTTTCATTCAACAACTGGCAGTCCACTTTTCTTAGTATCCAGAAATATCATTTGCTGGGCTTTTTGGGGGGATGAGTGGGTGGTTGCTTTTCTTTTTTTGGGAATATTTTAAAAATATTTGCATTTTTCCATTCTGAGGGAGGGGTTCACTGGATCGTCTCAACGGCTTCTTTTCCTTTTCAGGCGCTCTCTTTTGGCTCAACTCCTGTTGTGTATTTAATAAAATGATTCGCCATTTTGGGTTCTCCTCAGTTTTAAAGTATCGTGAGATTGGGGTTCGCACCATTTTACTTTGAGAAGTGTGAGTGGTATCCAGTCCAATATCACCGCATTCTCTCCTGATTTCCATCAACCAATCCTGTTAATTCCCACCTAAATGTATCTTTCCTCACCTGTATATAAGTCGCTGTGGCGCAGTTAAAATTGTGTTCTTATCCCCGAATAAAGTTATGATGTGTTTGGTCCGTTATGCTGGCTGCTACGCGTTATTTCAAGGACACTAAATTGGCGATGAGGATGGGATGGTGTCCCAAAAGAATTCCACAAGTCCTTCGACATTGCAATGCCAGATAAATGGATCCTTTACAAAAAACCATTCAAACATGCCATGGCGGCTGAGAATATCATAGAGGAAGACCTGATGCGGTCATGCTTCCTGGCAAGATGTGGCCTCGCTACTCTAGAATTGGCCATTCATTTGGTGTTGCCAAGGGATATTGACGATGTTCCCCTCACCGACATCCTAGCGGCCCTGCAAAACCATTTCCAGCCAAGGGTCTCAAATTTTCCCACCCAGGTCATGTTTCACCGCCATGATAAATGCCCCAGGGAGTCTGTGGCCAACTATGCTGCTGCCCTTTGACTTGCAGCTGCCACTTGTCAGTGTCCGAACATCGAGGATGCCCTCCATGACCGCCTGTTAGCCGGACTTCGGGATGAAGAGGCCCGACGCAGACTGATGACCCGTGACACACTTACCTTTAAGTCCATGTTGAAAGAGGCATTGGCATCCGAGGCGGCCAGGTCAAGGGTAAAGTCCTTCAAGCAATCGTCTGTCGCCTCCAGGGCTCCAGAGTCTGCTGTACAGGCACACCGCTGTTTGTCATCGTCATGTTTGTCCTCGTCAGCATCACCGGCATCATCGTCCAGCGATGAGGATGGAGTGGTCTGAAAGGTCCAGAGAAAGAAGGAGAAGCACGCTCCGAAAGTCCTGCAGAAATGCGACGGCTGTGGGAGCAAGCACGACCATTGAAAGTGCCCCTTCGGAAAGCAGATTGCCACCATTGCAGCAGGTGAGGGCACATTGCAAAGGTGTGCTGCCAGAGGAGGAAGGATTCCCCAGCATCAGGTGAGCATCCAAGGAAACCGGGAGCATTCATCTCCAAAATCTCCACGTCAGAAAATCCACACAGCACCATCTCTAATGTAACTGGCCAATTCTTTGCTGAGTTGCAGTTGCAAGGTGTACCAATTCGCATGGAGGTGGACTCGGGTACGTCTTATTCCATTTTGCCCCAAAAGGAATTCCTAAAAATTCCCCCCGCCTCGTCCCCTAATTTGCGGGTGTTGAAGACATCCCTCTGAGACGTTCAAGGGTGTCACATACCCATTCTGGGGGTGGAGGATTTCTCTGTATGCTTGAAGAACATTTGCACCAAATTGCCCAGGCCTACCAGCAGCTGATGGTTACACCTGCTGCTGCTGTAATGCAAATGATAGTCACCCATAAAGGGGCTTTCTTTTTTTAAATTTTTTTATTGATTTTTCACAAAATACAGTATTTTCTGGCGTATAAGACTACTTTTTAACCCCGAAAAATCTGTGCCAAAGTCGGGGGTCGTCTTATAGGACAGGTACTTAACTGCAGCTTGTTTCCACTTGCTTCATATGTCCGGCGCATATGGTGGGGGGTGCCGCGGCTGAGTCCCTGCTCTGTGCGGGGAGTATGAAGCAAGGGGAAGCAAGCTGCACACATCTTCCTGTACCTCGAGGAGGAGAACGTGAGCGTGGATTGGCTCTCCACCAGAACCTGCCCATTTGACTCGGAGGGCTGCGCATCTTCGGGTTGAGTGTGGGTTAATTTTTATTTGGTGTGCATTGGAAGAGAGGTAGTCTTATACGGCAAGTATATTCCAAACTCTATATTTTAACTGGAAAAGTTGGGGGTCGTCTTATACGCCCAGTCGTCTTATATGCCGGAAAATACGGTAAACCATCTAAACTTAATAACATAACTAATACAATGACAAAAAACTAAACAAACATAACCACCCTAAAGCAAAAAAACCCCACATTATATAATTAAATGCAACTTAAGAACATAAGAACAGCCTTGCTGGAACAGGCCACAGCCCATCCAGTCCAGCATTCTGTCTCACATAGTGGCTCACCATTTCCTTCAGGGTATTCCCAAGGAGATGCCTTCACCTGCTTAGGATTCCCTGGAAACGATATTGAGAGATATCCTGCCTATCTCTCCAACCCGGATGTTGTCCTTAAGTATCCATAATTATAGCCATTGATACTCTTGTCCTCCATGAACTTGTCTAATCCTTTCTTAAAGCTGTCAAGACTGACAGCTGTCACCACTTCTTCTGGCAGGGAGTTCCATAGACCAGTAATCCTCTGGGTGAAAAAGTACTTTCTCTTATTTGTTTGAGAACTAGTACCCAAAAGTTTCATGGAGTGTCCCCTAGTTCTAGTGTTATGCGATAGGGAAAACAGTTTTTCCTTATCTACTTTGTCCACACCGTGCATGATTTTATAAACTTCAATCAGGTCACCTCTTAGACGTCGTCGTTCAAGAGTGAAGAGGCCCAACCGTTGCAGCCTCAGATGGTAAGGAAGGTGTTCCAGTCCCCTAATCATTCTGGTTGCCCTCCTCTGCACTTTTTCCAGCTCCATAATATCCTTCTGGAGGTATGGCGACCAGAACTGTACACAGTATTACCATAGATTTATAAAGAGGCAAAATGACACTTGCTGACTTATTTTCTATACCCTTCCTAATGATCCCTAACATTGAGTTTGCTTTTTTCACTGCTGAGGCACACTGGGTTGACACCTTCATTGAGTTGTCCACCAGGACACCAAGGTCCCTTTCCTGGTTTGTCGCAGAGAGTTCAGACCCCATCAGTTTATAAATGTAATTGGGGTTCTTTGCCCCAACATGCATCACTCTGCACTTACTAATGTTGAAACTCATTTGCCACTGTTTTGCCCACTCCCCCAGTGTCGAGAGATCCCTCTGGAGCTCCTCACAATCTCTCACAGTTTTCACTACCCTGTATAATTTAGTGTCGTCAGCAAATTTGGCTACCTTGCTTTTTACTCCTACCTCTAGATCATTTATGAAGAGGTTGAAAAGCAGGGGTCCCAGTACTGAACCTTGGGGGACCCCACTCTTTACTTCCCTCTACTTGGAGAAGTGTCCATTTAGTGCTATCCTCTGTTTCCTGTCCCTTAGCCAGTTGCTGATCCAGGACAAGACCTGTCCCTTTATTCCATGACTGGTAAGTTTATTCAAGAGCCTTTGGTGTGGGACCTTGTCAAAAGCCTTCTGAAAGTCCAGATAAACAATGTCAACTGGATCCCCCTTATCCACATGCTTGTTGACACTCTCAAAAAATTCCAACAGATTAGTGAGGCATGATTTGCCCTTGCAAAAGCCATGTTTATTTATTTATTTATTTATCATTCACATTTGTAAATGCCGCCCACTCAGGCAGAACCCGACTCAGGGCGGCATTACAACAACTCTAAAAAATACATAAAAACATTATAAAACCTTATAAAACCCACCCAATAAAAAACCCACCCAATAAAAAAAAAAAATCCGACATCCACCCCCATTTTAAAACCCATATCCCACTCGCCCGTCCCACCTACCACACAGAGGGAAAGAGAGAGAGTCTTATAAAAGCCAGCCGGCGGGGGCCATAGTCCCGTTCGGGCCCCACACCTGCCCTGCCAGCCAGGTCTTTACTCCTTTCCTGAAGGGCAGCAATTCACTTTGAAGTCTTAGATCTGTTGGTAGGAGGTTCCAGAGAGTTGGTGCGGACACGGAGAAGGCCCTCCTTCGGGTGCTAGTCAGATGTGCACCCCTCGTTGATGGCACCACCAGAGAGCCTCTCCGGTCCGCTCTGGTTGGACGGGCAGTCACTCTTGGGACGATGCGGTCTCTAAGGTATCCTGGCCCCCTGCCATATAGGGCTTTAAAGGTCAAAACCAGCACCTTAAATTGCACCCGGAGACAAACTGGTAACCAGTGCAGCTCCCGAAGCAGCGGTGAGGCATGGGCATATCGCCCACACCCCATCACCACCCGGGCCGCCGCATTCTGGACCAGCTGCAGCCTCCGAATGGTCGTCAAGGGCAGCCCCATGTAGAGCGCATTACAGTAATCTAGTCGGGAAGTAACCAGAGCATGAGTGACCATAAGCAAGGAGCCCCGGTCCAGGAGCGTGCGCAGTTGGCGAATCACCCGAAGTTGGGCAAAAGCCCCCCTGGCCACAGCTGCCACTTGTTCTTCCAGCAGGAGCCGTGAGTCCAGAAGGACCCCCAAGTTGCGCACTGGGTCTGTCTGGGGCAAAACAGCCCCATCCAGTACCAAAGATGGTAACTCCTTGGATAACGTGGGGCCCCTTATCCACAGCCACTCTGTCTTGCTGGGATTCAGCCGAAGCCCATTGGCCCCCATCCAGACCCCAATGGCCTCCAGGCATCCGGATAGGATTTCAACAGCATCACTGGGGTCCCCACGGGCCGAGATGTACAATTGAGTATCATCCGCGTACTGATGGTACCGCACCCCGTGGGAACGAATGATCTCACCCAGCGGCTTCATGTAGTGTACCTATTAATTCTATCTTTTAGGATGGTTTCCATCACTTTACCTGGGACACATGTCAAACTGACAGGTCGGTTCCTGGATCACTCCTGGATCCTTTTTTTGAAAATTGGTGTTACATTTGCTACCTTCCAGTTATCAGGCACAAAGCCTGATTTGAGGGAAAGATTATATATTATGGCTAGGAGATCAGCAATTTCATCTTTAAGTTCCCTGAGAACTCGTGGATAGATGCCATCTGGTCCTGGTGATTTGTTAGTGTTTAGTTTAACAAGACATGCAAGGACCTCCTCCCTGGTTATTTCTATCTGGCTTAATTCTTCGGTTTCCCTCCCTACGAAGATAGGCTCTGTTTTGGGCATGTGGCCTCTGTCTTCTTCAGTGAATACTGAAGCAAAGAATTCATTGAGTCTCTCTGCAATCTCTGTTTCCTCTTTAATAACCCCTTGCCTTCCATTGTCATCTAATGGTCCAATGGCCTTCCTAGTTGGGTTCTTACTTCTAATGTACTTAAAGAAGTCTTTGTTATTTCTCTGAGTATTTTTAGCTATACGCTCCTCAAAGTCTTGCTTTGCTTTCCTGATTGTTGCCTTGCATTTGTTCTGCCAGAATTTATGTTTTTGCCTGCTGTCCTCATTTGGACAAGCCTTCCATCTTCTAAATGAGCTTCTCTTGCTCTTGATCACTTCCCGAACAGCTCCTGTAAGCCACATTGGAGTCCTCTTGGACCTGGCAGTGCCCTTTTTCCTTTTGGGTATGCATTCCAATTGGGCCTCTGTTATTGTTTTTGTAAACAGCCTCCATGCCTCTTGGAGTGTTTGGACTCTCTCAATTTTCCCTTTCAGCTTCTTTTTTACTAGTTTCCTCAACTTTGGGAAATTTCCTTTTTGGAAATTTAAGGTCTCTGTGTTAGATTTTATCAGTGACTTGTGGTCTATGATCAAGTTAAACATAATTGAGTTGTGGTCACTGTTCCCTATTGGATCAGTCACATTAACATCTTGCACCAGATCCTGAGTATTACTCAGGATCAAGTCAAGGATTCTTGTACCTCTAGTTGGGTCTTCAACCATCTGTCCCAGGGAACAATCATTTAGCATATCTAGGAACTTTATATCTTTATCATGTGCTGAACCCAGTCTATGTGAGGGTAATTGAAGTCCCCCATTATAACCAGGCTTCCCTTCTTGGATGCCTCCTTTACTACATTCTCCAACTGCCAGTCTCCCTCAAGAGTTTGGGTCGGAGGCCGATAGTATATGCCTACTGTTAGACCATCCTTGTGGCCTGGTACTCTTACCCACAGAGCTTCTAATGGTGACTCCAAATCACCTAGATATTCCAATTCATACGATTTTATCACTTCTTTGACATACAAGGCCACACCACCTCCCATTTGCCCCTTCCTATCCTTCCTGTACAGTTTGTAGCCTGGGATAACTGTATCCCATTGGTTATCATCCATCCACCAGGTTTCAGTGATACCAATAATATCAATATTCTTATCTATTGCTAAGTATTCCAGCTCCCCTATTTTGTTCCGGAGGCTTCTGGCATTTGTATACAAGCATTTATATATGCTTTTCTGACACAGTCTTTTGTGTCCAGTTGCATTGTTAGACTGCCTCTTGCATCCTTCTGCTAGAATGCTAGTGACTAGCTCCTCGCTCTGCTCAGTAAATTTTACATCCTCCTCACTACTCAAGTACACACTTTTCCGAACCGGATGCAGCCCAGCTCCTGTCGGCTTTCCCCCAGTTATCAGTTTAAAAGCTGCTCTGCAGCCTTTTTGATGTTGAGTGCCAGCAATCTGGTCATGGTTCAAATGCAACCCATCCCTCCTGAACAGATTTGGCTTGTCCCAAAATGTTCTCCAGTTCAAGACAAATCTGAAACCCTCCTCTCGACACCACCGCCTCATCCACGCATTGAGGCTTCTGAGCTCTGCCTGCCTGGTAGGTCCTGCGCGAGGGACAGGCAGCACTTCTGAAAATGCTATCTTGGAAGTCCGGGACTTCAATCTTCTTCCTAACAACCTGAATTTGGCTTCCAGGACAGACCGCTTGGCCTTCCCAACATCATTGGTACCAACGTGTACCATGACAACTGGCTCGTTCCCAGTTCTCTCTAACAATCTATCTAGATTTCTTGTGATGTCTGCAACTTTTGCACCTGGCAGGCAAGTCACCATACTGTTATCATGTGCATCACAAATCCATTTCTCTGTATTTCTAATTATTGAATCACCTAGTACAAGGAGCCTCTCTCCTGCAATCTGTTCATCTACATGCACCTCATCAACCATATTAAGGGAGAGAAACTCATTTTGTTCCTGTTGTTTATCTTCCTGGATCTCATCAAGTGTGATGAAGGAGAGATCATCAGGTGGAACCGGTTGTTCCTCTGTGTGTTCCTCATCAGGTGTGATGAGGGAAAGAGCCTCAAATTTATTCTGTAATTTCAGACTCTCAGAGTGATCCCCTACTCTTTTCCTCCTTTGAGTCACATTCCTCCAAACATCTCCCTCCTGAGTTAGTGAAGGGCCTTCTCCCTCAGAACTGTGCCCTGTCTCTACTTTGTCCAGCATAGTCTGTTCCGCTCTGTTCAAGAACAGCTCAAGCTCCTTAATTTGTTGATGGTTAGATATGCGGGCCTCTAGCTGCTGGACCTTCTCTTCTAGTAGTGCAACCAGCTTGCACTTGCTGCAAGTGTAGTTCTCCATATGCTGTGGCAAGAACACAAACATGGCACAAGTATTGCAGGTAACTACAGCTGTTCCCTCAGAATCCATTTTAACAAGTGCAGTATTCTGGGCCTCAAAAATGTACACGTTTACTACCTTTCTACCTAGTAAGACTATATTCTTCCTTTGTTACTAGTTTGCAATCTCTAAAGCAGCTCTACCCCAACTGCAAATCTTACCAGTGCTCACTTACTTTGTTTGGCTCTCCTCAGCAGCAGCTCTGCTTAAGAGCACATGCAGAGTCAAAAGGGCTGACCCTGAAAGAGCTTAGAGCTTTTAAAGGCTAGTGTGGCTCCGCCCCTATGAGTCACAGTTCAGGGAAGGGCCTGGTGTGGCTCTGCCCCCCTGCTTCTGGAAGCTTCAAACTGCTTCCTCTGTTTGAACAGAGGTGGCTCTCAGCAGTTTAAATTATCAATTTAAATTAGTGGAGGCCTCTAAAGCAGCTCTACTCCAACTGCAATACTTACCAGTGCTCACTTCCTTTGTTTGGCTCTCCTCAGCAGCAGCTCTGCTTAAGAGCACATGCAGAGTCAAAAGGCTTAATGGTTGAGTAGGTGAATAGTTGAATTCCAAACTCTTTTATGTCAAACATATAAACTAATCAAATTATTATATTATACTTCTCAATTTAATACTAATACTTCTTCGCTGAATAAAAATATAAACTTCATAGATAATAATAACATACAATTAATACAATAATCCCCCAGTGTTATTTACAATGCCCTGGAGATAGCGGGATGTCACATTATTTTACTTCCCAAAAACACATTAGTTCCGGTACTGGCTTATATCTTCCATCACCTTTCAATGAATATTCCACAAATGGTCGCCATATTTTCCAAAATCTATTTTCTTTAACTATACCCTTTTTCTTATTCATCTCCTATGTTAATTTGTCATTCAATGCAAGATCCCACATCTCCTTATACCAGTCTTCAAGTTTCAAAATTACATCATTTTTCCAATTCCTAGCTATATACATTCTTCCAATCGATAAAATTATTGCCAGTAGCTCTTTTTTATCATTATTAAAACCATATTTTCCACATCTGTCAGCAAAACCATACTTGGCCCCAGCTTAAGTTCCATACCCATAATAATAGATATCTCTTTCTCAATTTTCCCCCAAAAATTCTTTGCCACTTTACAATCCCACCACATGTGATCATAGGTTCCCAGTGTATCCTTACATCTCCAGCACAATTTATCCTGATTTTTATCCATTTGATGTAACCTCACTGGGGTCAAGTAGCATCTCCACAACAATTTATAATTATGCTCTTTCTCTCTGACAGACATTGTTCTCATAATCCTTTTCCTCCATTTATTTCTCCAAACCACATCTGTTATCTTTATTTTCAATTCTTGTTGCCAGTTAAATTTCAACAGCTCATACGGATCAGCAACTTTATTTAATATTTTTTATATTTTACTTACTAAACCCTTGATACCTCTTTCTCGATTTCTTATCTTTAATACCAAATCCTCAAACTCTGTCATACCTCTTTCCAAACTAACTTCCGACCTGTATTTGGAGTTCCATTTATTTACCAACACAATCTGAAACCAGTTTAACCTCAATTGTGCAAAAATATCTGCTTTTCTCTCTGCATCTTTACAAATCTGTATCCAATCCTTCATCAAGGAAACCTCATTTCTCAATAAAACCTCTTTTGTCCTTTTATCAAAATGTAGTGGAATTTTTTTTTATATCATCCAATTCAATTATAGGAGATTTATCTGGAGCCATTTCCTGTTTCACCTTTTTCCATACTCCTAATATCGTCTTCATCATCTTATTTTTTGTCTCTATCTTCCCCATTTTACCCTCTAAAAACACAATTTTCCCTACATGTTTTAAATCCCTCATCTCAATTTCTTCCCATATTGCCTTTTCCCTAGCTAAGATCTTCACAATATTTTTTATCTGAAAAGCTCTGTAATAATTCCTCAAATTTGGGAGTCCTAGTCCACCTTCTTTCTGAGACAAATACCACATTTTTTTCAATTCTTGTTTCCCCCCCCCCCTCCGTTACAATAATTATTTAACAAATTTTGAAATTCCTTTATTTCCTTATCCTTTAATTGAATCGGCAGGGCATCAAACAAAAAATTAAGTCTAGATAACAACATCATTTTACATAACGCAATCCTGCCGAACCAAGACAACTTCAACTTTTTATATTGCTGTATTTTATCCTTAATTTCCACTTTCTGTTTCCCATAGTTCAATCTCTTAAGATCTTCAATTTTTTTGAGATAATTATACCCAAATATTTCAAATTATCTTTAACTTGTACACTAAATTTACCTTTAATTTTCTGTCATTCTTCACTATCAATATTGCAGAGTACCATTTCTGACTTGTCCCAATTTATTTTTAAACCCGTCATCTCCTCAAACTCTTCTAACTGCACTTGTATTCTTCTTTCCAACGCCTTCCTCGGATGCTTCATTGTTATCAAAGTATCATCTGCATACAAGCTTATCCCTAAAATTCCTTCAATAGCCTTATCATCTCTTATAGCTTTTGCCAGCATCTCCATTGCCATGATAAACAAAATTGGTGATAACGGGCAACCCTGCCTTGTTCCAGCCTGTAACTTTATATCTTCTGTGAACTCATTATTTACCCTGACAGTGGCAATGCCATGTTGATATAGCTGTTCAATCGTCCTTCTAATTTTGTCTCCAAATCCATAACCTTCAATTATCTCCTTTATGGTCGTCCATTGCAGTGAATCAAATGCCTTAAAAATATCCAATGACAAAATAACAGCTTTCTCTTTAGTTTCTCCAACAGTGTCTAGTAAATCTAGGACTCTCCTTGTCAAGTCTGCCATATGTCTTCCTTTCATAAATCCCGTTTGATCTTCATTTATATATTCTCCCATGAAGCTATTCAATCTTTTTGCCAATATTGCTGTGAAAATCTTAGCATCCTGGTTTATCAGTGAGATAGGTCTAAATGATTCCACTTATTCCAGATCTTTTCCAGGTTTTGGTAATAACACAATTATAGTTCTATACCACGAAGTTGGAATTAACCCTACATCCAAAATATAGTTATAGAGTTTCACCGATTTTGGAACGACAACATCTTTGAAATCCTTATAAAATTCAGCTGATAATCCATCCTCTCCTGGATCTTTACCCAATTTCAGATTGGCTATTACCTCTTTTATTTCGCTTTCAGATATTCTATCTTCCATTCTATCCCCGTGCTCCCATTTAATCTTATTTTCAATTTGTTTCCCCAATTGCTCCTTCAACTTCCCCAAATCTATTTTTTTTTTTGCATACAAATCTTGATAAAAATCTTTAACAATCTTACATTTATCTTTAGTCTTATTACATCTTATTCCTTCTTTGTTAATCAGTACTCCAATCTCCGTTTAATTCTCTTTTCTTTAGCAGCTCTCGCTAATAATTTTGAATTTTTATTGCTATATTCAAAAAAATTCACTTTTTAAATACACTAAATCCCGTTTCACTTTCTCTATATCCTTTCCTACCAATTCCATCTTTAATCCCTGCATCTTACCAAATATCTTCTTGTCGTTTGTCCTAGCATGTTCTTCTTGTAACCATTTTATCTCTTCTTCAGCTTTATCATATGCTTCCCTAAATTGTCTATTTCTAATACTAGCCAGTTTAATACACTCCCCTCTGAAAACAGATTTCATGGCGTCCCAAACTACATTATAACTCACCTCACCCGTATCATTCCACTGCCAACTTTCATTCCAATTTATAATAATTTGCTCTTTACGTACATGATCTTTAAACAAATTGGCATCATATTTCCAATTCCTTCTGGTGTTTTTTACTCCTTCTATCTTTAATTCCATCAACACTTTTGCATGATCAGATTCTTTAAAAATGCCCACTTCCATATCATCTATGGTCTTAACCATATTTCCTGTAACAAATAAATCTATTCTGGAGTATGTATTATGAACCTGTGAAAAAATGTATAAACCCTTTCTGAACCTTTAACTTCCCTCCATGCATCTTTCAAACCCAGAGAGTCCATCCATTTATCCAAAATCTGTACCTTGAATCCTCTTCCTCCCCTTGTTATGTTTGTACAATCCAAATTCGACCTAATTAAATTAAAATCTCCTGCTACAATCATTTTTGTTGTTTTTTCTCCTTTCAATAACCCATATATTTTATCCAAAAATTCCCCTTGATGTTCGTTTGGTGCATATATATTTACTAAAATTATTTCTTCATCATCTATCTTCCCTTTTACTATTAAATATCTACCTTCTGGTTCAGAAACACTATTTATCATATCAAAACCTAATCTATTTGATATCAGAACTACAACTCCTCTAGCTTTTGATGTACCATAGGACTTTTCATAAATTTGCATCCAACCTAAAAAAATCTTATTTACCTCCTCCGATTTTTTATTTGTTTCCCGAAGAAAGACTATATCCGGTTTATCTTTCCTTAAAACTGATTCTATCCTTCTCCTCTTTACTTGTAAACCAGTACCTTTTACATTCCATGACAACACTTTAATATTTCTCATACCGAGATCTTAACGACCATCCTCTATGACTCTTGCTTCCTCCTAAGGGCGTGTGTCCCTCTAACACAAAAAAATCCCAACAAAAATTACAACAATAAACAATCATTTCTACCCTCCTCACTTCTTTTACAAAAAAGCCGCCTTTGACCAACAAAGAGAGGAGGGGGGGAATGTGCAAGATAAGCCTACTATATACTGCTCCAGTGCTTAAAAAATATAAAACCTAAAACTATTACAACCCCCTGCATCGTCCCATTTCCTTCTTCTCCCACCCCTGACTCATGATCCACCCCTGATCCACCCCCTTTAACACTTTAAGATCCACTTCCCTTCCTTCTGCAGCACCCGCCTCCTCAGCATCACCATAATCCCTTCTTATCCCCCCAGATTCAATTAAAGCTTTCCTCAATCCAAGCCATTCCTGTGAGGCCACTTTGACCAGACCTATCAAACACAAATATTCCAAAGCATCCATCCCAGCATCTATTGTATGCATTTTTTATCATAGTAAAACCTCAGTTGTTGTGGAAATCTCCAGTTATATTTTGTCCCATGTGCCATCAGAATTTTCATTGCTGGTTTCATCTTATAGTGCCAACCACGTTCATCCACTGAAATATCATTATAGACCTCCACATCACTCCCAACAATTTTTAAGGCACCAGACCCAGCTTGTTTTATAAAAGCCATCACCTTTAATTTATTCGCACAATTTGCAAATTTAACCAAAACATTCCTTTGAATACTTTTCCCTTTCCTTGCCCCAACTCTATAAACATTGACAATACCTTCATTCACAAAGTCTTTCCCCATTTTCAAACTATTTAGCCAATTAACAATTCTAACTTTCAGCTGGTCTGGTGTCTTTTCCATAAGATTACGAATCACTATATTCTGTTTTCTCATCATCTCTTCCATCAAATCTATCCTTTTTCCTGTGCTTCCACTTTCATCTTAACATCTTTTTCTTCCTCATCTTGCATCAATTTCATTTCCTTTTGCATCGACTTAACACTTATATCCAACCTCTGAAAATTATAATCAACCTTTTTGGTAAAATCTGCAAACATTGCAAACAGCTTTTCCTGTCCCTTCACATTTGCATCCTCCATCTTATCCATTTTCTTAAACAATTTACCCAATTCACCCATAATTGATGGCGGTGCTGTTGATGGTGACACTGTTGATGATGATGCTTCATCATTTGATGACTTATAATTCTTCTCTAACTTCTTCTCCAACCTCTTAGGCTTCACCACCTCTTCATCCCTCTTTGCCTTTCCAGTTTTATCCATTTTGCCCAGTGTAACTTCAAATAATAGCCTTTTGACTCTGCATGTGCTCTTAAGCAGAGCTGCTGCTGAGGAGAGCCAAACAAAGGAAGTGAGCACTGGTAAGTTTTGCAGTTGGAGTAGAGCTGCTTTAGAGGCCTCCACTAATTTAAATTGATAATTTAAACTGCTGAGAGCCACCTCTGTTCAAACAGAGGAAGCAGTTAGAAGCTTCCAGAAGCAGGGGGCAGAGCCACACCAGGCCCTTCCCTGAACTGTGACTCATAGGGGAGGAGCCACACTAGCCTTTAAAAGCTCTGAGCTCTTTCAGGGTCAGCCCTTTTGACTCTGCATGTGCTCTTAAGCAGAGCTGCTGCTGAGGAGAGCCAAACAAAGGAAGTGAGCACTGGTAAGTTTTGCAGTTGGAGTAGAGCTGCTTTAGAGATTGCAAACTAGTAACAAAGGAAGAATATAGTCTTACTAGGTAGAAAGGTAGTAAACGTGTACATTTTTGAGGCCCAGAATACTGCACTTGTTAAAATGGATTCTGAGGGAACAGCTGTAGTTACCTGCAATACTTGTGCCATGTTTGTGTTCTTGCCAAAGCATATGGAGAACTACACTTGCATCAAGTGCAAGCTGGTTGCACTACTAGAAGAGAAGGTCCAGCAGCTAGAGGCCCGCATATCTAACCATCAACAAATTAAGGAGCTTGAGCTGTTCTTGGACAGAGTGGAGCAGACTATGCTGGACAAAGAAGAGACAGGGCACAGTTCTGAGGGAGAAGGCCCTTCACTAACTCAGGAGGGAGATGTTTGGAGGAATGTGACTCAAAGGAGGAGAAGAGTAGGGGATCACTCTGAGAGTCTGAAATTACAGAATAAATTTGAGGTTCTTTCCCTCATCACACCTGATGAGGAACACACAGAGGAACAACCGGTCCCACCTGATGATCTCTCCTTCATCACACTTGATGAAATCCAGGAAGATGAACAACAGGAACAAACTGAGGTTCTCTCCCTTAATATGGTTGATGAGGTGCATGTAGATGAACAGATTGCAGGAGAGAGGCTCCTTGTACTAGGTGATTCAATAATTAGAAATACAGAGAAATGGATTTGTGATGCACATGATAACCATATGGTGACTTGCCTGCCAGGTGCAAAAGTTGCAGACATCACAAGAAACTTAGATAGATTGTTAGAGAGAACTGGGAACGAGCCAGTTGTCATGGTACACGTTGGTACCAATGATGTTGGGAAGGCCAAGCGGTCTGTCCTGGTAGCCAAATTAAGGTTGTTAGGAAGAAGATTGAAGTCCCGGACTTCCAAGGTAGTATTTTAAGAAGTGCTGCCTGTCCCTCGTGCAGGACCTACCAGGCAGGCAGAGCTCAGAAGCCTCAATGCGTGGATGAGGCGGTGGTGTCGAGAGGAGGGCTTCAGATTTGTCAGGAACTGGAGAACATTTTGGGGCAAGCCAAATCTGTTCAGGAGGGATGGGTTGCATTTGAACCATGATGGGACCAGATTGCTGGCACTCAACATCAAAAAGGCTGCAGAGCAGCTTTTAAACTGATAACTGGGGGAAAGCCAACAGTAGCTGGGCAGCATCCGGTTCGGGAAAGTGTGTACTTTAGTAGTGAGGAGAATGCACTCT
Organism: Bradypodion ventrale; assembly: GCA_035047345.1. NCBI lineage: Eukaryota > Metazoa > Chordata > Lepidosauria > Squamata > Chamaeleonidae > Bradypodion > Bradypodion ventrale. Next base: position 37,271,925 of record JAWDJE010000008.1, read on the forward strand.
AGCAGAAGGATGCAAGAGGCAGTCTAACAATGCAACTGGACTCAAAAGACTGTGTCAGGAAAGCATATATAAATGCTTGTATACAAATGCCAGAAGTCTCCGGAACAAAATAGGGGAGCTGGAATACTTAGCAATAGATAAGAATATTGATATTATTGGTATCACTGAAACCTGGTGGACGGATGATAACCAATGGGATACAGTTATCCCAGGCTACAAACTGTACAGGAAGGATAGGAAGGGGCAAAGGGGAGGTGGTGTAGCCTTGTATGTCAAAGAAGTGATAAAATTGTATGAATTGGAATATCTAGGTGATTTGGAGTCACCATTATAAGCTCTGTGGGTAAGAGTACCAGGCCACAAGGATGGTCTAACAGTAGGCATATACTATCGGCCTCCGACCAAAACTCTTGAGGGAGACTGGCAGTTGGAGAATGTTGTAAAGGAGGCATCCAAGAAGGGAAGCCTGGTTATAATGGGGGACTTCAATTACCCTCACATAGACTGGGTGAACTGTTGTTCAGCACATGATAAAGAGATAAAGTTCCTAGATATGCTAAATGATTGTTCCCTGGGTAAAACAAGTGCAGAGTAATGCATGTTGGGGCAAAAAACCCCAATTACATTTATAAACTGATGGGGTCTGAACTCTCTGCAACAAACCAGGAAAGGGATCTTGGTGTCCTGGTGGACAACTCAATGAAGGTGTCAACCCAGTGTGCCTCAGCAGTGAAAAAAGCAAACTTAATGCTAGGAATCCTTAGGAAGGGTATAGAAAATAAGTCAGCAAGTGTCATTTTGCCTCTTTATAAATCTACTAGCAGATTTTGCCCGGCGGTGCCGGGCTGTTTTAAATGGTTTTGGAAGGTTTTTTTTCTTAATGTTGGTAAAGAGCCGGGCTGTTTTAAATTGTGTTGTAAGAGATAATTCTTTTTGGTAATTTATGTAAAAAAGAGGTGTGTTGGTGGTTAGGGGTGGTTTTGGGTGTGCACAACCACCACTACCCATACAATACCACTCCAACCACCAACACACACATTAAAAATTCCTGGCAAGGCAGGAGTGGTGTGTGTGTGTGAGAGAGAGAGAGAGAGAGAGAAAGAGAAGCAGAGTGTGTATGTGTGTGTGAGTGTGTGTGAGCGTGCATGCGTGTGTGTGTGTTGTTCCCCCAACCCTTCCAGAGCCAGGGGACCCTGCAGGGAGGGGATTCCCTCCCCCCACAGGACACCCCGTTATTAAAGAGAAGAAACCAAGCTCTTTCTTCTCTTTTAAAACAGAGTGTTTGGGAGGGGGGTGTATTCAATCTCCTCTTCCTGGTCCACTGGGTTTGGTAGGGTTGGGGGTACAAAAGGGGTCTGTCCCCCCAACCCTTCCAGAGCCAGGGGACCCAGCAGAGAAGGGATCGTTTCCCCCCCCAAAAAAACAACAACAACAACAACACTCCGTTTTTAAAGAGAAGAAACCAAGTGGTTTCTTCTCTTTTAAAACGGAGTGTTTGGGAGGGGGGTTTATTCGATCTCCTCTCCCTAGTCCCCTTGGTTTGGTAGGGTTGGGGGACAAAAGGGGTCTGTCCCCCCCAACCCTTCCAGAGCCAGGGGACCCAGCAGAGAGGGGATCATTCCCCCCACAAAAAAACCCCCACTCCGTTTTTAAAGAGAAGAAACCAAGTGGTTTCTTCTCTTTTAAAATGGAGTGTGTGCGTGGGGTTGTGTGTGCGGGAGTGTATTCGATCTCCTCTCCCTGGTCCCCTTGGTTTGGTAGGGTTGGGGGGACAAAAGGGGTCTGTCCCCCCAACCCTTCCAGAGCCAGGGGACAAAGCAGAGAGGGGATCATTCCCCCCACCAAAATAAAACAACCACTCCATTTTTAAAGAGAAGAAACCAAGTGGTTTCTTCTCTTTTAAAATGGAGTGTGTGCGTGGGTGTGGGTGTGTGAGGGTGTATTCAGTCTCCTCTCCCTGGTCCCCTGGGTTTGGTAGGGTTGGGGGGACAAAAGGGGTCTGTCCCCCCAACCCTTCTGGACCCAGCACCTTTCATTGCCTCCCTCACCCACCCCCTAACCCTTACCTAACACTTATCTTTTCCTGGCTCCCTCCAGCTGCGTCTTTCAAAGTCTTTCCCTCTGGCTCCCACCATTTTGTTTTTTTTAACTCAGTGTGCGTACCCAGCCTCCTCTGTGCTCATATCCCTCAGCCTGATTGGCTGAGGGGTTGCACAGTGCAAAGGACTCTAGGAATTTAAGTCCTTTTTCTTTGTTCACGTTCGGGGGGCTCCTGCCCCACTGCCACATTTTTCAACCTGACAGTTACCTGCGAACCCGGTTCGGGTGAGTGCAGGGAGGCTCGGTCGGGGCTAGTGGGGACTGGTGCAACATCCTTTGTTACATTCCAACGGTTAACGCACAGATTTATAGGTATAGATGGCGAGGCCCCATCTGGGATACTGTGTACAGTTCTGGTCGCCATACCTCCAGAAGGATATTATGGAGTTGGAGAAAGTGCAGAGGAGGGCAACCAGAATGATTAGGGGACTGGAACACCTTCCTTACCATCTGAGGCTGCAACGGTTGGGCCTTTTCACGCTTGAGCGACGGCATCTAGGAGGTGACCTGATTGAAGTTTATAAAATCATGCACGGTGGGGACAAAGTAGATAAGGAAAAACTGTTTTCCCTATCGCACAACACTAGAACTAGGGGACACTCGATGAAACTTTTGGGTACTAGTTCTCAAACAAATAAGAGAAAGTACTTTTTCACCCAGAGGACCACTGGTCTATGGAACTCCCTCACAATGCAGTAAGGTGGCTGGGGTGTAACACTAAAAGCGCAGAGAAACAACACTTCCAAGGTACCAAATTAGAAAAAGCCAAGTGTATATCTTTAATACAAGAAAGTGTTCACATGCTTATCCTATGGTGAGGTATCTTGATTATAAATGAAACGTGTTGTGGTATATATACTACTCAAAGTTGTATCTGGTATATCTATATGTGTAAAAAAGTATATATCCACGTACAGAAAAATATGCACATCCAAGAATGCAACAGTATGCAATACCCCCACACACAAGAACCCCGTAAAGAATGTAGAAAATTTCCCGGAATGAACCCCCAAGTTCATGCCCCCAGTGCTTATATGTTTGGCAGGAATAAATAAGATCACTGGTACTGAAGTCCACGACAAGTAGTCTTTGGGTTTTCTATAAACATATATCAGCTGTAAGTGCCGTCCGTGGTATGATTGTCGGGAAAGAGTGAATGCAGTTCCAAATGCAGTTCCAAATGCAGTGGGCAGCATCAAGCGGTCGAGGACGAGTTCTCGATGCCCCTCCGGTAAATGGACATTTTGAACGACTTTCTCAAGAGTCTAACAATATATTCATGGCGCGTATAACACCTCCATAGTACTTTTTCCCAATGTGTGCATGAGACAGCAGGTCGGCTAGTTTTTCAATAAATTCTACTTTTCCCCCTCATTTCAGCGTGAGCTGAGGGAAGATATGTCTTACTCCAGGCTCATCTTAGCCACACATCCCTAAAGGGGCTTTCAAAGTCACACGTTTACAGTTCGGGGTCAACACAGCCCCCAGCATATTTCAATCGCTTGTAGAGCGTCTACTTAAGGGTCTCCCTGGGGTTCTTCCCTATTTCGACGATGTTTTAATTACTGCGGGGATGAATTCGAACTTGCAGAGAAGTTGGACCGGGTTTTGCAGAGGTTTGAGAAGGCAGGGCTTCATTTACATAAAGACAAATGTGTATTCTTTGCTAAAGAGGTTGAGTTTCTTGGTTTCAAAATAACTCCCGAGGGGGTCAAACCCTCTGACTCTAAGGTCTCCACTGTCCGTAAGCCCCCTGGCCATTTTCTAAGACCGAATTACAGTCCTTCCTGGGCCTGCTAAACTTTTACCACTCCTTCCTGCCCAGGAAGGTGTCTGTAGCCAAGCTGCTTCATCGCCTTCTCAAGAAAGACGTGGTTTGGAGGTGGGGGCAGAGCCAAGAAAAGGCATTCAAAGAGTTAAAGGAGCTGTTGTCCTCTGAAGCAGTCCTCACTCATTTTGACCCCCGAAAGCCCGTGGTGTTAGTTTGCGATGCATCACCAGTAGGGGTGGGGGCTGTTCTTTGGATACATTGGATAATGGAGCAGAAGCCCTGATTGCTTTTTATTCAAGATCCATTTCTAATGCTGAGAGAAACTATGCGCAGACAGACCGTGAGGCTCTGGCCATGGTTGCAGGGACAAAAAAGTTTCATGATTTTTTGTACTGGAGAGAGTTTACAATTGTTATGGACCATAAGCCTCTGTTAGGAATTTTTGTCACTTCAAAGCCTGCTCCACAAATACTCTCCCCCTGTATGCTGAGATGGACTATATTTCTAAATGCTTATCAGTTTACGTTAATTCATCGCCCAGGGAAAGACATAGGCCATGCCGATGATCTCTCAAGATCCCCATTGCCCAAACTTGGGTAGCCAGACTGCGAGATGCAGCATGATCATCAGGTACTGATGATAGAATCTCTCGAGTCACACACACACACCCATTGTTCCCTCGGACATTGCTAAGGCTACTGCAAAGGACAAACTGCTGTCCAAGTGTTTACTTGGGTCCGGAAGGGTTGGCACACGACTCCTTCAGAGGAATTCAGAGCCTTTCATAGGAAACGGTTCGAGCTGTCGCTCGAGATGGGTTGTTTATTATGGGGCCAGCGGGTAGTAATTCCTGCTGTGTTGTGTCCAAAGGTCCTCAAACTTCTGCACATCAGTCATCTGGGAAACATGTGCTCCAGAGCCTTGGCATGGAGCTATTTTGGTGGCAGCAAGTGGATCTAGAGATAGAACACTTAGTAGGCACATGCACTAGCTGTCAGAGTTTCCGACCTGAGGCGTCCTGACTTCCCTCCTGGAAATGGGATATGGCTCGTGGACCGTGGTTGCGAATCCATGTGGATTTTGCCGGTCTGTTTCGAGGCACCTTCTTCCTTCTAGTCGTTGATTCATTTTCAAAGTGGTTGGATGTAATTCCTGTCCCAAGTACTATGCCAGCTGTGACTATTAAGCAACTACGCAGACTTTTCAGCTGTTTCGGACTGCTGGATGTGCTTGTTTCTGACAATGTCACTAGTTTTATATCTGTCGAGTTTCAGACATTTTTCGAGAGAAATGCCATCCAGCATGTCACTTCTGCCCCATTTCACCCTGCCACCAATGGTCAGGTGGAGCGACAGGTCCACATGACTAAGGAAGCTTTACAATGTATGGGGCAGGGGGACATTGATCTGCAACTCTGTCAATTTCTTTTAACCTATCAGGTTACCCCCTGGCCTTGGGTCTGTCTCCAGACATCCTAATGCACAGAAAACCAACCACCTTGTTGGACAGGGTGGAGGATAAGGGGGTTAACATAGAAATTAGGCAGAAAAAGGTTTTTGCGGTAGGGGATCCTGTGCACTGCCGGAATTACATTGCAGGAGGACCAGCTTGGGTTCCAGGTACTGTGTTAGAACAAACAGGACCAGTCTCCTACTGGGTAAAATTGGGAAATAGCCTTCTTTGGCGGCGACATGCTGACCAAACCAGTCATAGAGTAATGGACCAGTCACTGGAAGAACAGGGAGAACCACTGGATTTTGGGGTACCCTCAGCTGATGAAACTCGCAATAGTTCCACGTTAGGGTCCTCCCCCACCTGCTTATTCCAAGTGGGAGATGAAGATGGCTCCGCCCTGCTTTCTAATTCCAAGCAAGCTTCTTTGTCTCTTGCACAGGGTTCGCAGGTGTCTGGTAATTCTTCTATTGAGTTACAGGATCGAGGGGAGTTTTTCGAGTGTTCCCCTACTCATCCATGTGAGAAATGGGGTTATGATTTCTCCCCTAGGGTCCCCCATCCGCCAGTGTTTGAGTCTACCCCCACTCATTTACAAAAGAGGGATTTTGCATTGAGTCATTCCCTACTCATCATGAAAGGAGGGAATTTCAGTTCAGTTCTTCCCCCTTACATTGTGGTTTTGAATTTGAGTGTTTCCCTGCTCAATCCTCTACAAAACGGGACTATGAGTTGGTTTCTCCCTTTCCTATGTCAAATACTGAAACGGGCCATTGCTCCCACCATGCTATTAGTTCTAGCAATTCCCCCACTGCAGGAAATTCAATGTCTTCTTCAGCTAGCCCTAGGGCTCCACTACCTGACCAAGCATCAGTGTGGCCAAAAAGATTTTGTGACACCCCCCCCCCCAATGGTTACAGGACTTTGTGCAATCCTAGGGGGGAGGGATGTTGTGTATTTAATAAAATGATTCACCATTTTGGGTTCTCCTCAGTTTTAAAGTATCACGAGATTGGGGTTCACACCATTTTACTTCGAGAAGCGTGAGTGGTATCCAGTCCAAGATCACCCCATTCTCTCCTAGTTCCATCAACCAATCCTGTTAATTCCCACCTAAATGTATCTTTCCTCACCTGTATATAAGTCCCTGTGGCACAGTTAAAATTGTGTTCTTATCCCCAAATAAAGTTATGTGTTTGGCCCATTATGCTGGCTGCTGCTCGTTATTTCAAGAACACTAAAACTCCTGTTGGCATTCTACTGCTTCAGCTCGCTATCAGAGGAAAACGACAACATACATTCATATGGAGTGACATTTTATTCCGTAATTGTGAGCCATCAGCTTTACTTGACGATTGGTAAGAAAGTGTTCGAAAAACTCTCAGCTTCAATGCAGGGCTGGAAACAGCTGCTATTGACTAATGAGGCCCAGGTGCCCATTGAGGTGTTATGTGCTGGAGAGCATGAGTGACATCTCTCTGTATGAGACTGGAAGGCTGTCAGAGCTCAGATGCTGAAGTGTTTCTAATACTGACAAGTGTGTACCTGCCCATTAAGTGATGGCTCAGGGTGCAGCATGACCCACACTGGGTTAAATATTAGTTCTTTCTGAGCTGCTGTACAGGAAGGGGCGGTATGCTCAAAACAGGATCAATGGCTTCCACAAACAAGCCCAGGTCAACTGGCACACTTCCTTACTGGGCTAGAACAGGTTTATCTCTAGCCACTAGCAACAAAAGGAATTTGCTACCATCTTTGTCTGGCAATGACCTGCAGTTAGAGAGTGAAGAAAATGTATGTTCTTGCATTGCTTTGACCGGTGCAGTAGTAGTTGCAGTAGGGGTAGTGTGTGCCCAGCAGGCAATGTATTTCTGTGTTTTCTTACACAATCCTCACCCTTGTGAAGTAGGAAACAAGGAGAATTATGCTTTTAGAAATCTCGCGGAAATGTGAGGGTGTAATCACTAGGGCATAAAGTGAGCATCTTGGACAGGCTATGGCATGATCTGGTGTGAGCAGTGATGCACTCCAATTTTTTTTACTACCACCTCTGTGGGTGGGGCCAAATCTGTGGGCAGGGCCAACACAATGGGCTATGCAGGTGGGCGTGGCTGGCCAGGTGGGCGTGGCCTGGGGGAATTTCCGCTACTGGTTCTCCCGAACAGGACAGGACCTGCTTCAGTGCATCACTGGGTGTGAGTTATTTCTGTGTGATCACAAAACATGTGGAGAATAACACTGCAGAGTGACCCAGCCTATGTCCTAACTGGACATTTTTGGACTAACAGAAGGATTATTACCTTTGAGGTATGAGCTGGAGCAATTTCCCAACAAATGGAAGGGTTGCTGTGATGATCATTCCCAACAAAGCAACCCTTTCTGATGCAATTGGATGTGCACTTTTCTTGCCATCTGATTGCACAAGACTTCCCACCAAAGCTATTCTTTGCTACCTTGGATTCTCCAAATATTCTTGATGAAGGGGTAAAGACTTGTTTTGAGACCTCCTGAAGTTGCCCAGTCTGGGTTGGAAGCTGGATTAGAGAGTTCAAATTCCCATTGGGTCAGTCATCATTTCCCAGCTTAGTCTATCTCACAGGTCTCCTATGAGGTTAAAATCGGAGAGGAGGACTACTCCAGCTTCATGGAGGAAAGATGGGATATAAACATAACACATATTTAAAAGAGTAGTTCTGGCTGATTTCCCGTAAACTTCAATTGGTTGCTCAAAACATTATTCTGTTTAAAAAACGGATTAGGAGTGTGGTTTTTTGTTATTGTCCCTGGAACAGAATATGAAACTTGATATATCAGACCCAAAGTCAGGAGAGATGTAAGATTTTTTATTTGAGGAAAAAATCAAGATAGCACCGTTCTCTGTTTCATGTACAATAGACGTTGGCCAGAATCCCACTGCTGATTTACATGTGTACAGGTCAAACCCCCTCCCCCCGCCCAATATCCATGAGTTCAGTATCCATGGTTACTGTTATCCACAGCTCTAAAAACAATTAATAAAAATTTCTGAAGCACATAGTATATATCAGGGGTTCCCAACCTACGGCCCGTGGGCTGGATCCAACCCCCGATGCCAATTCATCCGGCCTATGCTGCCCTCGCCACGACAGCTGTGTGTGTTTTTACAGAAGCATTCTTGCATGCGCAAGTGTGCTTTACTTCCACTTCCAGATGGGAGGAACCACCTGACTAGCCTGTGGCCCGAAAAGGTTGGGAACCCCAGTATACAGTACACACAATTTATGTATGCTTTGTATTGCATAAAAATAATTTTATGTAACAATATTTTGTAGAAAACACATCCTGTTTTACGCAAATAAATTGTTTTACGTATTGTGTTTTCCCAGAATTTCCTTGCAGCCGCATGGAAAAGGTAGGGAGATTGCTCCATTTACATTCCCTTTCTGCTAATTTTTTGGGATTATTTTTGGTCCAGCCGGGACTGATTTTTAAATTTTTCAATGCATCCCTATGGGAATGCCACATTTTACGTTTAAAAACGTATTATGTAAAAAGCTATGCAATGGGCTTTTTACGTAAAACGGGTTTTTACTGTACATGTATTTCTCCAGTGCATTACCAGAGCTGGCCACTAGAAGCCACTGTCTGCAATGTAAAATATAGGGTTTGCTGCTATCTCTATTTTCAGGTATTCATAGTAGGTCTCAGAATGTATCCCCTACAGATAGAGGCAAGAGGATGATCTGTATGAGTTAAATAACTTAAATCTTGGCAACAAATAGCTGTAAACCAATCAAAAGCTGGCTGCATTCATTAATATTTTTTATTTTGGTTTCAGTAGCAAAGTTTTGTCTTGCTTATTAAAGTGGCAAGCCATTTTAAGATCATGCAAGGGGGCAAAGGATAGCTCAACTAGAGCTATTTTATAAAAATAAACAATAAAATAAAAATAAAGTGACAAACAAATTGATACCAGCTTGTAATTCATTTCTTCCTAAAGCCACATGGGCTAAAATCCTAGACAAGATTTACATGCATGCAAACATTGTCACCACTAATTGCCAATGACTGATTTGGAAAAAGGCTAATTAAGACCCAATTGTTTGTGTGTCTTTGGGTATGAATATGTCATTTTATGCCATTTTTATTATTGATTTCAGTAAATTCTGAGGAAGGAGGATATGCAAATATCATTTTGATGGCAAATGTGCTGAGCATTTAACATAACCTATTGGATCATAGAAAGGCTTGTTTGATTATGAAAATATGATGAGAAAATGATTTATAAACCAGATTATGCAAATATCCTTGTAAATCACTTATTCCCAGGATATGAATAGAATTCATTTTCCAAAAGTGTATTGAGAATCATTTGCCTATTCAAAATATATTCTAGGCAACTTCCTAGTAGATCCTGAGCCAAAGGATTCATTGCCAACAGCAATTCACTTTTGATACAACTTGATTTGCAAACTTTCATAGAGGCGTAACATTATGGATGGTCTGCAGTAGGTAAATGGAAAAACGATTTTCTCATTTCATTGTCTAAGAATATAGGGCTGAAACCACTTGCCTGGCAGCAGATTTGGGTATTCTGCTCAGAACATGTAATTTGATGTATGAAATTTATGCCATAAGATGTTAATAATGACCACTAATTTAAGGGATACCCATCAAGCGCAGCTCAGCAAAATACAGGAAATTACTGCGCATGTGTGGACACGCATGCGCAGTAACCCATTTGTGCATGCGCAGTGTGGCCACGCATGTGCAGTAAGCCGTTTCCCCGCCGTTGAAATATGGGACGGCGGTGGGAAAGGGGAGGAACAAGCGCAGAAAAATGGGAAATCCCAGCCAATACAGGATACTTGACAGGTATGCTTTAAGGGATAAAGCAGATTAACAGGGTTAGATCCAGATTTAGCCAGGCTTAGAGCAGAAATAATGAAATTGAGGAGGCTTATATTAGCCAAAATTTTCTTGATTTCAGTGAGTCTACTCTAGGCATGGCTAAGACCATTGATGTTTCAACAGTTTTATTAGCCAAGATGACTTTATAAATAGTGATGGCTATTTATTTGTATGTTTATAACACTTATATACCACCCATCTGGGTGATACTGTATTCCCACTCTAGGCAGTGTACAACATTTTTAAAAATGTATTTACAAATTACAACAATGAACAAAACATCAAAAACAATCCAATCTCCATTGATGAGATGGAACACCTTCCTTACCATCTGAGGCTGCAACGGTTGGGCCTCTTCACTCTTGAACGACGACGTCTAAGAGGTGACCTGATTGAAGTTTATAAAATCATGCACGGTGTGGACAAAGTAGATAAGGAAAAACTGTTTTCCCTATCGCATAACACTAGAACTAGGGGACACTCCACGAAACTTTTGGGTACTAGTTCTCAAACAAATAAGAGAAAGTACTTTTTCACCCAGAGGATTACTGGTCTATGGAACTCCCTGCCAGAAGAAGTGGTGACAGCTGACGTCTTGACAGCTTTAAGAAAGGATTAGACAAGTTCATGGAGGACAAGAGTATCAATGGCTATAATTATGGATACTTAAGGACAACCTGCGGGTTGGAGAGATAGGCAGGATATCTCTCAATATCATTTCCAGGGAATCCTAAGCAGGTGAAGTCATCTGCTTGGGAATACCCTGAAGGAAATGGTGAGCCACTGTGTGAGACAGAATGCTGGACTGGATGGGCTGTGGCCTGTTCCAGCAAGGCTGTTCTTATGTTCTTATGTTCTTATGATGACAACTTTTAGTGGTGTTATTTGGTATCCTTGTAATATTTCTCTGATGTTATATCTCCACCTTCCTCTGGGTCTGCTTCATGGTCTTTGTCCATCTCCTCTTTCCACATATGCCTTGTATGGTATGGAATTCCAAGGCACTCTCTCCAAATGCTCCAAACCACTTTAATTGTTGTCTCTGTACATAGTTTAAAATTGGTCCTATTCCAATTCTTTCCCTCATAATCTCATTTCTGATTTTATCCCTTCTAGTCACTCCAGCAGCCTTCCACAGACAACAGAGATAAATAATAAAACTGAACTACTAGACTTGGGGAGATACCCTGAAATATCTCTTTAAAGAGTAGGGTTTTTAATTGTTTTTTTTTTAAATACGGCCAAGGATGGGGCTTAGTACAGCTTAATTGGCAGATAATTCCAAAATGTTGGTGCTACAATGGAGAAGACCCTCTTCCTTGTTACGGCCTTCCTCACCTTTTATGATGTTGGGTAAAACATGGGTTAAATATCCTGGCAAAACATCCAGATGAACCTATTCAATTACTAATTAAAACTATCTAAATAGTTTTTGCTGTTTATTCTAAATTATGGAGAGTAAACTCCCTGCCCTAAATTGTGGTTGAGTTCTTAGGATTGGGGGTTGTTTAAACATCACCCCAGAAATGCATCTAGGGGGGAGCGGCATAAATTTGCAAGTCCATTGCTTATGTTAATTTATATGTTTAGACTAAAAATGTGGAATATAATCATTTAAATATAATCATTTAAATAGAGAGTCCTGGTCGTGCAGTGATTAAACTGCTGTACTGCAGCCAAAACATGTTGAGTTCAATTCTGACGAGGATCAAGGTTGACTCAGTCTTCCACCCTTCCAAGGTTGGTAAAATGAGTACCCAGCATGTTGGGGGCAAAATGCTAATTACATGTAAACCATGTGGACTAAGCAATAAAGGCCAATATATAAGTGTAATTGCTATTGCTAATTGCTATTGCTTAATAGGAATACAATGCAGCTCTTCAATACAGGGTGGAAGTCTATGGCCATACCAAATGCATAATTTCTGATCAGTCTGCTTTCTAGGTGTAATGTAAAGGTCCTTGCTTATTCATTGATGTAATTGTGTGTTGTTTTTGTACGTCGACTGCAACTCGTATCTGAGAATGCATTTTTCCCCTGAAGCAGGAAAAATGTTACTGGCGTGACTTTATTTATGGTGGATCCCATCTGTCTTTAAATGGGCGTTACAGTAAGCAGCCTTTCAAACGGAGAGTGCATCAAAACAGGAGATTGGCTTTTCCTGGTCCCTGCCACCAGAGTTTAGACTTCAGTTCTCTGAATCCTACCAACTAAGCTGGCCAAGAGCCATCCTGACTGGGATATTTGGAGAGGGTGCCCTTGCTCGAAAGCCAGTCGTATCCGACTCTAGGGTTTGGTGCTCATTTTCGTTTATATCCAAAGAGCCAGCACTGTCTGCGTTTGCAGATGTTTCCATGGACACATGGCAGGCATGACTAGACACCAAGAGTGCATGGAACACTATTTACCTTCCCACTGAAGCAGTCCCTATTTATCTACTTGCAATTTCTTGCTTTCGAACTGCTGGGTTGACAGGAGCTGGAACAGGTGGGAGCTCACTCTGTCGTGCAGCACTCGGGTCTCGAACTGCTAACCTGCTGTTCAGCATCTTAACTGCTAAGCTACTGCAGTGTAGGAATCGGGGCCGCTAGGACGGCCGTTGGGTCCCGGAGGAGACTGATCAAGGAACGACACGAGGCAATATGGAGCGAGATCAGATCAGTGGTTTATTGAAGGAAAAGCATCATCATATATAGATCAGAAGGCAATGCAGGAAAGAACCGTCATCTGACAGAAAATCACATCACCCATTTACTCGGGTTAATGGGAAATCTCTCTTGGGGAAGTTAATTAACTCGGGCAAACACTGACAGGGGAAAAGCATTGTCTGAGGCTTACACTAGGGTAAATATGGCTTCTATTTGCACCAAAGATTAGGCTGATCCGTGAGTCAGTAATTGCTTAATGGGTAACGGAGGTTAGCGATTTGCTCTCTCAGCAGAACCGTCGGTCAGGTCAGGTGTGGGTGAATAAACCCTTATGATTTATACTATTAATCCGTTCCCCCAATTTCCGTACTGGCAAGGGCCAGTGACCAGGAACCTCCTTCACCGGTGTAACCTCTGCCAGGGGCTGATTATGCCAATTGGGCATGCGGAATTCGCATCTCCCCTTTTTCTATTGTTTAGGAACCTGACAGGCGACTCTGCGCAAGAGAGGCATCAGCTGATGAGCGGGAATGACGCTTCGGGGTTCCCCCCATGAAAGACACCTTGATAATAGTGAGGGAATACATTGCATGAAACAGCATCCTGCTATGCCTAGTATTATCACCCCCACAATTACTTGAAGCGTTGTCTGGAGCCACTCCCACAGGAGCCACGACCACAAGGAACTCCACCAATCCCATATCGAACCCTGCTTAATGTTCTTGACTAGGGTGTGGAGGTCCGTGAGCTGGCTCTGGACCTTGCGTGAGTTGTCAGTGAGATTAAAGCAACACATGCCGTGGACAGATTCGCAACCCAAATGATGTAACAACAAAAGATAGTCTATAGCTGCTCGATTGTCAAGGATGGCATGGCGAAGCTCTGCCTGCTCCTGGTTGAGCAGCGCTATCGCTGAGGAGGTATGGTTAATGGCTTTTGCTAAACCGCAAGCCAATTGACCAATTCTCCGGGCGTTGCCGACGGCTAAGCCTGGCACGCCAAGTATGCTTACTGCCAACGAGATGTATTCAGCTGGACTAAGAACCCTAATGTTGCTATCACATGAGCTGTCTAACTGGGTGGCACGAGTGTGTCGTATGGGTGAGGAAACATCTGAAACATTTGTGCTTGGAACAATCATATCCTTAGTGGGGAGTAACAGTGTCAAACGACTGATACAACATGTGGAATCTGATACATTTGCGGGAATGTAGTTCCAAGTGTACTGGTTACATGTAAAGAACCATCCTGAAGGTAGGGTAACATGAGCATACATTGAACCAAGTGTCTCTGGTTTATCACAAGTCCAATTGCTGCTGCCAGTGTCGAGGCAGCGGCGCTGAGTTCGGCCGACTGCAGCGCAGCCGACTATTCGAGCACAAGTAGAGTTTGGACTGACCGCCACTTGAGGAGTGTGGAGAGTGGCTGCGTCAGCCGGCAAAGTCATTGTCAGCTGCATTCCCCCCCAGCGAGCGTATGCTGTGAAGCTCGCAGGGAGATGCGGACCGAAAATCTGCTTCAGCAGCCAGTCACCGTCCCTGGTGCGTGCATCCAGAGTGTGGCACACAGGGATGAGGCAGGTGCCCAGAATGGAGGCAGAACCAATGTCCTGCTTCAGGCAAAAATCGGACTGGTTGACGAGACCCACCAACCTTTCCCATAAGTTGTAGTGCATCCTGGCTGAAAAATCTTCGCCTGGCATCAAGCCGTTGGCCTTTAGTGAGACTGCCTGAACGCCTCCCCCCGCAAGTAGGGAGAGGATCAGGATGATGGAGACCGCCACGGTGTTGGCACTAATCTGGGCAAGGACTGCAGCCATGAAGTTCTCCGGTGTCGGTTCCTTCTCCTCGCGTCGGATGATGTCCTCGGCCTCACGGCAAAGGATCTTGACCATCCCCCAGGTGACCTTCGGCTCCGTCCGTTGTCGCCGCTTCTTCCGACGGGTCCCCTCGGTCAGGGTGAGGTCCTCCATCTCCGGGATCGGACTAGGGTCGGCCTGGGTCCACGCCATGTGGTTCCAAGTGAGGCTTAACACACCGAGCTGGAATCCAAACGACACCTGTAGGAGACATAACAGCAGCATACCCTCTTCCCCAGGTTACGAGTGGCGCCGGGCCCCTCCAGGAAGGGTCCGGTGGCACCCGGTATCGGACCATCGGGCGCAGGAGAGCTTCCGAACGGCGGAAGTGCTTCTCCTGCGGTGTGCAATCTGAAAAAACATTAAGGTGATTGTACGTGAACAATACCTTATTCAGACAATGCTGTGCCTGACCCTGTGACTTGGGGAGGGCTGGTGGCTCCCCCCTTTCTGTTTGTTTGTCAATATAGGACTTGAGTTTCCGATTGACTCGTTCCACAATCGCTTGCCCCTGCGGATTGTAAGGAACGCCAAAAGTATGCTTAATGTCCCATGTGGCCATGAAGGCGGCCAGCTGCCTGGAGCTGTAGGACGGGGCGTTATCGGTTTTAACGTGCCGCGGCTTGCCCATTGCCGCGAAGCAGGAAAGGAGGTGCTGCTCCACGTGGGAAGCAGTCTCCCCTTTCTGCGCCATTGCCCAAACGAATTGTGAAAAAGTATCTATGCAAACGTGCATGTACTGCCATCTGCCAAACTGCGGAACATGCGTGACATCCATTTGCCACACCTGGTTAGCCTCTGTCCCTCGTGGGTTGACCCCCCACGAGGGCCCCCCCCTGGTGCCCCTGCACAATGCTGGCAAGAGAGAACTATGCCTTGGGCTTGAGAAAGTGGCAGATTGAACTGTCTGGCGAGCGCTTTGGCATTCTGATGAAAGAATGCATGACTCTGAATTGGAGTAGTGAAAACACCTAACACTGAACATTGCTGAATTTCCTTTGCCACCGCATCCGCTCTGCTATTGCCCGCGGAAATCGGACCCGGTAGGTCTTGGTGACTTCGGATGTGGGCAATATAGAGCGCTTCCGTGCGGTTTCGCAAATGAAATTGAGCTGTGAGGAACAAACTCAGCAAGTTTTTGTCTATCGCGGGAGTGATGTATGCTCCCGGTAGACTGTGAAGCAAATTCCTAACATACTGACTGTCAATAATGATGTTTAGGCGTTCTTTGGCGAAGGTGCGCAAAGCAAGGTTCACCGCTGCCAACTCTGCCCGCTGCGCGGACTTCTGTGGAAGAGTTAACAGCGTGCGCCAAGCCTGGCCCTCCTGCCAAGTCAAGACACCATATGTGCGACCCCCACCGGTAAAAACTGTCCTGGCCCCCTGAAGCGGAACCAGCGAGAGCAATTCGAACAAGCTGACTGTCTGCGTTTGAAGCGAGACAAGTCTGGGGTCTTTCGGCAAATGGTATGCCAAGCATCCGGTGAATCCCTCCAAGGCAATTGGAAGCGAGTCACCGAGCTGCATCAATTGCTGAACCTGTTCTTTGGTGAACGGGACCACGATCTTTGCTAAGTCGTGCCCCGAGATGTCCCTAGCTCTCAGCCTTCCGCGGTAAACCACCGCGGAGACTAACTCTTGGGGAGGAACGATGTTTCGGGAAGAGGTGTTTGGCAAGTACACCCATTCCACGATACTCGCCCCTTTCACGGAGTCCACTCCTAGGGCTCCGGTGAACATGGATCCTGCCCGAACGATGTACAAGTTCAGGATCGGAGCATATGGCCCCTGAGCAATCCTGTCCACCCACCTTTGGCTGAGAATTTGGTTGACTTTCTCGAGAGCCAAGCGTGCCTCTCGAGAAATTTGTATCCGGTCTGCCGGCTGCTTGCCTAGTGTGAGCAGCGAGAAGAGCGGCTTCAAAAGATCCGTATCCAATCGGAAATACGGTCTGGCCCAATTAATGTTTCCTAAAACCTGCTGCAATTCTACCAGGGTGACAGAGTCCTTCAGGTTGATTTGGGGCAAAACTGGTGCTGCGAAAGAGCTGAGAAGCCGATGACCCAAGTATGAGAAGGGCTCGGTTCTCTGCACTTTCTCTGGGGCAATGAGTAACCCTTTCTCCCCCAGGCTGGCCTGGAGGTCTGTAAACATTTCGCTGCCGAGTTGCGGCACCGCGACCAAGATATCATCCATGAAATGGCAAACTAAAGCTGTGGGATGAAGGCTTCGAAACTTTGCCAGTGCGTTGTGAACATAAATTTGGCACAGGGTCGGCGAATTGAGCATGCCCTGTGGCAAAAATTTCCACGAGTAACGCTGCGTGGGCTCGCTGTGGTTCACAACCGGCACCGTAAAGGCGAACCTTTCCCTGTCCCTGGGGTCTAAGGGAATGGTGTAAAAGCAATCCTTGAGATCTACAACTAGGATCTCCCACCCCTCGGGAATCATATTTGGATTTGGGATGCCGCATTGAAGCGGACCCATTGGCTGTATGCATTTATTGATCTCTCTGAGATCGTGGAGGAGTCGCCACTTCCCCGATTTCTTCTTGATGACAAAAATAGGTGAATTCCAAGGACTAGTGGACTGCTCTATGTGTCCTGCATCTAGCTGTTCTTTAACCAGTTGCTTTAGGGCGACTAATTTCTCTCCCACTACCGGCCATTGTTCCACCCAGACCGGCGTATTGGTGAGCCATTTAAGTGGCAACGCCATTATCCAAAGGTAAGCGTAGCACCGTACTGCTGTAAAATGTCTCGCCCCCAAAGGTTGATGTGCACGTCCAGAATGTGCGGCCGAATGACCGCTGTGCCGTCAGCCTTTGGAATCGTGACTTCCACCCACTCCCAGCTCCTAAACGCTTCTTGGACCCCCCACACATCGGAGACCGGCTCAATGGCCCACTCCCGTGGCCACTGGCTTCGGCTGATTACGCTCACATCAGCTCCGGTATCTAATAACCCTGAAAATGATCTTTTATTCAGAAATACCTCAATAACTGGGCGCTGTTTCCACTCAATGTTGGTCTCCACTGTCGCTAAGACCTGGTATCCTTGCACTGCCTCACTGGCGCTCGAGCGGTCCTCTGACCGGGACTCTGAGCTGTCCCTGAGCCTTCCCTGGCTATCTGCTGGCGAGTGACAAGGAACCATAATCAGTTGTGCTAATGTGTCTCCTTTGTGAATTGTCTGGGGTAAGTGCGTCCAAAGCTGAACTTGGAGAACGCCTGAAAAATTGGAGTCAATGACTCCTGGAATCACAAGAATTCCGCGTGCTCCTGCCACACTGCGAGGCAAAACTAAACCTATAAAGCCCTTGGGCAGTGGACCCATGTACTGGGAATCCACCAGATAGACCGTGCCTGGCAGATCGCATGTGACATCCACCTGGCAAGTCAATTCTAGCCCTGTACTACCCTTGGGGCTGGCCTGTGCCTTCGCAATGCTAGGAATGTGATCGGAATCTAGTCTAGCTCTGGCGAGCTCAGAGCGAGGGAAGCCTCTGTTTGGACCGGGGCCAGAGACGTGCCCGTGTTCCGGTTTCCCGAACTCGGACAGTATCTGGACCAATGGTAGCCTTTCTTACACTTCGGACACAGGGTGTTTGGAGCCTTGGAACGGCTGGAATTTTGTCCGCCTCCCTTGGATCGGCACTCCCTAGCGAAGTGACCGACCTTGCCACAATTGTGACATGCCCCTTGGTTTTTATTCTTAGGTCTTCTACCCCCTTACACCGCTGCTGCTAGCAAACCCATTTTATAGGATTCTGTGCCAACATCGGCGCAAGCTCTAATCATGTCCGTGAGAGTCAAGTCGGGACGATTGCCCAGTGACTGCAAGATTTTACGGCAGTCCAAATTAGCATTATCTTTAGCTAATTTCATCATGAGCTCTTGTTGGGCTTGCTCATTATCGATCTGCCTACTGATCACTTCCTCTAAGCGATTGATGAAGTCCATGTAGGGCTCCTGGGCTCCCTGTTTGACTGCGGTGTAATTTTTGGCTGCTTTGCCAGTTGCCGGAACTTTGAGAAAAGCCTTGAAGGCAGCCTCGGCTGACATCTGAAGAGTGGCTAGTGGCAAGTTGGTCTGCGCATCGATGGATTAGAAGGCACCTGAACCATATAACTGGTCAGGAAGTACTGCGCCTCCCATCCTGGCAGCCCTTGTCTGAGCCTCGAGGCGATACTCGCTGTCCCATAGCAAATACTGGCTGGGGTTGAGCATCATCCGCATGACGGATTTCCAGTCGTGCGGGATGAACATGGTATTCTTGCACACTTGCTGAAGCGTGCCCCTAGTGAAGCGGCTTTGGAGTCCTGTCTCTGTAATGGCCTTCCGTATAGCCATGAGAAGCTTATACGGGACTGGTGAATGAACTACCTGCTAGGCCCCTGTGAGGGCATCCATTTCCAAGCGAATTGGACAAATCTGACTAAGCTCAGCTAGTTCTTCTGCTGGCAAATCCCCCTTCTTGATCTCTTCCTCAATTGTGCGCTGAAGGGCACTCTTGGTCTGGGAACTTGTAGCTGTCAGAGAAGCGCCTGCGCTCCCCATTCCATGCATTCCACCGGTGACGTCTGCAGCTGTCACCGAGGGAAAGCTCCCTACACTACTCTGCTTAAACTGCAATGACGGATAGAGCGCCGTGGGCGCCGATGGCTCGACTGGCGCTGGGGGTTCTTTGGCCTCTACCCGGACTGGGTCTATCTCCGCTAAGAGCTTCCTACATTTACTCCATGTGCGAATTACGCCCTCAGGAGCTTTCGGGGGTTGCTGAATGCAGTCTCCTATCTGATCCCAAAGCTGAAGGGTTAACGTACCTACTTCTGGGTAAAGCAGGCAGTGTTCCCTTAGGTACACCAAAAGTCTCGGTAGCTCTCCGCTGTGAAAACGTAACTGAAATACCCTGGCCAGGATTTTGAACTCCTCTTCATGAGTTCTTTGGCTAGCGGACGGACACTGTAGCTGAGGACAGGTCCCCATATTACCTGTGGGTGTTCTCCGAAGATTCCTCCTCGGGACGAGTCGACGCGTCTTTTGGGCCAGGTAATAGGTTTTGGCGACGATTCTTTGGGTAGAGCTCGGAGCGTGGTCCCCTACCACGGGCCCTCGGTGGCCTCTGCGCTGTCAGGGGTTCACAGCTGACCCTGAGCGGAACGCGTTTCTCCGTGCCTGCAAGCCGCCGCGAAAGTCAGGAGCAAGCTGTAGGATGCCTCTTCTGTAATGCCTCACCGCTTGGGCCGTCTTCCCGACCGGCTGGCTTACCGGCCGGGCTGCCGCGCTGTCCTCCGGGACGATCGGACGCGGTTCAAGCGCAGAACCGGACCGTGTGATCGCTTACTCTCGAGTAAGATCATGTCGGGGTCACCAGATGTAGGAATCGGGGCCGCTAGGACGGCCGTTGGGTCCCGGAGGAGACTGATCAAGGAACGACACGAGGCAATATGGAGCGAGATCAGATCAGTGGTTTATTGAAGGAAAAGCATCATCATATATAGATCAGAAGGCAATGCAGGAAAGAACCGTCATCTGACAGAAAATCACATCACCCATTTACTCGGGTTAATGGGAAATCTCTCTTGGGGAAGTTAATTAACTCGGGCAAACACTGACAGGGGAAAAGCATTGTCTGAGGCTTACACTAGGGTAAATATGGCTTCTATTTGCACCAAAGATTAGGCTGATCCGTGAGTCAGTAATTGCTTAATGGGTAACGGAGGTTAGCGATCTGCTCTCTCAGCAGAACCGTCGGTCAGGTCAGGTGTTGGTGAATAAACCCTTATGATTTATACTATTAATCCGTTCCCCCAATTTCCGTACTGGCAAGGGCCAGTGACCAGGAACCTCCTTCGCCGGTGTAACCTCTGCCAGGGACTGATTATGCTAATTGGGCATGCGGAATCCGCACCGCAGTTCCATTTAAATATGGGAGTTAGTCTTTAAGGTACCACAACATTTTTTTTGTCTTTTGCTGTTGTTTTGTTTTGTTTACTCTCTGATATGGGTGCACAGACTAACATGGCTACCATTTTAAAAAATGTTAAATAGAGGACTGTCTTCTGTAAAGAAGGCCACATAACCTCCCTAAAGGATGAGAGGAAAGAAAGCTAAAAGGCAAAAGACCCTTTGGAGAGGACTTTATCTCTCCCTCTCCCTCTCTCTCTCTTTCTCCCTTCCCCAGGAGGGGAAGTTGCCTCGAAAGTCCCTCATTACTTATTTAGAAATGGCAGCTCCATTTCAGGCCACATCAGAGATGAGACCCAGTAGGGAATTAGCAATAGGGGCCCAAGATGTTTCTTTTTAAATTAGCATTTATTTTTCTTGCTCACTCATTCATGCCTATAGATCCAGGGTTGCCAAGAGCTCTGGCAACACCCTTGTGAAGACAGCTCTGTTCGCCTGTCTGGAAAGGTGGGGAGAACAATGATCTGTTATTTTGGCAAACTTTTGATAGCACATCTGCAGGAGCCAAACAAATGCAGTTCCTCTCTTCATTCCTCCAGGAAAAGCCCCTGCCAGTCAGCAATATGCTGCTAACAAAGATGCCTGATGCTTAATAGTCATTATCTGCAATGCATAAAGAGAATTTAATAAATAATGAGACTTTCATACCTGAAGAAGATGCTGAAAACATCTTGACTTCAAAACAGGCTGTGCATGAGCTAATACGAGTCACCACAGAAATATTTCCAATTAGTTCAGTGGAACTGAATAGTCTCTGCAGTCCCTGGGCTAAAAATAACCTTCCATTAAAGCTTAATGTTAAAGTTTCTTTTTTTCTTTCTTTCTTTCTATATCAGAGTGTTGCACAATTTAAACTTATGGGACATAAGTTTATGGGCTAAACACTAACAAATCACCAGGACCAGATGGCATCCATCCACGAGTTCTCAGGGAACTTAAAGATGAAATTGCTGATCTCCTAGCCAAAATATATAATCTTTCCCTCAAATCAGACTTTGTGCCTGATGACTGGAAGGTAGCGAATGTAACACCAATTTTCAAAAAAGGATCCAGGGGTGATCCAGGAAATTACCGACCTGTCAGTTTGACATGTGTCCCAGGTAAAGTGATGGAAACCATCCTAAAAGATAGAATTAATAGGTACATAGAAGAGAAGGCGCTGCTAAAGGAGAGCCAACATGGCTTTTGCAAGGGCAAATCATGCCTCACTAACCTGTTGGAATTTTTTGAGAGTGTCAACAAGCATGTGGATAAGGGGGATCCAGTTGACATTGTTTATCTGGACTTTCAGAAGGCTTTTGACAAGGTCCCACACCAAAGGCTCTTGAATCAACTTGCCAGTCATGGAATAAAGGGACAGGTCTTGTCCTGGATCAGCAACTGGCTAAGGGACAGGAAACAGAGGATAGCACTAAATGGACACTTCTCCAAGTGGAGGGAAGTAAAGAGTGGGGTCCCCCAAGGTTCAGTACTGGGACCCCTGCTTTTCAACCTCTTCATAAATGATCTAGAAGTAGGAGTAAAAAGCAAGGTAGCCAAATTTGCTGACGACACTAAATTATACAGGGTAGTGAAAACTGTGAGAGATTGTGAGGAGCTCCAGAGGGATCTCTTGACACTGGGGGAGTGGGCAAAACAGTGGCAAATGAGCTTCAACATTAGTAAGTGCAGAGTGATGCATGTTGGGACAAAAAAACCCAATTACATTTATAAACTGATTGGTTCTGAACTCTCTGCGACAAACCAGGAAAGGGTCCTTGGTGTCCTGGTGGACAACTCAATGAAGGTGTCAACCCAGTGTGCAGTGAAAAAAGCAAACTCAATGCTAGGGATCATTAGGAAGGGTATAGAAAATAAGTCAGCAAGTGTCATTTTGCCTCTTTATAAATCTATGGTGAGGCCCCATCTGGAATACTGTGTACAGTTCTGGTCGCCATACCTCCAGAAGGATATTATGGAGTTGGAAAAAGTGCAGAGGAGGGCAACCAAAATGATTAGGGGACTGGAACACCTTCCTTACCATCTGAGGCTGCAACGGTTGGGCCTTTTCACTCTTGAACGACGGCATCTAAGAGGTGACCTGATTGAAGTTTATAAAATCATGCACGGTGTGGACAAAGTAGATAAGGATAAACTGTTTTCCCTATCGCATAACACTAGAACTAGGGGACACTCCATTAAACTTTTGGGTACTAGTTCTCAAACAAATAAGAGAAAGTACTTTTTCACCCAGAGGATTACTGGTCTATGGAACTCCCTGCCAGAAGAAGTGGTGACAGCTGTCAGTCTTGACAGCTTTAAGAAAGGATTAGACAAGTTCATGGAGGACAAGGGTATCAATGGCTATAATTATGGATACTTAAGGACAACATCCGGGTTGGAGAGATAGGCAGGATATCTCTCAATGCCATTTCCAGGGAATCCTAAGCAGGTGAAGGCATCTCCTTGGGAATACCCTGAAGGAAATGGTGAGCCACTGTGTGAGACAGAATGCTGGACTGGATGGGCTGTGGCCTGTTCCAGCAAGGCTGTTCTTATGTTCTTATATATATGAAAAATAGATAAAATTCAAAATACAGTGGTACTTCATACAGTACAACGATTTTAATCTATTTCATGGGGCTCATTGGTGTACGAAACAATTGCTATACGATTCATGCATCATTATAGCGATTTTCCCTATGGGATGAATCGTACAACGAATTTTTTTGCTAAGTAATTTTTCCCATTGAAAAATTGTTGTACTGTTTTTTCCATAGGGAAAATTGTTATGCGGGACGCCACTTTCTTTCAAAACCTAATTGTTATGCGATTTCGTTGCTATACAGGGCGATTATTGTATGAGGTTCCACTGTAAATTAAAATGTTAACATGAGGAGACTATTTTCCCCCCTAGAAACAGGTTATTTCAATTGGTTTAGCTCAGCCATTTACTAGATCTTCTTCTGTACTCATAGTAAAGCATAAATTGCATGCACATAAATGCTGCATTGATTCTATTTGTCCTCATTAAAGAAAATTTGTCTTGTAACCAGTGACTTTAACTTTGACATATTTTTGCTTTTGAGAGGTAAGTCTTGAAAATGGAAGCTGTGTTAGGTCCCAATACCAATCTGTAAAATAATAATAAAATTTTAAATAATGTTTTAAAATATCAAAGCCAGCAAATCTGCCAACTACCTCAGAATAGAAAATCCTGTGCAGTGCCAATCACACATTTTCACATTTTACAGGTATTTGTCATATGCTAAATAAATCAATAAGCAGTTAAAGAATTCCCTCTTTTAGTAATAGATGAACTGTAAACAGAACTTGGGATATTTTTAAAGAAGGAACTCAGTTTTACCCATTATTTTGAGAGTCAGCTGTTCATTATTGCCATTTTTGTTGATATATTTGGAAAGGGTAATTTGTCACATTGGCTGAAATCCAGTTGCACAGATATGCAACAGGTATAACCAGTGGTGGGATTCAAATTTTTTTACTACCTACTGTACTCTGTGGGTGTGGTATGATGGGCATGGCTGGGGGAAGCCCTGTGTTGCACCCGAATTAAGTAAAGGCAAAGGTTTCCCTTGCTCGAAAGCCAGTCGTATCCGACTCTAGGGTTCAGTGCTCATGTCTGTTACAAAGTTGAAGAGCCAGCGCTGTCTGCTTTTGCAGACATTTCTGTGGTCACGTGGCAGGCATGATTAGACACCAGAGTGCACAGAACGCTGTTACCTTCCCACCGAAGTGATCCCTATTTGTCTACTTGCAATTTCTTGCTTTCGAACTGTTAAGTTGGTAGGAGCTGGGACAAAGACGGGAGCTCATTCTGTCCTGCAGTACTCAGGAATTGAACTGCTGACCTTCCACCTCACAGTCAGTGTCTTAGCCACTTGAGCCTCTGCAGTTAGGACTACTTTATTTCAAAACTTGGATGGGTGGGGCCAGCCGGAATTTCTGCTACTGGTTATGGCGAACTGGGACAAACCTGCTGAATCCCACCACTGGGTATAACTTTTAGTGGGAGATTGCTGTAAATTAATAAATCTCAGTCATGTAACTTGGCATGAAACAAATAATGTCTCCAGAGATTTTCTAATTTATATTGTTTGCAGCTGAAAATTGTGCCTTTTGTGTAGTTGCATAGCTGGATTTTGGGCATTATGTGTAATCTTGATAGTTTATCCAAAAGGCACAAGAGTCATGGGTCCCATATTTCTCTTCCCTGTCATCCACAGAAGAGCCTCGGGAGAGTAACAGAGCTATGCTCTAAACCAGGGCTCCCCAAACTGTTGAGGGGCCTGACTGGTGGTGCTGGTGGCAGCGGTGACCACCCCAAGCCCCCCTATTCCCCCCACCCTGAGCCCCCCACTTCTCCCTTCGGAGTGAGCCAGTGCATGTTAGTACCAGCTGGGAAATAATGCGATGGGTGTCAAGACATTAACATCTGCTCATTAGTAGTAATCAAAATTCATTCTTGTCTAGTACTGCTTGCCCTGGAATTTGTCTCCATGTCCAGAGATGCAGAGCAGTTCCCTGAGACTTTATCTGCCACCTTGAGATCTAGCAATAAATTTCAGTTGAGATAAGACTGTGATTAATTAGCCTGGTTACTTTGCTCAGCCTCCTGATTAGGTACTGTGCCTGAATGAAACCCTTCAAGCTCCTCCATTTGGTTAGGATTCCTTATCTTTCAGCTCAACATAGATCAGAAAGCCCAACCAACTGAGGATGCTTTCCAATAGAGGACTGTCCTCTGGCAGCCATCCAGACCAGATGAATGATTGTCTTCCAGAAAAATGCAGCAGTAATTTTGATTCTGCAGATATTTTGAACTATACCTTCCATGAGGGCACCATGGCTTTCTGGCTGACAGGGCAGGTGCATACCTGTCAAGTTTTGGATTTGGAAATAAGGGAAATTTCCTGGCAAATACGAGATACTTGACAGCTATGGGTAGGTGTGGGGCCTTAATGGGAATACGGCTCCAGCCTGTTGGCTCATTCCCAGTTAGTGCTCAGTTAATATCCCTCCCTCTATGTTGTTGTATTCCCCCCAATTCCCTTTTATTATTTTAATTGGGGTGGGGGTAGTAGAGTGGGTAGGTGGGTGGGCAATTTAGGATTTTAAAATCTGTTCTTATATGTTTTTAACGGTTGTACACCGCCCTGAATCGGGTTCGCCTGATTGGGCGGCATAAAAATTTAAAAATTAAATTAAAATAAAATTCTTTATCTTGGGCTTCTTGGGGTTGATGACTGACAGTTCTGGATGATCTAATGTAGGTCTCCTACATTTCTGGGGGGTTGGAAAAGAAAGACAAATCTGTAGTGCACTGAGTCAGAAGCAAGAATCAGTTGAAAATCCCTACTGACACTTGCTCATAGCTGAGAAAATTCTCTCTTTTTTAAACTACAACTCCCAGCACACTCTAATCCCAGGTTGCTACTCCACAGTGGTCCTTGAAAGACAAAAAGACACTTATTCCTAAATCAGTATGTTTATCTTTAGTAAAACAGAAGTGAATTCCATTTTATTCTTGCAGTGATGATTGATGCTGTGATTTTAAGTCATTTAAAGTACAAGCCAGCACATGTTCAGAGTATTTAATCAGAGCCAGCAAATGCATTGTAAGCATGGAATGACAGTTCCAGGATGGGGAAAAAATTGCTTGCTGAAGAAATATGTGGGATTTCTCGATTAAAACCCCAAAGTACACAGGCTAAAATTATTTAGGTTGGGAAGGCTCATAGGCTGGATTCTCCCAGCCTCCTGGAAAGCGTACCACTGCTACACTATTTCAGCAGCAATTGCTATGACTCTTTGTAGTGCAGTATGGTGTCAGAATTTTTTCACACCATAGAGCAAGAGTTCCCAACCTTTTCACGCCGTGGGCCTGACCACCACCTGCTACAGTGGTTCCTCCTGCCATAAATGCTGCCGTAAAATGTGTCCGCGGCTGTCATAAATGCATTTACGACAGCCGTGGGTGCATTTACGGCAGGCACAGGCACGTTTACGTATGTGCGGGCACATTTTACGGCTGTCGTAAATGCGCCGCTTCTGCTTCCGGTAGAGGTGAGGGTGGCAGTGGGCCACATGAAATGGTCCTATGGCCCAAGTCCAGCCCAAGGGCCATAGTTTAGCCATCACTGCCATAGAGGTTTGTGGACTGGCAGGCCAGAGTGTGACTTGCCATTCAAGAATGATAAAAGTACTTGTTGAAAAGAAGGAAAGGGTGAAAATCCATTTTGTGTGTGCATTGTGGTCAGCATGCTTCTATCAGTGGCAATGGTGCCGTATGCTTGGAACCCCAAACACCTCCAAAATAGCCAGGTGGGATGTGGAGCCAATGGGCTTTGTGACACCCACTTTTCATTTACATGCCCAACTAGACAAAAGGCATTCCAATGAGATATTTGTCTCCTTCCTCAGCATGCGGCTTTGTGCCATTCCACGTTTTCAGATCAATGTGCTAGAAATTAGTCCTGGACAAATTGTGGATGACAGCCCAATCTCTGCACACTCTTTTCTTCTGAAACAGGAAAGCACTTAGCCTGAATTCCATATTATAGCATGATAATGGTGTTATTTCCATTTTAATTTCTTCCTCATCATCAGCTTTGCTTTTGTCTTGCCTTCCCTTTAACAATGGTTAATTCTTGCCAATGTCTCAACTGTAGTCATTTTCCCGCATTGTCTTTGCCAAGAGAAGGACACTTTTTATTTTTTATTATTGGTAAAAAGGGGGAAAGAATTAACAATGGTGCTAAAGCAGCTGCACTGCTTAGGGAGGGCTGCAAATAATGACTGATAATGGTGGTGATAGCAAGGATAATAACAATCTCTTCAGCAAAAGAAAGTTGCTTTAACCTAGTTGCCAGCTAACTGGGGTCTTATTTGATCCCTGAGCATTATGATTTTACAATTTTGTTAAATGCAAAATAAAAGATAGAATGCCATTGGTAAAAGCTTTGGACTATGACTCTGGGGAGATGGGTTCAAATCTATACTTGATCATGAAATACACTGGGTGATCTGGGCCTGTTGTGCTCTTATAGCCTAGCCTACTCCACAGGGTTGTTGTGAGATAAAGTGGGGAGAAAAATATCTAAGTACACCATCCTGATTTCATTGGAGGAAAAGCAAGAAAAATGTGTTGTTGTTGTTGTTGTTGTTGAGTCACACAGTTGGGTTCGAGCCTTTATGACCCAGTGGACCACAGCACACCAGGCTCCTCTGTTATTTGCCATCCTCCACAGTCCAACCTTCTCCCATGAGTCCTCTCGTCTCATTTGGTGGCCAAAGTACTTGAACTTCAGCATTTGTCCTAAGGAGCAGTCTGGGTTGATTTCCTTCAGGATTGACTGATTTGACCTCCTTGCAGTCCAGGGGACTCTCAAACGTCTTCACCAGCACCAAAGTCCAAAGGCGTTTTTCTGCACTCAACCATCCTTAGGAAAATGGTTAACCTTCTCTCCACTGCCTATCCATCGAACAATGTTTGAGCCTAGACAAGTTGGGGTTGCTGCTGCTGCTATTATTGTTATTGCTGTTGTTATTTTGAACAAGTACTTCCAGAATCCTTCAGCCAGTCTCCAAAGATGTACTGTTTTCAAGCTGAGAAACATTTAGTGACAGATGCATATAAATTTATCTTAGTCTTCCTCAACTATACTTTCTAACTCATCTGGAAAGTGATTAATGGTTAAGTCATAATTTCTATACATACAGTGGCTTGATATTGTGTATGCAAGCGGCTAGTTCCGCTGCCTATCGCACGGAATTCAGCAGGTAGCAACTGAAGGAGATAACAGCTGAAGGAGCCAAGCCCATGCGGCTCCAATCACCCAATTAATAGCTAGCGCGGGGAACTCCCCACTTCCAGGTGTTCATGGTCAGGAATACAACACAATAGGTAATCAGGGTGTTCATGGTCGGGAATACAACACAATGGGTAATCATGGGCAGGAATACAGTGACATCAACCAATGGGTATTGTGGCGGGGAATTCAAATGCATTATAAAAGGAGCTGCGTCTCCTAGTGTAACCCCATGTACAGATTGACCATGCTGAAATAAAAAAGTGTTTGGCCTGTCTGCCAGCTCCGTGTGCAATCAATCTGCCTACATCAAATTGGCGATGAGGATGGAATGATGGCTTCCCACAGAGTAACCCTCGCACCATTCGACACCTTGAAGCCCGAGTCATGGGACCTGTATGAGGAGCAGTTCATGGACGCCAAGGGCATTGAAGACGAAGCTCAGAGACGAGCCTGCCTCCTGGCTCAGTGCGGGTTGCCGACCCTGGAGCTGGCGAGGAACCTCCTGATGCTGAGGGGCCTAAGGTCGGTCCCCTTCAGCGAGATCCTGAATGCGCTGCGGGCACACTTCCAGCCAAAGGTGTCCGTGTTCCCGGCATGGCTGGCCTTCCACCGGCGTGACCAGTGGTCCGGAGAGAGCATGGCAGAGTACGTCGCCACGCTGAGACTGGCGGCCGTCCCTTGCCACTGGGGCACCTACCTGAGTGAGGTGCTCCGAGACTGCCTCCTCCTCGGCATGCGGGACGAGGAGGCCCAACGGAGACTGTTGGCCCGGGATGAGGACATCACCTTTGAGCAGGTCCTCAGGGCTGCCTAGGCTGCACACGCGGTAAAAGACGGGGTGCGGGCGTGTCGGGTGAGAACTGGCACCTCAGAGAACCCATTGTCTGCCGCGCAGGCGCACAGATGCTCACCTTGCAGGGTGTGAGAGCCGAGAGCCGAGGCAGCCACCTCCATGTCCTCATCTGACCTCAGCGAGAGTGAAAGTGAACCCGAGGTCCGGAAGGTGAGAAAACGGCCTTCCGAGAGGAGAGACACCACCGAAGCAAGCAGACGCTGTGAGGGGTGCGGGGGCACACACGACCGGAGGAAGTGCCCCTTCAGGAAAGCCGAGTGCTACAACTGCGGGCATTTGGGCCACATCGCCAAGGTGTGTAGACAACTCCGAGACCCTGGCCAGACCAGCCGCCGGAAGGACCAGGACGTGGGGAAGATGCACCTGGAGGACACAGTGGTGAGACGTGTGTCGGACCAGCGCGCCCATTTTTTTGTTAAGGTAGTGTTGCAGGGGGTCCAGGTGAAGATGGAGGTGGACTCAGGGACTGCCTACTCCATTATCTCGCAGACCGAGTTTCTGCGCATACCCCCTAAGGACCGCCCCAAACTTAGAGCCCTCCAAACGAACTTGCGGGATGTCCAGGGAAGCTACATCCCAGTCCTGGGGGTGGGGGACTTCACTGTACGGTTTAAGAACTTCACCAGGAAGTTGCCCTTAGTAGTCCTTAAAGGGGGGGTCCAGTTGCCTTTTGGGGACCCAGTGGTTTGAACCGCTGGGAATTGCATTGACTGGAATCAACGCCATCTGAGGTGACCCCATCCAAGACGTGTGCAACGCGCACCCGGCAGTTTTCAGGAAAGGACTTGGGGAATACAAGGGGCCTCCTGTGGACTTTGATATGGACCCTTCTGTCCACCCCGTGCGCCTCAAGCCATGCAGAGTGTCTTTCGCACTAAAGGACAAAATAGAGGTGGAGTTGGACAAACTGGTGGGTCAGGGGATTTTGGTACCTGTGGACTCTGCGGAGTGGGAAACTCCGATTGTAACTGCCATAAAATCTAATGGGGAGGTTAGGATTTGTGCTGATTACAAGTGTACTATCAATAAGGCGATCCGCCCCAATGCCTACCTGGTGCCGGTAGTTAGTCACTTGCTGGCCAAGTTACATGGGGGGAGGTGTTTTGCGAAGCTGGACCTAGCACAGGCTTACCAGCAGTTAACAGTCACGCCTGTGGCCGCAGCTGCCCAGATGATAGTGACGCACAAGGGTGCCTTTAAACTGACATGCCTCCAGTTCAGCGTGAATTCAGCTCCCGGTATTTTTCAGGCACTTGTGGAACGCCTACTTAAGGGACTCCCCGGGGTTTTGCCATACTTTGACGATGTATTGATAACTGCTGGGGGGGGGAGTCAGAGCTAGCACAAAGGTTAGACCGGGTGCTGTCTGTATTTGAGAGGGCTGGGTTATGCCTGAGAAGGGACAAGTGCGTTTTTTACGCAAACGAGGTAGAGTTCCTGGGGATTCGGATCACCCCCGACGAGGTAAAGCCATCCAAATCAAAGGTTGCGGCCATTCAAGATGCCCCCACGCCAGCTACTAAGGCAGAGCTGCAGTCGTTCTTGGGGCTCCTGAATTTATACCACTCCTTCCTCCCACGGAAGGCATCTGTGGCAGAGCCGCTGCACCGCCTACTGAAAAAGGATGCAGTCTGGTGGTGGGGGGAGGCTCAGGAATGAGTGTTCAGTGAGTTGAAGAGGCTTCTCTCTTCCGAGGCGATTCTAACTCACTTTGACCCCAATAAACCCATAGTGTTAGTATGTGATGCCTCACCGGTGGGGGTTGGGGCTGTCTTATGCCATGTGTTTGAGAATGGGAGGGAGGCACCAATTGCATTCTATTTGAGATCCCTCTCGAAAGCAGAGTGCAATTACGCCCAAACAGACAGGGAGGCCCTCACGATCATCGCAGGAACAAAGAAATTCCATGACTTCCTGTATGGGAGAGAGTTCACCGTTGTCACGGATCACAAGCCCCTCTTAGGTATCTTTGTCACAAGCAAGCCCACCCTGCAGATTTTGTCCCCTAGAATGTTAAGGTGGGTGATCTTCCTAAACGCATACCAGCTCATGCTGGTGCATCGCCCAGGGAAAGACAATGTGCACGCAGATGCACTTTCCAGGTCTTCCCTACCAGAGCTGGGAGAGCCCGAGTGCGAGGTTGAGCAAGAGCACCAGGTGCTGCTCATTGAGTCACTCGAATCGCCCCTGATTGTGCATGCAGATATCGCCAAGGCAACCGCCAAAGACAGGGTCTTGTCCCAAGCGTTGGTGTGGGTTAAGAAGGGCTGGCCCTTAACGTCTCCTTCCGAAGAACTCGATCCGTTCTTCAGGAAGTTCTTCAAGCTGTCGCTCGAGAGAGGATGTCTCCTCTGGGGGCAGAGAGTAGTAATTCCCGAGGTCCTGTGAGCCAAGGTGCTCAGTTTGCTCCATACGAGCCACCCAGGAATCGTGAAGTCAAAAACTCTAGCAAGGAGCTACTTCTGGTGGCCCAAGATAGATGAGGACATAGAGAAACTGATGGGCTGGTGGGAGAGTTGCCAGCAATCATGGCCCAAGGAGCATAGGCTACCCCCCAGGGAGTGGGACACAGAATGCGGCCCGTGGTCCAGATTCCACGTGGACTTCGCGGGGCCCTTCAGGGGCACAATGTTCCTATTTGTGGTCGACGCATTCTCGAAATGGCTCGAGGTCATTCCAATGCGTAACACGTCCTCCGTGGCCACAATCAAACATCTACGAAGGATGTTCGTTTGTTTCGGCATTCCCAACGTGCTAATTTCAGATAATGCATCCATTTTCATGTCCTTGGAATTTCAAGCGTTCCTCGAGCAGAACGCAGTCAGGCACGTCACCTCTGCCCCTTTTCACCCAGCCACGAACGGCCAAGTGGAGTGCATGGTCCGCACCACAAAGGAGGCGTTGAGGAGAATGGGTCCAGGGGACCTGAAGCTACAGTTCTGTCAATTCCTCATACGTTATAGGGTCACCCCACTAGCCTCGGGGCAATCCCCCTCAGAACTCCTAATGTGGAGGAGAATTCCAACTTTGCTTGACTGCCTGGATCCTTCTATGGTGGAGGAAAAGGGTACAAATGTGTTAGTAGAGCAGAGAAAGGTGTTCGGGGCAGGCGACCTGGTCTATTGCAGGAATTATGTGAGCTCAGGACCAGCATGGGTACCTGGGGAGGTGGTAGAACAAACCGGGCCAGTTTCGTACAAAGTGATAACAGAGTCAGGGTTGCTGTGGCGCTGACACGCTGACCAGCTTAGGAGAAGAGTCACGGAAACCACCCGGAGAACTGATCAAGAGGAACCCACTGAAAGGACTGAGAGAGGGTTCAACGTTAGGGTTGCCCCCCACCTGCTTAACCCAAGGGGGGATACAGGATTGAGCATTACAGGCTGCACGGAATCACCGGAGCCAGCCTTTCAGCCCGAGGAAGCGGACCCCCAGTTTAAATTTTTGTTTCCAGAGGAGGGGAGTTTTCGTGAGTGTTTCCCCACTTGTCCCAGTGAGCAGCGGGGCTTTGAGTTCTCCCAACGGTCCCCTCATGTCCCCACCCCCGAGCCAGGGATACCCCTCCTTTTCCCCTACCAGGATTTGATGGGTCCCTTCAGTTTTCCAGAGGGAGAAGCCCCGGCACCCCGGGAAGCGTTTCTGGACTGGTGGGCCAGCCACAACGAAATCGCCGGCCCCTACAATTGTTAAGGGACTTCGTCCCATCCTAGGGGGCAGGGATATTGTGTATGCAAGCGGCTAGTTCCGTTGCCTATCGCACGGAATTCAGCAGGTAGCAACTGAAGGAGATAACAGCTGAAGGAGCCAAGCTCATGCAGCTCCAATCACCCAATTAATAGCTAGCGCGGGGAACTCCCCACCTCCAGGTGTTCATGGTCAGGAATACAACACAATAGGTAATCAGGGTGTTCATGGTCGGCAATACAACACAATGGGTAATCATGGGCAGGAATACAGTGACGTCAACCAATGGGTATTGTGGTGGGGAATTCAAATGCATTATAAAAGGAGCTGCGTCTCCTAGTGTAACCCCATGTACAGATTGACCATGCTGAAATATAGAAGTGTTTGGCCCACCTGCCGGCTCTGTGTGCAATCAATCTGCCTACATCAAATTTTCCTTCAAGTAAATGTAAGGATCATTTATCCAAAGAAGCATGCTAGTGGAGGGGTGGCTGTTTAAGAAGGGAGCCTGATCCTTTCATAGCCTTGTAGCCGGCCAGTATGACCTGTGGCCATGCTGGCTGAAAGTTTTTGCTGTTGTGGATAAAAAGATTTACTTTCCCAAGCTTGTCTATGTTCGTAGCTCATCCTTTATTTTGGAGCTAACTTTCTATCGAGGATATAATAATTGTGTGCTGCCAAATCAATTCTGACTCATGGCAACCCTTTCCAGGGTTTTCTAGACAGCAGATATTTATTTATTTATTTATCATATTTATACCCCGCCAATCTAGGAGATTTTCCTACTCTGATTTTCCTACAAATAGTTTACCTCTCCCTTCTGTGGGCACCATGGCTTTCTGCAGCTTACCCATGATTAAGCAAGTTGGCTCTTCTCTCTGGGAGGCACAGTGGGGAATTGAACTTCTAAATTTTAGTTCTGAAGTCAGATACATAAGTCGCTGAGCTAACTAACTAGCTGCTATTTACAAGTGGGAGAGGATGATGCAATGCCCACTATAAACCCAAAGATCTGTAGTAATTGACAAACATAGGAAAAATACTCCATTTGCTGTGCTGGATGATCGTGTGAAGCTGAGATTAAAGATACAGTATATAATAATTTAATATGTTTTCTCTATCTAGAATAGCAAGGAAGGAACTGTACAGATTCTGAAAGAGGACACATTCTTTATAATTCAGAATTTTTTTGCTAAAAGCATTAAATGCATCTCTGGGGGACATTTGGGGCTCTTAAAACAGTTGGATTAGCCACCTTTGTAATATGTATGCAGAATACATTGGCTTCCAGCTAATTCAATCAGGGGCTCATTTGGCTTACTACTTAATTTGATTAAGGCTCCTGGCAATAGCAATTTACATTCACAATATTTAATGGCTCCACTCCTTGCTGTGATCCTTTTGCTCATAATTCACTTTTCAATAACATCTTGAGCTATAAGCAGCGCATTTGATTTTGGATAGTTGTATATTTATCTAGTAGACTTCTCTGCACAAATATAATGAGGGAAGAGACTGTGGCATGATTTAGCTATCTCTAGGGAGTGAGAGGTTCCATGGGCAGTTGGAGCGAGTTTGGGTTTCTAATGGCTTAAAGGGCACTGGAGACTTTCCGCATAGTTGTTATTTTTGCTTAACTTACAAGTACTGTATGCTAGCAAAATTCTAGTGGCAGTAAACACTGGCCAATTCAGTCATGGTTTGTCCACAGAAAGGAAATGATGACAACTTCTTCTTCTGCTACTGCCTCATTTGGTGTTGAGGGAGATGCAAAGTTCTTGTTCTGGTACTTTTAGCGGCCTCCACCGGAGTTATTTGGTGTTTTTCTAATATTTCTCTGATATTATCTCTCCACCTTCCCAGAGGAAGTTCTGCCACATGGTCTTTGTCCGTCTCCCCTTTCCACACATGCCTTGTAACAAGGGTTCTCAACCTATGGCTGCGACACCACTCCATCCGGCACACGCCTTTGCTCATACCGCCATCATCATTGTTGCTGCCATCCTTGTCCCCTCTGCTTGGCTTGGTGTGTCCCTAACACTGCTCCATAGCAGGGCAGATGTTGTAAGAAGGAAGGCTTACAACATCCGCCCTGCTACGGAGCGACATTAGGGACACACCAAGCCGGGCGGAGGAGCCAGGGATGGCGGTGGTGGCAAAGGAAGCAGTAGATGCACATGGCCAACAGAGTCTTTCCTGGGGGCCGGTCTGGCTGAGCACGGTACAGTCAGGAGCCCTCCTTCACCCATGGCAGGCCAGTAAACAGGGAAGTGGCACGGCAGCATGGGGGGAGTGTTGGTGGGCTGGACTAGTGGCGCGGGGCAGTGTTGGTTGCGGCGGAATGGGGGGAGTGTTGGTAGTATCGACATCAGTGGGAGAGGAGTGTTGGTGGGCTAGATTGCCGGTATGTGGGGGGAGTGTTGGTATCGGCATTGGGGGATTGTTGGCAGACTAAACTGGTGGCACAGGGGAGTGTTGGTGGCGGCAGTGGCATGGGGGGAATGGTGGAGGCTCAGGGACACTGAATGACACCGATCTAATTGCTGGGTTCTTAGCTACAACATTATTATTGTGTGATTTATTGTCCACCTACTCATACATGCTGATCAAAATGTTATGCTATTTTATTGTTTTTCCAACCAGACCATTTTTCTTCCAATTTTTGTTTTTCCAATTTTATTGGCCACACCTCTGTTTTATAGATATAGATTACTTTTCTTCCAAAAAATTTAAGGTGATGTACGCAATTTCCCCCTTTCCTCCTTGATTCTCACAACAATCCTATGATGTAGGTCAATTGCCCAAGGAGTTAACAGTGATGTTGGAATCTGAACTCAGATCTCATGTAATCCAAGACTCTAAGCAGTACATCACACTGGACCGCTTTATGTTCTTCTTATACCAGGGTACTCTGAAATGTACCAGGCCTTTATTTGCATACAGTATTCTCACAGGAATTGTGCAGTGGTTCTGCATCTTTGTACTCATTTCCTCCTGCTGCTTTTTACCTGATTTTGTATGTTTTGTTCTTTTTTTAAATCTTGGTTTTCTATCTGGCCATATTTAGTCTAAGGGACTGCGGTGTCTTAGTGGTTAAGATGCTGAACTTGATGACTGGATGGTTGGCAGGTCAGCAGTTCAAGACTTGAGTGCTGCATGACAGAGTGAGCTCCTGTTTCTTTCCCCAGCTCCTGCCAACCTAGCAGTTCGAAAGCAAGAAATTGCAAGTAGATAAATAGGGACCATTTCAGTGGGAAGGTAAACAGTGTTCCATTCACTCTGGTGTCTAGGCATGCCTGCCACATGTCCATGGAAACATCTGCAGACAGAGACAGCGCTGGGGCTCTTTGGCTATATAAAAGGAGATCAGCACTGAACCCTAGAGTCAGATATGACTGGCTTTTGAGCCAAGCCGGTGACCTGCTTTACCTTTACTATCTTTAGTCTAGAGCAGTGGTTCCCAACTTTTTTTTTGCCATGCCCCACCTAAGCATCTCTAAAATCTGGATCCCCCTCATGGCATATAATTCTTATTATTAAAAAAGTGAACTCCTGTTCACATGGTGCAAGCCTAAAACACCATTAACTTGGTCTAAACAAGCTTCCAGTTGCCCCCCCCCCCCCTTAAAAATCTAATTGCCACCCTGTGGGGTCTAGAGCCTAAATCCAATTTCTAGTCCCAACTAGAGGAGACCCATTGAATCAGCTGATGAAGAGTGCATTACCACTTATGTAAATCTTGATACATAGGGTTCATTTTTGCCAGAGACTAGCAACTGGGGTGTGTTTGCATTAATGCTATGCAGAATGTGGAAACGTTGTGGATCCACGTCTCCTGCAAGCAAGTATCCCAAGGACTGCTTCTACATTATATTTTGAAAAAAGCACATATTGGTTGGTGAGAAAGTTATAAATGCAACATATAAGCCAGGGGTGCCCAAACTACGGCCCGGGGCCCGGATCCGGGCCTCGACACCAATTCATCCACCCCTCGAAGCCCTCGTCGCTCCTGGAAGCAGAAGTAAAATGCACCGGTACAGGAGCGTTTTACTTCCACTTCCAGGAGTGACGAGGACTATGCAGGCAGGATGAATTGATGTTGGGGGCTTGATCCGGGCCCTGGGCTGTAGTGACCGGCTCCCTGAATCATGTGACTGGCCCACGGACTGAAAATTTTGGGCACTCCTGATACAAGCAAACATTAATGAGATGATTTGAAAAGTCGCTATGCCCCTTGGAGTCTCCCCTAGTGAAAAGCAACTGGCCAGTCAATCGGGCAGCTTGTGCTTTGTCTTCCCAGTGAGAAAGCGCTGTGAATG
Organism: Bradypodion ventrale; assembly: GCA_035047345.1. NCBI lineage: Eukaryota > Metazoa > Chordata > Lepidosauria > Squamata > Chamaeleonidae > Bradypodion > Bradypodion ventrale. Next base: position 37,309,283 of record JAWDJE010000008.1, read on the forward strand.
CATGCTTTGTTCCCAAGGACATACCAGAAGTGGGGCGGTTTTCCCACTGGCTTCTGGAAGAACAATCAAAGTGGCCTGAATCTTGTGTTGCTTCTAGAACAGCAAAAGTTTCTGCTGAGGCATCATCATCATCATCATCATCACACTGCCTCCCCTGTGTCTGTATTTATTTCTTTGTTCCACATTGGAAATTAGAAGGTAGAGTGAAAAAGCAGGTCGGATGAAAATGAGCACAGTGTAGTTTTGGTTGTTGTAACACGATTGTTTAAACATCAAGATTATCAGTGCTTCAGCCAGCAAGTGTAGTGGGGCTGCCATTGGTATTACCTTATTCCCAGGAAAGGCGGGGTCAGCCCCATCCATTGCACTGCACACTTGCTTTGGGTGCTGCTCTCATGTCATACTGCATTTAATGCACAACAGAAAGATCACGGGCAAAGCAGATCTGGTGAAAAGTGATCTTTTTCCCCCTCGGGTGCCACAACCCTCCCCCCTGCCCTGCTTTTTTTTCCTGTGCTGACTGCTGTAGCTGCAACCCATTTGGTGTGGGATCAGCTCTGGGTTTTGTTTTGTTGCAGCATGAAAATATTCATCTATGGTTTTCTAACACACTACAAGACTACTGTTTGCCTTCCCGCTGAAGTGGACCCTATTTATCTACTGGCAATTTCTTGCTTTCGAACTGCTAGGTTGGCAGGAGCTGGGGCAGAAACGGGAGCTCACTCCATTGTGCAGCACTTGGGTCATTTAGTGTCTTGCACGGAAGACAAAGGAGCCGCAGTGGGGGCTAAAACACAGGTTTATTTCATGATGGTCAGGATGAACATGTGGTAATGGCGGAGGTACAGCTCATTTTATACTGCAGTAATACATTTGAATAATGTTGCACGGTAGCTCATTGGCTGCTACTGGCGTGACGTCATTCTGAGTCACGCCCATCTTCTCCAGGTGATCCTAGCGCGGGAAAGGTTCCCGCGGCTGCCGGTGATTGGGGAATGTGAACCATGTGAGCTGAACGCTCGCAGCTGCCCTCTATGGGCAGCTTACTCACGTTCCTTAAACAGCTGGGTTACATTGTAATCATTGTCAGGTTACATTCATACATTCTTAAAGTAATACTGTTACGTACACAACACTCCTCCCCCCTAGGATGGGACGAAGTCCCTCAACCATTGTGGCTTCCCGCACGTGCGCTTGGGGCGTGCGGCTGCTTGGCTTAGCTCAGGGAAACTAGGGGCTCTGAATTTTGCAGAGTCTCGTCCTGCAATGGAAAGGGGGGGACTCATTAGTCGTTTGGCGGGGACTCTGCGACAACCTTGCATTGGGAGAAGGGAACGGAACATACAGCTGAGATGTGAACCCCTGCCTGTTGCCCGTGGCACCCGGGGACCCCCCCCAGCACGAACCTCGGAACCAACAAGGAAACCCTTGTTGTCTCGCCCCGGTCCCTTGCGCCTGCAACCGGCGTACTTGCGCCACCCCCTGCTGCTTGACCCGGAGTTCTAGGGGATGGGGAGGGCGAACTTCCTCCTGCTGCCTGGCTCGGGGGGCTTGGTGATATGGTATACTCTAAAGCAAAAGGGCTGGGGGGACTGGAGGTACCAGGGGCTGAACTGAAACCCCTCTTCTCGCTCGGACGGGTGGGAGACCACTCCGCAACACCACCCTGGTACGGTAACATAAAATCAAACTCATTCCACTCTTTGAAAGTATCCTCCTCCTCCTCGGCTGAGAATCCAGGGTATGCATTTGTACCCGAGGACGCCCCCGTGTCTCCCCCTTGGGTTACGCGGGTGGGGGAGGACCCTAACGCTGATTCCCTTTCACTAGTGACTCGCCTTCTGAGTTGGTCAGTGTGCCTTCTCCAGAGTAGCCCTGTGCTAGTCTCGACCCTATAGGATACTGGCCCCATTTGTTCAATGATCGTCCCTGGGACCCACGTTGGTCCCGAGGCCGCATAGTTTCTGCAGTGAACCGGGTCCTCTACCAAAAAGCTTTTGGAACTCTCTACCACTATATTTCTCCCTTCATCCTCCACCCTGGTCGGATCCAACGGATCAAAAAGGGTTACCGGCCGCCTCCTCATGAGGAGTTCGGCCGGCGAAAGTCCTGAAGCTAGGGAGTTGCCCTATAACAGATGAGGAACTGACACAGTTGGAGGTTCAACTCACTGGGACCCATGCGCCGCAGAGTGTCTTTCGTAGTGCGCACTTGGCGCTCTACCTGACCGTTTGTGGCGGGGTGAAATGGGGCAGCAGTGATGTGCCGGATGGCATTCCTCTCGATAAATGCCTTGAATTCCGCAGAAGTGAAGGTACTGGCGTTATTGCTAACAAGGATGTCCGGCAGGCCAAAACAACTGAACACCCTGCGCAAGTGTTTAATGGTTGTGGCAGATGAGGTGCTAGTCATGGGGATTACTTCCAGCCATTTGGAATAGGAGTCGACTATCAGCAGAAACATGGACCCGCGGAAGGGGCCAGTGAAGTCGACGTGTATTCGGGACCATGGCCCGCGGGCCGTGTCCCATTCCCTATGGGGTAGATCTCCTTCCCTGGGCAATAGACCAGCTCATACTGGTAGGCGTTAAGGAAAATCGCCCAACGTAGCATTCTGGGGGACAGAATTTGTGGGGTGGGCTTGCCTGTAGTAAAGATCCCCAGAAGAGGCTTGTGATCAGTCACAACCGTAAACTCGCGGCCATATAGGAAATCGTGGAACTTCTTTGTTCCCGCGATTATGGCCAGGGCCTCCCTATCTGTTTGCGCGTAGTTGCGCTACGCCTTTGAAAGGGACCTGGAATAGTATGCGACCGGGGCTTCCCGCCCGCTCTCCAACACGTGGCACAACACCGCCCCCACCCCCACTGGGGATGCATCACAGACTAAAACTACTGGTCTCCTCGGGTCAAAATGGGTCTGGACAGCATCCTAGGATAAAAGCGCTTTGAGCTCCTTGAAGGCTTTCTCTTGCCTATCTCCCCACCGCCAAACCGCCTCTTTCTTTAGTAGTGTGTGCAGTGGCTCCGCAACGGATGCCTATCTTGGCAAGAAGGAATGGTAAAAATTTAGGAGCCCTAGGAATGACTGCAGCTCCGGTTTCGCGGTGGGGCGAGGGGCATTTTGCACAGCCGCAACCTTGGACTCGAAAGGCTTGATGCCCTCCGGGGTTATCTTGAACCCGAGAAACTCAACCTCCCTCGCAAAAAATACACATTTGTCCCTTCTCAGTCGAAGTCCCGCTTTCTCGAATACTGAAAGGACTCTGTCTAGCCTCCTCGCTAGTTCTGATTCGCTTCCCGCTGTTATCAAGACGTCGTCAAAATATGGGAGCAGGCCTGGAAGCCCCTTTAAAAGGCGTTCCACAAGGGACTGGAAGATCCCAGGGGCCGAATTTACGCCGAATTGCAGGCGCGTTACCTTAAATGCCCCTTTGTGCGTAACGATGGTTTGCGCAGCGGCAGCAGCTGGGGTTACTGTGAGCTGCTGATACGCCTGCGCCAGGTCTAGCTTGGTGAAACACCTCCCCCCATGCAACGTGGCCAGTAAGTGGCTAACCACTGGCACCGGATATGCATTTGGCCGAATGGCCTTGTTAATTGTACATTTGTAGTCAGCGCAAATCCTGACCTCCCCGTTTGATTTTAAGGCTGTAACAATTGGAGTCTCCCACTCCGCTGAGTCAACTGGAACTAAAATCCCCTGCCCCACCAATTTGTCCAGTTCCACCTCAATCTTGTCCTTGAGGGCGAAGGGCACTCTTCTTGGCTTGAGACGTATGGGCCGGATTTCTGGGTCCAACTCAAAAGAAACTGGGGGCCCCTTGTAAGTCCCGAGCCCCTTCTTGAAAACGTCTGGGTGCGCGTCGCACACGTCCCGCATTGGGTCAGTCTCTATGGCGTTAATGCCGGACAGTTCAATTCCCAGGGGAGCAAACCACTGGGTTCCCAAAAGGCAACATCTTCCCCCCTTGAGAACCACTAAGGGCAGTTTTTCTGTGTAATTTTTGAACTTCACCATGAAGTTCCCCACCCCCAACACTGGGATCCCATAGCCCTGCATGCCCGTAAGTGTGACTTCATGGCCCGCAGCTTGGGCCGCGCATTTGGGGGAATGCGCATGAACTTCTTCTGGGACAGGATGGAGTAGGACGACCCCGAGTCTATTTCCATCCTCACTGGAACCCCTTGTAACAGTACCTCTACAAAGAAGGGCCGTTGCTCCAGGCCCAGGCGGTTCACGCCTTCTGCGCCATCATTGGCTGAGACCTTTCCAATGCCGGCCGCCTTTCGTTGGTGTGCTTGAGGGTGTCTCGATGCGCCCTTGTCCTCGGTTTGCCCGCGCCTGCAGACTCTGGCGATGTGGCCCTTCCGGCCGCAGTTGTGGCACTCGGCCTTCCGGAATGGGCATCTCGTCCGGTCATGAGATGCCCCACAGCCATCACAACGGTGGCCTCTTCGCTTGCTGGTCTGGCGCCTCTCCCCGCGTTTCTTCACCTTCTGTACGTCGTTGTCCTCGTTGGAGCAGGAGTCTGCCGTCGTGGACGACTCCTTGGAGGTTGCTGGGGTGCCTGCGGGCGACCGGGGTGCCCGCCAGGCCGTTTTCGCCGACGTCCGCCAGGCCGCTTGCACGGGAGACTTGGCCCTCTCAGGTGCGGCCCCTCGGGACTTGAACACTCTGACCCCACTCCTGGCCGCCTCGCCTGCTTGGGCCTCCCGCAATACCTCATTGAACGTGAGGCGATGGTCACGGGTCATCAACTTCCTCTGGACCTCCTCGTCTCTCAGGCCACACAGCATGCGGTCTCGGAGGGCCGTGTCCAGGTCCTCCCATTGGCAATTGACCGGCGCGAGCCTGAGGGCCGCCGCGTAGGCGGACACGGACTCCCCCAGGCGCGCTGGTCCCACCTGTGGAACGCGACCCGGGCCGGGCAGATTGAAACGGGAGGCTGGAAGTGCTCCCTCAGTAGTGCCAGGATGCGGTCGATGGGCACCACGTCTACCTTCCGGGGAGCCACCAGGTTCATCAGGATACGCAGCGTGGCCGGCCTCACCTGGGCTAGGAAGTACGAGCGCATCTTCCCGTCGTCGTCGATGCCTGCAGCATCCATCGCGTGCCGAAACTGGCACTCGTACAGCTCCCATTGTTCTGGATCGCTGATATCAAACTGGTGAGGTTTGACCTTGGGACACGCCATGGATCCCATCCTCGTCGCCAATTTAGTGTCTTGCACGGAAGACAAAGAAGGAGCCGCAGTGGGGGCTAAAACACAGGATTATTTCATGATGGTCAGGATGAACATGTGGTAATGGCGGAGGTACAGCTCGTTTTATACTGCAGTAATACATTTGAATACTGTTGCACGGTAGCTCATTGGCTGCTACCGACGTGACGTCATTCTGAGTCACGCCCATCTTCTCCAGGTTATCGTAGCGCGGGAAAGGTTCCCGCGGCTGCCGGTGATTGGGGAATGTGAACCATGTGAGCTGAACACTCGCAGCTGCCCTCTATGGGCAGCTTACTCGCGTTCCTTAAACAGCTGGGTTACATTGTAATCATTGTCAGGTTACATTCATACATTCTTAAAGTAATACTGTTACATACACAACAGGTCTCGAACTGCTTTCAGTCATCAATTTCAGCATCTTAACCAACTGACTTGATTTATAATATACCGTAAGCATTGATTTGGGTTTGTTTGTTCAGTTTCTTGGGTTGCAGTGGCAGAAAACATAGCCTTGATAAACGATAATTATTTTAAAAAACTTCTTTTCCTCCAGATATTGTGATAATAAAACTTCCATCAGAAAAAGACAATAGATTTACAGTAAAATCCCGACTTACATATGCCTTGTTACATAACATTTGACTTACATAATGATTTTGACTTACATAATGATTTTGTGCTAAAACCATGTCCCAATTTATATGATTTCCTATGGGTTTGCTTCGAGTTACATAAAGATTCTTTTTCCTATGGGTTTGCTTCAAGTTATGTAAAAATAATTTTTCCTATGGGTTTGCTTCAAGTTACATAAAAACCAATTTAAGCAAAAGCCTAGGGGTTTTACTGTATTTCCATGTTACATTTCTGTTCCAATGAGTTCAAGATGCTTTGTGGTTTTGAGAATGCAAACCAACTAACATCTCTTGAAATTTACACAGAATATTATGTAATAATTTTTGAACTATGAATTAAACTTGTGAACAATGCCAAGCATAGGAATGTATGCATTTAGATATGATTCATATTATTTATTTCTCCATTGCCTTTAGATGTTTTACAAAGTTATGCAGAAGCAATAAAGTATAAAAGCTCCAACATAAACCACTCACAACAGCAACAAAAACCAAGCTGACAACAATGAAACCACAGAGTTAGTAAGAGCAGCACCATCCGAAACACACACAAAAAGTTTCTAAAAATCATGAAGAGGCCTTACATATTACTACATGGATGAGACACTAGGACAGACTTTCCAAACCCTCAAAAGTCTAACAGATAGTTCACGGCTAAGACATCCAAAGAGAAGTTCTTACAGCTAGAATGCAACAACACTACAGACCATGGCTTGTGGCTTCTCCTACAGGGACACTTAACTCTCGGTTTATGAGCTCAGAAAGCAAGTGACTGTGGATACAGACACTTGAAGACCTTAATTGGTAGGCAGTTTCAACCGGGTGAAGATAGTCTTTTATTCCATCATTGCTTACCTTGCTCTCAGTAGAGGAGAACATAGCCCTTCCTGCACCAACATCATTTTCTCCACATAGGGAATGACTTGTTTGAGGAGGAGAAAGAGCCTGGACTCATGCAGGCTGTACACATTAGCAAGAACCAGGAAATCAGGTTGTTGTTCATATGGAGATACACTATACAGAAACCTCTCCTGTTCAGATACATTGCTTTTTGCTGTTGTTCAGTTGCAGCTGAATCTGACCCTTTTCGACCCCATGGACCATCACATGCCATGTGGAAATGCATTGCTCTCCATGTGGGAAAAAATGCCTGATGGAGAAAGTAGAGAACAGATGCTCTTCTTTAAGTGTGTTGCTGAGAATTAGGTAAACAAAAATGAAATAAAGCTTAAGTCAATATTTGTATGTATGTATGCATGCATGCATGTATGTATGCATGCATGCAACATATTTTACCCTCCCTTCTTTGTAAAAGGGTAGTTGTCCAAAGCCCTGTGTATTCATCTTGTGAAATGCAGTCATTTTCTGCATCAACAAAAGCTCTACGCCCATTTCTTGAGAGGGACAAGTGGTGTTTGGCCGGCCAAGTTTGAGCAGTAAGAGATTTGAAGTGCCCTTAGATGTGTCGGGCTGCACACACATGGCACTAGAATGTCCAACTCATTGAATCTCAGTCATGGTGAGGAACATAGATCGCAATTATTCCATATGAATAAAAATTCTCAGTAACTGAAAATAGTAATGTCAGACCAATTGAAACTGCTGTTGAGCAAGGTTATGGGTACAATCCATGGACTTCTTGTTTCACGTGGGATCATCCTAGAAATCAGTCACCATATATAAGCTGTAACCCTATTCAAGCACCTAAGGAAAAATTAGGGCTGGGCTCTGTTGTGCTACACAGGTACAGACACAAATATTGTGACTATACCCATCCAGATACAGTACCTACTTTCAATCAGGAATCCTAGACTTTGCTAGTCATACTGTTTGGTGTATTGGACCAAAGACACCAGGACAGCCGAATTTGGTGTATTGGACCAAAGACACCAGGACAGCCGAAGAGCTGGCTTAACACAACTTTATTACATGCTGGTCAGAGGGAACATGTGGTAATGGCGGACGAACAGCTCAATATATACAGTGGCTATACATTTGAATGTGCTCCTTGACAGTCTATTGGCTACTGTCCGTGTGATGTCATTTCAGGTCACGCCCTTCTTGTCCAGGTGAAGGTGATGGCGGGAATCTTCCCGCGCTGTTGCTCTTAGGTGAGTCTTGGACCAATGAGCTTGGACGCTCGCTATTGCCATCTAGTGGTCACTAGCTCGCGTCCTATTAGGGTTACAGAGATGCAGCTGAGGTTACAATGTTACACATGGAAAAGGTTATATTGGATACACATGGATAGGTACATTGTTTAAAGGCACATGCTTTAGAACACAACATCCCTCCCCCCTAGGATGAGACGAAGTCTCTTAACCAAGATGGTTTCTTGCACTCGCGTTTGGGCCGCGATGTGGGTTGGCCCCCCCGGGGGCCGCTCCCGTTTCCTTGTTCCCTGGACCCTTGTCCTGTAATGGGAGAGGGAGACTTGTTAGTGGCTTGCTGCGGTTTTGCAGCTGTAGGGGAAAGGGTAGATTCTGTTGTGGGTGAACCGGGGGCACCAGGGGCTAACGTAAAACCCCTCTTCTCGCTTCGATGGGTGGGGGACCACTCCGAAAACCACCCCCGGTTCTGTAACTCAAAATTAAACTCTGCTGGGGGATCCCGCGGGATATCTACGAGGACAAATTCCTTCTCCTCCCCCTTGGTGGGGACTCTGGGCCCCCCTCTCCTCCCCCTTGGGCTAAACGGGTGGGGGAGAACCCTAACGCTGAATTCGGCTCCGCGCTTTCAGCGCCCTGCTTTCCCGGGACCCGGTTCCATAGCTGGTCCGCGTGCCGCCGCCAGAGTAGACCTGTGTTGGTCTCCACGCGGTACGACACGGGACCGGTCTGCTCCACGACCACCCCCGGTACCCAGGCTGGCCCCGCGCTGGCGTAGTTCCTGCAATGCACGGGGGCGCCTACGCTGAAACTCTTTGTGGCCTCTAGCCCGATGTTCCTCCCCTTGTCTTCTACTCTCGTGGGGTCTAGCCTAGTGAGGATGGTGGTCAGTTTCCTGCGCATTAAGAGCTCCGCGGGGGAGTATCCTGACGCCAACGGGGTCACCCTGTACCCTAGCAGAAACTGACACACTTGCAGGTTGAGATCCCCGGGGCCCATGCGCCGCAGCGCGTCCTTCGTGGTGCGTACAAGGCGCTCCACTTGGCCATTGGTGGCCGGATGGAAAGGGGCGGAGGTGATGTGCCGGATGGCGTTAATCTCTGTGAATGCCCTGAACTCAGCGGACGTGAAGCAACTAGCGTTATCGCTAATTAGGGTGTCGGGTATGCCAAACGTAGAAAAAATTCTCCGCAAATGCTTTATTGTCACGGCCGAGGAGGTGCTCGTGACTGGGATGACCTCCAACCACTTGGAGAAAGCGTCCACAACAAGGAGAAACAGAGTTCCTCGGAACGGTCCCGCGAAATCTATGTGTATCCGGGACCACGGCCCCTTAGCCGCGTCCCACTCCCTGTGGGGAAGACAGGCCTCCTCTGGTCTGGAGCATTGGCAACTCTCACAAGTGCCGACCATGTGCTCGATGTCGGCGTCTAACTGGGGCCACCAAAAGTAACTACGGGCCAGCGCTTTGGAGCGCACGATTCCGGGGTGGCTGACGTGCAGCAGTTTAAGCACCCGCAGCCAAAGGGATGTGGGGATCACCACCCGCTGCCCCCACAAGAGACACCCCCTCTCTAGGGACAGCTCCAACTTTTTCCTGAAAAACGGAGCGAATTCTTCCGCTGGGGAAGACGCTGGCCACCCTTTCTGTACCCAGGAGCTAACCGCCGCCAACGTCTTGTCTCTGCTTGTCGCTTTAGCGATATCGGCGGGTACTATGGGGGGCGAATCTAAGACTTCTATCATGAGCACCTGGCGGTCCGGCTCCTCCCCGCCCACGTGGCTGTGTGTCTGGGGGAGGGGGGACCTCGACAGGGCGTCCGCATGGCTGATTTCTCTCCCGGGCCGGTACACCAACGCATGCTGGTAGGCGTTGAGAAAGATGGCCCACCTAAGCATCCTTGGGGACAGGATCTGTGGCGTGGGCTTATCTGCGGTGAAAATGCCTAGTAGGGGCTTGTGGTCGGTCACGATGGTGAAGGGGCGGCCATATAGAAAATCGTGAAATTTTTTGGTCCCTGCAATTATCGCCAGCGCTTCCCTGTCTGTCTGGGCGTAATTCCTCTCCGCTTGGGACAGGGACCTGGAGTAAAACGCTATTGGGGCCTCCCTCCCGTTTTCCAACACGTGGCATAACACTGCCCCCACCCCCACCGGGGATGCATCACAGATCAGTACCACCGGCCGTTTGGGGTTGAAATGGGTCAGAATGGCGTCTGACACCAGGAGTTGTTTCAGTTCCGTGAATGCTCTCTCCTGGTCATCGCCCCACTTCCATGCCGCATCTTTCTTGAGCAACTTGTGAAGCGGCTCAGCCACCGCAGCCTTCCGAGGAAGGAAGGAGTGGTAGAAATTTAAGAGCCCTAGGAACGACTGCAACTCGGGCTTGGAGGTGGGGCGAGGGGCTTTCTTGATGGCGGCCACCTTGGATTTGGACGGTTTGATCCCCTCGGGTGTTACTCGGAACCCTAAGAACTCAACCTCCTTCGCGAAGAAGACGCATTTGTCTTTTCGCAACCTCAACCCCACCTGTTCGAATGCCTCCAGGACCTTGTTTAGCCTTTCAGCCAACTCAACCTCACTCCCCCCCATTATCAAAACATCATCAAAATATGGCAAAACGCCGTCCAGCCCTTTGAGGAGGCGTTCCACGAGTGACTGGAAAATTCCAGGCGCCGAGTTCACGCCGAATTGGAGGCGCGTCACCTGGAACACCCCCTTATGCGTGACTATGGTCTGTTCAGCAGCTGCGGCAGGAGTTACCATGAGTTGCTGATAAGCCTGTGCCAGGTCGAGCTTAGCGAAACACTTTCCCCCATGTAACCTGGCTAGCAAATGGCTGACCACCAGCACCGGGTACGCATTAGGGCGGATTGCCTTATTAATGGTGCACTTATAATCGGCGCAAATGCGAACCTCCCCATTTGCCTTCAATGCCGTGACAATTGGAGTTTCCCACTCCGCAGAATCAACAGAATGAACAGACCCAGGGGCTGGAACCATTGAGTCCCGAGGAGGCTGCAATTACCCCCCTTGAGAATGACTAGGGGGAGTTCCGCAGCGTGCCGCTTATACTGGACCTGGAATTTCCCAACCCCCAACACCAGGATACTGTTCCCTTGCACGTCCCGAAGCGTGGACCTCAACGCTTTGAGCTTGGGCCGTACGCGGGGGGCAATTCTCAAAAACTCCCTCTGGGAAATAAGGGAATATGAGGAGCCAGAGTCAATCTCCATCCTAACAGGGGCCCCTTGCACCAGTACCTCAACAAAGTAGCGGGGGTGTCCCAAGGACACGCTGAAAACTGGAGCGTCGTCGTCGCTGTCGTCGGAGATGCGGCCCACGCCGTCCTGCTTCCTCGTGGGCCGGGCACCATCCTTGATTCTCGTCGAGCGGTCTGTCCTCGCCGCGTGGTCGGGCGAGCTCCCCCGGTCCTTGCGCCGTTGTCTGCATACTTTGGCGATGTGCCCGCGTCGCCCACAGTTGTGGCACTCGGCTTTTCTGAAAGGACACCTGGCGCGGTCGTGAGCCGCTCCGCAGCCGTCACAGCGCCGGCCCTCCTTCCGGACCCTCCGGACGTCCTCGTCGTCGCTGTTTTCGGCGGACGATTTCGAAATTCGCCGGGCTGCGTGCACCGAACTCTCTGTTTTGTCGGCCTTCGGACGCCAGTCCTGGAGCTCCTGTACCCCGGCCTTCGTGGCTTCCGCGGCCTGTGCCGCTTTCAGGACCTCCTGCAATGTGGGGGGCGGCTCCTGATTCATCAGCGTGCGCTGGATTTCGGCATCCTTCAGGCCGCATAGCACGCAGTCCCTGAGGGTGACTTCCAAGTTCTCCCATTTGCATGGGCCGGCAGCCAGACGCAGGGCCGCTACGAAGGCGGCAACCGACTCACCAGGCGCTTGGACTCGCCTCCAAAACGCGCTTCGAGCGGGAAACATCACTACCGAGGGCCGGAAATGGTCTTGCAACACCTTCAGGAGCTCTTTCGCCTTGAATTCAGCCGCCTTTTTGGGTGCGATGAGGTCAATCAATACCCTCTTGGCGTCATGCCCGAGCATTCTGGTGAGGATGGCTCTCTTCTTTGCCTCGTCCGTCACCTCGAACTCCACCAGCGCGCCTTGGAAAGTCCATTTCGAAAAGTTCCCAGTCTTGCGGTTTCTTGATGTCGAAACCGGCGTATGTCTTGGTCCCGTGGGCAGCCATAATCCCATCTTCGTCGCCAATTTGGTGTATTGGACCAAAGACACCAGGACAGCCGAAGAGCTGGCTTAACACAACTTTATTACATGCTGGTCAGAGGGAACATGTGGTAATGGCGGACGAACAGCTCAATATATACAGTGGCTATACATTTGAATGTGCTCCTTGACAGTCTATTGGCTACTGTCCGCGTGACGTCATTTCAGGTCACGCCCTTCTTGTCCAGGTGAAGGTGATGGCGGGAATCTTCCCGCGCTGTTGCTCTTAGGTGAGTCTTGGACCAATGAGCTTGGACGCTCGCTATTGCCATCTAGTGGTCACTAGCTCGCGTCCTATTAGGGTTACAGAGATGCAGCTGAGGTTACAATGTTACACATGGAAAAGGTTATATTGGATACACATGGATAGGTACATTGTTTAAAGGCACATGCTTTAGAACACAACATCCTGTGAGTCCTAATGAGCCACTAAGGAAACATATGGAACTCACATGTGTTGAAGAAAGTCTACCCATGCACACATGTTTACTATTTCCTCAATGAAGACAGAAATTATTATTATTATTATTATTTATTAGATTTATACCCCGCTCTACTCGGCACAGGCTGACTCAGAGCAGCATACAACAAATTAATATAGATACAATATAGTGATACAAATAATCAATGATACAAAATAAATAGGCAATACACTTACAATAAATTCAACAGTAATCAAACAGTTCTGAGCTTGCTCTATCTATGTGAGCCAGAACTACAATTTGGCATAGGTGTATTGAACTCATAGAGGGAAGCTACCTAAGGAAACTAATCTTTTCCTCTTTAGACAAATGTTACTATGTTGAATGTAATGAAAGAAAGGGCTAATGTGCCCCCCCTAACACATATGGGTTGCATTTTTCCTTAATGACTAAACATCTGTACAATGATAGGTCTCGTGAGAAGACCCAGTGCATAGATCTTGGACAGGACTAGTAGGTGTGATATAGACACGTATATTTATTGATGTGCCATATTGTGCAGACTGATTTGTTCTGCTTTATTCTTTAATATGATTTTCTAAGGCCCAAGTGAATTGTTGAATTTATCATCTTTTTGTCTTGATCCTCTGAACTCAAAACGGTCTTGGTACAGCATCCCTTCACAAGTGATTGTTTCTCTATCAATCCTCCGTGTCACCACCACACACCTGATTCCTTCTGACTTTGGAACCCAAACAGATTTAAGCCTGGTTAATTCTTGGATGAGAGACCCACAGTAAATACCAGAGATCTCCAGGAATAGCTAAGAAAGAATACTGCCTGAAACCACGGAAAGCCAATGCTAGCTCTTTATTCATGTCAGATGCACCACCAGCATATAATAACATACAAAGCTAAACTTAATACATATAAAAAACAAGATAGAATTAAAAAGGGCTAGGTAACATCAACAACATTTCCTCTTGCCAACATAAGGTCCTCCTCAGTGCACATTGGGGGGTATAGTGTGCATTGTATCATATGGGAGATAGTTTGTACTTCTCCACATTCACACAGGTACAGTAGTGAGTTTTGTGGGACAATGATTTAAGTCATAAAAAACAGCTCAGATGCTTCTATTCCTAACCTGATCTTCTGAGGAGGTCTTGCTGAGAATCTCAGAATCATGGAAGGTTTATCTATAATAATTATCTGTTTACAGGCTTCTTAGATATACCTGTACTTCTACCTCTGTTATTTACTGGATTGCTCAAAATACCATAGCTAGTTACTCCTCTGACTTCTGCTCTATATCACTTTCACACAAGTTCCTTTTGTGTCCATCCTGCCTCAAATGACTAAGTTAAGATCTTATTGGATTTTCAGCTCCAAACTTTCAGACAGCTTGAGTATAATACACCAATAACAGAATGAAGAAATGTCTAGATAATTGACATTTTAATTCTAGAAGATGCCAAAACAGGAAGTAGAAAAAAACTCCATGCCATGCATGCACAGAACGCAGCTAAACGTTTTCTGTGCAGAATGCCGCTAAATGTTTTATGTGCATGCATGATGCGCATTTTACTTCCACTTCCAGGTGGGAGGAACCATATGACTGGCCTGATCAGCTGCCCAGGAGGTGTGGTCAGGTCTGTTGAGAATTGCTGGACTAGAGGTTGCATTTAGTTAACAATACATTTTTCAAAAGACATTGTCTTGCTGAAGCAGTTGCTTCCCTGTGCCTGACCATTAGACAGGAAGGAAAGGCCCTCTGATGGCCAGTAACATTTGACAATTCTCCCCCTGCCTCCCTTCCATGACATTAATTTCCTTTTAACTGCCCTTTACACCAGTGAGTATCATCTCAGCTACTGACATCATTAAAGGCTCAGGAAAAGGAGAGACAAAAAACGGCAATTGAACCAGGTTATATAAAAGCTTAAGAAAGAAGAACTCTGGGCCTTAGTTTCAATTACAGAGCCCCTAGATTACAAAGGAACACTTGATCATTTTAGTTGATGAGAGTTATTGTTGCTTTTGATATACTAACCATGTTAGTGGCAGAATATTGCTTCTATCCCTACCACTACTGTCTACTCTGATAAGAGGAAGCATAACTCCTTTGTTCAGCTGTTCCTACTGTTTCATCTGCTGTCTGTGATATGTCAGTTTAATTCTGACATCTAGTGGTCAGATCCACTAATGCAGAATTAAGCAGGGGCTGCAGTGGCTCAGTGGTTAAGAAGCTCTCCTTGTTAGCTGGAAGGCCAGCAAGTCGGCAGTTCAAGACCTGAGTACTGCGTAACAGGCTGAGGGCCCGTCTCTGTCCAGCTCCTGCCAACCTAGCAGTTTGAAAGCAAGACATTTTAAGGAGATCAATAGGGACCACTTCGGAGGGAAAAAGATTTGGGGGGGTATGAAAAGAGCCTATTCCGGGCATCCCCTGAGCGGAGTTTCTCCAGCAAAAATCCTTTCAACCCAGAATAATTTCTGACATGAAATTATTAGAATTAAGCACTAAGGTTTCTGTGGCACTTTAAAGACAAGCAAATGTTGGGAACTTTTGAAAGTCAACGTTAGTGATTTTGTATATGAGACAATGAGGCCACTCGTTACCCTGTGAATATCAGATTCCCTCTTCTTATATTGCAGTTTATGCTCCGTACCATTAGAGGTATTTCTGGTAGTAATGGTATTTCCGGTAGTAATGTATGGTAATAATGTATGTATGGTAGCAATGGTATTTTCGGTAGTAATGTATGGTAGTGAGAGTTGGACCATAAAGAAAGCTGAGCGCAGAAGAATAGATGCCTTTGAAATGTGGTGCTGGAGGAGAATTTTGAGAGTACCCTGGACAGCAAAGAGAACAAACAGGTCAATCTTAAAAGAAATCTCGAGAATCACTAACCATCTGATGCATGTTTTGCAAAAAACAACATTACTCTTCATAGAAGAGGCTATATCATATAGAAATCGAAAACAAAACTGGTGATAAAACTTCTTTCTGCCAGTATTAGGGAACAGCAGACAGACACTTGATGTAGTCTAACTAGTGCTGACTTAGAGGGGGACTAGTACGTCATAGGTTTTGGAGACTATACTTCTGTTAATGCAGTCTAAAACAGCGTTGGCCTTTTATGCAGCCACATTGCACTGTTGATTAATTCTGCCTTTGATCTACAACAATTCCAAGATCCCTCTCGCTTGTAGTATTACTGAGCTAAGTATCCCCCATCGTGTAGCTGTACATTTGGTTTTTGTTCTCTGGGTGTAAAACTTTGCACTTTCCCCTATTAAATTTCATTCTGTTGGTTTTATCCCAGTGTTTAAGCCTATCAAGATATTATATTTTTGAATTCTGCTCCTGCCTTCCAAGGTATTAGCTATTCCACCAAGTTTTGTGTCATCTGCAAATTTGATGAGAATTCCCTCCATTCCCTCAACTAAGTCATTTTTGAAAATGACTGCACGGGTACCCACGGAGAGGGCTCTGCGTACCATCTCTGGCACGCGTCATGTGCCATAGGTTTGCTACCACTACCCTACACCATGAAGTGGCTACTTTGATACATAAAGCACAGAATAGAGACACCTAGTCCATGATGGTCGCAAACTTTCTATGAGGAGACGGCAAAAGAATAACAGAATTATAGAATTGGAAGGAGCCCTGGCGGAGTAGTGGTTAAACTGCTGTACTGCGACCAAAAGATTGTGAGTTCAGTCCTGACTGGCTCAAGGGTGATATAAAGGGAAGGGACAAAGCCAGAACAAAATATTTTATCTTTTTGGGGAAATGAAAGGGCGTTAATATAGGAATGTAAGGACACAAAAAATAACGCGGAAACGTCTGCAGAAGCAGACAGCGTTGGCTCTTCGGCTTTGAAACAGAGATGAGCACTGAACCCTAGAGTCGGATACGACTGGCTTTCGAGCAAGGGAAACCTTTAACACTTGTAAGTGCCAAGGGTGGAGAGAGCACGTAGACATTAGTGTGCGCGCGCGCGCGCGCGCGTGTTAAGGCTCCCTCCCTATGCCATTTCCACAGCTCCCTCGCGGTGCTGCTCAAGCGCGTTCCTAGTTCCCTGCGGGGCGGGCGGGCCTTCCTTCATTCTGCCTTGACTTGTTCATTCTGCCCCGCCCTTCCTTCAAAACTCCAGCCTATCAGAAACGCTCTAGAGAAGAAGGCGGCCGGCCGGAGCCACGCTTCGCGCAGGCGTACTCCCTCCGACTGAAGCCATTTCCCGCATTAACTTTTTCCCTCACCCTTAGCGCGCCCGCCCGCCCGCCCGCCCGCCCCTCCCTCCCTTTGCTCCTCCCTCCTCTTTCTTGCCTGTCCCGGGCCCGCGTCCCATTCACTCTCAGTCTCTCGCCACACGCGCCGGCTTCACGCGCCCGCAGGAACCTCCGGCGCCGTCGTTCTGGCCTCGTGCGGTCGCCAGATCCGAAGGGACCTTTCATAATCTTCTTCCTCCTTTCTTGCCCTCCCGCCTCACTTGGGGCGCTGCCTGTGAGTGTGGTGCTTCCTCTCTTGGGGCGAGGGTTGGGGTGCAAGGGGAGGAAATGGACCCCTGTGCAGATGGAGGGGGGGATACTAAGGTTGGGGGCTTTGGGGACTGGCTGAAAAGAGGAGGAAAGTGGTGGTGGTGGTGGTGGGGCGGCCGAAGCCTTTCAAGGGGGCCAAACCGACCCTCCTCTCCCCCAATTAAGAAGGGAAGTCCTGAGACCGAAGGGAAAATGGGTGGGTGGGTGGGCCCCCTTCGGTCTCAGGACTTCCTGAGAAGGGGGCCCACCCACCCACCCATTTTCCCTTCGGTTCGTCTATTTTATTATATATTTTAATATTTAATATTTATTACATTTATATCCCATCTGTCTGGGATATTTTCCAACTCGGGTCATCATATTAAAAAATATTTTCCAACTCGGGTCATCATATTACACCATATTAAAAAACCTTTACACTAAAAATTAAATTGAATATTTTTTTATTACATTTGTTTAATTTTTATTGTAAATATGTTTATGCCACAATAAGAGCCCAGGATTTACAGAAGGGGTGCCCAAATTATGGCCCGTGGGCCAGATCTGGCCCCTGATACCAATTCATCTGGCCCGGATGAATTGGCATTGGGGGGCTAGATCTGGCCCACGGGCCATACTTTGGGCACCCTGATTTACAGACGTTGCTATGCCTGTGGAACATCAGAAATAGAAAATATTGCACATGTTCTGTGTAGTTGTCAATTACATATATGCCACAATAAGAGCCCAGGATTTACAGACATTGCTAGACATAACGAAATATTGGGACCAAAATAAAATATTTAACTTCCTTCAGGGCACAAATAAAGATGTAAATATTAGAACTGTCAAGTTTATAGTTGGGGCCATTCAAAAGAGAAGAGATTTTATTGATCAGACAGGGGTTGCATGCAAAGTGTGATTGTACCATTCTACTTTTAATCTGCTTTTAATTTGTTTTTGTAATCATATTTTATCTAACGTATTTTATCACATTTTCACCTTATATGGTCAGATGACTGATAAATTAGTAAAGGATACTGGAATAAATTATAAATATCAACAAGAACAAAAATGATTAAAAAAAACCTCAATTAAAAACAAAAATCCTAAAACAAAAATCACATATTGGAAGCCAAAAAAGTTATTATTCTGCGCTCAGCTTTCATAATGGTCCAGCTCTCACAACCATACATTACCACCGGGAATACCATTGCCTTGACTATGTGAATTTTTGTTTGCATTGTGATGTCTCTACTTTTCACTGTGTTCCCCAGGTTTCTCATCGCTTGTCTCCCAAGAATCAGTCGCCTTTTTATTTCATGGCTGCAATCTCCATCTGCAGTGAGCCTTGATTCTAAGAAAGTAAAATCTGTCACTGCTTCTATCAGTGCTGTAATTCAAAGTATCTGAAGGTGATTTGCTCTTCACTGGTCAAAACTTAAGAGTTATTTGGCTAACAGAAGACTGGCTTCTTATCAGTTGATACAGACCAGTATAACTACCTGCATTTTGGAGATGCTGGCTGAGTGCTGTCATGATGAGTCTTTTGCACTTTCAAATTTATCATGATGCCTTTGCTCCTTCTTGTTTATATTGGTTTACAATATTTTTTCTTCATTGTTTTTGGGACATGTTGATAATTTGTGCTTATTATTGGGTTGGATCCAGGTTTAGTCATACTTCTACATTCATTGAAATTTGTTGCTTAATGGTTAAAGGCGCTGAGCTGGAGACTGGAAGATCGGGTTTCGATACCCAAGAGGGGACATGAAAGGAGCCTCATTCGGGCGTTCCCTAAAAAACCCTTTCAACCCAGAGTAATCTCTGACACGAAAACAGTCACGATTGATTCAAGTCCCATAGTTTAATGGTTAAGATGCTGAGCTTGGAGACTGGAAGGTCGGAGTTCTGCATTACAAATCTTGGGGACATGAAAGGAGCCCCATTCAGGCATCCCCTGAGCAAAATTTATCCAGCAAAAATCCTTTCAACCCAGAGTAATTTCTAACACTAAATTTATTTAGTCTGTATAAGGTTTATTTTAAACAAGCTTAGATTTATTCCCATATACTGGTTATGACCAATATGACTGTAGTGATTAAAAAGGCAGGATTGTGTGGGAGAGGTGAGACCAGATCCAAATCTTTCTGAGTCAGCTATGAAGTTCTTATTTGGGACATCTTGACTTTAGTGTGACCTATTTTGTAGCTATCAGAAGGATACAGTCGGTGGAAGAACTGATTATGCTGCTGAGAAAGCCTTGGTGAAAAAATTGGTTAAATACATAAAATAATATAAGTAGGGCATCTATTATTGTCATCTCCTCATTCTATCATCTTCCTCCCTCCAGGAAGGAATGTTTCTGATTGCAGCCCTAATTGGAAGCAATGCCAAAAAAGATATTTCAGTGAAGATAGCATTGCAGGTCATGCATTCCAACCACATTCCCAGTTCATTTATAAAATATCTTTCTTTTTGTTTTTTGTTCTTTCCCATAATTTATTTGGTTTGGTTTATTGTTTATGTGACATAATTTTATATTATTACTGTAAACATCTTTTAATTTGTTGTACTATTCTGCATTTTTGGAAATGTATCATTTTGGTGGACATTTGAACATCTCAGTTATTCATTCATGACAATATTTCTCAATCTTTTTATTTTAAATACAATTGGTTTAATATCATTCTAAAGCCTTTTAAATTTAATTTATTAGTTTTCAGACTTACGTATTTTCTAATTTGTGAAAACTGATCTATTTAGCTGTTTATGACACTTCTGCCCTTTCACGTTCTAAGGAACTTGTAAGGTAAAAGTAAAGGTTTCCCTTGCTTGAAATCCAGTCGTATCCAACTCTATGGTTCAGTGCTCATCTCTGTTTCAAAGCCGAAGAGACATTTCCGTGGTCATGTGGCAGGCATGACTAGACACCCGGAGCACGTGGAATGCTGTTTACCTTCCCACCAAAGTGGTCCCTGTTTATCTGCTTGCAATTTCTTATCTTCGAACTGCTAGGTTGGCAGGAGCTGGGACAAAGACGGGTGCTCATTCCGTCCTGCAGTACTTCGGAATCGAACTGCTGACCTTCCGCCTCCCAGTAAGCATCTTAGCCACTTGACCCACTGCAGTAAGGAGTATATAATCAATTTCCCTCATTTACATCCTTGCAAAATACTTCATGCTGAGAGATAGTGGCTGATTTAAGGTTGTTCAGTGGGAATTTGAAGGCACATTACACTTCAGTTCTAGTCCACCACACCAACCGCTAAGCTATGCTTGCTGTGTATATATTAAAAAGATTTGGTTGTCTTAATATCTAAGTAGAAATGCTTGACAGCGTTTTCCTTTTTTTAGATACTAAAGCAAATGAAGTACATTCTCGTAACAGGCGGCGTTATCTCTGGGATTGGAAAAGGGATAATAGCCAGCAGCGTTGGTACAATTCTCAAATCATGTGGATTGCATGTCACTTCGATTAAAATTGACCCTTATATTAATATTGATGCAGGCACTTTCTCTCCTTATGAGCATGGTAAGAAGAGATAAAAATCTTTTTTTATGATACATGGCAAAATTACAGCCGGTTTTATTATGTGGTCTTGTTCTGCATAAGTAAGGATAAACAAAATTCTATAGGGTTAAAAATAAAAATAAAATTAATGCTGTGAGATTGGGACTTGATGGGGATGTCGTATGTTGTTGTCTTTTTGCCCTTTGTGATTGCTTGTGTCTGGCTTACACCAGGGATCCTCAACCTATGCCTCACGGTTGCCTTGGCATGTGCGGAGTGTGGTCGGCTCAGGGTGGTAGCTGCCAAAGGTGGTGGTGGCTCCCTCAACAGTCTGAGGGAGTGTCAACTGGCCCCTTTCTTAAAAAGGTTGAGGACCCCTGGCTTACACAGACAAGAATAGGTTCCATTCTTTTGAGAGCCATTTTGACAATGTAAATTGTGGGCACACCTTCCCTGCTCTTGGATTGGGATTATAATGACAGAAAAGATTAAAGCTCCTATTTCTCTTGCTAGTGTTCCAGTCTTCCTTTGTTCCTCTGCTCTGTTAATTCCTTAAAAATAATCACCAAAATGTTCTTTGCATTAGAGCTATGTGTGGTTTGGTCTGCAGAATCAAACGATTTGCTTTTAAGAACTGATCGGTGCTGAGAAAATTTTGGATAGGTTGAGAAATAGAAGGTTATGATTGCAATCGGTCTGCTTTGTTGGTGACAGGCTTTAAGGTTGCTAGGTCTACTGATGGTGGCCATTGATAGCAACATTTGATATTCATGGCATAGTGGTTTGAAATCCTGTTGTGTAGCTTTGTATATATAAAGTCTGATGATGTTGTCAGCTTTGGACTTCAGTCTTTAATAACTTCTGTTTCCAATCCACTCTGGGTTCTGTGGTTCCTTAGGGATCTCTTTAGACCAGGAGAAACTTCAGAATAGGAGGATCCTTTAAGATCTGAAAATTGCATTTTATATTCCTGATCCCTCTACTCAAGCAGATATGTGTAGCAGGATTCTGGCCAGTAGTTAAAAAGGATAAATAATCTAAACAGTTGAATAATTTATAAATAAATAAATAGTGAAGAGAAGATTGGAATTATTTTAGGAATTTACTCTGCTTAGAAACAGAATGTAAATATTGTGAGGAATGTGTGTTTGCAAATGATAATTTCTATATTGTGAGGTAGATATCCAAGAAATGCCTTTTGTGTGTGTTGTTGTTTTATAAACTAGGCATAAAAATGCAGTGTTACTGAGGTTGATTTTTGTAGATAAAGGGAGTCATATAAATGCAGTTAGCTATTGCTGCAAGCCACATCTAATCTGTGAATGTCACTTTATTTTAGGTGAAGTATTTGTTTTGGATGATGGAGGGGAAGTAGATTTGGACCTGGGCAACTATGAACGCTTTCTTGATATCCGACTAACAAAAGATAATAACCTGACCACAGGGAAAATCTATCAGTACGTTATCAACAAAGAAAGGAAGGGAGACTACCTGGGCAAAACTGTTCAAGGTAAATAAATTGTTGACAATTGAGTCATCTTGCTTTAATACTGAGAAGGTGTCAATATATTCTCAGTATTTTTCTCAATATCTTGTTGTGGTTGATATCATTTGAACTGAAAGGTAATATTAGTGGGTTTATTTTATCAACTTAATGCTGTTTTGTACTATATTGCTGGGAGAAACATCAACAATCTGAGATATGCAGACGACACCACCCTAATGGCAGAAAGTGAGGAAGACCTAAAGAATCTCTTGATCGGTTTGAAGGAAGAGAGTGCAAAAGCTGGCTTGAGACTCAATATCAAGAAAACCAAGATAATGGCAACAGGCCCGATCAGTTCCTGGAAAATAGACGGGGAAGAAGTAGAAGCAGTGACAGATTTTACTTTCTTAGGATCTAAGATCACTGCAGATGGAGATTGCAGCCATGAAATAAAGAGGCGGCTGATTCTAGGGAGACAAGCCATGAGAAACCTGGGGAACATAGTGAAAAGCAGAGACATCACCTTGAAAACAAAAATTAGAATAGTCAAAGCAATGGTATTCCCAGTGGTAATGTACGGATGTGAGAGCTGGACAATTAGGAAAGCTGAACGCAGAAGAATAGATGCCTTTGAAATGTGGTGTTGGAGGAGAGTTTTGAGGGTACCTTGGACAGCGAGGAGAACAAATAGGTCAATCTTAGAAGAAATCAACACTGACTGCTCATTGGAAGGTCAAATAGTAAAGATGAGGCTAAAGTACTTTGGGCATCAAATGAGAAGGGAGGATTCACTTGAGAAGGCCGTGATGTTGGGAAAGGTGGAGGGCAAAAGAAGAAGGGGGAGGCCAAGGATGAGATGGATAGATGGTATTGTAGACACAATGGGCACAGAACTGGGAGGACTGAGGGGGATGGTGGAGGACAGAGGCGCCTGGAGAACGATGGTCCATAGGGTCGCAAAGGGTCGGAATCGACTGTGCGACTGAACAACAAAACTATATTAGTGATAAAGATGTACAGCTCTTAATTTTTTTTTACCCTGAAATTTGCAACTTGCAAACTATAGGGCAAAAATAAATTAACATTGATGTCTGTCCATCTAACATTAGCATACAGCAGTCTAAGGGAGGGCTGGGATGTGAGGCCTAGTGAGTCCCAGTTAGGTGCGCCTGGTTTCTCACCCGTTCCGCCTGTCACATTCCGTTTTGGGCCCCGATGGGGAGTGGCGAGTTGGTGACATGTAATAGTCGCTCCTTCTCATAATGCATATGGTACCCATCTCCACCACTTCAGCGTATTGGGCAATGAAGTTCCTCATTGTTTCCTCAGCAATAAATTTGTACAGGGCTGGTCTTTATTAAAATAAAGATAAGCCCTTACTGAAATGGTTTATGGCTGAGGAATAGATCTTTAACCCTAAGTCTGTTAACTGAAAATGGTTAATGGTTGTTGATTAATAAAATTGCATTTAGACTTAGATTTAGATTCTCCCATGCTATGTAGCATATTGGGCAGCAGAACTGCATTTAGATAAACAAAATTCCCTGTTGAAATATGATGCTAATAAATATAGGAAGTGAACTGCCTGATACAGCTTTGATTGTAAGTTTTAATTTCAGAACTAGACAAATGTTTTATTTCTTCTTGTTTTGTAGTTGTGCCTCACATTACAGATGCTATCCAGGAGTGGGTCATGAGACAGGCACAAATCCCTGTAGATGAAGATGGCGTAGAACCTCAAGTTTGCGTGATTGAGGTTGGTACCTGTTTTCTTCTGTATTTGTTGTGAAGGTCAGTGACTAAATACTATGCTAGGAAATGTGTATCAGTCAACTGAATATTGAGCAGCTCTGGTCAGAGTTCTGTTTAAGAGTGTTTGGGGATGGTAATAGATACATTTTTATCTAATTTTATCTAGTGATCATTATCTGTATTAAAGCAGCCATGTCAGCTCTTAAACTGAAGTTAAGCTTATTTGCCAGCTAATTTTTTGAGAAGGTAGTTTTGTGTATGAGTCCAGAGCACACAGAAGAAGATTTTCTTCTTTCTTGTCCTGATCAAACCCTGGACTGCCAAAATGAAGCCACTTTCTTCGCTTTATCATTGCCAAAACGCAAGTCCTCATTGGTGCATGTCATGTTGCAAGGGAATCGATTACAGCACTGTTCAACACCAAAATACCTCGGTATGACGCTTGACACACTCTTTTAAGCAGCACTGCCTGAATACCAACGCCAAAGTTGAGTACAAGGAACAACATCATCAGGAAAGGAGTGACACTGGTCGGTAGCTTTTTGGGTCATCTGGGTCTTTGCCGGGTTTCAATAAAGCAACAACTCTTGCCTGTCTCCACAATTTAGGGACCTTAAGTTCATATATGCAGTTGTTCATTAATTGGAGGAGCCATTCCAAAGTGCGGGTACCAAACTGCTTTATCTGCTCTGTTCTTACATCTTCAATACTTGCTGCTTTATTCTGTTTCATGCTGCTTATAGCTTCCTCCAATTCAGATGCCACAAAGGGGCTATTAAGTAAACCCCCCTCTTGTTCCTCTGGTTGGATAGTTTTTCCCCACACCTTTTTGTCTTCCGTTTTTCTATTCTTTAGCAACTGAGTAGCTATTTGGTCTGCTGTTACTCCACTATAGTTTTTCTGTGGCTGGGTTAGATTTCCACCTAATTTTTAAAGGAGTTTCCAAGCTTGTCTAATGTTCTGCTTCATATCCAGGTTCTCAACTAATGTGCACCATCATGATTTCTCATTTTCAGTTAGAGTCTGCATCATTTCTTCCCCAGCTTCAACAGTATCTTCCTGAAAAGGATCCTGGTTGTAGAGTGCCTGATACTTATCTAGCAGAGGTTTGATGCCATCAGTCAGGCCCTGGATGTACAGGGTGCGGCATCCTCTTGGAATATTTTTCCTTGTTACTATTTTCACAAGATGGACAAATTCATAATATTTATCTGGATGTGGGGGAATCTTCTCCACACTTTTGTCCAGCTGTTCTCAAAAATTCACCCACTTAGCCTTTTTAAAGTTAAACCATCTGTGAAAAGATACCCCCTGGGGTTTCACTGCAGCATTTACTATGCACACGATGGGCGTGTGTTGAGTGTGTGGGATCGGATCATCAACAACTTTCATGCACTGTGCTGCTGTTTTCTTGCTAGCAAAGATGTCTGGATTTTACACCCTCCTTCATCTACCACTGTTAAAGGATGTTTGCATTTCCGGTTCATGAAGAAGTTGGAAGTAATTGGTGTCTGCCCAGGATATAAGTTTTGCACCGTTCTTATTGGTTTGGTTATATTCCAAGCCTCACTGTGACAATTAAAATCTCCAATAACAAAGTTTATTTGGTCATAAGTAAAATTGTCCGGTTCATTGAAACTAAAATTTCCTTCTGATGGCTTATAGAAGCAGAACTGGGCAGAACTGGAAGTGTGAAACTGCCAGGAGCCTCATATCTCTAACTTTATTTAAAACTCTCTGGAATAAAATTAGAAAATATTGTGGACTGGATCCAGACTAACATTCTTTAATAGTTAACAGCACATTTAAAATGCATTTGAAATTTAAGTACAGGTAAGGTAGTCTTGATTCAGACCTTTAACTTGCACGATCCTGAATGATCCAAGTTGAACCTGCTAACAGTTCTAAACTGATATTAACACAGGCTGTGCCATCTGAAAACAGAGTTCTATGGTTAATTCAGAATGTCTTTCTTTCAGCTTGGAGGAACAGTGGGAGATATTGAAAGCATGCCCTTTATTGAGGCTTTCCGTCAATTTCAATTCAAAGTCAAGCGAGAAAATTTTTGTAATATTCATGTCAGTCTTGTACCACAGGTAGGGCTTTGAAAAAGTATTAAATACTTGATTATATTTTCTGTTTATCACATCATCACCATATACTTGGTGTAGATGTGCCAACTGTATTTCTGCCTATATCTTGTGTGTTTTGTTTATCATTATCCAAAGTTGTGATCCTAAAAGCAGCTTACTAGTTGTAAAGGTATATGAGCTTTTTAGAGCTTTTTTCCTTGAAGCTGCCTTTGAAATGATATCTCACTACAATGTTCAGATAAAATCTGTAATCTATACCTATAAAATGGTGCGTTAACCGTTGGAATGTGACAAAGGATGTTGCACCAGGCCCCACTAGCCCGTAATGGGCTCCGTTCACTCGCCCGAACCCGGTTCGCAGGTAACTGTCGGGTTGAAATTTTCGACCCGGGGGCAGGAGCCCCCCAGTCACAAACAAAAAAAGGGAACTTCAATTCCCAACGTTCCTTGCGCCGCGCCAGAGCCAATCAGGCTGAGCGGTGCGGCAAAAGGAACGTTCGGAAACGTACCGCGGCCAATCAAAAAAAAAGCCGCAGGGGAAAAACCGCCGAACAAAACAGAAACGACAAACTACATTCCCCAGCGTCGTGCGCGCCATGAGTGTGCAGAACGCTGAAGAAGCCGGCGCGTGAAAAATAAAAACAAACCCACACCGTGAGCGCAAGTCCGCCGCAGGCGGACGCAGTGCCCAGAAAACACGCAAAACCCCAAAAGCACTATAACATACAAACCCGCCAGCCATCTTGCACAGAGCAACGGGGAAGAGAGGGACACCCTCTCCCCCACGCTGCCCCGCAGAAGACACGGCGAGCCCAGCGAGACAAACTCGCTGGAAAAAAATCCAAAAACCACACCCAACCCAGCAAGCAAACCCCCACTCCCCAAAAACACAAACCCCAAAACAGCCAGGGCCACGGCAATACCCTCTCCCAAAAGCCGCATGAATCGGCGAGCCAAACACCCACCCAACAAACACACACACCACAACCCAACCCGGACAACGGAAAAAACCCCCAACGCCGCATGAAGCGAAATGAGGAGAAGAAGAGACTCAACGGAAGAAGCAATACAAAAAAATTGCTGAACACCACCACCCAGTGGCCAAAGGAGAAAAAACATCCAAAATATTACCAAAAGTTCAATAAATCCAAAAAATTCAATAAATCCAAAAAATTAGGGTAATCAATTCCAAAAACATTCAAAAATATCCAAAAAAATCAAAAATAATTCACAGATTAATAAATAAATTTTCAATAAAAAACACTGTAAAATACCTTCAATTTAATAAAACATATATTTACACATTTTTAAAAATATAATCCAAAGTTCATTTCCATTAAAAAAAACCATCAAAAACCACTTTAAACAGCCCGGCACTGAGGAAGCTGGCACACACACACAAAAAACACCACTGGGAGCGCAAGTCCGCCACAGGCGGACGCAGCGCCTCGAAGCCAAAAAACCACAAAACCTTACAACACAATTTAAAACAGCCCAGCACCATTGGTGCAAGACAAAAAAATGAAACCCTTTACTATCCAACAAAATTTTAAAAAGCCCGGCACTGCCGGGCAAAATATGCTAGTGTAATATAAATAGTATGCTTCTTCACTTGATTATTACTGTTTGCTGATTCTTCCTTATTAGAGCATCTGTTAAAGAAATTATTAATGTATGGCTGAATGGTCATACTGCAGTGCATAGTATTTTGCCTTAACATAATTGTCTCTTCATTTGTTTTTCTTGCCATCTCATAGCCAAGCTCCACAGGAGAGCAAAAGACAAAACCCACGCAGAATAGTGTCCGTGAACTCCGGGGTCTTGGTCTCTCACCAGATCTAGTAAGTTTTGCTATGATATAAAGAAAATGTATAGTATGAGTTGTACTAAAATCTTTGGCCAATCTTAGCATAGAAAAAAATATCTGCAAATACTTCTAGTTATCATAAAACAATTTTGAAAGATAAAAGTAATTTGCTTGCAGAAGCTGAAGAGCATAAAGTGGTTCATGTACTGTATGATGTGGCTTACTGGCAAAATGTAATGAATGGTTATATTAAAGCTTGATGCAGTGTTTTTTTGACAGTGCCTCTGTCCATTCCCCCCCCCCCCCCCACCACCACCACCATTAGATTGTGTGCCGGTGTTCCACTCCTCTGGATACCTCAGTAAAAGAGAAGATTTCAATGTTTTGTCATGTAGAACCAGAACAGGTAATGCTTTCTTCATACTTCATTTAGTTATCACTTTACATTCCATTGTTTTCTACAGAGTTTTGTTTTAGGTAATTGATCTGATATATGCAGGCAGAATCTATGAATTACAAATACAGTAACGCTTATGTCCACTACATCTTTTTTTTTTAGTTTTTTTAAAATAAATTTTTATTGAGTTTTACAAAAATACAAATTAAATGTAGAATATATAAGTAAATGCACAAAATAAAGAATTATAAAAAACAGTTTACATTGACAAAGACATATAAATGATATTAGTGCACAAAAAAGAAAAAACCAAATACATAAACTTAATTATATTGAACTACTATAAAATCCTTAATTGTGTAATATCGATAGGGCGATAAACTATATTAGTCAGACTGAGTCTCATCTACTATTCTTAAAATTAAATTTCCATTCTAATATACAAGGCCAGTTTGACTTTAGACAGGCATTACTATTTTTATTTACCCTATTTACCTATTACCCAACCAAGTTAATAACACAATAATGAAAAAAGAGTGATTAATAATTCACCACATATGACTGTACAATGCCTTGGAGGATGCGGTGGACACATTTTCACAATTTCCAAAATCTCTGAAGTTCTGGTACTGGACTGCTCCCATCACCTCTTATACCTGTGGCATCAACAAACAGTTGCCAAATTTGCCAAAATCTATTCTCTTTTATTATGCCCTTTTTCTTATTCAATTCCCATGTTAATTTGTCATTTAGAGCAAGGTCCCACATCTCCTTATATCAGACTTCCATCTTTGGGATCTGATCATTTTTCCACTGTCTCACAATACATTGTCTCGCTGTTGTCATGCATAGAGATAGTAGCTCACTTTTGTCCTTGTCTAAGTTCATACTTCCTGTGTCTGTCAGCAACGCTATATCTGGCCCCAGCTTAAGGTTCACCCCAAAATTTCTGGAGATTTCTTTCTCTATTTCATCCCAAAATTGCTTTACCACCCTACAACTCCACCACATATGTTCATAAGTACCCAGCTCATCACTACATCTCCAACACATTTGACTTTTATTTTTATCCATTTGATATAACCGCACCGGAGTCAGGTACCACCTCCATAGCATTTTAAAATTATGTTCTTTTACTCTGACAGACATAGTTCTCATGATCCTTTTCTTCTACTTATTTTTCCATTCCATCTCTGTGATATTAACCTTAAGATCTTGCTCCCATATTTTTCTCAATGTTTCTTGTGGACTGCCCTCTTTATTTATTATCTTACTAGCAGAGGTTGCCCGGCGTTGCTGGGCTGTTTTAAAATGTGTTGTAAGGGATAATTCTTTTGGTCATTTATGTAAAAAAGAGGTGTGTTGGTTTTTAGGGGTGGTTTTGGGTGTGCACAACCACCACCACCCATACAATACTACTCCAACCACCAACACACACATTAAAAATTCCTGGCAAGGCAGGAGTGTCACACGTGTGTGTGTATTGTCCCCCCAAACCCAGGGGACCCTGCAGAGAGAGGATCCCCCCGCAGGACACCCTGTCCCTGGTCCCCTGGGTTTGGTAGGGTTGGGGGGACAAAAGGGGTCTGTCCCCCCAACCCTTCCAGAGCTAGGGGACCTGGCAGAGAGGGGATCGTTTCCCCCCCTCAAAAAAAAACACTCCGTTTTTAAAGAAACCGCTTGGTTTCTTCTCTTTAAAAACAGAATGTTTGGGGTGTGCGGATTCGATCCCCTGTCCCTGGTCTTCTGGGTCCAGAAGGGTTGGGGGGACAAACTGTCCCCCCAACCCTTCTGGACCCAGCACCTTTCATTGCCTCCCTCACCCACTCCCTAACTCCCACCGGTTGCACTTACCTTTTCCTGGCTCCCTCCAGCTGGGTCTTTCAAAGTCTTTCCCTCCGGCTCCCACTGTTTTTCCCCCCAGTCAGCACGTGTGTTCCCAGCCTCCTGTGCCCTCGTATCCCTCAGCCTGATTGGCTGAGGGGTTGCACAGCGCAAAGGACGCTGGGAATTGCAGTCCTTTTTCTTTGTTTGCGTTCGTGGGTCTCCTGCCCCACTGGCGCACTTTTAAAATATTTGTTGACCTCCGGACCCATTTCGGGCAAGTGCATGAAGGCTCAGTACGGGCTAGTATAGCCTGGTGCAGGATCCTTTGTCAAGTTCCAACAGTTAACGCTCAGATTTATAGGTTTAGATAGATTTTACTCACCAGGCCTTTTATATCCATTTCTCCTTTTCTTACTTTCCTCAAATTCTGTTTTATCTCTCCAATCTTACTTCGGCCAAATATTTACTACTCCATTTGTCTACTAATATCACCTGAAACCAATTCAATTTTAACTGTGTGTATAACTCCATTTTTTTCTCTTTGTCCCTACATAAACTGATCCATTCCTTCAACAAGAAAATCTCATTTTTATTCAAAATTTCTTTTACTTTGCTATCTAAATTTATTGGAAATTTTTTAATATCCTCTATTTCTATAATCGGGGATACACCTGGGACTAAGTCTTTTTTCACTTTTTTCTAATCGTTTAACAAAACCTTCATCGTTCTGTATTTTACACCTATTTTACTCATTTCTTTATTCAGGAATAACAACTTACTTCCTTCATCTCTATTTCCTCCCAAATTGCCTTTTCCTTCCTCAGAATCTTTACGATGTTTTTAACCTGAAAAGCTCTATAGTAATGTTTAAGGTTTGGTAAACCCAATCCACCTTCTTTCTGAGATAAATACCAGAGACTTCTATTAATTCTAGGTCTACGCCCACCATTGCAGTAATTATTAAACATATTTTGAAATTCTTTAATTTCTTTCTCTCTTAACTGGATCGGTAGAGCATCAAACAAAAAATTTAGTCTTGGTAATAACATCATTTTACAGAGCGCAACTCTGCCAAACCAAGACAATTTCAGTTTACTGTACTGTAATATTTCCCCCCTAATTTCTTTTTTTTGTTCTTCATAATTTAAGTTCTTAAGGTCTTCACAATTGTAGGATATATTTATTCCCAAATACTTCAAACTATTTCTAACCTGTATTTTAAATTTATCCTTGATTTTCCTTTGATCTTCTTGTTCTATATTACTCAGTATCATCTCAGACTTGTCCCAGTTTATCCTTAATCCCATCATTTCCTCAAAGTCCTTTAAATGTTCCTGGATTCTATTTAAGGCCTTCAAAGGATGCTTTAGAATTACTAAGGTATCATCTGCGTACAGACTTATCTTATTATCTGTAATTCCTCCAATGTTCTTATCTTGTCGTATGGCGTTTGCTAAAATCTCCATTGCCATGATAAATAATAATGGAGATAGAGGGCACCCCTGTCGTGTTCCTGCCTCTAATTTAACCTCATCAGTAATAGCATCATTTACTTTAATGTAAGCGGAACCATGATGATATAATTTATCAATCACCCCCTTAAATTTATCTCCAAATCCATATGCTTTGATTATCTCATTAATTGTTACCCATTGAAGAGAGTCAAACGCCTTAAAATGTCTAAAGATAACATCCCAACTTTTTCTTTATCTTGTATTGCTATGTCTATCAAATCCAAAACCCTCCTTGTTAAATCCGCCATATGCCTTCCTTTCAAAAAACCTGCTTGATCCTTGTTTATGTACTTATTCATAACATTATTCAGTCTGTTCGCCAGAATTGGCATAAAAAATTTTGCGTCCTGATTTATTAACGAAATTGGTCTGTATGACTCAACTTTTTCAGCATCTTTACCCGGTTTTGGTATTAATACTATTATTGAGCGGTACCATGAAGTCTGTATTGTTCCCCCCTCCAAAATATAATTGAATAATTTCAGTAATCTTGGAACCATGATTTCCTTAAATTCTTTATAAAATTCAGCTGGCAATCCATCTTCTCCTGGGGATTTACCCACCTTCAATTTGGCAAGCACATCTTTTATTTCTTTCTCCGTTATAAACTCTTCCATTCTAGCCTTGTGCTCTTGAGATACCTTTTTCCCCATTTGATTTCTTAATCAATCTTTTAACTTTCCTTCATTTATCTTTTTTTCTGTGTATAATTCCTAATAAAACTCTCTAACTATATTAATTTTGTCTTTTAATTTATTGTATCTTATTCCATCCTTTATCAAAACTCCAATATCCCTCTTATTCCTTTTTTCTTTTGCCTGTCTTGCCAACATTTTCGAATTTTTATTGCTAAATTCAAAATATTCCCTCCTCAAATAAACTAAATCCCTTTGTACCTTCTCTATATCTTTTCCTACCACTTCCACTCTTAATCTCTGCAATTTATCAAGAGTCTTCATGTTTATTTTCTTGCGTGTTCCTCCTGTAATCTTTTAATCTCCTTTTCAATTTTGTCTTGATTATCCTTTAATTGTCTATTTTTTATACTTGGCAATTTGATGCTTTCCCCTCTAAATACCGACTTCATGGTATCCCATACCATATGATATCCGATTTCTCCCGTATCGTTCCAGAAGCAAGATTTTTCCCCAACTCTGAATTATTTGTAACTTGCTCTCCACATCTCTATATATCTTGGGATCATATCTCCAATTATTTCTGTTCTTCTTTGCACCATCTAAATTTAACATCATCAACACTTTTGCATGATCAGACTCTTTAAAAGTCCCTATTTCTATGTCATCCAAATTTTTGACCATATTTTCCATAACAAATATATAATCTATCATTGAATAACTATTATAAACCTGAGAGAAAAAGGTGTATGCCCTTTCAGATCCTTTCAACTCTCTCCAAGTGTCTTTCAAGGCTAACAACTTCATCCATCTCTCCAAAATTTTTGATTTACTACCTCTATCCCGAGTTATATTTGTACAATCTGCCATTGATCTTGTCAAGTTAAAATCACCTGCCACTAACATATTTGTGGACCCTTCTTTTCTCAAAATTTGGTAAATCTTATTTAGGAAGTTCTCTTGGCCCTCATTGGGAGCATAAATGTTAACCAATGTAATCTCTTCTTCATCAATCCTCCCTTTTACAATTAAATATCTACCTTCCAGGTCTGCTATACTCTTAGTCATATCAAAACCTAATCTATCCGATATCAATGTTGCTACTCCCCTTGCCTTTGAAGTACCATAAGCTTTTTCATATATTTGTGCGCATCCTAGGAATATTTTATTCACCTCCTTTGACTTTTGATGAGTTTCCTGGAGAAAGACTATATCTGGCCTATTTTCCCTGAAAGCTGATTCTAATCTGCGTTTGACTTGGCAGCCAGTACCTTTCACATTCCATGTCACTATCTTTATATTCTTCATGTATCATCCGAATTCTCTTGATTGTGTCCACCACATCCTCCTACGGGCGTGTATTCTTTTAACCAAACCTTGCCCTGCACCCTACGTTGAAAAAAAACCATAACCAAATAACAATACAAAAGACATAAAAATTTCTTCTTCCCTCCCCACTTTTCTCTCAAAAAAGTAATCCTTGCTATCTAAGGGGGGAGGGGGGAACGTGCTGCTGATGGTTGTTTATCATTAATGATATTATTTTCCCATTGCTGCTGCTAACCAACTTGGCTGCCACCTACTGCACCCTGAAGTTCCAACTCTTCCTCTTCCTGAACTCTTCAATTGTATCCCCCTGAAATTATTAACTCCTCCTTGAGAATGTCCCATTCCTTTGTTCCATTTTCTACCAACTTTGCTTGTTCCAACACATAAATGACGTCCCTGTCCTGAGCTATTACGAACCATTTACCTAAATATGAAAAAGTCAATTGTTTGGGGAATTTCCAATTGTATTTGACAGCTTTATCAACCAATCTTTTAGTTACTGGCTTCATCATTTGCTTCCAAATTATTTCCTCAACAGAGATGTCATTGTATATCTCAATATCAACTCCTTCCAACTTTAAAGCCTGCATCCCAGTTTTTTTTAACAAAAGCCATTACACTCAACTTGTCTGATACATTAGCAAACTTTAGCAATACATTTCTGGATCCTGTTCTACCTTTTTTTGCACCTAAATGGAAAACACTCATGATATGTTCAGGACCAAAATCTATTCCCATTCCTAATCCGTTCAACCAAGATAAGATTTTGAGCATTAACTGGTCTGGGGTCTTCTCTGGAATCTTTCTTATTACTATTTTGGTGCGTCTTAGCTGTTCTTCCACTAATTCCAATCTCTTCTCTTGTGATCCCACCTTAAGATCTCGCTCCTTACCTTTCTCCCTCATCTCGGTAACTTCTTTTACTATTTTATCTTGTTCTTTCTTAAGCTCATCTTGTTCTTTTTTAAGGGCATCCTGACTTTTTCAAGTTTATCATGATCAGTATTTACTGTTTTAATAAGATTAGCCATCATTTCTTGAAGGTTCAGTTGCCCTTTCATAACCTCAGTTTTTTCCTTTCATCCAAGTCTCTTCCAATTTTTGAACGTCTTTGTATTCTGATCTGAATATTCTGTAAATCTTGCTGTAGATTCATTTCCATGTGATCTAATCTTTCTTTGATTTTTTCATATTCACTCTTAGGTGGTCCCATATCCTTATCATCTTTTGGTCTCTGTGGTTTCTGTTGTTGCAATTGCTGTTCTAATATCTTTCTTACTCTCTCCTGCTCTTTAATTTCCTTTAACTCCTGTTGTAGTCCTTTTGCTGCCCCCTTACTATCTACTTCCATCCTTATCAATCTTTTATAACTCCTATCAGAAGACGACTCGTGTTCTACCCTGGCCCAAAGCGGTTTTTTATCTTTATCCCCACCCTGCCCCCGACAACTCATTCACTCTTCAAAAAATTCAGTGGCTTTTTTTTAACCTATGATATAGTCAAAT
The DNA here is from genome assembly GCA_035047345.1 of Bradypodion ventrale. NCBI lineage: Eukaryota > Metazoa > Chordata > Lepidosauria > Squamata > Chamaeleonidae > Bradypodion > Bradypodion ventrale. The sequence goes on from JAWDJE010000008.1 coordinate 37,344,292, forward strand.
ATTAATAACACATTCAATAACTAATAATTTGATGATTCAGTAATAAAAGAAAAAAAGAGGAAAAAGTGTTACAGGAAAGAAAAGAAAAAAAGAAGAAAAAACATATGCAGTTACCACATATTTTAATATTAACTGTAAAAGAAATTATTAAAAAGAAGGGGGGAGAAAAAAGGAGAAAAAAGTGTTCTCCCTCTTCCTCTCTCCTCTCTTGTGGAAAGGCGAAAAAGTCAATGTCTTTCAAAAATCAAATATTTCTAATTCAACCTTGGTTAATGTTGTTTGATCAGGAAGTTGATATTTCCACTTTTACTTAATCCAAACCTCAAAAAAGGAAAAAAAGGAAAAGAAAAAAGGGGGGAGGGGAAAAGGTGTAGTTCAGCCAAGTCCTGGATATTAAAACCTCAGTTTATAAAATTCCAGTTCAGCACCAATAGATCCTGTCCACAATATGTTCTAATTTGATGGTGTTCCGTATCATTGAGTTATATCCTTAACCTTTAATATCTTTGGGTCAATTTTGTATTGAAGAGTCAATGTCTTTGGGATAATTCTCATACAGGTCTTATACAACTCTCTTCAGGGAGAAAAGGAAAAGAAAGAGGGATGGTGGTATATCCAAATCTTGCAAACAGTTCCACTTTATTTTTGACTATTTTAAAAATCAATTCAGTGTCTGCAGTTTCTGCCTCCAGCAGTTGACCTTGGTTGGCTTAAAATAGCTTGCGCAGGGAAGAGAGAGAAACAATGTATCTCATAGACATAACAAACTTGCCAGCGGCATCACTTCATGTACGAAACTCTCAACTCACAGCTCTCAGTGCCATCTTAACTTGTATGAGAAGAGAAGAATTTTTTAATGATGACAAAGTAAACTCTCCTTAAAAATCCACCCAGGTTTGGGTCCCAGTCACAGTCATTTTCCGAATTCCACAATCCCCAGGCACAGTCTCAGTCTCGAATCCAGTCTAATTAGGTTCCGAGCGAACGTTTTCAACAAAGTTTAAAAAAAAAGGGGGGGGTTGGCATTTGCTCTCCGCAGGTCCTCTTGGCACTCGCTGGATCTACGGCTGTCCAGGACCGTCCAAGCCCAGCCTCCGCTAGCCCCGAACGATCCCTCCCGACCCTGATCCTTCCCACCTCCACGTACTCACTGATCATGGCAGAGCACTTCTGTAATTCGGATCTCCAACATTCTAGTTCTTTCGCTGATCAGAACCCCAATCTCAGCCTTACTTTCACTTCAAACGTTTCGTCCGCTCCCACCTTATCCCCATCTCCGCCAAAACTCTCCTCCACTTCAGTTCGATTCTCTGCCAACTCCATACTTTATCTGGTCCGCTCTCAGGCACTTCGGACTAGCTTGTTCGACTCGGTCGGCTGCAGGGCCGGGGCTTGGACGGGCCAATGTGATTGCCCATCCAGAGCCCTCTGTGCTCCGCACTCTCCTTTATTTCGTCTCCAAACCAAAAGCAGCAGTGGTAGGTGGTTTCTTAACTATTTTCTGATAATATTTTTATTGTTTAAACCTCATTAATCCACCTAAGTGCCCCCCCCTTTTCATCAGCGCAAAGGAAAAAAAGATCTGCTCACATCGCCATGTTAGCCATGCCCCCCATGTCCACTACATCTTGTTGGCAAGATTTAAGAAAAATATTGACATTTCAGGTTGCCCCTTGGGTTTACTGTCTGTATAGCCTTGGGTTTACTGCGATTCATCCGGCCCACACTGCCTTCGTCACTCCCGGAAGTGGAAGTAAAACATGCCCGTACGGTTAAGACTCTTCCGGGTTAACCCTTCCTCCGTACGGGCGTGTTTTACCTCTGCTTCTGGGAGTGATGAGGGCAGCGCGGGCCGGATGAATCACAGTAAACCCATTCATGTGGATTTACAGGGAGCTTGGGCTTCTGGGAATTGAAGTCCAAGAACATCTGGAGTGCCAAGGTTCGCCATCACGGGCCTTGCCCATGCAATTGTCAGTGGTCTGCCATTCTCCTTTCCTTATAACCTCCTAACATGTTTTCCCATCGTATGCATTTGCAAGGCATAACCTTTTGATAGTATTTGCACATGGTTACACCCACCATAAACATGGAAGGACGATCATAATAGTCTTCTTTCCTCTGCTTTTATTGTTTAATAGGTTATCTGTGTTCATGATGTCTCTTCTATTTACCGGGTGCCTCTGTTGTTAGAGGAACAAGGGGTGGTTGATTACTTTCGACACAGGCTTGATCTTCCCATTGAGAAACAGCCTAGAAGGATGCTGATGAAATGGAAGGAGATGGCTGACAGGTGAGCTTCTTGCCATCTTAATCAAACTTTCCATGTTAGCTGAGGGACTGTTAGGAGAAGGGATTGGTTTTTACTCTTCCCAAGCTCCATCATGTATTGATAAGAAAACATTTTGTTTCTAGCTGTTCAGCCACTAGAGAACTAGAGAAATCTTTTTACTGGCAAGTTAGGACTTGGCAGGTGTTTGTATAGCCTGGTTCCAGTATTGAACTATGAAGATTCTTATGATTGTTAACATTTGAGGAACTGTAGAATGCATTTATAATACATAGGTGCATGTAGGACTATGTGTTCACATTGTTGTAGGTGATAAGGTTAAGCATAAGTGTGAGAATGGAATTTGCTATTTTAAAAGAGGCATAGAAGGTAGAAACTCAGTTAGGGTTAGGGTTTGGCTGTCACAACACCTGGTATTTCTGTGCTTTTTTCTCACATCTACTTTTGCCAGATTCAAACAATTAATGATGTTTTGTGGTTTCCTAGAGACCGAAAGTTAAGTTAGTCTTGTCTGTATGTGATGAGGAATTAGATAAGAGAGTTTAGAGGTTGCATAGTTTACTACACCAGATGGAGGAATATTTATTTCATTTCTTTTTTATGCCACCTTTCTAGAATAAAGGGAATGCTTACTCATGTAAAAAAAATAATAGTAGAAAATGGGGAAAAAGCTCCAGTCCAGCCTGTTTCCAGTTGCGCTAGTTTTCTTTCAAGTGAGACCTTTTAATGAGGGAGCATATTTTGTAAATAATTATTTCCTCCACCCTTGCATTCAAAAATGTTATAATCCATTTGAGAATTTTGTTTCATTCTCTGTGATTCTCTGTGATCCTCCACAACCTGTTCTGATGTGAGAGCAGGTGTGGAGGGATCACATAGAATCACAGTATTCATCTGATATTTGATTTCATATGTCTGAGTTTTAAACATGCATCCCATGGATTATGTTTCTTCTGTTTTTACACAGATATGATCGTTTGTTGGAAACTTGCTCTATTGCTCTTGTTGGCAAATACACAAAGTTTTCTGACTCCTATGCCTCTGTGATCAAAGCTTTGGAACATTCTGCCCTGGCTATCAATCATAAGCTTGACATAAAGGTATGCTTTTCCACTAGTTCTTGCAAAATCTCTGGCTTTGCTGGATTCCTATTTAAACCTAAAAGCAGCAATAAATAGGATGGCCTTCCCTCCTTTGAGCAGTGCAAAAGTTTTTTGTTGTTGTTCAGTCGCACAGTCGATTCCGACCCTTTGCGACCCTATGGACCATCGTTCTCCAGGCGCCTCTGTCCTCCACCATCCCCCTCAGTCCTCCCAGTTCTGTGCCCACTGTGTCTACAATACCATCTATCCATCTCATCCTTGGCCTCCCCCTTCTTCTTTTGCCCTCCACCTTTCCCAGCATCAAGGCCTTCTCAAGTGAATCCTCCCTTCTCATTTGATGCCCAAAGTACTTTAGCCTCTTCTTTACTATTTGACCTTCCAATGAGCAGTCAGTGTTGATTTCTTCTAAGATTGACCTATTTGTTCTCCTCGCTGTCCAGGGTACCCTCAAAACTCTCCTCCCGCACCACATTTCAAAGGCATCTATTCTTCTGCGTTCAGCTTTCCTAATTGTCCAGCTCTCACATCCGTACATTACCACTGGGAATACCATTGCTTTTACTATTCTAATTTTTGTTTTCAAGGTGATGTCTCTGCTTTTCACTATGTTCCCCAGGTTTCTCATGGCTTGTCTCCCAAGAATCAGTCGCCTTTTTATTTCATGGCTGCAATCTCCATCTGCAGAGATCTTAGATCCTAAGAATGTAAAATCTGTCACTGCTTCTACTTCTTCCCCATCTATTTTCCAGGAACTGATCGGGCCTGTTGCCATTATCTTGGTTTTCTTGATATTGAGTCTCAAGCCAGCTTTTGCACTCTCTTCCTTCACACCGATCAAGAGATTCTTTAGGTCTTCCTCACTTTCTGCCATTAAGGTGGTGTCGTCTGCATATCTCAGATTGTTGATGTTTCTCCCAGCAATTTTGATCCCATATTGTGATTCCTCCATCCCTGCCTTGCGCATTATGTGCTCTGTGTATAAGTTGAATAAGCAGGGTGACAAAATGCAGCCTTGTCTTACTCCTTTTCCTATTCCAAACCACTCTGTCATTCCGTGTTCTGTCCTAACTGTTGCTTCTTGGTTCCTGTACAGATTTCTCAGGAGACATATGAGATGCTCTGGTATTCCCATCTCTTTAATCACTTGCCACATCTTGTTGTGATCCACACAATCAAATGCCTTAGTGTAGTCAATAAAGCAAAAGTAAACTTGTTTCTGGTATTCCTTTGTTTTCTCCATGATCCAGCGTATGTTGGCAATGTGGTCTCTAGTCCCCCTGCCTCTTCTGAACCCAGCCTGCACCTCTGGTAGTTCTCTTTCCACATGCTGCTGAAGTCTATCCTGTATTATCTTGAGCATCACCTTGCTGGCATGTGGGATGAGCGCAATTGTTCGATAATTTGAGCATTCTTTGGCATTGCCCTTTTTTGGGATTGGAACATATACTGATCTTTTCCAGTCCTGTGGCCACTGTTTTGTTTTCCAAATCTGCTGGCATATTGAATGCAGTAATTTGATGCCCTCATCTCCTAGAGCTTTGAAAAATTCAAAGTAAGCTGTTAATATTCCTGGTACAAATATTAAGGTGCAAAATCTATTCTGCAAAACAAACAAACACACACACACACACACACACACACACACACACACACACACACACACACACACAAGAAAACCAAAAACCAGGCACTTAATGTTATATTCAAGCTTCGCTGAAAAGATCTTTAAAAGAGAATAAAGCTAACCTCTATTCATAGTGCTAACTATGTGGCAATAAAATATAATTTGTGGCTTAATGCTAGGATGTTGAGAATGAAGCTTAAGACAATTTCCTTTTCTGTTTGAGGCACAAACTTTATAGGGCCCCAAAAGATATAGTAATAAGAACAAAAACTAAACCGATTTTGAACTTGGCAGACTAATTAGAATTTTAAACTTTGGAAGAAACAGAAATTGTGCAGAGAAAAGTCAGGTTCTGCTCTTGAAAGCGACATCTGTGATGTTCCAGAGCAGATATTGGATAACTGTGTCCAATAATCCTTCATCAAAGGAAACAGCCTTAATTCCTTCAGCAATTGTGCGTATTTTACTCCATACTCTTTTGGGTTACTCAGATGACTCAAAAAACTTATTAATAATGTTGCAACCTATAGTTCCTTGTCACATTAAGACACAGTCGAATAGTATGCAGTTATAGATTGAGCTCCAAATCCAATGTTAACATGTATACAGTGGTAGCTCACTTTACAAATGCTTCGGTTAACATAATTTTTGCTTTAAAATTGAAAATCCATTGAAAATAATGACTTGCGTTACAATTTTTTTCGGGATGGATTAATTGGTTTTCAATGCATTCCTATGGGAAACTGCGTTTCGCTTTACGGATTTTGTTTTTCAATGCATTCCTATGGGAAATTGTATTCAATGCATTCCTTTGGGAAAGTTGCTTTGCAAATTTTTCGTAATACGAAACATTCTGGGAACGCATTAATTTCGTAAAGCAAGGTACGACTGTACTTTGTCATGTGATAGTGTATTGGAGACTGATTTTATGAAAAATAAATTGCAGCTCCATAAGAATAATAAAAAACTGATTCTTTATTTCATGCATGTTTTTTCTTGAAAATAGTGAAATAATTAGAATATGCATGATTACAGCATTAATATTTGCCATATTAGCCTTGTATAGTTGATTGATCTTTGCCATTTAGCTTCAAACGAAAACCTACGTACAGTACATGGGGGCCATTCAACAATTACGTGATCCATTTTTGGGGGGAAATTGACTCCCCCCCCATTTAATCCGACCATAATTTTCGCATCGGAACACCACCACCCCCTTCTTTAACATTACGTGATCAGAGCTTTGTATCGAAACTCTAATTTTTAGAGCTTTTCACTGTTGGTGCCTAATGCAGAACTTATTGGTGAGGATTCTCGATGCATCACACCCTTTGTGAAGAGATTTTCTTCGCAGGGAGGAATGAGGATGTCAGGTAAATTCTGATAGTGTTCTTCTACAATCTTCTTTGTAAGGATTAAGAGTCATTGTCGTCTCCTGCCGGGGGTACATCAAGATCATCTTCCCAAATTGGATCAAAATTCCCAGAGATAATTTTTAAACCTAAAAAAGCGCCATGTTTTGAAACCACAACAGCTCCAAATGGATTACGTAATCTTTGACCTGCAACCACCACCCCCGCCCTCACGTAATTTCCTGTAATTCAGATAGCAGACCCCTTCCCCCTCTTGAAGATCACGTAATTGTTGAATGGCCCCTTGGTTAATTGGTTGATCTTTACTTTACATGTCTAGTTTGACGTCACGGATCAAAGCATCGTCTCCCATGAGACGGTAGCAAGGTAACAGGGTCCAGTGGCATACGGGGGACTGAGGCCTGTGTTTTTGATGCTCCTTTAGCCATTTTAAATACGTTGACACAGCTGGCTGGGCTCATGTCGAAGTTGGCCATGTTAGAGTAATGCCAGGTGTATTGCCTGAGTACCCAGCACAAAGTAGTACAATAACTTAACTGTTATAACAGCCTCTGTTACACTGTCAATTTCCTACAAAAATATTTTTTGCTGTGTAAGTTTCTGAAATTCATAATCAGAGCAGATGTGGCTTTATGTAGTTTTCGATGAATATAAGAAATTCAATTGAAAAATAATCTTGGCATTGGTCTGGTTTGCACATGATGGTAAGTCAGGGATTTGCGGGGGATTCTCCTCCATCTTAACCTGTGAACTAACCCTGATCATTTGACAACCAAATCGGAGTGCTAACTCTAAAAACCCTGGATTATTTTTTTGTTTGGTTGGGGAAGGAGCAGCCAGAGAACCAGTTCCTGGTGAGTTTACATGTCACAGTAGACAAAAAATGGACTGAATATCTGTGGCTTGCTGTGAAGGAGAGCCATTGGGTAGTTTGCACAAGTCCACTAGCTTATTCTTAGCAACCTGGGATTCCTTTGAATATGTGACCTTAGTGAGAAATAGGTTTGCTCTGGTGTTTGGACTGCTGTGGAAATGCTGAAATCAGTAATGAATGCAAATAAAGGTTCCCATGAATTCCTATTCAAGGTTAAAAAGTACATGGTGGTATCTTTGACAAAATACTGCTTATTTTTTAAAATGCCATTTCTTTCCAGTACATTGATTCTGCTGATTTGGAACCAGCAACTTTGCAAGAAGAGCCTGTTCGATACCACGAGGCCTGGCAGAAACTCTGCAGTGCTGAGTAAGACGCTCATAACCCTGCTACAGTTTCCTAGTCCAGACAGGCTGTTTAAACAGAGCTGAAACAGCAGCCTTACATTTTTGTCTTATCACCTCTGTAGATAAAATGCACTATATAGTGTTGCTCAATACCAGAAGCTGTGCAGGAGAAACTGCGGACGTTGAATTAGAAGCAGGGTATATGAATAGCATTTGATAGTTCTATCAATGGCTGTTAGTAATGATAGTTATGAAACCTCTGTGTTGAAAATTAGAATGTCATTGAAAACAGTTGCCAGTGGTAATGTGATTCTGCCACAGAATGAGCTGATGTGCTCTGCCTTAATTGTAAATGCATTCTTAGCTGATGGTTCTCTTAACAGCTCTGACCGCCATGATAGATTGACTGCAGAGTAGTCAAAACTATTCTGAATAATGACTTCGGCAGCCTACAGTAGCAGTGTTCAATGTCTGGCTTCTGAATGAATTCTTATATAAAAACCAGAGAGATTCTATTTCTGGGCAGAAATACTTTATTTATTTTTTGTTTATTAATTGCATTTGGATCCTGTCCATTTGGGATATTTTCCCGCTCTGGCCAGTTTACAACACATTTAAAAAAATCTTTACAATAAGAAATTCAACATAAAGAATAAACAAACTGAATAAATGTATAAATAACAAAAAATTATGCCCACCCAATTAAAAAACCAACTACAAAAAACATATTGATGATTACAAAGTTGATTAAAACATATTGCTCGGCCTTTGGCAGTATGTTCTTAAAAAGCCTCTTTAAAGAGGAATGATTTTAGTTGCTTTTAAAAAATAGAGATGGAACATAGCGCAGCTCAACCACTAGAGAGCTCCACAGAGTTGGTGCCACCACCAAGAAGGCTCTTTTCCAAGTCACGGCCTTTCTTGCTAATCTCGGGGTTGGCACCTTGATACGGGTTGATGTTCTGAGGGGGAAGACATTCCCCTAGGTAGGAAACACATAAATAGTTAACCATTTAACGGAGAACAATGTCCAGCCCAAGTGTCTGTTGAATAGCAAAAACATCTTACAATGAAATGCTTTGATGATAAGATGCAGTTGGCAGAAGATGGATTTCACACACACACACACACACACACACACACACACAAACCAACAACTAGCACTAGATCCAAATTTACTCACAAGTAGGACTTCTTGCCCACCAGTGGTTGGTTCCTGCTTCTGAGCTGCCGCCTCTCTAGCTTAGCAACCCAGAATATTTGATTAATGTAGATAAGGTAGCACATAGCCAAGTAGACACTGCAGTCATCTTCGGGTTATTTAAAAGTATATTGTAATCAGAGTAAGTTACAGAAGAAAGTTTATCAAAAGTTCAGAAAGCATAGCAAAATAAAGAAAGTTTCTCTAATTGGGGAAGCCCATGGGGACCCCTTCTGGCTTAAGCACCTACATGTTTGCAGTTCACCCTTAGCTCAAACCATAGGATCAAGAGAGCGTCTGGCCTCCTCCCTCTTGGTTTTATCTTCTTACATATGGTCCACCCCCTTGCCATTCCCCTAAAGGAATCCAGCCAATGACCATACAGTATAACATGTCCATCACACATTAGGTTTCATTTCTTCCAACCCATGAGGCCAGCATGTTTACACATTCCAACCCCTTGAAAGTATGTGCTATAGGTTCTCCCATGCATGGAAATCTCCATCATGGAACAAGGCTGACCCAGGGCATAAATCCTTTCCTGACAACCCTCACTGCTTTGATTCTTTAGGTCTGGGGTGGCCAAACTGGCCCATGGGCCACACTCAGCCCACAACACCAAATCATCCAGCCCATCCCACCCTTGTCGCTACTGGAAGCGGAAGTAAAATGCGCCCACGCACGTGTAAACGCTGCCAGAAGTGGAAGTAAAACGCTCTGACGCATGTGTAAACGCTGTTGTAAATGCTCCCGCAGCAGTCGTAAACATGTTTACAACGGCCACAGACACGTTTTATGGCAGGAGGAACCACGTGACCGGTCTGCTCGACCATGGCGGGGAAAGTTTCAGAACCCCTGCTTTAGGTCCTGTTGCTTTGCAACTGCTTTTATTGACGTGTTTGTATCTTTTATGATGTATATTTACGTGTCTATAGGTCAGTGGTGGCAAACCTGTGGCACACATGCCAGAGGTAGCACTTGGAGCCTCTCTGTGGGCACCCATGTGGTTGTCCCAGCACAGAGTTTGCCCCACCCCTCTGCCTAGCAGCCCAATGGAAGAGCTTCCTCACTCCCCCAGCAAAGAGTTTGCCCCGCCCCTCTACCTAGCAGCCCAGTGGGAGCATTTCCTTCCTCCCCTGTTGCTGTGTTGGCACTTTGCGATAAATAAGTGGGTTTTGGGTTGCAATGTGGGCACTTGGTCTCTAAAAGGTTCACCATCACTGCTATAGGTAGCACGGTTTTAATTCTAAGATTGAGATGGGTTGTGTGTTTCTAGAGAGCTAAAGCATGTTATGTGAAAATGAAATGAACCCACTGCACTTCTCCCTTCTTTATGTAGTGGAATCCTGGTTCCAGGTGGATTTGGTGTCCGAGGAACCGAAGGGAAGATACAAGCTATTTCTTGGGCAAGAAAACAGAAAAAACCTTTCTTAGGTAAGACTAGCTTCTATATTTTCTGAGTACTGTATTTAAAAAGTGAGAATACATAACCAGTCTACATACTAGTTTTCATTGTCTCTCTCACAGGCTGTGGCCTGTTCCAGCAAGGCTGTTCTTATGTTCTTATGTTCTCTATCCTAAGCTACAATCTCATGTTATTACCTGAATGTCAGGTATGTGAACCTATTTCAGGGATGGGGGAATCTCCAAAGGTGTGAAGGCTGCATGTACCCATCCTTGAGAAGGCATGAGTGATCTGCATCCATTCCCATTATCCACACCTTCTTTTTTTTCTTATAATTGTCTTAAGCTGAAAAATTTCCCTTGCCTTTTATAATGGAAACTACAATGGATGAAATAAGTTTCAGATTTTGGATATGTTGCTGACCCCACTCCCAAACATGCAGAATGCTGTATATGTTCCCTAAAGTATGCAAATGGACTTTTATGATTTTCTCACCAGAAAATGTTTAATTTTATTTTATAATTTTAAAAAAAATTGGAGCAAGTATTGAGGAGCTCTCTATGTGCTAGAGGCTGCCTGTAAGCCATATGTTGCTCGCCTCTGACCTCACTGGTACAATAAACCCCCAGTTTACGTTGTGTTCGGTCAATGTAGTTTTCGGTTTATGACGTGAATTTTTGTGAAAAGTCATCTCGGTTAACAATCTAGCATCGTTATCCGAGGCACCGTGTTTTATCTCCTACCTTCCAAGCTGGAAAATCACCAGCAGAGGTGTGTGTGTGTGTCCCTGTTTCCAATTCTCTGCCTCTCCAGCAGTGTGTGGGAGGCTTGGAGGACCTATTCTGTACTATTCCCGCCTTCCTAGGTGCTCCCTTTGCCGTGCAACAGCTGATAATAGTTGCGGCCGCCACTTTGTTTGCTTTTTTTGTTTTTCAAAATGGCGGCTGCAACTATTATCATCTGTTGCGCGGCACAGGGAGCACCTAGGAAGGCAGGAATAGTGCAGAATAGGTTTTCCAAGGCTCCTACACACTGCTGGAGAGGCAGAGAGCCTGAAACAGGGACCCCACCAATGGCGATTTTCCCGCTTCGAAAGGTAGGAGATCTCGTTGTAGGGGTGGGCAGAGGCATGGATCGCCTCCCCCCAGCCTCCCAGAGGTGGCAAGGGTGGCGGAGACCTGAAAATGGGCAAAAAAAATTCCGCCCATTTTTGGGTCCCCACCGGCTCTGGGAGGCTTGGGGGAAGGCGATCCAAGCTGTTTCCAACCCCACCGGACCTTTTCCAACACTGCTGCAAGCAGAAACCTGCAGCAGACGAAGGGGTTTACCCCGGGTTTTCTGCTTGGAGCAGCGTCGGAAAAGGTCTGTGGGGGTCAGAAACAGCCTGGCTTGCCTCCCCTGAGTGGCGGGGACCCGGAAATGGGCGAAGAAATCACGTCACAATGGGATTTTTTCACCCATTTTCGGGTCCTCGCCACCCCTGCCACCTCTGGGAGGCTCAGGGGAGGCAATCCAAGCTGTTTCCGACCCCCATGGACCTTTTCCGATGGCTGCTCCAAGCAGAAACCTTGGGGCAAACCCCTTTATCTGCTGCAGGTTTCTGCTTCCCGGTTAACGACGTTTCCCGGTTAGCGATGTGACGTTGGGAACCAAGAAACATCGCTAACCGGGGGTTTACTGTATTTAGTAATAGCAATTATACTTGCATACCGCCCCATATCGCTTAGTGCACTCTCTGGGTGGTTCACATGTTAATTAACACTTTGCCCCAACATGCTGTGTACTTATTTTACCAACTTTGGAAGGATGGAAGGCTGAGTCAACCTTGACCCCTGGTCAGGATCCAACTTACAACCTTCTGGCTGCAGTAAAGCTGTTTTAACCACTACATCACCAGGGCCTGGTATTTGTCTGATCTGTGAATCTAGCGCTAGTTGTTGGGTGTTATGTGTACAGTATATGATTTCAAACTACAGAATGTTTTTTTCCCTTCTGGGTGCGCCATCATTGTACTTCAGGGCCATTGTGGAGTTTGGTGCTAGTAATGGGAATTACAAGAATGCTATTACGGATTTTGGGAATTTTTTTTTTAGCTGTTGTGAGTTTTCCTGCTCTGTTTCTGCAGGGGTCTGTTTGGGAATGCAGTTAGCAGTTGTGGAGTTTGCCCGCAACATCCTCGATTGGCAAGGTAAAAGCAGCAGAGAAAGAATGTTTTTCTTCACATTTTCTTTGTAATTATTTTAAAAGTAGAGGGAGTGCGTGCTGACTAAATCACTGTTTGTTCTCCAAGGTCACTGTGTTGGTGTCTTGAGATTATAAATTACTAGCATTTGGAATAAAAGACTGGCTAAGATCTAAAAGTAGCAAGGAAAGGGGCCCAATCTGTACTAGACTATTAGGAAACTACCATAGATGAGTATCGTAGGAGAGGTAGGGGAGGAAAAGTCCATTTTTATTGCTATTGGATGTCAAGCACACCAATGGACCATGGCCATTATTTTTGAGTAATCTCGTCATCCGGCCCAGAGGCCGGATTGCTGCCGACACCAGAAGTGCCCCAATGTCACTGGAAGTGCCAAAAGCGCTACGTTTTCTCGCCGAAACACAATGAAAATGTGAAAAAAATTCAGAAATGATGCGGAAATGCTCTTACTTCATCCTCCATGGGAAGTAGTGGAGGCGGGATAAAAAAACCCGGAAACACAGCGTGAATTCACGCACCGCCACCACTACCGGGAGGAACCATGTGACCAGTCTGCTCAGCTGTTTGAGGGGGCATGGTCAGGCCCTTGGTGGGAAACGTTTGGGAACCCCTGTTATAGTCAGATATGACAGGCTTTCAAGCAAGGGCAACCTTTACCAATCTCGTTACTGGCTCAGTTTTTAAATTAGAGTGCTTTACAGTAGATGTCACGGTTATACTGTCTAGGGCCATGATGGTGAACCTTGGCACTCCAGATGTTCTTGGACTTCAATTCTCAGAAGCCCAAGTCCCCGTGAATCCGCACAAATGGGTTTACTGCGATTCATCCGGCCCGCACTGCCCTTGTTGCTCCCCGAAAAGGAAGTAAAACGCCCCTGTATGGAGGAAGGTATAACCCGGAAGAGACTTAACCGTACGGGCATATTTTCCTTCCGCTTCCAGTAGTGACAAGGGCAGCATGAGCTGGATGAATTGCCGTAAACCCATTCGTGTGGATTCACGGGGCTTGGGCTTCTGGGAATTGAAGTCCAAGAACATTGGAGTGCCAAGGTTCACCATCGCTGGTCTAGAGTAGATTTTAAATTACAGCCATTTTTTTTTTACTGATGTTACATTTTTACCTTCTAGGAAACCATTTTGAAGCTTTGGGTCTTTACTTGTGCCTTTTATGCAATTGGACAGTATACAGGGCAGTTTGGAGTGATAATTGTTATTTTCTATCTGGCCCTTCAATGTGTTTGTCAAGTGAGATCTTCACTTGAAGGACCTTTCCCTTTATTAAGAGATGAGTTGAAATAGTAGCCCTCTTGTGCATTGGCATGGTTTTCTTACAGATCCATAACTGAAGCCCCCCCTTTTTAAAAAAAAAATAAAAAGTAGTGTAAAAGCTAGTATGTATGAAGTACAGCACACTACAGAATTCTTCAGGCCCATATTAGTAATCTTTCCAGCAAAACTGTAACATGAATTACAATTAGTCCCACAGTTGTATGATGGTCTAAGGCTGAGTTTGTGTTGTTAGCCACAGCTGTTAAAACCCTGTAATCTACAGATGCTAACTCTACTGAATTTGACCCCAAAACTGCTCATCCAGTGGTAAGTATAATGTGACTTTTGAACCCAGTATAGTTTACTGTATGCATGCCACTTTTCTTATTATGCAGAGAATCAGAGATATGAAATGGCTTAATTGGTTTGAACAGGATTATGATGAATGTAAAATTCAGCTCAGATATGAACTATTCCATTTCCTGCATTGTGGGAAGTAACAAAAATTGATAAATGTGAAAAAGACAGATGAAGCATCATGACTGTGACACATATTTCTACATTGCTATGTAATATTGAATTCAGATATGCAGCCTCCGTTGGATTCTCGCTTGCATATATGAAAAGTTGAATGCCCCCACCCAACAATATCAGGCCCTTATCTTATCTATCCTCCTTAAGTAACCCAGAGCATAGGGGATCATATACTCTTCTGTGTTTCAACTTGTTACCATCAGCATTCATTGTGGGGTTATTTAAGAAAGTCCTGTTCAAGAGCGTTTATGTATCTTTCAGGCTGGGAAGGTAGAGACGTCTGAGCATGTGCTCCTAGATTGCCCACTCTATGACAGTCTCAGACGTGACTTCATTGCTGCACTCTCTCAGACGGAGCTGAACAACTACATGTTCAGATATATGCTCTCAGACAGATATACTGACCTGACGGCCGCTGTAGCCAGATTTGCCTGGAGGACTACCAGGGTACGCACCATCACGGTGAATCAGCTACAGTGGCAGGTCAAAAACCAACAATAATGATTTTACTCTACACTAGTAATTATGACTTACATCCAACTTATGTAATCATATCCGCCATGTGCTCTTGTATATATAGCCATTTTTATCCCTATTTTATAATAATTATTACAACTATTAAACTGTTTTATGTGGTGTTTTATACTTTTAAATTAGATACTGTTCCTGTACCAATTCTAGTACAAATTTACAAACTGATTTTACTCTATTTTGTTCTAATATTAATGAATGTGTTGATGACTGTGTATTTTGTCAGCATTTCCTGGACTTAAACCCCTTGTACTGCAAATGGCCACTGGCCGCAATAAAGAATTGATTGATTGATTGATTGATATGAAGAGTTGAAATACAGTAATCATCTGCACATAGGTATAAGATTAAAACATTCCCTGTAGGTGCAAATTATACTGCTGAGGGCCCAGATTATGGAATGATTTACAGCTTCTGTATTAGTGTTAGCTAGTGAGTTCACTGCCTATATGTTTCTCACATTTATTTTACTTCTTCCCTTGAAATCTTCATATATAAATAATCTTAACATCGGCCCTTGTGTGTGTTCATATATGTTTATGAAAGGAAGGGACTGTGGAGGCTTAGTGGTTAAGGCACTGACTTGATGACTGGAAGGTTGACATGTCAGCAGTTCGAGACCTGATTGTGCATGACGGAGTGAGCTCCCATCTCTGTCCCAGTTCCTGCCAACCTAGCAGTTTGAAAGCAAGAAATTGCAATTAGATAAATAGGTAGCATTTCAGTGTAAATTTCAAGAGATCTTCGTTAGTTTTCATTCCTAAAACTGCAAAGCACCTTGAACTCATTGGAACAGAAACGTAACATGGAAATAAATCTATTGTCTAGATCTGATGGAAGCTTTATTCTCACAATATCTGGAGGGCCAGAAGTTTTTTTTTAAAAAAACCATTATCATTATCAAGGCTATGTTTTCTGCTATTGCAACCCAAGAAACTAAACAAACAAACTCAAATCAATGCTCACATGATTATAAATCAAGTCACTTGGTTAAGCCGCTGAAATTGATGACTGGAAGCAGTTTGACCACGAGTGCTGCATGACGGAGTGAGCTCCCATCTCTGTTCCAGCTCCTGCCAACCTAGCAGTTCGAAAGCAAGAAATTGCCAGTAGATAAATAGGTGCCACTTCAGTGGGAAGGTAAACAGCATTCCAGTGTCTAGTCATGCCTGCCACGTGACCACAGAAACATCTGCAGAGATGCTTTGGCTGTAAACGGAGATGAACACCGAACCCTAGAGTCAGATACGACTGGCTTTCAAACAAGGGCGACCTTTACCTTTATATGAAAGGAATGTCAGGCAATTTGCTTGATGCAAATGTGATGATTTGCTAGTCCCCCCTTCTAGAATATTAGCAAATTAAGACTAATGTTAATAGACTTTTTAAGTCACTGTTTTTATGCCAGGAACTAGCATTTGTTTGTATTTTCTGTTTGCAATGGCCTAGCTGTGTTTGCCCTCTTAATTCCTTTTCAATCACAATGTATTCTTTGAACTATTTTCCTTAGGTAATAGACATGCCAGAACATAATCCTGGTCAAATGGGTGGGACGATGAGGCTTGGCAAGAGAAGAACAATCTTTCAAACCAAGAACTCAGTCATGAGTATGGTTTTTTCCTAGTGCAGTCTCTCTCTCTTGCATTCTCTCTCTTTCCCTGCTTTGTTCTATCTCTTTCTCATTTTTTTCCTTTAACTACTAATTGGATCTTCTAGAAATAAGATGGCATAAATGAATGACATACTTTATAAGTTACTGGAAAAGTTCTTTGTTAAATTATTCCTCGGTAGCAGTGGTTCCCAGCGTGGGCCCCATGCCCCACCGGGGGATTTCAATTCCCAGAAGCCTAAGTCAGTACATTGGCTGATCAGTGCTTTGGGAAATTGACTTAGTCAATTGGATAACACTGCTCTATAGTATAGAATCTATACCCGTGATGCTTGGCACTCCAGATGTTCTTGAATTTCAATTCCCAGAAGCCCCCCGTGAATCCACACAAGTGGGTTTACTGCGATTCATCTGGCCCACGCTGCTCTCATCGCTCCTGGAAATGGAAGTAAAACGCGACGGGGGCTTCTGGGAATTGAAGTCTCAAGAACATCTGGAGTGCCAAGGTTTGCCATCATGGATCTATACAGTCTTTTCATCCTTGCTCATACTATAAATTTGAGATAATTCAGTGCAATTTGTAGTAGAATTGGAGCAAGGAAAAGAAAACATCATTTTGCATAACTTGTAAATAAATTTTGGAATTCATTGTTAGACAATGTGATGATGGCTGCTAACTTTGGTAACTTTAACAAAAGATCAGCTGTTTCATGGAGGTTAGCCTGCAGCCATGGACATGTTAGCCAAATGGAAATTCAGCTCTATCACTGATAACAATTTATTGAACAGCCACAGTGGCAGAGGGCTATTGCCTTCATTGCCCCATCAGTGTATTTCTGAGATGTATGTGGTTGGTTACTATGGAATATTTTGTGCAGAATATGTATATATGTAAGTGATGCATGTATATACTCAAAACACTTCTAAAAATAAATAACAAGTATTGATCACATGTTCAGTTTGTATACCAATTTCAGTTACAAATAAGTACACTAAAACGGTAGGCTTTTGTAAAATCTTCCAAAATGGATACTTGATGGATATTTGCTGCTTTTGTTCGAGCATGTTCAACTTGAACCAAATTTTTCTAATGTTTTCCAGTAGTACAGTAATTTGCAACGCCCCCTCCCCCCATTTGTTTTAGAAGAAAAACATAATTTAATAGTTTTAAACTTCCTGGAGGGAATGGAAAGGGGAAGGATGTTAATGTGATAATGAGTCTTTGATAGACATCTTCCTCAATAGGAAAACTGTATGGAGACAATGACTTTTTGGAAGAGCGGCACAGACACCGATTTGAGGTATGGCAACAGGCAGCTAGTGAGTTTAATAATTTTATTTATTTACTTATTTTGAGAAGATATCACAGGATAGCACTTGCGTTTCACAGGTAAATCCAGAATTGAAAAGTGCATTTGAAGGAAAGGGTATGAAGTTTGTGGGCCAGGATGTTGAAGGAGAACGAATGGAAGTGGTTGAGCTGGAAGGTGAGTGCTTGAATCAGCAACTGGAGAACTCATGTTAGTATCAGAGTTCCTGTTAAGACTTATCAAGCACGGGACTTCATTTCTTGGATAGAAGATAAGTACCATAGAAGTCAATAGAGGGGACAGTAGCAGAATGATGGAGTTGAGATTTGGGGCTGGGCCAGGGGGGGATCATTAGTTAACTGTGTAAGCTTAAAATGATAAAATCTTTCTCAGATTACATGTAAATTTCCAAAGTGCACCCACACATCAGCGTTAACAGCAGGAACAAAGAGGCGGAATATGGTATTAGAGTAGACCATACTGCTAGCGACTCAACGGTGATTGTCACTCGGCGGTTAACTTACCTGACCACCTTGAGGACTAACAGCATTGGGTGTCAAAGTCCACAGGGAAGGGTGATGTTCCCCAAGTGGATTAAATCCTATTTGAATCCGTCTTGATGGAGGGCATCAGCTTCATCAATTCTGGCCTGGGGCTGAGGAGGACTTTGCGTGCCAAAAGAGCTCAGGACCAGAAAGTGACTCGCAGAGCTGGATCAGTGGTAGAGGTGTCATGCTGTGATGCAGAAGGCAGATGAAAGGCCACAGCATTATATTTACAGGACAATCTTCATGGCTGATTGCCATGAGGATCTCCAATACAGTAATACCTCATACAACTTCCGCTTCATACAACGTCGGATCCATACAACGTCGCCCAATTCTTGGAAAAAAGGTGCCTCATACAACGTCGCCGGACGTTGTATGAGGTATTAGGGTTTTTGCAGTTTTTTTGTTGTTGTTCAGTTGCACAGTCGATTCCGACTCTGTGACCCTATAGAACATCGTCCTCCAGGGATCTCTGTCCTCCGGGATGCCGGAGGAGCAGCTGACAAGCCTCGCCGCGATTCTCCCGGGCCCCCGCCATTGGCCTGGGGTGCGAGTCAGCTGCGGCCACCGGCCCCGCCTCCCTCCGGCCCTGCCTCACCTTGCCTCCACCGGCCGGAGGAGGCGGGGAAGAAAGAACTCACTGGAGAGGCGAGCCTCAAGTGTGGTGAGTTCTTTCTTTCCCTGCCTCCTCTGGCCGGCTGCCAGTCGAACTCCGTGCGGCCTCCCAGCCCCGGCGTCGGTGAGGTCCATTGGAGGCAGGGAGCCGCTTTTGGGGCCACAGAGAGGCGAGCCCCAGGTGCGGCGAGTTCTTTCCCAGGGAAAGAAAGAACTCGCCGCACTTGGGGCTCGCCTCTCCGGCGAGTTCTTTCTTCCCCGCCTCCTCCGGCCGGCTGCCGGTCGAGCTCCGTGCGGCCTCCCAGCACCGGTGGGGTCCGTTGGAGGCAGGGAAAGAAAGAACTCGCTAAATCCTGTTTAAGTTGTTGAGCCGAAGGCCCCTCTTAAAGTTCTGTCAGTTTCATGTATTTCTTTGACTTTGCCCTGCAGTTTGTGCAATGTATCTCTATGGGAATGACGTTATACAAAGCATCGGTGGCAATAATTTGCATCACGGCTCGGATTTTGCATGCCTCATACAAAGTCAGAATTCATACAACGTCCTAACTTGTGGAACCAAGTTTGGACGTTGTATAAGGTATTACTGTATTTGGAATCAGATACAGCACAAGAAGAAGAGGCTAATGTATGATCAGTTGTATATTTTTGTGGCTATGTTAGATTGCATTAGATCCTGACCTAATCAAGCATGCATCATTTTCTGTTTTAGATCATCCGTTTTTTGTTGGTGTTCAGTATCATCCAGAGTTCCTGTCCAGGCCTATAAAACCATCTCCCCCTTACTTTGGCCTACTGCTTGCTTCTGCAGGAAGGCTGACACATTATCTGCAGAAGGGTTGCAGACTCTCTCCCAGGTAAAGACAACTGAGTGTTCTAGTTCTTTATGTCATTGTCTAGTGGCAGCACCTTCTATTCAGTATGGTGTGTTATGTGGCGATTATCTTCCATTTCTGTTGGGCATAATAGTCTTCAGGGTCTAATATACGTAGTATCTTTTCTTGAACCTATGCTAATTAGTGACTTTTTGGAAAGATACCGTGTTTCCCCGAATATAAGACACTGTCTTATATATTTTTTAAATTCCAAAATTAGCACAAGGTCTTATTTTCGGGGATGTCTTATTTTCCCAGCTAGGGATGTGGTCTCTGGGTCCAGGCGGCCCACGCCCGGCTCCGGACGGAGGCTACGCGGCCGCGGCGGTAGCTGACCTTCCTTCCCACCGCGGCCTAGCTCCTCACCCCCGGCTGGGGGTGTGGTCTCCTGGTCCGGGCGGCCCCCAGCCAGGGGTATGGTCTCCGGGTCCGGGCAGCCCCCGCCCGGCTCCGGGCCGCGGCAGTAGCTGGCCTTCCTTCCCGCCGCGGCCCAGCTCCTCCTCACCCCCGACTGAGGGTGTGGTCTCCAGGTCCAGCCGGGGGTGAGGAGGAGCTGGGCCGCAGCGGGAAGGAAGGCCAGCTACCGCCGCGGCCGCATAGCCTCCGTTCGGAGCCGGGCGTGGGCCGCCTGGACCCAGAGACCACACCCCCAGCCAGGGGTGAGGACCCAGGCCGCGGCGGGAAGGAAGGCCAGCTACCGCCGTGGCCGCATGGCCTCCGTCCGGAGCCGGTAAGGAGGTCTTATTTTGGGTGGGGCCTTAAATTTCAAAGGCAGGGGGGAAAAGGGAGTGTCTTATGGGAGGAGGTCCTATAATTGAGGAAACATGGTAATGTAGGCCTTTCTGCTCCTTCCATGATTTGAAAGGCTTTGACTTTTCACTATACCAGTTTGAGGAATTGGTCGGACTTTTAAAAAACTGACCTCCATATACCAGCGTCCCGTGCACTCCAGTATCAAGAACCCTAGAGTTGGATTTGTTGTTCAGTCGCACAGTCGATTCTGACCCTTTGCGACCCCATGGACGATTGCCTGCCAGGCCCCTCTGTCCTCCACCATCCTCCTCAACCCGCCCAGCTCTGTGCCCATTGTGTCTACAATACCATCCAGCCATCTCATTTTCTGCTGCCCCCTTCTTCTTTTGCCCTCCACCTTTCCTAGCATCAAGGCTTTCTCAAGTGAATCCTCTCTTCTCATTTGATGTCCAAAGTACTTTAGCTTCATCTTTACTACTTGACCTTCTAAGGAGCAGTCAGGGTTGATTTCTTCTAAGATTGACCTATTTGTTCTCCTCGCTGTCCAGGGTTGGATACGACTGGCTTTTGAACATGGGCGGCCTCTTCCCCCCCCAGCCAGGTCACCCCTCTAGATGCTAGCACCATGTATAATTGCAATGAATTAAGCTAATTGATTAGTGGTTAAGATGCTGAACTTGATGACTGGAAGGCTGGCATGTCAGCAATTCGAAACCCGATTGCTGAATGACGGAATGAGTCCTTGTCGTTGGTCCCAGCTCCTGCCAACCTAGCAATTTGACAGCAAGAAATTGCAAGTAGGAAGGTAGACTGCATTCCTTGTGCTCCCACATGTCCACAGAAACGTCTGCAGGCACACAGCTCTTTGGCTATAAGTGGAGGTGAGCACCGAACCCTAAAGTCAGATATGACTGGCTTTCAGGAAAGGGATACCTTTCCCTAAGCTTAAATTGTCAGTGGTAGGTTATTATTTTGCACCTTGCCTTCCTTACAGCAGCCTCGGTGGTTGGTTATTTTGTATGAAGTTGCCTTTTTTTATTGTAACCAGTGAAACTCTTTTTAAAAAAAACAGGGATACGTACAGTGACAGAAGTGGCAGCAGTTCCCCAGATTCAGAGATCACAGAACTGAAGTTTACTGCAGCGAATCATGAGTAATTATTGGTAATGTCAGCCTTTCGTGGTCTGGATTTTCAAATTCTCCTTCACTCAACCCAGCTGTGAAATTCAATCAAACTTTTTTTTTAAAAAAAAAAAAATCTTATGTAAGAAAAACATTATCTGGCCAAGAATTTAAGATTCCTTCCAGGCTGGAATTGTTTCCTTTTAGGGAGGCATTTTGCACTACATTTTTGCACTGCAGACAAATTGAGCTTAGGGGCCATTCAACAATTATGTGATCCACTTTTTTTGGGGGGGGGGGGGAAATTGACCCCCTCCCCCCTATGTAATCCGACCGTAATTTTCGCTTCGGGAACCCCCCCCCCAGTTAAAATTACATAACCCAGAGCTTTTGTATCGAAACTCTAATTTTTAGAGCTTTTCACTATTGGTGCCTAATGCAGACTGCACAGGCAATTCAGTAACCTCAAATCGGATCAAAATTCCCAGAGATCATTTTTAAACCTAAAAAAGCGCCATGTTTCGAAACCACAACCGCTCCAAATGGATTACGTAATCTTTGACCTGACACCCCCCAACATAATTTTCCATAATTCAGATGGCAGACCACCTCCCCCCCCCTTCGAGGATCACGTAATTGTTGAATGACCCCCTAATCCTTGAGATGTATTGTTTGGAGCCGAGATGTTTGCTTCACAGCAGTGAAAAATACTAGTAAAAAAATTGTGTGGAAGTGTAAGTAGAGTGTTAGGCAGGAGAGCTGAATCCAAATCCCTGTTCAGTTATAAAGCTATTTGGGTGACATTAGTCCTGATTTTTAGCTTGAACTGCCCCTTAGTGAAAGGGGATGGAGTGAGGAGACAGTAACAATGCTGATAAAGTGCTTGAAGGAAAGGTGGGCTATAAGTGCATTGAAAAGATGACTGATGATCTTTTGTTTCTGTATCCACTTTCCAGATATGTCTCATTCTCAGAAGATCCCTCACAGGACACAACAATAGGATTGCTGGAATATTTTAATTTATGCTATTATAATTTTATTTTGAGAAATCATGTCATTGTTTTTTCTTCTAAGTTTTTTTTTTTAAAAAAACTTTTCAGAACTGACCCCGGTGCCTACCCAAGTGCAGCTATACATTTAGAAAAAGAGAACATCAGAGGTTAGGCAAGGCTGGGGTAGATTCTGGATTTATAATGAAATGCCATTGTTACAGACCATACGCATTGCCCAGCAATGACTTCCATTTTTGGAGGTTTACAATTACATTATCTCCTCTTAATATATTATGGAATGCAAAGCTGCTCACGGCAGGCGAGTTTCAGCCTCGTAAGTATTTTATGTGATGGCTTTGGTGCCACTGTTGAGCATTTTCAGGAATATCATTTTCCTGTATATGAAACTTCAGAATATTTAATTGACTATGATTCTGAGCAAGAATGTTTATAAGTAAACTGTGAGTACATAACATTTCTTGTGCTTTAGAAGCTCAAATGAGGGGTGTCTTTTTTAAAGTCCTGCTTCCTTGGACTAAAATAACTCCTTGCATCAAGGGGACCGTGCATAAAAGCAAGTGACTTTTCAGTACAGGTCTTTTTCAACTCTCACTGAGAGATCTGCCTTGGACCAGAAGGTCGGAGGTCCTTACTTTTGTAAGGTAGGCCCACCTGTTTTCCTCCCCTCCCCCAAAATGTTCCTGAAAAGATAGGATCATATTGGCATATAGAATGCCGTGTGTGCCCATTTCTACTACAAGGGTGCTAGCAATATGTTTCTGCAACCTGTGTAGGGAATAAAAAGATGATCCCAATATTTGCAAAGGTGGGAGCGGCACAAAATGCGTGTTTGTAATTTCCGTCTTCACCTCAGGAGGTTGTAAGCTGTACTTCCAGCAAAATAGCAGAACCAATGTGTTGCTGTAGAACAGCGGTGCCCAAACTACGGCCCGGGGCTCGGATCTGGCCCCTGATGCCAATTCATCTGGTCCACAAAGCCCTCATTGCTCCTGGAAGCGGAAGTAAAACGCGCCCATATGGGCGGGTTTTACTTCCGCTTCCAGGAGCGACGAGGGCTTTGTGGGCCAGATGAATTGGTGTCAGGGGCCGGATCCGGGCCCCAGGCCATAGTGACCAGCTCTCTGAACCATATGACGTGTTTTACTTCCACTTCCAGGAGCGACAAGGGCTTCATGGGCTGGATGAATTGGTGTTGGGGGCCAGATCCGGCCCCCAGGCCATAGTGACTAGCTCTCTGAACCATAAGACTGGCCTGCAGCCCGAAAAGTTTGGCCACCCCACTGTAGAATATACTTTCTGTGCAAACACATTTCAGTTCATTAAAACTTGGAGAAAGCAATCTGTATTTCTGTCTAGTCGTCTGTCAAGCTTGAGTACTGTTCTTCTATAGGATCTACTCTTCAGTTTTGGGTGACCTTTGTGGCTGGAAGTATCCCAAGCATTTCTGTAGTTTGATATTTCATGCCTAAAATAGGAAACAGTTGATCTTTCCATTAGCAATTGACTATTTCAGCTACCTATTATGCTGTAGTACAGGGGTCCCCAACATTTTTTTTGCACTATGGACCGATTTCATGCTAAACCATTTTTCCATGGACCGGTAAGACGGGGTGGTGGGATTGGATGGTGCAAGTGCAGAGAAATTATATATATGTGTGTGTTCAGGTTGTAATTTGCTCATTTAGAAAAATATTTTCAAAATATACTCACGGAGTATATATTTCAGTTTTGCTAAAATCTCTTTTTAAAAATCTCTCCTGTCTGCCAGCCACAGCTTGGATATGGGCAGTGTGATACCTCACTGCGTGCGAGGGGAGAAGCCCCGCTGTAGCTCATAAATGAGGAGGGGCCCTGCCGCCTGCCAGCCACACTGTTCGACTTGGGCAGTAAGGTATCACACTGCACACAGGTGGGGGACAGAGCCCTGCTGTAGTTAAACAGTGTGGAGGAGGGGCCCAGCCACCTGCCTATCTGCTGTTTCTGAAGCCCGTGCTCTTGCTCCATTTGCCGGGCAGACCTGGTGTAGCACATTGAGGGCAGAAGGCTGCCATCGAGGCTCCCAGTGTCACCCACCCCGCAGCCTGGTTTGGGACAGTCCGTGGCCTGGTACCAGTCCACGACCCAGTGGCTGGGAACCCTTGCTGTAGTGGATAGAGTAACAAACTAAGACTAAGGAAGTTTTGGATTTGAACCTCAGCTAAGAAATGGAAATTCACAGGCTGTTTGGAACTGGTAAAGCCATTTTTAAATAATTTACTTACCTTGAAAACCTCATTAGGGTTGCTGTAAGTTGGTTTCAAAGTGAAAGCACATAATAGGCAGGATATCTCTCAATGCCATTTCCAGGGAATCCTAAGCAGGTGAAGGCATCTGCTTGGGAATACCCTGAAAGAAATGGTGAGCCACTGTGTGAGACAGAATGCTGGACTGGATGGGCTGTGGCCTGTTCCAGCAAGGCTGTTCTTATGTTCTATATTCTAATTATTTCTTTCAGCAATCAGCTGCCAGTTCCCAAGGACAGAAGGAACAGGGGCTTTTCCATTTTACATGCTCAAACGAATTTGTAGCTGTGCAAATGGGATTTTATATTGCTTATAAAAATTGAATGCTTGGTGTAAGTGACCCAAGTCTCTGAAATCTGAGAACTGATCTTTATACTGTACTTTAAAAAGGATGGGTTTTAAGTAATTTATGTGAGTGTACATAAGCAGTGTTCATAAAAGTCATCATATTAGTGCCTTTGGATCCTGCACCCCTTGTTTTAGGGGGTGGGTAGTTTTAACTGTTTTTAACATGTTTTTAAATTGTCATTGTGAACCGCCCTGAGTCGGTTTTGGCCGAGTGGGGCAGTATATAAATTTGACAATTAAATTAAATTTAAATTAAATTAAACATTTTTTAAAAAATTCTTGTGAAAATTTATGTTGGTTTTTGGTTTTGACAAAATGGAAGATTACAGGTGAAACTCGGAAAATTAGAATAGCATGCAAATGTTCATTTAGTTCAGTAATGCAACGTAAAAGGTGAAGCAAATATATGAGATAGACTCATTGCATGCAAAGCGAGATAGTTCAAGCCTTACTTTGTAATAATATTGATGCTTATGGCTTATGAAAACCCCAACCCCCCATCTCATGTACGCTGTATGCCATGATCATCACAATTATAACGAATTAAGGCATGACATATTTATTTATTTATTTATTATGTCTCGCTTTGCATGTAGTGAGTCTATCTCATATATTTGTTTCACCTTTTAAGTGAAATGAATGGACATTTGCATGATATTCTAATTTTCCGAGTTTCACCTGTAAGTGGTCTCCTTGTTTCTTCTGTTATTTTTCTGCCTGCCTAACTTATTTTCGGGATGTGGTGGCTTAAGTGGTTAGGACACTGAACTCGCTGACTGCAAAGTCAGAGTTTGATTCCCAGGTACTGCATGATGGAGTGAGCTCCCATCTCCTGCCAACCTAGCAGTTCAAAGGCAAAAAATTGCAAGTAGTTAAATAGGGACCATTTAGGGGTGGAAGGGTAAACAGCATTCCGTGCACTCATGTTGAGGCATGCCTGCCACATGTCCACTGAAACATCTGCAGTCGCAGATAGCACTGGCTCTTTAGTTATAAACGGAGATGAGCACTGAACCCTAGTTAGATATGACTGGCTTTCAAGCAAGTGTGACCTTTACTAACTCGTCTTCACAAACAAGCCAGTAGCATGTGTTATAAATGCTCTGTATAAGCTGTGCTTCATGTTTGGGTCCTATTGGCCCTACTTTTGTGGACTCTGCCGAGCACTGACCCATTTAATCTAATTCAGTGTCCCTGCAAATACCTGTTCACTGACATGGCTGTAATTGGTTCTCTAGATTGAATATTATTATGTGTAGCACTCGCAACAAACTTTCAGAACTTTAGGAACTTGTTTCGGGCACAGCACATGTATCTCGAGTAGATGTGCTCCTCAGTCAATGTACAGTTGCTCATCTAAGTGCTAAAGAAGACAAAAATGTTAACTAACATTAAAATATAATAGTTAGTCTTTAATGTGCCACAACATTTTTGTCTTTGTTTACTATCTGATATTCTTGCACAGACTAACATGGCTGTCACTTCAAAAAAAAGTGATTAAATGTTTGAACTTTTTCCCCCATGAAGTAAAATCCAGTGTTACCATTACAGATGAGAACAATGTACACAAGTATATCACATAACATCTGAGCATTCAACCATAAACCCTTCAATGTAGTTAGTGCTTATGTAGAATGTAATTAAAGTGTTGAAGAATTTAGATTTTGAATATTGTTACAGAGTTCTTGATTTAGGGCAGATATAACACCCTTATGCGGAAGGCAAATACAAGGCTACTGCATTATATTGCTCCCAGGACAATCTTCATGGCTGATCGCCATGAAGATAGCCAATATTTGGAATCAGATATGGAACTTAAAGAAGAATGACACCCTTCAAAGTAACAAGAGACCTCTAAGATGCAAGCTCTTTATTGGGGCCATTTTTACAGTATGCAGCTGTTCCCAATGTCTAGCAGTAGGTATGCTTCTTACACATCACAAAAGGACACAGCATCCAGATCTGGCATTTTGCTGTACGTGTTGCTGCAGGGTTTCCTTCTCCTCCATCAGGCTCTGTACTTTCACTTCCAACTTCTTAATTTCATCTGTCCATTTCTGGGAATGTACAAAATGACAGTCAATCCATTTCATGGACCTATAGCATTTAAGTTACTCCTTATTTCTCTTAAGTTTATCTTTGTTGCTGAATATTGCTAGATAAATTGATCAGGTTGACAGAAGAGACATCATCCCTGTTCAGATATAAGTAATGAAGTAACCCAGTCAGTCCAGCAAGGAACTAGATAAGCAGGAAGTTGTACAGAACAGTTTTGTATCACTATAATCTATGAAATGAATAGTTTTATCCTTTCCAAAGGGTTTAAAAAAAAAAGGGGGGGTCCCCAGGTATATAAGGGCAGTCAATGGAAAATAATTTTGTTTTACTTTTCAGTAAAACATCCATCATTTTCTGGCTATGCCAGGGGTGCCCAGACTTTGGGCCAGTCACGTGGTTCAGGGGGCTGGTCACTATGGCCCAGGGCTGGATCCGGCCCCAAATGCCAATTCATCCGCCCTGTGAAGTGTTTTATTTCCACTTCCAGGAACGACGAGGGCTTTGTGGGCCAGATGAATTGGTGTTGGGGGCCAGATCTGGCCCCAGGGCTGTAGTTTGGGCACCGATGAATTGGTGTTGGGGGCCAGATCCGGCCCCAGAACTGCACTGCGCTGAATAATTTCAACTTTAAAGAATGTTAGCAATAAAAACAGTTCTCACAAACATCAGGTGTTTATCTTTGCCAGTCCTGTTAACAGACAATAGTTCAGCCCAGGTTTTTCACATTTGTCCAGAGCTTGCCCCATTGATAATAAGGATTATCACTTTTGAAACGGGGTACTGGATTTCTATCTTGTGCTTGCGGTGGGAAGGACAAATCTTAACCTATAAATCCAAGGGTTAACCGTTGGAACTGGCTATAGGTTGCTATGCCTCGCCCTACTTGCCTGCACACGGCCGATTTGGGTCCGCAGGTCAACGAAGGATTGAGAAAACCGGCAGTGGGGCAACAGCCCCACAAACGCGAAGAAAGGGAAACAACTTCACTTCCCAACATTCCTTGCGCCACGCCGCGCCAGAGCCAATCAGGCTGAGAGGCTCTCGCACGGTGCAGCGTTCAGAAACGCACCGCAGCCAATCAAAAGAAAGCCATTTTAAAAAAACGCAGCACAAACACGAAGCACCAACCCATAACTACAAGCCCCAGCGTCCTGCGCGCCATGAGCACGCAGAATGCTGAGGAAGCCGGCACCCCAAAAAATAAAACAAAAACACCGGGAGAGCAAGTCCGTCAAGCCGCGGGAACCAAAGCCCCCCTCCCCAACAGCGCCTGAAGCTCCTAATTGGAGTTTCCCCTTTAATATCACTGGGTTAGGGGGGGTTGTGCTCCCCCTCTCTACTGGCTCCCCTGGGGTTGAGAGGGTTGGGGGGACCAAAGGAGTCTGTCTCCCCAACCCTCCTGACCCGGCAGAGAGGGGATTCCCCTCCCCCCCCACACACACACCCCATATTAAAGAGAAGAAACCAAGCGGTTACTTCTCTTTAAAAACAGTTGGGGGGGAATCCCGCTCTCTACTGGCTCCCCTGGGGTTGAGAGGGTTGGGGGGACCAAAGGAGTCTGTCTCCCCAACCCTCCTGACCCCAGGGGACCCGGCAGAGAGGGGATTCACTTCACACACACACACACACACACACACGCCCCATATTAAAGAGAAGAAACCAAGCAGTAACTTCTCTTTAAAAACGGAGTGGGGGGGGAATCCCCCTCTCTACTGGCTCCCCTGGGGTTGAGAGGGTTGGGGGGACAAAAGGAGTCTGTCTCCCCAACCCTCCTGACCCCAGGGGACCTGGCAGAGAGGGGATTCCCTTCCCCCCCACACACACACCCCATATTAAAGAGAAGAAACCAAGCGGTTACTTCTCTTTAAAAACGGAGTTGGGGGGGAATCCCCCTCTCTACTGGCTCCCCTGGGGTTGAGAGGGTTGGGGGGACAAAAGGAGTCTGTCTCCCCAACCCTCCTGACCCCAGGGGACCCGGCAGAGAGGGGATTCCATTCCCCCCCCCACACACACCCCATATTAAAGAGAAGAAACCAAGCGGTTACTTCTCTTTAAAAACGGAGTTGGGGGGGAATCCCCCTCTCTACTGGCTCCCCTGGGGTTGAGAGGGACAAAAGGAGTCTGTCTCCCCAACCCTCCTGACCCCAGGGGACCCGGCAGAGAGGGGATTCCCTCCCCCCCCCCCACACACACACACACACGCCCCATATTAAAGAGAAGAAACCAAGCGGTTACTTCTCTTTAAAAATGGAGTTGGGGGGAATCCCCCTCTCTACTGGCTCCCCTGGGGTTGAGAGGGTTGGGGGAACAAAAGGAGTCTGTCTCCCCAACCCTCCTGACCCCAGGGAACCCGGCAGAGAGGGGATTCCCTCCCCCCCCATACGCCCCATATTAAAGAGAAGAAACCAAGCGGTTACTTCTCTTTAAAAACGGAGTTGGGGGGGAAATCCCCCTCTCTACTGGCTCCCCTGGGGTTGAGAGGGTTGGGGGGACCAAAGGAGTCTGTCTGAGAAGGGATCCCCCCCCAGGACACCAAAAAACACAAAAACAAACAAAAACATACAAAAATACATGAACAACAAACATTGCCAAACACCACAAAATCCAACCACCACCACCACCACCCCAAATAAAGAAAAACAGCTAACTCACCACCACACGACCTCATACCACAACGACTGGAAAAGAAATGAATAAAGAATGAGACTACTTATTGGAAGAAGCTCCACCCAGAGGCCACGAGAGAAAAAACAGTCAAAATACAAGATAACCCCTACCAGCAGCACTTGCTGCCCACAATAATAAAAAAATTTCAAAAAGACACAATAGCCCCACACAAAAGGCCCCAAGAGTTTTTCGAAAAAGTATATCATCCTTTATTCTTTTTTCATCCACAAAACCAAAACACCAAACAAAACTCATCACAGTTTAAAACAGGCCATCAAAAAAAAATTTGTATAAATAAAAATTTTAAAAATTTCTATTATAGATTAACCTCTTCTTTACAAACATTAACAACAACAACAAAAACTTTCCAACACCATTTAAAACAGCCCGGCAATGCCGGGCAACCTTTGCTAGTCACAATATAAGAACCTAACATTGTCCTCAGCAGCTTAATATTCAGGAGAGACAGTACTGAAATTATCATTTAGTTCTAACAAACACCAAAAGTAAGGTTTCTAAATTATTCAGATTAGGTAGTTGTGAGACAAACTGCATTTTCATACCGTAGGTGGAAGTTATTGTTGCTTGTCTGCTGGAGTTAAGCTAGTAAACTGTGCTTTTGTAAAATGGTACAAAAATTACCTGTCGGCACCACTCTTGGATGGCGCTCCCTGTGAGCGGGCCCTGTATACTGCCATCTCGCCGTAGGTATATTTCCCCTTGATCTGTTTCATAAAGAAGAGGTTCTCCATGCTGTTTGGGAAGGTGTACACTTATCCGAATCACCTTCAGGAAGATTCCAGTGTCTTCAGCTTTGATAACTGGGATGAAATCTAATGTGTATGCTGCAGGGAAAACCTGAGGTTTGAAGCCTTTCAGAAGAGAATCTATAAGTAGGCGGATTCGGTCTTCATCTTTGTGGTTGCACCTGACTCCACACACTAGGCCATTATCTTCAACTCCCACAAAAAGGCTGCCTCCTTCACTATTAAGAAAAGCACACGTATACTTCCGCACATGATGCTTTAGGGTGACTGTTAGATAATCGCCGCTGCCACGTTTAAATTCCACATTCCGGGTCTCGCTGCCTAAGAAAGCTCCATAGAATAAGCGTTCCTTACCTATGATCTCTTTTTGGGTTATAGCACTGTCTGAACATGTGCCGCTCAGGGATCTCACTGGCTGATCTATCACTCTGCAAAGGTACTGACCAGGTTTTCGGAAGAGAGGAGTCTGGGTTTCCTTTTGCAGCCGTTCCTTTCTTTTCTCAAGCACTTGCTGGTCCCACAGAGGAGACTCTGAGCTGCTCCCAACAGAGTCACTCTGCAGACATGACAAAGTGAAACCACACAAGAGGGTGAAGTGCAGGTGCATGCTGGTATTTCGGGCAATTGGGCTTTGTCCCACCCCACCCTCGCCTCTGAAACTCTGGGGCGCCAATAGCAATGTATGGAATTCCCCCCAAATAGGCACCACCACCACTCCCTGTCCAGCACCTTCCCATGGTGCCCTGCACACCCATGGTGAAGTGTGATTCAAGGGCAAATGCCATGGAGACAGCTATTACGGTAAAATGCCCTACAGGTATTTTTAAAGGCGGTGTGTTGTTGCTCTGTCTGCTACATATGTATATGTATGTCTTACTCTAATAGTCTTGGGTTATGCCATTTTATTTAGATGTGTGCAATAATAATTTAGATGAGGGCAATAACGGCATCGTCCCCGATTGTTTGATTCTGTTCATTTGAAAACTGGCATTACCCAAGTACGTCAGTTTGTGGCAGAAAGAGTTTAAAGATAGGATCACACTAATGGAGAAAGCAAAAGCAAAGCAATTACACTTATTTAGTGCTCAATCTGGGTGGTTCGCAAGTTAATTACCATTTTGGCCCCAACATGCTGGGTACTCATTTTACTGATCATGGAAGGCTGAGTCTTTTCGTTGCAGTACATCAGTTTTAACCACTGTGCCACCAGGGCTCAGGGGCAGAATTTGCCCCTGCTACTTTTTAAAAATACCAGAGGCATACGGAGAATGTCTAAAAATCAGGACAGTTTTGACTGGTCACCGGAACTTCAGTTTTAGTCTCAAATAGCATTGACCAAAATGAAATACATTAGTGTTAACAAGTTCTGTAGTTTTCAATTTGATTAGATTTATACACAAGCATTGAGACTTACTACAATTTACACATTTTCTGTATTGGAAAAGGGGCATTCTAGGGTGAGTTGCTCCTCTTTATTTTATTGCTCTGGTAGGCAGCTTAGTTGGCCAATCTGAATTGAAAACTCAGGCCCCCATACTATGATGGGGTAACATAGACTAGCCAGTCTGGAACCATTGTTGATGAAAATGACTGAATTGTATGTATAAAACCAAGAAGAAGATGGAGACAGCTTGCAACAATTACCGTAATAGCAAAACAAGAAATTTAATTCAGAACACAATAGAAAATAGCCTGGGACTCACAGCTGCAAACAAGCATATCAGTTGCTGGTAGAAGTGTGAAGGTTTGCTTCCTCCACAAATGAACACCAGTCTTTTTCTGTACTGGTGAAAGAGGTCTGATGAGTAAGTCCCCAATAAAGATCTCAGGTTTGTACAACTTGTTAAAGAAGTAGACTTGAGACAGGAGAGCTCACATTTAAGTACAGGAGTTAGTCTGTAAGGTGCCACAATTTTTTTGTTGTTTTGTTTACTCTGTTTACTCTCGGATATGCTTGCATAGATTAACACATCTACCACTTCAAAAACTTTCAGGTATAGAGTTTCCAAACCCCAGAGTGTTTATGACACAATGCAATGCAAACTATGATTCAGCTTGCCCCGGGCGGGGGTATGAAAGGAGTCTTCCTGAAGTTTGCTACTTCAGCGATCAGGTGTCCCCTGGGCAACAGAGATTTATCATTGGCTTGTCCTTTCAACTCAGGAGCACCAGAAGTAGAAATGACTACAAAGAGACATTTTAACCAATGGCCCTTCTCAGGACCCAAACGGACAGTGATATCAGTCAACATTGAAGGAATATCTTTACTTAAAGCCTTCTTCAAGAACTCTGCAATAAACCTAAATGTGACCTACTATGTGTGCAAGAAACACACGGGGCTGAAAACCAACGTCGTCCTAAGGTTCCTGGGATGCAATTAATTGCTGAATGGTGCCATCGGAAATACGGGAAGCACAGTGTTTGCCAGAACAGATCTCCAGATCCCGTCTACAGCAATGCCAGAGGAGAATAATGTTGAAATAATAACTGAGCTCAGTGACTGCACAGAGACATCTGTCTATAAACCACCATCTACAAAATTTTCCTTCGCTGAACCACCAAACCTTCAGAATAAACCTGTAAGGTTCATAACAGGTGACTTTAATAACCACAATAATTTGTGGGGCTATGAAGACAATGATGAAAGTGGAGAAGCTGTTGTGAAATGGGCAAAATCCTATCAACTATCACTCATCCATGACAGCAAATTACCAGCCTCTTTTAATAGTGGCAAATGGAGAAGAGGTTATAACCCAGACCTCATTTTTTAAAGTGAGCATGTAGCACATCAATGCTTAGTTAAAGTCAGTAGGGCAGCCAATAACCAAATACCCAACACCTCCCCATTCTATGTGAGATCACAGTTGCTGGTCGACCACAAGTTGCGACATACTGTACCAAAGAAGGTACAACTTTTAAAAGGCTGATTGGCCCAGGTTTTCAGGGGCTTTGGATGGAAGAGAGGCAGATATTAATCCGGATCCTACATCATGCGATAAGTTTATTGATGCTGTCCAGAAATGCTCTAGGGAATCTATCCCTCGAGGATGTAGGACTTCCTACATCCAAGGTCTAACACATGAAACTGTAGACCTAACGAATATTTTACCCTTTTTGATGCAAATCCACTCATTAAAGCTGGACAGCAGGTAGTGTCAGCTATCTCAGAGAACAAAAGGGAAAAATGGATTAAGCGGATAGAAGAAATTGACACGTTGCAGTAGTCAACAAGCATGGAGACTACTTAGTCATCTTAATAATGATGTAACCAAACGACCGGTACATGGCAATATCTCAACTAACCAAATTGCCCACCAGCTATTACTTAATGGGAAACCAGATTCCAGATATCTCTTCTTAGTCACCTATATAAGATATATGAATGTTTAATTCTGAACCGACTGTCTGCAATAGTAAAACCCTAGCTTATACCACAGCAAGCTGGTTTCAGACCTGGCAAAGATTGTACAGCACAAATTCTTAACACAGTACATAGAAGATGGTTTTGAACTAAAGGAAATCGCAGGTGTAGTATTTATAGATCTCACTGCAGCTTATGACACAGTCAACCATGCAGCCTTGCTAAAGATAGTCTCCCACATCACAAAGGATTTTAAATTCACAAAAATCATGGGCTGTTTATTGGAAAACTGTAGATTTTTTGTCGATTTCCAAGGACAGCGCAGCCGATGGAGAATGCAAAGAAATGGCCTCCTGCAGGGTGGTGTGCTAGCCTCCACACTGTTTAACATATTATATACTAATGATGAACCACTGCTGGAAGCCATTAGGAGCTTTCTTTATGCCGACGACATGGCGATTTCAGCACAGTGCGCAACATTTGAGGCTGTTGAGAAAAACTGACTGAGGCTTTGAATTTAATGACTATACAGTGGAATCTCAGTTAGTGAACGGTTTGGTTAACATAATATTCCATTAACAAAAGGAAATCCAGAGAAAATAGTGGCTCGGGTAACAGATTTATTTCACATAACGAAGCTTTTTCGAGCTGCTTGCGCACCCCCTGCTGCTTTCCACGGTGGCAGGAGAGTATTCAGAGCATTTCCACTCCATTTCTGGAAATTTTGTCATGTTTTTGGTGTGTTTTGGCAGCTTATAAGCTGTGTTTGGCACTTCTGGGGTGGTGAGGAAACTAACAGCTGACTGTTGGGTCATTACCAGAGCTGGTGACAAGAGGGCACAAAGTATAATTGCCGCCACCTCCGGGCCCCCACCAATGGCCGGAGGGGAGATAGTCTGTGTTTTCTCACCGTATTTTGTTACTGTTGTTGTATTGTTGTAAGCCGCCCTGAGTCGTCACAGTGAATGGGCAGCAATATAAATTCGAACAAATAAATAAATAAAAAATAAATAAGTGCAGTTTCAAATAGGAATGCATTGAAAACCAATTTCATCTGTTCCAAAGGTCAGGAAAAAAAACACCCCAAAAATCCCCACCTACTTTGTCTGTTCAAAACTCTTCATAAAGTGCACTTTGGAATTTTTTGCCACTTTATAAAGAGTTTTGTACAAATAGGTTTTTTTTGGGAGGTTTTCTGACGTCTGGAACGGATTAATTGGTTTTCAATGCATTCCTATGGGAAACCACATTTCAGTTAAAGTAATTTTCGCTGTAAGAAGCGTCCCATGGAACACATTATGTTAACCGAGATTCCACTGTATATTATAGGGATAACCAACTGAAGTCAAAATGCCTAAAAACTCAACTCTGCTTTTCATTTGAAAACCATGAGGCATCAAGAAGCCTGCAGGTGACTTGGAATGACACCAGGCTCAAACATTGCATCACTCACAAATACCTGGGAGTTACCCTGGATCAAACTCTTACTTTCAAGACCCACTGCCTTAATACCAAACAGAAGGTTTTTGCCAGGAAAAATATTCTGTGGAAAACAACAGGCACAAGTTGGGATGCCCAACCACACACATTAAGAACTTCTGTGCTAGCTTTATATTACTCTGCAGGAGAGTATGCTAGCCTAGTGTGGTGCAGATCAAAACATGCAGGGCAGGTGGATGTGGTCCTAAATGAAACAGCAAGATTGGTCACGGGATACCTAAAATCAACCCCTATACAAAAAGTGCATTACTTAGCTGGCATCCCTCCATCAAAATTCCATTGAGAAAGTGCTGCTCAGAAAGAGTGGGTCAAAGCAAGTTCCTCAGAAACACACTTACCATTTGATCACCAACCACCAAAGCAGAGACTGAAATCAAGGCATAGCTTCCTCACAACATCTGCCCCTCCAAACAATCAGCCGCCACAGACTGCCTTAGAACTATGGAAGGTGAGCAAGGAGCTACCAGATAACTGGGCAGAACCACGTGATTCTCTACCGCCTGGCCAAGAACAACCATGGCCAGTGTGGAAAGCTTTAAATAGACTGCATGCAGGGGTAGGAAGATCAAGGGCTAATCTGAGAAAGTGGAGTTTCCCTGTAGACAACAGCCTGTGTGAATACAAACTATCTCCCATATGATACAATGCACACGATGCCCCTAAACATGCACTGAGGAGGACCTTATGTTGGCAAGAGGAAATGCTGTTGAAGTGGCCCTATATTGGGCAGAGGTCATCTAGCCCTTTTAAATTCTATTTTGTTTTTAGATGTGTTAATTTTAACTTGTCAGGGGAGGTGGGAGCACAGCTGACAGCTGCGGCAGGGCCATGAAAAGCCACCACCGCCGAGCTGCCAGACTATCTTTGGCTCCCTCCCCTGGCCCGTCCAGTCAGGGGAGGTGGGAGCACAGCTGACCCGCGTTTTTCACACGGCAGGGTCGTGAAAAAGCCGCCGCCACTGGGACACTTTCTTGCCTCAGCTGGGTCGTGTCCAGTTCTTCCCTGGCTCTGTCGTGGACGTTGGGTAGCCAGGGGTATTGGGCAATCAGTATCATTATTTCACTGTTCTAATGATAGTTTTTGTATAACTTGTATTTGTGCTGTAATTTTGTAAGGTCATAAATTGTACATTTTTGGTATTTTTTGTTAACTCCCTTGTAATTGTACTGCATTGTGAATTGTATTGATTTATGTACTGTATTATATATTTATGCTGTTGTGTAGTTGTATTGTATTGATATTGATGTGTTGTTGCCGCCTTGATTCGGTCTTGGCCGAGAAAGCCGGGGTATAAATTAAAATTGAAATTTTAAGACGTCTACTTATGTTTAATTTACTACACCAAGGCATTTGACTGTGTGGACCACAATAAAATGTGGCAAGTAATTAAAGAGATGGGAATACCAGAACACCTTATATGTCTCATGAGAAATCTATACATGAGTCAAGAAGCAACAGTTAAGACAGGATACAGAATGACAGAGTGGTTTGGAATAGGAAAAGGAGTAAGACAAAGCTGCATTTTGTTACCCTGCCTATTTAACTAATACACAGAACACATAATGCAGGAATGAATTAATCAAAAGTTGGAATTAAAATCGCTGGGAGAGACATCAACAATTTGAGATATGCATATGACACTACTAATAATTGCAGTAATTGAGGAAGACCTAAAGAACTGTTGTGAATGTGGGGTTTTCATAAGCTGTATCCCATAATCATCATAATTATAATGAAGAAAGGCTTCACATATCTCGTTTTGCATGTAAGTCTATCTCATATATTTGTGTCACCTTTAAAGATGCATTACTGAAATGAATGAACATTTGCACAATATTCTAATTTTTCAAGTTTCACCTGTAACTTTTACCTCATTTATTTGTGTGGAAAAGATGCCTGCGAAGGACCTAATGTTTTATGGGAAGATGTGTGTCACAGAAGTGAGATGTGTCACAGACGCAAGCACAAGTTCATTATTCTTTAGTCTCTACAGTGGTTAACTATGACTAACCTTGGCACTCCAGCTGTTCTTGGACTTCAATTCCCAGAAGTCCCAAGGATAGCCACCAGGGCTCTAGGGTATCTACAAGTGTAAGTGTCATCCTTGTCTCTGGTAGAGGATGACTTTGGTCAGCTTTATAATAGCAGCCTAGACAGCAATTTCCTTTAAAGGGAAATTTAGAAAGATGTGTATCAGCAATATTTTGCATAGAAACATAAAACACTAGTGAGGTGTGTATGATCAGAGTACAGATTTTCATCTACCTCTTCAGTGCTACCCAAGCAGAGTTCTCAAGGCCTACTGAACAGCAATTTAAGACACCCACCCCCACCACCTCCACAGTAGTTAATGCCCATTCTTGCATCCTTACCTCTCTGTTATCTTTATTACTAAATACAGATTTCTTGCCGGGTCCCACAATCAGACTTTTCCCTTTTTTCACAAGGTCTTTGGTGATGTCTTTTTCTCTATCTGAGGCAAGCAGAAGACATTTCAGGACATGTTCCAGGTTGCTATCTGTTGGAAGCTGAACAAAGGCATGAGCCTGCCTGCGTTTCCTCACCACTTCAATGCTGTGTCTCTGAATGGTGACATTGGCCATACCAAAGATGTCCTTCAACATGTTGCAGAGAATTTCAGAGGGATATTTGGGGTTCAGGTTCCCAATGTAGAGAGCATAGGAAGGTACCTGCTCAAAATGATCTCCCTCCTTCTCCTCTTCCACTTCATCTTTTGCTTCTATCAAATCGGCCTCTGGCACCTGCGTAACTTCAACAACTTGCACTGCACATTCTGTTATGACCTCTGTGGCTGTTAATTCCATTCTCAGACTTCAAAATAGTCTGAAAACATTCCAGAAGCAGGACTGGGAATTGATCTTACTCCTCATCGGCCTATTGCTGGCAGAGCACAGAAGAGCATGTTGTCTCATTAAGTTTACATTGGGCTTTTTTTCTTCATTAGTAGTGTATGATGGGAGAACTGGTACTTCCTTCTGGTTTAATACTAGGGATGAGGCAGAATCAGAGCACTATCTCTACAGGAGCTGAGGCAGCCACAGTATGTTGTCAAATCCTGTGTAAAAACAATTCATAAACCTGTATCGTGTTCAGGCAGATGTGAGATTTATGGTGAGAACAATGATTTGTCTCAGTGTGATAGGACTCCTGAATGGTCCTCTCTCTTATACTTAGAAGAAGCTCAATTAGATGTAAGAGCAGGGGTAGAAATCCAACATCTCCCATATCTTTC
Source organism: Bradypodion ventrale (assembly GCA_035047345.1). Classification (NCBI taxonomy): domain Eukaryota; kingdom Metazoa; phylum Chordata; class Lepidosauria; order Squamata; family Chamaeleonidae; genus Bradypodion; species Bradypodion ventrale. Next base: position 37,383,124 of record JAWDJE010000008.1, read on the forward strand.
TTGTCTCTTTGGAGCATCTATTTTTAAAAAATCTCAGAAAGGAGAAGGAAAGGTTACCTACCTGTAATCGTAGTTCTTCGAGTGGTGACCTGTGCATTCATACTAATGGGTTGCTCACGCGCATGCGCAATAGGCCAGCTCTTCCAAGCTAGTTTTTTCTTTCTAGAAGAAACCCTATAGTCATGTCTAGCGCAGGACCCCGCCCTCCACTCCTCAGTTTCATTTGTATTGATGCCTTAGGCTAGGACAGGTCTACAATGACAAGAGAGGGGAGGTAGGGCGTGATATATGAATGCACAGGTGACCACTTGAAGAACTACAGTTACAGGTAGGTAATCTTTCCTTCTCCTTCATGGTCTCGGTGCATCCATACTAATTGGTGAGTAGCGAGCTTTGACTTACTGGAAGGCGGGCTTGTCATTGCAGAACAGTGGAGAGGACCTGTCTGCTGAAGGTAGCCTGCTGGGACTGTCTCACATTCAACTGGTAGCGTCTCATGAAAGTGGAAGGTTGAGCCCATGACGCAGCTTGGAAGATATAATTTTAAACTGTTTTTTAACTGTTGTACGCCGCCCTGAGTCGGGTTCGCCCGAGTGGGCGGCATAAAAATGTAAGAACTAAATTAAATTAAAATTAAAATCATGCAGGGCGACGGATGTGGAAATGGCTCTAGTAGAGTGGGCAGCAGTCCTTCTGGAGGACCCTGATGTGCCAGTCTGTAGGAAAGGGTTATAGCTTCCGTGACCCATTTGGAGAGGCGTTGAGATGACACTGGCAAGTCCTTCTTAGGGCCAAAGTAGCAGACAAAAAAAAATATGTGTTTTTTCTGAAAGTCTTAGTCCTTTCCAAATAAAAGGTCAAAGCTCTTTTGATGTCCAATGTATGTAGCATTTTTCCCACTCTGATGTAGGTGAGGAGAAAAAAGTTGGTAGGGTGATGGGCTGTTGAAGGTAGAAGGTTGAGACCTTAGGCAAAAAGGAAATGTCTGGGTGCAAAACCACCTTATCTGCAATTTTTTAAAAGTATGGCTGATCTGCCCAAAGGGCAGTAAGTTCATTGACCCTACGTCCTGAAGTAATAGCTAACAGGAAGGAAGTCTTAAAAGTAAGGGGGTGTAAGCCTGCAATAGCCATGGGTTCAATGGGTTTTGAGGTCAATTGATCCAAAACAAGTGGTAAGGACCATTGAGGCGGTGGCCTACACATATCTGGATAGGTATTCCTTAATCTCTTAAGAAATTTCTTTAAAGTAGGATCTTTAAAAAAAACAGGAGAATCCTGGGGCTGGTGAGCAATAATTGCTGACAGGTAAACTCTGAGAGAGGATATAGAGAGACCTATTTTAAACTTAAAAGGAATTTGAGTGGAGAGATGGGGTGGGGGAACACGGCAGCCTTTCCAAGAGTCAGGATAAATTGTTGAAATTTTGCCCACTTGTAAGCGTAAGCCTTCCTGGTGGATGACTTGGTAGAGTCATCCAGAATCCTCATGAGCATTGGAGAATCCTCCAAGCTGCCAGCCGAAGGGCTTCTCTGGATGGAGAATCCCTTGAGTACCCAGAGATAAGAGATCGTGGCATCTAGGTAGATGCTGTTGCTCCCTCGAAATGTCATGGAGAGTGGTGAACCATGTATGCCTGGGCCACCACGGGCAAGTCCTTCTTTGTTTGCATCTAATTAATTACAACTAAATATAAAAGTAAGAAAACAGTTCTGTATATTTATGACACACGGGAGTCTGAAGGAGCATGACCCAGCTACGCGGCGGAAAAATGGAACGGAGGAGCGGAGGGCAGGGTGCTGGTGCTAGGCATGATGGGATAGGGTTTCTTCTAGAAAGAAAAAAAACTATCTTGGAAGAGCCGGCCAATTGTGCATGCGCACAACCAACCCATTAGTATGGATGCACAGAGACCACGAAGGAGAATCATGTTTCCATGGGATGCAAGTCTCCTCTAAAACATGATGTATCTACACACTAATTTTTTTGAGTAAAGACCCCTTCTGCCTTTTTCTAATTGGAAGTGCCATTTCCACTTTAAGTGGAAGGACAGGTTTTTCATCTTCATGTCATTCTTCATTGCAGAAGAATGTTAATCAGACCACGTAAGTTGGCCACCCTCTGCAGGACACCTCTGTCATGCTGGAGCGGATAAAGGTTCACATAATCTTTTATTAACTTTTTATATGAAATGATGACCGAACAAAGTGTTTGCTCTCTCCTCTCCACCAAAGGTTCATTTTCTAGCCGAACCTTGGCAACATTTATGTAGTTTCCGTACAATATGTATAATTTTGTACTTAAGCTGTATCATTAAGATCAAGCCACCTCCATTTTGCACCTTTTTTCAACTGTTATGTTATTGCACTCAAATAATTTGGTATGACCCTACGGTTCTGGGAGCTACTTGTTAGGTGGTGTTCTTTTTTAATAGAGATGTTGTGTAAAAAAACAAATACCTCAGCATTGAAGAATTTTGAGTCTGGGAAAGGGCTTTGGTCATCAAAACTGAACAGAGGTTATTTCCTTCTACACACAAATCCATCTGTCTTTCCTTTCTCACTTCATTTCAGAATAACATACATTTACTGTTGTTGTTAAACAACTTGGGCCAACTTACCTGAAATTTACTGGTAGATCTCTATCTGCCTTTCGGCTACAGAGTTGCTCCCATGTCATGGTGATCCATACCCAGAATGCTTAATCAGATGACGTAAAGGAACATGAAGGATATTACTGCATGAGAATAGTGTGCCTTCAGTGACTCAACCTGCTGTACAACTGAACAGCTGTTACACTAGCCACAACGAATCCTCCTCACAAATTTAACAGCTCCTTTCACTCAACTTACCATGGAAGAATTGGGTGATCATGCTAGACTAAAAAGCTTTGCTTCCTCCATCATTTCTCTTACATGTGCTGTTACAACTCTTCAACAGGGCTTGAAATTGTGAGGTCATAAATGTCTTTGCTACAGTTCTAACCTGTGTTCACAGCTGATCTCACACTGCAGAATGGGGAACACATCTCCAAAGGGCAAACAGTATCTGTCTGTCCATTGGGGAAAGGGAGATGTACTTCAGTTGCTTCAATCTGAACTGCTAAGTACCATAGCAAGAGCACTACAGAAACAAGCAGGAACATATTAGCGCTCTGGCAAGTAAGTAAATGTATTGCATCAACTAGGGAAGAAGTGTGTGTGCATGTGTGTTCATTTTGCTCATAAGCAGTGTAAGTAAGCCATATATAGGCTTCTTTTATCCCAGTAGTAGTAATAATAATAATTTCACGTCAGAAATTATTCTGGGTTGAAAGGATTTTTGCGGAAGAAACTCCGCTCAGAGAATGCCCAAATGAGGCTCCTTTCATGTCCCCAAGAGCTGAGACAGAGATGCCGGGGTGTTCAATCCAACATGCAGTACCCGGGTCTCGAACTACTGATTTGCCAGCCTTCCAGCTAACAAGGCAAGCTTCCTTAACCACTGAGCCACCACAGCCCCCTTTTATCCCAGTAAAAACTTATTAACATGTCACTGCCTGTCTTCAAACTAAACTAGATAAAGGTAAAGGTTGCCCTTGCTTGAAAGCCATTTGTATCTTACTCTAGGGTTCGGTGCTCATCTCTTTTTATAGGCAAAGAGCCAGCAGATGTTTCTGTGGACATGTGGCAGGCATGACTAGACACCGGTATGCATGGAATGCATGGAATGTTACCTTCCCACTGAAGTGTTATCTATCTACTTGCAATTTCTTTCTTTTGAACTGGTAGGTTGGCAGGAGCTGGGACAGGAGCTCACTCCATCATGCACCACTCGTCAAGTTCAGCATCTAAGCCACCACAGTCCTCAAACTAAACTACCACATTTAAAACTACTGTTCATTTCCCATAAGGCTGGATTAGGTAAAATGAGCGGTTTGGGTATCTAGCTGTGGAGCCAACTGTGCCTCTTTGATAGAGGCTAGATTTTATGATTCATAGGGTCCCTTCCAGCTTTGCAGTTCTACGGTAGTGATTATGATGATGACAATAACAACAACAACAACACATTCCTCATCACTGACTATAAAAGTTAAGACTGATGGGAAGGGTAGTTCAATAACAACTGTAGAGCTGAATCTTGCACACAGTGATTTCTGCATCACCACACGGCTGCCCGCGTAGTGATGAGGTGTGGGCGTTATGCCCATGCCTCACCCGTTGCGGGAGCTGCACTGGCTGCCGGTATGCCTCTGGGTGCAATTCAGGGTGCTGGTGATGACCTTGAAAGCCCTACATGGTAGTGAACCAGGGAACTTAAGAGACTGCGTTACCCCAAGGACATCTGCCCATCCCACCAGAGCAGACTGGAGAGGCTCCTGATGGTTCCATCAGCTAGAGAGGCTCGCCTCTCTAGCACTAGGAGGGCCTTTTTGGCATCTGCTCCAGCCCTGTGGAACCTCCTGCTGACCAAGCTATGTCCCCAGGCAGAGCTTTTACCCTTCAGGAAATATCTTAAAACCTGTCTTGCACAGCATGTGTGGGATGCTGCCTGAGCAGTAGCCACTCCGTGTTGGCTTATATAATGGCCACCTGGGCTTTCAGTTTTTAAATCTAATGTTGTGGTTGGGGAGGGTAATTTAATATTTTGAATATTTTAAGTTTTAACGGTTTTTAAGTAAGGTTCTTGTGATTTTATTGTTGTTTGATGTTTTTATATTTGTGAGTCACCCTGGTGAGAGGGCGGCAATATAAATTTAACCAACCAACCAATCAAATAAATAAATAAATGTATTGCCAAAGTAGGTTCAAGAATGTTATGTAGTTTTCGGTGTGCTCTGGATAAGCACAAATAAGGTACTTAATAAAAAAATTGACCCCAGGTCCTTTTAAGAAGGCCTCAGTTGGAAGGAAATACATTTGGAATGGACAACTGTCCTTATCCTTACCTTAGCAAAAATTGCAGGTACTGTATGTCTGGTCTCATTTAAAATGCATTTACCATGAAATGGGTCAACACATATGGTACACCTGTAATGCACAATCCAAGAAAATGTACTGGGGCCAATGCATATAATATTTTAATTGTAACCTAATACATTGGAAATTATTATGCAGACAAGGTTAATCAGTATGCGGATGACACTCAGTTGTACATATCGGCCCATGGGGACCCCAGTGATGCTGTCAAAGTCCTTTCCAGGTGCCTGGAAGTTGTTGGAGTCTGGATGGGGGCCAACGGGCTACAATTGAATCCCAGTAAGACTGAGTGGCTATGGATAAGGGGTCCTGCGTTATCCCGGAGCTACCATCTTTGGTTCTGGGTGGGGCTATTCTGCCCCAGACAGACCCAGTGTGCAACTTTGGGGTTCTCCTGGATTTGCTGCTGCTGCTAGAAGAACAGGAGGCGGCCGCGGACAGGAGGGCTTTCGGCCAACTTCGGGTGATTCGCCAGTTGCGCCCGCTCACGCTCTGGTGACCTCCTGACTAGATTATTGTAATGAGCTCTACATGGGGCTGCCCTTGACGACCATTTGGAGACTACAGCTGGTCCAGAATGCGGCAGCCCGAATGGTGAGGGTGTGTGGGCATTATGCCCATGCCTCACCACTGCTTCAGGAGCTGCACTGGTTGTCAGTTTGTCTCCGGGTGCAATTCAAGGTGCTGGTTTTGACCTTTAAAGCCCTATATGGTAGTGGGCCAGGATACCTAAGAGACCGCATTGCCCTGAGGATGTCTGTCCATCCAACCAGAGCAGACCAGAGGGGCTCTCTAATTGTTCCATCAGCCAGAGGGGTCCGCCTCTCTGGCACAAGGAGGAGGGCCTTCTCCGTGTCTGCTCCGGCCCTCTGGAACCTCCTGCTAACACATCTCCGGACGGAATTGCTGCCTTTCAGGAAAGAACTTAAAACCTGGCTGGCGGGCCAAGTGTGGGGTGCAGGTGGAAAGATAACCTCCATTGGGTGGCTGATATAGAAGATAATTCTTTCCCCCATGGTCCCTTTGGTGCCTGCACCCTTTTTAGGGGGTGGGTAGTTTTAAGTAACTTTAACCTGTTTTTATCTGGGATTGTTAACCGCCCTGAGTCGGCCTTGGCTGAGTGGGCGGTATAAAAATCTAACAATTAAATTAAATTAAATCAAATCAGACTTGTTTGTTTTTATTCTGCTTCTAAACCCACCCTTTCAATATTCCCTTCTTTTCCCTGTTTAAAAGTAAAAAGATTGTCATTTACTTACTGTATATGGAATGAAGAAAAATGACTGGAAATTGATGTCATTCTCCCATCTTAGATTACGCTGACGTTGGAATTGTGTCACAGATTTTCCTAATTAGCTCAGAGCCCCTAAAATTCAGGCATCAATAGTGATTTGGGCAGACTATCACACTGTCCACATCTCACAATATCTTAGATAAGCTCTTGAATTTGTTGCTTTTTATGATTCTTGGTTCCATTTAGAAGACAAACCACAGTTGAGTTCCAGCCATCCATTTTCTCTCTCTTTTATTTATAAACAAAATCAACAGAGGTAAGTGCAGAAAAGAATATTGGCAGGGCCCTTCCTCTTACCTGCTATAGGCAGTACTTACAGAAATGGAATTCTGCAGCCAGGCAGTAATAGCAGAGTCAGGTGCCCCCCTCAACCCAAGGCTATACCAGACAATCCAGATGAAGGCTGAAACGTGCTAGTCCATTGCACTGCAATGAGTTGTGATTCCTTCCTGCATTTGGCTTATTGCCTGTGAATTTTCATTGCTTGTTTTAGATACTTTTATTTGCATTTTCAGCGTAAAGTTATTTAGAATTCCTTCTTTCGAGCAAGTCTAAAATGTCTCACTTCCACAAGGGGCTAGGGAGAAAGGAAAACCATCCAAAGGAAGGGCAGCAAAACAAGTGACTTGGTGAAAGAGAGAAGTGCGTACAAAAGAGATTGCACCTTATGCTGTACCATGCCCAGTTTATGGTGTAGGAATCAAACACCAAAGGTGAATGAATAGGTTCGTAGCACCCATTTCCATGCATCTCAAAGGAAGGGGCAAGTTGAGAAGTCTGTTCTGGAACAGTGGAGAAAACCCCACTGCTTTTGCTTTCTGGCAGCAAAGAAGGCTTCAGTCATGGATCTGGCGAGAAGGCGAGCTTTGGGGCATCAGTTTGTTACTTTATTTTCCTATATTTCACCTGCCAGCAGCACAAGCCCTCTACTATGGGACAATGGGGCCAACTGCTCAAGTGCTGTAAAAAATAAATACAGTAAAACATTTTCCAGAATACATACAAACAAAACAATTCATGTTCCTCTGCTTGAGTTGGAAGAAGAACAAACCATCTTAAACCCTTCTCCCCATCCAGTCCGCATTTGTCAGCTAAATGCAGCATAAACTGGAGGGGAACGTTAAATGGTTTCGCCACTGAATAAGAAACATTTAATTCCCCAGGAAAAAAGTTAAAACAGTTGCCATTTCAATAGCAAGTAGAAAAACATTTCAGATTTGAGTAACGAAGTTGGGATGTTTAGTGTCTGACCTGACACTCAAGTAAAAGATCCTCCTCATTCCTTCTAGCTCGGTTGGAGAGACATAATAGTAGTGGGTGGTGATGATGATTCTAACGCAGATTCACTGTTCTGTCCTTTACAATTTTTCTCTCCTTATTCCAACATTACTGTCGTTTATGCCGGCAACACATGGAAATGGTTGGCTCAAGACCTCCACAGAGGTGAGAAGATATATCTATACCCAAATAGGAGGGTTAAGAAGGTGTTGGGGAGAGGGCATAATTCAACCTCAGGTACCCAAAGGGAGTGAACAATCTGGTTAGCAGCAGCAGCTGCTTTTCTCAGCCCAGAGCTTGCAGTCATTTCTGTTTGGCACAGATAAAGGGACATCTCCGCCTGTTAATACCCATTTTGAGTCAAAAAAGCATTGTTGATGAAGCCCGAAGAAGATTCTTGAGGACAGTAAAACAACTTGCTCCATATGAAAAAGAAGGGCCAAACAGCCAAGTGGGACATGTAGCTGGGGCAGCGCTTCATAGACAGAAGGAGAAATCTTGTGAAGTGGACTGTGGTCCCAAACTCTGCTATCAGACAGCAGAAGAAAAACTCGATCCTTTATACCACAAAGTCTGTGAACAAATCTTAGTTGATGGTCTGAGGTATGCAAAGTCTTCCTCTAAGACACCTCCCCTGTGTTGGCAAAGAAGGTGTACTTGTACCATTGTGATAAGATGGCTGAGGAACGTAGGTATGAGTTACCTGCCTGTGTGGGGAGCTGAGAGCACCGCTTTGGCCAACATGGCACCAGGTGAGTTTGTCTCCTCTTCAGAACTTGCCCTGTTTCAACTTGTCAATGTGGTAGGTGAGCTTCAGTGCTGGTCCCAGCTTCAAGCCCATGTACTTCATCATCATGTCACTACGCAATAAAAGCAAAGCTTTGCCGTCGATTTCCTGGAAGCACAGAACAGAAAGGACTACATTGGTGAGGTGACTTGCCAATCCTTGCACTGCTAGCATGGCCAGAAACAAAAAACAAAAGAGTTCAACTGTATACAAATTAAAACTTAAAAACAAACAAACAAACAAATAAATAAACTGGCACTAGATTGTGATAATACTAAATTAAAATTCAAATCACTTTATTACAGTCATTGAGCAGCACGGTTAAAAAGGGTTTAAGTACACGAGATGCAATAAAAATGTACCACCACAAATGTATTTATTTGAGTTGAAATAGAATAGAATAAAATTAGTTCTTAAAATTGGTGCTACATTTGGGCTAGGTAATGGAATGGCACCTCTTTGAATCTGAATTAAAAAGAATAAAACAACACAGATTTATACGGAAAGGCAGCTGATTGTGATAATACTATGGCAGGGTTGGACTTCATATTAATAGCAGCTACGCAGAATACTGGCTTCTATACCTTCGTTTAAAATGTCTTACAGTACCACAACATGGTAAGAAATTTGTCATCATCCTCACTTTGTACAACCTGTTTTGCAGGTGTTGGATTGCAAGTTCCACCACTGCTCACCACAGCATCTGTGTGGTGATGGTTTAGCCAGATATGGAGACTTGGCATAAACAACATCCCGTACAAGGCAGAAAGTTTTGTTAGACTCTAGCTCTGTGCAGAGTGAGAATACCATCTGTTGGGCAGCAGCACTTATAAACAGAAAATAATACTTCTCTTGATCTACCCAACCAGAAAACCAGGCTCCTTGAAGAATCATATTTACATGTTTTCGAAAGAGATCTGCATGGGGGCCCAGCTGGGGATCAGCTTCTCTCACAAACTGCATGACGTCTTCCACTGTCCAGGCAGAAGGGTCCCAAGCGCCAAACCGTGAGGTGTCTCGGGAACCAAGGTATCGATCAGACCCTAAAATGGTAAATATATAATCTTACATCCTGATAAAGCAGAAGTACATTGTTCTGTATTAAGGATGTTTCTTGGCAGTCTTTATAAAAATGACAATTTTTTGTCAATGTTACTGTTTGATTTATACTGAACACTTCTATACGATCAAATTATTATTTATTATTTATTAGTTCAAATTTATATTGCCACCCACTCGTCGTAGCGACTCAGGGCGGCTTACAAACAATACATTATAATACAATATGTTGATGGGGGCTCAGGGGGAGGGGCCGTGAAATCCTCAACCTGCCCTGGCTTTTTCTCCCCCCGGCCGTTGGTGTTATGAAATTACTCTTCCTCTCACCACATTTGGGAAATAATACTATGAAACACAGAGTTCTAAGGTTATTCATTTCCAGTTGTCAGAATTACTTTATTGAGAGTCCTCCTGGATTCTGTCCGTTCATCCTTCCAATCCACCTGCACCTGCCACTGTTCTATTCTTCTTCCATGTCTAGCTGTTTCTCTACTTGTTTCTCTTTAGTTACTCCTTCAGAAAAGGAGGACAATAATGAGAGGGGAAGAACAGTGCCACTTCTCAAATCTAGGCTAACAAATTTAAAGAAATAAAACTAGCAGGGCCATTGTACCAAATTTTCATTGACATTGTCTGCTAAATCAAATACCTGATGCATTATCTCGAGTGGCAGTTTTACATATACTGTACAGTGGAACCTTGGTTAATGTAATTAATGCGTTCTCTGGGACGTTTCTTACAGCAAAAATTACTTTAACTGAATTTCCCATAGGAATGCATTGAATGCAATTTCCCATAGGAATGCATTGAAAACCAAAATTCTTTAACAAAAACACAGTTTCTCATAGGAATGCATTGAAAACCAAATAATCCGTCCTGGAAAAAAATTCCGTAAACTGAACCACTATTTTCTATGGGTTTCCTTTTGTTATGCGATTTTTATGTCAACCGAGCCGTTTGTTAACTGAGATCCTACTGTATGTGTGTAAAGGGTGAAGACTGTAAACAGCAGGGAAATTGGAAATGCAGAAAACTACAAGCGTTTTTGATTAGTCTGCTACTATTAACAAAACAGTAACATCTGTAGACACAGACCGCACTGGCTCTTTGGCTATAAATGGAAATGAGCACTGAACCCTAGAGTTGGATACAACTTGCTTTCGAGCAAGGGTCGCCTTTACTAACATTAAAAACATTGTTACAATGATGTCCTATTATCTTTCTCTTTGCTATAATTACTTTGGTTAAACACTTTAAAATGAACAATCCCAGAAATTATACAGCAGGCACGTAATCACGGTCTCTCTAGCCATCCATGTGACCAACCAGAATGCAGCAATTACGTGAGGAAGCAGGATTTTCCACAGCCCATGTTTCACTAAGCTCACAAGCATGTTTTGATCTTCTTCTTTGTTAGTAATACCAGAAACACAAGGTGGAAATAGAAATGCTTTAGAGACAAGGTGATTCTGCTGTCTTACCTCCAGCACTAAGTCTATGCAAGGCAGAGTTACCACACTGAGTGAGGCTTGAGGGCTGATGAAGATGCCGGTATCCCTGCAGTCGGTAGTCTCTCGAGCTCCTGCTGGCAGTGGATGCATTGACAACATTTAAGGCAGAGTCCATAGGGTCCAGACGAGGCTCCAAGGGACCGGGGAGGCCATCACTCAAAATGAAAGTTTCACCTGGAAGACACACAACCCTCAGATGCTAGCTACTGTCTTGCTGCGGCACAGAATAGTGAACCAAACAGCAGTCAGAGCTAGGTTTCACCCAGTTAAAAACCTTGAAAGGAAGTTGGTGTGTGTGTGTGTTACTTCTCTCACATCCCAGCATCATGCCTATATCCACCAATTCAGATTCCTTGTAAATTATGCTTCATATTTCATGTTTATGTTTTGCCATTGAAGGAATATTCACCCAGGCCACATGCATTGATTCTGGTAGTTCTCCTGAACCTTTTTTTAAACTAAAGGCTAACAAACATTTTTATGTGCAATCAAAGCATTTGCTTTGGCCTATCATGGAGGGAAGGTATTAGGATGTGGTTATAACGTTGGGGGGACTGTGGTGGCTTAGTGGTTAAGATGCTGAACGTGATGAATGGAAAGTCGGCAGGTCAGCAGTTCTAGACCCAAATGCTATACATTGGAGTGAGCTCCCATCTCTGTCCCAGCTCCAGCCAACCTAGCAGTTCAAAAGCAAGAAATTGAAAGTAGATAAATAGGTACCACTTCAGTGGAAAGGCAACAGCGTTATGTGCACACCGGTGTCTAGTCATGCCTACCACATGTCCATGGAAACATCTGCAGACGCAGACAGCACTGGCTCTTTGGCTATAAACGGAGATGAGCACTGGACCCTAGAATCAGATACGACTGGCTTTCAAGCAAGGGTAACCTTTACCTTTACTTATAAGGAGTTATCAACCTTTAAAAGTCAGGGGCCAGGTCACGCTCCCTCAGACAGCTTCGGAGGCTGGACAGCCATTTTGTCCTTCCTTCACCACATGGCACTTCTGGGTGTGGCATACCTGTCAACCACGGCTCCGGACAATCCGGGACCTGCACACAACTGTTATTCTCCATAAAGGATGCAAATGACCCCAATAGAGGAGGAGATATCCTTCTCTCACTGATCTTGGAATTAGGCTTAGAGCTAGTCTTCATGTTGTTTCTATCTCATACTAGCAGAGGTTGCCCAGTGTTGCCGGGCTGTTTTAAATTGTGTTGTAAGGGATACTTTTTTGGTAATTTATGTAAAAAAGAGGTGTGTTGGTGGTTAGGGGTGGTTTTGGGTGTGCACAACAACCACCACCCATACAATACCACTCCAACCACCAACACACACATTAAAAATTCCTGGCAAGGCAGGAGTGGGGTGTGTGTGTGTGTGTGTGTGTGTGTGTGTGTGTGTGTGTAAGTGTGTGTGTGTGTGTGTGAGAGAGAGAGAGAGAGAGAGAGAAGCAGTGTGTGTGTGTGAGAGAGAGCAGTGTGTGTGTGTGTATTGTCCCCCCAAACCCAGGGGACACAGCAGAGAGGGGTTCCCCCCCCACAGGATACCCCATTATTAAAGAGAAATAGCCAAGCTGTTTCTTCTCTTTTAAAACGGAGTGTTTGGGAGGGGGGGTGGATTCATTCTCCTTCGTATAGTTTGTGTATCCCCACTATTGGGTTATGCGCCTGCGCAGAACGCTGATCGGAGGCTTGAAAAGCTATTGGTCAAAAGTTTTGGCGGTAAGACCGCCCACCGTACCGCCCACCCTGAGGCGCCCGCGCGCCATTTTACCTCAGTTCTCTTCTTTCCGTCGTAGCAGCAGGACGATCGTTGAGAGCTTCCTCAATTTTTTTCGCCCTCCTGAGGGAAAGTCTTTTGGTTAACTCTAAATAATTTTTTCGGTGATCTTGTCCTTCGGGCAGGATTGCCACCCGGTGCTGTTTCTTCCTCCTGGTGGACTCAGTTGCCTACTCACTCCGGTCACCGTTTCCCCCCTCAAGGGGGTGGCGGCTGGCCTGCCCTTCGGGGTGCTCGCCTTCTCGAACCTTCCGTTGGAAGAAATTTTTTTTGATGGCTGCAGCCTTCAAGCAGTGTTCTGCTTGCCTCAAGAAGTTCCCTGCCTCCGACGGGCATAGCCTCTGTCTTTTTTGCCTGGGAGAATCTCACCAGAGCCAGTCCTGCACTCACTGTAAGAACTTTACCCGACTTGCAGTGCAGAACCGGAGCAACCGGCTGAAAGTTCACCTTATGGAGCTCGGTTTGGCTCCCGCCTCGGCTGCCTCGACTTCTGCTGGTGCCTCCCAGCCCCCTCCGCTTCCTGCTTCTTCTTCAACTCTTTCCATCAGGAAGAAGAAGAAGAAGGATAAAAATGGGGAGAAGAAGAAGAAACACGGGTCGGAGAAAAGGCGATCTCTCCCGCCTACGCCTCGCCCTCCCATCTCTCCGGGGCCTTCGCCTCCCTTTTCGGTCGCGAGATGTCCTTCACCCGGATCTTCGATATGGGGCGGATGGTCCTCTTCGGGATCTCCTGAAAAAGGTTGCAGGGCTGGGGCTCCAGCTCGCACACTGCAGGTCCTCCCGTCTCCTCCTCGTGGTAGGGGCCGTTCACCCACGAGGCAGGCGTCCGTCTCCCCGAGGCCTAGGACTCCAACAATCGATGACCCGGCACCCACCATGCCGGCCACCGTTTCGTCCCCGATCCTTCCAGCCACCGTTTCGTCGGCCACCGTTTCGTCCCAACCATCGGCGGCTGATGCATCCCAGATGGAGTTCTTTAAAGGGATGTTCGAGGCCATGGCAAAATCGTTTGCCCAGCAGTTCAAGGCCTCCATGCCTGCGGCCTCTGCGGCTCCGGTGCCGACCACCGCAAGCCCCAGGGATGTTGGTCCTACTGTGGCTCCACCGACCTCACGAGGGTCGAGTGTCCGCTCCGCTGGCCCACCCATATCGTCTTGGTGTGGTCCAGACGTCGATGCGGTGGACTCCCATCCCGTCGACCCGCCCAGGCCGTACTGGCGCGGTCCCGACGTGGATACCAGGGTTCCCCCCTCGTCTTCCGAAGACTCCAGCGCGTCTTCGGAGGAGGACGAGGGGGACGTCGACAAGACCCCAGACCAGGCCATCGGCGCGGTTGACCCACCGCGTGGTGAGGATCAACGCTCGCTCACGGCAATGCTGACACGCCTGGGGACCGCCCTGAACCTGAAAGTGGACCAGCCACCACTTGAGGGCGAGGACCAAATGACCGCCAAACTTGACAGACGGGCGATCCGACCGGTCCATATTACCATGCTCCCATCCATGTTGACGTCAGCGAAGGCAACATGGAAGAAGCCAGTGTCATCCCACTCCGTTTCGTCCAGACTCGACGGCATGTACAGAGTCCTGGACGAGAACGTTGAGTTCCTCCAAGCACACCCCCTGCCGAACTCGTTGGTGGTCAAGGCCTTCCAGCATAGGACGGCCACCAGCGGTTTTCCGGTACCTTCGACTCCGGAAGGGAAGAAGCTGGACGCGGTGGGACGCAAGTTCTACGCCACCGGTTCCCTCTTCCTCTGAGCCGCCAATTACTCGGCTGCCATGGGCCTCTATCAGTCCCACCTCTGGGAGCAGGTGAAGGTCCTGGCGGCGAAGCTACCCGCCGAGGCTCAGAAGGGTTTCGACGCACTGGCGACCGAAGGGGATTTTCTGTCGGAGCAGCAGATGAGGACGGCCAGGCACATCAATTATTACGCGGCTAAGGACATGTCTTCTGCCATTTTCCTCCGTCGTCATGCCTGGCTCAGTGGCACCTCCCTCGATGATGCAATGGAAAAGCTCATCGAGGAGTTCCCTTTCAATGGGCAGGGCCTGTTCGGACAGGACACCGATAAGGTCCTGAACGAAATGCGGCAAATGAACTCGACGGCCAAGTTCCTGGGGCTTACCATGCCGGCTCCGCCTGCCAGGCCACGATTCCAACCCTTCACGCGTCGGTATCAGGGAAACCCGCAGCAACAGGGTGGCTCGACGGATCAGCCCAGGCCCGGCCCCTACAAACAGCGGCGCCAACACAATCACGTTACCAGCCTTATGGGCAGGGCAAGCGTTCCAACGCGAAGTCCATGTCCCGAGTTTGAAACCGCGATGGCCAAGTCTCTCTCGCTCCACCTCCCATACCTTCCCCTCCGGAATTTTCTCCAGGTGTGGTCGGGCATCACGGACGACCGGTGGGTCTTAAAGATCTTATCCGCTGGTTACACCATCGAATTCGTGCGGGTGCCTCGGGTAGGAAGACATCATTTTACCCCCTCGTCCCCCCATTTGGAGGAAGAAATATCAACTCTTCTGTCCAAGGGAGCCATCGAGCGGGTAACACCGCCCGACTGGGACAACGGCTTCTACTCGAGGTACTTCGTGGTTCAGAAGAAGGACGGAGGACTTCGCCCAATTCTGGACCTGCGCCGCCTGAACAAGTGCATCCACACCAGGAAGTTCCGGATGGTGACCCTACAGACCGTCCTCCCCCTCATCAACAAAGGGGACTGGTTCACAGTCATAGACCTCAAGGATGCTTACTTCCATGTCTCCATCCTCGAGGATCACAGGCGGTTCCTCCGCTTTCGCATCGGCGATTCTGTGTACCAGTACCGGTGTCTACCGTTCGGTCTGGCCACGGCACCGAGGGTCTTCACCAAGACCCGGTGGCTGCTTTCCTCCGTCAGCGGGGAATCAGGGTCTTCCCGTACATCGACGACTAGCTGATTGTCTCCCCCACCAGCTCGTCATCCATTCGGGACACACAATTCACGGTCCACCTCATGGAGAGTCTTGGCCTCAGGATCAACTTCTCCAAGTCGAAGTTGATTCCTTCTCAACGCGTCGAGTACATTGGAGCGGTACTCGACTCGCTTGCTACCAGAGCCTTCGCCCCCCAGAAACGCTTGCAGGACATTGCACATGGGGTGAGCGACTTTCGCACCAAACCGTTCATCCGGGCGAAAAAGGCACAGAGACTTCTAGGCCTCATGGCCTCAACGACGGTGGTAATCCCTCACGCCAAGTTGAAGTTCCGGTCCCTGCAGTCGTGGCTCCTTCACGAATTCGACTCGCTCCGGGAGAGCCAGTCCAAACAGTTGACTCCGTCTCCGGAACTGGTGGACCAGCTGCTGTGGTGGACGACACCACTCAACGTGGCCACGGGGAAGAGCTTTTACCCCCCGCAACCCTCGTTGCAGGTATTGACCGACGCAAGCAACCTCGGCTGGGGGGCTGCTTGCGGGACTCTCACGGTCAACAACGCTTGGTCGCCTCACGAGATGGTGCACCATATCAACTACTTAGAGCTTCTGGCTGTTTGGAAGGCCCTACGTTCCTTCGAGACCATACTCACCGGCAAGGTGGTTCAAGTGGCCTCAGACAATACCACGGCAGTGGCATACCTGAACAAGCAGGGAGCAACGCGATCCACCACCCTTCTTTACCTCGCTGTGCAACTCTGGGAATGGTGCCTGGAAAGACACATCTTTCCGATTGGAGTGCACATTCAGGGCAAACTGAATGTCCTGGCCGACCACCTCAGCCGTCTCACCTCGACGACCCACGAATGGGAACTGGACGACGAGGTATTTCGGTCGCTTTGCGAGGCCTGGGGAACCCCGAGCATCGACCTCTTTGCGTCGGAGTCCAACAGGAAATGCCACAGGTACTGTTCCAGGGTAGGCATTGGACTGAACTCCAAGGGCGATGCCTTCATGAAACGGTGGGATCAGGACTACCTCTATGCCTTTCCTCCGTTTCCTCTGGTCCAGAAGGTCCTCACCAGGATGTACCAACACAGGACCAACGCAATTCTTGTGGCTCCAGCATGGCCTCGCCAGCCCTGGTTTCCGCTGCTGTTACGCATGTCGTCACAGTATCGCACGCTGCCGGAATCATCAACGCTTCTCCAAATGGAGCACGGCCAGCTTCACCATTCGGATCTACCCAGCCTCCACCTCACCGCGTGGAGGATAATCCCAGACTGTCCAGGATCCTGGAGCTAGCACGGCGCCCTTCCACAAGGAAGTCTTATGCTTCCAAATACAGACGCTTTTGTGCTTTTCTGGCATCCCAGCAGACGTCCCCTCCACATGTGGGACTACAGGACGACTTGGCCTACCTCCTCCATCTGGCGGAGTCTGGCCTTAGCATTACCTCCGTCCGAGTCCACCTCGCAGCGCTGGTGGCTCACTCTCCGTCTGGCTCGCCCGCTTCTGGCGCCTTTCGCGACCAAATGGTGAAGCGTTTCCTCAAGGGACTGCGGAACGCCTTCCCTCCGGTCAGGACTCCAACGGCACAATGGTCACTGTCTGCCGTTCTCAACGCGCTCACCAGGACTCCTTTCGAGCCCATGGCTACCACGGATATTCGCCTCCTCACGTGGAAGACGGCGTTCCTGGTGGCTATCACGTCTGCTCGACGAGCTGGTGAACTGGTTGCTCTGCGGGCAGACGCACCGTTTCTTCAGTTTTTCAATGACCGCGTGGTTCTCCAAGGGGATATCACCTTCCTTCCCAAGGTGGTCTCCCAGTTTCATATGGCACAGACTATCTCCTTGCCAACCTTCTTCCAGAACCCCACCAACACCCAAGAAAGGACTTGGCACACGCTGAATGTGAAACGAGCTTTAGTGTTTTACACCAGCAGGACAAGGGAGTTCAGGAAGTCGCAACGCCTTTTTGTGGCTTATGGAGGAAAGTCCAAGGGTGAACCCATCTCTGCCCAGTGGTTCTCCAAATGGATCACGTCTATCATCTACCTAGCCTACGAGTCGGCCTCACTGCCACCTCCGCCGCATGTCAGGGCGCATTCTACCAGGGCGGTTGCCACATCTACTGCCTTTCTGGAGGGCACACCGCTTGAGGACATATGTAAGGCTGCCACCTGGTCCAGACCTTCTACATTTGTCCAGCATTACAGGGTGGACACCAGAGCCACTGCAGACGCCAGGCTGGGTCGTGTCGTCCTCACCAGGGGGCTACGGACTCAACGGCCTTGACGGTTCAATCTACCTGACCATCATACTCATCGTGGGATCATCTCATCCGACTGCCCACCGACCAAGTGAGTGTGAGCTTGCTAATCTCCCAATAGTGGGGATTCACAAACTATACGAAGGATAAAGTTCGGTTTCACTTACCAGTGATAACTTTCGTTCTTCGAGTATATAGTTTGTGAATACACACTACCCACCCTGCCTCCCCTCTTGAGCTGCACGGATGAGATCAATTGGTTTATCCTGTGCTTGGCTTAAGTATGGAACTGAGGTAAAATGGCGCGCGGGCGCCTCAGGGTGGGCGGTACGGTGGGCGGTCTTACCGCCAAAACTTTTGACCAATAGCTTTTCAAGCCTCCGATCAGCGTTCTGCGCAGGCGCATAACCCAATAGTGTGTATTCACAAACTATATACTCGAAGAACGAAAGTTATCACTGGTAAGTGAAACCGAACTATCCCCTGTCCCTGGTCCCCTGGGTTTGGTAGGGTTGGGGGGACAAAAGGGGTCTGTCCCCAACCCTTCTGGACCCAGCACCTTTCATTGCCCCCCTCACCCACTCGCTCACCCCCACCTACCGCACTTACCTTTTCCTGGCTTCCTCCAGCTGGGTCTTTCAAAGACTTTTCCTCCGGCTCCCAGCGTTTGTTTTTGCAGTCAGCGCGCGCGTTCCCAGCCTCCTCTGCACTCATATCCCTAAGCCTGATTGGTTGAGGGGTTGCACAGCGCAAAGGACACTGGGAATTGAAGTCCTTTTTCTTTGTTCACGTTCGTGGGTCTCCTGCCCCACTGGCGCATTTCTAAAATATTTGTTGACCTCCGGACCCATTTCGGGCACGAATGCTCGGTACGGGCTAGCATGGCCCGGTGTGAGATCTTTTGTCAAGTTCCAACGGTTAGATAGGTAAAGATAAGGTTTCCTTCCTATCTACCAGCATAAAGCAATGAAACTATGTAATGGTATATGTGTGTTCTTCCAAACAGTTGGAAATTGAGCATGAGGAAACACTTGATGAATAAAGGAATGTCTAGACTTTCTCTTATTCCACTATTAAGTAGGAGGCCTGGTGACCATGGCTCAAGGTTGACTCAGCCTTCCATCCTTCTGAGGTTGGAAAAATAAGTACCCACCATGCTAGGGGGAAATGCTAATTAACTGATGAACTACCCAAAGAGTGCACTAAGCACAACAGGGCGTTATATAAGTGTGGTTGCTTTGCTTTATTAAGTGGTGCAAAAAAAGAGGAAAGAAACATTAGAATGATGAATTAAGAGGAAATTCCTCACTAGTCTTCTTTAAGAGTTGGAATTTATTGACAGCGTTAGTCAAGGAGGTCCCAACATTATAGGTCAGGGATTCTCAACCTGCGGCCCATGGGCCGGATGCAGCCTGCAGCGTCATTTCATGTGTCCCCACCACCACCACTCCACCACACCCCATACCCGTCAACCTTCCTGGATTGGCCGGGATTTCCCGATTTTCGGCGCCGATTTGCGCCATTTCCCACCCGCAGCTGCCAAAACCCCAGAATTACGAACACACAAAAATCCGTCTGATGTGAAAATAATAGCCTTTACTTCAGCTAAAACAAGAGAAAACCAAAGCCATCCGGTAAATAATGCTTTTTCACCACCGCTTCCTCGGGGTTTTCTACAACAATAACATAATAATATAATTATAATATGTACTGCTAGCTGATTTTATAAAATCGCATTCTCTGGTTGAGTTTTCTTTCGATACAAACAAGACTTTTATTTACAAATTGACGCGTGGCCATGGGTTGCGCTCTTGTTCCTTGCGATTGCAAACCTATATATGATTGACTTTGAGAAACTGTTTATCTATGATGTTAGGACTAATCCCTTCCACAAACATATTCTAGCTTATAAAAGGTACATTGATGACCTTTTTTTTTCATATTGGACTCTATGGAAATAGTGCCAGCATTCCTAAATTGGATTAATTCCCTAGACATTAATCTTAAATTCTCTGGGGTATCCGATCGGGTTAATGTACCTTTTTTGGATGTGATTGTTTATATTTCTAACTTCAAAATAGGAATGAGTTTATTTAGAAAATCCATGGATCGGAACTCATACTTAAATTTTCGGTCGTTTCATCCAAGGCATTTGAAGAGCAATATACCCTTTAGCCTTCTGTCTGGGCAAAAAGAAACTCAACCAGAGAATGTGGTTTTATAAAATCAGCTAGCACCATCAACAAGTACTTAGTTGATAAGGGTTATCCAGAGGAGATCATATCACTTCAGTTATATAAAGTCAATTCCATTCCTAGAAGAGCACTACTTAAACAGAAAAACAAGGACAATAAATCTAGGATTTTTTGCTCCTTGGATTACACCCCATTGGCGCTTAAAATTAAGAAATCAGTTTTTAAACATTGGCACGTTATAGAAGATCTTCCAGGGTGTGAACAGAAACCTTTGGTGGGTTTTCGCAAGACAAAGACCATTTATAATCATCTTGTTAGTTCAGACGCCAACACCACCCTTGATCCAGCCCCGATTATACGAGGACACTATCGCTGTGCCGATTGTGCCGCCTGTCGATTTGCATGGGAAACGAATTCTATCAGCATCCCAAAGAAAAATAATGTACTTGAATTAGCCAATTTTACAAATTGTAATTCGTGTAATGTCATTTACGCTATTGTTTGTCCATGTGGATTGTTTATGCGGGGTTAACTGGGCGCCCTCTGAAAGTTAGGGTACTGGAGCATCGATCTCGTATTCGAGGCCAGGTCACCTCAGCCCCTCTCGTGGCACATTTCATGGAAAAAAGGCACACAGAGAACGATATCAAGTTCCTTGCTCTGGAGAAATTGTCTACTAAGAGGTATGAAAGGGTTAACATGGAACAGTTACTAAGGTGCAGGGAGGCTTATTACATTCACTTGTTGGATTCGGTGGCTCCGTTTGGGCTAAATCAAGAACAGGATCTCAGCTGTTTTTTGTAGCTTTGGCTCTTTAAATGTGTTTAACTTGGTTCCGATGCTGAACAGCTGAGCTACTGCCTGCATGTATAAGTTTTCTAAAATGACTCAGTATAGTAACGTCTATGGCACAAACAAAATAACTAAAAGGCTAGGACACGAGTTATATTATCATACAAACAATTAAGACACTGACAAATCAAAAAATATCATTTTCCGAGGTAAGAGACTTCTATTATTTTATTGTACGATGGATACAGTTATCTGCATGTATAAGTAATTGTATATATAACAGTACATATTATAATTATATTATGTTATTGTTGTAGAAAACCCCGAGGAAGCGGTGGTGAAAAGCATTATTTACCGGATGGCTTTGGTTTTCTCTTGTTTTAGCTGAAGTAAAGGCTATTATTTTCACATCAGACGGATTTTTGTGTGTTCGTAATTCTGGGGTTTTGGCAGCTGTGGGCGGGAAATGGCGCAAATTGGCGCTGAAATAGGGAAATCCCGGCCATTCCAGGAAGGTTGACAGGTATGGGGTGTGGTGGAGTGGTGGTGGTGGGGACACATGAAATGACGCTGCAGGCTGCATCCGGCCCATGGGCCGCAGGTTGAGAATCCCTGACCTATAATGTTGGGACCACCTTGACTCTAACGCTGTCAATAAATTCCAACTCTTAAAGAAGACTAGTGAGGAATTCCTCTTAATTCATCATTCTAGTGTTTCTTTCCTCTTTTTTGCACCACCTAATAAAGCTCTAAGGGTACTGCAGTGGCTCAAGTCGCTAAGACGCTAACTGGGAAGCGGAAGGTCAGCAGTTCGATTCCCGAGTACTGCAGGACAGAAATGAGCTCCCGTCTTCATCCCAGCTCCTGCCAACCTAGCAGTTCGAAAGCAAGAAACTGCAAGTAGATAAATAGTGACCACTTCGGTGGGAAGGTAACAGCGTTCCGTGCGCTACGGTGTCTAGTCATGCCTGCCACATGACCACGGAAACGTCAGCAGAAGCAGACAGCGCTGGCTCTTCGGCTTAGAAACAGAGATGAGCACTGCACCCTAGAGTCGGATACGACTGGCTTTTGAGCAAGGGAAACCTTTACCTTTACCTTTAATAAAGCAAAGCAACCACACTTATATAACGCCCTGTAGTGCTTAGTGCACTCTTTGGGCAGTTCGTAAGTTAATTAGCATTTCCCCCTAGCATGGTGGGTACTTATTTTGCCAACCTCAGAAGGATGGAAGGCTGAGTCAACCTTGAGCCATGGTCACCATGGTTAATAGAATGCAATTTTATAAAATCAGCTAGCAGTACATATTATAATTATATTATTATGTTATTGTTGTAGAAAACCCCGAGGAAGCGGTGGTGAAAAGCATTATTTACCGGATGGCTTTGGTTTTCTCTTGTTTTAGCTGAAGTAAAGGCTATTATTTTCACATCAGACGGATTTTTGTGTGTTCGTAATTCTGGGGTTTTGGCAGCTGCGGGTGGGAAATGGCGCAAATCGGCGCCGAAAATCGGGAAATCCCGGCCAATCCAGGAAGGTTGACGGGTATGGGGTGTGGTGGAGTGGTGGTGGTGGGGACACATGAAATGACGCTGCAGGCTGCATCCGGCCCATGGGCCGCAGGTTGAGAATCCCTGACCTATAATGTTGGGACCTCCTTGACTAACGCTGTCAATAAATTCCAACTCTTAAAGAAGACTAGTGAGGAATTTCCTCTTAATTCATCATTCTAATGTTTCTTTCCTCTTTTTTTGCACCACTTAATAAAGCAAAGCAACCACACTTATATAACGCCCTGTTGTGCTTAGTGCACTCTTTGGGTAGTTCATCAGTTAATTAGCATTTCCCCCTAGCATGGTGGGTACTTATTTTTCCAACCTCAGAAGGATGGAAGGCTGAGTCAACCTTGAGCCATGGTCACCAGGCCTCCTACTTAATAGTGGAATAAGAGAAAGTCTAGACATTCCTTTATTCATCAAGTGTTTCCTCATGCTCAATTTCCAACTGTTTGGAAGAACACACATATACCATTACATAGTTTCATTGCTTTATGCTTAGATAGGAAGGAAACCTTAAAATTTGGTAGGGTTCGGGGGACAAAAGGGGTCTGTCCCGCCAACCCTTCTAGAGCCAGGGGACGCAGCAGAGAGGGTAGAGATAGCAGAGATAGGAAGGAAACCTATAAATCCGAGCGTTAACCGTTGGAACTTGACAAAAGATCTCACACCCGGCCATGCTAGCCCGTACCGAGCATTCGTGCCCGAAATGGGTCCGGAGGTCAACAAATATTTTAGAAATGCGCCAGTGGGGCAGGAGACCCACGAACGTGAACAAAGAAAAAGGACTTCAATTCCCAGCGTCCTTTGCGCTGTGCAACCCCTCAGCCAATCAGGCTTAGGGATATGAGTGCAGAGGAGGCTGGAAACGCGCGCGCTGACTGCAAAAACAAACGCTGGGAGCCGGAGGGAAAGACTTTGAAAGACCCAGCTGGAGGAAGCCAGGAAAAGGTAAGCGCGGTAGGTGGGGGTGAGCGAGTGGGTGAGGGGGGCAATGAAAGGTGCTGGGTCCAGAAGGGTTTTGTCCCCCCAACCCTTCTGGTCCCAGGGGACCAGGGACAGGGGATCGAATCCAACCCTCCCAACACTCCATTTTTAAAGAGAAGAACCCTCTCTGCTGCGTCCCCTGGCTCTAGAAGGGTTGGCGGGACAGACCCCTTTTGTCCCCCGAACCCTACCAAACTCAGGGGACCAGGGACAGGGGATCGAATCCAACCCCCCGTTTTTAAAGAGAAGAAACCGCTTGGTTTCTTCTCTTTAAAAACGGAGTGGTTTTTTTTTTTGGGGGGGAGAACGATGGTGTCCTATGGGGGGGAATCCCCTCTCTGCCGTCTCCCCTGGCTCTTGAAGGGTTGGGAGGACAGACCCCTTTTGTCCCCCCAACCCTACCAAACCCAGGGGACCAGGGACAGGGGATCGAATCCACCCCCCTCCCAAAGACTCCGTTTTAAAAGAGAAGAAACAGCTTCATTTCTTCTCTTTAATAATGGGGTGTCCTGCGGGGGGGATCCCCTCTCTGCAGGGTCCCCTGGGTTTGGGGGGACAATACACACACACACTGCTCTTTCTCTCTCTCTCTCTCACACACACACTGCTTCTCTTTCTCTCTCTCTCTCTCTCACACACACACACTGCTTCTTTCTCTCTCTCTCTCTCTCTCTCACACACACACACACTGCTTCTTTCTCTCTCTCTCTCTCTCACACACACACGACACTCCTGCCTTGCCAGGATTTTTTAATGTGTGTGTTGGTGTTTGGAGTGGTATTGTATGGGTGGTGGTTGTTGTGCACACCCAAAACCACCCCTAACCACCAACACACCTCTTTTTTACATAAATTACCAAAAAATTATCCCTTACAACACAATTTAAAACAGCCCGGCAACGCCGGGCAACCTATGATAGTATGAGATAGAAACAACATGAAAACTAGCTCTAAGCCTAATTCCAAGATCAGTGAGAGAAGGATATCTCCTCCTCTATTGGAGTCATTTGCATCCTTTATGGAGAATAAGCAAAGAAACATGGCCTCTATTGGGACTGAAGATCAGCTCCTTTAACTGCCTGCAGCTTTGATGCTGCTAGTATATGTGAACAGGATACCCAGTGTATCCTGAACTAGGATGGACTAGGACTCAGGAGGCCTGCTTGTGAATTCGCACACAGGTACAGAAATTCACTAGGGGTGTAGAATTGGTAAAGCCATGCCTTAAATATCTCACTTCCTTTGAAAGTCCTATTAAGGCCACAGTTCTGACTTGATGGCACATAAAACAAGTATATACAGTATGAATAGTAGATGTGGAAAAATAAAGTGATTGTCTACTGTCAAAATTAATCTTAGCTTTTGACAGATATCACTACTTTTAAAAATTTAAATACATTGGAAGAATCTGAGAAGTGCTGGATTGAGCAAGGTTGTAATTGTAAGGTTTCTGGAACATAACTAAGGATTCATAGACAAGTAACAGCCATCACACAAGTGACAATGACTCAAACAAAAAACAGGATGAAAATCTTTCTATTCTGATTATGTGGGACTGCTTGAAAAATATGAAACATTCTAGCACTTATACCTAGTATTCTGGGTCTAGATCAGTGGTTCCCAACATGGGACCCATGCCCCACAGGGGGAATTCAATTCCCAGGAGCCTAATTCAGTACATTGACTGATCTTTGGGGAATTGACTTAGGCTTCTGGGAATTGAAGTCCCAAAACTAAAGGTTGGGATACTTTGGTCTAGATGATTCAGCTGTTACTGTGGTAAGATCAGCTTTCCCTTGCTACAACTGCAGGACTACAAAAACTAATTAGTAATTTAGTGGTGAAACCTGATAACATTTGAGCAATGTGATGTAGCTCCTAGCGTAGAGACACTAAGACAATTTGTGATAAGAGCTTATATGGTTTTGCTTTTATGATAAAGAATAAAGAAGAAAAATCAAAACATTTCAGGGCTTGTTCAGTTGACACTAATTTCTTGAACTAGATGTATTGATCAACACTCCCAAAAGCAAGGGTTTACAGATGCAGGCATTTCAGTCTGTATAAATCCTCCACTTATACATAAAATTAAAAGAGATCAGTAATTTTTTTTGGGACTTTGCATAGCACAGTTTCTTGTATCCATCAATGTAGCAATCTAAGAGAAATTGTGATATTCAAATGTGTTTACTTTTATCTGTCAAATACAAAATTTAACATAGGGTATATGAAGCATATACCCTTTATTTACAGCAGTGTTTACGGCAGGCACGTTTACACATGCTTATTTTATGGCTGTCATAAGTGCATCCACTTCCGTTTATGGTAACAGCAACATGAAATGGTGCTGTGGTCCGGTCTGGCCCAACAGGCCGTAGGTTGGCCACCGCTGGTTTATGCAGTCAATCCATCTCAACTTCTTGCTGCAGTATACAAATGTCAAATTAAATTAAATTAAATTAAATTATGGTCTTTTTCAATGAGTCTTATCTTTTCATGATGTGGCCAAAACAGGACAGCCTGTTTCATCATTTTTGCTTTGAGAGGGAGCTACACTTGATTTGATCTAGGATTCACTTGATGGTCTTTTTAATGATGAACAGTATCTCCTTGAACATTACATTTTTAAAAAAAATTCATATTTTTCCCTGATGGCTTTCTTCACTTGAGCACATTTCACATTCATACATGGTGTCTGGGAATACAATAGCATGGATACTCTTTGTTTTAGATTCCAGTAACATGTCATTATACACAATGATCTTCTCTAGCTTATCTGAGTTTTGTCATTCTCTTCTAATTCTTTACACACTGATAATTGTAATAGTTTTCTTTGCCTCTATTTGGTACTCACTAAACAGCTGCATTCAGGATTCTGACCATACTTCTGTCGTCTTTCACTCTTGCTTCTCACCTGTCATTCACAATTTTAAGTATTTCTTCAGTCATTCATTTAGGTCTTTTCCTTTCCAGGAACTGCCTTTTTGAATTCTTCCAATATATCTGGTTTAAATCCACAGATCTTTCATTTATGATCAGTTGTAATGCAAACCTATTCTTCATTTGGATGTTAAATTCATCAGAAATGTTATCTAAATTATATTTGGGCACTTTGATCCCTTTGGCGTTCTTTTTCAATGTTATTTTTCTTTATATAATAACAGTTTGTGGATAGTACTATAAATTTGCTCCTGGTCTTCTGAGAAACAAAATTAGCTTTTTCACTACTTCTGATTATGTTGTCTATTTAATTTTTATACTGGCTATCTGACCTTTGTGTACAGGTGAAACTCGGAAAATTAGAATATTGTGCAAATGTCCATTCATTTCACTTAAAAGGTGAAACAATATATGAGATATACTCACTACATGCAAAGCGAGATATGTCATGCTTTAATTAGTTATAATTGTGATGATCATGGCATACAGCGTACATGAGATTATGTGATGATTATGGGGTACATGAGATTGGGAGGTTGGGGTTTTCATAAGCTGTAAGCCATAAGCATCAATATTATAACAAAGTAAGGCTTGAACTATCTCGCTTTGCATGTAATGAGTCTATCTCATATATTTGTTTCACCTTTTAAGTTGCATTACTGAACTGAATGAACATTTGAATGAACATATTCTAACTTTCCGAGTTTCACCTGTACAGTCATCTGTCTGGTTGCTTACATAAATAAACCAAATATCAGGAAAGGTCTATCAATCTTGTAGAATGGCTGAAAAGCCTCATACATAGGCTATGAAACCATCAAATGATCATATCTGTCAAGTTTTGGATTTGGAAATAAGGGAAATTTCTCGGCAAATAAGGGATACTTGACAGCTATGCTTATCCTGTGCTGCCCTCCAATGGCGGCAATAGGGCACTGCAGTCTAAGTAATAAGGGATGACGGCGGGAAAGAGGGAAAAATAAGGGGTTTTTCAAGCCAATAAGGGATACCTGACAGCTATGCAAATGATACAGGTCATCATATGAAGGGGTATCAAGAACTCCCAGAGAGCCAGCCTGAAGCCCTTTGAGGGCCAGATTTTCTCACAGTCCCTGAGCCTCCCCTCTAAACTAGACCAAAACATGGTCCAAGGCAATAGCACTCCCTCATTCAGAAAAACACTACCTCTCTTGGCTCAAAGCTAAGTTGCATCTATCTTAGTACTCTGCTATCCAGGAGTTTGTTTAATTTCCTTCTGAAGTTATTTAACCCAGCAACTATAAAATTCAAATGGGACTGGTATATTCACCTCTTATTACTGTTAGTATTGCTGTTATAAATAGCTACATAGCTGTTTGGAAGATAGAAACTAACTGTATCTACTGGCTATGAATATGCTGGAAAGACAGCTGGTCTCTTCAGCAGTGACACCAATAGAACAATAGGCAGGAAAAGGTTGTATGGCAAATAATGAATTTGCAGTCTTAACATAGCTTGTAGCTCTTGTTAACAATTTAAAGAGTTTCTTGTCATTCAGTATCAAGTACTTTTAAGAGCTAGACAGGTGTTTTATTTGGGGCGATCAAGATAGATTCTTGCATTTAAATGTACTGGGATGCACTGACCCTTATTAGGTTTCACAGGCAACAGGACTAAGCAGACTGTACAGTCCAGCATGGGGAAGGGTGAGGATGGACACTGCCTGCAGTGCTGATTATACATTCAAGATACTGACAGGGAGGATGCTCTCCGGAGAAGCCTAACACAATGAACAGATAGGCCGGAAAGAGAATATGGTATATGGACTTGTCATTGTCTTCCAACAACTTCATTTACCTATATTCTTCATAATGAATATTAACAGCAAGGCTGGGGAAAAGATGCTGTGCTCACCTTCCAAAGGGTGATGGTCATTCTTTGGTAACTTGGGGGAGAGAGGAGCAGTGTACGGAGGGGAATCTTGGGAATATCTCTTTGTACCCCGGCCTGGTCCCTTTAGAGAGCCGTCTAAGGAAATGCTTCTGTCTAGGAAGAGAGAACAAGGCCTGCTTATGATAAGGGTCTCCCTTGGGGAATCAGCTCTGTCTGAGATAACCAGTTGACTTCCTCCAGCTTACAGTGGCCCAAAACTAGAACTGGGCTTCCAAACTGCATTACAATTATGAGAATGTTATTTCCCCTGAAATAAATTGCACTTGCCAGGCTTCTTGGTACATTTAATAAAGGGAGCATTTTGAGAAAAAGGACAGTAACATCTCCAATATTGTCCTTGCTCTATTATTTCACCTTTTCAAATGCGTCTTCCATTTAAACAAACCTTCCAAAATAAAATTTCTTTTAATTTTTTTGTTGGAAACCAGTGAATAACATTTTTCATTAAGACTGAACCCTCCCCCACCTTAAATTTAGTGGGGCATTTAAGTATGGAGTTGTAGCAACTCCTTAATTTAGATAGCTAATGAAAATATACCTCTTCAAGAGAACTGGATATTAGTTGGTCTCTAATGATTTCTTGTAACTTACTCAGGGCACTCCTTGATTAATTTGCAATGTACTTTTCGTAGTGGTTTTAAAAAGTACTGGATCATCGTAAGGAAGAGATTGCGGTGGTTAAGAAGCCTGCCTTGTTATCTAGAAGGCCGGTAAGATGGCAGTTCGAGACTTGGGTACTGCATGACGGTTTGAGTGCCCATCTCTGTCTCAGCTCCTGCCAACCTAGCAGTTCAAAAGCAAGAAATTGCAAGTAGATAAATAGGGACCACTTTGGTGGGAAAGATTTTGGGAACATAAAAGGACCCTCATTCGGGTGTCTCCAGCAAAAATCCTTTCAACCCAGAATAATTTCTGACATGAAATTATTACATATCATAAGGGAACTGATCTCAAATGTGGTCGTATGTTTCAAAATATAAACTCAGTTTCCATGACTCCTGAAATATTTGAAAAGTGGGATAATGAATCTTATAAAAGAAATTTAAACCCTCTAAATCTCATTGCTGCCTTTAAAAAAAACTTCCCAATACAGGAATTATGTCTAGGCTTTGAGCTCATCATATAGCTAATGTATACTGTATATCTTTGTTTATGTTCTGTGTGTCTCTGGAGAGAGGAATGGTATATAAATGAAAACATTATATAAACATATAAACATAAATAAACTTCAGAGATACAACAACCCTCATCCCTACCTATTCAAGCAACCAATGAAAAGTAATGGCAGCTGAGGAGATATGCAGACTGGCCAGCCAAAGGAACAAGTCAGATGTGATAGTTCCAGTTGGTCCTAGCTTTCCACAATGTAAGCACCTTTTCAGCACTTCTTGCCCTACAGGTCCAGATTTGCAAAGTCAAGTGTTTCGCATTGTTGTGGAAACTACCAAGCTTGAAGACACAGCTTCTTTCCCAAATGGAGTCCAAAATCTTTCACTCTAGGAGTCCTGGAATGGAACCTCGTTCTTTGTTGTATGCTATAGTACTTACTAGACAGTATATAGGAAGGCATCATCCCAATCCAGTGTTATATAAATATTCCATATACAGTAAGTCAACATTCTTCATTAAAAATATTCCCTTTGGACAGAAAAACTTGCCATTAAGTGTAGTTAACTACGTTTGAGACTTTTGGTAGTTCCTGCTCTCTCTCTGCAGCAGAAAATTGAAAAACATTTAATCTATGAGCTCCTTATGGGCCAAAAGATGAAGTGTCAGAGCACTTGTAATCAGTGATGCACTGCAGCAGGTTCTGTCAGAACCGGTAGTGGAAATTCCCCCAGGCCACACCCACCTCCATAGCTCATAATGTAGGATGTTTGGCCACGCCCAAAGATTTGACCCAACCCACAGATTTGGCCAGCCCACAGAGTAGGTAGTAAATTTTTTTGCAGTGCATCACTACTTGTAATGGCTACAGGCTGGGAAGAAAAAGAATGATAGGCCTTTATTTTAGGTTACAAGATACTTAAATATATCCAAAAGATGGGGGTGTCTCCCATCATATGCTCCCCCTTCCAAGGGCATTCGAGAAACAAAATGGTTGGCCCATCATGCAGGCAGGGCAAAATGGTCATCTGGCCCTCAAAGCTGTCTGAGAGAGTGTGACCCAACCCGCGGCTTGAAAAGGTTGGGAACCCCTGGAATAGGGGTTGCATGCAGAGGTGATGAATTTTATTGATATTGTATCATTCTACTTTTGACCTGTTTTTAATTTGTTCTATGTAATCATATTTTATCTAATGTATTTACCACATTTTAACCTGATATGGTCAAATGACTAATCAGTAAATAAAGGATATGGATATCAGTGTGCTCCTATTATGAGTTCCCCTATTATGGGCACTGATGTACATACCTATCAAGTTCCAGCCGCAAAAATAAGGGAAATTTTCCAGGTGTGGGCGCCCACGCATGCCACCTCCGATGGGCGCACATGCGCAGTAGTCCCTTCGTGCATGCACAGCAACCCCTTGTGCATGCGCATCACCACCTCTGATGGGCACGCATTGCGCAGTAACCCCCTCTGGCAGCTCCAAATTCGGGATGACGGTGGGAAAGAGGGGTAAAATATGGGATTTCCCAGCCAAAACGGGATACTTGACAGGTATGCTGATGTATGGTCTGAATATCTTTGCTTTTGAGCATTAAGGCTAAATTATAACTTTTTCCTTTTAACAAAAGGTTTTTATCTGTAGGGAATTGTCCTGCTTTTTTAAACACATGAATGTACAGACATTGATGCTGGGATAACACACTTTG
Source organism: Bradypodion ventrale (assembly GCA_035047345.1). Taxonomy (NCBI): domain Eukaryota; kingdom Metazoa; phylum Chordata; class Lepidosauria; order Squamata; family Chamaeleonidae; genus Bradypodion; species Bradypodion ventrale. The sequence goes on from JAWDJE010000008.1 coordinate 37,414,208, forward strand.
CTGAAAAGTTTAAGGTAAATAAACAAACAGTAGAAGCATAACACAATGGATTCACTGAATAAAGCAGGCAAACTTTTTCCAACCACTTCTAGCTAAATCACTAGGGAAACAAAGTACTCCAAAGAAAAGAGGGTATTACCATTTAAGACTGCCTCTTATATACTACTTATGTTCGTCCACCACTCAAGGATTTAGCCCAGCGTTTCTCAACGTTTTCATGTCTAAGCTTTGAGCTTAGTTGCCCCGCCCGTAGGAAGGTTTTTCCCCCTAGTCTGCCCAAGATTATCGGGGAAGACATTCCATTGGGAGGGGTAGGCCAGAGAGAGAGAGTGGGAAAGACGGGCGGGGATGTGGCAGTATGAGTGAGGCAACTAATTACCCCCAAAGGGGCTGGGGATTGGGTGACAACTGTCAGAGGCAGGAGGAAAGTGGAGAATGGGTTCTGGAGTGATGTAACAATATAATATTGAATGTAACGTTTTGGTGGCAAGTTTTTGCTAGTTTGGCTTTCTTTTTCTTCTCTTTTCTATGGGGGGAAGAAGCTCGTATCCCACCATGACTGGTGGGTACGGAGGTTCTGGGAGTTAGGGCAAAAGCCCTCCTGACTTTCTAGTTAGGCTTCTTATTTTGGCACTATTTGCTGATGAATGGCCTGTGTGACTTTACATCCTCAATAAAATAATCAGACTACGGAAGATGTTGTCTCCTGCCCGGTTCCATGTCTGTTGGGATCAAAAGACTTGGGGCGGGGGGGGGGGGGCACCAAAGCCCTTGGCAACGCTACCACCCCATAAAGTTCCCTTTAACTGGAAAGATTTGTAAGAACATGGTGCATTTCTAAAAGCAAAGCATGAACAAAATATCTGATTTACTACTTCTCGGGCCAAAATTAGATGACTCTGAGGTTTCCCAATAAATTCAGAAGCTAATGGAGTTGAGCCTGTGCAACAATACAGAATCTCCTGCCTCATGATTACTTCTTGTTTTTTTTTCTTTCATACCATTAAATCCCACTCCATTTAAATACACTCCCCTCCCACAAAAGTTCCTATATGGACAGCTGTCTATTAGGGGAAATAAAAGGTTTAATCCAAGTTTATTTCATATTCAAGAGTGGTGCACATGAAGTCTGAAAGCAAACATATCAAATCTATAAATGTCTGCCTGGAAAACAGGTAGAACTGTAAAACTCAGCTCTTCCTTGGCATTTTGTTTGGTGGAATCTATTCCACCTGCAAAAATTAACATAAGATTCTGCTCCCCCAGCTCCTACCTGGTAGGTACCTGTCGTGGCCGTAGTCGCGGGAGTGCTGCACATGGTGCTGAGTGAAAGGCTGGTTTCCAAAGAGGTTGTCACTGCGTAGATTGTGGCAGAGTTTCTCCAGGAAGCGGAGGACATAAGTGATGCTATTGACTGCTGGTAAGTTCAGAGTATGTTGCTCATGGTCAAACACAGCTGGTTTAAAGAGAGAAGATAAAGCCACATATACATAAAGTTCTAACAGAAGTGGGCTGGATTTGCTGGCCCGTATCAAAATCCTCCTGTAGTTCAGCCTAATGAAAGTCTGGACTGGTCACTTTTATTCTGCCTTCAATTTAACTAAATTGTGATAATATGGTCACTAGGCATAAAATATGGCTTTCCTCTTGTTTTTTAATACTGTCTTAAGAAAGCTGTTTTGCTCCTGAGCCTTGCAGGTGGGCCCCTTGACTTCCTCTGGAAATCCTTTGTGATGTTGATAACCCTATAGTGGTAAAGAATGCTCCTAAATTGTTTACAACTCTGGATGGAAATGCACATCTTTCATCACCTGACACAGATAGCCAATTAATTTGCAAGCCAGGTGTTGTTTAGTTAACTCTCAACCCTGATTGGCCTTAAGCCAAAGGGGAAGGTCAGCTCAACCTTTCCTTTGTTTCACTAGACCCGTGGTCAGTCTGATCCAGAAAGATGGAGGATTAACACCTAGCCTGGTGCTGCTGTTCATTAGGGTGGCTCAGAAATAGTTAGATTATGTTTACTTTTGTGGGGAATGTCTGTTTGTGTGGAAATCCTGATGCTATTTTGATTAGTTGTATCCGGATTTTTTGTATCCTGAAACTACGTATGGAAACTTCTATTTTTCTTCGTGAAACTGAATAAAACCACGTTGCTTCAACAAATTGCCTGATCTTTGGAACTGGGGGTAAGACAAGAGTTACACGCTACCTGATTTTTCTTTAATCTCTCCATTTAATTTTGCTGGGACATCCTGAGCAGGATCCCAGGTAACTGCAGCCTTTGGCTGGACAGGCTTTTAGACCTACAGGTTGGAGTCTTGGGGCTGGAGGGACCCTGTAAGGCAAGGCCTGGAGATGGTCTAAAGCTTACATAAGTATCAGTCAAAAAAATTAGAATATTTCTGAAAGAACTACAGAGTGAAGAAAATGAATGACAATTAAAAAGTGAGCAGCTAATCCAGGACCAACAATTCTCAAAAAGGTTTCTTCAGTTGAAAAATCAAGTTTAGAAATATTTTCAAATGCCCAGAATTGGATGTTTGATTACACTCCTTATTCATCAAAAATGTTTTAAAAATGGGGAGGGGAATTGCAACAGATGTGATGGGGAAGCAAAACTCACCACCAGATCATCGAAGTTGCCTTCCTCTAATCTAAACTAAGAAGTAAATGGCTGCCTCCTCTTTCAAACATTGAACCAGCCATCAGAACACCACAACCAGATTGTGAGTTACATAAATGTTTTCCTAAGTTCGAGACAGAACAAGTAGAGAAAGGGCTGGTTCTATTACCTGAAATTATCTCGCCTCCATGGCCTTGCTTCAGAAACGAGAAAACTGTTTTCTGATTATAAGCACAGTCTATGCAAGCCTGAACAGCCTGCTGTAAAACAACAGATGCCCGAGCTGGACCAAAATGGTCAGGGAGTTGCTGGATCTTCTTTTTGTCCAGATGAGGACCAGTGCTACCATTCTTATTCAAGTAGATACAAACTGTGGAGGAAAAAGACAAATGTCCTTAGCAAAAAATTTTTTTGAGGAAATGTCAGTGACTGGGTTTTTTTCTCTCTCTTTTAGAGTAAGATCTGCTTTCTATTTAAGTCTACTCCATGGAAAAACATCACATCATTTGGGGAGTATCTTCCTTGCAACATCACAGGGCAACACTTCTCATGTTTCTTCTCCATGCAAGCTAGTATCTGAAGGGATGTCCAGATGGAGAGCCACTCACATTAGCAACCAGAAGACACCATACAGCTGTTCTCACTTGTTGTCCATAACAAAAAATTCCCATTTTAAAAGAAAGGATGGAAGATAAAGTGAGGAAATAAAGGTTATAAGTAGATGTTGTCATCTGGAGGTCCTGCAAAATACAGTGAATGAGCCAGAGGTGTGATGTAAAAAGTTTATCTGAAACACTGCTGATTTCTCTGTCACAGAGACTAATTCTATAACTGATCCTGTTGCATTATCAGATGTAGCCAGATACAAAACAGCGCTTTCAGCATGAACAAAAAACGACAATCTGAGTTTTAATTTGGCTATGAAATAAATATTTCGTACTCTTTTTTTTTTTTGGAAACTCTAGCCTGCCAAATGCTTATCACAGAAAGATAAGTGAGGAAAAGTAAACCTGAAAATACAGCAACAGGTGATCTCTTGTCTGCAGAATTAACTTTACCCCATATATGCAAGGAAGCAAGGTCAGAGGGTTTATTTTGCAGCTAAGGGGAAGAGTAGGACATGATTTTATTTCCTGTTATCAGCAGGGCAGTCTGGAATGGAACTAGTAATTGAGAGACCATTATGACCAGTATGGGACTGCAATTTTTGTTAGACCTGGCCACAGTATAATATCAGCTGCACTGACGGAAACAAACAACATTGAAATTCTAACATCTGAACCCCACAATTCTCTGTTACCTCTGTCTATAAGCCAGCAGAAGCAAATTTTAGTTTTAATTAACTGGATAACTTTACTTATGACCAAATAAACTTTATTAGTGGAGATTTTAATTGTCACAGTGAAGCTTGGGATATAACCAGACAAATGAGGACGGTGCAAAATCTGGACAACATCTTCATTAGCAAGATAGCAGCACAGTTCATGAAATATGCTGATGACCCGACCCCACACACCCAACTCAGATCCATCGTGTGCATAGTAAATCCTGCAATGAAACCCCAGGAGGTGCCTTTTTGCAGACATTTTAACTTTAAGAAGGCTAAATGGGTGAATTTTCAAGAGCAGGTGGATAAAAGTGTGGAGAAGAACCCCTGCACCCAGATAAATATCATGAATTTATGAAAGTAGTATCAAGGGGAAATATTCCAAGAGGATGCCGCACCCAGGAAATCCAGGGCCTGATTGATGACATCAAACCCCTGGCAATCTACAACCAGGATCCTTTTTGGGAAGATACTTTTGAAGCTGAGGAAGAACTGATGCAGGCTCTAGCTGAAAATGAGAAATTACAATGGTGCATATTAGTCGAGAATCTGGATATGAAGCAGAAGAGTAAACAAACTTGAAAACTCTTTAAAAATTTAGGTGGCGATTTAACCCAGCCACAGCAAAACTATACTGTAGTAACACTAAATCAAATAGCTAGTCAGTTGCTAAAGAATGGAAAAATGCAAGGCAAAAGGATGTGGGAAAAAGCGATCTGACCAAAGGAACAAGAAAGGGGCTTACTTAATAGCCCTTTCGTGGCCTCTGAATTGGAGGAAGCTATAAACAGAATGAAACTGAATAAAGCAGCAGGTATCGGTGATAGAAGAACAGAGCAGATAAGGCAGTTTGGTCCCCGCACTTTGAAATGGCTCCTGAAATTGATGAACAACTGCATAGATGAATTTAAGATTCCTAAATTGTGGAGACAGCCTAGAGTTGTTGCTCTAGTGAAACCTGGCAAAGACTCAGAGGACGCGAAAAGCTACCGACCATTGTCACTCCTTTGCTACCTTTATTAGGCACTGGAATAGATGATTCACAATCGTATTTCCCAATTTAATTATGGAAAGATCACGAAGGAGCAAGCAGGCGTCAGGCCAGGCAGGTCATGTTGTGGTTAAATCCTTAACCTTACGTAACACATTGAGGATGGCTTTGAAAGAAAGCTAATTACGTGAGTGACTTTCATTGACCTAACTGCAGAGTATGATACTGTCAATCATAAGTTTCTACTCCATAAAATAATCTTACTAAAGATAACAAGCTTACTAGGGTCATTGGCAGCTTCCTCCAGAACTGGAGATTTTATGTGGCAACGAATGGAAAGAACAGCAGAAGGAGGTTTAGTTTTAGTTAGTGCAGCGGTTTGTTTCCTGCGGCTTATTTTTGATTGGCCGCGGCGCATTTCCGAATGTTCCTTTTGCCCACACCACTCAGCCTGATTGGCTCTGGTGTGGCGCAGTGCAAGGAACGTTGGGAATTGAAGTTCCCTTTTTTTGTTTGCATCCGGGGGGCTCCTGCCCCACTGGCACAAATTTCAACCCGACAGTTACCTGCGAACCCCGTTCGGGTGAGTGCACGGAGGCTCGGACAGGGCTAGTGGGGCCTGGCTAAACATCCTTTGTCACATTCCAACGGTTAACACACCATTTTATAGGTATAGATTACAACATCAATCATTTTAAGACTAATCCCAACAAGACTGAAGTGTGTGCTTTCCACCTTCGAAACTGAGAGGCAAGGGTTGAATTGGATATTATATGGCAAGGGAACTGATAACAGCATTGTTCAGTACCAAAATACCTCAGCGTGACATTTGACAGGACACTCTCTTTTAAGTAGCACTGCCTGAAAAGTTAGTACATGGAAAATACTCAAAAAACTCACAAATTAAAAATGGAGAACTCAGCCATCCATGCTGCGTACAGCTTCGGCCATAGGGAGCACATCCACACATGCAAAACAAGTTGATATAGCTGTTAAGCCATACACAGTGACAGGATACCTCAAACCTACACCAGTAGAGAAAATATGCCCTCTTGTTGGTATCGCTCCACCTAAAATAAGGAAAGAAGTAGCAGCAGATGCCAAGAGAACTAAGCAAGACAATGACCCTCGACATCCTCTGAAGTCCGCTGGTTCAGATCCAGGAAGAGCTTTATGGCAAGAACAAACATTCTTGAGAGTACACAAGAGGACAACCAAATTAGAAGATGGAGGAAGGAGCCTCATTGGACAAGAAACAAAATTTAAGGAGGATATAGCAAAGGAAGTCTTCCCCTACATCACTTGGAAGACACTGAATAGGCTGATGGTTGGAGTCCCTAAATGCAAGACCAACATGCTCAATTGGGGGCTGCTGGCAGACAAAAACACACTGTGTGAATGTGGAGAGATACAGAATTCAGCTCATTTATTGGTCTGTCAATTATTGCTAGAAACTTGCACCAATGAGGACTTCAGTTTGGCCAACAGCAAAGCCAAGAAAGTGATTCATTTTGGCAGTCCAGGGTTTTATTGGGACACGAAGGAAGAAGAAGTTGCACATTTGTAAAATAGGGAGAAGCAGTATAGTACAAGGCCAAACTGTCATTGTCCTGCTTCTTCTCATATTTTAGACTTACAAAGTTGATAATATAACCTGCTACAGCCATTTCTTAACAAGCCATTGAGAAGAAGCAATGTGAGTACCTCTTACCTGTAGGAGCCTGCATAGCAGAGCTGGGAATTGTAGCTGCATCTTGCGGTACAGTACTGGTGTCAGGTTCAGGAGTGCTGGTTGTGGGGGAGGTGGGTGCTGGATTTAATGATGCTCGAGGCTTTCTCTGCAAAGAACCATATTCATATAGTCTAAGAGAAAGAAATCTAATGGACAAAGAAAGAAGCTTGTCTCAAGAGAGACAAGAGGAAATGGTGCATTAGTGGTGAAATGTAAAAAAAAGACAAGAGATAAAAAATAGCTTGAGACAAAAACAACCAATTGGAGGACCATAAAGCATGTTGAATGGGCAGAAATTTTAAAATGGATCATTGCATTTACATCCTTCCCTTCCTCTTAGGAATTCATTCAAATAGATTTAAAAAAATATTCATAGGAAGTCATCCATACAGACTAGCCTGATCAACAGCTACTTCCTTTAAGCAGCAAAACTACCTCAATTATTCTTCAATCACTTCAACCTGTTTTTAGAAACAAAGAAAGCAGCTTTGTAGCATATGAGAATATCTGTCCATCTAATCAAGTACTATCCATTGTGGTTGGCAGTAGTTGTAAGACATCTCAGGCAAAGAATGAATTTTTTAAAGCAACCTGCTACTTTTTTTTTTAAAGGCCTAAACCTAAGGTCTCCTATTTGCAGAATTCATTTACAGGAATTATTTTCAATCACAAACTTATTCAATACTTTAGGAAGTGCTTTGGGGTTAATATATCACCAGTCCTCACCTCTGCTGTTTCCTTTTGTGCCCCACCCTTTCTGACCATAAACTTTTAAAAATGTGATTGGTTTTATTTTCTGTGAGCCGCCCAAAGTCTTCTGAGTTGGGCAGCAATATAAATCAGAAAAATAAAATAAAATAAACTTGAAGGCATGAACTGTCTTGTTGCAATTGACTATACATAAGATGCTCCAGAAATCTTGTTGGCTGAGAAGCAGCATAAAAATTCTATAAACAATTTTGATATGACATATTTATCTCTGGATTGCGCAGCGGAAGTAATCAAAGAACGGAACCTTTGGTCAGTGTCAAAGCTGGTTTTACCACTGGCTCTATACTGAGACAACTTCCATGTTTAAATGCTTCTAAGCAGAATAGTTCCTGACTGTGATAATGCACACGCACATATAGTTCAGCAATGCCTACTTTGCTGCCAGGCTTTGGTCCTCTCTTTTTGGGGAATTTTAAAGGCTCCACTGCTTTTGACTGGGGATGGATGGGGTGGCTGGTCAAAGCCTTGGGTGTCCGCCCTCGCTTACGACCAGGTTTGCGTCCCCTCTGTCCAGGCTGATGGTCCAGAATAGTCTTTGTGCTACAGAGCATGTTGCTCTTTTCACATATCACATCAGGGGCAGGGAATGGACTCCTTGGAATCACCACTACAAAAAAGAAAAAGAAAAAAAGAGGGAAGGCTATCATGGACCACTACAACAACCTTATGCAAAATAATTTCTGCAACTTCTCTATATTGAACCACTCTAAGGGAGACAACAACTAGAAGTACCATATTTTCACCATACATACAATAACAAATAAGTTATGTTCCAATGATAAACCTCAGCTATAAGACTTTTATTATTTCCCCATAGACTGTTCTATAAATGAACAACCGCTGAAATTGAACAAGAATGTTTCATTAGGCAAATTCAAGACAGAAACAAAGGTACACATTTTCACACTGAAGTGATCTATAGAAACAGAGATAAATTAACAGGATGTTTTGTAGATTAATCACTACGTGCTTAACTCAATTTATTTCCAGACTGCTGCTGTTCAGTTGCACAGTCTAGTCTGACCCATTGCAACCTCATGCCCGCAGCACGCCAGACTTCTCTGTTATCTGCCATCCTCCGTAGTCCACCCAGATCTACGCCCACTGCGTCAACACTGCCGCTCTGCCATCTCATCCTCTACTGCCCCTTCTCCTTTTGCCTTTAATCTTTCCTAGCATCAGGGCCTTCTTCAGTGAGTCATCTCTTCTCATTTGGTGGCCAAAGTACTTGAGTTTCAGTTTCAGTTATTTCTAGATAAGTAGGTATAAGTGTGCAACCTGAGTTAGCCTCCTAAAATGAAGACAATACTCCGGTTGTACCTTAAAAAAACAAATGTATTGTAGCAGACGTAATGGTTGAAGATCAAAAAGGGCAAGAGATGCAGTCTTTCTGGAAGCTTCACAATTAAATCAAGAGAATAATAGCATACAAATAATGGATACTAATGAACTAATAAATATAGCTTACACTTTTTGATTTTGATTTTATGTCATGTATTTTATCTCCTCTGAATCAAGTGTAAAATGTAATATCCTGTGGCATACCTTACCTCTTGGACCAAGATTACATCTATACAAAAACAGATACTGTAGTTTGGATTTAAAATGCAGTGAGGAAGACATACTGAAAAATGCGCACAGCATGCAGTTTTATCTCATGCAGTGGGCTGCTATTCAGAAAAGCTCCTATCACAGTACCAACTGTGAAAAACATACCAGGTTGGTAAGATTATTACTATTAAGCTTTAGAATATTGATAATTCATCGTCACATAAATACAGAGTTTGCTTTTTAAAAGAAATGTGAATATTGCGTAAACTAGTACTGTATTGTGTATGGTGAGCTGCAATAGGCTGCAATTTAGATAAGCTGTTTCTACCTCCAAGACAACGGTAATATATGCACCTGTTTCAAGGTAGGTTAAAGTTCTATTTTGATTGACTGGTTATTAGGATCTGCACCCTGTCCATCAACTAAATATTCTGGATGGCTTCAATAGAAAAAAAGATAAAAACAAATGAACAGCCAGCAAACTAACAATTATATGCTCATACAGAGATAGACAACTAATAATAAGAGCAAAATGTGTTGGAGATGTATGAATACAATGGGGATGTATGTGCATATGTGGTGGAGTTGTAATGTGGTAAAAGATTTTTGGGAAAGAATTGAGAAGGAAATTTGTAGTATTTTTGAAATGAGATTTAAACTGAGGTCAAGTACCGCTTTGCTGACAGATATGGATAATATAAATTTAGATGCTGATAAAAAGTTACTGGCTATAATGTTGACAACAGGTAGACAATGTATAGCTAGAAATTGGAAAAACAATGTAATTTTGAAAATTGAAGTTTGGTATAAGGAAATGTGGGATCTTGCACTAAATGATAAATTAACATGGGAATCGAATAAAAAAGGGTTTAATTAAAGAAAATAGATTCTGGAAAATTTGACAACTACCATATTTTCCGGCGTATAAGGCGACTGGGCATATAAGACGACCCCCAACTTTTCTAGTTAAAATGTAGAGTTTGCAATATACTTGCCGTATAAGACTACCCCTCTTCCAACGGCGGCGTCTTCGGAGCCTCCCGGGCCGGGGAGAGCGTGGCTGCGGTGGCGTCTTCGGGGCCTCCTGGGCCGGGGACGGCCTCCTTTATCTCCCCACCGGTGGAGGGGGCGGGGAGAGCACGGCTGCGGTAGCAGCAGCATCTTCGGGGCCTCCCGGGCCAGGGACGGCTCCCTTTATCTCCCCGCCGGACATATGAAGCAAGCTACAGGTAAGTACCTGGCGTATAAGACAACCCCCGACTTTAACACAGATTTTTCGGGGGTCATCTTATATGCCAGGTACTTAGAGTCAAAATTGGCTGGAGGTGCGGGGGTTGGGCCAGTACCTGATCAATTTACATTTTGGAAACAGTGAAAAACGTTGTGGTATCCTGCATCCTCCAGGGCATTGTATGATACATTGGGTGTGTAGTTTGATTTTGTGTATATGTTTTTATTATTGTATTTTCATGATATTATGTTTAAGAAAAATTATGGTAATGCAGTATTAACTAATAAGTTTTGGGTAAAAAAAGAAGAAGGTGTAAATATGAATATTATAGAAATATATAAATGAGTTTGATCTGGAGGTTATGCTATAAGAAAAAGAAAATATTGCAAATTTAATTTTTAAGTTGCATATAATTATTTGAGTTATAACAATTAAGATTTAGTGAAGGATGGGGAGGTATTATTTTTGACAAGTAGAGGTATTGTTATATTGTTTTTAGTATTGTTTATTATTGCATGAATTTTATGTATTGTATTGTATACTGTTATATGATTTTTTGTGTTGTATTGTAATTTTTTTCTTTTTATTTAGATTTTGTAATTATATTTTGAAAATTAATAAATATATTAGAAAAGAGAGCTATTGGAAATAATGTTAACTACTGGCAGACAATGTATCGCTAGAAATTGGAAAAATGATGTAACAATACAGACGGGAGAGTGGTATAAGGAAATGTGGAATCTAGCATTGAATGACAAATTGACATGGGAGATAAAAGTAAAAAGGGATAAATTGAAGGAAAATAGATTTTGGAATATTTGGAAGCCGTTTGTAGATCACTCCCTTATGGGCAGAGATAGTTTTAGACCTGTACCATCTCAAAGTGGGTTTTGGAGATGATACAGACACTAAACTCTCCGGGGCAATGTAAATATTCACTGGGTGATTTGTAATTTGAAAAGAAGGAATTTGATGGTTCTTAACAAATAACTGTAATACTGAAAGCTTTTATGATGGTTATGGTTATAGTACTAACCTACAATGTGGATATCTAATTGTGTGTGTACCATGACAAATAATCAGTTTAACTACCATGTATGTGTTATTTTTCATGAGTTTTATGTAATATTGTTACGATGTATTGTTCTTTTTTTGTATGTTTGTTTTTTTCTTTTGAAAATAAATAAAAATTTATATTAAAAAAAAGAGAGAGATGGACAACTAAATGGGTGAACAACTAAATAACCATTCACTCATTGAACCAGTTCAAAACAAAACACAATGGGGCAAAATAAGATCCTTTTTAGGCACAGCTCAATTTACTTAGGGACAGAGGTTCTTAAAAGCTTCCTTATATACTTCTGCTTTAGCAAGCTCAAGAAATGAGTTTAGTGATGGGGCTTGGTGAACATGTACTGGCAATACATTCCACAACATTAGAATCACCATTGAAAAGGACTGGTTCCTTGTACAGTTCTTTTGCACAACCATTCTTATGCTTCTGAAATGCAGGAATTTTTTTACTATGCAATCACTTTTTGGATGCTTTTAAAGAAAACCTGTCTTTTGATTTTGCTTATGTAACCTTTTATTGCCCTATATCAGGGATTTCCAATCTGCGGACCATGGGTCGGATGCAGCCCGTGGCACCATTTTATGTGCCCCCCCTGCCTCCACCATACCAGGAAGTGCCATGTGGAGGAGGAAGGGCAAAATGGCCGTCCAGCCGCTGAAGCTGTCTGAGGGAGCGTGACTCCTGCCCTATATAATCCTCCCTACCCATGAAGCTGCAAAGCTCGTGCCTCCAAACTTATTTCATGAATAAGTGTGATTAAAAATAAAGGCCTTTTTTGAGAACCAAAAGTTTCAGCCTTTACTTCTTCTTTGCGTCCTCTATTACCCAGTGCTGGATTAAGCCAGCGCGGGGCCTGTAGGAAATCATGTCAATGGGGCCTTGCTTAGATTTAGGATTTAGAATACCTATAAAATAAAACATCACTAGTAAAAACAAACTTTTCTCAATTTAGTGTGGGAAAATTTAGAGATCACACTAGTTAAACCAATCTCTCTAAGTAAATCACATTCAAGATGAGGTTATTTAGACGATCTTGCCCCATTGTGTTCCTTAACTCATTATTTATTCGCTTTAATTTTGAAAAAGAATGTTCTTCGCTGCAGTTAACAATCATTACATACAAGTAAATACGTAAGACGATTTCCACATTTGGGAAACACAACTCTAAGGAATTTTCCATTATAAGTTTTTTAAAAATTTGCCATTCCAGAGCCTTATGCTTTTTGTTGCCAATACCCACAGCCACATCCGTTTTGAGCAGGCTGGCAAACTGCACAAGTTCATTGCCTAGGCTCTCTTCTAAATTGTCTGGGTAAGCACTGACGATGTTTGAGGATCTTTTCAAGATCTCTTCTGCTGTAAGAGATTTTAACTGCCGAAGTACTCCAAATACACTAGTCACTTGATGGTATGCTTCCATGCGTTTAGCTAAGCCAGACAGAACATTATCAATTATGACGATAAACACCTCACACTTTGCCATTTCTGTAAATACCTCCCTTCACCCCCTCCTATCTGATCTTTGGGGCAAAGGCAAAATAAAATGCAGAAAACCTTAGAGTCGGATACGACTGACTTTTGAGCAAGGAGGACCTTTACCTTTACTAACCATTTGCAACTAAACAGGGCCAAACTTCACAGCAAATTTGAATACCAAACAGGGATCTTCTGTTATTATTGGTTGTAAAAAGTCACACTGATTTGTAAATTTATCTGTTATGCTTGCCAACCATTGTATGCCCAGTGGACTCGATCCACAAAAATAAGCTCACATTAAAATAAAACAGTTAGTCTTTAAGGTACCACAATGTCATTTGTTTTGTCTTTTTGTTTTGTTTACTCTCTGATTTGCTTGCACAGAATAAAAGGGACATCAATTCAAAACTTTTGAAATGGTAGCCATGTTAGTCTGTGTTTCAAGCATATCAGGAAGTAAACAAAACAAAAAGACAAAAACATTGTGGCACCTTGAAGACTAACTGCTGTATTTTAATGTGAGCTTTCATGAAACAAGTCCACTTCATGAGACGTAAGAGCAGAGAATTCAAACATATACACCTGCTGGATTACTCACGCTATTGTTTACTTTTACATAGCACAGTCAATACATGCTAAGTCTGAAGAGTAAACTCATTAGCAAACATGTAACATCACAAACAGCTGTTTTGCATCCATTTACTAACCTCAATGATGGCAAACCTTGGCACTCTGGCTTTTCTTGGACTACAATTCCCAGAAGCCCAAGTCAGCACTCCTGCTGATCAGGGCTTCTGGAAATTGAGGTTCTAGAACACCTGGTGTGCCAAGGTTCCCCACCACTGCTAAGCCGCTGAATGTGAATGGTAGGTTGGCAGGTCAGCAGTTCAGGGTCTGAGAGTTGCATGACGAAATGAGCTCCTGCCAACCTAGCAGTTCAAAAGAAAGACATTGGAAGTAGATAAATAGGTAAAACTTCGGTGGGAAGGTGAACAGCATTCCATGTTGAGGCATACCTGCCACATGTCCATGGAAACGTCTGCAGATGCAGATAGCGCTGGCTCTTTGGCTATAAACAGAGATGAGCACTGAACCCTAGAGTCAGATACAGCTGGCTTTCAAGCAAGGGTGAACTTTACCTTTACCTTACTCCGTGGGGAAGAAATGGGAACTTTGGAGAGTCTGAATAATTATTATTGAAATCCAATTATTACTTGAAGACATATCCACCCACCCACCAACTTTCTTCAAAGAATGAGAGCTTCTAAGGGTCTGTGCTTTGTTTGTATCTGGGATGGGGCAGAATTTCCCTTTGGAAAGAGGTCACTGGTGACTCAAAGTGTTTCGTAACATTGCAGTTTGTTTGCAAATATACTCTACAAGCACAGTTTTGAAAAATGGCATAAATACTCTGGGCAATGTTCCAAGGAAAACATGTTGTCCTTTCTTCTGTACCTCAAGGAAGGAAGGAGGCACTCTGTTCCTTTTGTACCACCTTTTTCTGGCAAGGCCCCACCTAGGTAAAGGTCGCCCTTGCTCGAAAGCCAGACGTATCCGTCTCTAGGGTTCAGTGTTCATCTGTTTCATAGCTAAATGAAGATGTTGAAGAAGCTGTTCATTTCTGAAGCCTCTCTTGCCGTCTTGCAGGATTGCTTTTGGTGGTGGTTTCTCCATAAATTCAGGGTAGGAAGACAGATATACAGATGGGGCTGCTACTCTGAGGATGGTTAGAACCATGTTGGCTTCAGGGTGGTCATTATTGCAATTCAGCAATATGGATGGATATTTGCGCTTTTTGAAATAAAGGTAAAGGTAAAGGTTTCCCTTGCTCGAAAGCCAGTCGTATCCGACTCTAGGGTGCAGTGCTCATCTCTGTTTCTAAGCCGAAGAGCCAGCGCTGTCTGCTTCTGCAGACATTTCCGTGGTCATGTGGCAGGCATGGCTAGACACCAGAGTGCACGGAACACTGTGTATGTTCCCACTGAAGTGGTCCCTATTTATCTACTTGCAATTTCTTGCTTGTCAGCGTGTCTCAATGTGGCACAGTCTTGGGACCCTCGTGGTCATTGACCTGAGTATTCATTCAGTAAGCCATGTCCCCTTTTGGGGGCTCATTTTGAGGGTTAAAAAACTCGAGTATATACAGTAAGCATCTGAGTGTGACCTCAAGGAACAAGTAAGTACTAGGCATGTGCCATTCATTTTGGGGTGCATTTTATGGACTCCAGATCACAGAACTCTTCCTTCTGGGAGGTCCACTCGCCACGCCACCCTTGCTCAAAAGCCAGTTGTATCTGACTCTAGGGTTTGGTGCTCATCTCCGTTTATAGCCAGAGAGCCAGGGCTGTCTGCATCTGCAGACTTTTCCATGGACATGTGGCAGGTATGACTAGATAGCAGACTGCACAGAACACTTTTTAGCTTCCCACCAAAGTGGTATCTATTTATCTACTTGCAATTTCTTGCTTTTGAACTGCTAGTTTGGCAGGAGCTGGGACAGAGACGGGAGCTCACTCTTTTGTGCAGCACTCGAATCTCAAACTGCTGACCTTCCAGTCGTCAAGTTCAGCATCTTAACCACTAAGCCACCACAGTCCCACAAGCAAATATAGAAAACCTTAAAAAAATAGCAACCTCTTTACAACAAGAGCAACAACTTCCTGCATGAAATATAAATTTTCATATAAGTCAGCCAGACTCTCAAGATTCTGCTTCAACTCTGAAAGACGAAGAAAGCAAGCCTCATTTAGAATACAACTAAATAGAAATGATAAAATCTGTTACCTTCATGGCAATTTCTGCTTCACGGTACTCATTTCCCAGTAGTAGCCGTACTACTCTCAACAGAGAAGGAGGTGCAGGCACTTAAAAGTTTCCTGATAGAGATTCTATTCCTCTGAATTTCTATCTGAAGCTGTTCTACCTTCCAGCCAAATGAAATAAAGCTTGCTGGATGCTTTACTATTCAGGGGAAGAAATGGCTGACGAGAAGAATGTAACACCATGGTAACTTTAAAACGATTAACTTTTCCTTGCCTGCTGTGTTAAGAGAACAAAAGAAAGTGGGGAACACGGCTGCTATTATGATCTTGTCTGTACTCTCTGTAACTTTCATTGCCCTTGGCACAGCAAGGAGGGTGTGCATGTATCCTCCCTTGCCTGGCAGGGCCACAGTTTATTCCTGCCAGCTGGTAAAGAGCCAAAACAAAAACTCTAATCCTCTACATTCCAGATCTCATGATAAGGTAGGAAATTACCTCTGGCTCACCAGGTGCCCTAAAAAAAATTAACTCTTACAATCCTATCAGCCAGCTGCTGTACACAAGGGGTTTCAGTGCTCCTAGTGCTCAGCAACTCCATGAAAATAGTTTATCATTATTAAACCTAAGGAGTAAAAGAATGATATCTAATGGATCAGTATAAAGTTTTAAAAAAACTCAGTAAATGTTGACATTTACTAGTCATTTTTCATGCTTTAAGAAATGTATTAGAAAATACAGGTGAAACTTGGAAAATTAGAATATCGTGCAAATGTGCATTCATTTCACTTAAAAGGTGAAACAAATATATGAGATACTCACTACATGCAAAGCGAGATATGTCATGCCTTAATTCGTTATAATTGTGATGATCATGGCGTACAGCCTACATGAGATTATGTGATGATTATGGGGTATATGAGATTAGAGGAGGGGTTGGGGTTTTCATAAACTGTAAGCCATAAGCATCAATATTATAACAAAGTAAGGCTTAAACTATCTTGCTTTGCATATAATGAGTCTATCTCATTTCACCTTTTAAGTTGCATTACTGAACTGAATGAACATTTGCACGATATTCTAATTTTCCGAGTTTCACCTGTATAAGAAACTAGCAGAGGTTGCCCGGCGTTGCCGGGCTGTTTTAAATGGTGTTGGAAAGTTTCTGTTGTTGTTGTTAATGTTTGTAAAGAAGAGGTTAGTCTATAATTAAAATTTTTAGTTATACACATTTTTTTTGGGCAGCCTGTTATAAACTGTGATGAGTTTTGCTTGGTGTTTTGGTTTTGTGGATGAAAAAAAGAACAAAGGATGATATACTTTTTCCAAAAAATTTATTTAACCCAATAATTTGTTAGTATGTATTTTTTTAATAGTTGTACCGTAGGTAATAATTTTAAAAATGTGAAAATACATGTTTTTCACAATAAATGTTTTTAAACTGTGTATTGATGTTTTTGTTTTTTATTTGAGTAAAAATTCAGCACAGGATTTTTGAATAGTTTTTATTTTATTTTATTGACATCTGTTTTTGATTTGTGTAAAATTATGATTTTGTGTTATTTGTTTTTACTTGTTTTTACTCTTGGGGCCTTTTGTGTGGGGCTGTTGTGTCTTTTTGAATTTTTTTTATTATTGTGGGCAGCAAGTGCTGCTGGTAGGGGTTATCTTGTATTTTGACTGTTTTTTCTCTCGTGGCCTCTGGGTGGAGCTTCTTCCAGTAAGTAGTCTCTTTCTTTATTCATTTCTTTTCCAGTCGTTGTGGACTGAGGTCGTGTGGTGGTGAGTTGGCTGTTTTTCTTTATTTGGGGTGGTGGTGGTGTTTGGATTTTGCTGTGTTTGGCTGGGTGCTGGGTGTGTTTTGAAATTTTGGTTTTTGTTTACTTTGTCTTGTTTGTTGGTGTTATTTTTGTTTGTTTTTGTGTATTTTTTGATGTTTTTGATTGTTTGCTTTTGTGTTTTTTGTTGTCCTATGGGGGGGAATCCCCTCTCTGCCGTCTCCCCTGGCTCTGGAAGGCTTGGGGGGACAGACCCCTTTTGTCTCCCCAAACCTTCCAGACTCATGGGACCCAGGAGAGGGGATCAAATCCAGGCCACCCTCTGATATTAAAAGGGAAATCTCAATTGTGGTTTCCCCTTTAATATCAGGGGGGATGTGATCCCCCTCTCCGCTGGTTTCCTTGGGTTTGGGAGGGTTGAGTGGAGAAAAGGGGTCTGTCTCCCCAACCCTTCCGGACCCAGGAGAGCCATCGGAGAGGGGGTTCCCCCAAAAAAACTCTGTTTTTAAAGAGAAGTAACCGCTTGGTTTCTTCTCTTTAATATGGGGCATGTGTGTGTTTGTGGAGGAGAATCCCCTCTCTGCCAGGTCCCCTGGGGTTAGGAGGGTTGGGGAGACAGACTCCTTTTGTCCCCCCAACCCTCCCAACCCCAGGGGAGCCAGTAGAGAGGGGGAGCACAACACACACCCCCAGTGAAACTCTGATCGGGAGCTTTAGGCGCTGTTTGGTTCCCGCGGCTTGGCGGACTTGCTCTCCCGGTGTTTTTGTTTTATTTTTTGGGCGCCGGCTTCCTCAGCGTTCTGCGCGCTCATGGCGCGCAGGACGCTGGGACTTGTAGTTATGGGTTTGTGCTGTGTCTTTTTAAAATGGTTTTCTTTTGATTGGCCACGGCGCATTTCCGAACGCCGCGCCGTGCGAGAGCCTCTCAGCCTGATTGGCTCTGGCGTGGCGCAAGGAATGTTGGGAAGTGAAGTTGTTTTCCTTTTTTCACGTTTGTGAGGCTGTTGCCCCACTGCCGGGTTTCTCAATCCTTTGTTGACCTGCGGACCCAGATCGGCCATGTGCACGAATGGTGAGTGCAGGCAAGTAGGGCGAGGCATAGCAACCTATAGCCAGTTCCAATGGTTAACCCTTGGTTTTATAGGTTAAGAAGGTGACAATGACTACTCTGGTGTTTTTTTTTCCTGACTTAAGCTTCCTCTCATGAATTTTTATTTATTCATTACACTTATATCCCACCCATCGGGGATATTTTCCCACTATGGGTGACGTGCAATTTATTAAAAAATATTTACAATGAAAAAATTAAACAAATTGAATAAATTATAAATATCAACAATAAAATAATAATAACACAAAAACACTACTATATTCAATTTTACCTTTAGAATAGCTGGAAAAGTAACCGTTTCATCTACAAAATGTCTAAAAATATTGCTGTTTAAAGCTAACGTTTGGCATGACATAATAGAAACAGCTCAAAGTTATGCTCTTAGACATTGTACAGATTGGGAATATGTCAGTAGCAAAAGATCAGAGCTCAATATGTTACCCTGTAAAAGGAGCCTCATTACTTCTCAGCAGAGAGGTTGCTGTTATTATCATTGTGCCAATCACTCAAAGTTGATTAATTGTGTTATGCATTAATTACACACTGCAAAATTGTTAACACCAGATCAGAAAACCACAGGAGAAAGCTCTCCAGTTTTGATATTTAACATTGAAATACTTATTTGTAATATTTATAAAAAGACAAAACCAAATAATATTTCACCTTGTCATTTAGAATGAATAAAATCATGTATTCATGTATTTAATTTTTATACTGATTAGTGAATGCACACTACTCTGGGTGGTGTGCAAAAATACTATTACCCTGTTCCCCAACCTTCACTTCTTACATTTCTAAAACAACATAATCAAATGGTGCTATAACCAACTAGGATGTTATCTATGGGAAAACCCAGAATTCAAAAATTAAAAAATTTTGAGGAAATGTTCTTAAAGGCTCTTTTAAAGAGCTTTAAAGTACCGGTAGTACTTTACTTATGTACTTTAATTAATAATTTTAAAATAATAGAATAGAATGACTTCTCTTAGCAGCTTCATATAGATGTTTAAAAGCAATGGTTAAATGATTGATTCCTGTGAGACCACATAAGTAAGGTTTCATGGGGGTTGGCTATCAAGGAAGGATCAGAACTACAAGCTGAGCTCCCAATCCCTAAATTTGATAGACTTCATAGCAGGTTACACCCCTCCCTCAGGAGATTGTCTTGCAGCCTCAGTCCCGTGATGTGGCTGAACCCTGACTGGAATGGCTCTAGACCAGTGGTTCCCAACCTTTCCCCATGCCCCACCTAAGCATCTCCAAAATCCTGATGTCCCTCTGTGACATATAATTCTTATTATTCAAAAAGTGAACTCCTATTCACATGGAGGAAGCCTAAAAGACCATTAACTAAGACATGCAAAAAATTCACTGATATCTCATTCTCAAACTGCCCCTTAAAAATCAAATTTCCTCCCTGTGGGGCATGTCCTTAGGTGCCCTGTGGGGCATGGTTGGGAACCATGGATCTAGACTATCCTTCTGATCCATGAATACTTGCAACTGATCAGCCAACACCCACTTTGTTAGCTTGCCCAGGAACGTTGTGTTTTTGACAAGTCTATAGCTACCTAATTCATCCATCCCAATGTTTTTTTAAGGACTGCACCTTATTATAGCTTATTTTAAACAAGAAGACATATGGCCTTCCCAAAAAGATGTATTAATGATATAAGTGGCCCGTTCTATTATTTTCTACTTGGCAGACTTCAATAGTCAAGATGGGCAGGGATCTACAAGAGAGGCATTTGTAACTACTGCAGTAGATACATTATTTTTTGCCCCAAAACAAATAGGTAAAGGTAAGGACAGGAAGCTTACTTGTAATTTAATTATTTCAGCGTTCATCTGTGAATTCACATAAGTGGGTTCATTTTGCACCTGTGTAAACATCCTTGTAATTTTTCAGAACCTAGAGAAGTGTTAAGAAATGCCTTCTCTAACATGCATGGTCCCCACCCTAAGGGCAGTCCTCAGTTCCACCAGTCTATTACTGATATAGAAACAGGAGTTGTGTGGCGGAATAAGAGAGGACAGGTGGGTTGTATTAATTCACAGATGACCACTTAAAGAACTACAGTTACAACTTGTCCTTCTTGTTTGTGGTGTGTGTGAATTGACACATGTGGGTGCCTAGCAAGCTCACAGGGACCTAGGAAATCCAGATGTCTGATTGTGCACTTAGTGGCATAACTGTGCCAAGGTAACTGCTTCATGGATATGATTTACATCTTGATGCAAATTTTGCAACAGCTTGTACAACTTAAAGTTATGCAGCTGTAGCTCTGCAAAATGATTTCAGCCATGCAATACAGACTTCTTAATGTAGTAATGAAAAATTAATAACATGAAAGTTAAATAAGAACCATTTACTGTATTTAGAGAAATATTCAGAAACAATGGCACTGAAGCTGCAAAAGTTACATATTAGACACAGTCCCTGTCAATCTAAAAGAACTGTCAAAGAAATAAATTTATGTTAACAAATAAGAGAAAGTACTTTTTCTCCCAGAGGATCACTGGTCTATTGAACCCCCTGCCAGAAGAAGTGGTGACAGCTGTCAGTCTTGACAGCTTTAAGAAAGGATTAGACAAGTTCATGGAAGACAAGGGTATCAATGGCTATAATTATGGATACCTAAGGACAAACTCCGGGTTGGAGAGAGAGGCAGGATATCTCTCGATGCCATTTCCAGGGAATCCTAAGCAAGTGAAGGCATCTGCTTGGGAATACACTGAAGCAAATGGTGAGCTACTGTGTGAGACAGAATGCTGGACTGGATGGGCTGTGGCCTGTTCCAGCAAGGCTGTCCTTATGTTATAACCATTGCTATTAGAATACTTGCTGGATATTCCATTTTCTAAAATCTATAATAAAGGCAGGAACATTACAGTCAAGACAAACAACCCCTTGTCTGTCAATTGAGGACACTTTAAAATTCACTGTATCTACTGGTAATTGCAAGTAGATAAATAGGGACCACTTCGGTGGGAAGGTAACAGCGTTCCGTGCGCTCCGGTGTCTAGTCATGCCTGCCACATGACCACGGAAACGTCTGCAGAAGCAGACAGCGCTGGCTCTTCGGCTTAGAAACAGAGATGAGCACTGAACCCTAGAGTCGGATACGACTGGCTTTCGAGCAAGGGAAACCTTTACCTTTACCTTTACTGGTAAATAAAATAAGCAAAGTAGTATTTGAAATTCCACCCTCATGACACAACAGGATACACGGAGAGAAACATACACACTACTATAGATAGATTTCCAGCATGTACAGTATTATATATTCTTTTGGGCATACAAGTATTTTACCTGCACAGACTGAACCTGCCTATGCTGTGTGGCCAGCCCTGTATGGGAAAATACCTTTGAGTTGGTGCAGACTATGATATTTCACCTTTTCTTGGTGTTCAGGTATAATTTGGGATGACCCACATATTATTGTGGGTTGCATGCACAAGTGCTCTAGTTATTGACATCAAATGTATGTGTTTCCCCAAAATGATTGCATTTAGAATGGAGAGCTTTTAGATCACAGTGAAATGAAAATATAGAGTAATTATAAGCTTAATTCTGATAGAGGGCAATCTTCTTTTGGCTGAATGAAAAAGCTTCAAATCACGAACAGAGAATAAGGAAACAACTTCAGCATCATATTCTGAAGCAGGTAATTCCAGATAGCTAAAGATGGACATGCAAATGATCTGCTCTCTCTAGCACCAAAAAAGCAAACTGCTTCAGAGGGTTTGTTGCCTACCAGGTCAAGCATTCCGGACAGGGCTAAAAACTTATATAATTAAATTGAAGCACCTCAAATCATGAACAGAATCATTACTTTTTAGCTATTGTCAAAGTTGTGCTCCTGCAGTTTTAGCTGAAAGAGTTCTGACAAGAATAACTGAGATGGATGTAGAATGGGGATTAAGAATAATATGCTGTCAAATCAATTCTGACTTACTTTTCAGGGTGTTCTAGTGAGAGACTACACACTAGTGGTTTACCTTTCCCTTCTTTTGGGGGTGTCTTGGGACTGTGCAGGCTGGTTTTTCTCATGAGAGGCACAGAATTGAACCTCTAACCTCTGGTTGTGTAGCCATACTCACTGAGATATCCAGCCAGCTAGAATGGGGACTAAAGGTAAAGGTAAAGGTTTCCCTTGCTCGAAAGCCAGTCGTATCCGACTCTAGGGTGCAGTGCTCATCTCTGTTTCTAAGCCGAAGAGCCAGCGTTGTCTGCTTCTGCAGACATTTCCATGGTCATGTGGCAGGCATGACTAGACACCGGAGCGCACAGAACGCTGTTACCTTCCCACCAAAGTGGTCCCTATTTATCTACTTGCAATTTCTTGCTTTCGAACTGCTAGGTTGGCAGGAGCTGGGACGAAGACGGGAGCTCATTTCCGTCCTGCAGTACTCGGGAATCGAACTGCTGACCTTCCGCTTCCCAGTCAGCGTCTTAGCAACTTGAGTACCCTATAATAAAATTCACTACTCTCTGCTATACAGGACTCTAGTGATTAAGAAAGTAACAAGGAAAGGAGGATTAGAAACATCATTGAGAAATGCAAAAAGGAAAATAAAATAAAGAGGAAGCACATATAACAGTGAGTGTGCTTTACAACTTATAACTAGACATATTTCAATGTCTAAATGAAGCCAATTGATGTATTCATTTTGTTGTTGAAGCTCATAGCAGGCTTCTACTGTCTTCAGAAGACCTTCTGGTTTTGAATACAGTTGAAAATTAGAAGACAGTTGTTTCTATGCAACAGATGGCTGCAAAGCAGACCCAGTTAGGAGCTGCGCCTCCCTGCCCCCTTCACCGGCGGGGAAGGTAAAAGGAGCCCCGTCGGGCTCGAAGATGCCGCTGCCACCACGAGCTGCGCCTCCCCACCCCCTTCACTGGCGGGGAAGGTAAAAGGAGCCCTGTCGGGCTCAAAGACGCTATCGCTGCCGCGATCTGCGCCTCCCCGCCCCCTCCACTGGCGGGGAAGGTAAAAGAAGCCCCATCAGGCTCAAAGACGACGCCACTGCCACCGCGACCTGCGCCTCCCCGCCCCCTCCACTGGCGGGGAAGGTAAAAGGAGCCCGTGGGCCTGAGGACGCAACCCAGACTAGTCCCATCGGCATGGTCAGCCATGGGAGTTGGGAGCCCAGCTGTGGCTCGTCCTGGAGAGACTGGCTCTAACTGTGGGGTGATCGGTGTGCCTTCCCCGGTCCGGCATTGGCCGCGGGGAAGTAGAAATTCCTGGGCTTGCAATGCTGCAGGTATATGAACTCCCGCCACCACCACCTCTTTTTGAGCTCTTTTCTTGGTCCGGCATTGGCCGCGGGGAAGTTGGAGCACCTGGGCTACACTGTAATTGATATTATTGATATTATGATGTTAAACTGTATTGGAATTTTTGTGATATGCTGAATTGTATTTAATTTTGTATTGTGTTTCTGTATGATGTCCGGCTATTTATTGATATGCTCTTGTTATTTATGTTAACTCTGTAAACCGCTTTGAGTCGCTTTCGAGCGAAAAAAGCGGTATAGAAATGCTACTATAGAATAAATAAATAGTTTAGAAGAGAGGGGGAGAGAGCAAATTACCTTTTGCACTTCCACATCATGCAAAGTTAAATAATTCTTTATCAGGCACACATATGCTCATTGTTACATGGACAGGGATAAGTACTGCTGAAATGTAGCAGAATTGCGATGCACTGCAAAAAAATTTACTACCTACACTGTGGGCTGACCAAATTTGTGGGCGTGGCCAAGCATCCTGTATTATGGGCTATGGAGGTGGGCGTGGCCAACCAAGTGGGCATGGCTTGGGGGAATTTCCGCTACCGGTTCTGCAGAACCTGCTGCAGCTCATCACTGGACAGAATTCTTACCTTTTGTTCCAGGGGGCTGCAAGTTGTCACTAGTCAGTGAACACCAGCCAACAGGAAATATATCACGAGAGTCATACCGGCACCAGTAATCAAAGGCTCCCCTCCAACCATCAAAAGTGATTAGGATCTCAGAACCCCGCACTTCACCAATTGTGGCTGGGCAGATGAAATGTGGGTTTTTCCTGTCTACAGCCTCCAGTTTCATCCCCATCTTAAAGAAATTTTGGGATGGAGATGGTGGTTCCTAGGGGAAAGAGACAGAAAAAGTAGAACTACCTACTGTAACTAATTTAGCAGACTCATTGGTCTCAGTGATTCAGTATGGCCTCATGTAAAGAATCAGAAAAAGGATACAGACAAATGAGTCAGTCAGTCAGTAAGTAAATAAATTTACCATCTCCTGAATACTGTACAGTATATGAATTCTGCTAACAAAGATGTATGTATGAAAAATTGTCTTAATGTTCCATCTTGCAAAAAAAAAAAAAAAACAGCACACCAGCACAGATGGAACCCACCTTACATATCACTCGAAAATCCAATCATAGTTTTTGGATGCAGAATAGTGTAAACCATATTCTACGGTACCTTATGGAAAATCCGAACAGGAGCCATTTCTGCTCCATTCAGAGTCTTCAGGAGAAACATTGGCCAAGAAGAAGCATTCAGGCGAAACCCTAAAACAAATTAAAATGGTGGTTGTAAAGATAGCAACATGCTTTTACTCTATATCAAGCATTCTTCCATCATATAGGAACTATGAAGTGTGCAAAACACTTAAATAATAAAAAGTGAGAAAGCTTGTTCCAAGTGATTCTAGATTAAAAACTGGAAAGACAAGATCTTTGGAGGTCACATAGCTCTCTAACCTAATATATATACCCAATTGGTAATTTTGTACAGAAGACGCATGTTTTATTGTGTCTTATATCAAGCTTAATAATTGTACCATAATTATCTTAGTTTTTAATTCAATTTGCCATTGACTCCAATAGTAATACTCGACTTGGGTGAAGGAAAAATAGGAACAGTATCAACACAAGAAACTTTAGTTATGTTAGTTTTTCAATAAGGTGAGAAATCACATAAAGCCTGAGATACAGGGGTACAGAATCATTGGTCTTTCAAAATATTAAAATCTGCTTTAAATTTTGAGTTGCAGGTAAATATTAGCATGGGTCATTCTTTCATTCCCCACCATTTTGATCCAAGCACTCAGGGTGACTTACAAGATAAAGGCATAGTAAAGTAAAGGTTTCCCTTGCTCGAAAGCCAGTCGTATCCGACTCTAGTGTTCAGTACTCATCTCTGTTTCAAAGCTGAAGAGCCAGCACTGTCTGCTTCTGCAGATGCTTCCGTGGTCATGTGGCAGGCATGACTAGACACTGGGGTGCACGGAACGCTGTTACCTTCACACCGAAGTGGTCCCTATTTATCTACTTGCAATTTATTGCTTTTGAACTGCTAGGTTGGCAGGAGCTGGTACAAAGACGGGAGCTCATTCCATCCTGCAGTACTTGGGAATCGAACTGCTGACTTTCTGCCTCCCAGTCAGCATCTTAGCCACTTGAATAAACAAAACAAAAACACTGTTGCACTTTAAAGACTAACTGTTATATTTTAATGTGAGTTTCCCTGGATCACGCCCACTTCGTCAGACATCATTACAAGATAAAAATATGCAACACACATTAAAAATATATAAGAGATTAGAATAAAATCATCCAATAATAACCAACACTAACCCAGAGACAAAAACAGGTGACATCAAAAAATCTTAAAACCATAAAAATATTCATAGTAAGCACTATAAGCAGTAGTAAAGATAACCCTTGCTTGAAAGCCAGTCGTATCTGACTGTAAGGTTGAGTGCTCATCTCTGTCTATAGCTGAAGAGTCAGCGCTGTCTGCATTTGCAGACGTTTCTGTGGACATGTGACAGGCATACCTAGACACTGAAGTGCATGTAATGCTGTTTGCCTTCCTACCGAAGTGGTACCTATTTATATACTTACAATTTCTTGCTTTCAAACTGCTAGGTTGTCAGGAGCTGGGACAAAGACGGACGCGCAGTACTTGGGTTTTGAACTGCTAACCTTCCGCCTCTCAGTCAGCGTCTTAACCACTTGAGCAGCAGTAAGAGGATGTAAAAAAAAAATCTAGGGCCAACGCTACACCATTCTCATGATTTTATAAACCTTGAAAGGCTTCTGACTAAGGCAAGTCTTTAGCAATTTATGGAATGTTAATAATGTAGGAGCAGTTCTAATCCCCACTTGCAATTCATTCCACCAGGTAAGGAGCTATGGCGGAGTAAGCTCTTGATGTGGTTTCTGCTTTTTTAACCTTTCTAGGTGTAGCCACCCAGAGCTTACATACCTGGGTGACTTAAGGTATAACTCCTGAAGAAGAGGTGCTCCCTCAGATAGCTTGGTCCCAAACCACCCAAGGCTTTATAGGTCAACACCAACATCTTGAATCTGGCACAGAGCACCACAGGCAACCAATGCATACTAGTCAGGACTGGTGTGATATGGTCAAACTAACCAATACTCAAACACAGCCTGGCCACCTCATTTTGCACTGCTGATCTGATGGCTCCATATCAACTTCAAGGGTAGCCCAAAGTAAAGGGCATTGCAAAAGTCAATTCTGGAGATTACCCATACATAGGATAATGTTATCAGGGATATCCTATCCAGGAAAGAGCGGAGCTGGGCTATGCACCACAGATAGAAAAATGTGGACCATGTCACCTAATTTTCCATAGTCAAAGACTGTTCAAGTTCCAAGCTCAGATGACCTCCTTCAAAGGAAGAATAACATCCCCCATGCTAATAAGGATTCTCTCTACCTGTGATTAGTTACCCTCTACTGGAATTACAACCCTCTTGTCCGGGTTCAATCTCAGTCTGTTATCCCCTTTCTACGCCATACAACTACCTCCAGGCACTCCTCCAGACAGCGTCCGCTGTTGAGATGGAGAAGAGATAATGCTGCATATACCGGTAATCAGTGTACTGATGAAAGCAGATTCCAAATGTCTTGATGACCCCTCAACAGCCTCATAAAGATTTTAAACAGCATTAGGGAGATCGCTCTTTAACTCAGAGGTCAGAAAACTGCTCCCTAAGGTGTACTCTCTGGACAAGCTCCTCCAGGAAGGACCAGAGCCACACAAAAGCCTGACCCCCCAATACCTATTCTGGCAAGCCTACTGGCTTCCCAATCTTTGGTTTTTGGATTTCAGCTCCCAGATCCTAAGTCAATTCCCCAAAGCACTGATCAAGCAATGTACTGACTTAGGCTTCTGGGAATTGAAGTCCACAAGTATTCCGCAGAACATAGTTTGGGAAACACTGCCATAGTCAATGGTATCAAAGGCTGCTGAGAGGTTAAAAAAACAACAGGGATGATCTACCCCTGTCAGTTTTTCTCAGAAAGTCATCCAATAGAGCAACTAATACCATCTCGGTGCCATGGTGTGGCCTGAATCCAGGCTGGTGTGGATAGTTGTAAAGATCATCTGATGCTTGGTTGGATTTCTTCAAAACAGATTGATTATCATCTCATTCACAAAAGGAGGAGTTAATGATCTTCCTGACTCATCCAGACACCCCATCACTGGTTGCTCTTACAAACTACTAGTGCCACAGCATAGGCTTAGTAATAGCTGTAACACTACTGATCTACATACTAATTTTACTGCTCCTTAACTCTGAGCAGAAATGCTCCTTTTTAAGCACCCTCATTTTAATATTTGTCTCCTGATATATTTTAGTACCCCAATTTTAACTTCTGTCTCCTCTGCTGTTCTATGCTGGTCTTGGGCCGTAATAAAGATTTGACTTGATTTGAAGACAGATTTTATGAGGATTATGTAGAGTAAAACAATTACTCTCTGATACAATAAGGTCCCCTATAACTTTCAGAATACGAATGAACAGAAACTATAGAATTCCTCTCCAAATACGATCTGCAGTTAGCTATGTTACCCACTGAAAATATACTAATTCAGGTGTGTAGTGAAGCCCAAACACAAGCTCTCACTATCATCATCTTAAAATTTATGCCTGTACATAGTCAATCCTGCTTATGTTACAGTTACATCAAAACGGTATGAAAAATAAGTAAGTGGTGATGTCTATATAAAATTTCGGCTTCATAAATCTTACCCAGGCTATCTTTTAGTGAAAAAAACCACAGGAGATAACAAGCCATTCTTGGGGTCTCCCATTCATACTATTTTCATATCTGAGACCATTACAATGGCTAAATTTAATTCTTCATTGTTCAATCCTCTGTATGATTCTTGTTTTCAATCAACATTAAATTGTAAAAGAATAATCAGGAGAACTAAATGAGGGGGAAAAAATCTTAATCAAAGAGAGAGTGTCAAGTCAGAACGAGTCTGTGGCAAATCAGGTGAGGGGTCATAGCAAAAGTGTAAATTAGCATTGTCAGCAATGAAAATGTACATATTTTCAACAGCTAGTGACATGTTTCATTATTCCATCAACTACAAAAACAACAAACGTGATGGGAAATAGAAGAGGGACTTACTTTTAAGAAAACCTCCTTTCTTCAAAATGTTTCATATATTTAGTTATTACACTGCAGCAATCTACTCTTATTTCCATAGCCTTTTTGACCAATAATAATCGTCACTTGTGGTCCTTGTGGAAAACAGTGCTTGAACTCACCCAAAGGAGGCTGCAGCATGCCACCATTCTTTTCACAATTGCCAATGGGCTGGATTTCTGCAGAATCCACCAGACGCCAGAAGTCATTCTTGTTGTCACTGCCATCTAGGCGTAACCGGAGGCGGGCACCTGTCAGTCCAACCACAGTAGCAATGCAAGTGGAAGTGGTGTTTCGAGGGTCTTGGGCTTCTAGTTTCATGCTGATCTTGAATTCATTGGTTGGTGGACTATATGACTAAGGAGAACAAGAATTTCAGTAAGAATTAGACTACAGAGATGCTATCTTCATTTTCAGAATTCCTCTTGGTAACTGAAATCCAAGAGTGTCTTTAAGAACTAGTTTTCTACTACTCAATGAGAAAGAAACCACTATTAAAACACAAGTGACAAACAAAAAAGAAGGAAAATTACCAACACACACTTCAATTAATTCTCCTCTAAAGTGCTCTTTTAGTTCCATTTGTTTTTTGCCTCTGTTCTCTGCTTTTCAAATAAAATACAGCTGAATCATTTCTCATGAACACAGATCAATATTAATCAGACGTACAGGTACTTTGCTATTGGCCCTCTACCATGGGCTACAACATTATACTGGTCTTGTGGTCACAGAAAGCTGTCTTGTAGTTGTTATTATAAAAATTTAACTGGCAGCCATTCTTAGGGACTAAAGCAGTACTTGTCAATTTTCTGTACCTTACATGCCACAAATCACTCTCATCATTCTTCCTATACAACTGAGGGGGGGGAGGAGCCTGGTTTTTTTCATGGCTGTTTATAACTTTGTGTGTGTTCAGTTAATATATTTATTGTTTACAGTGGGATGTAGCAACAAAAAATGCAGAAATTTTGGAGATAAAAACAAACAAATTGTAGTAATATTGTTGAGCATAAATTTCAATGCTGTGCCAACTATAAAATAAAAAGGTATCCCACCAAGCCACCACTGCCTGTTTAGGACTTCCAAATTCTCTTCCATTCTAATTTAATTGGAGATGCCAGAGATTTACATATGCAACTTTGTGCATGCAAATGTCTGGAAATTTTGGGCTGGAGTTTTGAAATACTTCTCAATCTTCCCCTTCTTACTGCCCTCATTTTTCAGATAGTAAAGAGAACAATAGGCTTAATACTTTCATATGTACACATCTTCTGTCAAGGCTTTAGTGCAGCCTTCTCTTCACTAGGAAAGAGCCATGGTTAGTAGCAGAGCATATGTACTGGTAGCAGAAGATCCCAGGTTTGACACATTTTCTACCATTTAATGTCAATAAAACAGAACTAATATGGAATACTGATTCAAATTGCTTTGTTTTTGCTTTGCTTTATAGCATACTTCCCCAAGTTCTTACATACATGAAGAAGCATAATTTACCTTTTAGATCAGGGGTTCCCAATGTTTTCCCACCAGGGGCCAGTTCCCGTCACCGTGCTCAATTGTGGGGGCCAGAGACATGGTAGAGCCCACAAACTTTTTTCCCAGTGTTATCAGCGTCATCACGAGGTTTTTCGGGGTTTTGGACAGCCTCCACTGGTTCCCAGGGTGGCAGTAGGCTTTTTGGAGCAATTTTGCTCTGGTTTAGTAATTTTCCAAGCATTCTCCATTGCGCTTCGGCAGCTAGAGCGGCACAGTGAGCTACTTCCTGGTTCGGCACTGGGATCCCAAGTGCCTACATCAGTTCTCCCTAGCACTGGAAGTAGCTCACTGTCCTGCTCCAGCTGCCGAAGCACATTGGAGAAGGCTCAGAAAATTACCAAGCCAGTGCAAAACCGCTCTGAAAAGCCTACCGCCACCCTGGGAAGTGGTGGGAGTCTGTCCAAAACCCCAGAAAACCAGGGCGATTCCCGCCATGGTGGTCTGTGACATATTGCGACTTCCAGCAGTGGGAGCGGGTGGGGGCAGTTCTAGAGGTTCCCTGGTGGCCACCACGGGCCAGATTAATGATATGCACAGGCTGGACTAGACCCGTGGCCTGGGGGTTGAGAACCCCTGCTTTATTTTTAATTTTTAAAATTAAATTATTAAAAATAAAACCATACAATTACATACATACAAACAAACTAAGCATTGCGTACAAACCATACTTACATACAGACATAGATATACAAACACCCCTCTACTCTCACCCATGCTAACAACCATCATGATATACATGACAGAAATTTGCAATTCCTTCCTTTTAACTTATTGTTCCCAGAACTTTTGTGATTCTGGACTGGGTTTAACACCTTCTTTGCTAGTTATAGCATATACAACGAATGGGGGAAACCCCTGCTTTAGATCAAGGAATAAGTTTACATTTTATCTAAAGTAAATTCTATGCCAGCATATATAATTATGTAGATTTGTACACAGCTCAAATTCAAAGATATCCAAAGGCCCTATTATAACCTCGATTTGATCTAATGTTCCCAGCTATTTCATCATTCTTAACAGTTAAAGTGACAGCACCTTTTTTTAAAGCTTTGCCAAATAATATACAATTAGATACCTATATCAGTTGCTCATCTGTCTTAAGAAAATGACACAGGAATCTATTCAATATTGATCTAACACCCACAGGAAAAAGACACCTTCATCCCATCTATTTTATAACATGGAATTCATCATTACCTGTTTGAAGCAATGGGGAGGAGCTGGGATGGAACTTGTCTCTTTCAAATATTTATCCCAGGCAAAGTGACCTACATAAAGAAGAGAGACAAAATTGACGGTGAGAACTTTGGAAAATAATCCCATGTCATACAATTTTAATCAGCTTATAACTACTAGCTACAGTTAGCCAGATTTCCTCCTTGCCCAAAAGACTAAAAATCTCACCACCAATTGTTGAGCATGAAAGGAGAAAACTACAAAAGGGGCTGGTAAAGCCATAGCATGCAATACACTACTTTACCTAAGAGTACACACGCTGGATTTATAAGGTAGAAGTTAGCTTTGTGGTCAGAAATTTCCCCCTACTCTCAATGCAAGGTCATCAGTATATGTGAAACTCCTAGCATATGGTAACATTGTGTGAAGAAAGCATGAAGCTGCTTAAAATGGCATATGTAAAGCTTTTTAATAAAGTTGGATGAGAGGCCTGATTATTTCAGCTGTGGAACTGTGAAAGGAGGAGGAGGCAAAGCTGCTGAGAAAACTATGATCTCAGTGTGGGTGGATGTGTATCGGGATAACAGCTCCACTACTAGGGACACTTTGAGAGGCTTGAAACTTCTCCTAGCTAATCAGAGAAACTGGTACCGGCTGGATTGGAGACAGGGTGTAGGGCAAGAAGTTACTTTCTGGAGGTTACTAAGATTTGAAGTTTCTAGCAGCCTAGAGCCATGATGGTAGGAACATCTGGAAAGGAGCTGATGAATATGAGTGGCTCAAGAGATCTTCTGTGACTAATGACTTGTGGCTAGACATTCACACTCAGCTTTTCGCTGCTGGAATTTTGCTTAAGACCATGGTGACCTAAGTAAATTAGGCTAATTAGCTTTATTGTTTTGTGGGGGAAACTTTCTGCAAATGTATTTTGCCTCATGCGTAGAAAAAATGTAGTAGCTTCATCTTTTGGCTTTATTGTTACGAATTTTGAAGTTAATTTCGCATATACTGTACAGTATACATTTTGAAACTGCTTTTAAAAAAACTTTTTGATATTTTCTTTTTCTTTTAAACCAATAAAAGTTTACTCACATCTAGTTCATTGGTGCTTGTTAAATTTTGTTTTTTAACCCCTGGAACGCTGAGTATTTGGGAGAGTGGTGGGTTAGAGAGCTTTTTCTCTGAAATGCTGACACACTGGCCATTCTGTGATTCACTCAACAAGGTGAAGTAAGGCAGCATCACTGAGTGGCTAGTGTGGGTCCTCTTTAATACCACCACCACCACCCCCGGTTCCTTATAGAATGGTGACAATTTCTGTTAGGTTATGATCTTTAGTAATGAGATAGAGCTTCATTAACAGCAACCATTGCTGGGCAGTGTCATGTGCTGCTGGAAGATCAACAAATGTTGCTCAATTTATTTTATGTGTTTCAAAACCCTCTTCTATATGCCAAGTTAGATTTAAGATTTAAGTCAATAGCTCATATCCTATTCTAGAATTGTAAGTTTTCTCCTTCCATGCTCAACAATTGGTGGTGTGATTTTTAGTTTTCTGGGCAAGCAGGAAATCTGGCTAACTGTAGCTAGTAGTTATAATGGTTAGTTAGATGGATAGCTTCCACAGTTTGGACAGCCACTATGCTACCACCTGCCAAGAACATTTGACAGAAGTAAAAAAAAGCTTTTCTGATGTAGACAGTGTTGAATTCATCTGCATAGAATCTTAGAGGTCGAAGAGACCTCAAAACTCTTCTAGTGCAAACCCTTGCCATTGTAAGAAACCTACTACTCTATCCCTTATAGGCAGCCATCCAATTTCTGCTTAGAAACATCATATTAAAGCTGCCAGGTAGAGCATCTGTGTCATGTAGATATCCTTTAAGCATCACCTGCATAGTTGCATTCAAATATAAATTTATTTCAAGTGAGACAGGCAACACAAACCACATCAGTCTACTTGTTTATCTAACCCAGTATTATATATCACTAGGAGAAGTTGCCCGGCGTTGCCGGGCTGTTTTAAATTGTGTTGGAAGGTTAAATTGTGTTAATGTTTTTTAAGAATTGCTTAGTCTGTAATTTTAATTTTTAAAATGTTTATTTATGTAAAAAAATTGGCTTGGCTGTTATTAACTGTGATCTGCTTTTTGGTTTTTTTTTAGGATTAATAAAAGAACAAAGTATGATACAATTTTTTCAAATTGTTTTAGTTTTTTGAATTTTTTTAATTAGTTGTACCATGGGTAATAATTTTAATAATGTAAAAGTAAATATTTTTTACATTCAATGTTTTTAAAATGCATTTAGATGTTTTGGGTTAAAACTCAGCACAGGATTTTAAAATGTTTCTACTGTATTTTATTGACATATGTTTGTGATTTGTGTTAAAGTGTGTTTTAGTGTAATTTTTTGACTTGTTTTTATTGGTGTGACCTTTTGTGTAAAATTGTGAATTTGTGTTATGTTTTTGATTTGTTTTTACTCTTGTGGCCTTTTGTTTGGGGCTGTTGTGTGTTTTTGAATTGTTTTTACTATTGTGGCCAGCAGGTGGTGCTGGTTGAACTTTTTAAACATAACCTACTGATTTAAAAATACCCCAGATTGGTTTTTTACTTGAAAGCTGTTATCTGAAACAGTTGTCTGTACAAGATAAGCTTGTAGCTTTTCTCTACTTCTTCCTTCCACTTTCTTTTATGTATTACTTTCCATTCTTATCTCAATAAATTGTATGCCTGAAAGCGGGGCCTGAGTCATGTTTTTAATTTTTGCACAGCACCTAGATTTGAAGCACTCTGAATGAATAATATGATTATTTATAGATTAACTACACTTTCAACTGTATTAATGGTTCTGTCTGTTGATAATTACCACAGAGATAAAAGAAAAAGAACCTAATTCTGTTGAATGTCAGTGGAATGGCATATTTACAAAGTAACGGTGGATAGTCAGTATGGCTGTTACAGCTATTTTAACACAGTAGTCTCTAGGCTTGTACATTTGATATTTTTCATTAAATTTGGTTGTTATTTCTATGAGTTGCTTGTCTTTTTTCCATCCGTTTACTTTTTCAGAAGCCACAAGCTGACCAGAATCCTGTCATGTAGATATGCATGCATGACTTGATAACATGCGAGCTATTGCAATAATTTGTACCAAGGTGGAACTCATATGCAGGAAGCAGTTCCATCGGTACAGGTGTACAACTAGTTGCATAATAAGGCATGCAGACACTTGGATGTAACTTGCCATTAACTTTTGTTGGTAGAACTTTAAGCTATACCAATACAATAGGATTTCAGATACTCTGTACCAGCTGAAGGAATCATCACATTCTTACATGAGACTAACAATATCCCCATATTGCTATGAGTAAAAAATACCTGATTATAATTCAGTGAAGGAGATTGTTCTCACATAGAGAGATTAACACATGCTTAATGGCACAATGTTACCCAAATGCATTAGCGTCATAGCTAAAACTCACCTACAGTGTCAGAAGTAGAATCTTCGCACACATCTAGGGATCAAATCACAATAACAACTATTAAACTAGCTATGAACTTTTTGACTTGCCTGTGTCTTCAAAATTAGCCACAAGATTACATTTAATGTAGGACTTTTGCCAACCAGTGATACTGCTAATGATATCCAATGAAATCTTTAATTTTGCTCTGTTCATGTTCCAACTCTTTGGATGTCCATCTCTGACTTAAATCCATAACTGTAGAACAGCTAAATCAGTGGTTCCCAACCTTTTTTTGGCCATGCCCCACCTAAGAATCCCCAAAATCCTGATGCCCTTCCCCCTATGACACAATTCTTATTATTCAAAAAGTAAACTATTCACATTGAGGAAACCTTGGTCTAAACATTTTTGAATTGCCCCCCTTAAAATCAAATCCATCCCCCCCTCAGTGGGGAACGTGCCCCACTCTGGGAACCACAGAGCTAAACAGAACATTTCTCTCTAGGGAAGATATCTGCCAAAACCCCAGAGTCAAATGCATACTTGTAGGGTATGACTGAGCTCAAGTGAACTTTATACATCCATATGGACTATGTAAAATACATCATTTTGCACTTTGTACTCCAGAGCTCGGAAAATATATTTTTGCCTACAACTGCCAGAATCTCACAGCAAGTGAGACATATTGGATAAAAGAAATTTGGGATTTGTAATCTAAACAAGTAACTTTTCCAAGCTTTTATTCTCTCTCCTGTAGCATTCCAGCCAATGAAGCTTTATTTCTCACAAAGAGAAAAGGAAAACAATATGGTTCTGTTCATACCTTGGTACTGAGGAGGTTCTGACAGCCGCCCATACTTGTGTTTTTTGCCATCCTTCCAGTCTATTGCTAACACAGAAAGAAAGAAAATAACCTCACAAAAGTTAGAATTTAGTTAATATGAAGAACCATTTCATTAAGGGCTAATCCTTAGCTAATCCATCAGTCTTAAACACAGCGTTTAGCTGGGTAAATGCCACAGGATCCACCCCAGATATATGGAAATGTGCCACAGTAATAGCAATATTTTAAAAGGCCAGAGATCCAATCCTGAGTGCTATCAACCAATTAGCTTCTTCTCTTCTTTAGGCAAACTAGATTAGATTAGATTTTTAATTTGTACCCCGCCCTATTCAGCTTGTAGGCCAACTCAGGGCGGTTTCCAACATAATTAAATATACTGTACACTCATAGCCTATTAGATTGACTGAAAAAAGGCTAGAGGCTGAGAATATCATAGGTGAACAAATTGGCTTTAGAAACAATTGCTCTGCAGTTAATCATTGCCTTGTGTTGAAGCATTTAGCAGAAAAGTATACAGTGGAACCTCGGTTAACACAATTAATGCGTTCTCTGGGACGTTTCTTACAGCAAAAATTACTTTAACCGAATTTCCCATAAGAATGCATTAAATGCAATTTCCCATATGAATGCATTGAAAACCAAAATACTTTAACCGAACGGTGGCTTCTCACAGGAATGCATTGAAAACCGATTACTGTAATCCGTTCTGGAAAAAAAATCTGTAAACCGAGCGACTATTTTCTATGGATTTCCTTTTGTTATGCGACTTTTATGTTAACCGAGTTGTTTGTTAACTGAGGTTCCACTGTATGCCTATTCCAGATTGATATCTTTTTGTGGCATTTATAGATCTGAAAGGGGCCTTTGATACAGTCAATCACAATACATTACATCAGAAATTAGAGAACTCTTTGACTCATAAATGCTTCTTAGGGTTGATTCAAAGACTTTATATTGATTGCACAGGTCAAATGTGTTGTGGCTTAGAGGGAAATGACAAACTCATATGACTTACACAAAGGAGTACAACAAGGGTGTTTACTCAGTCCTTTGTTGTTTAGTTTTTTCCCCAAAACCATTTTGCCCTCTCCTTGGATGAATCTTGTCATCCACCAAAATTGCTGCAACAGAGTATCACAATTCTTCTTTTTGCAGACGATGCAATACTTTAATCCTGTTCCAGAAATGGTCTCAAATAATCTTTAAAACCATTTTCTTAATACTGTAATCTAAATAACCTAGATATAAACCATCAGAAATAAAAAATCTAGTTAAATATTAGATGGGAGGGAGTGTGAACAAGTAAACATTTTTCCTACTTAGGAGTGATATTTTCTTCAAATATATATTGGTAGCATCCGACACAGTATTTTGGGCAAAACAAAAGTGCTGATACAAACAATTGTTACATTTTACAACACAAAAGGAGGTAATGATGTTCCAGGAGCATTACTGACATTTAACGCAAAATAAATTTTGGTGATTTTATAATGACATATCATCAATAATTGGGGTTTTAAGGAAATCGGATCACCCCCTCTTTCCTTCTTAAGGAGGCTAAACAATATTCCATGGTGTGTGATGAATTATGTTTTATGGGCTGAGTTTGCATGGCTTTATATTAAGGCTGAAAGTCATCTTTTCTAAGGGCTCTTTTCTTGTCCTATTATGAGAAGACTCTCTTAGCATTTCCTTGCAGAAATTATTAAATACCAAGTGAGAGGTTCTGGTTTAATTACAATAATTAATTATGAACATGGGGCAAAGACAATCAAGATTATATATAAGGAAACAGATTTGCCAAATAGACTAGCTAGTACTCAAATGAGAGTTCGACGAATATGTTTTCCCTCCTTCTTTGGTACAGGTATCTCTATTCCCCAGTCAGTCACATCATATTTTTTTTCAATCTAATTATTCCACTTTATCCTTTTTATATGCAAGACTGAATACTGTCCCTTTGAGAGAGATGCAGTGAAGATTGTCAGGAAATCCTTAATCTGAGAGTCTGTGCATGTGTCAATACATGGCTAGATACTTTTTCACATACAGTATTCTCTATTCTTGCCCTTTTCATGCAACTACGAGAACATTTTATTAAACTTTTATTTGATTTACTGGAAATAGCATTCTTTGAATGTATTGTTCCTGCACAGAGGATAAAAACCTCAATTTCTCTTCAGCAGTTGCTAATTTGTCGCTAAATTCACGATAACTGAATTGCTTTATAGTATGTCAAGAGTTTTTCATGAACTTCTAAGGGAGAAAAGAAATTAAGGAGGAAGAAGCATTTCTTCACAGGTAAGCAAATATTTCCTGTGTTGCCCATGAATTATTGGTCATACTCAAATGCTTTTAACTTTCAGTCTTAAGGTGCACTGTCTGTGGTCAAATAGCTCTCCATTTGTTTCAAATAAATTAAGCAAGAAACACAAAACAACCATGTATTCAAGTATCATGAGATTGGTTTCAAATTGTTCATTTCAGAGGCCAAACTCAAACTGGATAATTTGCTATTTTCCACCAACATCACTATAATAAAAAGTGGATCAGCAGGATATTCTGTTACATCCCCCAGTTTCTGCTTATCTCTTAGATCAGTGTTTCCAACCTTTGTTTTTTGGAATTCAATTCCCAGAAACCTAAGTCAATTCCTCAAAGCACTGATCAGCCAATGTACTGTACTGACTTAGGCTTCGGAAAATTGAAGTCCAAAAACTAAAGGTTGGGCAACACTGTCTTAGATTATTTTCCTCACCATGCAAAACACAGGGAATCAGGGAAACTCAAGAAAAAGTATCTGTTTTTATACTAAGGATACATAATTTTTATTGATGTGTACATAGGCATGTAAATATCCTGCTAATATATCCCTTGTCATGATCCTTGAGTAACTATGGCAACCTTATCACAAAGCTACTAGAGCTGTTTCAGACACACACATTCCTTTCTGATGAAATCTACACAGCTGCGATCCCACACTGGAGTGATTGACAGGTACTGCAGGTGCAGCCCCCACGAGGGTACAGGGTGACGACAGGGTCAGCTGACTATACCACGAGGGAGAGGACGTCTCCCCTCCTGTCAATCAAAACCCCGTGGGTCTAACACCTGCAGATTGGACATTCCAAGAATGCAAAGGTGGGAGGGAAATCTGCTCCTTTTTGTGTATAAAAGCAGAGCCCTTTCCCTCAGTTCTTTGGTCCCCCTGGGTAGAAGGCAGAAATCTGTCTCCTCAGGCCAGACTCAGACTTCCCAACGGGAAGCTTCGGCTCATATCCGAGATGAGCCTCTCCGATCAAAAGGAGCCCTATTAACTATGCATTGCTATGTACTTTGTCTTTTCCCTTTGTCTGTCTCTGTTCTTTTTCAGATGCTAATGAAAAATAAAACTTTTGTGAGTAATACCATCGGAGTTGATGTGAATTTATCAGGCTATATCCA
This sequence comes from Bradypodion ventrale, assembly GCA_035047345.1. NCBI lineage: Eukaryota > Metazoa > Chordata > Lepidosauria > Squamata > Chamaeleonidae > Bradypodion > Bradypodion ventrale. The sequence goes on from JAWDJE010000008.1 coordinate 37,453,571, forward strand.
AGTGCTTTGCTCTATGCCCCCATATGCTACCAATATATTAAGAACATAACATAAGAACATAAGAACAGCCTTGCTGGAACAGGGGCTGGACGAGACCTGGTGTTTGTTGTTTTTGGGGGTTCCTGTGGAAAAAAGAGGGCTAAATAACTGGCGCCGGTGGAGGACGAGACCCGAGGATTGAGTTCATGAGCTGGAAGAAGGTAATGAGGGGAGGCGGAGGAGGTGTGTGTAAAAGAGAAGGACGGGAAAGATGAGAAGTGCAATGGCGACGAGAGGAGAAGGAATCAAAACTTAAAGTGGGAAAGAAAGGAATGTAATGGCACAACATTGTTTACAAAGTTGTAGCTGAGAAAGTGAAAAGCGTGAGAAGTGAGGAAGAGAAGCCAGGTGGCCGAGAGGAAAGGTTTAAGAAATAAGAAGAATTGAAAATTGGAGTTTGTAGTTTGTTTCTGGTTGGATTGGCTGAGGAGGTACAAAGAGGGCTCTCGTCTGAAAGCCGCTGCTGCTGCTGTGGTTTGGATCTTACAAAGATTTTTACTTATTCTTTACTTTTATTCCTATTTTTGCTTCTTCCACTCTGGGATAGTTAATGTGGGTCCCTCTTTATTTTTGGACTGTGACTGCTTCCTTACACTGGTGGAATATTTTTTTATGTTCATTCCTATTTTTGCTCCTTCCACTCTGGGATAGTTAATGTGGGTCCCTCTTTATTTTTGGACTGAGACTGTTTCCTTACACTGGTGGAATATTGGTGGAATATAAGTGTTGGCAGTTCCCTCATTTTGTTTTTCAGCTTGCTTTGCCGTGCCATCTTTTTCTTTTTTTTCTCCTTTCTTTCCTGGAACCTCACCTCTTTGGAATACTTACAATTGGGGAACTGTTTTTATTTTTTTATCTACACAATTGGATTATAGTAATTAAGAAGATTGGGATTATAACAAGACCAAAATACGGATATAAAATTCAATATTATTGGATTGTTTCTGGTTTGATTTTTGTGTTTGGGTTTTGACTGCAATTGCTAAGAATTTTGGAACATTTTCAAGGAAAGCGTGGTGGGGGATCAAAACCAATTTCTGCTTTGAAGCTATTATTTGACATTATAATGGATAAGGTTGCAAGGAGTAGGGAAGAGGAAGAGGAAGTTGTGAAGCCAAAAAGAAAGGGCAAAGCAAATGATGTGGAACCCCCACCATCATCTTCTTCATCGCCTGAACTTGCATATGACCAGACTAAAATTATGGTGGAACTCGGCAAATTATTTCAAAAAATTGATAGGATGGATGAAGCAAGGGTGAAGGATAAAAATGAAATGTTGGATAAATTGACTGGATCGATCACTGATCTTTCTTAAAAAATTGATTTAAATATTCATAAGTTAGAGGGTAATGTTAAGTTGATGCAAAATGAAATGAAAGCAACGAAAGGGGATTTTAAAGGGATACAAGGGGAGGTGAGAGAAAATAAGATGAAAATGGAGGAGCAAGAGAAAAGGACTGATGTGATGGAAGAGATGATGAGAAAGCAAAATATTTTGATTCGTCATGTGATTCAAAGATCTCCAGATCAGCTAAGAGATAGAATTGGAAATTGGCTAAATAATTTGAATATGGGGAAAGTGTTTGTTAATGAGGACATTGTAAGTATCTATAGAGTGGGATCGAGAAGGGGAAAAAGTGATCACAGAAATGTTTTGGTCAAATTTGCAAACTGGGGGGATAAATTGAAGGTGATGGCTTTTCTTAAACAAGCTGGTTCTGGAGCTTTGAAAATTGATGGAGTGGATGTGGAGGTATATAATGATATTCCAATCAAGGAACGTGGGTGGAGATACAAAATGAAACCAGTGACAAAAATTTTGATTAAAAAAGGGATAAAATATAATTGGAGATGTCCACAACAGTTAAGTTTTTTTTATGAAAGAAAGATGCAGGTGATTGACGAAAGAACTGATGCTTTGGAATACTTGACTTTACTTGATTTGGTTAGTGCGGGTTCAAATGAATGGTTGGAGTTAAGGAAGGATTTGTTGGCATTGGGAGGGATAAAAAGAGAGTATGGAACTGATGAGAGAGGTGCAGCAGGAGGAGAACAAATGGGAGGGGAGGGAGAATTGTCATTGATAATGGTGGAGGAGGAGTCAACCAAGGGTTAGAGGAAAAGGAGAAGAAGAAGGGAGAATTGTTAAAGGTAAAGTGGTATTTACAATAGTTTTATTTTCAAAATGTGATAGTGCACTTGAGCCTTCATTATGATGCTTACTAGGTTCATCCCACCCATTCCCCCCTCCCCTCTTTGGAGGTCAAAGGCGTTTTTTTTCTCTTCTTTTTTTGAAGGAAAAAGTGGGGAGGTTGCTAATGAGTGTTTTATGTTTTATGTTTTGTTTTTATTTTGTTAGGTTAATTGGTAACACGCCCATTGGAGAGCTCAGGAGGGATAAAAGTGGGGGACAATTCAAAGTATGAGAGCGATAAAGGTATTAACATGGAATGTGAAAGGTACAGGATCTCAGATTAAGAGGAGGAGGATAGAATCAGCTCTGAGAAGGGATAGACCGGATATAGTCTTCTTACAGGAAACTCACCAAAAAATCTCATGATACAAATAAAATCTTTTTAGGTTGGATGCAGCACTATGAGAAATCCTATGGTACATCAAAATCAAGAGGAGTAGCAATTTTGATTTCAGCTAGATTGGGGCTTGAGATAATACATAGTATTTCAGATTTGGAAGGGAGATTTTTGATAGTGAAAGGGAAAATAGACGATGAGGAAATAACATTGGTGAATATATATGCCCCAAATGATCATCAAGGGGAATTTTTAGAAAAAATACGTACGGTTTTGGTAAAAGAAAAATCAACAAAGATGATTGTGGCTGGAGACTTTAATTTAGTAAAATCAAATTTGGATTGTACAAATTTAGCAAGAAGTGGAAAAGGGATTAAAGGCCGAATGTTGGACAATTGGATGGCTGCTTTAGGCTTGAAAGACTCTTGGAGAGAACTTAAGGGTACTGAAAGGGTATACTCATATTTTTCGCAGGTTTACAACTCTTATTCCAGATTAGATTATATATTTGTAACAAAAATTGATTAAAAGCTTGGAGGACATGGAAGTGGGAATATTTAAGGAATCGGATCCCCCTTCACTGAAGAAGACAGAGACCACATGCCCAAAACAGAGCCTATCTTCGTAGGGAGGGAAACCGAAGAATTAAGCAAGATAGAAATAACCAGGGAGGAGGTCCTTGCATGTCTTGTTAAGCTAAACACTAACAAATCCCCAGGACCAGATGGCATCCATCCACGAGTTCTCAGGGAACTTAAAGATGAAATTGCTGATCTCCTAGCCAAAATATATAATATTTCCCTCAAATCAGGCTTTGTGCCTGATGACTGGAAGGTAGCAAATGTAACACCAATTTTCAAAAAAGGATCCAGGGGTGATCCAGGAAATTACCGGCCTGTCAGTTTGACATGTGTCCCAGGTAAAGTGATGGAAACCATCCTAAAAGATAGAATTAATAGGCACATAGAAGAGAAGGCGCTGCTAAAGGAGAGCCAACATGGCTTTTGCAAGGGCAAATCATGCCTCACTAATCTGTTGGAATTTTTTGAGAGTGTCAACAAGCATGTGGATAAGGGGGATCCAGTTGACATTGTTTATCTGGACTTTCAGAAGGCTTTTGACAAGGTCCCACACCAAAGGCTCTTGAATAAACTTACCAGTCATGGAATAAAGGGACAGGTCTTGTCCTGGATCAGCAACTGGCTAAGGGACAGGAAACAGAGGGTAGCACTAAATGGACACTTCTCCAAGTGGAGGGAAGTAAAGAGTGGTGTCCCCCAAGGTTCAGTACTGGGACCCCTGCTTTTCAACCTCTTCATAAATGATCTAGAGGTAGGAGTAAAAAGCAAGGTAGCCAAATTTGCTGACGACACTAAATTATACAGGGTAGTGAAAACTGTGAGAGATTGTGAGGAGCTCCAGAGGGATCTCTCGACACTGGGGGAGTGGGCAAAACAGTGGCAAATGAGTTTCAACATTAGTAAGTGCAGAGTGATGCATGTTGGGGCAAAGAACCCCAATTACATTTATAAACTGATGGGGTCTGAACTCTCTGCGACAAACCAGGAAAGGGACCTTGGTGTCCTGGTGGACAACTCAATGAAGGTGTCAACCCAGTGTGCCTCAGCAGTGAAAAAAGCAAACTCAATGCTAGGGATCATTAGGAAGGGTTTAGAAAATAAGTCAGCAAGTGTCATTTTGCGTCTTTTTATAAATCTATGGTGAGGCCCCATCTGGAATACTGTGTACAGTTCTGGTCGCCATACCTCCAGAAGGATATTATGGAGTTGGAGAAAGTACAGAGGAGGGCAACCAGAATGATTAGGGGACTGGAACACCTTCCTTACCATCTGAGGCTGCAACGGTTGGGCCTTTTCACTCTTGAACGACGACGTCTAAGAGGTGACCTGATTGAAGTTTATAAAATCATGCACGGTGTGGACAAAATAGATAAGGAAAAACTGTTTTCCCTATCGCACAACATTAGAACTAGGGGACACTCCATGAAACTTTTGGGTACTAGTTCTCAAACAAATAAGAGAAAGTACTTTTTCACCCAGAGGATTACTGGTCTATGGAACTCCCTGCCAGAAGAAGTGGTGACAGCTGTCAGTCTTGTCAGCTTTAAGAAAGGATTAGACAAGTTCATGGAGGACAAGTGTATCAATGGCTATAATTATGGCTACCTAAGGACAACCTCCGGGTTGGAGAGATAGGCAGGATATCTCTCAATGCCATTTCCAGGGAATCCTAAGCAGGTGAAGGCATCTCCTTGGGAATACCCTGAAGGAAATGGTGAGCCACTGTGTGAGACAGAATGCTGGACTGGATGGGCTGTGGCCTGTTCCAGCAAGGCTGTTCTTATGTTCTTATGTTCTTATGGACCACGCTAAGGTGATATTGGATTTAAAATTACGGAATGAGACTAGACCAAGGAAAATTTGGAAATATGATGCTAACTTATTTAGAGACCAAAAGTGTAAAGAACAAATTATCAAGAATTGGAGTGAAAGTTGGCAATGGAATGATAATGGGGAGGTAGAATATAATGTGGTCTGGGATACCATGAAGTCGATTTTTAGAGGGGAGTGTATAAAGATGGCAAGTAATAGATATAAAAATTATAAGTTGATACAGGATAAGCTTGAAAAAGAGATAAAGTTGTTACAGGAGGAACATTCAAAAACAAAGAATAAAAAAGTCTTTGCTAACTTATTAAAATTAAAGACTGAATTGGTAGGTAAAGAAATAGAAAAGGTGAAAAGAGATTTGGTTTATTTAAAAAGGGAATATTTTGAATTTAGCAATAAAAATTCAAAACTTTTAGCAAAAGCAGCAAAGGATAAAAGGGAAAAGAGGGAAATTGGAGTTTTGATTGATGATCAAGGGATAAGATGTAATAAAATAAAGGACAAATGTAAAATTGTGAAGGATTTTTATCAAGCTCTTTAAGCAAGAAAAGATATAGATGAGGAGAAACTTAAAAAGCAATTAGAAAACCAAATAATTAGGGGAATAAAACAGGAACATAGGGATAGAATGGAAGAATTAGTGACAGAGAAAGAAGTAAAAGAGATAATTGCCAGATTGAAGTTAGGAAAAGCCTCCGGAGAAGATGGGTTGCCTGTGGATTTTTACAAGGAATTTGGAGATATCGTGATACCAAAGTTGGTAAAATTATATAATTATATATTAGACGGGGGGCAAATTCTGACTTCATGGTACCGGACCACAATTGTACTTTAGCCAAAACCTGGAAAGAATTTAGAGAAAGTAGAATCATATAGACCCATCTCATTGATAAATCAGGATGCCAAGATCTTCACAGCAATACTTGCCAATCGATTGAATGTTTTCATGGGGGAATATATAAATGCTGACCAAGTGGGTTTTTTGAAAGGTAGACATATGGCAGATTTGACCAGAAGAGTAATTGATTTAGTTGATACGGTGAGTCATACAAAAGAAAAAGTTGAATTAATATCTTTGGATATATTTAAGGCATTTGACTCTCTACAATGGATTTCAATCAAGGAAATAATAAAAAGCTATAGATTCGGCATTAAATTTAGAAGGGTAATTGGTCAATTATATCAACAAGGAATAGCCACTGTTAGAGTGAATGATGAGGTTACAGACGAGGTCAAGTTGGAGGCAGGCACGAGACAGGGTTGCCCACTATCTCCAATATTGTTTATAATGGCAATGGAGTTATTAGCAAATGCTATATGAGAGGAAGCAAAAATAGAGGGAATTATGGGGAATAAGATAAGTATGTATGTGGATGACACTTTGATAATTGTAAAACAACCAGAGAAGGTAATGAACAGAATTCGGCAACAATTAAAGTATTTTGAGGATATTACTGGGTTGAAAATAAATTGGGATAAATCGGAAATGATGCTTTGTAATATGGATGAAAAAGATCAGAAAAAGATAAAGGATATAGTTAATATTCAGATTAAAAATAAGTTGAAATATTTGGGAATAACTATATCAAACAAATTGGAAGAGCTTAATAGATTGAATTATGATAGTTTGAAAACTGAAATTAGGAACAAGATACAAAGTTTTCAAAAGTAGAAATTGTCCTGGTTTGGAAGAATTGCACTTGCTAAAATGACGCTGTTACCTTAATAAATTTTTTATTTGATGCGATAGCAAGTCAATTGAAGGATAAGAAAATTAAGGTGTTTCAAAATTTGATCAATGACTTTTGTAATGGTGGAAAGAAATCTAGGTTATCAAAAAAGTTATGGTATTTATCGCAGAAAAAAGGAGGGTTGGGAATGCCGAATTTGATGGCATATTATCGAGCGTTTCAAATCAAGAATGTTGTGAAGATCCTGGCAAGGGAAAAGGTAATATGGGAGGAAATTGAGATGAGGGACTATAAACATTTGGGCAAAATGGTCTTTTTAGGAGACAAATTGGGAAAGGTAGCGACTAAGGATACTATGATGAAATGCTTAATGAATGTATGGAAGAGGGTAAAAAAGGATTTGGTCCCAAATGTCTCTCCAATATTGGAAATTTTAGATATGGCGAATTTTCCAATTAATATAAATGAGGAGATAAAGGAGATTTTGAAAGAGAATGAGGTTATCCTGTTGAAGGACTGGTTTCGGATATGCTGAAATGATGCTAGTAGGACAAAATTGTTTGAGCAATTAAAAATTAATTGGTTCAAAAGATTGAGGATTATTAAATGGAATAGTAAATACATGAGTGAATATGATTTGGAAAGAGAAAAGACGGAATTTGAAGAGCTGATTCTACAAGTTAGAAAAGGTGATATAAATACTAAGGGATTAGTTAGTAAATTGTATGCAATATTAAATAGGGATGGTGATCCACAAGAGGATCTGAAATTACCCCAGTGAGGTTACATCAAATGGATAATAAAAAAGATAATGTGTGTTGGAGATGTAAGGACACTATTGGAACGTATGAACACATGTGGTGGAGTTGTAAAGTGGTTAGAGATTTCTGGAATAGAATTTAGAATGAAATTGGAGAAACTTTGGGTAAGATGGTAAACCTGGGATCAGGTATCACTCTGTTGACAAACGTGGAAGATATTAATTTAAACAAGGATAAGAAAGAGCTACTAGAAATAATGATTACAATGGCTAGACATTGTATAACTAGACATTGGAAAAATGATATAATTATACAAACGGAAGAATGGTATAAAGAAATGTGGAATTTAGCCTTGAATGACAAATTGACATGGGAGATAAAGAAAAAGAGAGATAATTTGAAAGAAAATAGATTCTGGGATATTTGGAAACCTTTTGTGGATCACTCCCTCAAGGGTGATGAGAGAAATAGACCTGGACCTGAACAAAAGGGATTTTGGGATTAATGCTAATGAGATACTCTGAGCTCTCCAGGGCAATGTAAATAAACACTGGGTGATTTATTATTTGCATTTACATTTTTGTATAACTATCCAAATTGGCATTAAATGTTTTACTTGAAAACATTTAGAGAGGGGAATCAAGATTAGAGAATAGGAATCAAGATTAGAGAATAAATTGAAAGTAATAAGTTAAGAGATTGTATCTATAAAGATGGGTGTTAATTACCAGGATAGCTGTACACATTTGTGTGTGTGTATTTTTTGGTATTATTATTATTTTTAGTTGTTTTTTGTATTTTGTACATGAATTATTACTTCTTTTTTCAAGTATTATGTTGTATAATTTTGTATTTGTGTTTTGTATTTTATATGATAAAATTCAATAAAAAATTATTAAAAAATAAAAAAACTTCAATCAGGTCACCTCTTAGACGCCGTCGTTCAAGAGTGAAAAGGCCCAACCGTTGCAGCCTCAGATGGTAAGGAAGGTGTTCCAGTCCCCTAATCATTCTGGTTGCCCTCCGCACTTTCTTCAACTCCATAATATCCTTCTGGAGGTATGGCGACCAGAACTGTACACAGTATTCCAGATGGGGCCTCACCATAGATTTATAAAGAGGCAAAATGACACTTGCTGACTTATTTTCTATACCCTTCCTAATGATCCCTAGCATTGAGTTTGCTTTTTTCACTGTTGAGGCACACTGGGTTGACACCTTCATTGAGTTGTCCACCAGGACACCAAGGTCCCTTTCCTGGTTTGTCACAGAGAGTTCAGAACCCATCAGTTTATAAATGTAATTGGGTTTTTTTTGGCCCAACATGCATCACTCTGCACTTACTAATGTTGAAGCTCATTTGCCACTGTTTTGCCCACTCCCCCAGTGTCAAGAGATCCCTCTAGAGCTCCTCACAATCTCTCACAGTTTTCACTACCCTGTATAATTTCGTGTCGTCAGCAAATTTGGCTACCTTGCTTTTTACTCCACCGCATACTCCCTGTAAGCGACAGATGGAGTTATTTGAAGCCGATTGGGTAGCAGTACAGTGAAGCGACCTTAGGCTGCACTGGGAGTGTGAGGATAAAGGGGAAATTATCGCAGCCTAAAGGATCGGTACATGCCTCCTGTAAGCCAGCGCCTAGTCGAGCGTTCAAGACATCCCTTTTGTCTCCCAACAAAGCAATCTAGATCAGGGGTTGCCAACCTTTTTTGAGTCGGGGGCCAGGTCACGCTCCCTCAAACAGTTGAGAGGGCCAGACTGGTGGTCCCCCCGCCGATTAGCACTGTCGTAAACTAGCCCATGGCCTATTCTAGCAGTGACTAGAAATTGAAACGGGGTTTGTGTTTTTTTAATCTGTAATGGAGATTTTTGTATGTGTGCAATGAAGGGGGTGGAGGTGTTGCATTCTGGGTATCACTGGGCAGGAACTGCTCAGTAGACAAAACATCCTAGCCTTGTGGTTTGGGAAGGAATGTTGTGTACTGTACAGTGATTTGTTTAAATCCTTGAGATGATAGGTCAGAGGTGAGAGGTGGTCAGAGGAATAAAAGGGAGAGGGAGAAGCAACCTCAGTCTCTTTTGCTCTCTTCGTCATGCTTTGAAAGTTCGCTTGGGGTGCTTTGAATGTAGCTATCATGTAGTCAGTTAAGAGATAGAGGGATTCCAAATGTAGAATATGTTTAATTGTTTTCAATGTGCTTTCTGAAATAGATCTGCTTCATTGGCCTAGAATTGTTTTGCTTCCTGAAACTAAGAAATCTTTGCTTCCTGAAACTTTGTTTCTGTAACCTACTTTTGCTACAATATACTTTTAAAAAACAAGAAGATAACTAGAGTTATTTAATTTCCTATATGCTACCTTTCTATCTTCCGGATTCAGGTCAGGACATGTGAGAAGGCAAGCTAAAATCCTGGATTGGTTAGCTGGCAGGTGTCAATTCAGGTGCAGTCCCACTTCTGTGTAGACCAAGGTTCTACTTATGAGTAATGGGTTAATTGCAGGCTGTGGCAGCTGGAGTGAGGGCAGGGGCCAGATTATCTGGCACCATTGGCCAAATCCGGCCCATGTGCTGCCTATCCCTAATCTAGATAATTGAGAAAAGGGGAGTAAGAGAATTGTTGGAGATTGAGTTTTAAATAATTTCTTGGGGGTGGTGGTGGAAGAATTCCATCATTCTAAAACAGGCAGGATTTCGACATGGCAAGAGCTGTCCAGCTCAACTCTTAAATCTAACTCAGCATGTAAGAGCCCTGGTGGAGTAGTCGTTAAATTGGAGTACTGTAGCCAAAACACTGTGAGTTTGATCCTGACAGGGATCAAAGCTGACTCAGCCTTCCACCATTCCAAAATTGGTAAAATGAGTATTCAGCATGTAGGGACAAAAATGCTAATTAACTTGTGAACTGTCCAGAGAGTGAACTAACCAGTATGAGGTGGTGTATAAGTGTAATTGTTCTTGCTCATATAGAAGAGGGTTATGAAAGATGTAAAATAAATGGAACAACATTTATTGTTCTGTTTCCATTTCCATGACACAGCCGCCACCGGAATAGGCCACGGGCTAGTTTACAACAGTGCTAATTGGTGGGGTGTGGGGGTGGACCACCAGTCTAGCCTCTCAACTGTCTGAGGGAGCATGACCCAGCCCCTGACTCAAAAAAGTTGGCAGAAACCGCTTACAAGATTAAACATTCTAACCCTCGTGTTCTTGGAGAACTGAAACCTAAAACTGGATAGACATGTAATGCAGTGTAGTCATTGGCTGAACTCCTTCAGAGGAAGGCCCAAAGGGAGGAGATAAAAAGGAAGGGATGAGGGAGGATGCCCTCTTTTGCTCTTCGCTCTTCCCATGCTGTATAAGTAGTTCTCTGGAGTCTGCTTAGAATGTGGTAAACATGTAGGCTTTTAAACTAGAGAAAAGGGCCTCTAGGCTTCCACACTTAGATTTTTATTGTTTTTAATGTCCTTACTGAATTGAAAATGCTTCATTTGGTTAGAATTATTTTGCTCCCTGAAACTAAGAAATCTTTGCTCTTGAAACTAAGAAATCAGTAACCTACTTTTGCTACAATATACTTTTAAAAAGACATGAAGATGATTGGAGTTGTTTAATTTCTTATGTGCTACCTTACTAACAGCCAGATTCAGGTCAGGACATGTGAGAAGGCAAGCAAAAATTCTGGATTGCTTAGCCGCAGAGCGTCAGTTCAGGTGAAGTCCCAGTTACTTGTAGGTCTACTTGGAAGCAACAGGTCCATTACAGCCATCAGTTGTTAAGAAGTCATCTTAGGGGCTATTAATTTTTTAGATGGCTAACTCTTTGTTATGAGAAATTACAAAAGCTCACCTGTGGCTCATAATAGCTGCAGCTAAAATTAAAAAAAAATCAAATAATTTTCTAGAAAGCATCTGCACTCACAGGAAGCTTCTGGCTGTAAGCACAGGTGCTAGATTTGAAGCATATTGTATCTGTTTGTAAATGAAGGTCACAATGGGAGCAATGACTAGAGGATTCAGGCACCATGAAGAAAATGATATGTTGTATACAATGCTTGAGTCAAAACTGAGACCACCATGCTGATAGCATCTTTATTATCAAGCTCTCCAGCTGTCTCTCAGCATGTTCATATGGCTTTCTATTTTCCTCCACTTACTTTCACTTTATTAAAGGACAAGTGGTACTAGAGAGGGGCTAACACTCTTGTAGGATGAACAACTGGAGATGAAAAAGCAATTTAATAGGGAAGCAGGGGGAATGAGCAGCTAGATAAAATTAGACATGAAAATGCCTTGTCCATTGAATGGCAGAAAATAAACAGTAGTAACATCCTAGATGTTTTAAACGGAACCTCATCCTCCACTCTGTTGAAAAGTACCAGTCAAATGCTTAGAATTGGGAGAGAAAGCTAATAAAGGAAGTTGCAGCTTTAAAGAAAAACTGTCTTAAATGCAAAATCCACTGATAGTCACAATCTATTTTGCAATGAGATAACTGTTTATTGCCACTAGAGGAAAGTGCCATGAGGTAGGCTGGTTGATGGTTTCATGCCTCATTAAAAAGGAAAGATTCATCTGCCTCGATAGCACTAACTTGCACCATGCTGGGAGTACTGTATAAGCAGATGGTTCCAAAACTCAGAAGAGCTCATTTCAGCTGGCCTTTTCTGTTAATAAAGTAGAAAGCTAGTTCCCCCTATTGCCACAAAAAAGGGATGGACAGAATGTTCATTTGTGTATACAGAAGTGGAAAGTCTCTAATGATAGAAGCCATAATGCTGCTTGCCACCAAATAGCACCAAAGTAAATGTATTACCAGCATCAACAAGGCAGCAACATCAGATGACAAGACAGTTTACATATGAAATACTAGCATATTTTGCCCGGCGGTGCCGGGCTTTTTAAAATTGTGTTGGATAGTAAAGGGTTTCTTTTTTTTCGTTTCCAAATGGTGCTGGGCTCTTTAAATTTGTTTTTGAAGGTTTTTGTGGTTTTGTGGCTTTGAGGCGCTGCATCCGCCTGTGGCGGACTTGCGCTCCCAGTGTGTGTTTTATTTATTTTGTGCACTGGCTTCCTTAGTGCCGGGCTCTTTAAATTTGTTTTTGAAGGGTTTTTTTTGTGTGTGTTTATGCAAATTTTATTTTAATATTTTTTAAATTTAATTTTGGTTTATGCAAATTTTATTTTAATTTATTTGATTTCTGTTTTTTTGGGGAATTTTTTGAGATTAGTGTGAATATTTTTGATTTTTTGGCTAATTTTTTTGATTTGTTTGGGAATTAATCTTTTATTTTGAAATATTTTTGAATGTTTTTTCTCTTGTGTCCTCTGGGTGGGGGTGGTGAGCTTTGTTTCCTCTCTACAATTCTTCTCTTCTGTCCTCTGGGTGCTTCCGGTTAGTGTTTCCTTTCTTAGCTCATTTGATTTCCGGTGGTCCTGAAGTCAAGACGTCTGCTGGTAAGCTCTCTGTTTTTTTGGGGGGTGGGCGGGTGGTTTGGATTTTTTTTTTGGGGGGGGGGGGAGTCTGCGTTTTTTTTCTTTGTTTTTGGCTGTGTTTGTGTTTTCTTTTTGGATTTTTGAGTGTTTTTGATTGTTTTTGGTTTGTTTTTTGGGTTTAACTTTTTCAGTGGCTTTCTTTCCCGCGGGCCATGCTGGGGAAGGAAGGCTGGGGGGGGGGGGCTTTTTTTGCTTTCTTCTCCACGGGCCATGCTGTCGAAAATTTCAACCCGACAGTTACCTGCGAACCGGGTTCGGGCGAGTGGGGCCTGGTGTAACATCCTTTGTCACATTCCAACGGTTAACGCACCATTTTACTCAAGAAACATATGCATCAGCTGTCACTGTTTTGGATTTGTTAACCAAAGCTTAAATGCCGAAATCCAAGGAATTTTGAAAAGTTTCTCTCTCCCAGCCAACCACAAATACGTCTGTTCAACCCTTACAATCATAATCATACTGTCTTTAGAAAATTGTTATTGACTCTCCAAATGGTTTGTCTCCCAAACTACTAGCTGATTCACAGTGACTCTATTCCCATGACCATATAAAATCCTTCTGCTCCATCCATCACACTGCCAAACATATTTACAACCGTGCATTCCATGCGCTCTGGTGTCTAGTCATGCCTGCCACATGACCACGGAAACGTCTGCAGAAGCAGACACCCCTGGCTCTTCAGCTTTGAAACAGAGATGAGCACTGAACCCTAGTCGGATATGACTGACTTTTGAGCAAGGGAAACGTTTACCTTTACCTTTTCAAAACCGTGGACCCGAAGATACCAATCTCAACCTAAAGCCACCTTAAAACACACAAACCATCCTTGTAATGTTAAATCCAAATGGGGAGGAAATGATGACTGAGGAGTTGTGTTAATATATGAAGCCCACAATGCCTCTTAATGTTTCTGAGACATAAAACTTCAGCAATCAGCTTTGTGTAGTGCAAGCAATGGACTTTGTTGAGTTTGAGGGGTATGGTATGCATAGCTGTCAAGTATCCCTTATTGGCCAGGGAAACTCCTTATTTTACCCTCTTTCCCGCTGTCATCCCTTATTAATTAGACTGCAATGCCCTATTGCCGCCATTGGAGGGCAGCACAGGATAAGCAAATATCCCTTATTTGCCAGGAAATTTCCCTTATTTCCAAATCCAAAACTTGACAGGTATGGGTATGGAATGGTTTGATTTGATTTGGGTATGGTGGATGTCCCATGTTTAAAGAATCTTTTACCATAAGGATGCAATCCTAAGAAAATTGACAACATAAAAATTCTTGGATAAAATATGCATCTGCAAGAGTTTCTTCCACCATATGGTCTCTCTTATTCATATCCACTAAGATGTGACTACAGGTGAAACTCGGCAAATTAAAATATCTTGCAAATGTTCATTCATTTCACTTAAAAGGTGAAACAAATATATGAGATAGACTCACTACATGCAAAGTGAGAGATGGTATGCCTTAATTCATTATAATTGTGATGATCATGGCGTACATGAGATTATGTGATGATTATGGGGTACATGAGATTGGGGGTTGGGGTTTTCATAAGATGTAAGCCATAAGCATCAATATTATAACAAAGTAAGGCTTGAACTATCTCGCTTTCCATGTAATGAGTCTACCTCATATATGTTTCACCTTTTAAGTTGCATTACTGGACTGAATGAACATTTGCACGATATTCTAATTTTCCGAGTTTCAGCTGTATATCACCACTATAAAATAGCAAACATTTTAGGATATTTCCTTCTCTTTTGCTTCCACAAATGTGAACTGTTAACCTTTGATCCCAATTCCTTTTTAAGCAATATTTAGATAACTAAATATTACATGGCTTTCACTTTCACCCATTTCCTATTTAGAGATGCAGTAATACTATTGTTTTGTGCTTGCTTTCTATGGTTTTGTATTAGGTTTGAGCTGTTGTCTTACCTGGTCTGTTGACCATAATAATAAAATCTATCTGACTACTTGACAATAGCCTCCTTGATAATAACATACATATCAATTCATCACAGAGTATCAATTTTTTTGGTATAAATTCTGTCTTGTCTGAAAAAACACTGAATATCCACAAACACAGAGGGGAAAAAGCTTATATATGGTTCCACAGTTATTGGGGGGGGGGGGGGGGGAGTCTAAATTAAACTAAGTTTGTTTTCAACAAATTTAAGAGCTAAACGTGGCCCGCAATGCTGCCTATATGTTCTTTTTTAAAGCACCTTTATCTTTGTCGCAAAGAATACACATTTGATGTGATATTAAATAGACTGAGAAGTTTCTTAAGATCTTTCATTGGACCTAGGTTTAGTGCTTACCTTTCTGAGGGCTTGGCTTCCGCATTATACTGCCTGCTGCAGTTCCTCAGCCTGGAACTGGCTCAGGTTTATCAAACCCAAGTTGTCTAGGTTAAAAAAGAAAGAAATCTCCAATAAGCAGAGTAAATTGCCTTTTATTACAAACTACACCATAACATCAATTTAACTTTTACATTACGTTCTCAATAAACTAAGCATTAGTATCTGCTAATATTTAAGTTTTTAAAAGATGCCAAAACATCAAGAGTCTTGCCTGTCACGGGCTGCCCACTTTCGCCAATTTTATTTATCATGGCAATGGAAATGTTGGCAAAAGCTATAAGGGAAGATATGGAAATAGAAGGGGTTTTAGGTAATAAGATAAATCTTTATGCGGATGATACTCTCATAATAACTAAACATCCTGTAAGGGCATTGGATAGAATACAAGTGTTATTAAAGGACTTTGAAGATATTACGGGTTTGAGAATAAATTGGGATAAATCAGAAATGATTCTATATAATATGAGCAAAGAAGATCAACAAAAGATAAAAGGAAAGGGTAATCTACAAATTAAGGATAATTTGAAATATTTAGGGATAAATATTTCAAACAAATTTGAAGATCTTAACAAACTGAATTATGTAAGACTGAAAAAAGAAATCAAGGATAGAATACAGGGGTTACAAAAATTGAAGTTGTCCTGGTTTGGAAGAATAGCAATAAGTAAAATGATGTTATTACCAATAATTAATTTTTTATTTGATGCACTCCCAATTCAACTTAAGGATAAGGAAATCAATGAGTTTCAAATAATGATTAATAATTTTGTAATGGGGAAAAGGATCCAGATTTGCAAAAAAGTTTTGGTATTTACCTCAAAAAGATGGTGGGTTAGGAATGCCAAATTTAATAACATATTATCGAGCTTTTCAAATTAAGAACGTTGTGAAGATCTTAGCAAGGGAAAAGGCAATTTGGGAAGAAATTGAAATGAAAGAACTTAGTTATAGGGGGAAAATAGTCTTTCTAGGAGGTGACATCGGGAAAGTAAATACTAAAAATAAGATGATGAAGACATTATTGGGAACATGGAAAAAAGTGAGAAAAGTGTTGGCACCAGATATTTCTCCTATTATTGAATTGGAGGATATTGCAAATTTTCCAATAAGAATTAATAAAAGGATTAAAGAAGTATTGGATAAGAATGAAGTTTTCCTGTTGAAAGATTGGATACGGGCATGCAGAGACAATGAGAGAAAAATAAATTTATATACACAATTGAAATTAAATTGGTTTCAGATAAAAATAGTAAATAAGTGGAATTGTAAATTTATGAATGAGGCCGGATTAGAAAGAGGGAAGACAGAGTTTGAAGATTTAGTTTTGAAAATAAGAAAGGGACAAAGTGGTATAAAGGGGCTGGTGAGTAAAATATATATAATGATAAATAAGGAAGGTAATCCACAAGAGGAGCTGAAAGCGAGATGGGAACAGGATCTTGAGATGAAGATTGAAAATCAAAACTGGAAAAATAAATGGAAGAAAAGAATTATGAGAACTTTGTCGGTTAGAGTAAAGGAGCACAATTATAAAATGTTGTGGAGATGGTATTTGACACCGGTGAGATTGCATCAGATAGATTTTAAAAAATGATGAAATGTGTTGGTGTTGTAAGAGTGCATTGGGTACATATGAACATATGTGGTGGAGATGTAAGGTTGTAAAGGATTTTTGGGAAGGTATTGAGAATGCGATAAATGAAATTATGGGAACAAAAATCAAATTGAGTGCAAATACCATCATGCTGACAGATGTGGAAAATATAAATGTAAGTAAAGATAAAAAAGCATTGCTTGAAATAATGCTGACAACGGGTAAATTGTGCATTGCGAGAAAATGGAAAAATGATGTGATTATAAAAATTGAGGAATGGTATAAGGAAATGTGGGAATTGGCATTGAACGATAAATTAACATATGAGATAAATATGAAAAAGGGGATTATTAAAGAAAATAGATTCTGGAAGATTTGGAAAACTTTTGTGGATTACTCTTTGAAGGGAGAAGAGTTGAATAGACCTGCACCCGTTCAAAAGGGGTTTTGGGAATGATTTCATAATGTTACTCCGTGCTCTCCAGGGCAATGTATATAACACAGGGTGGTTAGTCTTTTTCTTTTCTTTTTTGGTTTAAATCTATTAATTTTAAAATTTAGTTATGTCATTTTTGTATTGCTATTACGAAGTAGTAGGGTGACTTGGTGGATATATGATATATTAGAGATTATGAAATGTACAAACAGATGGTGAAAATTTAAAAACTTAGATTTGGAAAAATTATAAACAACATTGATAAAAACATTGTACCAAGGAGAGAAATGGAAGGGAGAAGTAATATAACATCGAGTCACAACTGAAATATAGTGTCATTACTGGATGTGAATTTGATGTATGTCTTTATATATTGTATTTATGTTAAAATTTAATAAAAATTATTTTTTTAAAAAAAGGAGTCTTGCCTGTCACACTACTTGAAAGTGGGTAGAATTCCAAAGCCAATGTATCATAACAAAAAACACCTTCTCCTGATTGCTTCCAAACATATATATGCAGACTCTGAGGAGGCCTTGTTCTGTAGCTTTTCAATACAGGGAGAGGTGCTCTTCTCAAGTAATAGCATCCTAACTTAAGATGATTAAGGTTTATATATTAGCAAAATATCACCTTGAACATGGACTAACAATATAATCTCCAATATTTCATTTTTAGAAAAGTTATTGAAATTTTCTAGATCCATTTCAGTCTGGCTTCAGACCTGATATGGAATTAAAATGGCCTTGATGATAACCTATGCTGGGAACTGGATAGGAAGAGTGTTTTCCTATTGGTTCTGCTGGAACTCTTAGCAGCTTTTGATACCATCAACCAAAGTATCCTTTTTGGGTGCCTTTCTGAATTTATTTGTTTTCACCCTGCATTATGGTATTCTATTTGGAGACCCCACATTATACAACAGTCATATGAAACTGCTTGTAGAGGCTGTATGGAGGTTTGGAGTTCAATGCTATCAGTATGCTGATGATACCCAACTCTATTTCTCCTTTCCACCTGATTTTCAGGAAGCTGTTCTGTACTTAGACCAGTATCAGTTGTCAGTAATGGACTGGATGTGGGCTAACAAACTGAAATTTAATCTAGACAAGACAGAGGTGTTCCTAATCAGTCAAAAGACAAGTCAGGGGAGAAGGATTCAGCCTGTCCTGGATGAGGTTACATTTCCCCTGAAAGTCTAGTCTGCAGCTTGTGTGCGCTCCTGGAGTTAAAAAGTGAAGTTAAAAATATTTTTTTATTTATTTTTCTGATTTATATTGCTGCCCAACTCCGAAGACTCTGGGCGGCTCACAGAAAATAAAACCAATCACATTTTAAAAACCCCATTAAAACTGCCACCAAAAATTACTCCGACTCCTACAGATTAAAAGAGATTAAAATACTCATTGTTATGAAGTGCTCTTGGTTTCCAGTATCAAAGATAGCTCAAGACCACAAATCCAATCTTTCAGTGGAATGCAGGTCCATCCAGATGAGGCAAACCTAGCTAGATCATACTTGAGGATTACAAATCCATGGAAGTGTCATACTGTCAGAATCTGGCTTCAACCATTTTAGAACAGAAAATGTTCTAGTTGCTCTAGTACTGAAGAATGATCAGAAAATCCTCTATGACTTATGACCAATTTTCAAAACAGAGATAAAAAACTGCAGGGTATCTTGGAAGCACAGATACATGATACTGTTCTTCAGCGGCTCTGTTGCTGTCAGGAAGGTCAGGTCCAAAAGACCATGCTTTAGTTCTACATGCCCTACAGTCGATGAGGCTTGACAGTTTCACTTCATCCCCCATACCTTTTAATAGCCAAAGTCCTGTTGCTTAGTATAGCAAATCACACACAAGTAGGCCCACTGAATCAATGAGGATTGAGTGAGTCAACTGATGGAGGATTGTGAGTTCCATTGACTCAAATGGATCCACTCTAACAGTGACTTTTTATGCTAGGCTAGAATAGGCCCATTTGAGTGTATGGAGTTTTTAACCACTGATTCAATCGGCCTACTCTAGAGCAATTTACTAAGCTAAACATCAGGATTTAGACCTATATGAACATGAATTTCGTGCCAAAGGTTTCGGACTGAGATTTTGGCAGTATGTAAATGACACATTATTATTAATTATTATTAATTATTATTAATTATTATTAAACTTATATGCCGCCCCACTCGCAAAGCAACTCTGGGCGGCTAACAAAGAAGCAATATATCACAATTATAAAGAATCACATCACAAAATATCACATCACAAAAAACATTTCAGAAACATTTCAAGAAATCCCCAATCACAATTACAAAATATCAAGTCATCATAAAAACACTTCAAAAATACACATACATAGTATTATCTTTCATTCCTAGGTTTGACACTTGTGGAATTGACAAGCTGTTGTCTGAAGACTGTACAGGAATAGGTGAGGGACAGCAAGTTGAAACTTAATCCAAACGAGACTATGATACTATTTATTCAAGAATACTGTGATCTACGTTCACTGAGATGGTTCACTCAGTCTTAGATGAGATTTTATACATTTTGAAGGTAAACATGTGGCAAAATTCAATTCATTACTTTTCCTAGATACTGAGATAGCAGCAGTTGCTAGGAGTATCCTCTATCAGCTTCAGTTGATATGCCACTGCAACCTTGCCTGCAGAAGGCCAAGCTGCTGTCTGTCATCCATGCTTCTGTTTTATTGTAATGTATTCTATTTGGAGATTCATTTTTGGAATACTCTCCCAATGGACATGCATCAAATTCGCTCTGTACATTAGTTTTTGCCAGAAATTGAACAGAAATTCACCTGGCTGTTAATGTTTACAGCCGAGTTTTTATTGCTATTGATTTTAATGTTTGCATTGTTTTCTCTTGCTGCTACTAAGTCTGTGCATTACTTCAAGTTTAATTAAACCTTATGTTGAAGTGTTTTAAATCTTAGAGATATTTTGATACTGCTTTTAGAAAAAGTTTGCTCCACTTGATTTTTCTGTGATATAATATGGTTTTTATGATTATGTTATACACTGCTCTGGGTAGCTTTAAAAGAAAAGGAGAATATACAATAATTCGGTTTCATAAAACCATGCCTCAAAATATTGCAAACTTGAGAAACACTATTGAAAAATGAAACTGCTTCACCATAATACAGTTTCTTATTTCTTAGAGGCATTCACAATGATGAACACTAGAAATGCAGCTTTTCAACACAGGTAAAGAGATTAAATACTGCTTCAATGGAGGACTCTTTAATTTGGCTAGACTACGTTCCCAAAAACTAACCAGTGCTAACAGGATAATGGAAATGCATTATGCTAATGACACTATATCGCCTGCTCTCACACCTGATGAGCTGCAACAGTCAGTCAACTGTTTCAAGAATGCATGTGATTGTTTTGGCCTCACCATAAATGCTCAGAAAACCAAGTTACTTGCACAACCTGTCGGTAGAACTTTAAGCTATACCAATATAATAGGATTTCACAATCTCAGATTCGACACTGGAACATATAGTCTTTAAGGTGCCACCACATTTTTGTCTTTTGTTTTGTTTTTACTTTTGGTTTTTTCCCTGTCTGATATGCCTACATAGATGGCTACCACTTCAAAAACAGTAAGATTTCAGGCTATGTGATAAAAATAAGCCATTTAAAACTGGTAGTAAAGGTAAAGGTTTCCCTTGCTCGAAAGCCAGTCGTATCCGACTCTAGGGTGCAGTGCTCATCTCTGTTTCTAAGCCGAAGAGCCAGCGCTGTCTGCTTCTGCAGACGTTTCCGTGGTCATGTGGCAGGCATGACTAGACACCGGAGCGCACGGAGCGCTGTTTCCTTCCCACCGAAGTGGTCCCTATTTATCTACTTGCAATTTCTTGCTTTCGAACTGCTAGGTTGGCAGGAGCTGGGATGAAGACGGGAGCTCATTTCCGTCCTGCAGTACTCGGGAATCGAACTGCTGACCTTCCGCTTCCCAGTCAGCGTCTTAGCGACTTGAGCCACTGCTAAGGAGACAATCTAATGATAAAAATATCATCCGTTTGCTTCAAATGCTGCTTTTTAAAAAATGAATAACATAAAATTTGCTAATATCCCAGCAATTTTGAATGTAAAGCATAAAGCTGGGAAAGATGGGTAAATTCAGTTTTAAATTAGCAAATGAATACAACAGTCCTACAAATTTCAGTTGGTCTCTTTTAGACAATATTTAAGTCACAACTAGAGTAGGCCTATTTGAATCAAGGGAATTTATTATTTTAGTCATTATTTCTATGTGTCTACAGGTGAAACTCTGAAAATTAGAATATCGTGCAAATGTTCATTCATTTCACTTAAAAGGTGAAATAAATATATGAGATAGACTCACTACATGCAAAGTGAGATATGTCATGCCTTAATTCGTTATAATTGTGATGATCATAGCATGGCGTACAGCGTACATGAGATTATGTGAAGGAACACCACTGCCACAGCTGATCCAGGGCTTCCTCTCCCAGCCTGGGAGAAGGTAAAAGCGACCAGCCCCCAGCCTGCAGAGAACACCACTGCCATAGCTGATCATGGGCTGCCTCTCCCAGCCTGGGAGAAGGTAAAAGCGACCAGCCCCCAGCCTGCAAAGAACACCACTGCCACAGCTGATCCAGGGGTTCCTCTCCCAGCCTGAGAGAAGGTAAAAGCGACCAGCCCTCAGCCTGCAGAGAACACCACTGCCATAGCTGATCCTGGGCTGCCTCTCCCAGCCTGGGAGAAGGTAAAAGCGACCAGCCCCTAGCCTGCAGAGAACACCACAGCCACAGCTGATCTGGGGCTGCCTCTCCCAGCTTGGGAGAAGGTAAAAGCGGCCAGCCTCTGGCCTGCAGAGAACACCGCCTTCAGGGGGAGACTGGCGAGAACACCTGAGGCGGGGTGGCTTTTGGACTCCCAGTCGGGCTCCAAAGCCGCTGCCGCCTCCACTGCCGCTTAGTCGGTCTCATCTTTGGGGGGGGGGGGGAGGCCATTGAGAACATTGGACATTTGTCCTCTGTCCCATGGCTGGTTTCGGAGAGGGGATATTGGCCCCGGCTGTGCGGGTCCGGCGCAGCAGCTACAAGGAGGGCCTTGCACCGTCAGGACCGGGGATGGGGAGGTGAACATCGGCTGCACCTGGGGTTGCTCGCGGCCCCAAAGACAGCGTCCGCCGCCGTCTCGGCAGCCACAAGCCTTGTGCTGCCAGGACTGGGGTGGGGAGGAGAGTTTCAGCTGTACCTGGGGTCGCTCGTGGCCCCAAAAGTGGCGCCCCCTGCCATTCCAGCGGCCACGAACCATGCGCCACCAGGACTGGGGCGGGGAGGAGACCATCAGTCACACCTGGGGTCACCTGCGGCCTCAAAGGTGGCGCCCTTTGCCATCCTTGCAGCATCGCGCCTTGCGCCACGTGGACTGGGGCGGGGAGAACTGTGGCCGCACCTAGGGTCGCTTGGCAGCCTCAGGGGCGGCACCCCCCTCCCCATCACCCCTGCGGCCTTACAGTGCTTGGACCAGGGCCGGAAGGAGGAGACCCTCGGCATTGGAGTTCTGTTAGGGGGGGTGGAGAGAGTGAGAGGGTATGTTTTAAGTAGGTTAGGGAGGGAGGGAGGGAGAGACTACCTTGCCAGCTAGGAAGTGGTAGCGACACCCCGTTTGGGACAATTCGGGAGGTTCCAGGGGCCCATTTAGAGGTTGTCACGGGCATGGGGCGTTATAGCGGGAACCGAGGGGCGGGCCGCACTCGGGGAATGCGGGACCGATGTTTAGTATGTTTAGACCCAGTTACACCTCTGGGTCCTGAGCAGCTGGTCCAGGGTGACCCCGCCCCTAGGCTGTTGATGATGAATGCCAGGTCGGTCTGTAATAAGGCACCACTTATACAAGATTCTATTCTGAGGGAGCGGGCCGACCTGGCATGCATCACTGAGACCTGGCTGAGACAAGAGGATGGGGTTCCTCTATCAGAGATGTGTCCAGCCAGGTTCGGTGTTTGGCACCAGCCTAGGGATGTGGGTAAGGGCGGTGGTCTTGCCATTATAGCCAGGGAGTCACTGGGAGTCGCCAGGGCCACCGCTCCACAAATTTCGGGTTGTGAGGCCGTGCTCCTGCGGTTGGGCCCTAAGGGTCAATTGGGGGTCCTACTCCTGTACCTGTCTCCTTGCAGGGTAAGGGACTCCCTGCCTGGGCTCCTTGAGGCTGTCTCAGCGTTGGCGTTGGAGTTCCCTAGACTGATGGTTTTGGGGGACTTCAATTTGCCTTCGCTGGGGTCTGGTTCCGAGGTGGCACAGGAGTTCATGGCTTCCATGGCAGCTATGGACCTTGCTCAGGTAATTCAGGGCCCGACCAGGGGCAGTGGCCACACGCCAGATTTAGTCTTTTTGTCGGGGAAGTGGCAGAGTGATCTGAAATTACAGAAACTAGACATAACACCTGTGCCATGGTCAGATCACTATCTAGACTTTCTGGGGGAAACACTTCATCGTAAGGAGGCAGGGTCTATTAAAATGGCCCGCCCCCGGCAACTGATGGATTCCAGAGGGAACTGGGGGATTTTCCTCTGGATTGGCGACACGATTCGCCCGAGGCACTTGTTGACCTGTGGTATGGGACGACAACAGCTGCCTTGGATGTAATCGCTCCACTATGGCCTCTCAGAGCCCGCGGAGCTAGGCCATCTCCGTGGTTCACTGAAGAACCGCGGGAGCTCAAACGGGCAAAGAGACGTCTTGAGCGCCGCTGGGTGAAGACCCAGAGCGATTCCGATTGGACACTAGGCTAGAGCCGCTATTAGGGCCTACCTAGTGGCGATAGGGGTGGTGAGGCGGCAATACTTCACCACCCTTATTGCCTCCGCTGATAATCTCCCAGCCACCCTGTTTCGGGTGACCAGGTCCCTCCTAGGTAGGGCGGGGCCTGTGCCTGGTTGGCAGGGATTGGCTGAGGACTTTGCTGACCATTTGGTGGAGAAAATCGATCGGATTCGCTCGGGGTTCAAACTTGGCGTGGATGGGGAGGGTCCAGAGGAAGCCAGTGCACAGTCTTGCAGTGTTATCTGGGATCAGTTTGATCCAGTTGCCCCGGATGAAGTGGACAGGCTTCTTGCGGCGGTCTGTGCCACTAATTGTCCATTGGATCCCTGTCCTGCCTGCCTGGTAAAAGCCTCTAAGACGGTGACAGGTGGCTGGGTCGGGGCTATAATTAACACGTCTTTTCGAGAGGGGATGTTTCCAGCACCGTTAAAACATGCTCTGGTGCGCCCCCTCCTGAAGAATCCATCCCTCGATCCAGCAGTCCTAACCAACTAGACCTGTTTCCAACCTCCCCTTTTTGGGGAAGGTACTGAAGAAGGCAGTGGCGCGTCAGCTGCAGGGGGTACTGGATGAAGCGGAATATCTGGACCCCTTCCAGTCAGGATTCAGACCTGGATATGGTACTGAGACTGCATTGGTCGCACTGGTGGATGATCTCTAGCGAGAGCGGGACGACGGTCATCCGTCCGTCCTTGCTCTTGACCTCTCAGCGGCCTTCGATACCGTTGACCACGGTATCCTTCTGGAATGGCTCCGAGGATTAGGGATCCAGGGCACTGTGTGGTCCTGGTTTTCCTCATTCCTGAGGGGCCGGACCTAGTCGGTGTGGTTGGAGAGTGAGAGGTCCAGTCCTAGGCCCCTAAAATACGGGGTGCCTCAGGGCTCCGTACTCTCTCCTCTCCTATTTAACATCTACATGAAGCCACTGGGTGAGATCATCCGTTCCCACAGGGTGTGGTACCATCAGTACGTGGATGACACTCAGCTGTACATCTCAGCCCGTGGGGACCCCAGTGATGCAGTCAAAGTCCTTTCCAGTTGTCTGGAGGCGGTTGGGGTCTGGATGGGGGCGAATGGGTTACAGCTGAATCCTAGTAAGACTGAGTGGCTGTGGATGGGGGGTTCCTGTGCTATCCCGGGAGCTACCATCTTTGGTTTTGGATGGGGCTATTTTGCCCCAGACCGACCCGGTGTGCAACTTGGGGGTCCTCCTGAATTCGTGGCTGCTGCTAGAAAAACAGGTGGTGGCTGTGGCCAAGAGGGCCTTCACCCAACTTCGGGTGATTCGCCAGTTGCGCACGCTCCTGGACCGGGACTCTTTGCTCATGGACACTCATGCTCTGGTGACCTCCAGACTAGATTATTGTAATGCACTCTACATGGGGCTGCCCTTGATGACCATTCGGAGGCTGCAGCTGCTCCAGAATGCAGCGGCCCAGGTGGTGATGGGGTGTGGACATTATGCCCATGCCTCACCACTGCTTCGGGAGTTGCACTGGTTACCAGTCTGCCTCCGGGTGCAATTCAAGGTGCTGGTTTTGACCTTTAAAGCCCTATATGGTAGTGGGCCAGGTTACCTAAGAGACCGCATCGCCCTAAGGACGTCTGTCCGTCCAACCAGAGCGGACCGGAGGGGCTCCCTAAATGTGCCATCGGCCAGGGGGGCTCGCCTCTCTGGCACAAGGAGGAGGGCCTTTTCCATGTCCGCACCAGCCCTTTGGAACCTCCTGCCAGTGGAATTGCATCTCCAGACGGAGTTGCTGCCCTTTAGGAAAGAACTAAAAACCTGGCTGGCGGGCCAAGTTTGGGGTGCAGGTGGAGGGGTGGTTTCCGTTGGGTGGCTGGTTTAGAGGATTATGCCTTCCCCCTTGGTTCCTTCGGTACCTGCACCCCTTTTTAGGGGGTGGATTTTAATTCTGTTTTTATCGGTTTTTATCTGTTTTATGTTGTGGTTGTGAACTGCCATGAGTCGGCCTTGGTCGAGTGGGCGGTATAAGAGTCCAATAATAAAATAAAATAAAATAAAATAAAATAAATTATGAGGTACATGAAATTGGGGAGTTGGGGTTTTCATAAGATGTAAGCCATAAGCATCAATATTATAACAAAATAAGGTTTGAACTATCTCACTTTCCATGTAATGAATCTACCTCATATACAGTATTTGTTTCACCTTTTAAGTTGCATTGCTGAACTGAATGAACATTTGCACGATATTCTAATTTTCTGAGTTTCACCTGTATTTCCCACTCAGAACATATTAAGAAACATGTATTTATAATCTACTACCACATGTATATGCCCAAAAGAAATCTTTGCTTTCAAGCATGTGCACATGTGTAAATCTCAAGAGTGGTAACCCTATTTTTGCATATCAGAACTGTGCATATCCACAAATTTAGGCTAATTTCTCTGAATTATCTCTGGTTCTAATCTTTGGCTACCAATCATCTTCCCTCCCTGAAATGTCCTGTGACCACTTATTTGGGAGTAAGCTGCAGGAAATACAATTAGACTTATTTCTAAGCAGACATGTATAGGATTGCACTGTTAAAGCATTTCCAGAAGATTACTAGAATGTATATGCAGAGACCTAATCCTGTAGCTCACATGACACACTGGACAGAATACTTGCATTTTAGGCAGCAAGCTCTTGTAAGGAGTTTCAAACACAACTTCTTTTCTGGCTACTGCCCTCCTCTTTAAACTGCAGGGGATACTCAAAGGGCAGAACAAGGCAAGGAGCTTCTGGCAGGCAGCCCAGACTAGCTCTGAATTTTACAAGCATGTCAAGAAGCAATGCTTGGGGAGCATAATTTCCCTGCTGATTGAGAAGTCTTCTGAATGTGCAATGTAACCTGCAGCCAAAAAGGATAGGTGAGATATGCTGGCAAGGGTAATGGAGACAGGAAACATTTTAAACAATAAAACAGAATGACTATAGGGTTTAAGAGTCTTGATTCATCTCCGTCATCCCTCTCAGTGTCAAGAATATAATGAGATTAAGAACAAGACAAAGGATGAATATGTTTTAACAAGTAATCTTGCTTCCTATATAATCAATTAGTATGAGTACATACAACAATAATTTAAACCTCTCTAAAGGTAAAGGTCACCTTTGCTTGAAAGCCGGCCGTATCTGACTTTAGGGTTCAGTGCTCATCTCTGTTTCAAAGCTGAAGAGCCAGGGCTGTCTGCTTCTGCAGACGTTTCCATGGTCATGTAGCAGGCACGACTAGACACCGGAGCGCACGGAATGTTGTTTACCTTCCCACTGAAGTGGTCCCTATTTATCTACAGTGGTACCTTGCTTAAGGAGCATAATGCGTTCCATGGGATTGCTCCTTAAGTGAGTTTGCTCTTTAAGCGAAACACCATTGTAAGCGACCGATTGTGACTTCTGGTGGGGGGATTGCGAACTGCGATTTAGTTGTTAAGCAGGTTTTTGGTTGCTTTTAGTTGTTAAGCGAGGCGACCATTCAGAGAAAATCCTACTTTTTAAGTGAGTTAGTCTCTAAGCGAGGCACTCTTTATGAGAGGTTTTACTGTACTTGCAATGTCTTGCTTTCGAACTGCTAGGTTGGCAGAAGCTGGGACAAAGACAGGAGCTCATTCCGACCTGCAGTATTCGGGTATCGAACTGCCTTCTAGTCAACATCTTAGCCACTTGAGCCACTGAAATCCTCTCTACCGCCATTATTTATTTGAATCAATTCATAGACTAAAGGCTTCAGTAACACAGTATACTAGCGCAAACACAGCATGTCCAGCAAGAAACAGTTGTAGCAATTCATTAATCAAAACACTTTTCTATACAGTGGTACTTCGTACAACTATTTTAATCCATTCCATGGGGTTTGTTGTTGTACGAAACAATTGCTATACGATGTATGTATCGTATAACAATTTTCCCTATGGGATGCATCGTATGGGTTTTTTTTTGTTTTTTGCTAAGTGGTTTTTCCCATTGAAAAATTGTTGTATGTTTTTTTCCAAAGGGAAAATTGTTATATGGGACGCCATTTCCCCACAAAACCTAATTGTTATGGGATTTCATTGCTATACGGGGTGATTGTTGTATGAGGTTCCATTGTATATGTATCACAAAAGGATGGAAAAGGGAGTGACGATGCAATTTCTAAAATGTATCAATGTTGCAGATACAAAAGTAAATTAGAAAATTTGCAAAAAAAGTAAAGTTTCATCCATTGCAAAAGGTTTATTTAAACACCTGGTTTAATAGTGCCAAACTGCTGCATTTAATAAAATGAATTTGGTAACTGATTCCAGAACCAGAGTGTCACAAAAAAAATACAATTTATTGATGTCTACAGACCACCCCAGCCGGGGGTGAGGAGGACCGGGCAGGCGGCGGGAGAGGTCGTGATCCTCCACCGCCGCCGCCGCGAGGAGGCTGCCCGCGGCCAGGAGCAGCCGCGGGACCACCCCAGCCGGGGGTGAGGAGGACCGGGCAGGCGGCGGGAGAGGTCGCGATCCTCCACCGCCGCCGCCGCGAGGAGGCTGCCCGCGGCCAGGAGCAGCCACGAGACCACCCCAGCCTGGGGTGAGGAGGACCGGGCAGGCGGCGGGAGAGGTCGCGATCCTCCACCGCCGCCGCCGCGAGGAGGCTGCCCGCGGCCAGGAGCAGCCGCGGGACCACCCAGCCGGGGGTGAGGAGGACCGGGCAGGCGGCGGGAGAGGTCGCAATCCTCCACCGCCGCCGCCGCGAGGAGGCTGCCCGCGGCCAGGACCAGCCGCGAGACCACCCCAGCCGGGGGTGAGGAGGACCGGGCAGGCGGCGGGAGAGGTCGCGATCCTCCACCGCCACCGCCGCGAGGAGGCTGCCCGCGGCCAGGAGCAGCCGCGGGACCACCCCAGCCGGGGGTGGGGAGGACAAGGCAGGCGGCGGGAGAGGTCGCGATCCTCCACCGCCGCCACCGCGAGGAGGCTACCCGCGGCCAGGAGCAGCCACGAGACCACCCCAGCCGGGGGTGAGGAAGACCAGGCAGGTGGCGGGAAAAGTCACCATCCACCACCGCCGCCAGAGGCAGAGGAACAGCTGACCCACGGGGAAAACATCCACTGCTTGCCACTGCGATGTCCCTGGAGCAAGGGGCCCAGAGACAACAACCCCACCTGGGGAGTGAGGACACAAGGATAAGTAGCTGATGTGAAAAATGTAGCTGAATTAATATAGCAACTGACATAGAGACTTTACACTGACTTAATATAGCAATTAACATAGAGACTGTGTTTTAGAGTGTGATAATTATGCATGATAATATGTTGTTTAAACTGTTTTAAACTTTTAAAACTGTGATATGATGTATGATGCGAGAAAAAAAATGGCGTAGAAACCGGCAAACCACGCCACAAAGCTTGCCAAGAGAACCCTATTGGCCAAAACAAAAGGCAAAACAAAGGGGCAAACAAAGGGGCAGCCTAGGTGATACAGGATGCTTAACACCACAGAGTGGAGGAAGGGGAGGGACAGGAAGGAGGGAGGAGGAATGCAATGTTGCAAGGAGCAATACTGCATAGGGACATGGAATGTGAGATCAATGAACCAAGGTAAACTAGAAGTGGTAAAAATGAGATGGAAAGAATAAGCATTGACATCTTGGGAATCAGTGAGCTAAAATGGACAGGGATGGGCGAATTCAGCTCTGGAAACCATCACATCTACTACTGTGGACAAGAAAACCTTAGAAGACACGGAGTAGCCATAATTGTCAATAAAAGAGTGAGAAGAGCAGTAATAGGATACAACCTCAAAAATGACAGAATGATGTCAGTAAGATTTCAGGGCAAACCCTTCAATGTTACTGTGATCCAAATATACGCACCAACCACGGGTGCAGATGAAGCCACAGTGGACCAGTTCTATGAGGACTTACAACACCTCATAGAACAAACACCAAGAAATGATGTCCAAATTATTTTAGGAGACTGAAATGCCAAAGTAGGCAATCAAAAAGTGGAGGGAATAACAGGCAAGTTCGGTCTTGGAACACAGAATGAAGCAGGGCAAAGATTGATAGAGTTCTGCCAAGAGAACGCACTGGTCATAGCAAACACCCTCTTCCAGCAACACAAGAGGCGACTTTACACATGGACATCACCAGATGGCCAACACCGAAACCAGATTGATTACATACTCTGCAGTCAAAGATGGAGAACCTCCATACAGTCAGCAAAAACAAGACCTGGAGCAGACTGTGGCTCAGATCACAACCTACTGATTGCAAAATTCAGGCTTAGACTAAAGAAAATAGGGGAAACAAAGAGACCAGACAGATATCACCTAGATAGCATCCCTAAAGAATACACGGTGGAGGTGATGAACGGATTCAATGGCTTAGACTCAATAGATAGAGTGCCAGAAGAATTATGGACAGAGATGAGGGACATCATGTAGGAAGCAGCAAAGAAAACCATACCAAAAGAAAAGAAGAGTAAGAAAGCAAAGTGGTTGTCTGATGAGGCTCTTAAAATAGCAGAGGAAAGAAGGAATGCAAAAGTCAAAGGAGAAAGGAAAAAATACAATCTCTTGAACACAGAATTTCAAAGAAAAGCAAGGAGAGATAAGGAAAACTACCTAAAAGAACAGTGCAAAGAAATGGAGGAAAACAACAAAAGAGGCAGAACCAGAGACCTTTTCAAAAAAATCCAGGAAATCAAGGGAACATTTAAAGCAAAAATGAACATGATAAGGGACAAAGACGGAAAGGAGCTAGCTGATGCAGAAGAAATTAAGAAAAGATGGAAAGAGTACACAGAGGAACTCTACAAAAAGGAACTCAACACTCCTGATAGTCACAATGATGAAGAAATTGAACCTGAGCCAGACATCCTGGAGAGTGAAGTCAGAAAGGCCCTAAAGAGCACTGCAAACAACAAAGCTAGTGGAGATGATGGTATCCCAGTTGAATTTTTCAAAGCTCTAAAAGATGATGGCATCAAATTACTGCATTCAATATGCCAGCAGATTTGGAAAACAAAACAGTGGCCACAGGACTGGAAAAGATCAGTATATGTTCCAATCCCAAAAAAGGGCAATGCCAAAGAATGCTCAAATTATCGAACAATTGCGCTCATCCCACACGCTAGCAAGGTGATGCTCAAGATAATACAGGATAGACTTCAGCAGCATGTGGAAAGAGAACTACCAGAGGTGCAGGCTGGTTTCAGAAGAGGCAGGGGGACTAGAGACCACATTGCCAACATACGTTGGATCATGGAGAAAACAAAGGAATACCAGAAACAAGTTTACTTTTGCTTTATTGACTACACTAAGGCATTTGATTGTGTGGATCACAACAAGATGTGGCAAGTGATTAAAGAGATGGGAATACCAGAGCATCTCATATGCCTCCTGAGAAATCTGTACAGGAACCAAGAAGCAACAGTTAGGACAGAACACGGAATGACAGAGTGGTTTGGAATAGGAAAAGGAGTAAGACAAGACTGCATTTTGTCACCCTGCTTATTCAACTTATACACAGAGCACATAATGCGCAACGCAGGGATGGAGGAATCACAATATGGGATCAAAATTGCTGAGAGAAACATCAACAATCTGAGATATGCAGACGACACCACCTTAATGGCAGAAAGTGAGGAAGACCTAAAGAATCTCTTGATCGGTTTGAAGGAAGAGAGTGCAAAAGCTGGCTTGAGACTCAATATCAAGAAAACCAAGATAATGGCAACAGGCCCGATCAGTTCCTGGAAAATAGATGGGGAAGAAGTAGAAGCAGTGACAGATTTTACATTCTTAGGATCTAAGATCACTGCAGATGGAGATTGCAGCCATGAAATAAAAAGGCGACTGATTCTTGGGAGACAAGCCATGAGAAACCTGGGGAACATAGTGAAAAGCAGAGACATCACCTTGAAAACAAAAATTAGAATAGTCAAAGCAATGGTATTCCCAGTGGTAATGTACGGATGTGAGAGCTGGACAATTAGGAAAGCTGAACGCAGAAGAATAGATGCCTTTGAAATGTGGTGCTGGAGGAGAGTTTTGAGGGTACCCTGGACAGCGAGGAGAACAAATAGGTCAATCTTAGAAGAAATCAACACTGACTGCTCATTGGAAGGTCAAATAGTAAAGATGAGGCTAAAGTACTTTGGGCATCAAATGAGAAGGGAGGATTCACTTGAGAAGGCAGTGATGTTGGGAAAGGTGGAGGGCAAAAGAAGAAGGGGGAGGCCAAGGATGAGATGGATAGATGGTATTGTAGACACAATGGGCACAGAACTGGGAGGACTGAGGGGGATGGTGGAGGACAGAGGTGCCTGGAGAACGATGGTCCATAAGGTCGCAAAGGGTCGGAATCGACTGTGCGACTGAACAACAAACAGGCTTGAAAGATGGTAGCGCTTATCTCAAAGACTAAAAAGGAATTTAAAGACTAAATTATTCCCAAAGATCAGGCACCCCAGAAATGCTCGTTATAAGTGTATACCAACCAAATAGGTGGTTGTCTTCAGAACCTCCTTGCCCTGTTCTGCTCTTCTCAAGGGGCTTATCTGGAGAGATGAAGTAACACTTTCTAGGATACAGAGGAGAAAAAAGATGATTAGTTACCATAGAAGACATCTTACAGTGTTCATTTCAGAAATTATTTCAATTTTTCTACCTGGAGCAGGAAACCCGTAACACAGCACATGCAAGGTATATATGTGTCCTTGGGCCTAAAGGATTGGAAGCACATTCAAACTTTGCCACATCCAGGGACTCATACCCTGCTTTCATTACACAAGCTATCAAATTAAAAGGAAGACCAACCTGCCAACATCATCATACCCACACACAAAATTAGAAACAATATCCTGCCCCAGTTGTCAGAGCCTTGGGATTGGAGAACGGAACAGAAACATTGGCCCATTATACTGATCAAGGGATTTCTTCTTCTGTGTCTCGGCCAGATGTTTAACTGCCAAAATGAAAGCACATTTTGGTGAGCTCATTCTGCAGTTCCTTTTGCCTGACCTAGTGTGAGAAAGATTAGCCAGCAACCTTGCTGTTACCAGGGTATGCATGATTGTGGTACACAAATACAGTAGAACCTCGGATAAAGTCCAAACTCTGTTCCACAAGTTTGGACTTTATCCAAATCAAATGGGCAATGCATCGGATAACATCCAAAAATGGACTTTATCCGAGGTTCCTATACCAAATACCTCAGATAACGTCCATTTTTAAAGCGGCTTTGGACTTTATGCGATGCATTACGTGTGCATGAAAACCGCAACTTTATCCAAATCGGACTTTATCCAAGGTACCACTGTACCATAATCATCGAGAAAGCGCTTTCTGTATACCCCAAAAAGTACATTTGGTTGTTTATGTATTTATATGTGGTTATAAACAGAATGTGAGTTTTTGCTTTATTGTATTACCTGTCACATTAAAGCATTCTTAAGAACCAATTGACTAAAAGGTACAGTAGATCACATATTTTCAAAATAAACATGTGTGCTATGATCACTTCTCCAAGTTATACAGTACACTGGCCTCTTGTAAAATCCACTATGAATTCACAGTGGATTCTGCAAGAATGGGGACTTCTGAACAGAGTACACGTGCAAATATAAATTTTAAATGCTTTGCTTTGAGAGGAATATGCATCCTACAGAAACAGTTTCACTAGGTTTATACCTATTTCACCCAATTCATACATGTAAAGTTTCTTACTTCTCCCCCAATGCAAGGGGATGGTTTCCTTCCTCCTTATGAGTTTAAATACTTGGCTACTGGTAAAATATATACTTTGTTATAAAAATTTGCTAACAGCAACTTCCTCAGTGAAATCTGACTGGCCAAGAAAACAGAAAACTTATATAGTATTTGCACTGAAAAGTTCCAGAACTGAGCATAGATTTATTGTGACAACTCAGCTTCATATAACCTAATTGTCGACTGCAACTTGTATCTGAGAATGCATTTTTCCCACTGAAGCAGAAAAAATGTCATTGGCATGAATTTGTTTAAGGTGCACACACACAAAATGAGACGTGCAGGATTCAATACCAACTGGGACTGCAATAGACTGCCTCAGTCTTGAGGATATCGATAAGGTGTGCCTTCACAGCCAGTCCATCTGGCATGGCCTCTTCCGCTTCCATGACTGTTGGTAATCAGAGTTCCTCCTCCGTTCATTTTGCCGTTTGGCCCAATATGTTCCCAGTGGCATTTCCTCCACTGATGGGTACCATCACCCCACCTAAAGGGGCTCATCCGCCTGTAGCCATTGGCTCCTTTAGGGAGTCAGGTTAGTTAACCCCCACCTGACACTTGGTGTTGAGTCGCTGGCTTACAGTCTACTCCATTACCGTAGCGTGATGTCCAGCCAGACAACCTAATATTATACTAGGATCCAAAGGGAACTATAACTTCATTTCCTTCTGGATTCAGCTTTGTTTTTGCTTTTCAATAACAAGTTTCAATTATAAAACTTAAGAAGCATTTTAAAAGAGAAGTTTTTAGGCCTGAGCCACTTTTATACCATCAAGAACCACAGTCCGCTTCCAAATATTTTAGCTTAGTGGTAAGGCATATCTTCTAGGACAGTTAAATATAAATATTTTTCTTGAAAGATTAAAGCTTTTGTTTTATGTCTCCAAGAAAGGCAACTGCACAATATTTCAGACAGACTGCTCTATTTTCAGATAGCCCCAAAAGTCACGAAGCTGCCTATAACATTTTTCTTCAATAGGCTTTATTGAGGTAATTTATTCTTGTACTTTTGCAATTGTCCCTTTTCTTTCTCCATAGTGAAACTAAATAGTTTCACATATTTATTTATTATCTCACCTTTCTTGAAAAGACATCATACACATAGATTCCCAGCAGCATCTTATTGAAACACTGAGCAGACCAACACCTATTAAGTTCCATAAGGTAGTTTCAGGCCCATTTTTAAAAATAATAATAATCTAAAACTCCTTGGGGAATGTGAGAAGGAAATAATGGGGGACAGCATGAGCAGCAAATAAACAGCAGGGAAAGGAATATCCCTTTTCATGCAAATCTATACCTTCTTAAGGTTACTTAAATTTAGTTTATTTTAAAATTTCCAGTTTTGATGTGTACACATGACAACATATAGTTTGCCCTTGAACTTCTGAACATAGAAATATTTATGTTCTGAATATTGGGAAACACTTTGGTAAACATCTATTTTGTTGATTGGCTACCACACATCTGTAAATCAACATACATCTCAGTAACAGGGTTAAAAAACCCTGTCTTTTCAGTTATAATATAGTAAACTCCTTGATACATTATTAATCTATCAACTAATATAGTATTTATTTCAATTTCTAGTCTGTCACCTCGTCTTAGTCTAATACTGTACTAGGATCCAAAGGCAACTCACTAGAATGCCAAAAGACTGTTTACACACTATTCTTTATCACAAATCACCTGCCTGGAGTCAGGTGAATTTGAAAAAAGGTAAGTACCTGTTGTGACTCCGGCCCCCGGCCCACCTCTGGCCCCCGAACTGGCCCTTGGGGATGAAGACTCTGAGGATGAAGGGAAGGAGCTGACAGGACCCTCTTTCTCAGGGATTCTCCCCCCTCCCCAGCACTGCCTCAGCCTCCCTTGGAACTGCAGCAGCAGGATGGCAACGAGGATGTCCTCCAACAGCAGTCTTCGCGTTCAGACAGCTCTGGGGATGAGGCGTGGCTGGACTCTAGGCATCGAAGCAGGGCGAAGCGTTGTCTACAGAGGCTGAGAGGAAGGAGGGGCCGCAGGTAATCAGGAAGCATCTGGCCACACCCATGGAGGCATATAAGGAAGCAGGACGGCGGGTGTGGCTCTGTGACGGACAAAGTTTAGCTTCCCTGCTCCTGCTTGGTACCGTGGCGTCTTGACTCTTTGGAAACTCTGGAAATAGAACTTTGGACTGGTTTTGGACTACTCTTTGGAAACTCTGGAATTAGAACTTTGGACCGGACTTAGACTACTCTTTGGACATCCCTTACAGTGAGTGTTTTCCCGACAGGGAAAAGGGAGTGAGTGGGGGAGACAGAACATCTTGTCTGTCACCCCCAAACAGGCAACGTTGCTGGCGCAATGGAGGAGCTGCAACAGCTGTGGGTGGCGAACCAACAGCTTCAGCAGCAAGTGGCACACCTGGCAGCCCAGGTCGCCGCGCTGGCTGCCCCTGCAGCCCCTCCTCCCCGTCAAAAATGCCCAATGGCCATGCCTGACAAGTTTGCTGGCCAACCGGGGATGTTTCCAGAGTTCCTGGGACAATGCCAATTGTTTATGTCCGCCCGGCCCGAGGACTTCACCAACGACCAGGCCAAGGTGGGGTTTGTGATTAGCCTCCTGCCCAGCCCGCCCGCCCGGTGGGCCACGCCGCTGCTGACCCAGGACAGCCCCACTGCTGGCGGACTACCAGGGTTTCCGGCGCTTTCTGGGCCACATGTTTGAGGATCCCATCCGGGCACAGCCGCCAGCCAGGCGCCTCAAGGACCTCCGGCAAGGGAAGCGCCCCCTACAGGAATATATCGCGGAGTTTCAGCTTTTGTGCCAGGACTCAGCATGAAATGAGGCGGCACAGGTGGACATTTTCCAAGACGGGCTGTCTGAAGAACTTCAGGATGAGTTGGTCCGGGTGCAGGTTCCCCTTAGCCTAGACGCCCTGGTAGTTCAGTGTCTCCACATCAACGCACGTCTTCAGCGTCGGCGAACTCAGCGCGCCGCCCAGGAGCTGTCGGCCACGCCCGGGACCTCATGGTCAGCATCTGTGATACCTCAGCCCGTCCCGCGTTTTGTGGCGACGGCTGAAGAACCGATGGAGCTTGGGGCGGCCCGGCCCCAGGAACAGGCACACCACCGCCAAGGGGGTCTGTGTTTGTACTGCGGGGAGCCCAGACACTTTGCTGCCTCCTGTCCTCAGAAGGGGGGTGGGGCTCCCACATCCAGCCCCAGTTTCCAGCCCACCCCGTCGGGAAACGGGGTCAGCCCGGTCTAGGGGAGACCCTCAGACGGGCACACATCATGTCTCCACCAGAGTCCACCGATCCGGATTCCGACCTTCCCCGGCACCTGGTATTGGACACCTGGATCCTTGTTTCTGGCCGGGCCGAGAAGATTCCAGCACATACACTGGTGGACTCGGGAGCTACGACAAACTTTATCCACCGGGCTTTTGTGGCCCACTTTGGGATTCCTCTGGCCCCGGTTGACCTGCCATTGCGGGTAGAAACCATTGATGGGTGGGAACTCGTGTCGGGGCCCATCAAGACAGCCACCCAACCTTTGCGCCTGGCCATTGGGGCACATGAGGAGGCAATCCAGTTCTACATCACTGCGGACCTCCAATTCCCTTTGGTCCTAGGCATGGCCTGGCTCCAGACCTACGACCCTCAGGTGGCGTGGTCACGAAATGCCATTGCCTTTCCGGCCCTGCAGTGCATCGACCACATCCGCCACACCTGCGCCAGCCAGGCGGTCTCCTTCCCTGCAGTCTCCTTGCCCCCCGAGCTGTCCAACTTTGCAGACGTGTTCAGCGAAGCAAGGCAGACCGTTTGCCCCTGCACCGGCCCTACGACTACCCTGTGGACTTCAAGCCCGATGTACCGCTGCCGGCGGGGCACTTGTACCCTATGTCGGGACCTGAATCGGCCGCCCTGCGGGACTTCCTGGACAAAAATCTGGCCCGAGGGTTTATCTGGCCCTTGTCTTGCCCCCTCTCAGCCCCGGTGCTCTTCATCAAGAAGAAGATGGGGGACCTGCATCTGTGTTGTGACTACCGTGGCCTCAATATCATCACGGTGCGGAACCGGTACCCCCTACCGCTCATCTCGGAACTCATAGAGACTGCAGGAGGCCACGATATTCACCAAGATTGACTTGCGAGGGGCCTACAACCTGGTGCGAATGCATGCGGGGGATGAATGGAAGACAGCCTTCAGTACCCGCTACGGCCATTTCGAGTACACCGTGATGCCGTTTGGGTTGACCAACGCCCCCACAGTCTTCCAGCATTTCATGAATGACGTGTTTCGGGATGTACTCGATCGTTTTGTGGTGGTCTACCTGGATGATATCCTGGTCTACTCCAGAACCCGGGTGGAGCATGTTCGGCAGGTTCGCATAGTCCTGCAGCGTTTACAGGAGCACCAGCGCTATGCCAAGCTGGAGAAATGTTTCTTTTTTCAGACTTCCATTGAGTACCTTGGCCATGTCATTTCTCCCGAGGGTACAGCCATGGACCCGCACAAGATAGAGCCCCTGTGTTCTTGGGCACGCCCCCCCCCCCGTCGGGTGAAGGATGTCCAACGTTTTTTGGGGTTCACCAATTACTACAGTATGTTCATCCCTGACTATGCAACACTGACGGTACCCCTCACCCAACTACTACGTAAGAAGGTTCCGTTCCGATGGGGTCCGCCCCAGCAGCAGGCGTTTGAGGCCCTCAAGCAAGCTTTCCTCTCCGAGCCCATTTTGCGCCACGCAGACCCCACCCGGCCTTTTGTGGTGGAGGCAGACGCATCCAACGTGGCCAAAAGAGCAGTGCTGCTGCAAGCCCCAGAGGTTGGCGGAGACCTTTTTCCCTGCACCTATTATTCCGGAAAGCTCACCCCGTCGGAGTGCAACTACACCATCTTGGAGAAGGAGTTGCTGGCCATCAAGGCTGCGTTCGAGGCTTGGCGGTATCACCTTGAAGGGGCTCAGCATCAGGTGGAGGTTCGGACGGACCACCGGAATCTTGAGCATCTGACAATGGCCAGGCAGCTGAACCAGCGTCAAGTCCGATGGTCCCTGTTCTTCAGCCGTTTTGACTTCCGGGTGACTACATCACAAGCAACGCCAACCGTCGAGCGGAAGCCCTTTCCTATAAGCCGGAGTACCTCCACACCAAAGAACCACCGCCCACGCAGATGATTGTGCCCACGGTGTCCTTGGCTGCAGTCCACGAGCCGGTGGACTTGTGAGTGCAAGTGCGGGATGCACAGGTTTTGGACACGTGGGCTCAGCAACGTAAAGCAGAGGTCGGCCCCGCATCCCCATGGTCTTATGAGGAGGGTCTACTCAGGCACCGGGGGTGGCTGTATGTGCCTGTAGGGCCGCTCTGGACTCTCGTCTTAACTCAGTGCAAAGACAACCCCGCGGCAGGGCACTTTGGTTTTTTCAAGACCCTCAACTTGGTGCTGTGAACGTTCTGGTGGCCTCGGGTGCGGCACGATGTTTATGCCTATATGACTCCTGTTTGCCGTGTCGCCAGGCAAAAGCTGTCACCGGTGCACCGCCCGGCCTCCTTCAACCTTTGCCGACGTCGGACAGGCCGTGTGGTGCCATCTCCATGGACTTCTTGACGGATTTGCCACCGGCGTCAGGGTACACAACCGTCTTGGCGGTGGTTGACATGTTGACAAAGACAGTGCACTTCATCCCCTGTCGGGGGCTGCCATCAGCCCGTACGACCGCCCGTCTGTTCCTGCACCATGTATTCCATCTCCACAGCTTACCAGATAGGGTGGTCTCAGATCGGGGCACGCAGTTCAAAGCGCGCTTTTGGAAAAGCCTGATGGCCGCGCAGGACGTACAGGTCTGCCTGTCGACGGCCCACTATCCGGAGACAGACGGGGGCACGGAAAAGGTGATTGACATCCTGGAACAGTACCTGCGCTGTTTCGTGAACTATCAACAAAATAACTGGGCCGATTACCTTTCCCTTGCGGAGTTTGCCTTTAACAATTCCCAGCACACCTCCACCCGGCTGACGCCATTCTACGCCAACCTGGGATACCACCCACGCCTCTTTCCTTTGACTCCCTCCGATTCCCCTGTTCCGGAGGCTTGGGACTTCCTGGAGGAGCTATGTGCAGTTCATGAACTAGTGCGCCGCCAGCTGGTATGGGCAAAAGAAGATTATAAGAAGGTCGCCAACCGCTAGTGCCGGGCGTCGCCACCGCTGGCAGTTGGGGATCAGGTTTGGCTCTCCACAAAGCACCGACTGACCGACCATCCCACCAAGAAGCTGGACCATAGGTTTATTGGGCCATTTCCGTTCACGGCCGTTGCCTACCGCCTCGCCCTACCCCGCTCATTGTGTGCCCACCCGGTCTTCCACCGGTCCCTCCTGGTACCGGAAGCCCTGGCATGTCCCCTCCGGCACCCGGGCGCCCTGGCCCCACCTGATGGGGATGGCACAGAGGAATACGAGGTCGCCAGCATCCGTGACTCTCATTGGCTCAAGGGCCGCTTCCAATACCTGGTCGAGTGGCAGGGGTACAGGCCAGAGGACTTTACCTGGGTGGACGCCGACAATGTTCATGCCCCCGATCTCGTCCGCTCATTCCATACCCAGTTTCCCTCGCAACCTCATCCGGACCGTCGGCCCCGGGGGAAGGGTCCTGCGGTGGGGGATAGTGTTGTGACTCCGGCCCCCGGGCCACCTCTGGCTCCTGAACCGGTCCACCTTGGGGATGAAGGATGAAGGGGAGGAGCTGAAAGGACCCTCTTTCTCAGGGATTCCCCCCCCCCCAGCACTGCTTCAGCCTCCCTTGGAACTGCAGCAGCAGGATGGCAACGAGGACGTCCTCCAACAGCAGTCTTCGCGTTCAGACAGCTCTGGGGATGAGGCATGGCTGGACGCTAGGCATCGAAGCAGGGCAAAGCATTGTCTACAGAGACTGAGAGGAAGGAGTGGCCGCAGGTAATCAGGAAGCGTCTGGCCACACCCATGGAGGCATATAAGGAAGCAGGACGGCGGGTGTGGCTCTGTGACGGACAAAGTTTAGCTTCCCTGCTCCTGCTTGGTACCGTGGCGTCTTGACTCTTTGGAAACTCTGGAAATAGAACTTTGGACTGGTTTTGGACTACTCTTTGGAAACTCTGGAATTAGAACTTTGGACCGGACTTAGACTACTCTTCGGATATCCCTTACAGTGAGTGTTTTCCTGACAGGGAAAAGGGAGTGAGTGGGGGAAACAGAACAGTACCAGTTACTTGCCTCCAGGAAGCCAAAAAACAGGACATAAAGCCAACTGCTTGCTTTAATATCCAAAGATATACTTTTCTTAAAAACAGAGATTCCATTTATATATCATGGCCAATATCTCTCCATGGTTTAATGTTTGATGTATTGGACTAGCACTGGGGAGATCCAGGTAAAAACCACTACTTAGTCACAAAGGCCACTGGATGGAGATGGGTTGAATACGATCTCTTAACCTATTTTATAGCCAGGGATATTGTGAGATTATGGCAATAAATATGCTGCCTTAAACTCCTTGGTGGAGGAGCAATATATTAAGACAGCAAATAAAACCAAAATGTCCTGCTGCAAGAATTTGCTGATAGCTGCTCAATCCTTGCTAAGGCTTTGGGGCCAGAGGTCAAAGACACATCACATTGCCTCATATATGTATACATATAATATATACACAATTATATATATACATATAGAAAGAGCCAGCACTATCTGTATCTGCAGATGTCTCCATGGTCATGTGGTAGGTAAACAGGGAACAATGTTTACCTTCCCACTGAAGTAGTACCTATTTATTTACTTGCAATGTCTTGCTTTTGAACTGCTTGGTTGATAGGAGTTGGGACAGACAGGAGCTCACTTCATCATGCAGCACTGGAGTCTCAAACTGCTGACCTTCTCTCTCTCTCTCTCTCTCTCTCTCTCTCTCACACACACACACACACACACACACACACAGATATTGTCAATATTTGGAATCTGATATGGCACAAGAAGAATATATATATTCTTCTTCTTGTGTCATATCCCTATATATAGGGAACTGTGGCGACTTAGTGGTTAATATGCTGAACTATATATGATTGAGGCACACCAGAAAACAAAACAAAAACACTGCAGCACTATAAAGATATGTATAACAGAGATGAGCACTGAACTCTAGAGTTGGATACGACTGGCTTTCGAACAAGGGAAACCTTTACCTTTATACTGCTGCTATATATGTATACACACACACTTATATATCTACTAGCAGAGGTTGCCTGGCGTTGCCGGGCTGTTTTAAAT
Organism: Bradypodion ventrale; assembly: GCA_035047345.1. Lineage (NCBI taxonomy): Eukaryota > Metazoa > Chordata > Lepidosauria > Squamata > Chamaeleonidae > Bradypodion > Bradypodion ventrale. Next base: position 37,495,752 of record JAWDJE010000008.1, read on the forward strand.
TGTGTTGGAAGGTTAAATTGTGTTAATATTTGTTAAAAATTGCTTAGTCTGTAATTTTTAAAATGTTTATTTATACAAATTTTTCTTGGCTGGCTGTTTTATGTAACTGAATAATGTTTTAGCTTTTGATTTTTTTAAAAATAGTGGTACCATAGGTAATAATTTTAATAACGTGAAAGTAAATGCTTTTTACATTCAATGTTTTTAAAATGTGTTTAGTTGTTTTGCGTTTTTATTTGAGTTAGAACTCAGCACAGGATTTTAATAATTTTTTTATTTTATTTTATTGACATATGTTCGTGATTTGTGTTAAATTGTGTTTTCGTGTAATTTTTTAGACTTGTTATTGTGACCTTTTGTGTAAAATTGTGATTTTGTGTTATTGTTTTGATTTGTTTTTACTGTTGTGGCCTTTTGTTTGGGGCTGTTGTGTGTTTTTGAATTGTTTTTACTATTGTGGCCAGCAGGTGGTGCTGGTAGGGGTTTTCTTGTATTTTGACTGTTTTTTCTCTCCTGGCCTCTGGGTGGAGCTTCTTCCAGTAAGTAGTCTCTTTCTTTATTCATTTTGTTTCCGGTCGGCGTGCAGGTAGGACATGTGGTGGTGAGTTGGCTTGTTTTCTTTATTTTGTGGAGGTTTTTTTTGGGGGGGTGGTTGTATTTTTTTGACTGTTTTGTTTTTGATTGTGTTTTTGTTTACTTTGTATTGTTTTTTGGTGTTGTTTTTGTTTGTTTTTGTGTATTTTTGGATGTTTTTTATTGTGTTTTAAGGTGTTTTTTGATAATTATTTATTTGTTTTTATAATTTTTTGTTGTTGTTGTGGCTTGGGGGGGTTAGTTTATTTCCGCGGGCCAGCCTGGCTGGCCGGACCATGGGAATTCCAACGCCGCTTTATGAGGCATGGGGGGGGGTATTTCTGCGGGCTGGCTTCGCTGGCCAGACCGCAGGCATTGGGGAGGGGGGCTTTATTGTGTTATGGTGCTTTCATTGTGTGGAGTCGTGAAAGTAGATCGGGGTTTCCCCTTTATTATCAGTGGGTGGGGGGTTGCAATCCCCCTCTCTGCTGGCTCCCCTGGGGTTGGGAGGTTTGGGGGGACAAAAGGGATCTGTCCCCCCAACCCTTCTGGACCCAGGAGACCAGGGAGAGGGGTTCGATTCCCCTCCCTCCTAAAAAAAACCTCCATTTTTAAAGAGAAGAAACCGCTTGGTGAGCCAGCAGAGAGGGGGATGGCCACCCCCCAACTTACTGATATTAAAGGGGAAACTCTAATAGGATTTTCCCTTTTAATATCAGGGGGTTGGGATGGAATCGATCTCCTCTCTTGGGTCCCGTGGGTCCATGAGGGTTGGGGGGACAAAAGGGGTATGTCCCCCCAACCCTTCTGGACCCAGGAGACCAGGGAGAGTGGATCGATTACCCCCCCTCCTTTAAAAAAACTCAATTTTTAAAGAGAAGGTTTCTTTTCTTTAAAGACAGAGTTTTTTTGGGGGGGAATTGAACCCCTTTCCCTGGTCTCCTGGGTCCAGAAGTGTTGGGGGGGACATACCCCTTTTGTCCCCACAAACCTCCCAACCCTAAGGGGAGCCAGCGGAGAGAGGGATCGCAACCCCCCACCTACTGATATTAAAAGGGAAACCCCAGTCAGGACCTTCAGGCGCCGTTGGTGAGGGAAAGAAGGGCGGTTGATGTTTGCGTGGCTGTGAGTTTTTTTAAAAAAAATTCGGGCACCGGCTTCTTCAGCGTTCTGCATGCTCATGTCGCGCAGGACTCTGGGGTTTTTAGGAATGGGTTTGTGATTTGTGGTTGTGGTGTGGTGTTTTTTTCTGCAGCTCGATTGTGATTGGCCACGGTGCATTGCATTTCTCAATGTTCTTTGTGGTCGCGCCTCTCAGCCTGATTGGCTGTGGCGCGGCGCGGCGCAAAGAACGTTGGGAAATGAAGTTGTTTCCCTTTTTCGCGTTTGTGGGGCTGTTGCCCCACTGGCACATTTCTCAATCTTTCGTTGACCTGTGGACCCAGTTTGGCCGTTTGCACGAATGGTGGGTGTGGGTTAGTAGGGCCAGGCTTAGGAACCTATACGAACTTCCAATGGTTAACCCTTGGTTTTATATATATATAGCGCATATTTTGCCCGGCAATGCCGGGCTCTTTAAAATGGTTTTGGAAGACTTTTGTTTTATGTTTATGCAAATAAGGTTAGTTTTTAATTGTGGTTTTTGAAATTTTTATTTTTACGCATGGGCTGTTATAAACTGTGATTTTTTTATTTTTTGTTTTTGGTTTTTGGTTTTTAAAAAGAGGAAAAGATGATATAATTTTTTTATAATTATTGTATTTAACCAAATCATGTGTTACTATTTTTTAAATAGTTGTACCTTGGATACTAATTTTTAAAATGTGTAAGAATATGTTTTTTTTTAAATCAATGTTTCTATACTGTGTTTAAATGTGTTTCTTGGGGGGGGGGGTTGAGTGAAAACTTATTTTTTTAAATTATTTGTGATTAGTGTGAATATTTTTGAATGATTTGATAACTTATTTCAGTAATTTGGGAATTATTTGTAATTATTTTGAATATTTTTGAATGTTTTTTCTCTTGTGGCCTCTGGGTGGGGCTGGTGAGCTTTTCTTGTATTTTACTATTTTTCTCTACTGTCCTCTGGGTGTCGCTTCTTCTTCCGGCAAGTAGTCTCTTTCTTTCGTCAGTTTAGTTCCTGTCGTTATGGAGTGAGGACGTCTCCTGGTAAGGTCTCTGGTTTAATTTTTATTTTTATTTTGGGGGGGGGGCTGTTTTGGGTTTTTTGGGGGGATCTGTGTGTTTTTTCTTGTTTGTTGTTGGATGTTTTTGTATTTCCTTTTTCTGTTTTTTATTTTTGTTTTTGATTATTTTTGACTGTTTTTGGATTGTGTTTTTGGATGTTTTTGTGTTTACTTTTTCTGTTTTTATTTTTGTTTTTGATTATTTTTGACTGTTTTTGGATAGTGTTGGGGGTATTTCTGTGGGCCAGTCTCGGGGGCTGGACCGCGGAAATACCATCGCCGCTTGATGCGGCGTTGGGGTGGTGGTATTTCCATGGTCCAGCCTGGGTGGCCGGACCACGGAAATTGCCTCGCCGCTTCATGCGGCATTGGGGTGGGGGGTTTTCCGTGGGCCGGCCTTGGTGGCCGGACCACGGGAATCCCATCACCACTTGATGTGGCGTGGGGGGAGGTATTTCTGTGGGCCAACCTGGGTGGCCGGACCACGGAAATTGTATCGCCGCTTACATGCTGCAATGGGGTGGGGGTATTTCCGTGGGCTGGCCTGGGTGGCCGGACCACAGGAATTCCCATCACCACTTGATGCGTCGTTGGGGTGGGGGTATTTCCATGGGCCGGCCTGGGTGGCCGGACCACAGGAATCCCATCGCCGCTGTATGCGGTGGGGGGGGGGGGGGGCGGTTCGTGGCCTGCCTTTTTTATTTTTATTTTTCGTGATTGGCCACAGGACGCTGGGGCTTGTAGTTTGGCGTGTACGTTTTTGGCTTGTGTGTCTTTTTTTCCTGCAGGTTTGATTTTGATTGGCTGCGGCGCGTTTCCGAACGTTCCTTTTACTCACGCCGCTCAGCCTGATTGGCTCTGGTGCGGCGCGGTGCAAGGAACGTTGGGAATTGAAGTTCTTTTTTTTTGTTTGTTTCAGTCCGGGGGGGCTCCTGCCCCACTGGCGCAAAATTCAACCCGACAGTTACCTGCGAACCCTGGTTGGGAGAGTGCACGGAGGCTTGGACGGGGCTAGTGGGGCCTGGCTAAACATCCTTTGTCACATTCCAACGGTTAACGCGCCATTTTATAGGTGCTTGTATGTGTGTGTGTGTGTGTGTGTGTGTGTGTGTGTGTGTGTGTGTGTGTGTGTGTGTGTGTGTGTGTGTGTGTGTGTGTGTGTGTGTGTGTGTGTGTGTGTGTGTGTGTACACTGTATATAGCAGCAGTGTAAAGGTAAAGGTTTCCCTTGCTCGAAAGCCAGTACACACACACACACACACACACACACACACACACACACACACACACACACACACACACACACACACACACACACACACGTGTGCGTGCAATGTACATATTCACGAATGAATGAAACATATTATACAGCTTTGGGCTTCGTGTAGTAGGAGGATGCTCCAAAGAAGGCCTTCAGGCAAAGAGAGGGGATAGAGGAATGGGCTGATTAACAATAAGTGTGTGTGTGTGTGTGGGGGGGGGGAAATGTTATACTGTCAGGTGGCGATACCTTCACCAAGAGACCACCCCATAAAAGCGACGGGTCAGGCCCCTTGCAAGAAGGCATTTCTGCCCTCAACCTCCCACCCTGGCCCCCCAAACGTGACACCGTTGCCGACACGCACCCACCTCCTCCGCAACGGCAGCCTCTGTCTCTGCGAAGTCAACCATGGTAGGGAGGGGTGTGCCCCCCCCCCCCCCTGTCTGTCAGTCACTCCTCCAACAGACAGGCTCCGGCTGGGCCTGCGAAGGGCGGACGAGCCCCCCGCTTTCCACTCACCCACCTCCGGCTGAAGTGAAAGAGCCAGGCCGTGCTCTACCCTGGCCGCCAGGGTCCGGACTCCGGCCTAGGAGGCTCTGCTGCTCACCCGGCTGACGACCTTCCCGCCGCCGCTTCCCGGCTCACCTGCGAGCAGCCGGGGCTCGACTCTCTCACTCCCTCCTCGCCACCGTTATTATTGCCGCCGCCGCCGCCATGTTCCGAAGCGCAGTGTAGTCTCCTCCGGCAAGTGGGGAGGGGGGGGGCGGAGGAGGAGAAGGAACCAGCCCGGCTGCCTGCCTGGCCCAGCGCCGCCCCCTGACGCCTGAGGACGCTCCGGGCCGGGAGCCTGGCCTGTGTCACGGGGAGGGAGAACGCGTGAAAGCGCCCAGGCGACCGTTTCGCCTCTCTCTCCTCCCCGCCGCCGCCGTAATGGGCTCAAACGGCGGCCCGCCGGGAGGATGGCGCGCAGCAGGAGCCTCCTTAGTCCTTCCTCTCTCAGGCCTTTCTGACACTTATATACTACCGCCCCATAGTGGCTAAGACTCTGAAAGGCGGAGAGGTCAACAGTTCGATTCTCGAGTACTGTAGGGCGGGAAATGAGCTCCCGTCTCTGTCCTAGCTCCTGCCAACCTAACAGTTTGAAAGCAAGACATTGCAAGTAGATCAATAGGGACCACTTCGGTGGGAAGGTAACAGCGTTACGTCTAGTCATGCCTGCCACATGACCACGGGACCATCTGCAGAAGCAGACAGCGCTGGCTCTTCGGCTTTGAATCAGAGATGATCACTGAACCCTAGAGTCGGGTACGGCTGGCTTTCGAGCAAGGGAAACCTTTACCTAGTGGTTATTGCATTCTCTGAGCGGTTCACAAATTAATTAGCATTTTGCCGCCCCGCCCCCCCACTTGCTGGGTACTTATTTTACTGACCTCAGGAGGCTGGAAGGCTGACTCTACCTTGTTCCCTGGTTGGGAGGAGTCGAACTATCAACCTTTTGGTTGCAGTGCAGCAGTTTAACCATGACAAGATGGATCCCTGTGTTCAAATTACCTCACACTATATAATAATTTTATGTCAGAAATTATTCTGGGTCAAAAGGGATTTTTGCTGGAGAAATGAGGCTCCTTTCATGTCCCCAAGATCTTTCCCCACTGAAGTAGTCCCTATTTATCTACTTGCAATTTCTTGCTTTCGAACTGCTAGGTTGGCAGGAGCTGGGACAGAGACAGGCACTCATTTCATCATGCAGTACTCAGGTCTTGAACTGTCGACTTGCCTGCCTTCCAGCTGACAAGGTACCACCGAGCCACCACATCCTCTGTCTCACCACCTCATACTGACTACATTGGTTCTGAACCCCCACACACCCAGTCCAAATCATTATCCCACCAGTTGGACCATTGCTCTGTTTATGAGGCACATGTAAGGATAACATACCTACATTATCCTATGCGGAATAACGTTGGTGTGTTATCCTTACAGCACATCTCACTAAAACACAGGTGAGCGCCTTTCAGACATGTTAAGAAATGTGTATGTCTCATTACAGCTGCTGGACGGGCTGCCGCGCCTTATCCTACAGACAGATTTGCATATTCATTAAAACATTTGAAAGGCGACTGTAGGGTAATGGCATTACTTAGGAAGTGAGAGACACATTAATCTTTCATTTTGACTTAAGATGGACATATGTACGATGTGTACATGTACTCATATGTGCAGTTGTTCTTGGCAGGGTGCCCTGATTCAAGGAAGAGTGCTTGAATGCATGAAAGCTTAAGAAAAACAATATTTTTTTAAAAAATGTTAGTCTTATAGGCACTACATGGCCATTTCTGACCAACCCAAGTGAGCAACTTTAGTGTCTTGCACGGAAGACAAAGAAGGAGCCGCAGTGGGGGCTAAAACACAGGTTTATTTCATGATGGTCAGGATGAACATGTGGTAATGGCGGAGGTACAGCTCATTTTATACTGCAGTAATACATTTTAATATTGTTGCATGGTAGCTCATTGGCTGCTACCGGCGTGACATCATTCTGAGTCACGCCCATCTTCTCCAGGTGATCCTAGCGCGGGAAAGGTTTCCGCGGCTGCCGGTGATTGGGGAATGTGAACCATGTGAGCTGAACGCTCGCAGCTGCCCTCTATGGGCAGCTTACTCGCGTTCCTTAAACAGCTGGGTTACATTGTAATCATTGTCAGGTTACATTCATACATTCTTAAAGTAATACTGTTACATACACAACACTCCTCCCCCCTAGGATGGGACGAAGTCCCTCAACCATTGTGGCTTCCCGCATGTGCGCTTGGGGCGTGCGGCTGCTTGGTTTAGCTCAGGGGAACTAGGGGCTCCGAATTCCTCAGAGTCTCGTCCTGCAATGGAAAGGGGGGACTCATTAGTCGTTCGGCGGGGACTCTGCGACAACCTTGCATTGGGAGAAGGGAACGGAACATACAGCTGAGATGTGAACCCCTGCCTATTGCCCGTGGCACCCAGGGACCCCCCCAGCACAAACCTCGGAACCGATGAGACCTTTGTTGTCTCGCCCCGGTCCCTTGCGCCTGCAACCAGCGTACTCGCGCCACCCCCTGCTGCCTGACCCGGAGTTCTAGGGGATGGGGAGCGTGAACTTCCCCCTGCTGCCTGGCTCGGGGGGCTTGGTGATATGGTATACTCTAAAACAAAAGGGCTGGGGGGACTGGAGGTACCAGGGGCTGAACTGAAACCCCTCTTCTCGCTTGGACGGGTGGGGGACCACTCCGTGACACCCCCCTGTTACGGTAACATAAAGTCAAACTCATTCCACTCTTTCAAAGTATCGTCCTCCTCGGCTGAGAATCCAGGGTATGCATTTGTACCCGAGGATGCCCCCGTGTCTCCCCCTTGGGTTACATGGGTGGGGGAGAACCCTAACGCTGATTCCCTTTCACTAGTGACTCACCTTCTGAGTTGGTCAGCGTGCCTTCTCCAGAGTAGACCTGTGCTAGTCTCGACCCTATAGGATACTGGCCCCGTTTGTTCAATGATCGTCCCTGGAACCCACGTTGGTCTCGAGGCCGCATAGTTTCTGCAGTGAACCGGGTCCCCTACTGAAAAGCTTTTGGAACGCTCTACCACTATATTTCTCCCTTCATCCTCCACCCTGGTCGGATCCAACCGATCAAAAAGGGTTACCGGCCGCCTCCTCATGAGGAGCTCGGCCGGCGAAAGTCCTGAGGCTAGAGGAGTTGCCCTATAACAGATGAGGAACTGGCACAGTTGGAGGTTCAACTCACCAGGACCCATGCGCCGCAGTGCATCTTTCGTAGTGCACACTTGGCGCTCTACCTGACCGTTTGTGGCGGGGTGAAATGGGGCAGCGGTAATATGCCGGATGGCATTTCTCTCGATAAATGCCTTGAATTCCGCAGAAGTGAAGGTACTGGCGTTATCGCTAACAAGGATGTCCGGCAGGCCGAAACAACTGAACACCCTGCGCAAATGTTTAATGGTTGCTGCAGATGAGGTGCTCGTCATGGGGATTACTTCCAGCCATTTGGAATAGGAGTCGACTATCAGCAGAAACATGGATCCGCGGAAGGGGCCAGCGAAGTCGACGTGTATTCGGGACCATGGCCCGCGGGCCGTGTCCCATTCCCTATGGGGTAGCCGGGACTCCTCGGGCCGAGAGCTCTGGCAGCTCTCACACGTGCCCACTAAGTGTTCTATATCCACGTCTATTTGGGGCCACCAGAAGTAGCTCCTGGCCAGTGCCTTGGAGCGCACTATTCCCGGGTGGCTGGTATGCAGTAGCCTCAGCACCTTCGCCCACAACTTCTCTGGGATGACTACCCGCTGGCCCCAGAGCAGGCAGCCCCTTTCAAGGGAAAGCTCTACTCTGCGCCTGAAAAATGACTTGAAATGCTCCTCGGGAGGAGTTGTGGGCCACCCTTTCCTAACCCAGGAACTGACTTGGGACAGAATTTTGTCGGCCGCCGTGGCTTTGGCGAGGTCTGCCGGGACTATGGGGGGTGAGTCGAGAGATCCGATCAGCAGGACTTGATGGTCCTGCTCTACCTCGCATGCGGGATCTCCTAAACTAGGGCGAGGAGACCGGGACAGCGCGTCCGCATGGGAGATCTCCTTCCCTGGGCGATAGACCAATTCATACTGGTAGGCGTTAAGGAAAATCGCCCAACGTAGCATCCTGGGGGACAGAATTTGCGGGGTGGGCTTGCCTGTGGTAAAGATTCCCAGAAGGGGCTTGTGATCAGTCACAACCGTAAACTCGCGGCCGTATAGGAAATCGTGGAACTTCTTTGTTCCCGCGATTATGGCCAGGGCCTCCCTATCTGTTTGCATGTAGTTGCGCTCCGACTTTGAAAGGGACCTGGAGTAGTACGCAACCGGGGCTTCCCGCCCGCTCTCCAACATGTGGCACAGCACTGCCCCCACCCCCACTGGGGATGCATCACAGACTAAAACTACTGGTCTCCTCGGGTCAAAATGGGTCAGGACAACATCCGAGGATAAAAGCGCTTTGAGCTCCTTGAAAGCCTTCTCTTGCCTATCTCCCCACCGCCAAACCGCCTCTTTCTTTAGTAGCACGTGCAGTGGCTCCGCAACGGACGCCTTCCTTGGCAAGAAGGAATGGTAAAAATTTAGGAGCCCTAGGAATGACTGCAGCTCCGGTTTCGCGGCGGGGCGAGGGGCATTTTGCACAGCCGCAACCTTGGACTCAGAGGGCTTGATGCCCTCTGGGGTTATCTTGAACCCAAGAAACTCAACCTCCCTCGCAAAGAATACTACACCTAAGGCCTGGGTGGGCAGAAGAGGAGCCGTTGGGGGGAAAGAGGGGGGAAAGAGGCGGCTTTTCCATCAGTGCCGCCCCCCCCCCAGGACTCTCGCCCACCTAAGGCCTGGGTGGGCAGAAGAGGAGCCGTTGGGGGGAAAGAGGCGGCTTTTCCATCAGTGCCGCCCCCCCCCAGGACTCTCGCCCACCTAAGGCCTGGGTGGGCAGAAGAGGAGCCGTTGGGGGGAAAGAGGCGGCTTTTCCATCAGTGCCGCCCCCCCCCAGGACTCTCGCCCACCTAAGGCCTGGGTGGGCAGAAGAGGAGCCGTTGGGGGGAAAGAGGGGGGAAAGAGGCGGCTTTTCCATCAGTGCCGCCCCCCCCCCCCCAGGACTCTCGCCCACCTAAGGCCTGGGTGGGCAGAAGAGGAGCCGTTGGGGGGAAAGAGGCGGCTTTTCCATCAGTGCCGCCCCCCCCCCCCAGGACTCTCGCCCACCTAAGGCCTGGGTGGGCAGAAGAGGAGCCGTTGGGGGGAAAGAGGCGGCTTTTCCATCAGTGCCGCCCCCCCCCCCAGGACTCTCGCCCACCTAAGGCCTGGGTGGGCAGAAGAGGAGCCGTTGGGGGGAAAGAGGCGGCTTTTCCATCAGTGCCGCCCCCCCCCCAGGACTCTCGCCCACCTAAGGCCTGGGTGGGCAGAAGAGGAGCCGTTGGGGGGAAAGAGGCGGCTTTTCCATCAGTGCCGCCCCCCCCCCAGGACTCTCGCCCACCTAAGGCCTGGGTGGGTAGAAGAGGAGCCGTTGGGGGGAAAGAGGCGGCTTTTCCATCAGTGCCGCCCCCCCCAGGACTCTCGCCCACCTAAGGCCTGGGTGGGCAGAAGAGGAGCAGGAAAGAGGCGCCTTTCTCATCTGTGCTGCCCCCCCCTCCCCGGGACTTTTGTCCACCTAAGGGTCTTCGCCGCGTCTCTCCTGGGCTCATTCCACCGGCCCAGGATGGGAGATGAGCGACAGCTGAGGCCGCTGGCAGTCCGTTCCCTCCTCTTCCACCCGCCAGGAGGGCTTCAAAAGAGCACAGGAGCAGCTGCAGCTGTGTAAGGGCCAGGTGTTCCCTGGCTTTGCTGTGGTTACGGACATTCAACCTTTGGCTATGTTACGGACTTTGGCAGCTGAAGACACTCTTAGGCTTATTAAGGTCGTTGAGCTTGTGCTCCGACCTCCCCCCCCCCTTGGATCTTTTTGCTTATTCTGATTTAACTTGTACTGTATGGTTCCTGACTTTGTTTTTTCTTCCCCCATTGTATTTATGCATTGTGTTTTACTGTAATTGATATGTTGTATCATTGACATTTTGCATCTTATTTGTATATTGCTTTGTATTATTTGTATCGTATTTTGTATTGTTTAGCATTATTATTGTAAACCGCTTCGAGTTCCCTTTTCGGGGAGTAAAGCGGTATAGAAATCTAAACAATAAATAAATAAATAAATAAATAAATACACATTTATCCCTTCTCAGTCGAAGTCCCACTTTCTCGAATATTGAAAGGACCCTGTCTAGCCTTCTCGCTAGTTCTGATTCGCTCCCCGCTGTTATCAAAACGTCGTCAAAATATGGGAGCACGCTTGGAAGCCCCTTTAAAAGGCGTTCCACAAGGGACTGGAAGATCCCAGGGGCCGAATTTACGCCGAACTGTAGGCGCATTACCTTAAATGCTCCTTTGTGCGTAACGATGGTTTGCGCAGCGGCAGCAGCTGGGGTTACTGTGAGCTGCCGATACGCCTGTGCCAGGTCTAGCTTGGCGAAACACCTCCCCCCATGCAACATGGCCAGTAAGTGGCTAACCACTGGCACCGGATATGCATTTGGCCGAATGGCCTTGTTAATTGTACATTTGTAGTCAGCGCAAATTCTGACCTCCCCGTTGGATTTTAAGGCTGTAACAATTGGAGTCTCCCACTCCGCTGAATCAACTGGAACCAAAATCCCCTGCCCCACCAATTTGTCCAGTTCCGCCTCAATCTTGTCCTTGAGGGCGAAGGGCACTCTTCTTGGCTTGAGACGTATGGGCCGGATTTCTGGGTCCAACTCAAAAGAAACTGGGGGGCCCTTGTAAGTCCCGAGCCCCTTCTTGAAAACATCCGGGTGCGCATGGCACACATCCCGCATTGGGTCAGTCTCTATGGCATTCATGCCGGACAGTTCAATTCCCAGGGGAGCAAACCACTGGGTTCCCAAAAGGCAACATCTTCCCCCCTTGAGAACCACTAAAGGCAGTTTCTCTGTGTAATTTTTGAACTTCACCGTGAAGTTCCCCACCCCCAACACTGGGATCCCATAGCCCTGCACGTCCCGTAAGTGTGACTTCATGGCCCGCAACTTGGGCCGCGCATTTGGGGGAATGCGCATGAACTCCTTCTGGGACAGGATGGAGTAGGACGACCCCGAGTCTATTTCCATCCTCACTGGAACCCCTTGTAACAGTACCTCTACAAAGAAGCGCCGGTGCTCCAGGCCCACGCGGTTCATGCCTTCCACGCCATCGTTGGCTGAGACCTTTCCGATGCCGGCCGCCTTTCGTTGGTGTGCTTGAGGGTGTCTCGATGCGCCCTTGTCTTCGGTTCGCCCGCGCCTGCAAACTCTGGCGATGTGGCCCTTCCGGCCGCAGTTGTGGCACTCGGCCTTCCGGAATGGGCATCTCGTCCGGTCGTGAGATGCCCCACAGCCATCGCAACGGTGGCCTTGTCGCTCACTGGTCTGGCGCCTCTCCCCGCATTTCTTTACCTTCTGTACGTCATCGTCCTCGCTGGAGTAGGAGTCCGCCGTAGAGGAAGACTCCTCGGAGGTTGCTGGGGTGCCTGCGGGCGACCGGGGTGCCCGCCAGGCCATTTTCGCCGACGTCCACTGGGCCACTTGCACGGGTGACTTGGCCCTCTCAGGTGCGGCCCCTCGAGACTTGAACACTCTGACCCCGCTCCTGGCCGCCTCGGCTGCTTGGGCCTCCCGCAATACCTCATTGAACGTGAGGTGGTGGTCGCGGGTCATCAACTTCCTCTGGACCTCCTCGTCCCTCAGGCCACACAGCATGCGGTCTCAGATAGCCATGTCCAGGTCCTCCCACTGGCAATTGACCGCCGCGAGCCTGAGGGCCGCCGCGTAGGCGGACACGGACTCCCCCGGGCGCTGGTCCCGCCTGTGAAATGCGACCCTGGGCGGGAAGATTGAAACGGGAGGCTGGAAGTGCTCCCTCAGTAGCGCCAGGATGCGGTTGATGGGCACCACGTCTACCTTCCGGGGAGCCACCAGGTTCATCAGGATACGCAGCGTGGCCGGCCCCACCTGGGCTAGGAAGTGCGAGCGCATCTTCCCATCGTCGTCGATGCCTGCAGCATCCATCGCGTGCCGAAACTGGCACTTGTACAGCTCCCATTGTTTTGGATCGCTGATATCAAACTGGTGAGGCTTGACCTTGGGACTCGCCATGGATCCCACCTTCGTCGCCAATTTAGTGTCTTGCACAGAAGACAAAGAAGGAGCCGCAGTGGGGGCTAAAACACAGGTTTATTTCATGATGGTCAGGATGAACATGTGGTAATGGCGGAGGTACAGCTCATTTTATACTGCAGTAATACATTTGAATATTGTTGCACGGTAGCTCATTGGCTGCTACCGGTGTGACATAATTCTGAGTCACGCCCATCTTCTCCAGATGATCCTAGCGCGGGAAAGGTTCCCGCGGCTGCCGGTGATTGGGGAATGTGAACCATGTGAGCTGAACGCTCGCAGCTTCCCTCTATGGGCAGCTTACTCGCGTTCCTTAAACAGCTGGGTTACATTGTAATCATTGTCAGGTTGCATTCATACATTCTTAAAGTAATACTGTTACATACACAACAGCAACTTATTTGTAGTCTAGTCCAGTATCTTTTATTAACTGATTAATCATTTGACCATATCAGGTTAAAATGTGGTAAAATACATTTGATACCTGAAATTCTGAGGCGTGCCCCTTTGCAGGGACACCCCTTACCTGAAATACCTGAAATCCAAAATCTGGAGCACCCACAATGGGTGGGTGCTAAAACCTTGGAAGCACATGTTAGTTAATTACCTTAACAGAAAACTTTTGGGTATTATTTTATTTATTTAGATTCAAAACTCTCTGCCTGAGATGGAATCAGACCAATAAAAACAGAAAAACTGGGGGAAATTAAAAACTTTTATTGCATATGGCCCAAGGAATTCTATGCAATGAAAAGCCCAGCCACAGGACTGCCCCAAAGAGTCAGTCCCCAAAAAATTCAAAACCAGGTGTACTTATACACACAGAATAAGGGGACCGAGAGAAAAACTAGCTACAGCTTATCACGTGTCTAGGGGAATCATACAAACAAGCATTTATCATCAATAACAAAAGGTTACAAAGCATTTCAATATTTGACAATCATGTACACAGGTAAGTCCACATAAGCACAATCCCGATAATGTATGCACTCAATTTACATGAACCAGTTAATGTATTCACACAATTACATAATATAATTGACAACTAAACAGAACATGTGTAATATTTTCTATTTCTGGTGTTTGACAAACACATGTTCTTTCAGAATATGGGACATGGTTAAATCACCCAGATTTAACCATAGAGTCTAACTGCTGAAATCTTGCTCTTATGTTTGTTTGTTGTTTATGTTTATTCAATTTTATATCCCACCCTACTCAACACATGGCCGACTCAGGGCAGCTAACAACATATAAATGACCCTGGGACACCCCACAGGGTTTACATAAAGATACAATATTCAAATTATAATAATAAATACAATGTTATAAGTAAATACAGTATAAGGCAAGGCAGTCAATAATAATACAAATAATACAAATATCAGCACCACATCAAAATAATATATCAATAATTACAATAGAATCACAAAGGATGAAAACATCACGTAATATAACAAAATTACCAAAGTACCAGATGCGCCAGGAGCCAGGTGCATGGCGGCAAAGTTCCTCCTGGCACCCCTCGCCTTTTAAGTCCTAGGCGAGGGGGGAGGGCGGAGCCCCAGGATGCCGGCTGATGGAGTGGCCGGCAGGACCTCTTCAGCCTCGCCGGGGCCGAGCGCGCGGCGGCGATGTTCCTCCCGGCACCCCTTGCCTTTTAAGTCCTAGGCGAGGGGGGGAAGGCGGAGCCCCAGGACGCCAGCCGATGGAGTGGCTGGCAGGACCTCTTCGCCCTCGCCGGGGCCGAGCGCGTGGCGGCGATGTTCCTCCCGGCACCCCTTGCCTTTTAAGTCCTAGGTGAGGGGGGGAGGGCAGAGCCCCAGGACGCCAGCTGATGGAGTGGCCGGCAGGACCTCTTCGCCCTTATAAATGCTGTTCTATGATAACTGTATCAGACCCATTTTCAAATATTTCTTGATTTGAAAATTCCTCTCAGCATTTTAGCTAAGACTAGCAGAGGACCCGGCGTTGCCTGGGGGTACCCTACCCGGGCCAAGGAGAGACCCAGGCCCGCCCCCTCCCCCCACCCCAGCTGCCTTACCTTTTTGTCTGCGGTAGTCGCGGCCGCTCTCTCAGATCCACCATGAGGCGCCGCCTCAGCCTGACTCTGGCTGCCACTGCCAGCCTCCCCAGTGACTACAGTCAGTGGGTAGTCATCACAGCCCGGCCCGGTTTGTTTTGTTTGCGTTCGTGCGGTGGTATTTTTCTGCGGCTCGATTTCAATTGGGCGCGCCTTGTTTCCCAATGTTCTTTTTGCTCACGCCTGTCAGCCTGATTGGCTGAGGCGCGGTGCAGAGGACGTTGGGAATTGAAGTTGTTTCCCTTTGTTCCCGTTTGGTTAAGGCGAGTGCAGGCAGCTCGGTACGGGATATGATAGCTGGGTGCGGGTGGTTAACACCCCTCTTTATAGGTAAAGATTGTTTTAGTAAGCATCCTTCAAATTACAGTTGACATGTAACAGGGTGGTGGTGGCCTATCTTCTACATATAAACCATTCCTTCTCAATACTTCCATGTGATGGCTTCCACCTCTCCAGGTCGTTTCTGCTGGCTGGGCAGCGGACATTGCAGCCCCTTTTTGGGGGCAAGGACCCCAAGGTGGGCTGCCAGTTCCCCACGTCGGCCACCCCAGACATTGAAGGTAGGCGTGCATGCAGTTTCCAGCACAATCGTTGCAGGGGTGTTGCTTTGTATTAGGGAGTTCTGTGATGTCACGGAGCCCCAGATCTGGTCATCTGGGAATTGGTTGAGCTGTGGTGATGACATCACAATCCCCCCTGGTTGGCTTTTTCCCCTTGCTTTTTCTCCTGTTGATGGGTGCGTCCCCTTTGCGGATTGATTTAGGGGGCATATCCCTCCCCATGGGGCTTGTCACCCCTGCAGTGACTGTCTCTTCAGCCCAAGGTACGTGTGTGCCAAGTTTCAGTGCGATCGGTGCACGGGTGTGGATTTGTATAAGGAACATACAGAGCCGGACCTTGATTTTAGTTATATAGATCAAGTGTAGTATCTGTTCTTATCAGTTTATTTGCAGTTAGACATCTCTACTTTAAGCTCTGTTTTTTTAAAAAAGTATGTTGCCATCACATGGAAGGATTGAGAAGGAATGGTTTATATGTGGAAGATAGGCCACCACCACCCTGTCACATGTCAACTGTCATTTGAAGGATGATTACTAAAACAATCTTTACCTATAAAGAGGGGTGTTAACCACCCGCACCCAGCTATCATATCCCGTACCGAGCTGCCTGCACTCGCCTTAACCAAACGGGAACAAAGGGAAACAACTTCAATTCCCAATGTCCTCTGCACCGCGCCTCAGCCAATCAGGCTGACAGGCGTGAGCAAAAAGAACATTGGGAAACAAGGCATGCCCAATTGAAATCGAGCCGCAGAAAAATAACACCGCACGAAGGCAAACAAAACAAACAAAACTCCAAGTCCCAGCGTCCTACACGCCGTGAGCACTTCAGCCAATCAGGCTGAAGGGCACAAGCACACAGAACGCTGAAAAAGCCGGAACATGAAAAATAAAATGAAAAAATGCCAGCCTCCTGCAACGGGAGCGCAAGTCCGCCGCAGGGGGATGCAGCGGCTCACGGCCTCGCAAACAAACACCTACAAACAACCATGGCTAGACACCCACTGGCTTTCTTTCCCGGAACAACGGGGAGAAGAGGGACTCCCTCTCCTCCCCACTACCCCACCAAAGACACGGCGATACCACCGCCGGCCTCAAGGTAAGTAGAGCCAGGGTGGGGGAAAAACCAGCAGTAGCCAGCAGTTCATCAGGGGAAGCACACTCCCTGGCAAATGACTGGCTGCTGTGTTTGTACTACTGACACCACTGTTTTGAGAACTAGCATGAAACAGCGGTGGAGGTAATACAAAAGCATCAGCCAGCAATTCACAAGGAAGAGCACCACCCCTTATGGATCGCTGCCTGCCGATCTCATGTTATGTAAGCCAGGAGAAAAAGGAGACAGAGAAGAGAGAACCATCGTCAGGCAGATAGCTCTTCTCTGCCTCCTTCTCCCCCGACCTACCTAACGAACCTTACCGGACGAAGAGCCAGCTGACTGCCGGCTTCTCCTTTTCCCCATTGCTGCATCGAAACCAAATTTCAAAGCAGCAATGGGGAAAAGAGGAACCGACAGACAGGCTGTTCTTCATGCTAAAAAACACAACAAAACCAAAACCAAACATATACCCAAAACGCCAACCACCAAAATTAATAAAACACAAATAAATAATTAAAAAACACATTAACCAACAAAAAATAAACAACAAAATCCACAAACAAAAACACCCACAATATCATAAAAGCACAGAAAAAACACCTAACTACAACACGAAAATACCTAACTCTAACAACAAAACTACCACAAATTACACAAATAAACACAAACGAAATCACAAAAATAAAAAACAACCAGAAATAAACAAACCAATTAAACACATCTAAAACCCAACAAAACCACAAAAGAAGAAACAGAAACACCTACCAGCCCAACACCAAAAAAAACTAAACAAAAAACAAAACCCAGAGTAAAAAAAACCCCAGAGAACTCACCAGCACGTCCTCCCTCCAAGACTCCGAAACAAAAATGAAGAAACAAAGACTACTTACTGGAAGAAGTCTCACCTAGAGGCCAGGAGAGAAAAAACAAGTCAAACAAAAAAACAACAACACTATTACTAACAGCCCCTCCTGCAGGCCGGAAGATTTAAAACAAGTCAAAAAACTAATAAATAAATCAAAATCACAAATAAATATAATAAAACATCAAAAAAAATCACAAACAACAAATACAAAACACCACCACCCAAACCACCCCTCACCAAAAAAACAACCAAAAAACAAACAAACAAACAAAAAACAAAACAAATAAAAACTGGCCGGCTGGCCAGGCACCAATATGCTAGTATATATAGTTATTGACCAACATACCATTATCAAACAGATTTGGAGCAAATAAGAAAACTGCCCTTAACATGAATCTATATTGTACAATTCTGGCACCTGCACCTTAAAAATATATTGTAGAATTAGAAAATAGCAACTAAAGTGATCAGAGGACTGAAGTAATCTATACCTATAAGAATGGGTTGGGCTGTGCGTGTGCGGAATGTGTGTCTGCACACGTCCAGCCCATCCCGTAATGAGCTGGCCACACTTACCTTACCTCATGGACATGGTCACCGCGAGGGTCTGGGAACCGAGAGTGGGGCCAATGCCCCATGAACGGGGGACAAATAAAACTATGGCCCCCAGTGTCCTCTGCGCCGCAGCATGTCTCAGCCAATCAGGCATGAGGATGCGAGCGCAGAAGCTGGCATGCACGACAGAAAACAAACAGCCGTCACGCGCTCCTTTCCCCCTGCTACTACGCTGAAGCCGCGGCAAGGCCGGCACCGACCTTTGTCCATGGGGCTGCAGAGAGAAGAGGGGCTCCCCCTCCTCCCCACTACCCCGCTGAAGCCACGTCAAGGCCAGAGCTGGCTTTCATCCCCAGGGCCATGGAGAGAACAGGGGCTCCCTCTCCTCTCTGCTACCCTGCTGAAGCTGCGGCAAGGCCGGCGCCAGGGGAGATGACAATCAGGCTGCATTTTTCCAGGAACACATGTTCCTGGACGAAGTGCAGCCTGACTGTCAGCTCCCCTTTTCCCCATCACTGTTTCGAGAGCTGCTCTCGAAACAGCGATGGGGAAAGCTCACCTCCTCCCAACGCTATGTCGAGAGAAGCTCTTGAAAGAGTGATGGGGAAAAGGAAAGCAGACAGTTAGGCCGCACTTCGTCAGGGGACGCACATTCCTGGACGAAGTGAGGCATGACTGTCAGCTCCCCTTTTCCTCATCACTGTTATGAAAGCAGCTCTCGGGGCGTGGCCTAAGATGGCGAGGACTTAACATCATAGGTTAAGAGCTCGCACACCATAATGTGGTAATCAGCAGCTAAAACAGCGGTAAATGAGTTTTTTTAAAAAAAAGAGGATAGAAGAAGTGTTGCAAAGAGTGGTAGCGAATTTTGTTGCGGGGTTTGGAGTTCGGAAGCGGGTCTGGCTGGAGAAGCAAGTGGTGAAACCGCTGCGTCTCTGGCTGGATAGCGGCGAACAGGACCAAAGAGGAGGCCGAGAAAGGAGGCTGAGAAAGAGCACCGAAAACTAAATTAAACTCAAACCGCGAGTTTTTCCACGGCTGAAGAAATTGCTGGGGGTGAGTAAGAGCCCATAACAGTGGGAAGAGAGACTGTGGCTGAATTAAAAATAGTTTTAAAAAGAACGGCGGAGAAGGAGGTTGGAGAGAAAGGGGGCTTAATGGCGGCGGCAAAGAAAAACAAAAGTTAAAAAAGAGGGTTAAAGAAGAGGGTAATATCGGAGGAAGAAAGTGGAGTGAACTGGGGAGAAGGATTCGTGGTTGATAAGAAAGCAAGGAGTGAAGAGAAGAGCAAGACAAAAGGATAAACATTACTCTCTGAAAAGAAAGGAAAAGAGTTACCCGGTAAATGTAGCCACGTTCGGAATGCGGGAGCCCCATCATTTCCCCCCCTTCTTTCTGTGTGTTTTGAAAAATATGTTTTTTTTGCTGTTTGGATCAATTGCTTAATGGGTGTGTGTTTTTTCCTCTTCCTTCTCTTATCAAAGATTTTTTACCCTTCCATGGATTAGTGGTTTTTGGTCTATAAGGTGGAGCTGAGGTGGAACTTTTTTGTTTGGGTCTCTGCCTGGGCTTTTTTCTTTTCTTTCTTGAAAGATAGTATCCATTTATCTAGTCCATTGCAACGTAAATTCCCTGGATATATAATTGCAGGAAGTGCAATTGCAACAATATAACGATTGGATTATATCAAGAGTGCCTTTCCTTCTTTTTTCTTTTTTGCTGTTTTGTGGATGGACTTCCTATTTTTTGGATTATTGGATTTATTTATTTCTGGATGCACTGTGCTTGGATGATTTTTTTTCCTTTGGATTTTTTAAAATTAAAATCAGCTTTGGGATTATTTCCCCTCCTATTCCCTCTTTTCCTTATTCCATCAAGGGTGTTTGGTTACTAAAGTAATAATTGGATTTACAATAAGTGATTCCTCACGATTGGATTATAAGAAACAAGCTTTGGGATTACAATTTTACTTGAAGAAGATTGACCTGGATATTTGGAGTGCTGGAGGAGCTGCAAGGAGTGAAAGCTAAGGATATTTCAGCACTAAAGCTTCTATTTGATATCACCATGGATAAGGTCACAAGAGCAAAGGGAAAGGAGGGAAAGGAGGAGGAGCCAGTTGTGAAACCTAAGAAGAAAGATAAGCCAGTGGCAACCGATGTCCCACCATCAACATCATCATCTCCAGAACCAACGTATGAACAGACTCAAATAATGGTGGAATTGGGTAAATTATTTCAGAAATTTGAAAGAATGGATGAAGCAAGAGTAAAAGATAAGAATGAAATTTTGGGAAAACAGGATAAATTGTTTACAACGTTTATGGATTTTTCTAAGAAAGTTGATCTAAATTTCCATAAGGTAGAGGGTAATGTTAAGTTGATGCAAAATGATATGAAAGCAATGAAAGGGAAAATGAAAGGGATACAGGAGGAAGTGAAGGAAAATACCACGAAAATGGAAGATCAGGGGAAAAGGATAGATGTGATGGAACAAATGATGAGAAAACAGAACATTGGTATTGAGAACGCCAGACCAGTTAAGAGATAGAATTGTTGATTGGCTGAACAATTTGAAAATGGGGAAAGATTTTGTTAATGAAGACATTGTATGTGCATATAGAGTGGGACCCAGGAGGGAAAAGACGGATCAAAGGAATGTTTTGGTTAAATTTGCAAATTGGGGCGATAAGTTGAAGGTAATGGCCTTTTTAAAACAAGCTGGTTCTAGCACTCTGAAAATTGATGGAAGTGATGTAGAGGTATATAATGACATCTCCATTAAGGAACGTAGTTGGAGATACAAGATGAAGCCTGTAACAAAATTTTTGACGAAAAAAGGAATAAGATATAATTGGCGATTTCCACAACAGTTAAGATTTTTCCATGAGAGAAAAATGCAAGTGATTGATATGAGAACTGATGCATTGGAATATTTGTGCCTACTTGATTTGATTAAGGGGGATTCAAATGAATGGTTGGAGCTAAAGAAAGACTTGTTGGCGACGGGAGGGATAAGGAGGGATTATGGTGGAGACGATGTGGGAGGTGAACGAACTGGTGAAGCGGAAGTTGACCTATCACTAATTGTGTTGGAGGAAGAGTCAGATGAAGGAGAGAAGGGGAACTTAATGCTAATGTTTTTATATCGAGGTGCGCTCGAGTGTTAACTGTTGCGTACATCTTACGCGTTCCCCCCTCCCCCCTGGGGAAGAGGAAGGTTTTCTTTTCTTTTTCTTTTTTCCTTCTTCTTCCCTTTTGGAAGAAAAGGAAGAAAATGGGAAGGTTAGTTATGTGTGTTTTTAGTTTTAAGTTTTATTTTGATTATTGTGGGGTAGAAGGTAGCACGCCCAATGGAGAACTCGGATGTGGAAGAAGCGGTTATCAATTTAATTTAAAATATGAGGAATATTAAAGTTGTGATGTGGAAAGTGAAAGGTACAGGATCTGTGGTTAAGAGGAGAAGGATACAATCAGCATTGAGGAAGGATAGACCGGATATAGTCTTTCTTCAGGAAACTCATCAAAAATCTCAGGACACTAATAACATTTTTCTTGGTTGGATGCAACACTATAAAATGTCTTATGGTACATCAAAAGCAAGGGGAGTTGCAACCTTAATTTCGACTAGATTGGGGTTTAAAATAACTAATTGTATATCGGATTCAGAGGGCAGATATTTGATAATAAAAGGGAAAATAGATGATGAGGAATTAATTCTGGTGAATATATATGCCCCGAATGAGCACCAAGCTGAATTTTTAGAAAAAATAAGTAAAATCTTGGTTTTAGATAAATCAGCAAGGATGATAGTGGCTGGCGACTTTAATTTAGTGAGATCAAACTTGGATTGTACCAATATACTGAGATGTGGGGAAAGTATTAGAGGAGGGGTTTTGGATAATTGGATGGCTGTTTTGGGTTTGAAAGACTCCTGGAGAGAACGTAAGGGGACAGAAAGGGCATATTCTTATTTTTCACATGTTCATAATTCATACTCCAGAATAGACTATATATTTGTCTCCAAAAAAATGGTTAAAAATTTGGAAGAGATTGAAATTGGAATTTTTAAGGAGTCAGATCATGCTAAGGTAAAGTTAGAAATGAATTTACAGGGAGAAAATAGAAGGAGAAGGAGATGGAGGTATGATCCTAATTTATTTAAAGATCAAAAGTGTAAAGAGCAAATTATGGAGAGTTGGAAGGAAAGTTGGCAATGGAACGATAATGGTGAGGTAAATTTCAATGTGGTTTGGGATGCTATGAAGTCGGTTTTTAGAGGGGAATGTATCAAGCAAGCAAGTAATAGGTATAAAAAGTATAAGATAGCACAGGATAAAATTGAAAATGAGATAAAGCAGTTACAGGAGGAACATTCAAGAACAAAAGATAAGAAGGCCTTTATGAGCTTACAAAGATTGAAGGCTGAATCGGTAGGCTGAGATATAGAAAAGGTAAAAAGAGATTTGGTGTATTTAAAAAGAGAGTATTTTGAATATAGTAATAAAAATTCGAGATTACTTGCAAAAGCAGCAAAGGATAAGAGGGAAAAAAAGGGAGATTGGAGTCCTGATCGATAAGCATGGATTAAGATGTAATAAGATTAAGGATAAATGTAAAATTGTGCAGGAATTTTATCAAGGTCTATATTCAAGAAAAGAGATAGATGGGAGAAGCTCAAAAAGCAATTAGAATGCC
Organism: Bradypodion ventrale; assembly: GCA_035047345.1. Classification (NCBI taxonomy): domain Eukaryota; kingdom Metazoa; phylum Chordata; class Lepidosauria; order Squamata; family Chamaeleonidae; genus Bradypodion; species Bradypodion ventrale. The sequence continues at coordinate 37,518,401 of JAWDJE010000008.1, forward strand.
AAATAGCATTTGGAATAAAATAGGAACATAAGGATAGAATGGAAGAGCAAGTTTCAGAAAAGGAAGTAAAAGAGGTAATCGCAGGTTTAAAATTGGGAAAAGCTTCGGGGGAAGATGGACTGCCGGCTGATTTTTATAAGGAATTCAAAGATATAGTGGTACCAAAGTTGGTAAAATTGTATAACTATATATTAGATGGTGGCCAAATTCCGACTTCATGGTATAGGACCATAATCGTACTGTTGCCAAAACCTGGAAAAGATTTAGAAAAAGTAGAATCCTATAGACCAATCTCTCTGATAAATCAGGATGCCAAGATCTTCACAGCAATATTGGCCAACCGTTTAAATAATTTTATGGGTAATTATATAAATGCTGATCAGGTGGTTTTTTTGAAAGGACGTCATATGGCAGATTTGACCAGAAGGGTGTTAGATTTAGTAGATTTTGTGAGTCAAACAAAAGAAAAAGTTGGATTAATATCTCTGGACATATTTAAGGCATTTGACTCTCTGCAATGGACTTCAATTAAGGAAATAATTAAATGGTATGGATCTGGGGATAAATTTAGAAGGATAATTGATCAATTATACCAGCAAGGACTAGCCACTGTCATAGTGAATGACGAGGTTACTGATGAGATAAAATTAGAGGCAGGTACAACACAGGGCTGCCCGTTGTCCCCAATTTTGTTCATTATGGCAATGGAAATACTAGCGAAAGCTATAAGAGATGATAAGAAAATTGAGGGGATTATGGGAAATAAGGTAAGTATGTATGCTGATGACACATTGATAATTGTAAAACATCCAGATAAGGTAATGGATAGAATTAGGTTACAATTAAAGGATTTTGAAGATATTACTGGACTGAAAGTAAATTGGGATAAATCGGAAATGATGCTTTGTAATATGGGTGAGGAGGATCAGAAGAAGATAAAGAGATTAGTTAATATTCAGATTAAGAACAAATTGAAATATTTGGGAATAATTATTTCAAATAGATGGGAAGAACTCAAAGGACTGAACTATGACAGCCTGAAGAAAGATTTTAAAAATAGGATACAAAGGTTTCAAAAGTTGAATTTGTCACAGTTTGGTAGAATTGCGCTTACTAAAATGATGTTATTACCTAGAATAAATTTTTTATCTGATGCATTAGCTATTCAAATGAAGGATAAGGAGATTAAAGAGTTTCAAAAAATGATTAATAATTTTTGTAATGGTGGAAAGAAAGCTAGGTTATCAAAAAAGTTATGGTATTTATCGCAGAAAGAAGGTGGATTGGGTATTCCAAATCTGATAGCATACTATTGAGCATTTCAAATTAAGAATGTTGTGAAGATCTTGGCAAGAGGAAATTTGGGAGGAAATTGAGATGAGTGACTATAGGCATATAGGATAAATGGTCTTTTTAGGATGTAATTCGGGGAAACTAGTAACTAAAAATGCCATGATGAAAGGATTAATGAGTGTATGGAAGAAGGTAAAGAAGGATTTGGCTCCGAATATTTCTCTGATACTGGAACTTTCTGATATAGCAGATTTTCCAATTAAAATAGAAAAAGAGGTAAAAGAAGTACTAGACAAGAATGAAGTTTTCCTGTTGAGAGCCTCGCTACGGTTGTGTAGGGATGAGATTAGGAGGTCAAATTTATTTGAACAATTAAAATTAAATTAGTTTCCGAGATTGAGGATTAGTAAATGGAATAGTAAATATATGAGAGGATATGATTTGGAAAGAGATAAGACGGAATTTGAGGAATTGATTTTTAAAATTAGAAGAGGAGATAGAAATACCAAAGGATTAGTCAGTAATTTGTATAAGCTATTGAATAAAGAGGGTGATCCACAAGAGGACTTAAAATTAAAATGGGAACAAGAAATGAATATAAAAATAGAAAATGATATATGGAGAAATAAATGGAAAAAGAGGATTATGAGAACTATGTCGGTAAGAAAAAAGGAACATAATTACAAAATGTTATGGAGGTGGTACCTGACCCCAGTGAGACTGCATCAAATGGATAATAAAAGGGATAAAATGTGCTGGAGATGTAAAGACACAATTGGAACATATGAACACATGTGGTGGAGTTGTACTGGGGTGAATGTTTTTTGGAAAAGTATTGAAAAGGAGATAGGAGTAATATTTGGTAAAGTGGTCAAACTGGGATTGGGTATCACTATGTTAACAAATGTGGAAGGTATTAACCTAAGTAAGGATGAGAAAGTGTTGTTAGAAATAATGATAACAATGGGTAGACAATGTATTGCTAGGAATTGGAAAAATGAGGTAACTTTACGGATTGAAGAATGGTATAAAGAAATGTGGAATCTAGCGTTGAATGACAAACTGACTTGGGAGATAAAGAAAAAAAGGGATAATTTAAAAGAGAATAGATTTTGGAATATTTGGAAGCCCTTTGTGTATAACTCTCTGATGTGGGATGAAAGAAATAGACCTGTACCTGACCAAAGTGGATTTTGGAAGTGAAATATCGATTCACTCCGAGTTCTCCAGGGCAATGTAAATAAACACTGGGTGATGTATTATGTGTATTTTTCTTTTTTGTAAATTGTTCCCTACCCAAGATATTATGGTATGAACTATTGGGGTAATGAGTTTTTGTAGTAAATTGGATGTTAAGGTTCATGATCTATAAGGATAGATATAAAATGCAATAGGGTGGGGGCTGTTTTTTCTTTTATTATTATTTTTTTTCTAATGTTAGTGAATTTTGTATGCTAGTTATTTTATTTTATTGTTTATTATCTTTTAATATAATGTATTTTATTTTATTATCATTATGTTTTGTATTTTATATGTTGAAAAACTTAATAAAAATGTATTCAAAAAAGAAGAAAGCAGCTCTCGAAACAGTGATGGGGAAAAGGGGAGACGACAGTCAGGCTGCACCCGGGGACACGTGTTTCTTGACAAAGTGCGGCCTTACTTTTGTCTCACCTTTTCCCCATCACTATTTCAAGAGCAGCTCCCAAAACAGTGATGGGGAAAGCTCACCTCCTCCCATCGCTGTGTCGAAAGAAGCTCTCGAAACAGCAATGGGGAAAAAGGGAGACAACAGTCAGGCCACACTTCGTCCAGAAACGCGCGTTCCTGGATGAAGTGCAGCCTGACTGTCAGCTCCCCATTTCCCCATCGCTATTTCAAGAGCTGCTCTCAATACAGCGATGGGGAAAAGGGAAGCCGACAGTCAGGCCGTTCTTCATCCAGGGATGCGTGTTCACGGACGAAGTGCGATCTGACTATCAGCTCCCCTTTTCCCCATTGCTGTTTCGAGAGCTGCTCTCGAAACAGCGATGGGGAAAACTCCCCTCGCTGTAAAAAAAAACCCCGGCAAGGCAGGGAAAGGGGTGGTGGAACGTGTCAACCTCCCCCTTCCCTGCCTCCACCTCTCCGCAGGGCCCAAAACCACCCCACAAACAAAAAACTCTCTCTCTCTCTCTCCCAAACACACACACACACCTGCTAGGCTGCTTCTCTTTCTCTCTCTCTCTCTCTCACACACACACTCACACCTGTTGGGCTGCTTCTCTCTCTATCTCTCTCTCTCACACACACACACTCACTCACTCACACACACACCTACCTGCTGCTTTTTTTAACAGCGAGGGGAGTTTTCCCCATCGCTGTTTTGCGAGCAGCTCTCGAAATAACAATGGGGAAAAGGGAAGCCAACAGTCAGGCCATTCTTCATATGGGGACACGTGTTCCTGGACGAAGTGTGACCTGACTATCAGCTCCCCTTTTCCTAATCGCTGTTTCGAGAGCTGCTCTCGAAACAGTGATGGAGAAAGCTCCTGTCGCTGTGAAAAAAACTCCGGCAAGGCAGGGAAAGGGGGGCGGAATGTATCAACCTCCCCCCTTCCCTGCCTCCACCTCTCTGCAGAGCCCAAAACCACCCCACAAAAAAACTCTCTCTCTCTCTCTCTCTCTCTCTCTCTCTCTCTCACACACACACACACACACACACACACACACACCTCTGCTGGGCTGCTTCTCTCTCTCTCTCTCTCTCTCTCTCTCTCTCACACACACACACACACACACACCTGCTGGGCTACTTCTCTCTCTCTCTCTCACTCTCTTACACACACTCTCTCTCCCCCTCACTCACTCACTCACTCACTCACTCACACACACACACACACACACACACACACACCTGCTGGGCTGCACATTCCAAACCTGCCCGGCAAGGCCGGGCACAATAGCTAGTTCTCCTATAAGAAAAGATTGCATAGTCTCTTTACTCTAAGGCAGTGATGCCAAACCTTGGCACTCCAGCTGTTCCCAGAAGTCCACATGAATGGGTTTACTGGCACTCCAACTGTTCTTGGACTTCAATTCCCAGAAGCCCAAGTCCCTATGAATCCACACGAATGGCTTTACTATGCATACACAGTTCCAGAATGGGTTTATGCACAGTAAACCCATTCATGTGGATTCACAGGAACTTGGGCTTCTGGGAATTGAAGTTCAAGAACATCTGTTGTGCCAAGGTTCACCATCATGGCTCTAAGGCCTCTTTACCTTAGAAATATGGCAGGGAATTGATCTATTATACCAAAAAGGGAGTGCTAGGATCAGAGTAAACGAGGAGGTTACAGATGAGGTAAAGCTTGAGGCAGGTACCAGGCAGGGCTGTCTACTATCTCCTATCCTGTTTATTATGGCAATGGAAATATTAGCTAAAAGTATAAGGGATGATCCAAACATAGAAGGGATATTGGGTAATAAAGTGAGTATGTATGCAGACGATACGTTGTTAATGGTGAAACACCCAGAGGTGGTAATGAATAGGATTAAAGACCAACTACAGGAATTTGAGGCTATAACTGGATTGACGATAAATTGGGATAAATCAGAATTGATGCTGTGTAATATGGGGGTAAAGGAGATGGGAAAGATAGTGGGGACATTTAATATACAAATTAAAGAAAAGTTGAAATATTTGGGGATAACTATTTCAAACAAATTGGAAGAACTTAAAAGATTGAATTATGACAGTTTGAAAGTAGAACTTAAGAACAAATTACAAGAGTTTCAAAAGTTGAAATTGTCATGGTTTGGGAGGATTGCAATTTGCAAAATGATATTGCTGCCAAAGATTAGTTTTTTATTTGACGCACTTGTGATCCATTTGAAGGATGGTTAAAAGTCTGTGATGAAACCAAGAGGAAAAAAATATTTGAAAAGTTAAAATTGGACTGGTTTCAGAAATTGAAGATTGAGAATTGGAATAAAAAATATAGAAGAGAAGTAGGGATGGAAAGAACAAAGACTGAATTTGAAGAATTGGTATTAAAGATCAGAAAAGGGGAAAAGAACATTAAGGGTCTAGTAAGCAAACTTTATATTATACTGAATAAGGGTAAAGATCCACAGGAAGATTTGAAACGGAAGTGGGAACAAAATTTGAATATAAAAATAGGAGATGTTGAATGGAAAAATAAATGGAAAAAGAGGATAATGAGAACAATGTCAGTAAGAATTAAGGAACATAATTTTAAAATGCTGTGGCAATGGTACTTGACACCACTGAGGCTTCACCAGATGGATAATAAAAGGGATAATTTATGTTGGAGATGCAAAGAAACAGTTGGATCTTATGAACATATGTGGTGGAGTTGCAAAAAAATAAATGAATTCTGGAGAAGAATAGAAGGAGAGATTGGGGAAATAATGGGTAAAAGAATTAAGTTGGTGTCAGGTACCATTCTATTAACAAATGTGGAAGGTATGGGTTTAAATAAGGAGGAAAAAGAATTATTGGAAATTATGTTAACTACAGGTAGACAATGTATTGCCAGAAATTGGAAAAATGATGTATTTATACAGACTGGAGAGTGGTATAAGGAAATGTGGAGTTTAGCATTGAATGACAAACTGACATGGGAGATAAAAGTAAAAAGGGATAAATTAAAAGAAAATAGGTTTTGGAGTATTTGGAAGCCGTTTGTGGATCATTCCCTTATGGCAAGGGACAGTTTTGGACCTGTACCATCTCAAAGTAGTTTTTGGAGATGATCTAGATACTAAACTCTCCGGGCATTGTAAATACTCACTGGGTGTTGTGTAATTTGTAAAGAAATAAAAACAGTTGTAGCACTGAAATTTTTTTATGATTGTTATGGTTATAGTAATAACCTATAATGTGGGTATTTGATATTGTGGTTTTTATTGTAAATAACTAGTTTAATTACTATCAAGTGCTATTTTCTATGAGTTTGATGTAATATTGTATTGTATTATTATTTTTTTCCTTTCTGTATGTTTGTTAGTTGTATTTTTTTTGCTTTTTTGAAATAAATAAAAATAATTTAAAAAAAAGAAATATGGCAGGTCAGGAGACACATTATGAAACATTACAAATAGACAATTGATGGAAGTATAAATGGTACCATCTCGTCAGGCACTTTAGAGTTCATTTCAGTTGTTGGTAGCCTGATAAGGAGACAAGATGCTTGAATTTTGTCATCTGACTATACTAAGCTTGACCCTTGCCTATTTTGGGTCAGCAGATAGGATGGTATGTTACTGTCATGCCTCACTCCATCATGCTTACCATAATGGAATAGGGCTTGGCGAGCTTTCTTTTGAAGAAATTCTCCTTGGATCCAACTCATTGAGTAATTCCCACTGAAAATATCTTCTTTTAAAGAATAAATTAATATTTTCCGTTCTGTGACATTTGCAATGGCTTGTTCTCAAAGAAGAAGCCAGGCTCCAATTACCAGCTTAGGTAAAGGTAAAGGTCAACCTTGCTTGAAAGCCAGTCGTATTTGACTCTAGGGTACAGCACTAATCTCCGTTTACAGCAAAAGAGTCAGCGCTGTCTGCATCTGCAGACGTTTCTGTGGTTATGTGGCAGGCATAACTAGACACTTGAGTGCACAGAACACTGTTTACTTTCCTACCTAAGTGGTACCTATTTATCCACTTGCAATTTCATGCTCTTGAACTGATAGGTTGGCAGGAGCTGGGACAGAGATGTGAGCTCACTCTGTCATGCAGTACTTGGGTCTCAAACTGCTGACCTGCCGACCTTCCAGTTGTCAAGTTCAGCATTTTAACCACTAAGCCACCAGAGTCCCCTCAATTACCAGTTTATACTTGCATAAATAAAATTGTGTAAACCCTGACAACAAATTGTCACTAATTAACAAGGTATTGTTGAATTTTTTGGTTGCATTTCAGGCAACAAAATAAAATATCTTAGTTTTTTTAGCCTAATTTGTAAAGAGAGATGCATATGCGTGCATGTGTTTATATGGATATGTGTCATTTTGTCTAGGGTATCTGAGACTCTCTGTGCAGCAGGGAACAAATTATTCTGTTTATATTTCTTGAAAGCAATCACTCCATATGGGAATACTATATTTAATCACTGAGATCTTGCAGCTTTCGTGTCTCAGGGGCTCATAATCAGTAATTTTATCATGTAACTATTCCAAGTCTTAAATGCTCTCAGTCTTAACTAGAGAAGGAGAAATGTTGTGTAGGGAGACAGGAAAAGAAGGGTGGAGAAGAATACGGTACAAAAATAGATCATCTTGTTCAGGTGCTCTTTCTTCGCTCAAATGAAACTCACAACTTCCCATTCTCAATTTTCTACTCTCCTAGGGAAAAAAGCAATTCTACAGCCCACAAAAATATATAAAACAACAGGCATAGTTGTCCTTTTTGAAGCAAGATTTTCTCACTCTCTAAACAAGAGTTAATTTTTAATACTCATGGTTGTATTGTGAAAATTTATTTGTTTTTGCCATGAGAGTTTAAAAGTTAACAACATACCTGTATTGCAAAAGACTGCAAATGCTTAGACTACATAAGGAGCATTCAGGGCTTGCCCAGAAGGATGAAAAGAAATGTGTCATTTCACTCTTCTTATACCCACTGTCAGGGCCGGCATCAGAAATTTCTGGGCCCAGTAGGCCCCCCCCATTTTGGCCACACCCCTATGGTTTTCTGCGCATGCGTGGTTTGTTTGTGCATGCATAGAATAGTGGTTTCCCAGTGGCGCTGGGCCCCCGTCATCTCCGGGCCCGGGATGGGAGTCCTGATGGTCTCCCCCGATGGCGGCCCTGCCCACTGTTATTAACAACTTGCAGAAATCATCACTTTCCAGAGCCCTTCCTCTTTGATTACTAGATGTTTCCACACTTCTTTCCACATATGAGGGACATAGCTGTCAAGTATTCCTTATTGGCCGGGAAAACCCCTTATTTTATCCTCTTTCCCGCCGTCATCCCTTATTAATTAGACTGCAATGCCCTATTGCCACCATTGGAGGGCAGCACAGGATAAGCATAGCTGTCAAGTATCCCGGGAAATTTCCCTTATTTCCAAATCCAAAACTTGACAGGTGTGATGAGGGAGCCAACAGAAACATCACCTCATGACATCACCTCTTTGTACCTGTTACTGCTGCTGCAGCAACAAGAACAACAGAAAGTCCATATATGCCAGGCTGAACAAAAAGAAGTGAGGAGTCAGCATTTAAAAAAGAACAGAGTATGGATTTACAAAGAATGAGTGATGTCATCCATGCAGGACCAGGAACTAATGGCAATGTGGCAATGCCCTCACATGGACATACTGCTTTAGCTGTCATAAAACTGTGCTTGATGTCTAGTTTTAAAAGCAGATAGACAAAAATAAGTTTTTCAACTAAGATGAGTTAACTTCTGGTGTATGACTAGCTCTTTCTTCGTAGCAGTGAAGTGCCATGGGTGTGTATTACCTCATCTAAATTTATCCAATTTTCCCTGAAATTATCTAGCTCTCTTTTCACCATGGAAGGAAATTATAAGAAGAACTAACAAGACCCTAGCTGAGTCTCATCATGCAGTCTGCTGTAGGCAATATTCTAGCAAAGACGAAACATGTCAGAAGCATATGTGACATTGTTCCTAGCAGTGACTATTATGTAAAATGCATGATGTGAAGGAATTGAGAAAATGGGGAGGGCAAAAGAATGTAGAATTCTTCTACCCAAGGCTTTGAAGGAATCTGTGTATGGCTAATATGAAGAGCTGGCTGGACCAGGTGTGAGCAGAAAACCAGCATGTGCCCTGAACAAAAGGCTCAATTAATGCAGAAAAGGGACTTCAAAGAAGTTCTGAGAGAAGGCTACCACCTCTGGCTTATCTGTGACTTCAAAGGCCAATTGGCTTTCTTGTTATTAATCTATTGCAGGTTACTGCTCTGTGAAAGGAAGAAGTTAAAAGAATATACACAACTCATACATATTCAATGTGTTAAACTGGATGGTCTTTCTAAGGCATATAATGAAATTAGGGAGTTAATGAGTTGGCTTTGTATCATTCAGAAGGAGGGGGACATTGTATTGGATTATATTTTGAATTCTGAATTGTATTATTGTTATACCTTATTGTGACTCTGATATTTTTGTAAAGTATATTATATAATTTATGTATTATTTTTTATTGTATATCAAGTTTGTATATTGTATTTATTTTTGTTGGAAGCCGCCTTGAGTTGCACTTGTGCGAGTAAGGCGGGGTACAAATTTAATAAATAATAATAATAATTGTCCACTAGCCAATGCCTCCCAGAAAGACCCTGGCTCACTCTTTGTCCATGTTACATTTGTTGATTCTGTACCAGGAGGAGAGGTACACTGTGCATGTCCCAGACTTACCCATCTCTCCATCAAAGTGTTAGTATAAGATAGGCCAGTTGTTTTGGTATTGTCTGATGTGTTTTCCTGAAATGTTTGTAATTATGCCTCTGTCATTTGCTCTATTGTTTTGGGAAATCTTTTGTAATTGTATGGAACATTTTGCCTTTTACATTACCTTTCCTCCTTTAAAAAAATTAAATACAAAAATCCTTTCAAGCAATTGTCTGGATTTTTTTGCTCAAACTACTGTAGTACTGTATTTAAATCCAAATCTTGCTTCAACCAGCTACTGGCAATTTCAGTATCTTCATGCATATAATGGCAGCATTACCCTTGCAAGCCAGGCATATTGCTTCCCACTGCCTAGGCATGTCTTTTTTTTTTGTCGCCGTTTGAACTCTCTGGACTGGGGTGCCAGGGAGAATACAGTACCAGCCAATGACTTAAAGTCATCATTACAACTGATTATTTCTTTGATTCACCTACTCCAAGAGAAGAAGGGCAGTGGCTATAGAAATAAGCTGCTGACCTGGGCAGCAATGGTACATCATATTGACAAATTGGGACACTGCTTGTTTCCAAGACATTAATCACTGATTGAGAAACAACTGTTGTTCCTCAAGGACAGCCATGCAACTGTGTAATCAGAAATAAATCACACTGAATACTTCCAGAAAATTGCATGCAACGTGATTTCTTGAAGCACGTTAAACATTAGCAGTTTTAGGCTGTGTTCCTCTATAGAATTACCTGACAGAAAATCCCATGGAACTAGATTGGGTTTGTCTAAAAAATACACTGTTATAGTGACATACACCTTTGTGACAAGTTAGTCTCAAAGGCTAATATGCTATTAAATGTTTATTGTGCACTAGCTGATTACCCGGCCTTGCTCGGTTCCCCCCCTTAAAGGAAGTATAGTTTCTTCAGTGGCGGCGTCTCCGGCCTGTAAACTTAAAGTTCTGTCAAGCCGCAGCCTCCTTTCACTGTAGAAAGGAGGGCGCAGTTTGAATTTTCCTGCCAGCCAGAACTTTAAGTTTATGGGCCTGAGACGCCGCTGCTGAAGAAAGATTTACCGGCGGTGTGTCCTGGCGGTAAATTCAAACTGCTTTCAAACTGCGTCTTCCTTCCTTCAGCGAAAGGAGTATGCAGCTTGACATAACTTTAAGTTTACAGGCCAGAGATGCCACCACGGAAGGAAGTTGTGGCAGCTAATCGTGGGCCCAGCTTTCTTTAGCGACGGCATGTCCCAGAGGAAACTTCAAACCGTTGTCTAGCCACATCATTCCTTCAGCGAAAGGAGGCCACGGCTTGACAGAACTTTAAGTTTACACAATGTTTGCACAAATAGCATGATCCTGTATTATTTTGGCAACATATTAATCTATATCTATAAAACAGAGGTGTGGGTTTGTATGTGCTCTAAAGGAACCCACACCCCTGGACCAATGTTGCTGAAATTTGGCATATACATACTTTGGGCTTGCAAGATCAGCACTGTGGGGGTCACAAAACCCACTTGGGAGTTTATGCCCCCAAAGTGGGATGCAAAAGGTACACCCCCACCAACAGGAGAAAAAGCAACGAAACAGCAGTATTGCGTACGCACCCCACAGCCTCCGTTTCCCGTAATTGATCCCAATGCAGCTAACACAGCCAATGCAGCAGTGCTTTTTCTTCAGGAGAACTTACTGACAGGACGGTTTCCAACCTTTCTCGACAGTACAACATAAAAGTGACAAAGGACATAGAGGATGACGTTTGCAAGTAAGGAATGAATGAAGGAGGATGTGGCTTGACAGCAGTTTAAATTTTCTGCCCGGCGGCGTCTCCGGCCTGTAAACTTAGGTTTACTGGCTGGGGACGCTACCAGGTGGAATGCAAAATCCTAGCCACGATGCCTCATACAACGTCGTTTCCATAGAGATACATTATACTGTAACAGCACAGACTTCAGGGCAAAGTCAAGGAAACAGACAGGAAACTGACAGAACTCTAAAGGCTAAAAACATTACGAAAACTTGTCAAGCAACCCTGATTGTCCAAGAACCTGAAGAATGCTGCAAAAATCCCAGGAATGCTTCTAAAAATTCTGACGGAAAAATTCAAAAAAATCCAAAATCGCGCTCAAAACCACTCCTAAACACTCTTTGCCTCATGCAAAACCCACAAGAGCAATGCACGCATGTGTCCTGCTTTTTATACTGCCCAGGCACAATGCAACCTGGGAAAACCCCAATGCCTCATACAATGTCACATGACTTTGTATGAGGCAACTTTTTTCAAGGAATTAGGCGATGTTGTATGAATCCGATGTTGTATGAAGCGCACTTTGTATGAGGTATTACTATATTGGTGATCCTCATGATGATCAGCCATGAAGACTGTCCTGAGAATATAATGCAGTGGCCTTTCATCTGCCTTTTACATTGCAGCATGATACCCATACCACTGATCCAGTTCTGCGAGTCACCTTCTGATCCTGAGCCCTTTTGGCACACACAGTCCTCATCAGTCCCAGGATAAAGCTGCTGAGCTCCATTAAGATGAATTCAAGTAGGATTTAATCCACTTGGGGACCATCACCCTTCCCTGTGGACTCTGGCACCCAAGGCCGTTAGTCCTCAGGGTTGTCAGGCTAGCTAACCATCACCAGACACTTGGAGCTGAGTCGCTGGTAGTATGGTCTACTCTATTACCATAGCAAGATAACCTGGCCAGATACCTGTTTAATCTACAGTCTCTTTAATTTATAATTTATCCTTCTTTCCAAAATAATATATACTCATGACCTGGTTTCATTCCTTTTACCAATGCATAGTCCATTCCTTTTGCAAATGCATAGTCCAAAATAAATAAATAAATGAATAATCTCCTCATATTTTTAAAATGAAATTTCTTTAAAATTCCTTTTTTGACTATTAATTCTAATGTTAATTTTTATCGTTTATTGCTTTATTCCACATGCTTCTAATTTAATTTTACAATCAGCTTTCCATTTCTTAGCTATAAATAGTCTCACCTTTGCAATTTAGCTGAGTTATTCCTCCTGGGAGTTAATGCCTCCAGGCTTCGTGTACAGTATGAGAAAACACCAAAAGGCATGATTAAGGTTAATCAATGTGAGATATAAAGATTTGGATTTTGAATTTGGATTTGTATCTGGTTGGATCAAGTCCAAGTGAGCATGAAGAGAATTAGGAATGAGACCTGCCTTTTTTGCATGCTGGGCTCATGAGCGTGGCAGTTAAAGACTGGCAGATGAATAAAAACGTTACATCTTCTCTGAATCATGTTTTGAATTTGTCCTTGTGGTTATAATTCTTTGTTGTTAATTAAGAGTAACTGCAGTTTCCTTTGAGACAGAAGCAGAAGCAGCAGCATCCTCTAATTCAAGTCCCTCTGAAACTTCCTTCAATTGCTTTTATACAGCTAATGGTTCTCTACAGAGACACTTGTTATGTCAAATGTGTCGAATGTTTTGATCAAAGCCCTTCTTTTGTTCACAGTGAATTTGGGCATAGGTTGCAGTTAGCAGCACAGAACTGGTAAAATCAGAAGCTATGGGTGACTCTTGAGTCATACAATACACTTTTCTCAAGGGGATGTGCATGTGTGTGAAACATCAACACACACACACACACACACACACACACACACACACCTCACTATGCAATACTATCACAGTTTTTTTCCTTTGCTTGATTTCATTTTTGAAAGAGTGATAATCAATCACATTTTTAATTAGGCTAAGATGGTTGCAAAAGTCTTCTCCTTCCTACTCAGATGCTGTTGACAAGAGTCACATTGCCAGAGGAAGCTCTGGGTCTTATAGGAATCAATTTGGAATGGGATTAACTCGATATCTGTGTACAAAATGGGAATGATAGTTGCCAGTGTAACTAGGTGGCGTCATCCCATGGCGTCTGCCTTTGGCCCGGTGTTGGGGTGTTCCTGGAGGTCCTGGGTGTGGTGGCCTCCCTGTTCCATGCTGTCCGGCCAGGGGCGCCGGAGCACCCTGCTGCTTTTGCCTGCGCTTGTGTGGTGGATGTTGGTGTGCCAGGTACGTGACCGTGGCCCTGCCTCTCCTGTGCTGGGGCAGGCCACTCCTATTGGCTGCCGTGTGCTGCATGGACTGCTGGGGCAAGTAGTTTTTTCATTTTTTCCTTTCTGTGGGGTACAGGGCCCCCCATTGTTGTCCAGACCCCCACTGTGACCCCCTCTGATGCACCAGGTATGTGTGTGCGAAGTTTTGTCCCAGACAGTGCAAGGGTGTGGATTTGTATTCAGGACCCACAGCGGGGACTCTGATGCTGAACTGCAGGTCAACCATCTCTGCTGACTAGAACCAAGAGTTACACAGACAAGTTCAGAATTGAATTTGCTACCAGAAGATGAAACCTGTATCTGATTATTTTGGTGGCCAAACATCACTGCTCCATCAGAGACACTTGGGCCATGTGACACTGGCAAGTGTGTGGACAAGCATGGAGGAATGAATAGGCCTGGTCTGAGGGTTCAGCAGCCATGTGGCTCCATGCTGAGCCTCCCTGCTTTGTATTACCACATGACTGAGAAGGAGAGGTTAGAGGTGGCATATGTGCTTTGGGTGGAGTTCATACCCTTCCAGTAATAAATGAAAACAGGTGGTATTTTTGCACCTTCTAAATTTTTGTCACCCTGGGTCACAGCACCAATTACCCTGCTGTACTTATGGTTCTAACAAGATGGATGAATGGCCATCAAATTATAAATAATGTACAGTAATACCCCGGATAACAATAAAACTTGGTTCCACAAGTCTTAGCGTTATCCAGTTTTTAACATTATGCGATACATTTATCCCACAATGTAAAAAAAAAAATCCCGGTTCCCTTTCCTAAGAGAAAAGGGAAACGAGGAGCGATCCGCCTGCCTCTTTGGAAAGGGCAGTGGGGATTCAATGTGTGGAATCCTCACTGCACTTTCCAAAGAGACAGGTGGATCAAGCCAAGTCCTAAAGTCGGCAGGACTGGTCTCTGCCTGGAAGCACCTTCCCAGGTGGAGACCAGCCCTGCCGACTTAGGGGCTTGGCTCTCCTGTGAGCGTTGCCTTCCCCCAAAGGAAGCTGGCATTGGGACGCCCGCTGTCCCCCAAAGAAACCCAGGGATCGGACGCTCTGATCCCCAGGTTCCTTTGGAGGAAAAGTGCACGCGTGAGCTTGCCCACTTTCCCCAAAAGGAAACCGGCGATCAGAGCATCCAATTCCCGGGTTCCTTTGGGGGAAGGCAGACTCCCTTCCCCCAAAGGAAGCCGGCAATCAGTGTCCGAACGGCAGCTTCCTTTTGGGGAAAGGAGGTGAGCAACCGATGCCCGGTTCCCTTAACCGGAGATCGGACGCTTGGGTCTATGGAGGCCCCGTTGCCCACCCCCGCCCAACCCATCAAGGGGGCCTCCAGAGTTCTCAGCCCCAAAGCCTGCAGGGCTGGTCTCAAGCACTGCAGGCTTTGGGGCAGAGATCAACATCAGGGGATTTGGGAAAAACGTTTACATCGCACAACGTTAACGTTGTGCAGTGCAAAAGTTTTCATCAAATCCCCCGATGCTATACGATTTTAGCATTAACCGATGCATGGATAGTCTTTAAAAGGGATTATATTCATTTATGAAGGATAAGGCTCTCACAATAGATAACAGTCATGATAGCTTAAGATTTCTTTCAGGACCAAAGCTCATATACTTTGGAGTACAGTAGCTTGGAAACTTGGGCAAAACATGAAAGTATAAGAGTGCTGCTAGATTAGACCAAAAGCCTATCTAGTCCACCATTTTGCTCAGATAATGGCCAACTGTTTGCCTTATGGGGAACCTGCCAGCAAGCTGTGAATGCTGGTCCCCTTTGCATCTGATACTGGAGATGATACATTGCCAACTGTAAGGTACAGTGAGTCATCAAAACGGACACACTTTGGTTCTGAAAGTCAAGGAAGAGGGCCCCTGGGTTTCACCTAGCCTTTGCAAGGGATAACACTTATTTTCCCTGGAGAATGGCCCTGCCAGTTCTACAAACCATTATCAAAACAGGTGCCACTCTCCCCATAACACGGCCAGTGCCTTTGCCGGTTCTCATAACACAGAAGGTGGGGACATGAGAACAAGGGGGGGGGGGGTAACAACATCTGAGCAGGAGGTCTCCTAATTTCCATACTGGGTCCCTGATTGGTTCCAGCTCATGGTGGATGGCTGGTTCAGCATCATGGGTTCTGAGGTGAGGGGGAAGGAGATAAATTGCTGAGGCATGCTTTGTAGTTAGTTCTTGGGAGGTCCTGGAGTCCGGATCAAACTTAGCAATCATGTAGTTGTTTTTAAACTAAGGGGGAGCCCTTAAGGCTTCCAAACGTAAAAAGGTTTTCATTGTTTTAATGTGCTTTCTGACCTGAAGATGCTTTATTTGGCTAGAATTATTTTTGCTTCCTGAAAATCCATTTATTTATTTAGGTATTTATATACCGCTTTCCTTGTCAGAGACAACTCAAAGCGGTTCACCATAAAAATATCAGACAACAATAAATATCAATCAACAATGTAAATACAAATACAATAATTTGAATTGTAACATACTTTTGCTAAAATATAACATTGTTTTAATGAAGTGGCTCAAGTGTGTTTTTCCTTTCCGCTAACTTTCCACAGCCTGACTCAGGTCAGGCCCTGTGAAAAGGCAAGCTAAATTCTGGGATGTCCACTTAAGGGTGCCAATTCAGGTGGGTTGCTTCTAACTTGTAGGCCAAGGCTCTACTTGGGAGTAAAGGCAACCATTACATTTATTGACTAGTACCCACTGAGATAATAGAAAGTTGTTACCTCTCTCATGCTGGCCTTTTGTTTCTGTTTAGACCTTTGTTCTAATCCAGGGGTTCTCAATCTTACCATGCCATGCGCTGGACAACTCCCCCTCTGACAGCTGAGAAGGCCAGACACGTGGTTTCCCCCTGCCGACAGGTGCATTTGTGCTTTTGCTTCTGGGTTTGTTGGCGTGGGTAGTGGTTAGGTTCACACCTGCTCATCAGAACCGGTAGCAGAAATTCTGGCTGACCTGCCCATCCAAGTTTTGAAATAAAGTAGTCCTAAATTCGAGATGAGCACTGAACCCTAGAGTCGGATACGACTGGCTTTCGAGCAAGGAAAACCTTTACCTTTACTTTAATTCAGATGAAACTCAGGGCTTTCCCCCTGGCCACACCCACCATGCCACACTCACATAATGGGTAGGAAAAAAAAACTGAGCAGGCATGGCTAGATCACCCACCCAGTCACATGGCCATGCCCACAGAGTAGGCCATGCCAACAAAGTAGGCAACACCCACTAAGTAGGCCATTCCCACAGTGTGGCAGTAAAAAAAATTTGGAGTCCACCACTGGGCGTGAGCCTGATGGAATGACGTCGGGGGGGCAAGGCCGGCCCATGGGCTGTAGGTTGTGAACCCCTGTTCTAATCCAGCAGTGGCTCTTTATATGTTGTCAACACAGAAATAACAACAAAGCATGATTTTCTTCTTAGGGAAATTGTCTTTCTCTAATATGAAAATTCAAATCAAGTAATCAGTTAACTGCATTTTAACAAACTGAATGACAGGTGCCGAATAGAACAAACACTATTTCTCCTTACTCTGAGATTGCCATAGATTTGCTGACGTTTAAATTAACATTATTCCACAACATAAAACCTTGCTGTAAGAGGGAAGGTCAGCATGACAGCTGGCTAAATAAATTCATGCTGTGTGGAAGGACAAAGCGAACATTTAACTGACTGCACTTATTAGCACATTTCATGTCTTTGTCATTTCCCCCTTCTTTGCCTCCCAAGCAATAAAAGAGATTCCATGTGACACAAGGCAGTTCCTACATGAAAAGAATAGGTTTTGAACTATTGGTTTGGCTGGACCATTTTGCTATTGCTGAAAAACTTGGCTCTTCTCCTCATGAGAATTGTGACACTCACACCATGTGCCTGGACTTGCTGGAACCAATTAGCAGACTTTCTAGTAAAAACCCTCTGGTTCAATGGACCAGCAGGAATAGCAGTCAAAGCAGGTTTAGTAGAGACAGAAGAGGAAGTTAGTCCTATAAATGTAGCAAGTGTCAAAAGTAAAGTTGTTGAGTTACCAGGGCCACTATGAACAGCTCCATCCCAAGGAATGTCCCCAATGCAGTTTCAGTAACCCCCTAGCTAGCTTGGCTACCCACATTACCCACCAAACTGAATGTGACTCACCAGCCTTAGCTGTGGTTTATCCGCAGATATAATTGGCATAACCTTTCCTGAAAGGTTGGGGGTTCGGGAGCACACGCCCTCGAGCCCTCATAACTTGGTTAGGAAGGGAAATTGGGTGCGGATTCATATTGGCCATAGCTAGAGATTCATACATAATACCTCGGCCATGAGCTCGGACAAGGTGATAATTAAAGGTAAACACACGATATATCAATCATACCCACAGACTCCCTAAGCAGGAGAGTAAACTGTAATGTGTCATATTTGATGAAGATAGTCCCGGAAAGATTCCGCAAGATAATGGTCTCGCCAGCCAGTAGTTAATTATTAGATAACAGCCTTCCCCGGTAATTTCCTGATTACACATTTCCTCCAAGTAACTTCTGTAAATGTAACTGGATTAACAATGTGCCACGTCGGCAGTCTTCTGTGACAGGTCGCGCACAACCTATGCACGCAGGTACCCTTGGCAAGCAATAAATGCCAACACTCCGAACCAATCGGAACTGGTCTTCCACTTCACCTTTGCCTCCGTGCCTTCCTTGTGACCAGTCACTCCATGACCCAGCAGGCCATTTCTGGCCCACCATTGCAACACTTAGCTGCCTGAAGAAGCAATTTGCAGTTGGTTAAACAAGTTTAGCAGTCCGAAAGCAAGAAATTGCAAGTAGATAAATAGGTACCACTTCAGTGGGAAGGCAAACAGCTTTCCGTGCACTCCGGTGTCAAGGTATGCCTGCCACATGTCCATGGAAATGTCTGCAGACGCAGGCAGCACTGGGGCTCTTGGGCTATAAACAGAGATGAGCACTGAACCCTAGAGTCAGATGTGACTGGTTTTCAAGCAAGGGTGACCTTTACCTTTTACCTTTAAAGCTGTCAGAAGCCGATACCCTTATGTGAAAGACTCTGTCCCATCTGGAAGAGATTTTGATTCCTTCCTTTACTGCTGGTGACACAACCCACCTTGTTCAGACCTTCTCAGACAACCAGCAAAGATACACAACAGATCTACTGGCAGAAGGAAGGAGGAGGAATCAATGAAATCAGCTTGCAGTCACTTCTGCCACATACATTTTCTCTGGATCAAATCCAGCGGTGCTATTATGTAGGAGCCAAGCAGTATTTCTTGAAGCAGCTTTTCCATCAGAACAAATGCTACATTAGATGTCCTGCACTAAAATACTAATAAAACAATAAAAAGCCTACCACAAGATGGGCATTGGTCCTTGCTTGTGCCCTGTATCGTTGACTGTATGTCCACAAGAAATATTGCCAGGTGTTCTAAATAAAAGCATACACATTATCAGTATTTCCCCATTTATTGAATTGGACATCTATCAGTTTTCCAACTGCTCATCCCTGTCCCTACCCACATATATTGTTTGGGAGATTGTAGAATAAATATACTGCAGCACACAACTACTTCTAATGCTACATATTTGCATTTTCCACTTGGATCTTGGGGCTTAAGGAGGAAAAAAGCAGCCTTGGGTCAGACTCACCTTTGTGGTTGAGGGTGCATCAAAGGTTTAGTCGAAAATGGATGGACAAAGATCCAAATTGTCAGTGGGAAAGAGAAAATAAATCCATCTTCTAATGTCCATTGTAGATGAAAGATGTAATTCACAGTATATACATTTCCTTCATGACTACTATGCATTCTTGTGTTTTCTACCTGGATCTTGGGACTTATAAAAAAAATCACCCTGAAGAATTCCACTCCCAGGCCCTGGGAATGACCTGGGCCTAGTGTGTGTGTATGTGCGCGCGTGTCCGTGTGTGTGTGCGCGCGCGCGCCCGCGCGCCTGTGTGTGCATGTGCGTGCACACGCATGTGTGTGTATGCGCACGCACACACCTATTTTTCCAAGCATAAGTCATATTATCTGTTCTTCTGTGCCATTTTTCTTTCTTTGACATTTTTTGAAATGGTAGCCATGTTAGTCTGTGTTTCAAGCATATCAGAAATAAAGCAAAGCAAAACAAAAAGACAAAAACGTTGTGGCACATTAAAAAAGAACTTCTGTATTTTAATGTTAGCTTTCATACCTCAAGACAGAGGTCAGACATAAGAGTGAGACTTCATGGCATCAGTTTATACTTATCGGGTAGAGAGGTACAGAATGGTTAGCAGAAGAGATACCGTATATACTCGAGTATAAGTCAGGTTTTTTAGCCCCCAAAATGAGATCCAAAAATGGGATTTGACTTATACTTGGGTCAACGTAAACACTCAAAAACATACCCACACAAATGTCTAAATTAATCAATTTTACCATGTTTTCATGTATTTTAATTATTGAAACTCACCAGCAGCTGCTGCATTTTCTACCCCTAACTTATACTTTGGTCAATCTATTTTCCTAG
Source organism: Bradypodion ventrale (assembly GCA_035047345.1). Classification (NCBI taxonomy): domain Eukaryota; kingdom Metazoa; phylum Chordata; class Lepidosauria; order Squamata; family Chamaeleonidae; genus Bradypodion; species Bradypodion ventrale. The sequence continues at coordinate 37,538,697 of JAWDJE010000008.1, forward strand.
TTTTAGAGGTCCAAACTAGGTACCTCGACTTATATTCAGGATGACTTATAAACGAGTATATACGGTAGATATACAAATCAATGTGGATTTTTTTAAACAAATGGTAATACCTGTTCTTCAGATTAGTTGTGAAGCTTCACCCTTTTGAATTGCCAACATTTAGTAGATGGATGTGAGACAAACATTATAGCATTTTCTTCCTTTCTTTTTCAGCACTGCTCCAGTGTCTCAGATGCAGAGGAATAACACCGCCAAAGTAAATGTTCATAACACGATAAAGAGCAGAACACACCGTTTCCTTAGCAACAGAATCTTTCGGTAATTTTAGCAATTTGGAGCTTTGAAGAGTAGGGTATTTATTCTCCAGCAGAGGGTGCCAGATGATTGTTGGATAGGAGTGCCTTCTTTCTCTCCCCACCCCAAATAGCTGGAAAAGAAGCTCCGTAACAGTCAGTGAAATGTCTGCCCTGAATTTGGGGGGCAGCCATTCTAGCCAGCCGGTGTCTGTGTCGGATTTTTACCTTACTGCAAATATGCAAAGTGTCCTTGTTGGAGAAGTCTACCAACAGGTGGTATTGATGAATTGTGTAGGAATCAGTTAACTCAGTTTCCTGGATGGCAGGTATTTTTCCCTCTTTGCATCTCCTGCCAGGTGGTAACAAGAGCGCTTTGCATAAAAGAGGAAATGCAGTCAAGCAGCATTGGAGAACTCATTTTTAAGAGGGGGAGATGGGCAGAAGAGAGCAGTAGAAAAGATACAGTAATGGGGGACTGACAGTGGATCCCCTAAAGCAGGGGAGGGCAGGTTCAGCAAGTCAAGGGATTGATCTTCTGTCCCGAGACCCTTTAGGAGCAGCTCAGCCTGTCCAAAATGTCCAAATTGCAGAATGCTCAAAATGCAAAAATCAGTAGGGTCTTGTTTCAGTTTTGGAAAATGGATATTAGGAAGGATTAAATGGAGCAGGATGTCTTTATAATCTAGTTCAGTGATGGTAAACCTTGGCACTCCAGGTGTTCTTCAGCTTCAATTCCCAGAAGCCCTGATCATCAGGAGTGATGACTTGGGCTTTTGGGAATTGAAATCCAACATCCAACACCTGGAGTGCCAAGGTTCACCATCATTAATCTAGTTTAAAGATGAACTGCTGTTCCTGGATGTTTCCAGGGGTGGTAATTCAGCTTCTTGTGGTGGAAGAAGAGAGGGCTGGGAGACAGAACAGGGTGGCATGAAAAGAACTACAGGTACATCTCTGTCCTAAAACATCCAACTTTAGGACAGCTTCCTTTGGCACTGTAAATTGCAGTAAAAGTAGACCTATTTGAATGAATGGGACTGCAGTGGCTTAGATGTTAAGACACTGAACTTGATGACTGGAAGGTCGGTAGGTCAGCCATTTGAGAACTGAGTGCTGCACAACGGAGTGAGTTCCTGTCTCAATAAATTGCAAGTAGATAAATAGGTACCACTTCAGTGGGAAGGTAAACAGCATTCCGTGTACTCTGGCATCTAGTCATGCCTACCATATGACCACTGAAATGTCTGCAGACACAGACAGTGCTGGCTTTTTGTCTGTAAATGGAGATGATCACCAATACGACTGGCTTTTGAGCAAGGGATACCATTGCCTTTACTATTTGAATCAATGGAACTTATGGAGGAGATCAGGAAATCCTCTTGGACTCAATGGGCCAACTCTACTGCAGTGTATTATGCTAAGCAACAGGATTTTGGTCAGAGTGTAGTTCCCAGTGATCAAATCAAATCAAATCTTTATTATTACAGCGAAAGGCCAGACAGAGTGCACCAGATAACACAACCATTCTGGCATCACATATAGAATAAAAGGATTTCCGACACACCAAGCATATACAGTAAAATATTAAAAATAAAAATTTGTTTGAGGATCCTATAATACACACCATAGTATTTTACTTTAGTCTGAGTTCACGTTCGCGAATTTTAACACTGGAGGCTCACTATTTACTGAGCACTATTGGGGTCAAAAGACATGTATGGATTCCGCGAGCACAATTGGCATAATGCGGCGGCTGGCAGAGGCCACTCCGGTCAAGAAGGCTCCTGGTCCGTGGGCTCTGCGGGCCCAGAAACTGGGGGAGCGGATTAATAGTAATAATCATAGGGTTTATTCACCCACATCTGACCTGACCGGCGATTCTGCTGAGGAAGGCAAATCACTAACCTCCGTTACGTATTAGGCAATTACTGACTCACAGAAGAGCCTAAGCTTTAGTGCAAATAGTGGCCATGTTTGCTCTTGAGCAAGCCAGGAACAATGGTTTTCCCCTGTCAGTGTTTGCCTTAGTTAATTAACTTCCCCAAGAGAGGTTCTCAATTAACCCGGGTAAATGGGTGATGTGATTTTCTGTCAGATGACCATTCTACCATACGCAGCCTGAACATAATATATACTGATGATTTCCCTCAATAAATCACTGGTCTTCGCTCCATCTTGCCTCGTGTCATTACTCGACCAGTCTCCTCCGGGACCTCAAGGGCCGCTTTACGGCCCCAATCCTACATCTGGTGACCCGAGACGTGATCTTACCCGAGAGTAAGCGATCACACGGTCCGGTTCTACGCTAGAACCGTATCCAATCACCCCGGACGACAGCGCGGCAGCCCCAGTCGGAAAGCCATCCGATTGGGAAGACAGCTACGTGGCGAGGCATCCTACAGCTTGCTCTGGCTATCGCGGTGGCTTGCAGTAACGGAAAAACGCGTTCCGCTCAGGGTCAGCTGTGAACCCCTGACAGCGCAGAGGCCACCGAGGGCCCATGGCAGCAGGCCACGCTCCGAGCTCTACCCAGACACTCGTCACGCAAAACCTATTGCCTGAACTACAGACGCGTCGACCCGTCCCGAGGAGGAAACTTCAGAGGATCCCGCAGGTAATATGGGGACTTGTCCTCAGCAGCAACGTCCGTCCGCTAGTCAAAGAATTCATGAGGATGAATTCAAAATCCTGGCCAGGGTATATCAGATAAGCTTTCACAGTGGAGAACTAGCGAGACTTTTGGTGTTCTTGAGGGAACACTGCCTGCTTTACCCAGAAGTAGGTACGTTATCCCTTCAGCTCTGGGATCAGATAGGAGACTGCATTCAGCAACCCCCGAAAGCTCCAGAGGGCATAATTCGCACATGGAGCAAATGTAGGAAACTCTCAGTAGAACATAAGAACAGCCTTGCTGGAACAGGCCACAGCCCATCCAGTCCAGCATTCTGTCTCACACAGTGGCTCACCATTTCCTTCAGGGTATTCCCAAGCAGATACCTGCTTAGGATTCCCTGGAAATGATATTGAGAGATATCCTGCCTAGCTCTCCAACCCGGAGGTTGTCCTTAAGTATCCATAATTATAGCCATTGATACTCTTGTCCTCCATGAACTTGTCTAATCCTTTCTTAAAGCTGTCAAGACTGACAGCTGTCACCACTTCTTCTGGCAGGGAGTTCCATAGACCAGTAATCCTCTGGGTGAAAAAGTACTTTCTCTTATTTGTTTGAGAACTAGTACCCAAAAGTTTCATCGTGTGTCCCCTAGTTCTAGTGTTATGCGATAGGGAAAAAGTTTTTCCTTATCTACTTTGTCCACACCGTGCATGATTTTATAAACTTCAATCAGGTCACCTCTTAGACGTCGTCGTTCAAGAGTGAAGAGGCCCAACCGTTGCAGCCTCAGATGGTAAGGAAGGTGTTCCGTCCCCTAATCATTCTGGTTGTCCTCCTCTGCAGTTTTTCCAGCTCCATAATATCCTTCTGGAGGTATGGCGACCAGAACTGTACACAGTATTCCAGGTGGGGCCTCACCATAGATTTATAAAGAGGCAAAATGACACTTGCTGACTTATTTTCTATACCCTTCCTAATGATCCCTAGCATTGAGTTTGCTTTTTTCACTGCTGAGGCACACTGGGTTGACACCTTCATTGAGTTGTCCACCAGGACACCAAGGTCCCTTTCCTGGTTTGTCGCAGAGAGTTCAGACCCCATCAGTTTATAAATGTAATTGGGGTTCTTTGCCCCAACATGCATCACTCTGCACTTACTAATGTTGAAACTCATTTGCCACTGTTTTGCCCACTCCCCCAGTGTCGAGAGATCCCTCTGGAGCTCCTCACAATCTCTCACAGTTTTCACTACCCTGTATAATTTAGTGTCGTCAGCAAATTTGGCTACCTTGCTTTTTACTCCTACCTCTAGATCGTTTATGAAGAGGTTGAAAAGCAGGGGTCCCAGTACTGAACCTTGGGGGACCCCACTCTTTACTTCCCTCCACTTGGAGAAGTGTCCATTTAGTGCTACCCTCTGTTTCCTGTCCCTTAGCCAGTTGCTGATCCAGGACAAGACCTGTCCCTTTATTCCATGACTGGTAAGTTTATTCAAGAGCCTTTGGTGTGGGACCTTGTCAAAAGCCTTCTGAAAGTCCAGATAAACAATGTCAACTGGATCCCCCTTATCCACATGCTTGTTGACACTCTCAAAAAATTCCAACAGATTAGTGAGGCATGATTTGCCCTTGCAAAAGCCATGCTGGCTCTCCTTTAGCAGCGCCTTCTCTTCTATGTGCCTATTAATTCTATCTTTTAGGATGGTTTCCATCACTTTACCTGGGACACATGTCAAACTGACAGGTCGGTAATTCCCTGGATCACCCCTGGATCCTTTTTTGAAAATTGGTGTTACATTCGCTACCTTCCAGTCATCAGGCACAAAGCCTGATTTGAGGGAAAGATTATATATTTTGGCTAGGAGATCAGCAATTTCATCTTTAAGTTCCCTGAGAACTCGTGGATGGATGCCATCTGGTCCTGGTGATTTGTTAGTGTTTAGTTTAACAAGACATGCAAGGACCTCCTCCCTGGTTATTTGTATCTGGCTTAATTCTTCGGTTTCCCTCCCTACGAAGATAGGCTCTGTTTTGGGCATGTGGCCTCTGTCTTCTTCAGTGAATACTGAAGCAAAGAATTCATTGAGTCTCTCTGCAATCTCTGTTTCCTCTTTAATAACCCCTTGCCTTCCATTGTCATCTAATGGTCCAATGGCCTTCCTAGTTGGGTTCTTACTTCTAATGTACTTAAAGAAGTCTTTGTTATTTCTCTGAGTATTTTTAGCTATACGCTCCTCAAAGTCTTGCTTTGCTTTCCTGATTGTTGCCTTGCATTTGTTCTGCCAGAATTTATGTTTTTGCCTGCTGTCCTCATTCGGACAAGCCTTCCATCTTCTAAATGTGCTTCTCTTGCTCTTGATCACTTCCCGAACAGCTCCTGTAAGCCACATTGGAGTCCTCTTGGACTTGGCAGTGCCCTTTTTCCTTTTGGGTATGCATTCCAATTGAGCCTCTGTTATTGTTTTTGTAAACAGCCTCCATGCCTCTTGGAGTGTTTGTAGAGGATGACCCAGTCCGGATAGAGACCCAGAAACCCCCAGCGCAGTCAGAACCATCAGCCCCAAGGAGTCTCTATCCGTCATTTCAGCTTAAGCAGGGCAGTGTAGGGAGCATTCCCCCAGTGACAGCTGCAGACGTCACTGAAGGTATTCATGGCATGAGAGGCCCTGGCGCTTCTCTGACAGTTACAAGTTCCCTGCCAATTAAGAACACTCAGCGCAGGGGTGAGGAGGATCCATTCACAGGGAAATTGCCAGTGGCACAATTAGCTAGCGCCCAACTGCTGTGCTCAGCCTATCTGAAGGCAGACACACGTTCAGGCAGGGCTGCTCAGCGCTCACTGCTCATGGAAATCTGCACGGCCCCTGGCCACGCAGGGCTCCAGAGCAGACCCATTACCAGACTCAGGCGCAGAGCAGTGCCAAAACCCCAAGTCGCCTGCTTCCAGTGTGGTAAAATGAGACACCTTAGAAGAGAAAGCCAATCTAGACCAGGCAGATCTTCAAAAGGTTGTCTTAATACCAAATGGCCACGCTGGCACTGGAAAGGAGGCAGCCATTGCCCTGGCTATGCCAGAGAAACTCACCCCTAAGTAGAAGCACCCAGATGGCTGTAAAGGGCCAGCTGTGTATAAGTCATCTCCTCATGTGTAGGATAGAACACTGCAGATCAGGGGAGGAATGTGCGAATGCGTAAATAAATGTGTGTATGCGTGGTGCACCACTGAATGTATGACTGCAAGAACTGTGTATGATTGCAAAAGCCTTGTCTCTATGACCACAGTATGATTGAAAAAGTGTTCCTTGTGTGTAACTGCGTGGTAATGTCACTGTGAAGTATGTGTTAAACAGTTTGCACTCTGCTCATGGGCAGGAACTATTTAAGGTTTGAGAAAGCATGGTGAACAAAACCCCTTTGCCTTGCCTGCTTAGCAGCTTAAGGGCAGCGAAGGCAGGAGGGTGGAGGGGGGCGAATCCTAACCTGCAATAGGGCAGGGTGACCCCCCTTCTTCCCTTGAGACTTTTTTCTTTGTCAAAGGATTAAGCCACTCTTGGAAACCGGTTTTGCAATCTGTGCCACTCAGGAAAACAGATTTTTCTTTTCAGAAGCGCGATCTGAAAACAAAAATCACTTCTATGAGTTTTCCTCACTAAATCATAAACTATGGGGCCCCTCCCTACGTCTGTGTTCCTCAAACCCCCATCTCTGTGTTTTAAGGTTTTTGAATGTCCCTTAAGCGTATCTCACTAGGAGTGAGAGAATTGCATTGTCTTCATGTGTGTACTGTGTTATCATCTTGTAACCTCGGTTCTCAACCTTTTAAAGTCAGGGGCCAAGTTCCAGGGCCTCAGGCAGCTCTGGGGGTCCGGACAGTCATCCTGCCCTTCCTTTGCCGCACAGCCCTTCTTGGCTTGGTGGAGGTAGTGGCAGAGCAACGTGGGCCGCATCTGGCCCACTTGCCCGCATCTGGCCGCGGGTTGAGAATCGTTCTAACTCTCCTTCATTCTCTTAAGAAAGATATTGTTCTGGTATTTTGACTTTAATCTGTGCAAAGTAACTCACTCATTGTACCCCTTTCACAGGAAAAAGCACGCAAACATTCTTGCGCTCTGTATATTCAGAACCTTTTTACAGGAACAAAACTCCTCTCCAGGCCTTAGTAGTAACCAATTTATTTCTTTCTACAGCCTTAAATTCCTTCCTTTCACAGGGTCCAGAGTTAATTACTGGTAGGGATTTCTTAACAGGAGGACCCGGTTGCCTTAATTACCTGACCTAATCTGATTTCGTTATGATAAGAGTTGTTGCATTCTCATTGTGCTAACTTCTGACTTGTCTTTCCTCCTTTCCTCCTTTCGCCAGTGGAACTCCCTGCTGGAAATGTTTAACTTGTGTGTCTTTTCATTTTTGTGTATTATTTCCTTACAGCTGGCACGTCATAGTTGGCTTGTTTTAATAAGTCTTAGGTCATTTTAAGTATGGCACCTGGCCCACAGCACCCTCTCTAGTGAGCAGACACATTTCGCAAACTCCAGAGCACAGAGGAGGGGTTAGTCCCTGAGCTCCTGAGAATGTGCAGAGTGCCACTCCTTAGCCATGACTGCCTAGGACCATTTTAAGAGTGCAGTCAGGTCACACCTTTCAATCAGATACAGGCATTGAGAAATTTACCCAAGGGAAGCCTGGCGCTTCATGCGCCAAGGTTTGCCATAAGACCCCAGACTCGTCTTGCTTCAAACGCAGACAGTCACCTTGTGTGGATGAATGTCACTGGTTCCTCTTCGGGGGGCTAGGACGGTTTTCACTTATGGGGGTCGCACATATCAGGTTCTTACTTGGCAAGAGGACCAAGCTTGGCGCACGCTCCTGACTCTTCCGCAAGCGGGCAGAGTTGGCAGGCGTGAACCTCGCTTTGCGCACCTTTGCCAAAGAACGCTTCAACATAATTACTGACAGCCAGTTTCCTAGGAATTTGCTTCACAGTCTACCGGGAGCAGACAAAAACTTGCTGAGTTTGTTCCTCACAACTCCTATTCAGAGTCATGCATTCTCTCATCAGAATGCCAAAGCGCTCGCAAGGCAGTTCAACCTGCCACTTTCCCAAGCCCAAGGCATAGTCCGTTCCTGCCTGCATCGTGCAGGCAGGGTCAACCCACAAGGGACAGAGGCCATCCAGGTGTGGCAAATGGACGTCACACATGCCCCACATTTTGGCAAATGGCAGTACATGCACGTTTGCATTAATACCTTCCCACAGTTTGTTTGGGCAACAGCACAGAAGAGAGAAACGGCTCCCCATGTGGAGCAGCATCTCCTTTCCCACGGCCAAGGGCGAACCTCGGCACACGAAGTCCGATGACGCCCCAGCTTATAGCTCCAGGCAGCTGGCCACCTTCAGGGCCACCTGGGATATTAAGCGCACCTTTGGCGTTCCGTACAATCTGCAGGGACAAGCGATTGTGGAACGGGCCTATCGGACGCTTTAGTCCTACATTGACAAACAAACAGAAAGGGGGGGGAACAACATCCCATAGTTGCACAGCAATTCCTATCCTATAAGTGCAAAAACCAACTAACTCTTTCAGAATTTTTATCTCCCAAACAAGTCTCTTCCCCATGCAGGTCCCAGAGGCCAGAATCAGGCCAGGATGCCAAGTTCGGCTATTGCAAAGTCACTGCCAGTCACTGTCCTGGATGTCATCAGCTGTCCGTCTTCCTTTATGACTTACATCTCCAAAGACATTTCTATGAACATTTTGCATACTCAGTGCTACTTCTAAGGACCATGCTTTTCCACAAAACAAGACTTTTCCAAGCTCCAGTTACACATAAAACCCCACCAAGAAGGGAAGCCTCATCTTCGAAAAGCTGCTGAATCTGTTGTTGCTCTTTATTTATTCATGCCTTGTACAATGCTCCAGTTGGGATTTGCAAGGGACACTTGAATTTCTGTATATTGCTAATAACGGCCAGCTTCCACCAAAGGAAGCCAGACCGGCCCATGTTTGCACCGGCCCATTGCTTGGAAAGATTGAGCACCCGGTAGCCGGTAATCCCCAGCTTATTTTCACACCTCCCCATAGGTGCTAGAAAGACATTTGCACAACGGCCAGAAGTTGCAGAGATAGCTTAGAATCACCCCAGGTCACAGTAAGAGATCAATGACACATCTCGTTATCTTGCCTTGCTACAGAAAGCAGTCTGGATTCAGACCCACAGCTCTGAAAAACCAGGCTGCAGTCAGTATATTCAGCGTGCCAGGCTTAGCCATAGGCAACGCTCGGAGAATTGGTCAATTGGCTTGCGGATTAGCAAAAGCCATTAACCACACCTCCTCGGCAATAGCGCTGCTCAACCAGGAGCAGACAGAGCTTCGCCATGCCATCCTTGACAATCGAGCCGCTATAGACTACCTTCTGTTGTTACATCATTGGGGTTGCGAGTCTGTCCATGGCATGTGTTGCTTTAATCTCACAGACAATACCCACAAAATACAGAGCCAGCTCACGGACCTCCACACCCTAGTTAAGAACATCAAGGAGGATTCTTCATGGGGGTGGTGGGATTCCTTGTGGTCGTGGTTCCCATGGGGATGGCTTCAGACGACACTCAAAGTGAGTGTGGGGGTGATAATACTGGGCATAGCAGGATGCTGTTTCATGCAATGTATTCCCTCACTGCTATCAAGATGTCCCCCGTGGGGGGAACCCCGAAGCGTCGTTCCCTTACACCAGCTGATGCCCCTCTTGCGCAGGGTCACCTGTCAGGTCCAAAAATAACAAAATAAGGGGAGATATGGATTCCGCGAGCACAATTGGCATAATGCGGCGGCTGGCAGAGGCCACTCCGGTCGAGAAGGCTCCTGGTCTGTGGGCTCTGCAGGCCCAGAAATTGGGGGAGCGAATTAATAGTAATAATCATAGGGTTTATTCACCCACATCTGACCTGACCGGCAATTCTGCTGAGGAAGGCAAATCACTAACCTCCGTTACGTATTAGGCAATTACTGACTCACAGAAGAGCCTAAGCTTTAGTGCAAATAGTGGCCATGTTTGCTCTTGAGCAAGCCAGGAACAATGGTTTTCCCCTGTCAGTGTTTGCCTTAGTTAATTAACTTCCCCAAGAGAGGTTCTCAATTAACCCGGGTAAATGGGTGATGTGATTTTCTGTCAGATGACCATTCTACCATACGCAGCCTGAACATAATATATACTGATGATTTTCCCTCAATAAATCACTGGTCTTCGCTCCATCTTGCCTCGTGTCATTACTCGACCAGTCTCCTCCGGGACCTCAAGGGCCGCTTTACGGCCCCAATCCTACAGACATGAATTGCCATACTTTTGCGAACGCAGGATGATTTCCATGCAAACCTGGCGACAGCGGCCGTCGTTGCCTTGGAACTGTCAGATAGTAATACACTCAAGTTTCTATTATTGCTGGAGGCCAAGTATGGAACTGCTAAAAAGAGTTCTTTTCTGAGATCTTCATAAAAGGGACACTCTAAAAGAATGTGCTCGGAATTTTCTATCTTGTTGGTGTGACAAGCACATATACGTTCACAAACTGGGATTTTCTTAAAAAGCCCCTCCCTAAATGCCGAGAGAAGCATATTGTGTTGAATGAGACTAAAAGAGCGTCTGTGGTCTCGGTTATTTAAAGAGGAAAGATAGGACAACGGTTTAAGCACGTTAAAATGTGGCCACTCAAACAAGGAAGAGGTAACTATGGTTAGATCTATTTGGTGGTATATATCAGTTACCCTTTGTTTAATTTCCTCCCTGGCTTGATTTGGTCCCAGGTAAACAAGGTGAGTTTTAGAAAGTCCATATGATGTCAAAACTGCTTCTATATGAGAAATTCAAGGGGAAGTTACATTATCTGCCATCATTACAGTAAGTAGACCCACTGGAGAAAACAGAAGTTTCACCCAATACATAGCGGCACATGTTAATAATCTGGCCTTCACGGTTAGCATGCCCAGTGAATTGTGGGAATCCTCTGAGGTGCTGTAAGCTAGTTACTCTTTCTTCCAGCTTGGCCTACCTCACAGGCTGGTTGTTGTGAGGTTAAGGTTGGGTAGAGGAGAACTCATGAGAGGAAAGATGAATATAAATGCAACCACTCAGCCAATAATTAAAATACTGTAATGGTGTTTGGCATTGATTAATCTTACTGATTTGTCTATGAAACATGACAGTATTTTCTGACAGTCTCTTGGAGGAATTAATGCCCTAACCTTCCAAGCAAATTCCCAGGCAGTTTTTTAAAAAGTGAAAAATTCAGAATACAAGTGTAAAGCGTATACATGACCACACCAGTAAAGCAAAATTGTGGCAGTTATTTATGAAGGAAAGTACAAACAAGCTGGGGGGGGGGGGCGCTACAAATTGACATAGGTGTCACATTCCCAATCAGTTATAGTTCAAAAAGGTGGCTTTTTCCACTTCTGAAGTTGGTGCCACCATTTTTAGCTAAATGAGGATTTCTGTCTGTTAGTATACTTGATAAGAGTATGTCAGAAAAAGATATACTGCTCCTAGTGATTTCACTGATGTTAGTGTTTTGCATTTTGCTTTGCAGGCGCACCCCCCAAAGAAAGACTCAGACACCGGTATATGGATAAAGGCATTGGGCCACTTTTATTGAATAATGCCCTAGTCCGAATTATAACTTTCAATTGGTACTCATCCAATTATAATTCTTAAGGCAAGCAGGCCACAGTAACACTGGTAAGGTTCCTCCCAAAATTGCCAATGGCAATTGGCTACAATGTATCCATTTGTATCAATTTGTTTGTTGACACAAACAAATTGTTGACCATAGTCAATAAACTATCTACTGACCCCACCCTCTGACGTGTATCCGTCAAATCACGGGGTGATGCATGCTGAAAAGCTCCTGCCATCACCCCTTGCCTGGTTCGTCGTTGACCGGTCAACGTTATTACACCTGTACCTGTCTAAGTGTTGGCCGGTCAATTGCGAACCTGCCGGATACCTATGGGTCATAAATATTTACCTTACCAGTGCTACCCGCCACACGGGGAGGCATCCATGATGACTCACCGCCCCCCCCCCCCAAGACCGTCAGCTCGGTCACCAGGCCTGCTTGCACCACACCCAGAACAAGGTACATACCTCCAGCCGACAGGTGGACCCCTTCCCCTGCCTACCGGCAAATTTTTTTTGTAAGCCTATCCTCAGGTGTCCAATGGCTGTCTCCCAGCCATGCCCAGCAAGGGACTGAGCAACAGCCCTGTCCACTGACTGCACGGAGATCCACGTCTCCTCTAAATTGGTGTCTCGGCACGATGTTAGACCATAGCGACCGTGTGTAAGCCATACGTGATATAAAACGCCAGGTCACAGCCCCTCGACAGTTTAGTAACAGCAGTGATCCGTATAAGATCGTTGCCGCCGAGGTGCCTATTAAGAACATCGGGCGGTCCAGCATCCCCGACGGACATCAGGAATGGCAACAGTTCCCGCCCCCATGTGCCGCGCATACCATACCATCGCATACGTGCGGACGCACACGGCCCAAGTCGGGGTCCACTCTCTGTCGCCGCAGCATATACTGCTGCCCAGTGTACATAGCTGCGGCCCACCAGCCCCTCTGCCACCGGTGTGTAGAGACACACAGGATCTGTAAAAGAGGAGAAGAGGTTAAGGACATAACTAGGTACTCGTACAGTGAGGGCACGTACATATAAGAAATTGCGCGTACACGCATGTCCGCCTCCGAGTACTCCAAATGTAGCCGCGATCAACGCGACGCCTATCCTAAATAAATGGGTGCCAAAACGGGCCCCCACACCGCGAAGCGCGGCACCGGTCACCCTCAGTAACATTACTTTGGCAAGGGTAGACCTATCCTGGTGGCAGAAAAACAGGCTGGGGCACGCAGCAGGCACTGTCGAAAATTCATGTAGGGCACCAACCGGACAGATGTCTCCAATAAAACTTCGTAGCAGTCTGACTCCACTGCCTACACCGTGCTGAACAACCTGTGAGGACCGTATCCCCACTTGAGCCCACTCATATGTGACAGAGGCATCGTCGAGTTCCAGTGCCCTACAAGACACCTCCGCTTTACACAGATGGTACCAACTCTGGCACCCACTCACAGATGCGGAGCACTCCAAAAAGGCTACCGTGGTAGCTGCGTGACCAAGAGCCACTTCACACCTATCCGAACATAGTAATGCCAGCCTTGTGCAAGGTGGGTCAGAAACTCTGGGAACTGGGGTGACGCGTGTCCGGGCGGCGGACACGTTCCCGTGTCCACCCCTCCAAAACACGACGCATGAACGCAGTAGTGATACGCCTTACGCGTGCGAGGTGCCAATGACATGCCCGGTTCTCCTCTCCTCGCCAATCATCCAAATATCGGCCGGGAGTGGCGAGTGGAATTCATCTGCTTCCGGAGTAAGGCACGGAACCGGGGGATCTGCAGGCGGGATAAAGCAGCAATGTTATTAATACCTGGAACATGTCTGGCCCATAACAGCACATTTAGGCGTAGGCTTCTCAAAAAGAATAGACAAACTAATGTCATGACCCTGGGGGATTTGCATGTCTGGGTGTCGACAATGTGCACCACTGCCGCATTATCACACCAAAAATGGACCACTGAGAAGGCCCACTCATCGCCCCATAGCATCAGTGCTCCCCAAAATGGGAAGAAACTCAAGGAAGGTAAGATCGCGGAGGCGATCTGTGCCAAGCCATGGGTGCTGCCATCGGCCGTAAATCCCCCTACCCTCAGAGTAAACCCCCATAAGTCCGGGAGCCGGAGGGATCCGACTGTACCTGAAATCCAGGGCAGAACATCAAGTCTGACCTCCAGGAAGCGACCCCGTTAAAACCCAGGAGTAATTTGAGCCAGCCCGTAAGGTCCACCCGTATGCCCCTGATCAGCCGGACCCTGTATTGACGCTTTAACAGGCCAACCATGGCGTCACACAGGCGCCCGGCCAATGCTCTGCCGGGTGGAACCACCCTGTAGGCAAAATTAAGTTGGCCATGAAGTAAGGGCAGGTCACAAGGGAACACTTTATGTTTGGCAATCAATGCCAAAATCGCCGCGGAGATCCGAGCCACCTTATTCATGGGTAACCCGGATGCCCGTGCGACAGAGTCAATTTAGAAATGTGAGCTTAGCTGGGCCCTCGGTCTTTTCAGGCGCCAAGGGGACACCCAGTTCCCACCTGAGTGTCTGAAATGTAATGAGGAGACGCATGCACGTGTCCGAGCCCCGTTCATCCCCGAACCAAAAGTCGTCGAGGTAATGGGCTAGAGACCGAGACCCAGACCTGCGAGCAAAGGCCCACTGAATGAAAGTCCCGAATCGTTCGAATGCTGAACATGAATTAACTCAGTCAGCAGGGGTTGGACTTATCTAAGTAAGTTCACCTTGGAACCTAAAAACCCAATAGCTCTAAATCCATTGGGTGCACTGGCAGTAATCTGAAAGCCGAGTGCATAGCACACTGTGCCAGGAAAGCACCAGGACTGCATGAGCGAGCCACCCATAGGGGCTGAACCAACTACGAGTACCTGACTGAACAAGGGCATCAGGAATCGCATCCCTAACCGGATAACCCACAGGGTGAGCTAAATGGAGGATTAAATGACATTCACCCTGGTTCTACCTCGGTACTAGCCTCATAGGGGAGACGTTCAATTTAGGAAAGGTGGTTCCAAGAAGGGACCCGCTACTCTCATAGCCCCAACTCCCTTAGCTGTGCACAGTGGAGCAACCTGTTCGTTACCTTTCAAGGTAACCAAATTAGTAGCATCCTGGGACCCCTAACACCCCCGAATGGAATACAAAAGCCCCATTGAAAACCTTCCAGCAGGTACCCCGCATCATCCCTTCTTGGATGAGCTGAGTGCCATCGCTCCAGCCTGAGTACACTAATTGGGGAGGGGGGGCTTTGACAAGGCTAGTTCTTTCAGACGGAGCTCTGATCACCCCCTGTGCACCCCTAGCTCAGCCCCGTAACCCACCAACCCGCGGGCACGCGGAGGCGGCGTAAGGGCCAGCGCAAAAGGGGACACCCAGTCGGTAACGACACTGGCGCTTAGTACACCCGTCGCCAGCTGAGCAGGTCGAACACAGCAGGCGGGCTGGAACCCCCTGCCCGACCAGTTAGCATGGAGCCTGTGTCTGAGCAGCCCACTGCACAGCATGACCACCATGGTACCTATCACCAGGCGCCAGTCACGTGGGAGTCATGTACACGAGCATAAGTGCCGACAGGGCTCATCCAACCTCCTCTCAGGGTGTAGGGCCACCCTCATCCACATTCCTCGTCGTAAGCCAACTGCGATGGGCCCATCAAATCAACCATCGCCCTGTAATATTAGCAATGGATGGAACCATCGTGATGGCCCAACCAGGCCGGGCCCTGCAGCATACCACCATATATATAAGGTATGCCGACCGCCAGTTGGCCCCAGGTGCGCAGTGGCTTACGACGATGGGACAGCTCTTTGTCTCTGTCATCCTGTCCCTCTCACTCCTCCTCAGTGGGCTCACAGTTCAATATGGAGAATATCCACATATCCCCCTCCATACCTTACCCCTCGTGACCTGCGGCAAATGATCACCCAGGGGCAAGGAATAACCAGCCGTCGGCAAAGCCATCGACGGCACGTTCTGTATCAAGGGCATACGCAGCAGGACCCAGACAGCCCCTGCGATGCTCGGCACTGCCCCGGGGGCGGACACCCCCACCCTTAACGAGGGACCATTTAGCACCATGGGATACTGGGATAAGATGGTAACTGATGCCCGCTCGCATCAACTGTACTCCCCCCGCCAAATCCTTTCCCTCGTGACCTGGGACAAATGATCACCAAGGGGCAACGAATAACCAGCCGTTGGCAAGGCCGTCACCAAGGGACACTGGGATAGGCTGGCTACTGATGCCCACTCGCCTCGACTTGACGAGGCCATGGCCACTTAACCCCACCATTGGAAGTGGACTGTGATGTGGGTGCATTAACTTGAACCTGATACTCACTAGGTGCACCCCCGTGAGCCGCCCCCACTGGGGGTTCTGGCCCACGGCGGGCGTCGGAGCTCGCGACCGGAATCGAGCTCTGGGGCCACACCTGACCACTCTCCTGCTGTAGCTCTGGACGAACAGGGAGCTGCGAGACACCGGCAAGCGCAGGCTGGAGCGTCTCAAGCAGCTCAACCCGGCTGGCCGCTTGTTGCAATGTGGCGGCCGTCGAGATAGGCGGTGAACACGAAGGGCACCCGGCAGAGAGTGAAGGGCCCCCTGACATGGGGTTGTGTGCAATCCCCAAGGATGCCTCAAGCACAGCTAAACGCATTAGCAATGCATCCACTGCCACAGATCCCCCAGTATAAAGTGGGCCGGGTGGGCCGGACGGCCCACCAGGCATTTGACCAGGAACCCCAAAATGAGAGCCTGGGCCCGAATAGGGCCATGCCCAAAACTCCGGCCCATGAGGGGCCGGAGGGGGAACGTGCTGTGCACCAGCACTGGGTCCCCCCCCGCTGACCGGACCCATGGCCGGCAACTGCGGGCCGAGGGCCGAAGCCCCAGAAGGGCCGGTTGAAGGCTGGCCAGCCGAGGGCCAAGCAGCCTGCATCGCCCCACTGGTATCGGTGGAGGCGGTGCCCTGCCGCGTGGGCGCAGCCCTGGTCCTCAGACCTGAGGGCTGCCCCCGCGTTGCGCAGGGCCAGCAAAGGTCCTCCCCGTTGGCCGCGGTTTCGTCGCCGGGGCCTTCCGTTTGGGAGGCATATCTGAGAAAAAGAGCAGGATCCCTTTCCAGGGATCATCGTAACGCCAAAACACAGAGCAGCCAGCAAGCCAAAGGCTCTGTGCAAGATCCTTCCTTCCCAGCCGGGAAAGAGTAAGGGCTAAAGAGCCGAAGAATCAAAGGACCAGCGACGGAGAAAACTTCTCCTCTCCGTCGCTATTTTAAAATGGCAGCTCGGCTGCCTCGTGGCCAGCCCTTTTATAGAGGGGTGGCCACGCCCCCTAACTCACCCGGATGTCTGAGTCCGGGTGGGGGGGCCCGCAAAGAGCGCGGCAGCCATTTTGGCACCGCGCTTTCATTGCTGGTGTGGTCTTCATACACACGCTTTACACTCCCACTCATTGGGAGAGAAAAAACCCCTAAAACTACCTAGTGACGAATAGCATGGCCACTAGACATAGAATATTTACTGGCATGTGAAGGATATGAATGAAAACCTAAAATAAAGAAGAAAAGAAAAGGATGTAGAGAAACCTGAATGAAAGTATTCTACCTCACTGTTCTCTTCTTATTTTTGTTATTAATTCTGGAATTCTGTTAAACATTTTGCCCAGGACTGATAACAGCAAAGATATGGTCTGTCTCCAGTAAATAGGAATACCAAAGCTAGAGTTAGTACAAGGAACATCATCATTAGGAAACTCACAAACTATAAATACACAACTCAACCATCCACACTGCGTACATCAGCTTTGGCTCTAAGCATCTCAGCAGCAGAATATGCTGCTCCAGCATGGGATGCACCTGCACATGTGAAACAAACTGACATTGCTGTTAATGAAACAGTGTGCATAGTGACACAATGCCTCAAACATCCACCAGTTGAGAGAGAGAGAAAATCCTCTTGCTGATATCACTCCACCTAAGATGAGAAGAGTAGCAGTGGACACCAAGAGAACTAAGCAATAGAATGACTCTCAACATCATTTGAATGGATATATGCTTCAAATCTGTCGGCTCAGATCCAGGAAGAGCTTTATGGCAAGAACAAACATTCTTGAGGGAATGCAAGAGCAAAACCAAATCAAAAGATGGAGGAAAAAGTTCACTGGACAAGGAACCTCATTAAAGGAGGATATAGCTGAGGAACTCAACCTCCCCTATGCCACTTGGAGGACCCTACATAGGCTGAGGGTCAGAGTCTCTAAATGCAAGGCCAACATACTAAAGTGGGGGCTGCTAGTGGACAACAGCATGCTGTGTGAATGTGTAGAGATACAGAATCTGGCTCATTTGTTGGTCTGCCGATTACTGCCAGAAACATGCATCACTGAGTACTTAAATTTGGTCAACGACAAAACCAAGAAAGTGGCTTCATTTTGGCAGTTCAGAGTTTGATCTGGACACAAAAGAAGAACTAAATATGGGCAGCTGGAATTCATGTTCATCTGTTCCTGCTATTATTCAAAGGTCTGAGAGCCTGTCCCCACAATAAAGTTAGTGTCTTTTGAAAGGAGGAAAGTGCACTTCATATTCTTTAATTTGGCACAGATTACAAATGTCCCACCTCAGCATTTCAGTTGACCTTTGCTAGTGCCCATCAGAGCTGGTGCTAACATTGCTTGGACAAGCCCTTCATTTCTTCTACTTTGTGGCATTAAATATGAACCGTGACTCACTTCTCAAAGGGACATTTTGCCGACTCAGCAGAAAACAGTGGCGAGGTTGTGAAAGCATCAGACGTAACAGCCAAGCTTTTCCTTGAATGAACTAGGATTCTGCAAAGAACAAGTCTTGGCAGTCTTTAATATTTGGAGCTAATTGATACTTTTCTGCCTAACTGGGAAAACATTTTAGACAAAGTCCAGTCTAGGAGTTTTAGTCTTCCAAAAGACTCTCTTCCAAATTCTTCTTTTCAACAACCCTGGTTGTTGTCCTTTTTGAATACTCAGATGGTTTGGGACAGGTAGTTAGGCAGTAGTAAAAGTGGTTTTATTTTCGATGTCGGATGTAATAGTACCACATTTGATGGTTAATATGCAATTCTTTATGGTGAGAGAGAAGAGTTGTGTGGGATTATTTGGGGCCATTTAGACCCAGTTTCTGCTTGAGGAAAGTCAAGGGGACGGTGAGATTCCCAGGGAACAAGCCTTCTAGAACATCCTGACACAGCTGGTGGGGTGAATGAGCAATAGCTTGACAGAACCATTCAGACAGAGATAAAAACAGAAGACAAAGGGAGGTTTGGGGTCATCATCTTGGGCATGGGAGAGTTGGAAGTGTGGTATGACTTGGAGGAGGAAAGCTGTATTTTCTGTGGCAGGAGAAAAGGAAAGAACATGAGGCCACCTCTTCTCACGTAGCTGACAGAAGTTGAACAGCTTGGCCCTACCTTGCTGCATAGCAGTCCCCCTTCCTTTACAGCAGGGGTTCCCAATCTACAGCCCACAGGCCGGCCCCGGCCCACAGCACCATTTCATGTGGCCCACCATTGCCACCACACCCGGAAGTGGAAGCAGATGCATTTCGTCCTCTGCAAATGCACCTGCAGCTGTCATAAACATGGTCACGTCAGCCGTAAATGTGCCTGCGGCTGTCGTAAATGCGGAAGCAGGTGCATTTATTTCCACTTCCAGGAGACATGGTTGGGTCTGCTCAGCTGTCGGGGGGGGGGGGGCATGGTTAGGCCCACAGCACAAAAAGGTTGGGAACCCCTGCTTTACAGACACAATACAAGAGAGATAAGGAAGAAGGGGCCCGTTGATGGAAGGGATGGACTGGGAGGAGCTACAGAGCCTGCCTTTTTCACACTGACTAATAAAGCCTCCCTGCAAGGACACTCACTGGCTTGAAGCTTGCTCATCTCAGCTGTCTTAGTTTTAGTACCTGGACTTGTGGGAACTCTAGTGAGGATAACTGCAAACTCAGATAAGCAAAAGGCACCTGATTGGCTAAGTGGCTATCACTCAGTCCTGTGAGAATGTGGTAGGAAAGGCTGTAGGAGAAGCTGTTGTATCTATACCTATAAAAAGGTGCATGTGCCGTTGGTATCTGGCATACACAGCCACACCCATCCCTACTATCCCATACCGAGCAGCCCTTACTTACCTTAACACCCTGCGAGCATCGCCGCAAGGGCCCGCCAGCTGCGAGTGGGGCAACAGCCCCACGAATGCGAACAGAAAACAAACAAACTACAAGTCCCTGTGTCCTCCGTGCCATGACTCCTCAGCCAATCAGGCTGAGGGATGCAAGCACGGAGGAGGCCGTGAAAGCCAGCGCGTGCACTAAAAAAATGCCAACGTGCCGACAACTTCCCTCCATCCGGGAGACACTTCATCTCCCGGAGGGAAGCCATCCCCAGCTCACCACGGTGGGCGGGCGACCACGTCAGTTGCCGGCTGGGTTGCCTGCTTTGAATGGGCCCCGCCTGATCGGCAAAGACCTCGGCGCCAGTGGTGCAGGAGGAAAGCCCGCGCCAGGGAGGCATGGAAAGTGAACGGCCGAGCACAGAAGGCCACGCCAGGGAGGCGCAGAGTACGAAAGGCCCAACTGTCAACAGGTAAGTGGGGTGGGCGAGAGGAACTGAGGGGGGGACGGGCCCAGGGAGCACACCGCCCACCCAGGTCTTGGAGAAGAAAGGGGGAGAATGAAACTGCCCCCTTCCCCCCCAGTCCCTGTCCCCGCCTCACTTACCTGTAGGCGGCTGGGCATTTTATACTCTGCGCCTCCCCAGCATGGCTTTCTGCACTGGGCTACTCACTTTCTTTGCCTCCGTGGCACGGCCTTTCCTCCCTCACCGCCAGCACTGAGGCCTTCGTCGGTGGGGTGGGGCCCACCAAAATCAGGCGGCCCAGCCAGCAACCGATGTGCCTGCCTGCCTGGCAAAGGCCTCCTGGGTGTCTCGCTGAGGCTTGGGGGGGGAGGAGAAAGAGCCCCTCCTCCCCCCCACAAAGCTTTGGCGTGTGTGTGTGTGTGTGTGTGTGTATGTCCTCACCAAGGCTTCAGGGGGGGGGGGAGAGGAAGAGTGGTTGTGTTGTATGTGTGTATTGAATGAGTGTGTGGTTGTGTTGTGTGTGCTGTGTGTCTGTGTGGATGTGGTGTGTGTGTATTGTGCATTTGTGTGTGGTTGTGTTGCATGTATTGTTATGTTGTGTATGTGTGTACCTCCCAAAACCACCCCAACCACCAACACACAAAATATAACTGCCCGGCAAGGCCTGGGAAAAATGCTAATCTTTAATAAAAACAATTGGAAGCAAGAGAACTGACCTGGAGCCCATGGATTTTCGTAGAATGACTGAGTTGAAAGGGGCCTCTGAGGCCATCGAGTCTAACCTCCTACTCGACCCAAGAATCCAAATCAAAACAGATCTGACAGATGGTTGTTCAGTTCTCTCTTGAATGATTCCAGTGTGGGAGTGCTCACCACCTCTCAAGGCAGTTAGTCCCACTGCTCTAATTTTGCTCTAATTTTGTCTTGGGGGATGTTGGTCCTGGCTGCACTCTGGAAAGGGCCTGGCATGGTGCGCGTTTACAGATATCAGCAATGTGGTAAAACAGCCCTGCTGTGGCAACAGAGGTCTTACTGCTCTCCCTGCAGGGTTGATACCATGACTTCAGCCCCAAATTCATACCCTAGGAACCACAAACTGCTCAACCTATCATTTGGTACATCTGGAACACAGAAGATCAGAGGTACTTCTAGTTGAGAGGAGAACAAACTCAACAGGTAGGATGCATTTTTTTACTTCTGTTAGGGAAAGGGGTCCACTGAGTTTCCTTACATTTATTCAATGCTAGTAATTCAAACACTTCTATTTCTGAAAGTAATAGAGTAGAACTCCTGAAAGCTGCTAGGACTGTGATGGCAAACCTTGGCACTCCAGATGTTCTTGGACTTCAATTCCCAGAAGCCCAAGCCCCTGTTAATCCACACGAATGGGTTTACTGCAGTTCATCCAGCCCACACTGCCCTTGTTGCTCCCAGAAGCGGAAGTAAAACATGCCCGTATGGTTAAGACTCTTCTGGGTTAACCCTTCCTCCATACCAGCAAGTTTTACTTCCGTTTCTGGGAGCGACGAGGGCAGCGTGGGCCAGATGAATCGCAGTAAACCCATTTGTGTGGATTCACAGGGTGCTTGGGCTTCTGGGAATTGAAGTCCAAGAACATCTGGAGTGCTATGGTCCGCCATCACGGTGCTAGGATCTACATTTCACCATCTTTTGCTGGGCAAGACAGGAGGGAAGGAAAAGAAAAATGGCTTATGTCACAACTTTTGGCCCTCCAGATATATTTTCAGTCTTCAACACCAAAGAATCTCTAATGGTTGGCCATGCTGGATGGGGCTTCTGGGGGGATTGAGTTCCAAACATCTGGGGCTCAACACTGAGAACCACTGGCTTGCAAAGTACAGTGGACGCTACTTGGCAGGGCTGGGGGCGAAAAGAGAGTATTTCCCGCAATTCCAGGAGTTGCTGAGGATTCTTGAACTTCCAGCCCAGGAAACTTGGCATCTACTACTAAGCTACCATCCATGTGTGGAATGCATTTTTTTATAATAGATCCACATCCATGTGGAAATCCTTTCATCTGGACAAATAATGATCAGTCACAGTTACAGGTGCAACTGAATTGGTGTCTTTAAGAAAAATCAGTACTGCTAAATGCTACATGCATGATCCTCCTTTCCTCTAAGGTAAAGGTCACCCTTGCTTGAAAGTCAGTCATATCTGACTCTAAGGTTTGATGCTCATCTCTGTTTATAGCCTGTGGATTCCGCGTGCCCAGTTGGCACGCATGGCCTCTGGCAGAGGTTAAACCTAGCGAGCACGCTCCTGGCCCCTGGCCCTTGCCAGTGGAGAGAAATTAGGGGTGTGTGTGGATAAATGATAGGGTTTGATTCACCCAATTCCTTGACCTGACCAGCGGACCTGCTGAGAGACCGAATATGTTACCCATTAGAGTAATCCCTCATCTCCGAGCTTCAGTCTTATCCCAGAGGCAAACAGGAGTCATGATTGCCTTAGTCTAAGCCTTGAACAATGGTATTTTCCCAGTCAATGTTTGCCCGCACTAATTAACTTCCCCAAGAGAGATTCCCAGTTAACCTGAGTAAATAGGTGATGTGATCTAATGTCGGGTGATGGTTTTTTCTACCTTGCCTTCTGATCTATAAAAGGTGATGTCTTTTCCTCAATAAACTACTGATCTTATCCTCCTCCATACTGCCTCATATCGTTCCTTGATCAGTCTCCTCCGGGACCCCCGGCCCTTAGCGGCCCCGATTCCTACACCTGGTGACCCCAACGTGATCTACTCGTGAGTAAGCGACCCCCGAGCGGTCTTCCTCAGAGTGGCGATCACACGGTCCGGTTCTGCGCTTGAACCGTGTCCGAATCATCCCGGAGGACAGCGCGGCACTCCGGCCGGCAGCCAGCCGATCGGAGGGACGGCCTGCGGTGAGGCAGCCCAAAGAGGCTTCCTACAGCTTGCTCCCGACTTTCGCGGCGGCTTGCGCCAAAGGAAAAAACGCATTCCGCTTGGGGCAGCTGTGAGCCCCTGACAGCGCAGTGGCCACCGAGGACCCGTGGCCGCAGTCCACGCTCCGAGCTCTACCCAGAGCGTCGTCGCCAGAACCTATTGCCTGCCACAGACGCGTCGACTCGTCCCGAGGAGGAAACTTCCGAGGACCCAATCGCAGGTAATATGGGGACCTGTCCTCAGCGACAGCGTCCATCCGCTAGCCAAAGAACTCGTGAGGGAGAGTTCAGAATCCTGGCCAGGGTATTTAAGGTGCGTTTTCACAGCGGAGAGCTAGCGAGACTTTTGGTGTACCTAGGGGAACACTGCCTGCTTTACCCAGAAGTAGGTATGTTAACCCTTGAGCTCTGGGATCAGATAGAAGACTGCATTCAGCAACCACCGAAAGCTCCAGGAGGCGTAATTTGCACATGGAGAAACTGTAGGAAGCTCTTAGTGGAGATAGAGCCAGTCCGGATAGAGGCCAAGGAACCCCCAAATCTGCCAGATACGCCAGCCGAACCAACGGCGCCTACGGTGCTCTATCCGTCACTCCAGTTTAGGCAGAATAGCGTAGGGAGCTTTCCCTCGGTGACATCTGCAGACGTCACCGACGGAATGCAAGGAATGAGGAGCGCAGGCGCTTCTCAGCCAGCAACGGGTTCCCTAGCTACCAAAAGTGCCCTTCAGCGCACAGTAGAGGAAGAACTCAGGAAGGGGGATTTGCCGGTAGAGGAGCTAGCAGAGCTCAGTCAGATATGTCCCATCCGCATGGAGATGGATGCCCTCATGGGCGCCCAGCAGATAGTACATTCCCCAGTCCCGTATAAGCTTCTCATGGCTATACGGAAAGCCATTTCAGAAACAGGGCTCCAAAGTCGCTTTACTAGGGGCACGCTTCAGCAAGTGTGAGAGAACACCATGTGGATTCCCCATGACTGGAAAGCCGTCATGCGGATGATGCTCACCCCTAGCCAGTATTTAATTTGGGACAGTGAGTTTCGCCTTGAGGCGCAGACAAGGGCTGCCAGGTTGGGAGGCGCAGTACTTCCTGACCAGCTATATGGTTCAGGTGCCTTCGAGCCCATCGATGCCCAGATCAACTTGCCTCTTGCCACTCTCCAGATGTCGGCCGAGGCTGCCTTTAGGGCGTTCTTCAAAGTCCCAGCAACTGGCAAAGCGGCTAAAAATTACACCGCTATTAAGCAAGGAGCCCAGGAACCCTATATGGACTTCATCAATCGCCTGGAAGAAGCTATTAGCAGGCAGATTGATAATGAGCAGGCCCAACAAGAGCTCATGATGAAGTTAGCCAAGGACAATGCCAATTTAGACTGCCGTAAAATCTTGCAGTCCCTGGGCAATCGTCCCGATTTGACCCTTACGGACATGATTAGAGCTTGCGCCGACGTTGGCACTGAATCCTATAAGATGGGTTTGCTAGCGGCAGCGGTGCAAGGGGGTAAAAGACCTAAGGGCAAGACCCCAGGAGCATGTCACAATTGTGGCAAGGTTGGTCACTTCGCTAGGGAGTGCCGATCCAAGGGAGGCGGACAAAGGTCCGGCCGTCCCAAGGCTCCGAACACCCCATGCCCGAAGTGCAAAAGAGGCTACCATTGGGCCCGAGACTGTCCGAATTCGGGAAACCGGAACGCGGGCATGTCTCTGGCCCCGGCCCAAACAGGGACTCCCCTCACCCAAAGCTCACCAGAGCTAGACTAAATCCCGGTCACATTCCAGACATTGCGAGGGCACAGGCCAGCCCCAAGGGTAGTACAGGGTTAGATTTGACTTGTCAGGCAGACGTTACATGTGACCTGCCAGGCACGGTCTATCTGGTGGACTCCCAGTACATGGGTCCACTGCCCAAGGGCTTTATAGGTTTAGTTTTGCCCCGTAGTGTAGCTGGAGCACGCAGAATTCTTGTAATTCCAGGAGTCGTTGACTCGAATTTTTCAGGCATTCTCCAAATTCAGCTTTGGACTCACCTGCCCCAAACTATTCACAAGGGAGACACCTTAGCGCAACTGATCATGGTTCCTTGTCGCTCGCCAGCAGATAGCCAGGGAAGGCTCAGTGACAGCTCCGAGTCCCGGTCAGAGGACCGCTCGAGCGCCAGTGGGGCAGTACAAGGATACCAGGTCTTAGCGACAGTGGAGACCAACATTGAGTGGAAGCAGCGCCCCGTTATCGAGGTATTTTTGAACAAAAGGTCGTTCTCAGGGTTACTCGATACCGGAGCGGATGTGTCAGTGATAAGCAGAAGCCAGTGGCCTAGGGAGTGGGCCATTGAGCCGGTCTCCGATGTGTGGGGGGTAGGCGGAATTCAGGAAGCGTTTAGGAGCCGAGAGTGGGTGGAAGTCACAATCCCAAAGGCTGACGGCACGGCGGTAATTCGGCCGCACATTCTTGACGTGCACATCAACCTTTGGGGGCGAGACATCTTACAGCAGTACGGTGCTACGCTTACCTTCGGGTAATGGCGTTGCCACTTAAATGGCTCACTGATACACCGGTTTGGGTAGAACAATGGCCGGTAGTGGGAGAGAAATTAGTTGCCCTCAAGCAGCTAGTTAAAGAACAGCTAGACGCAGGACATATAGAACAGTCCACGAGTCCATGGAATTTGCCAGTTTTTTTCATAAAGAAGAAGTCGGGGAAGTGGCGACTCCTCCACGATCTCAGAGAGATCAATAAATGCATACAGCCAATGGGCCCGCTTCAATGCGGCATCCCAAATCCTAACATGATTCCCGAGGGGTGGGAGATTCTAGTCGTAGATCTCAAGGATTGCTTTTATACAATTCCCTTAGACCCCCGGGACCGGGAAAGGTTCGCCTTCACGGTGCCGGTTGTGAACCACAGTGAGCCCACGCAGCGTTACGCGTGGAAATTTTTGCCACAGGGCATGCTCAATTCGCCCACCCTGTGCCAAATTTATGTTCACAACGCACTGGCAAAGTTCCGAAGCCTTTACCCTAAAGCCATAGTTTGCCATTTTATGGATGACATCTTGGTCGCGATGCTGCAACTCGGCAGCGAAATGTTTTCTGACCTCCAGGCCAGCCTGGGGGACAAAGGTTTACTCATTGCCCCAGAGAAAGTGCAGAGAACCGAGCCCTTCTCATACTTGGGTCATCGGCTTCTCCGCTCTTTCGCAGCACCAGTTTTGCCTCAGATCAATTTACAGGACTCAGTCACCCTTGTAGAGTTGCAGCAAGTTCTGGGTAATATCAATTGGGCCAGACCGTATTTCCGATTGGATACGGATCTCTTGAAACCGCTCTTCTCACTGCTAACTTTAGGCAAGCAGCCAGCAGACCGGATAAAAATTTCTCGAGAAGCGCGCTTAGCTCTCGAGAAAGTTAACCAAGTTCTCAGCCAGCGGTGGGTAGATAGGATCACCCCAGGGCCATATGCTCCGATCCTGAATTTGTACATCGTACGGTCAGGGTCCATGTTCACGGGAGCGCTCGGCGTAGATGCCGAAAAAGGGGCGAGTATCGTGGAGTGGGTGTTCCTTCTGAACACCTCTTCATGAAACATTGTTCCTCCCCAAGAACTGGTCTCCGCGGTGGTTTACCGCGGACGGTTGAGAGCTAGGGGCATTTCAGGGCACGATTTGGCCAAAATTGTGGTCCCGTTCACCAAGGAACAAATTCAGCAATTGATGCAGCTCGGTGACTCGCTTCCAATTGCGTTGGAAGGATTCACCGGATGCTTGGCTTACCACTTGCCAAAGAACCCCAGACTTGTCTCACTCCAAACGCAGACAGTCAGCTTATTTGAATTGCTTTCGCGGGTTCCACTTCAGGGGGCCAGGACAGTTTTTACTGATGGTGGTCGCACATATGGTGTCTTGACCTGGCAGGAGGGCCAAGCTTGGCGCACGCTGTTAACTCTTCCACAGAAGTCTGCGCAGCGGGCAGAGTTGGCAGCGGTGAACCTTGCTTTGCGCACCTTCGCCAAAGAATGTTTAAACGTCATTACTGACAGCCAGTATGTCAGGAATTTGCTTCACAGTCTACCGGGAGCATACATCACTCCCGCGCTAGACAAAAATTTGCTTAGTCTGTTTCTCACTGCTCAATTTCATTTGCGAAACCGCACGGAGCCGCTCTATATTGCCCACATCCGCAGTCATCAAGACCTACCGGGTCTGATTTCTGCGGGCAATAGCAGAGCGGATGTGGCAGCAAGGGAAATTCAGCAGCGTTCAGTTTTGGGTGTTTTTACTACTCCAATTCAGAGTCATGCCTTTTTTCACCAAAATGCCAAAGCGCTCGCCAGACAGTTCAATCTGCCACTCTCTCAAGCCCAAGGCATAGTTCGTTCTTGCCAGCACTGTGCAGGGGCACCGGGGGGGGGGGCCCTCGTGGGGGGTCAACCCACGAGGGACAGAGCCTAACCAGGTGTGGCAGATGGATGTCATGCATGTTCCGCAGCTTGGCAGATGGCAGTACATGCACGTCTGCATAGACACTTTCTCCCAGTTCGTTTGGGCTATGGCGCAGAAAGGGGAGACTGCTTCCCACGTGGAGCAGCACCTCCTTTCCTGCATTGCAGCCATGGGCAAACCTCGGCACGTGAAAACCGATAACGCCCCGTCCTACAGCTCTAGGCAGCTGGCCACCTTCATGGCCACTTGGGATATTAAGCATACTTTTGGCGTTCCTTACAATCCGCAGGGGCAAGCGATTGTGGAATGGGTCAATCGGATGCTCAAGTCCTATATTGACAAACAAACAGAAAGTGGGGAGCCACCAGCCCTCCCCAAGTCACAGGGCCAGGCACAGCATTGCCTGAATAAGGTATTGTTCACTTACAATCACCTTAATGTTTTTTCGGATTGTACGCCGCAGGAGAAGCACTTCCGCTGTTCGGAAGTTCTCCCGTGACCGACGGTCCGATACCGGGTGCCACCGGACCCTTCTTGGAGGGGCCCGGCGCCGCTCATAACCTGGGGGAGAGGGTATGCTGCAGTTATGTCTCCTACAGGTGTCATTTGGATTCCAGCTCGGTGTGTCAAGCCTCACTTGGAACCTCATGGCGTGGACCCAGACCGACCAGAGTCCGATCCCGGAGATGGAGGACCTCACCCTGACCGAGGAGACCCGCCGGGAGAAGCGACGGCTGCGGACGCCAGCGCCGAGGATCACCTGGGGGATGGTCAAGACCCTTTGCAGTGAGGCCCAGGGCGCCCTCCGACGCAAGGAGAGGGAGCCGACACCGGAGAACTTCGTAGCAGCAGTCTTCACCCAGATTGATGCCAACACCGTGATCTTCACCATCATCCTGACCCTCTCCCTGCTTCTGGGGGGAGGCGCTCAGGCCGCCTCGTTGGAGGCCAACGACCTAGTGCCCGGCGGAGACCTCTCTGCACGGATGCAGTACAACATTTGGGAAAGGTTGGCGGGCTTCGTCAACCAGTCCGATTTTTGCCTGAGACAGGACATTGGTTCTGCCTCGATCTTGAGCACCTGCCTCATCCCAGTGTGCCATTCTCCAGGCGCATACCCCAGGGATGGGGATTGGCTTGTGAAGAGGATTTTCAGTCCGTATAACCCAGCGGCTTCTTCAGAATATGATCGCTGGGAGATGCGGCTGACCATGACTTTGCCGGCTGATGCAGCCACCCTCCACACTCCTCGGGTGGCGGTCAGCCCGAACTCTACCTGCGGACGGATGTACGGATGCGCTTCAGCTGGTCGAACCCGGCGCCGCTGCCTCAACGTTGGCAGTGGCAATTGGACTTGCAATAACCCAGTACCACTTGGCACCATGTATGCTCATGTTACCCTACCATCTGGTTGGTTCTTTACATGCAACCAGTATACATGGAACTACATTCCTGCAAATATTTCAGACTCTATATGCTGTATCAGTCGTTTGACATTGTTACTCCCTACTAAGGATATGGTCACCCCAAGCACAAATGTCACAAATGTTGATGTTCCCTCACTCATACGGCACACTCGCACCACCCAGTTAGACAGCTCATGTGAGAGCAGCTTTAGAGTAATGAGCCCTGCCGAATATCTCTCTTTGGCAGTCAGCATCTTTGGCGTGCCGGGCTTAGCCGTCGGCAACGCAAAGAGGATTGGTCGCCTGGCTTGCGGTTTAGCAAAAGCCATCAATCACACCTCCTCAGCGATAGTGCTCCTGAATCAAGAGCAGGCAGAGCTTCGCCATGCCATTCTTGACAATAGAGCTGCTATCGACTACCTCTTATTGCTGCACCACCTGGGTTGCGAATCCTTTCATGGTATGTGTTGCTTCAACCTTACTGACAACTCCCGAAAAATCCAGAGCCAGCTCACAGACCTCCACACCATAGTCCAGGGCATCAGAGAAGGGTCTGCATGGGGAACTTGGTGGAGTTCATTGTGGAACTGGATGTGGTCGTGGATTCCGTGGGGGTGGCTTCAAACGGTACTTAAAGAGGTCGTGGGGGTGATTATACTAGGCATAGCACTCTGCTGCTTTGCACAATGTATTCCCTCGCTGATATCAAGGTGCCGCTCCAAGAAGGAACCCCGAAGCGTCATCCCCGCTCATCAGCTGGTACCTCTCTTGCGCAGAGTCGCCGGTCAGGCTCTGAAGAAAAATTAAAAGGGGAGATGTGGATTCCGCGTGCCCAGTTGGCACGCATGGCCTCTGGCAGAGGTTAAACCTAGCGAGCACGCTCCTGGCCCCTGGCCCTTGCCAGTGGAGAGAAATTAGGGGGGGTGGATAAATGATAGGGTTTGATTCACCCAATTCCTTGACCTGACCAGCGGACCTGCTGAGAGACCGAATATGTTACCCATTAGAGTAATCCCTCATCTCCGAGCTTCAGTCTTATCCCAGAGGCAAACAGGAGTCATGATTGCCTTAGTCTAAGTCTTGAACAATGGTGTTTTCCCAGTCAATGTTTGCCCGCACTAATTAACTTCCCCAAGAGAGATTCCCAGTTAACCTGAGTAAATAGGTGATGTGATCTAATGTCGGGTGACGGTTTTTTCTACCTTGCCTTCTGATCTATAAAAGGTGATGTCTTTTCCTCAATAAACTACTGATCTTATCCTCCTCCATACTGCCTCGTATCGTTCCTTGATCAGTCTCCTCCGGGACCCCCGGCCCTTAGCGGCCCCGATTCCTACAATAGCCAAAGAGCCAGTACTGTCTGTGTCTGCAGACGTTTCCATGGACATGTGGCAGGCATGACTAAACACCGGAGTGCATGAAATACTGTTTGCCTTCTCACTGAAGCATTACCTATTTATCTACTTGCAATTTCTTGCTTTCAAACTGCTAGGTTTGCAGGGGCTGGGACAGAGACGGAAGCTCACTCCCTTGTGAAGCACTCAGGTCTCAAACAGCTGAACTGCCGACCTTCCAGTCGTCAAGTTTGGCGCCTTAAGCACTAAACCACTGCAGATCCTCCTTTCCTCCAAAGAGTTCTGCATTATATGATTATTATGGTCATAGGAAGTAAATTTTCTGGATTCAACTAGAAGAACATCTTCTTGGTGCTTATACCATCTATAATACAACACAATTGTGAGTATGAGGTGAGAGAGAAATGGTTTAAATCTTCTTCCCTTCCTTTTATCTTCCTGGATTTTTGGAGTAGGGGCATATAATAAATAAGCAGAATAATGCATAATGTTCCTAAGATAACCCTCTGAGCTAGCCTAAGGCCCGACAAAGTGGCTGGCCCAGGATTTTGTGGCTGAGCACAGATTTAAATGCTGATTCTCTAGTCTTAGTAACAATATACCACCTATTGTACCACAGTGTTTCCTCTTATTCTTCTTTCTCTTCCAGATAATAGATTTACAATGTTTTCTTTTAAAAACTAGCCGTGTTAGTTGGTTTCAGCATGTTGGCAAAGGAAAAGGTGGGTCAAAAGCATCTTTTAAAGTATTATGATATTTTATTGCCTCCCATACTTTTCTTTTGACAACACATTGGCAAAAAGTATGCTTTAACACAGGGGTGGCCAAACTACAGCCTGCGGGCCAGCCCCGTCCCATGGCACCATTTCATGTTGCCCACAACACCTGCAATGCTACCGGAAGTGGAAATGGGCGCATTTACGACAGCCATAAAACATGCCCACACAAGTGTAAAAATGCCTGCACCTACTGTAAATGCTGCCGCAAATGCACATGCGGCTATCGTAAATGCGTTTTTAAAAAAATATTTTTAATTGAATTTTTCTAACATATACAAAACAAAACAGAACATAGAATAAAAAGTATATCAACAAAACTAAAATACAAAATTGTAAAAAGAAGAAAGAAAGCCTATCCTAATACATTTTTTCATCTATCTTTATAATTTCAAATACAATAAAACCACCTTACACTTAATCACATTAAACAACTCAATAGTTTTCTGGATAGGGAACAACACAAAAACAAAATTATGTTGCACCCCAATTTTATACATTGCCCTGGAGAACTCAGAGTACCACAATATTTTACCTCCAAAAACTACTTTGGTCTATTTCTTTCACCTCCCTCCATTGCATGATCCACAAATGGCTTCCAGATATTCCAAAATCTATTTTCTTTCAGATTACCCCTTTTTACTTTTATTCCCCAAGTCAATTTATCATTCAATCCTAAATTCTACATTTCTTTATACCATTCTTCAGTCGATATAATTACATCATTTTTCCAATTTCTAGCAATACATTGTCTACCCGTTGTAAGCATTATTTCTAATAATTCTCTCTCATCCTTATTTGAACAAATACATTCCACATTTGTCAGCATGGTGTGCTACCCGGCCCCAATTTGATTCTTTTACCCATTATCTCACCCATTTCTTTTTCAATTCTTTTCCAAAAATCATTTACCACATTACAACTCCACCACATATATTCATATGTTCCTATTGTATCTTTACATCTCCAACACATTCTATCCTTTTTATTATCAATTTGGTATACCCTCACTGGGGTCAGGTACCACCTCCATAACATTTTATAGTTATGCTCCTTTATTCTTTTTTTAAATATTTTTTTTATTGATTAATTTTCAAAAAAAATACAAACATATATATAATATGACATAACAAAAATACATAAGCTTCGTAAAAAATAATCGCATAAATGATAATTGCATTAATGTCTGTTATAATACACATACCATTTAATAAATGCATTAAAAATTAACACAGCGCCAATAACCAATTCATAAAACCTTCCCACAGTACTATAACTTATTTGCAACTATCAACTTTTAATTTTCAACTACACATCACCCAGTGTTTATTTACAATGCCCCGGAGAGTTCGGTCTCAATGTTATCTCCAAAAACTACTCTGAGATGGTACAGGTCTGCTATATTCCATACCCATAAGGGAGTGATCAACAAAGGGCTTCCAGATATTCCAAAATCTATTTGCCTTCAGTTTATCTCTTTTTACTTTTATCTCCCATGTCAATTTATCATTCAATGCTAGATTCCACATTTCCTTATACCACTCCCCCAATTGTATAGTAACATCATTTTTCCAATTTCTAGCAATACATTGTCTACCCGTGGTTAACATAATTTCTAATAACTCTTTTCCCTCCTTATTTTCCCTCCACATTCATTAACATAATGGTACCTGACACCAGTTTGATTTTCTTACCCATTATTTCCCCTGCCTCGTTTTCTATTCTTTTCCAAAAATCATTTATCATTTTACAGCTCCACCACATATGTTCGTAGGTTCCAACAGTCTCTTTACATCTCCAACATAAATTATCCCTTTTATTATCAATCTGATGTAACCTTTGTGGTGTCAAGTACCATTGCCACAGCATTTTATAATTATGTTCCTTAATTCTTACTGACATAGTTCTCATTATCCTCTTTTTCCACTTATTTCTCCATTCATCATTGCCTAGCTTTATATTCAAATCCTGTTCCCACTTCAATTTCAAATCTTCCTGTGGATCACTCCCCTTATTTATTAAAACATAGAGTTTGCTTACTAGACCCTTAATGCTCTTATCTCCTTTTCGAATTTTCAAAACCAATTCTTCAAAATCCGTCATTTCCCTATCTATACATAATTCTCTTCCATATTTTTTATTCCAATTATTAACCTTCAGTTTCTGAAACCAGTCCAATTTTAACTGCACAAACAATTGTTCTTTCTTGGTTTCATCTCGACAACTTCTTAACCATTCTTTCACCAGAGAAACTTCATTTTTATCCAATATTTCCTTTATTTTTTATCTATTTTTATCGGAAAACACACCATATCTGCCAGTTCCAAAATTGGAGAGGCACCCGGAGCCAAATCCTTCTTTAATTTTTTCCACATATTCATGAGTCCCCTCATCATAATATTACTAGAAACTGTCATTTTAACTTTATCCCCTAAAAAGATCATTTTACCAATTTTCCTATAATCATTCATCTCAATCTCCTCCCAAATTGCTTTTCCCCTCGCCAAAATCTTCACAACATTCTTAATTTGAAATGCCCGGTAATACGCTAACAAATTTGGCATTCCCAAACCCCCTTCTTTCTGAGGCAGGTACCAGAATTTCTTTGGCAATCTAGATTTTTTACCCCCGTTACAAAAATTATTAAACATTTTTTGAAACTCACTAATCTCCTTTTCCTTCAATTGGATTGCAAGTGCATCAAATAAAAATTTAATCCTCGGCAACAACATCATTTTGCACATTGCAATTCTCCCAAACCATGACAACTTCAACTTTTGAAAACTCTGTATTTTAATCTTAAATTCTGCCTTCAGGCTGTCGTAGTTCAATCTTTTGAGTTCTTCCACTTTATTTGAAATAATTATCCCCAAATATTTCAAATTATCTTTAATTTGTATTTTAGATAGCCCCTCCTTCTCCTCTTCCCCCATATTACACAACATCATTTCCGATTTGTCCCAATTTATCATCAACCCTGTTATAGCCTCAAAATCCTCGATTTGTGCTTTAATCCTATCCATTGCCCCCTCCGGATGCTTCACCATTAATAATGTATCATCTGCATACATACTTACTTTATTACCCATTATCCCTTCTATACTTAAATCCTCCCTTATATTTTTAGCCAAGATTTCCATTGCCATGATGAACAAGATAGGGGACAAGGGACAACCCTGTCTAGTACCAGCCTCCAGCTTTACCTCATCTGTAACCTCATCATTAACTCTAATCCTAGCAAACCCTTTCTGATATAACAAATCAATTACCCTTCTAAATCTATCTAACTATTTCCTTGATCGAAGACCATTGTAGCGAATCAAATGCCTTAAAAATATCTAAAGATATTAACCCCACCTTTTCCTTCGTTTGATTAACGTTGTCAATTAGATCTAACACCCTCCTAGTCAAATCAGCCATGTGCCTTCCTTTTAAAAAACCTACTTGATCAACATTTATATATTCTCCCATAAATTTATTTAAACGATTAGCCAATATTGATGTGAAGATTTTGGCATCTTGATTTATAAGAGAGATTGGTCTATAGGATTCCACTTTTTCCAAATTTTTCCCCACTTTTGGCAGCAGAACGATAATAGTGCTATACCACGAAGTCGGTATTTGTCCACCATCTAAAATGTAATTATATAACTTTACCAACTTTGGCACCACAACATCTTTGAATTCCTTATAAAACTCGGATGAGAGTCCATCATCTCCCGGAGCTTTCCCCAGCTTCAGATCGCTGATTCCTTCCTTCACCTCTTTCTCTGAAACTTGTTCTTCCATTTTGTCCCGATGATCCTGCTTTATTCCACTCGCTAATTGCCTTTCCAAAATCCCTTTAAGCTTCTCCACATCTATCTCTTTTTTTGCATATAATGCTTGATAAAAATCCTTCACAATTTTGCATTTATCTCTAGCTTTATTACACCTTATTCCTTGTTTGTTGACCAAAACCCCAATTTCCCTTTTTTCCTTTTTAACTTTGGCCGCTCTTGCTAGTAATCTTGGATTCTTATTGCGAAATTCAAACTACTCTCTTTTTAGATATATCAGATCTCTTTTTACTTTTTCTATATCCTTACCCAATAACTCTGCCTTCAATCTTTGTAATTTAGCAAAGATTTTTTATCCTTGTTTTTTGAATGTTCTTCCTGTAGTTGTTTTATTTCCTTTTCTTTTTCCTCCTGTGATGCCTTATACAATCTGTATTTGTTACTTGCTAACTTTATACTTTCTCCTCTAAACACCGACTTCATGGCATCCCAAACCACATTAAAATTTACCTCCCCATTATCGTTCCACTGCCAACTTTCCATCCAACTTCCCATAATTTGATCTTTACATTTTTGGTCTTTGAATAGATTGGTATCATATCTCCAACTTCTTCCTCTCCTACTATCCTTTCATATCCTCAGTTCCAAAAACACTTTAGCATGATCTGATTCCTTAAAAATTCCTACTTCAATACCCTCGATACTTTTAACCAAATTTTCCGTTAAAAATACGTAATCTATTCTGGAATAGGACCCATGAACATGTGAAAAATAAGAATATACCCTTTCCGACCCCTAAACCTCTCTCCAAGAATCCTTCAGCCCCAGCGCAACCATCCAGTTGTCGAGAACATTCCCTTTCATACCTGCTCCACACCTTGCTAAGTTCGTACAATCTAAATTTGACCTAATCAATTTAAAATCTCCAGCCACAATCATCTGCCACTTTTTCTAAAACCACAATTTTACGAACTTTTTCTAAAAATTCCACTTGATGTTCATTTGGAGCATAAATATTCACCAAAAGTATTTCCTCATCATCAATTTTCCCTCTCACTATCAAATACCTGCCCTCCTGATCCACAATACTTTTTGTTATCTCAAATCCTAATCTCTTAGAAATCAAAGTTGCGACTCCTCTCGCTTTTGAAGTGCCAAACGCCATTTCATAGTGTTGCATCCACCCCAAAAAAATCTTATTTGTATCCTTTGACTTTTGATGCGTTTCCTGTAAGAACACTATATCGGGTCTACCCTTCTTCAATGCCAACTGTAAGCTCCGCCTCTTAAGAACGGAACCTGTACCTTTTACATTCCAGGTTAATACCTTGATACTACTCATAATCTGTTACCATTTCACCTTCTCTAATTTCCAAACTCTCCATTAGGCGTGCTACCACCAACCCCCTACCCTCAAAAAGAAAAAATATACAAAAACACACAATATCGCTCTCCCCACTTTCTCCAAAAAAAAGCCGCCTTCGATATCCAAAGAGGGGAGAGGGGGAACATGGAAGATGTGCGTAGGAGTTAATGCATCGCGCCACCACATCTTTCTACAATCTTAGATATAAAGAATTGTTGCATCAGCACTTATTGCTCACTGCTTCTTTCTTGCCTCCTCCTCCACCATGATCAATGACAACTCCTCCTCTCTCCCCTGCTGTGCCCCACCCGTAGCACCACCAGCATCCGCCCCCTCATAATCTCTTCTTATGGCCCCCGAATCCAGCAAATCTTTTCTAAGAGTTAGCCACTCCTCCGAACCCGCTTTAACCAAATCAAGCAGAGACAAATACTCCAATGGGTCGGTCCTCTCATCAATAACTTGCCTTCCTTTTTTTTAAAAAACAACGCAATTGCTGTGGAAATCTCCAATTGTACCTTACACCTTTAGTCATCAACAGTTTGGTTACCGGTTTCATCTTATACCTCCAAGCTCTTTCCTTAATAGAAATATCGTTATACACTTCCACGTCAAAACCATCAATTTTCAGGGCGCCCGAACCTGCTTGTTTTTAAAAAGCCATTACTCTAAGTTTGTCACCCCAATTTGCAAATTACCCAAAACATTTCTTTGGACCACTTTCCCTCTTCTTGAGCCCACCCTGTATGCACTCACAATGTCTTCCTGTACAAATTCCTTTCCCATACTTAAATTGTTTAACCACTGGACCACCCTCTCTCTTAAGAGGTCTGGTGTCTGTTCAACCACGTGACGTATAACAATATTCTGTTTTCTCATCATATCTTCCATAGCATCAATCCTTTTTTCCTGTTCCTCCATTTTCACTTTATTCTCCCTCACCCCCTCCTGAGTCCCCTTTATTTCATTTCTCATAACCTTCACCTCATTTTGAACCAACTTCACATTTCCTTCTATTTTTTGCAAATTTAATTCTACTTTTTTTTGTTAAATCCATAACAGATGATACCACCTTATCTTGCTTTTTCAACATTTCATTTCTGTCCTTCACTCTTCCATCTTCCATCTTTTCCATCTTCTGAAACAATTTACCAATTTCCACCATAATTTGGGTTTGATCATAAGGTTCAGGTGGTGGTGATGACGACTGAGGGACCTCTTCCATTGGTAGTTTTTCCTTTCTCTTTGATTTCACCACAGGCTCCTCCTCCTTTGCTTTTTCTCTTGTGCCCTTATCCATGATGACGTCCACTGAAAGTTCTAATGCTGCAATGCACTATATAGTTATTAAACACTCCAATTAAGCTTGGTCCAATGCAGCCAAAGCTGCCAGCAGTCCTTTGAATATAGTATAACCTAGTTAACCTAGTTAATGGAGAAGAGCCAGCAAATCAATTGTTGTAATCCACAAGAAGCAGGAAGCAGGAACCAAACAAGTATTTGTAAGCCAACGGAGCCAACCACCAAAATCAGCCACTAAACATGCCCAGTATTTTCAGGGAGCAAATGCCCCAATATATCCACTTGTATCAGCTCAGCAGGGGAGAGAAAGAGAAAGGAGAAAAATTCCGAAGAAAAAATTAAAAGCTATAATCCACAGAGCGAAGGAGTAAAAAAGAAAAAAGTAAATCCACTCTTAGGGCAAACGAAACAAAAGCCCTTTTTCCAGCATCTGCGACGGCTTCAGGCTTCAAGGGTGAAGCCCCTCCTCCTTCTTCTTCCCCAACTCGGCAAACTTAAAAAAAAAAGAACCACTCTTCTTTACTTCAGCCTCGGCTTCAAAATGCTGAGATGACTAGCGCCCCAAAGCCAAACACTTTTCTTCAATAGCCACTTCCACACACCTCAAATCAATCTGCAGCTCCCCTGGGTCTCTCAAAAGCCATTGTCCAGAAAACAAACTCGATTTCCAGGATCGCCGCCATTATCTCCTAGTACAACGCCCCTCTATTCTCTTCTGCAGACTCTTGCCACCTCCAATCACTTCAGGGCAAAACAATCCGCTGCCACCTCAAGCTCCCATCAATATATATATATCAGTTGTTTAACTCACTTTCTTGCTGGTGCCACTTTTATCGGTTCACCACCGTCTCGCCAGTCCCATTCTCAGCTCCTCGGTCAGGAGAAACTGCGGCTTCCGTTGCTTCCTCTCCCGCCGAGGATACCTCCCGAACTTTGACCGCCCTGCAACAGCTTTTCCCACCAGGCAAGGAGGAGACTTATCGCCACCAAAATACCTCAGTAATTTGCCTCGTTAATTCCTTATTCTCTTCAATTACCACATTGATAAGCGCAAGCGCATAAATCAAGATGTTACTCACCGGCCATCTTAGCCACGCCCCCATGCTCCTTTATTCTAACTGATGTAGTTCTCATTATTCTCTTTTTCCATTTATTTTTCCATATATCATTATCTATCTTTATTTTCAAATCATCTTCCCAAATTAATTTCAAATCCTCTTGTGGATCACCCTCCTTATTCAACAATGTATACAATTTGCTGACTAAACCCTTAGTATTTTTAACTCCCTTCCTAATTTTTAGAACCAAATCCTCAAATAAGAAGTTAATTCTAGGTAACAACAACATTTTAGTAAGTGCTATTCTCCCGAACCATGACAGTTTCAGTTTTTGAAAAGTTAGTATTCTATTTTTGATTTCCATTTTCAAACTGTCATAATTCAATCTTTTAAGTTCTTCCAATTTATTAGATATAACTATTCCCAAATATTTCAACTTATCTTTAATTTGAATATTACCCGTTCCCATTATCTTCTTCCTGTCTTCTTCTCCTATATTACAAAGCATCATTTCCGATTTATCCCAGTTTATCTTCAGACCTGTAATATCTTCAAAATCCTTTAATTGATCCCTAATTCTATCCATTACCCTCTCAGGATGTTTTACAATTATCATGGTGTCATCTGCATACATACTTATTTTATTTTCCAAATTTCCCTCTATTTTTCTTTCCTCTCTTATAGCTTTTGCTAACATCTCCATTGCCATGATAAACAAAATTGGTGATAGAGGACAACCCTGTCTCGTACCCGCCTCCAGTTTTATCTCTTCAGTAACCTCATCGTTTACTTTAACAGTACCAATTCCTTGATGATATAGTTGATCAATCACTCTTCTAAATTTGTCACCAAATCCATAACATTTAATTATTTCTTTAATTGAGATCCATTGTAACGAGTCAAATGCTTTAAAAATGTCCAATGATATTAATCCCACTTTTTCTTTTGTTTGACTCACAATGTCTATCAAATCTACTACTCTTCTAGTCAAATCTGCCATGTGTCGCCCCTTCAAAAACCCACTTGATCTACATTTATATAATTACCCATACAATTGTTTAAACGGTTAGCTAATATTGCTGTGAAAATCTTGGCATCTTGGTTTATCAGTGAGATTGGTCTATAAGATTCTACTTTTTCTAAGTCTTTTCCAGGTTTTTGCAATAGAACAATTGTGGTCCTATACCATGAAGTCAGAATTTGGCCACCATCCAATACATAATTGTATAATTTTACCAGCTTTGGTGCAACTATATCTTTAAATTCCTTATAAAAGTCAGCAGGCAATCCATCTTCACCAGGGGCTTTCCTCAACTTTAAGCCCACAATTACATCTCTTACTTCCTTTTCAGACACTTGATCTTCCATTCTATCTTTGTGTTCCTGTTTTATTCCACCAACTATTTGCTTCTCTAGTTGCTTTTTAAGCTTTTCCTCATCTATTTCTTTTCTTGCATATAAGGCTTGATAAAATTCCTTCACAATCTTACATTTATCCTTAGTCTTATTGCATCTTACCCCTTGTTTATCTATCAGGACCCCAATTTCCCTTTTTTCCCTCTTGTCTTTCGCTGCTTTTGCTAGTAATTTCGAATTTTTATTACTATATTCAAAATACTCTCTTTTTAGGTAGACCAAGTCTCTTTTTATCTTTTCTATATCTTTACCTACCATTTCAGTCTTCAATCTTTGTAAATTTGCGAAAACCTTATTATCCTTCATCTTTGCATGCTCCTCCTGTAGTTGCTTTATCTCCTTTTCAGCTTTATCTTGTGCTAACTTATGCCTTTTGTATCTATTACTTGCCATCTTAATGCATTCCCCTCTAAAGACTGACTTCATGGCATCCCATATTAAAGTTTACCTCATCATTATCATTCAATTGCCAAATTTCCTTCCAATTCTCCATAATTTGAACCTTACTCTTTTGGTCTTTAAATAAATTGACCTCGTATTTCCAACTCCTTCTCGTTCTACTATCACTCTGTATTCTCAATTCCAAAATTACTTTAGCATGGTCAGACTCCTTAAAAATTCCAATTTCCATCTCTTCCAAGTTTTTGACCATATCTTCCGTTACAAATACATAATCTATTCTAGAGTATGAGTTATGGACATGTGAGAAATAAGAATATACCCTTTCTAACCCCTTAAGTTCTCTCCAAGAATCCTTCAAACCTAATACCGCCATCCAATTGTCCAAAATCTGCCCTTTAATTCCTTTTCCGCATCTTGATACATTGGTACAATCCAAATTTGATCTTACTAAATTAAAATCTCCGGCCACAATCATCCTTGTTGTTTGTTCTTTTACCAAAATTTTACGCATTTTCCCCCAAAAATTCAGATTGATGTTCATTTGGGGCATATATATTTACCAGAGTTACTTCATCATCATCTATTTTCCCTTTTACTATCAGATATCTACCTTCTGGATCCGCAATTGAACTTATCCCGAACCCCAACCTAGTCGAAATTAAGATTGCGACCCCTCTAGCCTTTGATGTGCCATATGATTTCTCATAGTGTTGCATCCATCCTAAAAAAAATTTGTTTGCATCTTGGGATTTTTGGTGGGTTTCCTGCAAAAAAATTATATCCGGCCTATCTTTCCTTAGAGCTGATTCTAATCTCCTCCTCTTAATCAAAGATCCTGTACCCTTTACATTCCATGTTAACACTTTAATAGTTCTCATGTTTTATTACTTTACCACCATTTCCACTACTTCCGAGTCCTCCAATAGGCGTGCTACCCATTAACCCACAACAATCAAAACAATAACAAAAAAAGGTAAAACAAAAAACATTCATTACTACCCTTCCCACTTTCCTCAACAAAAAGTCACCTTCATCCTCCAAAGGGGGGAGGGGGGAACATGCAAAATGTGTGTGATAGTTACCGCTCTAGCTCACCATCCAAATTTCTTAATTACATAATTTAATCCTTTGAGCTATTACTCAAACCTTCCTCCACCACAATCAATGACAGCTCACCCTCTGCTAAATCCGGTTGTTCTCCTCCTGCGGCACCACCTTCATCCGCTCCACCATATTCTCTTCTTATACCTCCCGACTCCAACAGATCTTTCCTTAATTCCAACCATTCATTTGAACCCGCCTTGACCAGATCAATTAAACTCAAAAATTCCAGTGCAACCGTCTCTACATCAATCACCTGCATTTTTTTTATCATGCAAGAATCTTAGCTGTTGAGGAAATCGCCAATTATATTTTATCCCTTTTTTTCATCAAAAATTTTGTGACAGGTTTTATTTTATATCTCCAACCACGTTCGTTCATCGAAATGTCATTATATACCTCCACATCACTCCCATCAATTTTCAGAGCGCCAGAACCAGCTTGTTTTTTAAAAAGCCATTACCCTCAACTTATCCCCCCCCCCCCAATTTGCAAATTTTACCAAAACATTTCTTTGAAGAACTTTGCCCCTTTCTTGGTCCCATTCTATAAGCACTTACAATGTCTTCATTAACAAAATCTTTACCCATTTTCAGACTATTTAGCCAATCAACTAAGCTGTCTGGCGTTCTTAGTACCATATGGCGAATCACAATATCTTGTTTTCTCATCATTTCTTTCATAACATCTATCCTTTTTTCATGCACATCCACCTTCTTCTTAGTCTCCGTCACTCCCTCCTTGAACCTCTTTTATTTTCCCTTGCATCCCTTTAATTTCACCTTGCATTGACTTAACACTTCCCTCAACTTTTTGAAGACTCGAATCCACTTTTTTAGTAAAATCAAAAAACATTGAAGCCAATTTATTCTGTCTCCCCAAAATTTCCCTTTTATCCTTCACCCTTGCCTTTTCCATGCCTTCAAATTTCTGAAACAATTTACCAAATTCAGCCATTATTTGACTCTGGTCAAATGCTGTTGGTTCAGGAGATGATGATGATGATGATGTTGATAATGTAGATGGTGTTGCCTCTGCAGCTGCTGGCTTATCTTTCTTCTTAGCTTTCACCACCGGCTCCTCCTCTTTTCCTTTTCCCCTTGTGATCTTATTCATGGTAATGTCACATAAAAGTTTCAATGCTGCAACACTTTTAGCTCTCTGAGGCCTCTCTCCTTTATACTGATCCAGCGCTTAAACACTCCAACCCCCCTCTTCTGTTAAGACTTCAGAATTCACTCTAAACAAGCCCCCCAAAACAAGAGCTTGATAATTTAGCCAAACCAGATGTTTTATATCAAAAAGTCCCAAATATCAAAAATCAGGGAAGAAAATGTAAGCCCTTAACAAACAAATCAAAACTCCAACCGAATCCATTAGTCTCCTTTATGACAGCCGCGGACGCATTTTACAGCAGCACTTCTGGCGGGAGGAACCACATGATCAGCACGCTCAGCTATCCAGGGTGTGTGGTCAGGCCTGCGGCATGAAAAGTTTGGGAACCCCTACTTTAGAATAATATAGGTGAACAGTGGGGCAAAGGGTCCATGGGTTACCCTCCAGTTTTATGTGGTATCATTGAGAGCAACATATCTAAGACCTATTGATCTTGGTCAGTTGTGTGTCTTGGAAATATGTTAGCTTTTATGAGATCTTTGGTGTATGAAAACCAAGACACAGGACACAGCCTCGGGCTGGGTTAACTCAGGTTTATTGCATGGTGGTCAGAGGGAACATGAGGTAATGGCGGATCAATAGCTCTTTATATACAGTGGTAACACATTTGAACGTGGTTCCATGATAGCCCATTGGCTACTGTCTGCGTGACGTCATTGCTGGTCACGCCCTTCTTGTCCAGGTGTAGGTGGTGGCGGGAAAACTTCCCGCGCTGTTGCCTTTGATGAGTTTGGACCAAGAGAGCTTGGACGCTCGCTGCTGCCAGCTGGTGGTCATTAGCTCGCGTCCTATTACAGGGTTTATGTGATACAGCTGAAGGTTACATTGTTGCCCATAGGCAAGGTTACATTGGTTCAGATACATTGTTATCCATGTGGAGGATCAAACCATTAGGACACAACATCCCTCCCCCCTAGGATGAGACGAAGTCTCGAAACCACACTCCCCCCCTAAGATGAGACGAAGTCTCTCAGCCAAGATGGCTTATTTCGAACACGCTGGGGTCTCGGTGCGGGCTGCCTTCCCCCTGGTTTGCTACCTTCTCTTTGTCCCCTGGTTTCCTGCCCTGTAATTGGAGAGGGAGACTCGTTAGTGACTTGCCGCGGCTCCGCGGCGTTGTTGGGAGGTGTGTGCTTTATTGGGGAAGAACCGGGGGCACTGGGGGCTAACGAAAAACCCCTCTTCTCGCTTGGACGGGTGGGGGAACACTCCCGAAACCCCCCCCGGCTCTCAAAATCAAAATCAGAATTAAATTCGGGGGCAGCGGTCGCGAACTCCTCTCCCCCTTCCCCAGCCTCTGATAGAGCT
This sequence comes from Bradypodion ventrale, assembly GCA_035047345.1. Taxonomy (NCBI): domain Eukaryota; kingdom Metazoa; phylum Chordata; class Lepidosauria; order Squamata; family Chamaeleonidae; genus Bradypodion; species Bradypodion ventrale. The sequence goes on from JAWDJE010000008.1 coordinate 37,582,715, forward strand.
GGCGTATCAAAAGGGTATGAGTCGGGGCCGCTGCTTTCCCCCCTTGCTTGGGACCGTTGTCCGTTGCTGTCCCCCCCTTGGGCTAAACGGGTGGGGGAGAACCCTAACGCTGAGTCCTGTCGCTGAGCTCCACTGACCGGCCCCCCACTCACTCGGTGCCTAAGTTGGTCCGCGTGCCTCCTCCAGAGGAGACCCGTGCTAGTCTCGACCCGGTACGACACTGGCCCCGTCCGTTCCACAACCGTCCCTGGTACCCAGGCTGGACCTGCGCTGGCGTAGTTCCTGCAGTGAACAGGATCGCCGGCGGCGAAACCTTTCGAGACTGCCAGCCCTATGTTTTTTCCTTTGTCCTCGACTCTCGTCGGGTCTAGCCTGGACAGGATCGTGGTCAGTTTGCGCCGCATCAGCAGCTCTGCCGGCGAGTAACCTGACGCTAAGGGGGTCACCCTATACGCTAACAAAAACTGACATACTTGGTGATTTAGGTCCCCCGGGCCCATGCGCCGCAGCGCATCCTTTGTCGTTCGCACCAGCCGTTCCACTTGGCCATTCGTGGCGGGGTGAAACGGCGCGGATGTGACATGCCGAATGGCGTTTGCCTCCATGAATGCCTTGAATTCAGCGGAGGTGAAACAACTAGCGTTATCGCTGACTAAAGTGTCGGGTAAACCGAACGTGGAAAAGACTCTCCTTAGCTGGCTAATTGTAGTGGCGGAGGACGTACTCTTTACTGGGATAACCTCCAACCACTTGGAGAATGCATCCACCACCAGGAGAAACATTGTTCCTCGGAATGGGCCAGCGAAGTCTACGTGCACCCTGGACCATGGCCCCCTTGCTGTGTCCCATTCCCTATGCGGAAGACGGGCCGCCTCTGGTCGGGAGCCCTGGCATGCCTCACAAGTGCCGACCATGTGCTCAATGTCCGCGTCCAGCTGTGGCCACCAGAAGTAGCTCCGGGCCAGCGCCTTGGACCGGACGATGCCGGGGTGGCTGACGTGCAGCAGTTCGAGTACCCTCGGTCGCAGGGACGTAGGAATCACCACCCGTTGGCCCCACAAAAGGCAGCCCCTCTCTAGGGACAACTCTATTTTTTTTCGAAAAAATGGGTCGAATTCCGTACCTGGGGATGACGCCGGCCACCCCTTCTGTACCCATGAGCTAACTTTCTCTAGCGTTCTGTCCTTACCTGTGGCCCTGGCAATGTCGGCTGGTACTATTGGGGGCGAGTCTAAAACCTCTATTAACAAAACCTGGTGATCTCTTTCTGCCCTTTCCTTTTGGACGCCCGACAAGGGCAAAGGAGACCTCGAGAGTGCGTCGGCATGGCTGATCTCCTTCCCGGGCCGGTATTCCAGCTCATGCTGGTATGCGTTGAGAAAAATAGCCCACCGCAGCATTCTTGGGGACAGGATCTGTGGTGTGGGCTTACTTGCAGTGAAAATTCCTAATAGGGGCTTGTGGTCAGTCACGATTTTGAACGGCCGACCATACAGAAAATCGTGAAATTTTTTGGTTCCCGCTACTATCGCTAGTGCCTCCCTGTCGGTCTGTGCGTAATTACGCTCTGCTTGGGACAGGGACCTTGAATAAAATGCTATCGGGGCTTCCCTTCCGTCGTCCAACACGTGGCAAAGCACCGCCCCCACCCCCACCGGGGATGCGTCACAGACTAAGACCACTGGCCGTTTGGGATCGAAATGCGTTAGGATTGCCTCGGATGTTAGGAGTTGCTTCAACTCTTTGAACGCCCTCTCTTGCTCATCACCCCACACCCATGTTTCCTCCTTTTTTAGCAACCGATGGAGTGGCTCGGCCACGGACGCCTTCCGTGGAAGGAAGGTATGGTAAAAATTGAGGAGCCCCAGAAATGACTGTAGCTCGGTTTTGGATGTGGGGCGAGGGGCATTCTTGATGGCAGCTACTTTGGATTTGGATGGCTTAATACCCTCTGGCGTGACTCGAAACCCTAGAAACTCAACCTCAGTTTCGAAGAAGACACATTTGTCTTTTCTCAGTCGTAGCCCCGCTTTCTCGAAGACAGTCAGAACTTTATCCAATCTCTTTGCCAGTTCGGCCTCACTCCCCCCTGTTATCAACACGTCATCAAAATAAGGCAACACCCCCTCCAGCCCCTTCAGGAGGCGTTCCACAAGCGACTGAAAAAGGCCGGGTGCCGAGGTCACGCCGAACTGTAAACGCGACACCTGGAACGCTCCTTTATGTGTGACTATCGTTTGTGCCGCGGCCGTGGCGGGAGTTACAGGGAGTTGCTGATAAGCTTGAGCCAAATCGAGTTTGGCGAAACACTTTCCCCCATTCAGCCTGGCCAGCAGGTGGCTGACCACCGGCACCGGGTATGCATTAGGGCGGATCGCCTTGTTAATTGTACACTTATAATCAGCGCAAATGCGCACCTCCCCGTTAGCCTTCAGAGCGGTTACAATTGGAGTTTCCCACTCCGCGGAATCAACAGGAATAAGAATCCCCTGGCCCACCAGTTTGTCCAGTTCCGCCTCTATTTTGTCCTTTAGTGCGAACGGCACCCTGCGCGGTTTGAGTCTTATCGGGCGGACCTCCGGGTCTAGGTCGAAGGCCACAGGGGGTCCCTTGAACTTTCCAAGTCCTTTTTTAAAAACGGCGGGATGCGCGTCGCACACCGCTTGTATCGGGTCCACCCCCACGGTATGCACTCCCCCTATGAACAAACCTAAGGGCTGAAACCACTGCGTCCCTAGGAGGCTACAACTACCCCCCTTAAGGACAACTAGGGGCAGTTCCGCAGAATGTCTCTTAAAACTGACCCGAAATTTCCCGACCCCCAACACTGGAATGCTGTTCCCCTGTACATCTCGTAGCGTGGACCTCAACGTTTTAAGCTTGGGTCGCACGTGGGGGTCGATTTTCAAGAACTCTTTCTGGGGAATTATAGAATAGGAGGACCCCGAGTCAATTTCCATCCTGATAGGGGCCCCTTGTACTAGTACCTCAACGAAGTAATGGGACTGTCCCGCGGACACGCTGAACACCGGAGCGTCGTCCTCGCTGTCGTCCGAGATGCGGCCCACGCCGTCCTGCTTCCTCGTGGTCTGGGCGCCATCTTTGGACCTTGCTGGACGGTCCGGTCTGGTTGAGCGGTCTTGTGACTGCCTCCGGCCCTCCTTCCGTTTTCTGCACGCCTTGGCGATGTGCCCCCGACGGCCGCAGGTGTAACACTCGGCTTTCCTGAATGGGCACCTTGTGCGCTCATGGGCCGCTCCGCAACCATCGCAGCGGCGCCCCCCTTTTCGGACCCTTTGGACCTCCTCGCCGTCGCTGCCTTCCGTAGACGACTTTGAGGCCCTTCGGGTTGCGTGCACCGACTGTCCGGACTTTCCGTGCACCGAATTCTCCGCTTTGCCGGCTCTAGGACGCCACTCACGCCACTGGTGCATTTCGTCCACTCCAGCATTCGTGGACTCCGCGGCTTCCGCGGTCTCTACAACCTCTGCCAGCGTGGGTGGTGGCTCCTTGTTCATCAAGCTGCGCTGCACCTCCTTGTCCTTCAGGCCACACAGCACTCCGTCCCTGAGGGCCGTCTCTAGGTCGTCCCATCTGCAGGGGCCGGCGGCTACCCTCATGGCTGTTACAAATGCCTCAACCGACTCGTCCGGCGCTTGGACTTGCCTCCAAAACGCGCTCCGAGCGGGAAACATTGCCCTCGAGGGACGGAAACGCTCACGCAGCAGTTTCATGATGTCCTCGGCTTTGAATTCGCTCACCTTCTTCGGTGCAATGATGCCCACCAGCGTTCGCTTGGTTTCTATCCCAAGCATTCTGGTGAGGATGGCCCTCTTTCTCTCCTCATCGTCTTCTTTGACTTTGAGTTCCACCAGCGCCGCCTGGAAGTCCATCTCAAAAAGCTCCCAGTCTTGCGGTTTGGTGATGTTGAACCCGCTCTGTGCCCTGGCTGCTCCTTGGGGATCCATTTATCCCACCTTCGTCGCCAATTTGGTGTATGAAAACCAAGACACAGGACACAGCCTCGGGCTGGGTTAACTCAGGTTTATTGCATGGTGGTCAGAGGGAACATGAGGTAATGGCGGATCAATAGCTCTTTATATACAGTGGTAACACATTTGAACGTGGTTCCATGATAGCCCATTGGCTACTGTCTGCGTGACGTCATTGCTGGTCACGCCCTTCTTGTCCAGGTGTAGGTGGTGGCGGGAAAACTTCCCGCGCTGTTGCCTTTGATGAGTTTGGACCAAGAGAGCTTGGACGCTCGCTGCTGCCAGCTGGTGGTCATTAGCTCGCGTCCTATTACAGGGTTTATGTGATACAGCTGAAGGTTACATTGTTGCCCATAGGCAAGGTTACATTGGTTCAGATACATTGTTATCCATGTGGAGGATCAAACCATTAGGACACAACAAGACACAACAAGACACAACAAGATTGTGTCTACTGCAGAATTTGGAAACCAATTTGGAATTTGGTAATATAAGGTGATCAAGAGACATATGTGGCTTCAAACACATAAAAACCCTGAAATTAATTTGCTTTTCTGTTCTTAACAGATTTTGTGTGGAATGAAAGGCCCATCATTTGGTGTGTCTGGAGTACTGAAGGCTGACCACTGGAAAATGACACCTGGACCCTCTTTCACATGTTGTGAATGCCATAGGATCCCAGTTTGGAAAGGATACCATTTGGAGTACCTGCAAATAAGGGCACAGCACCCAAAAGCTTGCTTCTTTTAGATTTTTGTGGTCTTTCTAATTTTAAGATATTGTCTGCTTGTGTTTTCAGATTGTGTATAGGTCTGAAACTCCCAGATCCACCAGCTAGCATGGGGATTGGGAAAAGTAACTTTTCAACTTTTAGGTACCATAATTGCACATTTACATATTTGAAAGCCTCTTCCCCCACCTCTCCAGAGACTAACACAAAGCATGTTGATCTAGGAAGATTGGACATGCTTCATTGCTAGAGATGTAAAACTTGATGTAGTGATTTAACTTTGCCTCTAGAGGGATCCAGTGACCAACTGAATTGCAAGAGCACACCTACAACACACACCCTCACCAACAATTTGATGCTCATCATCATATGATGATGGGCGAGTCAAAGTCCAGTATCCTAGTCAGTATTTTCATGCACAGTGCTCAAACTGACACGGCAATTGAACTAGTTGTGCAACTAGTTGTGTCACACCTTGGCCGATCACTGCCACATTTTCTGTGGTTTGGTATGTGATATTGGCCAAAGGAAGGATCATTTCAGATGGCTCTGCTGGAAGCATGAAAAGCACATTTTGCATAGGCTGCAGTGGCTCAAGTGGCTAAGACGCTGACTGGGAGGCGGAAGGTCAGCAGTTCGATTCCCGAGTACTGCAGGATGGAATGAGCTCCCGTCTTTGTCCCAGCTCCTGCCAACCTATCAGTTCGAAAGCAAGAAATTGCAAGTAGATAAATAGGGACCACTTCGGTGGGAAGGTAACAGCGCTCCGTGCGCTCCCGGTGTCTAGTCATGCCTTCCACATGACCACGGAAATGTCTGCAGAAGCAGACAGCGCTGGCTCTTCAGCTTTGAAACAGAGATGAGCACTGAACCCTAGAGTCAGATAAGACTGGCTTTTGAGCAAGGGAAACCTTTACCTAAAACTTAACATGGATGTTATATCTCAGTTGCACTCTTTTAGTCCAGTTTAGATGTTTCTTGATTTGTTGATCTGAAGATAAAGTTCCCTTTTTCAATGGCAGAAGAGCATAGAAAGAACCATAGCTTGACAAAGTTATGTTTGGACTACTGCTCTCAGAATCCCCAACTGTTCAGTTTGGGAAATTCTGAAAATTATAACCCTAAAAGGTAACTGTTCCAAGCCCTAATAAAAACTGTGCTGGATCACATCAAAGTGCCTCAGACGTCTTTTGCTTGGCAATGATGCATAGAAACCAAGTGGCTACAGGGTAGCCAAGTATACTATCTTACATAGGACAATCCTCTAGTTGATGGATATCCGGAAGATTATCCTCTTGTTAAAAGACTCTTCTGCTTGAAGGTCTTGCCAGTCAAAATTCTGGCTTAACGAAAAATAACCTAAGAAAGGAGAGCTTTGGAAGTGGGTAGCTGCGTAGCTAAGAATTACAAGAAAAAGAACGATGACTTCTTCTTATACATCTGATATTAAACTAAAAATTAAAATTAAAAACTCTGCAAGAAATTATTTAGCAAGACTTGTCTTGGGAAATTCACAGATCTGTTTACCTGCCATTTACAGATGAAATTTGATTACAGTGCAGATGGCTAGAGAACAGGGGATTGCTGGTGCAGCTTGGCTGTCAGGACAAATGATAGTTCCAACCTTGTTTGAGAGAAGAAAGAGTTGATTTCTTTCTTTCTTTCCTTCGTTTGTTTGTTCGTTATGTTTGACGCTTATGCCATACACTAGGGTTAAACCAACCACCCAACTTAAATGCCACCATACCTCTCTGCACATGCCAAATCTCATCATTTATCTCAATAGCTCAGTAGTGTGGAGCGCATGCTATGCATGCAGAAAGTCCCAATCATTACCGTTTTCAGCTATGGTAAAGAGAATTGCTGCCAATCAGAGTTGAAAATATAGGGTTAGATATTAGTGGTCTGAGTCAATGTCAAGCAGACTTTTATGTTTCTTACCTGCATTGCTAAGATGATCCACAATGAAAATTCTATTTCAAGGTACAGTATTTAAAATATTCCATGTTAAAAGGAATCTTTGTCCGTGCAGAATCAAGTTTTTTCCCCACCCGGAGCCAGAAAACACATGATAGAATAGAAGTAAAGTAAAAGCTGCACCCAGGCATCTACTGAATAAATGAAACTTATGTAAAGTGGCTCATAATAAAGTCCATTGATTCAACAAGTCTGCTCTATCTGGGACTAATATAATCAAATAAAATTTCCTCTTCCTAGCGAGTCCTAGTGTCTCTTAATGGAATACATTTCAGTTTCTTCGAATTGGGCCAACTTGTTGACAGTCAGAGCATGATACTTCTGTCTCATTGCATCATGGTTCCTTGTCCAATACATTAAATTGGCTGTGATAAAAGAAAGAGAAAGAAAAAGCCAACGAGAAAGTCAATAGATTTGTTGAGGTTTTAAAAAATAAATTACATCCATGTGGAAAAAAATACTCAACACGACAAGTGGCTGGAATTTGTCTACAGTTAATATCACAATTTTGTGGAACAGGTCTGTCTTTATGTGGATTCTGCAACAAAATAAGGCTCTGAGCCATAAAATTGTCCTGTTTATGAGAACAAGCATTATGTCTCTTTTCATCTCACTTTTTGGTAATAATTCCAGCTAAGCAAAAGTATCAAAACAAGACAAGCTCACAAACGCTATTAAAAACAATAAAACCAGAGAGAAAAACAACCAAGCACTGACCATTCATAGATGCATAGATAAGCAGGGAGGCCTTAGATCCTCTAATTTATTTTGGGCTCTAGATATCCATTTTGGCATAGGCATTGGAAGTGGGGGGCAGGGAGGGCCATCCCCCACCCGAAATTGCCATGCAGCCACGGGCCCTTTTGGAGGAACTAGGAAGTCTCCTCCTCTCACCACCCATCTCAGTCTGGGCCTTTTGGAAGGCTCTGCCTTACCCCTCCTCCCCATCCAATCTCAGTCTGGGCCTTTTGGAAGGCTCCGCTCACCCCTCCTCCCCATCCAATCTCAGTGTGGGCCTTTTGGAAGGCTCTGCCTCCCCCTCCTCCCCACCTACCCACCCCAGGCCGGATATCGGGCCTTGCACCAGCCCACCATGCCATGTGTGAAGTTGCAGTACTCCAGGCCCAGGCAGCTAGCCCAGACAGCACATGAGGAGGCCGCAGCAGAGAGAGGGGTGAGGCCTGAGCAAAGGGATCCAGTCTTGCGTATGCCCAGGGAACACGAACACCGAGCAGGTAGGCCTTCTCTCATGGGCAGGCTACTGATGGGGAGGGGAGGGTGTGTGTGTGGGGATACGGAGGACAGGTAAGAATACAGGGGTGGGGAAAGGGGTTGAGAGAGGGGGGTTGGTTGAGCCATGGGGGGGGGGACATGCCTGCCACATGTTTACCTGAAGGATTTTAATTTTTTTTTTAAAAAAAGACATGCCTGCCACATGACCTGTTGGCTCTTTGGCTTTGAAACAGATGAGCACTGAATTGCAACAGTCTGATATAAATGGCTTTGGTGCAAGGGAAATGTTTACCTGAAGGATTTTCATTTTTTTAAAAAAGGCATGCCTGCCACATGACCTGTTGGCTCTTTGGCTTTGAAACAGATGAGCACTGAATTGCAACAGTCTGATTTAAATGGCTTTGGTGTATTTAAAATTAATATGTTGTTTATTAATAATAGTTAGATTATTTATTGACATGTCAGTAGTGTATTTATTGTAATTGGTGTGTTATATGTTTTAATACAGTAAAAAAGTAATTAAAAAATTAGAAGGAACGAGTAGTCTTCATTAATAGAAATTAATTTTCACTTGTTTCCAGCTTGCTTTCCCCATTCTGACGCAATTCTCACACCTTCATATGCTCTTTTAGGAAAATTCAAGTCTCTACCCCCCCCCCCCAATCCACAATCCCCCCAACCCGCAAAAAATACAGGCCCTTTTCTTAGGAGCAGGGCCCTTTTCAAGGTTGCCCCCCCCCAGCAAAAATAGTTCCCCCGGCCCTGTCTAGAAGTCAGGCGGCAGTAAACTAACCTGATGACCCTGAGGACTAGTAGCCTTGGCTGCTGAAGTCCACAGGGAAGGGTGATAGTTCCCAAATGGGTTAAGTCCCACTTGAATCCATCTTGAGGGAGTGTAAGGCAGAGCGGCTGAAATGGACACCAGCTCCATTAGCCTGGGGCTGAGGAGGACTTTGCGTGCCGAAAGGGCTCAGGACCAGAAAGTGACTCACAGAGCTGGATCAGTGGTACTGGTGTCATGCTGTGATGCAGAAGGCAGATGAAAGGCAGTGGCATTATATTCACAGGACAGTCTTCATGGCTGATCACCATGATGATTGCCAATATTTGGAAATGGATACAGCACAACAAGAAGAAGAAGTCCATGGCAGTATGATAATTATTGTTTTCTTTACACAGGGCTATTACTCTTTTCCAAGCACATGTGCTGTTCAAAAGGCCATTTCGACAGAGGACAAGGAGCTGTCCATGACAGTAGATCAGATGGTATGGGAGCTAACCAGTAAGGATGGGAAGATGATGTGACATGGAACAGCTGGGAAGGTAAAGAGTTGGAGCAGCTGAAAACCCCTTACTAGTGGAAGTGGCACTATTTTTAGTATGGTTATTGTCAATCATATTCTACCTTTCTCCCAACAAAAGGACCCAAATAGGCTTAAAACACATTTGAAAGACAAAAACACACTGCTCTAATTAAAGGAGGTAAAACTACAGTAAATTACAATGTTGAAAAAACAGTTAAGCATATTAAATATCACAGTTACTGAATAAAATCCATTTTAAACAAATGGAAAGCACATTTCAAAAAGTAAAACACCACATCATCTCCAAATAAAACCCACACCTCAGTCGCCAAGTACTTATCAAAAAGCCTTCTTAAAAAGCAGAGTCTTTATAACAGAATCCTTGCCTGGCTTCCCATTAAAAAGAGTTTCACAGCCAAGGAGCAGCTTCTGAAAAGTCTCTTTCTTCTGTGTTAACCAAGTGTGCCTATAAAGGTGGCAGGATTGGAAAAAGGTCTCCCCTGAAGATCTTAATATCTTTGAATTGTGTCAGAAAACATATTTATAACCAGTGAAAGATATAGGTTTTTTCTTTGCTGCTTCCATAGTCCTGTCATTGGAGCTTCACAATATCTAATAGTTGGCCTGTCTGGTTCACGTCTAGAAACATCAAAAGAAATGCAATCGCCCTAACCTATTCCAGGATGTCATAAGAACCCTGATATGGAGGAATTAAGCATCTGCTGGAAGGAAATTGTCACGTCCCCACCACCACCACCTCCACCACACCTGGAAGTGCCATGTGGCCATCTGGACCCTGAAGCTGTCTGAAGGAGAATGACCTGGCCCTTGGCTTTAAAAGGTTGAGAACTCCTGATGTAGAGACATGAGCTGTGATGTGCATGCATGTTTTATAGATTATGCAAAAGCCTTTGACAGATGCCAGCATGAGAAGATGATCACAGCACTGAAGAAAATAGGTGTAGATGATAAAGATATCAGAATCATCAGCAACCTTTATTGGAATCAGACAGCTCAAGTCAGAGTTGAAGAGCAGCTGACAGAGCTGTGTGACAAGGCTGTGTGTTGTCCCCAACACTGTTTAATATATATTCGGAGAGTATTTTTTCAGAAGCACTATCAGATTTAAACATGGGCATTAAAGTTAATGGGGAAACCTAAATAACATCCAATATGCTGATGACGCAGTGTTGTTGGCCACAAACCTTGATCTTCAGTTAATGCTTGATCGAGTTAGAGCTTCAAGCGCAGAATATGGTTTGGATCTCAATACCAAGAAGATGAAATATCTAGTTATAAGCCGAACACCAACTCACAGCAAGCTAATGGCAGGAACACAAGAAATTGAAAGAGTAGATAAAATCGTCTTTTTGGGAGTATGTTAAATGAAAATTGGGATCCCAAGGTAGAGATTAAAATATTGATAGAAAAAACAAGTTCCACCATCATAAAAATGTGACATTTTTAATGCAGTAGAGATCTAACTCTCACTACAAAGATCTGAATAGTGAGATGTTATATATTCCCAATGTTGCAATTTAGAGTGGAAGCTTGGACATTGACTAAAGCAGTGATGGTGAACCTTTTAGAGATTGAGTGCCCAAGGAGGAGGAGGCAGCATGTGGGCAGACACCATGAGTGCCAACAAACCCATGTGAAGTCATTGGCATGCCTCTGGCAAAACCATGTGGGTACATAGGCACGCGTGCTGCTTCCTACCCCCAGTGCTCCCTCTGCCGGGCCTCCCCACCCCCACCGGGGCTCCCCACCACCTGCTGGCCTTCCTATCCCCCTTTGGGCCTTCCTACCCCCCCTTTTGGGCCTTCCTACACCCCAGTCAGGCCTTCATACCCCCACTGGGCCTTCCTACCCCCACCAGGTCTTCCTACCCCCCCACCAGAACTTCCTACCCCTGGCAGGGCCTTCCTACCCCACTGGCCTTGCTACCTCTGCCAAGCCTTCCTACCCCCCATCAAGTGCTCCCCACCTTACCTCTCCCAGCTGCAGCATCTGGCCATACCCGTCAAGCACCGCTCCAGAAAATACAGGAACTGCTCCGGCCTGGGTGCGCATGCGCAGGAAAAACTCCATTGCACATGCGCAGAACCCCTTTGCGCATGCACAGTACACATTTGTGCATGCACATGTGGGTTCTGCGCATGCGTGTGTGCGCAGAAACCCCTTTCCCTGCCATTCTAAATACGGGACGGCACCGGGAAAGGGGAGGAATGCGTGGCAAAATACAGGATTTCATGGCCAATCTGGGATACTTGACAGGTATGATCCTGGCTGGGATTTCAACCTCCCCTCTCACTTCTCCCTTGGCAGAGAGAGAGAGAGGTGGTAGTTGGGAAGTGCTGCCGGACGGGCTGTGCAAGGCGGGGCTTCCCTTGGATGGCAAAAGTGCCAGGAGAAAGGCTTCTGCGTGCTACTTCTGGCATGCATGCCACAGGTTCATGCCACCACTGTACTAAAGCATCTGAAAAGAGAATTGAAGCTTTTGAAATGTGGATCTACAGACAGCTACTCAGGATATCATGGGTTGACCATGCGACTAATGTAGAAGTATTGCGCTGAATGGATAAAGAACAAGAATTTTTTAAGACCATTAAGCAAAGAAAGCTCCAATGCTGTGGCCATATCATGAGGAACAGCATAAAATATAGAATACTCCAACTCTCTCTGAAAGGAAAGATCCCTGGGAAGAGAGGCCCTGGACATAGACGGACTTCATGGTTCTGCTCGAGCAAAAGAGACAATAAAACAAAGGATATTGGATATCCATCGGCAACATGATTTAAATAAAATAAATAGTCCACTCTTTGAAATGCCCCCACCCAATCATATGAGGCCCTTATCTTACCTATCCAGCTTTAGTAACTCAGTGCATAGGAGATCATACACTCTTTTGTGTTTTAACATGTTACCATCAGTATTCAGAGAGGGGTTATTTAAGAAAGTTCCTGTTTAGGAGTGCTTATGTATCTGTAAGGCTGGGAAGGTAGAGACATCTGAACACGTGCTCCTAGAATGCCAGTTTTATGACAACCTTAGACATGACTTCATTGCTGCCTTCCTTCAGATTGAGTTGAATAACCATACATTCAGAGACATGCTCTCAGATAGAACCACTGACCTGATGGCTGCTGTTGCCAGATTTGCCTGGAGGGCTACCAGGGTATGTAGCATTAGGGAGAACCAGCTACAGCAGGGACAGGTTAAAAATCAACAATAACAATTTTTATTTTGCACTAGTAATTCTGTTTCATATCCTACTCATGTAATTATATCCACTATGTGGACTTATATATAGACATTTTTATTCTTATTTTATAACTGTAACTATAACTTTTAAACTGTTTTATGTGCTATTTTATTCCTTTTAAACTAGATACCTGTCCCAAACGTAGCATAAATTTAAAAACTGATTTATTCTATTTTGTTTTAATTCAAACAAATGTGTTTGTGGGGGTGCATTTTGACAGTATTTCATGCACTTACACCCTTTTTACTGCACTGGTCATCAACCACAATAAAGTTTGATTGACTGACATCATGGCTGAAGTACCTGAGAGACTGGTGTGGCATGTCCTTGGAAGAACTGTTCCAAAGAGTTAAGAACAGGAAGACTATCGCCATGATGATAACCAATAACCGGAACAGATATGGCACCTGAAGAAGAAAAAGAATGAAGAAGCTCTAAAAAGCTCAGCCTTTCTGTCTTCATGTTAGGCTAGACAGCTATCATAATGCCAGAATGAGCTCTAGTCTTCTCTGATGCAAGATTATTTTGATGATTTCTTAATTAACGTTTGCCACCTTTCGTCCAGTGAGAGCAAGGTGTTACATGCAACTCTCTTCCCCATGACTTTATCTTTATGTCATGTCAGTCATGCTGAGAGACTGTTTGTATGGTGTAATGAATGGCTAGAGATCATCCTATCAGTTTTATGATTCAAGGAGGACTAGAACCTGGATAGTCAAGCCTCAGTACAGGTCTCTGATTCATACAGGACTCGTGTATGCCAGTTGTTGGAAGGTCCAGGATCTGCATCTGCCCAGTTTTAAGACTACTTTATATCCCAATGGGACCCATCGACTTCTTACAATACATGAAGTCAATCCCATGGGTGGGGGGAGAGAGGGGGAAAATTGGGGTCCTGAAAAGGGGTGCTTGTGGCCACAATCACACTAAATGGGAGAGTGTCCTTGAGACTTCTGGAGGACTGACTGTCTATTATAGAACAATTTGAACCTAGGTTGGGAGATGCTCTTGGTGGGGGTCATATGGAAAGTCTGAGAGGCCACATGTACTGCCACAGTCTTCAGTGTTCCTTCTTCTTCTTCTTTTGTGTTCCAATCAAACCCTGGACTGCCAAAATGAAGCCATTTTATTTTCTTTGTCTTTGCCCAAACTTAAGTCCTCATTGATTCATGCTTCTGGCAGCAATCAGCGGACCATTAAATGAGCCGGATTCTGTATCTCTCCACATTCACACAGTGTGTTGTTGTCTGCCAGCAGCCCCCACTTGAGCATGTTGGTCTTGCATTTAGGAACGCCAACTCTCATCCTATTCAGGGTCCTCAAAGTGACGTAGGGGAGGCTGACTTCCTCAGCTATATTGATTTGTGTGCATGGGTACCTCTATACATGTGTGCTTCTGGCAGGGCTTTTGAATTTGGAAGCAGCCATGATTTTTATTGCTCAGGGATCAGGTGAGGTTTCCCAGGAGGGCAGAAAAATAGATGAAGAAGGGAAGCAGAAGTGATTCTGATGGCCACTAGTGTGAGGCAGGAGAAAGTTGCACTTTCCTCTAAGAAAACTAAGCTTGCAGGATAAGATAAAGCTGCTGCTGTTATTGTTGTTGTGGGTGGGGGGAGGCGGGTGTTAAAGCAGAGGAGCTGCTTAGAATCACCTCTAAGGTGCTCATCCGATCAGACACTCATCACCTTAAATCCTCCACTTGTCCTAGGTCGCGTACCACGACCGGTCTATTACTAATATCATTAAGATCCCTTTTCTGGGTGCCTAAATAATACGCAAAGGCGGGGATGCTGTGATTAATGGAGGCTTGATGGATGAAAAACCCCTGTCACCATTTAATACCTGTAACAATAGATTCATTAACTAGGATTAGTTTCAGAAATATGCTTTTCTATACCCATGGCTATTACTCACTCAGTTCATTAACAGGACAGCATTAGTTCTGGTACCTTTGAGCGCGAATACATCCTGCATACCAATTACATTTGCACTCTTAACTTTCAGGGAATTGGAAGTAACGAAGAAGAAGAAAATGAGGAATCTGGAATCTCTTAATTCAGACCTGTCAGGAGGAAGCCTCTGCTTTCCTTCCTTCCCCCTCCCTGAACCCTCTTTCCTACTTAATTCCATAGGGTGGTGAAAGGGGTTGACATCTCAAATGGAACTGACTCTTGCCCTTGGCTCTTGCCTTTAAGGGAAAAAGTCACATTAAAGCAGACTCCCTTCCCCACAGCCTGCAACACCCTCATGTTGGACACTTGGTGTCGCTGTTGATTCCTCAGCCATTCATCCCAAAGCTTGGCTTGAGTTGAGGCAGCCTGGAAAGAAGGGGGGACATTGGCCATTCTCATATGTCAATCAATCAATCAATCAATCAATCTATCTATCTATCTATCTATCTATCTATCTATCTATCTATCTATCTGTATTACAGTCCAAGACCAGCATAGAACAGAAAGGGAACAGAAGTTAAAATGGGGATACTGTGCTTAAAATATGTCAGGAGACAAGAGTTAAAATGAGGGTGCTTTAAAGAGGAGCATTTCTGTTCAGGGTTAAGGAGTAGTAAAATCAGCACATAGATCATATGTGACACTTTTCCTTCCCCCTATGGTGGTCCCAAATTTCTAATCGTAGCATGGAGGGGGGCATGAATTAGAAATTGACATGGAATTGCAGTATGTTCACACTTCTGCTTTCAGCTTTCTGTGAAGAGAAAAACTCACATGTATGGCATATTCCCAACCAAACTTCTTATATTTTGTGACTAATGTACACCCAACAGCTTTCCAGGTTACACTGCTGACATTTTAAAAAGATGCCCATTGGGAAACATCCAGAATGTGGCCCAAAATGCATCTGTTTGTCATCTTGCCAAGAAGACTAATTTTGGAAAAGTGTGATTTCGTGTTGATCCTACATTTCTTTAAAATCAAAATACAGATTTTTTGGCGGCTTTCTGTGCATTCTCAGAATGCAGTTCTAACAAGCAGCAGGGTCACCTGACATTGCTAGGAAATAGCTCTTTGTTTTAATGTCATTGGTAAAAATAAATTTCATGTCAGAAATTACTCAGGTTTGAAAGGATTTTTGCTGGAGAAACTCCACTCAGGAGATGCCCAAATGAGGCTTCCTTCATGTCCCCAAGATCCGTTGTGCAGCATTCGGGTATTGAATCCCAATCTACCACTCTCAAAACTCAGTGTCTTAACCACTAAAGCCACTGCAGTGCTGTCATTGGTAACAAGCTTTTTTTTTAAAAAAAAAAGGATTAGATCATCTGTCACTCTGTTTTTTCCCCTTACATGTAATGCTCTTGTGTAGTTTTCTGCACACAGAGAGAAACTTGTCTAGAATCTCATTTTGCGCCCCAGTACCCAAATTTCACACCAAACTCTTTCTCACACACAATACTCCCTGCTACTCTGTGGTTTTCAATTTATGATCTCCCATGTGTTCAAAACTAAGGGGCTTTTTTTGACATCTGTAATTATTACAAAAGGGGTCTGCGGTGGCTTAGTGGTTAAGACGCTGAACTTGACGACTGGAAGGTCGTCAGGTCAGCAGTTTGAGACCCAAGTGTTGCACGATGGAATGAGCTTTCATCTCTGTCCTAGCCCCTGCCATTGTAGCAGCTCGAAATCAAGAAATTGCAAGTAGATAAATAAGTACTGCTTAGGTGGGAGGGTAAACAGTGTTCCATGCACTCAGGTGTCTAGTAATGCCTACCACGTGTCAATGGAAACGCCTGCAGATGCAGACAGCGCTGGTTCTTTGGCTGTAAACGGAGATGGTCACCAAACCCTAGAGTCAGATATGACTGGCTTTCGAGCAAGGGAGACCATTTCCTTTACCCTAATTGTTACAAATTTGGTGGTAGCTCAATGAATGGAAAAGAGTTTTCATTAGGATGGAATGGAGTCAACAAGTTTAATTGAGTCGGTTTGGGTTCCCTAAGGGACTAATGACAGTGAGATTAGAAAGCACTCTGCCACACTGACTCAATCCCGGACAGTCATAAAATATGTTTGCAACAGACCTAGGAAAGCAGAATTCTGCAGTAAAGCTTAAGGAAGCCCTTCTCCTTCTTGACACTTGTGTCATTTCTGGCTTAGATGGCTCAACTAGACCTTCCCTGGTGAATGAGGGAGAAAAAGAACACTGCATGGATGGAACACAGAAGGGGCAAGAAACATACCTGTCAAGTATCCCGGATTGGCCGGGATTTCCGTATTTCTCCGCTCGTTTGAACGCGGGGAAAGGGGTTACTGTGCATGCATGCCCATTGCAAATGGGCTCTGCGTATGTACAGAGGGGTTCTGTGCATGTGCAGATGAGTTGTTGCGGTGCATGCACACCTGGGCCGGAGCAGTTCCTGTATTTTCAGGAGCCATGCTTGACGGGTATGGCAAGAAAGCTTTAATCCACATGCTCTAATCACCTGTTGCTTCAAAGCTCATTATAAGGGCTGAATTAATCAGAAGACTTGCTATACAGGTTCACAGATACTTTCTAAGAACCAGTCAGTGCAAACCACAAAGGATTTTACCAGTCCCTTATGTTTTCTTTTTCAAAGAGAGGCTGAAATAGGATTTGTTTTCAAGGTCAACCCCTACATTCACTACATGTAGCACTGAATTTTGAAATAGTTCCATTTCACTTTCTCTTCCATTTTTCATGTTATCAGCCTTCTGTTTTCAGGAAGCAATGGTGTGTACATATATCCTAAACCTATGGTCCACAGATCAGATGCATCCCATGGCACCATCTCATGTGGCCCACTGCCCTCACTCCCGCCACTGCTGGAAGCAGTGAAAACAGCCAAAAACATGCCACTCTCACTGCTGCCACCGCCGGAAGTGATAGAAGCAGCTAAAACAGCCTGAAACACACTGTAAATGCAGCCGTGGCTGTTGTTTACGATGCGGTTTATGGCAGCGTCTATGGTGGGGGAAACTATGTGTCCAGCCTGCTCAGCTGTCTGAGGGGGCGTGGTCCGGCCCACAGCGGGAAAATGTTGAGAACCCCTCTCCTAAAGGAATCTCCAATAAATGTGGTAGGATTTATATCTGAGTAAACCCCTATACTCTGTAAGATTTTAATCCTGTGTGCAGTTATTTAAGAGCAAACCCAATTGAATACAGGTTTGTTGTTAATTTATTCAGTTTATAATCCACCTTTCTTTCAGGACTGCTGATGGCTTGAAACAAGATTAAAAGAATGTAGAAATAAAAACAGATAAACACCAGCACAAATAAAACAAATGGAATGTTTTAATGCTAAAACACAGGCAACAATATTTGAATACTGTTAAGCTAAACATACACCATGAAAATGTGTCTTGAAATAGTATGATAAAACCCCAATCCATTAAAAGTCTTTTTGCAATAGCCCATGATTTTTTAAATAGGCTGCCAAAAGATTTTTATGGTGGAAAAGATTACATGGAGAGGCCAAACCTAACCAACTTTTGCATGGGTTCCATAGGCTTGGAACAACAATAAGTTCCTCCTGTATGACTCCCCTAAAGGTCAGGTGTATCTTAGGGGAGAATATTAAAGGTAAAGGTAAAGGTTTCCCTTGCTCGAAACCCAGTCGTATCTGACTTAAGGGTTTAGTGCTCATCTCTGTTTCAAAGCCGAAGAGCCAGCACTGTCTGCTTCTGCAGACGTTTCCGTGGTCATGTGGCAGGCATGACTAGACACCAAAGTGCATGGAACACTGTTTACCTTCCCACCAAAGTGGTCCCTATTTATCTACGTGCAATTTCTTGCTTTCGAACTGCTAGGTTGGCAGGAGCTGGGACAAAGATGGGAGCTCATTCCGTCCTACAGTACTCAAGAATTGAACTGCTGACCTCTCGCCTTCCAGTCAGCGTCTTAGCCACTTGAGCTACTGTCTTGTATAAAACAACAACAATCCACAAAGCATGTTAATGAACTACAAATCCCATGATTCTGTTGGATAAAGCAATGACAGTTAAAGTGGTATCAAATTGCCAAAACTGTATAGTGTAGATCAGTGGTTACCAACGTGGGGTCCAGGCACCACATGGGGACTTGAATTCCAAGAAGCCTAAGTCAGTATATTGGCTGACCAGTGCTTTGAGGAATTTTCGTGTTCAGGGAATGACGAGTGAAGTAGTGAAATTCAGCTCTTCATTAGAGGGGTTTGAACACAGTTTGGATGGGGCAAAACTCAGACTTAAATACACTATAAACAGTAACAGTAACAATAATACAACAAGCCCATTGGCTAACAGAGTATGCACATTTTTGATCCACTTATTTGCATAAGAATAGTTACATGAGAAAAGATACATTCTGCTCCTGTCAGAAAACACAGTTAAAATACATAACATTCTTCCCCCCAGGTAAAAACAAAATCCTTTAACCAGGATCGCGATCTAGTTTCCCTTCTGGGTCGGACGCTTGGCTGAGCTGGCTCAGGGGCTTGTAGGATGGGCGACCTGACTGGAGTGAGGGATTGACTAGAGGGGGAGGATTGTAAACCCAAATTAAAGCCCCGTTTGTCAGATGGAAGAGCAGGGGATCGCTCAAAACCAAAATCTAATTCTGTGGATGAATGACAACTCAGGGTCCCTCCTGTGTGTACTAAGAGTGGAGAGTGACTCCAAACAAAATTGGTCATCATCAATAAAGGAATCTAGAGTGCTAGGCTGGGACAGTGTAGGGGTACACCTGGCCAGAGTAGGGGAGCATTCCACAATTTCCCCTTGAAATTGGTTCCTAGAAGACACTTCTGGGTCAATGTTGGCTGGCTGCTGACTATTACCTCTGCCCCCTGGGTTTAAACGGTTGGGGGCCAACCCTAACATTGAGTGTCTGTATTCATCTTGTGGGTCCAGTACTCTGGGTCTCAATTGATCCGCGTGCCTCCTCCAGATCAGACCAGTGGCTGTTTCGATTCTGTAAGAAACAGGACCAGTTTGATCGATCATAAACCCAGGCACCCACGTAGGGCCACCAGTTGCATAATTGCGGCAATGTACAGGATCTCCGGACAAGAAACCCTTCTGGTGTTGGATTGCTATATTTGTGCCTTTGTCCTCTGCCCTAGAGGGATCCAATCTGTCCAGCAAGGATGACAGTTTCCTTCACTGGAGCAATTCAGCAAGGGACAGCCCTGAGGCAAGGGGGTGAGCCTATATGTGAAAAGAAACTGGCATAACTGGAGCTCCAAATCCCCTTCACCCATATGCCGAAGCGCGTCTTTAGTTGTGTGCACCTGTCGCTCTATCTGGCCATTGGTGGCTGAGTGGAATGGGGTGGCAGTGATGTGCCTAATTGCATTCCTTTCCATAAAGGATTGGAATTCTGCAGATGTGAACGTGGACGCGTTGTTGGACACCAGCACATCTGGAAGTCCAAATGCTGCAAACAGCCTTCTTAGGTGCACTATCGTGGTGGCTGAAGTGGTATTAGGCACCCTAATCACTTCCAGCCACTTAGAGAATGAATCCACAACCAACAAAAATAGGGCACCCCTAAATGGACCTGCAAAATCTATGTGCAACCTGGATCACAGGCCCCGAGCAGAATCCCATTCCCGAGAGGGAAGGTGGGATTGCTCTGGGTGAGAGGATTGACAACTGGCACAAGTGCCGACCATTTGTTCTATGTCTTGGTCCAGTTGAAGCCAGCAAAAGTAGCTACGGGCAAGGGCTTTGGAACGGACAATTCCTGGGTGACTTGTGTGAAGTAGATGTAAAAACTTTTTCCTGAGAGTGACAGGAATGACCACCTGCTGGCCCCATAGAAGGCAACCTCGATCCACTGACAGTTCCAAACGCTTGCGGTGGAATGTTCTGAATTCCTCGGTTAGAGGAGAGACAGGCCAGCCTTTTTGTACCCAAGACATTACTTTAGTCAATGTTACATCCTTGGCCGTAGCCTTGGCTATATCTGAGGGGATGACTGGGGGCGAGTCAAAAGCCTCAATCATAAGGACCTAGTGGTTGCTTTCGATCTCACAATCGGCTTCTCTGACCCATGGCAGTGGAAAACAGGGCAGGGCATCAGCTTGGCTTATGTTCTTGTCAGACCTGTGCACCAAAGTAAAAACATATGCATTTAGGAAAATTGCCCAACGCAACATCCTTGGGGACAGAATTTGAGGCGTGGGCTTCCCGTTCCAAGGATGGGCTTGTGGTCAGTTACGATGGTAAAAAGTCTTCTGTAAAGGTAATCGTGGAATTTCTTAGTGCCTGCCACAATTGTCAATGCCTCCCTGTCTGTCTGAGCGTAATTTTTCTCAGGCTTTGAGAGTGAACAGGAATAGAATGCTACAGGGGCTTCCCTCCCATCATTTAGTACATGGCATAACACAACTCCCACCCCCACAGGGGATGCATCACACACAAGTACAACTTCCTTGTTAGGATCAAAATGAGTTAATACAGAATCCGAAGATAACAGCCTTTTAAGTTCTAGGAACGCTTTCTCCTGGCAATGGCCCCAGTGCCAAACAGTATCTTTCTTAAGAAGTCAATGTAATGGTTCGGCAACTGAGGCTTTGCAATGGTGGAAAGCGTGATAGAAGTTTAACAATCCTAGAAATGATAGCAATTTGGCTTTACATTTTGGCCTGGGTACATTTTGCACTGCTGCCACCTTGGAGTCATTACCTTGGGGTGTAATTCAGTACCCCAGGAACTCCACTTCCTGTGCCAAAAAACACACATTTGTCTCTTCTGAGACATAGACTGGCCCTCTCGAAACGTGAGAGGATGCGATCAAGCCTGGCTGCTAGTTCGACGGTGTCCTTAGCGGTTATCAGGACATCGTCAAAATATGGCAGGACACCGGGCAAACCTTTTAAAATATGTTCTACAAGAGATTGAAATATTCCGGGGGCCGCATTCACCCCGAATTGTAGTCTAGTTACCTTAAATGCCCCCCTATGCGTTACTATGCATTACTATGGTCTGGGCCATGGCAGCAGCAGGAACATAAGAACATAAGAACATAAGAACAGCCTTGCTGGAACAGGCCACAGCCCATCCAGTCCAGCATTCTGTCTCACACAGTGGCTCACCACTTCCTTCAGGGTATTCCCAAGGAGATGCCCTCACCTGCTTAGGATTCCCTGGAAATGGCATTGAGAGATATCCTGCCTATCTCTCCAACCCGGAGGTTGTCCTTAGGTAGCCATAATTATAGCCATTGATAGCCTTGTCCTCCATGAACTTGTCAAATCCTTTCTTAAAGCTGTCAAGACTGACAGCTGTCACCACTTCTTCTGGCAGGGAGTTCCATAGACCAGTAATCCTCTGGGTGAAAAAGTACTTTCTCTTATTTGTTTGAGAACTAGTACCCAAAAGTTTCATGGAGTGTCCCCTAGTTCTAGTGTTGTGCGATAGGGAAAACAGTTTTTCCTTATCTACTTTGTCCACACCGTGCATGATTTTATAAACTTCAATCAGGTCACCTCTTAGACGCCGTCGTTCAATGAAGAGGCGGAGGAGACACAGTCAATTGTTGGTAAGCCTAGGCAAGGTCAAGTTTTGCGAAGCAATTTCCTCCATGCAAGGAGGCAAGAAGCTGGCTTACCACTGGCACAGGATATGCATTCGGGTGAATAGCTTTATTGATGGTACACTTGTAGTCAGCGCATATCCTAACCTCCCAGTTACTTTTCAAAGCGGTCGCAATTGGTGTCTCCCACTCTGCGGAGTCCACTGGCACTAGGATGCCCTGCCCCACCAGTTTGTCCAGCTTGGCTTCTATCTTCTCCTTTAAAGCAAAGGGTACCCGGCATGGCTTCATCCAGATGGGCCGGACAGTTGGGTCAAGCTCAAAGTCCACAGGGGGTCCTTTGTATTACCCTAAACCCTTTTTGAACACCTCAGGATGTGCAGCACAAACGTCCCGGATTGGGTCAGTGTCTATTGCGTGAATGCCAGAAAGCCAGATTCCCAGGGGTCTAAACCATTGGGTCCCAATAAGACAGTTAGTGCCCTGCTTAACTCCAACCAATAGCAAGGAGGTGCGAATGTCTTTGAATTTGACCAAGAAATTTCCCACCCAAGGTTCCCATCTGGCAACCTTGCACATCCCAGAGGGAAGTTTTAAAAGATTTGAGCTTGGGCTGAGAGGCAGCGGGAATTCTCAAAAACTCCCACTGTGGGATTATGGAAAAGGTAGTACCTGAATCCACCTCCATCTTGAAGGGTACATCCTGCAGGCTCAGGTCAGTGAAGAAATGCTCGCTGACGATGCCCACTTGGCACAGCTCAGGCTGTGGCATTCTGCGGTGTGGAAGGGGCACTTCCTGCAGTCATGCTGGGCTCCTCAGCCATCATACTTGCAAAGGAATTTCTTCTCCCGATCGTCACAGTGCTCTCGGTGCTTTCATCGGACCGCTCGGACTTCTCCCTCTGCGTCGCTGGACTCCAATGAAGAGGCAGAACCAAGCGATGCTGAGGAGAATGAAGACGAATTTTGCTGAGCTTGCACAGCTGAGTCGGTGGCACTGGTGGTGGAGTGGCGATGCCGGAAAAGCTTGATGTCGGACTGTGCGGCCTCACCTACCGCCTCTTCTAGGACAGCCTTGAAAGTTAGCGTCTTCCTTATCATGAGGCAACATTGAGCATCTTCGTCCCTCATGCCGGCCAGCAGATGGTCGCGGAGTGCTTCTTCGATGTTGTCCCACTTGCACAGGGCGGTAGCAATGTGCAGAGTGGCGGCGTAGTCTGCAATGCACTCCCCAGGTCACTGCTCCCTTCTGTGGAAGGCCACCCTGGCCGGGAAGAACGAGACCTCTGGCTGCAGGTGTTTCCTCAGTGCGGACATGATTTCTGCAAGCGGCACCACATCCACGTCCCTTGGGAGAACAAGGTGGGTTGCCAGCTCAAGCGTCTCAGAACCGCACTGAGTGAGGAAACAGGAGCGCTTCTGGTCTCCGTTGGTGATCTTCTGCGAGGCCATTGCATGGTGGAATCGGCGTTCGTATGTTGCCCATTTCTCTGGATGCGCTGGGTCAAATGGGCCGATGTTGCTGCCGTGTGGGGACGCCATCCCACCTTCATCACCAGTTTTGTGTTCAGGGAATGAAGAAGCAGACAAGTGAAGTAGTGAAATTCAGCTCTTCATTAGTGGGGTTTGAACACAGTTTGGATGGGGCAAAACTTGGACTTATATACACTATAAACAGTAACAGTAACAATAATACAACAAGCCCATTGGTTAACAGAGTATGCACATTTTCGATCCACTTATTTGCATAAGAATAGATCCACGAGAAAAGATACATTCTGCTCCTGTCAGAAAACACAGTTAACATACATAACAGGAATTGACTTAGGTTTCTGGGAATTGAAGTACAAAAACCAAAGGCTGGGAAACACTGGTATAGATGCAGTCCTAGTGAAGTTGCGTACTATCCAAAGATGGTCACTTTTCTTCTGGAATCTGTAGCAGCAAATCCTTACAAACAGTAAAAAGCAACCAAATAAAATAAAATACTAACCATTTGCCAACCCTTTTCATGACACCCTCTATCACTTGCTGTAGGCGGCTGCCCCATTCTGCCTAATGGTTCTGTTAGCCTGCTGTCACTTTCAGAGGTCCAATGCTTAGCAATGTCTTCCTTCATTTATTAATTATGCTGGCATTAAAAAAAAGGATTGGAGAGAGAGAGAGAGAAAATGAGCGAGAGATCTCTGCCAAAGTGTGAAGCATTTTGTTCTCCGGGGCTCAGCGGTTCAAGTGTTTTGAAAGGGCAGTGCTTCTCCAATGGGGCTAATGATAATCTAAATTAGTTATTGGAAATAATTACCGTGGCTTTTATTGTGCCAAGCTGAGCAGAGCCCTGGAGAACTGTCTCTCGCAGACACTGCCGTATAGCTAAAAGCTTTGATGCTTCATTAATATTCAAAGGGAGTCTTGCCAGACCTCCCTTATTCCCCCCCCCCTTTTTTTGAGCTGGCACAACCAAGGCTCACAGTGAATGAGTGAAGTGAATGAGCTGATCCAACCCAGTTGATCCTAGGCCTTGTCGCGCCCTCCACCTCTCTGCCACCATCGGACGATGATGATAACAGTAATACCCTGGGAGAGCCTAGAGACTGTTGAAATGAGCAGATGTAAAACAGACAAAGTTTATTGCCTTCTGGTACAGAAGGGAGAAAATGGTACTTGGATGATCCAAACATATTTTGTGATCAGAGGAGACAGAGGGAGTGAGATGTTATTCAAATTCCTCCTTCTGATTCCAGAACAAGCCACCCTTCCTTCCTTCATTTTAAGCTTCATTTCCTCCTTCCTGACTGAAATAGAGGGGCAAACAG
Organism: Bradypodion ventrale; assembly: GCA_035047345.1. NCBI lineage: Eukaryota > Metazoa > Chordata > Lepidosauria > Squamata > Chamaeleonidae > Bradypodion > Bradypodion ventrale. The sequence continues at coordinate 37,607,526 of JAWDJE010000008.1, forward strand.
TAATAGTTCCAAGTCTGTCCTATCCATCTCTTTTTTAATGAAAGAATGGACAAAATGGCTGTACCACCAATCAGCTTCTCATTCTCTCTCTTGCTTCTCCACTTGATTTTTTTCCATTTGAAAATCTCCTGGTGATGGGTTCAGAAAGGCCTTTGAACTATGTTTAGTGGCCAGAATCTTGCACTGGTTATGGGGCAAGGCCAGTGATGTACTGAGGCCAGTTCTGAATGGTTCTTGCAAACCGGTAGCAGAAATTCCAGGCCACGGCCACTTGGCCGGCCATGTCCACCTCTCAGCCTCCCAGTGCCACCGTAAATGCATCCCATGCACCTCGCCCAGGGCCAAAGGTGCGCTCACCTCCACAATTCCCGCACGCCTTTGGCCATGGGCAAGGTGAATGGGATGCGTTTCCGGCGGCGCTGGGAGGGTTTGGTGTCTTGCACGGAAGACAAAGAAGGAGTCGCAGTAAGGACTAACACATGTTTATTGGGTGATGATCAGGATGAACATGTGGTAATGGCGGAGGTACATCACATTATATACAGCAGTACAATGCATTTGAATCTTGTTGCACGGTAGCTCATTGGCTGCTACCGGCGTGACGTTGTTCCAAGTCACGCCCCTCTTCTGTAGTTAGTGATAGTGCGGGAGAGTTCCCGCGGCTGCCGGTGATTTGAGGAATGTGAACCATGTGAGTTGAACACTCGCAGCTGCCCTCTATTGGGCAGCTTACTCGCGTTCCTTAACAGCTGAGCTACATTGTAATTAATGGTCAGGTTACATTCATACATTTCTTCAAGCAACATTGTACATACATAACACCCCTCCCCCCTAGGATGGGACGAAGTCCCTCAACCATTGTGGCTTGCCACACGTGCGCCTGGGGTGTGCGGCCGCTTGACTTAACACGGGGGAGCCGGGGGCTCCTGGTTCCGCGGAGTCCCGTCCTGCAACGGAAAGGGGGGACTCATTAGTGGCTCGGTGTGGACTCTGCGACAACCTTGCATTGGGGGACGGGAATGGAATGAACAGTTGGGACGTGAACCCCTGCCTACCGCTTGAGGAGCTTGGGGTCCCCCCCAGAACGAATCTCGGGACCGACGAGGAGGCCCTCGTGGTCTCGCCACCCCCTGCTGCCTGTCCGGGAGTTCTAGGGGATGAAACGGGCGGATTTCCCCCTGCTGCCTGTCCCGGGGGTGTCTGTCTCCGGGGGGGCTGGAGCTATGGTATATTCGAAAACAAAAGGGCTGGGGGGACTGGAGGTACCAGGGGCTGAACTGAAACCCCTCTTCTCGCTAGGACAGGTGGGGGACCACTCCGCGACACCCCCCTGGTACTGCAAATCATAATCGAACTCGTCTCTCTCTTCCAAGGTATCCTCCTCTGTGGCTGAGAATTGAGGGTATGCATTTGTACCCGCTGATGCTGCCGTGTCTCCCCCTTGGGTAACGCGGGTGGGGGAGGACCCTAACGCTGACTCCCCTTCACTGGTGACTCGCCTTCTGAGTTGGTCGGCGTGCCTTCTCCAGAGTAGACCTGAGCTAGTCTCGACCCTGTAGGATACTGGCCCCATCTGCTCAATGATCGTCCCTGGTACCCACGCTGGGCCCGAGGCTGCGTAGTTCCTGCAGTGAACCGGGTCCCCTACTGAGAAACTTTTGGAGCTCTCTACCCCTATATTTATATTTCTCCCTTCATCCTCCACCCTGGACGGATCCATCCGGTCAAAGAGTGTTACCGGACGCCTCCTCATGAGGAGTTCGGCTGGGGAAAATCCTGAAGCTAGGGGGGTTGTCCTGTAGCAGATGAGGAACTGACACAGATGAAGGTTCAACTCACCGGGACCCATGCGCCGCAGTGCGTCTTTCGTAGTGCGCACTTGGCGCTCTACCTGACCGTTTGTGGCGGGGTGAAACGGGGCAGCGGTAATGTGCCTGATGGCATTTCTCTCAATAAACGTCTTGAACTCCGCAGACGTGAAGGTACTAGCGTTATCGCTAACGAGGACGTCTGGCAGACCGAAGCAGGCAAACACCTTGCGCAACTGTTTAATGGTTGCCGCGGAGGAGGTGCTGTTCATGGGGATTACTTCCAACCACTTGGAATAGGAGTCGACTATCAGTAGAAACATGGACCCGCGGAAAGGGCCAGCGAAGTCGACATGTATCCGGGACCATGGCCCGCGGGCCATGTCCCATTCCCTATGGGGTAGCCGGGACTCCTCGGGCCGAGAGCTCTGGCAGCTCTCGCACGTGCCCACTAGGCATTCTATATCTGCGTCTATCTGGGGCCACCAAAAGAAACTCCTGGCCAGCGCCTTGGAGTGCACTATTCCTGGGTGACTGGTATGCAGTAGCTTCAGTACCTTAGCCCTTAACTTCTCTGGGATGACTACCCACTGGCCCCAGAGTAAGCAGCCCCTTTCCAGGGAAAGCTCTACTCTACGCCTGAAAAACGGCTTGAAATGCTCCTCGGGGGTAGTCGTGGGCCACCCTTTCCTAACCCAGAACTAACTTGGGCCAGCATCTTGTCGGCCGCCGTGGCCTTGGCGAGGTCGGCCGGGACGATGGGGGGTGAGTCGAGGGACTCGATCAGCAGGACTTGGTGTTCCTGCTCTACCTCGCATGCGGGATCCCCTAAACTAGGGAGGGGAGACTGGGACAGTGCGTCCGCATGGGAGATCTCCTTCCCTTGGCGATAGACCAGCTCATACTGGTAGGCGTTGAGGAATATGGCCCAACGCAGCATCCTGGGGGATAGAATTTGTGGGGTGGGTTTGCCAGTAGTGAAGATCCCGAGAAGTGGTTTGTGATCCGTCACTACCGTAAACTCGCGGCCGTATAAAAAATCGTGGAACTTCTTCGTTCCCGCGATTATGGCCAGGGCCTCCCTATCCGTTTGCGCGTAATTGCGCTCTGCCTTCGAGAGGGACCTTGAGTAGTACGCCACCGGGGCTTCCCGCCCGCTCTCCAACACGTGGCACAGGACCACCCCCACCCCCACTGGGGACGCATCACAGACTAAAACCACTGGCTTTTTTGGATCAAAGTGGGTCAGGACAGCATCCGAGGATAGGAGTGTCTTAAGCTCCTTGAACACTTTCTCCTGCCTGTCCCCCCACCGCCAGACCGCGTCCTTTTTTAGTAGCGCGTGCAGTGGCTCCGCGACCGATGCCTTCCTAGGCAGGAAGGAGTGATAGAAATTTAGGAGCCCTAGGAATGACTGCAGCTCCGGTTTCACGGTGGGACGAGGGGCATTTTTCACGGCCGCAACCTTAGACTCAGAGGGTTTGATCACACCCGGGGTTATCTTAAAACCGAGAAACTCGACCTCCCTCGCAAAGAATACACATTTGTCCCTTCTCAGCCGGAGTCCCGCCCTCTCGAACACTGAGAGGACCCCATCTAGCCTCTTTGCTAACTCTAATTCGCTCCCCGCCGTTATCAACACATCGTCGAAATATGGGAGAACACCTGGAAGCCCCTTTAAAAGGCATTCCACGAGGGACTGTAAGATTCCGGGGGCCGAATTCACGCAAAACTGAAGGCGCGTTACCTTAAATGCCCCCTTGTGCGTCACGATCGTTTGCGCAGCGGCAGCAGCCGGGGTTACTGAGAGCTGCTGGTATGCTTGCGCCAGATCTAGCTTGGCGAAACACTTCCCCCCATGTAATGTGGCCAGCAAGTGGCTGACCACCGGCACCGAATATGCATAGTCCGCACAAATCCTGACCTCCCCGTTTGACTTAAGGGCCGTAACAATCGGCGTTTCCCACTCCGCCGAATCAACTGGGACCAAAATCCCCTGCCCCACCAATTTGTCCAGTTCCGCCTCGATCTTATCCTTGAGGTCGAAGGGCACTCTCCTTGGCTTGAGGCGGATGGGTCGGATTTCTGGGTCCAGCTCAAAGGAAACTGGGGGGCCCTTGTACGTCCCAAGCCCCTTCTTGAAAACGTCTGGGTGTGCGTTGCACACGTCCCGCATTGGGTCAGTCTCGATGGCGTTAATGCCGGACAGTTCGATTCCCAGGGGAGCAAACCACTGCGTTCCCAAAAGGCAGCATCACCCCCCTTGAGGAACACTAGGGGCAGTTTCTCGGAGTAACTCTTGAACTTCACCTTGAATTTCCCCACCCCCAACACTGGGATCCCATTTCCCTGCACGTCCCGTAAATGTGACTTCATGGCCCGCAGTTTGGGCCGCGCATCTGGGGGAATGCGCATAAACTCTTTTTGGGACAGGATGGAATAAGATGACCCCGAGTCTATCTCCATCCTCACTGGGAGCCCCTGTAACAGTACCTCTACGAAAAAACGCCGGTGCTCCAGGCCCACGCGGTTCACGTCTTCCTCGCTGTAGTTGGCTGAGACCTTCCTGGTGCCGGCCGCCTTCCGTTTGTGTCTCTGGGGGTGGCTTGAGACGCCCTTGTCCTCGGCTCGCCCGCGCCTGCATACTCTGGCGATGTGTCCCTTTCGGCTGCAGTTGTGGCACTCGGCCTTTCGGAACGGGCACCTCGTGCAGTCATGGGACGCCCCACAACCGTCGCAGCGGCGGTCTTGCCGTTCGCGGGTCTGTCGCTTCTCCCCGCGTTTCTTTATCCTCTGGATGTCGTCGTCCTCACTGGAGCAGGAGTCCGCCGTCGTGGACGACTCCTTGGACGTCGCTGGTGTGCCGGCGGGCGACTTGGGGGCCCGCCAGGCCATCTTCGCCGATGTCCGCTGGGCCGCCTGCACTGGTGACTTGGCCCTTTCGGACGTGGCCCCTCGGGACTTGAACACTCTGACCCCGCTCCTGGCCGCCTCGGCTGCTTGGGCCTCCCGCAGTACCTCGTTGAACGTGAGGCGATAGTCACGGGTCATCAATTTTCTCTGGACCTCCTCGTCCCTCAGGCCACACAGCATGCGGTCTCGGAGGGCCGTGTCTAGGTCTTCCCACTGGCAGTGCACCGCTGCAAGCGTAGGCGGACACGGTTTCTCCCGGGCGCTGGTCTCGTCTGTGGAACGCGACCCTGGCTGGGAAAATCGACACGGGGGGCTGGAAATGTTCGCCCAGCACTTCCAGGATGCGGGCGATGGGCACCACGTCTACCTTCCGGGGGGCCACCAGGTTCATCAGGATACGCAGCGTGGCCGGCCCCACCTGGGCCAGGAAGTGGGAGCGCATTTTCGCGTCGTCGTCGACGCCCGCGGCTTCCATCGCGTGCCGAAACTGGCACTCGTAGAGCTCCCATTGTTCTGGCTCGCTGACATCGAACTGGTAAGGCTTGACCTTGGGATTCGCCATCGATCCCATCCTCGTCGCCAATTTGGTGTCTTGCACGGAAGACAAAGAAGGAGTCGCAGTAAGGACTAACACAGGTTTATTGGGTGATGATCAGGATGAACATGTGGTAATGGCGGAGGTACATCACATTATATACAGCAGTACAATGCATTTGAATCTTGTTGCACGGTAGCTCATTGGCTGCTACCGGCGTGACGTTGTTCCAAGTCACGCCCCTCTTCTGTAGTTAGTGATAGTGCGGGAGAGTTCCCGCGGCTGCCGGTGATTTGAGGAATGTGAACCATGTGAGTTGAACGCTCGCAGCTGCCCTCTATTGGGCAGCTTACTCGCGTTCCTTAACAGCTGAGCTACATTGTAATTATGGTCAGGGTACATTCATACATTTCTTCAAGCAACATTGTACATACATAACAGAGGGAAACCCCTTTCAAGGAGGCATTTAAAGATCTTCATCCAGCATTTAAAGATTTTCATCCATATCCGACTCTAGGGTTCAGTGCTCATTTCTGTTTCAAAGCTGAAGAGCCAGCGCAGTCTGCTTCTGCAGACATTTCTGTGGTCATGTGGCAGGCATGACTAGACACCGGAGTGCTCGGAACACTGTTACCTTCCCACTGAAGTGGTCCCTATTTATTTACTTGCAATTTCTTGCTTTCGAACTGCTAGGTTGGCAGCTATTTTTATTGTTTGTACCTTGAATATGAATCATGTACACCACCAAGTAGTGGTGTGCTGGCCTACAGAGATACAGGGATTCATCCCAGTGCGCCCCAGTGACTGGCACCCCCCAGAGGCAGGCAGAGGTAATAGGAATGTATGGGGTTTCTCCTCCCAACTCCCAATAGGCGCCCCTATCACTTCCTGTTCACCGCCCTCCCATGGTGCCCAGCATACCCCTTGCCACCAAGTGACAATATTTCTCAAATGGGTGATATAGAAGTCTGTCTATCTGTCCGTCTGCTCGTCCATACTTTCCCAACCCACCCTCCAAGAACCCCTCCATCCTTCAAGACCAGATCCTTGAAAAGTGTGGTAGGAGGTCCCTTGGGTAAGACACTCTCAGTGACCCACAGCTTTGGTGGCTTTCCCTTCTCTTCTGGTTCCACTGTCTGTTCAGTTGCTCTCTTCCCTGGGAGGTTATCCTTCAGTGGTGACCTTCAAGCAGAGACTGCATAACCCAGTGATGGCTAACCTTGGCACTCCAGATGTTCTTGGACTTCAATTCCCAGAAGCCTTGATCAGCAGGAGTGCTGACTTGGGCTTCTGGGAATTGAAGTCCAAGAACACCTGGCGTGCCAAGGTTAGCCATCACTGGCATAACCTTTAGCTGGAAATATTTTATCTCTTGTATTTCCTTCAGTGAGTGATAGGTAAGACTAGATGACCTACAAGGCCTCCTTAAATTTTATGATTCTGTCACACTGTATGTATCAGAAATGGTTGACTTTGAAGAGAGGGAGTTTATATGTATGAGTCACTCATTAATTTCCTCACAGAAGTTGGAGATTTTTAGAAATTTTTGCCTCAGAAAAAGGGGGCATCAATATAGTTCACACATAAATTTTCTCACAAAGGTGGGCTGCATGTATGTGTGAAATTGCCCCCTCCCCCAATGAATGAGAGTGTCTGTTGTTCATGTATTAATATCTTCACAGAAATGAGACCACTCTTAGTAATTGCCTTAATGTGAAAGGGAGCACAGGAGGTATGCATATGACTTTCCTCAGAGACACAAAAGGTATGTAGGAAAACTGTCCTACATGAAGGAGAGCATGCGTGGATTATACATGAATGTCCAAACAGAACTGAGACACATGTAGGAAATGGATGTGGCCTGAAGAGAACAACTACTGGTCATTGAAAGAGAAAAGAAAACATGACTGCTCCTTCAAGTGAGGGCTATTGGGGGCACAGCAGAATCTTGCAAACTCACGGTGAGTCATTTGTGACTTGTTTAGTTGTGGCTCAGTCCTTCTTGGTCTCTGAGTTATTGGGTTTCTCCTCTTCTGGGCAGACACAAATCATTGAAGCCTGTCAGGAGCCAGAATGAAGTGGGCTGACTGCAAAGGTCCACCCTAGTTCTTAAAGAAGATTGATGCCCAGCAGCCTCCCCAGGTCTGAGTTCAAGAATCTATATTTTATTCTCCTTTTTGCCCCACCCCACCCCCAATCTCTGCTTACTCCGTTGAAGCTACCTCACAAACAAGCACTTATAATTAATTCCTGGTCAGCTTATTGTGTGAGAGAACAGGCAATGTGTCTCCCTGAGGAGATAAAATGGTTTCTCAAAAAAGATTTATGAGGAGAGAATTATTTAACCTAACGTGACTGGCTATGCTAGCCGTGGCACAGCAGTGTATGGCAGACATTTTCTAGGGATGCCTGTCTGCTCCACGCTGTCTGAAGCATGTGGCTCATAGTACCCCAATTATTTGTGAGTAAATTCTACATCAAGAGAACCAGGAACTTGTGGTCCTACAAAGGTTATTGGAGTACAATTTCTATCACCCCCAGTCATTGGGTATGCTGGCTGAGACTGATGGGACCTAAAGCCCAGGAGTAGATAAACCACCAACTTAGAATTGGGCTCTCTGAATCAGATTTGGGGTTTCTTCAGCAAGATGTAAATGGTTGCCATGGCAATTACAAACTTCTTCTAACTGCGGCTTTCCAGAATTTCTGTTAATGCACAAGGGGGAGGGGGGCTTTCAGCCTGCAAATATTTTTGACTGCAGCTATCATCAGCTCCAGTCAATTAGTTCCAGTTGTGGGGGATTATGGGAGTTGTGGTCCAAAACTACATCTGAAAGATTTCAAGTTGCCCAGTGCTGGCTGTGGAACTACATTTTTAAAGCTGTCAACCAAAGATGTAACATTTCAAATTCTGGTTGATCAGCAGTGTGGACAATGACAGGGGTCATTTTTTTTTTAAAAAAATGTGGTATTATATTATTATTTCAGGGGAGTTCCTCACTATTGAGAACAAAAAAAGCAAGCTTGAGCCCATAAGGAAAGGCTTGTTGTGTGAAGTACTGTATCCTGATTCATACTATGGTAAACCAGCTTCTTTAAGGGGAATCCTGTCTGGTTTTGGTGAAGGTGAGATAATAATAATTTTATGTCAGAAATCATTCTGGGTTGAAAGGATTTTTGTGGAAGAAACTCCACTTAGGGAATGCCCAAATGAGGCTCCTTTCATGTCTCCAAGAGCTGGGACAGAGACTGGCGCTCATTCCATCATGCAGTACCTGGGTCTCTAACTGCCGACTTGTCAGCCTTCCAGTTAACAAGGTGAGCTTCTTAACCACCACAAATCACAGAGATGTTTTGGAAGAAATAGAAGTGTGGCTTTGTTTGGAACAGAAGATGGGAGCTGGAAATCAACAATTGTTTGTCCCTCAATGCAAAATACGTCAGAAGCCATATTATTTTAATAGTTCTGTTGTTCCTTTCTTCCTTCTTTAATATACTCTGCAAATGCAACAGGGTAAAATTTTGGTCAAAGCACATTGGGATGTTTTAATGAATAATCAATGTTTTTGGGCAGGAGAGACAGAGACAAGTCCTTCCGAACATTGGACAGGTCCCAGATAGGAAGCATGTTGGATCGGGGCCGTGAAGCGGCCCTTGGGGTCCCGGAGGAGACTGGTCAAGGAATGACACGAGACAAGATGGAGCAAAGACCAGTGGTTTATTGAGGGAAAATCATCATCATATATAGGAATTCAAGGCAGCGTGTGATAGAATCGTCATCTGACAGAAAATCACATCACCCATTTACCCGGGTTAATTGGGAACTTCTCTTGGGGAAGTTAATTAACTAAGGCAAATACTGACAGGGGAAATCCATTGTTCATGGCTTGCACAAGAGTAAACATGGCCACTATTTGCGCTAGGGCTTGGGCTAATCTGCAAGTGTGGAATTACCTAATTCCTAATTTGAGTTAGCTATTCGACTTCCTCCTGCCGAACTGCCTGCCAGGTCAGATATGAGTGAATCAATCTTATGGCTATTAATCCGCACCCCAATTTCTGTACCCGCAGAGGCCAGTGACCAGGAGCCTCCCTCAACCGGTGTAACCTCTGTCAGGGACAGTTAATGCCAATTGCGCCCGCGGACACCACAGAAGCAACCTGTTCCAACTACGGCTTGGTACTCTATCTCTCTGTTTAGGAAAAAGAAAGCCTTAGTTAACAATCATCTTTTAGTCACACCACTTTGTTTTTTGGCTAGGGAGTCAGCCCTACAATTAGGCAAAGTTACACACACTCTCAGGCAGCATATTGTAGGCTATCCAAAAGATCACAAACTGATAAGTTACATGGTTTGCTTTTATTTTATTTTTATTGCCGGCAATGCAAAAATGCACCTTTTTTTAAAAAAAAAAGTTCTGATCAACATCTATATAAACCATTTGAATGAAGAAGTGGAGGGAATGTTCAAAATTTTGTGGATGACATCACATTGGGAGGGGTAGTCAAATCTTCAAAAGATAGTTCAAGATTCAGACAAACTTAGCAGAATGCAGAAAAGAATCAAAACAAATAAAATTAGTTTTAACAGAGAAATTATACATTTAGGATAGGTGATTGCTTGCTTGACAAAGTATGGGTTTTTTTTGGTGGGGGTCCAAAGCAAAACGATATGATGTGGTAGCAAACCCCCCCCCCCCAATATTAGGGTGCATCAACAGAAACATAGTGTCCATATTAAAGGAAATATTATTACTACTCTATTCTGCCTTTGTCATGATTCTCCTGAAATGATGTGCCCAGTTCTGTGTACACTATTTAAGAATGGCATTGACCAGAGGAAGGTGATTAAAATGGTAACACGAATGGAAAGCAAGCTCTGAGATAAACAAATAAAGTAACTGAGTACATACAACTTGGTGACTAAATCTTAGGAAGAACTTTCTCACATTAAGAGTTATTCTAAAACGAAACAGAGCACCTTGGAAGGTAGTGGATGAATATAAACAAAAGTCAGCTGGCCATCTGCCATGGATGCTTCACCTGTGGATTTCCTGCTTTGATGATCCTTGAGTCATATTTGGGTCATTGTAACTCTGATTTTTGTATGTGGAGTGTTGTTCTTTATGTGCAATGTAATTTGTGTGATTTCCAGTTCTTTGCATTTTGACTTTGATCAGAGAGAGACAGTAATGATTTGATGCTCTGCTCCAGTCAGCAAAATATCCCTGGTCTTTCATTTGAACCAGGTGACTGACCTTGTTCTGTATATTTCCTGTACTGCAGCCAGACTAGATTGCTGCTAGTTGAAGTTTTGGGGTAAGGGAAAGCCTAAAGTAGTATCAGGCGACAACTCTTTCCTTCTCCTTTACTGCTGTATTCTGATGCAAACAGGATGAAAACTCTGTCAAGATATTGCACTTGAACATGGTGGAGGCTGTGATATTGTCCCGAGGGAATATAAACACCTCCTCTTTCCCATGCAAAAAGAAAGAGAAATCACCATTTTCCTCCTCATCTAGGAGATGGCACAATATCTTCTGCTGGTATAAATTATGAGTTTTGTATCTGCAAAAACAGATCACAAAATAGCACAAAATAATAGTAATTACTGTCTTGCTGCAAGGATATTTTTTAAATTAGAAGGATCAGATGGGTTGCTTGCATCTTTTTAGTTAATCAGCTAACCTTTCTGTGTTTGCTTTTCAAAGGGAGAGACAACGGTTTTGTAGTTTCCCACAAATTGCATCTTAAAAGAAAAAATGCTTTTTGTCTTGCTGTCACGCTGTAGGTGAAAATTCATGTGGGGTCAATGATTTCTAAATAGCTGTCTTGATGCATTCTTATCAAGAATAAATGATTTTGTGAGAATCCTTTGCGTCCTTAGCACATTCAGAGTCCATTACTGTACTTTGTGACCAGTAAGCTCCACCTCCAATATATATGCATGGCTTAAGGGAAAGCATTTCGCTTGAAGCCTTTTTTACAGGCAGGGAAAGCAAAAGGATTGGTGAGGGAGGAAGAGGTAAGTGTCAGCCAAGGAATGAGTGTGAGAGAGAAACAGAAAGAAAAAGAGTGGGTGATAACAAGAAAAAAGGATTTCAGAGAGGGAAGACAAGGTGGCAAAATGAGAAAAGAGGCAGCGGCCTGAGAGTGAATGAGCAAGACAGAAGGCATGGCAGAATAAGAAAAAGTAACAGTGAGAGAGAGAGATGGAAAGGAGAGAAAAGATGAGTGAATGGCCAAGTTATGGAGAAAGAGGAATGGAGGTGACAGCAAGAGCAGGTAGTAGAAAATGAAGGCCAAGCAACAGAGAGAGACGAGGGGCGGCATTGAGTGAGCAAGAGAAAAGATGTGATAGGAAAAGGGGACTACAGGGGAATGAGATTGGGGTGGCAGAGAGAGAAAAGAATATCAGCAAAAGAGTGAGAGAGGAAGGCTGGCAGGAGGAGAAAAGAGGGATAACAGCAAGAGAGAGAGAAAGAGGGAGAAAAAGAAAAATGAGGAGAGGAGAGAGGGAAGGAGGATGGGTGGTGGCAAAAGAGAAATAGAGACACCCAGTGATGCACTGAAGCAGGTTCTATCCTGTTTGGGAGAACCGGTAGCAGAAATTCCCCAGGCCACTCCCACCTAGCTGGCCATGCCCACTTCCATACCCCATTGTGTTGACCCTGCCCACAGATTTGGCCCCGCCCACAGAGGTGGTAGTATTTTTTTGGAGTGCATCACTGGAGACACCTCTCCTTGCCTTTTGCCCCAGATCTTATTTCATTTCCGTCTCCCACCAGCATGCATCCACCTGCAGATTTCTTGCCCTTTTGAGCTCCAGAGAAAACAAAACTTCTCTACCCTGCACTGCACAGAGAGGCTGTGTTTGAAACCCAGTGATGTCCTGTATGTTGTGTATCTCTGCCACAAAACAGTTACATTATTTATTCTTTAACTTTGAAACAGCCACTGAAATTTTCAAAAACTTCCCCACCCCCTTAGAGCAACAGATTGTATTATATAAAGGTCTTGTTCAAGAAAGGGTGGTTAGCTCCTTGCCTGGCTCTTGTCATGTGTCTGCAGACCCATTTGGGGGTGAAAGTCATTCTCTCTTCAAAGTCTCTTTAACAGAATGAAGCCCTGTGGCTTCAGTCTATGGATGGAATAAACAGAGATATCAGGATGGCCAGAAAACATGAAGAACATCAAGGAGTCCCCCACTGCAAGGGGTTATATATGGAAGACACACTGTGCATCCTAAACAAAGCGCATGGACTCACACAGTTAAGCCTCCAGCTTTCAGTTAAAACTAATTTTAGCCATTGAACACCTGCCAAATTGATTTTATGGGTTTGACACCAGTTAATCACTTTACATTTCAAGCTTCAGCAACATTAGCATTCTGCTAAACCTGAGGCCTAGGCTAATGTATACATACAGCCAAACACAGCAGGAATGAGCTTGAAGAGTTTGGAGTTAGCTGTCAGGTGAGCTGTCCCGGTTTCAGATGGGAAAAGTCTTTTTTTTTTAAAGTCAGCTCCTGTCCGTAAAAAAACTCAGCAATGGCAAAAACACATATATGTACTACATGCACACAAACTACAGGCTTAATAAATTCAAATAAACCACTGAAAATTGTTTGATTGACAAATATATCTCTTTACTAACTTAAGTATTTTCAATCACTCTTAGTTCAAAAATGTCCAAAAAACAAATGGTACTTTTCTTCAGTAAAAATAAATGTGTAAATGCTTCAATATATCAGATGAATAATGATGCCAGTAATTCCAATAAAATTCATGTACTATCACAAGGAGTTTGTTTCAAAAAATATAATTCCAATAAAGTGTAATTTCAAAGAAATATAAATTTCCTTTCTGAAGAGAATTTGATAAATCTCTTTTCATACACTATCATCAAGAAAAGGAAAATATTCTGTAGAAGATACAATAACAATTATTAATATACATAGCAATACTCACTGTAAAATTTTCCATCTAGCACAATACAATGCAGAAATATACAAATTACATTAGTCAATCTTAGACTTACCTATACAGTTTTCATAGTTTTTCGCATCTAAGCCTCTCATGTTTTTCTATAGTGAAGCATTTACATGTTGTGTTTTGGGATCAAGGAGACAGCGGAGGCTTGATTCATGAAGAGGCAATAGGGCAAGATCGCCTGGTCGGAGTTTATTAGGAATAGCAGACAAAGACATTCCAGAGAAGAGTATGCAATCTATTCTTATTGGTTACCTGCGATAACATAAAGTTACTTAATTGGCTAAATATCAGCATGTCTGCCTCGTGCTCACCTTGCTAATTGGAAGAAAGCTGCGTGCTAGCTGAATGACTGCGTGCCATTCCTGGGCATAGTGGGGAGGGCCAAAAGCCTTGAGTCAGAGGCCCAAACTGGGGCCTCTAAGTTACGGCGTAAAAACAGATGAGGTAAGGAGAACGATCACCCACGATTTATGACCATGGTGTGCCAATGAGCCACAGCGATCGTGCTGTGAAACTCCTCACATCTTCCCCCTTCTGTTTTTAAGAAGCTTATAAGCATAATAAATTTGGTCCTTGCATGCACGAGGCCGGAAGCGAAATCCTTGCAGGCAGGTGGCTAGCAACGAAGGTATGCATTGAATAAAGCAACAGGCAGTTATCAGAATGGCAAGAATAATTAAACCATACTGCAGGATGGTCCGTACCCAAGCTCCGTTGGGAAGCCAGAACCAAAGAGTGCTCCACCACGAAGGCAGAGGGTTTTGCTTAATATCAGAAACAATTTTGGTTAAAGAATCCAATTGGTTTTTTACCTTATTAGAATTATCGGATAAGTTAAAGCAACACATATTATGCACAGACTCACACCCTTGATGATGCAACATCAGCAAATAATCGATCGCGGCACGGTTATCTAAAATGGCGTTGCGAAGCTGAAATTGCTCCCTTGGGAAGTGTGATTAATGGCTTTTACAAATGCACAAGCAAGCTTCCCAAGCTGCCTTGCATTCCCGGCTGCCAGGCCAGGCACGCCAACAAGACTGATGGCTAAGGATGTATACTCGGCCTGGGAAAGCACCTTAACAGTGCTATCGCAATCAGAGGGTAACTGCTCAGCGGCAATACCCCGGGTGATGCGTTTGTGGGCGGGACGCTGATGGACCAGCGTAGTGCGGTTGGGCAAAGCAACAATCATACGACTAAGGCAACAAGTGGTTGTAGAGAGGTTAGCAGGAATATAGTTCCAAGTTCGTGACCCACAGGTCCAGAACCACCCAGAAGGCAACAGAATGTGCTGAAAGTTAAAATGAAGGTCCTCTGTTTCTCTCCCGGTGCAATTAAGACCGCGACCGGGCTGGAAACAGCGAGGCTTTGACTTATGTTGAGTACAATTCACAACCCTGGCACATTTACTAGCATTACTAACACCTACAATAGGAGTATAGAGAGACAGGGCATCACAAACCCATTTACATGTGTAGGGTACTGAAAACTCTTCCATGTACTTCTGGAGGTACCTTGAGATATGCAGTTACATAAGGCAAAATATAACATAAGCAAAGACAGGTCTTTCCCCAAGAGAGTAAGCAAAACATTTAAGCATGAACAAAACATGAACATTTCTCTTCTTCCTTACATGAAGGAGGTTTCTGTTGCATTCTAGAAAGCATTTCTCACTCCCCAATTACATGAGTAAGGCATTACATTTCTTCTTCTCTCACTAGGTGTAAGTGAAAGAGGCATTCAATAACTTAAAACCAGCATAGCATGGTAAATCAAATACAGTACAAATATCATTAGAGCATTTCACACTCATAGCATGAGCAGGTAGACAATTTTTAAAAAGGCTTTCAGGTTTTATAATGCAAACAAGGCCAATTCTTCTTTAGAGTCCACACAAACTTTTTAGTCCAATTAAAATGTCCAAATTAAAAGTCCAAATGCTGATTGAAGCTTTCTTCTTCTCAGATTACAACTTAACACTATCTTCCCTCCAGCACAGTTCTTGCCATGGCAAGGTTGAAATTAGGCCATAAATTAATTCTCACTGAATTCACAAGACAACTAGACAACCCCCCTTTTCAGCTTTTCAGGCAAACACACATTTCTTCATGCTCCGGCCACCCTGATGCTTGAAACTTGGAACAGCCCACTCGGATCTCTTTGTTTGAGGGGTGGGCAGTTCAAAGTCAGCCAAAAACTGGAGTATGTCTAGTATGTCTTCTCCCTCCTTGTATTTTTGCAAAAGCCTGCTGTCCATAGAGGAAGGATCCACACCCCTTTTCCTCTGGACTTCTTTCATTTGCAGCATCTGAATCTCAACTTTATGACAAACTGCACCTGTTAGTTTGTACTTGCAATAAGACCCCTTTCTGGGCTTGGGTTTTCTGCATTCCTCCTCTGGGTTATCCTTCCTGGCCACACGTGAGGAATCAAGTTTACTACTTAGCTTCTCCTGCTCTTGTGATGAGGGCTGCTTCAGGGGCGAGCTGAGGTCTCCTGTGCTGCCCTTTGAATCACACTCCTTGCTTCCTGCCACTTTGCATGCATTAATAACTTCAATCTGTGATGAGGTCCCCACCATTTGTTCCCAATCAGCTGGCACTAGTTGTTTTTTAGACTTGGCAGGCAGTATTGCAGCAGTCCCATTTGCAAGAGCCTCTCTGTTCACTGGATATACAGCAACAGTTTCCATATCCAGCACAGCTGCAGTTAAAGCAGCAGAGAACAGGTCTTTTGTAGGGCTAAAAGTGCTTGATTGCTGCAAGGCAGGATATAATGTCCCATCTCCTTTTCCACCCCCATCTCCATCAGGGGGCTCATGCTGTTGTTTCTCATATGATGGAGGGGCAGTCAGACTCCCTCCCTTGGCTGGGGGCAAAAGCTGTGGCAATGGTACAGTAAGCCTCTGGGACAACAAAATATTTTTTGGAGTAAAATCTTGCACTTCTTTTGTGTGGGAATGTATCTGGATTCTGTCAGGCTGTCTCTGACACATATTGTAAACAAAAGCCTCTTTGCTCACTGAGAGACAACGCTCCTTATCTCTCCTTATTTGGGTTCTGACATTCTGATTGATTATGTAGCTTAAGTTTCGTTTCTGGTATACTCTGCTTGAATAAGTTTCGTTTCTGTGATTCTCTGCCTGAATAAAGAGTAGTGGTAGTATCCTTTGTTCAGCCAAGGACAGCAGTCGTGTTTTCTGTCCCTCTCTGTTCTTTCCTTACTCTGAGCCTAATGAAGCTGGACTTCGTGGACTCTTAAGTTTCTATCTGGGGCAATAAACTGCTCTGTTAGATGAGGCTGATTATCTTTACATGAATCAGATTCCAACAAGTGGCGCCCCTCGTGAGGCAATTGAATGAAATTCAAAGGAATGCTTTGAACTCTGCTTCAGCAATTAACACCTCATAATTGGCGACCGGGGACAAGGTCTCATTCACCTACGACCAGGCAAAAGGTCAGACCGGAGGAAAGGTCAATCGAGCGCTCGAAATTCATCCAATTCTACATTGGGTCCCACTAGGTGAGTGAAAATGGGATGTGTGCTGGCGTCGCAAATGCATGAACTTTGTAAAGATATCTCAGATCTTTTGAATAACAATGGGAAAAGGGCTGATAAGAAGGACGTACAGCAGCTGGTCCAAGCTATAGAAAAAATCTGTCCTTGGGTTAAATTTGATGAATGTCTGGACTTAAAACAGTGGAAACAGATTGGGAGAGAAATGCAGAAGCATAATGGAATTTCTGTATCAGTATTATTTACATGGGAGGAAGTTAGAGACTGCCTTCAGAGACTCACTCCAAAGAATATGTTATTCTCTCAGAGGCTTGATGGCCCCCTCCCACAGCTTTTGCCTCCAGCCAAGGGGGGGGGCTATGGCAACTGCCCCTCCATCATATGAGCAACAACAGCTTAAGCCCCCTGATGGGGGTGGAGGTGGAAATGGAGATGGGACATTATATCCTGCCTTGCAGCAATCAAGCACTTTTAGCCCTACAAAAGACCTGTTCTCTGCTGCTTTAACTGCAGCTGTGCTGGATATGGAACCTGTTGATGTATATCCAGTGAACAGAGAGCCGCTTGCAAATGGGAATGCTGCAATACTGCCTGCCGAGTCTAAAAAACAGCTAGTGCCAGCTGATGGGGAACAAATGGTGGGGACCTCATCACAGATTGAAGCTGTTAATGCATGCAGAGTGGCAGGAAGCAAGGACTGTGTTTCAAAGAGCAGCATAGGGGATCTCAGCCCCCCCCCCCGTGAATCAACCCTCATCACAAAAGCAGGAGAAGCTGAGTAGTAAATTTGATACCTCACGTTTGGGCAGGAAGATCCTGCAGAAATGGAAGGATGGCCCAAAACCCAAGACAAAAAAGGGGTGCAAGTACAAACTAACAGATGCAGTTTGTCATAAGGTTGAGAATCAGATGCTGGAAATGAAAGAAATACAGAGGAAGAGGGGGGTGAATCTTTCCTCGATGGACAGCAGGCTGTTGCAAAAATACAAGGAGTTTTTGGCTGATTTTGAACTGCCCAACCCTCAAACAAAGAGATCCAGAGTGAGCTGTCCCAAGTTTCAAGCATCAGGATTGCAGGGAAAGCAACTTGGACTTCCCTGTGATTTTCTTCTGTGTGAAATTACTTGCAACTTCTGGAGAATTTGTTCTTTGTGCCTTCACACCTCATCGGCCTGCCTTAATGCAGATGGGTGTGGCTGGAGCATGAAGGAATGTGTGTTTGCCTGAAAAGCTGAAAAGGGGGGTTGTGTGGGATTGTCTTGTGAAGTCAGTGAGACTTAATTTATGGCTTAATTTCAACTTGCCATGCCAAGAACTGTGCTGGAGAGAAGATAGTGTTTGTTTAAGTGTTTAAGAAGAAAGCTTAATCAACATTTGGACTTTTAATTTGGACATTTTAATTGGACTAAAAAGAAAAAAAAGTTTGTGTGGACTGTAAAGAAGAATTGGCTTTGTTTGCATTATAAAACCTGACAGCCTTTTTAAGAAATTGTCTACCTGCTCATGCTAATGAGATTTGTACTGTATTTGAGTTACCATGCTATGCTGATTATAAGTTATTGAATGCTTCTTTCACTTACACCAGTGGGAGAAGAAGAAATTTAATGCCTTACTCATGTAATTGGGGAAGTGAGAAATGCCTTCTAAAATGCAACCAGACTTCCTCATGTAAGGAAGAAAAGAAATGTTCATGTTTTGTTTATGCTTAAGTGTTTGCTTATTCTCTTGCAGGAGAAAGACCTGTCTTTGCTTATGTTATGTATTGTCTTATGAAACTGCATATCTCAAGGTACCTTCAGAAGTACATGGAAGAATACCCTACACATGTAAATGGGTTTGTGATATTGCATTTGTGTTATATGTCACTCATGTTTCACGTTTAGTTACATGGTACTAGTAATAACAGGGCATGCTCCTGTTTCTTAGGGGAGTGTCTTCCTAAGCCATTGGTCGTTTATTGGCAACAAGGGGATCCTGAGTGGAAGGATTTCTGCTCGAGCGATCCGCCCATGGAGAGAGAAGAAGGTTACTCAGCTCCAGGATGGTGGTTCACCAGTAAACTAAATTTGCTGACATTTGTTCTTTTCTTTCTTACTGTGCTTCCAGCTGTAAGAACAATACCTCATGGGGGCAACCCCAACTTTTGGATTCGTCATGCTAACTATATGTTTGAAGTTCATGGTAAGAATGCAACGTTATACTATGAGCATCCACTGGCAGTGTCTCAAATGGCCTTTCTTCCGGCATTGTTCAATATGCCTGAGTTGGTTATTGGACATTTGCAACATCTTGATAGGTCTACACTCTTCTCTAATCCTCCAGAACAATTTAACAACACCCGCTGGCGAAGCATGACATTCAAGAAATACACTAAAGGACTTTGTTTCTGCTGTCATAGTTCTGGAGTCTGGAATAGTAAATGGAAGTACTGGACTCAAGCAAAAAGGGTTTTGCAGAATGTAGGCAATTATACGGGTTGTGATGATTATTTTTGGTTATGGGGTAGTTATAACAGTTCTTATAAGCTTAATTATACCTTGTTTAACACTACTATTGAAGATATATATGATGTATTTCCTATGTTTACTCCTGATTATTCTGCTATAGATAGTGGTTCAATTTGCAATGGATGGCAAATTAAGGATCCCAACATGTGGTTCTTTTTTAATGGAGTTGCCACGAATTTCCATCCAGGACAATATCAATGTGCAGCATTGGGTTATTTTACCTTAACCGTACAAGTGCAAATGCCGCCTCAGGCACATGCATGGCGCCGGAGAGCTGCTGCCGGCCCGATGGGTTCTGGTTGCAATGATGAAGTGATAATCGATGTTCAGCTGTCTGATGGTAGCTCCTGGGGGAGAGCTATAGGGAGTGCTATCACTGGAACACTCACATTGGGATCATACCCAGGTGTCATTTCCCAGGAGAATAGAAGGTCCATTTTGGGACTCACCTGTAGGCTGGAGAAATCAATCAATGCCACAGGGAGGGTCATACGGGATCTTCAAATGGAAATCACTGAGCTTCATCAAGACCAAATGCAGGACAGACTGGCCATAGATTACCTGTTAGCAAAATCTGGAGGATTTTGTAAACTGGTCGGGAACCAGGGATGTCGGGTAAAATTCCAGGATCTGAATATACTATTGAGAAAGAACTTCAGAATTTACAGGAGAGCATTACTAACAATGTACGCACTGATGTTAATCTCCTTGATTGGGTGACTTCTTGGTTGCCTGATTTATCTGTCCTTAGACAAGTTTTCTTTTATGGGTTTATTATTATTATCTGCCTTATACCTTTGTGTTTTTGCATTACTTGTATTCCTAATCTTATTTCTATGTGTAACACATGTCCATTGGGTAGAAGGGAGACATCGAGTTTTGCACGACAGCAATTGTACTCAATGAGGGATCATCCTCCGGAACAAGGTACCAGGAGTCAGGAGGGGTACGATGTCCAGGAGGACAGTGATGATGTATATGGAGGAGTAGTTATGGAGTATGATGACATGCAGGGGTATGATTAGCCGTCCCTCTGTCAAATTTAAATGAAAAAGGAGGACATGTGGGAATGTATCTGGATTCTGTCAGGCTGTCTCTGACACATATTGTAAACAAAAGCCTCTTTGCTCACTGAGAGACAACGCTCCTTATCTCTCCTTATTTGGGTTCTGACATTCTGATTGATTATGTAGCTTAAGTTTCGTTTCTGGTATACTCTGCTTGAATAAGTTTCGTTTCTGTGATTCTCTGCCTGAATAAAGAGTAGTGGTAGTATCCTTTGTTCAGCCAAGGACAGCAGTCGTGTTTTCTGTCCCTCTCTGTTCTTTCTTTACTCTGAGCCTAATGAAGCTGGACTTCGTGGACTCTTAAGTTTCTATCTGGGCAATAAACTGCTCTGTTAGATGAGGCTGATTATCTTTACATGAATCAGATTCCAACACTTTTGTTTCTGCTCTTTGCCCATCATCCCATTTGAGTGATCCAATTTCTGGGTACCAAGGACATTGGCATTCGACTTCCTTAGTGAAGCCTTCTATACTATTAAGCGTGATGTCTGGACATCCGCTCTCCTTGATGATTCTCTGCAATTCTTTTGCATGGGTCTTTTGCCCTAAAGAAAGTTCTCCCCCCATACTCACAATCGGGAGCTCGAAAGCTGAGGGAGCCTAAAAAAGGCTGTGGTGCACCAGGGGGCTATTCCAGCCGGTGAGTCGGGGAGTTGGGATCTAGCAATCACGATGCGGGTCACCAGATGTTGTGTTTTGGGATCAAGGAGACAGCGGAGGCTTGATTCATGAAGAGGCAATAGGGCAGGATCGCCCGGTCGGAGTTTATTAGGAATAACAGACAAAGACATTCCAGAGAAGAGTATGCAATCTATTCTTATTGGTTACCTGCGATAACATAAAGTTACTTAATTGGCTAAATATCAGCATGTCTGCCTCGTGCTCACCTTGCTAATTGGAAGAAAGCTGCGTGCTAGCTGAATGACTGCGTGCCATCCCTGGGCATAGTGGGGAGGGCCAAAAGCCTTGAGTCAGAGGCCCAAACTGGGGCCTCTAAGTTACGGCGTAAAAACAGATGAGGTAAGGAGAACGATCACCCACGATTTATGACCATGGTGTGCCAATGAGCCACAGTGATCGTGCTGTGAAACTCCTCACATTTACACATTTATTTTTACTGAAGAAAAGTACCATTTTTTTTTGGACATTTTTGAACTAAGAGTGATTGAAAATACTTAAGTTAGTAAAGAGATATATTTGTGAATCAAACAATTTTCAGTGGTTTATTTGAACTTATTAAGTTCGTTTCCCGCCATAGTGAACGGACTAATTGTGCAACCATTACTATCCTGTTCTTCCCAGATTGGAGCAAAAAACACAAACCTACAGGAACAAACTGGATTGGAACTTTTCCCATTCTTTGATAGGATTTTCAATTTTTAGCTTAAGAAGATCATTTCTCACTTGTAGTTTGAAATTACATGGTCCATTCAAGAATCTAGTACAGGGGTGACCAAAATTTTTGGGCTATGGACCGGTCACGTGGTTCAGGGGGCAGTCAGTATGGCCTGTGGGCAATTCATCCGGCCCACGAAGCCCTCGTTGCTCCCGGAAGTGGAAGTGAAGAATAAAATGAAATTTCCTATATGCTTTTTTTAAAAAATGGAAGATTATCTAGTCGGCCTGTTCCAGTTTGGTTATCTAGTCTCTCTGCACAGTAGCAGCAACTGTATCCTCCAACCCTTACAGTAGGGGTTGCCAACCTTTTTGAGTTGGGGGCCAGCTCATGCTCCCTCATACAGTTGAAGGGGCTGGACTGTTGGTCCACCTATGTTTATTGCAGTTGAAAGCCAGTCGTATCCGACTCTAGGGTTCAGTGCTCATTTCTGTTTCAAAGCAGAAGAGCCAGCGCTGTCTGCTTCTGCAGATGTTTTTGTGGTCATGTGGCAGGCATGACTAGACACCAGAGCGCACGGAGCGCTGTTTACCTTCCCACCAAAGTGGTCCCTATTTATCTACAGTACTTGCAATTTCTTGTTTTCAAACTGCTAGGTTGGCAGGAGCTGGGACAAAGACGGGAGCTCATTCTGTCCTGCAGTACTCAGGAATTGAACTGCTGACCTTCTGCCTCCCAGTCAGCGTCTTATCCACTTGAGCATTTACAGCAGCCTTAAACAAGTCTGCAGCTGATTCTGGTGGCAGAGGCGGTAGCTGGAGCGAAGGTGGGGGCCAGATTATTTGGTGCCATGGGCCAGATTCAGCCCATGGCCTGTAGGTTACCTACTTCTGCCTTAAGGGAAATAAAGAAGAAGAGCTGTGTCCTTGTTCTTGGTAATGGTAATCATAGCCCTCAAGAAACTATTAAGGAGTTTCTCCTTTCTTTGAAGAAATTTAATGAAATGCTTTGCCGAGCCCACTCCCCAATAAAGAGATGGACACAGTGCTGGGATTGTGACTGGGCCACTTTATTAGAATAGTTCAACAAATGCAAGTGGGCCGACATAGCACTGGTAAGGAGTGATGGTAATAACCAACTATAAAGACTCTAGGAGAAGCGCAAATGAACGAACCTCTGCTTCTATCGAGTATCCGGTGGACTAACTGGCTTTGCACGCTGTGTCTAGCATGGCAACGCCTAGTTTCTGAGCACACCCAACCGGCCACGCGATTATCCTTCTATCTAGACCAGCCAGAGGCCAGCGGAGTGTGCTGCTGCTGGACTCATAGGGGTTGCCCAGAGGTTCCTTACCAGTGCTAGCCGCCACACGGGGAGGCACCTACCAAGACTCCCCGCCCACCTGACCACCAACTCGGTCGCCAGGCCCGCCTGCAAAGAAGCCAAGAACTGATCCATCCCTCTCAGAGAGAGGTGAACTCCGTCCCTATGGTACAGGCCAGCACCATGAAAACTGATGGCCGGATGCTCCACCACGGTACCCAAGGCATGGTCACCCAAGAAACGGGCAATGGCCCGGTTAACCGACCGTCGAGCCTGGCCAATACGGCGAGGGTCACCACCACCCCCGAAAAAGGACCGTGGGACAATACAAGACCAGATGAAACGGGTACGCAGCCAGCAGTGCCTCAAGAGGGAGAGGTCCCTGCATATGGCAATAATCAAACCCAGGCCCGTAACCTGGCCCAAGTCATTGCCGCCCAGATGGATCAGGAGAACATCGTGAGGGGAAGGAGCCTGCAGGGAAAAAAGGAAAGGGAGAAATTGGTGCCAACACATCCCCCGAAGGCCATGCCAACTGAGGCGGGCCAGAACCTGCAAGCTGAGATGAGACCCCAACAGGACGCCGCTGCATGACGAGCCACCCAGAACACGTAACTGTGCCCCACAATCCAGACGGTAGCCAAACGATGACAAAGGACAGGAGCTGCAAGAAAAAACAAGAGAAACAAGGGCCAGCGGGCATTCAACAAGACATGGGGCATACAGACGGAAATGCGAGGAACCCCACCTGCCCATCCTACAGATGTCATCATCCAAATAACCAAAAAGGGCGGCCGTAAAAGCGGCGCCAATACGGAAGGAGTGCGTACCATAACAAGCACCGGGGAGGCCAAGGTCGACCAGGGCAGCCCTCGTGACCCTCCAAAACTGATACTTGGTGAGCGGACGCCCATCCTGGTGAGAGAAGAGAGGACCGGGGGCGGGGCCACGGACCGCCAAAAAGGTCGACAGGGCCGCGACCGGGCAAATGGCAGGGAAGGCACAGCGGAAAAGGGAAACAAAACAATCCCTACCCCACTGGTCAGATTTGGACGAACGAATGTGCAAGTGGACAGAGCACCAGTCCAGAGTGACATCGGCCAACTCAAGGCACCGACGGGACCGGTCATTGCAAGAGAGGGGAACCAGCTCGCTGATCCGCAAAGCCCCAAAAAAGGCAACCATGGTAGCCACATGAAAAAGGGAGGCTTCATACTGGTCAAAACAAAGGGAAGGCCAGGCATGGGCCAAGCGGGAGAGAAGAGCTGGAGACACCGGCTCCCTGGAATCCAGGTGAATGCCCCGCTCCCGGGACCAGCCATCCAAGACCCTACGAACCCAAAAATCGGATGTAGTGTCGCAAAAACCCCGGGCCTTAGCAGCAAACGCCAAGGCCGATAGGCGGCTGGCTATGGTGCGCGGCACCAACCCACCATCATGGAGATGAACCATAAACTGCAAGAGATGATCCACCGGGATGGGCCACGCATCTGAAAGGGACATGGCACGGCGAAACACCCGGAAGGACTGGAAAGCGCTGGCATACGCCCTGCGAGTACGATCGGAAAGTGACAGGCCTAACACCCGGGATGCCTCGAGTCACCAAACATCCACACCTCGCTGGGGAAGTAGGAGGGGAGGTCGTCGGCCCCTGGCGCGAACTCCCGGAACCGAGAGATCTGTAAGCGGGACAAAGCGTCAGCTATACTATTATCAAGACCGAGGACATGCCGGGCCCTGAACACGATATTGAAACGCAAGGAGCGCAACATGAACTGGTGGACAAGGGACATCACCCTGGGGGAACGGGAAGTCTGCACATTGATGATGCGGACAACAGCTGCGTTGTCGCACCAAAAATGAACCACCGAGTCCCTCCACAGGTGGCCCCAGAGCACAAGCGTGCCCAGGATAGGGAAGAACTCCAGGAAGGTCAAATCCCGGAGGACATCTGTACCCTGCCAAGCATCCGGCAAGCTGCCGCAGCACCAGTGTCCATCAAAATAGATGCCATCACCCAGGGTGCCGGAGGCATCAGAATGAACCTGGAAGCCGGGGGAGAGGGCCCGTTCCCGGCACCAGAAGGAGACCCCATTAAAATCTGAGAGAAAGTCGAGCCAAACCCGAAGGTCGGCCCGCATGCCAAGCATCACCCGGGTCCTGTGGTACCTCCTCAAAAGCCCAACCATTGCATCGCACAGGCGTTGAGCAAAAGCCCGGCTGGGTGCGACCACCCTGCAGGCAAAGTTGAGGTAACCATGAAGTACCTGCAGGTCATGGAGGGACACCTTACGTCTAGGCAACATGGCCAAAATCACCTCAGATATGCGGGTGATCTTATCCATGGGGAGACTGGAGGTCTGCTGGACCGTGTCAAGGGAGCATAGATCAAATACGCCAGCAACCAGTTGGCCCACGTACGGGCAGGCTTGCGATGGCGAGCCATCTCCTTGTCCCGCTCATCCTCCTGCTCCTTCTCCTCCTTAGTGGTCTCCCGGTTCAGGAGACTAAAGATATCAACGTACTCCCTACGCCAAATCTTATTGCGGGTGGCAGGCAACAAATGATCACCCAAAGGAAGGGAGCGACCAGCCGTCGGGAAAGCAGAGAGAGGAACCGTATGGTAGGCCGCATTGGAGGGTGGGCCGTACGGCCAAGCTGGGTAAGGCACAGAAGGGCCCACTGTGGGAGCCGCAAGCAGCAAAGGAGGATAAGGCGTGTGCCAGGGAACAGGGGGCGCAGCAAGGGGTGAAGTCAACGAAGGCCACTGCTGGCAAGGAGGGCCAGAGGGTGACTGCTGGGGCCAAGGCCAATGACCAGCAGGGACAGGAGGGAACAAGCTGGGGGCAGGCATAGTAACAGAAGTAGAGTACTCACCAGGTGCAGCTACGGCGGACGCCCCCGCCAGGGGCTCTGGCCGCCAATGGGCGTCGGGGCTCCTGTCCGAGTCGGAGCCCTCCCCATCAGCCGCCGGCAGGTTGGCCGGGCAGTCCTCGGCCTCCAACAAGCCCCCAGCAAGGGAGGCCTCAAGCCAATCCAGGCGGGCCAGAAGGGGAGCCGAACGACGAGACCCCCCAGAGCCAGAATGAGAAGTGCGGCCCGGGGCATGACCCCTGGGTGGGCCTCCAGCAGGCAACGTGGGACCCAGGCCCAGCCCCCTCCAGGGCCTCTATGCGGGCCAAAAACCCAGGCCCCTGCCCATCATCATGGGCCGCGGGCCGGGCTGACAACGAGGCCAGCGTAGGCTGAGCCAGCTCCACAGGCGGGGCCGAAGAGGCCCCGGCCCGAAGGCAAGACCTTCGGTGTGGGGGCGGGCCCGGGGAGGGTGGGGAGGAACCCTGCCAACGAAGGGCAGGGGGCCCCCCGCCCTGAAGGGCCGGGAGAAGAGAGGCCAGGCGGCGTGGCAGGCAAAGGAGCCGGCGGCGCAGGCCCCCGGCGGGCCCTGCCCCGGCGCGCACCCGCAGCTGGGCCCGGGGGGGAGTTGGGGCCAAAGCCCTGCAGCGGGCGCTGCCCCAGCGGGCAGAAGCGCAAGGCTGTGGGCTGCGTCTGGAGGCCCTCTGCCTGGGAAGCATGGCGGAGGGCGAAGAAAATGAGGTGGCTGAGGGAGGTGAGCCGGGCCGCCAAGGAGGGCCACGGCTGAGCGCCGCGGCCAAGCAAAAGGACCACGCGGCAGGGAAGAAACCCGGGCCATGTGGAGATATCGCTGCTGGTAGGGGAGCAAACGCTGCCGGCCCAGTCAGCAGCGAAGAAGGAAGGGCGGTCTGGGCCCCTCCCTTAAGGAAGGCCCGGACCCCGCCCCTTCCGGCCTGGTCCCGGCCTGGCGGGGCCAGCAAAGCGCGCAGCAGCATATCAGTGCTGCCGCGCGTCCCTTCTCTAGTTTTTCCACCCACAATTATGGAGGAGAATATGAGAAGGATTGTTTTTCTTCTTCTTTTGTGTCCCGATCAAACCTTGGACTGCCAAAATGGAACTACTTTTTTGGCCTCGAACATGCTAGGTACTCATTTTACTGACCTTGGAAGGATGGAAGGCTGAAGTACACCCCAAAGTAGATGTTTCATTGATCTTTTGTGTCATTTAATGGGAATTGCACAAAGCATGCATGAATGCAAGCTGTGGAATTAAGGGAAAACATATGCTATGAAAAACTGATTTTGTTCACCAGTGCAGCGAGCACCATTTTTTAATATATGCTAAACTTATAATCTAGTTTGATTCTTGCTAGCACAGCATTCTGCGTAATATACCAGATTTTGATTTTTCAGGCATTGCTGGGCAGAAATGGCAGCCAAGAAGCAGAGATTGGAAAATACACTTTTTTGGATCATACTGTAGCTCCCAAAATTCCCTGCCTTGCACAGTTAATATGTGCTATTGGCTGTGCTGGCCTAAAATGTTTTTGGGAATTGTAGCACAAAAAAAAGTAAGTCTACTAAGTTCAGAAATTCTAGCTGTCTCTGAAGACAATTTCATCTGAAAGATTATTGGATGGTACACATGGCCATTTCCCTGGCCGCAGCTGTCAAAGCCTGCTGAATGCTTCATCTTGGACAGTTTTCCTGTTTGGCTACCAGCTTACTTTGTGAATGGGAGAGAATGTGTTGCATTCTGTATGCTGTCTTGTCAGAGCCTGTGAAATGAACCGTCTAACTCAATGAACTGAACATGTAGCCCAAGCATAAGTACAGGCAGGAAGAAAATTACTGCTGGCTTGTCTAACATGTGAGGCACAATGCTCTTGTAGCCCTGCTTAACAGGAGGCAGAGCTCATGTGCTTTGTGGAATCTACTACTGTGTGTCAGAAGAACATTCATGAAAAGGACATTTGTTTAAAAGTGCATTTCTATCAGTTTCTTGTATTAACAAAAGGCACTCCCTAATTTTGCTTGCATTCTTGTCTCAATAGATTCTACTCCTTAGCAAATATGTAATTTCATAGTACAGAACATTCTGGATAAAACATAGTTTAAAATCAGTGATAAAACACTTACAAATCTATTCATCCCATCTTTGTAAGAAGTGCTGTACAACTGTAAGAATCAGTGCCAAAGTTTGTAGGAATCGGGGCCGCTAGGACGGCCGTTGGGTCCCGGAGGAGACTGATCAAGTGACGATACGAGGCAATATGGAGCGAGATCAGATCAGTGGTTTATTGAGGGGAAAGCATCATCATATATAGATCAGAAGGCAATGCAGGAAAGAATCGTCATCTGACAGAAAATCACATCACCCATTTACTCGGGTTAATGGGGAATCTCTCTTGGGGAAGTTAATTAACTCGGGCAAACACTGACAGGGGAAAACCATTGTTCGAGGCTTACGCCAGAGTAAATATGGCTTCTATTTGCACCCAAGATTAGGTTTAGCTGCGAGTGAGTGATTGCCTAATGGGTAACGGAGGTTAGAGATCTGCTCTCTCAGCAGGATCGCGGGTCAGGTCAGATGTGGGTGAATCAACCCTTATTATTAATCCACCCCACCCCCCCAATTTCCATACTGGCAAGGGCCAGTGGCCAGGAGTTTGCTCGACTGGTTTAACCTCTGCCAAGGTTCTATGCCAATTGGGCATGCGGAATCCGCATCTCCCCTTTTTCTATTGTTTAGGAACCTGACAAGCGACTCTGCGCAAGAGGGGCATCAGCTGATGTGCGGGAATGACGCTTCGGGGTTCCCCCCACAGGGGACACCTTGATAATAGTGAGGGAATACATTGCATGAAACAGCATCCTGCTATGCCTAGTATAATCACCCCCACAATCACTTGGAGCACCGTCTGGAGCCACCCCCATGGAAGCCATGACCACAAGGAACTCCACCAATCCCATATCAAACCCTGCTTAATGTTCTTGACTAGGGTGTGGAGGTCCGTGAGCTGGCTCTGGACCTTGCGTGAGTTGTCAGTGAGATTAAAGCAACACATGCCATGGACAGATTCGCAACCCAGATGATGTAACAACAAAAGATAGTCTATAGCTGCCCGATTGTCAAGAATGGCATGGCGAAGCTCTGCCTGCTCCTGGTTGAGCAGCACTATCGCTGAGGAGGTATGGTTAATGGCTTTTGCTAAACCGCAAGCCAACTGACCAATTCTCCGAGCGTTGCCGACGGCTAAGCCTGGCACGCCAAGTATGCTGACTGCCAACGAGACATATTCAGCTGGACTAAGGACCCTGATGTTGCTATCACATGAGCTGTCTAACTGGGTGGCACGAACGTGTCGTATGGGCGAGGAAACATTGGAAACATTTGTGCTTGGGGTGATCATATCCTTAGTAGGGAGTAACAGTGTCAAACGACTGATACAACATATAGCATCTGATACATTTGCGGGAATGTAGTTCCAAGTGTACTGATTACATGTAAAGAACCATCCTGAAGGTATGGTAACATGAGCATACATTGAACCAAGTGTCTGTGGTTTGTCACAAGTCCAGTTGCCGCTGCCGACTTCGAGGCAGCGACGCCGAGTTCGGCTGACTGCAGAGCAGCCGACCATTCGAGCACAAGTAGAGTTCGGACTGACCGCCACCCACGGAGTGTGGAGAGTGGCTGCATCAGCCGGTAAAGTCATTGTCAGCCGCATTTCCCAGCGGGCATATTCTGAGGAGCTTGCTGGGTTGTACGGGCTGAAAATCCGTTTCACTAGCCAGTCGCCATCCCTGGGGTGCGTGCCTGGAGTGTGGCACACTGGGATGAGACAGGTGCTCAAGATTGAGGCAGAACCAATGTCCTGCTTCAGGCAAAAATCGGACTGGTTGATGAGACCCGCCAACCTTTCCCATATGTTGTAATGCATCCGGGCAGAGAGATCTCCGCCTGGCATCAAATTGTTAGCCTTTAGTGAGGCAGCCTGAACGCCTCCCACCGCAAGTAGGGAGAGGGTCAGGATGATGGTGACTGCCATGGAGTTGGCATTAATCTGGGCAAAGACTGCAGCTATGAAATTCTCTGGTGTCGGCTCCCTCTCCTCGCGTTGGAGGGCGTCCTGGGCCTCACTGCAAAGAGTCTTGACCATCCCCCAGGTGATCCTCGGCGCTGTCGTCCGCAGTCGCCGCTTCTCCCGCCGGGTCCCCTCGGTCAGGGTGAGATCCTCCATCTCCG
The DNA here is from genome assembly GCA_035047345.1 of Bradypodion ventrale. Lineage (NCBI taxonomy): Eukaryota > Metazoa > Chordata > Lepidosauria > Squamata > Chamaeleonidae > Bradypodion > Bradypodion ventrale. The sequence continues at coordinate 37,637,630 of JAWDJE010000008.1, forward strand.
GGATCGGACTCGGGTCGGCCTGGGTCCACGCCATGTGGTTCCAAGTGAGGCTTAACACACCGAGCTGGAATCCAGATGACACCTGTAGGAGACATAACTGCAGCATACCCTCTTCCCCATGTTACGAATGGTGCCGGGCCCCTCCAGGAAGGGTCCGGTGACACCCGGTATTGGACCATCGGTCGTGGGAGAGCTTCCGAACGGTGGAAGTGTTTCTCCTGCGGCGTGCAATCCGAAAAAACATTGAGGTGATTGTATGTAAACAATACCTTATTCAGACAATGCTGTGCCTGACCCTGTGACTTGGGGAGGGCTGGTGGCTCCCCCCTTTCTGTTTGTTTGTCAATGTAGGACTTGAGTGTCTGATTGACTCGTTCCACAATCGCTTGACCCTGCGGATTGTAAGGAACGGCAAAAGTATGCTTGATGTCCCAGGTGGCCATGAAGGCAGCCAGCTGCCTGGAGCTGTAGGACGGAGCGTTATCGGTTTTCACGTGCCGCGGTTTGCCCATTGCCGCGAAGCAGGAAAGGAGGTGCTGCTCCACGTGGGAAGCTGTCTCCCCTTTCTGCGCCGTTGCCCAAACGAATTGTGAAAAGGTATCAATGCAAACGTGCATGTACTGCCATCTGCCAAACTGCGGAACATGCGTGACATCCATTTGCCACACCTGGTTAGCCTCTGTCCCTCGTGGGTTGACCCCCCATGAGGGCCCCCCCAGTGCCCCTGTACAATGCTGGCAAGAGCGAACTATGCCTTGGGCTTGAGAAAGTGGCAGATTGAACTGTCTGGCGAGCGCTTTGGCATTCTGATGAAAGAATGCATGACTCTGTATTGTAGTAGTGAAAACACCCATAACTGAACGTTGCTGAATTTCCTTTGCCTCCGCATCCACTCTGCTATTGCCCGCGGAAATCGGACCCGGTAGGTCTTGGTGACTTCGGATGTGGGCAATATAGAGCGCTTCCGTGCGGTTTCGCGAATGAAATTGAGCTGTGAGGAACAGACTCAGCAAATTTTTGTCTATCGCGGGAGTGATGTATGCTCCCGGTAGACTGTGAAGCAAATTCCTGACATACTGACTGTCAGTAATGATGTTTAGGCGTTCCTTGGCGAAGGTGCGCAAAGCAAGGTTCACCGCTGCCAACTCTGCCCGCTGCGCGGACTTCTGTGGAAGAGTTAACAGCGTGCACCAAGCCTGGCCCTCCTGCCAAGTTAAGACACCATATGTGCGACCCCCATCAGTAAAAACTGTCCTGGCTCCCTGAAGCGGAACCAGCGAGAGCAATTCGAACAAGCTGACTGTCTGCGTTTGAAGCGAGACAAGTCTGGGGTCTTTCGGCAAGTGGTATGCCAAGCATCCGGTGAATCCCTCCAAAGCAATTGGAAGCGAGTCACCGAGCTGCATCAATTGCTGAACCTGCTCTTTGGTAAACGGGACCACGATCTTTGCTAAGTCATGCCCTGAAATGTCCCTAGCCCTCAGCCTTCCGCGGTAAACCACCGCGGAGACCAACTCTTGGGGAGGAACGATGTTTCGGGAAGAGGTGTTCGGCAAGTACACCCATTCCACGATACTCGCCCCTTTCTCGGAATCCACTCCTAGAGCTCCGGTGAACATGGATCCTGCCCGAACTATGTACAAGTTCAGGATCGGAGCATATGGCCCCTGAGCAATCCTGTCCACCCACCTTTGGCTGAGAATTTGGTTGACTTTCTCGAGAGCCAAGCGTGCCTCTCGAGGAATTTGTATCCGGTCTGCCGGCTGCTTACCTAATGTGAGCAGCGAGAAGAGCGGCTTCAAAAGATCCGTATCCAATCAGAAATACGGTCTGGCCCAATTAATGTTCCCTAAAACCTGCTGCAATTCTACCAGGGTGACTGAGTCCTTCAAGTTGATTTGGGGCAAAACTGGTGCTGCGAAAGAGCGGAGAAGCCTATGACCCAAGTATGAGAAGGGCTCGGTTCTCTGCACTTTCTCCGGGGCAATGTGTAACCCTTTCTCCCCCAGGCTGGCCTGGAGGTCTGTAAACATTTCGCTGCCGAGTTGCGGCACTGCGACCAAGATATCATCCATGAAATGGCATACTAAGGCTGTGGGATGAAGGTTTCGAAACTTTGCCAGTGCGTTGTGGACATAAATTTGGCACAAGGGTGGGCGAATTGAGCATGCCATGTGGCAAAAATTTCCACGGGTAACGCTGCGTGGGCTCACTGTGGTTCACAACCGGCACCGTAAAGGCGAACCTTTCCCTGTCCCTGGGGTCTAAGGGAATGGTGTAAAAGCAATCCTTGAGATCTACAACTAGGATCTCCCACCCCTCGGGAATCATATTTGGATTTGGGATGCCGCATTGAAGCGGACCCATTGGCTTTATGCATTTATTGATCTCTCTGAGATCGTGGAGGAGTCGCCACTTCCCCGACTTCTTTTTTATGACAAAAATAGGCGAATTCCAAGGACTGGTGGACTGCTCTATATGTCCTGCGTCTAGCTGTTCTTTAACCAGTTGCTTTAGGGCAACTAATTTCTCTCCCACTACTGGCCATTGTTCCACCCAGACCGGCGTATTGGTGAGCCATTTAAGTGGCAATGCCATTACCCGAAGGTAAGAGTAGCACCGTACTGCTGTAAAATGTCTCGCCCCCAAAGGTTGATGTGCACGTCCAGAATGTGCGGCCGAATGACCGCTGTGCCGTCAGCCTTTGGGATCGTGACTTCCACCCACTCCCGGCTTCTAAACGCTTCTTGGATGCCGGCTCAATGGAGACCGGCTCAATGGAGACCGGCTCAATGGCCCACTCCCGTGGCCACTGGCTTCGGCTGATCACACTGACGTCAGCTCCGGTATCTAATAACCCTGAAAATGATCTTTTATTCAGAAATACCTCAATAACTGGGCGCTGTTTCCACTCAATGTTGGTCTCCACTGTCGCTAAGACCTGGTAGCCTTGCACTGCCTCACTGGCGCTCGAGCGGTCTGCTGACCCGGACTCTGAGCTGTTTCTGAGCCTTCCCTGGCTATCTGCTGGCGAGTGACAAGGAACCATAATCAGTTGCGCTAATGTGTCTCCTTTGCGAATTGTCTGGGGTAAGTGCGTCCAAAGCTGAACTTGGAGAACGCCTGAAAAATTGGAGTCAATGACTCCTGGAATTACAAGAATTCCGCGTGCTCCTGCTACACTGCTAGGCAAAACTAAACCTATAAAGCCCTTGGGCAGGGGTCCCATGTACTGGGAGTCCACCGCCTGGCAGGTCGCATGTGACGTCCGCCTGGCAAGTCAATTCTAGCCCTGTACTACCCTTGGGGCTGGCCTGTGCCTTCACAATGCCAGGAATGTGATCGGAATCTAGTCTAGCTCTGACGCGCTCAGAGCAAGGGAAGCCTCTGTTTGGACCGGGGCCAGAGACGTGCCCGCGTTCCTTTTTCCCGAATTCGGACAGTATCTGGACCAATGGTAGCCTTTCTTACACCTCGGACACGGGGTGGTTGGAGCCTTGGAACGGCCGGAATTTTGTCCACCTCCCTTGGATCGGCACTCCCTAGCGAAGTGACCGATCTTGCCACAATTGTGACATGCCCCTTGGTTTTTACTCTTGGGTTTCCTACCCCCTTGCACCGCTGCTGCTAGCAAACCCATTTTATAGGATTCTGTGCCAACGTCGGCACAAGCTCTAATCATGTCCGTGAGAGTCAAGTCGGGACGATTACCCAGTGACTGCAAGATTTTACGGCAGTCTAAATTGGCATTATCTTTGGCCAATTTCATCATGAGCTCTTGTTGGGCTTGCTCATTATCGATCTGCCTACTGATCGCTTCCTGTAAGCGATTGATAAAGTCCATGTAGGGCTCCTGGGCTCCCTGTTTGACTGCCGTGTAATTTTTGGCCGCTTTGCCAGTTGCTGGAACCTTGAGAAAAGCCTTGAAGGCAGCCTCGGCTGACATCTGAAGAGTGGCTAGTGGCAAGTTGGTCTGCGCATCGATGGATTCGAAGGCACCTGAACCATATAATTGGTCAGGAAGTACTGCGCCTCCCATCCTGGCAGCCCTTGTCTGAGCCTCGAGGCGATACTCGCTGTCCCATAGCAGATACTGGCTGGGGTTGAGCATCATCCGCATGACGGCTTTCCAGTCGTGCGGGATGAACATGGTATTCTCGCACACTTGCTGAAGCGTGCCCCTAGTGAACCGACTCTGGAGTCCTGTCTCTGTAATGGTCTTCCGTATAGCCATGAGAAGCTTATACGGGACTGGTGAATGAACTACCTGCTGGTTCCCTGTGAGGGCATCCATTTCCAAGCGAATTTGGACAAATCTGACTAAGCTCAGCTAGTTCTTCTGCTGGCAAATCTCCCTTCCTGATTTCTTCCTCAATTGTGCGCTGAAGGGCACTCTTGGTCTGGGAGCCTGTAGCTGTCAGAGAAGCGCCTGCGCTCCTCATTCCATGCATTCCGTCGGTGACGTCTGCAGCTGTCACCGAGGGATAGCTCCCTACACTACTCTGCTTAAACTGCAATGACGGATAGAGCGCCGTGGGCGCCAATGGTTCGACTGGTGCTGGGGGTTCTTTCGCCTCTACCCGGACTGGATCTATCTCCGCTAAGAGCTTCCTACATTTACTCCATGTGCGAATTATGCCCTCTGGAGCTTTCGGGGGTTGCTGAATGCAGTCTCCTATCTGATCCCAGAGCTGAAGGGTTAACGTACCTACTTCTGGGTAAAGCAGGCAGTGTTCCCTTAGGTACACCAAAAGTCTCGCTAGCTCTCCGCTGTGAAAACGTAACTGAAATACCCTGGCCAGGATTTTGAACTCTTCCTCATGAGTTCTTTGGCTAGCGGATGGACGTTGCCGCTGAGGACAAGTCCCCATATTACCTGCGGGGTTCTCCGAAGATTCCTCCTCGGGACGAGTCGACGCGTCTGAAGTTCAGGCAATAGGTTTTGGCGACGATTCTCTGGGTAGAGCTCGGAGCGTGGCCTGCTGCCATGGGCCCTCGGTGGCCTCTGCGCTGTCAGGGGTTCACAGCTGACCCTGAGCGGAACGCGTTTTTCCGTTACTGCAAGCCGCCGCAAAAGTCGGGAGCAAGCTGTATGATGCCTCTCTGTAATGCCTCGCCGCAGGGCCGTCTTCTCCGATCGGCTGGCTTACCGACCGGACTGCCGTGCTGTCCTCCGGGACGATCGGATGCGGTTCTCGTGTAGAACCGGACCGTGTGATCGCTTACTCTCGAGTAGATCACGTCGGGGTCACCAGGTGTAGGAATCGGGGCCGCTAGGACGGCCGTTGGGTCCCGGAGGAGACTGATCAAGTGACGATACGAGGCAATATGGAGCGAGATCAGATCAGTGGTTTATTGAGGGAAAAGCGTAATCATATATAGATCAGAAGGCAATGCAGGAAAGAATCGTCATCTGACAGAAAATCACATCACCCATTTACTCGGGTTAATGGGGAATCTCTCTTGGGGAAGTTAATTAACTCGGGCAAACACTGACAGGGGAAAACCATTGTTCGTGGCTTACGCCAGAGTAAATATGGCTTCTATTTGCACCCAAGATTAGGCTTAGCTGCGAGTGAGTGATTGCCTAATGGGTAACGGAGGTTAGAGATCTGCTCTCTCAGCAGGATCGCGGGTCAGGTCAGATGTGGGTGAATCAACCCTTATTATTAATCCACCCCCACCCCCCCAATTTCCATACTGGCAAGGGCCAGTGGCCAGGAGTTTGCTCGACTGGTTTAACCTCTGCCAAGGTTCTATGCCAATTGGGTATGCGGAATCAGCAAAAGTTGGCTTATTTTTCTTTTCTCTCCTGATGCCTTCTTCTTTTGTTGTATCTAAAGAGACAAAGAATATTGTAGTAATTCGAAGCAACTTTTGGGAGACTTTTCAACTGAAGAGATGGGCAAAAATGCCTTAAATGTGTGGTTTACTCATCTTCTTCTGTTTTTGCAGCCACTTGCTATTACCCTCACTCAGTCCAACCATTTTGCAAGCTCATATTTTTCTTCTTCAAGTGCCATATCCAATTCCAAATATTGACTAACATCTCGGTGCTCAGCCATGAAGATTGTCCTGGGAACAATATAATTTAGTGGCTTTCCATTTGCCTTCCGCATCACAGCATAAACACCCATACCACTGATCCAGTTCCATGTGTCACTTTCTGGTCCTGAGCTCTTTTGGTACACAAAGCCCTCCTCGGCCCCAAGCTGCTGCCCCCCTCAAGATAGGATTTAATTCACTTCAGGACCATCACCCTTACTTGTGAACCTCGGCACCCAAGGCCGTTAGTCCCCAGGGTTGTCAAGTTAGTTAACTGCCATCTGATGATCAGCATTGAGTCGCTGTCAGTATGATCTACTCCATTACCATAGCAGGATCACCTGGCCAGACTGGTCAAATTTTTATGCCAAAGCAAAACATCTTTTTTTAATACTCCCAGAAATGCAATTTTTATTGAAAGCAAGCCTTATGCTCTATCTACTAGGGCTACAGGATTCTACAAAATATTGGTGCATGACCCACAAAAGCTCACTGATGTTTGATGTTTAAAGGTATCACTTGCTCTTGCTGCGTAACAACCACATGTCTTTTTTTCTCCCTCTCCTTGTGCCCCACATGAATTCTGGGATCTGTAATAAAAAAATCACAATGCAACACATCTCAAAGCTATATGTGGGCTCACCCTTGAACTCTCCCTTAAAGGTAAGCTGTCTTTCTAAACTATACCCAAGAAAGGTTTCTATTTTAAAACAAGGTGCACACATGCACACCTTGCTTTCGGATAGAAGGTTTTTACTCCATCATTGCACACAAAAGGAACATTCTCATTGTTGACAAGGGTAGCCAATGAAATCCTGTAACATCATGATTCAAATACTTAATTTATAACAGTGAAGTCTCTATGCCTTTGTCACACAGACTTTCTGTACATAATGTCATGTGCTTGGAGATTGTAATTGTTAGAATCCAGATTAGCTGGGTCTACCCAATTGAAGAAAAGATGTATTTTCTGTTTGTGCCAGTTCATGCATCAAGCAAGTACAGTATGTGAGATGTGATTTTACTGAGGAGCAATTGATAATACCATATATGGGCATTGACTCTGGCCCCAAGCGCTGGTCCTACCACTGTGCAGAATAAGGCAACTGCCTCAGATGTCAGATACTGGGGAGCAGTGGTGGTAGGACCTTCCCCCAATGCAAGTTTCCTGACTCCTGATGGACAACACTGTCTGCACCCCCTAATCTGGCCTACTGCCTTCAGAAGATGGTATCCTACAGTCATAACCTTCAGTTGTCAGTTCAGCCACTGTCTGTAGATGAAATGGAGAGGGGATACTGCCTTGTCCTTTTCTTTAGGCAGGAACATTCCTTGGACTAGTCATAAGCACACCATAATAACTAGGATTGGTTTACTGGGTCTGATTACTGCTGGGGAGGGAGAGTCGGCTTACAGGAAGGAGGTTGAGATGCTGACGGAGTGGTTAGGGAAAACAATTTATTCCTCAATGTAAAAAAGACAAAAGAGATCATTGTGGACTTTAGAAAATGCAAATTGAACATCCAGCCACTTATTATTGAAGAGAATTGTGTGGAACAGGTCTCGGTGTTTCAATTTCTGGGAATGGAGCTGAGGGGATGATCTAACATGGGGAGCAAACACCAAAGTTCTGATGAAGAGAGCACAGCAGAGGTTATACTTCTTGAGAATCCTCAGGAAGAACAATCTTTCAAAGGACCTGCTGTTGGCATTCTACCACTGTACCATAGAGAGTGTGTTAACCTATTGTCTGTGTGTATGGTTTGGGAGTTGTACAGCTAGGGAAAGAACAATGCTGTCCAGGGTCATAAAGACTGCAGACTCTAGATCAAATCTATGCCACCAGGTGTTATAAGAAAGCTGTAGAGATTGCGCAAGATAGTACGCACCCTGGAAATGATCTCTTTCAGATTTTGCCTTCTAGAAGAAGGTATAGGGTCATAAAGACCAGGACCAGCCGCTTGAGAAATAGTTTCTACCCAAAAGTGGTTCTGGCTTTGAATACAGTGCAATGCAGTCTATGAGGGAGCTTCTGTATATAGTTTTTAGAGTTTTTAGGGTTTTAGAGTTTTTAGAGTTTTAGAGTTTTTAGAGTTTTAGAGCTTTTAGGGGTTAAATGTATATATGTGGGGTGAGAGTATGTTGATAATTTTGTATAGTTGTATTTTGTTTAGGTTTTGTTGGGTTGTTAAGTGTTTTTCCCCCCAATCTCGTTGTTCTGTGCAGGACAATGACAATAAAGATTTATCTATCTATCTATCTATCTTTATTTTTGGAATGGCTTTTTGGGATGGCAACTTTATAGGATTCACCCGGTGCCATTGCCAATGGGATGCTGGGTAGAGGTTCTGGGAGCTGCAGTCTAAAACATAACTTTTCTAAATTTGTGATTGAAAATGGCTGTAATAATAATAATAATCATATGTTGTCAAGTCAGTTCTGACTTATGGTAACTTTTGTCAGAGTAGAGAGTTCTCCAAAATAGTTTCCCAATTCCTTATTCTGTGGGCATCCTAGAGCTGTGGCGCTTAATTAAAACCACAAAAGTTGGCTTTTCTGGGATACACTATGGGGAACTGAACACCTAAACTATGGTTCTGCAGCCAGATGCCTAAAGTGCTGAGCTATTCAGCTAACCGAATGGTTGCACAACCATAACACTGCATCACAAAAAAAAAGTTTGCTACTTGGACTAATGCATTTGTCCTATACTAAATCAAGTGCACTGAATCCAAATCTGAAGTCTGAGTCTGCCTAGGACATCAGGATCTTAAGTATGCAAATATCACCCTCTTGGTTAGGTTCTTGCATTTATCACGTGGGGTATATTTGCCACAAATGTAGCAAAAATTGTCCAGTTTATTTACACAGCTGTGCCTACTCATCTTTAGCTCAAAACAGATTCACTGTGGCCTAGCTGTACTATCCAATAAGATGGTTTCACACTAGAGACAAGTCCTCGGTCCATCTTGCCTTATATATCCATTTCTGACATCAGCTCACTGACTTCCCCAGACATGCCCGGCCACTGCTGGAACATTCATGCCACCAGGGGATGTGATTCAGCTGAGGCAGCAGCAGGCATAGTGGTAGCTGCAACTGCTCTAATGTTCCCATGTAAAAATACATTACCCAATACAATTTGAACAGCTATAGCATGCCTATAACTTAAAATCTGTATGTGATAGGCAAATTATGAGTCCAGATTTTGAATCAGCACACTCGATATCGTGTAAATCACGTGTTATTCCTAGTAGCAAAATCATTCACCCAGCTGAATTCCCAAGAGTGAATGTGGAATGGATCCATTTAGCTTAAACTTCCTTGAGCTATTTCACAATTTCCTATCTCTTTTCTTCATGCAATCACCCCCAGGGCTTCCCAGAAATTGAGTAACATGCCACACATCTAGGTCAGATGGAAGATTTTGCTTTTCTGTCTTGAAACACACCCAAGGTATGCAAGTAATTGCCCAATAAGTCTCCGTATCCTTGCCAGCTCCAATTATGCAGATTGAGAACTTGCAAATGTTACTGTGATCACATTTTACTAGTAAACTGTTAGATGCTGTTAAACTGGAGACTGGCACTTAATGGAGTCTGCTGCAGTATGATACATTTGAGTGGTTTTTCTCCCTCAGCAAAGTAAAAATGCACCAAGAACCTGCCATCCTTTCTTATTTTGCTGGTTCAATTTTAATATTAAGCATATTACAGAATATTTAATTGTGGCAAACAATGGAAGTTGGACTTGCTTTTAAATAACTTTTCCTATCTGAAAGTCCTTAAATTTTCTTGATGATCCCTGCTATTGAACAGATGAGCTAGAGGGGCCAGCAAATTTTTTTTATTGAGGGCAGTTCTCTCTTTGTTTAAGGTGTGAGTAATTAAGAACTCCAGAGAGGGGGATCAGGGACCTTGATATTGCCTATTCACAGTGAGGCACCTGAACTTGGCAGGCACAGGACATCACCTGATCACAACCTTCTCTGCTAAAGTGAGATGCTATGTAATTCTGCTTAAATTATTTTTTAAAATTCCTAAATCCACATCTGTGCATGTACATTAACTTGTGCAGTTTTATGCAACCCAATGCCCTCTTTTGTTTACCTTTTAGAAGCAGCATGCCCTATTGATAATGTATTGAACAACTACCCTCATCACACAGGAGGGTAGTACAATTTTCCTTATAGAGATTTTCATTGTACAATGCATCCCATAGGGATTTTCGTTATATGAGGCATGCTTCATATAATGAACAAATTTGTATAATGAAAGACATCATGTAACCAACTGTTTTCATTATATGGGGTTCTACTGTACACCACTACACATGTGCATACAGAAGAATACAGAGATTCAAGAATCGATGCAAAAGAAATGACCCCTTTTGGATGGTTTAAAATAGCCGCATTTCAGCAAGATAACATGTGTCTCAGTTGTGTGTCATGTATTCCTCGGTCTTTGAATTGATTTCAGACCTGGCAAAATGGACACATATATAAGTACCTTTGGCTAAATGAGTGAGTGAACCTGGACAAGAATAGTCTCTTAGTCCCCGCAGCTTATACATCACAACACAGTAGAATGTTATTGAGTTCCAGTCAGAGTGAATACCCACAGGTATTTAACATGGAAAAAAGTCCCAATTTGAACAAACATTCGGCTGCCCCCCCCCAAAAAAAAAGTGGATTTGGTTGTGTCAAAAAAAACCCTTACAGATTGCTAGTATTATCAGATACAAAGAGCCTTCAGAGGTAAAATAATCTGCTCTTCAAACTTCTTGCTTTTTACATGAGCAAAGTGGCAGGGTTGGGTCCAGCATACTCACTTCTTCGTGGGTTGAATAAACACAGTGAGGGCTGAAAATATACAGATAATGAGAGTTCATTTAATGCTGACTGTGTGAGATTGTCATAGCTGATGCTTTTTTCATCTCTGGAGATATGCAATTTAGCTTGTTTTGTTTTGTGATTAATCTTCAGACGATAAGCATGTTTACTGTTTGTAAGTCTGATCCCCCAGAATAGAAAGATGTCCCCTGTTAAGACTCTTGAATGCTACCATGACTTTAGTTCTAATGATGGGTCATCTGTAAAAAGTAGTTTGGGCCTATAATATGTGGCCTATAATACCCTGTTTCCCCGAAAATAAGACATACCCATAAAATAAGCCATAGCAGAATTTCTAAGCATTTGCGCAATATAAGCCATACCCTGAAAATAAGACATAATTATAGGTGTGGCTATGCAGCATACCATGTTGTATCATACTTAATAAAAATAATACATCCCCTGAAAATAAGCCGTAGTGTGTCTTCTTGAGGAAAAATAAATATAAGACAGTGTCTTATTTTCAGGGAAACACGGTACGGTAGGTGGTTTTTAAAAAGTGTTACAGAATTAAATGAATTTTATGCTTTCTATTTCTAGCAAATATACTGTCTGTCTATCACTTATTGGCTGAAATCTAGTGGGACTGGAGTGTCTCAAGTGGCTAAGATGCTGACTGGAAAGCGGCAGGTCAGCAGTTTGATTCCCGAGTACTGCAGGACGGAATAAGCTCCCGTCTTTGTCTCAGCTCCTGCCAACCTAGCAGTTCGAAAACAAGAAATTGCAAGTAGATAAATAGGGAACACTTCGGTGGGAAGGTAAACAGTGTTCCGTGTGCCAATGTCATGCCTGCCACATGACCACGGAAACATCTGCAGAAGCAGACAGTGCTGGCTCTTCGGCTTTGAAACAGAGATGAGCACTGAACCCCAGAGTCGGATATGACTGGCTTTCGAGCAAGGGAAACCTTTACCTTTACCTAGTGGTAATTCACAACTAGAGTAGGCTCATTTAATTAATGGAACTTGTGGAGGAATTGATTCAACACATCTACATCAAGAGACCTCTTCTCCTCCTGACCTACTACTGAATTTCAGCCATTGTTGGATACTTTTAAAGACATGCAAAGTTATGTTTCTGGGGTCTGCAAGAAGTCTGCTGCCAGCATGGCTGTCACTGTATTGTGTCATGTTGCCTGGGAAATCTCTAGAGCTGTAATTCAATTATTATTATTATTATTTATTAAATTTATATCCCGTCCCACTCAACCCAAGGGTGACTTAGGGTGGCTTACAACAAAGGAAATATACTACAGAAATACAGTGCAAACCATAAGCACAAATTACAAAGTTACCTAACAGTAACAATGCAATGCAATACAATGTAACAACCCCCAAATACAAGCACAAAGATAGCCCCAGAGTCCTTTTAAGAACATAAGAACAGCCTTGCTGGAACAGGCCACAGCCCATCCAGTCCAGCATTCTGTCTCACACAGTGGCTCACCATTTCCTTCAGGGTATTCCCAAGCAGATGCCTTCACCTGCTTAGGATTCCCTGGAAATGGCATTGAGAGATATCCTGCCTATCTCTCCAACCCGGAGGTTGTCCTTAGGTAGCCATAATTATAGCCATTGATACCCTTGTCCTCCATGAACTTGTCTAATCCTTTCTTAAAGCTGTCAAGACTGACAGCTGTCACCACTTCTTCTGGCAGGGAGTTCCATAGACCAGGGGTCCTCTGGGTGAAAAAGTACTTTCTCTTATCTGTTTGAGAACTAGCACCCAAAAGTTTCATGGAGTGTCCCCTAGTTCTAGTGTTGTGCGATAGGGAAAACAGTTTTTCCTTATCTACTTTGTCCACACCGTGCATGATTTTATAAACTTCAATCAGGTCACCTCTTAGACGCCGTCGTTCAAGAGTGAAAAGGCCCAACCGTTGCAGCCTCAGATGGTAAGGAAGGTGTTCCAGTCCCCTAATCATTCTGGTTGCCCTCCTCTGTACTTTCTCCAACTCCATAATATCCTTCTGGAGGTATGGCGACCAGAACTGTACACAATATTCCAGATGGGGCCTCACCATAGATTTATAAAGAGGCAAAATGACACTTGCTGACTTATTTTCTATACCCTTCCTAATGATCCCTAACATTGAGTTTGCTTTTTTCACTGCTGAGGCACACTGGGTTGACACCTTCATTGAGCTGTCCACCAGGACACCAAGGTCCCTTTCCTGGTTTGTCGCAGAGAGTTCAGACCCCATCAGTTTATAAATGTAATTGGGGTTTTTTGCCCCAACATGCATCACTCTGCACTTACTGATGTTGAAGCTCATTTGCCACTGTTTTGCCCACTCCCCCAGTGTCAAGAGATCCCTCTGGAGCTCTTCACAATCTCTCACAGTTTTCACTACCCTGTATAATTTAGTGTCGTCAGCAAATTTGGCTACCTTGCTTTTTACTCCTACCTCTAGATCATTTATGAAGAGGTTGAAAAGCAGGGGTCCCAGTACTGAACCTTGGGGGACCCCACTCTTTACTTCCCTCCACTTGGAGAAGTGTCCATGTAGTGCTACCCTCTGTTTCCTGTCCCTTAGCCAGTTGCTGATCCAGGACAAGACCTGTCCCTTTATTCCATGACTGGTAAGTTTATTCAAGAGCCTTTGGTGTGGGACCTTGTCAAAAGCCTTCTGAAAGTCCAGATAAACAATGTCAACTGGATCCCCCTTATCCACATGCTTGTTGACACTCTCAAAAAATTCCAACAGATTAGTGAGGCATGATTTGCCCTTGCAAAAGCCATGTTGGCTCTCCTTTAGCAGCGCCTTCTCTTCTATGTGCCTATTAATTCTATCTTTTAGGATGGTTTCCATCACTTTACCTGGGACACATGTCAAACTGACAGGCCGGTAATTTCCTGGATCACCCCTAGATCCTTTTTTGAAAATTGGTGTTACATTCGCTACCTTCCAGTCATCAGGCACAAAGCCTGATTTGAGGGAAAGATTATATATTTTGGCTAGGATATCAGCAATTTCATCTTTAAGTTCCCTGAGAACTCGTGGATGGATGCCATCTGGTCCTGGGGATTTGTTAGTGTTTAGCTTAACAAGACATGCAAGGACCTCCTCCCTGGTTATTTCTATCTTGCTTAATTCTTCGGTTTCCCTCCCTACGAAGATAGGCTCTGTTTTGGGCATGTGGTCTCTGTCTTCTTCAGTGAATACTGAAGCAAAGAATTCATTGAGTCTCTCTGCAATCTCTGTTTCCTCTTTAATAACCCCTTGCCTTCCATTGTCATCTAATGGTCCAATGGCCTTCCTAGTTGGGTTCTTACTTCTAATGTACTTAAAGAAGTCTTTGTTATTTCTCTGAGTATTTTTAGCTATACGCTCCTCAAAGTTTTGCTTTGCTTTCCTGATTGTTGCCTTGCATTTGTTCTGCCAGAATTTATGTTTCTGCCTGCTGTCCTCATTTGGACAAGCCTTCCATCTTCTAAATGAGCTTTTCTTGCTCTTGATCACTTCCCGAACAGCTCCTGTAAGCCACATCGGAGTCCTCTTGGACCTGGCAGTGCCCTTTTTCCTTTTGGGTATGCATTCCAATTGAGCCTCTGTTATTGTTTTTGTAAACAGCCTCCATGCCTCTTGGAGTGTTTGGACTCTCTCAATTTTCCCTTTCAGTTTCTTTTTTACTAGTTTCCTCATCTTTGGGAAATTTCCTTTTTGAAAATTTAAGGTCTCTGTGTTAGATTTTATCAGTGACTTGCGGTCTATGATCAAGTTAAACATAATTGAGTTGTGGTCACTGTTCCCTATTGGATCAGTCACATTAACATCTTGCACCAGATCCTGAGTATTACTCAGTATTACTTTTATCCCTCAACCGGCCAAGGCAGCCATATATTACTTTTATATCATCCTTTTTAATTCAGGGAGTGCAAGGTTGTGCCCTGGCTATCTTTCCCCCACTACAGTTCATACTTTGTGAGAGGCCCTAGATTACCTTGTGAGTTTCACAGCTTAATAGAAACTAGAACCTGGATCTTCAAAATCCCACAGTCAGACCCTCTGACCTCTATACCGAAGAGACTCTCACTGGAGCTTATAGAGAGACAGAATATATAAGTGATCTATTTTTTTTAAAAAAGAAATAATCATACAGCACACACTAATTGTCTGGTTTCTTAACAGAAAAAAACATTTGCAACCTCCTGGAGTAAATATATTAAGCATTCATTTCAACTTTAAATGGATTAGATTTCTCTATGCATGGTGCTCTAGAGCTATCCCATATAGTCAGGCTACTCAATGAAATAATACCATGGCCCTGTCTGCTCCAGCTACTTACTTCAGACTGTGCTTTTGTATTTTAGGGAAAATGGCAATTGCCTGTACTTGCCTTTAGATAAGCAATTTTGCAAGACCAGCTCAACTGCCAACACCATGTGAGGCGTCATTGTAAGACTGTTGAAAGCAATGTTCTTGGAATGCCAGTTAAAGCAGTTAACAACTTGATGAAACATATGGATTATATACAGATACTGTATCCTGCTGTTGGATTGGGGCCGCGAAGCGGCCGTTGGGTCCCAGAGGAGACTGGTCAAGCAATGAGACACGAGACAAGATGGAGCGAAGACCAGTGATTTATTGAGGGAAAATCATCATCATATATAGAAATACGGGGCCGCGTGTGATAGAATCGTCATCTGACAGAAAATCACATCTCACGTTTACACGGGTTAATTGGGAACCTCTCCCGGGGAAGTTAATTAACTAAATTAAACACTGACAGGGGAACTCCATTGTTCCAAGCTTATCCTGGGGTAAACATGGCCACTGTTGGCTTTAGGGCTGTAGATAATCCGTAGGTGCGATATTACCTATTATCTAACTGATTAGTTAGACATTCAATCTCCTCTTGCTGGGACTGTTTATCAGGTCAGATATGGGTGAATCAAACTATGGCTATTAATCCGCTCCCCAATTTCTGTCCCCTCAGAGCCAATGGCTCAGGGAGTTATCTCCCAAGTTATGGCTTCTGTCAGGGACAGTATGCCAATTCCGTGAGCAGAACCCGCACTCCCCCTTTACTTGTTTGATTGGACCTGACAGATGGCTCAGCGTAGGAGTGGCATCAGCTGACGTGGAGTGATGACATTCCGGGGTTCTCTCCATGGGGGACATCTCGACACCAGTGAGGGAATACATTGCACGAAACAACACACTGCTGTTCCAAGTATTACCACCCCACAATCACCTTGAGTGTCGTCTGTAGCCAACCCCATGGGAACCACGACCATAACGAATCCTACCACCCCCATGTAGCATCCTCCTTGATGTTTTTGACCAAGGTGTGGAGGTCTGTGAGCTGACTTTGTACCTTATGCGAGTTGTCTGTGAGATTAAAGCAACACATGCCGTGGACAGACTTGCAACCCAAATGATGTAGCAACAGGAGATAATTGATGGCTGCTCGATTATCCAATTAGACCAGCATCAAATCTTTCTCCAATACTGTCAATGGGACAGCATCCTCCAAAATGCGCGGAGGCAGCAGGCAAGCCTAGGTGGTGCAGTATAAATTGTGAGCCTCACAGATCTCTCTTCCAACACTCAGCTTTCCTTTAGGATACATTCCAACCTGCTATGTTCCTAGATCCATTACCATCTGCACATTTCTGGACATTTGTTTACCCTTGGTTGAGTCCATTTTTCCACATTTGTTCAAAGATAGGAAAGACACATGTCTAATACAATTCTTCTGCTATAAATAACTACCTCACTTTTGCATTTGAGAAGGGATAGCCTTCTTGTCTAACATTAGAATTTTAAAAGGCCCAGCTCCCACCTCAGAGTCTCTAGAATCATAGAGTTGGAAGGGGCCTTCTTGGCCACTTAGTCCATGGAGGGACAGAAAAATTTGGGGACCACCAGGGGTGTGCAGGGCACCATGGGAAGGCACTGGACAGGAAGTGGTGGGGGTGCCTATTTGGTTGGAATCCCAAAACTTCAATTCATTCATTCATGTTTTATTTATACCCCGCCTTTCTCTACCCAATGGGTGACTCAAGGCAGCCAAAACAAAGCAAATATGCAATATAATACAAGCAAAACAATATCAGCAAATCAGTACATAAATACAGCATAGATTAAACAATGATAAAAAAGAGCAATACAAAATATAAGATAATGAATACAATCAAATATAAGCAGCACTGCAGCTCATACAATAGATACAATATTACTGTCACCCGACAAAGCGCCGACCACTACGTGCGCTCTCACCTCCAATGGTCTGCCAGTCCACATAAGAAGCCAGGATGAAGCCGGTTGGCAGAGTAATGGGAAAAGTTGGAACTCCGCATATAGCAGCAGGGAGAGTCCGATAGAAACCAATGCCAGGGCCCTCGCCCTTTGTAGCTCCCATCCCGCCGCAGGTGGAAGTCTTTGGCAGCGGAAACGGAGTGGCAACACTTCCCCCTCCAGGCTGGTGGTTGCGAGGTGAGTCTGGCCAGGGCCCTCACCCTTTGTAGCTCCCGTCCCGCTGCAGGTGGAAGTCTTTGGCAGCAGGGATGGAGCAGCAGCTATTGGCGCTCCAGGGACAAAGCCTGATTTCCTGATATACCAGCACGTGCCTGGGCACCACTGTTTAAGAAACATATCGTGTCCAAAGGAGAGAAACCAGAACCAAGCACTTGGAAGAAAGACTGAGAGAACTTGAGATGTTTGCTCTGGAGAAGAGAAGGCTAAATGGTGATGTTACAGCCTTCTCCAATAACTTAAAGGACTATCATGTGGAAGATAGAGTGGACTTATTTTTCAACTGAAGAGGATAAGGCCAACAGTAATTGATTCAAGTTATAAGAGAGGAGATTTGTGCTAAGCATTAAGAATTTCCTAACAGCGAGAGCCATTCAACAGTGGAATCAAAGGCTACAGAGAGTGATGGACTCTCTTTCAATAGATATTTGAAAGCAGATGTTGGATAGTCACCTATCAGAGGTGCTTTAGCTATGGATTTCCTGCACTGGCAGAGAGCTGGACTGCATGACCATTGAGGTCTCTTCCATCTCTACAATTCTTTGATTTTGTGATTTCTGGGAGAGGTGCAATATATTGGTAAGAATTTTTTACTCTTGGTTATTCAAAACCCCTTTTCACCCATTTAATTTGGTTCCAGGAAGAGAAAATATAGCATGAGGAACCAGGAGTGAATATCTATGTGAAAGGACTTGTGAGCTTGCTTTTGGTACTGTTTACAAATTTCTGGGCTGACCACATGAACAGAGACATTATGTTTCTTAGCCCTTAATATGTCAATCCATTTGCTGGTTCCTGAGATCTCTGTTTATGCTACTCTTATAGTGACCTTAGTAGAGTAAGACATTTAAGGAGTGGTTTTACCAGCATAAGCCCTACCACAATGAAGTTCCATGGCTGAGTGTTGGATTGGGGCCGCGAAGCGGCTGTTGGGTCCCGGAGGAGACTGGTCAAGAAGAAGATGCGAGACAAGATGGAGCGAAGACCAGTGATTTATTCAGGGAAAATCATCATCATATATAGGAATACAAGGCGGCGTGTGATAGAATCGTCATCTGACAGAAAATCACATCGCATGTTTACACGGGTTAATTGGGAACCTCTCCCAGGGAAGTTAATTAACTAAATTAAACACTGGCAGGGGAACTCCATTGTTCCAAGCTTACCCAAGAGTAAACATGGCCGATGTTGGGGTAATCCGCGGGTGCGATATTACCTATTACCTAACTGATTAGTTAGACATTCAATTTCCTCCTGCTCGGACTGTTTGTCAGGTCAGATATGGGTGAATCAATCTATGACTATTAATCCGCTCCCCAATTTCTGTCCCCTCAGAGCCCACGGCTTAGAGTGATCTCACAAGGCTGTCAGGGACAGTATGGCAATTCCGTGAGCAGAACCCGCACTCCCCCTTTACTTGTTTGATTGGACCTGACAGACGGCTCGGCGTAGGAGTGGCATCAGCTGACGTGGAGTGATGACATTCTGGGGTTCTCTCCATGGGGGACATCTCGACACCAGTGAGGGAATACATTGCACGAAACAACACACTGCTGTGCCCAGTATTACCACCCCCACAATCACCTTGAGTGTCGTCTGTAGCCAACCCCACAGGAACCATGACCATAACGAATCCCACCACCCCCACGTAGCATCCTCCTTGATGTTTTTGACCAAGGAGTGGAGGTCGGTGAGCTGGCTCTGTACCTTATGCATGTTGTCTGTGAGATTAAAGCAACACATGCCGTGGATAGACTCGCAACCCAAGTGATGTAGCAACAGGAGGTAATCGATGGCTGCTTGATTATCTAGTATGGCATGGCGAAGCTCTGTCTGCTCCTGGTTGAGCAGCGCTATCGCCGAGGAGGTGTTGTTGATGGCTTTTGCCAGAGCGCAAGCCAATTGACCGATTCTCCTAGCGTTGCCGACGGCTAAGCCTGGCATGCCAAGTATGCTTACAGCTAACGAAACGTACTCAGCTTTACTCAAGACTCTAATGTTGCTATCACAGGAGCTGTCTAACTGGGTGGCACGAGCGTGCCGTATGCGTGAAGGGACATTCGTGCTTGGTGCAACCATGTCTCTAGTGGGAAGCAACAATGTCAAGCGACTGATACAGCATGTGGAATCTGATACATTTGCGGGAATGTAGTTCCAAGTATACTGATTGCATGTAAAGAACCATCCTGAGGGCAAGTTAACATGAACATACATTGAGCTAATAGTCTCTGGGTTATCACAAGTCCAGTTGCCGCTGCCGGGGTCGAGGCCACGGCACTGAGGCCTGCTGGCCGCGGAACAGCCAATCATTCGAGCACAAGTAGAGTTCGAGCTGACCGCCACTCGAGGAGTGTAGAGAGTGGCTGCATCAGCCGGCAAAACCTTGGTGACTTGGGTTCCCCAGTGCGCATACATTGAAAAGCCAGTCTTGTAAAACGGACCGAATATCCGCTTCACTAATCAGTCACCGTTCCTGGTGCGCGTTTCTGGGGAGTGACACACCGGGATGAGACATGTGCTCAGGATTGAGGCAGAAGCGGTGGTCGGCCTCAGGCAAAAATCGGACTGGTTGACGAGAGTCGCCAACCTTTCCCAAATGTTGTAATGCAGCCGGGCAGAGAGACCTCCGCCTGGCATCAGGTTGTCGGCTTCCAGAGAAGCTGCCTGAACGCAAGTAGGGAGAGGATCAGGATGATGGTGGCCATCACGGAATTAGCTGTGATCAGGGAAAAGGCTGCAACCAAGATGTTCTCCGGTGTCGGTTCCTTGTCCTCGCGCCGAACGACCTCCGCCGCTTCTTGGCATAGGGACTTGGCCATCCCCCAGGTGATCTTTGGCGCTGTCATCTGCTGTCACCGCCTCCTCTGCTTGGCTCTCCCCATCAGGGTGAGGTCCTCCATCTCCAGGATCGGGTCCGGAACGGCCTGGGTCCACGACATGGGACTCGAAGTGAGGCTTGACACACCGGGCTGGAATCCAGATGACACCAGTAGGAGACAGAATTGCAGCATACCCTCTTCCCCAGATTATGAGTGGCGCCGGCCCCTTCCAGGAAGGATCCGGTGGCACTCGGTAACGCACCATCAGCCGCAGGAGAGCTTCCGAACAGTGGAAGTGTTTCTCCTGCGGAGTGCAATCCAAAAAAACATTAAGGTGATTGTACGTGAACAACACCTTGTTCAGACAGTGCTGTGCCTGACCCTGAGATTTGCGGAGGGCAGGTGGTTTCTGTTTGTTTGTCAATGTAGGACTTGAGTGTCCGATTGACCCGTTCCACAATCGCTTGCCCCTGCGGATTGTATGGAATGCCAAAGGTGTGCTTAATGTCCCAGGTGGCCATGAAGTCGGCCAGCTGCCTGGAGCTGTAAGCCGGGGCGTTATCGGTTTTCACGTGCCGTGGTTTGCCCATGGCCGCGAAGCAGGAAAGGAGATGCTGCTCCACATGGGAAGCCGTTTCTCCCTTCTGTGCTGTTGCCCAAACAAACTGTGAAAAAGTATCAATGCAGACGTGCATGTACTGCCATCTGCCAAACTGCGGAACATGTGTGACGTCCATTTGCCACACCTGGTTGGCCTCTGTCCCTCGTGGGTTGACTCCCCACGAGGGGCCCCCCGCCACCTCTGCACAATGCTGACAGGAACGGACTATGCCTTGGGCTTGAGAAAGTGGCAGGTTAAATTGCCTTGCGAGCGCTTTGGCATTCTGATGAAAGAATGCATGGCTTTGAATCGGAGTTGTGAAGACTCCCAAAACTGACCGTTGCTGAATTTCCTTTGTGGCCGCATCCGCTCTGCTATTGCCCGTGGAAATCGGACCAGACAAGTCCTGGTGACTTCTGATGTGGGCGATATAGAGCGCTTCGGTGCAGTTCCGCAAGTGAAATTGAGCCGTGAGAAACAGACTCAGCAATTTTTTGTCTATCGCAGGAGTAATGTACGCTCCCGGTAGACTGTGAAGCAAATTCCTAACATACTGACTGTCAGTTATGATGTTTAGGCGTTCTTTGGCAAAGGTGCGCAAAGCGAGGTTTACCGCTGCCAACTCTGCCCGCTGCGCGGACTTCTGAGGAAGAGTTAGAAGCGTGCGCCAAGCTTGGTCCTCCTGCCAAGTTAAAACACCATATGTACGACCCCCATCCGTGAAAACTGTTCTAGCCCCCTGAAGTGGGACCAGTGACATCAATTCACACAAACTGACTGTCCGCATTTGAAGCGAGACGAGTCTGGGGTCTTTCGGCAAGTGGTATGCCAAGCATCCAGTGAATCCCTCCAAGGCAATTGGAAGCGAGTCACCGAGCTGCATCAGTTGCTGAACTTGCTCTTTTGTGAATGGGACCATGATTTTCGCTAACTCGTGCCCTGAGATGTCCCTAGCTCTCAGCCTTCCTCGGTAGATCACCGCGGAGACCAGTTCCTGTGGGGGAACGATGTTTTGGGAAGAGGTGTGTGGTAAATACACCCATTCCACGATACTCGCTCCTCGCTCAGAGTCCACTCCTAGGGCTCCGGTGAACATGGATCCGGTCCGAACGATGTACAAGTTCAGGATCGGAGCGTACGGCCCCTGAGTAATCCTGTCTACCCATCTCTGGCTGAGAACTTGGTTGACCTTCTCGAGAGTCAAGCATGCCTCTCGAGGAATTTGTATCCGGTCTGCCGGCTGCTTACCTAACTTTAGCAGCGAGAAGAGCGGTCTCAAAAGATCCGTATCCAATCTGAAGTACGGTCTGGCCCAATTAATGTTTCCTAAAACCTGCTGTAACTCTACCAGGGTGACTGAATCTTTTAAATTGATCTGAGGCAAAACTGGTGCTGCGAAAGAACAGAGAAGCCGATGACCCAAGTATGAAAATGGCTTGGTTCTCTGGACTTTCTCTGGGGCAATGAGTAACCCTTTTCCCCCCAGGGTGGCCTGGAGGTCCTTAAACATTTCGCTGCCGAGTTGCGGCGCTGCGACCAAGATGTCATCCATGAAATGATACACTAAAGCTGTAGGGTGAAGGTTTCGAAACTTTGCCAGTGCGTTGTGAACATAAATTTGGCACAGGGTGGGCGAGTTGAGCATCCCCTGTGGCAAATATTTCCATGCGTAACGTTGCATAGGCTCTCTGTGGTTCACGACTGGCACTGTAAAGGCGAACCTTTCCCTGTCCCTAGGATCTAGGGGAATTGTATAAAAGCAATCCTTAAGGTCTACGACCAAGATCTCCCAACCCTCGGGGATCATATTTGGATTTGGGATGCCGCATTGAAGCGGACCCATTGGCTGGATACATTTATTGATCTCCCTGAGATCGTGAAGGAGTCGCCACTTCCCTGACTTTTTCTTGATGACAAATATGGTCGAATTCCAAGGACTGGTGGACTGCTCTATATGTCCTGCGTCCAGCTGTTCTTTGACCAGCTGTTTCAGGGCGACTAATTTCTCCCCTACCACCGACCATTGCTCTACCTAGACAGGCATGTTGGTGAGCCATTTAAGTGGCAGAGCCATTACCCGAAGGTAAGAGTGGCACGGTATTGCTGCAGAATGTCTCGCCCCCAAAGGTTGACGTGCACGTCCAAAATGTGCGGCCGGATGACCGCTGTGCCGTCAGCCTCAGGGATCGTGACTTCCACCCACTCCTGGCTTCTAAACGCTTCTTGGATGCCATCTACCCCACACACATTGGAGACCAGCTCGATAGCCCACTCCTGCGGCCACTGACTTCGGCTGACCACGCTGACGTCAGCTCTGGTGTCCAGCAACCCAGTAAACGTTTTTTTATTTAAAAATACCTCTATGACTGGTCACCGTTTCCACTCTATGTTGGTTTCCACTGCCGCTAAGATCTGGTATCCTTGCACTGCCCCACATGCGCTCGAGCGGTCTTCCGACCCGGACTCTGAGCTGTCCCTGAGCCTTCCCTGGCTGTCTGCTGGTGAGTTACACGGAACCATGATCAGTTGCGCTAACGTGGCTCCCTTGTGAATGGTTTGGGGTAGGTGTGTCCAGAGTTGAACTTGGAGAACACCCGAAAAATTGGAGTCAATGACTCCCGGAATTACAAGAATTCCTCATGCTCCTGCGACACTACGAGGCAAAACTAAGCCTATGAAGCCTTTAGACAGGGGTCCCATGTACTGGGAATCGACCAGATAGACTGCGCCTGGCAAGTCGCATGTGACGTCTGCCTGGCAAGTCAATTCTAGCCCTGTGCTGCCTTTGGGGCTGGCCTGCGCCTTTGCAATGTCCAGAATGTGATCGGAATCTAATCCTGTTCTGGCTCTCCCAGAGCGAGGGAGGTCTCTGTTTGGACCAGGGCCAGAGACATGCCCGTGTTCTGGTTTCCCGAATTCGGACAGTTCCTGGCCCAGTGGAAGCCTTTATTGCACCTTGGACATGGGGTGGTTGGAGCCTTGGGACGGCCGGCGTGTTGGCCGCTGCCCTTGGATCGGCATTCCCTAGCGAAATGACGGACCTTGCCGCAATTGTGACATGCTCCTTTGGTCTTGTTCTTGGGTTTCCTACCCCCTTGCACCGCCGCTGCCAACAGACCCATTTTGTAGGAATCTGTGCCCACGTCGGCACAAGCCCTAGTCATGTCTGTGAGAGGCAGGTCGGGACGATTGCCCAGTGACTGAAAGATTTTACGGCAGTCAAGATTGGCGTTGTCTTTAGCCAATTTCATCATGAGCTCTTGTTCGGCTTGCTCATTATCGATCTGTCTACTGATCGCTTCCTCCAGTCTATTGACAAAGTCCATGTAGGACTCCTGGGCACCCTGTTTGACTGCTCTGTAATTTTTGGCTGCTTTGCCAGCTGCCGGGACTTTGAGATAAGCCCTGAAGGCTGTCTCAGCTGCGATGTGGAGAGTGGCGAGTGGCAAGGCGACTTGCGCATCAACAGATTCGAACGGACCTGAACCATATAGCTGGTCAGGGATTACCGCTCCGCCCATCCTGGTGGCCCTTGCCTGCGCTTCGAGACGATACTCGCTGTCCCATAGCAGATACTGGCTGGGGTTGAGCATCATTCGCATGACGGCTTTCCAGTCGTACGGAATGAGCATCATGGTTTCACACACTTGCTGAAGCGTGCCCCTAGTAAATCGGCTCTGAAGTCCTGTCTCTGTGATGGCCTTCTGTACAGCCATGAGCAGCTTGTACAGAACTGGCAAATGGACTGCTTGCTGCTGGCCCGTGAGGGCATCTACCTCTATGTGAACTGGGCATAACTGCCTAAGCTCAGCTAGATCTTCTGCTGGCAATTCCCCCTTGCTGATCTCTGCCTCAGCCATGCGCTGAACCGAACTCTTGGTAGCTTGGGAACCCGTAGCTGTCAGAGAAGCGCCAGCGCCTCCCATTCCACGCATTCCATCGGTGACGTCTGCAGCTGTCTCCGAGGGAAAGCTCCCTACACTACCCTGCTTGAGCTGGAATGACAGATAGAGAGCCGTCGGGGCTGATGGCTCTGACTGCGCTGGGGGTTTCTGGGTCTCTATCCGGACTGGGTCTTCCTCTGCTAAGAGCTTCCTACACTTGCTCCATGTGCCAATTATGCTATGTGGAGCTCTCGGTGCTTGCTGAATGCAAGCTCCTATCCGATCCCAAAGTTGGAGGTTAAGCATACCCGCTTCTGGATAAAGCGGACAATTGCCCCCCAAGTACACTAAGAGTTCCACTAACTTATCGCTGTGAATGCGTGTTTGGTATACCCTGGCCAGGGCCTTGAATTCCATTAAGTGAATTCTCTGGTTAGCGGTCGGACATTGCCTCTGAGGACAAGTCCCCATATTACCTGCCGCTCCTTCGAAGTTTTCCTCCTCGGGACGATGCGACGCGTCTGAGTTCTAGGTAACAGGTCTCAGCGTGACGAACCTCTGGGATGGAGCTCAGAGCATGGGCTGCTGCCACGGGCCCTTGGCGGCCTCTGCGCTGGAGTCAGGGTTTCACAGCCAACCCTGAGTGGAACGCGTTTCCTTGATGCAAGCCATAGGATGCCTCTTCTGGAGTGCCTCGCCGCGTAGCTGTCACTCGGGCCAGATGGCTTTCTGACCAGAGCTGCCGCACTGTCCTCCAGGACAAGTCGGACACGGTTCTGGCATAGAACCGGACCGCGTAGATCGCTTACTCACGAGTAGAATCACGTCGGGGTCACCAGATGTTGGATTGGGGCCACGAAGCGGCCGTTGGGTCCCAGAGGAGACTGGTCAAGCAATGAGACACGAGACAAGATGGAGCGAAGACCAGTGATTTATTGAGGGAAAATCATCATCATATATAGAAATACGGGGCCCCGTGTGATAGAATCGTCATCTGACAGAAAATCACATCTCATGTTTACACGGGTTAATTGGGAACCTCTCCCGGGGAAGTGAATTAACTAAATTAAACACTGACAGGGGAACTCCATTGTTCCAAGCTTATCCTGGGGCAAACATGGCCACTGTTGGCTTTAGGGCTGTAGATAATCCGTAGGTGCGATATTACCTATTACCTAACTGATTAGTTAGACATTCAATCTCCTCTTGCTGGGACTGTTTGTCAGGTCAGATATGGGTGAATCAAACTATGGCTATTAATCCGCTCCCCAATTTCTGTCCCCTCGGAGCCAATGGCTCAGGGAGTTATACCCCAAGTTATGGCTTCTGTCAGGGACAGTATGCCAATTCCGTGAGCGGAACCCGTATCCTGCCTTTTTTGGTAAAAAAATCATTTTAACGGTGATATTCAGGAAAAGGGGATATAGGTGAAAATATCCTCAAAATGGCTGGATTCATTGTTTGAAACAGCAGCTTAGTTTTGCAATACCACACAATGCTTCACATTAACCATAGTTAAGACTCTCAACCATAATTTGTATTTAATATGGTCAAGCAATTCATGCTTTATGCAGATTTCATATCTCATAATCTTTACTCCAAATCTCAAATTTATTCCAAACAGTTTTCTTTGGTGACAAAAGAAACTCCTAAACTAGGGTGTGCGGATTGCAACTCTGGTTTGCAATCTAGCTTCAAATCATAATTTGAAATTCTTGATTTGATCCCTGCTTGCAAACCAGAGTCTGTCAGATGATGTTCTTCCTATATGTTTACCAGTATATAAGAGAAATGTCTGGGATATTTTTTTTAAAATGATTTTTATTAAAAAAAATTTAAACAGACATACAGAAAAAAAAGAAAACAATAACATTACAATACAATAATACCTCAAAGATAACCTCAATACAATATTAACTCACATTCATAGAGGCTAGCACATAACAGTACTTATACTGATTGTCTACCATTTAACCACAATATTAGATACCACAATATAAAATATTACTCAATCAAACAATAAAAGTTTTCTAAGCTACCTCTATAATAATTTTTTAATAATTACAAATCACCCTGTGAATATATACAATGCCCGGAGAGTTTAGTTGCTATTTCAACTCCAAAAACCTCTTTGGGATGGTGCAGGTCCTGAACTATCATTTACCATAAGAGAATGATCCACAAACGGTTTCCATATATTCCAAAACCTATTCTCTTTTAAATTATCTCGTTTCACTTTAATCTCCCATGTCAATTTGTCATTCAATGCTAGGCTCCACATTTCCTTGTACCATTCTCCGATCTGTATATCTACATCATTTTTCCAATTTCTAGCTATACATTGTCTACCTGTGGTCAATGCAATTTCCAATAATTCTTTTTCCTCCTTATTCAAACCCAAACCTTCCACATTTGTTAAAAGAATGGTACCTGACACCAACTTGACCTTTTTACCCAATATTTCACCAAACTCCCCTTCTATTCTTCCCCAAAAATCCCTTATTTTTTTACAACTCCACCACATGTGTTCATATGTTCCATCTGTTTCTTTACATCTCCAACATAACTTATCTCTTTTATTATCCATCTGATAAAGCCTTAGTGGTGTCAAGTACCATTGCCACAACATTTTAGAATTATGTTCTTTAATTCTTACAGACATTGTTCTCATGACCCTTTTTTTTTCATTTGTTTCTCCATTCAACCTCCCCAATTTTTATATTCAAATTTTGTTCCCACTTCCGCTTCAAGTCCTCCTGTGGATCATTACCCTTGTTCAATATAGTATAAAGTTTGCTTACAAGACCCTTAATGCCTCTTTCCCCTTTTCTAATCTTTATTACCAAATCCTCAAATTCCGTCTTATTTCTATCTAACCCTGCTTCTCTTTTATATTTTTTATTCCAGTCATCCGCCTTCAATTTCTGAAACCAGTCCAAATTTAACTTCTCAAATATTTTTTTCCTCTTAGTATCATCATCACACACTTTTAACCAATCCTTCAATAAAAGCACCCCATTTTTATCCAATATTTCCATTTTTTCCTTATCTATTTTTATTGGGAAACACCCCATATCCGTCAATTCCAAAATTGGAGAGAGATTTGGGACTATATCTTTCTTTACTTTCTTCCACACTTCCATGAGACCTCTCATCATAATATTATTTGACCTTTTCACCTTGTCCTTTGTTCCCAAAAAAATCATACTACCAATGTCTCTATATTCTTTCATCTCCAGTTGCTCCCAAATTGTCTTTTCTCTTGCCAAGATCTTCACAACATTCTTAATTTGAAATGCTCGATAGTATGCTAACAAATTTGGCATACCCAAACCCCCTTTTTTCTGAGACAAGTACCATAGTTTCTTTGGAAGTCTAGATTTTTTACCACCATTACAAAAGCCATTGAACATCTTTTGAAACTCATTAATTTCCTTCTCCTTCAGATGGATCGCTAGTGCATCAAATAAAAAATTAATCTTTGGCAACAATATCATTTTACAAATAGCGATCCTTCCGAACCATGACAGCTTTAACTTCTGAAACTCTTGTATTTTATTCTTAAATTCCACTCTCAAGCTGTCATAGTTCAATCGTTTAAGTTCTTCTAATTTATTTGAGATAATTATCCCCAAATACTTCAGCTTATCTTTAATTTGTATATTAAGTGTCTCCACAATCCTGCCCATCTCACTTGCTCCCAAATTACACAACATCAATTCTGATTTATCCCAATTTATCATTAATCCAGTTATAGCTTCAAATACCTGTAAGTGATCTTTGATCCTGTCCATTACCAGCTCCGGGTGTTTCACCATAAGCAATGTATCATCCGCATACATGCTCACTTTGTTACCCATAATCCCTTCTATATTTAAATCATCCCTTATATTTTTAGCTAGAATCTTCATTGCCATAATAAACAAGATAGGGGATAATGGACAGCCCTGCCTAGTACCAGCCTCTAAATTTACCACACCAGTAAGCTCCTCATTTACTCTAACCCTAGCGTTCCCTTTTTGATATAATAAATCTATTACCCTATTGAATCTATCCCCAAACCCATATTTTTTAACTATTTCTTTAATTGAAGACCACTGTAATGAGTCGAATGCCTTAAAAAATCTAGTGATAATAAGCCCACCTTTTCCTTAGTTTGGTTAACATTATCAATTAAATCTAATACCCTTCTAGTCAAATCCGCCATATGCCGACCTTTTAGGAACCCAACTTGATCTACATTTATGTATTCCCCCATAAAACTGTTTAACCGATTAGCCAATATTGCTGTGAAGATCTTAGCATCCTGATTTATAAGTGAAATTGGTCTGTACGATTCCACTCTTTCGAGATTCTTGCCAGGCTTTGGCAGTAGAACGATTGTGGTGTTATACCATGAAGTCGGAATTGATCCACCATCTAAGATATAATTATATAGCTTCACCAATTTTGGAACCACTACCTCCTTAAATTCTTTGTAAAACTCTGTCGATAATCCATCATCCCCCCGAGCTTTCCCCGTCTTCAACCCACTGATCACCTCCTTAACCTCTTTATCATTAATCTTTTCCTCCATTTTCTCCCTATGTTCTTGTTTTATTCCATTCCCTAACTGTCTCTCCAATATCTTTTTAAGCTTCTCCAGGTCTACTTCCTTTTTTGCATATAATAGCTGATAAAATTCCCTGACAATTTTACATTTATCTCCGTTCTTATTACACCTTGAACCTTGCTTATCAACCAATACCCCTATTTCTCTTTTTTCCCTTTTAGCCTTAGCTGCTCTTGCTAATAATTTTGAACTTCTATTACTGAATTCAAAATATTCTCTATTTAAATAAATCAAATCTCGTTTAACTTTATCAATATCCTTACCCATTAATTCTGCTTTAAGCCTTTGTAATTTCGTAAAAAAAAAATTATCTTTACTTTTCGCATGATCCTCCTGTGATTGTTTTATTTCTCTTTCTTTTTCTATCTGTTCTGCTTTATATTTTTTATATTTAAAACTTGCCAATTTTATACTTTCCCCTCTAAAGACCGACTTCATGGTATCCCATACCACATTAAAATTAACCTCATTATTATCGTTCCACTGCCAACTTTCTTTCCATCTTCCCATAATCTGTTCTTTACATTTCTGATCTTTAAACAAATTAGGATCGTACCTCCAATTTCTAATTCTTCGAGTATCTTTTTGTACTTTCAATTCCAAATATACTTTAGCATGATCCGATTCCTTGATAATCCCAATTTCCATTCCTTCTATGTCTTTAATCAAATTTTCGGTAAGAAAAACATAATCTATTCTTGAGTAGGTCCCATGAACATGTGAAAAAAAAGAATATGCCCTTTCAGAGCCCTTAAACTCTCTCCAAGAATCCTTCAGACCCATAACATCCATCCATTTATCAAGAACCTTCCCTTTCAAGCCAATTCCACTTCTTGATATATTTGTACAATCTAACCCTGACCTGATCAAATTAAAATCTCCAGCCACAATAGTTTTTGCAACGTTCTCTGATTCCACTATTTTCCGAATTTTTTCAAGGAACTCCGCTTGATGATCGTTTGGAGCATAAATATTTACCAACATGATTTCCTCATCCTCCAATTTTCCTCTTACTATCAAATATCTACCCTCTTGGTCAACAACCCTTTTTGTAATCTCAAATCCTAATTTTTTAGAAATCATGATTGCCACCCCTCTTGCTTTTGATGTTCCAAACGCCATCTCATAATGTTGCATCCATCCTAAAAAAAGTCTATTCGTATCTTTTGACTTCTGATGGGTTTCCTGTAAAAACAAAATATCTGGTCTATCTTTCTTCAACGCCAATTCCAGTCTCCGTCTCTTAAGAACAGAACCTGTACCCTTCACATTCCATGATATTATTTTAATACTTCCCATAACCTACTTCCTTTCCAAGCTCTAAACTCTCCATCGGGCGTGCCACCAACCACCCTTTACCCCTATAACATACAAAACTACATAGAACACACACTATCTCTCTCCCCACTTTCTTACAAAAAAAGCTGCCTTTGACAACCAAAGAGGGGAGAGGGGGGACATGCAAGATGTGCTTTCCTACCGGTGCTACGCGCTATTCACCATTCTATATCGATTAAATGCTTTAAATTGTTATAATCTGATTCTCATTGCTCCTTACTTGTCTCCTCCTCCACCATGATCAACGACAGCTCCTCCTCCTCCTCCCTTCACTGCGGTGTTCCACCTGTTGCCCCACCAGCCTCCTCCCTCCCGTATTCCCTCCCCAATGCTCCCGATTCCATCAATTCCTTCTTAAGATTTATCCATTCTTCCGAATCTACTTTTACCAGTTCCAACAAGCTCAAATACTCCAATGGATTGGTCCCTTCATCAATTACTTGCATTCTTTTATCATAAAAGAAGCGCAGTTGCTGCGGAAATCTCCAGTTGTACCTTATATTTTTACTCATCAATAATTTAGTTACAGGCCTCATCTTATACCTCCAGGTTCTTTCTTTCAACGAAATATCATTGTAAACTTCTACGTCAGAGCCATCAAATTTCAAAGCATCAGGACCAGCGCATTTCAAATGGGCCATTACTTTTAGCTTGTCTGCCCAATTTGCGAATTTTACCAACACATTTCTTTGAACCACCCTCCCTCTTCTTGGGCCCACCCGGAATACATTTACAAAATCTTCCTGGACAAATTCTTTTCCCATATTCAAACCATTTAACTACTGAACCACTCTTTCCCTTAACAAGTCCGGAGTTCGTTCCACGACCTGACGGATCACAATATTCTGCTTTCTCATCATATCTTCCACAGCATCAATCCTTCTCTCTTGTTCCTCCAATTTCAGCTTATTCTCCCGCACCACCTCCTTTTTTATAGCAGTTACCTCAGTTTGAACCAATTTCACATTTCCCTCAATTTTTTTCAAACTTAAGTCCACCTTTTTTGAAAAATCTGCAACAGATGATACCACCTTATCTTGCTTTTTCATCATTTCATTTCTGTCTTTCACCCTTGAATCCTCATTCTTCTCCAATTTCTGAAACAGCTTGCCAATTTCCACCATAATTTGGGTTTGATCGTAGGGCACTGTGGGCGGGGATGAAGACTGAGGGGCTTCCTCCATTGGTACTTTTTCCTTCTTCTTAGGCTTAACAGCTGGATCTTCTTCCTTTGCTTTCCCTCTTGTAGCTTTATCCATAATAGTATTAAATCCCAAAGTTGCAGATCGTTGTAAAAATTAGTCAAACAAATAAGCCTATAACGCTGCAACCCCTGGTTCCACAAGTCCAACAGGGAAACTTATATTAAGCAGAAGTCTAAAGAGTTATTGTAATCCACAAAAAAGGGCAGAAGGAACCAATACTCCCAACAGGCAGCTGAGAAGAAAAAAAAGAAAGGCAAAAAAGAAAATAATAATCCACAGCGGGTCCGTTTCCCCAAAGCAATCAGTCCAGCCATCGTCTTCCACACTGCAATGTAAGTGCTCCAAGGAAACAGTCACCCAAAACTTCTTCTTTAAATCCAAGCCGCCGATAAGTAAAAAGAAAAAAAAGGGAGGGGAGACTGGAGGGAGAAAAAGCCCAAAATCCAAACAGGAAAGCAGGAGAAGTGAGAAGCAATATTTTCCAAAAAAATTAAATATTTATCATCCACACAGTGAAGGAGCAAAAAGAAGCCCAATTAATCCTTCTCTTGAAGCGGACAAGTCAAAATGCCATTTTCCAGCGGCTGCTTTAACTTCTGGGTAAAAGCCCCCCTTCTTCTTCTGTGGAACGGCAAACTTTTTCCAAACACTTTGAGCTGGGAAATTCACTGTTACCTTCCAATATTATAGCCCAGACAAGTATTTTTTTAAACCACTTTGTTATCGTCAAAAAACGGCGTGGTCCTTCTGGTATGCGAAAAAAACATAAACCCAAACACGATCACTTTCGTTTTCCAGAATCACCGCCATTAACGAAACAATCACTTGTTTTCATCTACTTCCACCCATTTCCATTTCAAAGCCCGGGCTCATTAAACAAGATCTCCAGCTGAGTTTAACCTTTAGTACTCTATTCATGCACTTACATGCAGCTGTTTTCATGCCAAACAACTTCTTGCCAGCTCCAAAGCTTCTCTCGCAGTCTCGCTGGTCCCGTTCTCGGCTCCTCGGCAGAAAAGCCGCGACTGCCGTCGCAGGCCTCCCCCGCCCAGGAAAACCTCCTGAACTTCGACCATCCAACTTCAAAAGCTCCCAAAATTTTCCAAAAAGACAAGCAAGATTCTTATCTACAGAAGTTGCCACTTTAAAAGTTTCCCATTTCACTCCAACACATTAATTACCACTTTGTTAAGCGCGAGCATCCGAATCAAGATGTTACTCGTCTGCCATCTTAGCCACACATCTGGGATATTTTTGAACAGAAGGAAACATGGTGGCATTTATCTATAAAACCCTAAATTGCCTAATACTAAGCTACTTGAAGCTGCACCTTACACATATTTGTGTTCAATTGCTGAGCTCCATATCGGAGCATCTATTGCAGTGTCACTATATGTGACTCACCAGGTAAACTTCAACTTATGGTGGCCCTATGAAATAATTCCATACATATCTGGATGATGTGAGAACAGTTTTCAAAGACCCCACTTTTTTATGACAAGGACCAATCTACCACAAATGTTGAAATGCATTCCCTACATCGTGACAGATGGGCTATCTTTACAATTTGAATAAATGGAAACTGAATTTTTAAACAAATCCTTAAAGTATATTTAAGCCCCAACTTTTAGTTGCATGAATTCATCCTATTAAAGAACTAGGATGGAAACCAGCTATTTCCCCCTGTTCTACAGAATGACAAGAAAATTGGAGCTAAATGAATGTTTTCATGAAGATTCTTGTCATTTTGGTTTTTAAAAAGTTGTAAAAGCTTCTGTTAAAAATAAATAAAATAAAAATGGACACTTTTTTATAATTCAAATAACCGTGATGGAGTTTTGACTGAATAAATAACAGGAATTGTGGGTTGTACATGTGTGATTATTACCTGGTGCTGGAAGGAAAGTAATGGAGGAACTAGATACAAATCTTAGGGGAGTGTGTTCTATACTTGGAGAGCTACAAACAAGATTTCTTTGCCTCCAGCAGAAGTAATGGAATAGGTCAATAGTCACAAACGCCAGCAGCTGGAGCAGGATTGGTGCAGACATCTTCTGCTACTACAGGATGGGTTCAGCTAAAACAGAAAGCTCTTTCTTTATAGTCCTACCTGCCAAGAAAGATCCAATGACAGTTTCAGTAGATATAATTGGATGGTTCTTGACTCGTGGCCAAACTATATGTTACAGGCAAGCCATTCTTCAAAGAAGAGATTTATTAACATAAGTGCTGATAATGTCTGATTGTCACAGGAGGAGGTTTTATTTCTTGCATCTGCAAATACACTTTGTGGTTAGTCATGAGGAAGACAGCACTGGCTTCTTTCACAAGTAAATTTAGCCAATTGCGAAGATCTACCTGAATCACATCTCTGGAATGCCAACAGATTCCAGCTTCTAATGGCAGGCTCTTTATAATATACTAGTTGATTAACCAGCCTTGCCCGGGTTTTTTTCTTCCTTAAAGGGAGTATAGTTTCTTCGGCATTGTCGTCTCCGGCCCGTCAACTTAAAGTTCTGTCAAGCCGCGGCCTCCTTTCGCTGTAGAAAGGAGGGCACGGTTTGAATTTTCTGGCCAGACAGAACTTTAAGTTTACGGGCCTGAGACACCACCACTGAAGAAAGCTTTACCAGTGGCATGTCCCAGCGGTAAATTCATACCGCTGTCAAGCTGGGTCTTCCTTCCTTCAGTGAAAGGAGTGCATGTCTTGACAGAACTTTAAGTTTACGGGCCGGAGACAGAAGAAAGCTGTGGCCGCTAATTGTGGCCAAAGCTCTCTTTAGTGGCGGCATGTCCAGGCAGAAACTTCAAACCATTGTCAAGCCGTGTCCTCCTTCCTTCAGTGAAAGGAGGCCGCAGCTTGACAGAACTTTAAATTTACAGGCCGGTGACACCGCCAGGCAGAAAATCCAAACTGCTGTCAAGCCATGTCCTACTTCCTTCATTCCCTACCTGTAAACGCAACTTATGTTGTACTGTCAAGAAAGCCTGGAAACTGTCCTGTCAGTAAGTTCTCTTGAAGGAAAAGCATGGCTGCGTTAGCTATGTTGGCTGCGTTGGTTGCGTTGGCTGCTTGGCTGCATTGGGATCGATTTGGGAAAATGGAGTCTGTGGTGCATATGTGCAGTACTGCTGTTTCGTTGCTTTTACTCCTGTTGGTGGGGGTGTCCCCTTTGCATCCAACTTTGGGGGGCATAAACCCCCAAATGAGTTTTGTGACACACACACCCCAGTGCTGATCTTGCAAGCCCAAGGTATGTATGTGCCAAATTTCAGCAACATTGGTCCAGGGGTGTGGGTTTCTTTAGAGCACATACAAACCCACACTTCTGTTTTATAGATATAGATAGCAGGGGTGCCCATACCTTTTGGGCCACAGACCAGTCATGTGGTCAAGCGTGCCAGTCATGTGGTTCCTCCCGGACACCAGCAGATTATTTATGGCAGCGTTCTGCACATGCGTGGGCAATTCTCTGCACGCGCACGCATGTTTTACTTCCACTTCTGGGAGCGGTGAGGGCAGCATGGGCCGAATTTATTGGCACTGTGGTTTTCCATAGGCACTATGGTTTTCCATAGGTGGCACTGAACACAATAGTCACCTCTCCCTAAACCACAACACATGGGTAACATGTCCTGCTGAAGTTTAAAATTATGACACCAACCCTCCCCACTAGGGAGCTAGGATCATTAAAATGGTCTGCCCATGAAGATTGCTGTATCCGATTGGTTTCCAAGCAGCCTAGGGTGGGTTTCCAGCTGACTTGGCCAGCACTCTTATTGATGTTCAGGTTGCCAGATGGTATGTGGAGGCAACCCAGACAGCTGACATGATTTCTCCAAGCCGTAGAGCTTGGCCATCTCCATGGTTTATGGAGGAGCTCAAGTGGTTAAGATGCTGACTGGGAGGCGGAAGGTCAGCAATTTGAGACCTGAGTGCTGCATGACAGAGTGAGCTTCTGTCTCTGTCCCAGCTCCTGCCAACCTAGCAGTTCAAAAGAAAGAAATTGCATGTAGATAAATAGGGGCCACTTCGGTGGGAAGGTAAATAGTGTTCCATGCAATTTGGTGACTAGGCATGCCTGCCACATGTCCACGGAAACTTCTGCAAATGCAAACAGTGCTGGCCCTTCAGTTATAAACAGAGGTGAGCACTGAACCCTAAAGTCAGATACGACTGGCTTTTGAGCAAGGGTGACCTTTACCTTTATGAGTGATTAAGCAGTGAAGGAGAAAGCCAGAGTTCTCAGGCGAGAACTTGGGGCTAATGGAACAAATGACCTAGATATATCTGTGCCATGTAAAGAGGGCAAGGAAGATTTACAATGCCCAACAAATCCAATATTCCTTGAATCAACAGGAGAAAATATATAAGATAGTCCATAGCCTCATTGCAGGAGGTCACCTAAGTGAACCTCACCATACTTCAATATTGCATATTTTGCCAAACATTTGAGATCTGAAGTTAAGGGCATCCAACTGGACCTAGACTCCACTTTTAATATAGTAGGTAAGGTTGGGATGTCCAATGAGCTGTCTTGTCTTGATTTCGGGGAATGCTTTCAGCCTGTTTCATCAGAGGAGACAGACAAAGTACTTGCATGCTGTAAACACATGACCTCTCAATTTGATTCTTACCAACTGTGCAAAATCTTACCAACTGTGCAAAATCTGTTAAAATCTTTAAGCGGAGTCGCTTCAGCAAGGGGGAAGCGGTACAAATGTGAACAATAAATAAATAAATAAGGTTACTGGGGAATGGGCATAGAACACTAAAGTTCACAACATGGGGGTAATTATGGACCCAATACTTTCTTTGACCATCAAATAGCCACCTTTTCCCAACTTCATCATATTGCGCAGTTGCATCCCTACCAGCACAGATGTTCTCTCACAACCCTATTTGACTCATTGGTAATCTCACAGATTAACTAATATAATTCTCTCTCATGGGCTGCCCTTGTATCTGATATGAAAATTGCAACAGATCCAGAATGAAGAAGCATGCACCAGCTTCTTGTTCCCTATCATGTCAGAAACTAGATATGAGTGATACCATACAAGGTCCTATACAGTTTGGGACCTTATTATCTGTTGGAGCATCTTTCCCTCAGAACAACTCCCCGCATCACCCGGTCATCACAATCTTCACAGCTCCAGGTGCCAACTCTGAGGATGGCTAAAAAGGCTATGACAAGAAATAGAGCCTTCTCAATGGTGGCACCTATGCTTTGGAATGCATTACTAGTTGAGCTGCATCTGGCTCCATCCATAGACATTTTAAACAGTTCAAATCCTTTCTCTTCAAAGAGGCCTTTAAGGCTATTTTACTATTGCCAGTGAATCGCTGTAGATGTTTAGATTTGAGCTTGCTTGCCTCAGATGCCATCTGATATTTTGATTTATTATTGTTTGTTGTATGGTTGCAACTAACCAACCATCTCACATCCTCCTTGTGTGTCACAATCTTTGTCATGAACTCTTTCTTCTCTTCAGCATAAAGACACAACTGGTACAGGATGAATAATTGACCAATGGTATAGTTGTAAATTTGGGAGTGTGGGCATTTATCGTGACAGTCCACCCCTAATGTTTGTTGCTCAGTCACACATAGGGTTGTCATATGTCCAGGAAAACTGGGATTGTCCTGGATTCAAGGTCAGAAAAAATGTCCCTGCCAGTTCAATAAAAATCATGTTAAAGTCCTAGATTTTTAAAACTTACTGATTGTGTATTATAACACACCATTAAAATGAATTTGAACTCTCACAATCAAATGACCGATTTCCTGCCACATTGGAGTTGGAGTCTACCTGGAGAGAAATCTTAATGTCCTCGCCTCACACCACCACCCGATAATATATGACCAGTGTGTTTTCTAGAACTGAGGCCATTAAGAGTTGACCACAACACGACTTCTCAGAAGTACAACAGATCATCTTGCTGTAAGAATTAACTGTTGTAAATAAATTAATTTATTATTGATATATTTAATGTGAATGTGTTTTATAGTTCTCATTATATTATGTTTGTTTTTTAAAAAGGCTATTTTGTAGATAACCCACCCATTTTTGTCAAGTATACCTCTGTCCCGGTTTTGTGGGAGAGAATAATGACAACTCTAGTTGTACAATTGAGTCTGACCCTTCACAATCCCATGGACCACACCATGTCTGGCTCCTCTATCATCCATCATCCTCCAACGTAACCCCTACCATATGGGGAGTCAAAACTGTAGGCAGGTAAGACAGTCCACATCAGCAAATGTGGAATAGATCTTTCTGAAGCTAATGTCTCAGAACGGCCTATTCAAGACCAAGCCACCCTCAAATATTTTGCATGAGGAGCTTGCAGTAATATACTGTTCCTGGAAAAACACAGGTCTCTCTTTGTTACTGTGAGGAACAAAGGAGCCCAAGGAAAGTTGCAGGTGATTGTATTCATTTGTGGTTCTCATAAAGTCCTGGCTCCTGCTACCCTGTCAGCTATGGCTCCATTACACCATTATCATTCACCAATGTAATGTGTGACTCTTCTATCTTGCCCTGAGAATGAGAAAGAGGACCCGTATTTCTCAATTTGTATCTGTTCCATAGTAAGAAGAGAAATGCAGAAAGTCAAAATCAAATATAATTTCCCCATATAATATTTGCCACTTCCCCCTCCAACTACATCCTTTTATTTCTCTCTTTTCCCCTTTAAGAGAATTCTTTTAATGTGATAGAGAAAGATATATATTCATATCTATATCTATAAACAAGAAAGAATGCAAAAGAAAATCACTGCCAGCCTGGAGCAGATCCACCACTGTTTTTGGAAGATAAACAGGGGGCCAGATTTTCCTATCATATTCAGTGCCCAGTTTTGCACCCACGCTGCTGAGTTTTCTCATAAACCTGGCACGCAATGTCCCTGTTGCCATATGAGTCCAAACGGCAGGCCAGAACCCCTGCTGGTGGCATCTGATGTCATTCCTACCGCATATAATAGAGCCCCTGCAGGATGTGTCAACTGGGAGAGACCTGGCAGCCTCTTTTAAAGCATGACTGGGGACAACCTCCCTGCCATCGGGTTTCCTGAAATGCTTGACTCTTGAGTATAAACAATATTCTGTTGGCAGACAGGATCTGCTGTGATTTAGGGTAATTTCATGCTCTCTCTCACAGCTGCCATATGGTGGGTTCTCCGTCTAGGTTGAATGTGAAAGGTTCCAGCCCTGGGAGCTTGCCAAATGCCTTATGGTCACAGACATGAGGTGAGCCATTATAATCTCATCAGTTTCAGCTTCCTATCTGCAATAAGGACAATCCTAAATGACCAGGCCTGAGAGTTATGATGTAGCTGTCCCAAGATAATTCCCTGCCTGAGGTAGAATACCAAGAGACACTCTTCCATTAACCCTAGAAAATGTGCATAGTACCCAAAGCTAGCAGAATTTGAGGGGGGAAACTACTCAAGCACTTCTTTATCTTGAAAGGAGTGTGTGGTGGTGGGGAGAGTGCAACTTGTTGTTGTTGTTGTGCCATATCTGATTCTGAATATTGGCAATCATCATGGAGATCAGCCATGAAGATGATCCTGGGAGCAATATACTGTAATGCACTGGCCTTCCATTTGCCTTCCGCATTGCAACATGACACCCATATCACTGATCCAGTTCCGTGATTTACTTTCTGGTCCTGATCCCTCAAGTGGGATTTCATCCACTTGGGGACCATCACACTTCCCTGTGGACTTTGCAACCCAAGGCTGTTAGTCCTTAGTGTTGTCAGGTTAGTTAACCACCACCTGATGATCGGCATTGAATATGGCAATATGGTTA
Source organism: Bradypodion ventrale (assembly GCA_035047345.1). Classification (NCBI taxonomy): domain Eukaryota; kingdom Metazoa; phylum Chordata; class Lepidosauria; order Squamata; family Chamaeleonidae; genus Bradypodion; species Bradypodion ventrale. The sequence goes on from JAWDJE010000008.1 coordinate 37,677,328, forward strand.
ACTCTATTACTATAACAGAATAACCTGACCAGTCTTTAGGAGAGTACAACACAACAGAATAAAGAAGAATTTGTTGCCCTTTCATTACATTCAAAATATGCAGGCTCTTAGGCAGCTAGCCAGCTCTGCTTACCCATAGGGCTGATTCTGGCAGCATTCTTGAGTCTAGAAGATGCTGATGAACGTACTTGGATGGGTCTGTTACTCACGTCCTACCCACACCTTCTACAAATCTCTCCCCACTCTCCCATCCCCACTCTCCCATCCCCACTCTCCTGTCCCCACTGCTATTGTTTCTACGAGCCCAAACCCTGAGTTTGGTGACAGGACCACAGTAATACATTTTGTGGTGGTAAAATGACCACTTGGCATGCATTGGGATAGACAGTATTTTTCTGAAAGTAAATTCATTTGCAAATCCAGATCCTGGAAGTAATGAGTTGACTAAACATAACTAATAATGTATAATTAATTAATTTCTGCCCCAACACTAAAAAAGCTACCTGTATTGCCCACCTGACAGATATTTTCACTTTCAAAGCAAGGGTTAAAAACCAGGTTAAAAAGAAAAAACCCAAGAGGAAAAACCAGTTATTTCAAATAAAGTCATTGGATCCATAACCTGTGTATCTATATCTATATTTGTAACTATCGATATGACTTTTCTAAGTGTAATCATTAGTGTAGTTACTATTTTAGATTATATGCTTGTGGATAGTTTGTTTTTAAACCAGGCAATTAGCTCCTCTGAGTTCAAGTAATAGAGAAATAGAATATAAATATAGATAAATGTGGTCTATTGATTATAGAGGTAAAGCTACACATACTGTCACAATGAGTTTCAAAATTCATTTGTCCTCTAATAAGAAAGTACCTTACCTTATCTTTCATTCTTGAAACTCAGATGGTAGTCAGGCTATTCAGTTGGTCAGCCAACTAGCTTCATATTGTTTACTCTGAGTGGTAGCAGTTGCCCTGGTCATGAGGCAGAGAATAGTTTTTTGTATCACTTGATCTTTCTAATTGGAGGTGCCAGGGATCATTGGTACTTTCAGCATGCAATGTGTCTATGGATCTCCCCTACCCAATCTCTCATCCAATTTCTAACACAACTTTGGTCTGCTTAATTTAAGTGGCTAGGGAAGGGGTAGAATGAATCATATACATACCTGGCAAGTATTCCGGATTGGCCAGGATTTCCTGTATTTCCACGCTGTTAACTACTTTCCCGCCGCCATCCTGTAATTTGACCGGTGGGAAAAGTAGTTACTGCACATGTGTGTATGCGCAGAACCCTTCTGCACATGCGCAGAATCTTCTGTGCATGCGCAGAAGGGTTCTGTGCAGGTCCCGTATTTTCCGGAGCTGCACTTCACAAGTATGATCATAAACCATAAGACTGGGGATACAGAACCCCTTGAGTCTGCAGAGACCTTGGATCCCATCAGCCCCAGCTTACATGGACAGTGGGCAGGGAAGTTGTAGTTCAATTTCACGTGGAGGGGCCTCAGCTGAGCTCCCCCACTTGTGACACTTAGGGCTGTGCTAGCGATGGTGATCCTTCAGAGGGCAGTTTATCTATCAAGTTTGGGACAGGACTTCCTGTTGTTCAAGTGAAAAGGCTTCAAAGCATCATTTAAACACAAGCAGAGTTACACCTGCTCCAAATTTTAACCCATGGAATTCATATCATTTTCTGACAGAAGTCCAGTCGGTGTCCCTTCTGAAAGTAGATCTCTATTCATCCCCCTCCACCTCAACTACACAGATCTCTTCCCAGTAGCAATACTCTTTCTGTCCTCAGGCTTTTGGTGCGTGGGATGGCATTGCTGATTAAGATTCCATCCTGTGTCAGGCAGTACTCCAGGTTCTTGGATTCTTACAGCAAGCCAAGTGTTCAGAAAGCTGGCATAAGTATATCTCCTGGAATTATTCATCTTTTCCATTACAAGGGCCTCCTGTATTCGAATGCTCCATCTGTTTGGTTGTTCAGTGTTGGGCTTGCACCATTCAGCTGTGATGGTAATTTTGGCAGCCTGCATTTCACATGACACAAAGGCATTGTGCTTAATCCTGAACACAGTATCTAGTGACATAAAGAGCAGACAATGTTCCTTGTTGGGCAAGGAAATTATGGGACTCAGAGAAATTTATAACATTCAAGGGATTGCTCAAAATCTTCAGTTATTAGTTCCTGCCTTCTAATTAGTTCCTGCAAGATAAACATGTTAGGGGGAAAGATCTTTGCGAAGAATTTGGCCTATTTATTTACTTTATAGTTGTTGACATTCTTTGCTTTCTGGATAGCTCAATAGTTTAGATATCTAGTTGTAGAGCCAGAGAAGGGGAATTTGGTTCCCCAATGTGCTTCCTTGATAGGGGCTAGACTTAACGTTCCAAAGGAACACTTCCAGCTCTGTTGTTCTAAGATGATGGTGCTGATGATTGTTTGTCTAATTAGGTAAGATGATGACTCTAGATCAGGGTTACTCAAACTTGGCTCCCCAGATGTTCTTGGCTTCAATTTCCAGAAGCCCTGATCAGCATGTGTGCTGACATGGGCTTTTGGGAATTGAAGTCCAAGAAACCTGGAGAGCCAAGCTTGCTGATTCATGCCCTGGTGGCAGAGAGTTCCATGAGAGAGTGATGCATTATGTATGCATGCAGGTAAGGTCTTGGGCAAGCTTACAAACAGGATGGAGCTGAGGGGAGTCTAGTTTCTGAGCAGATAGGAAGGAAAGATCCATTCAGATCTGTTGAGGGCTCCATAGAACCTACTGGATTTTGACTGGTTTTATGAATGTTGGCTGAGAATGTGATGTTAAACCAAGAGCTTACTCTGCTTGATTTGCTATGATAAAGAGTGGCAGTTGAGATGAATGGCCAATAATTCTACTCTGCAAAGCACGGTCTTCCATTTGAAAGACCATCAAATGAGAGGCATATGCTCTGAAAAAGCCCTTTGTTTGAAGGCTTATCCTATATAAGTTTGATTTGAAAATATAAAGGTATAAGAGTCTCAAAGTGTCCTATAAACATCTGGTACCTAGAAAGCAGGTTATGCAAGGTTTCCAAGGTCACTTGGATATTGCTTTCTCTGCCAAAACAGAATGCCACATCAGGTAAGAATTTCTGTAAAAATTAATGCAAATTAAAAACAATCCTATCCAAGCTCTGTATCCCAATGCATTACATTTCATTTAAATGATAACTTTCATTTTCACCCATATATATCAATTGGTTGCTCAATTGATCATTTACTGTTACGATTGTAGGTCAGCTGTTAAAGGACAAAATAATAATTTTGTGTCAGAAATTATTCTGGGCTTAAAGGATTTTTGCAGAAGAAGCTCTGCTCAGGGAACACCCAAATGAGGCTCCTTTCATGTCCCCAAGAGCTGGGACAGAGATGGGCACTCAATCCATCATGCAGTCAGTACCCGGGTCTCGAACTGCTGACTTGCCAGCCTTCCAGCTAACAAGGTGAGCTTCCTTAGGATCCCGCTGTTCTTGGGGAAGCCTTTGGGGGCTGCAGGATAGGTAGGAGGTCTTAAATATCCAAAAATCAGAGTTGCTGATAGGGTTATTCTCCTTGCCTTGCCAAAGGATTAGCTTCACCCATGTGCTTGTGTTGGATTGGGGCCGTGAAGCGGCCCTTAGGGTCCCGGAGGAGACTGGTCAAGGAATGACACGAGACAAGATGGAGCGAAGACCAGTGGTTTATTGAGGGAAAATCATCAGTATATATTATGTTCAAGGCTGCGTGTGGTAGAATTGTCATCTGACAGAAAATCACATCACCCATTTACCCGGGTTAATTGGGAACCTCTCTTGGGGAAGTTAATTAACTAAGGCAAATACTGACAGGGGAAATCCATTGTTCATGGCTTGCTCAAGAGTAAACATGGCCACTATTTGCACTAAGGCTTGGGCTAATCTGCAAGTGCGGAATCACCTAATTCCTAACTTGGGTTAGCTATTCAACCTCCTCCTGCCGAACTGCCTGCCAGGTCAGATATGGGTGAATCAATCCTATGACTATTAATCCGCCCCCCAATTTCTGTGCCCGCAGAGCCCAGTGACCAGGAGCTTTCTCGACCGGTGTGGCCTCTGCCAGGGGCCGTTTATGCCAATTGTGCTCGCAGATACCGCACTCCCCCTTTTTCTGTTATTTTTGGACCTGACAGACGGCCCTGCGTAGGAGGGGCATCAGCTGGTGTGAGGGGATGACGTTTCGGGGCTCCCTCCATGGGGGACATCTCGATATCAGTGAGGAAATACATTGCACGAAACAACACACGGCTGTGCCCAGTATTATCACCCCCACAATCACCTTGAGTGTCGTCTGAAGCCAACCCCATGGGAACCACGACCACAACGAATCCCACCACCCCCATGAAGCATCCTCCTTGATGTTCTTGACCAGGGTGTGGAGGTCCGTGAGCTGGCTCTGTACTTTGTGGGTATTGTCTGAGAGGTTAAAGCAACACATGCCGTGGACAGATTCGCAACCCAAATGATGTAACAACAGGGGATAATCGATGGCTGCTTGATTATCCAGTATGGCATGGTGAAGCTCTGTCTGTTCCTGGTTGAGCAGCGCTATTGCCGAGGAGGTGTGGTTAATGGCTCTTGCTAAAGCGCAAGCCAATTGACCAATTCTCCGAGCGTTGCCTATGGCTAAGCCTGGCACGCTGAATATACTGACTGCTGCCTGGTTTTTCAGAGCTGTGGGTCTGAATCCAGACTGCTTTCTGTAGCAAGGCAAGATAATGAGATGTGTAATTGATCTCTTACTGTGACCTAAGGTGATTCTAAGCTATTTCTGCAACTTCTGGCGTTGTGCAAATGTCTTTCTAGCACCTATGGGGAGGTGTGAAAATGAGCTGGGGATTACCGGCTACCGGGTGCTCAATCTTTGCAAGCAATGGGCCGGTGCAAATATGGGCCAGTCTGGCTTCCTTTGGTGGAAGCTGGCCGTTATTAACAATACACGACCCTACGTATACAGAAATTCAAGTGTCCCTTGCAAATCCCAACTGGAGCATTGTACAAGGCATGAATAAATAAAGAGCAACTACAGATAATAGCAATAGAAAACATTCAGCAGCTTCTTGAAGATGAGGCTTTCCTTCTTGGTGGGGTTTCATGTGTAACTTGAGCTTGGAAAAGTCTTGTTTTGTGGAAAAGCATGGTCCTTAGAAGTAGCACTGAGTATGCAAAATGTTCATAGGAATGTCTTTGGAGATGTAAGTCATAAAGGAAGACGGACAGCTGATGACATCCAAGGCAGTGACTGGTGCCATCCTTTGCAATAGCCGAACTTGGCATCCGGGCCTGATTCTGGCCTCTGGGACCTGCATGGGGAAGAGACTTGTTTGGGAGATAAAAATTCTGAAAGAGTTAGTTGGTTTTTGCACTTATAGGGTAGCAATTGCTGTGCAACTATGGGATGTTGTTCCCCCCTTTCTGTTTGTTTGTCAATGTAGGACTTAAGCGTCCGATAGACCCGTTCCACAATCGCTTGCCCCTGCGGATTGTACGGAACGCCAAAGGTGTGCTTAATATCCCAGGTTGCCTCCAGCTATAAGCTGGGGCGTTATCGGACTTCATGTGCCGATGTTCGCCTATGGCCGTGGGAAAGGAGATGCTGCTCCACATGGGGAGCCGTTTCTCCCTTCTGTGCTGTTACCCAAACAAACTGTGGGAAGGTATTAATGCAAACGTCCATGTACTGCCATTTGCCAAAATGTGGGGCATGTGTGACGTCCATTTGCCACACCTGGATGGCCTCTGTCCCTCGTGGGTTGACCCCCCACGAGGGCCCCCCTGGTGCCCCTGCACGATGCAGACAGGAACGGACTATGCCTTGGGCTTGGGAAAGTGGCAGGTTGAACTGCCTTGCAAGTGCTTTGGCATTCTGATGAAAGAATGCATGACTCTGAATAGGAGTTGTGAGGAACAAACTCAGCAAGTTTTTGTCTGTCGCGGGAGTGATGTATGCTCCCGGTAGACTGTGAAGCAAATTCCTAACAAACTGGCTGTCAGTAATTATGTTGAAGCGTTCTTTGGCAAAGGTGCGCAAAGCGAGGTTCCTGGCTGCAAACTCTGCCCGCTTGCGGAAGAGTCAGGAGCGTGCGCCAAGCTCGGTCCTCTTGCCAAGTAAGAACCTAATATGTGTGACCCCCATAAGTGAAAACTGTCCTAGCCCCCCGAAGGGGAACCAGTGACATTAATTCACACAAGGTGACTGTCTGAGTTTGAAGCGAGACGAGTCTGGGGTCTTATGGCAAACCTTGGCGCATGACACGCCAGGCTTCCCTTGGGTAAATTTCTCATGAAGGCCCCCCTGCGCACATCCACCCATGGCGTGCATGCACACTTTTCCTGGAGCTATTCTTGTGCTCCTGTGAGAAGGGTGCCAGATGCTGGCTTAGCCTTTTGCCTGTGCTTAGACTAGCAGCAAAAAAAGGAAGGGGTGGCCTGAAAATGCCTGTATCTGATTGAAAGTGTGACCTGGCTGCATTCTTAAAATGGTCCTAGGCAGTCCTGGCTAATGAGTGGCACTCTGCACATTCTCAGGAGCTCAGGGACTAATCCTTCCTCTGTGCTCTGGAGTTTGTGAAAGGTGTCTGCTCATTAGAGAGGGTGCTGTGGGCCAGGTGCCATACTTAAAATGACCAACTAAGACTTATTAAAGACAAGCCAACTATGACGTGCCAGCTGTAAGGAAATAATACACAAAAATGAAAAGACACACAAGTTAAACATTTCCAGCAGGGAGTTCCACTGGCGAAAGTAGGAAAGACAAGTCAGAAGTTAGCACAATGAGAATGCAACAACTCTTATCAATCAGATTAGGTCAGGTAATTAAGACAACCGGGTCCTCCTGTTAAGAAATCCCTACCAGTAATTAACTCTGGACCCTGTGAAAGGAAGCAATTTAAGGCTGTAGAAATAAATAAAATGGTTACCATTAAGGCCTGGAGAGGAGTTTTGTTCCTGTAAAAAGGTAACGATTAAGCATTTTCTGAATATACAGAGCGCAAGAATGTTTGCTTGCTTTTTCCTGTGAAAGGGGTACAATGAGTGAGTTACTTTACACAGATTAAAGTCAAAATACCAGAACAGTATCTTTCTTAAGAGAATGAAGGAGAGTTAGAATGATTCTCAACCCGCGGCCAGATGTGGGCAAGTGGGCCAGATGCGGCCCACGTTGCTGTGCCACTACCTCCACCAAGCCAAGAAGGGCTGTGCGGCGAAGGAAGGGCAGGATGACTGTCCGGGCCCCCAGAGCTGCCTGAGGCCCCGGAACTTGGCCCCTGACTTTAAAAGGTTGAGAACCGAGGTTACAGGATGATAACATAGTACACACATGAAGACAATGCAATTCTCTCATTCCTAGTGAGATACGTGACTTCAAGACGTTAAGGGACATTCAAAAAACCTTAAAACACAGAGATGGGGGTTTGAGGAACACAGACGTAGGGAGGGGCCCCATAGTTTATGATTTAGTGAGGAAAACTCATAGAAGTGTTTTTTGTTTTCAGATCGCGCTTCTGAAAAGAAAAATCTGTTTTCCTGAGTGGCACGGATTGCAAAACTGGTTTCCAAGAGTGGCTTAATCCTTTGACAAAGAAAAAAGTCTCAAGGGAAGAAGGGGGTCACCCTGCCCTATTGCAGGTTAGGATTCCCCCCCACCCTCCTGCTTTCGTTGCCCTTAAGCTGCTAAGCAGGCAAGGCAAAGGGGTTTTGTTCACCATGCTTTCTCAAACCTTAAATAGTTCCTGCCCATGAGCAGAGTGCAAACTGTTTAACACATACTTCACAGTGACATTACCACGCAGTTACACACAAGGAACACTTTTTCAATCATACTGTGGTCATAGAGACAAGGCTTTTGCAATCATACACAGTTTTTGCAGTCATACATTCAGTGGTGCACCACGCATACACACATTTATTTACGCATTCACACATTCCTCCCCTGATCTGCAGTGTTCTATCTTACACATGAGGAGATGACTTATACACAGTTGGCTATCACAGCCATCTGGGTGCTTCTACTTAGGGGTGAGTTTCTCTGGGCTACTCCAAGGTGAGATAAGTAGGTTCTGCCTGTGCCTTGGGAGAGCTCGGGGTACTATTGCTGGGATGGTTCCTCTGGCATAGCCAGGGCGATGGCTGCCTCCTTTCTAGCTGGGCCAGATTCCCGGATCTCGGTGCTGCCTCACGCTCCAGTGCCAGTGTGGCCATTTGGTATTAAGATCCGGACAACCTTTTGAAGATCTGCCTGGTCTAGATTGGCATTCTCTTCTAAGGTGTCTCATTTTTCCACACTGGAAGCAGGCGCTTTGGGGTTTTGGCACTGCTCTGCACCTGAGTGTGGTAATGGGTCTGCTCTGGAGCCCTGCGTGGCCAGGGGCCGTGCAGATTTCCGTGAGCAGTGGGCGCTGAGCAGCCCTGCCTGAACGTGTGTCTGCCTTCAGATAGGCTGAACACAGCAGTTGGGCGCTAGCTAATTGTGCCACTGGCAATTTCCCCGTGAATGGATCTTCCTCACCCATGCGCTGAATGGAGTTCTTTATTGGCAGGGAACTTGTAACTGTCAGAGAAGCGCCAGGGCTTCTCATGCCATGAATTCCCTCAGTGACGTCTGCAGCTGTCACTGAGGGAATGCTCCCTACACTGCCCTGCTTAAGCTGAAATGACAGATAGAGACTCATTGGTGCTGATGGTTCTGACTGCGCTGGGGGTTTCTGGGTCTCTATCCGGACTGGGTCTACCTCTGCTAAGAGTTTCCTACATTTGCTCCATGTGCGAGTTACGCCATCTGAAGCTCTCGGGGGTTGCTGAATGCAGACTCCTATCTGATCCCAGAGCTGAAGGGATAACGTACCTACTTCTGGGTAAAGCAGGCAGTGTTCCCTCAAGAACACCAAAAGCCGTGCTAGTTCTCCGCTGTGAAAGCTTATCTGATATACCCTGGCCAGGATTTTGAATTCATCCTCATGAATTCTTTGACTAGCGGACGGACGTTGCCGCTGAGGACAAGTCCCCATATTACCTGCCGGGTCCTTTGAAGTCTCCTTCTCGGGACGATTCGACGCGTCTGTAGTTCAGGCAATAGGTTTGCGTGACGAATCTCTGGGTAGAGCTCGGAGCGTGGACTGCCACCACGGGCCCTTGGTGGCCTCTGCGCTGTCAGGGGTTCACAGCCGACCCTGAGCGGAACGCGTTTTTCCGTGTTGCAAGCCGCCGCGATAGCCGGAGCAAGCTGTAGGATGCCTCTCTGAGATGCCTCGCCCGTAGCTGATGGCTTTCCGACTGGGGCTGCCGCGCTGTCCTCCGGGGTGATCGGACACGGTTCTAGCGCAGAACCGGACCGCGTTGATCGCTTACTCACGAGTAGGATCACGTCTTGGGTCACCAGATGTTGGATTGGGGCCGTGAAGCGGCCCTTAGGGTCCCGGAGGAGACTGGTCAAGGAACGACACGAGACAAGATGGAGCGAAGACCAGTGGTTTATTGAGGGAAAATCATCAGTATATATTGCTGCGTGTGGTAGAATCGTCATCTGACAGAAAATCACATCACCCATTTACCCGGGTTAATTGGGAACCTCTCTTGGGGAAGTTAATTAACTAAGGCAAATACTGACAGGGGAAATCCATTGTTCATGGCTTGCTCAAGAGTAAACATGGCCACTATTTGCACTAAGGCTTGGGCTAATCTGCAAGTGCGGAATCACCTAATTCCTAACTTGGGTTAGCTATTCAACCTCCTCCTGCCGAACTGCCTGCCAGGTCAGATATGGGTGAATCAATCCTATGACTATTAATCCGCCCCCCAATTTCTGTGCCCGCAGAGCCCAGTGACCAGGAGCTTTCTCGACCGGTGTGGCCTCTGCCAGGGGCCGTTTATGCCAATTGTGCTCGCCGATACCGCATGCTTGTCATGCTATCTCAATCAATATTGCCAGCCTATAGTCTATATTTCTCTATATTTCCCTGTTTCCCTTGGGATCATTGGCAGCTGCTGTTACATCAGTGGTGGGCTTCAGCATGTTCGCACCAGTTTGCCAGAACCGGTAGTGGAAATTCTGGCTGGCTCTGCCCATCTATGTTTTGAAATAAAGTAGTCCTAATTCGGGTGCAATGCAGGGCTTTCCCCCTGGCCACGCCCAACATACCACTCCCACAGAGTAGTTAATAAAAAAAAATTGAATCCCACCACTGGGCAGGCATGACTAGATTGCCCACCCAGTCACATGCCCATGCCCACAGAGTAGGCCATGCCCACAAAGTAGGCCACACCACAGTATGGTAGTAAAACTTTTTGGAGCTCACCACTGTGTTACACGTTTGTTAAGAGCCTGAAGAAGTCTAACCTTCTCAGTTAGTTTGTAGAACTGGTTCCTCATAGCCAGGAAACAACAATCACAAAAATTGGGAATGATGATAGCACTAGTTCTGAGAAACAGATGAAGGACATCTGATAGTTTGTCCTATTCCAGAGGGCTGATGTAAATACAGAGGTTTGTTAAAGTATCAAATAAGGGAATGTATTCAAATGATAAAATATTCCAAATCCTAACAGCTTTGCTAGGTGTTGTGGGTTGTTGAAGTCTCAGGGGGTTGCTATGTTCCCCCAATGGATGAGAACTGTTAGTAGAAGGAGAAAATTTGATTTTTGTGTGGAGAATGGCTTTTAAACCTGGATTTCTAGGAGCCTGATGGCACAGTGGTTAAATTGCTGGACTGCAACCAAAAGGTTGTGAGTTTGATCCTGTAACCAGGGCTCAAGGTTTATTTATTTATTTATTTATGGTTAAAATTTCTATGCCGCCCAATCAGGCGAACCCGACTCAGGGCGGCTCACAACAAGATTAAAACATACATATTAAAAACAATTAAAACCCCAGCATACCCACCCACCTATTAAAACTAACCACATTAAAACTGCCTGCATTAAAAAGATGGGGGGGGGCCTTCATTTTATAAGCCAAGAGGCGGGGCCCACTCTTCCATCTGAGCCCCACACCTGCCCCGTCAACCAGGTTTTTAATTCTCTTCTGAAAGGCAGCAGCTCCATCTGCTCCCGCAACTCTACTGGCAGGTTGACTCAAGGGTTTGCTATGTTCCCCCAGTGGATGAGCACTGTTAGTAGAAGGAGAAAATTTGATTTTTGTGTGGAGAATGGCTTTTAAATCTGGATTTCTAGGAGCCTGATGGCGCAGTGGTTAAATTGCTGGACTGCAACCAAAAGGTTGTGAGTTTGATCCTGTGACCAGGGCTCAAGGTTGGCTCAGCCTTTCATCCTTCTAAGGCAAAGAGTGGAGCACCAAGAAATTATTTAGTAGCAATAGTAAACACCAAGTGCAACATAAAGTGCAGTGTGACCTGGATAAAGTGTGCTTAAGCGAGGATGACCAGTGACACCTTATCAAAATTCATATGAAGGTTGCCTTCCACACACCAACAAGCAACATTGGTGGTGATCTCCATTGGTTTCAATGCTCTACCTAGTTAATAGACCAAGTTCAATAAACCCATATTTCTGTTGTAATTGTCCCATGTGTTCCATTGGTGCAGGTCCTGGGGGAGAAAAACTCCCTAGCTGTGAGGCTTTCACAAGTTCCAACAGCAGTGTTGGGCCTGGAAGTCCCTCCATATGGCAAGCTGTAGATGAGTCTAGTGCAGGGGTCAGCAAACTTGGCTCTCCAGGTGTTCTTGGACTTCAGTTCCCAGTACACCTGCTGATCAGGGCTTCTGGGAATCGAAGTCCAAGAACATCTGTAGAGCTTGGTTTGCTGACCTATGGTCTAGTGGAACTGGCCATAACAGCTGTAGCTGCTGACTGCATTTTGCTAAACTGCCCAGCAACCAAACAACAATATCTGGTTGTCTTGGTTTATTTTGATTCTGGACCAATTTTCCAGTCTTTTCTCAATGTCTGTTTCCTGGATCATCTGGCCCAGAAGCAAATCTATCTCCTTTCCAACCTATATTTGCCCTGCCACTCTGACTTCATGAGGACTTGCCATGTGGGTTTAGGTTTTAGCTCTGAAATTTCAGGGGATGGGAAGCTGTCGATAGGCAACTCTGTGGACTTTGGGATGCATGACCTCCCATGTGCTAGAGCAGGCAAGGAATGTTCCCCATGGCCTTTAGAGTCCCAGCTGCCACAGTGATAAGCACAGAACATGAAACCAGTGGTGGGCATCAGCAGGTTCACACCAGTTCACCAGAACCGGTAGCAGAAATTCTGGCTGGCCCCGGCCATCCAAGTTTTAAAATAAAGTAGTCCTAATTCGGGTCCAACCAGGGCTTTCCCTCTGGCCATGTCCACCATACCACAGCCAAAGTGTGGTAGTATTTTTTTTTGAGCCAACGAGTGCATGAAACCTATCTTCAGTCTGTGTTTCAGTGCTGTTGTGTTTGTGTGTGTGCATGAGAGTATGTGGATGTGCAGAGAGAAGCGGCTGGATGAGTTGTGTGTAGGGGGAGAGAATCACACAGAAACACGCCTTTTGCTTCTATTTTAAAAAAAGAGGCAGCTGTTATAGCAAATAGACATCGCACTAACGCAGACATCTTAATATCCCCGTGTAAAGGAGGTGCATTATGATTCATTCTTTGCAACCCTATTACTCAGCGTTTGATAGGGGCTTACTTGTCTCAAGTGCTTTTCATTATTGCCCTAATGCTGTCTATTAACATACTGGATGGAGGCTTTTTTTCTCATCTGAGGCATGCATCACCGTGCTTTTAAAGATTATGGGGCTTGTGAATACATAACATTTTACTGCTTTGCAGACGTAATTCACTGAGAAAATAATAATAATGATACACACTCTTAGATAGGTAAATAGATAACCTACAGCCCAATCCAGAACCCAGGTAAGGAGAAATATTAGTTTTTAAGACATATTGAATTTCATGCATGAAAATGGAACCAAATTGGCTAAAAATCTGACTATTAAGGCTTAACTATATTATGGATCTGCCTGCTGGGGGAAGGAAGAGAAAAGAGGAGAAAAGAACTAATCGTTGCTTTCAGAAATTCTTATTTTCAGTTTGTTGGTTTGGGAAATCTTAACTTTAAACAGCCCTCAAGGCTCTTGAACAATCCAGAAGCAATCTCCCATACACAGCTTATAATTTTCCAATTTTCAGCGGCAGTGTCGGGGCAGAATCCGGGAAAGAGTGAAGGACTCTTGCTAGATAATTTGTATAATGGCCCTTCATTTCCAGGACCAATACGAACTGAGGCATATGTTGGATCTTGGTTAATTTTCCACTGTGCCCTACCATTCCGGGTACCACCAGGGGTGGTATGATCCAGCCATCCAATCAGAGCTTGAAAGTAACTAGTTTCAAGTGTTGTAGTTACCCATAACTAATTCCTTTCTGGGTAATGAGTAATGTAAATACTTCCATACAGCTACATTATAGGTTTAATGAGTAAAACCTATTTATTTTTAAAATGCTCTCAAAAAGTAAAGTGAAATAAATTCCAGAAATTATTTTAAAGGACATTTTAGAGGCATTTTGACAAGAGTTTTTCGGTGTGTGTGTGATATTTTGTTATCAATCCAAACTAAGTGACAAGACAGTATTCTTTACCATTGACTTTTTGTTGTTGTCATGTGTCATCAATTCATTTCTGATGTATGATGAACATTCTGATGTAGGGTAAACAAATATGTTCAACCTTTTAAGGGAGCTCTGCTTTTAGCTGTGAACTGTGTGTAAGGTCTGTTTTAAAAGGCCATGCTCTGATGACTGCTGAACTAGGCAATATACTTTAGGATATCTAATTTTGTTAACAGCTAGTAATGAAATTGTTGTTTTCTTACTGAAGAATTATTTACTTTTAATGAAACCCTGATTTTTGTTTAGTAGGAAAATCTCATAGTTATTTCTCTCTTTTTTTTTGTTAATTATTCTGAGCATGCTTTTTTTTTTTGTTAATTATTCTGAGCATTTGCAGGATACAAATCAAGTTATTGATTGATTAATTCTCTGGATGCAGGTGAAGCTGTAGCTTTTATATAGTGCAAATCTCAGCACACACAGGTAAAGGTAAAGGTTACCTTTGCTCGAAAACCAGTCATATGTGACTAGGGTATGGTGCTCATCTACATTTACAGGCATAGAGCCAGTGCTGTCTGTGTCTGCAGATATATCTGTGGTCATGTGGCAGGCATGACTAAACACTAGAGTGTATGGAACACTGTTACCTTCCCTCCAAAGTGGTACCTATTTATCTACTTGCAACTTCTTGCTTTTGAACTGGTAGGTTAGTAGGAGTGGGGGCAAAGACAGGAACTCACTCCATTGTGCAGCACTCGAGTCTCGAACTGCTGACCTGCTAGTTGTCAAGTTCAGCATCTTAATCACTAAGCTTCTCCTCCCCCAGTACACATACATAAAAGCCAAAGTACCATAGCCATTCTTCAGAATTTTGCTAAAATAATAATAATAGTAATTTTTGTTGTTCAGTCGCACAGTCGATTTTGACCCTTTGCGACCCCATGGACCGTTGCCCTCCAGGCACCTCTGTCTTTCACCATCCTCCTCAACCCGCCCTGCTCTGTGCCCATGGTGTCCTCAGTAGTAATTATGTGCTGTCAATTCAATTCTTACTTATGGCAACCCTTTTCAGGGTTTTCCAGGTACAGAGTACTCAGAAGCAGTTTGCCATTCCCTTTTTTTTGGGGGGGGGGGGGCAGGGCACCCTGGGATTGTGCAGCTTGTCCAAGGCTATGCAGGCTGGATTTTCTCCCAAGAGGCACAGTGGGGAATTGAAATCCCAATCTCTGGCTTTGCAGTGAGATTCCTAAAGAAAGGTGTTGAATCAGTGATTCAAGAGAGTATGCGAATGCCTTCCGCTTTATAGCACATGTATAGAATCCAAGGACATGAACACCCTTCTATGGTACACAAGTTGCTCTAGTACCTATAGGAGCATCTAAGGTATGTTCTGAACCTGTGACAACTAGCCATAAGAAAATTGTATTTTTCTAGTGTATTAGTCCCAAGTGAAGAACCTTGTTTAGCCTAAGAGCTTCCATTGGAGGAACGTCTTTTGTGGCTCCTTCAATTACTGGCATTGTAAAGTATGAGAGATCCATACAAAAACCAGTTTATAGCATAATCTTGTGCATGTCTACTCAGATGAAAGCCTACTGAATTCCTCAGGACATTATCTGTACTGAGCTGATCACCTACAAATTCTCTTTGCAAAACCTGCCTAATTGTCATGCAGATCTTGGCCAACTGAGATATATAAAAATGGATCTCAACATCAAATTCAACAACTCATAATTCAAATTGCTAATTGTGATCTTTGCTTAAGATAAATCAAAACAAACTCAGCATTTTGCAATACAAAAGCTTGCCATTTTAAAATTACGATCATATGGTACCCAGCAAGAGAAAGAAAGACTCTAAAATATAGCTCACGACTGAGCAGAGTAATGTCAACTTCAAATAGCACTAGAAGTCTACTGTGAGAAACAACACACCATTTTCCCGATAGTAGGAGAACAGCTAAAATTATGTCCTACTAGACTCTAGTAACTAGAGGGGTAGGAAAGTGAAATAGAGTGGACCAGAATTTCTCTAACCCCACCCCCATACCCTAAAACAGTGGTTCCCAACATGGGGCCCATGCCTGTACATTGGCTGATCAGTGCTTTGGGGAATTGACTTAGACTTTTGGGAATTGAAGTCCAAAAACCAAGAGTTGGGAAACCCTAAGTGGTGGGCATCAAAATGTTCCTACCACACTGTGGGTGTGGCCATGTGACTGGGTGGGCATGGCCTGTTGGCCATGTGACTGCTCTTCACTATAGAGCTATGAAAATAGAAGTGGACCTCTGAAGCCATTTCCCCCTTGTCCAAAGTTTATCCAGGGCTCTGTTTCACCCCAAAGTGCCTCCCCAGCCACTCCGGAGTGGCTAGGGATGGCTTTGGGGTGAAACGGAGCCCAGGAAATGCCTTGGACAAGGGGGAAATGGCTTCAGAGGTTCACTATAGAGTGATGAAAATAGAAGAGGCTTCTATTTTCATAGCTCTATAGCAAAGAGCCCCCTCTGAAGCCATTCCCCCCTTCCTCCAAAGCCTTTCCTGGGCTTCGTTTCACCCTGAAGTGCCTCCCCAACTACTCTGGAGTGGCTGGGGATGAGCTTTGGGGTGAAATGGAGGAGCCCAGGAAAATCCTTTGATGAATGGGGAAGTAGAGCCAGCCCCCTCTAAAGCCTCTTCTAGGAGGAGGAGAAGGTGGGTGGGGCCAGCCATTTTTACTACCGGTACCCGCATACTGGTGCAAACCTGCTGATGCCCACCACTGTAAACACTGCCATAAAAGAACCAGGCATGCTTAAGATTGATGTATCTACACCTGTAGCCTCTTGTTTAAGTGCTGGACGGAGATGACTCTCAGCTGATTTCTCCTTAATCCCCAACTTGTTTCCCATGTGGGGAAAATGGAGGGATAGCCAGTCCCAGTTGGTGCTCACAGAAGCTGGAGAGAACACAGGCTGAGAGGCACCTAGAACAGTCTCCCTCTGTTTTTCCTACATTAGGAAAAGAATACATTTTCACTCAGAGGTGCTTGCTTGTGAGTAGGGCCCATTATTTGCACAATTTCCAGTCAGATATCAGCAGAAAGTTAACAGAATATTGCCAAGCATTCCTGACAGCATGAAACTATAAAATCTCTTACTAAACTGCATTGGCTGGCAAGGAGAGGGAGTTGCTTTAGGCTTTGGAGTGTGTGTGTGTGTGTGTGTGTGTGTGATAAGTTGTAGGGTCTAGAATGTATATCATTTGTCAAATAGTTTCACACGGCATGAGGCTCAGGTATCTGTTCAGAAACTCGTCAGGCTATGTAGCTATCTGTCTATCGAAGGCTGGATATGCTGAAAATCTTCTAATGGGATTAAAGCTTAATGCTGTGAGTAGAATATGAAAAAACGAAAGAGGGAGGGAGACAGAGGGAGACAGAGAGAGATGCTTTCTTTCTCAGATATTTCCCACTGCATAGCAAGCAAGGGGAAAAAAACTTTCTACTTTTCTGCCAACTGGATCAGAACTGATGGCAGCAGCCTTGTCAACGACAAAACACTTTAACGATGTTGTGACATGACCTGACATACAGGTCCACCTCTTGTTTTTGCACTGTCAAGTTAATTGCAGTATCTTCCCCCCATTCACAAAAATCAGGTGAGGACATGTTGTTGGCCTTCTCCTCTTCATGGCCTACCCCTTGTGATATTCTAACATACAATTACAAGAGAAAAAGTCTTCACATGAGAAGGTTATGAGGAGATAAAAAAGCAGTTTGATTTAAAGGGTTTTGGGTGCTTTTGGGTGAGTTTCTTGAGAAGTGTTCTGGATAAACTGAACTTTGCTTTGCAGTTCTTTTTTAATGCAGTTTTGATACCCCACCCCCATTCAAATGCCCCAGAACAACATTTTGGCATTGGCCTATTTGTCTTGCCTTCTGAGAGAATGACATGAAAAACATTTCATTGATATGAGAAACATTCACATGGGAGAATGTGCTTTTCTGCAGACAGTTCAAAAGTAAATTGTCCAAAGCATACATCAGATATCATATGGGCTTGATGGACTCATAGGCATCTTCCAACCCTATTAGTCTATGATTCTGTGGTCCTAGAATTGTAAGTGAAGTGTTGTCAATCATCAAATTTATTTGTAACTTATTGGTGGGACATACCCTAAGACTGCTCTGGGAAAACAGTCCCAGATGAAATGTGACCAGGGATGGGTAAAGAATGTTGTTTGATGGTCAGGCCGTGGTAAACTAACCTGACCACCCTGAGGACTAACGGCTTTGGGTGGCGAAGTCCACAGGGAAGGGTTATGGTCCCCAAGTGGACTAAATCGCACTTGAATCAATCTTGATGTAGCTAAGCAGCTTCATCAATCCTGGCCTGGGGCTGAGAAGGATTTTGTGCGCCAAAAGGGCTCAGGACCAGAAAGTGACTTGCAGAACTGGATCCGTGGTAAGGGGGGCATGCTGCAATGCAGAAGGAAAATGGAAGGCCACTGCATTATATCGTTCCCAGGACCATCTTCATGGCTGATCGCATGAGGCATAGCTGTCAAGTATCCAGTATTGGCCGGGAAACTCCCGTATTTTACCCTCTTTCCCGCCATCCTCCCATATTAGTTAGACTGCAATGCCCTAATGCCACCACTGGAGGGCTGCACAGGATAAGCATAGCTGTCAAGTATCCCGTTTTAGCCGGGAAATTTCCCTTATTTTCAAATCCGAAACTTGACAGGTATGGCATGAGGATAGCTAATATTTGGAATCAGATATGGAACTTGAAGAAGAAGAAATGTTTCAACACTTGGCTGCGACTCCTTATGAAGTTGATCCTCTTTGAGGAAGTGAATTTGGGTTACCCTTTTCTCCTTTGAGAAACTCCTCACCCTCATGTGGCAAGCGAGTACAGCAGGGTCCTCTCTGTGCACGGAATACATGTATTGCCTGAGCCAGGCCAGGGCAGCTGTGGAACATTTCATTTCTGTTTTGTTTTGACAAGGATCTATCAAACTGGTGATTTCTTCAAAATTCTGATGGAAAAAACGTGATGAGGAAAGTATAAATGAATGTGGAAGAAAGTGAAACTGATACATTTGGTCATGCTTGTGTGAGGATTCAAAACCATGACCTTTTTCCTGCATGTACTGCAGGCATTAGAATCCTTGTACACTTTCTGCCACTCCCTTTATGATGCAAATGCAAGAAAGATTTGCACATTTAAGTGTATTCATTCAGGCTTGGTTGAAATGACTACTATGACCATATCAAAGCAGTTTCACTTGCGTCAGAACAAATTGTATCAATTCATCAGTTGTAGTGCAAATATTTTGCAAATAACTCCTCCAAACAAGCTACCCAGAGTTTTAAAAATTATCCCATGGAATATTTTGCAATGACTTGGATGGGGAGAAAAGAATCAGTGACTATTAATCTAATGCTGATGCAGATCTAACAAGAAGTAAACCCCATTGAGGTAATCCCACATACAAATCCCCTTCCTATGAAACCAGCAAAAGGAAATTGTAGTAGGGAGCAAAGGAAATGTTTTTTTAAAAATATCTCCTTGGATTAATATGTCGGTTTTGTAAATGTTGACACAGTCACTGTTCCTCATCAGCTCCAATATTTATATGGTACAGTTCCTTGTTCTTTGAGTAAAAGATCATGTTTTAAAAAGAAATATGAAATTGAGTACTCAGAAAAGGAACTGGAGTCTAGTTTCTATTTCTTTTTTGAACTTAGTTCTCTTTCTACCCTATGGGAAGATCAGATAAATTCCCATCATAAAAATATTTGCAGATGCCTTGGAGCAATCTTGGATCTCTTCCATTGCAAAGACACTGGGGGGTGCTCTCTAACTTCAAGCACAAGGCCAAGCTTTTTGTCAGAGGGATAAGGAGAATCAAATCTTGAGAAAGAAACATACCCATCTACATCTCTATATCCAGCCTCAGGCTTTGGAAGATGCTTCCTAGCACAGATTAGGAATGCCTCTTAGGAGATGCTAAGCAATACTATATAATTCTGTGTGGTTTTTCTCTCTTGCCTGTGCATGACAGAGCAGCTGCAGAATTTATGGATACCATGGCTTTCATGAGTCTCTCCCAATGTGTCAGCAGGCCCACTCACATAGCTGGACATAGACTGGATCTGGTTTTCTATGGGGCCCTATCTTGGTCAGACCATTACATGCTGAGGTTCAAGGTGGTGATGTCTATCCCCACTGCCAGAATTCAGGACTGATTAGTATGGTCTGCCCTCAAAGGCTGTTGGATCCAGTAGGCTTCCAAGCTGCCTTAGCTGGCCTGCACTCCTATTGAAGCCCAGGTGTCCATATGGTATGTCAAAGCTACCAAAGCTGTTGACACGATTGCACCTGAACGTCCTCTCCTCTGCAGAGCTTGGCTGTCCCCGTGGTTTACGGAGGAATTCTGAGCAATGATGAAGCAGCACAGGAGAAGGCTAGACAGCAGGTGGAGAAGGCCCGTTGGATGAAAACCTTGGGCGGGTGAGGAGGGCCTCTTCGCTGTACCAGCGAGCCATAAGGAAGGCCAGGAAGACTTATAATGCAACCGGTATTCAGGAGGCTACCAATAGACAAGCTGAACTATACAAAATAGTATGTGGCCTCATCGCTGGCCATTCTGCAGGCCCCCAACAATCCCAATTGTCCTGAAATTTATTCACATCTCATTTTAAATCAAAGGTGGAGATCATCCATCAGGAACTTGATGCCACAACTTCTCACTCTGATCCTTGCCCATCTTGGCTTTTAAAATCAGCCAAGGGAATAGGGAGTGGCTGAGAAATATTATTAATGCCTCCTTGGCAGAGGGTGTTATACATAGCTGTCAACCATCCTGATTTGGCTGGGAAAAGCCCGTAATTTGATGTCGATTGATGTCATAACCCGCCCCGCGCTGCCAAAACCCCGTAATTTGGCAGCGGGGAAAACGCTTTCCGCGCATGCGCGGAAGTGCTACGCCACTTGCGCAGCCCCTACGCAAGCGGCATAACACTTCCGCGAATGTGCAGAAGGGTTTTACCCCTTCCATGCATGCGTGGAAGCGCTACACCGCTTGTGTAGGGGCTGTGCAAGTGGTGTAGCACTTCCGTACATGCGTGGAAGGAGTAAAACCCTTCCACGCATGCATGAAAAGCGACTTGCGCACAAGTGATGTGTGCAGGTCCCGTTTTTCCGGAGACGCGGGTTTACAGGTATGGTGTTATGCCCTCTAAACTAAAGGAGACACTCATCAGCCCTCTCCTGAAAAAAAAACTCTGGCCACAGATGTCTTGGACAACTACAGACCTGTGGCGAACATCTCTTTTTTTGGGTATGGTGATTGAGATGGTTGTGGCAGACCAACTGCAGGAGTTCTTGGATGAATCCAACTGCTTGGATCCATTGCAGTCAGGCTTTAGGCCTCGCCATGGCACTGAAACCACATCAGTCACACTTCAAGATGACCTGCTCCAGGAGGCAGACCGGGGGACTTTGTCAATCCTGGTACTCCTGGACCTCTCGGCGGCTTTTGATACCATTGACCATGGTATCCTGCTGGGGACACTGTTGGAGCTTGGAATATGGGACTCTGTCTTATAGTGGTTCCATTCCTTCCTCAGCTATCATCCCCAGAGAGTTCAGCTTGGGGAATGTCTGTCGGCCCCGTGGACTCTCCAACGGGGTGTTTTTCAGGGGTTGACCCAAAACTATTTAATATCTATGAGAAACCTCTGGGAAGGATCATCTGGAGATTTGGAGTGCGCTGTCACCAATATGCAACTCTATTTCTCCTTTACATCATCTGCAGTGGATGTGGTCTGGTGTCTGGATGACTGCCTGGCTGCGGTGTTGGAATGGACCAAAGCTAACAAGCTGAGACTGAGCCCAGGTAAGATGGAAGTACTGCTGTTGGAGAGTCCGTCTGCCTGACTAGGTTCCTGGAACCCAATGCTAGCTGGAATGGCACTGTCCCCTAGAGAACAAGTATGCAGAGTGAGAAAATTTGACCATATCTCACCAGCGTTGGCAGGGCTACAATGGCTACCCATCCCTTTCCATTTCAAGCTCAAGGTGTTAGTTCTAACTTTTAAAGCCTTAAACAGTTTGGGACCTTCCTACCTGGCAGAGCATCTTCCCCTCAGGACATTATCCTGCATCATTCAATGGTGCAGCTTCAAGTGCCGACCCCAAAATTGGCAAGGGAAGCCATGTCTCGGAGGAGAGCCTTCTTGGTGGTGGCACCAACTTTATGGAACTCCCTCCCAGTTGAATTGCGTCAGACCCTATCCCTGTCTACATTCAAAAAGCAGCTCAAATTGTTTCTTTTTAAAGAGGCCTTTGAGAAGGTGTCAACAATGGCTCAGCGCTAGGTTTCTTTAGTGTCTTGCACGGAAGACAAAGAAGGAGCCGCAGTGAGGGCTAAACGCAGGTTTATTGGGTGATGATCAGGATGAACATGTGGTAATGGCGGAGGTACATCACATTATATACAGCAGTACAATACATTTGAATCTTGTTGCACGGTAGCTCATTGGCTGATACCGGCGTGACGTCGTTCCAAGTCACGCCCATCTTCTGCAGGTAGTGATAGTGCGGGAAAGTTCCCGCGGCTGCCGGTGATTTGGGGAATGTGAACCATGTGAGTTGAACGCTCGCAGCTGCCCTCTATGGGCAGCTTACTCGCGTTCCTTTAACAGCTGAGCTACATTGTAATTATGGTCAGGTTACATTCATACATTTCTTAAAGCAACATTGTACATACATAACAGTTTCTTATTTGGCCTGTCCCTGCCACCAATAGGATTTTTGAATTTTTGATATGTGTTCTTAATATGTTTTTAATATGCGAGTTCATCTTATTAGCTGCCCAGAGTAGGAATACCTCCTAGATGGGCGGGGTATAAATACTAATACTAATACTAATACTAATACTAATACTAATACTAATACTAATACTAATACTAATACTAATACTAATACTAATACTAATACTAATACTAATACAGTAATACCTCATACAACATCTGCTTCATAGAACGTCGGATCCATACAACGTCGCCCAGTTTCTGGAAAAAAGATGCCTCATACACCGTCGCCGGACGTTGTATGAGGCATTAGGGTTTTTACGCTTCCCTTGGTTGTGAGCAGGGAGGCGGGGGCTAGAGGCTGGCCCCAGCTGTAAGGCGGCCGGCGTGGCCCATAAGAAGACTTGCCATGCCAGAGTCTCGCCCCCACCTCCCCGCTCTAACCAGGGGAAGCGACCCTTGGTTGTGAGCAGACTGCCCCCAGCTGTGAGGCAGCCGGCGTGAGCGTGGGGGAACCCCCCAAAATATCCAACGCCGACCACCGACTCACCCTTGGTCCACTGCTTGTTGTTGCCTCCCCATGGCTGCTACCGACGGAGCCAAGCGGCCCCGACCTCCCTCGCCCGGTGGCAAACAAGACAGGAGAAACAGGCAGGGAGGAGGAATTGAAGCAAGTTTCCGTGGTCATGTGGCAGGCATGACTAGACACTGGACCACACGGAATGCTGTTACCTTCCCACCAAAGTGGTCCCCGCTCTCACCAAAGGAAGAGAGAGAGAGAGAAAGCAAGCACTGCTTAGCAGGCCGGCCAGCCACAGCCTTTCCTTGCAGCTCTTCGCAGGGACCGCTCCTCAAGCAGGGCGGCGCTGCTATCGTCGTGGCCAAAGAGGAGGAGACTGGTCGGGTCTCCTGCCGCCGCGTTCTCCAACTTCCTTCCACCCCGGAACTTGCTTCAATTCCTCCTCCCCGCCCGTTCCTCCTGTCCTGTTTGCCACCGGGCGAGGGAGGTCGGGGCCGCTTGGCTCCGTCGGAAGCAGCCATGGGGAGGCAACAAGCAGCGGACCAATATCCAGCATTGGATATTTTGGGGGGTTCCCCCACACTCACGCCGGCCGCCTCACAGCTGGGGGCAGTCTGCTCACAACCAAGGGTCGCTTCCCCTGGTTAGAGCGGGGAGGTAGGGGCGAGACTCTGGTGTGGCAAGTCTTCTTATGAGCCACGCCGGCCACCTTACAGCTGGGGCCAGCCTCTAGCCCCTGCCTACCCTCTCTCAGCAATGGGAACGACGTTATACAAAGCATCGGTGGCAATAATTTGGACGTTGTATGAGGCATCGCAGCTAGGATTTTGCATGCCTCATACAAAGTTGGAATTCATACAACGTCCTAACTTGTGGAACCAAGTTTGGACGTTGTATGAGGTATTACTGTACTAATAAGAATAAGAATAAGAATAAGAATAAGAATAAGAATAAGAATAAGAATAAGAATAAGAATAAGAATAAGAATAAGAATAAGAATAAGAATAAGAATAAGAATAAGAATAAGAATAAGAATAAGAATCAGCCACTCTTCCATGGAAAGCAAAAGCTGTCATCACAGGTATATAGTTTACCTCCATGTAGAAGAACCACAACCAGGGGATGGTAACCGTGGGCAACATCCAGGGCCTATTGATCTGCTAGTGCCTGTTGAAGAGTAAAAACACAGCAGTAGAAGAGATGCATTAAGCTGTAGATTCACCCTTTGAAAATCAGAATGGATACGTGACCACACTTCCCCTTTTCTAAAGCAATCGTGTCCATTATTCTTTTTATAGCAAAAAACAAACAAAACAAACCTTGTGTTTTTACAGAAACATACTTCCAATATAAAAGTTTCGAGAAGGCCTAAGTAGTTTTCAAACACATGTCCAGACTGGGGAATTTGGGTCATGCTGAAAGTTTCTTATCTTTACTGTTATCAAAGTTATCTCTAACTGAGGATTACTGAATGTTCTTACTGTTCACACCATAGATATTCATTTTTCTGTGTCAAGGGCCTAGACATGTTTTAGATTGCTCCACCTTGTCTCTCTGTTCACTTCTTGACACTCCTCTTTCCACTCCCTTTTCCACCTTCTTTCATGGTCATCATTCCTTTTAAAAATAACAAGGATATCGTTAACTGAAACTCATATCCGAGAATGCATTTTTGTCCTGAAGCAGGAAAAATGTCACTGGCATAAATTTGTTTAATGTGGATCCCATCTTGCCATGAAGTGACCCACACACTATGATCTTGGAGCCATCACCCACAGCACACATGAAGTGCGACATGCAGGATTTAACACCGGGACTGCAATGGACCACCACAGCCTTGAGGATATGGACAAGGTGCACCTTCGCAGCCAGTCCATCTGGCATGGCCTCTTCCACCTCCATGACCATTGCAAAACAGAGTTCCTCCTCTGCTCATTTTGCCGTTAGGTCCAATATGATGGCTTCCAGTGGCATTTCCTCCACTGAGGATGACCATCAATAATGATATAGCTAAACAGCAATGGAGACATCTAATATGTTATGTCTACTTAGTACCTAGAACTACACTGTATTGGTGAAGGAACTATTTTAAAATGTGACGTGATGAAAGTAGAAGAAGGGATTTCTCTATCATCCATTTTAATGTCACAATCCACTAGATAACAACACCACGTTTAGTACACAGGCCCACTTGGGTGCACAAACTGACCAGTGCATGGAAGCTATGCAGTACAATCATTGGGAAGCTATGCAGCATGATCATCATTGCTCCAAAAAGCAATGAAGCACTGGCAGTATGCCAGAAAAAGAGTGTAACAGATTTTTTAAAAAAAGGGTGGATGGAATGTTTGATGCCAGTGATTCCCAACATGAGGGACATGCCCCACTGGGGGACTTCAATTCCCAGAAGCCTAAGTCAGTACATTGGCTGATGAGTGTTTGGGGAATTGACTTAGGCTTCTGGGAATTGAAGTCCAAAAACCAAAGGTAGGGAAACACTGCTCTATGTAAAAACAGATGTGGACATTGTCAATTTGATTGAAACCAAATGGCTCATACTATTGAGCAGTATGTCCAGTCTGGACATGCTCTAACCTGGAGATGGCAGGAGCCATAACTGTCCCTTTCACCTCTAGGAAACATTACATATCACCAAGTATAATAACCTAATGTTGCTATAACCCACTTTGCTGATTGATTGATTGATTGATTGATATGTAGCACTTGAATACTACCTGAGTTAGTGACTAGCACTACTCTGTGTGGTATACAAGCCTGGAGGGAAAGGGCCTGACAAATTTCAGGAGGTACATTATTCTATAGCAGTGGAGCCACTAGCGAGAAGACACATTTCCTTGTCATGCCTATTTTAAACAATTTGTGAATAGCAGTCAACAATTCTCGGTGGGATGGGTAAATGCTCTTTTGAGAGGTGCTATGAAAGGTATTGTAGTCCTAAACCATTCAGTCTTTGAACATTAGCATCAAGGTCAAGGGAAAGGTCATCCTTGCCTGAAAACCAGTTATATCCGATTCTAGGGTTCAGTGCTCGCCGCTGTTTACAGCCAAGGAACCAGTGCTGTCTGTGTCTGCATGTGGCAGGCATGCCTCAACACCAGAGTGCATGAAACACTGTTTACCTTCCCTCCCTGCTGACCTGCCAACCTTCCTTTAATCAAGGTAAGCATTTTAACCACTTGAGCCACCGCAGCATCAAGACCTTGAACTTAATAGCCATAGACTTACCCAGAATGATGCAGTGGATAGAGTGATGGACTAGGACTCAGGTGACCTGGAAACTCAGCTGTGGGATCCGCGAGTACAATTGGCATACTGTCCCTGACAGAGGCCATGCCTTGTGAGATCACTCTGAGCGTGGGCTCCGAGGGGACTGAAATTGGGGAGCGGATTAATAGTCATAGATTGATTCACCCATATCTGACCTGACAAACAGTCCGAGCAGGAGGAAATTGAATGTCTAACTAATCAGTTAGGTAATAGGTAATATCGCACCCACGGATTACCCCAAGCCCTAACGCCAACATCGGCCATGTTTACTCTTGGGTAAGCTTGGAACAATGGAGTTCCCCTGCCAGTGTTGAATTTAGTTAATTAACTTCCCCGGGAGAGGTTCCCAATTAACCCATGTAAACATGCTATGTGATTTTCTGTCAGATGACGATTCTATCACACACTGCCTTGTATTCCTATATATGATGATGATTTTCCCTGAATAAATCACTGGTCTTCGCTCCATCTTGTCTCGCGTCTTCTTCTTGACCAGTCTCCTCCGGGACCCAACAGCCGCTTTGCGGCCCCAATCCAACATCTGGTGACCCTGACGTGATTCTACTCGTGAGTAAGTGATCTACGCGATCTGGTTCTACGCCAGAACCATGTCCGACTCGTCCCGGAGGACAGCGCAGCAGCTCTGGTCGGAAAGCCATTTGGCCTGAGTGACAGCTACGCGGCGAGGCACTTCAGAAGAGGCATCCTACGGCTTGCATCGCGGAAACGCGTTCCGTTCAGGGTCGGCTGTGAAACCCTGACTCCAGCGCAGAGGCCGCCGAGGGCCCGTGGCAGCAGTCCACGCTCCGAGCTCCATCCCAGAGGTTCATCACACTGAGACCTGTTACCTAGAACTCAGACGCGTCGCATCGTCCCGAGGAGGAAAACTTCGAAGGACCGGCAGGTAATATGGGGACTTGTCCTCAGAGGCAATGTCCGACCGCTAACCAGAGAATTCACTTAATGGAATTCAAGGCCCTGGCCAGGGTATACCAAACACGCATTCACAGTGATAAGTTAGCGGAACTCTTAGTGTACTTGGGGGGCAATTGTCCGCTTTATCCAGAAGCGGGTGTGCTTAATCTCCAACTTTGGGATCGGATAGGAGCCTGCATTCAGCAAGCACCGAGAGCTCCAGATAGCATAATTGGCACATGGAGCAAATGTAGGAAGCTCTTAGCAGAGGAAGACCCAGTCCGGATAGAGACCCAGAAACCCCCAGCGCAGTCAGAGCCATCAGCCCCAGCAGCTCTCTATCCATCATTCCAGCTCAAGCAGAGTAGTGTAGGGAGCTTTCCCTCGGTGACAGCTGCAGACGGGTTCCCAAGCTACCAAGAGTTCGGTTCAGCGCATGGCTGAGGCAGAAATCAGCAAGGGGGAATTTCCAGCAGAAGATCTAGCTGAGCTTAGGCAGCTATGCCCAGTTCGCATAGAGGTAGATGCCCTCACGGGCCAGCAGCAAGCAGTCCATTCGCCAGTTCCGTACAAGCTGCTCATGGCTATACGGAAGGCCATCACAGAGACAGGACTTCAGAGTCGATTTACTAGGGGCACGCTTCAGCATGTGTGCGAAACCATGATGCTCATTCCGTACGACTGGAAGGCCATCATGCGAATGATGCTCAACCCCAGCCAGCATCTGCTATGGGACAGTGAGTATCGTCTCGAAGCGCAGGCAAGGGCCGCCAGGATGGGCGGAGCGGTAATCCCTGACCAGCTATATGGTTCAGGTCCATTCGAATCCGTTGATGCACAAGTCGCCCTGCCACTCGCCACTCTCCACATTGCAGCTGAGACAGCCTTCAGGGCTTATCTCAAAGTCCCGGCAGCTGGCAAAGCAGCCAAAAATTACACAGCAGTCAAACAGGGTGCCCAGGAGTCCTACATGGACTTTGTCAATAGACTAGAGGAAGCGATCAATAGACAGATCGATAATGAGCAAGCCGAACAAGAGATCATGATGAAATTGGCAAAAGACAACGCCAATCTTGACTGCCATAAGATCTTGCAGTCACTGGGCAATCGTCCCGACCTGACTCTCGTGGACATGATTAGGGCATGCGCCGACGTGGGCACAGACTCCTATAAAATGGGTCTGTTGGCAGCGGTGGTGCAAGGGGGTAGGAAGCCCAAGAACAAGACCAAAGGAGCATGTCACACTTGCGGCAAGGTCGGTCATTTCACTAGGGAATGCCGATCCAAGGGCAGCGGCCAACACGCCGGCCGTCCCAAGGCTCCAACCACCCCGTGTCCAAGGTGCAATAAAGGCTTCCAGTGGGCCAGGAACTGTCCGAATTCGGGAAACCAGAATGCGGGCATGTCTCTGGCCCCGATCCAAACAGAGACCTCCCTCACTCTGGGAGAGCCAGAGCAAGATTAGATTCCGATCACATTCCAGACATTGCGAAGGTGCAGGCCAGCCCCAAAGGCAGTACAAGGCTAGAATTGACTTGCCAGGCAGACGTCACATGCGACTTGCCAGGCACAGTCTATCTGGTCGATTCCCAGTACATGGGACCCCTGTCTAAAGGCTTCATAGGCTTAGTTTTGCCTCGTAGTGTCGCAGGAGCGCGAGTAATTCTTGTAATTCCGGGAGTCATTGACTCCAATTTTTCGGGTGTTCTCCAAGTTCAACTCTGGATGCACCTACCCCAGACCATTCACAAGGGAGACACGTTAGCGCAACTGATTATGCTTCCGTGTAACTCGCCAGCAGACAGCCGGGGAAGGCTCAGGGACAGCTCAGAGTCCGGGTCGGAAGACTGCCCGAGCGCAAGTGGGGCAGTGCAAGGATACCAGGTCTTAGCGACAGTGGAAACCAACATAGAGTGGAAACGGCGACCAGTTATAGAGGTATTTTTGAATAAAAAACCGTTCACTGGGTTGCTGGACACCGGAGCTGACGTCAGCATGGTCAGCCGAAGTCAGTGGCCGCAGGAGTGGGCTATCGAGCCGGTCTCCGATATGTGGGGGATAGGAGGCATCCAAGAAGCGTTTAGAAGCCAGGAGTGGGTGGAAGTCACGATCCCTGAGGCTGACGGCACAGCGGTCATCTGGCCGCACATTCTGGACGTGCACGTCAACCTCTGGGGGCGAGACATTCTGCAGCAATACCGTGCCACTCTTACCTTCTGGTAATGGCTCTGCCACTTAAATGGCTTACCAACACGCCTGTCTGGGTGGAACAATGGTCAGTAGTAGGGGAGAAATTAGTCGCCCTGAAACGAACAGCTAGACGCAGGACATATAGAGCAGTCCACCAGTCCTTGGAATTCGCCCATATTTGTCATCAAGAAAAAGTCAGGGAAGTGGCGACTCCTTCACGATCTCAGGGAGATCAATAAATGTATCCAGCCAATGGGTCCGCTTCAATGCGGCATCCCAAATCCAAATATGATCCCCGAGGGTTGGGAGATCTTGGTCGTAGACCTTAAGGATTGCTTTTATACAATTCCCCTAGATCCTAGGGACAGGGAAAGGTTCGCCATTACAGTGCCAGTCGTGAACCACAGAGAGCCTACGCAACGTTACGCATGGAAATATTTCCCACAGGGGATTTCCACAATTCACCCACCCTGTGCCAAATTTATGTTCACAATGCACTCGCAAAGTTCCGAAACCTTCACCCCACAGCTTTAGTGTGTCATTTCATGGATGACATCTTGGTCGCAGCACCGCAACTCGGCAGCGAAATGTTTAAGGACCTCCAGGCCACCCTGGGGGGAAAAGGGTTACTCATTGCCCCAGAGAAAGTCCAGAGAACCGAGCCGTTTTCATATTTGGGCCATCGGCTTCTCCGTTCTTTCGCAGCACCAGTTTTGCCCCAGATCAATTTAAAGGACTCAGTCACCCTGGTAGAGTTACAGCAGGTTTTAGGAAACATTAATTGGGCCAGACGGTACTTCAGATCGGATACGGATCTTTTGAGACCGCTCTTCTCGCTGCTAAAGTTAGGTAAGCAGCCGGTAGACCAGATACAAATTCCTCGAGAGGCACGCTTGACTCTCGAGAAGGTCAACCAAGTTCTCAGCCAGAGATGGGTAGACAGGATTACTCAGGGGCCATATGCTCCGATCCTGAACTTGTACATCGTTCGGACCGGATCCATGTTCACCGGAGCCCTAGGAGTGGACTCCGAGCGAGGGGCGAGTATCGTGGAATGGGTGTACTTACCAAACACCTCTTCCCGAAACATCGTTCCCTCCCAGGAACTGGTCTCCGCGGTGATCTACCGAGGAAGGCTGACAGCAAGGGACATCTCAGGGCATGATTTAGCAAAAATCGTGGTCCCATTCACAAAGGAGCAAGTTCAGCAGCTGATGCAGCTCGGTGACTCGCTTCCAATTGCCTTGGAGGGATTCACTGGATGCTTAGCATACCACTTGCCGAAAGACCCCAGACTCGTCTCGCTTCAAACGCAAACAGTCAGTTTGTGTGAATTGATGTCACTGGTTCCACTTCAGGGGGCCAGAATAGTTTTCACGGATGGGGGTCATACATATGGTGTTTTAACTTGGCAAGAGGTCCTAGCTTGGCGCACACTTCTAACTCTTCCACAGAAGTCCGTGCAGCAGGCAGAGTTGGCAGCAGTGAATCTCGCTTTGCGCACCTTTGCCAAAGAATGCCTCAACATCATAACGGACAGTCAGTATGTTAGGAATTTGCTTCACAGTCTACCGGGAGCATACATCACTCGCGCGATAGACAAAAATGTGCTGAGTTTGTTTCTCACCGCTCAATTTCATTTGCGGAACCGCACCGGAGCGCTCTATATCACCTACATCAGAAGTCACCAGGACTTGCCTGGTCCGATTTCCACGGGCAATAGCAGAGCGGATGTGGCCGCAAAGGAAATTCAGCAACGGTCAGTTTTGGGAGTCTTCACTACTCCGATTCAAAGCCATGCATTCTTTCACCAGAATGCCAAAGCGCTCGCAAGGCAATTTAACCTGCCACTTTCTCAAGCCCAAGGCATAGTCCGTTCCTGTCAGCATTGTGCAGAGGCGGCGGGGGGGGGGCCCTCGTGGGGGGTCAACCCACGAGGGACAGAGGCCAATCAGGTGTGGCAAATGGACGTCACACATGTCCCGCAGTTTGGCAGATGGTAGTACATGCACGTCTGCATTGATTCTTTTTCACAGTTTGTTTGGGCAATGGCGCAGAAGGAAGAAACGGCTTCCCATGTGGAGCAGCATCTCCTTTCCAGCTTCGCAGCAATGGGCAAACCACGGCACATTAAAACCGATAACGGTCCGGCCTACAGCTCCAGGCAACTGGCCGACTTCATGGCCACCTGGGACATTAAACACACCTTTGGCGTTCCGTACAATCCTCAGGGGCAAGCGATTGTGGAACGGGTCAATCGGACACTCAAGTCCTACATTGACAAACAAACAGAAAGGGGGGAACCACCTGCCCTCCGCAAATTTCAGGGTCAGGCACAGCATTGTCTGAACAAGGTGTTGTTCACGTACAATCACCTTAATGTTTTTTCGGATTGCACTCCGCAAGAGAAGCACATCCGCCGCTCGGAAGCTCTCCCGTGGCCGATGGTGCATTACCGAGTGCCACCGGATCCTTCCTGGATGGGCCCGGCGCCACTCGTAACCTGGGGAAGAGGGTATGCTGCAATTATGTCTCCTACAGGTGTCATCTGGATTCCAGCCCGGTGCGTCAAACCCCATTTGGAGCCACATGGCGTGGACTCAGGCCGTTCCGAACCCGATTCCGGAGATGGAGAACCTCACCCTGACGGGGGGAGCCAGGCGGAGGAAGCTGCGACAGCAGATGACAGCGCTGAAGATCACCTGGGGGATGGCCAAAACCCTTTGCCAAGAGGCGGTGGACACCGCCCGGCACGAGGACAATGAGCCGACACCGGAGAACATCTTGGTTGCAGCTTTTTCCCTGATCACAGCTAATTCCGTGGTGGCCACCATCATCCTGATCCTCTCCCTACTTGTGGGGGGAGGCGTTCAGGCAGCTTCGCTGGAAGCCAACAACCTGATGCCAGGCGGAGACCTCTCTGCCCGGATGCATTACAACATTTGGGAAAGGTTGGCGACTCTCGTCAACCAGTCCGATTTTTGCCTGAGGCAGACCACTGCTTCTGCCTCAATCCTGAGCACATGCCTCATCCCGGTGTGTCATTCCCCAGAAACGCACACTAGGAACGGCGACTGGTTAGTGAAGCGGATATTCGGTCCGTTTTACAAGACTGGTTTCTCAACGTACACGCAGTGGGGAACCCAAGTCACCAAAGTTTTGCCGTCTGATGCAGCCACTCTCTACACTCCTCGAGTGGTGGTCAGCCCGAACTCTACTTGTGCTTGAATGGTCGGCTGCTCCATGGCCGGCGGGCCTCAGCGCCGTTGCCTCGACCCCGGCAGCAGCAACTGAACTTGTGATAACCCAGAAACAATTAGCTCAATGTATGTTCATGTTATCTTGCCTTCAGGATGGTTCTTTACATGCAATCAGTATACTTGGAACTACATTCCCGCAAATGTATCAGATTCCACATGTTGTATCAGTCGCTTGACATTGTTGCTCCCCACTAGAGATATGGTTGCCCCAAGCACGAATGTCCCTTCACGCATACGGCACGCTCGTGCCACCCAGTTAGGCAGCTCATGTGATAGCAACATTAGGGTTTTGAGTAAAGCTGAGTACGTCTCATTGGCAGTCAGCATACTTGGCGTGCCAGGCTTAGCCGTTGGCAACGCTCGGAGAATTGGTCAATTGGCTTGCGCTCTGGCAAAAGCCATCAACCACACTTCCTCGGTGATAGCGCTGCTCAACCAGGAGCAGACAGAGCTTCGCCATGCCATACTAGATAATCGAGCAGCCATCGATTACCTCCTGTTGCTACATCATTTGGGTTGCGAGTCTGTCCACGGCATGTGTTGCTTTAATCTCACAGACAACACGCATAAGGTACAGAGCCAGCTCACCGACCTCCACTCCTTGGTCAAAAACATCAAGGAGGATGCTACGTGGGGGTGGTGGGATTCATTATGGTCATGGTTCCCGTGGGGTTGGCTACAGATGACACTCAAGGTGATTGTGGGGGTGGTAATACTGGGCACAGCAGTGTGTTGTTTCGTGCAATGTATTCCCTCACTGATGTCGAGATGTCCCCCATGGAGGGAACCCCGGAATGTCATCACTCCACGCCAGCTGATGCCACTCCTACGCCGGGCCGTCTGTCAGGTCCAATCAAACAAGTAAAGGGGGAGTGTGGGATCTGCGAGTACAATTGGCATACTGTCCCTGACAGAGGCCATGCCTTGTGAGATCACTCTGAGCCGTGGGCTCTGAGGGGACAAAAATTGGGGAGCGGATTAATAGTCATAGATTGATTCACCCATATCTGACCTGACAAACAGTC
This sequence comes from Bradypodion ventrale, assembly GCA_035047345.1. NCBI lineage: Eukaryota > Metazoa > Chordata > Lepidosauria > Squamata > Chamaeleonidae > Bradypodion > Bradypodion ventrale. Next base: position 37,710,924 of record JAWDJE010000008.1, read on the forward strand.
CGAGCAGGAGGAAATTGAATGTCTAACTAATCAGTTAGGTAATAGGTAATATCGCACCCGCAGATTACCCCACGCCCTAACGCCAACATCGGCCATGTTTACTCTTGGGTAAGCTTGGAACAATGGAGTTCCCCTGCCAGTGTTTAATTTAGTTAATTAACTTCCCTGAGAGAGGTTCCCAATTAACCCGTGTAAACATGCGATGTGATTTTCTGTCAGATGACGATTCTATCACACGCTGCCTTGTATTCCTATATATGATGATGATTTCCCCTGAATAAATCACTGGTCTTCACTCCATCTTGTGTCGCATCTTCTTCTTGACCAGTCTCCTCCGGGACCCAACAGCCGCTTCGCGGCCCCAATCCAACACTCAGTCATGGAACTTCATTGTGGTAGGGCTTATGCTGGTAAAACCACTCCTTAAATGTCTTACTCTACTAAGGTCACTATAAGAGTAGCATAAACAGAGATCTCAGGAACCAGCAAATGGATTGACATATTAAGGGCTAAGAAACATAATGTCTCTGTTCATGTGGTCAGCCCAGAAATTTGTAAACAGTACCAAAAGCAAGCTCACAAGTCCTTTCACATAGATATTCACTCCTGGTTCCTCATGCTATATTTTCTCTTCCTGGAACCAAATTAAATGGGTGAAAAGGGGTTTTGAATAACCAAGAGTAAAAAATTCTTACCAATATATTGCACCTCTCCCAGAAATCACAAAATCAAAGAATTGTAGAGATGGAAGAGACTTCAACAGTCATGCAGTCCAGCTCTCTGCCAGTGCAGGAAATCCATAGCTAAAGCACCTCTGATAGGTGACTATCCAACATCTGCTTTCAAATATCTATTGAAAGAGAGTCCATCACTCTCTGTAGCCTTTGATTCCACTGTTGAATGGCTCTCGCTGTTAGGAAATTCTTAATGCTTAGCACAAATCTCCTCTCTTATAACTTGAATCAATTACTGTTGGCCTTATCCTCTTCAGTTGCAAAAATAAGTCCACTCTATCTTCCACATGACAGTCCTTTAAGTTATTGGAGAAGGCTGTAACATCACCACTTAGCCTTCTCTTCTCCAGAGCAAACATCTCAAGTTCTCTCAGCCTTTCTTCCAAGTGCTTGGTTCTGGTTTCTCTCCTTTGAACACGATATGTTTCTTAAACAGTGGTGCCCAGGCACGTGCTGGTATATCAGGAAATTAGGCTTTGTCCCTGGAGCACCAATAGCTGCTGCTCCATCCCTGCTGCCAAAGACTTCCACCTGCAGCGGGACGGGAGCTACAAAGGGTGAGGGCCCTGGCCAGACTCACCTCGCAACCACCAGCCTGGAGGGGGAAGTGTTGCCACTCCGTTTCCGCCGCCAAAGACTTCCACCTGCGGCGGGATGGGAGCTATAAAGGGCGAGGGCCCTGGCATTGGTTTCCATCGGACTCTCCCTGCTGCTATATGCGGAGTTCCAACTTTTCCCATTACTCTGCCAACCGGCTTCATCCTGGCTTCTTATGTGGACTGGCAGACTATTGGAGGTGAGAGCGCACGTAGTGGTCGGCGCTTTGTCGGGGGACAGTAATATTGTATCTACTGTATGAGCTGCAGTGCTGCTTATATTTGATTGTATTCATTATCTTGTATTTTGTATTGCTCTTTTTAATCATTGTTTAATCTATGCTGTATTTATGTACTGATTTGCTGATATTGTTTTGCTTGTATTATATTGCATATTTGCTTTGTTTTGGCTGCCTCGAGTCACCCATTGGGTAGAGAAAGGCGGGGTATAAATAAAACATGAATGAATGAATTGAAGTTTTGGGATTCCAACCAAATAGGCACCCCCACTACTTCCTGTACAGTGCCTTCCCATGGTGCCCTGCACACCCCTGGTGGTCCCCAAATTTTTCTATCCCTCCATGGACTAAGTGGCCAAGAAGGCCCCTTCCAACTCTATGATTCTAGAGACTCTGAGGTGGGAGCTGGGCCTTTAAAAATTCTAATGTTAGACAAGAAGGCTATCCCTTCTCAAATGCAAAAGTGAGGTAGTTATTTATAGCAGAAGAATTGTATTAGACATATGTCTTTCCTATCTTTGAACAAATGTGGAAAAATGGACTCAACCAAGGGTAAACAAATGTCCAGAAATGTGCAGATGGTAATGGATCTAGGAACATAGCACGTTGGAATGTATCCTAAAGGAAAATGGGCACAAAATGGACCAGGAAGCTGAGTGTTGGAAGAGAGATTCTGCACCACTAGGCTTGCCTGCTGCCTCTGCGCATTTTTGGAGGATGCTGTCCCATTGACAGTATTGGAGAAAGATTTGATGCTGGTCTAATTGTTTTTTGTATATGGAGTGGGAGGGGCACAGTCCCCCTCAGGGGGAGAAGGTCTTAGGCTAGTCCTGTTAGGAACTCAGAGAAATAAGATGTCAGCAAGGCATCACTAAAATATAAATATAAATTAAATATAAATATAAATATAAAGGTCATCCTTCCTTGAAAGCCAGTCATATCCGACTCTAGGGTTCAGTGCTCATCTCTGTTTGAAGCCAAAGAGCAAGTGCGGTCTGCGTTTACAGACCTTTCTGTGGACATGTGGCAGGCATGACTAGAGTGGATGGAACGTTTCTCTCTCTCTCTCTCTCTCTCTCTCACACACACACACACACACACACACACACACACACACACACACACGGGACAAGGACAGTTCGGTTTTTAGACGATGTGACGATAGTGGTTGTCACCAAACATCTGGAGGAAGTTGTCCAAACCGCAAATGAGAGTGTTGCCAAAATTTGTCAGTGGCTCTCATTAGCTGGCTTGCACCTAGCAGATCATAAGACTGAGGCAGTTCTCGTGACCAGTAGGAAAGCTTGGGAGACCATCACCCTTACTGTTGGAGGCTGCAGTATACTCTCGCTGCCGTCATTACGATATCTGGGTGTCCAGATAGACACCAGGCTATGCTTCGATGATCATTTGCAAATTGTGAGTGCAAGGGCCAGAGCAGTATGTAATGTATTGACAAGGATCATGCCAAATATTGGAGGCCCGCGGCAGACTCGCTGAAGACTCTTTTCAAGCGTTGTTAGTTCCATGTTGCTGTATGGAGCCCCAATTTGGTTGGAAGCCACGGCAGGGACATCATACATGCAACAAATAATTTCTATATACCATAGGAGTGCCCTGCAGGTGGCTTGGGTATTTTAAACAGTCTCATACGATGCCATGTGTGTCATTGCTAATATGATGCCGATCCATCTGACAGCAAAGGAATGGGCAGAGAGTTACCGGCGAAGGAGAGAAAACCAGGTGACGGAACAATGCACAATTGCCACGGAAGCCAGGATAGAGAGGACAGTACGATGGCAGCAGATCTGGGATACATCGACCAAGGGATGGTGGACTCATCGTCTCATCTCATTAACGTGTGGTCAACAAGACAGGATGGAGAGGTGAATTATTACCTCATGCAGCTGTTGATGGGGCATGGCTGCTTCAGAGCCTACCAACACCTTTTTAGACTGGATGATGATGCTTCGTGCCCTGTCTGCCAGCCCATGCAGGAAGATGCAGAGCACGTGTTTTTTCACTGTCCACACTTTGATGCAGAATGGGAAATTCCACAGAAACATCTTTGACGACAGTTTTCTCCAGAAGACATTATCGGCAAGATGTTGAGCAGGGAGACTACCTGGGTTGTGGTGTCCAGTTATGCGGCCGGGGTCATATTGGAACTTAGGCATGTGGAGAAACTGAAAAGAGGGCAGCCAGAGGCAAAGAGGAGGAGGGCGAGTAGACAAATTGGAGGAGGGTTTTTAACAGCCAGTCTGACCCCCGCGAAGTAATGGTTCTGCAGGGTGGCGGAGCGTAAAGGGAGATGGTTTTAGTGGGTAAAAATCCCACACACTATGAAGCAAGGGCTCCACAGTGTCTTTTGAAGATTTCCACCTGCCCTAATATCACACACACACACACACACACACACACACACACACACACACACACACACACACACACACACACACACACACACACACACACACACACACACACGGAACAGATGATGCAGAAACTATTAGTGGGCCTGTATTCCTTTCCTCTTTATTGGGTTGGGTGGGCTTCTAACTAGGCCTCGTTTATTGACACCCTGATAAGGAGACGGTGAAGATTCTGAAGGTTACTTGCTTGTATTTTTTTAAAATGTGCTAAAGGTTTAAAAAGGTGTTTAAAAGCATCTGGAAAGTGAAACATGCTGATGCTTCACAGTAACCTTGTAGCGAGTTGATTTATGACAGTCCAGTTCCACTCGTAACAAGATTATAGCTTCTTCACATCAGCCATTGTGATAAATACCAATTACCTACTTGAATATTGCCATAAAAATTTGCCTAAGTAAGGAGTAGAATCATACATCTAGGTTGATTACATATCAATGATGCTGATGAAGGTTGTGCAAGTTCTCGATCTGCTTAAAGATATGCTGCCCTGATTTAGACCACAATTTGCATACAATTTTCTTCATACAGCCAAACTTTGAAAAGTATAATTACATTTTTTAATATTCTTCATTCTGATTTCAACGTTAGAAAGACCATCTAATGAATTACTCAGGCTAATGAAGACAAAATACATGCCTCAGAAAGAAACACAAAGACCCGTTTTAAAGCAAATCATCTATGCCAAATGTTACTGGTAGTGCAGATCTTTGAAAACTGAGGTAGATTGGGTTTGTTTGTTTTTGTTTATCTGAGCCTGAAGTAATTTAAACCAACATAATTAAAATAACCACAATTATCTAAAAATGTATACATTCTTCAATTGTTGTTGTTCAGTTGCACAGTCAAGACCAACCCTTTGTGACTCCATGGTCCACAGCACTTACCGTATTTTTCGCCGTATAAGACGCACTTTTTCTTCCCCAAAACTGGGGGGGAAAAGTTGGTGCGTCTTATACGGCAAATACACATTTTACATGCATTAAAACTGCCCCCAACTTTGTGTGGCGCTTGCTCACAGTCCTCTCCTTATGCAGTGTGTTCTGCGGGCTGGATTTGGGGCACGTACTGCGGGCTGTGGTGACTTCTGTGACCCTCCCTGCACGGCCAGGCTGTGTGTGTTCGGGCTTCCCTCTCCCTCCTATAGCGCGCCATGCCCACCTCCCGACAGTCTAACCATGTGCTGCACGGGCATCATGCTGAGCTTACTGCCGGTACCTCCATCCATCAGCGCAGGCTGCGTCTCCTCATGTCTCCCCGAGCAGTCTCACTCCTTGCTGGGCAGTGTGGGCACAATTTCGCCGCTTCTCTGCATATCTCCCGGGCACCCGATCAATCCATGCTGCCCTGAAATGTCCGCATGTCTGCCTCCTCGTTCCGCCTCCTCCAGCCAATGCTTACTGCTGTCCGTACTCTGCCCCGCCCCGCTCCTAGTTGATTGGATGCCCGTGATTGATGGGCAGAAGGATTGATCCGCCAAAGCTCCGCCCCCGAATCCCGGGGAGAAGATACCGCCCTCCCTACCTCATACTGCCGGTCTTGCTCCTCCCCCACTAGTCTATTGGATGCCCATGATTGATGGGCAGAAGAATGGCTCCACAAGCTCCGCCCCCGAATCACGGGGAGAAGACACACCGCCCTCCCTACGTCATAATGTGCCTTCTGGGTAGATCACAGACAACGTGTATGGTGTATGTGAGAAAGTGATCAGGCAGACCAACTACAGGGTAAATGAAATGTAAAATGTGCATACACATGCACACACACACACCTAGGGTCTAGGAGAGCTTAGAGCATAATGAACATTTAAAGCCAAGCATTGGCTGATTTTACTGATGATTTAAAGTTGCAGTATGGCTGTTCCTGTGCCCCCATATGATTATAAATTTGCCATTGGCCTTCTCCCCATATAGCTGTTCTCATGACACATGTATGTTACCCTTTGTGGTCAGTGTAACAGTCTGTAAACCAAGGCTGCAGTCTATCCCACAACATTCTCTCCAGCAGCATTCACTCAAACCAGATAGCATATGAGGGGGTTATGAGACCACCAGATTAAATATAGGGATTAGAGAGCACCAGATGAAATATGAGGGGGTTACGAGACCACCAGAGGAAATATGGGGGGTTAGAGAGCACCAGATTAAATATGAGGGGGTTACATTTCTTGCAGAAAAATTATAGTACCATCTCCTCAAGATGTCTAAGCAGAAGAGAATGGCATATAAAGTTGCTTTCAAGCTGGAAGTAATTAAATTTGCTAAGGAGCATGGGAATAGAGCAGCGGAGAGACACTTCGGGCCACCTCCAACTGAGAAAATGATAAGAGAGTGGAGGAAACAGGAGGATCAGCTCCAAAAGTTGGATAAAGGCAAGCACACCTTACATGGACCAACTGCAAAGTGGCCAGAGTTAGAGGTGGAAGTGAAGGAGTGGATCACACATCACAGGCAAAATGGACTTTCTGTCTCAACAAAAATGATAATCTATGAGGCCAGACGTATTGCTGTGGAGAAAGGCATTCGGGATTTCACCGGATCACCATCGTGGTGCTATAGATTTATGAAGAGATCTGGCCTTTCTATGCGCACCAAAACCAGAATTGCACAAAAAATGCCTAAGGAATACGAATCAAAGATTCTTTCTTTTCACAAGTTTGTTATTGATGCGAGGAAGAAGAATACCGGTAACTTTGAAATTAGCCAGATCGGGAACATGGATGAAGTCCCGCTAACGTTTGATGTGCCATCTAACAGAACCTTAGATAACAAAGGAGCAAAAACCATAACCGTAAAAACCTCAGGGCATGAGAAAACCCACTACACGGTTGTGCTGTCCTGCTGTGCCGATGCTACCAAACTGCCTCCGATGTTGATTTTTAAAAGGAAAACGTTCCCAAAAGAAACAATCCCACGGGGAGTCATCGTGCATGTTCACGATAAAGGGTGGATGGACGAAAATGGCATGAGGCTGTGGATTGACAAAGTGTGGTCCAAACGTCCTGGCGGTCTTCTGAAGAAATCTTCCTTGTTGGTGCTTGACCAGTTTAGAGCGCACATTACGGAAAATACTAAAAAGAACTTTAAGGAAGTTAAAACCCAAATAGCTGTGATTCCTGGTGGCCTCACTAGCCAGCTGCAACCTCTGGACGTTTCCATTAACAAGCTATTCAAAGTTCTGATGCGTGAGGAGTGGAACACCTGGATGGCAGCTGGGAACCATGATCTGACGCCTACTGGGCGGATGAAGAGGCCCACTATCACACAAGTGTGTGAATGGGTTAAAAGGTCATGGGACTCCGTGAAGGAGGACATTGTTGTAAAATCCTTCAAGAAGTGTGGCATTAGTAATGCCTTGGACGGAACAGAAGACGACGTCTTATTTGACACCAGTGAGGAAGAAAGTGATGACAATGACTGTGAGGATCTGTCCTTCCTCATTTCTGATAGCAGCGAAGAAGAGGAATTCTTGGGGTTCGAATAAAAACATTACAGACTGATTTTTGTTACTTTCACTGTTTACTGACTTTACTGACTGTTAATGAGAGTAAAGATTGTTCTTAATATGTTACATGGTTGACATAAAATTGTTCTTAAACTGCTGTTTACTTTATACAGTTGATATAAAATATTTTAGTACAGTATTTGGTTCAGAATCTTTTTTTCTAGATTTTCCTCCTTTAAAATTGGGTGCGTCTTATATGCCGGAGCGTCTTATACGGCGAAAAATACAGTATTTACATATTCATACTCTACTTTTCCAGGATTCAGCAGTTTAAATTGCCCTGTCATAAATCCTTGATATCACACTGTTCAGACAAGTTGCCACAAATTAGCAGATGTTCAAAGTCTTGTCTCTTCCCACGTTCACATTGTTGACCATTGTCAATGTGGCCCCACCACTTTTGGATGGTTTTGCATCATGTCACCCCAGTTCTCAGCCTATTCAGCATCTTCCATACTGGAGATGGTAACCTGCTGCTGGCTTCTCCTTCATCACCCGTAACTCTGCGGGTGATATTCTTTTCCATAGTTCAGCTGCAGATGGAATTGGTGCAGTTATTTTTAGGAAGCTCTTCCTTGACTTTAACCTTGATGGATGATGCTGAAGTTCAAACATTGGATATTTTGGGTCTGAAGTTGCTAAAGAAAATGATATAGCACCCAATAATATACCATCTGATTGCTGGCAAATAGCAACTGCTGTGCTACAGGTGCTCCAAAAAGTGATTTTCCTAAAAAAAAAGGGGGTGGACCCTTTCTTCTTCTTCTTCTTCTACCGCCGCCGCCGCCACTGCTGCCGCCACTGTGTCTAGGCCAGACGTGAAACTGCCAAAATGAAGGCAACTTTTGCTGAGTTAATTCTGAAGTTCCTTTCACCCAACATGGTACGAGAATGATTAGCCAGCAATACAAGGTTGCCATTAGTAGGGTATGCCTGATTGTGGTTCAAAAATACCACAATCTTCATGGAGGCTCTTTCTGCATACCCACCCTTGCTCCTGAAACCAGGCAAAGGACCATCTGATCCCAAAAGCTAAAGGCCGATTTCTCTACTATGCCACTTATAAAAAGTGTTTGAATGAATGATATTAAATTGTCCTGGAGCCAACCATTGGTACTATTATCACCTGAGGATGATTAATGTGGGACACTTGGGTCAGGGTGAGCTGGTTGCTGGGAAGGCTGTATCCAGGGAGAAATTGCCTTGCTGCCTTGGCACTGGAGTAAGATCAGGCAAGGGGAGGATGGGTAGAACAGTAGGATGGATACATCATGGTGGTGGGTAGGGTTTGGCTCTCCTGTGCAAATCAATGAGAGGTTATGTCAGCCCATTGATCCAAGTCACAGAATAGCTTTCCATAAGGGTTGCCCCATGAAGTGCAGGAAAAAGTAGGTTGTAAATAACAAGAGGGAAAGACTGACATAATACGTTTGGGTCAGCTACCAAAAGGAAAGGCACGTACACTCAAGACCTAGCCTGAGAGTCCTTCCCTTTTGAAGGCACGGAGTGGAAAGGAACCATGAGGAACAGAGACATTTCCCCTGGCTGGAGCATGAGGACAGCCTAAAAACTAACCAGGCTGCCAGGATTGTCGCTGCCTGGAGCTAGAGTTAGGGTCCCTTTCCCTACTCCTGGGTTACATCTCTTCACATGCTTCAAAATCAAAGAGTCTTTGTTAAACTTCAAAAGAGACACAGTCACTGGTGTAATCAAAAGAATGGTCTCTCACAGAGTAGTGTCCTGGCACAATCACTTTTTATCATTTGACAAATGATCAGATGGCTTTTCCCATATGCCAGGAGTTTCTTTTATGCTGATGATCTTGCTTTGACAGTCCAGGGGGAAACTTTGGAGTCCATCACCACCAACTAGCCTGTTCCTTAGAAGATTGTGGTTTGCCTGGGTCGCTAAATTGGACAGCAACCTTTCCTGATGGGTTCATTCAGTGAGAACACTGCCTCGAAGACCAACCGAACTTTACCGGAAAGGAAATTGGGTACAGGCCTATAGTAGTAGGGAGCATTAGCAACTCCATGTTTTCCTTGGCTGGGGACTTTAACAGCACTAGGACAAATGTCAGGAGGTTAGAGACCCAAGGTCTCATAAACAGCATGCGGTGTCTGGCTCACGTCCGCGTGTAGGGCTGAGCAGACACCAACCACAGCTAGACCAAATAGCTATGCATAGGTACACGAAGTCTTCCAGGACCTTGATAAGGCGGGAACAATAAGTCTCGCCACAATCCGCTGATTAGTATGCTTATGACTAACCTGGGCACACAGGCTGTCAAGTGTAACCCAGCCAGCCGAGTGCCACGTAGCAGCTTTCTGTCACATGGGTCACACGAGGGGTATACGTGATTGCTCCCAATTGTAGTCAATAAATACAGACCACCCTGGGGCTTCGAGGCTGGCCTTTTCCATCATACTTTAGTCTCGCATGCCTTCCTTGAGTTCAGCACCATGACTCCCATGGACCATTATAACAGATAGTGACCCGCGACGTGTCTACTCGGGAGTAGCGGAGCAGTTCTGACTGGAACACATCTCCAGTCAGAACTCGGCACAGTCTCGAGGGAGGCAGCGCCCTCGCACGCCGGCAGACCTCACGCATGGGAACGGACGTGTTCCACAGCCGGGGAAAGCTGAGATCCACAGCAGCCGCGGGAGGGGATGGAAATTCAGAAAGCGCAGGTGCTTCCCAAGCGACCAAAAGTACTTTTCAATTGATGGTAGAGGAGGAAATATGCAAAGGAGAGATACCGGCCGACGAGTTGGCCGCGCTTCAACAGCTATGTCCAGTCTGCCTGGAAACGGACTCCCTCACGGGCGATCAAGTGGCGGTGTACACACCAATTCCATACAAGCTGCTTGTGGAAATCCGCAAAGCCATCATAAAGATGGGTCTTCAAAGCAGATTCTCTAAGGGCATGTTCCGGCAGCTCTGTGAACCCGCCTTGCTCATTCCTCACGACTGGAAGAACATCATGCGGATGATGTTGAGCCCCAGTCAGTACCTTTTGTGGGATAGCGAGTACAGGATGGAAGCGCAGGCTAGAGCAGCTAGGTTGGGCAGAGCAGTGATCCCGGAGCAACTTTATGGCTCAGGTCAGTTTGAGTCCATTCAAGCGCAGTACCTCCTGCCGGCAGCTACACTCCAGCTAGCTTCTGAGACTGCTTTCAGGGCATATCTCAAGGTTCCAGCCTCCGGCAAGGGAGCTAAGAATTACACCACCATCAAACAGGGTGTGCAAGAACCCTACATGGATTTCATCAATAGGCTAGAAGAAGCAATAAGCAGGCAGGTAGACAACCAGGAGGTCACAGGAAGATCTCATGATGAAACTGGCTAAGGACAATGCCAACCTTGATTGCTGCAAGGTTTTGCAGGCAATGGGTCATCGTCCTGATCTGACACTCATGGACATAATCCGAACTTGCGCTGACATTGGGATGGACTCTTACAAAATGGGTCTGTTAGCAGTGGCCGTGCAAGGGGGCAACCGGCCCAAGAACAGGGTCAAGGGCGCTTGCTACCGGTTTGGCAAGGCAGGACACTATGCGAAAGAGTGCAGGTCAAAACAGCCCCAGCACAAGGGGGGCAGCCCGGTCATCGGCCGTCCACCCGATCCAACCACCCAGTGTCCAAGGTGCCACAATGGCTTCCATTTGTCACATGACTGCCCCAATTCGGGAAACTGAATAGCGGGTGTGTCCCTAGCCCCGGTTCAAATAGGGACGACACCTGCCCTGATGGCCTCAGGGCAGGGATCCCAGTAGCAACATCCATTCTGACACCCAGCATTTCCAAGGCACAGGCAGCAACCAAGGGCAGCGCAGGACTAGATTTGGTGTGCCAGGAGGATGTCACTTGTGACCTGCCAGGCACAGTCTATCTGGTCAATTCCCAGTATCAGGCACCCCTGCCCCGTAACATCGTGGGAATGGTCTTGCCTCAAAGCAGTGCTGGGAAAAAGGGAATCTTTGTGATCCCGGGAGTCATCGACTCCAATTACACCGGAATCATTAAGATCCAGCTTTGAACACAGTTGCCCCAGACAATTGGTAAAGGGGACTCAGTAGCACAATTGATCATGGTTCCCTATCATCTGCCAGGTGGGGGCAAGGAAGTTGTCAGAGGAGACGCAGGATTCAGGTCGACAGACTGACAGAGAGAGGAAGGGGCAGTAGAAGAATTCCAGATTATAGTGACAGTGGAACAGAGCATAGAGTGGAAACAGTGACCAGTCATTAAAGTATTTCTGAATGGCAGATCGTTTGAAGGACTGTTAGATACAGGAGCAGATGTTAGTGTAATTAGCAAGGATTTGTGGCCCCCAGAGTGGGCCATTGAGCCAGTGAAAGACGTGTGGGGAGTAGGAGGAGTTCAAGAGGGTTTCAGGAGCTGTGACTGGGTAGAAGTCACTATTCCAGAGGCAGACAGCACAGCGGTCATCCAGCCCCACATTTTGAATGTGCCTATCAATCTCTGGGGTAGAGACATTCTGCAGCAGTATCGCGCAACCCTGACGTTTGGGTAATGGCCCTACCGCTGAAATGGTTAGTCAATGAGCCAGTATGGATAGACCAGTGGCCCATAGTTGGGGAGAAATTAGTGGCTTTAAAGCAGCTTGTTAAAGAGCAGCTTGAAGTGGGACACATAGAGCATTCCACCAGTCCGTGGAATTCTCCCATCTTAGTCATCAAAAAGAAGTCAGGCAAATGGCGACTTCTTCACGATTTGAGGGAAATCAACAAGTGCATTCAACCCATGGGACTGCTTCAGTGAGGCATCCCCAATCTGAACATGATCCCCGAAGGGTGGGAAATTCTAGTTGTAGACTTGAAAGACTGATTTTACACCATTCCCCTAGATCCTAGGGACAGAGAGATGTTCGCCTTTACAGTGCCGGTCGTCAACCATGGGGAGCCAACCCAAAGGTGGAAAAACTTTGCCAGCGGGCATGCTTAACTTGCCCACTCTGTGCCAAATTTATGTCCACAACGCACTGGAAGGGTTCCAGAACCTGCACCCCAAAGTCTTAGTTTGCCACTTCATGGATGACATTTTGATCGCAGTGCCAAAATTAGGCAGTGACACATTCTGTGACCTTCAGAGCACTCTGAGGGAGAAAGGATTGATCATTGCACTGGAGAAAGTTCAGAGGACCAAATCCTATTTATATTTGGGTCACTGGCTTCTCAGATCTTATGCAGCACCAGTGCTGCCTAGGGTCCTTATTAAGGATTCCATTACATTAGTAGAACTCCAACAGGTTCTAGGTAACATCAATTGGACCAGACCGTATTTCAGATTAGATACAGAGCTTTTAAAACCGCTCTTCTCGTTGCTTACACAAGGGAAGCAGCCAGCCGATCGCATATGCATTACGTGAGAGGCGAAACTGACTCTTCAGGAGGTGAATCGCGCTCTTGGCCAAAGATGGGTAGATAGAATCAGCGAGGAGCCAGGCGCACAGGTCCTGAATCTGTACATGGTCAGAACTGGGACCATGTTCATCAGAGTGCTGGGAGTAGACTCCAACCGGGGTGGGTGGGATGGAGATTGTGGAATGGGTATATCTGCCGAGCATCCCATCCTGCAACGTCACCTCTCCCCAAGAGCTGGTGGTGACAGTAATCCATAGAGGGAGGCTGAGAGCGAGAGACATTTCGGGACATGATCTAGTCAAGATAGTGGTCCCATTCACCAAAGACCAGACAGAAAGACTCATGCAGTTGGGAGACTTTCTCCTGATTGCATTCAAAGGCTTCATGGGGAATTTGGCGTATCATCTGCCAAAAGACCCAAGACTTGTTTCGCTACAAACGCAGACAGTCGAATTGGAGGGAATGTTGTCCTTGATCCCGCTTAAAGGAGCGAAGACGGCATTCACCGATGGGGGTAAGGTGTATGGTGTTATCACATGGTTCGAGGGGCAGGCTTGGAGGACCTTGTTGACACTTCTGCAGAAATCTGCTCAAAGAGCGAAACTGGCGGCAGCAAACCTTGCCTTGAGAACGTTCACCCGGGAGCCATTGAACATCATCACGGATAGTCAGTATGTGAGAAATTTGATCCACAGTCTACCAGGAGCTTACATCACTCCTGCGATAGACAAAAACTTGTTAAGTCTGTTCTTGACCATGCAGTTCCATTTGTGTAACTGCAAGGAAAAGCTCTATGTTGCCCACATTAGGAGTCACCAAGATCTACCCAGTCTTCTCTCAGAGGGCAACAGTAGATCAGACACGGCTGCAAGGGAAGCGCAGCAGAAGTTGGTTGCGGGAGTTTTTTCGACCCTGATCCAAAACCATGCATTCTTCCACCAGAATGCGAAGTCACTGGCAAGGCAGTTCAATCTGCTATTGTCGCAAGCTCAAGGAATAGTTCGTTCCTGCCAGCAATGTGCAGGAGTGCATGGGGGGCCATCATGGGGTGTTAACCCAAGAGGAACTGGAGCTAACCAACTGTGGCAAATGGACGTGACGCACGTTCCACAATTTGGGAGATGGCAGTACATGCACGTCTCTATTGACACTCTCGCAGTTAGTCTGGGCTATGGCTCAGAAAGGTGAATCTGCAACTCATGTAAAGCAACATCTCTTGACATGTTTTGCGGTTATGGGCAAACCAGATTGCTTGAAAACCGACAACTCGCCTGCCTATGACTCCAGACAGCTAGCCACATTCTTGGCTGTCTGGAATGTTAGGCATATTTTCAGCATACCATACAACCCCCAAGGACAAGCCATTATCAAATGGGTAAACCGGACGCTAAAGTTTTATATTGAAAAACAAGAAAGAAGGGAAGAGAACTGGCAAGAACTCAGGCACAGCAGTGTTTGCATAAGGTTTTGTTCACGTACAATCATCTTAACATCTTTGCTGACTGCACCCCGCAGGAGAAGCATTTCCGTACTCGGGAATGCCTCCTGTGCACCATGGTGCGTTATCGGGTCCCACCAGATCCTTCTTGGAAGAGTCCGGCCCCCCTGGTAACATGGGGAAGAGGGTATGCAGCGATTATGTCTCCTACAGGTGTCGTTTGGATCCCAGCTCGTTGCATAAAACCGTATCTCGAGCCCCATGGCGTGGAGGCGATCGGTCCAGGACCCCCTGCCCGAGATGGAAGGGATGAGTCTGACTGGGGGCCCCAGAAGGAGGAGGCAGTTTCGGCCAAGACCAGACCCGAAAATCACATGAGGAATGGTCAAAACCCTGTGTGATGATGCCATGTCCACCTTGGTTGAGAAACACAAGGAGCCACCATGGCCCTGAAGGGTGACTGAGAAGAACCTCGTTGCCGCCAACTAGCCTCCACCAACGGCTGGAGGGAGGAGCCACCATGGCCCTGAAGGGCGACTGAGGAGGACCTCGTCGCCACCCCCTAGCCCCCACCAACGGCTGGAGGGAGGAGCCGCCATGGGCCTGAAGGGTGACTGAGGAGGACCTCGTCGCCGCCCCCTAGCCCCCACCAATGGCTGGAGGGAGCAGCTGCCATGGCCCTGAAGGGCGACTGAGGAGGACCTCGTCGCCACCCCCTAGCTCCCACCAACGGCTGGAGGGAGGAGCCGCCATGGCCCTGAAGCGCGACTGAGGAGGACCTCATCGCCGCCTCCTAGCCCCCACCAATGGCTGGAGGGAGCAGCCGCCATGGCCCTGAAGGGCGACTGAGGAGGACCTTGTTGCCACCCCCTAGCCCCCACCAACAGCTGGAGGGAGGAGCTGCCGGGACACTGCTGCTGCATCTGCTCCAGAGACGTTGAGCCCAGGCTCCGTCATAGATGTTTATTGTTGTATTTGCTTCACACTATAAGCCGCCCTGAGTGGTGCTTGCACCAGTAGGGTGGGGTATAAATATAATAAATAAATAAACACACTGAGCCCACCCCACAGAACATGGTGGCCACAGTGCTAGCTCAAATCACTTACAATTCCCTGATGGTCATCCTGATTCTTTCCTTGCTTCTGGGGGGAGGGGTTGGGGCTTCCTCCGGGGACCTGACGCCTGGCGAGAGCTTAAACACCAGGCTCCAATATAACATTTGGGAAAGACTTGCCAGACTTGTCAACCAATCTGACTTTTGCATTAAGCAGGATGCAGACCCTGCTTCATTGATGAGCAACTGCCTTGTCCCGGTCTGCCGAGCTCCAGGAGAGCAGACCCGGGACATTGAGTGGGTGCCGAAACGTGTACTTGGACGTTACCACAGAATCACATATGCAACTTACATAAACTGGGGGACTCAGGTCACAAAAACTTTGCCCACTGATGCAGTCACTCAAAACACACCCAGAGTGGCGATCAGCCCAGACACGTCTTGTGCCAAGATGACAGGATGCTCCTCAGTTAGGGAACCTCACCACAGTTGTCTTGACCCAGGAAAAGAGACTTGGAAATGTAATCATCCGGATGTTATTGGTATAATGTATAATCATGTCATTTTGCCCACGAGGTGGTTTTTTACTTGTAACCAACGTATATAGAACTATATTCCAGCCAATGTTTCAGATTCATTTTGCTGTATTAGCCGTTTAACACTGGTTCTCCCAAAAAGGGAAATGCTTACACCACACCAAGCAACACCTCGGCCAGCGCGGATCACACGAGCATCCCAGCTCGACGAAACTTGTGATAGCATTGTAAGGCTACTTAGCAAAGCAGAGTATGTTGCCTTAGCAGTAAGTCTAGTCAGAGTACCTGGACTCGCAGCAGGTAACACTCGTAGGCTTAGGTCTCAATCACACTTCTTCTGCTATTGCTTTACTTAATCAAGAGCAGGTAGAAATTAGGCATGCAGTATTGGATAATCAAGCAGCTATTGATTATTTGCTTCTTCTCCATCACTTAGGATGTGAGACAATTCACAACATGTGTTGCTTCAATCTCACAGATAATTCCCGCAGAATCCAAAGTCAAATCACTGACTTGGGAAAAATAGTCTCACACATTCAGAAGGATACCAGATGGGGTTGGTGGAATGAGCTCTGGTCCTGGATGCCATGGAACTGGTTACAAATAATGCTTAAGGTCACCGCTGGCATTGTGGTAGTGGGAGTCATGCTATGCTGCTTTGCGCAATGCATCCCCTCACTCCTGTCCATATGCCACCCAGGATGGAGACATCAAGAAACAGCTTATGCCCTATGTCTGTCAAGTCCTTAGCCAAGTAGCTTTAGAAAACAAAGAAAAAGGGAATGTGGTTTGCCCAGGTCACTAAATTGGACAGCAACCTTTCCCGACGGGTTCATTCGGCAAGAACACTGCCTTGAAGACCAACCGGACTTTACCGGAAAGGAAATTGGGTATGGGCTTATAGTAGTAGGGAGCATTAGCAACTCCATGTTTTCCTTGGCTGGGGGCTTTAACAGCACTAGGACAAATGTCAGGAGGTTAGAGACCCAAGGTTTCATAAACAGCATACGGTGTCTGGCTCACGTCCATGTGTAGGGATGAGCAGACACCAACCGCAGCTAAACCAAATAGCTATGCATAGGTACATGAAGTCTTCCAGGACCTTGATAAGGCAGGAACAATAAGTCTCGCCACAATCCGCTGATTAGTATGCTTATGGCCAACCTGGGCACGCAGGCTGGCAAGTGTTACCCAGCCAGCCGAGTGCCACGTAGCAGCTTTCTGTCACGGGGGTCGCATGAGGGGTATACGTGATTGCTCCCGATTGTAGTCAATAAATACAGACCACCCCGGGGCGTCGCGGCTGGCCTTTTCCATCATACTTCAGTCTCATGTGCCTTCCTTGAGTTCAGCACCACGACTCCCGTGGACCATTACAACAGAAGATCTTTCTCTATAGTATAAAAACAACAAGCTAAAACCAAACCCTTTGAAAAACACAGGCCTATATTTTCTGTAGTCTCCAGAGAAGAAGCTCCAAGTTAGGAGGGAAGGGAAGATTATGGAAAGCTGCCCTACCCCAAAGTATCTAGGCATTAGTCTGGATCAAACCCTGACATACAAAAACCATTGTCTAAACACCAAGCAGAAAGTGTTTGCCAGAAATAACATTCTTAGAAAACTGGCTTGTTCAGACTGGGGTCCACATCCACAAACAACTCCCTAGCTGATGGCTAAAACTGAGAAAAGGTTTTCTCTACACTTTTCAAATGGAAGAGAGCTCTATGCAAGAGCAAAAACAATACATGTTACCAAATGGAGAATTGCCTAAGAGCATCACCCAAGACAAGATTTTGGCTGGATCATCTGAAAATCACTTAATAGACTTTGAAGAGAAGTAGGAAGATCAAAGAATAATCAAGTAAAATGGAGCTACTGTACTTGGACATAGGACAAATTTTCTATGGATGTGGAGAAATTCAATCAATGCAACATTTGTGTGCATGCAATTTACACCGCACCTCATGTATAAAAGAAGGTTTAGAAAATGGTCAAGATAACACCATTGAAGTAGCCCAATTCTTGTAAAAAAATTCCAACTATGCAATGCTCTGATATGAATAAAACAAGCACACAAGTGCTGATAGCAAACTTGAGGGTTATGCTCTGTTTCAGCAGCAGTGGGAAAAATGGGAGCAAAATGAGCAGCAACTCTCAAAATACGCTAGCTACCAAGACCAAGTTAAGATGCTGAGCTTGAGAACTGGAAGGTTGGGGTGCTGCACGAGGATCTTGCAAAATGAACAGCAACTCCCAAAATGCACTAGCTACCAAGGCCAAGATGCTGAGCTTGAGGACTGGAAGGTGGGGGTGCTGCACGAGGATCTTGGGGGCGTAAAAGGAGCCTTATTTGGGCATCCCCATAGTGGAGGTCCTCGGGCAAAAATTCTTTTCAGCTGAGTTTTTTAGCCCCAAGAAAGAGCCCCAAAAAAGGGACATGGCTTATACTCGGGTCAGTGACCAGGCCGGAATGAGACGCACCGACAATTTAAATAATTTTACCATATTTTCACGTATTTTGATTATTGAAACTCAGTAGCAGCTGCTGCATTTCCCACCCTTGACTTATACTTGGGTCAATCTATTTTCCTGGGTTTTCAGGTCAAAATTAGGTACCTCAGCTTATAGTCCGGGCGGTTTATACTCGTGTATATACGGTATGTTTTCTGTTTCTCATAAGTAGTATGTCTTATTTTGAGAATGTTATGAGCTGAGGGTGACCTCTAAAGTACGTATTTACATATCATAAAGCAAGGATTGTCCCACCGGATATTATTATACTACAATTCCTATCATCACACACCATGGCTGTGGCAGATGTAAAATGGAGTAGGCAGCTATAGTCTTTTTTGAAATTACAGTTCCCATGCAACATCTGGAAGATGTGTTTTTGGCAGAATGAGCCTCAGCCAGCAGATTTTCATGATACAAAAGTGCATCTAATGTTTAGGTATTTAATTTGAGATTTTTCTGTTTTGATTGCCTGGGAGTTGCGGGAGAACATTGAATGGAATTTCCTGCCTTCTATGCCAAAATAATTTGCCAGTCATTTGGATTCTGTGTGTCTTGACTTGGGTGGAAAGTGGCATTGGTTCCTATTCCATGTTAAGCAGTAAAATGGAAACTCTATATGTACATGGGCACACAAGGTTGGAAAAAATACTTTTTTGATAGCAACTATCCCACTCCTGCTAGCATAACCTTTGTCCATTCTGTCTAGGGGATTCTGGATGCTGCAGTTTGAAAATGTGTTTTCCAAGCTTTGTATGTGTGTGGAAAATAGATGGGGGAAAAGTAGAAGCAGCGACAGACTTTATATTCTTAGGATCCAAGATCACTGCAGATGGGGATTGCAGCCATGAAATAAAAAGGTGACTGATTCTTGGGAGACAAGCTATGAGAAATTTGGGCAACATAGTGAAAAGTAGAGACATCACTTTGCAAACAAAAGATCGCATAGTCAAAGCAATGGTATTTCCGGTAGTAATGTATGTTTGTGAGAGCTGGACCATAAGGAAAGCTGAGTGCAGAAGAATAGACACCTTTGAGATGTGGTGTTGGAGGGGAATTTTGAGAGTACCCTGGACAGCAAAGAGAACAAATAGGTCGATCTTAAAAGAAACCAACCCCGACTGCTCCTTGGAAGGTCAAATGTTGAAGATGAAGTTAAAGTACTTTGGACATCAAATGAGAAGAGAGGATTCGCTTGACAAAGCCTTGATGCTGGGAAAGGTGCAGGGCAAAAGAAGAAGGGGGTGGCAGAGAATGAGATGGTTAGATGGCATTGTTGATGCAATGGGCACAGAGCTGGGCGGGCTAAGGAGGATGGTGGAGGATAGGGGTGCCTGACGTGCGGTGGTCCATGGGGTTGCGAAAGGTCGGAATCGACTGAGTGACTGAACAACAACAAACAGACAGACAAATAAACAAACAAGCAAGCGTGCAAGCACGCGCGCACACACACAGAGCAAAAAAATCTAATTTTTGTAACGGAGTCACCTTGGCGAGGGGCAGTGTCAGAAATACGATTAAATAAATAAATAAATAAACCTATCTATTTCCCCAGAGATTATAGAATAGATTTTAAGTTTATTATTGAAAATCTTACAAATGATTATAATTTTCAATCATGCTGTTCCTATACTTTCACCACACCATTTTATCTATTTTTCCTCCATTCTTTCAATTACAAAAGAAGAGGTATGTATGTTGAAGCATGATGAATAACAAGTAACAAGTACAAATATGGATGACGGAACATAAACTACCTATAAACAAAATCAAATCTCACTCCCCTGGTACATTTCAAACAACTTTTTATCATAAACTAGCATAGTTTGCCTGGCGTTGCCGGGCTGTTATAAACTGTGATCAGCTTTTTTGGGTTTTTTTTGTGTGGATTAAAAAAAGAACAAAGGATGATATAATTGTTTCAAATTGTTTTATTTAACCAAATAATGTTTTAGTTTGTGGGGTTTTTTTGTTAATAGTTGTACCGTAGGTAATATTTTTTAAACTGTGAAAGTACATTTTTTTACATTCAATGTTTTTAAACTGTGTTTAGATGTTTTGGGTTTTATTTGAGTTAAAACTCTACACAGGATGTTATAAATCTTTTTATTTTTTTATTTAACATGTTTATTATTTGTGTAAACTTTTGATTTATTGTTATGTTTTTGACTTGTTTTTACTCTTGTGGCCTCTAGGTGGGGCTGTTGTGTTTTTGAGTTGTTTTTACTATTCTGCCATGCAGGTGGGGCTGTTAGTGGTTTTGGTTTCATTTCACGTGTTTTTTCTCTTCTGGCCTCTAGGTGGGGCTTCTTCCGGTAAGTAGTCTTTTTTTCTTCATTTCTGTTCCGGTCGTCGTGGAGGGAGGACGTGCTGGTGAGTTCTCTGGTTTTCTTTCTTCTGGGGTTTTCCTTTGCTTTGTTTTTGTGATGGCGGGCTGGGAGGTGTTTCTGTTTGTTCTTTTTTGTTTTGGTTGAGTTTTAGGTTTGTTTAATTGGTTTGGTTATTTCTGGTTTTGTTTAATTTTTCTTATTTCGTTGTTTATTTGTGTAATTTGTGGTAGTTGTTTTGTTAGAGTTATGTATTTTTGTGTTGTAGTTAGGTGTTTTGTATGTGCTTTTGTGGTATTGTGGATGTTTTTGTTTGTGTATTTTGTGGTTTACTTTTGTGTTTATTAATGGTTTTTTTAATTATTGATTTATTTTTGTTTTTTTTATTTTTTATTAATTTTGGTGTTTGTTTTTGGTGTTTACTTTAGCGTGAAGAACAAGCTGCCTGTCGGTTCCTCTTTTCCCCATTGCTGCTTCGAATTTTGGTTTCGATGCAGCAATGGGGGAAAGGAGGAGGAGGCAGTCAGCCTGTTCTTCTCCCGGGAAGGTTCGTTAGGTAGGTAGGGGGAGAAGGAGGAGGCAGAGAAGAGCTATCTCTGCATAACGATGGTTCTCTCCTCTCTGTTTCCTTTTTCTCCTGGCTTACCTAACCGGAGATCGGCAGGCAGCGATCCGTAAGGGGTGGTGCTCTTCCTTGCAGTTAGCTGGCTGCTGCTTTTCCATTCGGAAGTACAAAGGCAGCAGCCAGTCATTCACCAGGAAGTGTGCTTCCCCTGACAAACTGCTGCCTGTTTTGGGGGGTTTTTCCACCCCGGCTCAACTTTCCTTGAGGCCGGTGGTGGTCTCACCGTGTCTTTGGCGGGGTAGCGTGGAGGAGAGGGAGTCCCTCTTCTCCCCCTTGCTCCGGGAAAGAAGGCTGTCAGGTGTATTGCCATGGTTTTTTGTGAGTGTTTGTTTTGTTAGTCTGTGAGGTGCTGCATCTGCCTGCTGTGGACTTGCGCCAGCTTTCTCAGCGTCTTGCGCAATCACGGCATGCAGGACACTGAGGCTTGTAGTTTTGTGTTTGTGGTTTCCGTTCTTGCAGCGCTTTTTTTCTGTGCCACGTTTCCCAATGTTCTTTTTGCTTGCGCCTCTCAGTCTGATTGGCTGTGGCACAGCACGGCACAGAGAACATTGGGAAGTGAAGTTATTTTCCTTTTTTTTGCGTTCATAGGGCTCTTGCCCCACTGGTGCGTTACTCAACCCTGCAGTAACCTCCGTACCAGGTTCGGGCGAGTGCAGGAGGCTCAGTACGGGATAGGATGGATGGGTGCAGAAACGTATAGCAAGTTCCATCAGTTAACCCTTGGATTTATAGGTATAGATAAGATAAATGTAACAAGTGGGTTTATAGATAAATTGTTCCTGGCACACCTTTGTTGATGCAGGAAAGGAGACTCATTTTGTTTCATCTCTTCCCGGGCTGTTTTTGTAGGTTAACTTTTAGTAATGCATTCATGCAAAAGACCCTGATTTTTGTAAACTAGTACTATATGAAACCTCCAGAAAATCTTTACCCAGATCTAGAAAATAATAATAAAAATTGCTGAAAGCTGACTGATGCAGAACAAGTAGATTCCTATTAAAAAGCAAGCAAACAGACAAAAAGACCCCATATATTCTATCAGTAAGGCACTCCATTACCGACCCACCCCACTCACAGACATAAAGAGACAGACACAGTTGTTGGAATTTCAATGAGGGCCATAATTTTATTAACCATTTAACTTGTTCAACTGTCCCTGGGTTTTCTTTAGTGAGGCCTCTCTTTTCATTTAGTGGCTAAAGTATTTGAGCTTCACCTTCAATATCTGTCCTTCTAAGGAGCAGTCAGGGTTGATTTCCTTTAGCATCAACTGATTTGACCTCCTTGCAAGTTGAGGTGACTCTCAAGAGTCTCCTCCAGCACCATAGTTCAAAGGCACCTATTCTTCTGCGCTCTCACAGCCATACATTACTACTAGGAAGACCATTACTTTAACTATGTGGACTATTGTAGGCAGGGTGATGTCTCTACTTTTCATTATGCTGCCTAGGTTTGTCATAGCTTGCCTCCCAAGAAGAAAGCGTCTTTTTATTTCATGGCTGCAGTCACTGTCTGCAGTGATCTTGGATACCAAGAAAGTTAACTCTGACACTGCTTCAATTTGTTCCCCTTCTATTTTGCTAGGAACAGTGAGAAGTTGGCCATCAAAAGAAAGCTCTTGTAGATCTTCTCTGTATATCAGAAACTGAATATGGCATGTAAGGTTGTGATTACATAACTAAAAAACACCAATTTTGAAACCTGTATTTTTTCAAATTGATTTATGATTACATGGAATATGAATCGTTGTTTGCATCCATTGATGAAATTTTGTAAATCACTTTATTTTGGTAGCTGTAGACTCTTCACACATGCCCCCAGTTGATGAAACACAAAGTTATTCTTTGGTAAACAAAATTTAAATATACTAAGGAGAAATATAAACCAATTCATCTGGCAGCACGCACATACACATTCAGGACAATTTAATGCAACATAAATATTGGTTTAAAATAAATAATCCCTCAAGACCATATAATGTGTGATCAGGTTACATTGTTTAATAAAGTACATTTTAATCAATATCACCAATGTCAACTCTGAGGCAAATGTGTTAATTTTTAAGTCTATAACCACGCCCTAAATAGTTACAAAGTAGGTGCCAGGATCTCCCTCTAAAACTATGCAGCTGTGCCTTGGATCAGGACCAGAACATGAAGGCAGGGAAGGTTTCATTCTCTACATTTTATATTACTTTTTCTGGGAGTTGTATCAGTCTTTTGCAGTGAAAACAACAAAGAGTCTTGTGATACCTTAAAAACCCACAGATATTATCTTGCACAGGTTTTCATGGACTACAGCCCACTTTATCAGATGCATCTGATATCTACTGTACATAGGATACAGTATATGAAAGCTTACACCACATTAAAGCTTGCTAAAATTTTAAGGTGCCACAAGATAAAATTGTTTTATTGTACTGTTGTTACTGGTGTACAGCTATAATAGCTGAAATCCAGTAGTACGTTGCAACTAACATAACTTCATTTAGTCAGTGGAGATGTGTTGTCAGCAACTCTGTAAATTCCCTTGATTCAATGGGCCTACTTATTTATTCTAAATAAAAACAAGGCTTTTGTTGTTCAGTCGCACAGTTCAGTCTGACCCTTTGCGATCCCATGGACCATAGTACGCCAGACACCCCTAAAAACCTTCAAATCATTCAGCATTAGCTGTCTTCTCTATACAATACATTTATGGAAACATATCCTTCCATCCTTAAAAATGAAGGGAAAAAACTTCTCCAGGGGCTGACTCAGTGTTGAGTTTCACTCCTTTTCTATGCCCCACCTGTGGACTGTAATGAGCAGCATTGTTGATGGGAATGGATTAGCTCTTTCCTGCATACAAATAAAGCATATTGTATGTTCTGATCTGCAAAGCAGAACCTAAATCTCACTTGAGCAGAGTGCTAAAGTTTCCAAGGGATTAACCTTAAAGATGCAAAACGAAAATCTGGGCATCATCCCAGTCACTGCCAATTCTATAGATTTTGGAGTAGTAATTCCTGGGTTTAAGAGTGAAAAGGGGACAGCTAATGAGGCTCATGAGATCTGTTAATACTTAACCTAGTGCAACACCTACTGGCCCTGCCAATAAATCAAAAAAGACTGGGGTCACAGCTTTGCTCTTGTTACCACACAATTCTCTCTATCGGGATTGGCTGTCAGACGCCCGCTGAGCCTTTCTTGACCCACTGTTTTATCTTTGGCTTTGGTTCTTTTCTTCCCGAAAAGCTTCCCTCTGAGGCCTGGCAAAGATTAGCGCTGCCACAACCAAGCAGTTTTGGACAAGGCATTTGTGAAAAGCCTGGATAAAAATGGCCAGCTGTGCTGACTTGGGCAGATCATGAGCTAAACTCTTGAAAGGTACAGGGAGGGTACAAATTCTAGTTGGCAGCTAGCCAGGAACAGGAAAACAGAGAAGCAGAGGCAACTTGACATGATGATTTCTGAATGCCACTCTAGGAAACCTGTCTTAACAAACACAAGAATGTAAGAAAAGTCCTGAAGGATCAGGCTGAAGTCCTATTCGGTCCAGGATCATGTTTTTCACAGTGGCCAAACTAATATCCATGTGAGACATACCACCAAAAGATAAGACCAATAGCACCCCACCCCCACCCCTGTTCTTTAAAAATTCAGAGCAGATCTTGGAAACTTTTTGATTTATACCTTCAAATGTGTTTCTGGTTTGCAATGGTATTTATCCATTTCAGAATTTAGCTGAAGCAGGAGAGGAAGTTCAAAGCAGTGCTCAACTCAAATTGGAGCTCTCTAAAGTGCTGAGTCATGTTTGGCAGGCATAAAACCCAGAGTATCAGCTTGTGTTTCAGAGGATTGAGAGGATGTGACAAATGGGCAACTATACCCAGCTAATGGATTCTTGGAAAGGCAGGGATTGAGCTTCCAGCCCAGGTGAAGAAGTGTTACCAGAAAAATGGCTACTGGATACAGTTACAACTTCGGTTCGAGTCACTGGTGGAGCCCTTCTCCCAAGAACGAGGAAGCGTTTAATATAGGCAAAAATTAAAATTGGTTTATTGAAAAGGGGTTTAAGCGTCACTGGCCTGGTGCCGGGAAAAGCCCTAGTCTCAACCTTTTTGCCTATTAAAGTCCCTTAAGTGAGCAGCTCTTTTTGGTTCCGATGTCTTGCGTGCAAATGTGCTGAGAGCGCTGGTGACATTTCCTATCAGGAGATTTTTATACCCTCCACCCAAGGGACCTCAACTAGTTCTACTGCTAGCTAACAAGTTTACAAAACAAGAGATTTACAATGGTGAACAAAAACCCGGCACCAGACTCTTTTGTTACATTAAAAGGTCAATCATACAGAGACAAAACAGGTCAATTACATAGAACAAAAGGTGATGGGTAGAGCAATTGCCCTGGAAATGACAGAGTTCATAGTTTAGCAAATGCAGGTTGTGACATCATTCAGGTGACATCCAATGGGCGCCAGGATTGTAATTTGGCACAAATCAGAAATCCAGATTTTGAATCCAGGTTGAGAATTGACCAATAACGAAGATGGGCATCCTTCAGACTCCCCTGAGGAGGACCATTGCTTTGAGGCTCTTGGCAAATTCCATTCCCACCCAGCAATTACTTCATCCTGTCTCATCCCAAGCACTATCTAGGATAATCACAAAAGAAATTTCAGTATCAATGGATATGCAGACTTCCCCCATGTCCCAATTCCGATTGACCTCTGGACTGCCTTTCTCCATTATATCAAAGTATGCAGGTGATAGTAAGCACAATAAGTGACAGGAAAACAGGAGATTGAGATGGAATTTCTGAACTTCCAAGGGTGAGAGGTAACAATAGGTAGGGCAATTGAGGCTTTTCCTGTGTAACTGGAGGGCTTTGGGTGTTAATTTTGACTCCTGCTTTGAGACATAGAAGAGAGAATGTTAGATATCAAATTTATATTATTTAATAAGGCCCTGGCCCCTTTAATCAAATTCCGCATTTTTATTTACACCAAATAATCATTTCTTTTCTGCATCCTGAAGCAAGCACTGCTTTACTTTGACAGCCTTGTGATAATTGTGAGGTTCCTGACCATATACAGAGTTCTATTCATGAAAGTAGGGGTTATGTATGGGCACGGTTAACTGGCAGATTTCCTTTATAGCTTGAGGAAATTGACATATCTAAAAGATGACTGAGAAGACCAGTGAAGCAGGGGAGGCTTGCAGTTATGCCCACAAGTATGTGAATGGAGGTGTGTTAGAGTAATGCTTGGTGCAAGACAGAAACCTAGAAATGGGTGGCAACTAAAACATAATAAATCTTGAAGGAATAAAAAGAGTAAGCATGGAAAATAAAGAGGAATAAAATTCGGGTGGTGTGTCCCTGAAAATGGAGGTAACAGTCCTTCCCTCTCTCTTCCGTGACATGGCGACAAAAGGGAGCCATGCTCACGTCAAACAGCGGTGGTCTCGGTGATGATGTACCCCGCCCCTTGGGTCCGGGGAATTGAACAGGCTGCCCTCAGCGATTGCAGCATTGGAACACAGACACAGATGAAAATAATGCCACCAACTATAATTAAAGCTGTGACAAAAATATGTTTAAGATAACCGAAATCAGGCAGCCAGCTCGTAAGCCATGACCATAATGCAAGCGCGGCGCCAAAATGGCCGCCGCGCTCTTTGCGGCCCCCCCCCCACAGGACGAAGAATCCGGGTAGTTTAGGGCGTGGCCAGCTCCCTTATAAAAGGGGTGGCCACGAGGCAGCCGCGCTGCCATTTTACCTAAGCGACGGAGCGGAGAAGTTTTTCCCCTGTGTCTCCGTCGCTCTTTACCTTGCGGGAAGCCTTTTGGCGGCGAATCTTCTTTTCGGCTTCCCTCTCCTGCGGTTGAGATGCCTTCGAAGAAGAAGGCAGCTTCGAGTGCGGCTCGAGCTGTGAGGAGGCGCAACCCGGGTCGGAGGACCACAGCTGCGCCTCCCCAGCAGCCGCCTGTCCAGGCCCCTGCACGGCCCGGCGGAATGGGGTCTATCGCCCCTTGGCCGGACGCGGGGGATCGGAATGCGGGCGCGGCAGGGGCTTCGGCCCGCGGCCCGCGAGCGGTGGACACCGCTACTCTCCCTGCCCATCCTGTTGGGCCTGCCTCTATTCCTCCTGGGCCTTCTAGCCTGGGCGGGTGGTGTGGTCCCCTACCTTGGCAGGTTCCTGCACCGACCCTACCGGGCTTCGGTGTTGGGCAATGGCCCTATTCGGGTCCTGGGGTACAGGGACCTGTACCCGCGCCTGGACTCGGCGGGCCGGCCGGCCCTTGGCCCCAGATCGACGTGCAGGCCTTACTGGCCCGCCTTGCGGCCCTCGAAGCGTCTTTAGCTCGGGCCAGCCAGGCTGGGGCTCCCTTTGGCGTCCCTTTTGCGGCGCCGTCGGCGGGAGGACAACAGGCGGCAGGCAGGGTTGAGCTGCCTCAGGCGGGTGGCGTGGCTTCGGCCACTGCCCCGCAGCTCCCCAGCCAGCATACGAGTGCAGGTCAGGCCCCGATGATGAGCTCTACGTCGGTCGTGAGCTCCGACGCCCCCAGTGGGCCGGAACCCCCGGTGGGGGCGGCCCACGGGGGTGCAGCATGTGAGTATGCGGTCCAAGCCAGTACACCAACACACATTCCTTCTATGGGGGGAGCTTTTCAATGGCCTTGGCCTCGCTCGGGTGGTGCGGTGGCACAGCAGCCGGCGCTCCACTCGGCGACGGTAACTGCCACCCAGGGCACCGGGGTGGGTAGTTTTTCTCACAATGCGGGGAATGTACTGGGGGTGGCTGGGTTAGCTCAGGCCCCTTTCCCGGTGTCTGTGGTGCCTTTTTCGGCCTTACCAACTGCGGGGTACTCCTTGCCACTGGGTGACCACTTGGCACAGGCAACCAAAGAAAAGATTTGGCGGGGGGAGTATGTAGATATCTTCTCACTCCTGAACAGAGAGCCCACCAAGGAGGAAAGGGAGGGACAGGATGAGAAGGATAAGGAGCAGGCGCGTCGTCGTAAGCCGCCACGTACCTGGGCCAACTGGCTGCCGGCTT
Source organism: Bradypodion ventrale (assembly GCA_035047345.1). NCBI lineage: Eukaryota > Metazoa > Chordata > Lepidosauria > Squamata > Chamaeleonidae > Bradypodion > Bradypodion ventrale. Next base: position 37,739,350 of record JAWDJE010000008.1, read on the forward strand.
ATTTAATTTACATGGCAGTGTATCTGAGGGCGCGGCCGGAGTTGGCTATTCCGATGGTCCAATATTTGGACAACATATACAGGGCAATGGTTGATTTCCCGGGCCCTTCGTGGCTTGCTTATGACGAGGAATTCCGTATGCGGATTCCCCTCCACCCGGAGATGAGGTGGGACGAGCCGTGCCAGAGGCTTTGGCTTCTGTACATGACACCCACGCGCCCCGTGCCAGGGGACAGATACCATTGCGGACATGCGGTCCAGCGAGCTGTCCCAGCACAGGTTACCCGCCAAGCGGCGGGGCAGGGGGTTCCAGCCCGCCTGCTGTGCTGGGCTTTCTCGTCCAATGGTTCCTGCAATAAGAAGAATTGCAAATACAGGCATGAGTGTCCCACATGTTCGGGCCCCCACGCAGCCTCTGCCTGTCCCAGGCCTGGGGGGACACGGGGCAGAGGAAGGGGCGGACAGTGGGCTGGCAAGGCTGCCACAGATGGAGCTGGTTCACCGAAGGGCCCCCTCCCCAATTAAGGTGGACATGTTGGAGCGTTGGCTCACAGTGTACCCGAAGGGAGAGGATGGGGAGTATCTCCTTCAAGGCTTTAAGTACGGGTTCCGCATCCCTTTCATGGGTGATAGGTCCCCTCAGGATGCCCCCAATCTTTTGTCCCTCAAGGGGAGGGAGGAGGTGGCTGCTGCCAGTATCAGGAAGGAGTTAGATGCGGGCAGGGTCGCCGGCCCTTTCCCTTCACCCCCGTTTCCCAACCTTAAGGTGTCGCCCCTAGGCTTGGTTCCCAAAAAGTCTCAAGGCGAGTTTCGCCTTATTCATCATTTATCCTACCCAGCCGGCCGGTCGGTCAATGACGCTATCCCTGATGACCTTTGTTCAGTCAGGTATACGTCTTTTGACCACGCGCTGCGCATGGTGCGCTCGTGTGGCCCGGGTGCCCTGCTGGCCAAGTGCGACATTAAGTCGGCCTTTCGCCTCCTGCCGGTGCACCCGGGTGACTTTGAGTTGCTGGGTTTCAAATTTCGGGGCGAATATTATTTTGATAAGGCCATGCCCTTTGGCTGTTCCATATCATGCTCGGCCTTTGAGCGTTTTAGTACCTTCTTAGAGTGGGCTTTCGTCCGCAGGTCAGGGTCCCGGTCTGTAGCCCATTACCTGGATGACTTTTTATTCGGGGGTGAACGGGGCTGGGACACGTGCGCACGTCTCCTTAACACATTTCAGACGCTAATGGAGGAACTCGGTGTCCCTTTAGCGCCCGAAAAGACCGAGGGCCCATCTACCAAGTTAGTATTCCTGGGGGTGGAGATTGACACGTTAGCGCAGGCTTCTAGGTTACCGGAGGATAAGGTGTCCAGGTTAGTGGCCCTTATCTCGGAGTTGATGGCCAAGCGCAAGGCATCACTGAGGGAACTGCAGGTGCTACATGGTCACCTGAATTTCGCTTGCAGGGTGGTCGCTCCGGGCAGGGCTTTTGCTCGACGCTTATGCGACGCCATGGCAGGGTTATCCAGGCCTCACCACAGAGTTAGACTTACCCGGGGTATCAGGGCAGACATGTTTGTCTGGTTACAGTTCCTGAGGGAGTTCAATGGGGTCTCATTTTGGAGGTCTGACCTCCTGGCATCCCCCAATTTTCAGATCCAGTCTGATGCCTCAGGATCCCTGGGTTATGGGATGTACTTCAATGGGAAGTGGGCCTATGGTGGGTGGCCACCGGCCTGGGCAGGCACGGATCGCCTGCGTGATCTCACATACCTTGAATTTTTTCCTATACTAGGGGCTTTGATGCTATGGGGCGAGGAATGGGCTAACTCGGTCGTGCATTTCTGGTGTGACAACGCTGCTGTTGTCCACATTGTTAATGCACAGACTTCCAAATCGCCCAGGGTTATGGACCTAGTGCGCCATTTTGTGCTGCGCTGCCTGCGCCTCAACGTTTTGTTCAGAGCCAGGCATGTCCCAGGGATTAATAATGATATTGCTGACGCTTTGTCCCGCCTGCAGATCTCCCGGTTCCGTGCCTTGGCCCCGGATGCGGAGGAATTTCCCTCGCCACTCCCGGACGAGATATGGACCATTGGCAAGGAGAGGTGAACCGGGCGATTGGCCTGTCACTAGCGCCACGCACACGTAAGGTGTATCAACAAGCATTTAATTCTTTCAGGGCATTTGCTGCTCAATTTCACCTGCCAGAGACCTGGCCTATCCCGGTTGACCATGTTCTGTGGTTCATGGTCCACCTGCATGCTCTCGGCCTCGCACCTCGCACCATAGCATCCAAGCTCTCGGCGCTGGCTTTTATGGCCAAAGTAGGGGGTCATGTGGACAGCACCTCTGACTTCCGTGTGAGACATGTTTTGGAGGGGTGGGTGCGCGAGCGCGGGCGTTGCCCGGACGATCGGCACCCTATTTCCCCAGGGGTTCTTACCCAGTTGGCTGGCCAAGCCTCTGTTTTGATCATTATGAGGCAGCCCTTTTTCATGCAGCCACAACGGTGGCATTTTTTGGAGCGCTCCGCATCAGCGAACTTGTGATGCTGTCTAAGGCGGATGCAAGTTGTAGGGCACTGGAACTCGGAGATGTATATGTTGCCAAAGACTGGGCCCAGTTGAGGATACGTTCCTCCAAGTCAGATCAGCATGGCGTAGGCAGTGGTGTAAGACTGCTACGGTGTTCTTTGGCAGACATCTGTCCGGTTGGTGCCCTACAGGAGTTCCTGGCACTGCGTGGCATGCACCATGGCCCGTTTTTCTGTCACCAAGATGGGTCTCCCCTTACTAAATTTCAGTTTTGGAAGGTGACAGGCAGAGCCCTCGCCAGGGTGGGCCTACCTGGTGCCCGTTATGGCACACATTCATTTCGTATTGGGGCAGCCTCTACAGCAGCTGCTTTTGGGTACTCTGGGGCTGACATACGCAGCATGGGGAGGTGGGGCTCGCAATGTTTTCAGTTTTATGTGCGCCCACTTCCACCGTGAGTACCAGTCCTATCACCTTACCTTCCTTTTTTCTTAATTTTTCTTACAGACCCTGGGTGTCGTGTTACACCGGTGACAGTATGGCTGGTGGGCCACAGCTATGTGCACAGGGCAGCGCGTTACGCTGCGGCGACAGAGTGGGGACCCCGACTGGGACTGGGTGAACACGCCAGTCTCACATGGCATGGTAAGCCTGGGATGTTGTGGCGGGAGCTGCTGCCTTTCCTGTTTTCCAGCAGGAGTGCTGACCCGCCTGACATTCTCATCATACACCTTGGGGGCAATGATTTGGGTCAGGTCACCGGCTTATCGCTCAAGCATGCGATTTGCGGGGACCTTGCTTACTTGCACTACGTCTGGCCTGCCACAACCCTGGTTTGGTCGGACATGATCCCGCGCCATTCTTATAGAGGGGGCATTGACCTCCTGGCCCTTGACCGCGCTAGGCGCGCGGTCAACGGGGCGGTGGCGCGGTTCCTTGCCAACAAGGCTTGGGGACGGGTCAGTCGTCACCCCGCTATTAGCCTACGAAATTACGACTTGTATGCAGGTGATGGGGTCCATCTGTCACGAGGAGGTATGGACCTCCTGTTGGGTGATTGGCGAGCAGGCCTGTTGACCGAGCTGACGGTCTGGGGGGGGCGTCAGGCCTTCTTTGAAGCCCCTCCGTGTGGCGGGTAGCACTGGTAAGGTAAACAGTATGACCCACAGGTATCCGGCAGGTTCGCAATTGACTGGACAACACTAGACAGGAACAAATTAGTTAAACGTTGTCCGGTCAACGACGAACCAGGCGACGGGGTGATGGCGATAGCTAGCCAGCATGCATCACCCCGTGATTTTACGGATACGAGTCAGAGGGTGGGGTCATGAGTTAGATATTGACTACGGTCAACAATTTGTTTGTTGTCAACAAACAAATTGATACAAATTGATACATTGTAACCAATTGCCGTTGGCAATTTTGGGGTGGTACCTTACCAGTGTTACTTCGGCCTGCTTGCCTTAAGAATTATGATTGGTCATTTTACCAATACAAATTTATAATTCGGATTAGGGCATTGAATCAATAAATGTGGCCCTATGCTGTTATCCACTTTCAATGTTGTCTGAGTCCGTTATTGGGGGGGTGCGCCTGCAAAGAAAATCCTTTATCCTCCTTAATTTCTGAAGTTAAATTTGTGAGACCATGGATTGAATTCTCAACCTGCTGGTAATTATCCTGCAGGTCCAGGCAGCACATACCATTAAAATCAGAACACTTCTTATTATGGAGGAGCAGCAGATAATCAATGGTCATACGGTTCTGGAGTGTGGCATCCCTGATTCCAGCAAGCTCTTGATTGATTAAATGCAGGGCATGACTGGTGAAATTCAAACCTTTTACCACAGAGCAAGCCAATTTACTTAGCTGCCTGGCATTTGAGACTGCTAGCCCTGAGACACCCACAAGTGACACTGCCAGTGCGATGTATTCCGCTTCAGACAGCAGGCTGACTGAGGAATCGCAGGTTGAAGCTAGTCCATGGGTTTCCGTGTCTCGCTTAGACTTTTGTTCTAGAGAGAGCACTTCCCTTGAAGGGAGGAGGACACTTAGTCTGGCAAGGGAGCATGGACCTCCATTGGCAGATGCAGGAACATAGGTGAATGTTTGTAGTCCACAAACAATGAACCATCCAGGAGGCAATTTGATAAAGTTTGGGTGGAAGGGAACCTTTTCTATTTTGTCACATTGAAGTGATAGGTCAGAGGGGGTCACGTTGTAACATTCTGAGGTACATCCCTCCCAGACCACGCAACGTGGGGACCTGGTTACTGTCCCTACACGGAAACGTAGCATTGAATTATCCCGGGTGTTCACAACCTGCCCTAAGGTGAACAAGTTTCCATAGTTGCATGGAATCAAATGTCTGATTGGGTGCAAGCTCAACTCTGGGCGAGTAATGTGTTCTAAAACAGTAATGTCTGAGGTAACTGCAATTAAACATGAGGCAACCACTTGTCCTACTGAGTTGCCTGTTTTTAAACAGATGTTGGAGACATTTGCGACATTCCTCCCCAGATATTCCCAGATGTTATCATGAACATCTATCTTTCTGAGTATTGGGTGCACCGCAGAAACCCAGGGAGGGGAATCGCAAAGTGTCCAAAGCGTAATAACACATCCTATAAACTTAAACATTTCTAAAATATGCAAATAATAAACCCTTATGACACTTAAAGAAATCAATTATACTTTTAAGAAAACCTAAATAACTATACTGTGCACAGTGACTACAACATAGACTAAATAAGCTATTTACGCATAAGAAAATATTGGAGAGGCTACTTATTGACCCGATGCACAGGCAAACCCTTGTGCGCCGAGACGTCAGGTTGTTTTCGAAACAGCAGCTTCAGCCCGTCTAGGCCTTCCACAGACCAGTGGCTCTTTTCTCTCCTTCTCTCACGCTGCCGGTTTCTCTTGAAGTCCTCCAGTACTGGGGTCGGCTTCTGTACTGGGACGTTGGCTTCTGGCGCTGGGGCGGGTGCTTTTCTTACTCGTGTGTAATAAATCCAAGCGGCAACACCCTCAACCTTTAAACAGGATGGTGATGTCATCAAGACTTGGTAGGGTCCCCTCCAGCGGGTTTCAGTGAGACCAGGGTTGTATGCCTTAACAAACACCCAGTCCCCTGGGTTGAATTTATGCAATGGGTCTCGGATTGCGTGGACCTGCTTGTTTAGGAGAGACTGCAAATTTGTCTGGAGGAGATTAGACATGCTTTCCAAATACCTCTGCAACTGTGTTCCTGGCACCTGATTAATCTTCTCCCTCCCCCCTGGGAGGTCACCTATTGGATATGGACGACCATACACGGCTTCAAATGGGGAGATTGCAAGTTTACCACGGGGCAGGATTCGAATTCGCAGTAAGGCTTGGGGAAGCAAATCCACCCAACCCAGACCTGTCTCCTGAGCTAACTTGCGAAGGTGATTTTTAATAGACTGATTTGCCCTCTCGACTTGTCCCGAACTCTCGGGGTGCCAGGCGGCATGAAGGGACCAGGGGATATCTAAGGCTTGTGCCACCTTTTGTGTGATTTCTGCCACGAAGTGCATCCCATTGTCAGAGGTCACCCCTTGCCATGGAACCCCAAACCTTGGAATAATTTCATTAATTAATTTGCGAACTACTTCCCTGGCTTGATTAGTTTTACATGGAAATGCCTCGACCCAGCCGGTTAAGGAGTCTGTAAACACAAGGCAATGCTTATAGCCTCTATGAGGGTTCATTTCAGAAAAATCCACTTGCCATTTTGCCCCAGGAACAGAGCCGGTAGGCTGACTTCCCCAGGGGCCCTTCCGAACCCCAGTATTCGGGTTATTTTGAACACAAGTCAAGCACATTTGGCATACTTCCCTGGTAATGTGGACTATGTCCTTCATGACAGCCCATGACTGTAAGCATTTCATTAAGACCTGTGGGCTTGCGTGGGTGCGTCTGTGTGCCTCCCTAACAATGTCTGTGCCCAGGGACCTTGGCATGAGAATTTTACCATCATTAAAAACTATCCATCCATGCTCAGTTATAGTCCCTCCTTTCTCAAGACCATACTCCTTCTCGCTGTCAGTGTAAGGTGGGTTTTCCGGCAATTTGATTGCAGGTGCGGGAATTGGGGTGATATTGACTAGCTGTTTGTCAATTTCACGAGAGGCAGCAGCTCTGGCCGCTTCGTCTGCTAGACGATTACCCTCTTGTTGTTCCAAATCAGAGGCTTTGCCATGGCCTCGAATATGAATTACGGCAACTTCAGATGGGCAATGGACGGATTCCAACAGGCGCATCACATGATCACCATTTTTGATAGGCTCACCATCCGCTGTTTTAAAGTCCCGGTTTCTCCACATGACCCCATATATGTGCAACACACAGAATGCATACCGTGAGTCTGTGAAAATGTTAACCCTTTTATTGTAGGCTATTTGCAAGGCTCTCATGAGTGCTATTAATTCAGCAACTTGGGCAGAGGTGCCCGCAGGGAGCGGGTCAGCCTCGACAATTCCAGTTATGGTGACCACAGCATACCCAGCCCTTCGAATCCCCTGGGCTACAGAACTGCTACCGTCCACATAAAATTCCAAATCAGGATCAGGCAGGGGGGTGTCTTTTAAGTCTATGCGGCTAGAATATTCTGAATCAATGGTTTCAACACAGTCATGAACCATATTGGATTCGCCAATTTCTGGGAGCAGGGTGGCGGGGTTAAGAGCAGAGCACACTGCGAGTCTGCGGCCGGGTTTATCAAGCAACGCTGCCTGGTACTGTGCAATTCGGGTATTCGAGAGCCAGTGACTGCCCTTCTGTTCCAATACTGTGGTTACGGCGTGTGGAACGAAGATGGTCAGTTCTCCCCCCAAAGTGAACTTCTCTGCGTCCTCACAAAGGATGACCGTGGCTGCCACGTTTTTTAGGCACGTCGGCCAGCCACGCGCTACCGGGTCCAGTTGCTTAGATAGGTAGGCTACTGGCCTGCGCCAGGAACCAAACCACTGTGTTAGAACCCCCAGCGCTAACCCCTTAGACTCATGGACAAAAAGTTCAAAAGTTTTATCAGGGTTAGGCAGGCCCAGTGCGGGAGTTTCGAGAAGCTCTTTCTTTAAGGTTTGAAAGGCTCGCCGCATTTCTGGTGTTGCCTCAACCCGCTCCCCTGCCTGTTTTAAACCCTCAAATAAGGGTCGAGCAATTTGGGCAAAGTTGGGAAGCCAAACTCTGCAATAGCCGCACATACCCAAAAAACTTCTCCACTGTTTCTTAGTCTCGGGTAGGGGTACCTGGCAAATCGCCTCTTTCCGCTCTGGACTGATTTTGCGTTGTCCCTGGGATATCAGAAATCCCAAGTACAAGACTTCCTCTCTGGCAATTTGGAGTTTTTCTTTGCTTACTTTGTAGCCTTCATCGCCCAGAAAATTCAGGAGGTGGATTGTGGCCTTTTTGCAATTGTCTATGCCCTCACTTGATACCAACAAATCATCAACATATTGGACTACATTGGCAGGCACAGGGCTTTGCCACCCTCGAAGCAGACGACTGAGGGCTTCCCCAAATAGAGTGGGGGATAACTTAAAACCCTGGGGAAGGACTCCCCATGAGTAATGGTTGGCGGGGACTAAGACCTCCCCAGGAGGGGGGTCCCATGTGAAGGCAAACATTTCTTGGCACTCAGGAGCTAGGGGTATCGAGAAAAAGGCATCTTTGAGATCTATCACGGTATAGCGATCATGGTGTGCAGGTATTAATGTGACCAAATTGTAGGGGTTCGGAACTATGGGAGAGACATCCTGAACAGCTTCGTTTAAAGCACGGAGGTCTTGGATGAGCCTGTATTTTCCTGTGTCTCCTTTTGGGACTCCCATGATTGGTGTGTTAAATGGAGACTGGCAGGGATATATTAAACCCCTGTCCAGCAGAACTTTTAAAACTGGCTGCAATCCTCGCTTTGTCTCAATTTTTAGTGGATACTGTTTAATGAAGACTGGCCCTTGGCCAGGTTTTAACTTAACCATGGCTGGTTCTGCTGATTTTGCCCGCCCGGGTCCCTTTCCATCTGCCCATACTGAGAGTGTGACTTCTCTGGAGATTTCTTCAAGGAGGGGATCAAGTTTTAAAGTGAACACTCCTCCCAACACAAAGATTTTAGCTTCAGGGGTGGCAAAGGTTACTGTGCACCCCTGCTCAGAAAATTCAAGTTTGGCGCCTAATTTTTGAAGTAGGTCTCTGCCTAGGAGATTGGCTGGGCACTTGGGCAAATGTAAGAATGAATGGGAAATTTCCTTGCCTGCTACACTGATCTTAACAGGAGGCAAGATTGGGGCTTTCTCCAGGTGTCCAGAGGCACCAACAATTGACTTGGAGTTGCCTGTGTTTTTTGCTATTTCCTTTGGGGGCTCCTGAATTACAGAAAAAGTTGCCCCAGAATCGAGTAAAAAAGGAACTGTTTTATTTCCCACCCTTATATCCAGTACGGGGTCGCCGGGTGGAAGTCTGATTGCAGACCCCGGACCCCGTCAATCACTATAATAGCCTCGGGGGCCATCCATAAACAATGTATTGGCATCAGCTGGATCTTTATTGGGGCAGGGGCGGCGCTGGTATTGTCCATTTGAGTTTACAAACCCATGATTTTGCCCGCCCGAGTTGTCATGTCTCGGCTTTGGGTATGGGCATTGTCTAAACCAATGGCCCCCCTCCCCACAGTTGTTGCAGGAGTAAGGTGGTGCCCGGGGGTCTCTGGAAAACTGAGGGGGGGCAGATTGCACCCATCCATTTCCTTGAGTGGGCTGTGGCTGTTGGTTTTGGTTCCATCCCTGTTGGTTTTGGTTCCATCCCCCACCCTTAGGGGGCGGCTGTTGCTGGGGGAATGCTCCACAAGGGTTGCCTCGTGGTGGCTGGAACTGTGGGTTCTTGGGTCTTCCTCCCGAGTTTGGGGGGAAGCCCCACTGCACTTGTGGCTTGTTGTACTCCTGAAGGGCAGCCACTAAGACTTTTTGATCCTTTTGTCTCTCTCTTGCTTTTTCCTTTTTGTCTTCCTCTTCCCTATTATTATATACCCGGAATGCAGTGTCAATTAACTTCTGCATATCACATTCTAGGGGAGACTCTATGCTGGAAAGTTTTCTTTTTATATCCTTTGCTGAGTTGGCAACAAACAGGCTGGTCACTAGTGTTTTACAGACAGCCGATTCTGGGTCCTGACCCAAGTACTTGCGGACTGCCTCATGGAGCCTTTCTAAGAATGCTGTGGGAGTTTCTGTGGGTCCTTGGCGTACATCATACACCTTGCCCATTGCGTACTGTTGGGGGGCACCATTTCGAATCCCCTCTAGGATGCATTCACGATAGCGAGCCAGGTGGGCTTTTGAAGCCTCGTCGAACCCGACCTTTGCATCCCATTCAGGTCTCTGCAGGGGTACTACAACATCTGGGACCAGGGGGATAGCCATGTCCTGGGGGTTTTGGAGCTTCGAAACATGCTTTAGAGCTGCGTTTCGAACCATTCGGATTTCCTCTGTTGTGAAGAGGGTGTTTAAAAGTTGCTGGACATCTATCCAGTTTGGGTTGTGGGTGTTAAAAATACTCTCCACTTCCTTTGCTACTGCCAAGGGGTGTTCAAGATAGGAAGGGAAAGTCCTCTTCCAATTCAGGAGGTCAGTGGATGAGAACGGTACATATATGAATCCAGTTCTCTGCTCTCCATTGGGAGAGATCACCAGCTGTTCCCTTAGGGGAAGCATGAGCTCAGCTGAACCCCCCTCAGCCCCGGCAGCTGCCTGGGCCCGAGTAACTCTCCGTTCCTCTTCTGCCTGCTCCTGTATCTGGGGTAACCTTTTAGTGGCTTTCCCTTTCTTGGTGTGGGGTAATTTTGCGTGGGGTTCTGTCCTTCCCCTCTCTTCTCGGCACAGCGGGGTCTCCTCTTCTCTATCCTCAGAACTAACTTCGCTGCCTGAATCTTTATTTTGGGGTCTCCTAGCTTTCTTTCCCTTGCCTTTTATTTTCCCTGGCCTGCGTTCCTGGGATTCCTCCTCGGAACTTGAGGCCACATTGTCACTATCTGAGTCTGGGCGGGTCCCCTCTGGTTCAGGTCTCCACTTTACCCGTTTGGCACATTTCCTCTTGGCTCTTTTTACACTGGTTTTTCGTACCAGGGATTCAACTTGTTGTTGGAGTTTCTCCAGCTCCTTTTGACAATTTAAAAGTGCTTTCTCCTGTACCGACTCAAACTCCACGTTTGGGATGGTAGCACCAGGGTCTCTCTGGACCGCCTGCGCAAGCGGTGCAGATGGGAGCACTGGAGGAGAAGCTAGGAGCTCAGCCTGAGGGGCTATAGGAGCGGAGGGTCTAGCCACCAAAGGGGCTTGCTCATTTATCATTAAATTTATGAGGTCTTGTGCAAACGGGTTAGTCTGAGGAAGGTATAAGGGTCTTAATAACTCTTCCTCCTGCCCAGGGTCTACAACTTCTGTGTATTCTGGGGGTTTGTCCTTGCCACACGTTGCTATTTTCACTTCCTTTGCTACATACAGGTTTCCTATGCAAGGAAACCTTTCTGGGTCCTCATGTAGCTTTAAGAATAGGCCAATATAGGGCAGGTCATCTTCTCTCCCTGGGGTAGCTTTACACCACTGGAGGAGTGCCCTTAACTCAGTGATTTTTAAGCTGCCACCAGCGGGCCAGCTAGGTGCCAAAGATTTTTGGGTGGGCCAATCCTTAGAACACAGGAATTTTAGTCTACGCTTCGATAACCGGGATTTTGGACCTGTTAAGTCTTTCCAATTTCTTAGGATGTTCCATAAGGGCGTCCCCTTAAGGGTCACATCTTTTGACTTTGTAGGAACACTCAGCTGTTCACCCATGACGTACTGAGATTTTAGTTGCTTTGATCAAAGGCTTTCGGATCACGAGTTACCCCTTTTACCTACAGGGAGCGTTCACCGTTAATTACAACAATATTTGGCTCAAAGTAATCGTCTCTTCTTGCCCTAACACAATTTTTCCAACCTCAAAGTAATCGTCTCTTCTTGGATGGCTACCCAATTGCCCTGCGAGTGACTTCCAGTGCGCTACTGGCCACGACACTCAGAATTTGTGCCTCCTCAAGGGAATCAACCTTTCTTGGTAGGCAGATCAATGGGGGTTTTTCGTAGCTCCGGGTGATGAGGCCGTGCTACTAATTGCAATTTTCCAATTCAAGTCCCTAATGCAATTTGGCTAATACGGGTGATGAATCCGTGCTTAGCTGTTCAATGGTTAGCCGTCCCAGCTGATGAGTTCTGGAATGGCTAAGCAAGGTTTTGGGTGATAAGTTCCACAAAAGTCCTTAACCTAATCTAGACAGAGTTAACAAGTTCATGTACCCGGTGCGTTGCGCAATATACATTACCTGATCCTGCAGCTTTTAATTTCTTGGCGTGATCAAATTGAAGAGTTCTGGGTGGCTCCCTTTGTGATTTCGTCCTTCTTGTGAAAAAAATGGTCACTTGGCAGGCACGAAATGCCAGTCGAATCCGAGTCACGGCACCAAAACTGTTACCAGAAAAATGGCTACTGGATACAGTTACAACTTCGGTTCGAGTCACTGGTGGAGCCCTTCTCCCAAGAACGAGGAAGCGTTTAATATAGGCAAAAATTAAAATTGGTTTATTGAAAAGGGGTTTAAGCGTCACTGGCCTGGTGCCGGGAAAAGCCCTAGTCTCAACCTTTTTGCCTATTAAAGTCCCTTAAGTGAGCAGCTCTTTTTGGTTCCGATGTCTTGCGTGCAAATGTGCTGAGAGCGCTGGTGACATTTCCTATCAGGAGATTTTTATACCCTCCACCCAAGGGACCTCAACTAGTTCTACTGCTAGCTAACAAGTTTACAAAACAAGAGATTTACAATGGTGAACAAAAACCCGGCACCAGACTCTTTTGTTACATTAAAAGGTCAATCATACAGAGACAAAACAGGTCAATTACATAGAACAAAAGGTGATGGGTAGAGCAATTGCCCTGGAAATGACAGAGTTCATAGTTTAGCAAATGCAGGTTGTGACATCATTCAGGTGACATCCAATGGGCGCCAGGATTGTAATTTGGCACAAATCAGAAATCCAGATTTTGAATCCAGGTTGAGAATTGACCAATAACGAAGATGGGCATCCTTCAGACTCCCCTGAGGAGGACCATTGCTTTGAGGCTCTTGGCAAATTCCATTCCCACCCAGCAATTACTTCATCCTGTCTCATCCCAAGCACTATCTAGGATAATCACAAAAGAAATTTCAGTATCAATGGATATGCAGACTTCCCCCATGTCCCAATTCCGATTGACCTCTGGACTGCCTTTCTCCATTATATCAAAGTATGCAGGTGATAGTAAGCACAATAAGTGACAGGAAAACAGGAGATTGAGATGGAATTTCTGAACTTCCAAGGGTGAGAGGTAACAATAGGTAGGGCAATTGAGGCTTTTCCTGTGTAACTGGAGGGCTTTGGGTGTTAATTTTGACTCCTGCTTTGAGACATAGAAGAGAGAATGTTAGATATCAAATTTATATTATTTAATAAGGCCCTGGCCCCTTTAATCAAATTCCGCATTTTTATTTACACCAAATAATCATTTCTTTTCTGCATCCTGAAGCAAGCACTGCTTTACTTTGACAGCCTTGTGATAATTGTGAGGTTCCTGACCATATACAGAGTTCTATTCATGAAAGTAGGGGTTATGTATGGGCACGGTTAACTGGCAGATTTCCTTTATAGCTTGAGGAAATTGACATATCTAAAAGATGACTGAGAAGACCAGTGAAGCAGGGGAGGCTTGCAGTTATGCCCACAAGTATGTGAATGGAGGTGTGTTAGAGTAATGCTTGGTGCAAGACAGAAACCTAGAAATGGGTGGCAACTAAAACATAATAAATCTTGAAGGAATAAAAAGAGTAAGCATGGAAAATAAAGAGGAATAAAATTCGGGTGGTGTGTCCCTGAAAATGGAGGTAACAGAAGGAAGGAAGGAATGTGGATGGGAACTGCTTCCATACTGGACATTCAACAGCAGTTGGTGGCAGACTTTCACCACCATCTGAGCTGACAGTCTTTTATTTTCCCCCTTTCATACTTTTTCAAATGGAGGAAGCTCTACTTTTCTGTAACATGGATCTTTCTAATGTATGTATCTTGTATTTACCTATCCTTTGTTTTGTGGTTTATTAGATGGCTAACATGGGTTTAAATTTACAAGTCTGATTACCAAAACATTACCCCCATGCAAAATCATCTTCTGGGATGGGGCAAGTTATGTCTCAGACTGGGACTACACCTGAGGGCTTTAAGCAGAGAGGATAACGGTCAATGTGATGCAATGATTGATGCAGCCAATAAGCTTTGGTGATACGTATGTGAACAGTTAGTGGCTATGCTAGACCCCTCCGTGCTGCTGGATAAGGAGGCATCAGCTTGCCTCTTTAAAGAAATCAGTGACTATCCATATTGGAATGTGGATGAGAGTCCAGGAATTTATACTGCAAGGGAAGCATTGCAGGGGGACATATTACAACCTCTACCACATCCCAGCTTCCTACCTCAACCTGTCCATCTCTGTCTGATCTGACTAGGCTTTGGGTCCCAACAGGGCTCAGACAACTGCAGCTTCCTTTTTATAACTGAGCTGGGGATACTGTTATCACCACCAGATTAGTTTTGTAAAGGTGCTCTGAAAACCAGTGTGTTTTACTAATAGGGAGGAGGGTCAATTCTGTGAGGAATATCCTCTTATGGCATGTTTATGAGAGGACCTCTTCACAGCAAACCAGATGGGTGGTCAAGAGAAACTTGGATGTGAAGTAGATGTCTGAGTCAATAGGGTTAGGTGACAGTCTTTTACTGATACATAAGAGAACTTTGTTTCAAAATTTGCCCAGAGGCTGAGTACAGAGGATATTGATGGTCTGTTATTTGCATGGGGATATGAAACCCTATTCAACCACTTGGTGAATCTTAAGGTTGGCAGGAAGGAAAGGAGACCAAGTAAAACTTTGGCAACAGGAAGATTCTTTCTCCAATATATTGGTTGGCAACTGCTCAGACTGAAGGGGAGGCACAGTCTAATACCATGGAGTTTGAATTAGAAGGGTGTGTGTGTGGCTTGAATAGTGAAGCCAAAATAGTCCAGTCAGAAATAAATGAAAATTTAGTAGCAGTAGAAAAGTCAACATGGATCTGGATTGGAAACATTTCAGCTGAATCATATTAGAAAACATTTGAAAACATCATGTCCTTGCTATGTATATGAGTACAGTGGTACCTCGAATAAAGTCCAATTCGGATAAAGTCTGATTCGGATAAAGTCGCGGTTTTCAGGCACACGTGATGCATCACATAAACTCCAAAACTGCTAAAAATGGATGTTATCCAAGGTATTTAGTATAGGAACCTCGGATAAAGTCCATTTTTGGATGTTATTCGATGCATTACCCATTTGATTCAGATAAAGTCCAAAATCAGATAAAGTCCATATTTGTAGAATGGAGTTTGGACTTTATCGGAGGTTCTACTGTAACTTTTTTGGCCTACAACTACCAGAACCCACCTAAGTTGATTGGATATAATGTGCACTAGAGTATATACTTTATACTTTAACTTATATTTTAGTGGTATGAATTGTGAAGCTAATTATGTCTGTGCAAGATATCTGTGGATGACTTTCTCTTGAGAGTACTGGCTGGATATACCACTATGTTAACGGAGTAGACCGTACAGCCGGTGACTCAATGCTGAGAGTCAGGCAGTGGTTAACTAACCTGACTCCCTAAAGGGGCCAATGGCTATGGGCGGATGAGTCCCTTTAGGTGGGGTGATGGTCCCCTCAGTGGAGGAAATGCCACTGGAATCCATCATGTTGGGCCCAACAGAAAATTGAGCAGAGGACGAACTCTGATTCTCAATTGTCATGGAAGCAGAAGAAGCTATGCCAGATAGACTGGCTGTGAACGCGCACCTTGTCCATATCCTCAAGGCTCATACCTGTCAAGTACATACCTCTCAATCCGTGGCTCCAGAAAAAATGGGACCTGCGGAAAGCGGTTCCGCACAGGTCGCCTTCTACGCATGCGTGGAAGGCTACGCAACTTGCGCAGCCCCCTACGCAAGCGGCGTAGGCTTCCACGCATGTGTGGAAAGGTTCTACACAAGTGTAAAACCCTTCTACTTATGCGTAGAAGGCAACTTGCGCAGAAGGGCTGAGCAGTACTTCCTTTCCCCCGCTGCCAAATTACGGGGTTTTGTCAGCGCGGGTCGGGAAATGACATCAATCAACGCAGGATTACTGGGTAATCCCGGTCAAATCAGGAAGGTTGCCAGGTATGGTCAAGTATCCTGTATTGGCTGGGATTTCCCGTAATTCAGCGCCGCTTTCCCTATTTTCCCGCCTGGAGCCGCTGCCATCCTGTAATTTGACAGCTGGGGGAAAGTAATTATTGCGCATCCCCTTCTGCGCAGAACCCTTCTACGCATGTGTAGAACCCTTCTATGCATGCATAGAACTCTTCTACGCATGCGCAGAAGGGGATGCGCAGAAGGGGATGTGCAGAAGGCTTCTACGCATGCGTAGAAGGGTTCTGCACAGAAACCTGTGCAGGTCCCTTCTGCGCATGCGTAGAAGGCTTCTGTGCATGCGCAGAAGAGATCTGCGTAGAAGGGTTCTGTGCAGAAACCTGCGCAGGTCCCTTCTGCGCATGCGTAGAAGGCTTCTATGCATGCGCAGAAAGGATTTGTGCAGAAGGGTTCTGCACAGGGCCCGTATTGTTCGGAACCACGCTTGACAGGTATGCCAAGGCTGTGGCAGTCCACTGCAGTCCCAGTGTTGAATCCTGCATGTCTCATTTCCTTTGTGCTGCAGGGGATGGCTCTGTGATCATAGTATGTGGGTTATTTCATAGCAAGCTGGGATCCACCTTAATCAAATTCACGCCAATGACATTTTTCCAGCTTCAGGGGGGAAATGCATTCTCGGATAGGAGTAGCAGTCGATGACAACTGTAAACAAAGAAAGAAGCAAGTAGGAAACTTTAAATAAGCAGGCAATGATTTTGGAAAAATGGTTTAGGGGATGGAAGTGAAGTACAAGGAAACAGGATTGAGGGCAAAAAGGTGTTTCAAAAACTTTCACAGTATTAGTAAAGGTTTCCCTTGCTCGAAAGCCAGTCGTATCTGACTCTAGGGTGCAGTGCTCATCTCTGTTTCAAAGCCGAAGAGCCAGCGTTGTCTGCTTCTGCAGACGTTTCCGTGGTTATATGGCAGGCATGACTAGACAGCGGAGCGCATGGACACTGTTTATCTTCCCACTGAAGTGGTCCCTATTTAGCTACTTGCAATTTCTTGCTTTCGAACTGCTAGATTGGCAGGAGCCAGGACAAAGACAGGAGCCCACTCAGTCCTAGTACTGAATGTACTAGTACTCAGTACTAGTACTCAGTACTAGTGCATTCATATTTATTCAGAAGTAAGTTCCTTTGCATCTAAGTAAATACATGTTTGGAACTAAAGAAGACTTCTTTTTTGCATAAAGAATGGAGGCTTATGTGAAGTTCAATAATTCTGTGCTGCAACTACTTTCCTCCCAATCTACAATCTGTAGTGTGAATTGGAATTTGCCACTCAACTTCCCTTGAAGTTCTGTAATAAAGATACCTTCCTTGTAGAACTAATTATGTGGTTTGCGATGTCATTTTGTTCCAGATACTGTATACTGGATAATCTGAGCTGTAAAAAATGCTAACATAATTAATCTGGTTATTGAGAGAGATTCTGGAAACCTAATGAATGGACATCTAATATTAGTGATATCACTAAGAGAAAAATGGCATTTTTGCCAACTCTGCTATTAGATACCCAGTGTGGTATAGTGGACAGAGTGATGGACTAGGAGTAAGGAGGCCTGCGTTTGGAATACAATAAAAACCCCTACTTACGAAAAAGTCCATTCCATAGGCTTTTGCTTAAATCAAATTTTTTTCTAACTCAAAACAAACCCATAGGAAAAAATCTTTTTATGTAACTCAAAGCAAACCCATAGGAAAAATGCAATTTTTATGTAAATCAAAGCAAACCCATAGGGAAATGAATTTTTATGTAACTCGAAGCAAACCCATAGGAAAAAAGAATCTTTACGTAACTCGAAGCAAACCCATAGGAAATCGTGTAAATTGGGACATGGTTTTTAGCATAAAACCATTATGTAAGTTGAATTTTATGTAACTCGAGGCATTTGTAAGTCGGGGTTTTACTGTACTGATGAAGTGGACTTGATCCACAAGAGCTAGTATTAAAATATAGTAGTATTTAAGGTGCCACAACATTTTTGTCTGTTTTAGGTTTAGCTTTACTGTATCTTCTATCTGATACAATCTGTCAAGGAAACTGACTCGGGGCATAGAACTAGTCAAACTACTCCTTAAATGTCTCATTTACCTTGAAAGCCCTATTAGGGCTGCTATAAACCAGTTCTGACTTGATGACGCATAGCGACATGTCTGCTGCTAAGCAAATGCCTGTTTAGCGTTTCAGAAAGCTGTTTGTTACTGTTGCATAAACATTTACTGCCATTAGTTGGAATAGGCCCTCAGAATGCACTTCTTATGTGCTGACCACTTTCATCCAACTTATGAATGCGAGATCTCCAAAATGTCCTATTCTCAACTGCAAGTCAGCAGTTCAGGACCTGGGTACTTCATGATGGATTGAGCGCCTGTCTCTGTCCCAGCTCTTGGGGACATGAAAAGAGCCTCATTCAGGTGTCCCCTGAGTGGAGTTTCTCCAACAAAAATCCTTTCAACCCAGAATAATTTCTGAAACAAAATTATTATTAACAGATCTGCTTAACACTTGCAAGTTAGTGTCCGTAGCTTCTCTTAGGAAATCAATCCGTTTTATGTCTGGCCTTCCTTGTTCCGCTTCCAGGAGTGATGAGGGCTGCACGGGCCAGATGAATCGCAGTAAACCCATTTGTGTGGATTCACAGGGTGCTTGGGCTTCTGGGAATTCAAGTCCAAGAACATCTGGAGTGCCAAGGTTCACCATCATGGATATAGAAAGACAATTAGATCTAGGGCAAACACCATCCTTCCTGGCTCCTGATTCTACTAGCTACACAGTTACCCCAGCTAGATATCTCAGGCAGTTAGAGGCTGCAAGCCACTGAAAAGCCTTTTCACTCGCAAGATGCCATGCGCTTCCCACAGCTGTATTAGAGGGCAAGTTCAATAAAACACCATTTGCTGAAAGACTTTGCCCTTGTGGCTTAGGAGAGGTTGAAACTACTGGTCATGTCCTTCTTCGATGTTCCTTCAGAACCAAATTCATTTTTCTCTTGATTAATGGGTGTAGCGAATCGGGGCCGCTGAGGGCCGTAGGTCCCGGAGGAGACTGATCAAGGAACGATACGAGGCAGTATGGAGGAGGATAAGATCAGTAGTTTATTGAGGAAAAAACATCACCTTTTATAGATCAGAAGGCAAGGTAGAAAAAACCATCACCCGACAGTAAATCACATCACCTATTTACTCAGGTTAATTGGGAATCTCTCTTGGGGAAGTTAATTAGTGCAGGCAAACATTGACTGGGAAAACACCTATTGTTTTGGGCTTAGGAGCTGGGTAAACGTGGCCACTATTTGCGCCAGGGATTTACGCTAAACTCGGAGATGAATGTTTGCCTAATTATGTTACAGGAGTTAGCGATCTGCTTACTTGGCAGAGTCTTAGGTCAGGTCAAGGAATTGGGTGACTCAAACCTTATAATTTATCCACCCCCCTTAATTTGGGTGCTCGCAGAGCCCACGGGCCAGGGAGCCTTTCTCACCGAAGTGGCCTCTGCCGGGCCGTTCCATGCCCATTGGGGCACGGGGAAACCACATCTCCCCTTTTTAAATTTTCTTAAGAGCCTGACCAGCAACTCTGTGCAAGAGCGGCATCAGCTGTTGAGCGGGAATGACGTCTCGGGGTTTCCTTCTGTGACGGCATTGGGATATCAGTGAGGGAATACATTGCGCGAGGCAACAGACTGTCACGCCTAGTATAATCACCCCCACAACCACCTTGAGTACCGTCTGAAGCCACCCCCAGGGGATCCATGACCACATCCAGTTCCACAATGAACTCCACCAAGTTCCCCATGCAGAACCCTCCGTGATGCCCTGGACAATGGTGTGGAGATCAGTGAGCTGACTCTGCACTTTGCGGGAGTTGTCAGTAAGGTTGAAACAGCACATACCATGAAAGGATTCGCAACCCAGGTGGTGCAACAATAAGAGGTAGTTGATAGCCGCTCGATTGTCAAGAATGGCATGGCGAAGCTCTGCCTGCTCTTGATTAAGGAGCGCTATCGCTGAGGAGGTATGGTTGATGGCTTTGGCTAGACCGCAAGCCAAGCGACCAATCCTCTTTGCATTGCCGACGGCTAAGCCTGGCACGCCAAAGATGCTGACTGCCAGAGAGAGATATTCGGCAGGGCTCATTACTCTAAAGCTGCTCTCACATGAGCTGTCTAACTGGGTGGTGCGAGTGTGCCGTATGAGTGAGGAAACATTTAAAACATGTGTAACATTTGTGCTTGGGGTGACCATATCCTTAGTAGGGAGTAACAATGTCAAACGACTGATACAGCATATAGAGTCTGAAACATTTGCAGGAATGTAGTTCCACGTATACTGGTTGCATGTGAAGAACCAACCAGATGGTAGGGTAACATGAGCATACATGGTGCCAAGTGGTACTGGGTTATTGCAAGTCCAATTGCCACTGCCAACGTTGAGGCAGCGGCGCCGAGTACGACCAGCTGAGGCGCAGCCGTACATTCGTCCACAGGTAGAGTTCGGGCTGACCGCCACCCGAGGAGTGTGGAGGGTGGCTGCATCAGCCGGCAAAGTCATGGTCAGCTGCATCTCCCAGCGGGCATACTCTGAAGCAGCCGCTGGAATGTATGGGCTGAAAAGTCTTTTCACAAGCCAGTCCCCATCCCTGGGGTGCGTGCCTGGAGAATGGCACACAGGGATGAGGCAGGTGCTGAGGATCGAGGCAGAACCGAGGTCCTGCCTGAGGCAAAAATCGGACTGGTTGACAAGACCCGCCAACCTCTCCCAAATATTGTACTGCATCCGGGCAGAGAGGTCTCCGCCGGGCGGCAGATCGTTGGCCTCCAACGAGGCGGCCTGAGCGCCTCCCCCCAAAAGCAGGGAAAGGGTCAGGATGATGGTGAGCGCCAGGGTATTGGCATGAATCTGGGCGAAAACTGCAGCTGTGAGGTTCTCCGGCGTTGGCTCCTTCCTTTCGTGCCGGACGGTGTCCTCGGCCTCACGGCAAAGGATCTTGACCATCCCCCAGGTGATCTTGGGTGCTGTCATCGGTGGCCGTCTCTTCCGACGGGTCCTCTCGGTCAGAGTGAGGTCCTCCATCTCCGGGATCGGACTCTGGTCGGTCTGGGTCCACGCCATGTGGTTCCAAGTAAGGCTTGACACACCGAGCTGGAATCCAAACGACACCTGTACGAGACACAACTGCAGCATACCCTCTTCCCCAGGTTATGAGCGGCGCCGGGCCCCTCCAAGAAGGGTCCGGTGGCACCCGGTATCGGACCATCGGTCGCAGGAGAGCTTCCAAACGGCGGAAGTGCTTCTCCTGCGGCGTGCAGTCCGAAAAAACATTAAGGTGATTGTAAGTGAACAATACCTTATTCAGGCAATGCTGTGCCTGGCCCTGTGACTTGGGGAGGGCTGGTGGCTCCCCCCTTTCTGTTTGTTTGTCAATATAGGACTTGAGCGTCCGATTGACCCGTTCCACAATCGCTTGCCCCTGCGGATTGTAAGGAACGCTAAAAGTATGCTTAATATCCCAAGTGGCCATGAAGGCGGCCAGCTGCCTAGAGGTGTAGGACGGGGCGTTATCGGTTTTAACGTGCCGAGGTTTGCCCATGGCTGCAATGCAGGAAAGGAGGTGCTGCTCCATGTGGGAAGCAGTCTCCCCTTTCTGCGCAATTGACCAAATGAACTGAGAAAAAGTTTCTATGCAAACGTGCATGTACTGCCATCTGCCAAACTGCGGAACATGCGTGACATCCATCTGCCACACCTGGTTAGCCTCTGTCCCTTGTGGGTTGACCTCCCACGAGGGCCCCCGCGGTGCCCCTGCACAATGCTGGCAAGAGCGAACTATGCCTTGAGCTTGAGAGAACGGCAGATTGAACTGTCTGGCGAGCGCTTTGGCATTTTGGTGAAAAAAGGCATGACTCTGAATTGGAGAAGTGAAAACACCCAAAACTGAACGTTGCTGAATTTCCTTTGCCGCCGCATCCGCTCTGCTATTGCCCGCGGAAATCGGACCCGGCAAGTCTTGATGACTTCGGATGTGGGCAATATAGAGCGGCTCCGTGCGGTTTCGCAAATGAAATTGAGTAGTGAGAAACACGCTAAGCAAATTTTTGTCTATCGCGGGAGTGATGTATGCTCCCGGTAGACTGTGAAGCAAATTCCTAACATACATACTGTCAGTAATGATGTTTAAACGTTCTTTGGCGAAGGTGCGCAAGGCAAGGTTCACCGCTGCCAACTCTGCCCGCTGTGCGGACTTTTGTGGAAGAGTTAGCAGCGTGCGCCAAGCTTGGCCCTCCTGCCAGGTCAAGACACCATATGTGCGACCACCATCAGTAAAAACTGTCCGGGCCCCCTGAAGTGGAACCCGCGAGAGCAATTCAAACAAGCTGACTGTCTGCGTTTGGAGTGAGACAAGTCTGGGGTCCCTTGGCAAGTGGTATGCCAAGCATCCGGTGAATCCTTCCAACGCAATTGGAAGCGAGTCACCGAGCTGCATTAACTGCTGAATTTGTTCCTTGGTGAACGGGACTACAATTTTGGCCAAATCGTGCCCTGAAATGTCCCTAGCTCTCAACCGTCCGCGGTAAACCACCGCGGAGACCAGTTCTTGGGGAGGAACGATGTTTCGGGAAGAGGTGTTCGGAAGGTACACCCACTCCACGATGCTCGCCCCTTTATCGGCATCTACGCCGAGTGCTCCAGTGAACATGGATCCAAACCGCACGATGTACAAATTCAGGATCGGAGCATATGGCCCTGGGGTGATCCTATCTACCCACCTCTGGCTGAGAACTTGGTTAACTTTCTCGAGAGCTAAGCGCGCTTCTCGAGAAATGTGTATCCGGTCTGCCGGCTGCTTACCTAAAGTTAGCAGCGAGAGGAGCGGTTTCAAAAGATCCGTATCCAATCGGAAATACGGTCTGGCCCAATTGATGTTACCTAAAACTTGCTGCAACTCTACAAGAGTGACTGAGTCCTGTAAATTGATCTGAGGCAAAACTGGTGCTGCGAAAGAGCGGAGAAGCCGATGACCCAAGTATGAGAAGGGCTCGGTTCTCTGCACTTTCTCTGGGGCAATGAGTAAACCTTTGTCCCCCAGGCTGGCCTGGAGGTCAGAAAACATTTCGCTGCTGAGTTGCGGCATCGCGACCAAGATGTCATCCATGAAATGGCAAACTATCGCTTTAGGGTAAAGGCTTCGGAACTTTGCCAGTGCGTTGTGAACATAAATTTGGCACAGGGTGGGCGAATTGAGCATGCCCTGTGGCAAAAATTTCCACGCGTAACGCTGCGTGGGCTCACTGTGGTTCACAACTGGCACCGTAAAGGCAAACCGTTCCCTGTCCCGGGGGTCGAATGGAATTGTATAAAAGCAATCCTTGAGATCTACGACTAGAATCTCCCACCCCTCGGGAACCATGTTAGGATTTGGGATGCCGCACTGAAGCGGACCCATTGGCTGTATGCATTTATTGATCTCTCTGAGATCGTGGAGGAGTCGCCACTTCCCCGACTTCTTCTTAATGACAAAAATTGGCGAATTCCATGGACTCGTGGACTGTTCTATATGTCCTGCGTCTAGCTGTTCTTTAACTAGCTGCTTGAGGGCAACTAATTTCTCTCCCACTACCGGCCATTGTTCTACCCAGACCGGTGTATCGGTGAGCCATTTAAGTGGCAACGCCATTACCCAAAGGTAAGCGTAGCACCGTACTGCTGCAAGATGTCTTGCCCCCAAAGGTTGATGTGCACGTCAAGAATGTGCGGCCGAATTACCGCCGTGCCGTCAGCCTTTGGGATTGTGACTTCCACCCACTCTGGGCTCCTAAACGCTTCCTGAATTCCGCCTACCCCCCCCCCACATCGGAGACCGGCTCAATGGCCCACTCTCTTGGCCACTGGCTTCTGCTTATCACGCTCACATCCGCTCCGGTATCGAGTAACCCTAAGAACGCTCTTTTGTTCAAAAATACCTCGATAACGGGCCGCTGCTTCCACTCAATGTTGGTCTCCACTGTCGCTAAGACCTGGTATCCTTGTACTGCCTCACTGGCGCTCGAGCGGTCCTCTGACCGGGGCTCGGAGCTGTCACTGAGCCTTCCCTGGCTATCTGCTGGCGAGTGACAAGGAACCATGATCAGTTGCGCTAAGGTGTCTCCTTTGTGAATAGTTTGGGGCAGGTGAGTCCAAAGCTGAACTTGGAGGACGCCTGAAAAATTCGAGTCAACGACTCCTGGAATTATGAAAATTCCGCGTGCTCCAGCTACTCTGCGGGGCAAAACTAAACCTATAAAGCCCTTGTGCAGTGGACCCATGTACTGGGAGTCCACTAGATAGACCGTGCCTGGCAGGTCACATGTAACGTCTGCCTGACAAGTCAAATCTAACCCTGTACTACCCTTGGGGCTGGCCTGTGCCCTCGCAATGCCTGGCTTGTGACCGGGATCTAGTCTAGCTCTGGTGAGTTCTGGGCGAAGGAAGCCTCTGTTTGGACTGGGGCCAGAGACATGCCCGCGTTCCGGTTTCCCGAATTCGGACAGTCTCGAGCCCAATGGTAGCCTCTTTTGCACTTCGGACACTTGGTTTTTGGAGCCTTGGGACGGCCGGACCTTTGTCCGCCTCCCTTGGATCGGCACTCCCTAGCGAAGTGACCAACCTTGCCACAATTGTGACATGCTCCTGGGGTCTTACCCTTAGGTCTTTTACCCCCTTGCACCGCTGCCGCTAGCAAACCCATCCTGTAGGATTCTGTGCCAACGTCGGCGCAAGCTCTAATCATGTCCGTAAGGGTCAAATCAGGACGATTGCCCAGGGACTGCAAGATTTTACGGCAGTCTAAATTGGCATTGTCCTTGGCTAACTTCATCATGAGCTCTTGTTGGGCCTCCTCATTGTCAATCTGCCTGCTAATAGCTTCTTCCAGGCGATTGATGAAGTCCATATAGGGTTCCTGGGCTCCTTGCTTGATAGCGGTGTAATTTTTAGCCACTTTGCCAGTTGCTGGGACTTTGAAAAACGCCCTAAAGGCGGCCTCGGCCGACATCTGGAGAGTGGCGAGAGGCAAGTTGATCTGGGCATTGATGGGCTCGAAGGCACCTGAACCATATAACTGGTCAGGAAGTACTGCACCTCCCATCCTGGCAGCCCTTGTCTGCACCTCAAGGCGAAACTCGCTGTCCCAAATTAAATACTGGCTAGGGGTGAGCATCATCCGCATGACGGCTTTCCAGTCATGGGGAATCCACATGGTGTTTTCGCACACTTGCTGAAGCGTGCCCCTTGTAAAGCGACTTTGGAGCCCAGTTTCTGAAATGGCTTTCCGTATAGCCATGAGAAGCTTATACGGGACTGGGGAATGAACTATCTGCTGGGCGCCCGTAAGCGCGTCCATCTCCATGCGGATGGGACACATCTGACTGAGCTCTGCTAGCTCCTCTACTGGCAATTCCCCCTTCCTGAGTTCTTCCTCTACTGTGCGCTGAAGGGCACTTTTGGTAGCTAGGGAACCCGTTGCTATCTGAGAAGCGCCTGCGCTCCTCATTCCTTGCATTCCGTCGGTGACGTCTGCAGCTGTCACCGAGGGAAGGCTCCCTACACTACTCTGCCTAAACTGGAGTGACGGATAGAGCGCCGTAGGCGCCGTTGGTTCGGCTGGCGCATCTGGCAGATTTGGGGGTTCTTTGGCCTCTACCCGGACTGGCTCTATCTCCGCCAAGAGCTTCCTACATTTTCTCCATGTGCGAATTACGCCTCCTGGAGCTTTCGGGGGCTGCTGAATGCAGTCTCCTATCTGATCCCAGAGCTCAAGGGTTAACGTACCTATTTCTGGGTAAAGCAGGCAGTGTTCCCCTAGGTACACCAAAAGTCTCGCTAGCTCTCCGCTGTGAAAACGCACCTTAAATACCCTGGCCAGGATTCTGAACTCTCCCTCATGAGTTCTTTGGCTAGCGGATGGACGCTGTCGCTGAGGACAGGTCCCCATATTACCTGCGATTGGG
Organism: Bradypodion ventrale; assembly: GCA_035047345.1. Lineage (NCBI taxonomy): Eukaryota > Metazoa > Chordata > Lepidosauria > Squamata > Chamaeleonidae > Bradypodion > Bradypodion ventrale. Next base: position 37,765,208 of record JAWDJE010000008.1, read on the forward strand.
TCCTCGGAAGATTCCTCCTCGGGACGAGTCGACGCGTCTGTGGCAGGCAATAGGTTCTGGCGACGACGCTTCTGGGTAGAGCTCGGAGCGTGGACTGCGGCCACGGGCCCTCGGTGGCCACTGCGCTGTCAGGGGCTCACAGCTGCCCTGAGCGGAACGCGTTTTTCCCTTTGGCGCAAGCCGCCGCGAAAGTCGGGAGCAAGCTGTAGGATGCCTCTTTGGACTGCCTCACCGCAGGCCGTCCCTCCGATCGGCTGGCTGCCAGACGGAGTGCCGCACTGTCCTCCGGGATGATTCGGACATGGTTCAAGCGCAGAACCGGACCGTGTGATCGCTACTCTGAGGAAGACCGCTCGGGGGTCGCTTACTCATGAGTAGATCACGTCTCGGGGTCACCAGGTGTAGCGAATCGGGGCTGCTGAGGGCCGTAGGTCCCGGAGGAGACTGATCAAGGAACGATACGAGGCAGTATGGAGGAGGATAAGATCAGTAGTTTATTGAGGAAAAGACATCACCTTTTATAGATCAGAAGGCAAGGTAGAAAAAACCATCACCCGACAGTAAATCACATCACCTATTTACTCAGGTTAATTGGGAATCTCTCTTGGGGAAGTTAATTAGTGCGGGCAAACATTGACTGGGAAAACACCTATTGTTTTGGGCTTAGGAGCTGGGTAAACGTGGCCACTATTTGCGCCAGGGATTTACACTAAACTCGGAGATGAATGTTTGCCTAATTATGTTACAGGAGTTAGCGATCTGCTTACTTGGCAGAGTCTTAGGTCAGGTCAAGGAATTGGGTGACTCAAACCCTATAATTTATCCACCCCCCTTAATTTGGGTGCTCACAGAGCCCACGGGCCAGGGAGCCTTTCTCACCGAAGTGGCCTCTGCCGGGCCGTTCCGTGCCCATTGGGGCACGGGGAAACCACAAATGGGTTTCCTGGTTGTTTAGATATGGACTATCTTCCACTTCTACTTATAGCCGAGCAGAATACTATCACAGCACAGGTGGCTAGATTCTGCACATCAGTGTTAAAGATTTGTAGAAATTTGAAGGAAAAATCTTAGTAAACATTTAATGTGATATTTTGTTAAATTAATGCATGCATACATACCTGTCTTAGATAAAACTTACAGACAGACCTAATTCAGACATTTTAGATAAAATGTAACTTATATTACCTGTTTTAAAAAATTTTATTAATTAAAAATTTATTTATTTTAATTAACAAATTCAACTGTTACATTTTTAGATGAAATAACTTATCACACCATAGGCCTTTTAGCTCATGTTTTAGCCTAAATCCTCTTATGTAATTTATTTCACATTGGTCTATGACTGTAATAAAGATTATTAGTTACATCTGACAAATGTTCTTTTTAAGGATATATAATTTTGATTTAAGTCTTTGCACTTAAAGTCAGCAATCAGGACCTCAAAAACAACAAGTGCAAAGTTTGTACTCAGTCACGTGCCCTCCCCCCGCATTATTTCCAAATATAATACAACTTTTCTCCAAACTTCACATAGTTTGTAAAAACTAAATAAATTTAATAGAGGCACAAGGAATTATAATGCTCCCCTTCCAGTATCTACTGCCCTGGGCCATTGGAGCATATCTGTCAACTATCCTGTTTTTCCCGGGGAAACCCCTTATTTTTACCCCTCTTCCTGCCCCTCCCGTTTTATTGATTCCCCCGTAATATCCCTTATTTTTTTTTTAAAAAAAAAATCCCGACCGGAGCCCTCACAGGCGAAGCTGCAGTATTTTTTTCCGGCCACCAGAGGGGGCTGTGTGGCAGGCTTTTCGCTTGTGGAAGGGGAGAGAGAGAAGGTGGTGGGGGCATTCTGAGTTTCTCTTTTATTTTCCTCCTCCCACATGGCCAATATGGAGGCTTCGTTTCTGCTACTGAGTTGGTTGGAGCCACCATGCTGGGAGGGACAGGAGTCTACTCTAGAGGTGAGCGATATTTCATATATGCAGGGGCAAATCAGCTCTTGATCTGGGGTAGAGTAGAGACTTCTCTCTCACTCTCATGCTTTATTGAGCTGTTTCTGCCTTGCCTCCTGGCTGGAGGGAGGCTTCCATTTCTAGAGTTCTAGAGTTAATTTGGGAGGGGTGGGGGGTGGGGGGGTGTTGCTTAATCACTCTATGAGAGAGAGGGGGGTTCCGTTTCTGTTCTAGAATTAACTTGGGAGGGGTGGGGGGATGGTGCTTGATCACTATATGCTAAAGGTAAAGGTTTCCCTTGCTCGAAAGCCAGTCGTATCTAGAGTGCCAAAGTTCACCATCACAGTCATAGATTCCTACAGCGGCCAATTTTTAGAGCAAGAAGCTACTTTTTGTACGAGAGAGCAGATCCAAAATACACGGGGAGAATTATCAGAACTCATAGGTCCAATGTGCTTGCACGGTTGTGTAAGCGGATCTGAGTTAGGTAAAGGTAAAGGGTCACCCTTGCTCAAAAGCAAATCGTATCCGACTCTAGGGTTCAGTGTTCATCTCTGTTTCAAAGCCAAAGAGCCAGCGTTGTCTGTGTCTGCAGACATTTCTGTGGTCATGTGGCAGGCATGACTAGACACCAGAGCACACGGAACACTGTTACCTTCCCACCAAAGTGGTTCCTATTTATCTACTTGCAATTTCTTGCTTTCGAACTGCTAGGATGGCAGGAGCTGGGACAAAGATGGGAGCTCATTCCGTCCTGCAGTACTCGGGAATCGAACTGCTGACCTTCTGCCTCCCAGTCAGCATCTTAGTCACTTAAGCCACTGAGTAAACAAGAAAGAAAACAAAACAAAAATCCCCCAAGAAAATGGGGAAAGGGTTCTTTGGCCCACACAGCTTTGTGCCCATTGCATCTACAATACCATCTAGCCATCTTATTTTTGGCCACCCCCTTCTTTTGTCCTCCACCTTTCTCAGCATCAAGGCTTTCTCAAGTGAATCTTCTCTTCTCATTTGATGTCCAAAGTACTTTAGCGTCATTTTTACTATTTGACTTTAATGAGCAGTCGTGGTTGATTTCTTCTAGGATCGACCTATTTTTATTTACCACATTTCAAAGGCATCTATTTTTTTGCACTCAGCTTTTCTAATGGTCCAGCTCTCACACCCATACATTACCACCGGGAATACCATTGCTTTGACTATGCAATTTTTTGTTTGCAAGGTGATGCCTCTACTTTTAACTATGTTCCCCAGGTTTCTCATAGCTTGTTTCCCAAGCATCAGTCACCTTTTTATTTCACGGCTGCAATCACAATCTGCAGAGATCTTTGATCCTAAGAAAGTAAAATCTGCCAGTCGTATCCAACTCTAGGGTGTAGTGCTCATCTCCATTTACAGCCAAAGAGCCAGTGCGGTCTGTGTTTGCAGACATTTTCATGGCCATGTGGTAGGCATGACTAGAGCCCAGCAAGTCACATGGCTATATTTGGCCATGGCCACAGATTTGGCCACACCCAGAGAGGGGTGTGGCCAAAATTTCCCTTATTTTCAAATCCAAAACTTGACAGGTATGCATTGGAGTTTGTTTTTTTACACACTGCATCTATAGACTTGGCATTGGTATCTTCAGCAAAATGATACTAGAGTTAAAGGATCCATAATTCATGGAGGAACCATTATTAAAGAGACACTGAATGAAGTAAGTACATAAATCACAGGCTAATGTTTACTGGAGAACCACACTGATTGAGTCCCAGTTGTTCAATTTACACCACAGGTAATATGAGATCATGCTCCTTTTTCTTCAGGTTAATTGATCCAGAATAACTGCAGCCACCTGGACCCTTTGCAATGGATGTCTGAAAGGGGCCATAATTATGCACGCTTGAGTGGAACTTCATGTTTGGTTTTTAATAGAAATGGGGGAGAGAGACCATTTTCCCATAGCACCTTTTCATTTTCTTAAATAATTCAATGGGGGTGAAGGTAAAAATTGAAAGAAATAAGACGTTGATGCAATTGTTTAAGAAAAATGTGAATCTAAGAAAAGTTTCAGTTGACATAGGAGGCTGTGCCATGGAACTCCCCCCACCCCCATCATAGCTGCAACAGCCTAATAGTTACCCCCAATAATATGGGGAAATTTTACATGACAGATTTTTTATCCAACTGTTCAAGGCATAGAAGCCCTGCTAAATAGATTGGCATGAGTTCAATGCTGAAAAAATATATTAAAAGCTGATAGTCTAATGCCAAAGCTGAGCTTGGAAAGAACAAACTCTACTTTAAAAATTAGCCAAAATATAATCTTAAACCCCACCTCCCCAGTCTTCTTACACAGGTGCGTATTTATATACATTGTTAGCTCTAAGGTTTCAGGGAACCTTCAGACATGGCTTCCTTAGCAGTTGCATGATCTGGAAGAGGCATGATATGCAAAATAAGAATTCATCTGATTTTGTTGGACACATCGTGCAACTTGGTCAAGCCTCAGGCTAGCTCTGTGGATGTAGATCTCAGGGTCTTCTTCTTTTTGTGTCCAGATCAAACTTTGAACTGCCAAAATGAAGCCATTTTCTTGGCTTTGTTGTTGGCTAAAATTAAATCCTCAATCTCAGGGTGCGACTCAACAGTGAAGGAAAAGTGAATTCACTCATATTTACTTGTTGTGAAGTCACACCAAGGAATACAGGTTTCTCCAGGTCTTTTTACTTTAATTAGTGAAGAGGCAGAAAGGAGGATAAGCCTTGTTTACAGTTCTATTCATAACCTTGCAAGTGGGACAATTACAAAGTTAGCCTGCAAGTGGTGCAGTTTACGCTAATAAGAGTAAACAATAAGGGTAAGGTAAAGGTTTCCCTTGCTCGAAGGCCAGTTGTAGCCGACTCGAGGGTTCAGTGCTCATCTCTGTTTCAAAGCCGAAGAGCCAGCACTGTCTGCTTCTGCAGACGTTTCCGTGGTCATGTGGCAGGCATGACTAGACACCGGAGAGTATGGAACGCTGTGGTCCCTATTTATCTACTTGCAATTCTTGCTTTCGAACTGCTAGGTTGGCAGGAAATAAGGGTAAACAATAAGGTTAAAGAAGGGCAAACAAAGCTTTCCTTCTTTGTTCCCTCATCTCTTAGCCTTAAAAGTAAAGAAATGAAAAGGAATCATTTTTTTAAAAAAGGAGTTTTGCCTACCGCGAGAGGCATTGTTTGCCATTCTTTGAGTGGGAAAGCACCACTTTGTCTATGTATTCATGCAGGTTGTCCTTCTTTTCTGCATTTTGTTCAAGGGATCACATGCCTGAGCCACAGCAAATATATCTCGTTGCGCCCCCGCCCCCGCCCCCCAAGCCCGAGCAGTGGAGGGGTAAAATTACTGATTTGGTCATGGCATGTGTGTGTGTGTTTCCAGGCAGGCTCAAATTTCCTTTTGCAACATAGGGTCAACAGAAAAAAAATTGTGAACCAGCCTGCCACCAACCTATAATATTTACTGAATTTTTAATCAATGCCTCTCATTCAGTTCAGGAATAAAATAAGAACACAATAAGATAAGAACACACTTCAACATAGGGAAAGATGAATCAATCTGTTTCTTGTTCATGCTAGCTAAACAGCTCAGTTCACATAGTGTTACATTTTTTGTGAATTGTTTTTTTAAACCCAAACTAAATTTGACAAAGAAGCATGTCTACACATTTATATTTTAAATGTGTGTGTATGTGTGCATGCATGAGAGTGCACACCTAAAACACCCTGTCTTTACCACAAAGGTTAACTACAGAAGTTTTCTTTGCACTACCACACAGTGAAGAAGAGACTGAAGCTGCCTGAGGTGAAAGACAAGATGGGGCCTCACTCACAATCCAAGAACAGAAGTTGAGTAGATTGGCTACGAAAGCTTATGTTTGGTCTGGTGACCAGGCATTCTCATGGCGTCCCACTAACCCAATACCCCAAATTTACTTTTGTATTCCACTATTGGGACCGCTCAGGCAGTGAAGCCCACTGGTCTATGTTTGGTTATGCTAAGAATGCACTCCTCTTTAACTGACTCCTTTGGCTTGCAGGGTGTTCTTCCATCCAGTTTGAACTGGGTCATAAGTAGAAGGATGGCACCCCCGCTTATGTCGTAGGTATCTTTGTATCTATTTGGAATGGCCAATTAAAAAGTCTCGTCCAGCCACCTCCTACAGCACAACCACTCGCTCCTTGGTGAAAATCAAAGCCCTGCTAAAGGGGGGTATTTGAGTGATAAGGATGGTACTTTCCCCTATTGAAACTTTCCTCGCTCTGGTGACACCTTCAAGGCGAGGAAAAAAACCTAACAAAGGACCGCTTCTGTTAGCATCCCCAAACAAAGCAGGCTTTTAACACTGTAATCCCTTTGAAGAGTAGATGCTCTTATCAGCGTTCCACCAAATTCACTCCCTTCTTTAAGAGAGCAAAGAATAACCACTGGGAACAATATCCCTTAGTAGGCTTTATTGAGCATTTTTGTAAATCCACGGAATAAAGGAAAATAAACCAATTGTAAATCCAAGTTAGAAATCCCATTTGTAAATCCAAATTCTTAGTCTAAATTGTAAATCTAAATTCTAACTCCATGCGTGCATGTTTGCTCTCATGCAGCTGTAGAGTGATCATGAGTCAGGTGAGAAGGCTTGTCTGAAGATCTTTGTAATCCCAAACAATGTTCCTAACGATCTAACAGACCCCAGATTTGATGTCTGTTTATATAGGATTTTTTTTTGGGGGGGGGGGTCTCTGGTTCTGTTGAGTCCGGAACAAGAAGTACTCTAACCAGCAGGATCGGGTTAAGCTCAGTGATTCTTTATTCAGCTCATACTTCGGACTGGGGACTATAGAGGGGTGGCCTCTATATATACTGTGATTGGAGTGTTACAAAACAAGATACATTTAGGCGGGCTTCTGGAGGACAAACAAAGTTCAACATTTCCCGCTTTGGCATGCATTTGAATTTTGCGCCTTTAGAAATGTTGAGCGTCTGTTCTTTAGCTTTGGCGTGTTTTGTCTTTTGAAACAGAATTAAGCTTTGGACACAACAGGTTCCCTCCCACTGGAATTCTAAGGATGTCTTAAATATCTGTTATGTCTGGGTTTTGTGCCAACCAAGATTCTCAGGTGTTACTTATCTGATTAAGATGACCATCATCTGTCTGGTGTTTTAGAATGTGGCCTTGACATTGGCATGCTGTATGAAAAAGATGACGTACTACAGTGGAATCTGAGTGCTTGGGAAAATGCAAAATGGAGTCACAATTGCTCTTCCTTAACTGAGTGTTAGACTACTTAAAATCTATGAAAGAAAGAAATCCCACCACCTTGCATACATGAATATATAGTAACTTAATAAAAAGTAACTTCCTGCAAGGTTCCCTGACAGGCATTGTCCTTCACTTCACCTGTGAGTGAGGGATGCAGTATATCCCATGTACCACACAGAGCACATGTCATCTGAGGCAGCTGTCTCACTGCACATAAGAACAGGACTGGCCCTGGGCAACTTTTGCAACTGAAGGCTTGTGCATCTGAACCTGATCTTGGCATATCCTAACATCTCATGAAATTGGGATGGCACCCTCATAACACTAGTTATCTCGCATATCAATTACTGTAATGCTCTCTATGTGGGGCTTCCCTTGTTCTTGATACAGAGGCTTCAACAGGTGCAAAATACAGCAGCCAGCCTGATTACTGGAGTGAGAAAATTTGATCATATCTCGCCAGCCTTGGCATGGCTGCATTGGCTACCCATTCCTTTCCGTATCAGGTTCAAGGTGTTAGTTCTAACTTTTAAGGCCCTAAACGGTTTGGGACCTTCCTACCTGATGGAGCATCTTCCCCTTAGGACATCAGCCCACATCACTCATTCCTCTCAGACAGCACAGCTCCAAGTGCTGACCCCAAGATTGGCAAGAAAGGCCATGACTCGGAGAAAAGCCTTCTCAGTGGTGGCATCAACTTTGTGGAACTCCCTTCCAGTCGAGCTGCGCCAGGTCCCATCCCTGCCTATGTTTAAAAAGCAGCTGAAATCATTTCTTTTTAAAGAGGCTTTTGAGAATGTTTTGCCAACAGCTGACATTAGGTATTTAATTTTGTCTCTCTCTGTCGCCAATAGGGTTTTTTGTATTTTTAAAAAAATGTGTACCTGTTTTAAATGTGTGAGTTTCATGTTATTAGCTGCCCAGAGTAGGAAAATCTCCTAGATGGGTGGGGTATAAGTATAATAAATAAATAAATTGATGGCCCTGACATCCCTAAATTTTGTCTTATCCTCTTTTAGTTGCCTTTATCTACTATCCAGTTTACTCTAACATCAATTGACCAGTTTATAGAAGATTAATTATTGTTCTGACAAGATGCAACAAGTGAAATGTAATGCGGCATGCACACATTGTGCATTGCATTCATGGACATGCATGTGCATTGATGTGCAAGTGCTGTAGAGTTAGATGCATTTCTACCCTCTTCCTTTTTCAGTGATTTAACTTCTATAGTGGTGGTGAATTTTGTTTCTACAGTGTTGTAGTTTCTTGGGCACCACTTTCTAAAATATGAAAGTTGTAGAACAAGAACAGTAAAACAATATTTCCCATTTGAGAAAATTATGACAGTAGTTAAGTGGTCCATGGCCAGTAGTTTAAAACCAGCCAGTCACACCCCATTGAATGCCTGAGGGTTAAGAAACATCTTAACTTAGAATCAAAAGATTATAACCTCAAGACCAAATGGGTCTTACTTGGGAGAGGATTTTATATTGGTGTATGGGATAGTACCTTGTAACTATACTCTGGGTTACTCTTAGAAGAAGTACCTGAATGACAATACCCATCAAGTATGGTTAAAGAACAGATCAACTGGGCGAGATGAATACCCAAAAGCAGCCTGCTGCAAGACAGGCCAAGAAGAGAAAACAATCAAACACAGCTAGTTGTTACTTTCAACCAGTGATGTACTGTGTCAGGTTCTCACTGGTTCTAGTGAACTGGTATTAGAAATTCCAGGCCATGCCCACTTGGCCGGCCATGTCCACCTCTCGGCCTCCGCCTTCCAGTGCTGCCAGAAACGCATCCCATTTGCTTTGCCCAGGGCCAAAGGTGCACTTTCATCTCCGCACTTCCCCTGCGCCTTTGGCCCTGGGCGAGGCAAATGGGACATGTTTCTGGGGGCACTGGGAGGGGAGACCAGCGCCAGCACACCAACTCGCCCCGCTCACCTCCCAGCAGCGCCACCGGCAGGGATGCGTTTCTGGTGGTGCTGGGAGGGGGAGGTCAGCCAGCGCCAGCACACCAACTCATCCTGCTCACCTCCCAGCAGCGCCGCTGCTCTGCGACTCCTCCTCCTCATCTCCGCGAAGCAAGAGAGCAAGATAGGTTTCTTTCTTTTTTTCTGGGGGGTGGATTTGAGGCCATGCCCACAGATAGCCACACCCACAGATAGCCACACCCACCGAGTGGGCAGTAATTTTTTTTACAGTGCATCACTGCTTTCAACCCACAACTCAGGCCTCTCACATTCGTAATAAAAGATCTTCAACCCATCCTGGACAAGAATACATTACTTTCCCAAGCTCTTGGTGGAAGACCTCTTACAGAAAACCTACCTACCTGAAACTGTTGACACACAATAAACAACACAACAGTGATGCAGGGATGGGAACATCACCCTGCAACAAACCCTGATGTCAACTATGTCCCCACATTTACAAGTACTCTGGAAATACAATTACTGGACCCCGCCACATCAAACACAGCATTGGGGTAGTTTTACTCATGTCTCTGCTGATGTGATTTATGCCATCTTCTGCCAAAAATGCCCTTCTGCCCTCTACATAGATCAAACAGGACAATCTCTTCACAATAGATAATAATAAAAGATAATTTTTTAAAAAATGGACACAAATCAGTCATCAGAATTGCCAACACATTGAAACCTGTTTCAAAACAAATTTTAATTTATTTGGACATTGCATACTGGACCTAAAAGTTGCCATTCTGCAACAGGGAAATTACAAAACAAGAATTCAGAGAGAGACAGCAGAGATAAAATATATACACATGCTGGACATTTATCACAAAGGTTTGAATATTAGCCAGGAGTTTCTGGGACATTATCAAGTTTAAAAATACAACAACTGGTATTGTGCTGAACGACTTCTGGTGCCGGGCAGAGCTTACGTCAGCATCTGGGATCCCAGGAAGTCATCCAATGCCTCTCTCCAGCTGCTGAAGCATAGCGGAGGAGCATCAGAAAATTACCAAACCAGAGTGAATGTGCTTCAGAAAGGCTCCCACCGCCCTGGGAAGCAGTGGAGGCTGGGCATGAAGTGGCAAAAAAACGTGTTTTTCCCACCGCCACTAATAACACCAATGACGTCCGAATGAGGACAGCAGGCAGAAATATAAATTCTGGCAGAACAAATGCAAGGCAACAATCAGGAAAGCAAAGCAAGACTTTGAGGAGCGTATAGCTAAAAATACTCAGAGAAATAACAAAGATTTCTTTAAATACATTAGAGGTAAGAACCCAACTAGGAAGGCCATTGGACCATTAGATGACAATGGAAGGCAAGGGGTTATTAAAGAGGAAACAGAGATTGCAGAGAGACTCAATGAATTCTTTGCTTCAGTATTCACTGAAGAAGACAGAGACCACATGCCCAAAACAGAGCCTATCTTCGTAGGGAGGGAAACCGAAGAATTAAGCCAGATAGAAATAACCAGGGAGGAGGTCCTTGCATGTCTTGTTAAACTAAACACTAACAAATCACCAGGACCAGATGGCATCCATCCACGAGTTCTCAGGGAACTTAAAGATGAAATTGCTGATCTCCTAGCCAAAATATATAATCTTTCCCTCAAATCAGGCTTTGTGCCTGATGACTGGAAGGTAGCGAATGTAACACCAATTGTCAAAAAAGGATCCAGGGGTGATCCAGGAAATTACTGACCTGTCAGTTTGACATGTGTCCCAGGTAAAGTGATGGAAACCATCCTAAAAGATAGAATTAATAGGCACATAGAAGAGAAGGCGCTGCTAAAGGAGAGCCAACATGGCTTTTACAAGGGCAAATCATGCCTCACTAATCTGGTGGAATTATTTCAGAGTGTCAACAAGCATGTGGATAAGGGGGATCCAGTTGACATTGTTTATCTGGACTTTCAGAAGGCTTTTGACAAGGTCCCACACCAAAGGCTCTTGAATAAACTTACCAGTCATGGAATAAAGGGACAGGTCAGCAACTGGCTAAAGGACAGGAAACAGAGGGTAGCACTAAATGGACACTTCTCCAAGTGGAGGGAAGTAAAGAGTGGGGTCCCCCAAGGTTCAGTACTGGGACCCCTGCTTTTCAACCTCTTCATAAATGATCTAGAGGTAGGAGTAAAAAGCAAGGTAGCCAAATTTGCTGACGACACTAAATTATACAGGGTAGTGAAAACTGTGAGAGATTGTGAGGAGCTCCAGAGGGATCTCTTGACACTGGGGGAGTGGGCAAAACAGTGGCAAATGAGCTTCAACATTAGTAAGTGCAGAGTGATGCATGTTGGGGCAAAGAACCCAAATTACATTTATAAACTGATGGGGTCTGAACTCTCTGCGACAAACCAGGAAAGGGACCTTGGTGTCCTGGTGGACAACTCAATGAAGGTGTCAACCCAGTGTGCCTCAGCAGTGAAAAAACCAAACTCAATGCTAGGGATCATTAGGAAAATAAGTCAGCAAGTGTCATTTTGCCTCTTTATAAATCTATGGTGAGACCCCATCTGGAATACTGTGTACAGTTCTGGTCGCCATACCTCCAGAAGGATATTATGGAGCTGGAAAAAGTGCAGAGGAGGGCAACCAGAATGATTAGGGTACTGGAACAACTTCCTTACCATCTGAGACTGCAACGGTTGGGCCTCTTCACTCTTGAATGACGACGTCTAAGAGGTGACCTGATTGAAGTTTATAAAATCATGCATGGTGTGGACAAAATAGATAAGGAAAAACTGTTTTCCCTATCGCATAACACTAGAACTAGGGGACACTCGATGAAACTTTTGGGTACTAGTTCTCAAACAAATAAGAGAAAGTACTTTTTCACCCAGAGGATTACTGGTCTATGGAACTCCCTGCCAGAAGAAGTGGTGACAGCTGTCAGTCTTGACAGCTTTAAGAAAGGATTAGACAAGTTAATGGAGGACAAGGGTATCAATGGCTATAATTATGGATACTTAAGGACAACCTCCAGGTTGGAGAGATATGCAGGATATCTCTCAATGCCATTTCCAGGGAATCCTAAGCAGGTGAAGGCATCTGCTTGGGAATACCCTGAAGGAAATGGTGAGCCACTGTGTGAGACAGAATGCTGGACTGGATGGGCTGTGGCCTGTTCCAGCAAGGCTGTTCTTATGTTCTTATGATGATAAAAATGTAAGCTGCACCTCCAGCCCCCACAGCTGAGCACAGTGGCGGGAAATGGCATCTGGCTGGGAAAACGTTAGGAACCCCTGCCATAAAGCTTCCTCAGTTAACTCATCAGTCAGATGTGTAATGTCAGAATGTTTATTTTGCAAACCTGACTCCTCAAACTGACTTCATCAGAGATTCACCACTGTAAAAAGACAAACTGTTTGCATTTTATCACTGGTTGTAAATAACTCATTGATTTGCATATCCATCTCTTGAACAAACCAACTTTGTCCAGCTACTCTGGGCCTCTATAACAGACGTATAAATGTATACCATGACAATCCACTCCTATGAAGTAGACTTGATCCACAAAAGCTAACGTTAAAATACAGAAGTTAGTCTTTAAGGTGCCACAGCATTTTTTTGTCTTTTTTTGTTTTGTTTTGTTTACTCTCTGCATGACTCAGATATTATGGTTTCCCCATGCCCATCTGGCATGGAAACGGCCCTTGCAGAGGCCACTTAGGTGAGAAGGCTCCCGGCCGTGGTTTCTGCGGGCAGAGAAATTAAGGGGGGTGGATTAATGATAGGGTTTGATTCACCCAATTCCTTGACCTGACCAGCGGTTCTGCTGAGAGGGCATTTCTCCAGACTCAGTTATCCATTAAGGTAATCACTCATCTCTGAGTCTCAGCCTTATCCCAGATGCAAACAAGAAGTCATGTTTACCCCAGTCTAAGCCTTAGACAATGGTGTTTTCGCTGTCAATGTTTGTCCGTGTTAATTAACTTCCCTTAGAGAGATTCCTCATTAACCTGAGCAAATAGGTGATGTGATTTCTGTCAGATGACGGTTTTTCCACCGTTGCGCTTTTCCTTCTATATATGCTGAAGTTTTCCCTCAATAAACCACTGATCTGATCTCGCTCCATACTGCCTCGTATCGTTTCTTGATCAGTCTCCTCCGGGACCTCCGGCCCTCTGTGGCCCCGATTCCTACATCTGGTGACCCCGACGTGATCTACTCGTGAGTAAGCGACCCCCGAGCAGTCTACCTCAGAGTAAGCGGTCACACGGTCCGGTTCTGCGCTTGAACCGTGTCCACTCATCCCAGAGGACAGCGCGGCAGCCCGGCCGGTAAACCAGCCGGTCGGGAGAACGGCCTACGCGGCGAGGCATTACCGAGAGGCTTCCTACAGTTTGCTCCCGACTTTTGCGGCGGCTTGCAGGTTACGGAAAAACGCGTTCCGCAGGGTCAGCTGTGAAACCCTGACAGCGCAGAGGCCACCGAGGGCCCGTGGTAGGGGACCACGCTCCGAGCTCTACCCAGAGAATCGTCGCCAGAACCTATTACTTGCCCAAGACGCGTTGACTCGTCCCGAGGAGGAAACTTCGGAGGACCCTTCGCAGGTAATATGGGGACCTGTCCTCAGCGACAGCGTCCGTCCGCTAGCCAAAAAACTCGTGAGGAGGAGTTTAGAATCCTGGCCAGGGTGTTTCAGTTAAGATTTCACAGCCGAGAGCTACCGAGACTTTTGGCGTACCTAAGGGAACACTGCCTGCTTTACCCAGAAGTAGGTACGTTAACCCTTAAGCTTTGGGATCAGATAGGAGACTGCATTCAGCAACCCCCGAAAGCTCCAGGAGGCGTAATTCGCACATGGGGTAAATGTAGGAAACTCTTAGCGGAGATAGAACCAGTCCGGGTAGAGGCCAAAGAACCCCCAGTGCCAGCCGAGCCATCGGTGCCCACGGCGCTCTATCCGTCATTGCAGTTCAAGCAGAGTAGCGTAGGGAGCTTTCCCTCGGTGACAGCTGCAGTGTGCCCTTCAGCGCACAGTTGAGGAAGAACTGAAGAAAGGGGATTTGCCAGCAGAAGAACTAGCTGAGCTTAGTCAGATATGTCCAATTTGCTTAGAAATGGACGCCCTCACAGGGGCCCAGAAGATAGTTCATTCACCAGTCCCGTATAAGCTTCTCATGGCTATACGGAAGGCCATTTCAGAGACAGGGCTCCAAAGCCGGTTTACTAGGGGCACGCTTCAGCAAGTGTGCGAGAACACCATGTTCATTCCACATGACTGGAAAGCCGTCATGCGGATGATGCTCAACCCTAGCCAGTACCTGATTTGGGACAGTGAGTTTCGCCTTGAGGCTCAAACTAGGGCTGCCAGGAATGGAGGCGCAGTAATTCCTGACCAGTTATATGGTTCAGGCGCCTTCGAATCCATCGATGCGCAGATCAACTTGCCACTCGCCACTCTCCAGATGTCGGCAGAGGCTGCCTTTAGGGCTTTTTTCAAGGTCCCTGCAACCGGCAAAGCGGCTAAGAATTACACCGCAGTCAAGCAGGGAGCCCAAGAGCCCTACATGGACTTCATCAATCGCTTGGAGGAGGCGATTAGTAGGCAGATCGATAATGAGGAAAACCAGCAAGAGCTCATGATGAAGTTAGCCAAGGACAATGCCAACTTAGACTGCCGTAAAATCTTGCAGTCACTGGGCAATCGTCCCGACTTGACACTCACGGACATGATTAGAGATTGCGCCGACGTTGGCACAGAATCCTACAAGATGGGTTTGCTAGCGGCAGCGGTGCAAGGGGGTAGAAGACCTAAAGGAAAGACCCAAGGAGCATGTCACAATTGTGGCAAGGTCGGTCACTTCGCTAGGGAGTGCCGATCCAAGGGAGGCGGACAAAATTCCGGCCGCTCCAAGGCTCCAAACACCCTGTGTCCGAAGTGCAAGAAAGGCTACCATTGGGCCAGAAACTGTCTGAGTTCGGGAAACCGGCACGCGGGCACGTCTCTGGCCCCGGTCCAAACAGAGACTTCCCAGATTCAAGGCTCGCCAGAGCTAGATTAGATTCAGGTCACATTCCAGGCACTGCGAGGGCGCAGGCCAGCCCCAAGGGTAGTACAGGGTTAGACTTGACTTGTCAGGCAGACGTTACATGCGACCTGCCAGGCACGGTCTATCTGGTGGACTCCCAGTACATGGGTCCACTGCCGAAGGGCTTTATAGGTTTAGTTTTGCCCCGTAGTGTAGCTGGAGCACACGGAATTTTCATAATTCCAGGAGTCGTTGACTCAAATTTTTCAGGCGTCCTCCAAGTTCAGCTTTGGACTCACCTGCCCCAAACTATTCACAAAGGAGACACCTTAGCGCAACTGATCATGGTTCCTTGTCACTCGCCAGCAGATAGCCAGGGAAGGCTCAGTGACAGCTCCGAGCCCCGGTCAGAGGACCGCTCGAGCGCCAGTGAGGCAGTACAAGGATACCAGGTCTTAGCGACAGTGGAGACCAACATTGAGTGGAAGCAGTGCCCCGTTATCGAGGTATTTTTGAACAAAAGAGCGTTCTTAGGGTTACTCGATACCGGAGCGGATGTGAGCGTGATAAGCAGAAGCCAGTGGCCAAGAGAGTGGGCCATTGAGCCGGTCTCCGATGTGTGTGGGGTAGGCGGAATTCAGGAAGCGTTTAGGAGCCGAGAGTGGGTGGAAGTCACAATCCCAAAGGCTGACGGCACGGCGGTAATTCAGCCGCACATTCTTGACGTGCACATCAACCTTTGGGGGCAAGACATCTTGCAGCAGTACGGTGCTACGCTTACCTTTGGGTAATGGCGTTGCCACTTAAATGGCTCACCGATACACCGGCCTGGGTAGAACAATGGCCGGTAGTGGGAGAGAAATTAGTTGCCCTCAAGCAGCTAGTTAAAGAACAGCTAGATGCAGGACATATAGAGCAGTCCACAAGTCCCTGGAATTCGCCAATTTTTGTCATTAAAAAGAAGTCGGGGAAGTGGCGACTCCTCCACGATCTCAGAGAGATCAATAAGTGCATACAGCCCATGGGTCCGCTTCAATGCGGCATCCCAAATCCTAATATGATTCCCGAGGGGTGGGAGATCCTAGTTGTAGATTCTCTGTGTTCTCTAAGTTCTCTGCGGCCCCGATTCCTACAAGATATCAATTTGAAGGTAGGAGTAGGCTCAGGATGAACCCCCCAGTGTACATTGGGGATGGGATCAAATACAGTGAGCTAATTTAGTTCCACCCATGAGGGGGCTGAAAATTGGGTAGGTTGGGAGTGGTTTGGCCTAATTTCAGAGTAGATACAATTGGGCTGACCCACTCCAACCTGTCCTGAACAATGGGCTCTATGCCATGTAGGCAGTTTCACTATTATGGTTAAACTGAAAAGCTGGTTGAGGGCCTTAGAGATGACTAACTTGAGGTGAGGAGGTGATGGGGCCAAGAGAGAGGTAGTCCAAGGCTTGTAATATGGGCAACTTAGATCCAACCATGCCATCAATGCGTCACAGTTTCTTTTACTCATTATTTTGAAGAATGCATTTTATAGACTAAGAGTGGGTGGGAGGCTAGCTGGGCTTCAATATGCTTACAGTTGCTCATTTTATTATTTTTCCTTTTTAAAATGCCAACCTTCCTTACTAAAATAGTACGCTTATTTACAAATAAAAGTGTTCACAGGGTAGCAAAATCAAATATTATGGATAGAAAATGGGGTTTTCTATTTGGTGTGTTAACATTTGAGGAAGGTTGACACATGGAAGTTGGTGACTCAGATGTCAGTAGAGCAGTGAATCCTCTCCTGGTTTTAATCTGAACTCTGCAGAAACTATGTAAGGTACTGAACCTGACCCCAAAATAGTTCCAGTCTAAAATTCAGTGCAGTTTCTATACTACCTGCTGACATTTGGAGCCATTAGCTTCTGCATTTGAAATTACCTAGCTGAATGCATCAGTCAGTTACAACTTGGTAACCTCCTTGATAGATAGTGTACAATGTACTGCTTTACTTCAGCAAAGCTTTGCCTTTGGAGACTTGATGAAAATCTCACCACCACCACCACTCCCTCCTAGAAAGCAGCTCTGTACTTTTCTCCTTTGCTTTCCTCTCTCTTTCTTCCTCCTCCTGCTTGGTGCCCTAATTTTTTTGTTCACCTATAATTTTCTCCATTGACTTTAATTAAGTTCTCCCCAGGCTTGCTCAGTAGGCAGGCTTCCCTGGGTCTAATTAGACTCTCATCATAAGTAATCTACATGGAAAGCAGACACGTGCGGGAGAGCGCACCGTGCACGCAAGCAAGGCGAAGCCTGATTTATTGAGAGACTACAGCAAGCAGATGGGTGCATAAAACATGACAAATAATTCTGGTGCAATTTAAAAGGGAAGGGAGGAAAGGAAGGGGGGAGACAGCCTGATGCATACATTCCCTGAGAAGCTTGGCATCGTCCCTCTATGCTTTAACAAATCACATTTCTCTCTCTCCTTCTCTCCCCCCCCCCCCCCGTCTCTTTCTACAGGTATCACCACCTTCACTCAATAAAACCAATAGGGCAGATCAGAGTAAATCATCATTGACTGGAAAAGTAGGAGCTGTTGATCGCAACGATTCCCAGTTGAGCCATAAGGAGATCTCTCCTGCTGATCTGTTTCTTACCATGTACTTAAGACCCAAGGTGTGTGCTGAAGAAATTATTGAAGGGAGGCTGCCCACGGTGCACCTTTGTACTGTTTGCTCTGGGATGTAATGCTGAGTGTTTTGTGTGTTTCATGTGATTGGGAGCCTGATTGGGTTGTTCATGTTAGCAGGAAGGCCGCCAGGGGAAGTAAAGCCCACCACAGCAAGCCGCTGAGGCAACACCAGGACAACACATCTGAAAGGATTCTGGGCAGAAAAATAATGCCAACACAAAGCAGTATGCTCAGAGTAGTTTAAGGGGTGAGGGGGAAAAGGCGCTTGAAAACAGTTGGATTAGAAATGAATCAAGAAAAGTTGAAAGCCTCTTGCCACAGATAAAGGAGACTACAAAGGCAATGTCGGGGCTTCTAAAATTAGAAATGCAAAAGCCACAGGAAAAGAAAGTTAAAGCAAATTTCATTTTTTAAAAAATAAAAAATAATTTTCTCCCATACAAAAACCACAGGGGACACATATTTTTTTAAAGGACAGAGGCTTCATTCTTATAATACTCACTCTGGAGTAAGTTGCTTTGAATGTGAAGGACTGTCAACCATGTCAAATATCTGAGAATGAATTAATGATGTTACTGCACTTTACAGATAATTTGCATAGGGTCCTTCACAACATTGCATGTGTGTATGTATTGTGTATATGGGGAGGAGGGAACACTATTCATTTATAATTACTTGCATATTTTTGCTTGTAATGAACAACCACACTGGCTTACAAAAATAAAATAATTATGAGGGGGGAAACACTCTACCTGTAACAGATAAAACTGAGCACTATGTAAATAGGGTACAGATGTTCACTTCCATTAGAGCACAGGAATCTTTTTGGGATACTGACACAGTGAAATAGATGTAGGAAATGCTCCTGAGCCAGATCATTTCCTTGTGGGATATTCCAGAGATCCTCAAAGTTCATTTATTTGTCCCAATCTGGTCCTGTTTGGTGCCAAAACAAATCCCACCATGTAATAGCAGGGTCATTTGCACTGTTCTTTGACAAAAGCCACAGTCATCTCAACAGTGATGTTCTCTCTCAAGCCCACATTAACTGCAAAGAAGTGAAAATGTATCTGTTTCACAGAATCCTGTCAGCATCCTCATTTTCTGTTACTTCCATCCTGGGTTTTATGAATGTCTGAAGAAGAAAGCTTTGACTTCCTAAAGAGACAGATGGACATAAAGAAAATCAGGGCTCCTGAGTACATGGAAGGGCTCAGTCAAAGCTGAGTACAGGACTAGATCTCTCCCTGTCTGCATGTGTTCTGATTAACCCTCTTCCAAGTACCTAAATTCCTTGATTGACCAGCCTATCAAGGAATAAGTTCCTGCTAGTCGCAACATGTTTTCCATTCATTTCACTGCCATGCTCTTCTTCTCCAGGTTTGACCAAAACTTTTCATGATTGGGTCTTCCCATCTTTTTTTGGGGGGGGGCTGTCAAGGGGTCTTTTTACTCCTTTGGGATACCACTCAGTGACTGCTGTTGTCCAATGGCCATCTGTCATTTGACAGACGTGTCCAGCCTTCGCAATTTCCGTTTGTTATATTCAGCAACAGCTTCATTGATTACACTTTGTTCTCTTATCTGGGCATTAGGGATGTGGTCATGAAAGGATATCTTTAGCATTGATCTTTCCATGGTTGTAGGAATCGGGGCCGCTAGGGGGGCACTATTTGCACCAGGGATTACGCTAAACTCGGAGATGAGTGATTGCCTAATATGTAACAGAAGTTAGCGATCTGCTTACTCAGCAGAGCCGTAGGTCAGGTCAGAAGTGGGTGAATCAAACCCTATCATTAATCCACCCCCCTTAATTTCTGTGCCCGCAGAGCCCACGGGCCAGGAGTTTTCTCGACTGAAGTGGCCTTTGCCATGGCCGTTCCATGCCCACAGGGCATGGGGAATCCACATCTCCCCTTTTCCTTTTACTTAGGGACCTGACCGGCAACTCTGCACAAGAGGGGCATCAGCTGATGAGCGGGAATGACGCTTCGGGGTTCCCTCCGGGGGAGGCACTTAGATATCAGCGAGGGAATACATTGCGCGAAGCAGCATACTGCTATGCCTAGTATAATCACCCCCACAATCACTTTGAGCACCATCTGAAGCCATCCCCACGGAATCCATGACCACAACGATTTCCACAATGAACTCAACCAAGTTCCCCATGCAGAACCCTCTCTGATGCCCTCGACTATGGTGTGGAGGTCCGTGAGCTGACTCTGTACCTTGCGGGAGTTATCAGTGAGATTGAAGTAACACATACCATGGAAAGATTCGCAACCCAGGTGATGTAGCAATAAGAGATAGTCTATGGCCGCTCGATTGTCGAGAATGGCATGGCGAAGCTCTGCCTGCTCCTGGTTGAGCAACGCTATCGCAGAGGAGGTATGGTTAATGGCTTTAGCTAATCCGCAAGCCAGTCGACTAATTCTCCGGGCATTGCCGACGGCTAAGCCTGGCACGCCAATTATGCTGACTGCCAATGAAACATATTCGGCTGGACTCATTACTCTAAAGCTGCTCTCACATGAGCTGTCTAACTGGGTGGTGCGAGTGTGCCGTATGGGTGCTGAGACATTTGAAACATTTGTGCTTGTGGTAACCATATCCTTAGTAGGGAGTAACAGTGTCAAATGACTGATACAACATATAGCATCTGATACATTTGCAGGAATGTAGTTCCAAGTGTACTGATTACATGTAAAGAACCAACAAGATGGTAGGGTAACATGAGCATACATCGAACCAAGTTTCTGTGGGTAATTACAAGTCCAGGAGCTAGTCACTAGCATTCTAGCAGAAGGATGCAAGAGGCAGTCTAACAATGCAACTGGACACAAAAGACTGTGTCAGAAAAGCATATATAAATGCTTGTATACAAATGCCAGAAGCCTCCAGAACAAAATAGGGGAGCTGGAATACTTAGCAATAGATAAGAATATTGATATTATTGGTATCACTGAAACCTGGTGGACGGATGATAACCAATGGGATACAGTTATCCCAGGCTACAAACTGTACAGGAAGGATAGGAAGGGGCAAAAGGGAGGTGGTGTGGCCTTGTATGTCAAAGAAGTGATAAAATCGTATGAATTGGAATATCTAGGTGATTTGGAGTCACCATTAGAAGCTCTGTGGGTAAGAGTACCAGGCCACAAGGATCGTCTAACAGTAGGCATATACTATCGGCCTCCGACCCAAACTCTTGAGGGAGACTGGCAGTTGGAGAATGTTGTAAAGGAGGCATCCAAGAAGGAAAGCCTGGTTATAATGGGGGACTTCAATTACCCTCACATAGACTGGGTGAACTGTTGTTCAGCACATGATAAAGAGATAAAGTTCCTAGATATGCTCAATGATTGTTCCCTGGGACAGATGGTTGAAGACCCAACTAGAGGTACGAGAATCCTTGACTTGATCCTGAGTAATACTCAGGATCTGGTGCAAGATGTTAATGTGACTGATCCAATAGGGAACAGTGACCACAACTCAATTATGTTTAACTTGATCATCGACCGCAAGTCACTGATAAAATCTAACACAGAGACCTTAAATTTTCAAAAAGGAAATTTCCCAAAGTTGAGGAAACTAGTAAAAAAAGAAGCTGAAAGGGAAAATTGAGAGAGTCCAAACACTCCAAGAGGCATGGAGGCTGTTTACAAAAACAATAACAGAGGCTCAATTGGAATGCATACCCAAAAGGAAAAAGGGCACTGCCAGGTCCAAGAGGACTCCAATGTGGCTTACAGGAGCTGTTCGGGAAGTGATCAAGAGCAAGAGAAGCTCATTTAGAAGATGGAAGGCTTGTCCGAATGAGGACAGCAGGCAAAAACATAAATTCTGGCAGAACAAATGCAAGGCAACAATCAGGAAAGCAAAGCAAGACTTTGAGGAGCGTATAGCTAAAAATACTCAGAGAAATAACAAAGACTTCTTTAAGTATATTAGAAGTAAGAACCCAACTAGGAAGGCCATTGGACCATTAGATGACAATGGAAGGCAAGGGGTTATTAAAGAGGAAACAGAGATTGCAGAGAGACTCAATGAATTCTTTGCTTCAGTATTCACTGAAGAAGACAGAGGCCACATGCCCAAAACAGAGCCTATCTTCGTAGGGAGGGAAACCGAAGAATTAAGCCAGATAGAAATAACCAAGGAGGAGGTCCTTGCATGTCTTGTTAATCTAAACACTAACAAATCACCAGGACCAGATGGCATCCATCCACGAGTTCTCAGGGAACTTAAAGATGAAATTGCTGATCTCCTAGCCAAAATATATAATCTTTCCCTCAAATCAGGCTCTGTGCCTGATGACTGGAAGGTAGCGAATGTAACACCAATTTTCAAAAAAGGATCCAGGGGTGATCCAGGGAATTACCGACCTGTCAGTTTGACATGTGTCCCAGGTAAAGTGATGGAAACCATCCTAAAAGATAGAATTAATAGGCACATAGAAGAGAAGGCGCTGTAAAAGGAGAGCCAACATGGCTTTTGCAAGGGCAAATCATGCCTCACTAATCTGTTGGAATTTTTTGAGAGTGTCAACAAGCATGTGGATAAGGGGGATCCAGTTGACATTGTTTATCTGGACTTTCAGAAGGCTTTTGACAAGGTCCCACACCAAAGGCTCTTGAATAAACTTACCAGTCATGGAATAAAGGGACAGGTCTTGTCCTGGATCAGCAACTGGCTAAGGGACAGGAAACAGAGGGTAGCACTAAATGGACACTTCTCCAAGTGGAGGGAAGTAAAGAGTGGGGTCCCCCAAGGTTCAGTACTCGGACCCCTGCTTTTCAACCTCTTCATAAATGATCTAGAGGTAGGAGTAAAAAGCAAGGTAGCCAAATTTGCTGATGACACTAAATTATACAGGGTAGTGAAAACTGTGAGAGATTGTGAGGAGCTCCAGAGGGATCTCTTGACACTGGGGGAGTGGGCAAAACAGTGGCAAATGAGTTTCAACATTAGTAAGTGCAGAGTGATGCATGTTGGGGCAAAGAACCCCAATTACATTTATAAACTGATGGGGTCTGAACTCTCTGCGACAAACCAGGAAAGGGACCTTGGTGTCCTGGTGGACAACTCAATGAAGGTGTCAACCCAGTGTGCCTCAGCAGTGAAAAAAGCAAACTCAATGCTAGGGATCATTAGGAAGGGTATAGAAAATAAGTCAGCAAGTGTCATTTTGCCTCTTTATAAATCTATGGTGAGGCCCCACCTGGAATACTGTGTACAGTTCTGGTCGCCATACCTCCAGAAGGATATTATGGAGCTGGAAAAAGTGCAGAGGAGGGCAACCAGAATGATTAGGGGACTGGAACACCTTCCTTACCATCTGAGGCTGCAACGGTTGGGCCTCTTCACTCTTGAACGACGACGTCTAAGAGGTGACCTGATTGAAGTTTATAAAATCATGCACGGTGTGGACAAAGTAGATAAGGAAAAACTGCTTTCCCTATCGCACAACACTAGAACTAGGGGACACTCCATGAAACTTTTGGGTACTAGTTCTCAAACAAATAAGAGAAAGTACTTTTTCACCCAGAGGATTACTGGTCTATGGAACTCCCTGCCAGAAGAAGTGGTGACAGCTATCAGTCTTGACAGCTTTAAGAAAGGATTAGACAAGTTCATGGAGGGCAAGAGTATCAATGGCTATAATTATGGATACTTAAGGACAACCTCCAGGTTGGAGAGATAGGCAGGATATCTCTCAATATCATTTCCAGGGAATCCTAAGCAGGCATCTGTTTAAGGAATACCCTGAAGGAAATGGTGAGCCACTGTGTGAGACAGAATGCTGGACTGGATGGGCTGTGGCCTGTTCCAGCAAGGCTGTTCTTATGTTCTTATGTTGCCACTGCCAACTTCGAGGCAGCGACGACGAGATCGACCGACTGAAGCGCAGCCGGACATTCGAGCACAAGTAGAGTTCGGACTGACCGCCACTCGAGGAGTGTGGAGAGTGGCTGCGTCTGCCGGCAAAGTCATGGTGAGCCGCATTTCCCAACGGGCATATTCTGAGGAAGCCGCTGGGATGTATGGGCTGAAAATCCGTTTCACAAGCCAGTACCCATCCCTGGGGTGCGTGCCTGGAGTGTGGCACACTGGGATGAGGCAGGTGCTCAAGATTGAGGCAGAACCAATGTCCTGCTTCAGGCAAAAATCGGACTGGTTGACGAGACCCGCCAACCTTTCCCATATGTTGTAATGCATCCTGGCAGAGAGGTCTCCGACAGGCATCAAATCGTTGGCCTTCAATGAGGCGGCCTGAACGCCTCCCCCCGCAAGTAGGGAGAGGGTCAGGATGATGAGGACTGCCACGTAGTTGGCATTGATCTGGGCAAAGCCTGCAGCTACGAAGTTCTCCGGTGTCGGCTCCCTCTCCTCACGTTGGAGGGCGTCCTGGGCCTCATTGCAAAGGGCCTTGATCAACCCCCCAGGTGACCTTCGGCGCTGCCGTCTGTGGCCGCTTCTTCCGACGGGTCCTCTCGGTCAGAGTGAGGTCCTCCATCTCCGGGATTGGACTCGGGTCGGTCTGGGTCCATGCCATGCGGTTCCAAATGAGGCTTGACACACCGAGCCGGAATCCAAACGACACCTGTAGGAGACATAACTGCAGCATACCCTCTTCCCCAGGTTACGAGTGGCGCCGGGCCCCTCCATGAAGGGTCCGGTGGCACCCGGTATCGGACCATCGGTTGCGGGAGAGCTTCCGAACGGCGGAAATGCTTCTCCTGCGGTGTGCAATCCGAAAAAACATTAAGGTGATTGTATGTGAACAACACCTTATTCAGACCATCCTGTGCCTGAGCCTGTGACTTGGGCAGGGCTGGTGGCTCCCCCCTTTCTGTTTGTTTGTCAATATAGGACTTGAGCGTCCGATTGACCCGTTCCACAATCACTTGCCCTAGCGGATTGTAAGGAATGCCAAAAGTATGCTTAATATCCCAGGTGGCCATGAAGGCGGCCAACTGCCTAGAGCAGTAGGACGGGGCGTTATCGGTTTTCACGTGCCGCGGCTTGCCCATTGCCGCGATGCAGGAAAGGAGGTGCTGCTCCACATGGGAAGCAGTCTCCCCTTTCTGCGCCGTTGCCCAAACGAATTGTGAAAAGGTATCTATGCAAACGTGCTTGTACTGCCATCTGCCAAACTGCGGAACATGCGTGACATCCATCTGCCACACCTGGTTAGCCTCTGTCCCTCGTGGGTTGACCCCCATGAGGGCCCCCCGGTGCCCCTGCGCAATGCTGGCAAGAGCGAACTATGCCTTGGGCTTGAGAGAGTGGCAGATTGAACTGTCTGGCGAGTGCTTTGGCATTTTGGTGAAAGAATGCATGACTCTGAATTGGAGTAGTGAAAACACCTAACACTGAACGTTGCTGAATTTCCTTTGCGGCCGCATCCGCTCTGCTGTTGCCCGCGGAAATTGGACCCGGTAGGTCTTGATGACTTCGGATGTGGGCAATATAGAGCGGCTCCGTGCGGTTTCGCAAATGAAATTGAGCAGTGAGGAACAGACTAAGCAAATTCTTGTCTATCGCGGGAGTAATGTATGCTCCCGGTAGACTGTGAAGCAAATTCCTAACATACTGACTGTCAGTAATGATGTTTAGGTGCTCTTTGGCGAAGGTGCGCAAGGCAAGGTTCACCGCTGCCAACTCTGCCCACTGCGCGGACTTCTGTGGAAGAGTTAACAGCGTGCGCCAAGCCTGGCCTTCCTGCCAAGTTAAGATACCATATGTGCGACCCCCATCCGTAAAGACTGTCCTGGCCCCCTGAAGCGGGACCAGCGAGAGCAATTCGAACAAGCTGACTGTCTGCGTTTGAAGCGAGTCAAGTCTGGGGTCTTTCGGCAAGTGGTATGCCAAGCATCCGGTGAATCCCTCCAAGGCAATCGGGAGCGAGTCACCGAGCTGCATCAACTGCTGAACCTGCTCTTTGGTGAATGGGACCACGATCTTTGCTAAGTCGTGCCCTGAGATGTCCCTAGCTCTCAGCCTTCCGCGGTAAACCACCGCGGAGACCAATTCTTGGGGAGGAACGATGTTTCGGGAAGAGGTGTTCGGCAAGTACACCCATTCCATGATACTCGCTCCTTTCTCGGAATCCACTCCTAGGGCTCCGGTGAACATGGATCCTGCCCGTACGATGTACAAATTCAGGATCGGAGCATATGGCCCTTGGGTGATTCTGTCTACCCACCTCTGGCTGAGAATTTGGTTGACTTTCTCGAGAGCCAAGCGTGCTTCTCGAGAAATGTGTATCCGGTCTGCCGGCTGCTTACCTAATGTGAGCAGCGAGAAGAGCGGCTTCAAAAGATCCGTATCCAATCGGAAATACGGTCTGGCCCAATTAATGTTTCCTAAAACCTGCTGCAATTCTACCAGGGTGACTGAGTCCTTCAAGTTGATTTGGGGCAAAACTGGTGCTGCGAAAGAGCGGAGAAGCCGATGACCCAAGTATGAGAAGGGCTCAGTTCTCTGCACTTTCTCTGGGGCAATGAGTAACCCTTTCTCCCCCAGGCTGGCCTGGAGGTCTGAAAACATTTCGCTGCCGAGCTGCGGCACTGCGACCAAGATATCATCCATGAATTGACAGACTAAAGCTTTGGGGTAAAGGTTTCGAAACTTTGCCAGTGCATTGTGAACATAAATTTGGCACAGGGTGGGCGAATTGAGCATGCCCTGTGGCAAAAATTTCCACGCGTAACGCTGCGTGGGCTCACTATGGTTCAGAACCGGCACCGTAAAGGCGAACCTTTCCCTGTCCCTGGGGTCTAAGGGAATAGTGTAAAAGCAATTCTTGAGATCTACAACTAGGATCTCCCACCCCTCGGGAATCATATTTGGATTTGGGATGCCGCATTGAAGCGGACCCATTGGCTGTATGCACTTATTGATCTCTCTGAGATCGTGGAGGAGTCGCCACTTCCCCGACTTCTTTTTGATGACAAAAACAGGCGAATTCCAAGGACTAGTGGACTGCTCTATATGTCCTGCGTCTAGCTGCTCTTTAACCAGCTGTTTAAGGGCGACTAATTTCTCTCCCACTACCGGCCATTGTTCCACATAGCACCGTACTGCTGTAAAATGTCTCGCCCCCAAAGGTTGATGTGCACGTCAAGAATGTGCGGCCGAATTACCGCTGTGCCATCAGCCCTTGGGATTGTGACTGTCACCCACTCCCGGCTCCTAAACACTTCCTGGATGCCACCTACCCCCCACACATCGGAGACCGGCTCAATGGCCCACTCCCGTGGCCACTGGCTTCTGCTTATCACGCTCACATCAGCTCCGGTATCTAGCAACCCTGAAAATGATCTTTTATTCAGAAATACCTCAATAACTGGGCGCTGTTTCCACTCAATGTTGGTCTCCACTGTCGCTAAGACCTGGTATCCTTGTACTGCCTCACTGGCGCTCGAGTGGTCCTCTGACCGGGACTCTGAGCTGTCCCTGAGCCTTCCCTGGCTATCTGCTGGCGAGTGACAAGGAACCATAATCAGTTGCGCTAATGTGTCTCCTTTGTGAATGGTTTGGGGTAAGTGCGTCCAAAGCTGAACTTGGAGAATGCCTGAAAAATTGGCGTCGATGACTCCTGGAATTACAAGAATTCCGCGTGCTCCTGCTACACTGTGGGGCAAAACTAAACCTATAAAGCCCTTGGGCAGTGGACCCATGTACTGGGAATCCACCAGATAGACCGTGCCTGGCAGGTCGCATGTAACGTCTGCCTGACAAGTCAATTCTAGCCCTGTACTACCCTTGGGGCTGGCCTGTGCCCTCGCAATGTCTGGAATGTGATCGGAATCTAGTCTAGCTCTGGCGAGCTCTGAGCGAGGGAAGCCTCTGTTTGGACCAGGGCCAGAGACATGCCCGCGTTCCGGTTTCCCGAATTCGGGCAGTGCCTGGCCCAATGGTAGCCTTTCTTGCACTTCGGACATGGGGTGTTTGGAGCCTTGGAACGGCCGGAAATTTGTCCGCCCCCCTTGGATCGGCACTCCCTAGCGAAGTGACCGACCTTGCCACAAGTGTGACATGCCCCTTGGGTTCTGTTCTTGGGTTTCCTACCCCCTTGCACCGCTGCCGCTAGCAAACCCATTTTATAGAATTCTGTGCCAACGTCGGCGCAAACTCTAATCATGTCCGTGAGAGTCAAGTCGGGACGATTGCCCAGGGACTGCAAGATTTTACGGCAGTCCAAGTTCGCATTATCCTTGGCTAACTTCATCATGAGCTCCTGTTGGGCTTGCTCATTATCAATTTGCCTACTGATCGCTTCCTCTAAGCGATTTATGAAGTCCATGTAGGGCTCCTGGGCTCCCTGTTTGACTGCGGTGTAATTCTTAGCCGCCTTGCCAGTAGCTGGAACCTTGAAAAAAGCCCTAAAGGCAGCCTCGGCTGACATCTGAAGAGTGGCGAGTGGCAAGTTGATCTGGGCATCAATGGATTCGAAGGCACCTGAACCATATAGCTGGTCAGGAAGTACTGTGCCTCCCATCCTGGCAGCCCTTGTCTGAGCCTCGAGGCGAAACTCGCTGTCCCATATCAAGTACTGGCTAGGGTTGAGCATCATCCGCATGACGGCTTTCCAGTCATGTGGAATGAACATGGTATTCTCGCACACTTGCTGAAGCGTGCCCCTAGTAAACCGGCTCTGAAGCCCTGTCTCGGAAATGGCCTTCCATATAGCCATGAGAAGCTTATACAGGACTGGTGAATGAACTATCTGCTGGGCCCCTGTGCGGGCATCCATTTCCATGCGAATTGGACAAATCTGACTAAGCTCAGCTAGTTCTTCTGCTGGCAATTCCCCCTTCCTAATCTCCTCCTCAATTGTGCGCTGAAGGGGACTTTTGGTAACTCGGGAACCTGGAGCTGTCAGAGAAGCGCCTGCGCTCCTCATTCCATGCATTCCATCGGTGACGTCTGCAGCTGTCACCGAGGGAAAGCTCCCTACGCTACTCTGCCTAAACTGCAATGACGGATAGAGCGCTGTGGGCGCCGATGGCTCAGCTGGTGCTGGGGGTTCTTTGGCCTCTACCCGGACTGGCTCTATCTCTGCTAAGAGCTTCCTACATTTACTCCATGTGCGAATTATGCCCTCTGGAGCTTTCGGGGGTTGCTGAATGCAGTCTCCTATCTGATCCCAAAGCTGAAGGGTTAACGTACCTACTTCTGGGTAAAGTAGGCAGTGTTCCCTTAGGTACACCAAAAGTCTCGCTAGCTCCCTGCTATGAAAACGTAACTGAAATACCCTGGCCAGGATTTTGAACTCTTCCTCACGAGTTCTTTGGCTAGCGGACGGACCTTGTCGCTGAGGACAAGTCCCCATATTACCTGCGGGGTCCTCCGAAGTTTCCTCCTCGGGACGAGTCGACGCGTCTTCGGGCAAGGTAATAGGCTTTGGAGATGATTCTCTGGGTAGAGCTCGGAGCGTGGACTGCTGCCACGGGCCCTCGGTGGCCTCTGCCTGTCAGGGGTTCACAGCTGACCCTGAGCCGAACGCGTTTCCGTGCTGCAAGCCGCCGCGAAAGTCGGAGCAAGCTGTAGGATGCCTCTTGGTAATGCCTCGTCGCAGGACCATCTTCCCGACCGGCTGGCTTACCGGCCGGGCTGCCGCGCTGTCCTCCGGGACAATCGGACGCGGTTCTGGCTTAGAACCGGACCGTGTGATCGCTTACTCTCGAGTAGATCATGTCGGGGTCACCAGGTGTAGGAATCGGGGCTGCTAGGACAGCCGTTAGGTCCCAGAGGAGACTGATCAAGGAACGACACGAGGCAATATGGAGCGAGATCAGATCAGTCGTTTATTGAGGAAAAGACATCATCATTTATAGATCAGAAGGCAAGGCAGGAAAAACCGTCATGTGACAGAAAATCACATCACCCATCTACTCGGGTTAATGGGAAATCTTTCTTGGGGAAGTTAATTAACTCGGGCAAACACTGACAGGGGAAACACCATTGTCTAGGGCTAAGGCCAGGGTAAATATGGCCACTATTTGCACCAGGGATTACGCTAAACTCGGAGATGAGTGATTGCCTAATATGTAACAGAAGTTAGCGATCTGCTTACTCGGCAGAGCCGTAGGTCAGGTCAGAAGTGGGTGAATCAAACCCTATCATTAATCCACCCCCCTTAATTTCTGTGCCCGCAGAGCCCACGGGCCAGGAGTTTTCTCGACTGAAGTGGCCTCTGCCATGGCCGTTCCATGCCCACAGGGCATGGGGAATCCACACATGGTTCTTATGGCTCTTGATAATTCTTCCTTGGCCTTCGTTAATGACCATGTTTCACTCCCATAGAAGACCGCAGGTAGTACTGTCAAATTAAAAATGTTGGCATGTTCTTTCTTGCCAATTTTCATTTTTAACAAGATTTCTTTGGTGGAGTTAAATGCTGCCCATCCCGCTATCTTTCTTATGGCTTGTTCTGCTCTCTGATTGTTGTTCATCCCAATCAGACAGCTGAGATAGATATAGTGGTCAATCTGGTCGATGGGTTCATTCTGGATTTTTATTTGGAATTATCCTATATTGTAGATTTCAGACATGGCAAGTTTTCCAATTACGGTAATATAAATGTGGGGATAAAGGAGATATTGAAGAAAAATGAGGTTATCCTATTAAAACACTGGTTCCGGATATGCAGTAATGAGAGTAGTAGGTTAAAATTGTTTGAGCAATTAAAAATTAATTGGCTTCAGAGATTAAGAATTATTAATTGGAATAAATAATATATGAGTGATTATTATTTTGAAAGAGAAAAGACTGAATTTGAAGAGTTAATTTTAAAAATTAGAAACGGAGAGAAAAATATCAAGGGATTAGTTAGTAAATTTTATACAATTCTAAATTAGGGGGGCGATGCACAAGAGGAATTGAGATTAAGGTGGGAACAAGAATTGAATATAAAGATAGAAAAAGATTTATGGAGAAATAAATGGAAAAAGAGGATCATGAGAACTATGTCGGTTAGAATAAAGGAACACAATTATAAAGTGTTGTGGAGATGGTACCTGACCCCAGTAAGGTTACATTAAATGGACAATAAAAAAGAGAATAAGTGTTGGAGATGCAAGGATACTATTGGAACGTATGAACATATGTGGTGGAGTTGTAAAGTGGTTAAAGATTTTTGGAATAGAATTGAATAAGAAATTGGAGAAATTTTTGGTAAAGGTAAAGGTAAAGGTTTCCCTTGCTCGAAAGCCAGTCGTATCCGACTCTAGGGTGCAGTGCTCATCTCTGTTTCTAAGCCGAAGAGCCAGCGCTGTCTGCTTCTGCAGACATTTCCATGGTCATGTGGCAGGCATGACTAGACACCGGAGCGCACGGAACGCTGTTACCTTCCCACCGAAGTGGTCCCTATTTATCTACTTGCAATTTCTTGCTTTCGAACTGCTAGGTTGGCAGGAGCTGGGATGAAGACGGGAGCTCATTTCCGTCCTGCAGTACTCGGGAATCGAACTGCTGACCTTCCGCTTCCCAGTCAGCGTCTTAGCGACTTGAGCCACTGCAGTACCCTGAAATTTTTGGTAAAATGGTAAAATTGGGGTCAGGTATTACTCTATTAACAAATGTGGAAGCCACTAATTTAAATAAGGATAAGAAAGAGTTATTAGAAATAATGATAACAATAGCTAGAGGCTGTATTGCTAGACATTGGAAAAATGATGTAATTATACAAACTGAGGAGTGATATAAAGAAATGTGGAATTTGGCGTTGAATGATAAATTGACTTGGGAGATAAGGAAAAAAAGGGATAATTTGAAAGAAAATAGATTTTGGATTATATGGAAACCTTTTGTGGATCAGTCCCTTAAGGGGGATGAAAGAAACAGACCTGTACCAGAACAAAGTGGATTCTGGAACTAAAGTAGTTGTAATGTAAATAGACACAAGGTGATTATTATATAGTCATATTTGTTGTTGTTGTTTGTTTGTTGGTTTTTCCTATTCATTTCCTAGAAAATGTGTTGAGAGATGTAGTTAAGAATGGAGAATAATTACTCAAGAAATAAGCCAAGAAACAGTATTTACAATGAGGTTTTAATGACATTTGACTTAAAGATAAATATATAAACATATTGGATAGGTGTCTATATTTTTTTTATTTTTTTATTTTTCTTCTTTTTTTCTCTTTATTTGTCATTTTTTGTATCTTGTATACGAAATTTTTTTAAATAAGTAATTTTTTTTTGTATAACACATTTGTTATGTATTGTATTTTATTGTATGTGTATAAAAATTCAATAAAAAAATATTTTAAAAAAACATGCAGGATCTAGCACCGGGACTGCAATGGACTGCCGCAGCCTTGAGGATAAGGACAAGGTACACCTTCATAGCCAGTCCATCTGGCATGGGCTCTTCTGCCTCAATGACTGTTGGGAATCAGAGTTCCTCCTCCACTCATTTTGCCGTTGGGCCCAACATGATGGTTTCCAGTGGCATTTCCTCCACTAAGGGGACCATCACCCCACCTAAAGGGGCTCTCCCGCCCATAGCTGTTAGCCCCTTTAGGGAGTCAGGTTAGTTAACTACCACCTGAAACTTGGTGGTGAGTCACTGGCTGTGTGGTCTACTCCATTACCGTAGCAGGATGTTTGGCCAGACTCCCTTAGTTATAATTATTATGCAACTCAGCTTTACTTCCATTATTTGGAAGATAATTTAATTGAAGTAAATTTAGTATAAATCAGTTACTTCCAAGCTCTGGACTCTTCTGTCTTGTATCGCTGGTCCCATTGTTTTTAATGAGGAGTTGCTGGTGCTTGGTCCTGCCAAACTATCTGAGCCATGGCAGCAGCTCAGAGGAGCCAAGTACTGACATCAGCCTTGGCAGCTGAAAAAACCTTCTGCCACATATCTATCAACTGCATCCCAAAGTTGAGAATGGGAAAAGAAAGGGCCTCAATCTCCAATGCTCTTTTTTTTTTTGAGGGGATCACAAATGAAAATATAATTTTATATGTATCTTTCCCATGTGAATTTATTTCAACAAGACAGAAAACAGATGAACAAGGAGGGTTTAAATGGAAAAAATAATAACCCAAAAAGCATGAGGGTGATGGCACACTGATTGCGGAGCAATGACATATTTTTCTGTTACATAGTTCAGCAAGTGTCTGGTGGTTTTATATGGGTCAGCAAATGTCTGTTCCTCATGAAATAAACAGAAAACTTTGTTTCAAACAAGAATTATTTTAAAATGCTGCTTTCTGTATTCTCATTCTGTTTTGACTTTTACAGTACTGTACAATCTGGCTTCTTCACCTCTCAGAAGATATCCTAATGATACCCTCCTGAAGTTAATTGGTTGTTTTTTTAAAAAAAAAGGTTATATGATTTGTTTTGGCACAAATGAAGGCTGAACCAAACAGGGCTTGTTCTGTTCAATTTTTAGTTAGTTCCAAAACAAACATCATGAGTAACAAATGTGCATGTATTTAAAAATGGCCCAACCCCATAGTCTGCTTTGAGATGCTGCATGTTTGGTTGTGTTGAATGCTGTTCTATAGCTAGCCCTGAAGAAAGCTTCAGCTAGTTGTTTGGTTCACTTTTGTATACAGAATGAAGGAAGAAATTGTCTTGCTTTTCAAAGCAGATCTTGGGAGGAGTAATTTGTTTTTGAACTACAACTCCCAGAATTCCCCATCCAGCATGATAAAGAAATTCAATTATATAGAAAAAAAGTAACATTTAAAACTGAGTCAAAGTGCATCATTCTCAAACTGGAGACCTTTCAGTTTGAGCTATATAATAAGTTTGGGTATTTTTTGGGTGGGTGGGTGTGGTCTGAGGTGTTAAATAATAAATAATAAATAATTTCAAACTCAACTGAAAAGATCAACATTTTGATATTCTAATTATGTTGAATGAAAGAAATGAATGTTTTTGCTATTGCTGTTTGCTTAGAAGTTGTTTCTTACTGTTCAATGGAGTAGCAGGTTGAATGTGCATATTTCAGTTTTCCTCATGTACACCAGATGTTGGATCGGGGCCGCGAAGTGGCTGTTGGGTCCCAGAGGAGACTGGTCAAGCAATGAGACACGAGGCAAGATGGAGCGAAGACCAGTGATTTAATGAAGGCAAATCATCAGTATTTATCATGTACAGGCTGCATGCAAAAGAACTGCGATCTGACAGGATCCACATGCCATGTTTACACTAGTTAACTGGTAAACTCTTCAGGGGAGTTAATTAACTAACTTAATCAATGACAGGGGAACTCCATTGTTCCAAGCTATATGGGGTAAACATGTGGCTGGTATTGGTTTTAGGACTTAGAGTAATCCGCAGATGCGAGATTACCTATTACATGACTAGCGAGTTAGTCATTAGCTTCCTATTGTCCGAGCTGCTTGTCAGGTCAGCTGTAGGTGAATTAAACCCTATCTAATATTCTGCTCCCCCAATTTCTGTCCCTTCAGGAACCCCTGGTAACGAGGTGATCACCCATCACCGGGGTTCTGTCGGGGCCAATTGTGTGCGCGGATCCCACACTCCCCCTTTGTTTGTTGAGTTGGACCTGACAGACGGCTCGGCGTAGGAGCGGCATCAGCTGACGTGGAGTGAGGACATTCCGGGGTTGTCTCCATGGGGGACATCTTGACATCAGCGAGGGAATACATTGCAAGAAACAACACACAATCGTTCCCAGTATTATCACCCCCACAATCACCTTGAGTGTCATTTTTAGCCAACCCCACGGGAACCAAGACCATAATGAATTCCACCACGCCCACGTAGCATCTTCCTTGATGTTTTTAACCAAGATATGGAGGTCTGTGAGTTGAGTCTGTACCTTACATGAGTTGTCCGTGAGGTTAAAACAACACATGCCATGGACAGACTCGCAACCCAAATGATGTAACAGCAAGAGGTAATCAATGGCTGCTCGATTATCCAATATGGCATGGCGAAGCTCTGTCTGCTCTTGACTAAGCAGCGCTATTGCCGAGGAGGTGTGGTTAATGGCTTTTGCCAAAGCGCAAGCCAATTGACCAATTCTCCGAGCGTTGCCTACGGCTAAGCCTGGCACGCCAAACGAGCTGACTGCTAATGGAACATGCTCAGCTTTACTCAGAATTCTGATGTGGCTATCACATGAGCTGTCTAACTGGGTGGCATGAGTGTACATTTATGCTTGGTGCAACCATGTCTCTAGTGGGAAGCAACAATGTCAAACGACTGATACAGCAAAGGGAATCAGATACATTTGCAGAAATGTAGTTCCAAGTATACTGGTTACATGTAAAAAAACCATCCTGAAGGCAAGGTAACATGAGCATACATTGAGCTAATAGTCTCTGGGTTATTACAAGTCCAATTGCTGCTGCCGGGGTTGAGGCAATGGCGCTGTTGCCCTTCGACCGCAGAACAGCCGGTCATACGAGCACAAGTCAAGTTCGGACTGACCACCACTCGGGGAGTGTAGAGAGTGGCCGCATCAGCCGGTAAGACTTTGGTGACTTGGGTTCCCCAATGCGCATACGTTGACAATGCAGTCTTGTAAAATGGACCAAATATCCACTTCAACAACCAGTCACCATTCCTGATGAGCTCATCTGGGGAGTGACACACCGGGATGAGACAAGTACTCAGAATAGAGGCAGAAGCGGTGGTCTGCCTCAGGCAAAAATCAGACTGATTGACGAGGTTCGCCAATCTTTCCCAAACGTTGTACTGCAGCCGGGCAGAGAGATCTCTGCCTGGCATCAGGTTGTTGGCTTCCAATGAAGCTGCTTGAATGCCTCCCCCCGCAAGCAGGGAAAGGATCAAGATGATGGTGGTCATCATGGAATTAGCTGCAATCAAGGAAAAGGCTGCAATCAAGAAGTTCTCCGGTGTTGGCTCCTTGTCCTCCCGCCAAACGCCGTCCGCTGCTCCTGGCACAGGGACTTGGCCATCCGCCAGGTGATCTTCGGCGCTGTCATCTGCTGTCACCGCCTCCTCTGCTTGGCTCTCCCCATCAGGGTTAGTTCCTCCATCTCTGGGATTGGGTCCGGAACTGCCTGGGTCCACGCCATTGGATTTGAAGTGAGGCTTGACACACCGAGCTGGAATCCAGATAACGCCTGTAGGAGACATAATTGCAGCATACCCTCTTCCCCAGGTTATGAGTGGCGCCGGGCCCTTCCAGGAAGGATCCGGTGGTACTCGGTAACACACCATTGGCCACGGGAGAGCCTCCGTGCGACGGAAGTGCTTCTCCTGCGGAGTGTAATCTGAAAAAAACATTAAGGTGATTGTACATAAACAATACCTTGTTCAGACAATGTTGTGCCTGACCCTGATTTTTGAGGAGGGCTGGTGGTTCCCCCCTTTCTGTTTGTTTATCAATGTAGGACTTAAGCATCCGATTGACCCGTTCCACAATTGCTTGCCCTTGCAGATTGTACGGAATACCAAAGGTGTGCTTAATGTCCCAGGTGGCCATGAACGTGGCCAGCTGCCTGGAGCTATAAGCCGGGACGTCATTGGACTTCACATGCCGAGGTTCGCCCATGGCCGCGAAGCAGGAAAGGGGATGCTGCTCCACATGGGAAGCCATCTCTCCCTTCTGTGCTGTAGCCCAAATGAACCGTGAGAAAGTATCAATGCAAATGTGCATGTACTGCCATCTGCCAAAATGTGGGGCATGTGTGACGTCCATCTGCCACACCTGGTTGGCCTCTGTCCCTCATGGGTTGACCCCCCACGAGGGCCCCCCTACCACCCCTGCACAATGCAGACAGGAACAGACTATGCCTTGGGCTTGGGAAAGTGGCAGGTTGAACTGCCTTGCGAGTGCTTTGGCATTCTGATGAAAGAATGCATGACTTTGAATTGGAGTAGTGAAGACTCCCAAAACTGACCGTTGCTGAATTTCCTTTGCGGCCGCATCCGCTCTGCTATTGCTCCCAGAAGTCAGACCAGGCAGGTCCTGGTGGCTTCTGATGTGGGCGATATAGAGCGCTTCGGTGTGGTTTCACAAATGAAATTGAGTTGTGAGGAAAAGACTCAACAAATTCTTGTCTATTGCGGGAGTGATGTACACTCCCGGTAGACTGTGAAGCAAATTCCTAACATACTGGCTGTCAGTAATTATGTTTAAGTGTTCTTTGGCAAGGGTGCGTAAAGCAAGGCTCACTGCTGCCAACTCTGCCCGCTGCACGGACTTCTGTGGAAAGGTTAGAAGCGTGCGCCAAGCTTGGTCCTCTTGCCAAGTAAGAACACCATATGTGCGACCCCCATCAGTGAAAACTGTCCTAGCCCCCTGAAGTGGAACCAGGGACATTGATTCACACAAGGTGACTGTCTGCGTTTGAAGCGAGATGAGTCTGGGGTCTTATGGCAAACCTTGGCGCATGACGTGCCAGGCTTCCCTTGGGTAAATTTCTCATGAAGGCCCCCTGCGCACTTCTGCCCATGGCGTGTGTGCGCACATTTCCTGGAGCTATTCTTGTGCTCCTGTGAGAAGGGTACCAGATGCTGGCTTAGCCTTTTGCCTGTGCTTAGACTAACAGCAAAAAAAGAAAGGGGTGGCCTGAAAATGCCTGTGTCTGATTGAAAGTGTGACCTGACTGCATTCTTAAAACGGTCCTAGGCAGCCCTGGCTAATGAGTGGCACTCTGTACATTCTCAGGAGTTCAGGGACTAATCTTATTTCCTCCCTTTGTGCTCTGGAGTTTGTGAAATGTGTCTGCTCATTTAGAGTGGGTGCTGTGGTCCAGGTGCCATACTTGAAATGACAGACTAAGACTTATTAAAAACAAGCCAACTTTGATGTACCAGCTGTAAGGGAACAATACGCAAAAATGAAAAGACACACAAGTTAAACATTTCCAGCAGGGTGTTCCAATGACTAGAGGAAAGGAGGAAAGATAAATCAGAGGTTAGCACAATGAGAATGCAACAACTCTTATCATAAGATAATTAAGACAGCTGGCTGGGATATTCCTGTTGAGGAATCCCTACCAGTAATTAACTCAGGAGCCTGTGAAAGGATGCAATTTAAGACTATAGAAAGAAAGAAATTGGTTACTTTCAAGGCCTGGAGAGGAGTTTTGTTCCTGTAAAAAGGTAAAGATTAAGCATTTTCTGAATATACAGAGCGCAAGAATGTTTGCGTGCTTCTTCCTGTGAAAGGGGTACAATGAGTGAGTTACTTTACACGGATTAAAGTCAAAATACCAGAACAACAGCTTTCTCAAGAGAATGAAGTAGAGTTAGAACAATTCTCAACCTGTTGGCCAGATGCGGCCCACATTGCTGTATTGGTGGGCCAGATGCGGCCCACATTGCTCTGCCACTACCTCCACCAAGCCAAGTAGGGCTGTATGGCGAAGGAAGGGCAGGATGACTGTCCGGACCTCCAGAGCTGCCTGAGGCCGCGGAACTTGGCCCCTGACTTTAAAAGGTTGAGAACCTAGATTACAAGATGATAACGCAGTACACACATGAAGACAATGCAATTCTCTCATTCCTTGTGAGATATGTGACTTAAAGACCGCTAAGGGACATTCAAACACAGAAATAGGGGTTTGAGAAACACAGACGTAGGGAGGGGGCCCATAGTTTATGATTTAGTGAAGAAAACTCATAGAAGTGATTTTTGTTTTCAGATCGCGCTTCTGAAAAGAAAATCACCTCTTTCAGGCAGGTTTCTTCAATGCAAGGCTTTTATCATTTCCAATTATCTGTTTGTCTGAGTGGCACAGACTGCAAAAACCGGTTCTTAAGAGTGGCTTAATCTTTGAGACAAAGAAAAGTCTTCCTTGCATATCCAAAAGAAAAGCCTTTTGGCTGAAAGGAGGAAGGGAGGTCACTTTGCCCTATTGCAGGTTAGGATTCCCCCCCTGCTTTCATTGCCCTAGGTCCCTTAAGCTGCTAAGCAGGCAAGGCAAAGAGGTCTTGCTCACCATGCTTTCTCAAACTTTAAATGGTTCCTGCCCATGAACAGAGTGCAAACTGTTTAACACACAATGCCTGACATTTCACAGTGACATTACCATGCAGTTACACACAAGGAACACTTTTGCAATCATACTGTGGTCATAGAGACAAAGCTTTTGCAATCATACTGGTTCTTGCAGTCATACATTCAGTGGTGCACCACTCATACACACATTTATTTACGCATTCGCACATTCCTCCCTGATCTGCAGTGTTCTATCCTGCACATAAGGAGATGACTTATACACAGCTGGCTTTCACAACCATCTGGGTGCTTCTACTTAGGGGTGAGTTTCTCTGGGCTACTCCGAGGTGAGACAAGTAGGTTCTGCCTGTGCCTTGGGAGAGCTCGGGGTACTATTGCTGGGATGGTTCCTCTGGCATAGCCAGGGTGATGGCTGCCTCTTTTCGAGCCTGGGCCAGATGCATGCCGGAGGGCCAGATTCCCGGATCTCAGTGCTGTCTCGACCTCCAGCGCCAGTGTGGCCATTTGGTCTTAGGCTTATTTGGACAAACTTTTGAAGATCTGCCTGGTCTAAATTGGCATTCTCTTCTAAGGTGTCTCATTTTTCCACACTGGAAGCAGGTGCCTTTGGGTTTTGGCACTGCTCGGTGCCTGAATGTGGTAATGGGTCTGCTCTGGAGCCCTGCGTGACCAGGGGCCGTGCAGATTTCCATGAGCAGTGGGCGCTGAGCAGGCAGGTAGACAATAGTCTGTCTGCCTGAATGTGTGTCTGCCTTCAGACAGGCTGAACACAGCAGCTGGGTGTTAGCTAATTGTACTGCTGGCAATTTCCCCGTGAATGGATCTTCCTCACTCATGCGCTGGATGGAACTCTTGGTAGTCTGGGAACTTTTAACTGTCAGAGAATCGCCAGTGCCTCTCATGCCATGAATTCCTTCAGTGACGTCTGCAGCTGTCACTGAGGGAAAGCACCCTACACTACCCTGCTTAAGCTGAAATGACGGAAAGAGACTCATTGGGGATGATGGTTCTGACTGCGCTGGGGGTTCCTGGGTCTCTATCCGGACTGGGTCTACCTCTTCTAAGAGCTTCCTACACTTGCTCCATGTGCTGATTATGCTATCTGGAGCTCTCGGGGCTTGCTGAATGCAGGCTCCTATCCTGTCCCAAACTTGGAGGTTAAGCATGCCTGTCTCAGGATAAAGCAGACAATTATCCCCCAAGTACGCCAAAAGATCCGCTAACTTGGCGCTGTGAATGCATGTATGGGATACCCTGGCCAGGGCCTTGAGTTCCATTAAGTGAACTCTCTGGTTAGCGGTCGGACATTGCCTCTGAGGACAAGTCCCCATATTACCTGCCGGTCTTTTGAAGTGGTTCTCCTCGGGACGAAGCGACACGTCTGAGTTCTAGGTAACAGGTCTGGCGTGATGAACCTCTGGGAAGGAGCTCGGAGCGTGGACTGCTGCCACAGGCCCTCGGCGGCCTCTGCGCTGGAGTCAAGGTTTCACAGCCGACCCTGAGTGGAACACATTTTCCCGCTGAGCAAGCTGCCGCAGAGCTTTGGAGCGTGCTCTGCCTCTCTGGAATGCCTCACCACGTAGCTGTCACTCAGATCAGATGGCTTTCCAACCAGAGCTGCCGCGCTGTCCTCCGGGACGATTCGGACACGGTTCTGGCATAGAACCGGACTGCGAAGATCGCTTACTCACGAGTAGAATCACGTCTCAGGGTCACCAGAAGCGGCTGTTGGGTCCCGGAGGAGACTGGTCAAGCAATGAGACATGAGGCAAGATGGAGCGAAGACCAGTGATTTAATGAAGGCAAATCATCAGTATTTATCATGTACAGGCTGCATGCAAAAGAACTGCGATCTGACAGGATCCACATGCCATGTTTACACTAGTTAATTGGTAAACTCTTCAGGGGAGTTAATTAACTAACTTAATCAATGACAGGGGAACTCCATTGTTCCAAGCTATATGGGGTAAACATGTGGCTGGTACTGGTTTTAGGACTTAGAGTAATCCGCAGATGCGAGATTACCTATTACATGACTAGCGAGTTAGTCATTAGCTTCCTATTGTCCGAGCTGCTTGTCAGGTCAGCTGTAGGTGAATTAAACCCTATCTAATATTCCGCTCCCCCAATTTCTGTCCCTTCAGGAACCCCTGGTAACGAGGTGATCACCCATCACCGGGGTTCTGTCGGGGCCAGTATACCAATTGTGTGCGTGGATCCCACAACCAGGTAACATAGGGAAAATAATTATGGGTTTGCTGTGAATATAAAGAAACCAGATCAATCAATCAAGATATAGAGGGTTTAAGAGCTATGGGAACACCAAAATGGGTGTGTGTACAAATCAAATAAGTTTGGGAAGGTTAAAATAGGCAGGTCTAGACTAAGCAGTCAAAAGGTCTTTGAGGCATACCATGTCAATCTGTCCTCCAATGCTAATGGAACATTGGGATCACAGTATGCCAGTAGTTGGCTTGCTTTAGACCAGTTGCAAATGAATAAATGCTGATTTACTTCAAATAAACTATAAAAGACATACATTTTAATAAGAGTTGGGAAAAGAAATCAGAGGAGCTAATAAGAGAGATGCAGTTTTCTGCTGCTTGTGGACTAGCCGTGTGAACGTTACAGAGGACAGTCCACTCTCTGAAGGGTTGTCAGAAAAGTGCTCTCAGTCACAGTGGTTCTAAGGGCTGGCCAGTCACAGTGTGATTTAAAGATGAAGAATCCTATTGAAGAAAAATAGCAGGGGGCCATGGAGTTGTCCATCTGCATTTGGCACTTGGATAGCAAGCAAGAGCTTGGAAAAGTTACCTTTTTGGTGCAACAGTTTCCAGATGTCCTAGCTAGCATGGATACTGTCAGTCTAAGTAGAGGATTTTGGGGTTGTATTCAAAAGAAAAGAAAGAAACCTTTCAAGCTCGGCAGGAAATATTGCCATTCTAGGCATGGTGTGATGGGTTGCATTTTTGCATTATATCAATTATTTCCACTTTGTAACTATGCATATAAACTAGTAAAAGCTATGCTTACACAAATTTGTATTCAAAATGCTCTGTTGGAGAAATCTGGGAAAATTAAAGCAATGGAGCTGCAATGCAGTGTACATAATGGGAGGGAGCCCATTTTTGAACACAGATATGTTTACTGCAGAAGTCAGTCCCTAATACTGAACTGCTTTTATCTAACAGCTTCTTCTAAATTGATATTCTTCATTATGTTGGACTACAATTGGCTAGAGTGACTGGGGTTAATGGGAGTTGTAGTCTGGCATGTCTGGAAACAAGCAGACAGATGGAAACCGCCTCCCATGACTTTTACTCCATTTATATGGGGCTGCCCTTGATGACTATTCAGAGGCTGCAGCTGGTTCAGAATGCAGCTGCCCATGTAGTGATGGGGTGCAGGCGTTATGCCCATGCTTCACCCCTGCTACGGGAGCTGCATTGGTTGCCAGTGTGCCTCTGGGTGCAATTAAAGGAGCTGGTAATTACCTTTAAAGCCCTACATGGTAGTGGGCCAGGATACTTAAGAGACCGCATCACCCCAAGGACATCTGCCCATACCACTAGAGCGGACCGGATGGGCTCTTTAAAAATACCAACTGCCAGAGAGGCTCACCTCTCTAACATTAGAAGAAGAACCTTTTCGGTATCAGCTCCGGCCCTATGGAGCCTTCTGCCAGTTGAAAAGCGCCTCCAGACAGAGCTGCTGCCTTTCAGGAAAGAGCTGAAAACCTGGCTGGCAGGGCAGGTTTGAGGAGGTGGAGAGGGAGCACCCCCCCCCCACTAGCTCATTTAGAGGAGGATCACTCAAGCTTTTCATAGTTTTTAAAAAATAATTTTATTAAATTTTTTAAACAATAATACATAAATGTAATAACTAATATATAAAAAAGAAAAAACAACTATAAAAATAAAATAAAATATCTTTAAAATTCTATCTCATTATTACTTAGTAGTTTGTCACATTCTTCTTCACATCTTTAATTGGCATCAGGAGAAAGACAGAAGCCCAACTCTGCTGCCATTTGCCATCCAGAGAGGCCAGGGGGAGGAGAGTAAAAGATCCTGCCCCACCCCCATCCAAAGATCTGGGCCCAGAGAGAAGGAAAAGGCATCAGGAGAAAGACAGAAGCCCAACTCTGCTGCCATTTGCCATCCAGAGAGGCCAGGGGGAGGAGAGTAAAAGATCCTGCCCCTCCCTCCCCATCCAAAGACCTGGCGCCAGAGAGAAGGACACCTCCGAAGACCCCTGACCACCCCCAGGAGATACCATCCACAACCACCATCACAGCGAGGCCCGAGTCGGCACCTTTGACCAACTCCATGCGGCCGAAGGGTGGTGAGAGCTGCTGCATGCATGCAAAGGATAAGTAATCAAACTGAAATAATATAATTGACTAAACATAAATGGCTCATAGCAACTGACATAGTGACTGTACAAGAAAGTGACTTACATAGAGACTTGATATAGTGGACTTTTTCTTTCTTTCTTTCTTTCTTTCCCTTCATTGATTAGTTCAACTTTTACTTTCATACTATGTGATAAACTGTGATATTGTGCATGGTAATACTTTGTTTTAAAACTGTTTAAACTGTGATAACACGTGTGATGGGAAGAGACTGGCGTAGAGACTGGCGTAGAGACCGGCAAGGCACACCACAAAGTTTGCCAAGAGAACCCTATGGACCAAAACAAAAGGCAAAACAAGGGGATGCTCAGCACAGCAAATCTGAAAAGGGGGAGGGATACGAAAGGGGGGGAAGAAATACAGTGTTGCAGGGAACAATACTGCATAGGGACATGGAATGTGAGGTCTATGAATCAAGGAAAACTGGAAGTAGTTAAAATGAGATGGAAAGAATAAGCATTGACATACTGGGCATCAGTGAGTTAAAATGGACAGGGATGGGTGAATTCAGCTCTGGAAACCATCATATCTACTACTGTGGTCAAGAAAACCTCAGAAAAAATGGAGTAGCCATAATTGTCAACAAAAGACTGAGGAAAGCAGTAATGGGATACAATATCAAAAATGATAGAATGTCAGTCAGAATCCAAGGCAAACCTTTCAATATCACTGTAATCCAAGTCTATGCACCAACCACTAGTGCAGATGAAGCCACAGTTGACCAGTTCTATGAGGACCTACAACACCTCATAGAACAGACACCAAGAAATGATGTCCACATTATCTTAGGAGATTGGAATGCCAAAGTAGGAAATCAAAATGTAAATGGAGTAACAGGCAAGTTTGGTCTTGGAACACAGAATAAAGCAGGGCAAAGATTAGAACATAAGAACATAAGAACAGCCTTGCTGGAACAAGCCACAGCCCATCCAGTCCAGCATTCTGTCTCACACAGTGGCTCACCATTTCCTTCAGGGTATTCCCAAGCAGATGCCTTTACCTGCTTAGGATTCCCTGGAAATGGCATTGAGAGATATCCTGCATATCTCTCCAACCCCGAGGTTGTCCTTAAGTATCCATAATTATAGCCATTGATACCCTTGTCCTCCATGAACTTGTCTAATCCTTTCTTAAAGCTGTCAAGACTGACAGCTGTCACCACTTCTTCTGGCAGGGAGTTCCATAGACCAGTAATCCTCTGGGTGAAAAAGTACTTTCTCTTATTTATTTGAGAACTAGTACCCAAAAGTTTCATGGAGTGTCCCCTAGTTCTAGTGTTATGCAATAGGGAAAACAGTTTTTCCTTATCTACTTTGTCTACACCATGCATGATTTTATAAACTTCAATCAGGTCACCTCTTAGACGTCGTCGTTCAAGAGTGAAGAGGCCCAACCGTTGCAGTCTCAGATGGTAAGGAAGGTGTTCCAGTCCCCTGATCATTCTGGTTGCCCTCCTCTGCACTTTTTCCAGCTCCATAATATCCTTCTGGAGGTATGGCGACCAGAACTGTACACAGTATTCCAGATGGGGCCTCACCATAGATTTATAAAGAGGCAAAATGACACTTGCTGACTTATTTTCTATACCCTTCCTAATGATCCCTAGCATTGAGTTTGCTTTTTTCACTGCTAAGGCACACTGGGTTGACACCTTC
The DNA here is from genome assembly GCA_035047345.1 of Bradypodion ventrale. Classification (NCBI taxonomy): domain Eukaryota; kingdom Metazoa; phylum Chordata; class Lepidosauria; order Squamata; family Chamaeleonidae; genus Bradypodion; species Bradypodion ventrale. The sequence continues at coordinate 37,810,084 of JAWDJE010000008.1, forward strand.
ATTGAGTTGTCCACCAGGACACCAAGGTCCCTTTCCTGGTTTGTCGCAGAGAGTTCAGACCCCATCAGTTTATAAATGTAATTTGGGTTCTTTGCCCCAACATGCATCACTCTGCCCTTACTAATGTTGAAGCTCATTTGCCACTGTTTTGCCCACTCCCCCAGTGTCAAGAGATCCCTCTGGAGCTCCTCACAATCTCTCACAGTTTTCACAACCCTGTATAATTTAGTGTCATCAGCAAATTTGGTTACCTTGCTTTTTACTCCAACCTCTAGATCATTTATGAAGAGGTTGAAAAGCAGGGGTCCGAGTACTGAACCTTGGGGGACCCCACTCTTGACTTCCCTCCACTTGGAGAAGTGTCCATTTAGTGCTACCCTCTGTTTCCTGTCCCTTAGCCAGTTGCTGATCCAGGACAAGACCTGTCCCTTTATTCCATGACTGGTAAGTTTATTCAAGAGCCTTTGGTGTGGGACCTTGTCAAAAGCCTTCTGAAAGTCCAGATAAACAATGTCAACTGGATCCCCCTTATCCACATGCTTGTTGACACTCTCAAAAAATTCCACCAGATTAGTGAGGCATGATTTGCCCTTGTAAAAGCCATGTTGGCTCTCCTTTAGCAGCGCCTTCTCTTCTATGTGCCTATTAATTCTACCTTTTAGGATGGTTTCCATCACTTTACCTGGGACACATGTCAAACTGACAGGTCGGTAATTTCCTGGATTAACCCTGGATCCTTTTTTGAAAATTGGTGTTACATTCGCTACCTTCCAGTCATCAGGCACAAAGCCTGATTGATAGAGTTCTGCCAAGAGAATGCACTAGTCATAGCAAACACTCTCTTCCAGTAACACAAGAGGCGACTTTACACATGGACATCACTAGATGGCCAGCATCGAAACCAGATTGATTACATACTCTGCAGTCAAAGATGGAGAACCTCCATTCAGTCAGCAAAAACAAGACCTGGAGCAGACTGTGGCTTAGATCACAACCTACTGATGGCAAAATTCAGGCTTAGACTAAAGAAAATGGGGAAAACAATTAGACCAGACAGATATGACCTACACAACATCCCTAAAGAATACACGGTGGAGGTCATGAATGAACAAATTTAATGTCCTGTACCTGATAGACAGAGTACCAGAAGAATTATGGACAGAGACACGGGACATCATGCAGGAGGCAGCAAGAGAAACCATACCAAAAGAAAAGAAGCATAAGAAAGCAAAGTGGTTGTCTGATGAGGCCCTTAAAATAGCAGAGGAAAGAAGGAATGCAAAAGTCCAAGGAGAAAGGAAAAAATACAACCACCTGAATACAGAATTTCAAAGAAAAGCAAGGAAAGATAAGGAAAACTACCTGAACTAACAACAAAATTGAGGAAAACAAAAAAAGGAGGCAGGACTAGAGATCTTTTCAAAAAAATTGGGGAAATCAAGGGAACATTTAAAGCAAAAATGACCATGATAAGGGACAATGATGGAAAGGAGTTAGCTGAAGCAGAAGAGATCAAAAAAAGATGGCAAGAGTACACAGAGGAACTCTACAAAAAGGACCTCAACATTCCTAATAATAACAATAATGAGAAATTTGAACTTGAACCAAACATTCTGGAGAGTGAAGTTAGAAAGGCCCTAAAAAGCACTGCAAACAACAAAGCTAGTGGAAATGATGGTATCCCAGTTGAATTTTTCAAAGCCCTAAAAGATGATGGAATCAAATTACTGCATTCAATATGCCAGCAAATTTGGAAAACAAAACAGTGGCCACAGGATTGGAAAAGATCAGTGTACGTTCCAATCCCCCAAAAAGGCAATGCCAAAGAATGCTCAAACTACCGAACAATTGCACTCATCCCACATGCCAGCAAGGTGATGCTCAAGATAATAAAGGTTAGACTTCAACAACATGTGGAGAGAGAACTACCAGAGGTGCAGACCAATTTCAGAAGAGGCAGGGGGACTAGAGACCACATTGCCAACATACGTTGGATCATGGAGAAAACAAAAGAATACCAGAAACAAATCTACTTTTGTTTTATTGACTACACCAAGGCTTTTGACTGTGTGGACCACAAGAAAAATGTGGCAAGTAATTAAAGAGATGGGAATACCAGAACACCTCATATGCCTCATGAGAAATCTGTACACGAACCAAGAAGCAAGAGTTAAGACAGAATATGGAATGACAGAGTGGTTTGGAATAGGAAAAGAAGCAAGACAAGGCTGCATATTATCACCCTGCTTATTCAATCTATACACAGAGCACATAATGTGCAATGCAGGGATGGAGGAATCACAATATGGGATCAAAATTGCTGGGAGAAACATCAACAATTTGAGATATGCAGACGATACCACCCTAATGGCAGAAAGTGAGGAAGACCTAAAGAACCTCTTGATTGGTTTGAAGGAGGAGAGTGCAAAAGCTGGCTTGAGACTTAATATCAAGAAAACCAAGATAATGGCAACAGGTCGGATCAGTCCCTAGAAAATAGATGGGGAAGAAGTAGAAGCAGTGACAGATTTTACTTTTCTAGGATCTAAGATCACTGCAGATGGAGACTGTAGCCAGAGGGAGGAAGCATCCAGGGAAGAAAGGCCTTGCAGAAACCATTGAGGGTAAGAGGCCTATTCCAAAGGCCACATCTCCACCCCAGAGGGAGGAAGCATCCAGGGAAGAAAAGCCTGGCAGAAACCACTGAAGGTAAGAGGCCTATTCCGAAGGCCACACACCCACCCCAGAGGGAAAAAGCATCCAGGAAACAAAGGCCTGGCAGAAACCATTGAGGGTAAGAGGCCAATTCCAAAGGCCACATACACACCCCAGAGGGAGGAAGCATCCAGGGAAGAAAGGCCTAGCAGAAACCACTAAGGGTAGGAGACCTATTCCAAAGGCCCCATCCCCACCCCAGAGGGAGGAAGCATCCAGGGAAGAAAGGCATAGCAAATACCACTGAGGGTAAGAGGCCTATTCCAAAGGCCACATCCCCACCCCAGAGGGAGGAAGCATCCAGGGAAGAAAGGCCTTGCAGAAACCATTGAGAGTAAGAGGCCTATTCCAAAGGCCACATCCCCACCACAGAGGGAGGAAGCATCCAGGGAAGAAAGGCCTGGCAGAAACCATTGAGGGTAAGAGGCCTATTACAAAGGCCACATCCCCACCCCAGAGGGAGGAAGCATCCAGGGAAGAAAGGCCTGGCAGAAGCCACTGAGGGTAAGAGGCCTATTCCAAAGGCAACACACCCACCACAGAGGGAAGAAGCCTCCAGGGAAGAAAGGCCTGGCAGAAACCACTAAGGGTAGGAGGCCTATTCCAAAGGCCCCATCCCCACCACACAGGGAGGAAGCATCCAGGGAAGAAAAGCCTTGCAGAAACCACTGAAGGTAAGAGGCCTATTCCAAAGGCCACACACCCACCCCAGAGGGAACAAGCATCCAGGGAACAAAGGCCTGGCAGAAACCATTGAGGGTAAGAGGCCTATTCCAAAGGCCACACACCCAACCCAGAGGGAGGAAGCATCCAGGGAAGAAAGGCCTGGCAGAAACCACTAAGGGTAGGAGACCTATTCCAAAGGCCCCATTCCCACCCCAGAGGGAGGAAGCATCCAGGGAAGAAAGGACTGGCAGAAACTATTAAAGGTAAGAGGCCTATTCAAAAGGCCACATCCCCACCCCAGAGGAGGAAGCATCCAGGGAAGAAAGGCCTGGCAGAAACCACAGAAGGTAAGAGGCCTAGTCCAAAGGCCACAACCCCACCTCAAAGGGAGGAAGCATCCAGGGAAGGAAAGCCTGGTAGAAACAATTGAGGGTAAGAGGCCTATTCCAAATGCCACATCCCCACCCCAGAGGGAGGAAGCATCCAGGGAAGAAAGGCCTGGAAGAAACCATTGAGGGTAAGAGGCCTATTCCAAAGGCCACATCCCCACCCCAGAGGGAGGAAGCATCCAGGGAAGAAATGCCTGGCAGAAACCACTGAGGGTAAGAGGCCTATTCCAAAGGCCACAACCCCACCCCAGAGGGAGGAAGCATCCAGGGAAGAAAGGCCTGGCAGAAACCATTGAGGATAAGAGGCCTACTCCAAAGGCCACAACCCCACCCCAGAGGGAGGAAGCATCCAGGGAAGAAAGGCCTGGCAGAAACCACTGAGTCTAAGAGGCCTATTCCAAAGGCCACACCCCCACCCCAGAGGGGGGAAACATCCAGGGAACAAAGGCCTGGCAGAAACCATTGAGGGTAAGAGGCCTATTCCAAAGGCCACATCCCCACCACAGAGGGAAGAAGCATCCACGGAAGAAAGGCCTGGCAGAAGCCACTGAGGGTAAGAGGCCTATTCCAAAGGCCACACACCCACCACAAAGGGAAGAAGCATCCAGGGAACAAAGGCCTGGCAGAAACGATTGAGGGTAAGAGGCCTATTCCAAAGGCTCCATCCCCACCCCAGAGGGAGGAACTATCCAGGGAAGAATGGCCTGGCAGAAGCCACTGAGGGTAAGAGGACTATTCCAAAGGCCACACACCCACCACAGAGGGAAGAAGCATCCAGGGAACAAAGGCCTGGCAGAAACCATTGAGGGTAAGAGGCCTATTCCAAAGGCTCCATCCCCACCCCAGAGGGAGGAAGCATCCAGGGAAGAAAGGCCTGGCAGAAACCATTGAGGGTAAGAGGCCTATTCCAAAGGCCACATCCCCACCCCAGAGGAAAGAAGCATCCACGGAAGAAAGGCCTGGCAGAAGCCACTGAGGGTAAGAGGTCTATTCCAAAGGCCACACACTCACCACAAAGGGAGGAAGCATCCAGGGAAGAAAGGCTTTGCAGAAACCATTGAGGGTAAGAGGCCTATTTCAAAGGCCACATCCGCACCCCAGAGGGAGGAAGCATCCAGGGAAGAAAGGCCTGGCAGAAACCATTGAGGGTAAGAGGCCTATTCCAAAGGCCACATTCCTACCCCAGAGGGAGGAAGCATCCAGGGAAGAAAGGCATGGCAGATACCACTGAGGGTAAGAGGCCTATTCCAAAGGCCATATCCCCACCCCAGAGGGAGGAAGCATCCAGGGAAGAAAGGCCTTGCAGAAACCATTGAGAGTAAGAGGCCTATTCCAAAGGCCCCATCCCCACCCCAGAGGGAGGAAGCATCCAGGGAAGAAAAGCCTGGCAGAAACCACTGAAGGTAAGAGGCCTATTCCAAAGGCCACACACACACCCCAGAGGGAAGAAGCATCCACGGAAGAAAGGCCTGGCAGAAGCCACTGAGGGTAAGAGGCCTATACCAAAGGCCACACACCCACCCCAGAGGGAGGAAGCATCCAGGGAAGAAAGGCCTGGCAGAAACCACTACGGGTAGGAGACGTATTCCAAAGGCCCCATCCCCACCACAGAGGGAGGAAGCATCCAGGGAAGACAGGCCTGGCAGAAACCACTGAAGGTAAGAGGCCTAGTCCAAAGGCCACAACCCCACCTCAAAGGGAGGAAGCATCCAGGGAAGGAAAGCCTGGTAGAAACAATTGAGGGTAAGAGGCCTATTCCAAATGCCACATCCCCACCCCAGAGGGAGGAAGCATCCAGGGAAGAAAGGCCTGGCAGAAACCATTGAGGGTAAGAGGCCTATTCCAAAGGCTTCATCCCCACCCCAAAGGGAGGAAGCATCCAGGGAAGAAAGGCCTGGCAGAAGCCACTGAGGGTAAGAGGACTATTCCAAAGGCCACATCCCCACCCCAGAGGGAGGAAGCATCCAGGGAAGAAATGCCTGGCAGAAACCACTGAGGGTAAGAGGCCTATTCCAAAGGCCACAACCCCACTCCAGAGAGAGGAAGCATCCAGGGAAGAAAGGCCTGGCAGAAACCATTGAGGATAAGAGGCCTATTCCAAAGGCCACAACCCAACCCCAGAGGGAGGAAGCATCCAGGGAAGAAAGGCCTGGCAGAAACCACTGAGGATAAGAGGCCTACTCCAAAGGCCACAAACCCACCACAGAGGGAGGAAGCAACCAGGGAAGAAAGGACTGGCAGAAACCATTGAGTCTAAGAGGCCTATTCCAAAGGCCACAACCCCACCCCAGAGGGAGGAAGCATCCAGGGAAGAAAGGCCTGGCAGAAACCATTGAGGGTAAGAGACCTATTCCAAAGGCCACATCCCCACCACAGAGGGAAGAAGCATCCACGGAAGAAAGGCTTGGCAGAAGCCGCTGAGGGTAAGAGGCCTATTCCAAATGCCACACACCCACCAGAAAGGGAGGAAGCATCCAGGGAACAAAGGCCTGGCAGAAACCATTGAGGGTAAGAGGCCTATTCCAAATGCCACATCCCCACCCCAGAGGGAGGAAGCATCCAGGGAAGAAAGGCCTGGCAGAAACCATTGAGGTAAGAGGCCTATTCCAAAGGCCACATCCCCACCCCAGAGGGAGGAAGCATCCAGGGAAGAAATGCCTGGCAGAAACCACTGAGGGTAAGAGGCCTATTCCAAAGGCCACAACCCCACCCCAGAGGGAGGAAGCATCCAGGGAAGAAAGGCCTGGCAGAAACCATTGAGGATAAGAGGCCTACTCCAAAGGCCCCATCCCCACCCCAGAGGGAGGAAGCATCCAGGGAAGAAAGGCCTGGCAGATACCACTGAGGGTAAGAGGCCTATTCCAAAGGCCACATCCCCACCCCAGAGGGAGGAAGCATCCAGGGAAGAAAGGCCTTGCAGAAACCATTGAGAGTAAGAGGCCTATTCCAAAGGACACATCCCCACCCCAGAGGGAGGAAGCATCCAGGGAAGAAAGGCCTGGCAGAAACCATTGAGGATAAGAGGCCTACTCCAAAGGCCACCACCCCACCCCAGAGGGAGGAAGCATCCAGGGAAGAAAGGCCTGGCAGAAACCACTAAGAGGCCGATTCCAAAGGCCACACCCCCACCCCAGAGGGAGGAAGCATCCAGGGAACAAAGGCCTGGCAGAAACCATTGAGGGTAAGAGGCCTATTCCAAAGGACACATCCCCACCCCAGAGGGAAGAAGCATCCACGGAAGAAAGGCCTAGCAGAAGCCACTGAGGGTAAGAGGCCTATTCCAAAGGCCACACACTCACCACAAAAGGAGGAAGCATCCAGGGAAGAAAGGCCTTGCAGAAACCATTGAGAGTAAGAGGCCTATTCCAAAGGACACATCCCCACCCCAGAGGGAGGAAGCATCCAGGGAAGAAAGGCCTGGCAGAAACCATTGAGGATAAGAGGCCTACTCCAAAGGCCACCACCCCACCCCAGAGGAAGGAAGCATCCAGGGAAGAAAGGCCTGGCAGAAACCACTAAGGGTAGGAGACCTATTCCAAAGGCCCCATCCCCACCACAGAGGGAGGAAGCATCCAGGGAAGACAGGCCTGGCAGAAACCACTGAGAGTAAGAGGCCTATTCCAAAGGCCCCATTCCCACCCCAGAGGGAGGAAGCATCCAGGGAAGAAAGGACTGGCAGAAACTATTAAAGGTAAGAGGCCTATTCAAAAGGCCACATCCCCACCCCAGAGGAGGAAGCATCCAGGGAAGAAAGGCCTGGCAGAAACCACTGAAGGTAAGAGGCCTAGTCCAAAGGCCACAACCCCACCTCAAAGGGAGGAAGCATCCAGGGAAGGAAAGCCTGGTAGAAACAATTGAGGGTAAGAGGCCTATTCCAAATGCCACATCCCCACCCCAGAGGGAGGAAGCATCCAGGGAAGAAATGCCTGGCAGAAACCACTGAGGGTAAGAGGCCTATTCCAAAGGCCACAACCCCACCCCAGAGGGAGGAAGCATCCAGGGAAGAAAGGCCTGGCAGAAACCATTGAGGATAAGAGGCCTACTCCAAAGGCCACAACCCCACCCCAGAGGGAGGAAGCATCCAGGGAAGAAAGGCCTGGCAGAAACCACTGAGTCTAAGAGGCCTATTCCAAAGGCCACACCCCCACCCCAGAGGGAGGAAACATCCAGGGAACAAAGGCCTGGCAGAAACCATTGAGGGTAAGAGGCCTATTCCAAAGGCCACATCCCCACCACAGAGGGAAGAAGCATCCACGGAAGAAAGGCCTGGCAGAAGCCACTGAGGGTAAGAGGCCTATTCCTAAGGCCACACACCCACCACAAAGGGAGGAAGCATCCAGGGAACAAAGGCCTGGCAGAAATGATTGAGGGTAAGAGGCCTATTCCAAAGGCTCCATCCCCACCACAGAGGGAGGAAGCATCCAGGGAAGACAGGCCTGGCAGAAACCACTGAGCGTAAGAGGCCTATTCCAAAGGCACCATTCCCACCACAGAGGGAGGAAGCATCCAGGGAAGAAAGGCCTGGCAGAAACTATTAAAGGTAAGAGGCCTATTCAAAAGGCCACATCCCCACCCCAGAGGAGGAAGCATCCAGGGAAGAAAGGCCTGGCAGAAACCACTGAAGGTAAGAGGCCTAGTCCAAAGGCCACAACCCCACCTCAAAGGGAGGAAGCATCCAGGGAAGGAAAGCCTGGTAGAAACAATTGAGGGTAAGAGGCCTATTCCAAATGCCACATCCCCACCCCAGAGGGAGGAAGCATCCAGGGAAGAAAGGCCTGGAAGAAACCATTGAGGGTAAGAGGCCTATTCCAAAGGCCACATCCCCACCCCAGAGGGAGGAAGCATCCAGGGAAGAAATGCCTGGCAGAAACGACTGAGGGTAAGAGGCCTATTCCAAAGGCCACAACCCCACCCCAGAGGGAGGAAGCATCCAGGGAAGAAAGGCCTGGCAGAAACCATTGAGGATAAGAGGCCTACTCCAAAGGCCACAACCCCACCCCAGAGGGAGGAAGCATCCAGGGAAGAAAGGCCTGGCAGAAACCACTAAGAGGCCTATTCCAAAGGCCACACCCCCACCCCAGAGGGAGGAAACATCCAGGGAACAAAGGCCTGGCAGAAACCATTGAGGGTAAGAGGCCTATTCCAAAGGCCACATCCCCACCACAGAGGGAAGAAGCATCCACGGAAGAAAGGCCTGGCAGAAGCCACTGAGGGTAAGAGGCCTATTCCAAAGGCCACACACCCACCACAAAGGGAGGAAGCATCCAGGGAACAAAGGCCTGGCAGAAACGATTGAGGGTAAGAGGTCTATTCCAAAGGCTCCATCCCCACCCCAGCGGGAGGAACTATCCAGGGAAGAATGGCCTGGCAGAAGCCACTGAGGGTAAGAGGACTATTCCAAAGGCCACACACCCACCACAGAGGGAAGAAGCATCCAGGGAACAAAGGCCTGGCAGAAACCATTGAGGGTAAGAGGCCTATTCCAAAGGCTCCATCCCCACCCCAGAGGGAGGAAGCATCCAGGGAAGAAAGGCCTGGCAGAAACCATTGAGGGTAAGAGGCCTATTCCAAAGGCCACATCCCCACCCCAGAGGAAAGAAGCATCCACGGAAGAAAGGCCTGGCAGAAGCCACTGAGGGTAAGAGGTCTATTCCAAAGGCCACACACTCACCACAAAGGGAGGAAGCATCCAGAGAAGAAAGGCTTTGCAGAAACCATTGAGGGTAAGAGGCCTATTTCAAAGGCCACATCCGCACCCCAGAGGGAGGAAGCATCCAGGGAAGAAAGGCCTGGCAGAAACCATTGGGGGTAAGAGGCCTATTCCAAAGGCCACATCCCCACCCCAGAGGGAGGAAGCATCCAGGGAAGAAAGGCATGGCAGATACCACTGAGGGTAAGAGGCCTATTCCAAAGGCCATATCCCCACCCCAGAGGGAGGAAGCATCCAGGGAAGAAAGGCCTTGCAGAAACCATTGAGAGTAAGAGGCCTATTCCAAAGGCCCCATCCCCACCCCAGAGGGAGGAAGCATCCAGGGAAGAAAAGCCTGGCAGAAACCACTGAAGGTAAGAGGCCTATTCCAAAGGCCACACACCCACCCCAGAGGGAAGAAGCATCCACGGAAGAAAGGCCTGGCAGAAGCCACTGAGGGTAAGAGGCCTATACCAAAGGCCACACACCCACCCCAGAGGGAGGAAGCATCCAGGGAAGAAAGGCCTGGCAGAAACCACTAGGGGTAGGAGACGTATTCCAAAGGCCCCATCCCCACCACAGAGGGAGGAAGCATCCAGGGAAGACAGGCCTGGCAGAAACCACTGAAGGTAAGAGGCCTAGTCCAAAGGCCACAACCCCACCTCAAAGGGAGGAAGCATCCAGGGAAGGAAAGCATGGTAGAAACAATTGAGGGTAAGAGGCCTATTCCAAATGCCACATCCCCACCCCAGAGGGAGGAAGCATCCAGGGAAGAAAGGCCTGGCAGAAACCATAGAGGGTAAGAGGCCTATTCCAAAGGCTCCATCCCCACCCCAAAGGGAGGAAGCATCCAGGGAAGAAAGGCCTGGCAGAAGCCACTGAGGGTAAGAGGACTATTCCAAAGGCCACATCCCCACCCCAGAGGGAGGAAGCATCCAGGGAAGAAATGCCTGGCAGAAACCACTGAGGGTAAGAGGCCTATTCCAAAGGCCACAACCCCACCCCAGAGGGAGGAAGCATCCAGGGAAGAAAGGCCTGGCAGAAACCATTGAGGATAAGAGGCCTATTCCATAGGCCACATCCCCACCACAGAGGGAAGAAGCATCCACGGAAGAAAGGCCTGGCAGAAGCCACTGAGGGTAAGAGGCCTATTCCAAAGGCCACACACCCACCACAAAGGGAGGAAGCATCCAGGGAACAAAGGCCTGGCAGAAATGATTGAGGGTAAGAGGCCTATTCCAAAGGCTCCATCCCCACCACAGAGGGAGGAAGCATCCAGGGAAGACAGGCCTGGCAGAAACCACTGAGCGTAAGAGGCCTATTCCAAAGGCACCATTCCCACCACCGAGGGAGGAAGCATCCAGGGAAGAAAGGCCTGGCAGAAACTATTAAAGGTAAGAGGCCTATTCAAAAGGCCACATCCCCACCCCAGAGGAGGAAGCATCCAGGGAAGAAAGGCCTGGCAGAAAACACTGAAGGTAAGAGGCCTAGTCCAATAGCCACAACCCCACCTCAAAGGGAGGAAGCATCCAGGGAAGGAAAGCCTGGTAGAAACAATTGAGGGTAAGAGGCCTATTCCAAATGCCACATCCCCACCCCAGAGGGAGGAAGCATCCAGGGAAGAAAGGCCTGGAAGAAACCATTGAGGGTAAGAGGCCTATTCCAAAGGCCACATCCCCACCCCAGAGGGAGGAAGCATCCAGGGAAGAAATGCCTGGCAGAAACCACTGAGGGTAAGAAGCCTATTCCAAAGGCCACAACCCCACCCCAGAGGGAGGAAGCATCCAGGGAAGAAAGGCTTGGCAGAAACCATTGAGGATAAGAGGCCTACTCCAAAGGCCACAACCCCACCCCAGAGGGAGGAAGCATCCAGGGAAGAAAGGCCTGGCAGAAACCACTGAGTCTAAGAGGCCTATTCCAAAGGCCACACCCCCACCCCAGAGGGAGGAAACATCCAGGGAACAAAGGCCTGGCAGAAACCATTGAGGGTAAGAGGCCTATTCCAAAGGCCACATCCCCACCACAGAGGGAAGAAGCATCCACGGAAGAAAGGCCTGGCAGAAGCCACTGAGGGTAAGAGGCCTATTCCAAAGGCCACACACCCACCACAAAGGGAGGAAGCATCCAGGGAACAAAGGCCTGGCAGAAACGATTGAGGGTAAGAGGCCTATTCCAAAGGCTCCATCCCCACCCCAGAGGGAGGAACTATCCAGGGAAGAATGGCCTGGCAGAAGCCACTGAGGGTAAGAGGACTATTCCAAAGGCCACACACCCACCACAGAGGGAAGAAGCATCCAGGGAACAAAGGCCTGGCAGAAACCATTGAGGGTAAGAGGCCTATTCCAAAGGCTCCATCCCCACCCCAGAGGGAGGAAGCATCCAGGGAAGAAAGGCCTGGCAGAAACCATTGAGGGTAAGAGGCCTATTCCAAAGGCCACATCCCCACCCCAGAGGAAAGAAGCATCCACGGAAGAAAGGCCTGGCAGAAGCCACTGAGGGTAAGAGGTCTATTCCAAAGGCCACAAACTCACCACAAAGGGAGGAAGCATCCAGGGAAGAAAGGCTTTGCAGAAACCATTGAGGGTAAGAGGCCTATTTCAAAGGCCACATCCGCACCCCAGATGGAGGAAGCATCCAGGGAAGAAAGGCCTGGCAGAAACCATTGAGGGTAAGAGGCCTATTCCAAAGGCCACATCCCCACCCCAGAGGGAGGAAGCATCCAGGGAAGAAAGGCATGGCAGATACCACTGAGGGTAAGAGGCCTATTCCAAAGGCCATATCCCCACCCCAGAGGGAGGAAGCATCCAGGGAAGAAAGGCCTTGCAGAAACCATTGAGAGTATGAGGCCTATTCCAAAGGCCCCATCCCCACCCCAGAGGGAGGAAGCATCCAGGGAAGAAAAGCCTGGCAGAAACCACTGAAGGTAAGAGGCCTATTCCAAAGGCCACACACCCACCCCAGAGGGAAGAAGCATCCACGGAAGAAAGGCCTGGCAGAAGCCACTGAGGGTAAGAGGCCTGTACCAAAGGCCACACACCCACCCCAGAGGGAGGAAGCATCCAGGGAAGAAAGGCCTGGCAGAAACCACTAGGGGTAGGAGACGTATTCCAAAGGCCCCATCCCCACCACAGAGGGAGGAAGCATCCAGGGAAGACAGGCCTGGCAGAAACCACTGAAGGTAAGAGGCCTAGTCCAAAGGCCACAACCCCACCTCAAAGGGAGGAAGCATCCAGGGAAGGAAAGCCTGGTAGAAACAATTGAGGGTAAGAGGCCTATTCCAAATGCCACATCCCCACCCCAGAGGGAGGAAGCATCCAGGGAAGAAAGGCCTGGCAGAAACCATTGAGGGTAAGAGGCCTATTCCAAAGGCTCCATCCCCACCCCAAAGGGAGGAAGCATCCAGGGAAGAAAGGCCTGGCAGAAGCCACTGAGGGTAAGAGGACTATTCCAAAGGCCACATCCCCACCCCAGAGGGAGGAAGCATCCAGGGAAGAAATGCCTGGCAGAAACCACTGAGGGTAAGAGGCCTATTCCAAAGGCCACAACCCAACCCCAGAGGGAGGAAGCATCCAGGGAAGAAAGGCCTGGCAGAAACCATTGAGGATAAGAGGCCTACTCCAAAGGCCACAAACCCACCACAGAGGGAGGAAGCAACCAGGGAAGAAAGGACTGGCAGAAACCATTGAGTCTAAGAGGCCTATTCCAAAGGCCACAACCCCACCCCAGAGGGAGGAAGCATCCAGGGAAGAAAGGCCTGGCAGAAACCATTGAGGGTAAGAGACATATTCCAAAGGCCACATCCCCACCACAGAGGGAAGAAGCATCCACGGAAGAAAGGCTTGGCAGAAGCCGCTGAGGGTAAGAGGCCTATTCCAAATGCCACACACCCACCAGAAAGGGAGGAAGCATCCAGGGAACAAAGGCCTGGCAGAAACCATTGAGGGTAAGAGGCCTATTCCAAATGCCACATCCCACCCCAGAGGGAGGAAGCATCCAGGGAAGAAAGGCCTGGCAGAAACCATTGAGGTAAGAGGCCTATTCCAAAGGCCACATCCCCACCCCAGAGGGAGGAAGCATCCAGGGAAGAAATGCCTGGCAGAAACCACTGAGGGTAAGAGGCCTATTCCAAAGGCCACAACCCCACCCCAGAGGGAGGAAGCATCCAGGGAAGAAAGGCCTGGCAGAAACCATTGAGGATAAGAGGCCTACTCCAAAGGCCCCATCCCCACCCCAGAGGGAGGAAGCATCCAGGGAAGAAAGGCCTGGCAGATACCACTGAGGGTAAGAGGCCTATTCCAAAGGCCACATCCCCACCCCAGAGGGAGGAAGCATCCAGGGAAGAAAGGCCTTGCAGAAACCATTGAGAGTAAGAGGCCTATTCCAAAGGACACATCCCCACCCCAGAGGGAGGAAGCATCCAGGGAAGAAAGGCCTGGCAGAAACCATTGAGGATAAGAGGCCTACTCCAAAGGCCACCACCCCACCCCAGAGGGAAGAAGCATGCAGGGAAGAAAGGCCTGGCAGAAACCACTAAGAGGCCGATTCCAAAGGCCACACCCCCACCCCAGAGGGAGGAAGCATCCAGGGAACAAAGGCCTGGCAGAAACCATTGAGGGTAAGAGGCCTATTCCAAAGGCCACATCCCCACCCCAGAGGGAAGAAGCATCCACGGAAGAAAGGCCTAGCAGAAGCCACTGAGGGTAAGAGGCCTATTCCAAAGGCCACACACTCACCACAAAAGGAGGAAGCATCCAGGGAAGAAAGGCCTTGCAGAAACCATTGAGAGTAAGAGGCCTATTCCAAAGGACACATCCCCACCCCAGAGGGAGGAAGCATCCAGGGAAGAAAGGCCTGGCAGAAACCATTGAGGATAAGAGGCCTACTCCAAAGGCCACCACCCCACCCCAGAGGAAGGAAGCATCCAGGGAAGAAAGGCCTGGCAGAAACCACTAAGGGTAGGAGACCTATTCCAAAGGCCCCATCCCCACCACAGAGGGAGGAAGCATCCAGGGAAGACAGGCCTGGCAGAAACCACTGAGAGTAAGAGGCCTATTCCAAAGGCCCCATTCCCACCCCAGAGGGAGGAAGCATCCAGGGAAGAAAGGACTGGCAGAAGCCACTGAGGGTAAGAGGTCTATTCCAAAGGCCACAAACTCACCACAAAGGGAGGAAGCATCCAGGGAAGAAAGGCTTTGCAGAAACCATTGAGGGTAAGAGGCCTATTTCAAAGGCCACATCCGCACCCCAGATGGAGGAAGCATCCAGGGAAGAAAGGCCTGGCAGAAACCATTGAGGGTAAGAGGCCTATTCCAAAGGCCACATCCCCACCCCAGAGGGAGGAAGCATCCAGGGAAGAAAGGCATGGCAGATACCACTGAGGGTAAGAGGCCTATTCCAAAGGCCATATCCCCACCCCAGAGGGAGGAAGCATCCAGGGAAGAAAGGCCTTGCAGAAACCATTGAGAGTATGAGGCCTATTCCAAAGGCCCCATCCCCACCCCAGAGGGAGGAAGCATCCAGGGAAGAAAAGCCTGGCAGAAACCACTGAAGGTAAGAGGCCTATTCCAAAGGCCACACACCCACCCCAGAGGGAAGAAGCATCCACGGAAGAAAGGCCTGGCAGAAGCCACTGAGGGTAAGAGGCCTGTACCAAAGGCCATACACCCACCCCAGAGGGAGGAAGCATCCAGGGAAGAAAGGCCTGGCAGAAACCACTAGGGGTAGGAGACGTATTCCAAAGGCCCCATCCCCACCACAGAGGGAGGAAGCATCCAGGGAAGACAGGCCTGGCAGAAACCACTGAAGGTAAGAGGCCTAGTCCAAAGGCCACAACCCCACCTCAAAGGGAGGAAGCATCCAGGGAAGGAAAGCCTGGTAGAAACAATTGAGGGTAAGAGGCCTATTCCAAATGCCACATCCCCACCCCAGAGGGAGGAAGCATCCAGGGAAGAAAGGCCTGGCAGAAACCATTGAGGGTAAGAGGCCTATTCCAAAGGCTCCATCCCCACCCCAAAGGGAGGAAGCATCCAGGGAAGAAAGGCCTGGCAGAAGCCACTGAGGGTAAGAGGACTATTCCAAAGGCCACATCCCCACCCCAGAGGGAGGAAGCATCCAGGGAAGAAATGCCTGGCAGAAACCACTGAGGGTAAGAGGCCTATTCCAAAGGCCACAACCCAACCCCAGAGGGAGGAAGCATCCAGGGAAGAAAGGCCTGGCAGAAACCATTGAGGATAAGAGGCCTACTCCAAAGGCCACAAACCCACCACAGAGGGAGGAAGCAACCAGGGAAGAAAGGACTGGCAGAAACCATTGAGTCTAAGAGGCCTATTCCAAAGGCCACAACCCCACCCCAGAGGGAGGAAGCATCCAGGGAAGAAAGGCCTGGCAGAAACCATTGAGGGTAAGAGACATATTCCAAAGGCCACATCCCCACCACAGAGGGAAGAAGCATCCACGGAAGAAAGGCTTGGCAGAAGCCGCTGAGGGTAAGAGGCCTATTCCAAATGCCACACACCCACCAGAAAGGGAGGAAGCATCCAGGGAACAAAGGCCTGGCAGAAACCATTGAGGGTAAGAGGCCTATTCCAAATGCCACATCCCACCCCAGAGGGAGGAAGCATCCAGGGAAGAAAGGCCTGGCAGAAACCATTGAGGTAAGAGGCCTATTCCAAAGGCCACATCCCCACCCCAGAGGGAGGAAGCATCCAGGGAAGAAATGCCTGGCAGAAACCACTGAGGGTAAGAGGCCTATTCCAAAGGCCACAACCCCACCCCAGAGGGAGGAAGCATCCAGGGAAGAAAGGCCTGGCAGAAACCATTGAGGATAAGAGGCCTACTCCAAAGGCCCCATCCCCACCCCAGAGGGAGGAAGCATCCAGGGAAGAAAGGCCTGGCAGATACCACTGAGGGTAAGAGGCCTATTCCAAAGGCCACATCCCCACCCCAGAGGGAGGAAGCATCCAGGGAAGAAAGGCCTTGCAGAAACCATTGAGAGTAAGAGGCCTATTCCAAAGGACACATCCCCACCCCAGAGGGAGGAAGCATCCAGGGAAGAAAGGCCTGGCAGAAACCATTGAGGATAAGAGGCCTACTCCAAAGGCCACCACCCCACCCCAGAGGGAAGAAGCATGCAGGGAAGAAAGGCCTGGCAGAAACCACTAAGAGGCCGATTCCAAAGGCCACACCCCCACCCCAGAGGGAGGAAGCATCCAGGGAACAAAGGCCTGGCAGAAACCATTGAGGGTAAGAGGCCTATTCCAAAGGCCACATCCCCACCCCAGAGGGAAGAAGCATCCACGGAAGAAAGGCCTAGCAGAAGCCACTGAGGGTAAGAGGCCTATTCCAAAGGCCACACACTCACCACAAAAGGAGGAAGCATCCAGGGAAGAAAGGCCTTGCAGAAACCATTGAGAGTAAGAGGCCTATTCCAAAGGACACATCCCCACCCCAGAGGGAGGAAGCATCCAGGGAAGAAAGGCCTGGCAGAAACCATTGAGGATAAGAGGCCTACTCCAAAGGCCACCACCCCACCCCAGAGGAAGGAAGCATCCAGGGAAGAAAGGCCTGGCAGAAACCACTAAGGGTAGGAGACCTATTCCAAAGGCCCCATCCCCACCACAGAGGGAGGAAGCATCCAGGGAAGACAGGCCTGGCAGAAACCACTGAGAGTAAGAGGCCTATTCCAAAGGCCCCATTCCCACCCCAGAGGGAGGAAGCATCCAGGGAAGAAAGGACTGGCAGAAACTATTAAAGGTAAGAGGCCTATTCAAAAGGCCACATCCCCACCCCAGAGGAGGAAGCATCCAGGGAAGAAAGGCCTGGCAGAAACCACTGAAGGTAAGAGGCCTAGTCCAAAGGCCACAACCCCACCTCAAAGGGAGGAAGCATCCAGGGAAGGAAAGCCTGGTAGAAACAATTGAGGGTAAGAGGCCTATTCCAAATGCCACATCCCCACCCCAGAGGGAGGAAGCATCCAGGGAAGAAAGGCCTGAAAGAAACCATTGAGTGTAAGAGGCCTATTCCAAAGGCCACATCCCCACCCCAGAGGGAGGAAGCATCCAGGGAAGAAATGCCTGGCAGAAACCACTGAGGGTAAGAGGCCTATTCCAAAGGCCACAACCCCACCCCAGAGGGAGGAAGCATCCAGGGAAGAAAGGCCTGGCAGAAACCATTGAGGATAAGAGGCCTACTCCAAAGGCCACAACCCCACCCCAGAGGGAGGAAGCATCCAGGGAAGAAAGGCCTGGCAGAAACCACTGAGTCTAAGAGGCCTATTCCAAAGGCCACACCCCCACCCCAGAGGGAGGAAACATCCAGGGAACAAAGGCCTGGCAGAAACCATTGAGGGTAAGAGGCCTATTCCAAAGGCCACATCCCCACCACAGAGGGAAGAAGCATCCACGGAAGAAAGGCCTGGCAGAAGCCACTGAGGGTAAGAGGCCTATTCCTAAGGCCACACACCCACCACAAAGGGAGGAAGCATCCAGGGAACAAAGGCCTGGCAGAAATGATTGAGGGTAAGAGGCCTATTCCAAAGGCTCCATCCCCACCACAGAGGGAGGAAGCATCCAGGGAAGACAGGCCTGGCAGAAACCACTGAGCGTAAGAGGCCTATTCCAAAGGCACCATTCCCACCACAGAGGGAGGAAGCATCCAGGGAAGAAAGGCCTGGCAGAAACTATTAAAGGTAAGAGGCCTATTCAAAAGGCCACATCCCCACCCCAGAGGAGGAAGCATCCAGGGAAGAAAGGCCTGGCAGAAACCACTGAAGGTAAGAGGCCTAGTCCAAAGGCCACAACCCCACCTCAAAGGGAGGAAGCATCCAGGGAAGGAAAGCCTGGTAGAAACAATTGAGGGTAAGAGGCCTATTCCAAATGCCACATCCCCACCCCAGAGGGAGGAAGCATCCAGGGAAGAAAGGCCTGGAAGAAACCATTGAGGGTAAGAGGCCTATTCCAAAGGCCACATCCCCACCCCAGAGGGAGGAAGCATCCAGGGAAGAAATGCCTGGCAGAAACCACTGAGGGTAAGAGGCCTATTCCAAAGGCCACAACCCCACCCCAGAGGGAGGAAGCATCCAGGGAAGAAAGGCCTGGCAGAAACCATTGAGGACAAGAGGCCTACTCCAAAGGCCACAACCCCACCCCAGAGGGAGGAAGCATCCAGGGAAGAAAGGCCTGGCAGAAACCACTAAGAGGCCTATTCCAAAGGCCACACCCCCACCCCAGAGGGAGGAAACATCCAGGGAACAAAGGCCTGGCAGAAACCATTGAGGGTAAGAGGCCTATTCCAAAGGCCACATCCCCACCACAGAGGGAAGAAGCATCCACGGAAGAAAGGCCTGGCAGAAGCCACTGAGGGTAAGAGGCCTATTCCAAAGGCCACACACCCACCACAAAGGGAGGAAGCATCCAGGGAACAAAGGCCTGGCAGAAACGATTGAGGGTAAGAGGCCTATTCCAAAGGCTCCATCCCCACCCCAGCGGGAGGAACTATCCAGGGAAGAATGGCCTGGCAGAAGCCACTGAGGGTAAGAGGACTATTCCAAAGGCCACACACCCACCACAGAGGGAAGAAGCATCCAGGGAACAAAGGCCTGGCAGAAACCATTGAGGGTAAGAGGCCTATTCCAAAGGCTCCATCCCCACCCCAGAGGGAGGAAGCATCCAGGGAAGAAAGGCCTGGCAGAAACCATTGAGGGTAAGAGGCCTATTCCAAAGGCCACATCCCCACCCCAGAGGAAAGAAGCATCCACGGAAGAAAGGCCTGGCAGAAGCCACTGAGGGTAAGAGGTCTATTCCAAAGGCCACACACTCACCACAAAGGGAGGAAGCATCCAGGGAAGAAAGGCTTTGCAGAAACCATTGAGGGTAAGAGGCCTATTTCAAAGGCCACATCCGCACCCCAGAGGGAGGAAGCATCCAGGGAAGAAAGGCCTGGCAGAAACCATTGAGGGTAAGAGGCCTATTCCAAAGGCCACATCCCCACCCCAGAGGGAGGAAGCATCCAGGGAAGAAAGGCCTGGCAGAAACCATTGAGGGTAAGAGGCCTATTCCAAAGGCCATATCCCCACCCCAGAGGGAGGAAGCATCCAGGGAAGAAAGGCCTTGCAGAAACCATTGAGAGTAAGAGGTCTATTCCAAAGGCCACACACTCACCACAAAGGGAGGAAGCATCCAGGGAAGAAAGGCCTGGCAGAAACCATTGAGGGTAAGAGGCCTATTCCAAAGGCCACATCCCCACCCCAGAGGGAGGAAGCATCCAGGGAAGAAAGGCATGGCAGATACCACTGAGGGTAAGAGGCCTATTCCAAAGGCCATATCCCCACCCCAGAGGGAGGAAGCATCCAGGGAAGAAAGGCCTTGCAGAAACCATTGAGAGTAAGAGGCCTATTCCAAAGGCCACACACCCACCCCAGAGGGAAGAAGCATCCACGGAAGAAAGGCCTGGCAGAAGCCACTGAGGGTAAGAGGCCTATACCAAAGGCCACACACCCACCCCAGAGGGAGGAAGCATCCAGGGAAGAAAGGCCTGGCAGAAACCACTAGGGGTAGGAGACGTATTCCAAAGGCGCCATCCCCACCACAGAGGGAGGAAGCATCCAGGGAAGACAGGCCTGGCAGAAACCACTGAAGGTAAGAGGCCTAGTCCAAAGGCCACAACCCCACCTCAAAGGGAGGAAGCATCCAGGGAAGGAAAGCCTGGTAGAAACAATTGAGGGTAAGAGGCCTATTCCAAATGCCACATCCCCACCCCAGAAGGAGGAAGCATCCAGGGAAGAAAGGCCTGGCAGAAACCATAGAGGGTAAGAGGCCTATTCCAAAGGCTCCATACCCACCCCAAAGGGAGGAAGCATCCAGGGAAGAAAGGCCTGGCAGAAGCCACTGAGGGTAAGAGGACTATTCCAAAGGCCACATCCCCACCCCAGAGGGAGGAAGCATCCAGGGAAGAAATGCCTGGCAGAAACCACTGAGGGTAAGAGGCCTATTCCAAAGGCCACAACCCCACCCCAGAGGGAGGAAGCATCCAGGGAAGAAAGGCCTGGCAGAAACCATTGAGGATAAGAGGCCTATTCCATAGGCCACATCCCCACCACAGAGGGAAGAAGCATCCACGGAAGAAAGGCCTGGCAGAAGCCACTGAGGGTAAGAGGCCTATTCCAAAGGCCACACACCCACCACAAAGGGAGGAAGCATCCAGGGAACAAAGGCCTGGCAGAAATGATTGAGGGTAAGAGGCCTATTCCAAAGGCTCCATCCCCACCACAGAGGGAGGAAGCATCCAGGGAAGACAGGCCTGGCAGAAACCACTGAGCGTAAGAGGCCTATTCCAAAGGCACCATTCCCACCACAGAGGGAGGAAGCATCCAGGGAAGAAAGGCCTGGCAGAAACTATTAAAGGTAAGAGGCCTATTCAAAAGGCCACATCCCCACCCCAGAGGAGGAAGCATCCAGGGAAGAAAGGCCAGGCAGAAACCACTGAAGGTAAGAGGCCTAGTCCAATAGCCACAACCCCACCTCAAAGGGAGGAAGCATCCAGGGAAGGAAAGCCTGGTAGAAACAATTGAGGGTAAGAGGCCTATTCCAAATGCCACATCCCCACCCCAGAGGGAGGAAGCATCCAGGGAAGAAAGGCCTGGAAGAAACCATTGAGGGTAAGAGGCCTATTCCAAAGGCCACATCCCCACCCCAGAGGGAGGAAGCATCCAGGGAAGAAATGCCTGGCAGAAACCACTGAGGGTAAGAGGCCTATTCCAAAGGCCACAACCCCACCCCAGAGGGAGGAAGCATCCAGGGAAGAAAGGCTTGGCAGAAACCATTGAGGATAAGAGGCCTACTCCAAAGGCCACAACCCCACCCCAGAGGGAGGAAGCATCCAGGGAAGAAAGGCCTGGCAGAAACCACTGAGTCTAAGAGGCCTATTCCAAAGGCCACACCCCCACCCCAGAGGGAGGAAACATCCAGGGAACAAAGGCCTGGCAGAAACCATTGAGGGTAAGAGGCCTATTCCAAAGGCCACATCCCCACCACAGAGGGAAGAAGCATCCACGGAAGAAAGGCCTGGCAGAAGCCACTGAGGGTAAGAGGCCTATTCCAAAGGCCACACACCCACCCCAGAGGGAGGAAGCATCCAGGGAAGAAAGGCCTGGCAGAAACCACTGAGTCTAAGAGGCCTATTCCAAAGGCCACACCCCCACCCCAGAGGGAGGAAACATCCAGGGAACAAAGGCCTGGCAGAAACCATTGAGGGTAAGAGGACTATTCCAAAGGCCACATCCCCACCACAGAGGGAAGAAGCATCCACGGAAGAAAGGCCTGGCAGAAACCATTGAGGGTAAGAGGCCTATTCCAAAGGCTCCATCCCCACCCCAGAGGGAGGAAGCATCCAGGGAAGAAAGGCCTGGCAGAAACCATTGAGGGTAAGAGGCCTATTCCAAAGGCCACATCCCCACCCCAGAGGAAAGAAGCATCCACGGAAGAAAGGCCTGGCAGAAGCCACTGAGGGTAAGAGGTCTATTCCAAAGGCCACAAACTCACCACAAAGGGAGGAAGCATCCAGGGAAGAAAGGCTTTGCAGAAACCATTGAGGGTAAGAGGCCTATTTCAAAGGCCACATCCGCACCCCAGATGGAGGAAGCATCCAGGGAAGAAAGGCCTGGCAGAAACCATTGAGGGTAAGAGGCCTATTCCAAAGGCCACATCCCCACCCCAGAGGGAGGAAGCATCCAGGGAAGAAAGGCATGGCAGATACCACTGAGGGTAAGAGGCCTATTCCAAAGGCCATATCCCCACCCCAGAGGGAGGAAGCATCCAGGGAAGAAAGGCCTTGCAGAAACCATTGAGAGTATGAGGCCTATTCCAAAGGCCCCATCCCCACCCCAGAGGGAGGAAGCATCCAGGGAAGAAAAGCCTGGCAGAAACCACTGAAGGTAAGAGGCCTATTCCAAAGGCCACACACCCACCCCAGAGGGAAGAAGCATCCACGGAAGAAAGGCCTGGCAGAAGCCACTGAGGGTAAGAGGCCTGTACCAAAGGCCACACACCCACCCCAGAGGGAGGAAGCATCCAGGGAAGAAAGGCCTGGCAGAAACCACTAGGGGTAGGAGACGTATTCCAAAGGCCCCATCCCCACCACAGAGGGAGGAAGCATCCAGGGAAGACAGGCCTGGCAGAAACCACTGAAGGTAAGAGGCCTAGTCCAAAGGCCACAACCCCACCTCAAAGGGAGGAAGCATCCAGGGAAGGAAAGCCTGGTAGAAACAATTGAGGGTAAGAGGCCTATTCCAAATGCCACATCCCCACCCCAGAGGGAGGAAGCATCCAGGGAAGAAAGGCCTGGCAGAAACCATTGAGGGTAAGAGGCCTATTCCAAAGGCTCTATCCCCACCCCAAAGGGAGGAAGCATCCAGGGAAGAAAGGCCTGGCAGAAGCCACTGAGGGTAAGAGGACTATTCCAAAGGCCACATCCCCACCCCAGAGGGAGGAAGCATCCAGGGAAGAAATGCCTGGCAGAAACCACTGAGGGTAAGAGGCCTATTCCAAAGGCCACAACCCCACCCCAGAGGGAGGAAGCATCCAGGGAAGAAAGGCCTGGCGGAAACCATTGAGGATAAGAGGCCTATTCCAAAGGCCACAACCCAACCCCAGAGGGAGGAAGCATCCAGGGAAGAAAGGCCTGGCAGAAACCATTGAGGATAAGAGGCCTACTCCAAAGGCCACAACCCCACCCCAGAGGGAGGAAGCATCCAGGGAAGAAAGGACTGGCAGAAACCATTGAGTCTAAGAGGCCTATTCCAAAGGCCACAACCCCACCCCAGAGGGAGGAAGCATCCAGGGAACAAAGGCCTGGCAGAAACCATTGAGGGTAAGAGACCTATTCCAAAGGCCACATCCCCACCACAGAGGGAAGAAGCATCCACGGAAGAAAGGCTTGGCAGAAGCCGCTGAGGGTAAGAGGCCTATTCCAAATGCCACATCCCCACCCCAGAGGGAGGAAGCATCCAGGGAAGAAAGGCCTGGCAGAAACCATTGAGGTAAGAGGCCTATTCCAAAGGCCACATCCCCACCCCAGAGGGAGGAAGCATCCAGGGAAGAAATGCCTGGCAGAAACCACTGAGGGTAAGAGGCCTATTCCAAAGGCCACAACCCCACCCCAGAGGGAGGAAGCATCCAGGGAAGAAAGGCTTGGAAGAAACCATTGAGGATAAGAGGCCTACTCCAAAGGCCCCATCACCACCCCAGAGGGAGGAAGCATCCAGGGAAGAAAGGCCTGGCAGATACCACTGAGAGTAAGAGGCCTATTCCAAAGGCCACATCCCCACCCCAGAGGGAGGAAGCATCCAGGGAAGAAAGGCCTTGCAGAAAACATTGAGAGTAAGAGGCCTATTCCAAAGGACACATCCCCACCCCAGAGGGAGGAAGCATCCAGGGAAGAAAGGCCTGGCAGAAACCATTGAGGATAAAAGGCCTACTCCAAAGGCCACCACCCCACCCCAGAGGGAGGAAGCATCCAGGGAAGAAAGGCCTGGCAGAAACCACTGAGTCTAAGAGGCCGATTCCAAAGGCCACACCCCCACCCCAGAGGGAGGAAGCATCCAGGGAAGAAAAGCCTGGCAGAAACCACTAAGGGTAGGAGGCGTATTCCAAAGGCCACATCCCCACACCAGAATGAGGAAGCATCCAGGGAAGAAAAGCCTGGCAGAAACCACTAAAGGTAAGAGGCCTATTCCGAAGGCCACACACCCACCCCAGAGGTCGGAAGCATCCAGGTAAGAAAGGCCTGGCTGAAACCATTGAGGGTAAGAGGCCTATTCCAAAGGCCACATCCCCACCCCAGGGGGAGGAAGCATCCAGGGAAGAAAGGCCTGGCAGAAACCACTGAGTCTAAGAGGCCTATTCCAAAGGCCACACCCCCACCCCAGAGGGAGGAAGCATCCAGGGAACAAAGGCCTGGCAGAAACCATTGAGGATAAGAGGCCTATTCCAAAGGCCACATCCCCAAACCAGAGGGAAGAAGGATCCACGGAAGAAAGGCCTGGCAGAAGCCACTGAGGGTAAGAGGCCTATTCCAAAGGCTCCATCCCCACCCCAGAGGGAGGAAGCATCCAGGGAAGAAAGGCCTGGCAGAAGCCACTGAGGGTAAGAGGACTATTCCAAAGGCCACATCCCCACCCCAGAGGGAGGAAGCATCCAGGGAAGAAATGCCTGGCAGAAACCACTGAGGGTAAGAGGCCTATTCCAAAGGCCACAACCCCACCCCAGAGGGAGGAAGCATCCAGGGAAGCAAGGCCTGGCAGAAACCATTGAGGATAAGAGGCCTATTCCAAAGGCCACAACCTCACCCCAGAGGGAGGAAGCATCCAGGGAAGAAAGGCCTGGCAGAAACCATTGAGGATAAGAGGCCTACTCCAAAGGCCACAACCCCACCCCAGAGGGAGGAAGCATCCAGGGAAGAAAGGCCTGGGAGAAACCACTGAGTCTAAGAGGCCTATTCCAAAGGCCACACCCCCACCCCAGAGGGAGGAAGCATCCAGGGAACAAAGGCCTGGCAGAAACCATTGAGGGTAAGAGACCGATTCCAAAGGCCACATCCCCACCCCAGAGGGAAGAAGCATCCACGGAAGAAAGGCCTGGCAAAAGCCTCTGAGGGTAAGAGGCCTATTCCAAAGGCCACACACCCACCACAAAGGGAGGAAGCATCCAGGGAACAAAGGCCTGGCAAAAACCATTGAGGGTAAGAGGCCTATTCCAAAGGCCACACACCCACCCCAGAGGGAGGAAGCATCCATGGGACAAAGGCCTGGCAGAAACCATTGAGGGTAAGAGGCCTATTCCAAAGGCCACAACCCTACCCCAGGGGGAAGAAGCATCCAGGGAAGAAAGGCCTCGCAGAAACCATTGAGGGTAAGAGGCCTATTCCAAAGGCCACACACCCACCCCAGAGGGAGGAAGCATCCAGGGAATAAATGCCTGGCAGAAACCACTGAGGGTAAGACGCCTATTCCAAAGGCTCCATCCCCACCCCAGAGGGAGGAAGCATCCAGGGAAGAAAGGCCTGGCAGAAGCCACTGAGGGTAAGAAGGCCTATTCCAAAAGCCACACACCCACCACAGAGGGAAGAAGCATCCAGGGAACAAAGGCCTGGCATAAACCATTGAGCGTAAGAGGCCTATTCCAAAGGCCACATCCCCACCCCAGAGGAAGGAAGCATCCAGGGAAGAAATGCCTGGCAGAAACCACTGAGGGTAAGAGGCCTATTCCAAAGGCCACACACCCACCACAAAGGGAAGAAGCATCCAGGGAACAAAGGCTTGGCAGAAACTATTGAGGGTAAGAGGCCTATTCCAAAGGCTCCATCCCCACCCCAGAGGGAGGAAGCCTCCAGGGAAGAAAGGCTTGGCAGACACCATTGAGGGTAAGAGGCCTATTCCAAAGGCCACATCCCCACCCCAGAGGGAGGAAGCATCCAGGGAAGAAAAGCCTGGCAGAAACCACTAAGGGTAGGAGGCGTATTCCAAAGGCCACATCCCCACACCAGAATGAGGAAGCATCCAGAAAAGAAAAGCCTGGCAGAAACCACTAAAGGTAAGAGGCCTATTCCGAAGGCCACACACCCACCCCAGAGGTCGGAAGCATCCAGGTAAGAAAGGCCTGGCAGAAACCATTCAGGGTAAGAGGCCTATTCCAAAGGCCACATCCCCACCCCAGAGGGAGGAAGCATCCAGGGAAGAAAGGCCTGGCAGAAACCACTGAGTCTAAGAGGCCTATTCCAAAGGCCACACCCCCACCCCAGAGGAAGGAAGCATCCAGGGAACAAAGGCCTGGCAGAAACCATTGAGGATAAGAGGCCTATTCCAAAGGCCACATCCCCAAACCAGAGGGAAGAAGGATCCACGGAAGAAAGGCCTGGCAGAAGCC
Source organism: Bradypodion ventrale (assembly GCA_035047345.1). Taxonomy (NCBI): domain Eukaryota; kingdom Metazoa; phylum Chordata; class Lepidosauria; order Squamata; family Chamaeleonidae; genus Bradypodion; species Bradypodion ventrale. The sequence continues at coordinate 37,836,459 of JAWDJE010000008.1, forward strand.
ACTGAGGGTAAGAGGCCTATTCCAAAGGCTCCATCCCCACCCCAGAGGGAGGAAGCATACAGGGAAGAAAGGCCTGGCAGAAGCCACTGAGGGTAAGAGGACTATTCCAAAGGCCACATCCCCACCCCAGAGGGAGGAAGCATCCAGGGAAGAAATGCCTGGCAGAAACCACTGAGGGTAAGAGGCCTATTCCAAAGGCCACAACCCCACCCCAGAGGGAGGAAGCATCCAGGGAAGAAAGGCCTGGCAGAAACCATTGAGGATAAGAGGCCTATTCCAAAGGCCACAACCTCACCCCAGAGGGAGGAAGCATCCAGGGAAGAAAGGCCTGGCAGAAACCATTGAGGATAAGAGGCCTACTCCAAAGGCCACAACCCCACCCCAGAGGGAGGAAGCATCCAGGGAAGAAAGGCCTGGCAGAAACCACTGAGTCTAAGAGGCCTATTCCAAAGGCCCAACCCCCTCCCCAGAGGGAGGAAGCATCCAGGGAACAAAGGCCTGGCAGAAACCATTGAAGGTTAGAGACCGATTCCAAAGGCCACATCACCACCCCAGAGGGAAGAAGCATCCACGGAAGAAAGGTCTGGCAAAAGCCGCTGAGGGTAAGAGGCATATTCCAAAGGCCACACACCCACCACAAAGGGAGGAAGCATCCAGGGAACAAAGGCCTGGCAGAAACCATTGAGGGTAAGAGGCCTATTCCAAAGGCCACACACCCACCCCAGAGGGAGGAAGCATCCATGGGACAAAGGCCTGGCAGAAACCATTGAGGGTAAGAGGCCTATTCCAAAGGCCACAACCCTACCCCAGGGGGAAGAAGCATCCAGGGAAGAAAGGCCTCGCAGAAACCATTGAGGGTAAGAGGCCTATTCCAAATGCCACACACCCACCCCAGAGGGAGAAAGCATCCAGGGAATAAATGCCTGGCAGAAACCACTGAGGGTAAGACGCCTATTCCAAAGGCCACAACCCCACCCGAGAGGGAGGAAGCATCCAGGGAAGAAAAGCCTGGCAGAAACCATTGAGGATAAGAGGCCTACTCCACAGGCCACAACCCCACCCCAGAGGGAGGAAGCATCCAGGGAAGAAAGGCCTGGCAGATACCATTGAGGATAAGAGGCCTACTCCAAAGGCCACAACCCCACCCCAGAGGGAGGAAGCATGCAGGGAAGAAAGGCCTTGCAGATACCATTGAGAGTAAGAGGCCTATTCCAAAGGCCACATCCCCACCCCAGAGGGAGGAAGCATCCAGGGAAGAAAGGCCTGGCAGAAACCATTGAGGGTAAGAGGCCTATTCCAAAGGCCACATCCCCACCCCAGAGGGAGGAAGCATCCAGGGAAGAAAGGCCTGGTAGAAGCCACTGAGGGTAAGAGGCCTAATCCAAAGGTAAGAGGCCTATTCCAAAGGCCCCATCCCCACCCCAGAGGGAGGAAGCATCCAGGGAAAAAAGGTCTGGCAGATACCATTGAGGATAAGAGGCCTACTCCAAAGGCCACAACCCCACCCCAGAGGGAGGAAGCATCCAGGGAAGAAAGGCCTTGCAGATACCATTGAGAGTAAGAGGCCTATTCCAAAGGCCACAACCCCATCCGAGAGGGAGGAAGCATCCATTGAAGAAAGGCCTGGCAGAAACCATTGAGGATAAGAGGCCTACTCCACAGGCCAAAACCCCACCCCAGAGGGAGGAAGCATCCAGGGAAGTAAGGCCTGGCAGAAACCACTGAGCGTAAGAGGCCTATTCCAAAGGCCACACACCCACCACAGAGGGAAGAAGCATCCAGGGAACAAAGGCCTGGCAGAAACCATTGAGGGTAAGAGGCCTATTCCAAAGGCCACATCCCCACCCCAGAGGGAGGAAGCATCCAGGGAAGACAGGCCTGGTAGAAACCACTGAGGGTAAGAGGCCTATTCCAAAGGCCCCATTCCCACCCCAGAGGGAGGAAGCATCCAGGGAAGAAAGGCCTGGCAGAAACCATTGAGGGTAACAGGCCTATTCAAAAGGTCACATCCCCACACCAGAGGAGGAAGCATTCAGAGAAGAAAGGCCTGGCAGAAGCCACTGAGGGTAAGAGGCCTATTCCAAAGGCCACACACCCACCCCAGAGGGAGGAAGCATCCAGGGAAGAAAGGCCTGGCAGAAACAATTGAGGGTAAGAGGCCTATTCAAAAGGCCACATCCCCACCCCAGAGGAGGAAGCATCCAGGGAAGAAAGGCCTGGCAGAAACCACTGAAGGTAAGAGGCCTAGTCCAAAAGCCACAACCCCACCTCAAAGGGAGGAAGCATCCAGAGAAGGAAAGCCTGGTACAAACAATTGAGGGTAAGAGGCCTATTCCAAATGCGACATCACCACCCCAGAGGGAGGAAGCATCCAGGGAAGAAAGGCCTGGCAGAAACCATTGAGGGTAAGAGACCTATTCCAAAGGCCACATCCCCACCCCAGAGGAAGGAAGCATCCAGGGAAGAAATGCCTGGCAGAAACCACTGAGGGTAAGAGGCCTATTCCAAAGGCCACAACCCGACCCCAGAGGGAAGAAGCATCCACGGAAGAAAGGCCTGGCAGAAGCCACTGAGGGTAAGAGGCCTATTCCAAAGGCCACACAACCACCACAAAGGGAGGAAGCATCCAGGGAACAAAGGCCTGGCAGAAACCATTGAGGGTAAGAGGCCTATTCCAAAGGCTCCATCCCCACCTCAGAGGGAGGAAGCATCCAGGGAAGAAAGGCCTGGCAGAAGCCACTGAGGGCAAGAGGCCTATTCCAAAGGCCACACACCCACCACAGAGGGAAGAAGCATCCAGGGAACAAAGGCCTGGCAGAAACCATTGAGGGTAAGAGGCCTATTCCAAAGGCTCCATCCCCACCCCAGAGGGAGGAAGCCTCCAGGGAAGAAAGGCCTGGCAGAAACCACTAAGGGTAGGAGACCTATTCCAAAGGCCACAACCCCACCCCAGAGGGAAGAAGCATCCACGGAAGAAAGGCCTGGCAGAAGCCAACGAGGGTGAGGCCTATTCCAAAGGCCACACACCCACCACAAAGGGAAGGGAGGAAGCATCCAGGTAACAAAGGCCTGGCAGAAACCATTGAGGGTAAGAGGCCTATTCCAAAGGCTCCATCCCCACCCCAGAGGGAGGAAGCATCCAGGGAAGAAAGGCCTGGCAGAAGCCACTGAGGGTAAGAGGCCTATTCCAAAAGCCACACACCCACCACAGAGGGAAGAAGCATCCAGGGAACAAAGGCCTGGGAGAAACCATTGAGCGTAAGAGGCCTATTCCAAAGGCCACATACCCACCCCAGAGGAAGGAAGCATCCAGGGAAGAAATGCCTGGCAGAAACTATTGAGGGTAAGAGGCCTATTCCAAAGGCTCCATCCCCACCCCAGAGGGAGGAAGCCTCCAGCGAAGAAAGGCTTGGCAGACACCATTGAGGGTAAGAGGCCTATTCCAAAGGCCACATCCCCACCCCAGAGGGAGGAAGCATCCAGGGAAGAAAGGCCTGGCAAAAGCCGCTGAGGGTAAGAGGCCTATTCCAAAGGCCACACACCCACCACAAAGGGAGGAAGAATGCAGGGAACAAAGGCCTGGCAGAAACCATTGAGGGTAAGAGGCCTATTCCAAAGGCCACACACCCACCCCAGAGGGAGGAAGCATCCATGGGACAAAGGCCTGGCAGAAACCATTGAGGGTAAGAGGCCTATTCCAAAGGCCACAGCCCTACCCCAGGGGGAAGAAGCATCCAGGGAAGAAAGGCCTCGCAGAAACCATTGAGGGTAAGAGGCCTATTCCAAAGGCCACACACCCACCCCAGAGGGAGGAAGCATCCAGGGAATAAATGCCTGGCAGAAACCACTGAGGGTAAGACACCTATTCCAAAGGCCACAACCCCACCCGAGAGGGAGGAAGCATCCAGGGAAGAAAAGCCTGGCAGAAACCATTGAGGATAAGAGGCCTACTCCACAGGCCACAACCCCACCCCAGAGGGAGGAAGCATCCAGGGAAGAAAGGCCTGGCAGAAAGCATTAAGGGTAAGAGGCCTATTCCAAAGGCCACACACCCACCCCAGAGGGAGGAAGCATCCAGGGAAGAAAGGCCTGGCAGATACCATTGAGGATAAGAGGCCTACTCCAAAGGCCACAACCCCACCCCAGAGGGAGGAAGCATGCAGGGAAGAAAGGCCTTGCAGATACCATTGAGAGTAAGAGGCCTATTCCAAAGGCCACATCCCAACCCCAGAGGGAGGAAGCATCCAGGGAAGAAAGGCCTGGCAGAAACCATTGAGGGTAAGAGGCCTATTCCAAAGGCCACATCCCCACCCCAGAGGGAGGAAGCATCCAGGGAAGAAAGGCCTGGCAGAAGCCACTGAGGGTAAGAGGCCTAATCCAAAGGTAAGAAGCCTATTCCAAAGGCCCCATCCCCACCCCAGAGGGAGGAAGCATCTAGGGAAGAAAGGCCTGGCAGATACCATTGAGGATAAGAGGCCTACTCCAAAGGCCACAACCCCACCCCAGAGGGAGGAAGCATCCAGGGAAGAAAGGCCTTGCAGATACCATTGAGAGGAAGAGGCCTATTCCAAAGGCCACAACCCCATCCGAGAGGGAGGAAGCATCCATTGAAGAAGGGCCTGGCAGAAACCACTGAGCGTAAGAGGCCTATTCCAAAGGCCACACACCCACCACAGAGGGAAGAAGCATCCAGGGAACAAAGGCCTGGCAGAAACCATTGAGGGTAAGAGGCCTATTCCAAACGCCACATCCCCACCCCAGAGGGAGGAAGCATCCAGGGAAGACAGGCCTGGTAGAAACCACTGAGGGTAAGTGGCCTATTCCAAAGGCCCCATTCCCACCCCAGAGGGAGGAAGCATCCAGGGAAGAAAGGCCTGGCAGAAACCATTGAGGGTAACAGGCCTATTCAAAAGGTCACATCCCCACACCAGAGGAGGAAGCATTCAGAGAAGAAAGGCCTGGCAGAAGCCACTGAGGGTAAGAGGCCTATTCCAAAGGCCACACACCCACCCCAGAGGGAGGAAGCATCCAGGGAAGAAAGGCCTGGCAGAAACCATTGAGGGTAAGAGGCCGATTCCAAAGGCCCCATCCCCACCCCAGAGGGAGGAAGCCTCCAGGGAAGAAAAGCCTGGCAGAAACCACTGAGGGTAGGAGGCCTATTCCAAAGGCTGCATCCCCACACCAGAGAGAGGAAGCATCCAGGGACGAAAAGCCTGGCAGAAACCATTGAGGGTAAGAGGCCTATTCCAAAGGCCACATTCCCACCCCAGGGGGAGGAAGCATCCAGGGAATAAATGCCTGGCAGAAACCACTGAGGGTAAGAGGCCTATTCCAAAGGCCCCATTCCCACCCCAGAGGGAGGAAGCATCCAGGGAAGAAAGGCCTGGCAGAAACCATTGAGGGTAAGAGGCCTATTCAAAAGGCCACATCCCCACCCCAGAGGAGGAAGCATCCAGGGAAGAAAGGCCTGGCAGAAACCACTGAGGGTAAGAGGCCTATTCCAAAGGCCACACACCCACCCCAGAGGGAGGAAGCATCCAGGGAAGAAAGGCCTGGCAGAAACCATTGAGGGTAAGAGGCCGATTCCAAAGGCCCCATCCCCACCCCAGAGGGAGGAAGCCTCCAGGGAAGAAAAGCCTGGCAGAAACCACTGAGGGTAGGAGGCCTATTCCAAAGGCTGCATCCCCACCCCAGAGAGAGGAAGCATCCAGGGACGAAAAGCCTGGCAGAAACCATTGAGGGTAAGAGGCCTATTCCAAAGGCCACATTCCCACCCCAGAGGGAGGAAGCATCCAGGGAATAAATGCCTGGCAGAAACCACTGAGGGTAAGAGGCCTATTCCAAAGGCCCCATTCCCACCCAAGAGGGAGGAAGCATCCAGGGAAGAAAGGCCTGGCAGAAACCATTGAGGGTAAGAGGCCTATTCCAAAGGCCACATACCCACCCCAGAGGAAGGAAGCATCCAGGGAAGAAATGCCTGGCAGAAACTATTGAGGGTAAGAGGCCTATTCCAAAGGCTCCATCCCCACCCCAGAGGGAGGAAGCCTCCAGCGAAGAAAGGCTTGGCAGACACCATTGAGGGTAAGAGGCCTATTCCAAAGGCCACATCCCCACCCCAGAGGGAGGAAGCATCCAGGGAAGAAAGGCCTGGCAAAAGCCGCTGAGGGTAAGAGGCCTATTCCAAAGGCCACACACCCACCACAAAGGGAGGAAGAATGCAGGGAACAAAGGCCTGGCAGAAACCATTGAGGGTAAGAGGCCTATTCCAAAGGCCACACACCCACCCCAGAGGGAGGAAGCATCCATGGGACAAAGGCCTGGCAGAAACCATTGAGGGTAAGAGGCCTATTCCAAAGGCCACAGCCCTACCCCAGGGGGAAGAAGCATCCAGGGAAGAAAGGCCTCGCAGAAACCATTGAGGGTAAGAGGCCTATTCCAAATGCCACACACCCACCCCAGAGGGAGAAAGCATCCAGGGAATAAATGCCTGGCAGAAACCACTGAGGGTAAGACGCCTATTCCAAAGGCCACAACCCCACCCGAGAGGGAGGAAGCATCCAGGGAAGAAAAGCCTGGCAGAAACCATTGAGGATAAGAGGCCTACTCCACAGGCCACAACCCCACCCCAGAGGGAGGAAGCATCCAGGGAAGAAAGGCCTGGCAGATACCATTGAGGATAAGAGGCCTACTCCAAAGGCCACAACCCCACCCCAGAGGGAGGAAGCATGCAGGGAAGAAAGGCCTTGCAGATACCATTGAGAGTAAGAGGCCTATTCCAAAGGCCACATCCCCACCCCAGAGGGAGGAAGCATCCAGGGAAGAAAGGCCTGGCAGAAACCATTGAGGGTAAGAGGCCTATTCCAAAGGCCACATCCCCACCCCAGAGGGAGGAAGCATCCAGGGAAGAAAGGCCTGGTAGAAGCCACTGAGGGTAAGAGGCCTAATCCAAAGGTAAGAGGCCTATTCCAAAGGCCCCATCCCCACCCCAGAGGGAGGAAGCATCCAGGGAAAAAAGGTCTGGCAGATACCATTGAGGATAAGAGGCCTACTCCAAAGGCCACAACCCCACCCCAGAGGGAGGAAGCATCCAGGGAAGAAAGGCCTTGCAGATACCATTGAGAGTAAGAGGCCTATTCCAAAGGCCACAACCCCATCCGAGAGGGAGGAAGCATCCATTGAAGAAAGGCCTGGCAGAAACCATTGAGGATAAGAGGCCTACTCCACAGGCCAAAACCCCACCCCAGAGGGAGGAAGCATCCAGGGAAGTAAGGCCTGGCAGAAACCACTGAGCGTAAGAGGCCTATTCCAAAGGCCACACACCCACCACAGAGGGAAGAAGCATCCAGGGAACAAAGGCCTGGCAGAAACCATTGAGGGTAAGAGGCCTATTCCAAAGGCCACATCCCCACCCCAGAGGGAGGAAGCATCCAGGGAAGACAGGCCTGGTAGAAACCACTGAGGGTAAGAGGCCTATTCCAAAGGCCCCATTCCCACCCCAGAGGGAGGAAGCATCCAGGGAAGAAAGGCCTGGCAGAAACCATTGAGGGTAACAGGCCTATTCAAAAGGTCACATCCCCACACCAGAGGAGGAAGCATTCAGAGAAGAAAGGCCTGGCAGAAGCCACTGAGGGTAAGAGGCCTATTCCAAAGGCCACACACCCACCCCAGAGGGAGGAAGCATCCAGGGAAGAAAGGCCTGGCAGAAACAATTGAGGGTAAGAGGCCTATTCAAAAGGCCACATCCCCACCCCAGAGGAGGAAGCATCCAGGGAAGAAAGGCCTGGCAGAAACCACTGAAGGTAAGAGGCCTAGTCCAAAAGCCACAACCCCACCTCAAAGGGAGGAAGCATCCAGAGAAGGAAAGCCTGGTACAAACAATTGAGGGTAAGAGGCCTATTCCAAATGCGACATCACCACCCCAGAGGGAGGAAGCATCCAGGGAAGAAAGGCCTGGCAGAAACCATTGAGGGTAAGAGACCTATTCCAAAGGCCACATCCCCACCCCAGAGGAAGGAAGCATCCAGGGAAGAAATGCCTGGCAGAAACCACTGAGGGTAAGAGGCCTATTCCAAAGGCCACAACCCGACCCCAGAGGGAAGAAGCATCCACGGAAGAAAGGCCTGGCAGAAGCCACTGAGGGTAAGAGGCCTATTCCAAAGGCCACACAACCACCACAAAGGGAGGAAGCATCCAGGGAACAAAGGCCTGGCAGAAACCATTGAGGGTAAGAGGCCTATTCCAAAGGCTCCATCCCCACCTCAGAGGGAGGAAGCATCCAGGGAAGAAAGGCCTGGCAGAAGCCACTGAGGGTAAGAGGCCTATTCCAAAGGCCACACACCCACCACAGAGGGAAGAAGCATCCAGGGAACAAAGGCCTGGCAGAAACCATTGAGGGTAAGAGGCCTATTCCAAAGGCTCCATCCCCACCCCAGAGGGAGGAAGCCTCCAGGGAAGAAAGGCCTGGCAGAAACCACTAAGGGTAGGAGACCTATTCCAAAGGCCACAACCCCACCCCAGAGGGAAGAAGCATCCACGGAAGAAAGGCCTGGCAGAAGCCAACGAGGGTGAGGCCTATTCCAAAGGCCACACACCCACCACAAAGGGAAGGGAGGAAGCATCCAGGTAACAAAGGCCTGGCAGAAACCATTGAGGGTAAGAGGCCTATTCCAAAGGCTCCATCCCCACCCCAGAGGGAGGAAGCATCCAGGGAAGAAAGGCCTGGCAGAAGCCACTGAGGGTAAGAGGCCTATTCCAAAAGCCACACACCCACCACAGAGGGAAGAAGCATCCAGGGAACAAAGGCCTGGGAGAAACCATTGAGCGTAAGAGGCCTATTCCAAAGGCCACATACCCACCCCAGAGGAAGGAAGCATCCAGGGAAGAAATGCCTGGCAGAAACTATTGAGGGTAAGAGGCCTATTCCAAAGGCTCCATCCCCACCCCAGAGGGAGGAAGCCTCCAGCGAAGAAAGGCTTGGCAGACACCATTGAGGGTAAGAGGCCTATTCCAAAGGCCACATCCCCACCCCAGAGGGAGGAAGCATCCAGGGAAGAAAGGCCTGGCAAAAGCCGCTGAGGGTAAGAGGCCTATTCCAAAGGCCACACACCCACCACAAAGGGAGGAAGAATGCAGGGAACAAAGGCCTGGCAGAAACCATTGAGGGTAAGAGGCCTATTCCAAAGGCCACACACCCACCCCAGAGGGAGGAAGCATCCATGGGACAAAGGCCTGGCAGAAACCATTGAGGGTAAGAGGCCTATTCCAAAGGCCACAGCCCTACCCCAGGGGGAAGAAGCATCCAGGGAAGAAAGGCCTCGCAGAAACCATTGAGGGTAAGAGGCCTATTCCAAAGGCCACACACCCACCCCAGAGGGAGGAAGCATCCAGGGAATAAATGCCTGGCAGAAACCACTGAGGGTAAGACACCTATTCCAAAGGCCACAACCCCACCCGAGAGGGAGGAAGCATCCAGGGAAGAAAAGCCTGGCAGAAACCATTGAGGATAAGAGGCCTACTCCACAGGCCACAACCCCACCCCAGAGGGAGGAAGCATCCAGGGAAGAAAGGCCTGGCAGAAAGCATTAAGGGTAAGAGGCCTATTCCAAAGGCCACACACCCACCCCAGAGGGAGGAAGCATCCAGGGAAGAAAGGCCTGGCAGATACCATTGAGGATAAGAGGCCTACTCCAAAGGCCACAACCCCACCCCAGAGGGAGGAAGCATGCAGGGAAGAAAGGCCTTGCAGATACCATTGAGAGTAAGAGGCCTATTCCAAAGGCCACATCCCAACCCCAGAGGGAGGAAGCATCCAGGGAAGAAAGGCCTGGCAGAAACCATTGAGGGTAAGAGGCCTATTCCAAAGGCCACATCCCCACCCCAGAGGGAGGAAGCATCCAGGGAAGAAAGGCCTGGCAGAAGCCACTGAGGGTAAGAGGCCTAATCCAAAGGTAAGAAGCCTATTCCAAAGGCCCCATCCCCACCCCAGAGGGAGGAAGCATCTAGGGAAGAAAGGCCTGGCAGATACCATTGAGGATAAGAGGCCTACTCCAAAGGCCACAACCCCACCCCAGAGGGAGGAAGCATCCAGGGAAGAAAGGCCTTGCAGATACCATTGAGAGGAAGAGGCCTATTCCAAAGGCCACAACCCCATCCGAGAGGGAGGAAGCATCCATTGAAGAAGGGCCTGGCAGAAACCACTGAGCGTAAGAGGCCTATTCCAAAGGCCACACACCCACCACAGAGGGAAGAAGCATCCAGGGAACAAAGGCCTGGCAGAAACCATTGAGGGTAAGAGGCCTATTCCAAACGCCACATCCCCACCCCAGAGGGAGGAAGCATCCAGGGAAGACAGGCCTGGTAGAAACCACTGAGGGTAAGTGGCCTATTCCAAAGGCCCCATTCCCACCCCAGAGGGAGGAAGCATCCAGGGAAGAAAGGCCTGGCAGAAACCATTGAGGGTAACAGGCCTATTCAAAAGGTCACATCCCCACACCAGAGGAGGAAGCATTCAGAGAAGAAAGGCCTGGCAGAAGCCACTGAGGGTAAGAGGCCTATTCCAAAGGCCACACACCCACCCCAGAGGGAGGAAGCATCCAGGGAAGAAAGGCCTGGCAGAAACCATTGAGGGTAAGAGGCCGATTCCAAAGGCCCCATCCCCACCCCAGAGGGAGGAAGCCTCCAGGGAAGAAAAGCCTGGCAGAAACCACTGAGGGTAGGAGGCCTATTCCAAAGGCTGCATCCCCACACCAGAGAGAGGAAGCATCCAGGGACGAAAAGCCTGGCAGAAACCATTGAGGGTAAGAGGCCTATTCCAAAGGCCACATTCCCACCCCAGGGGGAGGAAGCATCCAGGGAATAAATGCCTGGCAGAAACCACTGAGGGTAAGAGGCCTATTCCAAAGGCCCCATTCCCACCCCAGAGGGAGGAAGCATCCAGGGAAGAAAGGCCTCGCAGAAACCATTGAGGGTAAGAGGCCTATTCAAAAGGCCACATCCCCACCCCAGAGGAGGAAGCATCCAGGGAAGAAAGGCCTGGCAGAAACCACTGAGGGTAAGAGGCCTATTCCAAAGGCCACACACCCACCCCAGAGGGAGGAAGCATCCAGGGAAGAAAGGCCTGGCAGAAACCATTGAGGGTAAGAGGCCGATTCCAAAGGCCCCATCCCCACCCCAGAGGGAGGAAGCCTCCAGGGAAGAAAAGCCTGGCAGAAACCACTGAGGGTAGGAGGCCTATTCCAAAGGCTGCATCCCCACCCCAGAGAGAGGAAGCATCCAGGGACGAAAAGCCTGGCAGAAACCATTGAGGGTAAGAGGCCTATTCCAAAGGCCACATTCCCACCCCAGAGGGAGGAAGCATCCAGGGAATAAATGCCTGGCAGAAACCACTGAGGGTAAGAGGCCTATTCCAAAGGCCCCATTCCCACCCAAGAGGGAGGAAGCATCCAGGGAAGAAAGGCCTGGCAGAAACCATTGAGGGTAAGAGGCCTATTCCAAAGGCCACATACCCACCCCAGAGGAAGGAAGCATCCAGGGAAGAAATGCCTGGCAGAAACTATTGAGGGTAAGAGGCCTATTCCAAAGGCTCCATCCCCACCCCAGAGGGAGGAAGCCTCCAGCGAAGAAAGGCTTGGCAGACACCATTGAGGGTAAGAGGCCTATTCCAAAGGCCACATCCCCACCCCAGAGGGAGGAAGCATCCAGGGAAGAAAGGCCTGGCAAAAGCCGCTGAGGGTAAGAGGCCTATTCCAAAGGCCACACACCCACCACAAAGGGAGGAAGAATGCAGGGAACAAAGGCCTGGCAGAAACCATTGAGGGTAAGAGGCCTATTCCAAAGGCCACACACCCACCCCAGAGGGAGGAAGCATCCATGGGACAAAGGCCTGGCAGAAACCATTGAGGGTAAGAGGCCTATTCCAAAGGCCACAGCCCTACCCCAGGGGGAAGAAGCATCCAGGGAAGAAAGGCCTCGCAGAAACCATTGAGGGTAAGAGGCCTATTCCAAAGGCCACACACCCACCCCAGAGGGAGGAAGCATCCAGGGAATAAATGCCTGGCAGAAACCACTGAGGGTAAGACACCTATTCCAAAGGCCACAACCCCACCCGAGAGGGAGGAAGCATCCAGGGAAGAAAAGCCTGGCAGAAACCATTGAGGATAAGAGGCCTACTCCACAGGCCACAACCCCACCCCAGAGGGAGGAAGCATCCAGGGAAGAAAGGCCTGGCAGAAAGCATTAAGGGTAAGAGGCCTATTCCAAAGGCCACACACCCACCCCAGAGGGAGGAAGCATCCAGGGAAGAAAGGCCTGGCAGATACCATTGAGGATAAGAGGCCTACTCCAAAGGCCACAACCCCACCCCAGAGGGAGGAAGCATGCAGGGAAGAAAGGCCTTGCAGATACCATTGAGAGTAAGAGGCCTATTCCAAAGGCCACATCCCAACCCCAGAGGGAGGAAGCATCCAGGGAAGAAAGGCCTGGCAGAAACCATTGAGGGTAAGAGGCCTATTCCAAAGGCCACATCCCCACCCCAGAGGGAGGAAGCATCCAGGGAAGAAAGGCCTGGCAGAAGCCACTGAGGGTAAGAGGCCTAATCCAAAGGTAAGAAGCCTATTCCAAAGGCCCCATCCCCACCCCAGAGGGAGGAAGCATCTAGGGAAGAAAGGCCTGGCAGATACCATTGAGGATAAGAGGCCTACTCCAAAGGCCACAACCCCACCCCAGAGGGAGGAAGCATCCAGGGAAGAAAGGCCTTGCAGATACCATTGAGAGGAAGAGGCCTATTCCAAAGGCCACAACCCCATCCGAGAGGGAGGAAGCATCCATTGAAGAAGGGCCTGGCAGAAACCACTGAGCGTAAGAGGCCTATTCCAAAGGCCACACACCCACCACAGAGGGAAGAAGCATCCAGGGAACAAAGGCCTGGCAGAAACCATTGAGGGTAAGAGGCCTATTCCAAACGCCACATCCCCACCCCAGAGGGAGGAAGCATCCAGGGAAGACAGGCCTGGTAGAAACCACTGAGGGTAAGTGGCCTATTCCAAAGGCCCCATTCCCACCCCAGAGGGAGGAAGCATCCAGGGAAGAAAGGCCTGGCAGAAACCATTGAGGGTAACAGGCCTATTCAAAAGGTCACATCCCCACACCAGAGGAGGAAGCATTCAGAGAAGAAAGGCCTGGCAGAAGCCACTGAGGGTAAGAGGCCTATTCCAAAGGCCACACACCCACCCCAGAGGGAGGAAGCATCCAGGGAAGAAAGGCCTGGCAGAAACCATTGAGGGTAAGAGGCCGATTCCAAAGGCCCCATCCCCACCCCAGAGGGAGGAAGCCTCCAGGGAAGAAAAGCCTGGCAGAAACCACTGAGGGTAGGAGGCCTATTCCAAAGGCTGCATCCCCACACCAGAGAGAGGAAGCATCCAGGGACGAAAAGCCTGGCAGAAACCATTGAGGGTAAGAGGCCTATTCCAAAGGCCACATTCCCACCCCAGGGGGAGGAAGCATCCAGGGAATAAATGCCTGGCAGAAACCACTGAGGGTAAGAGGCCTATTCCAAAGGCCCCATTCCCACCCCAGAGGGAGGAAGCATCCAGGGAAGAAAGGCCTGGCAGAAACCATTGAGGGTAAGAGGCCTATTCAAAAGGCCACATCCCCACCCCAGAGGAGGAAGCATCCAGGGAAGAAAGGCCTGGCAGAAACCACTGAGGGTAAGAGGCCTATTCCAAAGGCCACACACCCACCCCAGAGGGAGGAAGCATCCAGGGAAGAAAGGCCTGGCAGAAACCATTGAGGGTAAGAGGCCGATTCCAAAGGCCCCATCCCCACCCCAGAGGGAGGAAGCCTCCAGGGAAGAAAAGCCTGGCAGAAACCACTGAGGGTAGGAGGCCTATTCCAAAGGCTGCATCCCCACCCCAGAGAGAGGAAGCATCCAGGGACGAAAAGCCTGGCAGAAACCATTGAGGGTAAGAGGCCTATTCCAAAGGCCACATTCCCACCCCAGAGGGAGGAAGCATCCAGGGAATAAATGCCTGGCAGAAACCACTGAGGGTAAGAGGCCTATTCCAAAGGCCCCATTCCCACCCAAGAGGGAGGAAGCATCCAGGGAAGAAAGGCCTGGCAGAAACCATTGAGGGTAAGAGGCCTATTCCAAAGGCCACATACCCACCCCAGAGGAAGGAAGCATCCAGGGAAGAAATGCCTGGCAGAAACTATTGAGGGTAAGAGGCCTATTCCAAAGGCTCCATCCCCACCCCAGAGGGAGGAAGCCTCCAGCGAAGAAAGGCTTGGCAGACACCATTGAGGGTAAGAGGCCTATTCCAAAGGCCACATCCCCACCCCAGAGGGAGGAAGCATCCAGGGAAGAAAGGCCTGGCAAAAGCCGCTGAGGGTAAGAGGCCTATTCCAAAGGCCACACACCCACCACAAAGGGAGGAAGAATGCAGGGAACAAAGGCCTGGCAGAAACCATTGAGGGTAAGAGGCCTATTCCAAAGGCCACACACCCACCCCAGAGGGAGGAAGCATCCATGGGACAAAGGCCTGGCAGAAACCATTGAGGGTAAGAGGCCTATTCCAAAGGCCACAGCCCTACCCCAGGGGGAAGAAGCATCCAGGGAAGAAAGGCCTCGCAGAAACCATTGAGGGTAAGAGGCCTATTCCAAAGGCCACACACCCACCCCAGAGGGAGGAAGCATCCAGGGAATAAATGCCTGGCAGAAACCACTGAGGGTAAGACACCTATTCCAAAGGCCACAACCCCACCCGAGAGGGAGGAAGCATCCAGGGAAGAAAAGCCTGGCAGAAACCATTGAGGATAAGAGGCCTACTCCACAGGCCACAACCCCACCCCAGAGGGAGGAAGCATCCAGGGAAGAAAGGCCTGGCAGAAAGCATTAAGGGTAAGAGGCCTATTCCAAAGGCCACACACCCACCCCAGAGGGAGGAAGCATCCAGGGAAGAAAGGCCTGGCAGATACCATTGAGGATAAGAGGCCTACTCCAAAGGCCACAACCCCACCCCAGAGGGAGGAAGCATGCAGGGAAGAAAGGCCTTGCAGATACCATTGAGAGTAAGAGGCCTATTCCAAAGGCCACATCCCAACCCCAGAGGGAGGAAGCATCCAGGGAAGAAAGGCCTGGCAGAAACCATTGAGGGTAAGAGGCCTATTCCAAAGGCCACATCCCCACCCCAGAGGGAGGAAGCATCCAGGGAAGAAAGGCCTGGCAGAAGCCACTGAGGGTAAGAGGCCTAATCCAAAGGTAAGAAGCCTATTCCAAAGGCCCCATCCCCACCCCAGAGGGAGGAAGCATCTAGGGAAGAAAGGCCTGGCAGATACCATTGAGGATAAGAGGCCTACTCCAAAGGCCACAACCCCACCCCAGAGGGAGGAAGCATCCAGGGAAGAAAGGCCTTGCAGATACCATTGAGAGGAAGAGGCCTATTCCAAAGGCCACAACCCCATCCGAGAGGGAGGAAGCATCCATTGAAGAAGGGCCTGGCAGAAACCACTGAGCGTAAGAGGCCTATTCCAAAGGCCACACACCCACCACAGAGGGAAGAAGCATCCAGGGAACAAAGGCCTGGCAGAAACCATTGAGGGTAAGAGGCCTATTCCAAACGCCACATCCCCACCCCAGAGGGAGGAAGCATCCAGGGAAGACAGGCCTGGTAGAAACCACTGAGGGTAAGTGGCCTATTCCAAAGGCCCCATTCCCACCCCAGAGGGAGGAAGCATCCAGGGAAGAAAGGCCTGGCAGAAACCATTGAGGGTAACAGGCCTATTCAAAAGGTCACATCCCCACACCAGAGGAGGAAGCATTCAGAGAAGAAAGGCCTGGCAGAAGCCACTGAGGGTAAGAGGCCTATTCCAAAGGCCACACACCCACCCCAGAGGGAGGAAGCATCCAGGGAAGAAAGGCCTGGCAGAAACCATTGAGGGTAAGAGGCCGATTCCAAAGGCCCCATCCCCACCCCAGAGGGAGGAAGCCTCCAGGGAAGAAAAGCCTGGCAGAAACCACTGAGGGTAGGAGGCCTATTCCAAAGGCTGCATCCCCACACCAGAGAGAGGAAGCATCCAGGGACGAAAAGCCTGGCAGAAACCATTGAGGGTAAGAGGCCTATTCCAAAGGCCACATTCCCACCCCAGGGGGAGGAAGCATCCAGGGAATAAATGCCTGGCAGAAACCACTGAGGGTAAGAGGCCTATTCCAAAGGCCCCATTCCCACCCCAGAGGGAGGAAGCATCCAGGGAAGAAAGGCCTGGCAGAAACCATTGAGGGTAAGAGGCCTATTCAAAAGGCCACATCCCCACCCCAGAGGAGGAAGCATCCAGGGAAGAAAGGCCTGGCAGAAACCACTGAGGGTAAGAGGCCTATTCCAAAGGCCACACACCCACCCCAGAGGGAGGAAGCATCCAGGGAAGAAAGGCCTGGCAGAAACCATTGAGGGTAAGAGGCCGATTCCAAAGGCCCCATCCCCACCCCAGAGGGAGGAAGCCTCCAGGGAAGAAAAGCCTGGCAGAAACCACTGAGGGTAGGAGGCCTATTCCAAAGGCTGCATCCCCACCCCAGAGAGAGGAAGCATCCAGGGACGAAAAGCCTGGCAGAAACCATTGAGGGTAAGAGGCCTATTCCAAAGGCCACATTCCCACCCCAGAGGGAGGAAGCATCCAGGGAATAAATGCCTGGCAGAAACCACTGAGGGTAAGAGGCCTATTCCAAAGGCCCCATTCCCACCCAAGAGGGAGGAAGCATCCAGGGAAGAAAGGCCTGGCAGAAACCATTGAGGGTAAGAGGCCGATTCCAAAGGCCCCATCCCCACCCCAGAGGGAGGAAGCCTCCAGGGAAGAAAAGCCTGGCAGTAACCACTAAGGGTAGGAGGCCTATTCCAAAGGCTCCATCCGCACACCAGAGGGAGGAAGCCTCCAGGGAAGAAAGGCCTGGCAGAAACCACTAAGAGTAGGAGGCCTATTCCAAAGGCCCCATCCTGACCCCAGAGGGAGGAAGCATCCAGGGAAGAAAAGCCTGGCAGAAACCACTGAAGGTAAGAGGCCTATTCCAAAGGCCACACACCCACCCCAGAGAGAAGAAGCATCCAGGGAACAAAGGCCTGGCAGAAACCATTGAGGGTAACAGGCATATTCAAAAGGCCACATCCCCACCCCAGAGGGAGGAAGCATCCAGGGAAGATAGGCCTGGCAGAAACCATTGATGATAAGAGGCCTACTCCAAAGGCCACAACCCCACCCCAGAGGGAGGAAGCATCCAGGTAAGAAAGGCCTGGCAGAAACCACTGAGGGTAAGAGGCCTATTCCAAAGGCCACATCCCCACCCCAGAGGGAGGAAGCATCCAGGGAAGAAAGGCCTGGCAGAAACCATTGATGATAAGAGGCCTACTCCAAAGGCCACAACCCCACCCCAGAGGGAGGAAGCATCCAGGGAAGAAAGGCCTGGCAGAAACCACTGAGGGTAAGAGGCCTATTCCAAAGGCCACACACCCGCCCCAGAGGGAAGAAGCATCAGCGGAAGAAAGACCTGGCAAAAACGATTGAGGGTAAGAGGCCTATTCCAAAGGCCACACCCCCACTCCAGATGGAGGAAGCATCCAGGGAAGAAAGGCCTGGCAGAAACCTTTGAGGGTAAGAGGCCTATTCCAAAGGCCCCATTGCCACCCCAGTGGGAGGAAGCATCCCGGGAACAAAGGCCTGGCAGAAACCATTGAGGGTAAGAGGCCTATTCCAAAGGCCACATCCCCACCCCAGGGGGAAGAAGCATCCAGGGAAGAAAGGCCTGGCAGAAACCATTGAGGGTAAGAGGCCTATTCCAAAGGCCACACACCCACCCCAGAGGGAGGAAGCATCCAGGGAAGAAAGGCCTGGCAGAAACCATTGAGGGTAAGAGGCCGTTTCCAAAGGCCCCATCCCCACCTCAGAGGGAGGAAGCCTCCAGTGAAGAAAAGCCTGGCAGAAACCACTAAGGGTAGCAGGCCTATTCCAAAGGCCCCATCCCCACCCCAGAGGGAGGAAACATCCAGGGAAGAAAGGTCTGGCAGAAACCATTGAGGGTAAGAGGCCTATTCCAAAGGCCACATCCCCACCCCAGAGGGAGGAAGCATCCAGGGAAGAAATGCCTGGCAGAAACCACTGAGGGTAAGAGGCCTATTCCAAAGGACACAACCCCACACCAGAGGGAGGAAGCATCCAGGGAAGAAAGCCCTGGCAGAAACCATTGAGGGTAAGAGGCCTTTTCCAAAAGCCACACACCCACCCTAGTGGTAGGAAGCATCCAGGGAACAATGGCCTGGCAGAAACCATTGAGGGTAAGAGGCCTATTCCAAAGGCCACATCCCCACCCCAGAGGGAAGATGCATCCAGGGAACAAAGGCCTGGCAGAAACCATTGAGGGTAAGAGGCCTATTCCAATGGCCACATCCCCACACCTGAGGGAAGAAGCCTCCAGGGAAGAAAGGCCTGGCAGAAACCATTGAGGGTAAGAGGCCTATTCCAAAGGTCACACACGCACCCCAGAGGGAGGAAGCATCCAGGGAAGAAAGGCCTGGCAGAAACCATTGAGGGTAAGAGGCCGATTCCAAAGGCCCCATCCCCACCCCAGAGGGAGGAAGCCTCCTGGGAAGAAAAGCCTGGCAGAAACCACTAAGGGTAGGAGGCCTATTCCAAAGGCCCCATCCCCACCCCAGAGGGAGGAAACATCCAGGGAAGAAAGGCCTGGCAGAAGCCATTGAGGGTAAGAGCCTATTCCAAAGGCTACATCCCCACCCCAGAGGGAGGAAGCATCCAGGGAAGAAAGGCCTGGCAGAAACCACTGAGGGTAAGAGGCCTATTCCAAAGGCCACAACCCCACCCCAGAGGGAGGAAGCATCCAGGGAAGAAAGGCCTGGCAGAAACCATTGAGGATAAGAGGCCTATTCCAAAGGCCACAACCCCACCCGAGAGGGAGGAAACATCCAGGGAAGAAAGGCCTGGCAGAAACCACTGAGGATAAGCGGCCTACTCCAAAATCCACAACCCCACCCCAGAGGGAGGAAGCATCCCGGGAAGAAAGGCCTGGCAGAAACCACTGAGGGTAAGAGGCCTATTCCAAAGGCCACACACCCACCCCAGAGGGAGGAAGCATCCAGGAGACAAAGGCCTGGCAGAAACCATTGAGGGTAAGAGGCCTATTCCAAAGGCCACAACCCCACCCCAGGGGGAAGAAGCATCCAGGGAAGAAAGGCCTGGCAGAAACCACTGAGGGTAAGAGGCCTATTCCAAAGGTCACCCACCCACCCCAGAGGGAGGAAGCATCCAGGGAAGAAAGGCCTGGCAGAAACCACTAAGGGTAGGAGGCCTAGTCCAAAGGCCACAACCCCACCTCAAAGGGAGGAAGCATCCAGGGAAGAAAAGCCTGGCAGAAACCATTGAGAGTAAGAGGCCTATTCCAAAGGCTCCATCCGCACACCAGAGGGAGGAAGCCTCCAGGGAAGAAAGGCCTGGCAGAAACCACTAAGAGTAGGAGGCCTATTCCAAAGGCCCCATCCCGACCCCAGAGGGAGGAAGCATCCAGGGAAGAAAAGCCTGGCAGAAACCACTGAAGGTAAGAGGCCTATTCCAAAGGCCACACACCCACCCCAGAGAGAAGAAGCATCCAGGGAACAAAGGCCTGGCAGAAACCATTGAGGGTAATAGGCATATTCAAAAGGCCACATCCCCACCCCAGAGGGAGGAAGCATCCAGGGAAGATAGGCCTGGCAGAAACCATTGATGATAAGAGGCCTACTCCAAAGGCCAGAACCCCACCCCAGAGGGAGGAAGCATCCAGGTAAGAAAGGCCTGGCAGAAACCACTGAGGGTAAGAGGCCTATTCCAAAGGCCACATCCGCACCCCAGAGGGAGGAAGCATCCAGGGAAGAAAGGCCTGGCAGAAACCATTGATGATAAAAGGCCTACTCCAAAGGCCACAACCCCACCCCAGAGGGAGGAAGCATCCAGGGAAGAAAGGCCTGGCAGAAACCACTGAGGGTAAGAGGCCTATTCCAAAGGCCACACACCCGCCCCAGAGGGAAGAAGCATCAACGGAAGAAAGGCCTGGCAGAAGCCACTGAGGGTAAGAGGCCTATACCAAAGGCCACACACCCACCACAGAGGAAAGAAGCATCCAGGGAACAAAGGACGGGCAGAAACCATTGGGGGTAAGAGGCCTATTCCAAAGTCTCCTTCCCCACACCAGAGGGAGGAAGCCTCCAGGGAAGAAAGGCCTGTCAGAAACCTCTAAGAGTAGGAGGCCTATTCCAAAGGCCCCATCCCGACCCCAGAGGGAGGAAGCATCCAGGGAAGAAAAGCCTGGCGGAAACCACTGAGTGTAAGAGCCTATTCCAAAGGCCACACACCCACCCCAGAGGGAAGAAGCATCCAGGGAACAAAGGCCTGGCAGAAACCATTGAGGGTAACAGGCATATTCAAAAGGCCACATCCCCACCCCAGAGGGAGGAAGCATCCAGGGAAGAAAGGCCTGGCAGAAACCATTGATGATAAGAAGCCTACTCCAAAGGCCACAACCCCACTCCAGAGGGAGGAAGCATCCAGGGAAGAAAGGCCTGGCAGAAACCACTGAGGGTAAGAGGCCTATTCCAAAGGCCACAACCCCACCCCAGGGGGAAGAAGCATCCAGGGAAGAAAGGCCTGGCAGAAACCATTGAGGGTAAGAGGCCTATTCCAAAGGCCACCCACCCACCCCAGAGGGAGGAAGCATCCAGGGAAGAAAGGCCTGGCAGAAACCACTAAGGGTAAGAGGCCTATTCCAAAGGCCACACACCCACCACAGAGGAAAGAAGCATCCAGGGAACAAAGGCCTGGCAGAAACCATTGAGGGTAAGAGGCCTATTCCAAAGGCTCCATCCCCACACCAGAGGGAGGAAGCCTCCAGGGAAGAAAGGCCTGGCAGAAACCACTAAGAGTAGGAGGCCTATTCCAAAGGCCACAACCCCACCCCAGAGGGAGGAAGCATCCAGGGAAGAAAGTCCTGGCAGAAACCATTGAGGGTAAGAAGCCTACTCCAAAGGCCACACACACACACCAGAGGGAGGAAGCAACAAGGAAAGACAGGCCTGGCAAAAACCATTGAGGGTAAGAGGCCTATTCCAAAGGCCACACCCCCACTCTAGATGGAGGAAGCATCCAGGGAAGAAAGGCCTGGCAGAAACCTTTGAGGGTAAGAGGCCTATTCCAAAGGCCACATCCCCACCCCAGGGGGAAGAAGCATCCAGGGAAGAAAGGCCTGGCAGAAACCATTGAGGGTAAGAGGCCTATTCCAAAGGCCACACACCCACCCCAGAGGGAGGAAGCATCCAGGGAAGAAAGGCCTGGCAGAAACCATTGAGGGTAAGAGGCCGATTCCAAAGGCCCCATCCCCACCTCAGAGGGAGGAAGCCTCCAGTGAAGAAAGGCCTGGCAGAAACCATTGAGGGTAAGAGGCCTATTCCAAAGGCCACATCACCACCCCAGAGGGAAGAAGCATCCAGGGAACAAAGGCCTGGCAGAAACCATTGAGGGTAACAGGCATATTCAAAAGGCCACATCCCCACCCCAGAGGGAGGAAGCATCCAGGGAAGAAAGGCCTGGCAGAAACCATTGATGATAAGAGGCCTACTCCAAAGGCCACAACCCCACCCCAGAGGGAGGAAGCATCCAGGGAAGAAAGGCCTGGCAGAAACCACTGAGGGTAAGAGGCCTATTCCAAAGGCAACAACCCCACCCCAGGGGGAAGAAGCATCCAGGGAAGAAAGGCCTGGCAGAAACCATTGAGGGTAAGAGGCCTATTCCAAAGGCCACCCACCCACCCCAGAGGGAGGAAGCATCCAGGGAAGAAAGGCCTGGCAGAAACCACTAAGGGTAAGAGGCCTATTCCAAAGGCCACACACCCACCACAGAGGAAAGAAGCATCCAGGGAACAAAGGCCTGGCAGAAACCATTGAGGGTAAGAGGCCTATTCCAAAGGCTCCATCCCCACACCAGAGGGAGGAAGCCTCCAGGGAAGAAAGGCCTGGCAGAAACCACTAAGAGTAGGAGGCCTATTCCAAAGGCCACAACCCCACCCCAGAGGGAGGAAGCATCCAGGGAAGAAAGGCCTGGCAGAAACCATTGAGGGTAAGAAGCCTACTCCAAAGGCCACACACACACACCAGAGGGAGGAAGCAACAAGGAAAGACAGTCCTGGCAAAAACCATTGAGGGTAAGAGGCCTATTCCAAAGGCCACACCACCACTCCAGATGGAGGAAGCATCCAGGGAAGAAAGGCCTGGCAGAAACCTTTGAGGATAAGAGGCCTATTCCAAAGGCCACATCCCCACCCCAGGGGGAAGAAGCATCCAGGGAAGAAAGGCCTGGCAGAAACCATTGAGGGTAAGAGGCCTATTCCAAAGGCCACACACCCACCCCAGAGGGAGGAAGCATCCAGGGAAGAAAGGCCTGGCAGAAACCATTGAGGGTAAGAGGCCGATTCCAAAGGCCCCATCCCCACCTCAGAGGGAGGAAGCCTCCAGTGAAGAAAAGCCTGGCAGAAACCACTAAGGGTAGCAGGCCTATTCCAAAGGCCCCATCCCCACCCCAGAGGGAGGAAACATCCAGGGAAGAAAGGTCTGGCAGAAACCATTGAGGGTAAGAGGCCTATTCCAAAGGCCACACACCTACCACAGAGGGAAGAAGCATCCAGGGAACAAAGGCCTGGCAGAAACCATTGTGGGTAAGAGGCCTATTCCAAAGGCTCCATCCCCACACCAGAGGGAGGAAGCCTCCAGGGAAGAAAGGCCGGGCAGAAACCCCTAAGGGTAGGATGCCTATTCCAAAGGCCCCATGCCCACCCCAGAGGGAGGAAGCATCCAGGGAAGAAAGGCCTGGCAGTAACCACTGAGAGTAAGAGGTCTATTCCAAAGTCCACATCCCCACCCCAGAGGGAAGAAGCCTCCAGGGAAGAAAAGCCTGGCAGAAATCATTGAGGGTGCCTACTCTAAGAGCCACACACCCCCCCCAGAGGGAGGAAGCATCCCGGGAAGAGAGGCCTGGCAGAAACCATTGAGGGTAAGGGGCCTATTCCAAAGGCCACACCCCCACTCCAGATGGAAGAAGCATCCAGGGAAGAAAGGCCTCGCAGAAACCGTTGAGGGTAAGAGGCCTATTCCAAAGGCCCCATCCACACCCCAGATGGAGGAAGCATCCAGGGAAGAAAGGCCTGGCAGAAACCATTGAGGGTAAGAGGCCGATTCCAAAGGCCCCATCCCCACCCCAGAGGGAGGAAGCCTCCAGGGAAGAAAAGCCTGGCAGTAACCACTAAGGGAAGGAGGCCTATTCCAAAGGCCCCATCCCCACCGCAGAGGGAGGAAGCATCCAGGGAAGAAAAGCCTGGCAGAAACCATTGAGGGTAAGAGGCCTATTCCAAAGGCCACATCCCCACCCGAGAGGGAGGAAGCATCCAGGGAAGAAAGGCCTGGCAGAAGCCATTGAGGATAAAAGGCCTACTCCACCCCAGAGGGAGGAACCCCACCCCAGAGGGAGGAAGCATCCAGGGAAGAAAGGCCTGGTAGAAACCACTGAGGGTAAGAGGCCTATTCCAAAAGCCCCATCCCCACCGCAGAGGGAGGAAGCCTCCAGGGAAGAAAAGCCTGGCAGAAACCACTAAGGGTAGGAGGCCTATTCCAAAGGCCACATCCCCACCACAGAGGGAGGAAACATCCAGGGAAGACAGGCCTGGCAGAAACCATTGAGGGTAAGAGGCCTATTCCTAAGGCCACATCCCCACCCCAAAGGGAGGAAGCATCCAGGGAAGAAATGCCTGGCAGAAACCACTGAGGGTAAGAGGCCTATTCCAAAGGCCACAACCCCACCCCAGAGGGAGGGAGCATCCCGGGAAGAAAGGCCTGGCAGAAACCATTGAGGATAAGAGGCCTACTCCAAAGGCCATAACCCCACCCCAAAGGGAGGAAGCATCCAGGGAAGAAAGGCCTGGCAGAAACCATTGAGGATAAGAGGCCTACTCCAAAGGCCACAACCCCACCCCAGAGGGAGGAAGCATCCAGGGAAGAAAGGCCTGGCAGAAACCACTGAGGGTAAGACGGCTATTCCAAAGGCCACACACCCGCCCCAGAGGGAAGAAGGATCCACGGAAGAAAGGCCTGGCAGAAGCCACTGAGGGTAAGAGGCCTATTCCAAAGGCCACACACCTACCACTGAGGGAAGAAGCATCCAGGGAACAAAGGCCTGGCAGAAACCATTGAGGGTAAGAGGCCTATTCCAAAGGCTCCATCCCCACACCAGAGGGAGGGAGCCTCCAGGGAAGAAAGGCCGGGCAGAAACCCCTAAGGGTAGGATGCCAATTCCAAAGGCCCCATGACCACCCCAGAGGTAGGAAGCATCCAGGAAAGAAAGGCCTGGCAGTAACCACTGAGAGTAAGAGGTCTATTCCAAAGTCCACATCCCCACCCCAGAGGGAAAAAGCCTCCAGGGAAGAAAAGCCTGGCAGAAATCATTGAGGGTGCCTACTCCAAGAGCCACACACACACCCCAGAGGGAGGAAGCATCCAGGGGAGAGAGGCCTGGCAGAAAC
Organism: Bradypodion ventrale; assembly: GCA_035047345.1. Classification (NCBI taxonomy): domain Eukaryota; kingdom Metazoa; phylum Chordata; class Lepidosauria; order Squamata; family Chamaeleonidae; genus Bradypodion; species Bradypodion ventrale. The sequence goes on from JAWDJE010000008.1 coordinate 37,861,045, forward strand.
CATTGAGGGTAAGAGGCCTATTCCAAAGGCCACACCCCCACTCCAGATGGAAGAAGCATCCAGGGAAGAAAGGCCTCGCAGAGACCTTTGAGGGTAAGAGGCCTATTCCAAAGGCCCCATCCACACCCCAGATGGAGGAAGCATCCAGGGAAGAAAGGCCTGGCAGAAACCATTGAGGGTAAGAGGCCGATTCCAAAGGCCCCATCCCCACTCCAGAGGGAGGAAGCCTCCAGGGAAGAAAAGCCTGGCAGTAACCACTAAGGGTAGGAGGCCTATTCCATAGGCCCCATCCCCACCGCAGAGGGAGGAAGCATCCAGGGAAGAAAAGCCTGGCAGAAACCATTGAGGGTAAGAGGCCTATTCCAAAGGCCACATCCCCACCCGAGAGGGAGGAAGCATCCAGGGAAGAAAGGCCTGGCAGAAACTATTCAGGATAAAAGGCCTACTCCACCACAGAGGGAGGAACCCCACCCCAGAGGGAGGAAGCATCCAGGGAAGAAAGGCCTGGCAGAAACCACTGAGGGTAAGAGGCCTATTCCAAAAGCCACACACCCACCCTAGTGGGAGGAAGCATCCAGGGAACAAAGGCCTGGCAGAAACCATTGAGGGTAAGAGGCCTATTCCAAAGGCCACATCCCCACCCCAGAGGGAAGATGCATCCAGGGAACAAAGGCCTGGCAGAAACCATAGAGGGTAAGAGGTCTATTCCAAAGTCCACATCCCCTCCCCAGAGGGAAGAAGCCTCCAGGGAAGAAAAGCCTGGCAGAAACCATTGAGGGTAAGAGGCCTATTCCAAAGGCCACACACCCACCCCAGAGGGAGGAAGCATCCAGGGAAGAAAGGCCTGGCAGAAACCATTGAGGGTAAGAGGCCGATTCCAAAGGCCCCATCCCCACCCCAGAGGGAGGAAGCCTCCAGGGAAGAAAAGCCTGGCAGAAACCACTAAGGGTAGGAGGCCTTTTCCAAAGGCCCCATCCCCACCCCAGAGGGAGGAAGCATCCAGGGAAGAAAGGCCTGGCAGATACCATTGAGGATAAGAGGCCTACTCCAAAGGCCACAACCCCACCCCAGAGGGAGGAAGCATCCAGGGAAGAAAGGCCTGGCAGAAACTACTGAGGGTAAGACGGCTATTCCAAAGGCCACACACCCGCCCCAGAGGGAAGAAGGATCCACGGAAGAAAGGCCTGGCAGAAGCCACTGAGGGTAAGAGGCCTATTCCAAAGGCCACACACCTACCACAGAGGGAAGAAGCATCCAGGGAACAAAGGCCTGGCAGAAACCATTGAGGGTAAGAGGCCTATTCCAAAGGCTCCATCCCCACACCAGAGGGAGGAAGCCTCCAGGGAAGAAAGGCCGGGCAGAAACCCCTAAGGGTAGGATGCCTATTCCAAAGTCCACATCCCAACCCCAGAGGGAAGAAGCCTCCAGGGAAGAAAAGCCTGGCAGAAATCATTGAGGGTGCCTACTCCAAGAGCCACACACACACCCCAGAGGGAGGAAGCATCCAGGGAAGAGAGGCCTGGCAGAAACCATTGAGGGTAAGAGGCCTATTCCAAAGGCCACACCCCCACTCCAGATGGAAGAAGCATCCAGGGAAGAAAGGCCTCGCAGAAACCTTTGAGGGTAAGAGGCCTATTCCAAAGGCCCCATCCCCACCACAGAGGGAGGAAGCATCCAGGGAAGAAAGGCCTGGCAGGAACCATTGAGGGTAAGAGGCTGATTCCAAAGGCCCCATCCCCACCGCAGAGGGAGGAAGCCTCCACGGAAGAAAAGCCTGGTAGAAACCACTAAGGGTAGGAGGCCTATTCCAAAGGCCCCATCCCCACCACAGAGGGAGGAAACATCCAGGGAAGACAGGCCTGGCAGAAACCATTGAGGGTAAGAGGCCTATTCCAAAGGCCACATCCCCACCCCAAAGGGAGGAAGCATCCAGGGAAGAAATGCCTGGCAGAAACCACTGAGGGTAAGAGGCCTATTCCAAAGGCCACAACCCCACCCCAGAGGGAGGAAGCATCCCGGGAAGAAAGGCCTGGCAGAAACCATTGAGGATAACAGGCCTACTCCAAAGGCCATAACCCCACCCCAAAGGGAGGAAGCATCCAGGGAAGAAAGGCCTGGCAGAAACCACTGAGGGTAAGAGGCCTATTCCAAAGGCCACACACCCACCACAGAGGGAAAAAGCATCCAGGGAAGAAAGGCCTGGCAGATACCATTGAGGATAAGAGGCCTACTCCAACGGCCACAACCCCACCCCAGAGGGAGGAAGCATCCAGGGAAGAAAGGCCTGGCAGAAACCACTGAGGTTAAGATGGCTATTCCAAAGGCCACACACCCGCCCCAGAGGGAAGAAGGATCCACGGAAGAAAGGCCTGGCAGAAGCCACTGAGGGTAAGAGGCCTATTCCAAAGGCCACACACCTACCACAGAGGGAAGAAGCATCCAGGGAACAAAGGCCTGGCAGAAACCATGGAGGGTAAGAGGCCTATTCCAAAGGCCACAACCCCACCCGAGAGGGAGGAAGCATCCATTGAAGAAAGGCCTGGCAGAAACCATTGAGGATAAGAGGCCTACTCCACAGGCCACAACCCCACCCCAGAGGGAGGAAGCATCCAGGGAAGAAAGGCCTGGCAGAAAGCATTAAGGGTAAGAGGCCTATTCCAAAGGCCACATCCCCACCCCAGAGGGAGGAAGCATCCAGGGAATAAATGCGTGGCAGAAACCACTGAGGGTAAGACGCCTATTCCAAAGGCCACAACCCCACCCGAGAGGGAGGAATCATCCAGGGAAGAAAGGCCTGGCAGAAACCATTGAGGATAAGAGGCCTACTCCACAGGCCACAACCCCACCCCAGAGGGAGGAAGCATCCAGGGAAGAAAGGCCTGGCAGAAACCACTGAGGGTAAGAGGCCTATTCCAAAGGCCCCATCCCCACCACAGAGGGAGGAAACATCCAGGGAAGACAGGCCTGGCAGAAACCATTGAGGGTAAGAGGCCTATTCCAAAGGCCACATCCCCACCCCAGAGGGAGGAAGCATCCAGGGAAGAAATGCCTGGCAGAAACCACTGAGGGTAAGAGGCCTATTCCAAAGGCCACAACCCCACCCCAGAGGGAGGAAGCATCCCGGGAAGAAAGGCCTGGCAGAAACCATTGAGGATAAGAGGCCTACTCCAAAGGCCATAACCCCACCCCAAAGGGAGGAAGCATCCAGGGAAGAAAGGCCTGGCAGAAACCACTGAGGGTAAGAGGCCACACACCCACCACAGAGGGGAAAAGCATCCAGGGAAGAAAGGCCTGGCAGATACCATTGAGGATAAGAGGCCTACTCCAAAGGCCACAACCCCACCCCAGAGGGAGGAAGCATCCAGGGAAGAAAGACCTGGCAGAAGCCATTGAGGGTAAGAGGCCTATTCCAAAGGCCACAACCCCACCCCAGAGGGAGGAAGCATCCAGGGAAGAAAGGCCTGGCAGAAACCATTGAGGATAAGAGGCCTACTCCACAGGCCACAACCCCACCCCAGAGGGAGGAAGCATCCAGGGAAGAAAGGCCTGGCAGAAAGCATTAAGGGTAAGAGGCCTATTCCAAAGGCCACACACCCACCCCAGAGGGAGGAAGCATCCAGGGAAGAAAGGCCTGGCAGAAACCATTGAGGGTAAGAGGCCGATTCCAAAGGCCCCATCCCCTCCCCAGAGGGAGGAAGCCTCCAGGGAAGAAAAGCCTGGCAGTAACCACTAAGCGTAGGAGGCCTATTCCAAAGGCCCCATCCCTACCGCAGAGGGAGGAAGCATCCAGGGAAGAAAAGCCTGGCAGAAACCATTGAGGGTAAGAGGCCTATTCCAAAGGCCATATCCCCACCCCAGAGGGAGGAAGCATCCAGGGAATAAATGCCTGGCAGAAACCACTGAGGGTAAGAGGCCTATTCCAAAGGCCACAACCCCACCCGAGAGGGAGGAAGCATCCATTGAAGAAAGGCCTGGCAGAAACCATTGAGGATAAGAGGCCTACTCCACAGGCCACAACCCCACCCCAGAGGGAGGAAGCATCCAGGGAAGAAAGGCCTGGCAGAAACCACTGAGGGTAAGAGGCCTATTCCAAAGGCCACACACCAACCCCAGAGGGAGGAAGCATCCATGGGACAAACGCCTGGCAGAAACCATTGAGGGTAAGAGGCCTATTCCAAAGGCCACAACCCTACCCCAGGGGGAAGAAGCATCCAGGGAAGAAAGGCCTGGCAGAAACCATTGAGGGTAAGAGGCCTATTCCAAAGGCCACACACCCACCCCAGAGGGAGGAAGCATCCAGGGAAGAAAGGCCTGGCAGAAACCATTGAGGGTAAGAGGCCTATTCCAAAGGCCCTATCCCCACCCCAGAGGGAGGAAGCATCCAGGGAAGAAAAGCCTGGCAGAAACCATTGAGGGTAAGAGGCCTATTCCAAAGGCCACATCCCTAACCTAGAGGGAGGAAGCATCCAGGGAATAAATGCCTGGCAGAAGCCACTGAGGGTAAGACGCCTATTCCCAAGGCCACAACCCCACCCGAGAGGGAGGAAGCATCCAGGGAAGAAAGGCCTGGCAGAAACCATTGAGGATAAGAGGCCTAATCCACAGGCCACAACCCCACCCCAGAGGGAGGAAGCATCCCGGGAAGAAAGGCCTGGCAGAAACCACTAAGGGTAAGAGGCCTATTCCAAAAGCAACACCCACCCTAGTGGGAGGAAGCATCCAGGGAACAAAGGCCTTGCAGAAACCATTGAGGGTAAGAGGCCTATTCCAAAGGCCACATCCCCACCCCAGAGGGAAGATGCATCCAGGGAACAAAGGCCTGGCAGAAACCATAGAGGGTAAGAAGTCTATTCCAAAGTCCACATCCCCTCCCCAGAGGGAAGAAGCCTCCAGGGAAGAAAAGCCTGGCAGAAACCATTGAGGGTAGGAGGCCTACTCCAAAGGCCACACACACACCCCAGAGGGAGGAAGCATCCAGGGAAGACTGGCCTGGCAGAAACCATTGAGGGTAAGAGGCCTATTCCAAAGGCCACACCCCCACTCCAGATGGAGGAAGCATCCAGGGAATAAAGGCCTGGCAGAAACCACTAAGGGTAGGAGGCCTATTCCAAAGGCCCCATCCCCACCGCAGAGGGAGGAAGCATCCAGGGAAGAAAAGCCTGGCAGAAACTATTGAGGGTAAGAGGCCTATTCCAAAGGCCACATCCCCACCCGAGAGGGAGGAAGCATCCAGGGAAGAAAGGCCTGGCAGAAACCATTGAGGATAAGAGGCCTACTCCACAGGCCACAACCCCACCGCAGAGGGAGGAAGCATCCAGGGAAGAAAAGCCTGGCAGAAACCATTGAGGGTAAGAGGCCTATTCCAAAGGCCACATCCCCACCCCAGAGGGAAGATGCATCCAGGGAACAAAGGCCTGGCAGAAACCATAGAGGGTAAGAGGTCTATTCCAAAGTCCACATCCCCACCCAGAGGGAAGAAGCCTCCAGGGAAGAAAAGCCTGGCAGAAACCATTGAGGGTAAGAGGCCTACTCCAAAGGCCACACACACACCCCAGAGGGAGGAAGCATCCAGGGAAGACAGGCCTGGCAGTAACCATTGAGGGTAAGAGGCCTATTCCAAAGGCCACACCCCCACTCCAGATGGAGGAAGCATCCAGGGAATAAAGGCCTGGCAGAAACCTTTGAGGGTAAGAGGCCTATTCCAAAGGCCCCATGTCCACCCCAGAGGGAGGAAGCATCCAGCGAAGAAAGGCCTGGCAGAAACCATTGAGGGTAAGAGGCCTATTCCAAAGGCCACATCCCCACCCCAGAGGGAAGAAGCATCCAGGGAAGAAACGCCTTGCAGAAACCATTGTGGGTAAGAGGCCTATTCCAAAGGCCACACACCCACCCCAGAGGGAGGAAGCATCCAGGGAAGAAAGGCCTGGCAGAAACCATTGAGGGTAAGAGGCCTATTCCAAAGCCCACAACCCCACCCGAGAGGGAGGAAGCATCCATTGAAGAAAGACGTGGCAGAAACCATTGAGGATAAGAGGCCTACTCCACAGGCCACAACCCCACCCCAGAGGGAGGATGCATCCAGGGAAGAAAGGCCTGGCAGAAACCACTGAGGGTAAGAGGCCTATTCCAAAGGCCACAACCCCACCCGAGAGGGAGGAAGCATCCAGGGAAGAAAGGCCTGGCAGAAACCATTGAGGGTAAGAGGCCTATTCCAAAGGCCACACACACACCCCAGAGGGAGGAAGCATCCAGGGAAGAAAGGCCTGGCAGAAACCACTAAGGGTAGGAGGCCTATTCCAAAGGCCACACACACACCCCAGAGGGAGGAAGCATCCAGGGAAGACAGGCCTGGCAGAAACCATTGAGGGTAAGAGGCCTATTCCAAAGTCCCCATCCCCACCCCAGAGGGAGGAAGCATCCAGGGAAGAAAAGCCTGGCAGAAACCATTGAGGGTAAGAGGCCTATTCCAAAGGCCATATCCCCACCCCAGAGGGAGGAAGCATCCAGGGAATAAATGCCTGGAAGAAACCACTGAGGGTAAGAGGCCTATTCCAAACGCCACAACCCCACCCGAGAGGGAGGAAGCATCCATTGAAGAAAGGCCTGGCAGAAACCATTGAGGATAAGAGGCCTACTCCACAGGCCACAACCCCACCCCAGAGGGAGGAAGCATCCAGGGAAGAAAGGCCTGGCAGAAACCACTGAGGGTAAGAGGCCTATTCCAAAGGCCACACACCAATCCCAGAGGGAGGAAGCATCCATGGGACAAACGACTGGCAGAAACCATTGAGGGTAAGAGGCCTATTCCAAAGGCCACAACCCTACCCCAGGGGGAAGAAGCATCCAGGGAAGAAAGGCCTGGCAGAAACCATTGAGGGTAAGAGGCCTATTCCAAAGGCCACACACCCACCCCAGAGGGAGGAAGCATCCAGGGAAGAAAGGCCTGGCAGAAACCATTGAGGGTAAGAGGCCTATTCCAAAGGCCCTATCCCCACCCCAGAGGGAGGAAGCATCCAGGGAAGAAAAGCCTGGCAGAAACCATTGAGGGTAAGAGGCCTATTCCAAAGGCCACATCCCTAACCTAGAGGGAGGAAGCATCCAGGGAATAAATGCCTGGCAGAAGCCACTGAGGGTAAGATGCCTATTCCCAAGGCCACAACCCCACCCGAGAGGGAGGAAGCATCCAGGGAAGAAAGGCCTGGCAGAAACCATTGAGGATAAGAGGCCTAATCCACAGGCCACAACCCCACCCCAGAGGGAGGAAGCATCCAGGGAAGAAAGGCCTGGCAGAAACCACTAAGGGTAAGAGGCCTATTCCAAAAGCAACACCCACCCTAGTGGGAGGAAGCATCCAGGGAACAAAGGCCTTGCAGAAACCATTGAGGGTAAGAGGCCTATTCCAAAGGCCACATCCCCACCCCAGAGGGAAGATGCATCCAGGGAACAAAGGCCTGGCAGAAACCATAGAGGGTAAGAAGTCTATTCCAAAGTCCACATCCCCTCCCCAGAGGGAAGAAGCCTCCAGGGAAGAAAAGCCTGGCAGAAACCATTGAGGGTAGGAGGCCTACTCCAAAGGCCACACACACACCCCAGAGGGAGGAAGCATCCAGGGAAGACAGGCCTGGCAGAAACCATTGAGGGTAAGAGGCCTATTCCAAAGGCCACACCCCCACTCCAGATGGAGGAAGCATCCAGGGAATAAAGGCCTGGCAGAAACCACTAAGGGTAGGAGGCCTATTCCAAAGGCCCCATCCCCACCGCAGAGGGAGGAAGCATCCAGGGAAGAAAAGCCTGGCAGAAACTATTGAGGGTAAGAGGCCTATTCCAAAGGCCACATCCCCACCCGAGAGGGAGGAAGCATCCAGGGAAGAAAGGCCTGGCAGAAACCATTGAGGATAAGAGGCCTACTCCACAGGCCACAACCCCACCCCAGAGGGAGGAAGCATCCAGGGAAGAAAAGCCTGGTAGAAACCATTGAGTGTAAGAGGCCTGTTCCAAAGGCCACAACCCCACCTCAAAGGGAGGAAGCATCCAGGGAAGAAAGGCCTGGCAGAAACCACTGAGGGTAAGAGGGCGATTCCAAAGGCCACACACCCGCCCCAGAGGGAAGAAGCATCCACGGAAGAAAGGCCTGGCAGAAGCCACTGAGGGTAAGAGGCCTATTCCAAAGGCCACACACCCACCACAGAGGGAAGAAGCATCCAGAGAACAAAGGCCTGGAAGAAACCATTGAGGGTAAGAGGCCTATTCCAAAGGCTCCATCCCCACACCAGCGGGAGGCAGCCTCCAAAGAAGAAAGGCCTGGCAGAAACCACTAAGGGTAGGAGGCCGATTCCAAAGGCCCCATCGCCACCCCAGAGGGAGGAAACATCCAGGGAAGAAAGGCCTGGTAGAAACCATTGAGGGTAAGAGGCCTATTCCAAAGGACACATCCCCAACCCCAGAGGGAGGAAGCATCCAGGGAAGAAATGCCTGGCAGAAAGTGGGTAAGAGGCGTATTCCAAAGGCCACAACCCCACCCCAGAGGGAGGAAGCATCCAGGGAAGAAAGGTCTGGCAGAAACCATTGAGGATAAGAGGCCTACTCCAAAGGCCACAACCCCACCCCAGAGGGAGGAAACATCCAGGGAAGAAAGGCCTGGCAGAAACCATTGAGGGTAAGAGGCCTATTCCAAAAGCCACACACCCACCCTAGTGGGAGGAACCATCCAGGGAACAAAGGCCTGGCAGAAACCATTGAGGGTAAGAGGCCTATTCCAAAGGCCACATCCCCACCCCAGAGGTAAGATGCATCCAGGGAACAAAGGCCTGGCAGAAACCATAGAGGGTAAGAGGTCTATTCCAAAGTCCAAATCCCCACCCCAGAGGGAAGAAGCCTCCAGGGAAGAAAAGCCTGGCAGAAACCATTGAGGGTAAGAGGCCTACTCCAAAGGCCACACACACACCCCAGAGGGAGGAAGCATCCAGGGAAGACAGGCCTGGCAGAAACCATTGAGGGTAAGAGGCCTACTCCAAAGGCCACACACACACCCCAGAGGGAGGAAGCATCCAGGGAAGAGAGGCCTGGCAGAAACCACTGAGGGTAAGAGGCCTATTCCAAAGGCCACAACCCCACCCGAGAGGGAGGAAGCATCCAGGGAACAAAGGCCTGGCAGAAACCATTGAGGGTAACAGGCATATTCAAAAGGCCACATCCCCACGCCAGAGGGAGGAAGCATCCAGGGAAGAAAGGCCTGGCAGAAACCACTGAAGGTAAGATTCCTAGTCCAAAGGCCACAACCTCACCTCAAAGGGAGGAAGCATCCAGGGAAGAAAAGCCTGGTAGAAACCATTGAGGGTAAGAGGCCTAGTCCAAAGGCCACAACCTCACCTCAAAGGGAGGAAGCATCCAGGGAAGAAAAGCCTTGTAGAAACCATTGAGGGTAAGAGGCCTATTCCAAAGGCCACGTTCCCCACCCCAGAGGGAAGAAGCATCCAGGGAACAAAGGCCTGGCAGAAACCATTGAGGGTAACAGGCATATTCAAAAGGCCACATCCCCACGCCAGAGGGAGGAAGCATCCAGGGAAGAAAGGCCTGGCAGAAACCACTGAAGGTAAGAGGCCTAGTCCAAAGGCCCCATGTCCACCTCAAAGGGAGGAAGCATCCAGGGAAGAAAAGCCTGGTAGAAATCATTGAGGGTAAGAGGCCTATTCCAAAGGCCACATCCCCACCCCAGAGGGAAGAAGCATCCAGGGAAGAAAGGCCTGGCAGAAACCATTGATGATAAGAGGCCTACTACAAAGTCCACAACCCCACCCCAGAGGGAGGAAGCACACAGGGAAGAAAGGCCTGGCAGAAACCACTGAGTGTAAGAGGCCTATTCCAAAGGCCACACACCCGCCCCAGACGGAAGAAGCATCCACGGAAGAAAGGGCTGGCAGAAGCCACTGAGGGTAAGAGGCCTATTCCAAAGGCCACACACCCACCACAGAGGGAAGAAGCATCCAGGGAACAAAGGCCTGGCAGAAACCATTGAGGGTAAGATGCCTATTCCAAAGGCTCCATCCCCACACCAGAGGGAGGAAGCCTCCAGGGAAGAAAAGCCTGGCAGAAACCACTAAGGGTAGAAGGCCTATTCCAAATGCCCCATCCCCATCCCAGAGGGAGGAAGCATCCAGTGAAGAAAAGCCTGACAGAAACCATTGAGAGTAAGAGGCCTATTCCAAAGCCCACATCCCCACCCCAGAGGGAGGAAGCATCCAGGGAAGAAATGCCTGGCAGAAACCACTGAGGGTAAGAGGCCTATTCCAAAGGCCACAACCCCACCCGAGAGGGAGGAAGCATCCAGGGAAGAAAGGCCTGGCAGAAACCATTGAGGGTAAGAGGCCTATTCCAAAGGCCACACACCCACCCCAGAGGGAGGAAGCATCCAGAGAAGAAAGGCCTGGCAGAAACCACTAAGGGTAGGAGGCCTATTCCAAAGGCCACATCCCCACCCCAGAGGGAGGAAGCATCCAGGGAAGAAAAGCCTGGCAGAAACCACTGAAGGTAAGAGGCCTATTCCAAAGGCCACCCACCCACCCCAGAGTGAAGAAGCATCCAGGGAACAAAGGCCTGGCAGAAACCATTGAGTGTAAGAGGCCTGTTCCAAAGGCCCCATCCCCACCCCAGAGGGAGGAAGACTCCAGGGAAGAAAAGCCTGGCAGAAACCACTAAGGGTAGAAGTCCTATTCCAAATGCCCCATCCCCATCCCAGAGGGAGGAAGCATCCAGGGAAGAAAAGCCTGACAGAAACCATTGAGAGTAAGAGGCCTATTCCAAAGCCCACTTCCCCACCCCAGAGGGAGGAAGCATCCAGGGAAGAAATGCCTGGCAGAAACCACTGAGGGTAAGAGGCCTATTCCGAAGGCCACAACCCCACCCGAGAGGGAGGAAGCATCCAGGGAAGAAAGGCCTGGCAGAAACCATTGAGGGTAAGAGGCCTATTCCAAAGGCCACACACCCACCCCAGAGGGAGGAAGCATCCAGAGAAGAAAGGCCTGGCAGAAACCACTAAGGGTAGCAGGCCTATTACAAAGGCCACACCCCCACCCCAGAGGGAGGAAGCATCCAGGGGACAAAGGCCTGGCAGAAACCATTGAGGGTAAGAGGCCTATTCCAAAGGCCACAACCCCACCCGAGGGGGAAGAAGCATCCAGGGAAGAAAGGCCTGGCAGAAACCATTGAGGGTAAGAGGCCTATTTTAAAGGCCACACCCCCAAGCAAGAGGGAGGAAGCATCCAGGGAAGACAGGCCTGGCAGAAACCATTGAGGGTAAGAGGCCTATTCCAAAGTCCCCATCCCCACACCAGAGGGAGGAAGCATCCAGGGAAGAAAAGCCTGGTGGAAACCATTGAGGGTAAGAGGCCTATTCCAAAGGCCACATCCCCACCCCAGAGGGAGGAAGCATCCAGGGAAGAAAGGCCTGGCAGAAACCACTGAAGGTAAGAGGCTTTTCCAAAGGCCACAACCTCACCTCAAAGGGAGGAAGCATCCAGGGAAGAAAAGCCTGGCAGAAACCATTGAGGGTAAGAGGACTATTCCAAAGGCTCCATCACCACACCAGAGGGAGGAATCCTCCAGGGAACAAAGGCCTGGCAGAAACCATTGAGGGTAACAGGCATATTCAAAAGGCCACATCCCCACCCCAGAGGGAGGAAGCATCCAGGGAAGAAAGGCCTGGCAGAAACCACTGAAGGTAAGAGGCCTAGTCCAAAGGCCACAACCCCACCTCAAAGGGAGGAAGCATCCAGGGAACAAAGGCCTGGCAGAAACCATTGAGTGTAAGAGGCCTGTTCCAAAGGCCACAACCCCACCCCAGAGGGAGGAAGCATCCAGGGAAGAAAGGCCTGGCAGAAACCACTGAGGGTAAGAGGGCGATTCCAAAGGCCACACACCCGCCCCAGAGGGAAGAAGCATCTACGGAAGAAAGGCCTGGCAGAAGCCACTGAGGGTAAGAGGCCTATTCCAAAGGCCACACACCCACCACAGTGGGAAGAAGCATCCAGAGAACAAAGGCCTGGAAGAAACCATTGAGGGTAAGAGGCCTATTCCAAAGGCTCCATCCCCACACCAGCGGGAGGCAGCCTCCAAGGAAGAAAGGCCTGGCAGAAACCACTAAGGGTAGGAGGCCGATTCCAAAGGCCCCATCCCCACCCCAGAGGGAGGAAACATCCAGGGAAGAAAGGCCTGGTAGAAACCATTGAGCGTAAGAGGCCTATTCCAAAGGACACATCCCCAACCCCAGAGGGAGGAAGCATCCAGGGAAGAAGTGCCTGGCAGAAAGTGGGTAAGAGGCGTATTCCAAAGGCCACAACCCCACCCCAGAGGGAGGAAGCATCCAGGGAAGAAAGGTCTGGCAGAAACCATTGAGGATAAGAGGCCTACTCCAAAGGCCACAACCCCACCCCAGAGGGAGGAAACATCCAGGGAAGAAAGGCCTGGCAGAAACCATTGAGGGTAAGAGGCCTATTCCAAAAGCCACACACCCACCCTAGTGGGGGGAACCATCCAGGGAACAAAGGCCTGGCAGAAACCATTGAGGGTAAGAGGCCTATTCCAAAGGCCACATCCCCACCCCAGAGGTAAGATGCATCCAGGGAACAAAGGCCTGGCAGAAACCATAGAGGGTAAGAGGTCTATTCCAAAGTCCAAATCCCCACCCCAGAGGGAAGAAGCCTCCAGAGAAGAAAAGCCTGGCAGAAACCATTGAGGGTAAGAGGCCTACTCCAAAGGCCACACACACACCCCAGAGGGAGGAAGCATCCAGGGAAGACAGGCCTGGCAGAAACCATTGAGGGTAAGAGGCCTACTCCAAAGGCCACACACACACCCCAGAGGGAGGAAGCATCCAGGGAAGAGAGGCCTGGCAGAAACCACTGAGGGTAAGAGGCCTATTCCAAAGGCCACAACCCCACCCGAGAGGGAGGAAGCATCCAGGGAACAAAGGCCTGGCAGAAACCATTGAGGGTAACAGGCATATTCAAAAGGCCACATCCCCACGCCAGAGGGAGGAAGCATCCAGGGAAGAAAGGCCTGGCAGAAACCACTGAAGGTAAGAGGCCTAGTCAAAAGGCCACAACCTCACCTCAAAGGGAGGAAGCATCCAGGGAAGAAAAGCCTGGTAGAAACCATTGAGGGTAAGAGGCCTAGTCCAAAGGCCACAACCTCACCTCAAAGGGAGGAAGCATCCAGGGAAGAAAAGCCTGGTAGAAACCATTGAGTGTAAGAGGCCTATTCCAAAGGCCACGTCCCCACCCCAGAGGGAAGAAGCATCCAGGGAACAAAGGCCTGGCAGAAACCATTGAGGGTAACAGGCATATTCAAAAGGCCACATCCCCACGCCACAGGGAGGAAGCATCCAGGGAAGAAAGGCCTGGCAGAAACCACTGAAGGTAAGAGGCCTAGTCCAAAGGCCACAACCTCACCTCAAAGGGAGGAAGCATCCAGGGAAGAAAAGCCTGGTAGAAACCATTGAGGGTAAGAGGCCTATTCCAAAGGCCACATCCCCACCCCCGAGGGAGGAAGCATCCAGGGAAGAAAGGCCTGGCAGAAACCATTGATGATAAGAGGCCTACTACAAAGTCCACAACCCCACCCCAGAGGGAGGAAGCATACAGGTAAGAAAGGCCTGGCAGAAACCACTGAGGGTAAGAGGCCTATTCCAAAGGCCACACACCCGCCCCAGAGGGAAGAAGCATCCACGGAAGAAAGGCCTGGCAGAAGCCACTGAGGGTAAGAGGCCTATTCCAAAGGCCACACACCCACCACAGAGGGAAGAAGCATCCAGGGAACAAAGGCCTGGCAGAAACCATTGAGGGTAAGATGCCTATTCCAAAGGCTCCATCCCCACACCAGAGGGAGGAAGCCTCCAGGGAAGAAAAGCCTGGCAGAAACCACTAAGGGTAGAAGGCCTATTCCAAATGCCCCATCCCCATCCCAGAGGGAGGAAGCATCCAGGGAAGAAAAGCCTGACAGAAACCATTGAGAGTAAGAGGCCTATTCCAAAGCCCACATCCCCACCCCAGAGGGAGGAAGCATCCAGGGAAGAAATGCCTGGCAGAAACCACTGAGGGTAAGAGGCCTATTCCAAAGGCCACAACCCCACCCGAGAGGGAGGAAGCATCCAGGGAAGAAAGGCCTGGCAGAAACCATTGAGGGTAAGAGGCCTATTCCAAAGGCCACACACCCACCCCAGAGGGAGGAAGCATCCAGAGAAGAAAGGCCTGGCAGAAACCACTAAGGGTAGGAGGCCTCTTCCAAAGGCCACATCCCCACCCCAGAGGGAGGAAGCATCCAGGGAAGAAAAGCCTGGCAGAAACCACTGAAGGTAAGAGGCCTTTTCCAAAGGCCACCCACCCACCCCAGAGTGAAGAAGCATCCAGGGAACAAAGGCCTGGCAGAAACCATTGAGTGTAAGAGGCCTGTTCGAAAGGCCCCATCCCCACCCCAGAGGGAGGAAGACTCCAGGGAAGAAAAGCCTGGCAGAAACCACTAAGGGTAGAAGGCCTATTCCAAATGCCCCATCCCCATCCCAGAGGGAGGAAGCATCCAGGGAAGAAAAGCCTGACAGAAACCATTGAGAGTAAGAGGCCTATTCCAAAGCCCACATCCCCACCCCAGAGGGAGGAAGCATCCAGGGAAGAAATGCCTGGCAGAAACCACTGAGGGTAAGAGGCCTATTCCAAAGGCCACAACCCCACCCGAGAGGGAGGAAGCATCCAGGGAAGAAAGGCCTGGCAGAAACCATTGAGGGTAAGAGGCCGATTCCAAAGGCCACACACCCACCCTAGAGGGAGGAAGCATCCAGAGAAGAAAGGCCTGGCAGAAACCACTAAGGGTAGCAGGCCTATTCCAAAGGCCACACCCCCACCCCAGAGGGAGGAAGCATCCAGGGGACAAAGGCCTGGCAGAAACCATTGAGGGTAAGAGGCCTATTCCAAAGGCCACAACCCCACCCGAGGGGGAAGAAGCATCCAGGGAAGAAAGGCCTGGCAGAAACCATTGAGGGTAAGAGGCCTACTCCAAAGGCCACACCCCCACGCAAGAGGGAGGAAGCATCCAGGGAAGACAGGCCTGGCAGAAACCATTGAGGGTAAGAGGCCTATTCCAAAGTCCCCATCCCCACCCCAGAGGGAGGAAGCATCCAGGGAAGAAAAGCCTGGTAGAAACCATTGAGGGTTAGAGGCCTATTCCAAAGGCCACATCCCCTCCCCAGAGGGAGGAAGCATCCAGGGAAGAAAGGCCTGGCAGAAACCACTGAAGGTAAGAGGCCTAGTCCAAAGGCCACAACCCCACTCAAAGGGAGGAAGCATCCAGGGAAGAAAAGCCTGGCAGAAACCATTGAGGGTAAGAGGCCTATTCCAAAGGCTCCATCCCCACACCAGAGGGAGGAAGCCTCCAGGGAAGAAAGGCCTGACAGAAACCATTGAGGGTAAGAGGCCTATTCCAAAGGCCAAATCCCCACCCCAGAGGGAGGAAGCATCCAGGGAAGAAAGGCCTGGCAGAAACCACTGAAGGTAAGAGGCCTAGTCCAAAGGCCACAACCCCACCTCAAAGGGAGGAAGTATCCAGGGAAGAAAAGCCTTGTTGAAACCATTGAGGGTAAGAGGCCTATTCCAAAGGCTCCATCCCCACACCAGAGGGAGGAAGCCTCCAGGGAAGAAAGTCCTGGCAAAAACCACTAAGGGTAAGAGGCCTATTCCAAAGGCCCCATCCCCACCCCAGAGGGAGGAAGCATCCAGGGCAGAAAAGCCTGGCAGAAACCACTGAAGGTAAGAGGCCTATTCCAAAGGCCACCCACCCACCCCAGAGTGAAGAAGCATCCAGGGAACAAAGGCCTGGCAGAAACCATTGAGTGTAAGAGGCCTGTTCCAAAGGCCCCATCCCCACCCCAGAGGGAGGAAGACTCCAGGGAAGAAAAGCCTGGCAGAAACCACTAAGGGTAGAAGGCCTATTCCAAATGTCCCATCCCAATCCCAGAGGGAGGAAGCATCCAGGGAAGAAAAGCCTGACAGAAACCATTGAGAGTAAGAGGCCTATTCCAAAGCCCACATCCCCACCCCAGAGGGAGGAAGCATCCAGGGAAGAAATGCCTGGCAGAAACCACTGAGGGTAAGAGGCCTATTCCAAAGGCCACAACCCCACCCGAGAGGGAGGAAGCATCCAGGGAAGAAAGGCCTGGCAGAAACCATTGAGGGTAAGAGGCCTATTCCAAAGGCCACACACCCACCCCAGAGGGAGGAAGCATCCAGAGAAGAAAGGCCTGGCAGAAACCACTAAGGGTAGCAGGCCTATTCCAAAGGCCACACCCCCACCCCAGAGGGAGGAAGCATCCAGGGGACAAAGGCCTGGCAGAAACCATTGAGGGTAAGAGGCCTATTCCAAAGGCTCCATCCCCACACCAGAGGGAGGAAGCCTCCAGGGAAGAAAGTCCTGGCAAAAACCACTAAGGGTAAGAGGCCTATTCCAGAGGCCCCATCCCCACCCCAGAGGGAGGAAGCATCCAGGGAAGAAAAGCCTGACAGAAACCATTGAGAGTAAGAGGCCTATTCCAAAGCCCACATCCCCACCCCAGAGGGAGGAAGCATCCAGGGAAGAAATGCCTGGCAGAAACCACTGAGGGTAAGAGGCCTATTCCAAAGGCCACAACCCCACCCGAGAGGGAGGTAGCATCCAGGGAAGAAAGGCCTGGCAGAAACCATTGAGGGTAAGAGGCCTATTCCAAAGGCCACACACCCACCCCAGAGGGAGGAAGCATCCAGAGAAGAAAGGCCTGGCAGAAACCACTAAGGGTAGCAGGCCTTTTCCAAAGGCCACACCCCCACCCCAGAGGGAGGAAGCATCCAGGGGACAAAGGCCTGGCAGAAACCATTGAGGGTAAGAGGCCTATTCCAAAGGCCACAACCCCACCCGAGGGGGAAGAAGCATCCAGGGAAGACAGGCCTGGCAGAAACCATTGAGGGTAAGAGGCCTATTCCAAAGTCCCCATCCCCACGCAAGAGGGAGGAAGCATCCAGGGAAGAAAAGCCTGGTAGAAACCATTGAGGGTAAGATGCCTATTCCAAAGGCTTCATCCCCACACCAGAGGGAGGAAGCCTCCAGGGAAGAAAGTCCTGGCAAAAACCACTAAGGGTAGGAGGCCTATTCCAAAGGCCACATCCCCACCCCAGAGGGAGGAAGCATCCAGGGAAGAAAAGCCTGGCAGAAACCACTGAAGGTAAGAGGCCTATTCCAAAGGCCACCCACCCACCCCAGAGTGAAGAAGCATCCAGGGAACAAAGGCCTGGCAGAAACCATTGAGTGTAAGAGGCCTGTTCCAAAGGCCCCATCCCCACCCCAGAGGGAGGAAGCCTCCAGGGAAGAAAAGCCTGGCAGAAACCACTAAGGGTAGAAGGCCTATTCCAAAGGCCCCATCCCCATCCCAGAGGGAGGAAGCATCCAGGGAAGAAAAGCCTGACAGAAACCATTGAGAGTAAGAGGCCTATTCCAAAGCCCACATCCCCACCCCAGAGGGAGGAAGCATCCAGGGAAGAAATGCCTGGCAGAAACCACTTAGGGTAAGAGGCCTATTCCAAAGGCCACAACCCCACCCGAGAGGGAGGAAGCATCCAGGGAAGAAAGGCCTGGCAGAAACCATTGAGGGTAAGAGGCCTATTCCAAAGGCCACACACCCACCCCAGAGCGAGGAAGCATCCAGAGAAGAAAGGCCTGGCAGAAACCACTAAAGGTAGGAGGCCTATTCCAAAGGCCACACCCCCACCCCAGAGGGAGGAAGCATCCAGGGGACAAAGGCCTGGCAGAAACCATTGAGGGTAAGAGGCCTATTCCAAAGGCCACAACCCCACCCGAGGGGGAAGAAGCATCCAGGGAAGAAAGGCCTGGCAGAAACCATTGAGGGTAAGAGGCCTATTCCAAAGGCCACACCCCCACGCAAGAGGGAGGAAGCATCCAGGGAAGACAGGCCTGGCAGAAACCATTGAGGGTAAGAGGCCTATTCCAAAGTCCCCATCCCCACCCCAGAGGGAGGAAGCATCCAGGGAAGAAAAGCCTGGTAGAAACCATTGAGGGTAAGAGGCCTATTCCAAAGGCCACATCCCCTCCCCAGAGGGAGGAAGCATCCAGGGAAGAAAGGCCTGGCAGAAACCACTGAAGGTAAGAGGCCTAGTCCAAAGGCCACAACCCCACTCAAAGGGAGGAAGCATCCAGGGAAGAAAAGCCTGGCAGAAACCATTGAGGGTAAGAGGCCTATTCCAAAGGCTCCATCCCCACACCAGAGGGAGGAAGCCTCCAGGGAAGAAAGGCCTGACAGAAACCATTGAGGGTAAGAGGCCTATTCCAAAGGCCACATCCCCACCCCAGAGGGAGGAAGCATCCAGGGAAGAAAGGCCTGGCAGAAACCACTGAAGGTAAGAGGCCTAGTCCAAAGGCCACAACCCCACCTCAAAGGGAGGAAGCATCCAGGGAAGAAAAGCCTTGTTGAAACCATTGAGGGTAAGAGGCCTATTCCAAAGGCTCCATCCCCACACCAGAGGGAGGAAGCCTCCAGGGAAGAAAGTCCTGGCAAAAACCACTAAGGGTAAGAGGCCTATTCCAAAGGCCCCATCCCCACCCCAGAGGGAGGAAGCATCCAGGGAAGAAAAGCCTGGCAGAAACCACGGAAGGTAAGAGGCCTATTCCAAAGGCCACCCACCCACCCCCAGAGTGAAGAAGCATCCAGGGAACAAAGGCCTGGCAGAAACCATTGAGTGTAAGAGGCCTGTTCCAAAGGCCCCATCCCCACCCCAGAGGGAGGAAGCCTCCAGGAAAGAAAAGCCTGGCAGAAACCACTAAGGGTAGGAGGCCTATTCCAAAGGCCCCATCCCCATCCCAGAGGGAGGAAGCATCCAGGGAAGAAAAGCCTGACAGAAACCATTGAGAGTAAGAGGCCTATTCCAAAGCCCACATCCCCACCCCAGAGGGAGGAAGCATCCAGGGAAGAAATGCCTGGCAGAAACCACTGAGGGTAAGAGGCCTATTCCAAAGGCCACAACCCCACCCGAGAGGGAGGAAGCATCCAGGGAAGAAAGGCCTGGCAGAAACCATTGAGGGTAAGAGGCCTATTCCAAAGGCCACACACCCACCCCAGAGGGAGGAAGCATCCAGAGAAGAAAGGCCTGGCAGAAACCACTAAGGGTAGGAGGCCTATTCCAAAGGCCACATCCCCACCCCAGAGGGAGGAAGCATCCAGGGAAGAAAAGCCTGGCAGAAACCACTGAAGGTAAGAGGCCTTTTCCAAAGGCCACCCACCCACCCCAGAGTGAAGAAGCATCCAGGGAACAAAGGCCTGGCAGAAACCATTGAGTGTAAGAGGCCTGTTCGAAAGGCCCCATCCCCACCCCAGAGGGAGGAAGACTCCAGGGAAGAAAAGCCTGGCAGAAACCACTAAGGGTAGAAGGCCTATTCCAAATGCCCCATCCCCATCCCAGAGGGAGGAAGCATCCAGGGAAGAAAAGCCTGACAGAAACCATTGAGAGTAAGAGGCCTATTCCAAAGCCCACATCCCCACCCCAGAGGGAGGAAGCATCCAGGGAAGAAATGCCTGGCAGAAACCACTGAGGGTAAGAGGCCTATTCCAAAGGCCACAACCCCACCCGAGAGGGAGGAAGCATCCAGGGAAGAAAGGCCTGGCAGAAACCATTGAGGGTAAGAGGCCGATTCCAAAGGCCACACACCCACCCTAGAGGGAGGAAGCATCCAGAGAAGAAAGGCCTGGCAGAAACCACTAAGGGTAGCAGGCCTATTCCAAAGGCCACACCCCCACCCCAGAGGGAGGAAGCATCCAGGGGACAAAGGCCTGGCAGAAACCATTGAGGGTAAGAGGCCTATTCCAAAGGCCACAACCCCACCCGAGGGGGAAGAAGCATCCAGGGAAGAAAGGCCTGGCAGAAACCATTGAGGGTAAGAGGCCTACTCCAAAGGCCACACCCCCACGCAAGAGGGAGGAAGCATCCAGGGAAGACAGGCCTGGCAGAAACCATTGAGGGTAAGAGGCCTATTCCAAAGTCCCCATCCCCACCCCAGAGGGAGGAAGCATCCAGGGAAGAAAAGCCTGGTAGAAACCATTGAGGGTTAGAGGCCTATTCCAAAGGCCACATCCCCTCCCCAGAGGGAGGAAGCATCCAGGGAAGAAAGGCCTGGCAGAAACCACTGAAGGTAAGAGGCCTAGTCCAAAGGCCACAACCCCACTCAAAGGGAGGAAGCATCCAGGGAAGAAAAGCCTGGCAGAAACCATTGAGGGTAAGAGGCCTATTCCAAAGGCTCCATCCCCACACCAGAGGGAGGAAGCCTCCAGGGAAGAAAGGCCTGACAGAAACCATTGAGGGTAAGAGGCCTATTCCAAAGGCCACATCCCCACCCCAGAGGGAGGAAGCATCCAGGGAAGAAAGGCCTGGCAGAAACCACTGAAGGTAAGAGGCCTAGTCCAAAGGCCACAACCCCACCTCAAAGGGAGGAAGTATCCAGGGAAGAAAAGCCTTGTTGAAACCATTGAGGGTAAGAGGCCTATTCCAAAGGCTCCATCCCCACACCAGAGGGAGGAAGCCTCCAGGGAAGAAAGTCCTGGCAAAAACCACTAAGGGTAAGAGGCCTATTCCAAAGGCCCCATCCCCACCCCAGAGGGAGGAAGCATCCAGGGCAGAAAAGCCTGGCAGAAACCACTGAAGGTAAGAGGCCTATTCCAAAGGCCACCCACCCACCCCAGAGTAAAGAAGCATCCAGGGAACAAAGGCCTGGCAGAAACCATTGAGTGTAAGAGGCCTGTTCCAAAGGCCCCATCCCCACCCCAGAGGGAGGAAGCCTCCAGGGAAGAAAAGCCTGGCAGAAACCACTAAGGGTAGGAGGCCTATTCCAAAGGCCACATCCCCACCCCAGAGGGAGGAAGCATCCAGGGAAGAAAAGCCTGGCAGTAACCACTGAAGGTAAGAGGCCTATTCCAAAGGCCACCCACCCACCCCAGAGTGAAGAAGCATCCAGGGAACAAAGGCCTGGCAGAAACCATTGAGTGTAAGAGGCCTGTTCCAAAGGCCCCATCCCCACCCCAGAGGGAGGAAGACTCCAGGGAAGAAAAGCCTGGCAGAAACCACTAAGGGTAGAAGGCCTATTCCAAATGTCCCATCCCAATCCCAGAGGGAGGAAGCATCCAGGGAAGAAAAGCCTGACAGAAACCATTGAGAGTAAGAGGCCTATTCCAAAGCCCACATCCCCACCCCAGAGGGAGGAAGCATCCAGGGAAGAAATGCCTGGCAGAAACCACTGAGGGTAAGAGGCCTATTCCAAAGGCCACAACCCCACCCGAGAGGGAGGTAGCATCCAGGGAAGAAAGGCCTGGCAGAAACCATTGAGGGTAAGAGGCCTATTCCAAAGGCCACACACCCACCCCAGAGGGAGGAAGCATCCAGAGAAGAAAGGCCTGGCAGAAACCACTAAGGGTAGCAGGCCTTTTCCAAAGGCCACACCCCCACCCCAGAGGGAGGAAGCATCCAGGGGACAAAGGCCTGGCAGAAACCATTGAGGGTAAGAGGCCTATTCCAAAGGCCACAACCCCACCTGAGGGGGAAGAAGCATCCAGGGAAGACAGGCCTGGCAGAAACCATTGAGGGTAAGAGGCCTATTCCAAAGTCCCCATCCCCACGCAAGAGGGAGGAAGCATCCAGGGAAGAAAAGCCTGGTAGAAACCATTGAGGGTAAGATGCCTATTCCAAAGGCTTCATCCCCACACCAGAGGGAGGAAGCCTCCAGGGAAGAAAGTCCTGGCAAAAACCACTAAGGGTAGGAGGCCTATTCCAAAGGCCACATCCCCACCCCAGAGGGAGGAAGCATCCAGGGAAGAAAAGCCTGGCAGAAACCACTGAAGGTAAGAGGCCTATTCCAAAGGCCACCCACCCACCCCAGAGTGAAGAAGCATCCAGGGAACAAAGGCCTGGCAGAAACCATTGAGTGTAAGAGGCCTGTTCCAAAGGCCCCATCCCCACCCCAGAGGGAGGAAGCCTCCAGGGAAGAAAAGCCTGGCAGAAACCACTAAGGGTAGAAGGCCTATTCCAAAGGCCCCATCCCCATCCCAGAGGGAGGAAGCATCCAGGGAAGAAAAGCCTGACAGAAACCATTGAGAGTAAGAGGCCTATTCCAAAGCCCACATCCCCACCCCAGAGGGAGGAAGCATCCAGGGAAGAAATGCCTGGCAGAAACCACTTAGGGTAAGAGGCCTATTCCAAAGGCCACAACCCCACCCGAGAGGGAGGAAGCATCCAGGGAAGAAAGGCCTGGCAGAAACCATTGAGGGTAAGAGGCCTATTCCAAAGGCCACACACCCACCCCAGAGCGAGGAAGCATCCAGAGAAGAAAGGCCTGGCAGAAACCACTAAAGGTAGGAGGCCTATTCCAAAGGCCACACCCCCACCCCAGAGGGAGGAAGCATCCAGGGGACAAAGGCCTGGCAGAAACCATTGAGGGTAAGAGGCCTATTCCAAAGGCCACAACCCCACCCGAGGGGGAAGAAGCATCCAGGGAAGAAAGGCCTGGCAGAAACCATTGAGGGTAAGAGGCCTATTCCAAAGGCCACACCCCCACGCAAGAGGGAGGAAGCATCCAGGGAAGACAGGCCTGGCAGAAACCATTGAGGGTAAGAGGCCTATTCCAAAGTCCCCATCCCCACCCCAGAGGGAGGAAGCATCCAGGGAAGAAAAGCCTGGTAGAAACCATTGAGGGTAAGAGGCCTATTCCAAAGGCCACATCCCCTCCCCAGAGGGAGGAAGCATCCAGGGAAGAAAGGCCTGGCAGAAACCACTGAAGGTAAGAGGCCTAGTCCAAAGGCCACAACCCCACTCAAAGGGAGGAAGCATCCAGGGAAGAAAAGCCTGGCAGAAACCATTGAGGGTAAGAGGCCTATTCCAAAGGCTCCATCCCCACACCAGAGGGAGGAAGCCTCCAGGGAAGAAAGGCCTGACAGAAACCATTGAGGGTAAGAGGCCTATTCCAAAGGCCACATCCCCACCCCAGAGGGAGGAAGCATCCAGGGAAGAAAGGCCTGGCAGAAACCACTGAAGGTAAGAGGCCTAGTCCAAAGGCCACAACCCCACCTCAAAGGGAGGAAGCATCCAGGGAAGAAAAGCCTTGTTGAAACCATTGAGGGTAAGAGGCCTATTCCAAAGGCTCCATCCCCACACCAGAGGGAGGAAGCCTCCAGGGAAGAAAGTCCTGGCAAAAACCACTAAGGGTAAGAGGCCTATTCCAAAGGCCCCATCCCCACCCCAGAGGGAGGAAGCATCCAGGGAAGAAAAGCCTGGCAGAAACCACGGAAGGTAAGAGGCCTATTCCAAAGGCCACCCACCCACCCCCAGAGTGAAGAAGCATCCAGGGAACAAAGGCCTGGCAGAAACCATTGAGTGTAAGAGGCCTGTTCCAAAGGCCCCATCCCCACCCCAGAGGGAGGAAGCCTCCAGGAAAGAAAAGCCTGGCAGAAACCACTAAGGGTAGGAGGCCTATTCCAAAGGCCCCATCCCCATCCCAGAGGGAGGAAGCATCCAGGGAAGAAAAGCCTGACAGAAACCATTGAGGGTAAGAGGCCTATTCCAAAGCCCACATCCCCACCCCAGAGGGAGGAAGCATCCAGGGAAGAAATGCCTGGCAGAAACCACTGAGGGTAAGAGGCCTATTCCAAAGGCCACAACCCCACCCGAGAGGGAGGAAGCATCCAGGGAAGAAAGGCCTGGCAGAAACCATTGAGGGTAAGAGGCCTATTCCAAAGGCCACACACCCACCCCAGAGGGAGGAAGCATCCAGGGAAGAAAGGCCTGGCAGAAACCACTAAGGGTAGGAGGCCTATTCCAAAGGCCACACCGCCACCCCAGAGGGAGGAAGCATCCAGGGAAGACAGGCCTGGCAGAAACCATTGAGGGTAAGAGGCCTATTCCAAAGTCCCCATCCCCACCCCAGAGGGAGGAAGCATCCAGGGAAGAAAAGCCTGGTAGAAACCATTGAGGGTAAGAGGCCTATTCCAAAGGCCACATCCCCAACCCAGAGGGAGTAAGCATCCAGGGAAGAAAGGCCTGGCAGAAACCACTGAAGGTAAGAGGCTTGTCCAAAGGCCACAACCTCACCTCAAAGGGAGGAAGCATCCAGGGAAGAAAAGCCTGGCAGAAACCATTGAGGGTAAGAGGACTATTCCAAAGGCTCCATCACCACACCAGAGGGAGGAACCCTCCAGGGAACAAAGGCCTGGCAGAAACCATTGAGGGTAACAGGCATATTCAAAAGGCCACATCCCCACCCCAGAGGGAGGAAGCATCCAGGGAAGAAAGGCCTGGCAGAAACCACTGAAGGTAAGAGGCCTAGTCCAAAGGCCACAACCCCACCTCAAAGGGAGGAAGCATCCAGGGAACAAAGGCCTGGCAGAAACCATTGAGTGTAAGAGGCCTGTTCCAAAGGCCACAACCCCACCCCAGAGGGAGGAAGCATCCAGGGAAGAAAGGCCTGGCAGAAACCACTGAGGGTAACAGGGCGATTCCAAAGGCCACACACCCGCCCCAGAGGGAAGAAGCATCCACGGAGGAAAGGCCTGGCAGAAGCCACTGAGGGTAAGAGGCCTATTCCAAAGGCCACACACCCACCACAGAGGGAAGACGCATCCAGAGAACAAAGGCCTGGAAGAAACCATTGAGGGTAAGAGGCCTATTCCAAAGGCTCCATCCCCACACCAGAGGGAGGAAGCCTCCAAGGAAGAAAGGCCTGGCAGAAACCACTAAGGGTAGGAGGCCGATTCCAAAGGCCCCATCCCCACCCCAGAGGGAGGAAACATCCAGGGAAGAAAGGCCTGGTAGAAACCATTGAGGGTAAGAGGCCTATTCCAAAGGACACATCCCCACCCCAGAGGGAGGAAGCATCCAGGGAAGAAATGCCTGGCAGAAAGTGGGTAAGAGGCGTATTCCAAAGGCCACAACCCCACCCCAGAGGGAGGAAGCATCCAGGGAAGAAAGGCCTGGTAGAAACCATTGAGGGTAAGAGGCCTATTCCAAAGGACACATCCCCACCCCAGAGGGAGGAAGCATCCAGGGAAGAAATGCCTGGCAGAAAGTGGGTAAGAGGCGTATTCCAAAGGCAACAACCCCACCCCAGAGGGAGGAAGCATCCAGGGAAGAAAGGCCTGGCAGAAACCATTGAGGATAAGAGGCCTACTCCAAAGGCCACAACCCCACCCCAGAGGGAGGAAGCCTCCAGGAAAGAAAAGCCTGGCAGAAACCACTAAGGGTAGGAGGCCGATTCCAAAGGCCCCATCCCCACCCCAGAGGGAGGAAACATCCAGGGAAGAAAGGCCTGGTAGAAACCATTGAGCGTAAGAGGCCTATTCCAAAGGACACATCCCCAACCCCAGAGGGAGGAAGCATCCAGGGAAGAAGTGCCTGGCAGAAAGTGGGTAAGAGGCGTATTCCAAAGGCCACAACCCCACCCCAGAGGGAGGAAGCATCCAGGGAAGAAAGGTCTGGCAGAAACCATTGAGTATAAGAGGCCTACTCCAAAGGCCACAACCCCACCCCAGAGGGAGGAAACATCCAGGGAAGAAAGGCCTGGCAGAAACCATTGAGGGTAAGAGGCCTATTCCAAAAGCCACACACCCACCCTAGTGGGAGGAACCATCCAGGGAACAAAGGCCTGGCAGAAACCATTGAGGGTAAGAGGCCTATTCCAAAGGCCACATCCCCACCCCAGAGGTAAGATGCATCCAGGGAACAAAGGCCTGGCAGAAACCATAGAGGGTAAGAGGTCTATTCCAAAGTCCAAATCCCCACCCCAGAGGGAAGAAGCCTCCAGGGAAGAAAAGCCTGGCAGAAACCATTGAGGGTAAGAGGCCTACTCCAAAGGCCACACACACACCCCAGAGGGAGGAAGCATCCAGGGAAGACAGGCCTGGCAGAAACCATTGAGGGTAAGAGGCCTACTCCAAAGGCCACACACACACCCCAGAGGGAGGAAGCATCCAGGGAAGAGAGCCCTGGCAGAAACCACTGAGGGTAAGAGGCCTATTCCAAAGGCCACAACCCCACCCGAGAGGGAGGAAGCATCCAGGGAACAAAGGCCTGGCAGAAACCATTGAGGGTAACAGGCATATTCAAAAGGCCACATCCCCACGCCAGAGGGAGGAAGCATCCAGGGAAGAAAGGCCTGGCAGAAACCACTGAAGGTAAGAGGCCTAGTCAAAAGGCCACAACCTCACCTCAAAGGGAGGAAGCATCCAGGGAAGAAAAGCCTGGTAGAAACCATTGAGGGTAAGAGGCCTAGTCCAAAGGCCACAACCTCACCTCAAAGGGAGGAAGCATCCAGGGAAGAAAAGCCTGGTAGAAACCATTGAGGGTAAGAGGCCTATTCCAAAGGCCACGTCCCCACCCCAGAGGGAAGAAGCATCCAGGGAACAAAGGCCTGGCAGAAACCATTGAGGGTAACAGGCATATTCAAAAGGCCACATCCCCACGCCAGAGGGAGGAAGCATCCAGGGAAGAAAGGCCTGGCAGAAACCACTGAAGGTAAGAGGCCTAGTCCAAAGGCCACAACCTCACCTCAAAGGGAGGAAGCATCCAGGGAAGAAAAGCCTGGTAGAAACCATTGAGGGTAAGAGGCCTATTCCAAAGGCCACATCCCCACCCCCGAGGGAGGAAGCATCCAGGGAAGAAAGGCCTGGCAGAAACCATTGATGATAAGAGGCCTACTACAAAGTCCACAACCCCACCCCAGAGGGAGGAAGCATACAGGTAAGAAAGGCCTGGCAGAAATCACTGAGGGTAAGAGGCCTATTCCAAAGGCCACACACCCGCCCCAGAGGGAAGAAGCATCCACGGAAGAAAGGCCTGGCAGAAGCCACTGAGGGTAAGAGGCCTATTCCAAAGGCCACACACCCACCACAGAGGGAAGAAGCATCCAGGGAACAAAGGCCTGGCAGAAACCATTGAGGGTAAGATGCCTATTCCAAAGGCTCCATCCCCACACCAGAGGGAGGAAGCCTCCAGGGAAGAAAAGCCTGGCAGAAACCACTAAGGGTAGAAGGCCTATTCCAAATGCCCCATCCCCATCCCAGAGGGAGGAAGCATCCAGGGAAGAAAAGCCTGACAGAAACCATTGAGAGTAAGAGGCCTATTCCAAAGCCCACATCCCCACCCCAGAGGGAGGAAGCATCCAGGGAAGAAATGCCTGGCAGAAACCACTGAGGGTAAGAGGCCTATTCCAAAGGCCACAACCCCACCCGAGAGGGAGGAAGCATCCAGGGAAGAAAGGCCTGGCAGAAACCATTGAGGGTAAGAGGCCTATTCCAAAGGCCACACACCCACCCCAGAGGGAGGAAGCATCCAGAGAAGAAAGGCCTGGCAGAAACCACTAAGGGTAGGAGGCCTATTCCAAAGGCCACATCCGCACCCCAGAGGGAGGAAGCATCCAGGGAAGAAAAGCCTGGCAGAAACCACTGAAGGTAAGAGGCCTTTTCCAATGGCCACCCACCCACCCCAGAGTGAAGAAGCATCCAGGGAACAAAGGCCTGGCAGAAACCATTGAGTGTAAGAGGCCTGTTCGAAAGGCCCCATCCCCACCCCAGAGGGAGGAAGACTCCAGGGAAGAAAAGCCTGGCAGAAACCACTAAGGGTAGAAGGCCTATTCCAAATGCCCCATCCCCATCCCAGAGGGAGGAAGCATCCAGGGAAGAAAAGCCTGACAGAAACCATTGAGAGTAAGAGGCCTATTCCAAAGCCCACATCCCCACCCCAGAGGGAGGAAGCATCCAGGGAAGAAATGCCTGGCAGAAACCACTGAGGGTAAGAGGCCTATTCCAAAGGCCACAACCCCACCCGAGAGGGAGGAAGCATCCAGGGAAGAAAGGCCTGGCAGAAACCATTTAGGGTAAGAGGCCGATTCCAAAGGCCACACACCCACCCTAGAGGGAGGAAGCATCCAGAGAAGAAAGGCCTGGCAGAAACCACTAAGGGTAGCAGGCCTATTCCAAAGGCCACACCCCCACCCCAGAGGGAGGAAGCATCCAGGGGACAAAGGCCTGGCAGAAACCATTGAGGGTAAGAGGCCTATTCCAAAGGCCACAACCCCACCCGAGGGGGAAGAAGCATCCAGGGAAGAAAGGCCTGGCAGAAACCATTGAGGGTAAGAGGCCTACTCCAAAGGCCACACCCCCACGCAAGAGGGAGGAAGCATCCAGGGAAGACAGGCCTGGCAGAAACCATTGAGGGTAAGAGGCCTATTCCAAAGTCCCCATCCCCACCCCAGAGGGAGGAAGCATCCAGGGAAGAAAAGCCTGGTAGAAACCATTGAGGGTTAGAGGCCTATTCCAAAGGCCACATCCCCTCCCCAGAGGGAGGAAGCATCCAGGGAAGAAAGGCCTGGCAGAAACCACTGAAGGTAAGAGGCCTAGTCCAAAGGCCACAACCCCACCTCAAAGGGAGGAAGTATCCAGGGAAGAAAAGCCTTGTTGAAACCATTGAGGGTAAGAGGCCTATTCCAAAGGCTCCATCCCCACACCAGAGGGAGGAAGCCTCCAGGGAAGAAAGTCCTGGCAAAAACCACTAAGGGTAAGAGGCCTATTCCAAAGGCCCCATCCCCACCCCAGAGGGAGGAAGCATCCAGGGCAGAAAAGCCTGGCAGAAACCACTGAAGGTAAGAGGCCTATTCCAAAGGCCACCCACCCACCCCAGAGTAAAGAAGCATCCAGGGAACAAAGGCCTGGCAGAAACCATTGAGTGTAAGAGGCCTGTTCCAAAGGCCCCATCCCCACCCCAGAGGGAGGAAGCCTCCAGGGAAGAAAAGCCTGGCAGAAACCACTAAGGGTAGGAGGCCTATTCCAAAGGCCACATCCCCACCCCAGAGGGAGGAAGCATCCAGGGAAGAAAAGCCTGGCAGAAACCACTGAAGGTAAGAGGCCTATTCCAAAGGCCACCCACCCACCCCAGAGTGAAGAAGCATCCAGGGAACAAAGGCCTGGCAGAAACCATTGAGTGTAAGAGGCCTGTTCCAAAGGCCCCATCCCCACCCCAGAGGGAGGAAGACTCCAGGGAAGAAAAGCCTGGCAGAAACCACTAAGGGTAGAAGGCCTATTCCAAATGCCCCATCCCCATCCCAGAGGGAGGAAGCATCCAGGGAAGAAAAGCCTGACAGAAACCATTGAGAGTAAGAGGCCTATTCCAAAGCCCACATCCCCACCCCAGAGGGAGGAAGCATCCAGGGAAGAAATGCCTGGCAGAAACCACTGAGGGTAAGAGGCCTATTCCAAAGGCCACAACCCCACCCGAGAGGGAGGAAGCATCCAGGGAAGAAAGGCCTGGCAGAAACCATTGAGGGTAAGAGGCCTATTCCAAAGGCCACACACCCACCCCAGAGGGAGGAAGCATCCAGAGAAGAAAGGCCTGGCAGAAACCACTAAGGGTAGCAGGCCTATTCCAAAGGCCACACCCCCACCCCAGAGGGAGGAAGCATCCAGGGGACAAAGGCCTGGCAGAAACCATTGAGGGTAAGAGGCCTATTCCAAAGGCTCCATCCCCACACCAGAGGGAGGAAGCCTCCAGGGAAGAAAGTCCTGGCAAAAACCACTAAGGGTAAGAGGCCTATTCCAGAGGCCCCATCCCCACCCCAGAGGGAGGAAGCATCCAGGGAAGAAAAGCCTGACAGAAACCATTGAGAGTAAGAGGCCTATTCCAAAGCCCACATCCCCACCCCAGAGGGAGGAAGCATCCAGGGAAGAAATGCCTGGCAGAAACCACTGAGGGTAAGAGGCCTATTCCAAAGGCCACAACCCCACCCGAGAGGGAGGAAGCATCCAGGGAAGAAAGGCCTGGCAGAAACCATTGAGGGTAAGAGGCCTATTCCAAAGGCCACACACCCACCCCAGAGGGAGGAAGCATCCAGAGAAGAAAGGCCTGGCAGAAACCACTAAGGGTAGCAGGCCTTTTCCAAAGGCCACACCCCCACCCCAGAGGGAGGAAGCATCCAGGGGACAAAGGCCTGGCAGAAACCATTGAGGGTAAGAGGCCTATTCCAAAGGCCACATCCCCACCCCAGAGGGAGGAAGCATCCAGGGAAGAAATGCCTGGCAGAAACCACTTAGGGTAAGAGGCCTATTCCAAAGGCCACAACCCCACCCGAGAGGGAGGAAGCATCCAGGGAAGAAAGGCCTGGCAGAAACCATTGAGGGTAAGAGGCCTATTCCAAAGGCCACACACCCACCCCAGAGGGAGGAAGCATCCAGGGAAGAAAGGCCTGGCAGAAACCACTAAGGGTAGGAGGCCTATTCCAAAGGCCACACCGCCACCCCAGAGGGAGGAAGCATCCAGGGAAGACAGGCCTGGCAGAAACCATTGAGGGTAAGAGGCCTATTCCAAAGTCCCCATCCCCACCCCAGAGGGAGGAAGCATCCAGGGAAGAAAAGCCTGGTAGAAACCATTGAGGGTAAGAGGCCTATTCCAAAGGCCACATCCCCAACCCAGAGGGAGGAAGCATCCAGGGAAGAAAGGCCTGGCAGAAACCACTGAAGGTAAGAGGCTTGTCCAAAGGCCACAACCTCACCTCAAAGGGAGGAAGCATCCAGGGAAGAAAAGCCTGGCAGAAACCATTGAGGGTAAGAGGACTATTCCAAAGGCTCCATCACCACACCAGAGGGAGGAACCCTCCAGGGAACAAAGGCCTGGCAGAAACCATTGAGGGTAACAGGCATATTCAAAAGGCCACATCCCCACCCCAGAGGGAGGAAGCATCCAGGGAAGAAAGGCCTGGCAGAAACCACTGAAGGTAAGAGGCCTAGTCCAAAGGCCACAACCCCACCTCAAAGGGAGGAAGCATCCAGGGAACAAAGGCCTGGCAGAAACCATTGAGTGTAAGAGGCCTGTTCCAAAGGCCACAACCCCACCCCAGAGGGAGGAAGCATCCAGGGAAGAAAGGCCTGGCAGAAACCACTGAGGGTAACAGGGCGATTCCAAAGGCCACACACCCGCCCCAGAGGGAAGAAGCATCCACGGAGGAAAGGCCTGGCTGAAGCCACTGAGGGTAAGAGGCCTATTCCAAAGGCCACACACCCACCACAGAGGGAAGACGCATCCAGAAAACAAAGGCCTGGAAGAAACCATTGAGGGTAAGAGGCCTATTCCAAAGGCTCCATCCCCACACCAGAGGGAGGAAGCCTCCAAGGAAGAAAGGCCTGGCAGAAACCACTAAGGGTAGGAGGCCGATTCCAAAGGCCCCATCCCCACCCCAGAGGGAGGAAACATCCAGGGAAGAAAGGCCTGGTAGAAACCATTGAGGGTAAGAGGCCTATTCCAAAGGACACATCCCCACCCCAGAGGGAGGAAGCATCCAGGGAAGAAATGCCTGGCAGAAAGTGGGTAAGAGGCGTATTCCAAAGGCCACAACCCCACCCCAGAGGGAGGAAGCATCCAGGGAAGAAAGGCCTGGTAGAAACCATTGAGGGTAAGAGGCCTATTCCAAAGGACACATCCCCACCCCAGAGGGAGGAAGCATCCAGGGAAGAAATGCCTGGCAGAAAGTGGGTAAGAGGCGTATTCCAAAGGCAACAACCCCACCCCAGAGGGAGGAAGCATCCAGGGAAGAAAGGCCTGGCAGAAACCATTGAGGATAAGAGGCCTACTCCAAAGGCCACAACCCCACCCCAGAGGGAGGAAGCCTCCAGGAAAGAAAAGCCTGGCAGAAACCACTAAGGGTAGGAGGCCTATTCCAAAGGCCCCATCCCCATCCCAGAGGGAGGAAGCATCCAGGGAAGAAAAGCCTGACAGAAACCATTGAGGGTAAGAGGCCTATTCCAAAGCCCACATCCCCACCCCAGAGGGAGGAAGCATCCAGGGAAGAAATGCCTGGCAGAAACCACTGAGGGTAAGAGGCCTATTCCAAAGGCCACAACCCCACCCGAGAGGGAGGAAGCATCCAGGGAAGAAATGCCTGGCAGAAAGTGGGTAAGAGGCGTATTCCAAAGGCAACAACCCCACCCCAGAGTGAAGAAGCATCCAGGGAACAAAGGCCTGGCAGAAACCATTGAGTGTAAGAGGCCTGTTCCAAAGGCCCCATCCCCACCCCAGAGGGAGGAAGCCTCCAGGAAAGAAAAGCCTGGCAGAAACCACTAAGGGTAGGAGGCCTATTCCAAAGGCCCCATCCCCATCCCAGAGGGAGGAAGCATCCAGGGAAGAAAAGCCTGACAGAAACCATTGAGGGTAAGAGGCCTATTCCAAAGCCCACATCCCCACCCCAGAGGGAGGAAGCATCCAGGGAAGAAATGCCTGGCAGAAACCACTGAGGGTAAGAGGCCTATTCCAAAGGCCACAACCCCACCCGAGAGGGAGGAAGCATCCAGGGAAGAAAGGCCTGGCAGAAACCATTGAGGGTAAGAGGCCTATTCCAAAGGCCACACACCCACCCCAGAGGGAGGAAGCATCCAGGGAAGAAAGGCCTGGCAGAAACCACTAAGGGTAGGAGGCCTATTCCAAAGGCCACACCGCCACCCCAGAGGGAGGAAGCATCCAGGGAAGACAGGCCTGGCAGAAACCATTGAGGGTAAGAGGCCTATTCCAAAGTCCCCATCCCCACCCCAGAGGGAGGAAGCATCCAGGGAAGAAAAGCCTGGTAGAAACCATTGAGGGTAAGAGGCCTATTCCAAAGGCCACATCCCCAACCCAGAGGGAGGAAGCATCCAGGGAAGAAAGGCCTGGCAGAAACCACTGAAGGTAAGAGGCTTGTCCAAAGGCCACAACCTCACCTCAAAGGGAGGAAGCATCCAGGGAAGAAAAGCCTGGCAGAAACCATTGAGGGTAAGAGGACTATTCCAAAGGCTCCATCACCACACCAGAGGGAGGAACCCTCCAGGGAACAAAGGCCTGGCAGAAACCATTGAGGGTAACAGGCATATTCAAAAGGCCACATCCCCACCCCAGAGGGAGGAAGCATCCAGGGAAGAAAGGCCTGGCAGAAACCACTGAAGGTAAGAGGCCTAGTCCAAAGGCCACAACCCCACCTCAAAGGGAGGAAGCATCCAGGGAACAAAGGCCTGGCAGAAACCATTGAGTGTAAGAGGCCTGTTCCAAAGGCCACAACCCCACCCCAGAGGGAGGAAGCATCCAGGGAAGAAAGGCCTGGCAGAAACCACTGAGGGTAACAGGGCGATTCCAAAGGCCACACACCCGCCCCAGAGGGAAGAAGCATCCACGGAGGAAAGGCCTGGCAGAAGCCACTGAGGGTAAGAGGCCTATTCCAAAGGCCACACACCCACCACAGAGGGAAGACGCATCCAGAGAACAAAGGCCTGGAAGAAACCATTGAGGGTAAGAGGCCTATTCCAAAGGCTCCATCCCCACACCAGAGGGAGGAAGCCTCCAAGGAAGAAAGGCCTGGCAGAAACCACTAAGGGTAGGAGGCCGATTCCAAAGGCCCCATCCCCACCCCAGAGGGAGGAAACATCCAGGGAAGAAAGGCCTGGTAGAAACCATTGAGGGTAAGAGGCCTATTCCAAAGGACACATCCCCACCCCAGAGGGAGGAAGCATCCAGGGAAGAAATGCCTGGCAGAAAGTGGGTAAGAGGCGTATTCCAAAGGCCACAACCCCACCCCAGAGGGAGGAAGCATCCAGGGAAGAAAGGCCTGGTAGAAACCATTGAGGGTAAGAGGCCTATTCCAAAGGACACATCCCCACCCCAGAGGGAGGAAGCATCCAGGGAAGAAATGCCTGGCAGAAAGTGGGTAAGAGGCGTATTCCAAAGGCAACAACCCCACCCCAGAGGGAGGAAGCATCCAGGGAAGAAAGGCCTGGCAGAAACCATTGAGGATAAGAGGCCTACTCCAAAGGCCACAACCCCACCCCAGAGGGAGGAAACATCCAGGGAAGAAAGGCCTAGCAGAAACCATTGAGGGTAAGAGGCCTATTCCAAAAGCCACACACCCACCCTAGTGGGAGGAACCATCCAGGGAACAAAGGCCTGGCAGAAACCATTGAGGGTAAGAGGCCTATTCCAAAGGCCACATCCCCACCCCAGAGGAAAGATGCATCCAGGGAACAAAGGCCTGGCAGAAACCATAGAGGGTAAGAGGTCTATTCCAAAGTCCAAATCCCCACCCCAGAGGGAAGAAGCCTCCAGGGAAGAGAGGCCTGGCAGAAACCATTTAGGGTAAGAGGTCTATTCCAAAGGCCACACTCCCACTCCAGATGGAGGAAGCATCCAGGGAACAAATTCCTGGCAGAAACCTTTGAGGGTAAGAGGCCTATTCCAAAGGCCCGATTCCCACCCCAGAGGGAGGAAGCATCCAGGGAACAAAGGCCTGGCAGAAACCATTCAGGTTAACAGGCATATTGAAAAGGCTACATCCCCAACCCAGAGGGAGGAAGCATCCAGGGAAGAAAGGCCTGGCAGAAACCACTGTAGGTAAGAGTCCTAGTCCAAAGGCAACAACCCCACCTCAAAGGGAGGAAGCATCCAGGGAAGAAAAGCCTGGTAGAAACCATTGAGTGTAAGAGGCCTATTCCAAAGGCCACATCCCCACCCCAGAGAGAGGAAGCATCCAGGGAAGAAAGGCCTCGCAGAGACGACTGAGGGTAAGAGGCCTATTCCAAAGGACACATCCCCACCCCAGAGGGAGGAAGCATCCAGTGAAAAAAGGCCTGGCAGAAACCATTGAGGGTAAGATGCCTATTCCAAAAGCCACACACCCACCCTAGTGGGAGGAAGCATCCAGGGAACAAAGGCCTGGCAGAAACCATTGAGGGTAAGAGGCCTATTCCAAAGGCCACATCCCCACCCCAGAGGGAAGATGCATCCAGGGAACAAAAGCCTGGCAGAAACCATAGAGAGTAAGAGGACTATTCCAAAGTCCACATCCCCACGCCAGAGGGAAGAAGCCTCCAGGGAATAAAAGCCTGGCAAAAACCATTGAAGGTAAGAGGCCTATTCCAAAGGCCACACCCCCACTCCAGATGGAGGAAGCATCCAGGTAAGAAAGGCCTGGCAGAAAACTTTGAGGGTAAGAGGCCTATTCCAAAGGCTCCATCCCCACACCAGAGGGAGGAAGCCTCCAGGGAAGAAAGGCCTGGCAGAAGCCACTGAGGGTAAGAGGTCTATTCCTAAGTCCACATCCCCACCCCAGAGGGAAGAAGCCTCCAGGGAAGAAAAGCCTGGCAGAAATCATTGAGGGTGCCTACTCCAAAGGCCACACACACACCCCAGAGGTAGGAAGCATCCAGGGAAGAGAGGCCTGGCAGAAACCATTGAGGGTAAGAGGCCTATTCCAAAGGCCACACCCTCACTCCAGAAGGAGGAAGCATCCAGGGAAGAAAGGCCTCGCAGAAACCATTGAGGGTAAGAGGCCTATTCCAAAGGCCACACACCCACCCCAGAGGGAGGAAGCATCCAGGGAAGAAAGGCCTGGCAGAAACCATTGAGGGTAAGAGGCCGATTCCAAAGGCCCCATCCCCACCCCAGAGGGAGGAAGCCTCCAGTGAAGAAAAGCCTGGCAGAAACCACTAAGGGTAGGAGGCCTATTCCAAAGGCCCCATCCCTAACCCAAGAGGGAGGAAGCATCCAGGGAAGAAAAGCCTGGCAGAAACCATTGAGGGTAAGAGGCCTATTCCAAAGGCCACATCCCCACCCCAGAGGGAGGAAGCATCCAGGGAAGAAATGCCTGGCAGAAACCACTGAGGGT
Organism: Bradypodion ventrale; assembly: GCA_035047345.1. Classification (NCBI taxonomy): domain Eukaryota; kingdom Metazoa; phylum Chordata; class Lepidosauria; order Squamata; family Chamaeleonidae; genus Bradypodion; species Bradypodion ventrale. Next base: position 37,896,766 of record JAWDJE010000008.1, read on the forward strand.
AAGAGGCCTATTCCAAAGGCCACAACCCCACCCGAGAGAGAGGAAGCATCCAGGGAAGAAAGGCCTGGCAGAAACCACTGAGGGTAAGATGCCTATTCCAAAGGCCACACACCCACCCCAGAGGGAGGAAGCATCCAGGGGACAAAGGCCTGGCAGAAACCATTGAGGGTAAGAGGCCTATTCCAAAGGCCACAAATCTACCCCAGGGGGAAGAAGCATCCAGGGAAGAAAGGCCTGGCAGAAATCATTGAGGGTAAGAGGCCTATTCCAAAGGCCCCATCACCACCCCAGAGGGAGGAAGCATCCAGGGAAGAAAAGCCTGGTAGAAACCATTGAGGGTAAGAGGCCTATTCCAAAGGCCACATCCCCACCCCAGAGGGAGGAAGCATCCAGGGAAGAAAGGCCTGGCAGAAACCACTGAAGGTAAGAGGCCTAGTCCAAAGGCCACAACCCCACCTCAAAGGGAGGAAGCATCCAGGGAAGAAAAGCCTGGCAGTAACCATTGAGGGTAAGAGGCCTATTCCAAAGGCTCCATCCCCACACCAGAGGGAGGAAGCCTCCAGGGAAGAAAGGCCTGGCAGAAACCACTAAGGGTAGGAGGCCTATTCCAAAGGCCACACACCCACCCCAGAGGGAGGAAGCATCCATGGAATACAGGCCTGGCAGAAACCATTGAGGGTAACAGGCATATTCAAAAGGCCACATCCCCACCCCAGAGGGAGGAAGCATCCAGGGAAGAAAAGCCTGGTAGAAACCATTGAGGGTAAGAGGCCTATTCCAAAGGCCACAACCCCACCCCAGAGGGAGGAAACATCCAGGGAAGAAAGGCCTAGCAGAAACCATTGAGGGTAAGAGGCCTATTCCAAAAGCCACACACCCACCCTAGTGGGAGGAACCATCCAGGGAACAAAGGCCTGGCAGAAACCATTGAGGGTAAGAGGCCTATTCCAAAGGCCACATCCCCACCCCAGAGGAAAGATGCATCCAGGGAACAAAGGCCTGGCAGAAACCATAGAGGGTAAGAGGTCTATTCCAAAGTCCAAATCCCCACCCCAGAGGGAAGAAGCCTCCAGGGAAGAAAAGCCTGGCAGAAACCATTGAGGGTAAGAGGCCTACTCCAAAGGCCACACACACACCCCAGAGGGAGGAAGCATCCAGGGAAGACAGGCCTGGCAGAAACCATTGAGGGTAAGAGGCCTACTCCAAAGGCCACACACACACCCCAGAGGGAGGAAGCATCCAGGGAAGAGAGGCCTGGCAGAAACCATTTAGGGTAAGAGGTCTATTCCAAAGGCCACACTCCCACTCCAGATGGAGGAAGCATCCAGGGAACAAATTCCTGGCAGAAACCTTTGAGGGTAAGAGGCCTATTCCAAAGGCCCGATTCCCACCCCAGAGGGAGGAAGCATCCAGGGAACAAAGGCCTGGCAGAAACCATTCAGGTTAACAGGCATATTGAAAAGGCTACATCCCCAACCCAGAGGGAGGAAGCATCCAGGGAAGAAAGGCCTGGCAGAAACCACTGTAGGTAAGAGTCCTAGTCCAAAGGCAACAACCCCACCTCAAAGGGAGGAAGCATCCAGGGAAGAAAAGCCTGGTAGAAACCATTGAGTGTAAGAGGCCTATTCCAAAGGCCACATCCCCACCCCAGAGAGAGGAAGCATCCAGGGAAGAAAGGCCTCGCAGAGACGACTGAGGGTAAGAGGCCTATTCCAAAGGACACATCCCCACCCCAGAGGGAGGAAGCATCCAGTGAAAAAAGGCCTGGCAGAAACCATTGAGGGTAAGATGCCTATTCCAAAAGCCACACACCCACCCTAGTGGGAGGAAGCATCCAGGGAACAAAGGCCTGGCAGAAACCATTGAGGGTAAGAGGCCTATTCCAAAGGCCACATCCCCACCCCAGAAGGAAGATGCATCCAGGGAACAAAAGCATGGCAGAAACCATAGAGGGTAAGAGGACTATTCCAAAGTCCACATCCCCACGCCAGAGGGAAGAAGCCTCCAGGGAATAAAAGCCTGGCAAAAACCATTGAAGGTAAGAGGCCTATTCCAAAGGCCACACCCCCACTCCAGATGGAGGAAGCATCCAGGTAAGAAAGGCCTGGCAGAAAACTTTGAGGGTAAGAGGCCTATTCCAAAGGCTCCATCCCCACACCAGAGGGAGGAAGCCTCCAGGGAAGAAAGGCCTGGCAGAAGCCACTGAGGGTAAGAGGTCTATTCCTAAGTCCACATCCCCACCCCAGAGGGAAGAAGCCTCCAGGGAAGAAAAGCCTGGCAGAAATCATTGAGGGTGCCTACTCCAAAGGCCACACACACACCCCAGAGGTAGGAAGCATCCAGGGAAGAGAGGCCTGGCAGAAACCATTGAGGGTAAGAGGCCTATTCCAAAGGCCACACCCTCACTCCAGAAGGAGGAAGCATCCAGGGAAGAAAGGCCTCGCAGAAACCATTGAGGGTAAGAGGCCTATTCCAAAGGCCACACACCCACCCCAGAGGGAGGAAGCATCCAGGGAAGAAAGGCCTGGCAGAAACCATTGAGGGTAAGAGGCCGATTCCAAAGGCCCCATCCCCACCCCAGAGGGAGGAAGCCTCCAGTGAAGAAAAGCCTGGCAGAAACCACTAAGGGTAGGAGGCCTATTCCAAAGGCCCCATCCCTAACCCAAGAGGGAGGAAGCATCCAGGGAAGAAAAGCCTGGCAGAAACCATTGAGGGTAAGAGGCCTATTCCAAAGGCCACATCCCCACCCCAGAGGGAGGAAGCATCCAGGGAAGAAATGCCTGGCAGAAACCACTGAGGGTAAGAGGCCTATTCCAAAGGCCACAACCCCACCCGAGAGAGAGGAAGCATCCAGGGAAGAAAGGCCTGGCAGAAACCACTGAGGGTAAGATGCCTATTCCAAAGGCCACACACCCACCCCAGAGGGAGGAAGCATCCAGGGGACAAAGGCCTGGCAGAAACCATTGAGGGTAAGAGGCCTATTCCAAAGGCCACAAATCTACCCCAGGGGGAAGAAGCATCCAGGGAAGAAAGGCCTGGCAGAAATCATTGAGGGTAAGAGGCCTATTCCAAAGGCCCCATCACCACCCCAGAGGGAGGAAGCATCCAGGGAAGAAAAGCCTGGTAGAAACCATTGAGGGTAAGAGGCCTATTCCAAAGGCCACATCCCCACCCCAGAGGGAGGAAGCATCCAGGGAAGAAAGGCCTGGCAGAAACCACTGAAGGTAAGAGGCCTAGTCCAAAGGCCACAACCCCACCTCAAAGGGAGGAAGCATCCAGGGAAGAAAAGCCTGGCAGTAACCATTGAGGGTAAGAGGCCTATTCCAAAGGCTCCATCCCCACACCAGAGGGAGGAAGCCTCCAGGGAAGAAAGGCCTGGCAGAAACCACTAAGGGTAGGAGGCCTATTCCAAAGGCCACACACCCACCCCAGAGGGAGGAAGCATCCATGGAATACAGGCCTGGCAGAAACCATTGAGGGTAACAGGCATATTCAAAAGGCCACATCCCCACCCCAGAGGGAGGAAGCATCCAGGGAAGAAAAGCCTGGTAGAAACCATTGAGGGTAAGAGGCCTATTCCAAAGGCCACATCCCCACCCCAGAGGGAGGAAGCATCCAGGGAACAAAGGCCTGGTAGAAACCATTGATGATAAGAGGCCTACTCCAAAGGCCACAACCCCACCCCAGAGGGAGGAAGCATCCAGGGAAGAAAGGCCTGGCAGAAACCACTGAGGGTAAGAGGCCTATTCCAAAGGCCACATCCCCACCCCAGAGGGAGGAAGCATCCACGGAAGAAAGGCCTGTCAGAAGCCACTGAGGGTAAGAGGCCTATTCCAAAGGCCACACACCCACCACAGAGGGAAGAAGCATCCAGGGAACAAAGGCCTGGCAGAAACCATTGAGGGTAAGAGGCCTATTCCAAAGGCCACATCCCCACCCCAGAGGGAGGAAGCATCCAGGGAAGAAATGCCTGGCAGAAACCACTGAGGGTAAGAGGCCTATTCCAAAGGCCACAACCCCACCCGAGAGAGAGGAAGCATCCAGGGAAGAAAGGCCTGGCAGAAACCACTGAAGGTAAGAGGCCTAGTCCAAAGGCCACAAACCCACCTCAAAGGGAGGAAGCATTCAGGGAAGAAAAGCCTGGCAGAAACCATTGAGGGTAAGAGGCCTATTCCAAAGGCTCCATCCCCACACCAGAGGGAGGAAGCCTCCAGGGAAGAAAGGCCTGGCAGAAACCACTAAGGGTAGGAGGCCTATTCCAAAGGCCACACACCCACCCCAGAGGGAGGAAGCATCCATGGAATACAGGCCTGGCAGAAACCATTGAGGGTAAGAGGCCTATTCCAAAGGCCACACACCCACCCCAGAGGGAAGAAGCATCCGGGGAACAAAGGCCTGGCAGAAACCATTGAGGGTAACAGGCATATTCAAAAGGCCACATCCCCACCCCAGAGGGAGGAAGCATCCAGGGAAGAAAAGCCTGGTAGAAACCATTGAGGGTAAGAGGCCTATTCCAAAGGCCACATCCCCACCCCAGAGGGAGGAAGCATCCATGGAAGAAAGGCCTGGCAGAAACCACTGAAGGTAAGAGGCCTAGTCCAAAGGCCACAACCCCACCTCAAAGGGAGGAAGCGTCCAGGGAAGAAAAGCCTGGTAGAAACCATTGAGGGTAAGAGGCCTATTCCAAAGGCCACATCCCCACCCCAGAGGGAGGAAGCATCCAGGGAAGAAAGGCCTGGCAGAAACCATTGATGATAAGAGGCCTACTCCAAAGGCCACAACCCCACCCCAGAGGGAGGAAGCATCCAGGGAAGAAAGGCCTGGCAGAAACCACTGAGGGTAAGAGGCCTATTCCAAAGGCCACACACCCGCTCCAGAGGGAAGAAGCATCCACGGAAGAAAGGCCTGGCAGAAGCCACTGAGGGTAAGAGGCCTATTCCAAAGGCCACACACCCACCACAGAGGGAAGAAGCATCCAGGGAACAAAGGCCTGGCAGAAACCATTGAGGGTAAGAGGCCTATTCGAAAGGCTCCATCCCCACACCAGAGGGAGGAAGCCTCCAGGGAAGAAAGTCCTGGCAAAAACCACTAAGGGTAGGAGGCCTATTCCAAAGGCCCCATCCCCACCCCAGAGGGAGGAAGCATCCAGGGAAGAAATGCCTGGCAGAAACCACTGAGGGTAAGAGGCCTATTCCAAAGGCCACAACCCCACCCGAGAGGGAGGAAGCATCCAGGGAAGAAAGGCGTCGCAGAAACCATTGAGGGTAAGAGCCCTATTCCAAAGGCCACACACCCACCCCAGAGGGAGGAAGCATCCAGGGAAGAAAGGCCTGGCAGAAACCACTAAGGGTAGGAGGCCTATTCCAAAGGCCACACACCCACCCCAGAGGGAGGAAGCATCCATGGAATACAGGCCTGGCAGAAACCATTGATGGTAAGAGGCCTATTCCAAAGTCCCCATCCCCACCCCAGAGGGAGGAAGCATCCAGGGAAGAAAAGCCTGGTAGAAACCATTGAGGGTAAGAGGCCTATTCCAAAGCCCACATCCCCATCCCAGAGGGAGGAAGCATCCAGGGAAGAAATGCCTGGCAGAAACCACTGAGGGTAAGAGGCCTATTCCAAAGGCCACAACCCCACCCGAGAGGGAGGAAGCATCCAGGGAAGAAAGGCGTCGGAGAAACCATTGAGGGTAAGAGCCCTATTCCAAAGGCCACACACCCACCCCAGAGGGAGGAAGCATCCAGGGAAGAAAGGCCTGGCAGAAACCACTAAGGATAGGAGGCCTATTCCAAAGGCCACACACCCACCACAGAGGGAGGAAGCATCCATGGAATACAGGCCTGGCAGAAACCATTGAGGGTAAGAGGCCTATTCCAAAGTCCCCATCCCCACCCCAGAGGGAGGAAGCATCCAGGGAAGAAAAGCCTGGTAGAAACCATTGAGGGTAAGAGGCCTATTCCAAAGGCCACATCCCCACCCCAGAGGGAGGAAGCATCCAGGGAAGAAAGGCCTGGCAGAAACCACTGAAGGTAAGAGGCCTAGTCCAAAGGCCACAACCTCACCTCAAAGGGAGGAAGCATCCAGGGAAGAAAAGCCTGGCAGAACCCATTGAGGGTAAGAGGCCTATTCCAAAGGCTCCATCCCCACACCAGAGGGAGGAAGCCTCCAGGGAAGAAAGGCCTGGCAGAAACCATTGAGGGTAACAGGCATATTTAAAAGGCCACATCCCCACCCCAGAGGGAGGAAGCATCCAGGGAAGAAAGGCCTGGCAGAAACCACTGAAGGTAAGATGCCTAGTCCAAAGGCCACAACCCCACCTCAAAGGGAGGAAGCATCCAGGGAAGAAAAGCCTTGCAGAAACCATTGAGGGTAAGAGGCCGATTCCAAAGGCCCCATCCCCACCCCAGGGGGAGGAAGCCTCCAGGGAAGAAAAGCCTGGCAGAAACCACTAAGGGTAGGAGGCCTATTCCAAAGGCCCCATCCCTAACCCAAGAGGGAGGAAGCATCCAGGGAAGAAAAGCCTGGCAGAAACCATTGAGGGTAAGAGGCCTATTCCAAAGGCCACATCCCCACCCCAGAGGGAGGAAGCATCCAGGGAAGAAATGCCTGGTAGAAACCACTGAGGGTAAGAGGCCTATTCCAAAGGCCACAACCCCACCCGAGAGAGAGGAAGCATCCAGGGAAGAAAGGCCTGGCAGAAACCATTGAGGATAAGAGGCCTACTCCAAAGGCCACAACCCCACCCCAGAGGGAGGAAGCATCCAGGGAAGAAAGGCCTGGCAGAAACCACTGAGGGTAAGATGCCTATTCCAAAGGCCACACACCCACCCCAGAGGGAGGAAGCATCCAGGGGACAAAGGCCTGGCAGAAACCATTGAGGGTAAGAGGCCTATTCCAAAGGACACAAATCTACCCCAGGGGGAAGAAGCATCCAGGGAAGAAAGGCCTGGCAGAAATCATTGAGGGTAAGAGGCCTATTCCAAAGGCCCCATCACCACCCCAGAGGGAGGAAGCATCCAGGGAAGAAAAGCCTGGTAGAAGCCATTGAGGGTAAGAGGCCTATTCCAAAGGCCACATCCCCACCCCAGAGGGAGGAAGCATCCAGGGAAGAAAGGCCTGGCAGAAACCACTGAAGGTAAGAGGCCTAGTCCAAAGGCCACAACCCCACCTCAAAGGGAGGAAGCATCCAGGGAAGAAAAGCCTGGCAGAAACCATTGAGGGTAAGAGGCCTATTCCAAAGGCTCCATCCCCACACCAGAGGGAGGAAGCCTCCAGGGAAGAAAGGCCTGGCAGAAACCACTAAGGGTAGGAGGCCTATTCCAAAGGCCACACACCCACCCCAGAGGGAGGAAGCATCCATGGAATACAGGCCTGGCAGAAACCATTGAGGGTAACAGGCATATTCAAAAGGCCACATCCCCACCCCAGAGGGAGGAAGCATCCAGGGAAGAAAGGCCTGGCAGAAACCACTGAAGGTAAGAGGCCTAGTCCAAAGGCCACAACCCCACCTCAAAGGGAGGAAGCGTCCAGGGAAGAAAAGCCTGGTAGAAACCATTGAGGGTAAGAGGCCTATTCCAAAGGCCACATCCCCACCCCAGAGGGAGGAAGCATCCAGGGAACAAAGGCCTGGCAGAAACCATTGATGATAAGAGGCCTACTCCAAAGGCCACAACCCCACCCCAGAGGGAGGAAGCATCCAGGGAAGAAAGGCCTGGCAGAAACCACTGAGGGTAAGAGGCCTATTCCAAAGGCCACACACCCGCCCCAGAGGGAAGAAGCATCCACGGAAGAAAGGCCTGTCAGAAGCCACTGAGGGTAAGAGGCCTATTCCAAAGGCCACACACCCACCACAGAGGGAAGAAGCATCCAGGGAACAAAGGCCTGGCAGAAACCATTGAGGGTAAGAGGCCTATTCCAAAGGCCACACCCTCACTCCAGAAGGAGGAAGCATCCAGGGAAGAAAGGCCTCGCAGAAACCATTGAGGGTAAGAGGCCTATTCCAAAGGCCACACACCCACCCCAGAGGGGGGAAGCATCCAGGGAAGAAAGGCCTGGCAGAAACCATTGAGGGTAAGAGGCCGATTCCAAAGGCCCCATCCCCACCCCAGAGGGAGGAAGCCTCCAGGGAAGAAAAGACTGGCAGAAACCACTAAGGGTAGGAGGCCTATTCCAAAGGCCCCATCCCCACCCAAGAGGGAGGAAGCATCCAGGGAAGAAAAGCCTGGCAGAAACCATTGAGGGTAAGAGGCCTATTCCAAAGGCCACATCCCCACCCAAGAGGGAGGAAGCATCCAGGGAAGAAATACCTGGCAGAAACCACTGAGGGTAAGAGGCCTATTCCAAAGGCCACAACCCCACCCGAGAGAGAGGAAGCATCCAGGGAAGAAAGGCCTGGCAGAAACCATTGAGGATAAGAGGCCTACTCCAAAGGCCACAACCCCACCCCAGAGGGAGGAAGCATCCAGGGAAGAAAGGCCTGGCAGAAACTACTGAGGGTAAGATGCCTATTCCAAAGGCCACACACCCACCCCAGAGGGAGGAAACATCCAGGGGACAAAGGCCTGGCAGAAACCATTGAGGGTAAGAGGCCTATTCCAAAGGCCACAAATCTACCCCAGGGGGAAGAAGCATCCAGGGAAGAAAGGCCTGGCAGAAATCACTGAGGGTAAGAGGCCTATTCCAAAGGCCCCATCACCACCCCAGAGGGAGGAAGCATCCAGGGAAGAAAAGCCTGGTAGAAACCATTGAGGGTAAGAGGCCTAGTCCAAAGGCCACAACCCCACGTCTTAGGGAGGAAGCATTCAGGGAAGAAAAGCCTGGCAGAAACCATTGAGGGTAAGAGGCCTATTCCAAAGGCTCCATCCCCACACCAGAGGGAGGAAGCCTCCAGGGAAGAAAGGCCTGGCAGAAACCACTAAGGGTAGGAGGCCTATTCCAAAGGCCACACACCCACCCCAGAGGGAGGAAGCATCCATGGAATACAGGCCTGGCAGAAACCATTGAGGGTAAGAGGCCTATTCCAAAGGCCACACACCCACCCCAGAGGGAAGAAGCATCCAGGGAACAAAGGCCTGGCAGAAACCATTGAGGGTAACAGGCATATTCAAAAGGCCACATCCCCACCCCAGAGGGAGGAAGCATCCAGGGAAGAAAGGCCTGGCAGAAACCACTGAAGGTAAGAGGCCTAGTCCAAAGGCCACAACCCCACCTCAAAGGGAGGAAGCATCCAGGGAAGAAAAGCCTGGTAGAAACCATTGAGGGTAAGAGGCCTATTCCAAAGGCCACATCCCCACCCCAGAGGGAGGAAGCATCCAGGGAAGAAAGGCCTGGCAGAAACAATTGATGATAAGAGGCCTACTCCAAAGGCCACAACCCCACCCCAGAGGGAGGAAGCATCCAGGGAAGAAAGGCCTGGCAGAAACCACTGAGGGTAAGAGGCCTATTCCAAAGGCCACACACCCGCCCCAGAGGGAAGAAGCATCCACGGAAGAAAGGCCTGGCAGAAGCCACTGAGGGTAAGAGGCCTATTCCAAAGGCCACACACCCACCACAGAGGGAAGAAGCATCCAGGGAACAAAGGCCTGGCAGAAACCATTAAGGGTAAGAGGCCTATTCGAAAGGCTCCATCCCCACACCAGAGGGAGGAAGCCTCCAGGGAAGAAAGTCCTGGCAAAAACCACTAAGGGTAGGAGGCCTATTCCAAAGGCCCCATCCCCACCCCAGAGGGAGGAAGCATCCAGGGAAGAAAAGCCTGGCAGAAACCACTGAAGGTAAGAGGCCTATTCCAAAGGCCACCCACCCACCCCAGAGTGAAGAAGCATCTAGGGAACAAAGGCCTGGCAGAAACCATTGAGGGTAAGAGGCCTATTCCAAAGGCCACATCCCCACCCCAGAGGGAGGAAGCATCCATGGAAAAAATGCCTGGCAGAAACCACTGAGGGTAAGAGGCCTATTCCAAAGGCCACAACCCCACCCCAGAGGGAGGAAGCATCCAGGGAAGAAAGGCCTGGCAGAAACCACTGAGGGTAAGAGGCCTATTCCAAAGGCCACACACCCGCCCCAGAGGGAAGAAGCATCCACGGAAGAAAGGCCTGGCAGAAGCCACTGAGGGTAAGAGGCCTATTCCAAAGGCTCCATCCCCACACCAGAGGGAGGAAGCCTCCAGGGAAGAAACGCCTGGCAGAAACCACTAAGGGTAGGAGGCCTATTCCAAAGGCCCCATCCCCACCCCAGAGGGAGGAAGCATCCAGGGAAGAAATGCCTGGCAGAAAGAAGGTAAGAGGCCTATTCCAAAGGCCACAACCCCACCCCAGAGGGAGGAAGCATCCAGGGAAGAAAGGCCTGGCAGAAACCATTGAGGATAAGATTCCTACTCCAAAGGCCACAACTCCACCCCAGAGGGAGGAAACATCCAGGGAAGAAAGGCCTGGCAGAAACCACTCAGGGTAAGAGGCCTATTCCAAAGGTCACACACCCGCCCCAGAGGGAAGAAGCATCCACGGAATAAAGGCCTGGCAGAAGCCACTGAGGGTAAGAGGCCTACTCCAAAGGTCACACACACACCCCAGAGGGCGGAAGCATCCTGCGAACAGAGGCCTGGTAGAAACCATTGAGGGTAAGAGGCCTATTCCAAAGGCCACAACCCCACACCAGAGGGAGGAAGCATCCAGGGAAGAAAGGCCTGGCAGAAACCATTGAGGATAAGATGCCTACTCCAAAGGCCACAACCCCACCCCAGAGGGAGGAAGCATACAGGGAAGAAAGGCCTGGCAGAGACCACTGAGGGTAAGAGGCCTATTCCAAAGGACACATCCCCACCCCAGAGGGAGGAAGCATCCAGTGAAAAAAGGCCTGGCAGAAACCACTGAAGGTAAGAGGCCAATTCCAAAGGCCACACACCCACCCCAGAGGGAAGAAGCATCCAGGGAACAAAGGCCTGGCAGAAACCATTGAGGGTAAGAGGCCTATTCCAAAGGCCACATCCCCACCCCAGAGGGAGGAAGCATCCAGGGAAAAAATGCCTGGCAGAAACCACTGAGGGTAAGAGGCCTATTCCAAAGGCCACAACCCCACCCCAGAGGGAGGAAGCATCCAGGGAAGAAAGGCCTGGCAGAAACCACTTAGGGTAAGAGGCCTATTCCAAAGGCCACACACCCGCCCCAGAGGGAGGAAGCATCCAGGGGACAAAGGCCTGGCAGAAACCATTGAGGGTAAGAGGCCTATTCCAAAGGCCACAAATCTACCCCAGGGGGAAGAAGCATCCAGGGAAGAAAGGCCTGGCAGAAATCATTGAGGGTAAGAGGCCTATTCCAAAGGCCCCATCACCACCCCAGAGGGAGGAAGCATCCAGGGAAGAAAAGCCTGGTAGAAACCATTGAGGGTAAGAGGCCTATTCCAAAGGCCACATCCCCACCCCAGAGGGAGGAAGCATCCAGGGAAGAAAGGCCTGGCAGAAACCACTGAAGGTAAGAGGCCTAGTCCAAAGGCCACAACCCCACCTCAAAGGGAGGAAGCATTCAGGGAAGAAAAGCCTGGCAGAAACCATTGAGGGTAAGAGGCCTATTCCAAAGGCTCCATCCCCACACCAGAGGGAGGAAGCCTCCAGGGAAGAAAGGCCTGGCAGAAACCACTAAGGGTAGGAGGCCTATTCCAAAGGCCACACACCCACCCCAGAGGGAGGAAGCATCCATGGAATACAGGCCTGGCAGAAACCATTGAGGGTAAGAGGCCTATTCCAAAGGCCACACACCCACCCCAGAGGGAAGAAGCATCCAGGGAACAAAGGCCTGGCAGAAACCATTGAGGGTAACAGGCATATTCAAAAGGCCACATCCCCACCCCAGAGGGAGGAAGCATCCAGGGAAGAAAGGCCTGGCAGAAACCACTGAAGGTAAGAGGCCTAGACCAAAGGCCACAACCCCACCTCAAAGGGAGGAAGCGTCCAGGGAAGAAAAGCCTGGTAGAAACCATTGAGGGTAAGAGGCCTATTCCAAAGGCCACATCCCCACCCCAGAGGGAGGAAGCATCCAGGGAAGAAAGGCCTGGCAGAAACCATTGATGATAAGAGGCCTACTCCAAAGGCCACACACCCGCCCCAGAGGGAAGAAGCATCCACGCAAGAAAGGCCTGGCAGAAGCCACTGAGGGTAAGAGGCCTAGTCCAAAGGCCACAACCCCACCTCAAAGGGAGGAAGCGTCCAGGGAACAAAGGCCTGGCAGAAACCATTGAGGGTAAGAGGCCTATTCGAAAGGCTCCATCCCCACACCAGAGGGAGGAAGCCTCCAGGGAAGAAAGTCCTGGCAAAAACCACTAAGGGTAGGAGGCCTATTCCAAAGGCCCCATCCCCACCCCAGAGGGAGGAAGCATCCAGGGAAGAAAAGCCTGGCAGAAACCACTGAAGGTAAGAGGCCTATTCCAAAGGCCACCCACCCACCCCAGAGTGAAGAAGCATCTAGGGAACAAAGGCCTGGCAGAAACCATTGAGTGTATGAGGCCTGTTCCAAAGGCCCCATCCCCACCCCAGAGGGAGGAAGCCTCCAGGGAAGAAAAGCCTGACAGAAACCATTGAGGGTAAGAGGCCTATTCCAAAGCCCACATCCCCACCCCAGAGGGAGGAAGCATCCAGGGAAGAAATGCCTGGCAGAAACCACTGAGGGTAAGAGGCCTATTCCAAAGGCCACAACCCCACCCGAGAGGGAGGAAGCATCCAGGGAAGAAAGGCGTCGCAGAAACCATTGAGGGTAAGAGCCCTATTCCAAAGGCCACACACCCACCCCAGAGGGAGGAAGCATCCAGGGAAGAAAGGCCTGGCAGAAACCACTAAGGGTAGGAGGCCTATTCCAAAGGCCACACACCCACCCAAGAGGGAGGAAGCATCCATGGAATACAGGCCTGGCAGAAACCATTGATGGTAAGAGGCCTATTCCAAAGTCCCCATCCCCACCCCAGAGGGAGGAAGCATCCAGGGAAGAAAAGCCTGGTAGAAACCATTGAGGGTAAGAGGCCTATTCCAAAGCCCACATCCCCACCCCAGAGGGAGGAAGCATCCAGGGAAGAAATGCCTGGCAGAAACCACTGAGGGTAAGAGGCCTATTCCAAAGGCCACAACCCCACCCGAGAGGGAGGAAGCATCCAGGGAAGAAAGGCGTCGCAGAAACTATTGAGGGTAAGAGCCCTATTCCAAAGGCCACACACCCACCCCAGAGGGAGGAAGCATCCAGGGAAGAAAGGCCTGGCAGAAACCACTAAGGGTAGGAGGCCTATTCCAAAGGCCACACACCCACCCCAGAGGGAGGAAGCATCCATGGAATACAGGCCTGGCAGAAACCATTGAGGGTAAGAGGCCTATTCCAAAGTCCCCATCCCCACCCCAGAGGGAGGAAGCATCCAGGGAAGAAAAGCCTGGTAGAAACCATTGAGGGTAAGAGGCCTATTCCAAAGGCCACATCCCCACCCCAGAGGGAGGAAGCATCCAGGGAAGAAAGGCCTGGCAGAAACCACTGAAGGTAAGAGGCCTAGTCCAAAGGCCACAACCTCACCTCAAAGGGAGGAAGCATCCAGGGAAGAAAAGCCTGGCAGAACCCATTGAGGGTAAGAGGCCTATTCCAAAGGCTCCATCCCCACACCAGAGGGAGGAAGCCTCCAGGGAAGAAAGGCCTGGCAGAAACCATTGAGGGTAACAGGCATATTTAAAAGGCCACATCCCCACCCCAGAGGGAGGAAGCATCCAGGGAAGAAAGGCCTGGCAGAAACCACTGAAGGTAAGATGCCTAGTCCAAAGGCCACAACCCCACCTCAAAGGGAGGAAGCATCCAGGGAAGAAAAGCCTTGCAGAAACCATTGAGGGTAAGAGGCCTATTCCAAAGGCCACATCCCCACCCCAGAGGGAGGAAGCATCCAGGGAAGAAAGGCCTGGCAGAAATCATTGATGATAAAAGGCCTATTCCAAAGGCCACAACCCCACCCCAGAGGGAGGAAGCATCCAGGGAAGAAAGGCCTGGCAGAAACCACTGAGGGTAAGAGGCCGATTCCAAAGGCCACACACCCGCCCCAGAGGGAAGAAGCATCCACGGAAGAAAGGCCTGGCAGAAGCCACTGAGGGTAAGAGGCATATTCCAAAGGCCACACACCCACCACAGAGGGAAGAAGCATCCAGGGAACAACGGCCTGGCAGAAACCATTGAGGGTAAGAGGCCTATTCCAAAGGCTCCATCCCCACACCAGAGGGAGGAAGCCTCCAGGGAACAAAGGCCTGGCAGAAACCATTGAGGGTAACAGGCATATTCCAAAGGCCACACACCCACCCCAGAGGGAGGAAGCATTCAGGGAAGAAAGGCCTGGCAGAAACCACTAAGGGTAGGAGGCCTATTCCAAAGGCCCGATCCCCGCCCCAGAGGGAGGAAGCATCCAGGGAAGAAAAGCCTGGCAGAAACCACTGAAGGTAAGAGGCCAATTCCAAAGGCCACACACCCACCCCAGAGGGAAGAAGCATCCAGGGAACAAAGGCCTGGCAGAAACCATTGAGGGTAAGAGGCCTGTTCCGAAGGCCACCCACCCACCCCAGAGGGAGGAAGCATCCAGGGAAGAAAGGCCTGGCAGAAACCATTGAGGGTAAGAGGCCTATTCCAAAGGCCACACACCCACCCCAGAGGGAGGAAGCATCCAGGGAAGAAAGGCCTGGCAAAAACCATTGAGGGTAAGAGGCCGATTCCAAAGGCCCCATCCCCACCCCAGAGGGAGGAAGCCTCCAGTGAAGAAAAGCCTGGCAGAAACCACTGAGGTTAGGAGGCCTATTCCAAAGGCCCCATCCCCAACCCAGAGGGAGGAAACATCCAGGGAAGAAAAGCCTGGCAGAAACCATTGAGGGTAAGAGGCCTATTCCAAAGGCCACATCCCCACCCCAGAGGGAGGAAGCATCCAGGGAAAAAATGCCTGGCAGAAACCACTGAGGGTAAGAGGCCTATTCCAAAGGCCATAACCCCACACCAGAGGGAGGAAGCATCCAGGGAAGAAAAGCCTGGCAGAAACCACTAAGGGTAAGAGGCCTATTCCAAAGGCCACACACCCGCCCCAGAGGGAAGAAGCATCCACGGAAGAAAGGCCTGGCAGAAGCCACTGAGGGTAAGAGGCCTATTCCAAAGGCCACACACACACCACAGAGGGAAGAAGCATCCAGGGAACAAAGGCCTGGCAGAAACCACTGAGGGTAAGAGGCCTATTCCAAAGGCCACAACCCCACCCGAGAGGGAGGAAGCATCCAGGGAAGAAAGGCCTGGCAGAAACCACTAAGGGTAGGAGGCCTATTCCAAAGGCCCCATCCCCACCCCAGAGGGAGAAAACATCCAGGGAAGAAAGGCCTGGCAGAAACCATTGAGGGTAAGAGGCCTATTCCAAAGGAGACATCCCCACCCCAGAGGGAGGAAGCATCCATGGAATACAGGCCTGGCAGAAACCATTGAGGGTAAGAGGCCTATTCCAAAGTCCCCATCCCCACCCCAGAGGGAGGAAGCATCCAGGGAAGAAAAGCCTGGTAGAAACCATTGAGGGTAAGAGGCCTATTCCAAAGGCGACATCCCCACCCCAGAGGGAGGAAGCATCCAGGGAAGAAAGGCCTGGCAGAAACCTTTGAGGGTAAGAGGCCTATTCCAAAGGCCCGATCCCCACCCCAGAGGGAGGAAGCATCCAGGGGAGAAAGGCCTGGCAGAAACCATTGAGGGTAAGAGGCCTATTCCAAAGGCCACATCCTCACCCTAGAGGGAGGAAGCATCCAGGGAAGAAAGGCCTGGCAGAAACCATTGAGGATAAGAGGCCTACTCCAAAGGCCACAACCCCACCCCAGAGGGAGGAAACATCCAGGGAAGAAAGGCCTGGCAGAAACCACTCAGGGTAAGAGGCCTATTCCAAAGGTCACACACCCGCCCCAGAGGGAAGAAGCATCCACGGAATAAAGGCCTGGCAGAAGCCACTGAGGGTAAGAGGCCTACTGCAAAGGCCACACACACACCCCAGAGGGCGGAAGCATCCTGCGAACAGAGGCCTGGTAGAAACCATTGAGGGTAAGAGGCCTATTCCAAAGGCCACACTCCCACTCCAGATGGAGGAAGCATCCAGGGAAGAAAGGCCTGGCAGAAACCTTTGAGGGTAAGAGGCCTATTCCAAAGGCCCGATCCCCACCCCAGAGGGAGGAAGCATCCAGGGAAGAAAGGCCTCGCAGAAACCATTGAGGGTAAGAGGCCTATTCCAAAGGCCACATCCTCACCCCAGAGGGAGGAAGCATCCAGGGAAGAAAGGCCTGGCAGAAACCATTGAGGGTAAGAAGCCTATTCCAAAAGCCACACACCCACCCTAGTGGGAGGAAGCATCCAGGGAACAAAGGCCTGGCAGAAACCACTGAGGGTAAGAGGCCTATTCCAAAGGCCCCATCACCACCCCAGAGGAAAGATGCATCGAGGGAACAAAGGCCTGGCAGAAACCATAGAGGGTAAGAGGTCTATTCCAAAGTCCACATCCCCACCCCAGAGGGAAGAAGCCTCCAGGGAAGAAAATCCTGGCAGAAACCATTGAGGGTAAGAGGCCTACTCCAAAGGCCACACACACACCCCAGAGGGAGGAAGCATCCAGGGAAGACAGGCCTGGCAGAAACCATTGAGGGTAAGAGGCCTACTACAAAGGCCACACACACACCCCAGAGGGAGGAAGCATCCAGGGAAGAGAGGCCTGGCAGAAACCACTGAAGGTAAGAGGCCAATTCCAAAGGCCACACTCCCACTCCAGATGGAGGAAGCATCCAGGGAAGAAAGGCCTGGCAGAAACCTTTGAGGGTAAGAGGCCTATTCCAAAGGCCACATCCCCACCCCAGAGGGAGGAAGCATCCAGGGGAAAAATGCCTGGCAGAAACCACTGAGGGTAACAGGCCTATTCCAAAGGCCACAACCCCACACCAGAGGGAGGAAGCATCCAGGGAAGAATGGCCTGGCAGAAACCACTCAGGGTAAGAGGCCTATTCCAAAGGCCACACACCCGCCCCAGAGGGAAGAAGCATCCACGGAAGAAAGGCCTGGCAGAAGCCACTGAGGGTAAGAGGCCTACTCCAAAGGCTCCATCCCCACACCAGAGGGAGGAAGCCTCGAGGGAAGAAAGGCCTGGCAGAAACCACTAAGGGTAGGAGGCCTATTCCAAAGGCCCCATCCCCACCCCAGAGGGAGGAAGCATCCAGGGAAGAAAAGCCTGGCAGAAACCACTGAAGGTAAGAGGCCTATTCCAAAGGCCACAAACCCACACCAGAGGGAGGAAGCATCCATGGAAGAAAGGCCTGGCAGAAACCATTGAGGATAAGAGGCCTATTCCAAAGGCCCGATCCCCACCCCAGAGGGAGGAAGCATCCAGGGAAGAAAGGCCTGGCAGAAACCATTGAGGGTAAGAGGCCTATTCCAAAGGCCACATCCTCACCCCAGAGGGAGGAAGCATCCAGGGAAGAAAGGCCTGGCAGAAACCATTGAGGGTAAGAAGCCTATTCCAAAAGCCACACACCCACCCTAGTGGGAGGAAGCATCCAGGGAACAAAGGCCTTGCAGAAACCATTGAGGGTAAGAGGCCTATTCCAAAGGCCACATCCCCACCCCAGAGGAAAGATGCATCGTGGGAACAAATGCCTGGCCGAAACCATTGAGGGTAAGAGGCCTATTCCAAAGGCCACATCCTCACCCCAGAGGGAGGAAGCATCCAGGGAAGAAAGGCCTGGCAGAAACCATTGAGGGTAAGAAGCCTATTCCAAAAGCCACACACCCACCCTAGTGGGAGGAAGCATCCAGGGAACAAAGGCCTGGCAGAAACCATTGAGGGTAAGAGGCCTATTCCAAAGGCCACATCCCCACCCCAGAGGAAAGATGCATCGAGGGAACAAATGCCTGGCAGAAACCATAGAGGGTAAGAGGTCTATTCCAAAGTCCACATCCCCACCCCAGAGGGAAGAAGCCTCCAGGGAAGAAAATCCTGGCAGAAACCATTGAGGGTAAGAGGCCTACTCCAAAGGCCACACACACACCCCAGAGGGAGGAAGCATCCAGGGAAGACAGGCCTGGCAGAAACCATTGAGGGTAAGAGGCCTACTACAAAGGCCACACACACACCCCAGAGGGAGGAAGCATCCAGGAAAGAGGCCTGGCAGAAACCATTGAGGGTAAGAGGCCTATTCCAAAGGCCACACTCCCACTCCAGATGGAGGAAGCATCCAGGGAAGAAAGGCCTGGCAGAAACCTTTGAGGGTAAGAGGCCTATTCCAAAGGCCCGAACCCCACCCCAGAGGGAGGAAGCATCCAGGGAACAAAGGCCTGGCAGAAACCATTCAGGGTAACAGGCATATTGAAAAGGCCACATCCCCAACCCAGAGGGAGGAAGCATCCAGGGAAGAAAGGCCTGGCAGAAACCACTGTAGGTAAGAGGCCAAGTCCAAAGGCCACAACCCCACCTCAAAGGGAGGAAGTATCCAGGGAAGAAAAGCCTGGTAGAAACCATTGAGTGTAAGAGGCCTATTCCAAAGGCCACATCCCCAACCCAGAGGTTGGAAGCATCCAGGGAAGAAAGGCCTGGCAGAGACCACTGAGGGTAAGAGGCCTATTCCAAAGGACACATCCCCACCCCAGAGGGAGGAAGCATCCAGTGAAAATAGGCCTGGCAGAAACCACTGAAGGTAAGAGGCCAATTCCAAAGGCCACACTCCCACTCCAGATGGAGGAAGCATCCAGGGAAGAAAGGCCTGGCAGAAACCTTTGAGGGTAAGAGGCCTATTCCAAAGGCCACAACCCCACCCCAGAGGGAGGAAGCATCCAGGGGAAAAATGCCTGGCAGAAACCACTGAGGGTAAGAGGCCTATTCCAAAGGCCACAACCCCACACCAGAGGGAGGAAGCATCCAGGGAAGAATGGCCTGGCAGAAACCACTCAGGGTAAGAGGCCTATTCCAAAGGCCACACACCCGCCCCAGAGGGAAGAAGCATCCACGGAAGAAAGGCCTGGCAGAAGCCACTGAGGGTAAGAGGCCTACTCCAAAGGCTCCATCCCCACGCCAGAGGGAGGAAGCCTCCAGGGAAGAAAGGCCTGGCAGAAACCACTAAGGGTAGGAGGCCTATTCCAAAGGCCCCATCCCCACCCCAGAGGGAGGAAGCATCCAGGGAAGAAAAGCCTGGCAGAAACCACTGAAGGTAAGAGGCCTATTCCAAAGGCCACAACCCCACAGCAGAGGGAGGAAGCATCCAGGGAAGAAAGGCCTGTCAGAAACCATTGAGGATAAGATGCCTACTCCAAAGGCCACAACCCCACCCCAGAGGGAGGAAGCATCCAGGGAAGAAAGGCCTGGCAGAGACCACTGAGGGTAAGAGGCCTATTCCAAAGGCCACATCCCCACCCCAGGGGGAAGAAGCATCCAGGGAAGAAAAGCCTGGCAGAAACCACTAAGGGTAAGAGGCCTATTCCAAAGGCCACACACCCGCCCCAGAGGGAAGAAGCATCCACGGAAGAAAGGCCTGGCAGAAGCCACTGAGGGTAAGAGGCCTATTCCAAAGGCCACACACACCACAGAGGGAAGAAGCATCCAGGGAACAAAGGCCTGGCAGAAACCACTGAGGGTAAGAGGCCTATTCCAAAGGCCACAACCCCACCCGAGAGGGAGGAAGCATCCAGGGAAGAAAGGCCTGGCAGAAACCACTAAGGGTAGGAGGCCTATTCCAACGGCCCCATCCCCACCCCAGAGGGAGAAAACATCCAGGGAAGAAAGGCCTGGCAGAAACCATTGAGGGTAAGAGGCCTATTCCAAAGGACACATCCCCACCCCAGAGGGAGGAAGCATCCATGGAATACAGGCCTGGCAGAAACCATTGAGGGTAAGAGGCCTATTCCAAAGTCCCCATCCCCACCCCAGAGGGAGGAAGCATCCAGGGAAGAAAAGCCTGGTAGAAACCATTGAGGGTAAGAGGCCTATTCCAAAGGCGACATCCCCACCCCAGAGGGAGGAAGCATCCAGGGAAGAAAGGCCTGGCAGAAACCTTTGAGGGTAAGAGGCCTATTCCAAAGGCCCGATCCCCACCCCAGAGGGAGGAAGCATCCAGGGAAGAAAGGCCTGGCAGAAACCATTGAGGGTAAGAGGCCTATTCCAAAGGCCACATCCTCACCCCAGAGGGAGGAAGCATCCAGGGAAGAAAGGCCTGGCAGAAACCATTGAGGATAAGAGGCCTACTCCAAAGGCCACAACCCCACCCCAGAGGGAGGAAACATCCAGGGAAGAAAGGCCTGGCAGAAACCACTCAGGGTAAGAGGCCTATTCCAAAGGTCACACACCCGCCCCAGAGGGAAGAAGCATCCACGGAATAAAGGCCTGGCAGAAGCCACTGAGGGTAAGAGGCCTACTCCAAAGGCCACACACACACCCCAGAGGGCGGAAGCATCCTGCGAACAGTGGCCTGGTAGAAACCATTGAGGGTAAGAGGCCTATTCCAAAGGCCACACTCCCACTCCAGATGGAGGAAGCATCCAGGGAAGAAAGGCCTGGCAGAAACCTTTGAGGGTAAGAGGCCTATTCCAAAGGCCCGATCCCCACCCCAGAGGGAGGAAGCATCCAGGGAAGAAAGGCCTCGCAGAAACCATTGATGGTAAGAGGCCTATTCCAAAGGCCACATCCTCACCCCAGAGGGAGGAAGCATCCAGGGAAGAAAGGCCTGGCAGAAACCATTGAGGGTAAGAAGCCTATTCCAAAAGCCACACACCCACCCTAGTGGGAGGAAGCATCCAGGGAACAAAGGCCTGGCAGAAACCACTGAGGGTAAGAGGCCTATTCCAAAGGCCACATCCCCACCCCAGAGGAAAGATGCATCGAGGGAACAAAGGCCTGGCAGAAACCATAGAGGGTAAGAGGCCTATTCCAAAGGCCACATCCTCACCCCAGAGGGAGGAAGCATCCAGGGAAGAAAGGCCTGGCAGAAACCATTGAGGATAAGAGGCCTACTCCAAAGGCCACAACCCCACCCCAGAGGGAGGAAACATCCAGGGAAGAAAGGCCTGGCAAAAACCACTCAGGGTAAGAGGCCTATTCCAAAGGTCACACACCCGCCCCAGAGGGAAGAAGCATCCACGGAATAAAGGCCTGGCAGAAGCCACTGAGGGTAAGAGGCCTACTCCAAAGGCCACACACACACCCCAGAGGGCGGAAGCATCCTGCGAACAGTGGCCTGGTAGAAACCATTGAGGGTAAGAGGCCTATTCCAAAGGCCACACTCCCACTCCAGATGGAGGAAGCATCCAGGGAAGAAAGGCCTGGCAGAAACCTTTGAGGGTAAGAGGCCTATTCCAAAGGCCCGATCCCCACCCCAGAGGGAGGAAGCATCCAGGGAAGAAAGGCCTCGCAGAAACCATTGATGGTAAGAGGCCTATTCCAAAGGCCACATCCTCACCCCAGAGGGAGGAAGCATCCAGGGAAGAAAGGCCTGGCAGAAACCATTGAGGGTAAGAAGCCTATTCCAAAAGCCACACACCCACCCTAGTGGGAGGAAGCATCCAGGGAACAAAGGCCTGGCAGAAACCACTGAGGGTAAGAGGCCTATTCCAAAGGCCACATCCCCACCCCAGAGGAAAGATGCATCGAGGGAACAAAGGCCTGGCAGAAACCATAGAGGGTAAGAGGCCTATTCCAAAGTCCACACACCTACCCCAGAGGGAGGAAGCATCCAGGGGACAAAGGCCTGGCAGAAACCATTGAGGGTAAGAGGCCTATTCCAAAGGCCACAACCCCACCCCAGGGGGAAGAAGCATCCAGGGAAGAAAGGCCTGGCAGAAACCATTGAGGGTAAGAGGCCTATTCCAAAGGCCACCCACCCACCCCAGAGGGAGGAAGCATCCAGGGGACAAAGGCCTGGCAGAAACCATTGAGGGTAAGAGGCCTATTCCAAAGGCCACAACCCCACCCGAGGGGGAAGAAGCATCCAGGGAACAAAGGCCTGGCAGAAACCATTGAGGGTAAGAGGCCTATTCCAAAGGCCACAACCCCACACCAGAGGGAGGAAGCATCCAGGGAAGAATGGCCTGGCAGAAACCACTCAGGGTAAGAGGCCTATTCCAAAGGCCACACACCCGCCCCAGAGGGGAGAAGCATCCACGGAAGAAAGGCCTGGCAGAAGCCACTGAGGGTAAGAGGCCTACTCCAAAGGCTCCATCCCCACACCAGAGGGAGGAAGCCTCCAGGGAAGAAAGGCCGGGCAGAAACCACTAAGGGTAGGAGGCCTATTCCAAAGGCCCCATCCCCACCCCAGAGGGAGGAAGCATCCAGTGAAAAAAGGCCTGGAAGAAACCACTGAAGGTAAGAGGCCAATTCCAAAGGCCACACACCCACCCCAGAGGGAAGAAGCATCCAGGGAACAAAGGCCTGGCAGAAACCATTGAGGGTAAGAGGCCTATTCCAAAGGCCACATCCCCACCCCAGAGGGAGGAAGCATCCAGGGAAAAAATGCCTGGCAGAAACCACTAAGGGTAGGAGGCCTATTCCAAAGGCCCCATCCCCACCCCAGAGGGAGGAAGCATCCAGGGAAGAAAAGCCTGGCAGAAACCACTGAAGGTAAGAGGCCTATTCCAAAGGCCACAACCCCACACCAGAGGGAGGAAGCATCCAGGGAAGAAAGGCCTGGCAGAAACCATTGAGGATAAGATGCCTACTCCAAAGGCCACAACCCCACCCCAGAGGGAGGAAGCATCCAGGGAAGAAAGGCCTGGCAGAGACCACTGAGGGTAAGAGGCCAATTCCAAAGGACACATCCCCACCCCAGAGGGAGGAAGCATCCAGTGAAAAAAGGCCTGGAAGAAACCACTGAAGGTAAGAGGCCAATTCCAAAGGCCACACACCCACCCCAGAGGGAAGAAGCATCCAGGGAAGAAAGGCCTGGCAGAAACCATTGAGGGTAAGAGGCCTATTCCAAAGGTCACACACCCACCCCAGAGGGAGGACGCATCCAGGGAAGAAAGGCCTGGCAGAAACCATTGAGGGTAAGAGGCCGATTCCAAAGGCCCCATCCCCACCCCAGAGGGAGGAAGCCTCCTGGGAAGAAAAGCCTGGCAGAGGGAGGAAACATCCAGGGAAGAAAGGCCTGGCAGACACCACTGAGGGTAAGAGGCCTATTCCAAAGGCCACAACCCCACCCCAGAGGGAGGAAGCATCCAGGGAAGAAAGGCCTGGCAGAAACCATTGAGGATAAGAGGCCTATTCCAAAGGCCACAACCCCACCCGAGAGGGAGGAAGCATCCAGGGAAGAAAGGCCTGGCAGAAACCACTGAGGATAAGAGGCCTACTCCAAAATCCACAACGCCACCCCAGAGGGAGGAAGCATCCCGGGAAGAAAGGCCTGGTAGAAACCACTGAGGGTAAGAGGCCTATTCCAAAGGCCACACACCCACCCCAGAGGGAGGAAGCATCCAGGGGACAAAGGCCTGGCAGAAACCATTGAGGGTAAGAGGCCTATTCCAAAGGCCACAACCCCACCCAGGGGGAAGAAGCATCCAGGGAAGAAAGGCCTGGCAGAAACCATTGAGGGTAAGAGGCCTATTCCAAAGGCCACCCATCCACCCCAGAGGGAGGAAGCATCCAGGGGACAAAGGCCTGGCAGAAACCATTGAGGGTAAGAGGCCTATTCCAAAGGCCACAACCCCACCCGAGGGGGAAGAAGCATCCAGGGAAGAAAGGCCTGGCAGAAACCATTGAGGGTAAGAGGCCTATTCCAAAGGCCACAACCCCACACCAGAGGGAGGAAGCATCCAGGGAAGAATGGCCTGGCAGAAACCACTCAGGGTAAGAGGCCTATTCCAAAGGCCACACACCCGCCCCAGAGGGGAGAAGCATCCACGGAAGAAAGGCCTGGCAGAAGCCACTGAGGGTAAGAGGCCTACTCCAAAGGCTCCATCCTCACACCAGAGGGAGGAAGCCTCCAGGGAAGAAAGGCCGGGCAGAAACCACTAAGGGTAGGAGGCCTATTCCAAAGGCCCCATCCCCACCCCAGAGGGAGGAAGCATCCAGGGAAGAAAAGCCTGGCAGAAACCACTGAAGGTAAGAGGCCTATTCCAAAGGCCACAACCCCACACCAGAGGGAGGAAGCATCCAGGGAAGAAAGGCCTGGCAGAAACCATTGAGGATAAGATGCCTACTCCAAAGGCCACAACCCCACCCCAGAGGGAGGAAGCATCCAGGGAAGAAAGGCCTGGCAGAGACCACTGAGGGTAAGAGGCCAATTCCAAAGGACACATCCCCACCCCAGAGGGAGGAAGCATCCAGTGAAAAAAGGCCTGGAAGAAACCACTGAAGGTAAGAGGCCAATTCCAAAGGCCACACACCCACCCCAGAGGGAAGAAGCATCCAGGGAACAAAGGCCTGGCAGAAACCATTGAGGGTAAGAGGCCTATTCCAAAGGCCACATCCCCACCCCAGAGGGAGGAAGCATCCAGGGAAAAAATGCCTGGCAGAAACCACTGAGGGTAAGAGGCCTATTCCAAAGGCCACAACCCCACACCAGAGGGAGGAAGCATCCAGGGAAGAAAGGCCTGGCAGAAACCATTGAGGGTAAGAGGCCTATTCCAAAGGCCACATCCCCACCCCAGAGTAAAGATGCATCGAGGGAACAGAGGCCTGGCAGAAACCATTGAGGGTAAGAGGCCTATTCCAAAGGCCACAACCCCACCCCAGGGGGAAGAAGCATCCAGGGAAGAAAGGCCTGGCAGAAACCATTGAGGGTAAGAGGCCTACTCCAAAGTCCACACACACACCCCAGAGGGAGGAAGCATCCAGGGAAGACAGGCCTGGCAGAAACCATTGAGGGTAAGAGGCCTACTCCAAAGGCCACACACACACCCCAGAGGGAGGAAGCATCCAGGGAAGAGAGGCCTGGCAGAAACCATTGAGGGTAAGAGGCCTATTCCAAAGGCCACACTCCCACTCCAGATGGAGGAAGCATCCAGGGAAGAAAGGCCTGGCAGAAACCTTTGAGGGTAAGAGGCCTATTCCAAAGGCCCGATCCCCACCCCAGAGGGAGGAAGCATCCAGGGAACAAAGGCCTGGCAGAAACCATTCAGGGTAACAGGCATATTGAAAAGGCCACATCCCCAACCCAGAGGGAGGAAGCATCCAGGGAAGAAAGGCCTGGCAGAAACCACTGTAGGTAAAAGGCCTAGTCCAAAGGCCACATCCTCACCCCAGATGGAGGAAGCATCCAGGGAAGAAAGGCCTGGCTGAAACCATTGAGGGTAAGAGGCCTATTCCAAAAGCCACACACCCACCCTAGTGGGAGGAAGCATCCAGGGAACAAAGGCCTGGCAGAAACCATTGACGGTATGAGGCCTATTCCAAAGGCCACATCCCCACCCCAGAGGAAAGATGCATCGAGGGAACAAAGGCCTGGCAGAAACCATAGAGGGTAAGAGGTCTATTCCAAAGTCCACATCCCCACCCCAGAGGGAAGAAGCCTCCAGGGAAGAAAAGCCTGGCAGAAACCATTGAGGGTAAGAGGCCTACTCCAAAGGCCACACACACACCCCAGAGGGAGGAAGCATCCAGGGAAGACAGGCCTGGCAGAAACCATTGAGGGTAAGAGGCCTACTCCAAAGGCCACACACACACCCCAGAGGGAGGAAGCATCCAGGGAAGAAAGGCCTGGCAGAAACCATTGAGGGTAAGAGGCCTATTCCAAAGGCCGCATCCTCACCCCAGAGGGAGGAAGCATCCAGGGAAGAAAGGCCTGGCAGAAACCATTGAGGGTAAGAAGCCTATTCCAAAAGCCACACACCCACCCTAGTGGGAGGAAGCATCCAGGGAAGAAAGGCCTGGCAGAAACCATTGAGGGTAAGAGGCCTATTCCAAAGGTCACACACCCACCCCAGAGGGAGGACGCATCCAGGGAAGAAAGGCCTGGCAGAAACCATTGAGGGTAAGAGGCCGATTCCAAAGGCCCCATCCCCACCCCAGAGGGAGGAAGCCTCCTGGGAAGAAAAGCCTGGCAGAAACCACTAAGGGTAGGAGGCCTATTCCAAAGGCCCCATCCCCACCCCAGAGGGAGGAAACATCCAGGGAAGAAAGGCCTGGCAGACACCACTGAGGGTAAGAGGCCTATTCCAAAGGCCACAACCCCACCCCAGAGGGAGGAAGCATCCAGGGAAGAAAGGCCTGGCAGAAACCATTGAGGATAAGAGGCCTATTCCAAAGGCCACAACCCCACCCGAGAGGGAGGAAGCATCCAGGGAAGAAAGGCCTGGCAGAAACCACTGAGGATAAGAGGCCTACTCCAAAATCCACAACGCCACCCCAGAGGGAGGAAGCATCCCGGGAAGAAAGGCCTGGTAGAAACCACTGAGGGTAAGAGGCCTATTCCAAAGGCCACACACCCACCCCAGAGGGAGGAAGCATCCAGGGGACAAAGGCCTGGCAGAAACCATTGAGGGTAAGAGGCCTATTCCAAAGGCCACAACCCCACCCCAGGGGGAAGAAGCATCCAGGGAAGAAAGGCCTGGCAGAAACCATTGAGGGTAAGAGGCCTATTCCAAAGGCCACCCACCCACCCCAGAGGGAGGAAGCATCCAGGGGACAAAGGCCTGGCAGAAACCATTGAGGGTAAGAGGCCTATTCCAAAGGCCACAACCCCACCCGAGGGGGAAGAAGCATCCAGGGAAGAAAGGCCTGGCAGAAACCATTGAGGGTAAGAGGCCTATTCCAAAGGCCACAACCCCACCCCAGAGGGAGGAAGCATCCAGGGAAGAAAGGCCGGGCAGAAACCTCTAAGGGTAGGAGGCCTATTCCAAAGGCCACACACCCACGCTAGAGGGAGGAAGCATCCAGGGAAGACAGGCCTGGCAGAAACCATTGAGGGTAAGAGGCCTATTCCAAAGTGCCCATCCCCACCCCAGAGGGAGGAAGCATCCAGGGAAGAAAGGCCTGGCAGAAACCACTGAAGGTAGGAGGCCTAGTCCAAAGGCTCCATCCCCACACCAGAGGGAGGAAGCCTCCAGGGAAGAAAGGCCTGACAGAAACCATTGAGGGTAAGAGGCCTATTCCAAAGGCCACATCCCCACCCCAGAGGGAGGAAGCATCCAGGGAAGAAAGGCCTAGCAGAATCCACTGAAGGTAAGAGGCCTAGTCCAAAGGCCACAACCCCACCTCAAAGGGAGCAAGCATCCAGGGAAGAAAAGCCTTGTTGAAACCATTGAGGGTAAGAGGCCTATTCCAAAGGCTCCATCCCCACACCAGTAGGAGGAAGCCTCCAGGGAAGAAAGTCCTGGCAAAAACCACTAAGGGTAAGAGGCCTATTCCAAAGGCCCCATCCCCACCCCAGAGGGAGGAAGATTCCAGGGAAGAAAAGCCTGGCAGAAACCACTGAAGGTAAGAGGCCTATTCCAAAGGCCACCCACCCACCCCAGAGTGAAGAAGCATCCAGGGAACAAAGGCCTGGCAGACACCACTGAGGGTAAGAGGCCTATTCCAAAGGCCACAACCCCACCCCAGAGGGAGGAAGCATCCAGGGAAGAAAGGCCTGGCAGAAACCATTGAGGATAAGAGGCCTATTCCAAAGGCCACAACCCCACCCGAGAGGGAGGAAGCATCCAGGGAAGAAAGGCCTGGCAGAAACCACTGAGGATAAGAGGCCTACTCCAAAATCCACAACGCCACCCCAGAGGGAGGAAGCATCCCGGGAAGAAAGGCCTGGTAGAAACCACTGAGGGTAAGAGGCCTATTCCAAAGGCCACACACCCACCCCAGAGGGAGGAAGCATCCAGGGGACAAAGGCCTGGCAGAAACCATTGAGGGTAAGAGGCCTATTCCAAAGGCCACAACCCCACCCCAGGGGGAAGAAGCATCCAGGGAAGAAAGGCCTGGCAGAAACCATTGAGGGTAAGAGGCCTATTCCAAAGGCCACCCACCCACCCCAGAGGGAGGAAGCATCCAGGGAAGACAGGCCTGGCAGAAACCATTGAGGGTAAGAGGCCTATTCCAAAGTGCCCATCCCCACCCCAGAGGGAGGAAGCATCCAGGGAAGAAAGGCCTGGCAGAAACCACTGAAGGTAGGAGGCCTAGTCCAAAGGCCACAACCCCACTCAAAGGGAGGAAGCATCCAGGGAAGAAAAGCCTGGCAGAAACCATTGAGGGTAAGAGGCCTATTCCAAAGGCTCCATCCCCACACCAGAGGGAGGAAGCCTCCAGGGAAGAAAGGCCTGACAGAAACCATTGAGGGTAAGAGGCCTATTCCAAAGGCCACATCCCCACCCCAGAGGGAGGAAGCATCCAGGGAAGAAAGGCCTAGCAGAATCCACTGAAGGTAAGAGGCCTAGTCCAAAGGCCACAACCCCACCTCAAAGGGAGCAAGCATCCAGGGAAGAAAAGCCTTGTTGAAACCATTGAGGGTAAGAGGCCTATTCCAAAGGCTCCATCCCCACACCAGTAGGAGGAAGCCTCCAGGGAAGAAAGTCCTGGCAAAAACCACTAAGGGTAAGAGGCCTATTCCAAAGGCCCCATCCCCACCCCAGAGGGAGGAAGATTCCAGGGAAGAAAAGCCTGGCAGAAACCACTGAAGGTAAGAGGCCTATTCCAAAGGCCACCCACCCACCCCAGAGTGAAGAAGCATCCAGGGAACAAAGGCCTGGCAGACACCACTGAGGGTAAGAGGCCTATTCCAAAGGCCACAACCCCACCCCAGAGGGAGGAAGCATCCAGGGAAGAAAGGCCTGGCAGAAACCATTGAGGATAAGAGGCCTATTCCAAAGGCCACAACCCCACCCGAGAGGGAGGAAGCATCCAGGGAAGAAAGGCCTGGCAGAAACCACTGAGGATAAGAGGCCTACTCCAAAATCCACAACGCCACCCCAGAGGGAGGAAGCATCCCGGGAAGAAAGGCCTGGTAGAAACCACTGAGGGTAAGAGGCCTATTCCAAAGGCCACACACCCACCCCAGAGGGAGGAAGCATCCAGGGGACAAAGGCCTGGCAGAAACCATTGAGGGTAAGAGGCCTATTCCAAAGGCCACAACCCCACCCCAGGGGGAAGAAGCATCCAGGGAAGAAAGGCCTGGCAGAAACCATTGAGGGTAAGAGGCCTATTCCAAAGGCCACCCACCCACCCCAGAGGGAGGAAGCATCCAGGGGACAAAGGCCTGGCAGAAACCATTGAGGGTAAGAGGCCTATTCCAAAGGCCACAACCCCACCCGAGGGGGAAGAAGCATCCAGGGAAGAAAGGCCTGGCAGAAACCATTGAGGGTAAGAGGCCTATTCCAAAGGCCACAACCCCACCCCAGAGGGAGGAAGCATCCAGGGAAGAAAGGCCTGGCAGAAACCTCTAAGGGTAGGAGGCCTATTCCAAAGGCCACACACCCACGCTAGAGGGAGGAAGCATCCAGGGAAGACAGGCCTGGCAGAAACCATTGAGGGTAAGAGGCCTATTCCAAAGTGCCCATCCCCACCCCAGAGGGAGGAAGCATCCAGGGAAGAAAGGCCTGGCAGAAACCACTGAAGGTAGGAGGCCTAGTCCAAAGGCCACAACCCCACTCAAAGGGAGGAAGCATCCAGGGAAGAAAAGCCTGGCAGAAACCATTGAGGGTAAGAGGCCTATTCCAAAGGCTCCATCCCCACACCAGAGGGAGGAAGCCTCCAGGGAAGAAAGGCCTGACAGAAACCATTGAGGGTAAGAGGCCTATTCCAAAGGCCACATCCCCACCCCAGAGGGAGGAAGCATCCAGGGAAGAAAGGCCTAGCAGAATCCACTGAAGGTAAGAGGCCTAGTCCAAAGGCCACAACCCCACCTCAAAGGGAGCAAGCATCCAGGGAAGAAAAGCCTTGTTGAAACCATTGAGGGTAAGAGGCCTATTCCAAAGGCTCCATCCCCACACCAGTAGGAGGAAGCCTCCAGGGAAGAAAGTCCTGGCAAAAACCACTAAGGGTAAGAGGCCTATTCCAAAGGCCCCATCCCCACCCCAGAGGGAGGAAGATTCCAGGGAAGAAAAGCCTGGCAGAAACCACTGAAGGTAAGAGGCCTATTCCAAAGGCCACCCACCCACCCCAGAGTGAAGAAGCATCCAGGGAACAAAGGCCTGGCAGAAACAATTGAGGGTAAGAGGCCTATTCCAAAGGCTCCATCCCCACACCAGAGGCAGGAAGCCTCCAGGGAAGAAAGGCCTGGCAGAAACCACTAAGGGTAGGAGGCCTATTCCAAAGGCCACACACCCACCCCAGAGGGAGGAAGCATCCATGGAATACAGGCCTGGCAGAAACCATTGAGGGTAAGAGGCCTATTCCAAAGGCCACATCCCCACCCCAGAGTAAAGATGCATCGAGGGAACAAAGGCCTGGCAGAAACCATAGAGGGTAAGAGGTCTATTCCAAAGTCCACATCCCCACCCCAGAGGGAAGAAGCCTCCAGGGAAGAAAAGCCTGGCAGAAACCATTGAGGATAAGAGGCCTACTCCAAAGGCCACACACACACCCCAGAGGGAGGAAGCATCCAGGGAAGACAGGCCTGGCAGAAACCATTGAGGGTAAGAGGCCTACTCCAAAGGCCACACACACACCACAGAGGGAGGAAGCATCCAGGGAACAAAGGCCTGGCAGAAACCATTCAGGGTAACAGGCATATTGAAAAGGCCACATCCCCAACCCAGAGGGAGGAAGCATCCAGGGAAGAAAGGCCTGGCAGAAACCACTGTAGGTAAGAGGCCTAGTCCAAAGGCCACAACCCCACCTCAAAGGGAGGAAGCATCCAGGGAAGAAAAGCCTGGTAGAAACCATTGAGTGTAAGAGGCCTATTCCAAAGGCCACATCCCCAACCCAGAGGGAGGAAGCATCCAGGGAAGAAAGGCCTGGCAGAGACCACTGAGGGTAAGAGGCCTATTCCAAAGGACACATCCCCACCCCAGGGGGAAGAAGCATCCAGGGAAGAAAGGCCTGGCAGAAACCATTGAGGGTAAGAGGCCTATTCCAAAGGCCACCCACCCACCCCAGAGGGAGGAAGCATCCAGGGAAGACAGGCCTGGCAGAAACCATTGAGGGTAAGAGGCCTATTCCAAAGTGCCCATCCCCACCCCAGAGGGAGGAAGCATCCAGGGAAGAAAGGCCTGGCAGTAACCACTGAAGGTAGGAGGCCTAGTCCAAAGGCCACAACCCCACTCAAAGGGAGGAAGCATCCAGGGAAGAAAAGCCTGGCAGAAACCATTGAGGGTAAGAGGCCTATTCCAAAGGCTCCATCCCCACACCAGAGGGAGGAAGCCTCCAGGGAAGAAAGGCCTGACAGAAACCATTGAGGGTAAGAGGCCTATTCCAAAGGCCACATCCCCACCCCAGAGGGAGGAAGCATCCAGGGAAGAAAGGCCTAGCAGAATCCACTGAAGGTAAGAGGCCTAGTCCAAAGGCCACAACCCCACCTCAAAGGGAGCAAGCATCCAGGGAAGAAAAGCCTTGTTGAAACCATTGAGGGTAAGAGGCCTATTCCAAAGGCTCCATCCCCACACCAGTAGGAGGAAGCCTCCAGGGAAGAAAGTCCTGGCAAAAACCACTAAGGGTAAGAGGCCTATTCCAAAGGCCCCATCCCCACCCCAGAGGGAGGAAGATTCCAGGGAAGAAAAGCCTGGCAGAAACCACTGAAGGTAAGAGGCCTATTCCAAAGGCCACCCACCCACCCCAGAGTGAAGAAGCATCCAGGGAACAAAGGCCTGGCAGACACCACTGAGGGTAAGAGGCCTATTCCAAAGGCCACAACCCCACCCCAGAGGGAGGAAGCATCCAGGGAAGAAAGGCCTGGCAGAAACCATTGAGGATAAGAGGCCTATTCCAAAGGCCACAACCCCACCCGAGAGGGAGGAAGCATCCAGGGAAGAAAGGCCTGGCAGAAACCACTGAGGATAAGAGGCCTACTCCAAAATCCACAACGCCACCCCAGAGGGAGGAAGCATCCCGGGAAGAAAGGCCTGGTAGAAACCACTGAGGGTAAGAGGCCTATTCCAAAGGCCACACACCCACCCCAGAGGGAGGAAGCATCCAGGGGACAAAGGCCTGGCAGAAACCATTGAGGGTAAGAGGCCTATTCCAAAGGCCACAACCCCACCCCAGGGGGAAGAAGCATCCAGGGAAGAAAGGCCTGGCAGAAACCATTGAGGGTAAGAGGCCTATTCCAAAGGCCACCCACCCACCCCAGAGGGAGGAAGCATCCAGGGGACAAAGGCCTGGCAGAAACCATTGAGGGTAAGAGGCCTATTCCAAAGGCCACAACCCCACCCGAGGGGGAAGAAGCATCCAGGGAAGAAAGGCCTGGCAGAAACCATTGAGGGTAAGAGGCCTATTCCAAAGGCCACAACCCCACCCCAGAGGGAGGAAGCATCCAGGGAAGAAAGGCCTGGCAGAAACCTCTAAGGGTAGGAGGCCTATTCCAAAGGCCACACACCCACGCTAGAGGGAGGAAGCATCCAGGGAAGACAGGCCTGGCAGAAACCATTGAGGGTAAGAGGCCTATTCCAAAGTGCCCATCCCCACCCCAGAGGGAGGAAGCATCCAGGGAAGAAAGGCCTGGCAGAAACCACTGAAGGTAGGAGGCCTAGTCCAAAGGCCACAACCCCACTCAAAGGGAGGAAGCATCCAGGGAAGAAAAGCCTGGCAGAAACCATTGAGGGTAAGAGGCCTATTCCAAAGGCTCCATCCCCACACCAGAGGGAGGAAGCCTCCAGGGAAGAAAGGCCTGACAGAAACCATTGAGGGTAAGAGGCCTATTCCAAAGGCCACATCCCCACCCCAGAGGGAGGAAGCATCCAGGGAAGAAAGGCCTAGCAGAATCCACTGAAGGTAAGAGGCCTAGTCCAAAGGCCACAACCCCACCTCAAAGGGAGCAAGCATCCAGGGAAGAAAAGCCTTGTTGAAACCATTGAGGGTAAGAGGCCTATTCCAAAGGCTCCATCCCCACACCAGTAGGAGGAAGCCTCCAGGGAAGAAAGTCCTGGCAAAAACCACTAAGGGTAAGAGGCCTATTCCAAAGGCCCCATCCCCACCCCAGAGGGAGGAAGATTCCAGGGAAGAAAAGCCTGGCAGAAACCACTGAAGGTAAGAGGCCTATTCCAAAGGCCACCCACCCACCCCAGAGTGAAGAAGCATCCAGGGAACAAAGGCCTGGCAGAAACAATTGAGGGTAAGAGGCCTATTCCAAAGGCTCCATCCCCACACCAGAGGCAGGAAGCCTCCAGGGAAGAAAGGCCTGGCAGAAACCACTAAGGGTAGGAGGCCTATTCCAAAGGCCACACACCCACCCCAGAGGGAGGAAGCATCCATGGAATACAGGCCTGGCAGAAACCATTGAGGGTAAGAGGCCTATTCCAAAGGCCACATCCCCACCCCAGAGTAAAGATGCATCGAGGGAACAAAGGCCTGGCAGAAACCATAGAGGGTAAGAGGTCTATTCCAAAGTCCACATCCCCACCCCAGAGGGAAGAAGCCTCCAGGGAAGAAAAGCCTGGCAGAAACCATTGAGGATAAGAGGCCTACTCCAAAGGCCACACACACACCCCAGAGGGAGGAAGCATCCAGGGAAGACAGGCCTGGCAGAAACCATTGAGGGTAAGAGGCCTACTCCAAAGGCCACACACACACCACAGAGGGAGGAAGCATCCAGGGAACAAAGGCCTGGCAGAAACCATTCAGGGTAACAGGCATATTGAAAAGGCCACATCCCCAACCCAGAGGGAGGAAGCATCCAGGGAAGAAAGGCCTGGCAGAAACCACTGTAGGTAAGAGGCCTAGTCCAAAGGCCACAACCCCACCTCAAAGGGAGGAAGCATCCAGGGAAGAAAAGCCTGGTAGAAACCATTGAGTGTAAGAGGCCTATTCCAAAGGCCACATCCCCAACCCAGACGGAGGAAGCATCCAGGGAAGAAAGGCCTGGCAGAGACCACTGAGGGTAAGAGGCCTATTCCAAAGGACACATCCCCACCCCAGAGGGAGGAAGCATCCAGGGAACAAAGGCCTGGCAGAAACCATTGAGGGTAAGAGGCCTATTCCAAAGGCCACAACCCCACACCAGAGGGAGGAAGCATCCAGGGAAGAATGGCCTGGCAGAAACCACTCAGGGTAAGAGGCCTATTCCAAAGGCCACACACCCGCCCCAGAGGGGAGAAGCATCCACGGAAGAAAGGCCTGGCAGAAGCCACTGAGGGTAAGAGGCCTACTCCAAAGGCTCCATCCCCACACCAGAGGGAGGAAGCCTCCAGGGAAGAAAGGCCGGGCAGAAACCACTAAGGGTAGGAGGCCTATTCCAAAGGCCCCATCCCCACCCCAGAGGGAGGAAGCATCCAGGGAAGAAAAGCCTGGCAGAAACCACTGAAGGTAAGAGGCCTATTCCAAAGGCCACAACCCCACTCCAGAGGGAGGAAGCATCCAGGGAAGAAAGGCCTGGCAGAAACCATTGAGGATAAGATGCCTACTCCAAAAGCCACAACCCCACCCCAGAGGGAGGAAGCATCCAGGGAAGAAAGGCCTGGCAGAGACCACTGAGGGTAAGAGGCCTATTCCAAAGGACACATCCCCACCCCAGAGGGAGGAAGCATCCAGTGAAAAAAGGCCTGGAAGAAACCACTGAAGGTAAGAGGCCAATTCCAAAGGCCACACACCCACCCCAGAGGGAAGAAGCATCCAGGGAACAAAGGCCTGGCAGAAACCATTGAGTGTAAGAGGCCTATTCCAAAGGCCACATCCCCACCCCAGAGGGAGGAAGCATCCAGGGAAAAAATGCCTGGCAGAAACCACTGAGGGTAAGAGGCCTATTCCAAAGGCCACAACCCCACACCAGAGGGAGGAAGCATCCAGGGAAGAAAGGCCTGGCAGAAACCATTGAGGGTAAGAGGCCTATTCCAAAGGCCACATCCCCACCCCAGAGTAAAGATGCATCGAGGGAACAGAGGCCTGGCAGAAACCATAGAGGGTAAGAGGTCTATTCCAAAGTCCACATCCCCACCCCAGAGGGAAGAAGCCTCCAGGGAAGAAAAGCCTGGCAGAAACCATTGAGGGTAAGAGGCCTACTCCAAAGGCCACACACACACCCCAGAGGGAGGAAGCATCCAGGGAAGACAGGCCTGGCAGAAACCATTGAGGGTAAGAGGCCTACTCCAAAGGCCACACACACACCCCAGAGGGAGGAAGCATCCAGGGAACAAAGGCCTGGCAGAAACCATTCAGGGTAACAGGCATATTGAAAAGGCCACATCCCCAACCCAGAGGGAGGAAGCATCCAGGGAAGAAAGGCCTGGCAGAAACCACTGTAGGTAAGAGGCCTAGTCCAAAGGCCACAACCCCACCTCAAAGGGAGGAAGCATCCAGGGAAGAAAAGCCTGGTAGAAACCATTGAGTGTAAGAGGCCTATTCCAAAGGCCACATCCCCAACCCAGAGGGAGGAAGCATCAAGGGAAGAAAGGCCTGGCAGAGACCACTGAGGGTAAGAGGCCTATTCCAAAGGACACATCCCCACCCCAGAGGGAGGAAGCATCCAGTGAAAAAAGGCCTGGCAGAAACCACTGAAGGTAAGAGGCCAATTCCAAAGGCCACACACCCACCCCAGAGCGAAGAAGCATCCAGGGAACAAAGGCCTGGCAGAAACCATTGAGGGTAAGAGGCCTATTCCAAAGGCCACATCCCCACCCCAGAGGGAGGAAGCATCCTGGGAAACAATGCCTGGCAGAAACCACTGAGGGTAAGAGGCCTATTCCAAAGGCCACAACCCCACACCAGAGGGAGGAAGCATCCAGGGAAGAATGGCCTGGCAGAAACCACTCAGGGTAAGAGGCCTATTCCAAAGGCCACACACCCGCCCCAGAGGGGAGAAGCATCCACGGAAGAAAGGCCTGGCAGAAGCCACTGAGGGTAAGAGGCCTACTCCAAAGGCTCCATCCCCACACCAGAGGCAGGAAGCCTCCAGGGAAGAAAGGCCGGGCAGAAACCACTAAGGGTAGGAGGCCTATTCCAAAGGCCCCATCCCCACCCCAGAGGGAGGAAGCATCCAGGGAAGAAAAGCCTGGCAGAAACCACTGAAGGTAAGAGGCCTATTCCAAAGGCCACAACCCCACACCAGAGGGAGGAAGCATCCAGGGAAGAAAGGCCTGGCAGAAACCATTGAGAATAAGATGCCTACTCCAAAGGCCACAACCCCACCCCAGAGGGAGGAAGCATCCAGGGAAGAAAGGCCTGGCAGAGACCACAGAGGGTAAGAGGCCTATTCCAAAGGACACATCCCCACCTCAGAGGGAGGAAGCATCCAGTGAAAAAAGGCCTGGCAGAAACCACTGAAGGTAAGAGGCCAATTCCAAAGGCCACACACCCACCCCAGAGGGAAGAAGCATCCAGGGAACAAAGGCCTGGCAGAAACCATTGAGGGTAAGAGGCCTATTCCAAAGGCCACATCCCCACCCCAGAGGGAGGAAGCATCCAGGGAAAAAATGCCTGGCAGAAACCACTGAGGGTAAGAGGCCTATTCCAAAGGCCACAACCCCACACCAGAGGGAGGAAGCATCCAGGGAACAAAGGCCTGGCAGAAACCATTGAGGGTAAGAGGCCTATTCCAAAGGCTCCATCCCCACACCAGAGGGAGGAAGCCTCCAGGGAAGTAAGGCCTGGCAGAAACCACTAAGAGTAGGAGGCCTATTCCAAAGGCCACAACCCCACCCCAGAGGGAGGAAGCATCCAGGGAAGAAAGGCCTGCCAGAAACCACTGAGGGTAAGAGGCCTATTCCAAAGGCCACACACCCGCCCCAGAGGGAAGAAGCATCAACGGAAGAAAGGCCTGGCAGAAACCATTGAGTGTAAGAGGCCTGTTCCAAAGGCCACCCACCCACCCCAGAGGGAGGAAGCCTCCAGGGAAGAAAGGCCTGGCAGAAACCACTGAGGGTAAGAGGCCTATTCCAAAGGCCACACACCCACCACAGGGAAAGAAGCATCCAGGGAACAAACGACGGGCAGAAACCATTGGGGGTAAGAGCCCTATTCCAAAGTCTCCTTCCCCACACCAGAGGGAGGAAGCCTCCAGGGAAGAAAGGCCTGGCAGAAACCACTAAGAGTAGGAGGCCTATTCCAAAGGCCCCATCCCGACCCCAGAGGGAGGAAGCATCCAGGGAAGAAAGGCCTGGCAGAAACCACTGAAGGTAAGAGGCCTATTCCAAAGGCCACACACCCACCCCAGAGGGAAGAAGCATCCGGGGAACATAGGCCTGGCAGAAACCATAGAGGGTAAGAGGACTATTCCAAAGTCCACAACCCCACCCCAGAGGGAGGAAGCATCCAGGTAAGAAAGGCCTGGCAGAAACCATTGATGATAAGAGGCCTACTCCAAAGGCCACAACCCCACCCCAGAGGGAGGAAGCATCCAGGGAAGAAAGGCCTGGCAGAAACCACTGAGGGTAAGAGGCCTATTCCAAAGGCCACATCCCCACCCCAGAGCGAGGAAGCATCCAGGGAAGAAAGGTCTGGCAGAAACCATTGAGGGTAAGAGGCCTATTCCAAAGGCCACATCCCCACCCCAGAGGGAAGAAGCCTCCAGGGAATAAAAGCCTGGCAGAAACCATTGAGGGTAAGAGGCCTATTCCAAAGTCTCCTTCCCCACACCAGAGGGAGGAAGCCTCCAGGGAAGAAAGGCCTGGCAGAAACCACTAAGAGTAGGAGGCCTATTCCAAAGGCCCCATCCCGACCCCAGATGGAGGAAGCATCCAGGGAAGAAAAGCCTGGCAGAAACCACTGAGGGTAAGAGCCTATTCCAAAGGCCACACACCCACCCCAGAGGGAAGAAGCATCCAGGGAACAAAGGCCTGGCAGAAACCATTGAGGGTAACAGGCATATTCAAAAGGCCACATCCCCACCCCAGAGGGAGAAAGCATCCAGGGAAGAAAGGCCTGGCAGAAACCATTGATGATAAGAGGCCTACTCCAAAGGCCACAACCCCACACCAGAGGGAGGAATCATCCAGGGAAGAAAGGCCTGGCAGAAACCACTGAGGGTAAGAGGCCTATTCCAAAGGCCACAACCCCACCCCAGGGGGAAGAAGCATCCAGGGAAGAAAGGCCTGGCAGAAACCATTGAGGGTAAGAGGCCTATTCCAAAGGCCACCCACCCACCCCAGAGGGAGGAAGCATCCAGGGAAGAAAGGCCTGGCAGAAACCACTAAGGGTAAGAGGCCTATTCCAAAGGCCACACACCCACCACAGAGGAAAGAAGCATCCAGGGAACAAAGGCCTGGCAGAAACCATTGAGGGTAAGAGGCCTATTCCAAAGGCTCCATCCCCACACCAGAGGGAGGAAGCCTCCAGGGAAGAAAGGCCTGGCAGAAACCACTAAGGGTAGGAGGCCTATTCCAAAGGCCCCATCCCCAACCCAGAGGGAGGAAGCATCCAGGGAAGAAAAGCCTGGCAGAAACCACTGAAGGTAAGAGGCCTATTCCAAAGGCCACAACCCCACACCAGAGGGAGGAAGCATCCAGGGAAGAAAGGCCTGGCAGAAACCATTGAGGATAAGATGCCTACTCCAAAGGCCACAACCCCACCCCAGAGGGAGGAAGCATCCAGGGAAGAAAGGCCTGGCAGAGACCACTGAGGGTAAGAGGCCTGTTCCAAAGGACACATCCCCACCCCAGAGGGAGGAAGCATCCAGGGAAGAAAGGCCTGGCAGAAACCACTTAGGGTAAGAGGCCTATTCCAAAGGCCACACACCCGCCCCAGAGGGAAGAAGCATCCACGGAAGAAAGGCCTGGCAGAAGCCACTGAGGGTAAGAGGCCTATTCCAAAGGCTCCATCCCCACACCAGAGGGAGGAAGCCTCCAGGGAAGAAAGGCCTGGCAGAAACCACTAAGGGTAGGAGGCCTATTCCAAAGGCCCCATCCCCACCCCAGAGGGAGGAAGCATCCAGGGAAGAAATGCCTTGCAGAAAGAAGGTAAGAGGCCTATTCCAAAGGCCACAACCCCACCCCAGAGGGAGGAAGCATCCAGGGAAGAAAGGCCTGGCAGAAACCATTGAGAATAAGAGGCCTACTCCAAAGGCCACAACCCCACCCCAGAGGGAGGAAACATCCAGGGAAGAAAGGCCTGGCAGAAACCACTCAGGGTAAGAGGCCTATTCCAAAGGTCACACACCCGCCCCAGAGGGAAGAAGCATCCACGGAATAAAGGCCTGGCAAAAGCCACTGAGGGTAAGAGGCCTACTCCAAAGGCCACACACACACCCCAGAGGGCGGAAGCATCCTGCGAACAGAGGCCTGGTAGAAACCATTGAGGGTAAGAGGCCTATTCCAAAGGCCACAACCCCACACCAGAGGGAGGAAGCATCCAGGGAAGAAAGGCCTGGCAGAAACCATTGAGGATAAGATGCCTACTCCAAAGGCCACAACCCCACCACAGAGGGAGGAAGCATCCAGGGAAGAAAGGCCTGGCAGAGACCACTGAGGGTAAGAGGCCTATTCCAAAGTACACATCCCCACCACAGAGGGAGGAAGCATCCAGTGAAAAAAGGCCTGGCAGAAACCACTGAAGGTAAGAGGCCAATTCCAAAGGCCACACACCCACCCCAGAGGGAAGAAGCATCCAGGGAACAAAGGCCTGGCAGAAACCATTGAGGGTAAGAGGCCTATTCCAAAGGCCACATCCCCAACCCAGAGGGAGGAAGCATCCAGGGAAAAAATGCCTGGCAGAAACCATTGAGGGTAAGAAGCCTATTCCAAAAGCCACACACCCACCCTAGTGGGAGGAAGCATCCAGGGAACAAAGGCCTGGCAGAAACCATTGAGGGTAAGAGGCCTATTCCAAAGGCCACATCCCCACCCCAGAGGAAAGATGCATCGAGGGAACAAAGGCCTGGCAGAAACCATAGAGGGTATGAGGTCTATTCCAAAGTCCACATCCCCACCCCAGAGGGAAGAAGCCTCCAGGGAAGAAAATCCTGGCAGAAACCATTGAGGGTAAGAGGCCTACTCCAAAGGCCACACACACACCCCAGAGGGAGGAAGCATCCAGGGAAGACAGGCCTGGCAGAAACCATTGAGGGTAAGAGGCCTACTCCAAAGGCCACACACACACCCCAGAGGGAGGAAGCATCCAGGGAAGAGAGGCCTGGCAGAAACCACTCAGGGTAAGAGGCCTATTCCAAAGGTCACACACCCGCCCCAGAGGGAAGAAGCATCCACGAAATAAAGGCCTGGCAGAAGCCACTGAGGGTAAGAGGCCTACTCCAAAGGCCACACACACACCCCAGAGGGCGGAAGCATCCTGCGAACAGAGGCCTGGTAGAAACCATTGAGGGTAAGAGGCCTATTCCAAAGGCCACACTCCCACTCCAGATGGAGGAAGCATCCAGGGAAGAAAGGCCTGGCAGAAACCTTTGAGGGTAAGAGGCCTATTCCAAAGGCCCGATACCCACCCCAGAGGGAGGAAGCATCCAGGGAAGAAAGGCCTGGCAAAAACCATTGAGGGTAAGAGGCCTATTCCAAAGGCCACATCCTCACCCCAAAGGGAGGAAGCATCCAGGGAAGAAAGGCCTGGCAGAAACCATTGAGGGTAAGAAGCCTATTCCAAAAGCCACACACCCACCCTAGTGGGAGGAAGCATCCAGGGAACAAAGGCCTGGCAGAAACCATTGAGGGTAAGAGGCCTATTCCAAAGGCCACATCCCCACCCCAGAGGAAAGATGCATCGAGGGAACAAAGGCCTGGCAGAAACCATAGAGGGTATGAGGTCTATTCCAAAGTCCACATCCCCACCCCAGAGGGAAGAAGCCTCCAGGGAAGAAAATCCTGGCAGAAACCATTGAGGGTAAGAGGCCTACTCCAAAGGCCACACACACACCCCAGAGGGAGGAAGCATCCAGGGAAGACAGGCCTGGCAGAAACCATTGAGGGTAAGAGGCCTACTCCAAAGGCCACACACACACCCCAGAGGGAGGAAGCATCCAGGGAAGAGAGGCCTGGCAGAAACCATTGAGGGTAAGAGGCCTATTCCAAAGGCCACACTCCCACTCCAGATGGAGGAAGCATCCAGGGAAGAAAGGCCTGGCAGAAACCTTTGACGGTAAGAGGCCTATTCCAAAGGCCCGATCCCCACCCCAGAGGGAGGAAGCATCCAGGGAACAAAGGCCTGGCAGAAACCATTCAGGGTAACAGGCATATTGAAAAGGCCACATCCCCAACCCAGAGGGAGGAAGCATCCAGGGAAGAAAGGCCTGGCAGAAACCACTGTAGGTAAAAGGCCTAGTCCAAAGGCCACATCCTCACCCCAGAGGGAGGAAGCATCCAGAGAAGAAAGGCCTGGCAGAAGCCACTGAGAGTAAGAGGCCTATTCCAAAGGCCACACACACACCACAGAGGGAAGAAGCATCCAGGGAACAAAGGCCTG
Source organism: Bradypodion ventrale (assembly GCA_035047345.1). Taxonomy (NCBI): domain Eukaryota; kingdom Metazoa; phylum Chordata; class Lepidosauria; order Squamata; family Chamaeleonidae; genus Bradypodion; species Bradypodion ventrale. The sequence continues at coordinate 37,938,154 of JAWDJE010000008.1, forward strand.
GCAGAAACCACTGAGGGTAAGAGGCCTATTCCAAAGGCCACAACCCCACCCGAGAGGGAGGAAGCATCCAGGGAAGAAAGGCCTGGCAGAAACCACTAAGGGTAGGAGGCCTATTCCAAAGGCCTGATCCCCGCCCCAGAGGGAGGAAGCATGCAGGGAAGAAAAGCCTGGCAGAAACCACTGAAGGTAAGAGGCCAATTCCAAAGGCCACACACCCACCCCAGAGGGAAGAAGCATCCAGGGAACAAAGGCCTGGCAGAAACCATTGAGGGTAAGAGGCCTGTTCCGAAGGCCACCCACCCACCCCAGAGGGAGGAAGCATCCAGGGAAGAAAGGGCTGGCAGAAACCATTGAGGGTAAGAGGCCTGTTCCGAAGGCCACGCACCCACCCCAGAGGGAGGAAGCATCCAGGGAAGAAAGGCCTGGCAGAAACCATTGAGGGTGAGAGGCCGATTCCAAAGGCCCCATCCCCACCCGAGAGGGAGGAAGCATCCAGGGAAGAAAGGCCTGGCAGAAACCTCTAAGGGTAGGAGGCCGATTCCAAAGGCCCCATCCCCACCCCAGAGGGAGAAAACATCCAGGGAAGAAAGGCCTGGCAGAAACCATTGAGGGTAAGAGGCCTATTCCAAAGGACACATCCCCACCCCAGAGGGAGGAAGCCTCCAGGGAAGAAAGGCCTGGCAGAAACCACTAAGGGTAGGAGGCCTATTCCAAAGGCCCCATCCCCACCCCAGAGGGAGGAAGCATCCAGGGAAGAAATGCCTGGCAGAAAGAGAGTAAGAGGCCTATTCCAAAGGCCACAACCCCACCCCAGAGGGAGGCAGCATCCAGGGAAGAAAGGCCTGGCAGAAACCATTGAGGATAAGAGGCCTACTCCAAAGGCCACAACCCCACCCCAGAGGGAGGAAGCATCCAGGGAAGAAAGGCCTGGCAGAAACCATTGAGGATAAGAGGCCTATTCCAAAGGCCCGATCCCCACCCCAGAGGGAGGAAGCATCCAGGGAAGAAAGGCCTGGCAGAAACCATTGAGGGTAAGAGGCCTATTCCAAAGGCCACATCCTCACCCCAGAGGGAGGAAGCATCCAGGGAAGAAAGGCCTGGCAGAAACCATTGAGTATAAGAGGCCTACTCCAAAGGCCACAACCCCACCCCAGAGGGAGGAAACATCCAGGGAAGAAAGGCCTGGCAGAAACCACTCAGGGTAAGAGGCCTATTCCAAAGGTCACACACCCGCCCCAGAGGGAAGAAGCATCCACGGAATAAAGGCCTGGCAGAAGCCACTGAGGGTAAGAGGCCTACTCCAAAGGCCACACACACACCCCAGAGGGCGGAAGCATCCTGCGAACAGAGGCCTGGTAGAAACCATTGAGGGTAAGAGGCCTATTCCAAAGGCCACACTCCCACTCCAGATGGAGGAAGCATCCAGGGAAGAAAGGCCTGGCAGAAACCTTTGAGGGTAAGAGGCCTATTCCAAAGGCCCGATCCCCACCCCAGAGGGAGGAAGCATCCAGGGAAGAAAGGCCTGGCAGAAACCATTGAGGGTAAGAGGCCTATTCCAAAGGCCACATCCTCACCCCAGAGGGAGGAAGCATCCAGGGAAGAAAGGCCTGGCAGAAACCATTGAGGGTAAGAAGCCTATTCCAAAAGCCACACACCCACCCTAGTGGGAGGAAGCATCCAGGGAACAAAGGCCTGGCAGAAACCACTGAGGGTAAGAGGCCTATTCCAAAGGCCACATCCCCACCCCAGAGGAAAGATGCATCGAGGGAACAAAGGCCTGTCAGAAACCATAGAGGGTAAGAGGTCTATTCCAAAGTCCACATCCCCACCCCAGAGGGAAGAAGCCTCCAGGGAAGAAAATCCTGGCAGAAACCATTGAGGGTAAGAGGCCTTCTCCAAAGGCCACACACACACCCCAGAGGGAGGAAGCATCCAGGGAAGACAGGCCTGGCAGAAACCATTGAGGGTAAGAGGCCTACTACAAAGGCCACACACACACCCCAGAGGGAGGAAGCATCCAGGGAAGAGAGGCCTGGCAGAAACCATTGAGGGTAAGAGGCCTATTCCAAAGGCCACACTCCCACTCCAGATGGAGGAAGCATCCAGGGAAGAAAGGCCTGGCAGAAACCTTTGAGGGTAAGAGGCCTATTCCAAAGGCCCGATCCCCACCCCAGAGGGAGGAAGCATCCAGGGAACAAAGGCCTGGCAGAAACCATTCAGGGTAACAGGCATATTGAAAAGGCCACATCCCCAACCCAGAGGGAGGAAGCATCCAGGGAAGAAAGGCCTGGCAGAAACCACTGTAGGTAAGAGGCCAAGTCCAAAGGCCACAACCCCACCTCAAAGGGAGGAAGCATCCAGGGAAGAAAAGCCTGGTAGAAACCATTGAGTGTAAGAGGCCTATTCCAAAGGCCACATCCCCAACCCAGAGGGAGGAAGCATCCAGGGAAGAAAGGCCTGGCAGAGACCACTGAGGGTAAGGGGCCTATTCCAAAGGACACATCCCCACCCCAGAGGGAGGAAGCATCCAGTGAAAATAGGCCTGGCAGAAACCACTGAAGGTAAGAGGCCAATTCCAAAGGCCACACTCCCACTCCAGATGGAGGAAGCATCCAGGGAAGAAAGGCCTGGCAGAAACCTTTGAGGGTAAGAGGCCTATTCCAAAGGCCACATCCCCACCCCAGAGGGAGGAAGCATCCATGGAAAAAATGCCTGGCAGAAACCACTGAGGGTAACAGGCCTATTCCAAAGGCCACAACCCCACACCAGAGGGAGGAAGCATCCAGGGAAGAATGGCCTGGCAGAAACCACTCAGGGTAAGAGGCCTATTCCAAAGGCCACACATCCGCCCCAGAGGGAAGAAGCATCAACGGAAGAAAGGCCTGGCAGAAGCCACTGAGGGTAAGAGGCCTACTCCAAAGGCTCCATCCCCACACCAGAGGGAGGAAGCCTCCAGGGAAGAAAGGCCTGGCAGAAACCACTAAGGGTAGGAGGCCTATTCCAAAGGCCCCATCCCCACCCCAGAGGGAGGAAGCATCCAGGGAAGAAAAGCCTGGCAGAAACCACTTAAGGTAAGAGGCCTATTCCAAAGGCCACAACCCCACACCAGAGGGAGGAAGCATCCAGGGAAGAAAGGCCTGGCAGAAACCATTGAGGATAAGAGGCCTATTCCAAAGGCCCGATACCCACCCCAGAGGGAGGAAGCATCCAGGGAAGAAAGGCCTGGCAGAAACCATTGAGGGTAAGAGGCCTATTCCAAAGGCCACATCCTCACCCCAGAGGGAGGAAGCATCCAGGGAAGAAAGGCATGGCAGAAACCATTGAGGGTAAGAAGCCTATTCCAAAAGCCACACACCCACCCTAGTGGGAGGAAGCATCCAGGGAACAAAGGCCTGGCAGAAACCATTGAGGGTAAGAGGCCTATTCCAAAGGCCACATCCCCACCCCAGAGGAAAGATGCATCGAGGGAACAAAGGCCTGGCAGAAACCATAGAGGGTAAGAGGTCTATTCCAAAGTCCACATCCCCACCCCAGAGGGAAGAAGCCTCCAGGGAAGAAAATCCTGGCAGAAACCATTGAGGGTAAGAGGCCTACTCCAAAGGCCACACACACACCCCAGAGGGAGGAAGCATCCAGGGAAGACAGGCCTGGCAGAAACCATTGAGGGTAAGAGGCCTACTACAAAGGCCACACACACACCCCAGAGGGAGGAAGCATCCAGGGAAGAGAGGCCTGGCAGAAACCATTGAGGGTAAGAGTCCTATTCCAAAGGCCACACTCCCACTCCAGATGGAGGAAGCATCCAGGGAAGAAAGGCCTGGCAGAAACCTTTGAGGGTAAGAGGCCTATTCCAAAGGCCCGTCCCCACCCCAGAGGGAGGAAGCATCCAGGGAACAAAGGCCTGGCAGAAACCATTCAGGGTAACAGGCATATTGAAAAGGCCACATCCCCAACCCAGAGGGAGGAAGCATCCAGGGAAGAAAGGCCTGGCAGAAACCACTGTAGGTAAGAGGCCAAGTCCAAAGGCCACATCCCCACCTCAAAGGGAGGAAGCATCCAGGGAAGAAAAGCCTGGTAGAAACCATTGAGTGTAAGAGGCCTATTCCAAAGGCCACATCCCCAACCCAGAGGGAGGAAGCATCCAGGGAAGAAAGGCCTGGCAGAGACCACTGAGGGTAAGAGGCCTATTCCAAAGGACACATCCCCACCCCAGAGGGAGGAAGCATCCAGTGAAAATAGGCCTGGCAGAAACCACTGAAGGTAAGAGGCCAATTCCAAAGGCCACACTCCCACTCCAGATGGAGGAAGCATCCAGGGAAGAAAGGCCTGGCAGAAACCTTTGAGGGTAAGAGGCCTATTCCAAAGGCCACATCCCCACCCCAGAGTGAGGAAGCATCCAGGGAAAAAATGCCTGGCAGAAACCACTGAGGGTAAGAGGCCTATTCCAAAGGCCACAACCCCACACCAGAGGGAGGAAGCATCCAGGGAAGAATGGCCTGGCAGAAACCACTCAGGGTAAGAGGCCTATTCCAAAGGCCACACACCCGCCCCAGAGGGAAGAAGCATCCACGGAAGAAAGGCCTGGCAGAAGCCACTGAGGGTAAGAGGCCTACTCCAAAGGCTCCATCCCAACGCCAGAGGGAGGAAGCCTCCAGGGAAGAAAGGCCTGGCAGAAACCACTAAGGGTAGGAGGCCTATTCCAAAGGCCCCATCCCCACCCCAGAGGGAGGAAGCAGCCAGGGAAGAAAAGCCTGGCAGAAACCACTGAAGGTAAGAGGCCTATTCCAAAGGCCACAACCCCACACCAGAGGGAGGAAGCATCCAGGGAAGAAAGGCCTGGCAGAAACCATTGAGGATAAGATGCCTACTCCAAAGGCCACAACCCCACCCCAGAGGGAGGAAGCATCCAGGGAAGAAAGGACTGGCAGAGACCACTGAAGGTAAGAGGCCAATTCCAAAGTCCACACACCCACCCCAGAGGGAAGAAGCATCCAGGGAACAAAGGCCTGGCAGAAACCATTGAGGGTAAGAGGCCTATTCCAAAGGCCACATCCCCACCCCAGAGGGAGGAAGCATCCAGGGAAAAAATGCCTGGCAGAAACCACTGAGGGTAAGAGGCCTATTCCAAAGGCCACAACCCCACCCCAGAGGGAGGAAGCATCCAGGGAAGAAAGGCCTGGCAGAAACCACTTAGGGTAAGAGGCCTATTCCAAAGGCCACACACCCGCCCCAGAGGGAAGAAGCATCCACGGAAGAAAGGCCTGGCAGAAGCCACTGAGGGTAAGAGGCCTATTCCAAAGGCTCCATCCCCACACCAGAGGGAGGAAGCCTCCAGGGAGGAAAGGCCTGGCAGAAACCACTAAGGGTAGGAGGCCTATTCCAAAGGCCCCATCCCCACCCCAGAGGGAGGAAGCATCCAGGGAAGAAATGCCTGGCAGAAAGAAGGTAAGAGGCCTATTCCAAAGGCCACAACCCCACCCCAGAGGGAGGAAGCATCCAGGGAAGAAAGGCCTGGCAGAAACCATTGAAGATAAGAGGCCTACTCCAAAGGCCACAACCCCACCCCAGAGGGAGGAAACTTCCAGGGAAGAAAGGCCTGGCAGAAACCACTCAGGGTAAGAGGCCTATTCCAAAGGTCACACACCCACCCCAGAGGGAAGAAGCATCCACGGAATAAAGGCCTGGCAGAAGCCACTGAGGGTAAGAGGCCTACTCCAAAGGCCACACACACACCCCAGAGGGCGGAAGCATCCTGCGAACAGAGGCCTGGTAGAAACCATTGAGGGTAAGAGGCCTATTCCAAAGGCCACAACCCCACACCAGAGGGAGGAAGCATCCAGGGAAGAAAGGCCTGGCAGAAACCATTGAGGATAAGATGCCTACTCCAAAGGCCACAACCCCACCCCAGAGGGAGGAAGCATCCAGGGAAGAAAGGCCTGGCAGAGACCACTGAGGGTAAGAGGCCTATTCCAAAGGACACATCCCCACTCCAGAGGGAGGAAGCATCCAGTGAAAAAAGGCCTGGCAGAAACCACTGCAGGTAAGAGGCTAATTCCAAAGGCCACACACCCACCCCAGAGGGAAGAAGCATCCAAGGAACAAAGGCCTGGCAGAAACCATTGAGGGTAAGAGGCCTATTCCAAAGGCCACATCCCCACCCCAGAGGGAGGAAGCATCCAGGGAAAAAATGCCTGGCAGAAACCACTGAGGGTAAGAGGCCAATTCCAAAGGCCACACACCCACCCCAGAGGGAAGAAGCATCCAGGGAACAAAGGCCTGGAAGAAACCATTGAGGGTAAGAGGTCTATTCCAAAGGCCACATCCCCACCCCAGAGGGAGGAAGCATCCAGGGAAAAAATGCCTGGCAGAAACCACTGAGGGTAAGAGGCCTATTCCAAAGGCCACAACCCCACCCCAGAGGGAGGAAGCATCCAGGGAAGAAAGGCCTGGCAGAAACCACTTAGGGTAAGAGGCCTATTCCAAAGGCCACACACCCGCCCCAGAGGGAAGAAGCATCCACGGAAGAAAGGCCTGGCAGAAGCCACTGAGGGTAAGAGGCCTATTCCAAAGGCTCCATCCCCACACCAGAGGGAGGAAGCCTCCAGGGAGGAAAGGCCTGGCAGAAACCACTAAGGGTAGGAGGCCTATTCCAAAGGCCCCATCCCCACCCCAGAGGGAGGAAGCATCCAGGGAAGAAATGCCTGGCAGAAAGAAGGTAAGAGGCCTATTCCAAAGGCCACAACCCCACCCCAGAGGGAGGAAGCATCCAGGGAAGAAAGGCCTGGCAGAAACCATTGAAGATAAGAGGCCTACTCCAAAGGCCACAACCCCACCCCAGAGGGAGGAAACATCCAGGGAAGAAAGGCCTGGCAGAAACCACTCAGGGTAAGAGGCCTATTCCAAAGGTCACACACCCACCCCAGAGGGAAGAAGCATCCACGGAATAAAGGCCTGGCAGAAGCCACTGAGGGTAAGAGGCCTACTCCAAAGGCCACACACACACCCCAGAGGGCGGAAGCATCCTGCGAACAGAGGCCTGGTAGAAACCATTGAGGGTAAGAGGCCTATTCCAAAGGCCACAACCCCACACCAGAGGGAGGAAGCATCCAGGGAAGAAAGGCCTGGCAGAAACCATTGAGGATAAGATGCCTACTCCAAAGGCCACAACCCCACCCCAGAGGGAGGAAGCATCCAGGGAAGAAAGGCCTGGCAGAGACCACTGAGGGTAAGAGGCCTATTCCAAAGGACACATCCCCACTCCAGAGGGAGGAAGCATCCAGTGAAAAAGGCCTGGCAGAAACCACTGCAGGTAAGAGGCCAATTCCAAAGGCCACACACCCACCCCAGAGGGAAGAAGCATCCAAGGAACAAAGGCCTGGCAGAAACCATTGAGGGTAAGAGGCCTATTCCAAAGGCCACATCCCCACCCCAGAGGGAGGAAGCATCCAGGGAAAAAATGCCTGGCAGAAACCACTGAGGGTAAGAGGCCTATTCCAAAGGCCATAACCCCACCCCAGAGGGAGGAAGCATCCAGGGAAGAAAGGCCTGGCAGAAACCACTTAGGGTAAGAGGCCTATTCCAAAGGCCACACACCCGCCCCAGAGGGAAGAAGCATCCACGGAAGAAAGGCCTGGCAGAAGCCACTGAGGGTAAGAGGCCTATTCCAAAGGCTCCATCCCCACCCCAGAGGGAGGAAGCATCCAGGGAAGAAATGCCTGGCAGAAAGAAGGTAAGAGGCCTATTCCAAAGGCCACAACCCCACCCCAGAGGGAGGAAGCATCCAGGGAAGAAAGGCCTGGCAGAAACCATTGAGGATAAGAGTCCTACTCCAAAAGCCACAACCCCACCCCAGAGGGAGGAAACATCCAGGGAAGAAAGGCCTGGCAGAAACCACTCAGGGTAAGAGGCCTATTCCAAAGGTCACACACCCGCCCCAGAGGGAAGAAGCATCCACGGAATAAAGGCCTGGCAGAAGCCACTGAGGGTAAGAGGCCTACTCCAAAGGCCACACACACACCCCAGAGGGCGGAAGCATCCTGCGGCCTGGTAGAAACCATTGAGGGTAAGAGGCCTATTCCAAAGGCCACACTCCCACTCCAGATGGAGGAAGCATCCAGGGAAGAAAGGCCTGGCAGAAACCTTTGAGGGTAAGAGGCCTATTCCAAATGCCCGATCCCCACCCCAGAGGGAGGAAGCATCCAGGGAAGAAAGGCCTGGCAAAAACCATTGAGGGTAAGAGGCCTATTCCAAAGGCCACATCCTCACCCCAGAGGGAGGAAGCATCCAGGGAAGAAAGGCCTGGCAGAAACCGTTGAGGGTAAGAAGCCTATTCCAAAAGCCACACACCCACCCTAGTGGGAGGAAGCATCCAGGGAACAAAGGCCTGGCAGAAACCATTGAGGGTAAGAGGCCTATTCCAAAGGCCACATCCCCACCCCAGAGGAAAGATGCATCGAGGGAACAAAGGCCTGGCAGAAACCATAGAGGGTATGAGGTCTATTCCAAAGTCCACATCCCCACCCCAGAGGGAAGAAGCCTCCAGGGAAGAAAATCCTGGCAGAAACCATTGAGGGTAAGAGGCCTACTCCAAAGGCCACACACACACCCCAGAGGGAGGAAGCATCCAGGGAAGACAGGCCTGGCAGAAACCATTGAGGGTAAGAGGCCTATTCCAAAGGTCACACACCCGCCCCAGAGGGAAGAAGCATCCACGGAATAAAGGCCTGGCAGAAGCCACTGAGGGTAAGAGGCCTACTCCAAAAGCCACAACCCCACCCCAGAGGGAGGAAACATCCAGGGAACAAAGGCCTGGCAGAAACCATTCAGGGTAACAGGCATATTGAAAAGGCCACATCCCCAACCCAGAGGGAGGAAGCATCCAGGGAAGAAAGGCCTGGCAGAGACCACTGAGGGTAAGAGGCCTATTCCAAAGGACACATCCCCACCCCAGAGGGAGGAAGCATCCAGTGAAAATAGGCCTGGCAGAAACCACTGAAGGTAAGAGGCCAATTCCAAAGGCCACACTCCCACTCCAGATGGAGGAAGCATCCAGGGAAGAAAGGCCTGGCAGAAACCTTTGAGGGTAAGAGGCCTATTCCAAAGGCCACATCCCCACCCCAGAGTGAGGAAGCATCCAGGGAAAAAATGCCTGGCAGAAACCACTGAGGGTAAGAGGCCTATTCCAAAGGCCACAACCCCACACCAGAGGGAGGAAGCATCCAGGGAAGAATGGCCTGGCAGAAACCACTCAGGGTAAGAGGCCTATTCCAAAGGCCACACACCCGCCCCAGAGGGAAGAAGCATCCACGGAAGAAAGGCCTGGCAGAAGCCACTGAGGGTAAGAGGCCTACTCCAAAGGCTCCATCCCAACGCCAGAGGGAGGAAGCCTCCAGGGAAGAAAGGCCTGGCAGAAACCACTAAGGGTAGGAGGCCTATTCCAAAGGCCCCATCCCCACCCCAGAGGGAGGAAGCAGCCAGGGAAGAAAAGCCTGGCAGAAACCACTGAAGGTAAGAGGCCTATTCCAAAGGCCACAACCCCACACCAGAGGGAGGAAGCATCCAGGGAAGAAAGGCCTGGCAGAAACCATTGAGGATAAGATGCCTACTCCAAAGGCCACAACCCCACCCCAGAGGGAGGAAGCATCCAGGGAAGAAAGGACTGGCAGAGACCACTGAAGGTAAGAGGCCAATTCCAAAGTCCACACACCCACCCCAGAGGGAAGAAGCATCCAGGGAACAAAGGCCTGGCAGAAACCATTGAGGGTAAGAGGCCTATTCCAAAGGCCACATCCCCACCCCAGAGGGAGGAAGCATCCAGGGAAAAAATGCCTGGCAGAAACCACTGAGGGTAAGAGGCCTATTCCAAAGGCCACATCCCCACCCCAGAGGGAGGAAGCATCCAGGGAAAAAATGCCTGGCAGAAACCACTGAGGGTAAGAGGCCTATTCCAAAGGCCACAACCCCACCCCAGAGGGAGGAAGCATCCAGGGAAGAAAGGCCTGGCAGAAGCCACTGAGGGTAAGAGGCCTATTCCAAAGGCTCCATCCCCACCCCAGAGGGAGGAAGCATCCAGGGAAGAAATGCCTGGCAGAAAGAAGGTAAGAGGCCTATTCCAAAGGCCACAACCCCACCCCAGAGGGAGGAAGCATCCAGGGAAGAAAGGCCTGGCAGAAACCATTGAGGATAAGAGGCCTACTACAAAAGCCACAACCCCACCCCAGAGGGAGGAAACATCCAGGGAAGAAAGGCCTGGCAGAAACCACTCAGGGTAAGAGGCCTATTCCAAAGGTCACACACCCGCCCCAGAGGGAAGAAGCATCCACGGAATAAAGGCCTGGCAGAAGCCACTGAGGGTAAGAGGCCTACTCCAAAGGCCACACACACACCCCAGAGGGCGGAAGCATCCTGCGAACAGAGGCCTGGTAGAAACCATTGAGGGTAAGAGGCCTATTCCAAAGGCCACACTCCCACTCCAGATGGAGGAAGCATCCAGGGAAGAAAGGCCTGGCAGAAACCTTTGAGGGTAAGAGGCCTATTCCAAATGCCCGATCCCCACCCCAGAGGGAGGAAGCATCCAGGGAAGAAAGGCCTGGCAAAAACTATTGAGGGTAAGAGGCCTATTCCAAAGGCCACATCCTCACCCCAGAGGGAGGAAGCATCCAGGGAAGAAAGGCCTGGCAGAAACCATTGAGGGTAAGAAGCCTATTCCAAAAGCCACACACCCACCCTAGTGGGAGGAAGCATCCAGGGAACAAAGGCCTGGCAGAAACCATTGAGGGTAAGAGGCCTATTCCAAAGGCCACATCCCCACCCCAGAGGAAAGATGCATCGAGGGAACAAAGGCCTGGCAGAAACCATAGAGGGTATGAGGTCTATTCCAAAGTCCACATCCCCACCCCAGAGGGAAGAAGCCTCCAGGGAAGAAAATCCTGGCAGAAACCATTGAGGGTAAGAGGCCTACTCCAAAGGCCACACACACACCCCAGAGGGAGGAAGCATCCAGGGAAGACAGGCCTGGCAGAAACCATTGAGGGTAAGAGGCCTATTCCAAAGGTCACACACCCGCCCCAGAGGGAAGAAGCATCCACGGAATAAAGGCCTGGCAGAAGCCACTGAGGGTAAGAGGCCTACTCCAAAGGCCACACACACACCCCAGAGGGAGGAAGCATCCTGCGAACAGAGGCCTGGTAGAAACCATTGAGGGTAAGAGGCCTATTCCAAAGGCCACACTCCCACTCCAGATGGAGGAAGCATCCAGGGAAGAAAGGCCTGGCAAAAACCATTGAGGGTAAGAGGCCTATTCCAAAGGCCACATCCTCACCCCAGAGGGAGGAAGCATCCAGGGAAGAAAGGCCTGGCAGAAACCATTGAGGGTAAGAAGCCTATTCCAAAAGCCACACACCCACCCTAGTGGGAGGAAGCATCCAGGGAACAAAGGCCTGGCAGAAACCATTGAGGGTAAGAGGCCTATTCCAAAGGCCACATCCCCACCCCAGAGGAAAGATGCATCGAGGGAACAAAGGCCTGGCAGAAACCATAGAGGGTATGAGGTCTATTCCAAAGTCCACATCCCCACCCCAGAGGGAAGAAGCCTCCAGGGAAGAAAATCCTGGCAGAAACCATTGAGGGTAAGAGGCCTACTCCAAAGGCCACACACACACCCCAGAGGGAGGAAGCATCCAGGGAAGACAGGCCTGGCAGAAACCATTGAGGGTAAGAGGCCTATTCCAAAGGTCACACACCCGCCCCAGAGGGAAGAAGCATCCACGGAATAAAGGCCTGGCAGAAGCCACTGAGGGTAAGAGGCCTACTCCAAAGGCCACACACACACCCCAGAGGGCGGAAGCATCCTGCGAACAGAGGCCTGGTAGAAACCATTGAGGGTAAGAGGCCTATTCCAAAGGCCACACTCCCACTCCAGATGGAGGAAGCATCCAGGGAAGAAAGGCCTGGCAGAAACCTTTGAGGGTAAGAGGCCTATTCCAAATGCCCGATCCCCACCCCAGAGGGAGGAAGCATCCAGGGAAGAAAGGCCTGGCAAAAACCATTGAGGGTAAGAGGCCTATTCCAAAGGCCACATCCTCACCCCAGAGGGAGGAAGCATCCAGGGAAGAAAGGCCTGGCAGAAACCATTGAGGGTAAGAAGCCTATTCCAAAAGCCACACACCCACCCTAGTGGGAGGAAGCATCCAGGGAACAAAGGCCTGGCAGAAACCATTGAGGGTAAGAGGCCTATTCCAAAGGCCACATCCCCACCCCAGAGGAAAGATGCATCGAGGGAACAAAGGCCTGGCAGAAACCATAGAGGGTATGAGGTCTATTCCAAAGTCCACATCCCCACCCCAGAGGGAAGAAGCCTCCAGGGAAGAAAATCCTGGCAGAAACCATTGACGGTAAGAGGCCTACTCCAAAGGCCACACACACACCCCAGAGGGAGGAAGCATCCAGGGAAGACAGGCCTGGCAGAAACCATTGAGGGTAAGAGGCCTACTCCAAAGGCCACACACACACACCCCAGAGGGAGGAAGCATCCAGGGAAGAGAGGCCTGGCAGAAACCATTGAGGGTAAGAGGCCTATTCCAAAGGCCACACTCCCACTCCAGATGAAGGAAGCATCCAGGGAAGAAAGGCCTGGCAGAAACCTTTGAGGGTAAGAGGCCTATTCCAAAGGCCCGATCCCCACCCCAGAGGGAGGAAGCATCCAGGGAACAAAGGCCTGGCAGAAACCATTCAGGGTAACAGGCATATTGAAAAGGCCACATCCCCAACCCAGAGGGAGGAAGCATCCAGGGAAGAAAGGCCTGGCAGAAACCACTGTAGGTAAAAGGCCTAGTCCAAAGGCCACATCCTCACCCCAGAGGGAGGAAGCATCCAGGGAAGAAAGGCCTGGCTCAAACCATTGAGGGTAAGAGGCCTATTCCAAAAGCCACACACCCACCCTAGTGGGAGGAAGCATCCAGGGAACAAAGGTCTGGCAGAAACCATTGAGGGTATGAGGCCTATTCCAAAGGCCACATCCCCACCCCAGAGGAAAGATGCATCGAGGGAACAAAGGCCTTGCAGAAACCATAGAGGGTAAGAGGTCTATTCCAAAGTCCACATCCCCACCCCAGAGGGAAGAAGCCTCCAGGGAAGAAAAGCCTGGCAGAAACCATTGAGGGTAAGAGGCCTACTCCAAAGGCCACACACACACCCCAGAGGGAGGAAGCATCCAGGGAAGACAGGCCTGGCAGAAACCATTGAGGGTAAGAGGCCTATTCCAAAGGCCACATCCTCACCCCAGAGGGAGGAAGCATCCAGGGAAGAAAGGCCTGGCAGAAACCATTGAGGGTAAGAAGCCTATTCCAAAAGCCACACACCCAACCTAGAGGGAGGAAGCATCCAGGGAAGAAAGGCCTGGCAGAATCCACTGAAGGTAAGAGGCCTAGTCCAAAGGCCACAACCCCACCTCAAAGGGAGGAAGCATCCAGGGAAGAAAAGCCTTGTTGAAACCATTGAGGGTAAGAGGCCTATTCCAAAGGCTCCATCCCCACACCAGTGGGAGGAAGCCTCCAGGGAAGAAAGTCCTGGCAAAAACCACTAAGGGTAAGAGGCCTATTCCAAAGGCCCCATCCCCACCCCAGAGGGAGGAAGCATCCAGGGAAGAAAAGCCTGGCAGAAACCACTGAAGGTAAGAGGCCTATTCCAAAGGCCACCCACCCACCCCAGAGTGAAGAAGCATCCAGGGAACAAAGGCCTGGCAGAAACCATTGAGGGTAAGAGGCCTATTCCAAAGGCTCCATCCCCACACCAGAGGCAGGAAGCCTCCAGGGAAGAAAGGCCTGGAAGAAACCACTAAGGGTAGGAGGCCTATTCCAAAGGCCACACACCCACCCCAGAGGGAGGAAGCATCCATGGAATACAGGCCTGGCAGAAACCATTGAGGGTAAGAGGCCTATTCCAAAGGCCACATCCCCACCCCAGAGTAAAGATGCATCGAGGGAACAAAGGCCTGGCAGAAACCATAGAGGGTAAGAGGTCTATTCCAATGTCCACATCCCCACCCCAGAGGGAAGAAGCCTCCAGGGAAGAAAAGCCTGGCAGAAACCATTGAGGATAAGAGGCCTACTCCAAAGGCCACACACACACCCCAGAGGGAGGAAGCATCCAGGGAAGACAGGCCTGGCAGAAACCATTGAGGGTAAGAGGCCTACTCCAAAGGCCACACACACACCCCAGAGGGAGGAAGCATCCAGGGAACAAAGGCCTGGCAGAAACCATTCAGGGTAACAGGCATATTGAAAAGGCCACATCCCCAACCCAGAGGGAGGAAGCATCCAGGGAAGAAAGGCCTGGCAGAAACCACTGTAGGTAAGAGGCCTAGTCCAAAGGCCACAACCCCACCTCAAAGGGAGGAAGCATCCAGGGAAGAAAAGCCTGGTAGAAACCATTGAGTGTAAGAGGCCTATTCCAAAGGCCACATCCCCAACCCAGAGGGAGGAAGCATCCAGGGAAGAAAGGCCTGGCAGAAACCACTGAGGGTAAGAGGCCTATTCCAAAGGCCACATCCCCACCCCAGAGCGAGGAAGCATCCAGGGAAGAAAGGCCTGGCAGAAACCACTGAGGGTAAGAGGCCTATTCCAAAGGCCACATCCCCACCCCAGAGCGAGGAAGCATCCAGGGAAGAAAGGCCTGGCAGAAACCATTGAGGGTAAGAGGCCTATTCCAAAGGCCACATCCCCACCCCAGAGGGAAGAAGCCTCCAGGGAATAAAAGCCTGGCAGAAACCATTGAGGGTAAGAAGCCTACTCCAAAGGCCACACACACACCCCAGAGGGAGGAAGCATCCAGTAAAGACAGGCCTGGCAAAAACCATTGAGGGTAAGAGGCCTATTCCAAAGGCCACACCCCCACTCCAGATGGAGGAAGCATCCAGGGAAGAAAGGCCTGGCAGAAACCACTAAGGGTAGGAGGCCTATTCCAAAGGCCCCATCCCCACCCCAGAGGGAGGAAACATCCAGGGAAGAAAGGCCTGGCAGAAGCCATTGAGGGTAAGAGCCTATTCCAAATGCCACACACCCGCCCCAGAGGGAAGAAGCATCAACGGAAGAAAGGCCTGGCAGAAACCATTGAGGGTAACAGGCATATTCTAAAGGCCACATCCCCACCCCAGAGGGAGGAAGCATCCAGGGAAGAAAGGCCTGGCAGAAACCATTGATGATAAGAGGCCTACTCCAAAGGCCACAACCCCACCCCAGAGGGAGGAAGGATCCAGGGAAGAAAGGCCTTGCAGAAACCACTGAGGGTAAGAGGCCTATTCCAAAGGCCACAATCCCACCCCAGGGGGAAGAAGCATCCAGGGAAGAAAGGCCTGGCAGAAACCATTGAGGGTAAGAGGCCTATTCCAAAGGCCACCCACCCACCCCAGAGGGAGGAAGCATCCAGGGAAGAAAGGCCTGGCAGAAACCACTAAGGGTAAGAGGCCTATTCCAAAGGCCACACACCCACCACAGAGGAAAGAAGCATCCAGGGAACAAAGGCCTGGCAGAAACCATTGAGGGTAAGAGGCCTATTCCAAAGGCTCCATCCCCACACCAGAGGGAGGAAGCCTCCAGGGAAGAAAGGCCTGGCAGAAACCACTAAGAGTAGGAGGCCTATTCCAAAGGCCACAACCCCACCCCAGAGGGAGGAAGCATCCAGGGAAGAAAGGCCTGGCAGAAACCACTGAGGGTAAGAGGCCTATTCCAAAGGCCACACACCCGCCCCAGAGGGAAGAAGCATCAACGGAAGAAAGGCCTGGCAGAAACCATTGAGTGTAAGAGGCCTATTCCAAAGGCCACATCCCCACCCCAGAGTAAAGATGCATCGAGGGAACAAAGGCCTGGCAGAAACCATAGAGGGTAAGAGGTCTATTCCAATGTCCACATCCCCACCCCAGAGGGAAGAAGCCTCCAGGGAAGAAAAGCCTGGCAGAAACCATTGAGGATAAGAGGCCTACTCCAAAGGCCACACACACACCCCAGAGGGAGGAAGCATCCAGGGAAGACAGGCCTGGCAGAAACCATTGAGGGTAAGAGGCCTACTCCAAAGGCCACACACACACCCCAGAGGGAGGAAGCATCCAGGGAACAAAGGCCTGGCAGAAACCATTCAGGGTAACAGGCATATTGAAAAGGCCACATCCCCAACCCAGAGGGAGGAAGCATCCAGGGAAGAAAGGCCTGGCAGAAACCACTGTAGGTAAGAGGCCTAGTCCAAAGGCCACAACCCCACCTCAAAGGGAGGAAGCATCCAGGGAAGAAAAGCCTGGTAGAAACCATTGAGTGTAAGAGGCCTATTCCAAAGGCCACATCCCCAACCCAGAGGGAGGAAGCATCCAGGGAAGAAAGGCCTGGCAGAAACCACTGAGGGTAAGAGGCCTATTCCAAAGGCCACATCCCCACCCCAGAGCGAGGAAGCATCCAGGGAAGAAAGGCCTGGCAGAAACCACTGAGGGTAAGAGGCCTATTCCAAAGGCCACATCCCCACCCCAGAGCGAGGAAGCATCCAGGGAAGAAAGGCCTGGCAGAAACCATTGAGGGTAAGAGGCCTATTCCAAAGGCCACATCCCCACCCCAGAGGGAAGAAGCCTCCAGGGAATAAAAGCCTGGCAGAAACCATTGAGGGTAAGAAGCCTACTCCAAAGGCCACACACACACCCCAGAGGGAGGAAGCATCCAGTAAAGACAGGCCTGGCAAAAACCATTGAGGGTAAGAGGCCTATTCCAAAGGCCACACCCCCACTCCAGATGGAGGAAGCATCCAGGGAAGAAAGGCCTGGCAGAAACCACTAAGGGTAGGAGGCCTATTCCAAAGGCCCCATCCCCACCCCAGAGGGAGGAAACATCCAGGGAAGAAAGGCCTGGCAGAAGCCATTGAGGGTAAGAGCCTATTCCAAATGCCACACACCCGCCCCAGAGGGAAGAAGCATCAACGGAAGAAAGGCCTGGCAGAAACCATTGAGGGTAACAGGCATATTCAAAAGGCCACATCCCCACCCCAGAGGGAGGAAGCATCCAGGGAAGAAAGGCCTGGCAGAAACCATTGATGATAAGAGGCCTACTCCAAAGGCCACAACCCCACCCCAGAGGGAGGAAGCATCCAGGGAAGAAAGGCCTTGCAGAAACCACTGAGGGTAAGAGGCCTATTCCAAAGGCCACAATCCCACCCCAGGGGGAAGAAGCATCCAGGGAAGAAAGGCCTGGCAGAAACCATTGAGGGTAAGAGGCCTATTCCAAAGGCCACCCACCCACCCCAGAGGGAGGAAGCATCCAGGGAAGAAAGGCCTGGCAGAAACCACTAAGGGTAAGAGGCCTATTCCAAAGGCCACACACCCACCACAGAGGAAAGAAGCATCCAGGGAACAAAGGCCTGGCAGAAACCATTGAGGGTAAGAGGCCTATTCCAAAGGCTCCATCCCCACACCAGAGGGAGGAAGCCTCCAGGGAAGAAAGGCCTGGCAGAAACCACTAAGAGTAGGAGGCCTATTCCAAAGGCCACAACCCCACCCCAGAGGGAGGAAGCATCCAGGGAAGAAAGGCCTGGCAGAAACCACTGAGGGTAAGAGGCCTATTCCAAAGGCCACACACCCGCCCCAGAGGGAAGAAGCATCAACGGAAGAAAGGCCTGGCAGAAACCATTGAGTGTAAGAGGCCTGTTCCAAAGGCCACACACCCACCCCAGAGGGAGGAAGCCTCCAGGGAAGAAAGGCCTGGCAGAAACCACTGAGGGTAAGAGGCCTATTCCAAAGGCCACACACCCACCACAGGGAAAGAAGCATCCAGGGAACAAAGGACGGGCAGAAACCATTGGGGGTAAGAGGCCTATTCCAAAGTCTCCTTCCCCACACCAGAGGGAGGAAGCCTCCAGGGAAGAAAGGCCTGGCAGAAACCACTAAGAGTAGGAGGCCTATTCCAAAGGCCCCATCCCGACCCCAGAGGGAGGAAGCATCCAGGGAAGAAAGGCCTGGCAGAAACCACTGAAGGTAAGAGGCCTATTCCAAAGGCCACACACCCACCCCAGAGGGAAGAAGCATCCAGGGAACAAAGGCCTGGCAGAAACCATAGAGGGTAAGAGGACTATTCCAAAGTCCACAACCCCACCCCAGAGGGAGGAAGCATCCAGGTAAGAAAGGCCTGGCAGAAACCATTGATGATAAGAGGCCTACTCCAAAGGCCACAACCCCACCCCAGAGGGAGGAAGCATCCAGGGAAGAAAGGCCTGGCAGAAACCACTGAGGGTAAGAGGCCTATTCCAAAGGCCACATCCCCACCCCAGAGCGAGGAAGCATCCAGGGAAGAAAGGCCTGGCAGAAACCATTGAGGGTAAGAGGCCTATTCCAAAGGCCACATCCCCACCCCAGAGGGAAGAAGCCTCCAGGGAATAAAAGCCTGGCAGAAACCATTGAGGGTAAGAAGCCTACTCCAAAGGCCACACACACCCCCCAGAGGGAGGAAGCATCCAGGAAAGACAGGCCTGGCAAAAACCATTGAGGGTAAGAGGCCTATTCCAAAGGCCACACCCCCACTCCACATGGAGGAAGCATCCAGGGAAGAAAGGCCTGGCAGAAACCACTAAGGGTAGGAGGCCTATTCCAAAGGCCCCATCCCCACCCCAGAGGGAGGAAACATCCAGGGAAGAAAGGCCTGGCAGAAGCCATTGAGGGTAAGAGCCTATTCCAAAGGCTACATCCCCACCGCAGAGGGAGGAAGCATCCAGGGAAGAAAGGCCTGGCAGAAACCACTGAGGGTAAGAGGCCTATTCCAAAGGCCACAACCCCACCCGAGAGGGAGGAAGCATCCAGGGAAGAAAGGCCTGGCAGAAACCACTGAGGATAAGCGGCCTACTCCAAAATCCACAACCCCACCCCAGAGGGAGGAAGCATCCCGGGAAGAAAGGCCTGGCAGAAACCACTGAGGGTACGAAGCCTATTCCAAAGGTCACACACCCACCCCAGAGGGAGGAAGCATCCAGGGGACAAAGGCCTGGCAGAAACCATTGAGTGTAAGAGGCCTATTCCAAAGGCCACAACCCCACCCCAGGGGGAAGAAGCATCCAGGGAAGAAAAGGCCTGGCAGAAACCACTAAGAGTAGGAGGCCTATTCCAAAGGCCCCATCCCGACCCCAGAGGGAGGAAGCATCCAGGGAAGAAAAGCCTGGCAGAAACCACTGAAGGTAAGAGGCCTATTCCAAAGGCCACACACCCACCCCAGAGAGAAGAAGCATCCAGGGAACAAAGGCCTGGCAGAAAACATTGAGGGTAACAGGCATATTCAAAAGGCCACATCCGCACCCCAGAGGGAGGAAGCATCCAGGGAAGATAGGCCTGGCAGAAACCATTGATGATAAGAGGCCTACTCCAAAGGCCACAACCCCACCCCAGAGGGAGGAAGCATCCAGGTAAGAAACGCCTGGCAGAAACCACTGAGGGTAAGAGTACTATTCCAAAGGCCACATCCCCACCCCAGAGGGAGGAAGCATCCAGGGAAGAAAGGCCTGGCAGAAACCATTGATGATAAGAGGCCTACTCCAAAGGCCACAACCCCACCCCAGAGGGAGGAAGCATCCAGGTAAGAAACGCCTGGCAGAAACCACTGAGGGTAAGAGTCCTATTCCAAAGGCCACATCCCCACCCCAGAGGGAGGAAGCATCCAGGGAAGAAAGGCCTGGCAGAAACCATTGATGATAAGAGGCCTATTCCAAATGCCACACACCCACCACAGAGGAAAGAAGCATCCAGGGAACAAAGGACGGGCAGAAACCATTGGGGGTAAGAGGCCTATTCCAAAGTCTCCTTCCCCACACCAGAGGGAGGAAGCCTCCAGGGAAGAAAGGCCTGGCAGAAACCACTAAGAGTAGGAGGCCTATTCCAAAGGCCCCATCCCGACCCCAGAGGGAGGAAGCATCCAGGGAAGAAAGGCCTGGCAGAAACCACTGAAGGTAAGAGGCCTATTCCAAAGGCCACACACCCACCCCAGAGGGAAGAAGCATCCAGGGAACAAAGGCCTGGCAGAAACCATAGAGGGTAAGAGGACTATTCCAAAGTCCACAACCCCACCCCAGAGGGAGGAAGCATCCAGGTAAGAAAGGCCTGGCAGAAACCATTGATGATAAGAGGCCTACTCCAAAGGCCACAACCCCACCCCAGAGGGAGGAAGCATCCAGGGAAGAAAGGCCTGGCAGAAACCACTGAGGGTAAGAGGCCTATTCCAAAGGCCACATCCCCACCCCAGAGCGAGGAAGCATCCAGGGAAGAAAGGCCTGGCAGAAACCATTGAGGGTAAGAGGCCTATTCCAAAGGCCACATCCCCACCCCAGAGGGAAGAAGCCTCCAGGGAATAAAAGCCTGGCAGAAACCATTGAGGGTAAGAAGCCTACTCCAAAGGCCACACACACACCCCAGAGGGAGGAAGCATCCAGGAAAGACAGGCCTGGCAAAAACCATTGAGGGTAAGAGGCCTATTCCAAAGGCCACACCCCCACTCCACATGGAGGAAGCATCCAGGGAAGAAAGGCCTGGCAGAAACCACTAAGGGTAGGAGGCCTATTCCAAAGGCCCCATCCCCACCCCAGAGGGAGGAAACATCCAGGGAAGAAAGGCCTGGCAGAAGCCATTGAGGGTAAGAGCCTATTCCAAAGGCTACATCCCCACCGCAGAGGGAGGAAGCATCCAGGGAAGAAAGGCCTGGCAGAAACCACTGAGGGTAAGAGGCCTATTCCAAAGGCCACAACCCCACCCGAGAGGGAGGAAGCATCCAGGGAAGAAAGGCCTGGCAGAAACCACTGAGGATAAGCGGCCTACTCCAAAATCCACAACCCCACCCCAGAGGGAGGAAGCATCCCGGGAAGAAAGGCCTGGCAGAAACCACTGAGGGTACGAGGCCTATTCCAAAGGTCACACACCCACCCCAGAGGGAGGAAGCATCCAGGGGACAAAGGCCTGGCAGAAACCATTGAGTGTAAGAGGCCTATTCCAAAGGCCACAACCCCACCCCAGGGGGAAGAAGCATCCAGGGAAGAAAGGCCTGGCAGAAACCATTGAGGGTAAGAGGCCTATTCCAAAGGCTCCATCCGCACACCAGAGGGAGGAAGCCTCCAGGGAAGAAAAGGCCTGGCAGAAACCACTAAGAGTAGGAGGCCTATTCCAAAGGCCCCAATCCCGACCCCAGAGGGAGGAAGCATCCAGGGAAGAAAAGCCTGGCAGAAACCACTGAAGGTAAGAGGCCTATTCCAAAGGCCACACACCCACCCCAGAGAGAAGAAGCATCCAGGGAACAAAGGCCTGGCAGAAAACATTGAGGGTAACAGGCATATTCAAAAGGCCACATCCGCACCCCAGAGGGAGGAAGCATCCAGGGAAGATAGGCCTGGCAGAAACCATTGATGATAAGAGGCCTACTCCAAAGGCCACAACCCCACCCCAGAGGGAGGAAGCATCCAGGTAAGAAACGCCTGGCAGAAACCACTGAGGGTAAGAGTACTATTCCAAAGGCCACATCCCCACCCCAGAGGGAGGAAGCATCCAGGGAAGAAAGGCCTGGCAGAAACCATTGATGATAAGAGGCCTACTCCAAAGGCCACAACCCCACCCCAGAGGGAGGAAGCATCCAGGTAAGAAACGCCTGGCAGAAACCACTGAGGGTAAGAGTCCTATTCCAAAGGCCACATCCCCACCCCAGAGGGAGGAAGCATCCAGGGAAGAAAGGCCTGGCAGAAACCATTGATGATAAGAGGCCTATTCCAAATGCCACACACCCACCACAGAGGAAAGAAGCATCCAGGGAACAAAGGACGGGCAGAAACCATTGGGGGTAAGAGGCCTATTCCAAAGTCTCCTTCCCCACACCAGAGGGAGGAAGCCTCCAGGGAAGAAAGGCCTGGCAGAAACCACTAAGAGTAGGAGGCCTATTCCAAAGGACCAATTCCGACCCCAGAGGGAGGAAGCATCCAGGCAAGAAAAGCCTGGCAGAAACCACTGAAGGTAAGAGGCCTATTCCAAAGGCCACACACCCACCCCAGAGGGAAGAAGCATCCAGGGAACAAAGGCCTGGCAGAAACCATTGAGGGTAACAGGCATATTCAAAAGGCCACATCCCCACCCCAGAGGGAGGAAGCATCCAGGGAAGAAAGGCCTTGCAGAAACCATTGATGATAAGAGGCCTACTCTAAAGGCCACAACCCCACCCCAGAGGGAGGAAGCATCCAGGGAAGAAAGGCCTGGCAGAAACCACTGAGGGTAAGAGGCCTATTCCAAAGGCCACATCCCCACCCCAGAGCGAGGAAGCATCCAGGGAAGAAAGGCCTGGCACAAACCATTGATGATAAGAAGCCTACTCCAAAGGCCACAACCCCACCCCAGAGGGAGAAAGCATCCAGGGAGGAAAGGCCTGGCAGAAACCACTGAGGGTAAGAGGCCTATTCCAAAGGCCACACACCCACCACAGAGGAAAGAAGCATCCAGGGAACAAAGGCCTGGCAGAAACCATTGAGGGTAAGAGGCCTATTCCAAAGGCTCCATCCGCACACCAGAGGGAGGAAGCCTCCAGGGAAGAAAGGCCTGGCAGAAACCACGAAGGGTAGGAGGCCTATTCCAAAGGCCCCATTCCCACCCCAGAGGGAGGAAGCATCCAGGGAAGAAAAGCCTGGCAGAAACCACTGAAGGTAAGAGGCCTATTCCAAAGGCCACACACCCACCCCAGAGGGAAGAAGCATCCAGGGAACAAAGGCCTGGCAGAAACCATTGAGTGTAAGAGGCCTGTTCCAAAGGCCACACACCCACCCCAGAGGGAGGAAGCCTCCAGGGAAGAAAGGCCTGGCAGAAACCACTAAGGGTAACAGGCATATTCAAAAGGCCACATCCCCACCCTGGAGGGAGGAAGCATCCAGGGAAGATAGGCCTGGCAGAAACCATTGATGATAAGAGGCCTACTCCAAAGGCCACAACTCCACCCCAGAGGGAGGAAGCATCCAGGTAAGAAAGGCCTGGCAGAAACCACTGAGGGTAAGAGGCCTATTCCAAAGGCCACATCCCCACCCCAGAGGGAGGAAGCATCCAGGGAAGAAAGGCCTGGCAGAAACCATTGAGGGTAAGAGGCCTATTCCAAAGGCCACATCCCCACCCCAGAGGGAAGATGCATCCAGGGAACAAAGGCCTGGCAGAAACCATAGAGGGTAAGAGGACTATTCCAAAGTCCACAACTCCACCCCAGAGGGAGGAAGCATCCAGGTAAGAAAGGCCTGGCAGAAACCATTGATGATAAGAGGCCTACTCCAAAGGCCACAACCCCACCCCAGAGGGAGGAAGCATCCAGGTGAGAAAGGCCTGGCAGAAACCACTGAGGGTAAGAGGCCTATTCCAAAGGCCACATCCCCACCCCAGAGGGAAGAAGCCTCCAGGGAATAAAAGCCTGACAGAAACCATTGAGGGTAAGAAGCCTACTCCAAAGGCCACACACACACCCCAGAGGGAGGAAGCATCCAGGAAAGACAGGCCTGGCAAAAACCATTGAGGGTAAGAGGCCTATTCCAAAGGCCACACCCCCACTCCAGATGGAGGAAGCATCCAGGGAAGAAAGGCCTGGCAGAAACCTTTGAGGGTAAGAGGCCTATTCCAAAGGCCCCATTGCCACCCCAGAGGGAGGAAGCATCCCGGGAACAAAGGCCTGGCAGAAACCATTGAGGGTAAGAGGCCTATTCCAAAGGCCACATCCCCACCCCAGAGGGAGGAAGCATCCAGGGAAGAAAGGCCTGGCAGAAACCATTGAGGCCTATTCCAAAGGCCACATCCCCACCCCAGAGGGAAGAAGCCTCCAGGGAATAAAAGCCTGACAGAAACCATTGAGGGTAAGAAGCCTACTCCAAAGGCCACACACACACCCCAGAGGGAGGAAGCATCCAGGAAAGACAGGCCTGGCAAAAACCATTGAGGGTAAGAGGCCTATTCCAAAGGCCACACCCCCACTCCAGATGGAGGAAGCATCCAGGGAAGAAACGCCTGGCAGAAACCTTTGAGGGTAAGAGGCCTATTCCAAAGGCCCCATTGCCACCCCAGAGGGAGGAAGCATCCCGGGAACAAAGGCCTGGCAGAAACCATTGAGGGTAAGAGGCCTATTCCAAAGGCCACATCCCCACCCCAGGGGGAAGAAGCATCCAGGGAAGAAAGGCCTGGCAGAAACCATTGAGGGTAAGAGGCCTATTCCAAAGGCCACACACCCACCCAAGAGGGAGGAAGCATCCAGGGAAGAAAGGCCTGGCAGAAACCATTGAGGGTAAGAGGCCGATTCCAAAGGCCCCATCCCCACACCAGAGGGAGGAAGCCTCCTGGGAAGAAAAGCCTGGCAGAAACCACTAAGGGTAGGAGGCCTATTCCAAAGGCCCCATCCCCACCCCAGAGGGAGGAAACATCCAGGGAAGAAAGGCCTGGCAGAAGCCATTGAGGGTAAGAGCCTATTCCAAAGGCTACATCCCCACCCCAGAGGGAGGAAGCATCCAGGGTAGAAAGGCCTGGCAGAAACCACTGAGGGTAAGAGGCCTATTCCAAAGGCCACAACCCCACCCCAGAGGGAGGAAGCATCCAGGGAAGAAAGACCTGGCAGAAACCATTGAGGATAAGAGGCCTATTCCAAAGGCCACAACCCCACCCGAGAGGGAGGAAGCATCCAGGGAAGAAAGGCCTGGCAGAAACCACTGAGGATAAGCGGCCTACTCCAAAATCCACAACCCCACCCCAGAGGGAGGAAGCATCCCGGGAAGAAAGGCCAGGCAGAAACCACTGAGGGTAAGAGGCCTATTCCAAAGGTCACACACCCACCCCAGAGGGAGGAAGCATCCAGGGGACAAAGGCCTGGCAGAAACCATTGAGGGTAAGAGGCCTATTCCAAAGGCCACAACCCCACCCCAGGGGGAAGAAGCATCCAGGGAAGAAAGGCCTGGCAGAAACCATTGAGGGTAAGAGGCCTATTCCAAAGGCCACCCAACTACCCCAGAGGGAGGAAGCATCCACGGAAGAAAGGCCTGGCAGAAACCACTGAAGGTAGGAGGCCTAGTCCAAAGGCCACAACCCCACCTCAAAGGGAGGAAGCATCCAGGGAAGAAAAGCCTGGCAGAAACCATTGAGAGTAAGACGCCTATTCCAAAGGCTCCATCCGCACACCAGAGGGAGGAAGCCTCCAGGGAAGAAAGGCCTGGCAGAAACCACTAAGAGTAGGAGGCCTATTCCAAAGGCCCCATCCCGACCCCACAGGGAGGAAGCATCCAGGGAAGAAAAGCCTGGCAGAAACCACTGAAGGTAAGAGGCCTATTCCAAAGGCCACACACCCACCCCAGAGAGAAGAAGCATCCAGGGAACAAAGGCCTGGCAGAAACCATTGAGGCTAACAGGCATATTGAAAAGGCCACATCCCCACCCCAGAGGGAGGAAGCATCCAGGGAAGATAGGCCTGGCAGAAACCATTGATGATAAGAGGCCAACTCCAAAGGCCACAACCCCACCCCAGAGGGAGGAAGCATCCATGTAAGAAAGGCCTGGCAGAAACCACTGAGGGTAAGAGGCCTATTCCAAAGGCCACATCCCCACCCCAGAGGGGGGAAGCATCCAGGGAAGAAAGGCCTGGCAGAAACCATTGATGATAAGAGGCCTACTCCAAAGGCCACAACCCCACCCCAGAGGGAGGAAACATCCAGGGAAGAAAGGCCTGGCAGAAACCACTGAGGGTAAGAGGCCTATTCCAAAGGCCACATCCCCACCCCAGAGCGAGGAAGCATCCAGGGAAGAAAGGCCTGGCACAAACCATTGGTGATAAGAGGCCTACTCCAAAGGCCACAACCCCACCCCAGAGGGAGAAAGCATCCAGGGAAGAAAGGCCTTGCAGAAACCACTGAGGGTAAGAGGCCTATTCCAAAGGCCACACACCCACCACAGAGGAAAGAAGCATCCAGGGAACAAAAGCCTGGCAGAAACCATTGAGGGTAAGAGGCCTATTCCAAAGGCTCCATCCCCACACCAGAGGGAGGAAGCCTCCAGGGAAGAAAGGCCTGGCAGAAACCACGAAGGGTAGGAGGCCTATTCCAAAGGCCCCATTCCCACCCCAGAGGGAGGAAGCATCCAGGGAAGAAAAGCCTGGCAGAAACCACTGAAGGTAAGAGGCCTATTCCAAAGGCCACACACCCACCCCAGAGGGAAGAAGCATCCAGGGAACAAAGGCCTGGCAGAAACCATTGAGTGTAAGACGCCTGTTCCAAAGGCCACACACCCACCCCAGAGGGAGGAAGCCTCCAGGGAAGAACGGCCTGGCAGAAACCACTAAGGGTAACAGGCATATTCAAAAGGCCACATCCCCACCCCAGAGGGAGGAAGCATCCAGGGAAGATAGGCCTGGCAGAAACCATTGATGATAAGAGGCCTACTCCAAAGGCCACAACCACACCCCAGAGGGAGGAAGCATCCAGGGAAGAAAGGCCTGGCAGAAACCATTGAGGGTAAGAGGCCTATTCCAAAGGCCACAACACCACACCAGAGGGAGGAAGCATCCAGGGAAGAAAGGCCTGGCAGAAACCATTGAGGATAAGATGCCTACTCCAAAGGCAACAACCCCACCCCAGAGGGAGGAAGCATCCAGGGAAGAAAGGCCTGGCAGAAACCACTCAGGTTAAGAGGCCAATTCCAAAGGCCACACACCCACCCCAGAGGGAAGAAGCATGCAGGGAACAAAGGCCTGGCAGAAACCATTGAGGGTAAGAGGCCTGTTCCGAAGGCCACACATCCACCCCAAAGGGAGGAAGCATCCAGGGAAGAAAGGCCTGGCAGAAACCATTGAGGGTGAGAGGCCGATTCCAAAGGCCCCATCCCCACCCCAGAGGGAGGAAGCATCCGGGTAAGAAAGGCCTGGCAGAAACCACTAAGGGTAGGAGACCTATTTCAAAGGCCCCATCCCCACCACAGAGGGAGGAAGCCTCCAGGGAAGAAAAGCCTGGCAGAAACCACTAAGGGTAGGAGGCCTATCCCAAAGGCCCCATCCCCACCGCAGAGGGAGGAAACATCCAGGGAAGAAAGGCCTGGCAGAAACCATTGAGGGTAAGAGGCCTATTCCAAAGGCCATAACCCCACCCCAGAGGGAGGAAGCATCCAGGGAAGAAAGGCCTGGCAGAAACCATTCCAGATAAGAGGCCTATTCCAAAGGCCCCATCCCCATCCCAGAGGGAGGAAGCATCCAGGGAAGAAAAGCCTGACAGAAACCATTGAGGGTAAGAGGCCTATTCCAAAGCCCACATCCCACCCCAGAGGGAGGAGACATCCAGGGAAGAAATGCCTGGCAGAAACCACTGAGGGTAAGAGGCCTATTCCAAAGGCCACAACCCCACCCGAGAGGGAGGAAGCATCCAGGGAAGAAAGGCCTGGCAGAAACCATTGAGGGTAAGAGGCCTATTCCAAAGGCCACAGACCCACCCCAGAGGGAGGAAGCATCCAGGAAAGAAAGGCCTGGCAGAAACCACTAAGGGTAGGAGGCCTATTCCAAAGGCCACACCGCCACCCCAGAGGGAGGAAGCATCCAGGGAAGAAAGGCCTGGCAGAAACCATTGAGGGTAAGAGGCCTATTCCAAAGGCCCCATCCCCACCCCAGAGGGAGGAAGCATCCAGGGAAGAAAAGCCTGGCAGAAACCATTGAGGGTAAGAGGCCTATTCCAAAGGCCCCATCCCCACCCCAGAGGGAGGAAACATCCAGGGAAGAAAGGCCTGGCAGAAACCACTGAGGGTAAGAGGCCTATTCCAAAGGCCACAACCCCACCCCAGAGGGAGGAAGCATCCAGGGAAGAAAGGCCTGGCAGAAACCATTGAGGGTAAGAAGCCTATTCCAAAAGCCACACACCCACCCTAGTGGGAGGAAGCATCCAGGGAAGAAAGGCCTGGCAGAAACCATTGAGGGTAAGAGTCCTATTCCAAAGGTCACACACCCACCCAAGAGGGAGGACGCATCCAGGGAAGAAAGGCCTGGCAGAAACCATTGAGGGTAAGAGGCCGATTCCAAAGGCCCCATCCCCACCCCAGAGGGAGGAAGCCTCCTGGGAAGAAAAGCCTGGCAGAAACCACTAAGGGTAGGAGGCCTATTCCAAAGGCCCCATCCCAACCCCAGAGGGAGGAAACATCCAGGGAAGAAAGGCCTGGCAGAAACCACTGAGGGTAATAGGCCTATTCCAAAGGCCACAACCCCACCCGAGAGGGAGGAAGCATCCAGGGAAGAAAGATCTGGCAGAAACCACTGAGGATAAGAGGCCTACTCCAAAATCCACAACGCCACCCCAGAGGGAGGAAGCATCCCGGGAAGAAAGGTCTGGTAGAAACCACTGAGGGTAAGAGGCCTATTCCAAAGGCCACACACCCACCCCAGAGGGAGGAAGCATCCAGGGGACAAAGGCCTGGCAGAAACCATTGAGGGTAAGAGGCCTATTCCAAAGGCCACAACCCCACCCCAGGGGGAAGAAGCATCCAGGGAAGAAAGGCCTGGCAGAAACCATTGAGGGTAAGAGGCCTATTCCATAGGCCACAACCCCACCCCAGAGGGAGGAAGCATCCAGGGAAGAAAGGCCTGGCAGAAACCTCTAAGGGTAGGAGGCCTATTCCAAAGGCAACACCCCCACGCAAGAGGGAGGAAGCATCCAGGGAAGACAGGCCTGGCAGAAACCATTGAGGGTAAGAGGCCTATTCCAAAGGCCACATCCCCACCCCAGAGGGAGGAAGCATCCAGGGAACAAAGGCCTGGCAGAAACCACTAAGTGTAGGAGACCTATTTCAAAGGCCCCATCCCCATCACAGAGGGAGGAAGCATCTAGGGAAGAAAAGCCTGGTAGAAACCATTGAGGGTAAGAGGCCTATTCCAAAGGCTACATCCCCACCCCAGAGGGAGGAAACATCCAGGAAAGAAAGGCCTGGCAGAAACCATTGAGGGTCAGAGGCCTATTCCATAGGCTCAATCCCCACCCCAGAGGGAGGAAGCATCCAGGGAAGAAAAGCCTGGCAGAAACCACTGAAGGTAAGAGGCCAATTCCAAAGGCCACACACCCACCCCAGAGGGAAGAAGCATCCAGGGAACAAAGGCCTAGCAGAAACCATTGATGGTAAGAGGCCTGTTCCGAAGGCCACACACCCACCCCAGAGGGAGGAAGCATCCAGGGAAGAAAGGCCTGGCAGAAACCATTGAGGGTGAGAGGCCGATTCCAAAGGCCCCATCCCCACCCCAGAGGGAGGAAGCATCCAGGGAAGAAATGCCTGGCAGAAAGAGGGTAAGAGGCCTATTCCAAAGGCCACAACCCCACCCCAGAGGGAGGAAGCATCCAGGGAAGAAAGGCCTGGCAGAAACCATTGAGAATAAGAGGCCTACTTCAAAGGCCACAACCCCACCCCAGAGGGAGGAAACATCCAGGGAAGAAAGGCCTGGCAGTAACCACTCAGGGTAAGAGGCCTACTCCAAAGGTCACACACCCGCCCCAGAGGGAAGAAGCATCCACGGAATAAAGGCATGGCAGAAGCCACTGAGGGTAAGAGGCCTACTCCAAAGGCCACACACACACCCCAGAGGGCGGAAGCATCCTGCGAACAGAGGCCTGGTAGAAACCATTGAGGGTAAGAGGCCTATTCCAAAGGCCACACTCCCACTCCAGATGGAGGAAGCATCCAGGGAAGAAAGGCCTGGCAGAAACCTTTGAGGGTAAGAGGCCTATTCCAAAGGCCACATCCTCACCCCAGAGGGAGGAAGCATCCAGGGAAGAAAGGCCTGGCAGAAACCATTGAGGGTAAGAGGCCTATTCCAAAAGCCACACACCCACCCTAGTGGGAGGAAGCATCCAGGGAACAAAGGCCTGGCAGAAACCATTGAGGGTAAGAGGCCTATTCCAAAGGCCACATCCCCACCCCAGAGGAAAGATGCATCGAGGGAACAAAGGCCTGGCAGAGACCATAGAGGGTAAGAGGTCTATTCCAAAATCCACATCCCCACCCCAGAGGGACGAAGCCTCCAGGTAAGAAAATCCTGGCAGAAACCATTGAGGGTAAGAGGCCTACTCCAAAGGCCACACACACACCCCAGAGGGAGGAAGCATCCAGGGAAGACAGGCCTGGCAGAAACCATTGAGGGTAAGAGGCCTAATCCAAAGGCCACACACACACCCCAGAGGGAGGAAGCATCCAGGGAAGAAAGGCCTGGCAGAAACCATTGAGGGTAAGAGGCCTATTCCAAAGGCCACATCCCCACCCCAGAGGGAGGAAGCATCCAGGGAAGAAAGGCCTGGCAGAAACCACTGAAGGTAAGAGGCCTAGTCCAAAGGCCACAACCCCACCTCAAAGGGAGGAAGCATCCAGGGAAGAAAAGCCTGGCAGAAACCATTGAGGGTAAGAGGCCTATTCCAAAGGCTCCATCCCCACACCAGAGGCAGGAAGCCTCCAGGGAAGAAAGGCCTGGCAGAAACCACTAAGGGTAGGAGGCCTATTCCAAAGGCCACACACCCACCCCAGAGGGAGGAAGCATCCATGGAATACAGGCCTGGCAGAAACCATTGAGGGTAAGAGGCCTATTCCAAAGGCCACATCCCCACCCCAGAGTAAAGATGCATCGAGGGAACAAAGGCCTGGCAGAAACCATAGAGGGTAAGAGGTGTATTCCAAAGTCCACATCCCCACCCCAGAGGGAAGAAGCCTCCAGGGAAGAAAAGCCTGGCAGAAACCATTAAGGGTAAGAGGCCTACTCCAAAGGCCACACACACACCCCAGAGGCAGGAAGCATCCAGGGAACAAAGGCCTGGCAGAAACCACTAAGGGTAGGAGACCTATTTCAAAGGCCCCATCCCCACCACAGAGGGAGGAAGCATCCAGGGGAAAAAAGCCTGGTAGAAACCATTGAGGGTAAGAGGCCTATTCCAAAGGCTACATCCCCACCCCAGAGGGAGGAAACATCCAGGAAAGAAAGGCCTGGCAGAAACCATTGAGGGTCAGAGGCCTATTCCATAGGCTCAATCCCCACCCCAGAGGGAGGAAGCATCCAGGGAAGAAAAGCCTGGCAGAAACCACTGAAGGTAAGAGGCCAATTCCAAAGGCCACACACCCACCCCAGAGGGAAGAAGCATCCAGGGAACGAAGGCCTAGCAGAAACCATTGATGGTAAGAGGCCTGTTCCGAAGGCCACACACCCACCCCAGAGGGAGGAAGCATCCAGGGAAGAAAGGCCTGGCAGAAACCATTGAGGGTGAGAGGCCGATTCCAAAGGCCCCATCCCCACCCCAGAGGGAGGAAGCATCCAGGGAAGAAATGCCTGGCAGAAAGAGGGTAAGAGGCCTATTCCAAAGGCCACAACCCCACCCCAGAGGGAGGAAGCATCCAGGGAAGAAAGGCCTGGCAGAAACCATTGAGGATAAGAGGCCTACTCCAAAGGCCACAACCCCACCCCAGAGGGAGGAAACATCCAGGGAAGAAAGGCCTGGCAGAAACCACTCAGGGTAAGAGGCCTACTCCAAAGGTCACACACCCGCCCCAGAGGGAAGAAGCATCCACGGAATAAAGGCATGGCAGAAGCCACTGAGGGTAAGAGGCCTACTCCAAAGGCCACACACACACCCCAGAGGGCGGAAGCATCCTGCGAACAGAGGCCTGGTAGAAACCATTGAGGGTAAGAGGCCTATTCCAAAGGCCACACTCCCACTCCAGATGGAGGAAGCATCCAGGGAAGAAAGGCCTGGCAGAAACCTTTGAGGGTAAGAGGCCTATTCCAAAGGCCACATCCTCACCCCAGAGGGAGGAAGCATCCAGGGAAGAAAGGCCTGGCAGAAACCATTGAGGGTAAGAGGCCTATTCCAAAAGCCACACACCCACCCTAGTGGGAAGAAGCATCCAGGGAACAAAGGCCTGGCAGAAACCATTGAGGGTAAGAGGCCTATTCCAAAGGCCACATCCCCACCCCAGAGGAAAGATGCATCGAGGGAACAAAGGCCTGGCAGAAACCATAGAGGGTAAGAGGTCTATTCCAAAATCCACATCCCCACCCCAGAGGGAAGAAGCCTCCAGGTAAGAAAATCCTGGCAGAAACCATTGAGGGTAAGAGGCCTACTCCAAAGGCCACACACACACCCCAGAGGGAGGAAGCATCCAGGGAAGAAAGGCCTGGCAGAAACCTTTGAGGGTAAGAGGCCTATTCCAAAGGCCCGATCCCAACCCCAGAGGGAGGAAACATCCAGGGAACAAAGGCCTGGCAGAAACCACTGAGGGTAATAGGCCTATTCCAAAGGCCACAACCCCACCCCAGAGGGAGGAAGCATCCAGGGAAGAAAGGCCTGGCAGAAACCATTGAGGATAAGAGGCCTATTCCAAAGGCCACAACCCCACCCGAGAGGGAGGAAGCCTCCAGGGAAGAAAGGCCTGGCAGAAACCACTGAGGATAAGAGGCCTACTCCAAAATCCACAACGCCACCCCAGAGGGAGGAAGCATCCCGGGAAGAAAGGCCTGGTAGAAACCACTGAGGGTAAGAGGCCTATTCCAAAGGCCACACACCCACCCCAGAGGGAGGAAGCATCCAGGGGACAAAGGCCTGGCAGAAACCATTGAGGGTAAGAGGCCTATTCCAAAGGCCACAACCCCACCCCAGGGGGAAGAAGCATCCAGGGAAGAAAGGCCTGGCAGAAACCATTGAGGGTAAGTGGCCTATTCCAAAGGCCACCCACCCACCCCAGAGGGAGGAAGCATCCAGGGGACAAAGGCCTGGCAGAAACCATTGGGGGTAAGAGGCCTATTCCAAAGGCC
The DNA here is from genome assembly GCA_035047345.1 of Bradypodion ventrale. Taxonomy (NCBI): domain Eukaryota; kingdom Metazoa; phylum Chordata; class Lepidosauria; order Squamata; family Chamaeleonidae; genus Bradypodion; species Bradypodion ventrale. The sequence continues at coordinate 37,970,949 of JAWDJE010000008.1, forward strand.
ACAACCCCACCCGAGGGGGAAGAAGCATCCAGGGAAGAAAGGCCTGGCAGAAACCATTGAGGGTAAGAGGCCTATTCCAAAGGCCACAACCCCACCCCAGAGGGAGGAAGCATCCAGGGAAGAAAGGCCTGGCAGAAACCTCTAAGGGTAGGAGGCCTATTCCAAAGGCAACACCCCCACGCAAGAGGGAGGAAGCATCCAGGGAAGACAGGCCTGGCAGAAACCATTGAGGGTAAGAGGCCTATTCCAAAGTGCCCATCCCCACCCCAGAGGGAGGAAGCATCCAGGGAAGAAAGGCGTGGCAGAAACCACTGAAGGTAGGAGGCCTAGTCCAAAGGCCACAACCCCACTCAAAGGGAGGAAGCATCCAGGGAAGAAAAGCCTGGCAGAAACCATTGAGGGTAAGAGGCCTATTCCAAAGGCTCCATCCCCACACCAGAGGGAGGAAGCCTCCAGGGAAGAAAGGCCTGACAGAAACCATTGAGGGTAAGAGTCCTATTCCAAAGGCCACATCCCCACCCCAGAGGGAGGAAGCATCCAGGGAAGAAAGGCCTGGCAGAATCCACTGAAGGTAAGAGGCCTAGTCCAAAGGCCACAACCCCACCTCAAAGGGAGGAAGCATTCAGGGAAGAAAAGCCTTGTTGAAACCATTGAGGGTAAGAGGCCTATTCCAAAGGCTCCATCCCCACACCAGAGGGAGGAAGCCTCCAGGGAAGAAAGTCCTGGCAAAAACCACTAAGGGTAAGAGGCCTATTCCAAAGGCCCCATCCCCACCCCAGAGGGAGGAAGCATCCAGGGAAGAAAAGCCTGGCAGAAACCACTGAAGGTAAGAGGCCTATTCCAAAGGCCACCCACCCACCCCAGAGTGAAGAAGCATCCAGGGAACAAAGGCCTGGCAGAAACCATTGAGTGTAAGAGGCCTGTTCCAACGGCCCCATCCCCACCCCAGAGGGAGGAAGCCTCCAGGGAAGAAAAGCCTGGCAGAAACCACTAAGCGTAGGAGGCCTATTCCAAAGGCCCCATCCCCATCCCAGAGGGAGGAAGCATCCAGGGAAGAAAAGCCTGACAGAAACCATTGAGGGTAAGAGGCCTATTCCAAAGCCCACATCCCACCCCAGAGGGAGGAGACATCCAGGGAAGAAATGCCTGGCAGAAACCACTGAGGGTAAGAGGCCTATTCCAAAGGCCACAACCCCACCCGAGAGGGAGGAAGCATCCAGGGAAGAAAGGCCTGGCAGAAACCATTGAGGGTAAGAGGCCTATTCCAAAGGCCACAGACCCACCCCAGAGGGAGGAAGCATCCAGGGAAGAAAGGCCTGGCAGAAACCACTAAGGGTAGGAGGCCTATTCCAAAGGCCACACCGCCACCCCAGAGGGAGGAAGCATCCAGGGAAGACAGGCCTGGCAGAAACCATTGAGGGTAAGAGGCCTATTCCAAAGTCCCCATCCCCACCCCAGAGGGAGGAAGCATCCAGGGAAGAAAAGCCTGGTAGAAACCATTGAGGGTAAGAGGCCTATTCCAAAGGCCACATCCCCACCCCAGAGGGAGGAAGCATCCAGGGAAGAAAGGCCTGGCAGAAACCATTGAGGATAAGAGGCCTACTCCAAAGGCCACAAACCCACCCCAGAGGGAGGAAGCATCCAGGGAAGAAAGGCCTGGCAGAAACCACTGAGGGTAAGATGCCTATTCCAAAGGCCACATCCCCACCCCAGAGGGAGGAAGCATCCACGGAAGAAAGGCCTGGCAGAAACCACTGAAGGTAAGAGGCCTAGTCCAAAGGCCACAACCCCACCTCAAAGGGAGGAAGCATCCAGGGAAGAAAAGCCTGGCAGAAACCATTGAGGGTAAGAGGCCTATTCCAAAGGCCACACACCCACCCCAGAGGGAGGAAGCATCCAGGGGACAAAGGCCTGGCAGAAACCATTGAGGGTAAGAGGCCTATTCCAAAGGCCACAACCCCACCCCAGGGGGAAGAAGCATCCAGGGAAGAAAGGCCTGGCAGAAACCATTGAGGGTAAGTGGCCTATTCCAAAGGCCACCCACCCACCCCAGAGGGAGGAAGCATCCAGGGGACAAAGGCCTGGCAGAAACCATTGAGGGTAAGAGGCCTATTCCAAAGGCCACAACCCCACCCGAGGGGGAAGAAGCATCCAGGGAAGAAAGGCCTGGCAGAAACCATTGAGGGTAAGAGGCCTATTCCAAAGGCCACAACCCCACCCCAGAGGGAGGAAGCATCCAGGGAAGAAAGGCCTGGCAGAAACCTCTAAGGGTAGGAGGCCTATTCCAAAGGCAACACCCCCACGCAAGAGGGAGGAAGCATCCAGGGAAGACAGGCCTGGCAGAAACCATTGAGGGTAAGAGGCCTATTCCAAAGTGCCCATCCCCACCCCAGAGGGAGGAAGCATCCAGGGAAGAAAGGCGTGGCAGAAACCACTGAAGGTAGGAGGCCTAGTCCAAAGGCCACAACCCCACTCAAAGGGAGGAAGCATCCAGGGAAGAAAAGCCTGGCAGAAACCATTGAGGGTACGAGGCCTATTCCAAAGGCTCCATCCCCACACCAGAGGGAGGAAGCCTCCAGGGAAGAAAGGCCTGACAGAAACCATTGAGGGTAAGAGTCCTATTCCAAAGGCCACATCCCCACCCCAGAGGGAGGAAGCATCCAGGGAAGAAAGGCCTGGCAGAATCCACTGAAGGTAAGAGGCCTAGTCCAAAGGCCACAACCCCACCTCAAAGGGAGGAAGCATTCAGGGAAGAAAAGCCTTGTTGAAACCATTGAGGGTAAGAGGCCTATTCCAAAGGCTCCATCCCCACACCAGAGGGAGGAAGCCTCCAGGGAAGAAAGTCCTGGCAAAAACCACTAAGGGTAAGAGGCCTATTCCAAAGGCCCCATCCCCACCCCAGAGGGAGGAAGCATCCAGGGAAGAAAAGCCTGGCAGAAACCACTGAAGGTAAGAGGCCTATTCCAAAGGCCACCCACCCACTCCAGAGTGAAGAAGCATCCAGGGAACAAAGGCCTGGCAGAAACCATTGAGTGTAAGAGGCCTGTTCCAACGGCCCCATCCCCACCCCAGAGGGAGGAAGCCTCCAGGGAAGAAAAGCCTGGCAGAAACCACTAAGCGTAGGAGGCCTATTCCAAAGGCCCCATCCCCATCCCAGAGGGAGGAAGCATCCAGGGAAGAAAAGCCTGACAGAAACCATTGAGGGTAAGAGGCCTATTCCAAAGCCCACATCCCACCCCAGAGGGAGGAGACATCCAGGGAAGAAATGCCTGGCAGAAACCACTGAGGGTAAGAGGCCTATTCCAAAGGCCACAACCCCACCCGAGAGGGAGGAAGCATCCAGGGAAGAAAGGCCTGGCAGAAACCATTGAGGGTAAGAGGCCTATTCCAAAGGCCACAGACCCACCCCAGAGGGAGGAAGCATCCAGGGAAGAAAGGCCTGGCAGAAACCACTAAGGGTAGGAGGCCTATTCCAAAGGCCACACCGCCACCCCAGAGGGAGGAAGCATCCAGGGAAGACAGGCCTGGCAGAAACCATTGAGGGTAAGAGGCCTATTCCAAAGTCCCCATCCCCACCCCAGAGGGAGGAAGCATCCAGGGAAGAAAAGCCTGGTAGAAACCATTGAGGGTAAGAGGCCTATTCCAAAGGCCACATCCCCACCCCAGAGGGAGGAAGCATCCAGGGAAGAAAGGCCTGGCAGAAACCATTGAGGATAAGAGGCCTACTCCAAAGGCCACAAACCCACCCCAGAGGGAGGAAGCATCCAGGGAAGAAAGGCCTGGCAGAAACCACTGAGGGTAAGATGCCTATTCCAAAGGCCACATCCCCACCCCAGAGGGAGGAAGCATCCAGGGAAGAAAGGCCTGGCAGAAACCACTGAAGGTAAGAGGCCTAGTCCAAAGGCCACAACCCCACCTCAAAGGGAGGAAGCATCCAGGGAAGAAAAGCCTGGCAGAAACCATTGAGGGTAAGAGGCCTATTCCAAAGGCTCCATCCCCACACCAGAGGCAGGAAGCCTCCAGGGAAGAAAGGCCTGGCAGAAACCACTAAGGGTAGGAGGCCTATTCCAAAGGCCACACACCCACCCCAGAGGGAGGAAGCATCCATGGAATACAGGCCTGGCAGAAACCATTGAGGGTAAGAGGCCTATTCCAAAGGCCACATCCCCACCCCAGAGTAAAGATGCATCGAGGGAACAAAGGCCTGGCAGAAACCATAGAGGGTAAGAGGTGTATTCCAAAGTCCACATCCCCACCCCAGAGGGAAGAAGCCTCCAGGGAAGAAAAGCCTGGCAGAAACCATTGAGGGTAAGAGGCCTACTCCAAAGGCCACACACACACCCCAGAGGGAGGAAGCATCCAGGGAAGACAGGCCTGGCAGAAACCATTGAGGGTAAGAGGCCTACTCCAAAGGCCACACACACACCCCAGAGGCAGGAAGCATCCAGGGAACAAAGGCCTGGCAGAAACCACTAAGGGTAGGAGACCTATTTCAAAGGCCCCATCCCCACCACAGAGGGAGGAAGCATCCAGGGAAGAAAAGCCTGGTAGAAACCATTGAGGGTAAGAGGCCTATTCCAAAGGCTACATCCCCACCCCAGAGGGAGGAAACATCCAGGAAAGAAAGGCCTGGCAGAAACCATTGAGGGTCAGAGGCCTATTCCATAGGCTCAATCCCCACCCCAGAGGGAGGAAGCATCCAGGGAAGAAAAGCCTGGCAGAAACCACTGAAGGTAAGAGGCCAATTCCAAAGGCCACACACCCACCCCAGAGGGAAGAAGCATCCAGGGAACAAAGGCCTAGCAGAAACCATTGATGGTAAGAGGCCTGTTCCGAAGGCCACACACCCACCCCAGAGGGAGGAAGCATCCAGGGAAGAAAGGCCTGGCAGAAACCATTGAGGGTGAGAGGCCGATTCCAAAGGCCCCATCCCCACCCCAGAGGGAGGAAGCATCCAGGGAAGAAATGCCTGGCAGAAAGAGGGTAAGAGGCCTATTCCAAAGGCCACAACCCCACCCCAGAGGGAGGAAGCATCCAGGGAAGAAAGGCCTGGCAGAAACCATTGAGGATAAGAGGCCTACTCCAAAGGCCACAACCCCACCCCAGAGGGAGGAAACATCCAGGGAAGAAAGGCCTGGCAGAAACCACTCAGGGTAAGAGGCCTACTCCAAAGGTCACACACCCGCCCCAGAGGGAAGAAGCATCCACGGAATAAAGGCATGGCAGAAGCCACTGAGGGTAAGAGGCCTACTCCAAAGGCCACACACACACCCCAGAGGGCGGAAGCATCCTGCGAACAGAGGCCTGGTAGAAACCATTGAGGGTAAGAGGCCTATTCCAAAGGCCACACTCCCACTCCAGATGGAGGAAGCTTCCAGGGAAGAAAGGCCTGGCAGAAACCTTTGAGGGTAAGAGGCCTATTCCAAAGGCCACATCCTCACCCCAGAGGGAGGAAGCATCCAGGGAAGAAAGGCCTGGCAGAAACCATTGAGGGTAAGAGGCCTATTCCAAAAGCCACACACCCACCCTAGTGGGAGGAAGCATCCAGGGAACAAAGGCCTGGCAGAAACCATTGAGGGTAAGAGGCCTATTCCAAAGGCCACATCCCCACCCCAGAGGAAAGATGCATCGAGGGAACAAAGGCCTGGCAGAAACCATAGAGGGTAAGAGGTCTATTCCAAAATCCACATCCCCACCCCAGAGGGAAGAAGCCTCCAGGTAAGAAAATCCTGGCAGAAACCATTGAGGGTAAGAGGCCTACTCCAAAGGCCACACACACACCCCAGAGGGAGGAAGCATCCAGGGAAGACAGGCCTGGCAGAAACCATTGAGGGTAAGAGGCCTACTCCAAAGGCCACACACACACCCCAGAGGGAGGAAGCATCCAGGGAAGAAAGGCCTGGCAGAAACCTTTGAGGGTAAGAGGCCTATTCCAAAGGCCCGATCCCCACCCCAGAGGGAGGAAGCATCCAGGGAACAAAGGCCTGGCAGAAACCATTCAGGGTAACAGGCATATTGAAAAGGCCACATCCCCAACTCAGAGGGAGGAAGCATCCAGGGAAGAAAGGCCTGGCAGAAACCACTGTAGGTAAAAGGCCTAGTCCAAAGGCCACATCCTCACCCCAGAGGGAGGAAGCATCCAGGGAAGAAAGGCCTGGCAGAAACCATTGAGGGTAAGAGGCCTATTCCAAAAGCCACACACCCACCCTAGTGGGAGGAAGCATCCAGGGAACAAAGGCCTGGCAGAAACCATTGAGGGTATGAGGCCTATTCCAAAGGCCACATCCCCACCCCAGAGGAAAGATGCATCGAGGGAACAAAGGCCTGGCAGAAACCATAGAGGGTAAGAGGTCTATTCCAAAGTCCACATCCCCACCCCAGAGGGAAGAAGCCTCCAGGGAAGAAAAGCCTGGCAGAAACCATTGAGGGAAAGAGGCCTACTCCAAAGGCCACACACACACCCCAGAGGGAGGAAGCATCCAGGGAAGACAGGCCTGGCAGAAACCATTGAGGGTAAGAGGCCTACTCCAAAGGCCACACACACACCCCAGAGGGAGGAAGCATCCAGGGAAGAGAGGCCTGGCAGAAATCATTGAGGGTAAGAGGCCTATTCCAAAGGCCACACTCCCACTCCAGATGGAGGAAGCATCCAGGGAAGAAAGGCCTGGCAGAAACCTTTGAGGGTAAGAGGCCTATTCCAAAGGCCCGATCCCCACCCCAGAGAGAGGAAGCATCCAGGGAACAAAGGCCTGGCAGAAACCATTCAGGGTAACAGGCATATTGAAAAGGCCACATCCCCAACGAGAGGGTGGAAGCATCCAGGGAAGAAAGGCCTGGCGGAAACCACTGTAGGTAAGAGGCCTAGTCCAAAGGCCACAACCCCACCTCAAAGGGAGGAAGCATCCAGGGAAGAAAAGCATGGTAGAAACCATTGAGTGTAAGTGGCCTATTCCAAAGGCCACATCCCCACGCCAGAGGGAAGAAGCCTCCAGGGAATAAAAGCCTGGCAGAAACCATTGAGGGTAAGAAGCCTAATCCAAAGGCCACACACACACACCAGAGGGAGGAAGCAACAAGGAAAGACAGGCCTGGCAAAAACCATTGAGGGTAAGAGGCCTATTCCAAAGGCCACACCCCCACTCCAGATGGAGGAAGCATCCAGGGAAGAAAGGCCTGGCAGAAACCTTTGAGGGTAAGAGGCCTATTCCAAAGGCCACATCCCCACCCCAGGGGGAAGAAGCATCCAGGGAAGAAAGGCCTGGCAGAAACCATTGAGGGTAAGAGGCCTTTTCCAAAGGCCACACACCCACCCCAGAGGGAGGAAGCATCCAGGGAAGAAAGGCCTGGCAGAAACCATTGAGGGTAAGACGCCGATTCCAAAGGCCCCATCCCCACCTCAGAGGGAGGAAGCCTCCAGTGAAGAAAAGCCTGGCAGAAACCACTAAGGGTAGCAGGCCTATTCCAAAGGCCCCATCCCCACCCCAGAGGGAGGAAACATCCAGGGAAGAAAGGTCTGGCAGAAACCATTGAGGGTATGAGGCCTATTCCAAAGGACACAACCCCACCCCAGAGGGAGGAAGCATCCAGGGAAGAAATGCCTGGCAGAAACCACTGAGGGTAAGAGGCCTATTCCAAAGGACACAACCCCACACCAGAGGGAGGAAGCATCCAGGGAAGAAAGCCCTGGCAGAAACCATTGAGGGTAAGAGGCCTTTTCCAAAAGCCACACACCCACCCTAGTCGGAGGAAGCATCCAGGGAACAATGGCCTGGCAGAAACCATTGAGGGTAAGAGGCCTATTCCAAAGGCCACATCCCCACCCCAGAGGGAAGATGCATCCAGGGAACAAAGGCCTGGCAGAAACCATTGAGGGTAAGAGTCCTATTCCAATGGCCACATCCCCACACCTGAGGGAAGAAGCCTGCAGGGAAGAAAGGCCTGGCAGAAACCATTGTGGGTAAGAGGCCGATTCCAAAGGCCCCATCCCCACCCCAGAGGGAGGAAGCCTCCTGGGAAGAAAAGCCTGGCAGAAACCACTAAGGGTAGGAGGCCTATTCCAAAGGCCCCATCCCCACCCCAGAGGGAGGAAACATCCAGGGAAGAAAGGCCTGGCAGAAGCCTTTGAGGGTAAGAGCCTATTCCAAAGGCTACATCACCACCCCAGAGGGAGGAAGCATCCAGGGAAGAAAGGCCTGCCAGAAACCACTGAGGGTAAGAGGCCTATTCCAAAGGCCACAACCCCACCCCAGAGGGAGGAAGCATCCAGGGAAGAAAGGCCTGGCAGAAACCATTGAGGATAAGAGGCCTATTCCAAAGGCCACAACCCCACCCGAGAGGGAGGAAGCATCCAGGGAAGAAAGGCCTGGCAGAAACCACTGAGGATAAGCGGCCTACTCCAAAATCCACAACCCCACCCCAGAGGGAGGAAGCATCCCGGGAAGAAAGGCCTGGCAGAAACCACTGAGGGTAAGAGGCCTATTCCAAAGGCCACACACCCACCCCAGAGGGAGGAAGCATCCAGGGGACAAAGGCCTGGCAGAAACCATTGAGGGTAAGAGGCCTATTCCAAAGGCCACAACCCCACCCCAGGGGGAAGAAGCATCCAGGGAAGAAAGGCCTGGCAGAAACCATTGAGGGTAAGAGGCCTATTCCAAAGGTCACCCACCCACCCCAGAGGGAGGAAGCATCCAGGGAAGAAAGGCCTGGCAGAAACCATTGAGAGTAAGAGGCCTATTCCAAAGGCTCCATCCGCACACCAGAGGGAGGAAGCCTCCAGGGAAGAAAGGCCTGGCAGAAACCACTAAGAGTAGGAGGCCTATTCCAAAGGCCCCATCCCGACCCCAGAGGGAGGAAGCATCCAGGGAAGAAAAGCCTGGCAGAAACCACTTAAGGTAAGAGGCCTATTCCAAAGGCCACACACCCACCCCAGAGAGAAGAAGCATCCAGGGAACAAAGGCCTGGCAGAAACCATTGAGGGTAACAGGCATATTCAAAAGGCCACATCCCCACCCCAGAGGGAGGAAGCATCCAGGGAAGATAGGCCTGGCAGAAACCATTGATGATAAGAGGCCTACTCCAAAGGCCACAACCCCACCCCAGAGGGAGGAAGCATCCAGGTAAGAAAGGCCTGGCAGAAACCACTGAGGGTAAGAGGCCTATTCCAAAGGCCACATCCCCACCCCAGAGGGAGGAAGCATCCAGGGAAGAAAGGCCTGGCAGAAACCATTGATGATAAGAGGCCTACTCCAAAGGCCACAACCCCACCCCAGAGGGAGGAAGCATCCAGGGAAGAAAGGCCTGGCAGAAACCACTGAGGGTAAGAGGCCTATTCCAAAGGCCACACACCCGCCCCAAAGGGAAGAAGCATCAACGGAAGAAAGGCCTGGCAGAAGCCACTGAGGGTAAGAGGCCTATTCCAAAGGCCACACACCCACCACAGAGGAAAGAAGCATCCAGGGAACAAAGGACGGGCAGAAACCATTGGGGGTAAGAGGCCTATTCCAAAGTCTCCTTCCCCACACCAGAGGGAGGAAGCCTCCAGGGAAGAAAGGCCTGGCAGAAACCACTAAGAGTAGGAGGCCTATTCCAAAGGCCCCATCCCGACCCCAGAGGGAGGAAGCATCCAGGGAAGAAAAGCCTGGCAGAAACCACTGAGGGTAAGAGCCTATTCCAAAGGCCACACACCCACCCCAGAGGGAAGAAGCATCCAGGGAACAAAGGCCTGGCAGAAACCATTGAGGGTAACAGGCATATTCAAAAGGCCACATCCCCACCCCAGAGGGAGGAAGCATCCAGGGAAGAAAGGCCTGGCAGAAACCATTGATGATAAGAGGCCTACTCCAAAGGCCACAACCCCACCCCAGAGGGAGGAAGCATCCAGGGAAGAAAGGCCTGGCAGAAACCACTGAGGGTAAGAGGCCTATTCCAAAGGCCACAACCCCACCCCAGGGGGAAGAAGCATCCAGGGAAGAAAGGCCTGGCAGAAACCATTGAGGGTAAGAAGCCTATTCCAAAGGCCACCCACCCACCCCAGAGGGAGGAAGCATCCAGGGAAGAAAGGCCTGGCAGAAACCACTAAGGGTAAGAGGCCTATTCCAAAGGCCACACACCCACCACAGAGGAAAGAAGCATCCAGGGAACAAAGGCCTGGCAGAAACCACTGAGGGTAAGAGGCCTATTCCAAAGGCCACACACCCACCACAGGGAAAGAAGCATCCAGGGAACAAAGGACGGGCAGAAACCATTGGGGGTAAGAGGCCTATTCCAAAGTCTCCTTCCCCACACCAGAGGGAGGAAGCATCCAGGGAAGAAAGGCCTGGCAGAAACCACTGAGGGTAAGAGGCCTATTCCAAAGGCCACAACCCCACCCCAGGGGGAAGAAGCATCCAGGGAAGAAAGGCCTGGCAGAAACCATTGAGGGTAAGAAGCCTATTCCAAAGGCCACCCACCCACCCCAGAGGGAGGAAGCATCCAGGGAAGAAAGGCCTGGCAGAAACCACTAAGGGTAAGAGGCCTATTCCAAAGGCCACACACCCACCACAGAGGAAAGAAGCATCCAGGGAACAAAGGCCTGGCAGAAACCACTGAGGGTAAGAGGCCTATTCCAAAGGCCACACACCCACCACAGGGAAAGAAGCATCCAGGGAACAAAGGACGGGCAGAAACCATTGGGGGTAAGAGGCCTATTCCAAAGTCTCCTTCCCCACACCAGAGGGAGGAAGCCTCCAGGGAAGAAAGGCCTGGCAGAAACCACTAAGAGTAGGAGGCCTATTCCAAAGGCCCCATCCCGACCCCAGAGGGAGGAAGCATCCAGGGAAGATAGGCCTGGCAGAAACCACTGAAGGTAAGAGGCCTATTCCAAAGGCCACACACCCACCCCAGAGGGAAGAAGCATCCAGGGAACAAAGGCCTGGCAGAAACCATAGAGGGTAAGAGGACTATTCCAAAGTCCACAACCCCACCCCAGAGGGAGGAAGCATCCAGGTAAGAAAGGCCTGGCAGAAACCATTGATGATAAGAGGCCTACTCCAAAGGCCACAACCCCACCCCAGAGGGAGGAAGCATCCAGGGAAGAAAGGCCTGGCAGAAACCACTGAGGGTAAGAGGCCTATTCCAAAGGCCACATCCCCACCCCAGAGCGAGGAAGCATCCAGTGAAGAAAGGCCTGGCAGAAACCATTGAGGGTAAGAGGCCTATTCCAAAGGCCACATCCCCACCCCAGAGGGAAGAAGCCTCCAGGGAATAAAAGCCTGGCAGAAACCATTGAGGGTAAGAAGCCTACTCCAAAGGCCACACACCCACCCCAGAGGGAGGAAGCATCCAGGAAAGACAGGCCTGGCAAAAACCATTGAGGGTAAGAGGCCTATTCCAAAGGCCACACCCCCACTCCAGATGGAGGAAGCATCCAGGGAAGAAAGGCCTGGCAGAAACCACTAAGGGTAGGAGGCCTATTCCAAAGGCCCCATCCCCACCCCAGAGGGAGGAAACATCCAGGTAAGAAAGGCCTGGCAGAAGCCATTGAGGGTAAGAGCCTATTCCAAAGGCTACATCCCCACCGCAGAGGGAGGAAGCATCCAGGGAAGAAAGGCCTGGCAGAAACCACTGAGGGTAAGAGGCCTATTCCAAAGTCCACAACCCCACCCCAGAGGGAGGAAGCATCCAGGGAAGAAAGGCCTGGCAGAAACCATTGAGGATAAGAGGCCTATTCCAAAGGCCACAACCCCACCCGAGAGGGAGGAAGCATCCAGGGAAGAAAGGCCTGGCAGAAATCACTGAGGATAAGCGGCCTACTCCAAAATCCACAACCCCACCCCAGAGGGAGGAAGCATCCCGGGAAGAAAGGCCTGGCAGAAACCACTGAGGGTAAGAGGCCTATTCCAAAGGTCACACACCCACCCCAGAGGGAGGAAGCATCCAGGGGACAAAGGCCTGGCAGAAACCATTGAGGGTAAGAGGCCTATTCCAAAGGCCACAACCCCACCCCAGGGGGAAGAAGCATCCAGGGAAGAAAGGCCTGGCAGAAACCATTGAGGGTAAGAGGCCTATTCCAAAGGCCACCCACCCACCCCAGAGGGAGGAAGCATCCAGGGAAGAAAGGCCTGGCAGACACCACTAAGGGTAGGAGGCCTAGTCCAAAGGCCACAACCCCACCTCAAAGGGAGGAAGCATCCAGGGAAGAAAAGCCTGGCAGAAACCATTGAGAGTAAGACGCCTATTCCAAAGGCTCCATCCGCACACCAGAGGGAGGAAGCCTCCAGGGAAGAAAGGCCTGGCAGAAACCACTAAGAGTAGGAGGCCTATTCCAAAGGCCCCACCCCGACCCCAGAGGGAGGAAGCATCCAGGGAAGAAAAGCCTGGCAGAAACCACTGAAGGTAAGAGGCCTATTCCAAAGGCCACACACCCACCCCAGAGAGAAGAAGCATCCAGGGAACAAAGGCCTGGCAGAAACCATTGAGGGTAACCGGATATATTCAAAAGGCCACATCCCCACCCCAGAGGGAGGAAGCATCCAGGGAAGATAGGCCTGGCAGAAACCATTGATGATAAGAGGCCTACTCCAAAGGCCACAACCCCACCCCAGAGGGAGGAAGCATCCAGGTAAGAAACGCCTGGCAGAAACCACTGAGGGTAAGAGGCCTATTCCAAAGGCCACATCCCCACCCCAGAGGGAGGAAGCATCCAGGGAAGAAAGGCCTGGAAGAAACCATTGATGATAAGAGGCCTACTCCAAAGGCCACAACCCCACCCCAGAGGGAGGAAGCATCCAGGGAAGAAAGTCCTGGCAGAAACCACTGAGGGTAAGAGGCCTATTCCAAAGGACACACACCCGCCCCAGAGGGAAGAAGCATCAACGGAAGAAAGGCCTGGCAGAAGCCACTGAGGGTAAGAGGCCTATTCCAAAGGCCACACATCCACCACAGAGGAAAGAAGCATCCAGGGAACAAAGGACGGGCAGAAACCATTGGGGGTAAGAGGCCTATTCCAAAGTCTCCTTCCCCACACCAGAGGGAGGAAGCCTCCAGGGAAGAAAGGCCTGGCAGAAACCACTAAGAGTAGGAGGCCTATTCCAAAGGCCCCATCCCGACCACAGAGGGAGGAAGCATCCAGGGAAGAAAAGCCTGGCAGAAACCACTGAAGGTAAGAGGCCTATTCCAAAGGCCACACACCCACCCCAGAGGGAAGAAGCATCCAGGGAACAAAGGCCTGGCAGAAACCATTGAGGGTAACAGGCATATTCAAAAGGCCACATCCCCACCCCAGAGGGAGGAAGCATCCAGGGAAGAAAGGCCTGGCAGAAACCATTGAGGGTAAGAGGCCGATTCCAAAGGCCCCATCCCCACCCCAGAGGGAGGAAGCCTCCTGGGAAGAAAAGCCTGGCAGAAACCACTAAGGGTAGGAGGCCTATTCCAAAGGCCCCATCCCCACCCCAGAGTGAGGAAACATCCAGGGAAGAAAGGCCTGGCAGAAGCCATAGAGGGTAAGAGCCTATTCCAAAGGCTACATCCCCACCCCAGAGGGAGGAAGCATCCAGGGAAGAAAGGCCTGGCAGAAACAACTGAGGGTAAGAGGCCTATTCCAAAGGCCACAACCCCACCCCAGAGTGAGGAAGCATCCAGGGAAGAAAGGCCTGGCAGAAACCATTGAGGATAAGAGGCCTATTCCAAAGGCCACAACCCCACCCGAGGGGGAGGAAGCATCCAGGGAAGAAAGGCCTGGCAGAAACCACTGAGGATAAGCGGCCTACTCCAAAATCCACAACCCCACCCCAGAGGGAGGAAGCATCCCGGGAAGAAAGGCCTGGCAGAAACCACTGAGGGTAAGAGGCCTATTCCAAAGGTCACACACCCACCCCAGAGGGAGGAAGCATCCAGGGGACAAAGGCCTGGCAGAAACCATTGAGGGTAAGAGGCCTATTCCAAAGGCCACAACCCCACCCCAGGGGGAAGAAGCATCCAGGGAAGAAAGGCCTGGCAGAAACCATTGAGGGTAAGAGGCCTATTCCAAAGGCCACCCAACCACCCCAGAGGGAGGAAGCATCCACAGAAGAAAGGCCTGGCAGAAACCACTAAGGGTAGGAGGCCTAGTCCAAAGGCCACAACCCCACCTCAAAGGGAGGAAGCATCCAGGGAAGAAAAGCCTGGCAGAAACCATTGAGAGTAAGACGCCTATTCCAAAGGCTCCATCCGCACACCAGAGGGAGGAAGCCTCCAGGGAAGAAAGGCCTGGCAGAAACCACTAAGAGTAGGAGGCCTATTCCAAAGGCCCCATCCCGACCCCAGAGGGAGGAAGCATCCAGAGAAGAAAAGCCTGGCAGAAACCACTGAAGGTAAGAGGCCTATTCCAAAGGCCACACACACACCCCAGAGAGAAGAAGCATCCAGGGAACAAAGGCCTGGCAGAAACCATTGAGGGTAACAGGCATATTCAAAAGGCCACATCCCCACCCCAGAGGGAGGAAGCATCCAGGGAAGATAGGCCTGGCAGAAACCATTGATGATAAGAGGCCTACTACAAAGGCCACAACCCCACCCCAGAGGGAGGAAGCATCCAGGTAAGAAAGGCCTGGCAGAAACCACTGAGGGTAACAGGCCTATTCCAAAGGCCACATCCCCACCCCAGAGGGAGGAAGCATCCAGGGAAGAAAGGCCTGGCAGAAACCATTGATGATAAGAGGCCTACTCCAAAGGCCACAACCCCACCCCAGAGGGAGGAAGCATCCAGGGAAGAAAGGCCTGGCAGAAACCACTGAGGGTAAGAGGCCTATTCCAAAGGCCACATCCCCACCCCAGAGCGAGGAAGCATCCAGGGAAGAAAGGCCTGGCACAAACCATTGATGATAAGAGGCCTACTCCAAAGGCCACAACCCCACCCCAGAGGGAGAAAGCATCCAGGGAAGAAAGGCCTGGCAGAAACCACTGAGGGTAAGAGGCCTATTCCAAAGGCCACACACCCACCACAGAGGAAAGAAGCATCCAGGGAACAAAGGCCTGGCAGAAACCATTGAGGGTAAGAGGCCTATTCCAAAGGCTCCATCCCCACACCAGAGGGAGGAAGCCTCCAGGGAAGAAAGGCCTGGCAGAAACCACGAAGGGTAGGAGGCCTATTCCAAAGGCCCCATTCCCACCCCAGAGGGAGGAAGCATCCAGGGAAGAAAAGCCTGGCAGAAACCACTGAAGGTAAGAGGCCTATTCCAAAGGCCACACACCCACCCCAGAGGGAAGAAGCATCCAGGGAACAAAGGCCTGGCAGAAACCATTGAGTGTAAGACGCCTGTTCCAAAGGCCACACACCCACCCCAGAGGGCTGAAGCCTCTAGGGAAGAACGGCCTGGCAGAAACCACTAAGGGTAACAGGCATATTGAAAAGGCCACATCCCCACCCCAGAGGGAGGAAGCATCCAGGGAAGATAGGCCTGGCAGAAACCATTGATGATAAGAGGCCTACTCCAAAGGCCACAACCCCACCCCAGAGGGAGGAAGCATCCAGGTAAGAAAGGCCTGGCAGAAACCACTGAGGGTAAGAGGCCTATTCCAAAGGCCACATCCCCACCCCAGAGGGAGGAAGCATCCAGGGAAGAAAGGCCTGGCAGAAACCATTGAGGGTAAGAGGCCTATTCCAAAGGCCACATCCCCACCCCAGAGGGAGGAAGCATCCAGGGAAGAAAGGCCTGGCAGAAACCATTGAGGGTAAGAGGCCTATTCCAAAGGCCACATCCCGACCCCAGAGGGAAGAAGCCTCCAGGGAATAAAAGCCTGGCAGAAACCATTGAGTGTAAGAAGCCTACTCCAAAGGCCACACACACACCCCAGAGGGAGGAAGCATCCAGGAAAGACAGGCCTGGCAAAAACCATTGAGGGAAAGAGGCCTATTCCAAAGGCCACACCCCCACTCCAGATGGAGGAAGCATCCAGGGAAGAAAGGCCTGGCAGAAACCTTTGAGGGTAAGAGGCCTATTCCAAAGGCCCCATTGCCACCCCAGAGGGAGGAAGCATCCCGGGAACAAAGGCCTGGCAGAAACCATTGAGGGTAAGAGGCCTATTCCAAAGGCCACATCCCCACCCCAGGGGGAAGAAGCATCCAGGGAAGAAAGGCCTGGCAGAAACCATTGAGGGTAAGAGGCCTATTCCAAAGGCCACAACCCCACACCAGAGGGAGGAAGCATCCAGGGAAGAAAGGCCTGGCAGAAACCATTGAGGATAAGATGCCTACTCCAAAGGCAACAACCCCACCCCAGAGGGAGGAAGCATCCAGGGAAGAAAGGCCTGGCAGAAACCACTCAGGGTAAGAGGCCTATTCCAAAGGCCACACATCCACCACAGAGGGAAGAAGCATCCAGGGAACAAAGGCCTGGCAGAAACCATTGAGGGTAAGAGGCCTATTCCAAAGGCTCCATCCCCACACCGGAGGGAGGAAGCCTCCAGGGAAGAAAGGCCTGGCAGAAACCACTAAGGGTAGGAGGCCTATTCCATAGGCCCCATCCCCACCCCAGAGGGAGGAAGCATCCTGGGAAGAAAAGCCTGGCAGAAACCACTGAAGGTAAGAGGCCAATTCCAAAGGCCACACACCCACCCCAGAGGGAAGAAGCATCCAGGGAACAAAGGCCTGGCAGAAACCATTGAGGGTAAGAGGCCTGTTCCGAAGGCCACACATCCACCCCAGAGGGAGGAAGCATCCAGGGAAGAAAGGCCTGGCAGAAACCATTGAGGGTGAGAGGCCGATTCCAAAGGCCCCATCCCCACCCCAGAGGGAGGAAGCATCCGGGGAAGAAAGGCCTGGCAGAAACCACTAAGGGTAGGAGACCTATTTCAAAGGCCCCATCCCCACCACAGAGGGAGGAAGCCTCCAGGGAAGAAAAGCCTGGCAGAAACCACTAAGGGTAGGAGGCCTATCCCAAAGGCCCCATCCCCACCCCAGAGGGAGGAAACATCCAGGGAAGAAAGGCCTGGCAGAAACCATTGAGGGTAAGAGGCCTATTCCAAAGGCCATAACCCCACCCCAGAGGGAGGAAGCATCCAGGGAAGAAAGGCCTGGCAGAAACCATTCCAGATAAGAGGCCTACTCCAAAGGCCACAACCCCTCCCCAGAGGGAGGAAACATCCAGAGAAGAAAGGCCTGGCAGAAACCACTCAGGGTAAGAGGCCTATTCCAAAGGTCACACATGCGCCCCATAGGGAAGAAGCATCCACGGAATAAAGGCCTGGCAGAAGCCACTGAGTGTAAGAGGCCTACTCCAAAGGCCACACACACACACCCCAGAGGGAGGAAGCATCCAGGGAAGAGAGGCCTGGCAGAAACCATTTAGGGTAAGAGGCCTATTCCAAAGGCCACACTCCCAAACCAGATGGAGGAATTATCCAGGGAAGAAAGGCCTGGCAGAAACCTTTGAGGGTAAGATGCTTATTCCAAAGGCCCGATCCCCACCCCAGAGGGAGGACGCATCCAGGGAAGAAAGGCCTGGCAGAAACCATTGAGGGTTTGAGGCCTATTCCAAAGGCCACATCCCCACCCCAGAGGGAGGAAGCATCCAAGGAAGAAAGCCCTGGCAGAAACCATTGAGGGTAAGAGGCCTATTCCAAAAGCCACACACCCACCCTAGTGGGAGGAAGCATCAAGGGAACAATGGCCTGGCAGTAACCTTTGAGGGTAAGAGGCCTATTCCAAAGGCCCCATTGCCACCCCAGAGGGAGGAAGCATCCAGGGAACAAAGGCCTGGCAGAAACCATTGAGGGTAAGAGGCCTATTCCAAAGGCCACATCCCCACCCCAGGGGGAAGAAGCATCCAGGGAAGAAAGGCCTTGCAGAAACCATTGAGGGTAAGAGGCCTATTCCAAAGGCCACACACCCACCCCAGAGGGAGGAAGCATCCAGGGAAGAAAGGCCTGGCAGAAACCATTGAGGGTAAGAGGCCGATTCCAAAGGCCCCATCCCCACACCGGAGGGAGGAAGCCTCCAGGGAAGAAAGGCCTGGCAGAAACCACTAAGGGTAGGAGGCCTATTCCATAGGCCCCATCCCCACCCCAGAGGGAGGAAGCATCCTGGGAAGAAAAGCCTGGCAGAAACCACTGAAGGTAAGAGGCCAATTCCAAAGGCCACACACCCACCCCAGAGGGAAGAAGCATCCAGGGAACAAAGGCCTGGCAGAAACCATTGAGGGTAAGAGGCCTGTTCCGAAGGCCACACATCCACCCCAGAGGGAGGAAGCATCCAGGGAAGAAAGGCCTGGCAGAAACCATTGAGGGTGAGAGGCCGATTCCAAAGGCCCCATCCCCACCCCAGAGGGAGGAAGCATCCGGGGAAGAAAGGCCTGGCAGAAACCACTAAGGGTAGGAGACCTATTTCAAAGGCCCCATCCCCACCACAGAGGGAGGAAGCCTCCAGGGAAGAAAAGCCTGGCAGAAACCACTAAGGGTAGGAGGCCTATCCCAAAGGCCCCATCCCCACCCCAGAGGGAGGAAACATCCAGGGAAGAAAGGCCTGGCAGAAACCATTGAGGGTAAGAGGCCTATTCCAAAGGCCATAACCCCACCCCAGAGGGAGGAAGCATCCAGGGAAGAAAGGCCTGGCAGAAACCATTCCAGATAAGAGGCCTACTCCAAAGGCCACAACCCCTCCCCAGAGGGAGGAAACATCCAGAGAAGAAAGGCCTGGCAGAAACCACTCAGGGTAAGAGGCCTATTCCAAAGGTCACACATGCGCCCCATAGGGAAGAAGCATCCACGGAATAAAGGCCTGGCAGAAGCCACTGAGTGTAAGAGGCCTACTCCAAAGGCCACACACACACACCCCAGAGGGAGGAAGCATCCAGGGAAGAGAGGCCTGGCAGAAACCATTGAGGGTAAGAGGCCTATTCCAAAGGCCACACTCCCAAACCAGATGGAGGAATTATCCAGGGAAGAAAGGCCTGGCAGAAACCTTTGAGGGTAAGATGCTTATTCCAAAGGCCCGATCCCCACCCCAGAGGGAGGACGCATCCAGGGAAGAAAGGCCTGGCAGAAACCATTGAGGGTTTGAGGCCTATTCCAAAGGCCACATCCCCACCCCAGAGGGAGGAAGCATCCAGGGAAGAAAGCCCTGGCAGAAACCATTGAGGGTAAGAGGCCTATTCCAAAAGCCACACACCCACCCTAGTGGGAGGAAGCATCAAGGGAACAATGGCCTGGCAGAAACCTTTGAGGGTAAGAGGCCTATTCCAAAGGCCCCATTGCCACCCCAGAGGGAGGAAGCATCCAGGGAACAAAGGCCTGGCAGAAACCATTGAGGGTAAGAGGCCTATTCCAAAGGCCACATCCCCACCCCAGGGGGAAGAAGCATCCAGGGAAGAAAGGCCTTGCAGAAACCATTGAGGGTAAGAGGCCTATTCCAAAGGCCACACACCCACCCCAGAGGGAGGAAGCATCCAGGGAAGAAAGGCCTGGCAGAAACCATTGAGGGTAAGAGGCCGATTCCAAAGGCCCCATCCCCACCCCAGAGGGAGGAAGCATCCAGGGAACAAAGGCCTGGCAGAAACCATTGAGTGTAAGAGGCCTGTTCCAAAGGCCACACACCCACCCCAGAGGGAGGAAGCCTCCAGGGAAGAAAGGCCTGGCAGAAACCACTAAGGGTAACAGGCATATTCAAAAGGCCACATCCCCACCCCAGAGGGAGGAAGCATCCAGGGAAGAAAGGCCTGGCAGAAACCATTGATGATAAGAGGCCTACTCCAAAGGCCACAACCCCACCCCAGAGGGAGGAAGCATCCAGGGAAGAAAGTCCTGGCAGAAACCACTGAGGGTAAGAGGCCTATTCCAAAGGCCACACACCCGCCCCAGAGGGAAGAAGCATCAACGGAAGAAAGGCCTGGCAGAAGCCACTGAGGGTAAGAGGCCTATTCCAAAGGCCACACACCCACCACAGAGGAAAGAAGCATCCAGGGAACAAAGGACGGGCAGAAACCATTGGGGGTAAGAGGCCTATTCCAAAGTCTCCTTCCCCACACCAGAGGGAGGAAGCCTCCAGGGAAGAAAGGCCTGGCAGAAACCATTGAGGGTAAGAGGCCTATTCCAAAGGCCACACTCCCAAACCAGATGGAGGAATTATCCAGGGAAGAAAGGCCTGGCAGAAACCTGTGAGGGTAAGATGCTTATTCCAAAGGCCCGATCCCCACCCCAGAGGGAGGACGCATCCAGGGAAGAAAGGCCTGGCAGAAACCATTGAGGGTTTGAGGCCTATTCCAAAGGCCACATCCCCACCCCAGGGGGAAGAAGCATCCAGGGAAGAAAGGCCTTGCAGAAACCATTGAGGGTAAGAGGCCTATTCCAAAGGCCACACACCCACCCCAGAGGGAGGAAGCATCCAGGGAAGAAAGGCCTGGCAGTAACCATTGAGGGTTTGAGGCCTATTCCAAAGGCCACATCCCCACCCCAGAGGGAGGAAGCATCCAGGGAAGAAAGCCCTGGCAGAAACCATTGAGGGTAAGAGGCCTATTCCAAAAGCCACACACCCACCCTAGTGGGAGGAAGCATCAAGGGAAGAAAGGCCTGGCAGAAACCACTGAGGGTAAGAGGCCTATTCCAAAGGCCACACACCCACCACAGAGGAAAGAAGCATCCAGGGAACAAAGGCCTGGCAGAAACCATTGAGGGTAAGAGGCCTATTCCAAAGGCTCCATCCCCACACCAGAGGGAGGAAGCCTCCAGGGAAGAAAGGCCTGGCAGAAACCACGAAGGGTAGGAGGCCTATTCCAAAGGCCCCATTCCCACCCCAGAGGGAGGAAGCATCCAGGGAAGAAAAGCCTGGCAGAAACCACTGAAGGTAAGAGGCCTATTCCAAACGCCACACACCCACCCCAGAGGGAAGAAGCATCCAGGGAACAAAGGCCTGGCAGAAACCATTGAGTGTAAGACGCCTGTTCCAAAGGCCACACACCCACCCCAGAGGGAGGAAGCCTCCAGGGAAGAACGGCCTGGCAGAAACCACTAAGGGTAACAGGCATATTCAAAAGGCCACATCCCCACCCCAGAGGGAGGAAGCATCCAGGGAAGATAGGCCTGGCAGAAACCATTGATGATAAGAGGCCTACTCCAAAGGCCACAACCCCACCCCAGAGGGAGGAAGCATCCAGGTAAGAAAGGCCTGGCAGAAACCACTGAGGGTAAGAGGCCTATTCCAAAGGCCACATCCCCACCCCAGAGGGAGGAAGCATCCAGGGAAGAAAGGCCTGGCAGAAACCATTGAGGGTAAGAGGCCTATTCCAAAGGCCACATCCCCACCCCAGAGGGAAGATGCATCCAGGGAACAAAGGCCTGAAAGAAACCACTGAGGGTAAGAGGCCTATTCCAAAGGCCACATCCCCACCCCAGAGGGAGGAAGCATCCAGGGAAGAAAGGCCTGGCAGAAACCATTGAGGGTAAGAGGCCTATTCCAAAGGCCACATCCCCACCCCAGAGGGAAGAAGCCTCCAGGGAATAAAAGCCTGGCAGAAACCATTGAGGGTAAGAAGCCTACTCCAAAGGCCACACACACACCCCAGAGGGAGGAAGCATCCAGGAAAGACAGGCCTGGCAAAAACCATTGAGGGAAAGAGGCCTATTCCAAAGGCCACACCCCCACTCCAGATGGAGGAAGCATCCAGGGAAGAAAGGCCTGGCAGAAACCTTTGAGGGTAAGAGGCCTATTCCAAAGGCCCCATTGCCACCCCAGAGGGAGGAAGCATCCCGGGAACAAAGGCCTGGCAGAAACCATTGAGGGTAAGAGGCCTATTCCAAAGGCCACATCCCCACCCCAGGGGGAAGAAGCATCCAGGGAAGAAAGGCCTGGCAGAAACCATTGAGGGTAAGAGGCCTATTCCAAAGGCCACAACCCCACACCAGAGGGAGGAAGCATCCAGGGAAGAAAGGCCTGGCAGAAACCATTGAGGATAAGATGCCTACTCCAAAGGCAACAACCCCACCCCAGAGGGAGGAAGCATCCAGGGAAGAAAGGCCTGGCAGAAACCACTCAGGGTAAGAGGCCTATTCCAAAGGCCACACATCCACCACAGAGGGAAGAAGCATCCAGGGAAGAAAGCCCTGGCAGAAACCATTGAGGGTAAGAGGCCTATTCCAAAAGCCACACACCCACCCTAGTGGGAGGAAGCATCAAGGGAACAATGGCCTGGCAGAAACCTTTGAGGGTAAGAGGCCTATTCCAAAGGCCCCATTGCCACCCCAGAGGGAGGAAGCATCCAGGGAACAAAGGCCTGGCAGAAACCATTGAGGGTAAGAGGCCTATTCCAAAGGCCACATCCCCACCCCAGGGGGAAGAAGCATCCAGGGAAGAAAGGCCTTGCAGAAACCATTGAGGGTAAGAGGCCTATTCCAAAGGCCACACACCCACCCCAGAGGGAGGAAGCATCCAGGGAAGAAAGGCCTGGCAGAAACCATTGAGAGTAAGAGGCCGATTCCAAAGGCCCCATCCCCACCCCAGAGGGAGGAAGCATCCAGGGAACAAAGGCCTGGCAGAAACCATTGAGTGTAAGAGGCCTGTTCCAAAGGCCACACACCCACCCCAGAGGGAGGAAGCCTCCAGGGAAGAAAGGCCTGGCAGAAACCACTAAGGGTAACAGGCATATTCAAAAGGCCACATCCCCACCCCAGAGGGAGGAAGCATCCAGGGAAGAAAGGCCTGGCAGAAACCATTGATGATAAGAGGCCTACTCCAAAGGCCACAACCCCACCCCAGAGGGAGGAAGCATCCAGGGAAGAAAGTCCTGGCAGAAACCACTGAGGGTAAGAGGCCTATTCCAAAGGCCACACACCCGCCCCAGAGGGAAGAAGCATCAACGGAAGAAAGGCCTGGCAGAAGCCACTGAGGGTAAGAGGCCTATTCCAAAGGCCACACACCCACCACAGAGGAAAGAAGCATCCAGGGAACAAAGGACGGGCAGAAACCATTGGGGGTAAGAGGCCTATTCCAAAGTCTCCTTCCCCACACCAGAGGGAGGAAGCCTCCAGGGAAGAAAGGCCTGGCAGAAACCACTAAGAGTAGGAGGCCTATTCCAAAGGCCCCATCCCGACCCCAGAGGGAGGAAGCATCCAGGGAAGAAAAGCCTGGCAGAAACCACTGAAGGTAAGAGGCCTATTCCAAAGGCCACACACCCACCCCAGAGGGAAGAAGCATCCAGGGAACAAAGGCCTGGCAGAAACCATTGAGGGTAACAGGCATATTCAAAAGGCCACATCCCCACCCCAGAGGGAGGAAGCATCCAGGGAAGAAAGGCCTGGCAGAAACCATTGAGGGTAAGAGGACGATTCCAAAGGCGCCATCCCCACCACAGATGGAGGAAGCCTCCTGGGAAGAAAAGCCTGGCAGAAACCACTAAGGGTAGGAGGCCTATTCCAAAGGCCCCATCCCCATCCCAGAGGGAGGAAACATCCAGGGAAGAAAGGCCTGGCAGAAGCCATTGAGGGTAAGAGCCTATTCCAAAGGCTACATCCCCACCCCAGAGGGAGGAAGCATCCAGGGAAGAAAGGCCTGGCAGAAACCACTGAGGGTAAGAGGCCTATTCCAAAGGCCACAACCCCACCCCAGAGGGAGGAAGCATCCAGGGAAGAAAGGCCTGGCAGAAACCATTGAGGATAAGAGGCCTATTCCAAAGGCCACACTCCCAAACCAGATGGAGGAATTATCCAGGGAAGAAAGGCCTGGCAGAAACCTGTGAGGGTAAGATGCTTATTCCAAAGGCCCGATCCCCACCCCAGAGGGAGGACGCATCCAGGGAAGAAAGGCCTGGCAGAAACCATTGAGGGTTTGAGGCCTATTCCAAAGGCCACATCCCCACCCCAGGGGGAAGAAGCATCCAGGGAAGAAAGGCCTTGCAGAAACCATTGAGGGTAAGAGGCCTATTCCAAAGGCCACACACCCACCCCAGAGGGAGGAAGCATCCAGGGAAGAAAGGCCTGGCAGTAACCATTGAGGGTTTGAGGCCTATTCCAAAGGCCACATCCCCACCCCAGAGGGAGGAAGCATCCAGGGAAGAAAGCCCTGGCAGAAACCATTGAGGGTAAGAGGCCTATTCCAAAAGCCACACACCCACCCTAGTGGGAGGAAGCATCAAGGGAAGAAAGGCCTGGCAGAAACCACTGAGGGTAAGAGGCCTATTCCAAAGGCCACACACCCACCACAGAGGAAAGAAGCATCCAGGGAACAAAGGCCTGGCAGAAACCATTGAGGGTAAGAGGCCTATTCCAAAGGCTCCATCCCCACACCAGAGGGAGGAAGCCTCCAGGGAAGAAAGGCCTGGCAGAAACCACGAAGGGTAGGAGGCCTATTCCAAAGGCCCCATTCCCACCCCAGAGGGAGGAAGCATCCAGGGAAGAAAAGCCTGGCAGAAACCACTGAAGGTAAGAGGCCTATTCCAAACGCCACACACCCACCCCAGAGGGAAGAAGCATCCAGGGAACAAAGGCCTGGCAGAAACCATTGAGTGTAAGACGCCTGTTCCAAAGGCCACACACCCACCCCAGAGGGAGGAAGCCTCCAGGGAAGAACGGCCTGGCAGAAACCACTAAGGGTAACAGGCATATTCAAAAGGCCACATCCCCACCCCAGAGGGAGGAAGCATCCAGGGAAGATAGGCCTGGCAGAAACCATTGATGATAAGAGGCCTACTCCAAAGGCCACAACCCAACCCCAGAGGGAGGAAGCATCCAGGTAAGAAAGGCCTGGCAGAAACCACTGAGGGTAAGAGGCCTATTCCAAAGGCCACATCCCCACCCCAGAGGGAGGAAGCATCCAGGGAAGAAAGGCCTGGCAGAAACCATTGAGGGTAAGAGGCCTATTCCAAAGGCCACATCCCCACCCCAGAGGGAAGATGCATCCAGGGAACAAAGGCCTGAAAGAAACCACTGAGGGTAAGAGGCCTATTCCAAAGGCCACATCCCCACCCCAGAGGGAGGAAGCATCCAGGGAAGAAAGGCCTGGCAGAAACCATTGAGGGTAAGAGGCCTATTCCAAAGGCCACATCCCCACCCCAGAGGGAAGAAGCCTCCAGGGAATAAAAGCCTGGCAGAAACCATTGAGGGTAAGAAGCCTACTCCAAAGGCCACACACACACCCCAGAGGGAGGAAGCATCCAGGAAAGACAGGCCTGGCAAAAACCATTGAGGGAAAGAGGCCTATTCCAAAGGCCACACCCCCACTCCAGATGGAGGAAGCATCCAGGGAAGAAAGGCCTGGCAGAAACCTTTGAGGGTAAGAGGCCTATTCCAAAGGCCCCATTGCCACCCCAGAGGGAGGAAGCATCCCGGGAACAAAGGCCTGGCAGAAACCATTGAGGGTAAGAGGCCTATTCCAAAGGCCACATCCCCACCCCAGGGGGAAGAAGCATCCAGGGAAGAAAGGCCTGGCAGAAACCATTGAGGGTAAGAGGCCTATTCCAAAGGCCACAACCCCACACCAGAGGGAGGAAGCATCCAGGGAAGAAAGGCCTGGCAGAAACCATTGAGGATAAGATGCCTACTCCAAAGGCAACAATCCCACCCCAGAGGGAGGAAGCATCCAGGGAAGAAAGGCCTGGCAGAAACCACTCAGGGTAAGAGGCCTATTCCAAAGGCCACACATCCACCACAGAGGGAAGAAGCATCCAGGGAAGAAAGCCCTGGCAGAAACCATTGAGGGTAAGAGGCCTATTCCAAAAGCCACACACCCACCCTAGTGGGAGGAAGCATCAAGGGAACAATGGCCTGGCAGAAACCTTTGAGGGTAAGAGGCCTATTCCAAAGGCCCCATTGCCACCCCAGAGGGAGGAAGCATCCAGGGAACAAAGGCCTGGCAGAAACCATTGAGGGTAAGAGGCCTATTCCAAAGGCCACATCCCCACCCCAGGGGGAAGAAGCATCCAGGGAAGAAAGGCCTTGCAGAAACCATTGAGTGTAAGAGGCCTATTCCAAAGGCCACACACCCACCCCAGAGGGAGGAAGCATCCAGGGAAGAAAGGCCTGGCAGAAACCATTGAGGGTAAGAGGCCGATTCCAAAGGCCCCATCCCCACCCCAGAGGGAGGAAGCATCCAGGGAACAAAGGCCTGGCAGAAACCATTGAGTGTAAGAGGCCTGTTCCAAAGGCCACACACCCACCCCAGAGGGAGGAAGCCTCCAGGGAAGAAAGGCCTGGCAGAAACCACTAAGGGTAACAGGCATATTCAAAAGGCCACATCCCCACCCCAGAGGGAGGAAGCATCCAGGGAAGAAAGGCCTGGCAGAAACCATTGATGATAAGAGGCCTACTCCAAAGGCCACAACCCCACCCCAGAGGGAGGAAGCATCCAGGGAAGAAAGTCCTGGCAGAAACCACTGAGGGTAAGAGGCCTATTCCAAAGGCCACACACCCGCCCCAGAGGGAAGAAGCATCAACGGAAGAAAGGCCTGGCAGAAGCCACTGAGGGTAAGAGGCCTATTCCAAAGGCCACACACCCACCACAGAGGAAAGAAGCATCCAGGGAACAAAGGACGGGCAGAAACCATTGGGGGTAAGAGGCCTATTCCAAAGTCTCCTTCCCCACACCAGAGGGAGGAAGCCTCCAGGGAAGAAAGGCCTGGCAGAAACCACTAAGAGTAGGAGGCCTATTCCAAAGGCCCCATCCCGACCCCAGAGGGAGGAAGCATCCAGGGAAGAAAAGCCTGGCAGAAACCACTGAAGGTAAGAGGCCTATTCCAAAGGCCACACACCCACCCCAGAGGGAAGAAGCATCCAGGGAACAAAGGCCTGGAAGAAACCATTGAGGGTAACAGGCATATTCAAAAGGCCACATCCCCACCCCAGAGGGAGGAAGCATCCAGGGAAGAAAGGCCTGGCAGAAACCATTGAGGGTAAGAGGACGATTCCAAAGGCGCCATCCCCACCACAGAGGGAGGAAGCCTCCTGGGAAGAAAAGCCTGGCAGAAACCACTAAGGGTAGGAGGCCTATTCCAAAGGCCCCATCCCCATCCCAGAGGGAGGAAACATCCAGGGAAGAAAGGCCTGGCAGAAGCCATTGAGGGTAAGAGCCTATTCCAAAGGCTACATCCCCACCCCAGAGGGAGGAAGCATCCAGGGAAGAAAGGCCTGGCAGAAACCACTGAGGGTAAGAGGCCTATTCCAAAGGCCACAACCCCACCCCAGAGGGAGGAAGCATCCAGGGAAGAAAGGCCTGGCAGAAACCATTGAGGATAAGAGGCCTATTCCAAAGGCCACAACCCCACCCGAGGGGGAGGAAGCATCCAGGGAAGAAAGGCCTGGCAGAAACCACTGAGGATAAGCGGCCTACTCAAAAATCCACAACCCCACCCCAGAGGGAGGAAGCATCCCGGGAAGAAAGGCCTGGCAGAAACCACTGAGGGTGAGGAATATTCCAAAGGTCACACACCCACCCCAGAGGGAGGAAGCATCCAGGGGACAAAGGCCTGGCAGAAACCATTGAGGGTAAGAGGCCTATTCCAAAGGCCACAACCCCACCCCAGGGGGAAGAAGCATCCAGGGAAGAAAGGCCTGGCAGAAACCATTGAGGGTAAGAGGCCTATTCCAAAGGCCACCCAACCACCCCAGAGGGAGGAAGCATCCACGGAAGAAAGGCCTGGCAGAAACCACTAAGGGTAGGAGGCCTAGTCCAAAGGCCACAACCCCACCTCAAAGGGAGGAAGCATCCAGGGAAGAAAAGCCTGGCAGAAACCATTGAGAGTAAGACGCCTATTCCAAAGGCTCCATCCGCACACCAGAGGGAGGAAGCCTCCAGGGAAGAAAGGCCTGGCAGAAACCACTAAGAGTAGGAGGCCTATTCCAAAGGCCCCATCCCGACCCCAGAGGGAGGAAGCATCCAGGGAAGAAAGCCTGGCAGAAACCACTGAAGGTAAGAGGCCTATTCCAAAGGCCACACACCCACCCCAGAGAGAAGAAGCATCCAGGGAACAAAGGCCTGGCAGAAACCATTGAGGGTAACAGGCATATTCAAAAGGCCACATCCCCACCCCAGAGGGAGGAAGCATCCAGGGAAGATAGGCCTGGCAGAAACCATTGATGATAAGAGGCCTACTCCAAAGGCCACAACCCCACCCCAGAGGGAGGAAGCATCCA
Source organism: Bradypodion ventrale (assembly GCA_035047345.1). Lineage (NCBI taxonomy): Eukaryota > Metazoa > Chordata > Lepidosauria > Squamata > Chamaeleonidae > Bradypodion > Bradypodion ventrale. The sequence goes on from JAWDJE010000008.1 coordinate 37,999,014, forward strand.
GGTAAGAAAGGCCTGGCAGAAACCACTGAGGGTAAGAGGCCTATTCCAAAGGCCACATCCCCACCCCAGAGGGAGGAAGCATCCAGGGAAGAAAGGCCTGGCAGAAACCATTGATGATAAGAGGCCTACTCCAAAGGCCACAACCCCACCCCAGAGGGAGGAAGCATCCAGGGAAGAAAGGCCTGGCACAAACCACTGAGGGTAAGAGGCCTATTCCAAAGGCCACATCCCCTCCCCAGAGCGAGGAAGCATCCAGGGAAGAAAGGCCTGGCACAAACCATTGATGATAAGAGGCCTACTCCAAAGGCCACAACCCCACCCCAGAGGGAGAAAGCATCCAGGGAAGAAAGGCCTGGCAGAAACCACTGAGGGTAAGAGGCCTATTCCAAAGGCCACACACCCACCACAGAGGAAAGAAGCATCCAGGGAACAAAGGCCTGGCAGAAACCATTGAGGGTAAGAGGCCTATTCCAAAGGCTCCATCCCCACACCAGAGGGAGGAAGCCTCCAGGGAAGAAAGGCCTGGCAGAAACCATGAAGGGTAGGAGGCCTATTCCAAAGGCCCCTTTCCCACCCCAGAGGCAGGAAGCATCCAGGGAAGAAAAGCCTGGCAGAAACCACTGAAGGTAAGAGGCCTATTCCAAAGGCCACACACCCACCCCAGAGGGAAGAAGCATCCATGGAACAAAGGCCTGGCAGAAACCATTGAGTGTAAGACGCCTGTTCCAAAGGCCACACACCCACCCCAGAGGGAGGAAGCCTCCAGGGAAGAACGGCCTGGCAGAAACCACTAAGGGTAACAGGCATATTCAAAAGGCCACATCCCCACCCCAGAGGGAGGAAGCATCCAGGGAAGATAGGCCTGGCAGAAACCATTGATGATAAGAGGCCTACTCCAAAGGCCACAACCCCACCCCAGAGGGAGGAAGCATCCAGGTAAGAAAGGCCTGGCAGAAACCACTGAGGGTAAGAGGCCTATTCCAAAGGCCACATCCCCACCCCAGAGGGAGGATGCATCCAGGGAAGAAAGGCCTGGCAGAAACCATTGAGGGTAAGAGGCCTATTCCAAAGGCCACATCCCCACCCCAGAGGGAAGATCCATCCAGGGAACAAAGGCCTGGCAGAAACCACTGAGGGTAAGAGGCCTATTCCAAAGGCCACATCCCCACCCCAGAGGGAGGAAGCATCCAGGGAAGAAAGGCCTGGCAGAAACCATTGAGGGTAAGAGGCCTATTCCAAAGGCCACATCCCCACCCCAGAGGGAAGAAGCCTCCAGGGAATAAAAGCCTGGCAGAAACCATTGAGGGTAAGAAGCCTACTCCAAAGGCCACACACACACCCCAGAGGGAGGAAGCATCCAGGAAAGACAGGCCTGGCAAAAACCATTGAGGGAAAGAGGCCTATTCCAAAGGCCACACCCCCACTCCAGATGGAGGAAGCATCCAGGGAAGAAAGGCCTGGCAGAAACCTTTGAGGGTAAGAGGCCTATTCCAAAGGCCACATCCCCACCCCAGAGGGAAGAAGCATCCAGGGAACAAAGGCCTGGCAGAAACCAGTGAGGGTAAGAGGCCTGTTCCGAAGGCCACACATCCACCCCAGAGGGAGGAAGCATCCAGGGAAGAAAGGCCTGGCAGAAACCATTGAAGGTGAGAGGCCGATTCCAAAGGCCCCATCCCCACCCCAGAGGGAGGAAGCATCCGGGGAAGAAAGGCCTGGCAGAAACCACTAAGGGTAGGAGACCTATTTCAAAGGCCCCATCCCCACCACAGAGGGAGGAAGCCTCCAGGGAAGAAAAGCCTGGCAGAAACCACTAAGGGTAGGAGGCCTATCCCAAAGGCCCCATCCCCACCCCAGAGGGAGGAAACATCCAGGGAAGAAAGGCCTGGCAGAAACCATTGAGGGTAAGAGGCCTATTCCAAAGGCCATAACCCCACCCCAGAGGGAGGAAGCATCCAGGGAAGAAAGGCCTGGCAGAAACCATTCCAGATAAGAGGCCTACTCCAAAGGCCACAACCCCTCCCCAGAGGGAGGAAACATCCAGGGAAGAAAGGCCTGGCAGAAACCACTCAGGGTAAGAGGCCTATTCCAAAGGTCACACATGCGCCCCATAGGGAAGAAGCATCCACGGAATAAAGGCCTGGCAGAAGCCACTGAGTGTAAGAGAACTACTCCAAAGGCCACACACACACCCCAGAGGGAGGAAGCATCCAGGGAAGAGAGGCCTGGCAGAAACCATTGAGGGTAAGAGGCCTATTCCAAAGGCCACATCCCCACCCCAGAGGGAGGAAGCATCCAGGGAAGAAAGCCCTGGCAGAAACCATTGAGGGTAAGAGGCCTATTCCAAAAGCCACACACCCACCCTAGTGGGAGGAAGCATCAAGGGAACAATGGCCTGGCAGAAACCTTTGAGGGTAAGAGGCCTATTCCAAAGGCCCCATTGCCACCCCAGAGGGAGGAAGCATCCAGGGAACAAAGGCCTGGCAGAAACCATTGAGGGTAAGAGGCCTATTCCAAAGGCCACATCCCCACCCCAGGGGGAAGAAGCATCCAGGGAAGAAAGGCCTTGCAGAAACCATTGAGGGTAAGAGGCCTATTCCAAAGGCCACACACCCACCCCAGAGGGAGGAAGCATCCAGGGAAGAAAGGCCTGGCAGAAACCATTGAGGGTAAGAGGCCGATTCCAAAGGCCCCATCCCCACCCCAGAGGGAGGAAGCATCCAGGGAAGAAATGCCTGGCAAAAACCACTGAGGGTAAGAGGCCTATTCCAAAGACCAAAACCCCACACCAGAGGGAGGAAGCATCCAGGGAAGAAAGGCCTGGCAGAAACCATTGAGGATAAGATGCCTACTCCAAGGGCAACAACCCCACCCCAGAGGGAGGAAGCATCCATTGAAGAAAGGCCTGGCAGAAACCACTCAGGGTAAGAGGCCTATTCCAAAGGCCACACACCCGCCCCAGAGGGAAGAAGCATCCACGGAAGAAAGTCCTGGCAGAAGCCACTGAGGGTAAGAGGCCTATTCCAAAGGCCACACATCCACCACAGAGGGAAGAAGCATCCAGGGATCAAAGGCCTGGCAAAAACCATTGAGGGTAAGAGGCCTATTCCAAAGGCTCCATCCCCACACTGGAGGGAGGACGCATCCAGGGAAGAAAGGCCTGGCAGAAAGCATTGAGGGTTTGAGGCCTATTCCAAAGGCCACATCCCCACCCCAGAGGGAGGAAGCATCCAGGGAAGAAATCCCTGGCAGAAACCATTGAGGGTAAGAGGCCTATTCCAAAGGCCACATCCCCACCCCAGGGGGAAGAAGCATCCAGGGAAGAAAGGCCTGGCAGAAACCATTGAGGGTAAGAGGCCTATTCCAAAGGCCACAACCCCACACCAGAGGGAGGAAGCATCCAGGGAAGAAAGGCCTGGCAGAAACCATTGAGGATAAGATGCCTACTCCAAAGGCAACAACCCCAACCCAGAGGGAGGAAGCATCCAGGGAAGAAAGGCCTGGCAGAAACCACTCAGGGTAAGAGGCCTATTCCAAAGGCCACACATCCACCACAGAGGGAAGAAGCATCCAGGGAACAAAGGCCTGGCAGAAACCATTGAGGGTAAGAGGCCTATTCCAAAGGCTCCATCCCCACACCGGAGGGAGGAAGCCTCCAGGAAAGAAAGGCCTGGCAGAAACCACTAAGGGTAGGAGGCCTATTCCATAGGCCCCATCCCCACCCCAGAGGGAGGAAGCATCCTGGGAAGAAAAGCCTGGCAGAAACCACTGAAGGTAAGAGGCCAATTCCAAAGGCCACACACCCACCCCAGAGGGAAGAAGCATCCAGGGAAGAAAGGCCTTGCAGAAACCATTGAGGGTGAGAGGCCGATTCCAAAGGCCCCATCCCCACCCCAGAGGGAGGAAGCATCCGGGGAAGAAAGGCCTGGCAGAAACCACTAAGGGTAGGAGACCTATTTCAAAGGCCCCATCCCCACCACAGAGGGAGGAAGCCTCCAGGGAAGAAAAGCCTGGCAGAAACCACTAAGGGTAGGAGGCCTATCCCAAAGGCCCCATCCCCACCCCAGAGGGAGGAAACATCCAGGGAAGAAAGGCCTGGCAGAAACCATTGAGGGTAAGAGGCCTATTCCAAAGGCCATAACCCCACCCCAGAGGGAGGAAGCATCCAGGGAAGAAAGGCCTGGCAGAAACCATTCCAGATAAGAGGCCTACTCCAAAGGCCACAACCCCTCCCCAGAGGGAGGAAACATCCAGGGAAGAAAGGCCTGGCAGAAACCACTCAGGGTAAGAGGCCTATTCCAAAGGTCACACATGCGCCCCATAGGGAAGAAGCATCCACGGAATAAAGGCCTGGCCGAAGCCACTGAGTGTAAGAGACCTACTCCAAAGGCCACACACACACCCCAGAGGGAGGAAGCATCCAGGGAAGAGAGGCCTGGCAGAAACCATTGAGGGTAAGAGGCCTATTCCAAAGGCCACACTCCCAAACCAGATGGAGGAATTATCCAGGGAAGAAAGGCCTGGCAGAAACCTTTGAGGGTAAGATGCTTATTCCAAAGGCCCGATCCCCACCCCAGAGGGAGGACGCATCCAGGGAAGAAAGGCCTGGCAGAAACCATTGAGGGTTTGAGGCCTATTCCAAAGGCCACATCCCCACCCCAGAGGGAGGAAGCATCCAGGGAAGAAAGCCCTGGCAGAAACCATTGAAGGTAAGAGGCCTATTCCAAAAGCCACACACCCACCCTAGTGGGAGGAAGCTTCAAGGGAACAATGGCCTGGCAGAAACCTTTGAGGGTAAGAGGCCTATTCCAAAGGCCCCATTGCCACCCCAGAGGGAGGAAGCATCCAGGGAACAAAGGCCTGGCAGAAACCATTGAGGGTAAGAGGCCTATTCCAAAGGCCACATCCCCACCCCAGGGGGAAGAAGCATCCAGGGAAGAAAGGCCTTGCAGAAACCATTGAGGGTAAGAGGCCTATTCCAAAGGCCACACACCCACCCCAGAGGGAGGAAGCATCCAGGGAAGAAAGGCCTGGCAGAAACCATTGAGGGTAAGAGGCCGATTCCAAAGGCCCCATCCCCACCCCAGAGGGAGGAAGCATCCAGGGAAGAAATGCCTGGCAGAAACCACTGAGGGTAAGAGGCCTATTCCAAAGGCCAAAACCCCACACCAGAGGGAGGAAGCATCCAGGGAAGAAAGGCCTGGCAGAAACCATTGAGGATAAGATGCCTACTCCAAAGGCAACAACCCCAACCCAGAGGGAGGAAGCATCCAGGGAAGAAAGGCCTGGCAGAAACCACTCAGGGTAAGAGGCCTATTCCAAAAGCCACACACCCACCCTAGTGGGAGGAAGCATCAAAGGAACAATGGCCTGGCAGAAACCTTTGAGGGTAAGAGGCCTATTCCAAAGGCCCCATTGCCACCCCAGAGGGAGGAAGCATCCAGGGAACAAAGGCCTTGCAGAAACCATTGAGGGTAAGAGGCCTATTCCAAAGGCCACACACCCACCCCAGAGGGAGGAAGCATCCAGGGAAGAAAGGCCTTGCAGAAACCATTGAGGGTAAGAGGCCTATTCCAAAGGCCACACACCCACCCCAGAGGGAGGAAGCATCCAGGGAAGAAAAGCCTGGCAGAAACCACTGAAGGTAAGAGGCCTATTCCAAAGGCCACACACCCACCCCAGAGGGAAGAAGCATCCAGGGAACAAAGGCCTGGCAGAAACCATTGAGTGTAAGACGCCTGTTCCAAAGGCCACACACCCACCCCAGAGGGAGGAAGCCTCCAGGGAAGAATGGCCTGGCAGAAACCACTAAGGGTAACAGGCATATTCAAAAGGCCACATCCCCACCCCAGAGGGAGGAAGCATCCAGGGAAGATAGGCCTGGCAGAAACCATTGATGATAAGAGGCCTACTCCAAAGGCCACAACCCCACCCCAGAGGGAGGAAGCATCCAGGTAAGAAAGGCCTGGCAGAAACCACTGAGGGTAAGAGGCCTATTCCAAAGGCCACATCCCCACCCCAGAGGGAGGAAGCATCCAGGGAAGAAAGGCCTGGCAGAAACCATTGAGGGTAAGAGGCCTATTCCAAAGGCCACATCCCCACCCCAGAGGGAAGATGCATCCAGGGAACAAAGGCCTGGCAGTAACCACTGAGGGTAAGAGGCCTATTCCAAAGGCCACATCCCCACCCCAGAGGGAGGAAGCATCCAGGGAAGAAAGGCCTGGCAGAAACCATTGAGGGTAAGAGGCCTATTCCAAAGGCCACATCCCCACCCCAGAGGGAAGAAGCCTCCAGGGAATAAAAGCCTGGCAGAAACCATTGAGGGTAAGAAGCCTACTCCAAAGGCCACACACACACCCCAGAGGGAGGAAGCATCCAGGAAAGACAGGCCTGGCAAAAACCATTGAGGGAAAGAGGCCTATTCCAAAGGCCACACCCCCACTCCAGATGGAGGAAGCATCAAGGGAAGAAAGGCCTGGCAGAAACCTTTGAGGGTAAGAGGCCTATTCCAAAGGCCCCATTGCCACCCCAGAGGGAGGAAGCATCCCGGGAACAAAGGCCTGGCAGAAACCATTGAGGGTAAGAGGCCTATTCCAAAGGCCACATCCCCACCCCAGGGGGAAGAAGCATCCAGGGAAGAAAGGCCTGGCAGAAACCATTGAGGGTAAGAGGCCTATTCCAAAGGCCACAACCCCACACCAGAGGGAGGAAGCATCCAGGGAAGAAAGGCGTGGCAGAATCCATTGAGGATAAGATGCCTACTCCAAAGGCAACAACCCCAACCCAGAGGGAGGAAGCATCCAGGGAAGAAAGGCCTGGCAGAAACCACTCAGGGTAAGAGGCCTATTCCAAAGGCCACACATCCACCACAGAGGGAAGAAGCATCCAGGGAACAAAGGCCTGGCAGAAACCATTGAGGGTAAGAGGCCTATTCCAAAGGCTCCATCCCCACACCGGAGGGAGGAAGCCTCCAAAGAAGAAAGGCCTGGCAGAAACCACTAAGGGTAGGAGGCCTATTCCATAGGCCCCATCCCCACCCCAGAGGGAGGAAGCATCCTGGGAAGAAAAGCCTGGCAGAAACCACTGAAGGTAAGAGGCCAATTCCAAAGGCCACACACCCACCCCAGAGGGAAGAAGCATCCAGGGAACAAAGGCCTGGCAGAAACCATTGAGGGTAAGAGGCCTGTTCCGAAGGCCACACATCCACCCCAGAGGGAGGAAGCATCCAGGGAAGAAAGGCCTGGCAGAAACCATTGAGGGTGAGAGGCCGATTCCAAAGGCCCCATCCCCACCCCAGAGGGAGGAAGCATCCGGGGAAGAAAGGCCTGGCAGAAACCACTAAGGGTAGGAGACCTATTTCAAAGGCCCCATCCCCACCACAGAGGGAGGAAGCCTCCAGGGAAGAAAAGCCTGGCAGAAACCACTAAGGGTAGGAGGCCTATCCCAAAGGCCCCATCCCCACCCCAGAGGGAGGAAACATCCAGGGAAGAAAGGCCTGGCAGAAACCATTGAGGGTAAGAGGCCTATTCCAAAGGCCATAACCCCACCCCAGAGGGAGGAAGCATCCAGGGAAGAAAGGCCTGGCAGAAACCATTCCAGATAAGAGGCCTACTCCAAAGGCCACAACCCCTCCCCAGAGGGAGGAAACATCCAGGGAAGAAAGGCCTGGCAGAAACCACTCAGGGTAAGAGGCCTATTCCAAAGGTCACACATGCGCCCCATAGGGAAGAAGCATCCACGGAATAAAGGCCTGGCAGAAGCCACTGAGTGTAAGAGACCTACTCCAAAGGCCACACACACACCCCAGAGGGAGGAAGCATCCAGGGAAGAGAGGCCTGGCAGAAACCATTGAGGGTAAGAGGCCTATTCCAAAGGCCACATCCCCAACCCAGAGGGAGGAAGCATCCAGGGAAGAAAGCCCTGGCAGAAACCATTGAGGGTAAGAGGCCTATTCCAAAAGCCACACACCCACCCTAGTGGGAGGAAGCATCAAGGGAACAATGGCCTGGCAGAAACCTTTGAGGGTAAGAGGCCTATTCCAAAGGCCCCATTGCCACCCCAGAGGGAGGAAGCATCCAGGGAACAAAGGCCTGGCAGAAACCATTGAGGGTAAGAGGCCTATTCCAAAGGCCACATCCCCACCCCAGGGGGAAGAAGCATCCAGGGAAGAAAGGCCTTGCAGAAACCATTGAGGGTAAGAGGCCTATTCCAAAGGCCACACACCCACCCCAGAGGGAGGAAGCATCCAGGGAAGAAAGGCCTGGCAAAAACCATTGAGGGTAAGAGGCCGATTCCAAAGGCCCCATCCCCACCCCAGAGGGAGGAAGCATCCAGGGAAGAAATGCCTGGCAAAAACCACTGAGGGTAAGAGGCCTATTCCAAAGGCCAAAACCCCACACCAGAGGGAGGAAGCATCCAGGGAAGAAAGGCCTGGCAGAAACCATTGAGGATAAGATGCCTACTCCAAGGGCAACAACCCCACCCCAGAGGGAGGAAGCATCCAGGGAAGAAAGGCCTGGCAGAAACCACTCAGGGTAAGAGGCCTATTCCAAAGGCCACACACCCGCCCCAGAGGGAAGAAGCATCCACGGAAGAAAGTCCTGGCAGAAGCCACTGAGGGTAAGAGGCCTATTCCAAAGGCCACACATCCACCACAGAGGGAAGAAGCATCCAGGGATCAAAGGCCTGGCAAAAACCATTGAGGGTAAGAGGCCTATTCCAAAGGCTCCATCCCCACACCGGAGGGAGGACGCATCCAGGGAAGAAAGGCCTGGCAGAAAGCATTGAGGGTTTGAGGCCTATTCCAAAGGCCACATCCCCACCCCAGAGGGAGGAAGCATCCAGGGAAGAAAGCCCTGGCAGAAACCATTGAGGGTAAGAGGCCTATTCCAAAAGCCACACACCCACCCTAGTGGGAGGAAGCATCAAGGGAACAATGGCCTGGCAGAAACCTTTGAGGGTAAGAGGCCTATTCCAAAGGCCCCATTGCCACCCCAGAGGGAGGAAGCATCCAGGGAACAAAGGCCTGGCAGAAACCATTGAGGGTAAGAGGCCTATTTCAAAGGCCACATCCCCACCCCAGGGGGAAGAAGCATCCAGGGAAGAAAGGCCTGGCAGAAACCATTGAGGGTAAGAGGCCTATTCCAAAGGTCACACACCCACCCCAGAGGGAGGAAGCATCCAGGGAAGAAAGGCCTGGCAGAAACCATTGAGGGTAAGAGGCCGATTCCAAAGGCCCCATCCCCACCCCAGAGGGAGGAAGCATCCAGGGAAGAAATGCCTGGCAGAAACCACTGAGGGTAAGAGGCCTATTCCAAAGGCCAAAATCCCACACCAGAGGGAGGAAGCATCCAGGGAAGAAAGGCCTGGCAGAAACCATTGAGGATAAGATGCCTACTCCAAAGGCAACAACCCCACCCCAGAGGGAGGAAGCATCCAGGGAAGAAAGGCCTGGCAGAAACCACTCAGGGTAAGAGGCCTATTCCAAAGGCCACACACCCGCCCCAGAGGGAAGAAGCATCCACGGAAGAAAGGCCTGGCAGAAGCCACTGAGGGTAAGAGGCCTATTCCAAAGGCCACACATCCACCACAGAGGGAAGAAGCATCCAGGGATCAAAGGCCTGGCAAAAACCATTGAGGGTAAGAGGCCTATTCCAAAGGCTCCATCCCCACACCGGAGGGAGGAAGCCTCCAGGGAAGAAAGGCCTGGCAGAAACCACTAAGGGTAGGAGGCCTATTCCAAAGGCCCCATCCCCATCCCAGAGGGAGGAAGCATCCTGAGAAGAATAGCCTGGCAGAAACCACTGAAGGTAAGAGGCCAATTCCAAAGGCCACACACCCACCCCAGAGGGAAGAAGCATCCAGGGAACAAAAGCCTGGCAGAAACCATTGAGGGTAAGAGGCCTGTTCCGAAGGCCACACACCCACCCCAGAGGGAGGAAGCATCCAGGGAAGAAAGGCCTGGCAGAAACCATTGAGGGTGAGAGGCCGATTCCAAAGGCCCCATCCCCACCCCAGAGGGAGGAAGCATCCAGGGAAGAAAGGCCTGGCAGAAACCACTAAGGGTAGGAGACCTATTTCAAAGGCCCCATCCCCACCTCAGAGGGAGGAAGCCTCCAGGGAAGAAAAGCCTGGCAGAAACAACTAAGGGTAGGAGGCCTATCCCAAAGGCCCCATCCCCACCCCAGAGGGAGGAAACATCCAGGGAAGAAAGGCCTGGTAGAAACCATTGAGGGTAAGAGGCCTATTCCAAAGGCCATAACCCCAGCACAGAGGGAGGAAGCATCCAGGGAAGAAAGGCCTGGCAGAAACCATTCCGGATAAGAGGCCTACTCCAAAGGCCACAACCCCACCCCAGAGGGAGGAAACTTCCAGAGAAGAAAGGCCTGGCAGAAACCACTCAGTGTAAGAGGCCTATTCCAAAGGTCACACATGCGCCCCAGAGGGAAGAAGCATCCACGGAATAAAGGCCTGGCAGAAGCCACTGAGGGTAAGAGGCCTACTCCAAAGGCCACACACACACCCCAGAGGGAGGAAGCATCCAGGGAAGAGAGGCCTGGCAGAAACCATTGAGGGTAAGAGGCCTATTCCAAAGGCCACACTCCCAAACCAGATGGAGGAAGCATCCAGGGAAGAAAGGCCTGGCAGAAACCTTTGAGGGTAAGATGCCTATTCCAAAGGCCCGATTCCCACCCCGGAGGGAGGAAGCATCCAGGGAAGAAAGGCCTGGCAGAAACCATTGAGGGTAAGAGGCCTTTTCCAAAGGCCACATCCCCACCCCAGAGGGAGGAAGCATCCAGGGAAGAAAGCCCTGGCAGAAACCATTGAGGGTAAGAGGCCTATTCCAAAAGCCACACACCCACCCTAGTGGGAGGAAGCATCAAGGGAACAATGGCCTGGCAGAAACCATTGAGGGTAAGAGGCCTATTCCAAAGGCCACATCCCCACCCCAGAGGGAAGATGCATCCAGGGAACAAAGGCCTGGCAGAAACCATTGAGGGTAAGAGGCCTATTCCAATGGCCACATCCCCACCCCTGAGGGAAGAAGCCTCCAGGGAAGAAAGGCCTGGCAGAAACCATAGAGGGTAAAAGGCCTATTCCAAAGGTCACACACCCACCCCAGTGGGAGGAAGCATCCAGGGAAGAAAGGCCTGGCAGAAACCATTGAGGGTAAGAGGCCGATTCCAAAGGCCCCATCCCCACCCCAGAGGGAGGAAGCCTCCTGGGAAGAAAAGCCTGGCAGAAACCACTAAGGGTAGGAGGCCTATTCCAAAGGCCCCATCCCCACACCAGAGGGAGGAAACATCCAGGGAAGAAAGCCCTGGCAGAAACCATTGAGGGTAAGAGGCCTATTCCAAAAGCCACACACCCACCCTAGTGGGAGGAAGCATCAAGGGAACAATGGCCTGGCAGAAAACATTGAGGGTAAGAGGCCTATTCCAAAGGCCACATCCCCACCCCAGAGGGAAGATGCATCCAGGGAACAAAGGCCTGGCAGAAACCATTGAGGGTAAGAGGCCTATTCCAATGGCCACATCCCCACCCCTGAGGGAAGAAGCCTCCAGGGAAGAAAGGCCTGGCAGAAACCATAGAGGGTAAAAGGCCTATTCCAAAGGTCACACACCCACCCCAGAGGGAGGAAGCATCCAGGGAAGAAAGGCCTGGCAGAAACCATTGAGGGTAAGAGGCCGATTCCAAAGGCCCCATCACCACCCCAGAGGGAGGAAGCCTCCTGGGAAGAAAAGCCTGGCAGAAACCACTAAGGGTAGGAGGCCTATTCCAAAGGCCCCATCCCCACACCAGAGGGAGGAAACATCCAGGGAAGAAAGGCCTGGCAGAAGACATTGAGGGTAAGAGGCCTATTCCAAAGGCCACAACCCCACCCCAGAGGGAGGAAGCATCCAGGGAAGAAAGGCCTGGCAGAAACCATTGAGGATAAGAGGCCTATTCCAAAGGCCACAACCCCACCCGAGAGGGAGGAAGCATCCAGGGAAGAAAGGCCTGGCAGAAACCATTGAGGATAAGAGGCCTACTCCAAATTCCACATCCCCACCCCAGAGGGAGGAAGCATCCAGGGAAGAAAGGCCTGGCAGAAACCACTGAGGGTAAGAGGCCTATTCCAAAGGCCACAACCCCACCCCAGAGGGAGGAAGCATCCAGGGAAGAAAGGCCTGGCAGAAACCATTGAGGATAAGAGGCCTATTCCAAAGGCCACAACCCCACCCGAGGGGGAGGAAGCATCCAGGGAAGAAAGGCCTGGCAGAAACCACTGAGGATAAGCGGCCTACTCCAAAATCCACAACCCCACCCCAGAGGGAGGAAGCATCCCGGGAAGAAAGGCCTGGCAGAAACCACTGAGGGTAAGAGGCCTATTCCAAAGGTCACACACCCACCCCAGAGGGAGGAAGCATCCAGGGGACAAAGGCCTGGCAGAAACCATTGAGGGTAAGAGGCCTATTCCAAAGGCCACAACCCCACCCCAGGGGGAAGAAGCATCCAGGGAAGAAAGGCCTGGCAGAAACCATTGAGGGTAAGAGGCCTATTCCAAAGGCCACCCAACCACCCCAGGGGGAGGAAGCATCCACGGAAGAAAGGCCTGTCAGAAACCACTAAGGGTAGGAGGCCTAGTCCAAAGGCCACAACCCCACCTCAAAGGGAGGAAGCATCCAGGGAAGAAAAGCCTGGCAGAAACCATTGAGAGTAAGACGCCTATTCCAAAGGCTCCATCCGCACACCAGAGGGAGGAAGCCTCCAGGGAAGAAAGGCCTGGCAGAAACCACTAAGAGTAGGAGGCCTATTCCAAAGGCCCCATCCCGACCCCAGAGGGAGGAAGCATCCAGGGAAGAAAAGCCTGGCAGAAACCACTGAAGGTAAGAGGCCTATTCCAAAGGCCACACACCCACCCCAGAGAGAAGAAGCATCCAGGGAACAAAGGCCTGGCAGAAACCATTGAGGGTAACAGGCATATTCAAAAGGCCACATCCCCACCCCAGAGGGAGGAAGCATCCAGGGAAGATAGGCCTGGCAGAAACCATTGATGATAAGAGGCCTACTCCAAAGGCCACAACCCCACCCCAGAGGGAGGAAGCATCCAGGTAAGAAAGGCCTGGCAGAAACCACTGAGGGTAAGAGGCCTATTCCAAAGGCCACATCCCCACCCCAGAGGGAGGAAGCATCCAGGGAAGAAAGGCCTGGCAGAAACCATTGATGATAAGAGGCCTACTCCAAAGGCCACAACCCCACCCCAGAGGGAGGAAGCATCCAGTAAAGAAAGGCCTGGCAGAAACCACTGAGGGTAAGAGGCCTATTCCAAAGGCCACATCCCCACCCCAGAGGGAGAAAGCATCCAGGGAAGAAAGGCCTGGCAGAAACCACTGAGGGTAAGAGGCCTATTCCAAAGGCCACACACCCACCACAGAGGAAAGAAGCATCCAGGGAACAAAGGCCTGGCAGAAACCATTGAGGGTAAGAGGCCTATTCCAAAGGCTCCATCCCCACACCAGAGGGAGGAAGCCTCCAGGGAAGAAAGCCCTGGCAGAAACCACGAAGGGTAGGAGGCCTATTCCAAAGGCCCCATTCCCACCCCAGAGGGAGGAAGCATCCAGGGACGAAAAGCCTGGCAGAAACCACTGAAGGTAAGAGGCCTATTCCAAAGGCCACACACCCACCCCAGAGGGAAGAAGCATCCAGGGAACAAAGGCCTGGCAGAAACCATTGAGTGTAAGACGCCTGTTCCAAAGGACACACACCCACCCCAGAGGGAGGAAGCCTCCAGGGAAGAACGGCCTGGCAGAAACCACTAAGGGTAACAGGCATATTCAAAAGGCCACATCCCCACCCCAGAGGGAGGAAGCATCCAGGGAAGATAGGCCTGGCAGAAACCATTGATGATAAGAGGCCTACTCCAAAGGCCACAACCCCACCCCAGAGGGAGGAAGCATCCAGGTAAGAAAGGCCTGGCAGAAACCACTGAGGGTAAGAGGCCTATTCCAAAGGCCACATCCCCACCCCAGAGGGAGGAAGCATCCAGGGAAGAAAGGCCTGGCAGAAACCATTGAGGGTAAGAGGCCTATTCCAAAGGCCACATCCCCACCCCAGAGGGAAGATGCATCCAGGGAACAAAGGCCTGGCAGAAACCACTGAGGGTAAGAGGCCTAGTCCAAAGGCCACATCCCCACCCCAGAGGGAGGAAGCATCCAGGGAAGAAAGGCCTGGCAGAAACCATTGAGGGTAAGAGGCCTATTCCAAAGGCCACATCCCCACCCCAGAGGGAAGAAGCCTCCAGGGAATAAAAGCCTGGCAGAAACCATTGAGGGTAAGAAGCCTACTCCAAAGGCCACACACACACCCCAGAGGGAGGAAGCATCCAGGAAAGACAGGCCTGGCAAAAACCATTGAGGGAAAGAGGCCTATTCCAAAGGCCACACCCCCACTCCAGATGGAGGAAGCATCCAGGGAAGAAAGGCCTGGCAGAAACCTTTGAGGGTAAGAGGCCTATTCCAAAGGCCCCATTGCCACCCCAGAGGGAGGAAGCATCCCGGGAACAAAGGCCTGGCAGAAACCATTGAGGGTAAGAGGCCTATTCCAAAGGCCACATCCCCACCCCAGGGGGAAGAAGCATCCAGGGAAGAAAGGCCTGGCAGAAACCATTGAGGGTAAGAGGCCTATTCCAAAGGCCACAACCCCACACCAGAGGGAGGAAGCATCCAGGGAAGAAAGGCCTGGCAGAAACCATTGAGGATAAGATGCCTACTCCAAAGGCAACAACCCCACCCCAGAGGGAGGAAGCATCCAGGGAAGAAAGGCCTGGCAGAAACCACTCAGGGTAAGAGGCCTATTCCAAAGGCCACACATCCACCACAGAGGGAAGAAGCATCCAGGGAACAAAGGCCTGGCAGAAACCATTGAGGGTAAGAGGCCTATTCCAAAGGCTCCATCCCCACACCGGAGGGAGGAAGCCTCCAGGGAAGAAAGGCCTGGCAGAAACCACTAAGGGTAGGAGGCCTATTCCATAGGCCCCATCCCCACCCCAGAGGGAGGAAGCATCCTGGGAAGAAAAGCCTGGCAGAAACCACTGAAGGTAAGAGGCCAATTCCAAAGGCCACACACCCACCCCAGAGGGAAGAAGCATCCAGGGAACAAAGGCCTGGCAGAAACCATTGAGGGTAAGAGGCCTGTTCCGAAGGCCACACATCCACCCCAGAGGGAGGAAGCATCCAGGGAAGAAAGGCCTGGCAGAAACCATTGAGGGTGAGAGGCCGATTCCAAAGGCCCCATCCCCACCCCAGAGGGAGGAAGCATCCGGGGAAGAAAGGCCTGGCAGAAACCACTAAGGGTAGGAGACCTATTTCAAAGGCCCCATCCCCACCACAGAGGGAGGAAGCCTCCAGGGAAGAAAAGCCTGGCAGAAACCACTAAGGGTAGGAGGCCTATCCCAAAGGCCCCATCCCCACCCCAGAGGGAGGAAACATCCAGGGAAGAAAGGCCTGGCAGAAACCATTGAGGGTAAGAGGCCTATTCCAAAGCCCATAACCCCACCCCAGAGGGAGGAAGCATCCAGGGAAGAAAGGCCTGGCAGAAACCACTAAGGGTAGGAGGCCTATCCCAAAGGCCCCATCCCCACCCCAGAGGGAGGAAACATCCAGGGAAGAAAGGCCTGGCAGAAACCATTGAGGGTAAGAGGCCTACTCCAAAGGCCACAACCCCACCCCAGAGGGAGGAAACTTCCAGAGAAGAAAGGCCTGGCAGAAACCACTCAGGGTAAGAGGCCTATTCCAAAGGTCACACATGCGCCCCAGAGGGAAGAAGCATCCACGGAATAAAGGCCTGGCAGAAGCCACTGAGGGTAAGAGGCCTACTCCAAAGGCCACACACACACCCCAGAGGGAGGAAGCATCCAGGGAAGAGAGGCCTGGCAGAAACCATTGAGGGTAAGAGGCCTATTCCAAAGGCCACACTCCCAAACCAGATGGAGGAAGCATCCAGGGAAGAAAGGCCTGGCAGAAACCTTTGAGGGTAAGATGCCTATTCCAAAGGCCCGATTCCCACCCCAGAGGGAGGAAGCATCCAGGGAAGAAAGGCCTGGCAGAAACCATTGAGGGTAAGAGGCCTATTCCAAAGGCCACATCCCCACCCCAGAGGGAGGAAGCATCCAGGGAAGAAAGCCCTGGCAGAAACCATTGAGGGTAAGAGGCTTATTCCAAAAGCCACACACCCACCCTAGTGGGAGGAAGCATCAAGGGAACAATGGCCTGGCAGAAACCATTGAGGGTAAAAGGCCTAGTCCAAAGGCCACATCCTCACCCCAGAGGGAGGAAGCATCCAGGGAAGAAAGGCCTGGCAGAAACCATTGAGGGTAAGAGGCCTATTCCAAAGGCCACACTCCCAAACCAGATGGAGGAAGCATCCAGGGAAGAAAGGCCTGGCAGAAACCTTTGAGGGTAAGATGCCTATTCCAAAGGCCCGATTCCCACCCCAGAGGGAGGAAGCATCCATGGAAGAAAGGCCTGGCAGAAACCATTGAGGGTAAGAGGCCTATTCCAAAGGCCACATCCCCACCCCAGAGGGAGGAAGCATCCAGGGAAGAAAGCCCTGGCAGAAACCATTGAGGGTAAGAGGCCTATTCCAAAAGCCACACACCCACCCTAGTGGGAGGAAGCATCAAGGGAACAATGGCCTGGCAGAAACCATTGAGGGTAAAAGGCCTAGTCCAAAGGCCACATCCTCACCCCAGAGGGAGGAAGCATCCAGGGAAGAAAGGCCTGGCAGAAACCATTGAGGGTAAGAGGCCTATTCCAAAAGCCACACACTCACCCTAGTGGGAGGAATCATCCAGGGAACAAAGGCCTGGCAGAAACCATTGAGGGTATGAGGCCTATTCCAAAGGCCACATCCCCACCCCAGAGGAAAGATGCATCGAGGGAACAAAGGCCTGGCAGAAACCATAGAGGGTAAGAGGTCTATTCCAAAGTCCACATCCCCACCCCAGAGGGAAGAAGCCTCCAGGGAAGAAAAGCCTGGCAGAAACCATTGAGGGTAAGAGGCCTACTCCAAAGGCCACACACACACCCCAGAGGGAGGAAGCATCCAGGGAAGACAGGCCTGGCAGAAACCATTGAGGGTAAGAGGCCTTTTCCAAAGGCCACACACCCACCCCAGAGGGAGGAAGCATCCAGGGAAGAGAGGCCTGGCAGAAATCATTGAGGGTAAGAGGCCTATTCCAAAGGCCACACTCCCACTCCAGATGGAGGAAGCATCCAGGGAAGAAAGGCCTGGCAGAAACCTTTGAGGGTAAGAGGCCTATTCCAAAGGCCCGATCCCCACCCCAGAGAGAGGAAGCATCCAGGGAACAAAGGCCTGGCAGAAACCATTCAGGGTAACAGGCATATTGAAAAGGCCACATCCCCAACGAGAGGGTGGAAGCATCCAGGGAAGAAAGGCCTGGCGGAAACCACTGTAGGTAAGAGGCCTAGTCCAAAGGCCACAACCCCACCTCAAAGGGAGGAAGCATCCAGGGAAGAAAAGCATGGTAGAAACCATTGAGTGTAAGTGGCCTATTCCAAAGGCCACATCCCCACGCCAGAGGGAAGAAGCCTCCAGGGAATAAAAGCCTGGCAGAAACCATTGAGGGTAAGAAGCCTACTCCAAAGGCCACACACACACACCAGAGGGAGGAAGCAACAAGGAAAGACAGGCCTGGCAAAAACCATTGAGAGTAAGAGGCCTATTCCAAAGGCCACACCCCCACTCCAGATGGAGGAAGCATCCAGGGAAGAAAGGCCTGGCAGAAACCTTTGAGGGTAAGAGGCCTATTCCAAAGGCCACATCCCCACCCCAGGGGGAAGAAGCATCCAGGGAAGAAAGGCCTGGCAGAAACCATTGAGGGTAAGAGGCCTTTTCCAAAGGCCACACACCCACCCCAGAGGGAGGAAGCATCCAGGGAAGAAAGGCCTGGCAGAAACCATTGAGGGTAAGAGGCCGATTCCAAAGGCCCCATCCCCACCTCAGAGGGAGGAAGCCTCCAGTGAAGAAAAGCCTGGCAGAAACCACTAAGGGTAGCAGGCCTATTCCAAAGGCCCCATCCCCACCCCAGAGGGAGGAAACATCCAGGGAAGAAAGGTCTGGCAGAAACCATTGAGGGTAAGAGGCCTATTCCAAAGGCCACATCCCCACCCCAGAGGGAGGAAGCATCCAGGGAAGAAATGCCTGGCAGAAACCACTGAGGGTAAGAGGCCTATTCCAAAGGACACAACCCCACACCAGAGGGAGGAAGCATCCAGGGAAGAAAGCCCTGGCAGAAACCATTGAGGGTAAGAGGCCTTTTCCAAAAGCCACACACCCACCCTAGTGGGAGGAAGCATCCAGGGAACAATGGCCTGGCAGAAACCATTGAGGGTAAGAGGCCTATTCCAAAGGCCACATCCCCACCCCAGAGGGAAGATGCATCCAGGGAACAAAGGCCTGGCAGAAACCATTGAGGGTAAGAGGCCTATTCCAATGGCCACATCCCCACACCTGAGGGAAGAAGCCTCCAGGGAAGAAAGGCCTGGCAGAAACCATTGAGGGTAAGAGGCCTATTCCAAAGGTCACACACCCACCCCAGAGGGAGGAAGCATCCAGGGAAGAACGGCCTGGCAGAAACCATTGTGGGTAAGAGGCCGATTCCAAAGGCCCCATCCCCACCCCAGAGGGAGGAAGCCTCCTGAGAAGAAAAGCCTGGCAGAAACCACTAGTGGTAGCAGGCCTATTCCAAAGGCCCCATCCCCACCCCAGAGGGAGGAAACATCCAGGGAAGAAAGGCCTGGCAGAAGCCTTTGAGGGTAAGAGCCTATTCCAAAGGCTACATCCCCACCCCAGAGGGAGGAAGCATCCAGGGATGAAAGGCCTGCCAGAAACCACTGAGGGTAAGAGGCCTATTCCAAAGGCCACAACCCCACCCCAGAGGGAGGAAGCATCCAGGGAAGAAAGGCCTGGCAGAAACCATTGAGGATAAGAGGCCTATTCCAAAGGCCACAACCCCACCCGAGAGGGAGGAAGCATCCAGGGAAGAAAGGCCTGGCAGAAACCACTGAGGATAAGCGGCCTACTCCAAAATCCACAACCCCACCCCAGAGGGAGGAAGCATCCCGGGAAGAAAGGCCTGGCAGAAACCACTGAGGGTAAGAGGCCTATTCCAAAGGCCACACACCCACCCCAGAGGGAGGAAGCATCCAGGGGACAAAGGCCTGGCAGAAACCATTGAGGGTAAGAGGCCTATTCCAAAGGCTACAACCCCACCCCAGGGGGAAGAAGCATCCAGGGAAGAAAGGCCTGGCAGAAACCATTGAGGGTAAGAGGCCTATTCCAAAGGTCACCCACCCACCCCAGAGGGAGGAAGCATCCAGGGAAGAAAGGCCTGGCAGAAACCACTAAGGGTAGGAGGCCTAGTCCAAAGGCCACAACCCCACCTCAAAGGGAGGAAGCATCCAGGGAAGAAAAGCCTGGCAGAAACCATTGAGAGTAAGACGCCTATTCCAAAGGCTCCATCCGCACACCAGAGGGAGGAAGCCTCCAGGGAAGAAAGGCCTGGCAGAAACCACTAAGAGTAGGAGGCCTATTCCAAAGGCCCCATCCCGACCCCAGAGGGAGGAAGCATCCAGGGAAGAAAAGCCTGGCAGAAACCACTTAAGGTAAGAGTCCTATTCCAAAGGCCACACACCCACCCCAGAGAGAAGAAGCATCCAGGGAACAAAGGCCTGGCAGAAACCATTGAGGGTAACAGGCATGTTCAAAAGGCCACATCCCCACCCCAGAGGGAGGAAGCATCCAGGGAAGATAGGCCTGGCAGAAACCATTGATGATAAGAGGCCTACTCCAAAGGCCACAACCCCACCCCAGAGGGAGGAAGCATCCAGGTAAGAAAGGCCTGGCAGAAACCACTGAGGGTAAGAGGCCTATTCCAAAGGCCACATCCCCACCCCAGAGGGAGGAAGCATCCAGGGAAGAAAGACCTGGCAGAAACCATTGATGATAAGAGGCCTACTCCAAAGGCCACAACCCCACCCCAGAGGGAGGAAGCATCCAGGGAAGAAAGGCCTGGCAGAAACCACTGAGGGTAAGAGGCCTATTCCAAAGGCCACACACCCGCCCCAGAGGGAAGAAGCATCAACGGAAGAAAGGCCTGGCAGAAGCCACTGAGGGTAAGAGGCCTATTCCAAAGGCCACACACCCACCACAGAGGAAAGAAGCATCCAGGGAACAAAGGACGGGCAGAAACCATTGGGGGTAAGAGGCCTATTCCAAAGTCTCCTTCCCCACACCAGAGGGAGGAAGCCTCCAGGGAAGAAAGGCCTGGCAGAAACCACTAAGAGTAGGAGGCCTATTCCAAAGGCCCCATCCCGACCCCAGAGGGAGGAAGCATCCAGGGAAGAAAAGCCTGGCAGAAACCACTGAGGGTAAGAGCCTATTCCAAAGGCCACACACCCACCCCAGAGGGAAGAAGCATCCAGGGAAC
Source organism: Bradypodion ventrale (assembly GCA_035047345.1). Lineage (NCBI taxonomy): Eukaryota > Metazoa > Chordata > Lepidosauria > Squamata > Chamaeleonidae > Bradypodion > Bradypodion ventrale. The sequence goes on from JAWDJE010000008.1 coordinate 38,019,502, forward strand.
AAAGGCCTGGCAGAAACCATTGAGGGTAACAGGCATATTCAAAAGGCCACATCCCCACCCCAGAGGGAGGAAGCATCCAGGGAAGAAAGGCCTGGCAGAAACCATTGATGATAAGAGGCCTACTCCAAAGGCCACAACCCCACCCCAGAGGGAGGAAGCATCCAGGGAAGAAAGGCCTGGCAGAAACCACTGAGGGTAAGAGGCCTATTCCAAAGGCCACAACCCCACCCCAGGGGGAAGAAGCATCCAGGGAAGAAAGGCCTGGCAGAAACCATTGAGGGTAAGAAGCCTATTCCAAAGGCCACCCACCCACCCCAGAGGGAGGAAGCATCCAGGGAAGAAAGGCCTGGCAGAAACCACTAAGGGTAAGAGGCCTATTCCAAAGGCCACACACCCACCACAGAGGAAAGAAGCATCCAGGGAACAAAGGCCTGGCAGAAACCACTGAGGGTAAGAGGCCTAATCCAAAGGCCACACACCCACCACAGGGAAAGAAGCATCCAGGGAACAAAGGACGGGCAGAAACCATTGGGGGTAAGAGGCCTATTCCAAAGTCTCCTTCCCCACACCAGAGGGAGGAAGCCTCCAGGGAAGAAAGGCCTGGCAGAAACCACTAAGAGTAGGAGGCCTATTCCAATGGCCCCATCCCGACCCCAGAGGGAGGAAGCATCCAGGGAAGAAAGGCCTGGAAGAAACCACTGAAGGTAAGAGGCCTATTCCAAAGGCCACACACCCACCCCAGAGGGAAGAAGCATCCAGGGAACAAAGGCCTGGCAGAAACCATAGAGGGTAAGAGGACTATTCCAAAGTCCACAACCCCACCCCAGAGGGAGGAAGCATCCAGGTAAGAAAGGCCTGGCAGAAACCATTGATGATAAGAGGCCTACTCCAAAGGCCACAACCCCACCCCAGAGGGAGGAAGCATCCAGGGAAGAAAGGCCTGGCAGAAACCACTGAGGGTAAGAGGCCTATTCCAAAGGCCACATCCCCACCCCAGAGCGAGGAAGCATCCAGTGAAGAAAGGCCTGGCAGAAACCATTGAGGGTAAGAGGCCTATTCCAAAGGCCACATCCCCACCCCAGAGGGAAGAAGCCTCCAGGGAATAAAAGCCTGGCAGAAACCATTGAGGGTAAGAAGCCTACTCCAAAGGCCACACACACACCCCAGAGGGAGCAAGCATCCAGGAAAGACAGGCCTGGCAAAAACCATTGAGGGTAAGAGGCCTATTCCAAAGGCCACACCCCCACTCCAGATGGAGGAAGCATCCAGGGAAGAAAGGCCTGGCAGAAACCACTAAGGGTAGGAGGCCTATTCCAAAGGCCCCATCCCCACCCAAGAGGGAGGAAACATCCAGGTAAGAAAGGCCTGGCAGAAGCCATTGAGGGTACGAGCCTATTCCAAAGGCTACATCCCCACCGCAGAGGGAGGAAGCATCCAGGGAAGAAAGGCCTGGCAGAAACCACTGAGGGTAAGAGGCCTATTCCAAAGGCCACAACCCCACCCCAGAGGGAGGAAGCATCCAGGGAAGAAAGGCCTGGCAGAAACCATTGAGGATAAGAGGCCTATTCCAAAGGCCACAACCCCACCCGAGAGGGAGGAAGCATCCAGGGAAGAAAGGCCTGGCAGAAACCACTGAGGATAAGCGGCCTACTCCAAAATCCACAACCCCACCCCAGAGGGAGGAAGCATCCCGGGAAGAAAGGCCTGGCAGAAACCACTGAGGGTAAGAGGCCTATTCCAAAGGTCACACACCCACCCCAGAGGGAGGAAGCATCCAGGGGACAAAGGCCTGGCAGAAACCATTGAGGGTAAGAGGCCTATTCCAAAGGCCACAACCCCACCCCAGGGGGAAGAAGCATCCAGGGAAGAAAGGCCTGGCAGAAACCATTGAGGGTAAGAGGCCTATTCCAAAGGCCACCCACCCACCCCAGAGGGAGGAAGCATCCAGGGAAGAAAGGCCTGGCAGACACCACTAAGGGTAGGAGGCCTAGTCCAAAGGCCACAACCCCACCTCAAAGGGAGGAAGCATCCAGGGAAGAAAAGCCTGGCAGAAACCATTGAGAGTAAGACGCCTATTCCAAAGGCTCCATCCGCACACCAGAGGGAGGAAGCCTCCAGGGAAGAAAGGCCTGGCAGAAACCACTAAGAGTAGGAGGCCTATTCCAAAGGCCCCATCCCGACCCCAGAGGGAGGAAGCATCCAGGGAAGAAAAGCCTGGCAGAAACCACTGAAGGTAAGAGGCCTATTCCAAAGGCCACACACCCACCCCAGAGAGAAGAAGCATCCAGGGAACAAAGGCCTGGCAGAAACCATTGAGGGTAACCGGATATATTCAAAAGGCCACATCCCCACCCCAGAGGGAGGAAGCATCCAGGGAAGATAGGCCTGGCAGAAACCATTGATGATAAGAGGCCTACTCCAAAGGCCACAACCCCACCCCAGAGGGAGGAAGCATCCAGGTAAGAAACGCCTGGCAGAAACCACTGAGGGTAAGAGGCCTATTCCAAAGGCCACATCCCCACCCCAGAGGGAGGAAGCATCCAGGGAAGAAAGGCCTGGCAGAAACCATTGATGATAAGAGGCCTACTCCAAAGGCCACAACCCCACCCCAGAGGGAGGAAGCATCCAGGGAAGAAAGTCCTGGCAGAAACCACTGAGGGTAAGAGGCCTATTCCAAAGGCCACACACCCGCCCCAGAGGGAAGAAGCATCAACGGAAGAAAGGCCTGGCAGAAGCCACTGAGGGTAAGAGGCCTATTCCAAAGGCCACACACCCAACACAGAGGAAAGAAGCATCCAGGGAACAAAGGACGGGCAGAAACCATTGGGGGTAAGAGGCCTATTCCAAAGTCTCCTTCCACACACCAGAGGGAGGAAGCCTCCAGGGAAGAAAGGCCTGGCAGAAACCACTAAGAGTAGGAGGCCTATTCCAAAGGCCCCATCCCGACCCCAGAGGGAGGAAGCATCCAGGGAATAAAGCCTGGCAGAAACCACTGAAGGTAAGAGTCCTATTCCAAAGGCCACACACCCACCCCAGAGGGAAGAAGCATCCAGGGAACAAAGGCCTGGCAGAAACCATTGAGGGTAACAGGCATATTCAAAAGGCCACATCCGCACCCCAGAGGGAGGAAGCATCCAGGGAAGAAAGGCCTGGCAGAAACCATTGAGGGTAAGAGGCCGATTCCAAAGGCCCCATCCCCACCCCAGAGGGAGGAAGCCTCCTGGGAAGAAAAGCCTGGCAGAAACCACTAAGGGTAGGAGGCCTATTCCAAAGGCCCCATCCCCACCCCAGAGGGAGGAAACATCCAGGGAAGAAAGGCCTGGCAGAAGCCATAGAGGGTAAGAGCCTATTCCAAAGGCTACATCCCCACCCCAGAGGGAGGAAGCATCCAGGGAAGAAAGGCCTGGCAGAAACCACTGAGGGTAAGAGGCCTATTCCAAAGGCCACAACCCCACCCCAGAGGGAGGAAGCATCCAGGGAAGAAAGGCCTGGCAGAAACCATTGAGGATAAGAGGCCTATTCCAAAGGCCACAACCCCACCCGAGGGGGAGGAAGCATCCAGGGAAGAAAGGCCTGGCAGAAACCACTGAGGATAAGCGGCCTACTCCAAAATCCACAACCCCACCCCAGAGGGAGGAAGCATCCCGGGAAGAAAGGCCTGGCAGAAACCACTGAGGGTAAGAGGCCTATTCCAAAGGTCACACACCCACCCCAGAGGGAGGAAGCATCCAGGGGACAAAGGCCTGGCAGAAACCATTGAGGGTAAGAGGCCTATTCCAAAGGCCACAACCCCACCCCAGGGGGAAGAAGCATCCAGGGAAGAAAGGCCTGGCAGAAACCATTGAGGGTAAGAGGCCTATTCCAAAGGCCACCCAACCACCCCAGAGGGAGGAAGCATCCAGGGAAGAAAGGCCTGGCAGAAACCACTAAGGGTAGGAGGCCTAGTCCAAAGGCCACAACCCCACCTCAAAGGGAGGAAGCATCCAGGGAAGAAAAGCCTGGCAGAAACCATTGAGAGTAAGACGCCTATTCCAAAGGCTCCATCCGCACACCAGAGGGAGGAAGCCTCCAGGGAAGAAAGGCCTGGCAGAAACCACTAAGAGTAGGAGGCCTATTCCAAAGGCCCCATCCCGACCCCAGAGGGAGGAAGCATCCAGGGAAGAAAAGCCTGGCAGAAACCACTGAAGGTAAGAGGCCTATTCCAAAGGCCACACACCCACCCCCGAGGGAGGAAGCATCCAGGGAAGATAGGCCTGGCAGAAACCATTGATGATAAGAGGCCTACTCCAAAGGCCACAACCCCACCCCAGAGGGAGGAAGCATCCAGGTAAGAAAGGCCTGGCAGAAACCACTGAGGGTAAGAGGCCTATTCCAAAGGCCACATCCCCACCCCAGAGGGAGGAAGCATCCAGGGAAGAAAGGCCTGGCAGAAACCATTGATGATAAGAGGCCTACTCCAAAGGCCACAACCCCACCCCAGAGGGAGGAAGCATCCAGGGAAGAAAGGCCTGGCAGAAACCACTGAGGGTAAGAGGCCTATTCCAAAGGCCACATCCCCACCCCAGAGCGAGGAAGCATCCAGGGAAGAAAGGCCTGGCACAAACCATTGATGATAAGAGGCCTACTCCAAAGGCCACAACCCCACCCCAGAGGGAGAAAGCATCCAGGGAAGAAAGGCCTGGCAGAAACCACTGAGGGTAAGAGGCCTATTCCAAAGGCCACACACCCACCACAGAGGAAAGAAGCATCCAGGGAACAAAGGCCTGGCAGAAACCATTGAGGGTAAGAGGCCTATTCCAAAGGCTCCATCCCCACACCAGAGGGAGGAAGCCTCCAGGGAAGAAAGGCCTGGCAGAAACCACGAAGGGTAGGAGGCCTATTCCAAAGGCCCCATTCCCACCCCAGAGGGAGGAAGCATCCAGGGAAGAAAAACCTGGCAGAAACCACTGAAGGTAAGAGGCCTATTCCAAAGGCCACACACCCACCCCAGAGGGAAGAAGCATCCAGGGAACAAAGGCCTGGCAGAAACCATTGAGTGTAAGACGCCTGTTCCAAAGGCCACACACCCACCCCAGAGGGAGGAAGCCTCCAGGGAAGAACGGCCTGGCAGAAACCACTAAGGGTAACAGGCATATTCAAAAGGCCACATCCCCACCCCAGAGGGAGGAAGCATCCAGGGAAGATAGGCCTGGCAGAAACCCTTGATGATAAGAGGCCTACTCCAAAGGCCACAACCCCACCCCAGAGGGAGGAAGCATCCAGGTAAGAAAGGCCTGGCAGAAACCACTGAGGGTAAGAGGCCTATTCCAAAGGCCACATCCCCACCCTAGAGGGAGGAAGCATCCAGGGAAGAAAGGCCTGGCAGAAACCATTGAGGGTAAGAGGCCTATTCCAAAGGCCACATCCCCACCCCAGAGGGAAGATGCATCCAGGGAACAAAGGCCTGGCAGAAACCACTGAGGGTAAGAGGCCTATTCCAAAGGCCACATCCCCACCCCAGAGGGAGGAAGCATCCAGGGAAGAAAGGCCTGGCAGAAACCATTGAGGGTAAGAGGCCTATTCCAAAGGCCACATCCCCACCCCAGAGGGAAGAAGCCTCCAGGGAATAAAAGCCTGGCAGAAACCATTGAGGGTAAGAAGCCTACTCCAAAGGCCACACACACACCCCAGAGGGAGGAAGCATCCAGGAAAGACAGGCCTGGCAAAAACCATTGAGGGAAAGAGGCCTATTCCAAAGGCCACACCCCCACTCCAGATGGAGGATGCATCCAGGGAAGAAAGGCCTGGCAGAAACCTTTGAGGGTAAGAGGCCTATTCCAAAGGCCCCATTGCCACCCCAGAGGGAGGAAGCATCCCGGGAACAAAGGCCTGGCAGAAACCATTGAGGGTAAGAGGCCAATTCCAAAGGCCACATCCCCACCCCAGGGTGAAGAAGCATCCAGGGAAGAAAGGCCTGGCAGAAACCATTGAGGGTAAGAGGCCTATTCCAAAGGCCACAACCCCACACCAGAGGGAGGAAGCATCCAGGGAAGAAAGGCCTGGCAGAAACCATTGAGGATAAGATGCCTACTCCAAAGGCAACAACCCCACCCCAGAGGGAGGAAGCATCCAGGGAAGAAAGGCCTGGCAGAAACCACTCAGGGTAAGAGGCCTATTCCAAAGGCCACACATCCACCACAGAGGGAAGAAGCATCCAGGGAACAAAGGCCTGGCAGAAACCATTGAGGGTAAGAGGCCTATTCCAAAGGCTCCATCCCCACACCGGAGGGAGGAAGCCTCCAGGGAAGAAAGGCCTGGCAGAAACCACTAAGGGTAGGAGGCCTATTCCATAGGCCCCATCCCCACCCCAGAGGGAGGAAGCATCCTGGGAAGAAAAGCCTGGCAGAAACCACTGAACGTAAGAGGCCAATTCCAAAGGCCACACACCCACCCCAGAGGGAAGAAGCATCCAGGGAACAAAGGCCTGGCAGAAACCATTGAGGGTAAGAGGCCTGTTCCGAAGGCCACACATCCACCCCAGAGGGAGGAAGCATCCAGGGAAGAAAGGCCTGGCAGAAACCATTGAGGGTGAGAGGCCGATTCCAAAGGCCCCATCCCCACCCCAGAGGGAGGAAGCATCCGGGGAAGAAAGGCCTGGCAGAAACCACTAAGGGTTGGAGACCTATTTCAAAGGCCCCATCCCCACCACAGAGGGAGGAAGCCTCCAGGGAAGAAAAGCCTGCAGAAACCACTAAGGGTAGGAGGCCTATCCCAAAGGCCCCATCCCCACCCCAGAGGGAGGAAACATCCAGGGAAGAAAGGCCTGGCAGAAACCATTGAGGGTAAGAGGCCTATTCCAAAGGCCATAACCCCACCCCAGAGGGAGGAAGCATCCAGGGAAGAAAGGCCTTGCAGAAACCATTCCAGATAAGAGGCCTACTCCAAAGGCCACAACCCCTCCCCAGAGGGAGGAAACATCCAGAGAAGAAAGGCCTGGCAGAAACCACTCAGGGTTAGAGGCCTATTCCAAAGGTCACACATGCGCCCCATAGGGAAGAAGCATCCACGGAATAAAGGCCTGGCAGAAGCCACTGAGTGTAAGAGGCCTACTCCAAAGGCCACACACACACCCCAGAGGGAGGAAGCATCCAGGGAAGAGAGGCCTGGCAGAAACCATTGAGGGTAAGAGGCCTATTCCAAAGGCCACACTCCCAAACCAGATGGAGGAATTATCCAGGGAAGAAAGGCCTGGCAGAAACCTTTGAGGGTAAGATGCTTATTCCAAAGGCCCGATCCCCACCCCAGAGGGAGGACGCATCCAGGGAAGAAAGGCCTGGCAGAAACCATTGAGGGTTTGAGGCCTATTCCAAAGGCCACATCCCCACCCCAGAGGGAGGAAGCATCCAGGGAAGAAAGCCCTGGCAGAAACCATTGAGGGTAAGAGGCCTATTCCAAAAGCCACACACCCACCCTAGTGGGAGGAAGCATCAAGGGAACAATGGCCTGGCAGAAACCTTTGAGGGTAAGAGGCCTATTCCAAAGGCCCCATTGCCACCCCAGAGGGAGGAAGCATCCAGGGAACAAAGGCCTGGCAGAAACCATTGAGGGTAAGAGGCCTATTCCAAAGGCCACATCCCCACCCCAGGGGGAAGAAGCATCCAGGGAAGAAAGGCCTTGCAGAAACCATTGAGGGTAAGAGGCCTATTCCAAAGGCCACACACGCACCCCAGAGGGAGGAAGCATCCAGGGAAGAAAGGCCTGGCAGAAACCATTGAGGGTAAGAGGCCGATTCCAAAGGCCCCATCCCCACCCCAGAGGGAGGAAGCATCCAGGGAACAAAGGCCTGGCAGAAACCATTGAGTGTAAGAGGCCTGTTCCAAAGGCCACACACCCACCCCAGAGGGAGGAAGCCTCCAGGGAAGAAAGGCCTGGCAGAAACCACTAAGGGTAACAGGCATATTCAAAAGGCCACATCCCCACCCCAGAGGGAGGAAGCATCCAGGGAAGAAAGGCCTGGCAGAAACCATTGATGATAAGAGGCCTACTCCAAAGGCCACAACCCCACCCCAGAGGGAGGAAGCATCCAGGGAAGAAAGTCCTGGCAGAAACCACTGAGGGTAAGAGGCCTATTCCAAAGGCCACACACCCGCCCCAGAGGGAAGAAGCATCAACGGAAGAAAGGCCTGGCAGAAGCCACTGAGGGTAAGAGGCCTATTCCAAAGGCCACACACCCACCACAGAGGAAAGAAGCATCCAGGGAACAAAGGACGGGCAGAAACCATTGGGGGTAAGAGGCCTATTCCAAAGTCTCCTTCCCCACACCAGAGGGAGGAAGCCTCCAGGGTAGAAAGGCCTGGCAGAAACCATTGAGGGTAAGAGGCCTATTCCAAAGGCCACACTCCCAAACCAGATGGAGGAATTATCCAGGGAAGAAAGGCCTGGCAGAAACCTTTGAGGGTAAGATGCTTATTCCAAAGGCCCGATCCCCACCCCAGAGGGAGGACGCATCCAGGGAAGAAAGGCCTGGCAGAAACCATTGAGGGTTTGAGGCCTATTCCAAAGGCCACATCCCCACCCCAGGGGGAAGAAGCATCCAGGGAAGAAAGGCCTTGCAGAAACCATTGAGGGTAAGAGGCCTATTCCAAAGGCCACACACCCACCCCAGAGGGAGGAAGCATCCAGGGAAGAAAGCCCTGGCAGAAACCATTGAGGGTTTGAGGCCTATTCCAAAGGCCACATCCCCACCCCAGAGGGAGGAAGCATCCAGGGAAGAAAGCCCTGGCAGAAACCATTGAGGGTAAGAGGCCTATTCCAAAAGCCACACACCCACCCTAGTGGGAGGAAGCATCAAGGGAACAAAGGCCTGGCAGAAACCATTGAGGGTAACAGGCATATTCAAAAGGCCACATCCGCACCCCAGAGGGAGGAAGCATCCAGGGAAGAAAGGCCTGGCAGAAACCATTGAGGGTAAGAGGCCGATTCCAAAGGCCCCATCCCCACCCCAGAGGGAGGAAGCCTCCTGGGAAGAAAAGCCTGGCAGAAACCACTAAGGGTAGGAGGCCTATTCCAAAGGCCCCAACCCCACCCCAGAGGGAGGAAACATCCAGGGAAGAAAGGCCTGGCAGAAGCCATAGAGGGTAAGAGCCTATTCCAAAGGCTACATCCCCACCCCAGAGGGAGGAAGCATCCAGGGAAGAAAGGCCTGGCAGAAACCACTGAGGGTAAGAGGCCTATTCCAAAGGCCACAACCCCACCCCAGAGGGAGGAAGCATCCAGGGAAGAAAGGCCTGGCAGAAACCATTGAGGATAAGAGGCCTATTCCAAAGGCCACAACCCCACCCGAGGGGGAGGAAGCATCCAGGGAAGAAAGGCCTGGCAGAAACCACTGAGGATAAGCGGCCTACTCCAAAATCCACAACCCCACCCCAGAGGGAGGAAGCATCCCGGGAAGAAAGGCCTGGCAGAAACCACTGAGGGTAAGAGGCCTATTCCAAAGGTCACACACCCACCCCAGAGGGAGGAAGCATCCAGGGGACAAAGGCCTGGCAGAAACCATTGAGGGTAAGAGGCCTATTCCAAAGGCCACAACCCCACCCCAGGGGGAAGAAGCATCCAGGGAAGAAAGGCCTGGCAGAAACCATTGAGGGTAAGAGGCCTATTCCAAAGGCCACCCAAACACCCCAGAGGGAGGAAGCATCCAGGGAAGAAAGGCCTGGCAGAAACCACTAAGGGTAGGAGGCCTAGTCCAAAGGCCACAACCCCACCTCAAAGGGAGGAAGCATCCAGGGAAGAAAAGCCTGGCAGAAACCATTGAGAGTAAGACGCCTATTCCAAAGGCTCCATCCGCACACCAGAGGGAGGAAGCCTCCAGGGAAGAAAGGCCTGGCAGAAACCACTAAGAGTAGGAGGCCTATTCCAAAGGCCCCATCCCGACCCCAGAGGGAGGAAGCATCCAGGGAAGAAAAGCCTGGCAGAAACCACTGAAGGTAAGAGGCCTATTCCAAAGGCCACACACCCACCCCCGAGGGAGGAAGCATCCAGGGAAGATAGGCCTGGCAGAAACCATTGATGATAAGAGGCCTACTCCAAAGGCCACAACCCCACCCCAGAGGGAGGAAGCATCCAGGTAAGAAAGGCCTGGCAGAAACCACTGAGGGTAAGAGGCCTATTCCAAAGGCCACATCCCCACCCCAGAGGGAGGAAGCATCCAGGGAAGAAAGGCCTGGCAGAAACCATTGATGATAAGAGGCCTACTCCAAAGGCCACAACCCCACCCCAGAGGGAGGAAGCATCCAGGGAAGAAAGGCCTGGCAGAAACCACTGAGGGTAAGAGGCCTATTCCAAAGGCCACATCCCCACCCCAGAGCGAGGAAGCATCCAGGGAAGAAAGGCCTGGCACAAACCATTGATGATAAGAGGCCTACTCCAAAGGCCACAACCCCACCCCAGAGGGAGAAAGCATCCAGGGAAGAAAGGCCTGGCAGAAACCACTGAGGGTAAGAGGCCTATTCCAAAGGCCACACACCCACCACAGAGGAAAGAAGCATCCAGGGAACAAAGGCCTGGCAGAAACCATTGAGGGTAAGAGGCCTATTCCAAAGGCTCCATCCCCACACCAGAGGGAGGAAGCCTCCAGGGAAGAAAGGCCTGGCAGAAACCACGAAGGGTAGGAGGCCTATTCCAAAGGCCCCATTCCCACCCCAGAGGGAGGAAGCATCCAGGGAAGAAAAACCTGGCAGAAACCATTGAGTGTAAGACGCCTGTTCCAAAGGCCACACACCCACCCCAGAGGGAGGAAGCCTCCAGGGAAGAACGGCCTGGCAGAAACCACTAAGGGTAACAGGCATATTCAAAAGGCCACATCCCCACCCCAGAGGGAGGAAGCATCCAGGGAAGATAGGCCTGGCAGAAACCCTTGATGATAAGAGGCCTACTCCAAAGGCCACAACCCCACCCCAGAGGGAGGAAGCATCCAGGTAAGAAAGGCCTGGCAGAAACCACTGAGGGTAAGAGGCCTATTCCAAAGGCCACATCCCCACCCTAGAGGGAGGAAGCATCCAGGGAAGAAAGGCCTGGCAGAAACCATTGAGGGTAAGAGGCCTATTCCAAAGGCCACATCCCCACCCCAGAGGGAAGATGCATCCAGGGAACAAAGGCCTGGCAGAAACCACTGAGGGTAAGAGGCCTATTCCAAAGGCCACATCCCCACCCCAGAGGGAGGAAGCATCCAGGGAAGAAAGGCCTGGCAGAAACCATTGAGGGTAAGAGGCCTATTCCAAAGGCCACATCCCCACCCCAGAGGGAAGAAGCCTCCAGGGAATAAAAGCCTGGCAGAAACCATTGAGGGTAAGAAGCCTACTCCAAAGGCCACACACACACCCCAGAGGGAGGAAGCATCCAGGAAAGACAGGCCTGGCAAAAACCATTGAGGGAAAGAGGCCTATTCCAAAGGCCACACCCCCACTCCAGATGGAGGATGCATCCAGGGAAGAAAGGCCTGGCAGAAACCTTTGAGGGTAAGAGGCCTATTCCAAAGGCCCCATTGCCACCCCAGAGGGAGGAAGCATCCCGGGAACAAAGGCCTGGCAGAAACCATTGAGGGTAAGAGGCCTATTCCAAAGGCCACATCCCCACCCCAGGGGGAAGAAGCATCCAGGGAAGAAAGGCCTGGCAGAAACCATTGAGGGTAAGAGGCCTATTCCAAAGGCCACAACCCCACACCAGAGGGAGGAAGCATCCAGGGAAGAAAGGCCTGGCAGAAACCATTGAGGATAAGATGCCTACTCCAAAGGCAACAACCCCACCCCAGAGGGAGGAAGCATCCAGGGAAGAAAGGCCTGGCAGAAACCACTCAGGGTAAGAGGCCTATTCCAAAGGCCACACATCCACCACAGAGGGAAGAAGCATCCAGGGAACAAAGGCCTGGCAGAAACCATTGAGGGTAAGAGGCCTATTCCAAAGGCTCCATCCCCACACCGGAGGGAGGAAGCCTCCAGGGAAGAAAGGCCTGGCAGAAACCACTAAGGGTAGGAGGCCTATTCCATAGGCCCCATCCCCACCCCAGAGGGAGGAAGCATCCTGGGAAGAAAAGCCTGGCAGAAACCACTGAACGTAGGAGGCCAATTCCAAAGGCCACACACCCACCCCAGAGGGAAGAAGCATCCAGGGAACAAAGGCCTGGCAGAAACCATTGAGGGTAAGAGGCCTGTTCCGAAGGCCACACATCCACCCCAGAGGGAGGAAGCATCCGGGGAAGAAAGGCCTGGCAGAAACCACTAAGGGTAGGAGACCTATTTCAAAGGCCCCATCCCCACCACAGAGGGAGGAAGCCTCCAGGGAAGAAAAGCCTGCAGAAACCACTAAGGGTAGGAGGCCTATCCCAAAGGCCCCATCCCCACCCCAGAGGGAGGAAACATCCAGGGAAGAAAGGCCTGGCAGAAACCATTGAGGGTAAGAGGCCTATTCCAAAGGCCATAACCCCACCCCAGAGGGAGGAAGCATCCAGGGAAGAAAGGCCTTGCAGAAACCATTCCAGATAAGAGGCCTACTCCAAAGGCCACAACCCCTCCCCAGAGGGAGGAAACATCCAGAGAAGAAAGGCCTGGCAGAAACCACTCAGGGTAAGAGGCCTATTCCAAAGGTCACACATGCGCCCCATAGGGAAGAAGCATCCACGGAATAAAGGCCTGGCAGAAGCCACTGAGTGTAAGAGGCCTACTCCAAAGGCCACACACACACCCCAGAGGGAGGAAGCATCCAGGGAAGAGAGGCCTGGCAGAAACCATTGAGGGTAAGAGGCCTATTCCAAAGGCCACACTCCCAAACCAGATGGAGGAATTATCCAGGGAAGAAAGGCCTGGCAGAAACCTTTGAGGGTAAGATGCTTATTCCAAAGGCCCGATCCCCACACCAGAGGGAGGACGCATCCAGGGAAGAAAGGCCTGGCAGAAACCATTGAGGGTTTGAGGCCTATTCCAAAGGCCACATCCCCACCCCAGAGGGAGGAAGCATCCAGGGAAGAAAGCCCTGGCAGAAACCATTGAGGGTAAGAGGCCTATTCCAAAAGCCACACACCCACCCTAGTGGGAGGAAGCATCAAGGGAACAATGGCCTGGCAGAAACCTTTGAGGGTAAGAGGCCTATTCCAAAGGCCCCATTGCCACCCCAGAGGGAGGAAGCATCCAGGGAACAAAGGCCTGGCAGAAACCATTGGGGGTAAGAGGCCTATTCCAAAGGCCACATCCCCACCCCAGGGGGAAGAAGCATCCAGGGAAGAAAGGCCTTGCAGAAACCATTGAGGGTAAGAGGCCTATTCCAAAGGCCACACACGCACCCCAGAGGGAGGAAGCATCCAGGGAAGAAAGGCCTGGCAGAAACCATTGAGGGTAAGAGGCCGATTCCAAAGGCCCCATCCCCACCCCAGAGGGAGGAAGCATCCAGGGAACAAAGGCCTGGCAGAAACCATTGAGTGTAAGAGGCCTGTTCCAAAGGCCACACACCCACCCCAGAGGGAGGAAGCCTCCAGGGAAGAAAGGCCTGGCAGAAACCACTAAGGGTAACAGGCATATTCAAAAGGCCACATCCCCACCCCAGAGGGAGGAAGCATCCAGGGAAGAAAGGCCTGGCAGAAACCATTGATGATAAGAGGCCTACTCCAAAGGCCACAACCCCACCCCAGAGGGAGGAAGCATCCAGGGAAGAAAGTCCTGGCAGAAACCACTGAGGGTAAGAGGCCTATTCCAAAGGCCACACACCCGCCCCAGAGGGAAGAAGCATCAACGGAAGAAAGGCCTGGCAGAAGCCACTGAGGGTAAGAGGCCTATTCCAAAGGCCACACACCCACCACAGAGGAAAGAAGCATCCAGGGAACAAAGGACGGGCAGAAACCATTGGGGGTAAGAGGCCTATTCCAAAGTCTCCTTCCCCACACCAGAGGGAGGAAGCCTCCAGGGTAGAAAGGCCTGGCAGAAACCATTGAGGGTAAGAGGCCTATTCCAAAGGCCACACTCCCAAACCAGATGGAGGAATTATCCAGGGAAGAAAGGCCTGGCAGAAACCTTTGAGGGTAAGATGCTTATTCCAAAGGCCCGATCCCCACCCCAGAGGGAGGACGCATCCAGGGAAGAAAGGCCTGGCAGAAACCATTGAGGGTTTGAGGCCTATTCCAAAGGCCACATCCCCACCCCAGGGGGAAGAAGCATCCAGGGAAGAAAGGCCTTGCAGAAACCATTGAGGGTAAGAGGCCTCTTCCAAAGGCCATACACCCACCCCAGAGGGAGGAAGCATCCAGGGAAGAAAGCCCTGGCAGAAACCATTGAGGGTTTGAGGCCTATTCCAAAGGCCACATCCCCACCCCAGAGGGAGGAAGCATCCAGGGAAGAAAGCCCTGGCAGAAACCATTGAGGGTAAGAGGCCTATTCCAAAAGCCACACACCCACCCTAGTGGGAGGAAGCATCAAGGGAAGAAAGGCCTGGCAGAAACCACTGAGGGTAAGAGGCCTATTCCAAAGGCCACACACCCACCACAGAGGAAAGAAGCATCCAGGGAACAAAGGCCTGGCAGAAACCATTGAGGGTAAGAGGCCTATTCCAAAGGCTCCATCCCCACACCAGAGGGAGGAAGCCTCCAGGGAAGAAAGGCCTGGCAGAAACCACGAAGGGTAGGAGGCCTATTCCAAAGGCCCCATTCCCACCCCAGAGGGAGGAAGCATCCAGGGAAGAAAAGCCTGGCAGAAACCACTGAAGGTAAGAGGCCTATTCCAAAGGCCACACACCCACCCCAGAGGGAAGAAGCATCCAGGGAACAAAGGCCTGGCAGAAACCATTGAGTGTAAGACGCCTGTTCCAAAGGCCACACACCCACCCCAGAGGGAGGAAGCCTCCAGGTAAGAACGGCCTGGCAGAAACCACTAAGGGTAACAGGCATATTCAAAAGGCCACATCCCCACCCCAGAGGGAGGAAGCATCCAGGGAAGATAGGCCTGGCAGAAACCATTGATGATAAGAGGCCTACTCCAAAGGCCACAACCCCACCCCAGAGGGAGGAAGCATCCAGGTAAGAAAGGCCTGGCAGAAACCACTGAGGGTAAGAGGCCTATTCCAAAGGCCACATCCCCACCCCAGAGGGAGGAAGCATCCAGGGAAGAAAGGCCTGGCAGAAACCATTGAGGGTAAGAGGCCTATTCCAAAGGCCACATCCCCACCCCAGAGGGAGGAAGCATCCAGGGAAGAAATGCCTGGCAGAAACCATTCCAGATAAGAGGCCTACTCCAAAGGCCACAACCCCTCCCCAGAGGGAGGAAACATCCAGAGAAGAAAGGCCTGGCAGAAACCACTCAGGGTAAGAGGCCTATTCCAAAGGTCACACATGCGCCCCATAGGGAAGAAGCATCCACGGAATAAAGGCCTGGCAGAAGCCACTGAGTGTAAGAGGCCTACTCCAAAGGCCACACACACACCCCAGAGGGAGGAAGCATCCAGGGAAGAGAGGCCTGGCAGAAACCATTGAGGGTAAGAGGCCTATTCTAAAGGCCACACTCCCAAACCAGATGGAGGAATTATCCAGGGAAGAAAGGCCTGGCAGAAACCTTTGAGGGTGAGATGCTTATTCCAAAGGCCCGATCCCCACCCCAGAGGGAGGACGCATCCAGGGAAGAAAGGCCTGGCAGAAACCATTGAGGGTTTGAGGCCTATTCCAAAGGCCACATCCCCACCCCAGAGGGAGGAAGCATCCAGGGAAGAAAGCCCTGGCAGAAACCATTGAGGGTAAGAGGCCTATTCCAAAAGCCACACACCCACCCTAGTGGGAGGAAGCATCAAGGGAACAATGGCCTGGCAGAAACCTTTGAGGGTAAGAGGCCTATTCCAAAGGCCCCATTGCCACCCCAGAGGGAGGAAGCATCCAGGGAACAAAGGCCTGGCAGAAACCATTGAGGGTAAGAGGCCTATTCCAAAGGCCACATCCCCACCCCAGGGGGAAGAAGCATCCAGGGAAGAAAGGCCTTGCAGAAACCATTGAGGGTAAGAGGCCTATTCCAAAGGCCACACACCCACCACAGAGGAAAGAAGCATCCAGGGAACAAAGGACGGGCAGAAACCATTGGGGGTAAGAGGCCTATTCCAAAGTCTCCTTCCCCACACCAGAGGGAGGAAGCCTCCAGGGAAGAAAGGCCTGGCAGAAACCATTGAGGGTAAGAGGCCTATTCCAAAGGCCACACTCCCAAACCAGATGGAGGAATTATCCAGGGAAGAAAGGCCTGGCAGAAACCTTTGAGGGTAAGATGCTTATTCCAAAGGCCCGATCCCCACCCCAGAGGGAGGACGCATCCAGGGAAGAAAGGCCTGGCAGAAACCATTGAGGGTTTGAGGCCTATTCCAAAGGCCACATCCCCACCCCAGGGGGAAGAAGCATCCAGGGAAGAAAGGCCTTGCAGAAACCATTGAGGGTAAGAGGCCTATTCTAAAGGCCACACACCCACCCTAGTGGGAGGAAGCATCAAGGGAACAATGGCCTGGCAGAAACCTTTGAGGGTAAGAGGCCTATTCCAAAGGCCCCATTGCCACCCCAGAGGGAGGAAGCATCCAGGGAACAAAGGCCTGGCAGAAACCATTGAGGGTAAGAGGCCTATTCCAAAGGCCACATCCCCACCCCAGGGGGAAGAAGCATCCAGGGAAGAAAGGCCTTGCAGAAACCATTGAGGGTAAGAGGCCTATTCCAAAGGCCACACACCCACCCCAGAGGGAGGAAGCATCCAAGGAAGAAAGGCCTGGCAGAAACCATTGAGGGTAAGAGGCCGATTCCAAAGGCCCCATCCCCACCCCAGAGGGAGGAAGCATCCAGGGAACAAAGGCCTGGCAGAAACCATTGAGTGTAAGAGGCTTGTTCCAAAGGCCACACATCCACCCCAGAGGGAGGAAGCCTCCAGGGAAGAAAGGCCTGGCAGAAACCACTAAGGGTAACAGGCATATTCAAAAGGCCACATCCCCACCCCAGAGGGAGGAAGCATCCAGGGAAGAAAGGCCTGGCAGAAACCATTGATGATAAGAGGCCTACTCCAAAGGCCACAACCCCACCCCAGAGGGAGGAAGCATCCAGGGAAGAAAGTCCTGGCAGAAACCACTGAGGGTAAGAGGCCTATTCCAAAGGCCACACACCCGCCCCAGAGGGAAAAAGCATCAACGGAAGAAAGGCCTGGCAGAAGCCACTGAGGGTAAGAGGCCTATTCCAAAGGCCACACACCCACCACAGAGGAAAGAAGCATCCAGGGAACAAAGGACGGGCAGAAACCATTGGGGGTAAGAGGCCTATTCCAAAGTCTCCTTCCCCACACCAGAGGGAGGAAGCCTCCAGGGAAGAAAGGCCTGGCAGAAACCACTAAGAGTAGGAGGCCCATTCCAAAGGCCCCATCCCGACCCCAGAGGGAGGAAGCATCCAGGGAAGAAAAGCCTGGCAGAAACCACTGAAGGTAAGAGGCCTATTCCAAAGGCCACACACCCACCCCAGAGGGAAGAAGCATCCAGGGAACAAAGGCCTGGCAGAAACCATTGAGGGTAACAGGCATATTCAAAAGGCCACATCCCCACCCCAGAGGGAGGAAGCATCCAGGGAAGAAAGGCCTGGCAGAAACCATTGAGGGTAAGAGGCCGATTCCAAAGGCCCCATCCCCACCCCAGAGGGAGGAAGCCTCCTGGGAAGAAAAGCCTGGCAGAAACCACTAAGGGTAGGAGGCCTATTCCAAAGGCCCCATCCCCACCCCAGAGGGAGGAAACATCCAGGGAAGAAAGGCCTGGCAGAAGCCATTGAGGGTAAGAGCCTATTCCAAAGGCTACATCCCCACCCCAGAGGGAGGAAGCATCCAGGGAAGAAAGGCCTGGCAGAAACCACTGAGGGTAAGAGGCCTATTCCAAAGGCCACAACCCCACCCCAGAGGGAGGAAGCATCCAGGGAAGAAAGGCCTGGCAGAAACCATTGAGGATAAGAGGCCTATTCCAAAGGCCACAACCCCACCCGAGGGGGAGGAAGCATCCAGGGAAGAAAGGCCTGGCAGAAACCACTGAGGATAAGCGGCCTACTCCAAAATCCACAACCCCACCCCAGAGGGAGGAAGCATCCCGGGAAGAAAGGCCTGGCAGAAACCACTGAAGGTAAGAGGCCTATTCCAAAGGTCACACACCCACCCCAGAGGGAGGAAGCATCCAGGGGACAAAGGCCTGGCAGAAACCATTGAGGGTAAGAGGCCTATTCCAAAGGCCACAACCCCACCCCAGGGGGAAGAAGCATCCAGGGAAGAAAGGCCTGGCAGAAACCATTGAGGGTAAGATGCTTATTCCAAAGGCCCGATCCCCACCCCAGAGGGAGGACGCATCCAGGGAAGAAAAGCCTGGCAGAAACCATTGAGAGTAAGACGCCTATTCCAAAGGCTCCATCCGCACACCAGAGGGAGGAAGCCTCCAGGGAAGAAAGGCCTGGCAGAAACCACTAAGAGTAGGAGGCCTATTCCAAAGGCCCCATCCCGACCCCAGAGGGAGGAAGCATCCAGGGAAGAAAAGCCTGGCAGAAACCACTGAAGGTAAGAGGCCTATTCCAAAGGCCACACACCCACCCCAGAGAGAAGAAGCATCCAGGGAACAAAGGCCTGGCAGAAACCATTGAGGGTAACAGGCATATTCAAAAGGCCACATCCCCACCCCAGAGGGAGGAAGCATCCAGGGAAGATAGGCCTGGCAGAAACCATTGATGATAAGAGGCCTACTCCAAAGGCCACAACCCCACCCCAGAGGGAGGAAGCATCCAGGTAAGAAAGGCCTGGCAGAAACCACTGAGGGTAAGAGGCCTATTCCAAAGGCCACATCCCCACCCCAGAGGGAGGAAGCATCCAGGGAAGAAAGGCCTGGCAGAAACCATTGATGATAAGAGGCCTACTCCAAAGGCCACAACCCCACCCCAGAGGGAGGAAGCATCCAGGGAAGAAAGGCCTGGCAGAAACCACTGAGGGTAAGAGGCCTATTCCAAAGGCCACATCCCCACCCCAGAGCGAGGAAGCATCCAGGGAAGAAAGGCCTGGCACAAACCATTGATGATAAGAGGCCTACTCCAAAGGCCACAACCCCACCCCAGAGGGAGAAAGCATCCAGGGAAGAAAGGCCTGGCAGAAACCACTGAGGGTAAGAGGCCTATTCCAAAGGCCACACACCCACCACAGAGGAAAGAAGCATCCAGGGAACAAAGGCCTGGCAGAAACCATTGAGGGTAAGAGGCCTATTCCAAAGGCTCCATCCCCACACCAGAGGGAGGAAGCCTCCAGGGAAGAAAGGCCTGGCAGAAACCACGAAGGGTAGGAGGCCTATTCCAAAGGCCCCATTCCCACCCCAGAGGGAGGAAGCATCCAGGGAAGAAAAGCCTGGCAGAAACCACTGAAGGTAAGAGGCCTATTCCAAAGGCCACACACCCACCCCAGAGGGAAGAAGCATCCAGGGAACAAAGGCCTGGCAGAAACCATTGAGTGTAAGACGCCTGTTCCAAAGGCCACACACCCACCCCAGAGGGAGGAAGCCTCCAGGGAAGAACGGCCTGGCAGAAACCACTAAGGGTAACAGGCATATTCAAAAAGCCACATCCCCACCCCAGAGGGAGGAAGCATCCAGGGAAGAAAGGCCTGGCAGAAACCATTGAGGGTAAGAGGCCGATTCCAAAGGCCACATCCCCACCCCAGAGGGAGGAAGCATCCAGGGAAGATAGGCCTGGCAGAAACCATTGATGATAAGAGGCCTACTCCAAAGGCCACAACCCCAACCCAGAGGGAGGAAGCATCCAGGTAAGAAAGGACTGGCAGAAACCACTGAGGGTAAGAGGCCTATTCCAAAGGCCACATCCCCACCCCAGAGGGAGGAAGCATCCAGGGAAGAAAGGCCTGGCAGAAACCATTGAGGGTAAGAGGCCTATTCCAAAGGCCACATCCCCACCCCAGAGGGAAGATGCATCCAGGGAACAAAGGCCTGGCAGAAACCACTGAGGGTAAGAGGCCTAGTCCAAAGGCCACATCCCCACCCCAGAGGGAGGAAGCATCCAGGGAAGAAAGGCCTGGCAGAAACCATTGAGGGTAAGAGGCCTATTCCAAAGGCCACATCCCCACCCCAGAGCGAAGAAGCCTCCAGGGAATAAAAGCCTGGCAGAAACCATTGAGGGTAAGAAGCCTACTCCAAAGGCCACACACACACCCCAGAGGGAGGAAGCATCCAGGAAAGACAGGCCTGGCAAAAACCATTGAGGGAAAGAGGCCTATTCCAAAGGCCACACCCCCACTCCAGATGGAGGAAGCATCCAGGGAAGAAAGGCCTGGCAGAAACCTTTGAGGGTAAGAGGCCTATTCCAAAGGCCCCATTGCCACCCCAGAGGGAGGAAGCATCCCGGGAACAAAGGCCTGGCAGAAACCATTGAGGGTAAGAGGCCTATTCCAAAGGCCACATCCCCACCCCAGGGGGAAGAAGCATCCAGGGAACAAAGGCCTGGCAGAAACCATTGAGGGTAAGAGGCCTATTCCAAAGGCTCCATCCCCACACCAGAGGGAGGAAGCCTCCAGGGAAGAAAGGCCTGGCAGAAACCACGAAGGGTAGGAGGCCTATTCCAAAGGCCCCATTCCCACCCCAGAGGGAGGAAGCATCCAGGGAAGAAAAGCCTGGCAGAAACCACTGAAGGTAAGAGGCCTATTCCAAAGGCCACACACCCACCCCAGAGGGAAGAAGCATCCAGGGAACAAAGGCCTGGCAGAAACCATTGAGTGTAAGACGCCTGTTCCAAAGGCCACACACCCACCCCAGAGGGAGGAAGCCTCCAGGGAAGAACGGCCTGGCAGAAACCACTAAGGGTAACAGGCATATTCAAAAGGCCACATCCCCACCCCAGAGGGAGGAAGCATCCAGGGAAGATAGGCCTGGCAGAAACCATTGATGATAAGAGGCCTACTCCAAAGGCCACAACCCCAACCCAGAGGGAGGAAGCATCCAGGTAAGAAAGGCCTGGCAGAAACCACTGAGGGTAAGAGGCCTATTCCAAAGGCCACATCCCCACCCCAGAGGGAGGAAGCATCCAGGGAAGAAAGGCCTGGCAGAAACCATTGAGGGTAAGAGGCCTATTCCAAAGGCCACATCCCCACCCCAGAGGGAAGATGCATCCAGGGAACAAAGGCCTGGCAGAAACCACTGAGGGTAAGAGGCCTAGTCCAAAGGCCACATCCCCACCCCAGAGGGAGGAAGCATCCAGGGAAGAAAGGCCTGGCAGAAACCATTGAGGGTAAGAGGCCTATTCCAAAGGCCACACCCCCACTCCAGATGGAGGAAGCATCCAGGGAAGAAAGGCCTGGCAGAAACCTTTGAGGGTAAGAGGCCTATTCCAAAGGCCCCATTGCCACCCCAGAGGGTGGAAGCATCCCGGGAACAAAGGCCTGGCAGAAACCATTGAGGGTAAGAGGCCTATTCCAAAGGCCACATCCCCACCCCAGGGGGAAGAAGCATCCAGGGAAGAAAGGCCTGGCAGAAACCATTGAGGGTAAGAGGCCTATTCCAAAGGCCACAACCCCACACCAGAGGGAGGAAGCATCCAGGGAAGAAAGGCCTGGCAGAAACCATTGAGGATAAGATGCCTACTCCAAAGGCAACAACCCCACCCCAGAGGGAGGAAGCATCCAGGGAAGAAAGGCCTGGCAGAAACCACTCAGGGTAAGAGGCCTATTCCAAAGGCCACACATCCACCACAGAGGGAAGAAGCATCCAGGGAACAAAGGCCTGGCAGAAACCATTGAGGGTAAGAGGCCTATTCCAAAGGCTCCATCCCCACACCGGAGGGAGGAAGCCTCCAGGGAAGAAAGGCCTGGCAGAAACCACTAAGGGTAGGAGGCCTATTCCATAGGCCCCATCCCCACCCCAGAGGGAGGAAGCATCCTGGGAAGAAAAGCCTGGCAGAAACCACTGAAGGTAAGAGGCCAATTCCAAAGGCCACACACCCACCCCAGAGGGAAGAAGCATCCAGGGAACAAAGGCCTGGCAGAAACCACTAAGGGTAACAGGCATATTCAAAAGGCCACATCCCCACCCCAGAGGGAGGAAGCATCCAGGGAAGAAAGGCCTGGCAGAAACCATTGATGATAAGAGGCCTACTCCAAAGGCCACAACCCCACCCCAGAGGGAGGAAGCATCCAGGGAAGAAAGTCCTGGCAGAAACCACTGAGGGTAAGAGGCCTATTCCAAAGGCCACACACCCGCCCCAGAGGGAGGAAGCATCCAGGGAAGAAAGGCCTGGCAGAAACCATTGAGGGTAAGAGGCCGATTCCAAAGGCCCCATCCCCACCCCAGAGGGAGGAAGCATCCAGGGAAGAAATGCCTGGCAGAAACCACTGAGGGTAAGAGGCCTATTCCAAAGGCCAAAACCCCACACCAGAGGGAGGAAGCATCCAGGGAAGAAAGGCCTGGCAGAAACCATTGAGGATAAGATGCCTACTCCAAAGGCAACAACCCCACCCCAGAGGGAGGAAGCATCCAGGGAAGAAAGGCCTGGCAGAAACCACTCAGGGTAAGAGGCCTATTCCAAAGGCCACACACCCGCCCCAGAGGGAAGAAGCATCCACGGAAGAAAGGCCTGGCAGGAGCCACTGAGGGTAAGAGGCCTATTCCAAAGGCCACACATCCACCACAGAGGGAAGAAGCATCCAGGGATCAAAGGCCTGGCAAAAACCATTGAGGGTAAGAGGCCTATTCCAAAGGCTCCATCCCCACACCGGAGGGAGGAAGCCTCCAGGGAAGAAAGGCCTGGCAGAAACCACTAAGGGTAGGAGGCCTATTCCAAAGGCCCCATCCCCACCCCAGAGGGAGGAAACATCCAGGGAAGAAAGGCCTGGCAGAAGCCATTGAGGGTAAGAGCCTATTCCAAAGGCTACATCCCCACCCCAGAGGGAGGAAGCATCCAGGGAAGAAATGCCTGGCAGAAACCATTCCAGATAAGAGGCCTACTCCAAAGGCCACAACCCCTCCCCAGAGGGAGGAAACATCCAGAGAAGAAAGGCCTGGCAGAAACCACTCAGGGTAAGAGGCCTATTCCAAAGGTCACACATGCGCCCCATAGGGAAGAAGCATCCACGGAATAAAGGCCTGGCAGAAGCCACTGAGTGTAAGAGGCCTACTCCAAAGGCCACACACACACCCCAGAGGGAGGAAGCATCCAGGGAAGAGAGGCCTGGCAGAAACCATTGAGGGTAAGAGGCCTATTCTAAAGGCCACACTCCCAAACCAGATGGAGGAATTATCCAGGGAAGAAAGGCCTGGCAGAAACCTTTGAGGGTGAGATGCTTATTCCAAAGGCCCGATCCCCACCCCAGAGGGAGGACGCATCCAGGGAAGAAAGGCCTGGCAGAAACCATTGAGGGTTTGAGGCCTATTCCAAAGGCCACATCCCCACCCCAGAGGGAGGAAGCATCCAGGGAAGAAAGCCCTGGCAGAAACCATTGAGGGTAAGAGGCCTATTCCAAAAGCCACACACCCACCCTAGTGGGAGGAAGCATCAAGGGAACAATGGCCTGGCAGAAACCTTTGAGGGTAAGAGGCCTATTCCAAAGGCCCCATTGCCACCCCAGAGGGAGGAAGCATCCAGGGAACAAAGGCCTGGCAGAAACCATTGAGGGTAAGAGGCCTATTCCAAAGGCCACATCCCCACCCCAGGGGGAAGAAGCATCCAGGGAAGAAAGGCCTTGCAGAAACCATTGAGGGTAAGAGGCCTATTCCAAAGGCCACACACCCACCACAGAGGAAAGAAGCATCCAGGGAACAAAGGACGGGCAGAAACCATTGGGGGTAAGAGGCCTATTCCAAAGTCTCCTTCCCCACACCAGAGGGAGGAAGCCTCCAGGGAAGAAAGGCCTGGCAGAAACCATTGAGGGTAAGAGGCCTATTCCAAAGGCCACACTCCCAAACCAGATGGAGGAATTATCCAGGGAAGAAAGGCCTGGCAGAAACCTTTGAGGGTAAGATGCTTATTCCAAAGGCCCGATCCCCACCCCAGAGGGAGGACGCATCCAGGGAAGAAAGGCCTGGCAGAAACCATTGAGGGTTTGAGGCCTATTCCAAAGGCCACATCCCCACCCCAGGGGGAAGAAGCATCCAGGGAAGAAAGGCCTTGCAGAAACCATTGAGGGTAAGAGGCCTATTCTAAAGGCCACACACCCACCCTAGTGGGAGGAAGCATCAAGGGAACAATGGCCTGGCAGAAACCTTTGAGGGTAAGAGGCCTATTCCAAAGGCCCCATTGCCACCCCAGAGGGAGGAAGCATCCAGGGAACAAAGGCCTGGCAGAAACCATTGAGGGTAAGAGGCCTATTCCAAAGGCCACATCCCCACCCCAGGGGGAAGAAGCATCCAGGGAAGAAAGGCCTTGCAGAAACCATTGAGGGTAAGAGGCCTATTCCAAAGGCCACACACCCACCCCAGAGGGAGGAAGCATCCAAGGAAGAAAGGCCTGGCAGAAACCATTGAGGGTAAGAGGCCGATTCCAAAGGCCCCATCCCCACCCCAGAGGGAGGAAGCATCCAGGGAACAAAGGCCTGGCAGAAACCATTGAGTGTAAGAGGCTTGTTCCAAAGGCCACACATCCACCCCAGAGGGAGGAAGCCTCCAGGGAAGAAAGGCCTGGCAGAAACCACTAAGGGTAACAGGCATATTCAAAAGGCCACATCCCCACCCCAGAGGGAGGAAGCATCCAGGGAAGAAAGGCCTGGCAGAAACCATTGATGATAAGAGGCCTACTCCAAAGGCCACAACCCCACCCCAGAGGGAGGAAGCATCCAGGGAAGAAAGTCCTGGCAGAAACCACTGAGGGTAAGAGGCCTATTCCAAAGGCCACACACCCGCCCCAGAGGGAAAAAGCATCAACGGAAGAAAGGCCTGGCAGAAGCCACTGAGGGTAAGAGGCCTATTCCAAAGGCCACACACCCACCACAGAGGAAAGAAGCATCCAGGGAACAAAGGACGGGCAGAAACCATTGGGGGTAAGAGGCCTATTCCAAAGTCTCCTTCCCCACACCAGAGGGAGGAAGCCTCCAGGGAAGAAAGGCCTGGCAGAAACCACTAAGAGTAGGAGGCCCATTCCAAAGGCCCCATCCCGACCCCAGAGGGAGGAAGCATCCAGGGAAGAAAAGCCTGGCAGAAACCACTGAAGGTAAGAGGCCTATTCCAAAGGCCACACACCCACCCCAGAGGGAAGAAGCATCCAGGGAACAAAGGCCTGGCAGAAACCATTGAGGGTAACAGGCATATTCAAAAGGCCACATCCCCACCCCAGAGGGAGGAAGCATCCAGGGAAGAAAGGCCTGGCAGAAACCATTGAGGGTAAGAGGCCGATTCCAAAGGCCCCATCCCCACCCCAGAGGGAGGAAGCCTCCTGGGAAGAAAAGCCTGGCAGAAACCACTAAGGGTAGGAGGCCTATTCCAAAGGCCCCATCCCCACCCCAGAGGGAGGAAACATCCAGGGAAGAAAGGCCTGGCAGAAGCCATTGAGGGTAAGAGCCTATTCCAAAGGCTACATCCCCACCCCAGAGGGAGGAAGCATCCAGGGAAGAAAGGCCTGGCAGAAACCACTGAGGGTAAGAGGCCTATTCCAAAGGCCACAACCCCACCCCAGAGGGAGGAAGCATCCAGGGAAGAAAGGCCTGGCAGAAACCATTGAGGATAAGAGGCCTATTCCAAAGGCCACAACCCCACCCGAGGGGGAGGAAGCATCCAGGGAAGAAAGGCCTGGCAGAAACCACTGAGGATAAGCGGCCTACTCCAAAATCCACAACCCCACCCCAGAGGGAGGAAGCATCCCGGGAAGAAAGGCCTGGCAGAAACCACTGAAGGTAAGAGGCCTATTCCAAAGGTCACACACCCACCCCAGAGGGAGGAAGCATCCAGGGGACAAAGGCCTGGCAGAAACCATTGAGGGTAAGAGGCCTATTCCAAAGGCCACAACCCCACCCCAGGGGGAAGAAGCATCCAGGGAAGAAAGGCCTGGCAGAAACCATTGAGGGTAAGATGCTTATTCCAAAGGCCCGATCCCCACCCCAGAGGGAGGACGCATCCAGGGAAGAAAAGCCTGGCAGAAACCATTGAGAGTAAGACGCCTATTCCAAAGGCTCCATCCGCACACCAGAGGGAGGAAGCCTCCAGGGAAGAAAGGCCTGGCAGAAACCACTAAGAGTAGGAGGCCTATTCCAAAGGCCCCATCCCGACCCCAGAGGGAGGAAGCATCCAGGGAAGAAAAGCCTGGCAGAAACCACTGAAGGTAAGAGGCCTATTCCAAAGGCCACACACCCACCCCAGAGAGAAGAAGCATCCAGGGAACAAAGGCCTGGCAGAAACCATTGAGGGTAACAGGCATATTCAAAAGGCCACATCCCCACCCCAGAGGGAGGAAGCATCCAGGGAAGATAGGCCTGGCAGAAACCATTGATGATAAGAGGCCTACTCCAAAGGCCACAACCCCACCCCAGAGGGAGGAAGCATCCAGGTAAGAAAGGCCTGGCAGAAACCACTGAGGGTAAGAGGCCTATTCCAAAGGCCACATCCCCACCCCAGAGGGAGGAAGCATCCAGGGAAGAAAGGCCTGGCAGAAACCATTGATGATAAGAGGCCTACTCCAAAGGCCACAACCCCACCCCAGAGGGAGGAAGCATCCAGGGAAGAAAGGCCTGGCAGAAACCACTGAGGGTAAGAGGCCTATTCCAAAGGCCACATCCCCACCCCAGAGCGAGGAAGCATCCAGGGAAGAAAGGCCTGGCACAAACCATTGATGATAAGAGGCCTACTCCAAAGGCCACAACCCCACCCCAGAGGGAGAAAGCATCCAGGGAAGAAAGGCCTGGCAGAAACCACTGAGGGTAAGAGGCCTATTCCAAAGGCCACACACCCACCACAGAGGAAAGAAGCATCCAGGGAACAAAGGCCTGGCAGAAACCATTGAGGGTAAGAGGCCTATTCCAAAGGCTCCATCCCCACACCAGAGGGAGGAAGCCTCCAGGGAAGAAAGGCCTGGCAGAAACCACGAAGGGTAGGAGGCCTATTCCAAAGGCCCCATTCCCACCCCAGAGGGAGGAAGCATCCAGGGAAGAAAAGACTGGCAGAAACCACTGAAGGTAAGAGGCCTATTCCAAAGGCCACACACCCACCCCAGAGGGAAGAAGCATCCAGGGAACAAAGGCCTGGCAGAAACCATTGAGTGTAAGACGCCTGTTCCAAAGGCCACACACCCACCCCAGAGGGAGGAAGCCTCCAGGGAAGAACGGCCTGGCAGAAACCACTAAGGGTAACAGGCATATTCAAAAAGCCACATCCCCACCCCAGAGGGAGGAAGCATCCAGGGAAGAAAGGCCTGGCAGAAACCATTGAGGGTAAGAGGCCGATTCCAAAGGCCACATCCCCACCCCAGAGGGAGGAAGCATCCAGGGAAGATAGGCCTGGCAGAAACCATTGATGATAAGAGGCCTACTCCAAAGGCCACAACCCCAACCCAGAGGGAGGAAGCATCCAGGTAAGAAAGGACTGGCAGAAACCACTGAGGGTAAGAGGCCTATTCCAAAGGCCACATCCCCACCCCAGAGGGAGGAAGCATCCAGGGAAGAAAGGCCTGGCAGAAACCATTGAGGGTAAGAGGCCTATTCCAAAGGCCACATCCCCACCCCAGAGGGAAGATGCATCCAGGGAACAAAGGCCTGGCAGAAACCACTGAGGGTAAGAGGCCTAGTCCAAAGGCCACATCCCCACCCCAGAGGGAGGAAGCATCCAGGGAAGAAAGGCCTGGCAGAAACCATTGAGGGTAAGAGGCCTATTCCAAAGGCCACATCCCCACCCCAGAGCGAAGAAGCCTCCAGGGAATAAAAGCCTGGCAGAAACCATTGAGGGTAAGAAGCCTACTCCAAAGGCCACACACACACCCCAGAGGGAGGAAGCATCCAGGAAAGACAGGCCTGGCAAAAACCATTGAGGGAAAGAGGCCTATTCCAAAGGCCACACCCCCACTCCAGATGGAGGAAGCATCCAGGGAAGAAAGGCCTGGCAGAAACCTTTGAGGGTAAGAGGCCTATTCCAAAGGCCCCATTGCCACCCCAGAGGGAGGAAGCATCCCGGGAACAAAGGCCTGGCAGAAACCATTGAGGGTAAGAGGCCTATTCCAAAGGCCACATCCCCACCCCAGGGGGAAGAAGCATCCAGGGAACAAAGGCCTGGCAGAAACCATTGAGGGTAAGAGGCCTATTCCAAAGGCTCCATCCCCACACCAGAGGGAGGAAGCCTCCAGGGAAGAAAGGCCTGGCAGAAACCACGAAGGGTAGGAGGCCTATTCCAAAGGCCCCATTCCCACCCCAGAGGGAGGAAGCATCCAGGGAAGAAAAGCCTGGCAGAAACCACTGAAGGTAAGAGGCCTATTCCAAAGGCCACACACCCACCCCAGAGGGAAGAAGCATCCAGGGAACAAAGGCCTGGCAGAAACCATTGAGTGTAAGACGCCTGTTCCAAAGGCCACACACCCACCCCAGAGGGAGGAAGCCTCCAGGGAAGAACGGCCTGGCAGAAACCACTAAGGGTAACAGGCATATTCAAAAGGCCACATCCCCACCCCAGAGGGAGGAAGCATCCAGGGAAGATAGGCCTGGCAGAAACCATTGATGATAAGAGGCCTACTCCAAAGGCCACAACCCCAACCCAGAGGGAGGAAGCATCCAGGTAAGAAAGGCCTGGCAGAAACCACTGAGGGTAAGAGGCCTATTCCAAAGGCCACATCCCCACCCCAGAGGGAGGAAGCATCCAGGGAAGAAAGGCCTGGCAGAAACCATTGAGGGTAAGAGGCCTATTCCAAAGGCCACATCCCCACCCCAGAGGGAAGATGCATCCAGGGAACAAAGGCCTGGCAGAAACCACTGAGGGTAAGAGGCCTAGTCCAAAGGCCACATCCCCACCCCAGAGGGAGGAAGCATCCAGGGAAGAAAGGCCTGGCAGAAACCATTGAGGGTAAGAGGCCTATTCCAAAGGCCACACCCCCACTCCAGATGGAGGAAGCATCCAGGGAAGAAAGGCCTGGCAGAAACCTTTGAGGGTAAGAGGCCTATTCCAAAGGCCCCATTGCCACCCCAGAGGGTGGAAGCATCCCGGGAACAAAGGCCTGGCAGAAACCATTGAGGGTAAGAGGCCTATTCCAAAGGCCACATCCCCACCCCAGGGGGAAGAAGCATCCAGGGAAGAAAGGCCTGGCAGAAACCATTGAGGGTAAGAGGCCTATTCCAAAGGCCACAACCCCACACCAGAGGGAGGAAGCATCCAGGGAAGAAAGGCCTGGCAGAAACCATTGAGGATAAGATGCCTACTCCAAAGGCAACAACCCCACCCCAGAGGGAGGAAGCATCCAGGGAAGAAAGGCCTGGCAGAAACCACTCAGGGTAAGAGGCCTATTCCAAAGGCCACACATCCACCACAGAGGGAAGAAGCATCCAGGGAACAAAGGCCTGGCAGAAACCATTGAGGGTAAGAGGCCTATTCCAAAGGCTCCATCCCCACACCGGAGGGAGGAAGCCTCCAGGGAAGAAAGGCCTGGCAGAAACCACTAAGGGTAGGAGGCCTATTCCATAGGCCCCATCCCCACCCCAGAGGGAGGAAGCATCCTGGGAAGAAAAGCCTGGCAGAAACCACTGAAGGTAAGAGGCCAATTCCAAAGGCCACACACCCACCCCAGAGGGAAGAAGCATCCAGGGAACAAAGGCCTGGCAGAAACCACTAAGGGTAACAGGCATATTCAAAAGGCCACATCCCCACCCCAGAGGGAGGAAGCATCCAGGGAAGAAAGGCCTGGCAGAAACCATTGATGATAAGAGGCCTACTCCAAAGGCCACAACCCCACCCCAGAGGGAGGAAGCATCCAGGGAAGAAAGTCCTGGCAGAAACCACTGAGGGTAAGAGGCCTATTCCAAAGGCCACACACCCGCCCCAGAGGGAGGAAGCATCCAGGGAAGAAAGGCCTGGCAGAAACCATTGAGGGTAAGAGGCCGATTCCAAAGGCCCCATCCCCACCCCAGAGGGAGGAAGCATCCAGGGAAGAAATGCCTGGCAGAAACCACTGAGGGTAAGAGGCCTATTCCAAAGGCCAAAACCCCACACCAGAGGGAGGAAGCATCCAGGGAAGAAAGGCCTGGCAGAAACCATTGAGGATAAGATGCCTACTCCAAAGGCAACAACCCCACCCCAGAGGGAGGAAGCATCCAGGGAAGAAAGGCCTGGCAGAAACCACTCAGGGTAAGAGGCCTATTCCAAAGGCCACACACCCGCCCCAGAGGGAAGAAGCATCCACGGAAGAAAGGCCTGGCAGGAGCCACTGAGGGTAAGAGGCCTATTCCAAAGGCCACACATCCACCACAGAGGGAAGAAGCATCCAGGGATCAAAGGCCTGGCAAAAACCATTGAGGGTAAGAGGCCTATTCCAAAGGCTCCATCCCCACACCGGAGGGAGGAAGCCTCCAGGGAAGAAAGGCCTGGCAGAAACCACTAAGGGTAGGAGGCCTATTCCAAAGGCCCCATCCCCACCCCAGAGGGAGGAAACATCCAGGGAAGAAAGGCCTGGCAGAAGCCATTGAGGGTAAGAGCCTATTCCAAAGGCTACATCCCCACCCCAGAGGGAGGAAGCATCCAGGGAAGAAAGGCCTGGCAGAAACCACTGAGGGTAAGAGGCCTATTCCAAAGGCCACAACCCCACCCCAGAGGGAGGAAGCATCCAGGGAAGAAAGGCCTGGCAGAAACCATTGAGGATAAGAGGCCTAATCCAAAGGCCACAACCCCACCCGAGGGGGAGGAAGCATCCAGGGAAGAAAGGCCTGGCAGAAACCATTGAGGGTAAGATGCTTATTCCAAAGGCCCGATCCCCACCCCAGAGGGAGGACGCATCCAGGGAAGAAAAGCCTGGCAGAAACCATTGAGAGTAAGACGCCTATTCCAAAGGCTCCATCCGCACACCAGAGGGAGGAAGCCTCCAGGGAAGAAAGGCCTGGCAGAAACCACTAAGAGTAGGAGGCCTATTCCAAAGGCCCCATCCCGACCCCAGAGGGAGGAAGCATCCAGGGAAGAAAAGCCTGGCAGAAACCACTGAAGGTAAGAGGCCTATTCCAAAGGCCACACACCCACCCCAGAGAGAAGAAGCATCCAGGGAACAAAGGCCTGGCAGAAACCATTGAGGGTAACAGGCATATTCAAAAGGCCACATCCCCACCCCAGAGGGAGGAAGCATCCAGGGAAGATAGGCCTGGCAGAAACCATTGATGATAAGAGGCCTACTCCAAAGGCCACAACCCCACCCCAGAGGGAGGAAGCATCCAGGGAAGAAAGGCCTGGCAGAAACCTTTGAGGGTAAGAGGCCTATTCCAAAGGCCCCATTGCCACCCCAGAGGGAGGAAACATCCCGGGAACAAAGGCCTGGCAGAAACCATTGAGGGTAAGAGGCCTATTCCAAAGGCCACATCCCCACCCCAGGGGGAAGAAGCATCCAGGGAACAAAGGCCTGGCAGAAACCATTGAGGGTAAGAGGCCTATTCCAAAGGCTCCATCCCCACACCAGAGGGAGGAAGCCTCCAGGGAAGAAAGGCCTGGCAGAAACCATGAAGGGTAGGAGGCCTATTCCAAAGGCCCCATTCCCACCCCAGAGGGAGGAAGCATCCAGGGAAGAAAAGCCTGGCAGAAACCACTGAAGGTAAGAGGCCTATTCCAAAGGCCACACACCCACCCCAGAGGGAAGAAGCATCCAGGGAACAAAGGCCTGGCAGAAACCATTGAGTGTAAGACGCCTGTTCCAAAGGCCACACACCCACCCCAGAGGGAGGAAGCCTCCAGGGAAGAACGGCCTGGCAGAAACCACTAAGGGTAACAGGCATATTCAAAAGGCCACATCCCCACCCCAGAGGGAGGAAGCATCCAGGGAAGATAGGCCTGGCAGAAACCATTGATGATAAGAGGCCTACTCCAAAGGCCACAACCCCAACCCAGAGGGAGGAAGCATCCAGGTAAGAAAGGCCTGGCAGAAACCCCTGAGGGTAAGAGGCCTGTTCCAAAGGCCACATCCCCACCCCAGAGGGAGGAAGCATCCAGGGAAGAAAGGCCTGGCAGAAACCATTGAGGGTAAGAGGCCTATTCCAAAGGCCACATCCCCACCCCAGAGGGAAGATGCATCCAGGGAACAAAGGCCTGGCAGAAACCACTGAGGGTAAGAGGCCTAGTCCAAAGGCCACATCCCCACCCCAGAGGGAGGAAGCATCCAGGGAAGAAAGGCCTGGCAGAAACCATTGAGGGTAAGAGGCCTATTCCAAAGGCCACATCCCCACCCCAGAGGGAAGAAGCCTCCAGGGAATAAAAGCCTGGCAGAAACCATTGAGGGTAAGAAGCCTACTCCAAAGGCCACACACACACCCCAGAGGGAGGAAGCATCCAGGAAAGACAGGCCTGGCAAAAACCATTGAGGGAAAGAGGCCTATTCCAAAGGCCACACCCCCACTCCAGATGGAGGAAGCATCCAGGGAAGAAAGGCCTGGCAGAAACCATTGAGGATAAGATGCCTACTCCAAAGGCCACAACCCCACCCCAGAGGGAGGAAGCATCCAGGGAAGAAAGGCCTGGCAGAAACCACTCAGGGTAAGAGGCCTATTCCAAAGGCCACATCCCCACCCCAGAGGGAGGAAGCATCCAGGGAAGAAAGGCCTGGCAGAAACCATTGATGATAAGAGGCCTACTCCAAAGGCCACAACCCCACCCCAGAGGGAGGAAGCATCCAGGGAAGAAAGGCCTGGCAGAAACCACTGAGGGTAAGAGGCCTATTCCAAAGGCCACATCCCCACCCCAGAGGGAGGAAGCATCCAGGGAAGAAAGGCCTGGCACAAACCATTGATGATAAGAGGCCTACTCCAAAGGCCACAACCCCACCCCAGAGGGACAAAGCATCCAGGGAAGAAAGGCCTGGCAGAAACCACTGAGGGTAAGAGGCCTATTCCAAAGGCCACACACCCACCACAGAGGAAAGAAGCATCCAGGGAACAAAGGCCTGGCAGAAACCATTGAGGGTAAGAGGCCTATTCCAAAGGCTCCATCCCCACACCAGAGGGAGGAAGCCTCCAGGGAAGAAAGGCCTGGCAGAAACCACGAAGGGTAGGAGGCCTATTCCAAAGGCCCCATTCCCACCCCAGAGGGAGGAAGCATCCAGGGAAGAAAAGCCTGGCAGAAACCACTGAAGGTAAGAGGCCTATTCCAAAGGCCACACACCCACCCCAGAGGGAAGAAGCATCCAGGGAACAAAGGCCTGGCAGAAACCATTGAGTGTAAGACGCCTGTTCCAAAGGCCACACACCCACCCCAGAGGGAGGAAGCCTCCAGGGAAGAACGGCCTGGCAGAAACCACTAAGGGTAACAGGCATATTCAAAAGGCCACATCCCCACCCCAGAGGGAGGAAGCATCCAGGGAAGATAGGCCTGGCAGAAACCATTGATGATAAGAGGCCTACTCCAAAGGCCACAACCCCAACCCAGAGGGATGAAGCATCCAGGTAAGAAAGGCCTGGCAGAAACCACTGAGGGTAAGAGGCCTATTCCAAAGGCCACATCCCCACCCCAGAGGGAGGAAGCATCCAGGGAAGAAAGGCCTGGCAGAAACCATTGAGGGTAAGAGGCCTATTCCAAAGGCCACATCCCCACCCCAGAGGGAAGATGCATCCAGGGAACAAAGGCCTGGCAGAAACCACTGAGGGTAAGAGGCCTAGTCCAAAGGCCACATCCCCACCCCAGAGGGAGGAAGCATCCAGGGAAGAAAGGCCTGGCAGAAACCATTGAGGGTAAGAGGCCTATTCCAAAGGCCACATCCCCACCCCAGAGGGAAGAAGCCTCCAGGGAATAAAAGCCTGGCAGAAACCATTGAGGGTAAGAAGCCTACTCCAAAGGCCACACACACACCCCAGAGGGAGGAAGCATCCAGGAAAGACAGGCCTGGCAAAAACCATTGAGGGAAAGAGGCCTATTCCAAAGGCCACACCCCCACTCCAGATGGAGGAAGCATCCAGGGAAGAAAGGCCTGGCAGAAACCTTTGAGGGTAAGAGGCCTATTCCAAAGGCCCCATTGCCACCCCAGAGGGAGGAAGCATCCCGGGAACAAAGGCCTGGCAGAAACCATTGAGGGTAAGAGGCCTATTCCAAAGGCCACATCCCCACCCCAGGGGGAAGAAGCATCCAGGGAAGAAAGGCCTGGCAGAAACCATTGAGGGTAAGAGGCCTATTCCAAAGGCCACAACCCCACACCAGAGGGAGGAAGCATCCAGGGAAGAAAGGCCTGGCAGAAACCATTGAGGATAAGATGCCTACTCCAAAGGCAACAACCCCACCCCAGAGGGAGGAAGCATCCAGGGAAGAAAGGCCTGGCAGAAACCACTCAGGGTAAGAGGCCTATTCCAAAGGCCACACATCCACCACAGAGGGAAGAAGCATCCAGGGAACAAAGGCCTTGCAGAAACCATTGTGGGTAAGAGGCCTATTCCAAAGGCTCCATCCCCACACCGGAGGGAGGAAGCCTCCAGGGAAGAAAGGCCTGGCAGAAACCACTAAGGGTAGGAGGCCTATTCCATAGGCCCCATCCCCACCCCAGAGGGAGGAAGCATCCTGGGAAGAAAAGCCTGGCAGAAACCACTGAAGGTAAGAGGCCAATTCCAAAGACCACACACCCACCCCAGAGGGAAGAAGCATCCAGGGAACAAAGGCCTGGCAGAAACCATTGAGGGTAAGAGGCCTGTTCCGAAGGCCACACATCCACCCCAGAGGGAGGAAGCATCCAGGGAAGAAAGGCCTGGCAGAAACCATTGAGGGTGAGAGGCCGATTCCAAAGGCCCCATCCCCACCCCAGAGGGAGGAAGCATCCGGGGAAGAAAGGCCTGGCAGAAACCACTAAGGGTAGGAGACCTATTTCAAAGGCCCCATCCCCACCACAGAGGGAGGAAGCCTCCAGGGAAGAAAAGCCTGGCAGAAACCACTAAGGGTAGGAGGCCTATCCCAAAGGCCCCATCCCCACCCCAGAGGGAGGAAACATCCAGGGAAGAAAGGCCTGGCAGAAACCATTGAGGGTAAGAGGCCTATTCCAAAGGCCATAACCCCACCCCAGAGGGAGGAAGCATCCAGGGAAGAAAGGCCTGGCAGAAACCATTCCAGATAAGAGGCCTACTCCAAAGGCCACAACCCCTCCCCAGAGGGAGGAAACATCCAGGGAAGAAAGGCCTGGCAGAAACCACTCAGGGTAAGAGGCCTATTCCAAAGGTCACACATGCGCCCCATAGGGAAGAAGCATCCACGGAATAAAGGCCTGGCAGAAGCCACTGAGTGTAAGAGGCCTACTCCAAAGGCCACACACACACCCCAGAGGGAGGAAGCATCCAGGGAAGAGAGGCCTGGCAGAAACCATTGAGGGTAAGAGGCCTATTCCAAAGGCCACACTCCCAAACCAGATGGAGGAATTATCCAGGGAAGAAAGGCCTGGCAGAAACCTTTGAGGGTAAGATGCTTATTCCAAAGGCCCGATCCCCACCCCAGAGGGAGGACGCATCCAGGGAAGAAAGGCCTGGCAGAAACCATTGAGGGTTTGAGGCCTATTCCAAAGGCCACATCCCCACCCCAGAGGGAGGAAGCATCCAGGGAAGAAAGCCCTGGCAGAAACCATTGAGGGTAAGAGGCCTATTCCAAAAGCCACACACCCACCCTAGTGGGAGGAAGCATCAAGGGAACAATGGCCTGGCAGAAACCTTTGAGGGTAAGAGGCCTATTCCAAAGGCCCCATTGCCACCCCAGAGGGAGGAAGCATCCAGGGAACAAAGGCCTGGCAGAAACCATTGAGGGTAAGAGGCCTATTCCAAAGGCCACATCCCCACCCCAGGGGGAAGAAGCATCCAGGGAAGAAAGGCCTTGAAGAAACCATTGAGGGTAAGAGGCCTATTCCAAAGGCCACACACCCACCCCAGAGGGAGGAAGCATGCAGGGAAGAAAGGCCTGGCAGAAACCATTGAGGGTAAGAGGCCGATTCCAAAGGCCCCATCCCCACCCCAGAGGGAGGAAGCATCCAGGGAAGAAATGCCTGGCAGAAACCACTGAGGGTAAGAGGCCTATTCCAAAGGCCAAAACCCCACACCAGAGGGAGGAAGCATCCAGGGAAGAAAGGCCTGGCAGAAACCATTGAGGATAAGATGCCTACTCCAAAGGCAACAACCCCACCCCAGAGGGAGGAAGCATCCAGGGAAGAAAGGCCTGGCAGAAACCACTCAGGGTAAGAGGCCTATTCCAAAGGCCACACACCCGCCCCAGAGGGAAGAAGCATCCACGGAAGAAAGGCCTGGCAGAAGCCACTGAGGGTAAGAGGCCTATTCCAAAGGCCACACATCCACCACAGAGGGAAGAAGCATCCAGGGATCAAAGGCCTGGCAAAAACCATTGAGGGTAAGAGGCCTATTCCAAAGGCTCCATCCCCACACCGGAGGGAGGACGCATCCAGGGAAGAAAGGCCTGGCAGAAACCATTGAGGGTTTGAGGCCTATTCCAAAGGCCACATCCCCACCCCAGAGGGAGGAAGCATCCAGGGAAGAAAGCCCTGGCAGAAACCATTGAGGGTAAGAGGCCTATTCCAAAAGCCACACACCCATCCTAGTGGGAGGAAGCATCAAGGGAACAATGGCCTGGCAGAAACCTTTGAGGGTAAGAGGCCTATTCCAAAGGCCCCATTGCCACCCCAGAGGGAGGAAGCATCCAGGGAACAAAGGCCTGGCAGAAACCATTGAGGGTAAGAGGCCTATTCCAAAGGCCACATCCCCACCCCAGGGGGAAGAAGCATCCAGGGAAGAAAGGCCTGGCAGAAACCATTGAGAGTAAGAGGCCTATTCCAAAGGCCACACACCCACCCCAGAGGGAGGAAGCATCCAGGGAAGAAAGGCCTGGCAGAAACCATTGAGGGTAAGAGGCCGATTCCAAAGGCCCCATCCCCACCCCAGAGGGAGGAAGCATCCAGGGAAGAAATGCCTGGCAGAAACCACTGAGGGTAAGAGGCCTATTCCAAAGGCCAAAACCCCACACCAGAGGGAGGAAGCATCCAGGGAAGAACGGCCTGGCAGAAACCATTGAGGATAAGATGCCTACTCCAAAGGCAACAACCCCACCCCAGAGGGAGGAAGCATCCAGGGAAGAAAGGCCTGGCAGAAACCACTCAGGGTAAGAGGCCTATTCCAAAGGCCACACACCCGCCCCAGAGGGAAGAAGCATCCACGGAAGAAAGGCCTGGCAGAAGCCACTGAGGGTAAGAGGCCTATTCCAAAGGCCACACATCCACCACAGAGGGAAGAAGCATCCAGGGATCAAAGGCCTTGCAAAAACCATTGAGGGTAAGAGGCCTATTCCAAAGGCTCCATCCCCACACCGGAGGGAGGACGCATCCAGGGAAGAAAGGCCTGGCAGAAACCATTGAGGGTTTGAGGCCTATTCCAAAGGCCACATCCCCACCCCAGAGGGAGGAAGCATCCAGGGAAGAAAGCCCTGGCAGAAACCATTGAGGGTAAGAGGCCTATTCCAAAAGCCACACACCCACCCTAGTGGGAGGAAGCATCAAGGGAACAATGGCCTGGCAGAAACCTTTGAGGGTAAGAGGCCTATTCCAAAGGCCCCATTGCCACCCCAGAGGGAGGAAGCATCCAGGGAACAAAGGCCTGGCAGAAACCATTGAGGGTAAGAGGCCTATTCCAAAGGCCACATCCCCACCCCAGGGGGAAGAAGCATCCAGGGAAGAAAGGCCTGGCAGAAACCATTGAGGGTAAGAGGCCTATTCCAAAGGCCACACACCCACCCCAGAGGGAGGAAGCATCCAGGGAAGAAAGGCCTGGCAGAAACCATTGAGGGTAAGAGGCCGATTCCAAAGGCCCCATCCCCACCCCAGAGGGAGGAAGCATCCAGGGAAGAAATGCCTGGCAGAAACCACTGAGGGTAAGAGGCCTATTCCAAAGGCCAAAACCCCACACCAGAGGGAGGAAGCATCCAGGGAAGAAAGGCCTGGCAGAAACCATTGAGGATAAGATGCCTACTCCAAAGGCAACAACCCCACCCCAGAGGGAGGAAGCATCCAGGGAAGAAAGGCCTGGCAGAAACCACTCAGGGTAAGAGGCCTATTCCAAAGGCCACACACCCGCCCCAGAGGGAAGAAGCATCCACGGAAGAAAGGCCTGGCAGAAGCCACTGAGGGTAAGAGGCCTATTCCAAAGGCCACACATCCACCACAGGGATCAAAGGCCTGGCAAAAACCATTGAGGGTAAGAGGCCTATTCCAAAGGCTCCATCCCCACACCGGAGGGAGGAAGCATCCAGGGAAGAAAGGCCTGGCAGAAACCACTAAGGGTAGGAGGCCTATTCCAAAGGCCCCATCCCCACCCCAGAGGGAGGAAGCATCCTGGGAAGAATAGCCTGGCAGAAACCACGGAAGGTAAGAGGCCAATTCCAAAGGCCACACACCCACCCCAGAGGGAAGAAGCATCCATGGAACAAAGGCCTGGCAGAAACCATTGAGGGTAAGACGCCTGTTCCGAAGGCCACACACCCACCCCAGAGGGAGGAAGCATCCAGGGAAGAAAGGCCTGGCAGAAACCATTGAGGGTGAGAGGCCGATTCCAAAGGCCCCATCCCCACCCCAGAGGGAGGAAGCATCCAGGGAAGAAAGGCCTGGCAGAAACCACTAAGGGTAGGAGACCTATTTCAAAGGCCCCATCCCCACCACAGAGGGAGGAAGCCTCTAGGGAAGAAAAGCCTGGCAGAAACCACTAAGGGTAGGAGGCCTATCCCAAAGGCCCCATCCCCACCCCAGAGGGAGGAAACATCCAGGGAAGAAAGGCCTGGCAGAAACCATTGAGGGTAAGAGGCCTATTCCAAAGGCCATAACCCCACCACAGAGGGAGGAAGCATCCAGGGAAGAAAGGCCTGGCAGAAACCATTCCGGATAAGAGGCCTACTCCAAAGGCCACAACCCCACTCCAGAGGGAGGAAACTTCCAGAGAAGAAAGGCCTGGCAGAAACCACTCAGGGTAAGAGGCCTATTCCAAAGGTCACACATGCGCCCCAGAGGGAAGAAGCATCCACGGAATAAAGGCCTGGCAGAAGCCACTGAGGGTAAGAGGCCTACTCCAAAGGCCACACACACACCCCAGAGGGAGGAAGCATCCAGGGAAGAGAGGCCTGGCAGAAACCATTGAGGGTAAGAGGCCTATTCCAAAGCCCACACTCCCAAACCAGATGGAGGAAGCATCCAGGGAAGAAAGGCCTGGCAGAAACCTTTGAGGGTAAGATGCCTATTCCAAAGGCCCGATTCCCACCCCAGAGGGAGGAAGCATCAAGGGAAGAAAGGCCTGGCAGAAACCATTGAGGGTAAGAGGCCTATTCCAAAGGCCACATCCCCACCCCCGAGGGAAGATGCATCCAGGGAACAAAGGCCTGGCAGAAACCATTGAGGGTAAGAGGCCTATTCCAATGGCCACATCCCCACCCCTGAGGGAAGAAGCCTCCAGGGAAGAAAGGCCTGGCAGAAACCATAGAGGGTAAAAGGCCTATTCCAAAGGTCACACACCCACCCCAGAGGGAGGAAGCATCCAGGGAAGAAAGGCCTGGCAGAAACCATTGAGGGTAAGAGGCCGATTCCAAAGGCCCCATCCCCACCCCAGAGGGAGGAAGCCTCCTGGGAAGAAAAGCCTGGCAGAAACCACTAAGGGTAGGAGGCCTATTCCAAAGGCCCCATCCCCACACCAGAGGGAGGAAACATCCAGGGAAGAAAGCCCTGGCAGAAACCATTGAGAGTAAGACGCCTATTCAAAAGGCTCCATCCGCACACCAGAGGGAGGAAGCCTCCAGGGAAGAAAGGCCTGGCAGAAACCACTAAGAGTAGGAGGCCTATTCCAAAGGCCCCATCCCAACCCCAGAGGGAGGAAGCATCCCGGGAAGAAAAGCCTGGCAGAAACCACTGAAGGTAAGAGGCCTATTCCAAAGGCCACACACCCACCCCAGAGAGAAGAAGCATCCAGGGAACAAAGGCCTGGCAGAAACCATTGAGGGTAACAGGCATATTCAAAAGGCCACATCCCCACCCCAGAGGGAGGAAGCATCCAGGGAAGATAGGCCTGGCAGAAACCATTGATGATAAGAGTCCTACTCCAAAGGCCACAACCCCACCCCAGAGGGAGGAAGCATCCAGGTAAGAAAGGCCTGGCAGAAACCACTGAGGGTAAGAGGCCTATTCCAAAGGCCACATCCCCACCCCAGAGGGAGGAAGCATCCAGGGAAGAAAGGCCTGGCAGAAACCATTGATGATAAGAGGCCTACTCCAAAGGCCACAACCCCACCCCAGAGGGAGGAAGCATCCAGGGAAGAAAGGCCTGGCAGAAACCACTGAGGGTAAGAGGCCTATTCCAAAGGCCACATCCCCACCCCAGAGCGAGGAAGCATCCAGGGAAGAAAGGCCTGGCACAAACCATTGATGATAAGAGGCCTACTCCAAAGGCCACAACCCCACCCCAGAGGGAGAAAGCATCCAGGGAAGAAAGGCCTGGCAGAAACCACTGAGGGTAAGAGGCCTATTCCAAAGGCCACACACCCACCACAGAGGAAAGAAGCATCCAGGGAACAAAGGCCTGGCAGAAACCATTGAGGGTAAGAGGCCTATTCCAAAGGCCCCATTCCCACCCCAGAGGGAGGAAGCCTCCAGGGAAGAAAGGCCTGGCAGAAACCACGAAGGGTAGGAGGCCTATTCCAAAGGCCCCATTCCCACCCCAGAGGGAGGAAGCATCCAGGGAAGAAAAGCCTGGCAGAAACCACTGAAGATAACAGGCCTATTCCAAAGGCCACACACCCACCCCAGAGGGAAGAAGCATCCAGGGAACAAAGGCCTGGCAGAAACCATTGAGTGTAAGACGCCTGTTCCAAAGGCCACACACCCACCCCAGAGGGAGGAAGCCTCCAGGGAAGAACGGCCTGGCAGAAACCACTAAGGGTAACAGGCATATTCAAAAGGCCACATCCCCACCCCAGAGGGAGGAAGCATCCAGGGAAGATAGGCCTGGCAGAAACCATTGATGATAAGAGGCCTACTCCAAAGGCCACAACCCCACCCCAGAGGGAGGAAGCATCCAGGTAAGAAAGGCCTGGCAGAAACCACTGAGGGTAAGAGGCCTATTCCAAAGGCCACATCCCCACCCCAGAGGGAGGAAGCATCCAGGGAAGAAAGGCCTGGCAGAAACCATTGAGGGTAAGAGGCCTATTCCAAAGGCCACATCCCCACCCCAGAGGGAAGATGCATCCAGGGAACAAAGGCCTGGCAGAAACCACTGAGGGTAAGAGGCCTAGTCCAAAGGCCACATCCCCACCCCAGAGGGAGGAAGCATCCAGGGAAGAAAGGCCTGGCAGAAACCATTGAGGGTAAGAGGCCTATTCCAAAGGCCACATCCCCACCCCAGAGGGAAGAAGCCTCCAGGGAATAAAAGCCTGGCAGAAACCATTGAGGGTAAGAAGCCTATTCCAAAGGCCACACACACACCCCAGAGGGAGGAAGCATCCAGGAAAGACAGGCCTGGCAAAAACCATTGAGGGAAAGAGGCCTATTCCAAAGGCCACACCCCCACTCCAGATGGAGGAAGCATCCAGGGAAGAAAGGCCTGGCAGAAACCTTTGAGGGTAAGAGGCCTATTCCAAAGGCCCCATTGCCACCCCAGAGGGAGGAAGCATCCCGGGAACAAAGGCCTGGCAGAAACCATTGAGGGTAAGAGGCCTATTCCAAAGGCCACATCCCCACCCCAGGGGGAAGAAGCATCCAGGGAAGAAAGGCCTGGCAGAAACCATTGAGGGTAAGAGGCCTATTCCAAAGGCCACAACCCCACACCAGAGGGAGGAAGCATCCAGGGAAGAAAGGCCTGGCAGAAACCATTGAGGATAAGATGCCTACTCCAAAGGCAACAACCCCACCCCAGAGGGAGGAAGCATCCAGGGAAGAAATGCCTGGCAGAAACCACTCAGGGTAAGAGGCCTATTCCAAAGGCCACACATCCACCACAGAGGGAAGAAGCATCCAGGGAACAAAGGCCTGGCAGAAACCATTGAGGGTAAGAGGCCTATTCCAAAGGCTCCATCCCCACACCGGAGGGAGGAAGTCTCCAGGGAAGAAAGGCCTGGCAGAAACCACTAAGGGTAGGAGGCCTATTCCATAGGCCCCATCCCCACCCCAGAGGGAGGAAGCATCCTGGGAAGAAAAGCCTGGCAGAAACCACTGAAGGTAAGAGGCCAATTCCAAAGGCCACACACCCACCCCAGAGGGAAGAAGCATCCAGGGAACAAAGGCCTGGCAGAAACCATTGAGGGTAAGAGGCCTGTTCCGAAGGCCACACATCCACCCCAGAGGGAGGAAGCATCCAGGGAAGAAAGGCCT
Source organism: Bradypodion ventrale (assembly GCA_035047345.1). Classification (NCBI taxonomy): domain Eukaryota; kingdom Metazoa; phylum Chordata; class Lepidosauria; order Squamata; family Chamaeleonidae; genus Bradypodion; species Bradypodion ventrale. Next base: position 38,061,983 of record JAWDJE010000008.1, read on the forward strand.
GGCAGAAACCATTGAGGGTGAGAGGCCGATTCCAAAGGCCCCATCCCCACCCCAGAGGGAGGAAGCATCCGGGGAAGAAAGGCCTGGCAGAAACCACAAAGGGTAGGAGACCTATTTCAAAGGCCCCATCCCCACCACAGAGGGAGGAAGCCTCCAGGGAAGAAAAGCCTGGCAGAAACCACTAAGGGTAGGAGGCCTATCCCAAAGGCCCCATCCCCACCCCAGAGGGAGGAAACATCCAGGGAAGAAAGGCCTGGCAGAAACCATTCCAGATAAGAGGCCTACTCCAAAGGCCACAACCCCTCCCCAGAGGGAGGAAACATCCAGAGAAGAAAGGCCTGGCAGAAACCACTCAGGGTAAGAGGCCTATTCCAAAGGTCACACATGCGCCCCATAGGGAAGAAGCATCCACGGAATAAAGGCCTGGCAGAAGCCACTGAGTGTAAGAGGCCTACTCCAAAGGCCACACACACACCCCAGAGGGAGGAAGCATCCAGGGAAGAGAGGCCTGGCAGAAACCATTGAGGGTAAGAGGCCTATTCCAAAGGCCACACTCCCAAACCAGATGGAGGAATTATCCAGGGAAGAAAGGCCTGGCAGAAACCTTTGAGGGTAAGATGCTTATTCCAAAGGCCCGATCCCCACCCCAGAGGGAGGACGCATCCAGGGAAGAAAGGCCTGGCAGAAACCATTGAGGGTTTGAGGCCTATTCCAAAGGCCACATCCCCACCCCAGAGGGAGGAAGCATCCAGGGAAGAAAGCCCTGGCAGAAACCATTGAGGGTAAGAGGCCTATTCCAAAAGCCACACACCCACCCTAGTGGGAGGAAGCATCAAGGGAACAATGGCCTGGCAGAAACCTTTGAGGGTAAGAGGCCTATTCCAAAGGCCCCATTGCCACCCCAGAGGGAGGAAGCATCCAGGGAACAAAGGCCTGGCAGAAACCATTGAGGGTAAGAGGCCTATTCCAAAGGCCACATCCCCACCCCAGGGGGAAGAAGCATCCAGGGAAGAAAGGCCTGGCAGAAACCATTGAGAGTAAGAGGCCTATTCCAAAGGCCACACACCCACCCCAGAGGGAGGAAGCATCCAGGGAAGAAAGGCCTGGCAGAAACCATTGAGAGTAAGAGGCCGATTCCAAAGGCCCCATCCCCACCCCAGAGGGAGGAAGCATCCAGGGAAGAAATGCCTGGCAGAAACCACTGAGGGTAAGAGGCCTATTCCAAAGGCCAAAACCCCACACCAGAGGGAGGAAGCATCCAGGGAAGAACGGCCTGGCAGAAACCATTGAGGATAAGATGCCTACTCCAAAGGCAACAACCCCACCCCAGAGGGAGGAAGCATCCAGGGAAGAAAGGCCTGGCAGAAACCACTCAGGGTAAGAGGCCTATTCCAAAGGCCACACACCCGCCCCAGAGGGAAGAAGCATCCACGGAAGAAAGGCCTGGCAGAAGCCACTGAGGGTAAGAGGCCTATTCCAAAGGCCACACATCCACCACAGAGGGAAGAAGCATCCAGGGATCAAAGGCCTGGCAAAAACCATTGAGGGTAAGAGGCCTATTCCAAAGGCTCCATCCCCACACCGGAGGGAGGAAGCCTCCAGGGAAGAAAGGCCTGGCAGAAACCACTAAGGGTAGGAGGCCTATTCCAAAGGCCCCATCCCCACCCCAGAGGGAGGAAGCATCCTGGGAAGAATAGCCTGGCAGAAACCACTGAAGGTAAGAGGCCAATTCCAAAGGCCACACACCCACCCCAGAGGGAAGAAGCATCCAGGGAAGAAAGGCCTGGCAGAAACCATTGAGGGTGAGAGGCCGATTCCAAAGGCCCCATCCCCACCCCAGAGGGAGGAAGCATCCAGGGAAGAAAGGCATGGCAGAAACCACTAAGGGTAGGAGACCTATTTCAAAGGCCCCATCCCCACCACAGAGGGAGGAAGCCTCCAGGGAAGAAAAGCCTGGCAGAAACCACTAAGGGTAGGAGGCCTATCCCAAAGGCCCCATCCCCACCCCAGAGGGAGGAAACATCCAGGGAAGAAAGGCCTGGCAGAAACCATTGAGGGTAAGAGGCCTATTCCAAAGGCCATAACCCCACCACAGAGGGAGGAAGCATCCAGGGAAGAAAGGCCTGGCAGAAACCATTCCGGATAAGAGGCCTACTCCAAAGGCCACAACCCCACCCCAGAGGGAGGAAACTTCCAGAGAAGAAAGGCCTGGCAGAAACCACTCAGGGTAAGAGGCCTATTCCAAAGGTCACACATGCGCCCCAGAGGGAAGAAGCATCCACGGAATAAAGGCCTGGCAGAAGCCACTGTGGGTAAGAGGCCTACTCCAAAGGCCACAGACACACCCCAGAGGGAGGAAGCATCCAGGGAAGAGAGGCCTGGCAGAAACCATTGAGGGTAAGAGGCCTATTCCAAAGGCCACACTCCCAAACCAGATGGAGGAAGCATCCAGGGAAGAAAGGCCTGGCAGAAACCTTTGAGGGTAAGATGCCTATTCCAAAGGCCCGATTCCCACCCCAGAGGGAGGAAGCATCCAGGGATGAAAGGCTTGGCAGAAACCATTGAGGGTAAGAGGCCTATTCCAAAGGCCACATCCCCACCCCAGAGGGAGGAAGCATCCAGGGAAGAAAGCCCTGGCAGAAACCATTGAGGGTAAGAGGCCTATTCCAAAAGCCACACACCCACCCTAGTGGGAGGAAGCATCAAGGGAACAATGGCCTGGCAGAAACCATTGAGGGTAAGAGGCCTATTCCAAAGGCCACATCCCCACCCCAGAGGGAAGATGCATCCAGGGAACAAAGGCCTGGCAGAAACCATTGAGGGTAAGAGGCCTATTCCAATGGCCACATCCCCACCCCTGAGGGAAGAAGCCTCCAGGGAAGAAAGGCCTGGCAGAAACCATAGAGGGTAAAAGGCCTATTCCAAAGGTCACACACCCACCCCAGAGGGAGGAAGCATCCAGGGAAGAAAGGCCTGGCAGAAACCATTGAGGGTAAGAGGCCGATTCCAAAGGCCCCATCCCCACCCCAGAGGGAGGAAGCCTCCTGGGAAGAAAAGCCTGGCAGAAACCACTAAGGGTAGGAGGCCTATTCCAAAGGCCCCATCCCCACACCAGAGGGAGGAAACATCCAGGGAAGAAAGCCCTGGCAGAAACCATTGAGGGTAAGAGGCCTATTCCAAAAGCCACACACCCACCCTAGTGGGAGGAAGCATCAAGGGAACAATGGCCTGGCAGAAACCATTGAGGGTAAGAGGCTTATTCCAAAGGCCACATCCCCACCCCACAGGGAAGATGCATCCAGGGAACAAAGGCCTGGCAGAAACCATTGAGGGTAAGAGGCCTATTCCAATGGCCACATCCCCACCCCTGAGGGAAGAAGCCTCCAGGGAAGAAAGGCCTGGCAGAAACCATAGAGGGTAAAAGGCCTATTCCAAAGGTCACACACCCACCCCAGAGGGAGGAAGCATCCAGGGAAGAAAGGCCTGGCAGAAACGATTGAGGGTAAGAGGCCGATTCCAAAGGCCCCATCCCCACCCCAGAGGGAGGAAGCCTCCTGGGAAGAGAAGCCTGGCAGAAACCACTAAGGGTAGGAGGCCTATTCCAAAGGCCCCATCCCCACACCAGAGGGAGGAAACATCCAGGGAAGAAAGGCCTGGCAGAAGACATTGAGGGTAAGAGGCCTATTCCAAAGGCCACAACCCCACCCCAGAGGGAGGAAGCATCCAGGGAAGAAAGGCCTGGCAGAAACCATTGAGGATAAGAGGCCTATTCCAAAGGCCACAACCCCACCCGAGAGGGAGGAAGCATCCAGGGAAGAAAGGCCTGGCAGAAACCATTGAGGATAAGAGGCCTACTCCAAATTCCACATCCCCACCCCAGAGGGAGGAAGCATCCAGGGAAGAGAGGCCTGGCAGAAACCACTGAGGGTAAGAGGCCTATTCCAAAGGCCACACTCCCAAACCAGATGGAGGAAGCATCCAGGGAAGAAAGGCCTGGCAGAAACCTTTGAGGGTAAGATGCCTATTCCAAAGGCCCGATTCCCACCCCAGAGGGAGGAAGCATCCAGGGAAGAAAGGCCTGGCAGTAACCATTGATGGTAAGAGGCCTATTCCAAAGGCCACATCCCCACCCCAGAGGGAGGAAGCATCCAGGGAAGAAAGCCCTGGCAGAAACCATTGAGGGTAAGAGGCCTATTCCAAAAGCCACACACCCACCCTAGTGGGAGGAAGCTTCAAGGGAACAATGGCCTGGCAGAAACCATTGAGGGTAAGAGGCCTATTCCAATGGCCACATCCCCACCCCTGAGGGAAGAAGCCTCCAGGGAAGAAAGGCCTGGCAGAAACCATAGAGGGTAAAAGGCCTATTCCAAAGGTCACACACCCACCCCAGAGGGAGGAAGCATCCAGGGAAGAAAGGCCTGGCAGAAACCATTGAGGGTAAGAGGCCGATTCCAAAGGCCCCATCCCCACCCCAGAGGGAGGAAGCCTCCTGGGAAGAAAAGCCTGGCAGAAACCACTAAGGGTAGGAGGCCTATTCCAAAGGCCCCATCCCCACACCAGAGGGAGGAAACATCCAGGGAAGAAAGCCCTGGCAGAAACCATTGAGGGTAAGAGGCCTATTCCAAAAGCCACACACCCACCCTAGTGGGAGGAAGCATCAAGGGAACAATGGCCTGGCAGAAACCATTGAGGGTAAGAGGCCTATTCCAAAGGCCACATCCCCACCCCAGAGGGAAGATGCATCCAGGGAACAAAGGCCTGGCAGAAACCATTGAGGGTAAGAGGCCTATTCCAATGGCCACATCCCCACCCCTGAGGGAAGAAGCCTCCAGGGAAGAAAGGCCTGGCAGAAACCATAGAGGGTAAAAGGCCTATTCCAAAGGTCACACACCCACCCCAGAGGGAGGAAGCATCCAGGGAAGAAAGGCCTGGCAGAAACCATTGAGGGTAAGAGGCCGATTCCAAAGGCCCCATCCCCACCCCAGAGGGAGGAAGCCTCCTGGGAAGAAAAGCCTGGCAGAAACCACTAAGGGTAGGAGGCCTATTCCAAAGGCCCCATCCCCACACCAGAGGTAGGAAACATCCAGGGAAGAAAGGCCTGGCAGAAGACATTGAGGGTAAGAGGCCTATTCCAAAGGCCACAACCCCACCCCAGAGGGAGGAAGCATCCAGGGAAGAAAGGCCTGGCAGAAACCATTGAGGATAAGAGGCCTATTCCAAAGGCCACAACCCCACCCGAGAGGGAGGAAGCATCCAGGGAAGAAAGGCCTGGCAGAAACCATTGAGGATAAGAGGCCTACTCCAAATTCCACAACCCCACCCCAGAGGGAGGAAGCATCCCGGGAAGAAAGGCCTGGCAGAAACCACTGAGGGTAAGAGGCCTATTCCAAAGGCCACACACCCACCCCAAAGGGAGGAAGCACCCAGGGGACAAAGGCCTGGCAGAAACCATTGTGGGTAACAGGCCTATTCCAAAGGCCACAACCCCACCCCAGGGGGAAGAAGCATCTAGGGAAGAAAGGCCTGGCAGAAACCATTGAGGGTAAGAGGCCTATTCCAAAGGCCACCCACCCACCCCAGAGGGAGGAAGCATGCAGGGAAGAAAGGCCTGGCAGAAACCACTAATGGTAGGAGGCCTAGTCCAAAGGCCACAACCCCACCTCAAAGGGAGGAAGCATCCAGGGAAGAAAAGCCTGGTAGAAACCATTGAGAGTAAGAGGCCTATTCCAAAGGCTCCATCCGCACACCAGAGAAAGGAAACCTCCAGGGAAGAAAGGCCTGGCAGAAACCACTAAGAGTAGGAGGCCTATTCCAAAGGCCCCATCCCGACCCCAGAGGGAGGAAGCATCCAGGGAAGAAAAGCCCGGCAGAAACCACTGAAGGTAAGAGGCCTATTCCAAAGGCCACACACCCACCCCAGAGGGAAGAAGCATCCAGGGAACAAAGGCCTGGCAGAAACCATTGAGGGTAACAGGCATATTCAAAAGGCCACATCCCCACCCCAGAGGGAGGAAGCATCCAGGGAAGATAGGCCTGGCAGAAACCATTGATGATAAGAGGCCTACTCCAAAGGCCACAACCCCACCCCAGCGGGAGGAAGCATCCGGGTAAGAAAGGCCTGGCAGAAACCACTGAGGGTAAGAGGCCTATTCCAAAGGCCACATCCCCACCCCAGAGGGAGGAAGCATCCAGGGAAGAAAGGCCTGGCAGAAACCATTGATGATAAGAGGCCTACTCCAAAGGCCACAACCCCACCCCAGAGGGAGGAAGCATCCAGGGAAGAAAGGCCTGGCAGAAACCACTGAGGGTAAGAGGCCTATTCCAAAGGCCACACACCCGCCCCAGAGGGAAGAAGCATCCACGGAAGAAAGGCCTGGCAGAAGCCACTGAGGGTAAGAGGCCTACTCCAAAGGCCACAACCCCACCCCAGATGGAGGAAGCATCCAGGGAAGAAAGGCCTGGCAGAAACCACTAAGAGTAGGAGGCCTATTCCAAAGGCCCCATCCCGACCCCAGAGGGAGGAAGCATCCAGGGAAGAAAAGCCTGGCAGAAACCACTGAAGGTAAGAGGCCTATTCCAAAGGCCACACACCCACCCCAGAGGGAAGAAGCATCCAGGGAAAAAAGTGGGGCCGACGCTGCCGACGCCAAGGACACCGGGCGCTCTCTTTCCCTCCCGGCCAGACCGGCGGGAGATGAACAGGCACAGCTGGAGGGAGTTTCGGCAGGCAGCCTCAAAAGTGGGGCCGACGCTGCCGACGCCAAGGACACCGGGCGCTCTCTTTCCCTCCCGGCCAGACCGGCGGGAGATGAACAGGTACAGCTGGAGGGACTTTCGGCAGGCAGCCTCAAAAGTGGGGCTGACGTTGCCAACACCAAGGACACCGGGCGCTCTCTTTCCCTCCCGGCCAGACCGGCGGGATATGAACAGGCACAGCTGGAGGGAGTTTCGGCAGGCAGCCTCAAAAGTGGGGCCAACGCTGCCAACGCCAAGGACACCGGGCGCTCTCTTTCCCTCCCGGCCAGACCGGCGGGAGATGAACAGGCACAGCTGGAGGGAGTTTCGGCAGGCAGCCTCAAAAGTGGGGCCGACGCTGCCAACGCCAAGGACACCGGGCGCTCTCTTTCCCTCCCGGCCAGACCGGCGGGAGATGAACAGGCACAGCTGGAGGGAGTTTCGGCAGGCAGCCTCAAAAGTGGGGCCGACGCTGCCAACGCCAAGGACACCGGGCGCTCTCTTTCCCTCCCGGCCAGACCGGCGGGAGATGAACAGGTACAGCTGGAGGGAGTTTCGGCAGGCAGCCTCAAATGCGGGGCCAACGCCAAGGACCGCCGCTGTGTTCGGCCCCAGCGGGGGCGAAGAGGCTCGCTGGCCTCACCATCGGCCGGTGTTTCGGGCCCCGCCCCCGCCAGGACTCAAAAGGCGAGGGGGCCTGCCGGACGAAACATCACCGCCGCTGTGTTCGGCCCCGGCGGGGGCGAAGAGGCTCGCTGGCCTCGCCATCGGCCGGCGTTTCGGGCCCCGCCCGGCAGTTGAGGGTTCAACACAGTTGTGGAAGAATGCCCCACCACTTCCATCACCACCGGAGCCGTGCGGAGGGTGGTGGGGGGAGTGAATGGGGCGGTTTTATATTGGGGTGGAAGGGAGGGAGGGAGAGATTGCCAGGCCAGCCAGGAAGGAGAGGCAGCATTCTGTCCAGGGCAAGCAGGGAGGCTCCGGAGACCAATATAGAGGTTGTGATGGGCATGGGGCGATATAGCGGGTACCGAGGGGCGGGCCGCACCCGGGGAACGCGGGGCAGATGCTTAGTATCTGTCCCTCGTTCCAGCCCCACGGTTACACCTCTAGGTCCTGAGCAGCTGACCCAGGGTGACCCTGTCCTTAGGCTGCTGATGATGAATGCCAGGTCGGTATGTAATAAGGCCCCCCTGATACAAGACTCTATTATGGGGGAGCGGGCCGACTTGGCATGTATTACTGAGACCTGGCTGAGACCAGAGGATGGGGTTCCTCTGTCAGAAATGTGTCCAGCTGGGTTCAGTATTTGGCACCAGCCTAGGGATAAGCTTAAGGGCGGTGGCGTTGCCATCATAGCCAGGGAGTCACTGGAAGTCACCAGGGCTACTGCTCCACAAATTCTGGGTTGTGAGGCCCTGCTTCTGCGTCTGGGCTCTAAGGGTCAGTTGGGAGTCTTACTCCTGTACCTGCCCCCTTGCAGGGTAAGGGACTCCCTGCCTGAGCTCCTCGAGGCCATCTCAGCGTTGGCGTTGGTTCTGGGGGACTTCAATTTACCCTCGCTGGGGACTGGCTCCGGGGTGGCTCAGGAGTTCATGGCTTCCATGGCAGATATGGACCTGATTCAGGTAATTCAGGGCCCGACCAGGGGCAGTGGCCACACACCAGATTTAATCTTTTTGTCGGAGCGGTGGCAGAGTGATCTGAGACTACGGAAATTAGACATAACACCTGTGCCATGGTCAGATCACTATTTGGTGGCTCTAGACTTCCTGGGTACGTCGCTTCACCGTAGGGAGGCAGGGCCTATTAGAATGGCCCGCCCCAGGCAACTGATGGATCCTGATGGATTCCAGAGGGAACTGGGGGATTTTCCTCTGGATCGGCAACACAATTCGCCCGAGGCACTGGTCGACCTGTGGAACAGGATGACAACAGCGGCCTTGGATGAAATCGCACCACTACGGCCTCTCAGAGCTCATCGAGCTAGGTCATCTCCATGGTTCACAGATGAACTGCGGGAGCTCAAACGGGCAAAGAGACGCCAAGAGCGCCGCTGGGTGAAGACCCAGAGAGACTCCGATTGGACACTAGCTAGGGCCGCTATTAGGGCCTATCTAGTGGCGATGGAGGTGGTGAGGCGACAATACTTCACCACCCTTATCGCCTCCGCTGATAATCGCCCAGCCACCCTGTTCCGGGTTACCGGGTCTCTCCTTGGTAGGGGGACCCCGGTGCCCGGTTGGCAGGGGTCGGCTGAGGACTTTGCTGACCATCTAGTGGAGAAAATCGATCGGATTCGCTCTGGGTTTAATCCTGGCGTGGATGGGGAGAGTCCGGAGGGAGCCGGAGCACAGTCTTGCCATGCCATCTGGGACCGGTTTGATCCAGTTGCCCCTGATGAAGTGGACAGGCTCCTTGCAGCTGTGCGCGCCACTACCTGCCCTTTGGACCCCTGTCCCACCTGGTTGGTGAAAACCTCCAAGGCAGTGACAGGTGGCTGGGTTGGGGCTGTGATCAATGCATCATTGCGGGAGGGGGTGTTTCCTGCACCTTTAAAACATGCTTTGGTGCGCCCCCTCCTGAAGAAATCTTCCCTCGACCCAGCTGTCCTAACTAACTATAGGCCTGTCTCAAACCTCCCCTTTTTAGGGAAGGTGTTGGAGAAGGCAGTGGCGTGTCGGCTGCAGGGGGTACTGGATGAAGCGGATTATCTGGACCCTTTTCAGTCAGGATTCAGGCCTGGATATGGTATCGAGACGGCATTGGTCGCACTGATGGATGATCTCTGGCGGGAGCGGGACGGTGGTCACCCATCCGTCCTTGCTCTTCTTGACCTCTCAGCGGCTTTCGATACCGTTGACCATGGTATCCTTCTGGAACGGCTCCGAGGTTTGGGAATCCAGGGTACTGTGTGGTCCTGGTTTTCCTCATTTCTGAGGGGTCGGTCCCAGTCGGTGTGGTTGGAGAGTGAGAGGTCCAGTCCTAGGCCCCTCAAATGGGGGGTTCCTCAGGGCTCGGTGCTCTCTCCTCTCCTATTTAACATCTACATGAAACCGCTGGGTGAGATCATTCGTTCCCATGGGGTGCGGTACCATCAGTACGCGGATGACACTCAGTTGTACATCTCGGCCCATGGGGACCCCAGTGATGCCATCAAAGTCCTTTCCAGATGCCTGGAAGCTGTGGGGGTCTGGATGGGGGCTAACGGGCTACAATTGAATCCCAGCAAGACTGAGTGGCTATGGATAGGGGGTCCTGCGTTAATCCGGGAGCTTCCATCGTTGGTTCTGGATGGGGCTATTTTGCCCCAGACAGACCCGGTGCGCAACTTGGGGGTCCTCCTGGATTCACGGCTACTGCTAGAAGAACAGGTGGCGGCTGTGACCAGGAGGGCTTTCGCCCAACTTCGGGTGATTCGCCAGTTGCGCCCACTCCTGGACCGGGACTCCTTGCTCATGGTCACCCATGCTCTGGTTACCTCCAGACTAGACTATTGCAATGCGCTCTACATGGGGCTGCCCTTGACGACCATTCGGAGGCTACAGCTGGTCCAAAATGCGGCTGCCCGGGTGGTGATGGGGTGTGGCCGTTATGCTCATGCTTCGCCACTGCTCCGGGAGCTGCACTGGTTGCCAGTATGTCTCCGGGTGCAATTCAAGGTGCTGGTTTTGACCTTTAAAGCCCTATATGGTAGTGGGCCAGGTTACCTAAGAGACCGCATCGCCCTGAGGACGTCTGTCCGTCCAACCAGAGCGGACCGGAGGGGCTCTCTAATTGTTCCATCAGCCAGAGGGGCTCGCCTCTCAGGCACAAGGAGGAGAGCCTTCTCCGTGTCTGCACCGGCCCTCTGGAACCTCCTGCCAACAGAATTACGTCTTCGGACGGAGTTGCTGCCTTTCAGAAGGGATCTTAAAACCTGGCTGGCAGGTCAAGTGTGGGGTGCGGGTGGAAGGGTAACCACCATGGGGTGGTTGGTGTAGAGGAACTCTTCCCCATGGTGCCTTTTCGATCCTGCAGCCCTTGCTTTTTAGGGGGTGGGTAGTCTTAACTTTTTTTTTACTGTTTTAACTGTTTTTAGGATTATTATTGTATTTGTGAATATTGTCTGTAAACTCCTTGGGTTGCCCTGGGGTTACTTTTTATGTTGTTAGCCGCCCAGAGTCGGCCGTGTGTTGAGTGGGCGGGATATAAATTGAATAAATAAATAAATAAAATAAATAAAGGCCTGGCAGAAACCATTGAGGGTAACAGGCATATTCAAAAGGCCACATCCCCACCCCAGAGGGAGGAAGCATCCAGGGAAGATAGGCCTGGCAGAAACCATTGATGATAAGAGGCCTACTCCAAAGGCCACAACCCCACCCCAGAGGGAGGAAGCATCCAGGTAAGAAAGGCCTGGCAGAAACCACTGAGGGTAAGAGGCCTATTCCAAAGGCCACATCCCCACCCCAGAGGGAGGAAGCATCCAGGGAAGAAAGGCCTGGTAGAAACCATTGATGATAAGAGGCCTACTCCAAAGGCCACAACCCCACCCCAGAGGGAGGAAGCATCCAGGGAAGAAAGGCCTGGCAGAAACCACTCAGGGTAAGAGGCCTATTCCAAAGGCCACACACCCGCCCCAGAGGGAAGAAGCATCCACGGAAGAAAGGCCTGGCAGAAGCCACTGAGGGTAAGAGGCCTATTCCAAAGGCCACACACCCACCACAGAGGAAAGAAGCATCCAGGGAACAAAGGCCTGGCAGAAACCATTGTGGGTAAGAGGCCTATTCCAAAGGCTCCATCCCCACACCAGAGGGAGGAAGCCTCCAGGGAAGAAAGGCCTGGCAGAAACCACTAAGAGTAGGAGGCCTATTCCAAAGGCCCCATCCCGACCCCAGAGGGAGAAAGCATACAGGGAAGAAAAGCCTGGCAGAAACCACTGAAGGTAAGAGGCCTATTCCAAAGGCCACACACCCACCCCAGAGGGAAGAAGCATCCAGGGAACAAAGGCCTGCCAGAAACCATTGAGGGTAACAGGCATATTCAAAAGGCCACATCCCCACCCCAGACGGAGGAAGCATCCAGGGAAGAAAGGCCTGGCAGAAACCATTGATGATAAGAGGCCTACTCCAAAGGCCACAACCCCACCCCAGAGGGAGGAAGCATCCAGGGAAGAAAGGCCTGGCAGAAACCACTGAGGGTAAGAGGCCTATTCCAAAGGCCACATCCCCACCCCAGAGGGAGGAAGCATCCAGGGAAGAAAGGCCTGGCAGAAACCATTGATGATAAGAGGCCTACTCCAAAGGCCACAACACCACCCCAGAAAGAGGAAGCATCCAGGGAAGAAAGGCCTGGCAGAAACCACTGAGGGTAAGAGGCCTATTCCAAAGGCCACACACCCACCACAGAGGAAAGAAGCATCCAGGGAAGAAAGGCCTGGCAGAAACCATTGAGGGTAAGAGGCCTATTCCAAAGGCCACCCACCCACCCCAGAGGGAGGAAGCATGCAGGGAAGAAAGGCCTGGCAGAAACCATTGATGATAAGAGGCCTACTCCAAAGGCCACAACACCACCCCAGAAAGAGGAAGCATCCAGGGAAGAAAGGCCTGGCAGAAACCACTGAGGGTAAGAGGCCTATTCCAAAGGCCACACACCCACCACAGAGGAAAGAAGCATCCAGGGAAGAAAGGCCTGGCAGAAACCACTAAGAGTAGGAGGCCTATTCCAAAGGCCCCATCCCGACCCCAGAGGGAGGAAGCATCCAGGGAAGAAAAGCCTGGCAGAAACCACTGAAGGTAAGAGGCCTATTCCAAAGGCCACACACCCACCCCAGAGGGAAGAAGCATCCAGGGAAAAAAGTGGGGCCGACGCTGCCGACGCCAAGGACACCGGGCGCTCTCTTTCCCTCCCGGCCAGACCGGCGGGAGATGAACAGGCACAGCTGGAGGGAGTTTCGGCAGGCAGCCTCAAAAGTGGGGCCGACGCTGCCGACGCCAAGGACACCGGGCGCTCTCTTTCCCTCCCGGCCAGACCGGCGGGAGATGAACAGGTACAGCTGGAGGGAGTTTCGGCAGGCAGCCTCAAAAGTGGGGCTGACGTTGTCAACACCAAGGACACCGGGCGCTCTCTTTCCCTCCCGGCCAGACCGGCGGGATATGAACAGGCACAGCTGGAGGGAGTTTCGGCAGGCAGCCTCAAAAGTGGGGCCAACGCTGCCAACGCCAAGGACACCGGGCGCTCTCTTTCCCTCCCGGCCAGACCGGCGGGAGATGAACAGGCACAGCTGGAGGGAGTTTCGGCAGGCAGCCTCAAAAGTGGGGCCGACGCTGCCAACGCCAAGGACACCGGGCGCTCTCTTTCCCTCCCGGCCAGACCGGCGGGAGATGAACAGGCACAGCTGGAGGGAGTTTCGGCAGGCAGCCTCAAAAGTGGGGCCGACGCTGCCAACGCCAAGGACACCGGGCGCTCTCTTTCCCTCCCGGCCAGACCGGCGGGAGATGAACAGGTACAGCTGGAGGGAGTTTCGGCAGGCAGCCTCAAATGCGGGGCCAACGCCAAGGACCGCCGCTGTGTTCGGCCCCAGCGGGGGCGAAGAGGCTCGCTGGCCTCACCATCGGCCGGTGTTTCGGGCCCCGCCCCCGCCAGGACTCAAAAGGCGAGGGGGCCTGCCGGACGAAACATCACCGCCGCTGTGTTCGGCCCCGGCGGGGGCGAAGAGGCTCGCTGGCCTCGCCATCGGCCGGCGTTTCGGGCCCCGCCCGGCAGTTGAGGGTTCAACACAGTTGTGGAAGAATGCCCCACCACTTCCATCACCACCGGAGCCGTGCGGAGGGTGGTGGGGGGAGTGAATGGGGCGGTTTTATATTGGGGTGGAAGGGAGGGAGGGAGAGATTGCCAGGCCAGCCAGGAAGGAGAGGCAGCATTCTGTCCAGGGCAAGCAGGGAGGCTCCGGAGACCAATATAGAGGTTGTGATGGGCATGGGGCGATATAGCGGGTACCGAGGGGCGGGCCGCACCCGGGGAACGCGGGGCAGATGCTTAGTATCTGTCCCTCGTTCCAGCCCCACGGTTACACCTCTAGGTCCTGAGCAGCTGACCCAGGGTGACCCTGTCCTTAGGCTGCTGATGATGAATGCCAGGTCGGTATGTAATAAGGCCCCCCTGATACAAGACTCTATTATGGGGGAGCGGGCCGACTTGGCATGTATTACTGAGACCTGGCTGAGACCAGAGGATGGGGTTCCTCTGTCAGAAATGTGTCCAGCTGGGTTCAGTATTTGGCACCAGCCTAGGGATAAGCTTAAGGGCGGTGGCGTTGCCATCATAGCCAGGGAGTCACTGGGAGTCACCAGGGCTACTGCTCCACAAATTCTGGGTTGTGAGGCCCTGCTTCTGCGTCTGGGCTCTAAGGGTCAGTTGGGAGTCTTACTCCTGTACCTGCCCCCTTGCAGGGTAAGGGACTCCCTGCCTGAGCTCCTCGAGGCCATCTCAGCGTTGGCGTTGGTTCTGGGGGACTTCAATTTACCCTCGCTGGGGACTGGCTCCGGGGTGGCTCAGGAGTTCATGGCTTCCATGGCAGATATGGACCTGATTCAGGTAATTCAGGGCCCGACCAGGGGCAGTGGCCACACACCAGATTTAATCTTTTTGTCGGAGCGGTGGCAGAGTGATCTGAGACTACGGAAATTAGACATAACATCTGTGCCATGGTCAGATCACTATTTGGTGGCTCTAGACTTCCTGGGTACGTCGCTTCACCGTAGGGAGGCAGGGCCTATTAGAATGGCCCGCCCCAGGCAACTGATGGATCCTGATGGATTCCAGAGGGAACTGGGGGATTTTCCTCTGGATCGGCAACACGATTCGCCCGAGGCACTGGTCGACCTGTGGAACAGGATGACAACAGCGGCCTTGGATGAAATCGCACCACTACGGCCTCTCAGAGCTCATCGAGCTAGGTCATCTCCATGGTTCACAGATGAACTGTGGGAGCTCAAACGGGCAAAGAGACGCCAAGAGCGCCGCTGGGTGAAGACCCAGAGAGACTCCGATTGGACACTAGCTAGGGCCGCTATTAGGGCCTATCTAGTGGCGATGGAGGTGGTGAGGCGACAATACTTCACCACCCTTATCGCCTCCGCTGATAATCGCCCAGCCACCCTGTTCCGGGTTACCGGGTCTCTCCTTGGTAGGGGGACCCCGGTGCCCGGTTGGCAGGGGTCGGCTGAGGACTTTGCTGACCATCTAGTGGAGAAAATCGATCGGATTCGCTCTGGGTTTAATCCTGGCGTGGATGGGGAGAGTCCGGAGGGAGCCGGAGCACAGTCTTGCCATGCCATCTGGGACCGGTTTGATCCAGTTGCCCCTGATGAAGTGGACAGGCTCCTTGCAGCTGTGCGCGCCACTACCTGCCCTTTGGACCCCTGTCCCACCTGGTTGGTGAAAACCTCCAAGGCAGTGACAGGTGGCTGGGTTGGGGCTGTGATCAATGCATCATTGCGGGAGGGGGTGTTTCCTGCACCTTTAAAACATGCTTTGGTGCGCCCCCTCCTGAAGAAATCTTCCCTCGACCCAGCTGTCCTAACTAACTATAGGCCTGTCTCAAACCTCCCCTTTTTAGGGAAGGTGTTGGAGAAGGCAGTGGCGTGTCGGCTGCAGGGGGTACTGGATGAAGCGGATTATCTGGACCCTTTTCAGTCAGGATTCAGGCCTGGATATGGTATCGAGACGGCATTGGTCGCACTGATGGATGATCTCTGGCGGGAGCGGGACGGTGGTCACCCATCCGTCCTTGCTCTTCTTGACCTCTCAGCGGCTTTCGATACCGTTGACCATGGTATCCTTCTGGAACGGCTCCGAGGTTTGGGAATCCAGGGTACTGTGTGGTCCTGGTTTTCCTCATTTCTGAGGGGTCGGTCCCAGTCGGTGTGGTTGGAGAGTGAGAGGTCCAGTCCTAGGCCCCTCAAATGGGGGGTTCCTCAGGGCTCGGTGCTCTCTCCTCTCCTATTTAACATCTACATGAAACCGCTGGGTGAGATCATTCGTTCCCATGGGGTACGGTACCATCAGTACGCGGATGACACTCAGTTGTACATCTCGGCCCATGGGGACCCCAGTGATGCCGTCAAAGTCCTTTCCAGATGCCTGGAAGCTGTGGGGGTCTGGATGGGGGCTAACAGGCTACAATTGAATCCCAGCAAGACTGAGTGGCTATGGATAGGGGGTCCTGCGTTAATCCGGGAGCTTCCATCGTTGGTTCTGGATGGGGCTATTTTGCCCCAGACAGACCCGGTGCGCAACTTGGGGGTCCTCCTGGATTCACGGCTACTGCTAGAAGAACAGGTGGCGGCTGTGACCAGGAGGGCTTTCGCCCAACTTCGGGTGATTCGCCAGTTGCGCCCACTCCTGGACCGGGACTCCTTGCTCATGGTCACCCATGCTCTGGTTACCTCCAGACTAGACTATTGCAATGCGCTCTACATGGGGCTGCCCTTGACGACCATTCGGAGGCTACAGCTGGTCCAAAATGCGGCTGCCCGGGTGGTGATGGGGTGTGGCCGTTATGCTCATGCTTCGCCACTGCTCCGGGAGCTGCACTGGTTGCCAGTATGTCTCCGGGTGCAATTCAAGGTGCTGGTTTTGACCTTTAAAGCCCTATATGGTAGTGGGCCAGGTAACCTAAGAGACCGCATCGCCCTGAGGACGTCTGTCCGTCCAACCAGAGCGGACCGGAGGGGCTCTCTAATTGTTCCATCAGCCAGAGGGGCTCGCCTCTCAGGCACAAGGAGGAGAGCCTTCTCCGTGTCTGCACCGGCCCTCTGGAACCTCCTGCCAACAGAATTACGTCTTCGGACGGAGTTGCTGCCTTTCAGAAGGGATCTTAAAACCTGGCTGGCAGGTCAAGTGTGGGGTGCGGGTGGAAGGGTAACCACCATGGGGTGGTTGGTGTAGAGGAACTCTTCCCCATGGTGCCTTTTCGATCCTGCAGCCCTTGCTTTTTAGGGGGTGGGTAGTCTTAACTTTTTTTTTACTGTTTTAACTGTTTTTAGGATTATTATTGTATTTGTGAATATTGTCTGTAAACTCCTTGGGTTGCCCTGGGGTTACTTTTTATGTTGTTAGCCGCCCAGAGTCGGCCGTGTGTTGAGTGGGCGGGATATAAATTGAATAAATAAATAAATAAAATAAATAAAGGCCTGGCAGAAACCATTGAGGGTAACAGGCATATTCAAAAGGCCACATCCCCACCCCAGAGGGAGGAAGCATCCAGGGAAGATAGGCCTGGCAGAAACCATTGATGATAAGAGGCCTACTCCAAAGGCCACAACCTCACCCCAGAGGGAGGAAGCATCCAGGTAAGAAAGGCCTGGCAGAAACCACTGAGGATAAGAGGCCTATTCCAAAGGCCACATCCCCACCCCAGAGGGAGGAAGCATCCAGGGAAGAAAGGCCTGGCAGAAACCATTGATGATAAGAGGCCTACTCCAAAGGCCACAACCCCACCCCAGAGGGAGGAAGCATCCAGGGAAGAAAGGCCTGGCAGAAACCACTGAGGGTAAGAGGCCTATTCCAAAGGCCACACACCCGCCCCAGAGGGAAGAAGCATCCACGGAAGAAAGGCCTGGCAGAAGCCACTGAGGGTAAGAGGCCTATTCCAAAGGCCACACACCCACCACAGAGGAAAGAAGCATCCAGGGAACAAAGGCCTGGCAGAAACCATTGTGGGTAAGAGGCCTATTCCAAAGGCTCCATCCCCACACCAGAGGGAGGAAGCCTCCAGGGAAGAAAGGCCTGGCAGAAACCACTAAGAGTAGGAGGCCTATTCCAAAGGCCCCATCCCGACCCCAGAGGGAGGAAGCATACAGGGAAGAAAAGCCTGGCAGAAACCACTGAAGGTAAGAGGCCTATTCCAAAGGCCACACACCCACCCCAGAGGGAAGAAGCATCCAGGGAACAAAGGCCTGCCAGAAACCATTGAGGGTAACAGGCATATTCAAAAGGCCACATCCCCACCCCAGAGGGAGGAAGCATCCAGGGAAGAAAGGCCTGGCAGAAACCATTGATGATAAGAGGCCTACTCCAAAGGCCACAACCCCACCCCAGAGGGAGGAAGCATCCAGGGAAGAAAGGCCTGGCAGAAACCACTGAGGGTAAGAGGCCTATTCCAAAGGCCACATCCCCACCCCAGAGGGAGGAAGCATCCAGGGAAGAAAGGCCTGGCAGAAACCATTGATGATAAGAGGCCTACTCCAAAGGCCACAACACCACCCCAGAAAGAGGAAGCATCCAGGGAAGAAAGGCCTGGCAGAAACCACTGAGGGTAAGAGGCCTATTCCAAAGGCCACACACCCACCACAGAGGAAAGAAGCATCCAGGGAAGAAAGGCCTGGCAGAAACCATTGAGGGTAAGAGGCCTATTCCAAAGGCTCCCTCCCCACACCAGAGGGAGGAAGCCTCCAGGGAAGAAAGGCCTGGCAGAAACCACTGAAGGTAAGAGGCCTATTCCAAAGGCCACACATTCACCCCAGAGGGAAGAAGCATCCAGGGAAAAAAAGGCCTGGCAGAAACCACTAAGGGTAGGAGACCTATTCCAAAGGCGCCATCCCCACCCCAGAGGGAGGAAGCATCCAGGGAAGAAATGCCTGTCAGAAACCACTGAAGGTAAGAGGCCTAGTCCAAAGGCCACAACCCCAAATCAAAGGGAGGAAGCATCCAGGGAAGAAAAGCCTCGCAGAAACCATTACGGATAAGAGGCCTACTCCAAAGGCCACAACCCCACCCCAGAGGGAGGAAACATCCAGAGAAGAAAGGCCTGGCAGAAACCACTCAGGGTAAGAGGCCTATTCCAAAGGTCACACATGCGCCCCAGAGGGAAGAAGCATCCACGGAATAAAGGCCTGGCAGAAGCCACTGAGGGTAAGAGGCCTACTCCAAAGGCCACACACACACCCCAGAGGGAGGAAGCATCCAGGGAAGAGAGGCCTGGCAGAAACCTTTGAGGGTAAGATGCCTATTCCAAAGGCCCGATCCCCACCCCAGAGGGAGGAAGCATCCAGGGAAGAAAGGCCTGGCAGAAACCATTGAGGGTAAGAGGCCTATTCCAAAGGCCACATCCCCACCCCAGAGGGAGGAAGCATCCAGGGAAGAAAGGCCTGGCAGAAACCATTGAGGGTAAGAGGCCTATTTCAAAGGCTACATCCCCACCCCAGAGGGAGGAAGCATCCAGGGAAGAAAGGCCTGGCAGAAACCACTGAGGGTAAGAGGCCTATTCCAAAGGCCACAACCCCACCCCAGAGGGAGGAAGCATCCAGGGAAGAAAGGCCTGGCAGAAACCATTGAGGATAAGAGGCCTATTCCAAAGGCCACAACCCCACCCGAGAGGGAGGAAGCATCCAGGGAAGAAAGGCCTGGCAGAATCCATTGAGGATAAGAGGCCTACTCCAAATTCCACAATCCCACCCCAGAGGGAGGAAGCATCCCGGGAAGGAAGGCCTGGCAGAAACCACTGAGGGTAAGAGGCCTATTCCAAAGGCCACACACCCACCCCAGAGGGAGGAAGCATCCAGGGGACAAAGGCCTGGCAGAAACCATTGAGGGTAAGAGGCCTATTCCAAAGGCCACAACACCACCCCAGGGGGAAGAAGCATCCAGGGAACAAAGGCCTGGCAGAAACCATTGAGGGTAACAGGCATATTCAAAAGGCCACATCCCCACCCCAGAGGGAGGAAGCATCCAGGGAAGAAAGGCCTGGCAGAAACCATTGATGATAAGAGGCCTACTCCAAAGGCCACAACCCCACCCCAGAGGGAGGAAGCATCCAGGGAAGAAAGGCCTGGCAGAAACCACTGAGGGTAAGAGGCCTATTCCAAAGGCCACATCCCCACCCCAGAGGGAGGAAGCATCCAGGGAAGAAAAGCCTGGCAGAAACCATTGATGATAAGAGGCCTACTCCAAAGGCCACAACCCCACCCCAGAAAGAGGAAGCATCCAGGGAAGAAAGGCCTGGCAGAAACCACTGAGGGTAAGAGGCCTATTCCAAAGGCCACACACCCACCACAGAGGAAAGAAGCATCCAGGGAAGAAAGGCCTGGCAGAAACCATTGAGGGTAAGAGGCCTATTCCAAAGGCTCCCTCCCCACACCAGAGGGAGGAAGCCTCCAGGGAAGAAAGGCCTGGCAGAAACCACTGAAGGTAAGAGGCCTATTCCAAAGGCCACACATTCACCCCAGAGGGAAGAAGCATCCAGGGAAAAAAAGGCCTGGCAGAAACCACTAAGGGTAGGAGACCTATTCCAAAGGCGCCATCCCCACCCCAGAGGGAGGAAGCATCCAGGGAAGAAATGCCTGTCAGAAACCACTGAAGGTAAGAGGCCTAGTCCAAAGGCCACAACCCCAAATCAAAGGGAGGAAGCATCCAGGGAAGAAAAGCCTCGCAGAAACCATTACGGATAAGAGGCCTACTCCAAAGGCCACAACCCCACCCCAGAGGGAGGAAACATCCAGAGAAGAAAGGCCTGGCAGAAACCACTCAGGGTAAGAGGCCTATTCCAAAGGTCACACATGCGCCCCAGAGGGAAGAAGCATCCACGGAATAAAGGCCTGGCAGAAGCCACTGAGGGTAAGAGGCCTACTCCAAAGGCCACACACACACCCCAGAGGGAGGAAGCATCCAGGGAAGAGAGGCCTGGCAGAAACCTTTGAGGGTAAGATGCCTATTCCAAAGGCCCGATCCCCACCCCAGAGGGAGGAAGCATCCAGGGAAGAAAGGCCTGGCAGAAACCATTGAGGGTAAGAGGCCTATTCCAAAGGCCACATCCCCACCCCAGAGGGAGGAAGCATCCAGGGAAGAAAGGCCTGGCAGAAACCATTGAGGGTAAGAGGCCTATTTCAAAGGCTACATCCCCACCCCAGAGGGAGGAAGCATCCAGGGAAGAAAGGCCTGGCAGAAACCACTGAGGGTAAGAGGCCTATTCCAAAGGCCACAACCCCACCCCAGAGGGAGGAAGCATCCAGGGAAGAAAGGCCTGGCAGAAACCATTGAGGATAAGAGGCCTATTCCAAAGGCCACAACCCCACCCGAGAGGGAGGAAGCATCCAGGGAAGAAAGGCCTGGCAGAATCCATTGAGGATAAGAGGCCTACTCCAAATTCCACAATCCCACCCCAGAGGGAGGAAGCATCCCGGGAAGGAAGGCCTGGCAGAAACCACTGAGGGTAAGAGGCCTATTCCAAAGGCCACACACCCACCCCAGAGGGAGGAAGCATCCAGGGGACAAAGGCCTGGCAGAAACCATTGAGGGTAAGAGGCCTATTCCAAAGGCCACAACACCACCCCAGGGGGAAGAAGCATCCAGGGAACAAAGGCCTGGCAGAAACCATTGAGGGTAACAGGCATATTCAAAAGGCCACATCCCCACCCCAGAGGGAGGAAGCATCCAGGGAAGAAAGGCCTGGCAGAAACCATTGATGATAAGAGGCCTACTCCAAAGGCCACAACCCCACCCCAGAGGGAGGAAGCATCCAGGGAAGAAAGGCCTGGCAGAAACCACTGAGGGTAAGAGGCCTATTCCAAAGGCCACATCCCCACCCCAGAGGGAGGAAGCATCCAGGGAAGAAAAGCCTGGCAGAAACCATTGATGATAAGAGGCCTACTCCAAAGGCCACAACCCCACCCCAGAAAGAGGAAGCATCCAGGGAAGAAAGGCCTGGCAGAAACCACTGAGGGTAAGAGGCCTATTCCAAAGGCCACACACCCACCACAGAGGAAAGAAGCATCCAGGGAAGAAAGGCCTGGCAGAAACCATTGAGGGTAAGAGGCCTATTCCAAAGGCTCCATCCCCACACCAGAGGGAGGAAGCCTCCTGGGAAGAAAGGCCTGGCAGAAACCACTGAAGGTAAGAGGCCTATTCCAAAGGCCACACACTCACCCCAGAGGGAAGAAGCATCCAGGGGAAAAAAAGGCTGGCAGAAACCACTAAGGGTAGGAGACCTATTCCAAAGGCCCCATCCCCACCCCAGAGGGAGGAAGCATCCAGGGAAGAAATGCCTGTCAGAAACCACTGAAGGTAAGAGGCCTAGTCCAAAGGCCACAACCCCACCTCAAAGGCAGGAAGCATCCAGGGAAGAAAAGCCTCGCAGAAACCATTACGGATAAGAGGCCTACTCCAAAGGCCACAACCCCACCCCAGAGGGAGGAAACATCCAGAGAAGAAAGGCCTGGCAGAAACCACTCAGGGTAAGAGGCCTATTCCAAAGGTCACACATGCGCCCCAGAGGGAAGAAGCATCCACGGAATAAAGGCCTGGCAGAAGCCACTGAGGGTAAGCGGCCTACTCCAAAGGCCACACACACACCCCAGAGGGAGGAAGCATCCAGGGAAGAAAGGCCTGGCAGAAACCATTGATGATAAGAGGCCTACTCCAAAGGCCACAACCCCACCCCAGAGGGAGGAAGCATCCAGGGAAGAAAGGCCTGGCAGAAACCACTGAGGGTAAGAGGCCTATTCCAAAGGCCACATCCCCACCCCAGAGCGAGGAAGCATCCAGGGAAGAAAGGCCTGGCACAAACCATTGATGATAAGAGGCCTACTCCAAAGGCCACAACCCCACCCCAGAGGGAGAAAGCATCCAGGGAAGAAAGGCCTGGCAGAAACCACTGAGGGTAAGAGGCCTATTCCAAAGGCCACACACCCACCACAGAGGAAAGAAGCATCCAGGGAACAAAGGCCTGGCAGAAACCATTGAGGGTAAGAGGCCTATTCCAAAGGCTCCATCCCCACACCAGAGGGAGGAAGCCTCCAGGGAAGAAAGGCCTGGCAGAAACCACGAAGGGTAGGAGGCCTATTCCAAAGGCCCCATTCCCACCCCAGAGGGAGGAAGCATCCAGGGAAGAAAAGCCTGGCAGAAACCACTGAAGGTAAGAGGCCTATTCCAAAGGCCACACACCCACCCCAGAGGGAAGAAGCATCCAGGGAACAAAGGCCTGGCAGAAACCATTGAGTGTAAGACGCCTGTTCCAAAGGCCACACACCCACCCCAGAGGGAGGAAGCCTCCAGGGAAGAACGGCCTGGCAGAAACCACTAAGGGTAACAGGCATATTCAAAAAGCCACATCCCCACCCCAGAGGGAGGAAGCATCCAGGGAAGAAAGGCCTGGCAGAAACCATTGAGGGTAAGAGGCCGATTCCAAAGGCCACATCCCCACCCCAGAGGGAGGAAGCATCCAGGGAAGATAGGCCTGGCAGAAACCATTGATGATAAGAGGCCTACTCCAAAGGCCACAACCCCAACCCAGAGGGAGGAAGCATCCAGGTAAGAAAGGACTGGCAGAAACCACTGAGGGTAAGAGGCCTATTCCAAAGGCCACATCCCCACCCCAGAGGGAGGAAGCATCCAGGGAAGAAAGGCCTGGCAGAAACCATTGAGGGTAAGAGGCCTATTCCAAAGGCCACATCCCCACCCCAGAGGGAAGATGCATCCAGGGAACAAAGGCCTGGCAGAAACCACTGAGGGTAAGAGGCCTAGTCCAAAGGCCACATCCCCACCCCAGAGGGAGGAAGCATCCAGGGAAGAAAGGCCTGGCAGAAACCATTGAGGGTAAGAGGCCTATTCCAAAGGCCACATCCCCACCCCAGAGCGAAGAAGCCTCCAGGGAATAAAAGCCTGGCAGAAACCATTGAGGGTAAGAAGCCTACTCCAAAGGCCACACACACACCCCAGAGGGAGGAAGCATCCAGGAAAGACAGGCCTGGCAAAAACCATTGAGGGAAAGAGGCCTATTCCAAAGGCCACACCCCCACTCCAGATGGAGGAAGCATCCAGGGAAGAAAGGCCTGGCAGAAACCTTTGAGGGTAAGAGGCCTATTCCAAAGGCCCCATTGCCACCCCAGAGGGAGGAAGCATCCCGGGAACAAAGGCCTGGCAGAAACCATTGAGGGTAAGAGGCCTATTCCAAAGGCCACATCCCCACCCCAGGGGGAAGAAGCATCCAGGGAACAAAGGCCTGGCAGAAACCATTGAGGGTAAGAGGCCTATTCCAAAGGCTCCATCCCCACACCAGAGGGAGGAAGCCTCCAGGGAAGAAAGGCCTGGCAGAAACCACGAAGGGTAGGAGGCCTATTCCAAAGGCCCCATTCCCACCCCAGAGGGAGGAAGCATCCAGGGAAGAAAAGCCTGGCAGAAACCACTGAAGGTAAGAGGCCTATTCCAAAGGCCACACACCCACCCCAGAGGGAAGAAGCATCCAGGGAACAAAGGCCTGGCAGAAACCATTGAGTGTAAGACGCCTGTTCCAAAGGCCACACACCCACCCCAGAGGGAGGAAGCCTCCAGGGAAGAACGGCCTGGCAGAAACCACTAAGGGTAACAGGCATATTCAAAAGGCCACATCCCCACCCCAGAGGGAGGAAGCATCCAGGGAAGATAGGCCTGGCAGAAACCATTGATGATAAGAGGCCTACTCCAAAGGCCACAACCCCAACCCAGAGGGAGGAAGCATCCAGGTAAGAAAGGCCTGGCAGAAACCACTGAGGGTAAGAGGCCTATTCCAAAGGCCACATCCCCACCCCAGAGGGAGGAAGCATCCAGGGAAGAAAGGCCTGGCAGAAACCATTGAGGGTAAGAGGCCTATTCCAAAGGCCACATCCCCACCCCAGAGGGAAGATGCATCCAGGGAACAAAGGCCTGGCAGAAACCACTGAGGGTAAGAGGCCTAGTCCAAAGGCCACATCCCCACCCCAGAGGGAGGAAGCATCCAGGGAAGAAAGGCCTGGCAGAAACCATTGAGGGTAAGAGGCCTATTCCAAAGGCCACACCCCCACTCCAGATGGAGGAAGCATCCAGGGAAGAAAGGCCTGGCAGAAACCTTTGAGGGTAAGAGGCCTATTCCAAAGGCCCCATTGCCACCCCAGAGGGTGGAAGCATCCCGGGAACAAAGGCCTGGCAGAAACCATTGAGGGTAAGAGGCCTATTCCAAAGGCCACATCCCCACCCCAGGGGGAAGAAGCATCCAGGGAAGAAAGGCCTGGCAGAAACCATTGAGGGTAAGAGGCCTATTCCAAAGGCCACAACCCCACACCAGAGGGAGGAAGCATCCAGGGAAGAAAGGCCTGGCAGAAACCATTGAGGATAAGATGCCTACTCCAAAGGCAACAACCCCACCCCAGAGGGAGGAAGCATCCAGGGAAGAAAGGCCTGGCAGAAACCACTCAGGGTAAGAGGCCTATTCCAAAGGCCACACATCCACCACAGAGGGAAGAAGCATCCAGGGAACAAAGGCCTGGCAGAAACCATTGAGGGTAAGAGGCCTATTCCAAAGGCTCCATCCCCACACCGGAGGGAGGAAGCCTCCAGGGAAGAAAGGCCTGGCAGAAACCACTAAGGGTAGGAGGCCTATTCCATAGGCCCCATCCCCACCCCAGAGGGAGGAAGCATCCTGGGAAGAAAAGCCTGGCAGAAACCACTGAAGGTAAGAGGCCAATTCCAAAGGCCACACACCCACCCCAGAGGGAAGAAGCATCCAGGGAACAAAGGCCTGGCAGAAACCACTAAGGGTAACAGGCATATTCAAAAGGCCACATCCCCACCCCAGAGGGAGGAAGCATCCAGGGAAGAAAGGCCTGGCAGAAACCATTGATGATAAGAGGCCTACTCCAAAGGCCACAACCCCACCCCAGAGGGAGGAAGCATCCAGGGAAGAAAGTCCTGGCAGAAACCACTGAGGGTAAGAGGCCTATTCCAAAGGCCACACACCCGCCCCAGAGGGAGGAAGCATCCAGGGAAGAAAGGCCTGGCAGAAACCATTGAGGGTAAGAGGCCGATTCCAAAGGCCCCATCCCCACCCCAGAGGGAGGAAGCATCCAGGGAAGAAATGCCTGGCAGAAACCACTGAGGGTAAGAGGCCTATTCCAAAGGCCAAAACCCCACACCAGAGGGAGGAAGCATCCAGGGAAGAAAGGCCTGGCAGAAACCATTGAGGATAAGATGCCTACTCCAAAGGCAACAACCCCACCCCAGAGGGAGGAAGCATCCAGGGAAGAAAGGCCTGGCAGAAACCACTCAGGGTAAGAGGCCTATTCCAAAGGCCACACACCCGCCCCAGAGGGAAGAAGCATCCACGGAAGAAAGGCCTGGCAGGAGCCACTGAGGGTAAGAGGCCTATTCCAAAGGCCACACATCCACCACAGAGGGAAGAAGCATCCAGGGATCAAAGGCCTGGCAAAAACCATTGAGGGTAAGAGGCCTATTCCAAAGGCTCCATCCCCACACCGGAGGGAGGAAGCCTCCAGGGAAGAAAGGCCTGGCAGAAACCACTAAGGGTAGGAGGCCTATTCCAAAGGCCCCATCCCCACCCCAGAGGGAGGAAACATCCAGGGAAGAAAGGCCTGGCAGAAGCCATTGAGGGTAAGAGCCTATTCCAAAGGCTACATCCCCACCCCAGAGGGAGGAAGCATCCAGGGAAGAAAGGCCTGGCAGAAACCACTGAGGGTAAGAGGCCTATTCCAAAGGCCACAACCCCACCCCAGAGGGAGGAAGCATCCAGGGAAGAAAGGCCTGGCAGAAACCATTGAGGATAAGAGGCCTAATCCAAAGGCCACAACCCCACCCGAGGGGGAGGAAGCATCCAGGGAAGAAAGGCCTGGCAGAAACCATTGAGGGTAAGATGCTTATTCCAAAGGCCCGATCCCCACCCCAGAGGGAGGACGCATCCAGGGAAGAAAAGCCTGGCAGAAACCATTGAGAGTAAGACGCCTATTCCAAAGGCTCCATCCGCACACCAGAGGGAGGAAGCCTCCAGGGAAGAAAGGCCTGGCAGAAACCACTAAGAGTAGGAGGCCTATTCCAAAGGCCCCATCCCGACCCCAGAGGGAGGAAGCATCCAGGGAAGAAAAGCCTGGCAGAAACCACTGAAGGTAAGAGGCCTATTCCAAAGGCCACACACCCACCCCAGAGAGAAGAAGCATCCAGGGAACAAAGGCCTGGCAGAAACCATTGAGGGTAACAGGCATATTCAAAAGGCCACATCCCCACCCCAGAGGGAGGAAGCATCCAGGGAAGATAGGCCTGGCAGAAACCATTGATGATAAGAGGCCTACTCCAAAGGCCACAACCCCACCCCAGAGGGAGGAAGCATCCAGGGAAGAAAGGCCTGGCAGAAACCTTTGAGGGTAAGAGGCCTATTCCAAAGGCCCCATTGCCACCCCAGAGGGAGGAAACATCCCGGGAACAAAGGCCTGGCAGAAACCATTGAGGGTAAGAGGCCTATTCCAAAGGCCACATCCCCACCCCAGGGGGAAGAAGCATCCAGGGAACAAAGGCCTGGCAGAAACCATTGAGGGTAAGAGGCCTATTCCAAAGGCTCCATCCCCACACCAGAGGGAGGAAGCCTCCAGGGAAGAAAGGCCTGGCAGAAACCATGAAGGGTAGGAGGCCTATTCCAAAGGCCCCATTCCCACCCCAGAGGGAGGAAGCATCCAGGGAAGAAAAGCCTGGCAGAAACCACTGAAGGTAAGAGGCCTATTCCAAAGGCCACACACCCACCCCAGAGGGAAGAAGCATCCAGGGAACAAAGGCCTGGCAGAAACCATTGAGTGTAAGACGCCTGTTCCAAAGGCCACACACCCACCCCAGAGGGAGGAAGCCTCCAGGGAAGAACGGCCTGGCAGAAACCACTAAGGGTAACAGGCATATTCAAAAGGCCACATCCCCACCCCAGAGGGAGGAAGCATCCAGGGAAGATAGGCCTGGCAGAAACCATTGATGATAAGAGGCCTACTCCAAAGGCCACAACCCCAACCCAGAGGGAGGAAGCATCCAGGTAAGAAAGGCCTGGCAGAAACCACTGAGGGTAAGAGGCCTGTTCCAAAGGCCACATCCCCACCCCAGAGGGAGGAAGCATCCAGGGAAGAAAGGCCTGGCAGAAACCATTGAGGGTAAGAGGCCTATTCCAAAGGCCACATCCCCACCCCAGAGGGAAGATGCATCCAGGGAACAAAGGCCTGGCAGAAACCACTGAGGGTAAGAGGCCTAGTCCAAAGGCCACATCCCCACCCCAGAGGGAGGAAGCATCCAGGGAAGAAAGGCCTGGCAGAAACCATTGAGGGTAAGAGGCCTATTCCAAAGGCCACATCCCCACCCCAGAGGGAAGAAGCCTCCAGGGAATAAAAGCCTGGCAGAAACCATTGAGGGTAAGAAGCCTACTCCAAAGGCCACACACACACCCCAGAGGGAGGAAGCATCCAGGAAAGACAGGCCTGGCAAAAACCATTGAGGGAAAGAGGCCTATTCCAAAGGCCACACCCCCACTCCAGATGGAGGAAGCATCCAGGGAAGAAAGGCCTGGCAGAAACCATTGAGGATAAGATGCCTACTCCAAAGGCCACAACCCCACCCCAGAGGGAGGAAGCATCCAGGGAAGAAAGGCCTGGCAGAAACCACTCAGGGTAAGAGGCCTATTCCAAAGGCCACATCCCCACCCCAGAGGGAGGAAGCATCCAGGGAAGAAAGGCCTGGCAGAAACCATTGATGATAAGAGGCCTACTCCAAAGGCCACAACCCCACCCCAGAGGGAGGAAGCATCCAGGGAAGAAAGGCCTGGCAGAAACCACTGAGGGTAAGAGGCCTATTCCAAAGGCCACATCCCCACCCCAGAGGGAGGAAGCATCCAGGGAAGAAAGGCCTGGCACAAACCATTGATGATAAGAGGCCTACTCCAAAGGCCACAACCCCACCCCAGAGGGACAAAGCATCCAGGGAAGAAAGGCCTGGCAGAAACCACTGAGGGTAAGAGGCCTATTCCAAAGGCCACACACCCACCACAGAGGAAAGAAGCATCCAGGGAACAAAGGCCTGGCAGAAACCATTGAGGGTAAGAGGCCTATTCCAAAGGCTCCATCCCCACACCAGAGGGAGGAAGCCTCCAGGGAAGAAAGGCCTGGCAGAAACCACGAAGGGTAGGAGGCCTATTCCAAAGGCCCCATTCCCACCCCAGAGGGAGGAAGCATCCAGGGAAGAAAAGCCTGGCAGAAACCACTGAAGGTAAGAGGCCTATTCCAAAGGCCACACACCCACCCCAGAGGGAAGAAGCATCCAGGGAACAAAGGCCTGGCAGAAACCATTGAGTGTAAGACGCCTGTTCCAAAGGCCACACACCCACCCCAGAGGGAGGAAGCCTCCAGGGAAGAACGGCCTGGCAGAAACCACTAAGGGTAACAGGCATATTCAAAAGGCCACATCCCCACCCCAGAGGGAGGAAGCATCCAGGGAAGATAGGCCTGGCAGAAACCATTGATGATAAGAGGCCTACTCCAAAGGCCACAACCCCAACCCAGAGGGATGAAGCATCCAGGTAAGAAAGGCCTGGCAGAAACCACTGAGGGTAAGAGGCCTATTCCAAAGGCCACATCCCCACCCCAGAGGGAGGAAGCATCCAGGGAAGAAAGGCCTGGCAGAAACCATTGAGGGTAAGAGGCCTATTCCAAAGGCCACATCCCCACCCCAGAGGGAAGATGCATCCAGGGAACAAAGGCCTGGCAGAAACCACTGAGGGTAAGAGGCCTAGTCCAAAGGCCACATCCCCACCCCAGAGGGAGGAAGCATCCAGGGAAGAAAGGCCTGGCAGAAACCATTGAGGGTAAGAGGCCTATTCCAAAGGCCACATCCCCACCCCAGAGGGAAGAAGCCTCCAGGGAATAAAAGCCTGGCAGAAACCATTGAGGGTAAGAAGCCTACTCCAAAGGCCACACACACACCCCAGAGGGAGGAAGCATCCAGGAAAGACAGGCCTGGCAAAAACCATTGAGGGAAAGAGGCCTATTCCAAAGGCCACACCCCCACTCCAGATGGAGGAAGCATCCAGGGAAGAAAGGCCTGGCAGAAACCTTTGAGGGTAAGAGGCCTATTCCAAAGGCCCCATTGCCACCCCAGAGGGAGGAAGCATCCCGGGAACAAAGGCCTGGCAGAAACCATTGAGGGTAAGAGGCCTATTCCAAAGGCCACATCCCCACCCCAGGGGGAAGAAGCATCCAGGGAAGAAAGGCCTGGCAGAAACCATTGAGGGTAAGAGGCCTATTCCAAAGGCCACAACCCCACACCAGAGGGAGGAAGCATCCAGGGAAGAAAGGCCTGGCAGAAACCATTGAGGATAAGATGCCTACTCCAAAGGCAACAACCCCACCCCAGAGGGAGGAAGCATCCAGGGAAGAAAGGCCTGGCAGAAACCACTCAGGGTAAGAGGCCTATTCCAAAGGCCACACATCCACCACAGAGGGAAGAAGCATCCAGGGAACAAAGGCCTTGCAGAAACCATTGTGGGTAAGAGGCCTATTCCAAAGGCTCCATCCCCACACCGGAGGGAGGAAGCCTCCAGGGAAGAAAGGCCTGGCAGAAACCACTAAGGGTAGGAGGCCTATTCCATAGGCCCCATCCCCACCCCAGAGGGAGGAAGCATCCTGGGAAGAAAAGCCTGGCAGAAACCACTGAAGGTAAGAGGCCAATTCCAAAGACCACACACCCACCCCAGAGGGAAGAAGCATCCAGGGAACAAAGGCCTGGCAGAAACCATTGAGGGTAAGAGGCCTGTTCCGAAGGCCACACATCCACCCCAGAGGGAGGAAGCATCCAGGGAAGAAAGGCCTGGCAGAAACCATTGAGGGTGAGAGGCCGATTCCAAAGGCCCCATCCCCACCCCAGAGGGAGGAAGCATCCGGGGAAGAAAGGCCTGGCAGAAACCACTAAGGGTAGGAGACCTATTTCAAAGGCCCCATCCCCACCACAGAGGGAGGAAGCCTCCAGGGAAGAAAAGCCTGGCAGAAACCACTAAGGGTAGGAGGCCTATCCCAAAGGCCCCATCCCCACCCCAGAGGGAGGAAACATCCAGGGAAGAAAGGCCTGGCAGAAACCATTGAGGGTAAGAGGCCTATTCCAAAGGCCATAACCCCACCCCAGAGGGAGGAAGCATCCAGGGAAGAAAGGCCTGGCAGAAACCATTCCAGATAAGAGGCCTACTCCAAAGGCCACAACCCCTCCCCAGAGGGAGGAAACATCCAGGGAAGAAAGGCCTGGCAGAAACCACTCAGGGTAAGAGGCCTATTCCAAAGGTCACACATGCGCCCCATAGGGAAGAAGCATCCACGGAATAAAGGCCTGGCAGAAGCCACTGAGTGTAAGAGGCCTACTCCAAAGGCCACACACACACCCCAGAGGGAGGAAGCATCCAGGGAAGAGAGGCCTGGCAGAAACCATTGAGGGTAAGAGGCCTATTCCAAAGGCCACACTCCCAAACCAGATGGAGGAATTATCCAGGGAAGAAAGGCCTGGCAGAAACCTTTGAGGGTAAGATGCTTATTCCAAAGGCCCGATCCCCACCCCAGAGGGAGGACGCATCCAGGGAAGAAAGGCCTGGCAGAAACCATTGAGGGTTTGAGGCCTATTCCAAAGGCCACATCCCCACCCCAGAGGGAGGAAGCATCCAGGGAAGAAAGCCCTGGCAGAAACCATTGAGGGTAAGAGGCCTATTCCAAAAGCCACACACCCACCCTAGTGGGAGGAAGCATCAAGGGAACAATGGCCTGGCAGAAACCTTTGAGGGTAAGAGGCCTATTCCAAAGGCCCCATTGCCACCCCAGAGGGAGGAAGCATCCAGGGAACAAAGGCCTGGCAGAAACCATTGAGGGTAAGAGGCCTATTCCAAAGGCCACATCCCCACCCCAGGGGGAAGAAGCATCCAGGGAAGAAAGGCCTTGAAGAAACCATTGAGGGTAAGAGGCCTATTCCAAAGGCCACACACCCACCCCAGAGGGAGGAAGCATGCAGGGAAGAAAGGCCTGGCAGAAACCATTGAGGGTAAGAGGCCGATTCCAAAGGCCCCATCCCCACCCCAGAGGGAGGAAGCATCCAGGGAAGAAATGCCTGGCAGAAACCACTGAGGGTAAGAGGCCTATTCCAAAGGCCAAAACCCCACACCAGAGGGAGGAAGCATCCAGGGAAGAAAGGCCTGGCAGAAACCATTGAGGATAAGATGCCTACTCCAAAGGCAACAACCCCACCCCAGAGGGAGGAAGCATCCAGGGAAGAAAGGCCTGGCAGAAACCACTCAGGGTAAGAGGCCTATTCCAAAGGCCACACACCCGCCCCAGAGGGAAGAAGCATCCACGGAAGAAAGGCCTGGCAGAAGCCACTGAGGGTAAGAGGCCTATTCCAAAGGCCACACATCCACCACAGAGGGAAGAAGCATCCAGGGATCAAAGGCCTGGCAAAAACCATTGAGGGTAAGAGGCCTATTCCAAAGGCTCCATCCCCACACCGGAGGGAGGACGCATCCAGGGAAGAAAGGCCTGGCAGAAACCATTGAGGGTTTGAGGCCTATTCCAAAGGCCACATCCCCACCCCAGAGGGAGGAAGCATCCAGGGAAGAAAGCCCTGGCAGAAACCATTGAGGGTAAGAGGCCTATTCCAAAAGCCACACACCCATCCTAGTGGGAGGAAGCATCAAGGGAACAATGGCCTGGCAGAAACCTTTGAGGGTAAGAGGCCTATTCCAAAGGCCCCATTGCCACCCCAGAGGGAGGAAGCATCCAGGGAACAAAGGCCTGGCAGAAACCATTGAGGGTAAGAGGCCTATTCCAAAGGCCACATCCCCACCCCAGGGGGAAGAAGCATCCAGGGAAGAAAGGCCTGGCAGAAACCATTGAGAGTAAGAGGCCTATTCCAAAGGCCACACACCCACCCCAGAGGGAGGAAGCATCCAGGGAAGAAAGGCCTGGCAGAAACCATTGAGGGTAAGAGGCCGATTCCAAAGGCCCCATCCCCACCCCAGAGGGAGGAAGCATCCAGGGAAGAAATGCCTGGCAGAAACCACTGAGGGTAAGAGGCCTATTCCAAAGGCCAAAACCCCACACCAGAGGGAGGAAGCATCCAGGGAAGAACGGCCTGGCAGAAACCATTGAGGATAAGATGCCTACTCCAAAGGCAACAACCCCACCCCAGAGGGAGGAAGCATCCAGGGAAGAAAGGCCTGGCAGAAACCACTCAGGGTAAGAGGCCTATTCCAAAGGCCACACACCCGCCCCAGAGGGAAGAAGCATCCACGGAAGAAAGGCCTGGCAGAAGCCACTGAGGGTAAGAGGCCTATTCCAAAGGCCACACATCCACCACAGAGGGAAGAAGCATCCAGGGATCAAAGGCCTTGCAAAAACCATTGAGGGTAAGAGGCCTATTCCAAAGGCTCCATCCCCACACCGGAGGGAGGACGCATCCAGGGAAGAAAGGCCTGGCAGAAACCATTGAGGGTTTGAGGCCTATTCCAAAGGCCACATCCCCACCCCAGAGGGAGGAAGCATCCAGGGAAGAAAGCCCTGGCAGAAACCATTGAGGGTAAGAGGCCTATTCCAAAAGCCACACACCCACCCTAGTGGGAGGAAGCATCAAGGGAACAATGGCCTGGCAGAAACCTTTGAGGGTAAGAGGCCTATTCCAAAGGCCCCATTGCCACCCCAGAGGGAGGAAGCATCCAGGGAACAAAGGCCTGGCAGAAACCATTGAGGGTAAGAGGCCTATTCCAAAGGCCACATCCCCACCCCAGGGGGAAGAAGCATCCAGGGAAGAAAGGCCTGGCAGAAACCATTGAGGGTAAGAGGCCTATTCCAAAGGCCACACACCCACCCCAGAGGGAGGAAGCATCCAGGGAAGAAAGGCCTGGCAGAAACCATTGAGGGTAAGAGGCCGATTCCAAAGGCCCCATCCCCACCCCAGAGGGAGGAAGCATCCAGGGAAGAAATGCCTGGCAGAAACCACTGAGGGTAAGAGGCCTATTCCAAAGGCCAAAACCCCACACCAGAGGGAGGAAGCATCCAGGGAAGAAAGGCCTGGCAGAAACCATTGAGGATAAGATGCCTACTCCAAAGGCAACAACCCCACCCCAGAGGGAGGAAGCATCCAGGGAAGAAAGGCCTGGCAGAAACCACTCAGGGTAAGAGGCCTATTCCAAAGGCCACACACCCGCCCCAGAGGGAAGAAGCATCCACGGAAGAAAGGCCTGGCAGAAGCCACTGAGGGTAAGAGGCCTATTCCAAAGGCCACACATCCACCACAGGGATCAAAGGCCTGGCAAAAACCATTGAGGGTAAGAGGCCTATTCCAAAGGCTCCATCCCCACACCGGAGGGAGGAAGCCTCCAGGGAAGAAAGGCCTGGCAGAAACCACTAAGGGTAGGAGGCCTATTCCAAAGGCCCCATCCCCACCCCAGAGGGAGGAAGCATCCTGGGAAGAATAGCCTGGCAGAAACCACGGAAGGTAAGAGGCCAATTCCAAAGGCCACACACCCACCCCAGAGGGAAGAAGCATCCATGGAACAAAGGCCTGGCAGAAACCATTGAGGGTAAGACGCCTGTTCCGAAGGCCACACACCCACCCCAGAGGGAGGAAGCATCCAGGGAAGAAAGGCCTGGCAGAAACCATTGAGGGTGAGAGGCCGATTCCAAAGGCCCCATCCCCACCCCAGAGGGAGGAAGCATCCAGGGAAGAAAGGCCTGGCAGAAACCACTAAGGGTAGGAGACCTATTTCAAAGGCCCCATCCCCACCACAGAGGGAGGAAGCCTCTAGGGAAGAAAAGCCTGGCAGAAACCACTAAGGGTAGGAGGCCTATCCCAAAGGCCCCATCCCCACCCCAGAGGGAGGAAACATCCAGGGAAGAAAGGCCTGGCAGAAACCATTGAGGGTAAGAGGCCTATTCCAAAGGCCATAACCCCACCACAGAGGGAGGAAGCATCCAGGGAAGAAAGGCCTGGCAGAAACCATTCCGGATAAGAGGCCTACTCCAAAGGCCACAACCCCACTCCAGAGGGAGGAAACTTCCAGAGAAGAAAGGCCTGGCAGAAACCACTCAGGGTAAGAGGCCTATTCCAAAGGTCACACATGCGCCCCAGAGGGAAGAAGCATCCACGGAATAAAGGCCTGGCAGAAGCCACTGAGGGTAAGAGGCCTACTCCAAAGGCCACACACACACCCCAGAGGGAGGAAGCATCCAGGGAAGAGAGGCCTGGCAGAAACCATTGAGGGTAAGAGGCCTATTCCAAAGCCCACACTCCCAAACCAGATGGAGGAAGCATCCAGGGAAGAAAGGCCTGGCAGAAACCTTTGAGGGTAAGATGCCTATTCCAAAGGCCCGATTCCCACCCCAGAGGGAGGAAGCATCAAGGGAAGAAAGGCCTGGCAGAAACCATTGAGGGTAAGAGGCCTATTCCAAAGGCCACATCCCCACCCCCGAGGGAAGATGCATCCAGGGAACAAAGGCCTGGCAGAAACCATTGAGGGTAAGAGGCCTATTCCAATGGCCACATCCCCACCCCTGAGGGAAGAAGCCTCCAGGGAAGAAAGGCCTGGCAGAAACCATAGAGGGTAAAAGGCCTATTCCAAAGGTCACACACCCACCCCAGAGGGAGGAAGCATCCAGGGAAGAAAGGCCTGGCAGAAACCATTGAGGGTAAGAGGCCGATTCCAAAGGCCCCATCCCCACCCCAGAGGGAGGAAGCCTCCTGGGAAGAAAAGCCTGGCAGAAACCACTAAGGGTAGGAGGCCTATTCCAAAGGCCCCATCCCCACACCAGAGGGAGGAAACATCCAGGGAAGAAAGCCCTGGCAGAAACCATTGAGAGTAAGACGCCTATTCAAAAGGCTCCATCCGCACACCAGAGGGAGGAAGCCTCCAGGGAAGAAAGGCCTGGCAGAAACCACTAAGAGTAGGAGGCCTATTCCAAAGGCCCCATCCCAACCCCAGAGGGAGGAAGCATCCCGGGAAGAAAAGCCTGGCAGAAACCACTGAAGGTAAGAGGCCTATTCCAAAGGCCACACACCCACCCCAGAGAGAAGAAGCATCCAGGGAACAAAGGCCTGGCAGAAACCATTGAGGGTAACAGGCATATTCAAAAGGCCACATCCCCACCCCAGAGGGAGGAAGCATCCAGGG
The DNA here is from genome assembly GCA_035047345.1 of Bradypodion ventrale. NCBI lineage: Eukaryota > Metazoa > Chordata > Lepidosauria > Squamata > Chamaeleonidae > Bradypodion > Bradypodion ventrale. The sequence goes on from JAWDJE010000008.1 coordinate 38,097,657, forward strand.
AAGATAGGCCTGGCAGAAACCATTGATGATAAGAGTCCTACTCCAAAGGCCACAACCCCACCCCAGAGGGAGGAAGCATCCAGGTAAGAAAGGCCTGGCAGAAACCACTGAGGGTAAGAGGCCTATTCCAAAGGCCACATCCCCACCCCAGAGGGAGGAAGCATCCAGGGAAGAAAGGCCTGGCAGAAACCATTGATGATAAGAGGCCTACTCCAAAGGCCACAACCCCACCCCAGAGGGAGGAAGCATCCAGGGAAGAAAGGCCTGGCAGAAACCACTGAGGGTAAGAGGCCTATTCCAAAGGCCACATCCCCACCCCAGAGCGAGGAAGCATCCAGGGAAGAAAGGCCTGGCACAAACCATTGATGATAAGAGGCCTACTCCAAAGGCCACAACCCCACCCCAGAGGGAGAAAGCATCCAGGGAAGAAAGGCCTGGCAGAAACCACTGAGGGTAAGAGGCCTATTCCAAAGGCCACACACCCACCACAGAGGAAAGAAGCATCCAGGGAACAAAGGCCTGGCAGAAACCATTGAGGGTAAGAGGCCTATTCCAAAGGCCCCATTCCCACCCCAGAGGGAGGAAGCCTCCAGGGAAGAAAGGCCTGGCAGAAACCACGAAGGGTAGGAGGCCTATTCCAAAGGCCCCATTCCCACCCCAGAGGGAGGAAGCATCCAGGGAAGAAAAGCCTGGCAGAAACCACTGAAGATAACAGGCCTATTCCAAAGGCCACACACCCACCCCAGAGGGAAGAAGCATCCAGGGAACAAAGGCCTGGCAGAAACCATTGAGTGTAAGACGCCTGTTCCAAAGGCCACACACCCACCCCAGAGGGAGGAAGCCTCCAGGGAAGAACGGCCTGGCAGAAACCACTAAGGGTAACAGGCATATTCAAAAGGCCACATCCCCACCCCAGAGGGAGGAAGCATCCAGGGAAGATAGGCCTGGCAGAAACCATTGATGATAAGAGGCCTACTCCAAAGGCCACAACCCCACCCCAGAGGGAGGAAGCATCCAGGTAAGAAAGGCCTGGCAGAAACCACTGAGGGTAAGAGGCCTATTCCAAAGGCCACATCCCCACCCCAGAGGGAGGAAGCATCCAGGGAAGAAAGGCCTGGCAGAAACCATTGAGGGTAAGAGGCCTATTCCAAAGGCCACATCCCCACCCCAGAGGGAAGATGCATCCAGGGAACAAAGGCCTGGCAGAAACCACTGAGGGTAAGAGGCCTAGTCCAAAGGCCACATCCCCACCCCAGAGGGAGGAAGCATCCAGGGAAGAAAGGCCTGGCAGAAACCATTGAGGGTAAGAGGCCTATTCCAAAGGCCACATCCCCACCCCAGAGGGAAGAAGCCTCCAGGGAATAAAAGCCTGGCAGAAACCATTGAGGGTAAGAAGCCTATTCCAAAGGCCACACACACACCCCAGAGGGAGGAAGCATCCAGGAAAGACAGGCCTGGCAAAAACCATTGAGGGAAAGAGGCCTATTCCAAAGGCCACACCCCCACTCCAGATGGAGGAAGCATCCAGGGAAGAAAGGCCTGGCAGAAACCTTTGAGGGTAAGAGGCCTATTCCAAAGGCCCCATTGCCACCCCAGAGGGAGGAAGCATCCCGGGAACAAAGGCCTGGCAGAAACCATTGAGGGTAAGAGGCCTATTCCAAAGGCCACATCCCCACCCCAGGGGGAAGAAGCATCCAGGGAAGAAAGGCCTGGCAGAAACCATTGAGGGTAAGAGGCCTATTCCAAAGGCCACAACCCCACACCAGAGGGAGGAAGCATCCAGGGAAGAAAGGCCTGGCAGAAACCATTGAGGATAAGATGCCTACTCCAAAGGCAACAACCCCACCCCAGAGGGAGGAAGCATCCAGGGAAGAAATGCCTGGCAGAAACCACTCAGGGTAAGAGGCCTATTCCAAAGGCCACACATCCACCACAGAGGGAAGAAGCATCCAGGGAACAAAGGCCTGGCAGAAACCATTGAGGGTAAGAGGCCTATTCCAAAGGCTCCATCCCCACACCGGAGGGAGGAAGTCTCCAGGGAAGAAAGGCCTGGCAGAAACCACTAAGGGTAGGAGGCCTATTCCATAGGCCCCATCCCCACCCCAGAGGGAGGAAGCATCCTGGGAAGAAAAGCCTGGCAGAAACCACTGAAGGTAAGAGGCCAATTCCAAAGGCCACACACCCACCCCAGAGGGAAGAAGCATCCAGGGAACAAAGGCCTGGCAGAAACCATTGAGGGTAAGAGGCCTGTTCCGAAGGCCACACATCCACCCCAGAGGGAGGAAGCATCCAGGGAAGAAAGGCCTGGCAGAAACCATTGAGGGTGAGAGGCCGATTCCAAAGGCCCCATCCCCACCCCAGAGGGAGGAAGCATCCGGGGAAGAAAGGCCTGGCAGAAACCACAAAGGGTAGGAGACCTATTTCAAAGGCCCCATCCCCACCACAGAGGGAGGAAGCCTCCAGGGAAGAAAAGCCTGGCAGAAACCACTAAGGGTAGGAGGCCTATCCCAAAGGCCCCATCCCCACCCCAGAGGGAGGAAACATCCAGGGAAGAAAGGCCTGGCAGAAACCATTCCAGATAAGAGGCCTACTCCAAAGGCCACAACCCCTCCCCAGAGGGAGGAAACATCCAGAGAAGAAAGGCCTGGCAGAAACCACTCAGGGTAAGAGGCCTATTCCAAAGGTCACACATGCGCCCCATAGGGAAGAAGCATCCACGGAATAAAGGCCTGGCAGAAGCCACTGAGTGTAAGAGGCCTACTCCAAAGGCCACACACACACCCCAGAGGGAGGAAGCATCCAGGGAAGAGAGGCCTGGCAGAAACCATTGAGGGTAAGAGGCCTATTCCAAAGGCCACACTCCCAAACCAGATGGAGGAATTATCCAGGGAAGAAAGGCCTGGCAGAAACCTTTGAGGGTAAGATGCTTATTCCAAAGGCCCGATCCCCACCCCAGAGGGAGGACGCATCCAGGGAAGAAAGGCCTGGCAGAAACCATTGAGGGTTTGAGGCCTATTCCAAAGGCCACATCCCCACCCCAGAGGGAGGAAGCATCCAGGGAAGAAAGCCCTGGCAGAAACCATTGAGGGTAAGAGGCCTATTCCAAAAGCCACACACCCACCCTAGTGGGAGGAAGCATCAAGGGAACAATGGCCTGGCAGAAACCTTTGAGGGTAAGAGGCCTATTCCAAAGGCCCCATTGCCACCCCAGAGGGAGGAAGCATCCAGGGAACAAAGGCCTGGCAGAAACCATTGAGGGTAAGAGGCCTATTCCAAAGGCCACATCCCCACCCCAGGGGGAAGAAGCATCCAGGGAAGAAAGGCCTGGCAGAAACCATTGAGAGTAAGAGGCCTATTCCAAAGGCCACACACCCACCCCAGAGGGAGGAAGCATCCAGGGAAGAAAGGCCTGGCAGAAACCATTGAGAGTAAGAGGCCGATTCCAAAGGCCCCATCCCCACCCCAGAGGGAGGAAGCATCCAGGGAAGAAATGCCTGGCAGAAACCACTGAGGGTAAGAGGCCTATTCCAAAGGCCAAAACCCCACACCAGAGGGAGGAAGCATCCAGGGAAGAACGGCCTGGCAGAAACCATTGAGGATAAGATGCCTACTCCAAAGGCAACAACCCCACCCCAGAGGGAGGAAGCATCCAGGGAAGAAAGGCCTGGCAGAAACCACTCAGGGTAAGAGGCCTATTCCAAAGGCCACACACCCGCCCCAGAGGGAAGAAGCATCCACGGAAGAAAGGCCTGGCAGAAGCCACTGAGGGTAAGAGGCCTATTCCAAAGGCCACACATCCACCACAGAGGGAAGAAGCATCCAGGGATCAAAGGCCTGGCAAAAACCATTGAGGGTAAGAGGCCTATTCCAAAGGCTCCATCCCCACACCGGAGGGAGGAAGCCTCCAGGGAAGAAAGGCCTGGCAGAAACCACTAAGGGTAGGAGGCCTATTCCAAAGGCCCCATCCCCACCCCAGAGGGAGGAAGCATCCTGGGAAGAATAGCCTGGCAGAAACCACTGAAGGTAAGAGGCCAATTCCAAAGGCCACACACCCACCCCAGAGGGAAGAAGCATCCAGGGAAGAAAGGCCTGGCAGAAACCATTGAGGGTGAGAGGCCGATTCCAAAGGCCCCATCCCCACCCCAGAGGGAGGAAGCATCCAGGGAAGAAAGGCATGGCAGAAACCACTAAGGGTAGGAGACCTATTTCAAAGGCCCCATCCCCACCACAGAGGGAGGAAGCCTCCAGGGAAGAAAAGCCTGGCAGAAACCACTAAGGGTAGGAGGCCTATCCCAAAGGCCCCATCCCCACCCCAGAGGGAGGAAACATCCAGGGAAGAAAGGCCTGGCAGAAACCATTGAGGGTAAGAGGCCTATTCCAAAGGCCATAACCCCACCACAGAGGGAGGAAGCATCCAGGGAAGAAAGGCCTGGCAGAAACCATTCCGGATAAGAGGCCTACTCCAAAGGCCACAACCCCACCCCAGAGGGAGGAAACTTCCAGAGAAGAAAGGCCTGGCAGAAACCACTCAGGGTAAGAGGCCTATTCCAAAGGTCACACATGCGCCCCAGAGGGAAGAAGCATCCACGGAATAAAGGCCTGGCAGAAGCCACTGTGGGTAAGAGGCCTACTCCAAAGGCCACAGACACACCCCAGAGGGAGGAAGCATCCAGGGAAGAGAGGCCTGGCAGAAACCATTGAGGGTAAGAGGCCTATTCCAAAGGCCACACTCCCAAACCAGATGGAGGAAGCATCCAGGGAAGAAAGGCCTGGCAGAAACCTTTGAGGGTAAGATGCCTATTCCAAAGGCCCGATTCCCACCCCAGAGGGAGGAAGCATCCAGGGATGAAAGGCTTGGCAGAAACCATTGAGGGTAAGAGGCCTATTCCAAAGGCCACATCCCCACCCCAGAGGGAGGAAGCATCCAGGGAAGAAAGCCCTGGCAGAAACCATTGAGGGTAAGAGGCCTATTCCAAAAGCCACACACCCACCCTAGTGGGAGGAAGCATCAAGGGAACAATGGCCTGGCAGAAACCATTGAGGGTAAGAGGCCTATTCCAAAGGCCACATCCCCACCCCAGAGGGAAGATGCATCCAGGGAACAAAGGCCTGGCAGAAACCATTGAGGGTAAGAGGCCTATTCCAATGGCCACATCCCCACCCCTGAGGGAAGAAGCCTCCAGGGAAGAAAGGCCTGGCAGAAACCATAGAGGGTAAAAGGCCTATTCCAAAGGTCACACACCCACCCCAGAGGGAGGAAGCATCCAGGGAAGAAAGGCCTGGCAGAAACCATTGAGGGTAAGAGGCCGATTCCAAAGGCCCCATCCCCACCCCAGAGGGAGGAAGCCTCCTGGGAAGAAAAGCCTGGCAGAAACCACTAAGGGTAGGAGGCCTATTCCAAAGGCCCCATCCCCACACCAGAGGGAGGAAACATCCAGGGAAGAAAGCCCTGGCAGAAACCATTGAGGGTAAGAGGCCTATTCCAAAAGCCACACACCCACCCTAGTGGGAGGAAGCATCAAGGGAACAATGGCCTGGCAGAAACCATTGAGGGTAAGAGGCTTATTCCAAAGGCCACATCCCCACCCCACAGGGAAGATGCATCCAGGGAACAAAGGCCTGGCAGAAACCATTGAGGGTAAGAGGCCTATTCCAATGGCCACATCCCCACCCCTGAGGGAAGAAGCCTCCAGGGAAGAAAGGCCTGGCAGAAACCATAGAGGGTAAAAGGCCTATTCCAAAGGTCACACACCCACCCCAGAGGGAGGAAGCATCCAGGGAAGAAAGGCCTGGCAGAAACGATTGAGGGTAAGAGGCCGATTCCAAAGGCCCCATCCCCACCCCAGAGGGAGGAAGCCTCCTGGGAAGAGAAGCCTGGCAGAAACCACTAAGGGTAGGAGGCCTATTCCAAAGGCCCCATCCCCACACCAGAGGGAGGAAACATCCAGGGAAGAAAGGCCTGGCAGAAGACATTGAGGGTAAGAGGCCTATTCCAAAGGCCACAACCCCACCCCAGAGGGAGGAAGCATCCAGGGAAGAAAGGCCTGGCAGAAACCATTGAGGATAAGAGGCCTATTCCAAAGGCCACAACCCCACCCGAGAGGGAGGAAGCATCCAGGGAAGAAAGGCCTGGCAGAAACCATTGAGGATAAGAGGCCTACTCCAAATTCCACATCCCCACCCCAGAGGGAGGAAGCATCCAGGGAAGAGAGGCCTGGCAGAAACCACTGAGGGTAAGAGGCCTATTCCAAAGGCCACACTCCCAAACCAGATGGAGGAAGCATCCAGGGAAGAAAGGCCTGGCAGAAACCTTTGAGGGTAAGATGCCTATTCCAAAGGCCCGATTCCCACCCCAGAGGGAGGAAGCATCCAGGGAAGAAAGGCCTGGCAGTAACCATTGATGGTAAGAGGCCTATTCCAAAGGCCACATCCCCACCCCAGAGGGAGGAAGCATCCAGGGAAGAAAGCCCTGGCAGAAACCATTGAGGGTAAGAGGCCTATTCCAAAAGCCACACACCCACCCTAGTGGGAGGAAGCTTCAAGGGAACAATGGCCTGGCAGAAACCATTGAGGGTAAGAGGCCTATTCCAATGGCCACATCCCCACCCCTGAGGGAAGAAGCCTCCAGGGAAGAAAGGCCTGGCAGAAACCATAGAGGGTAAAAGGCCTATTCCAAAGGTCACACACCCACCCCAGAGGGAGGAAGCATCCAGGGAAGAAAGGCCTGGCAGAAACCATTGAGGGTAAGAGGCCGATTCCAAAGGCCCCATCCCCACCCCAGAGGGAGGAAGCCTCCTGGGAAGAAAAGCCTGGCAGAAACCACTAAGGGTAGGAGGCCTATTCCAAAGGCCCCATCCCCACACCAGAGGGAGGAAACATCCAGGGAAGAAAGCCCTGGCAGAAACCATTGAGGGTAAGAGGCCTATTCCAAAAGCCACACACCCACCCTAGTGGGAGGAAGCATCAAGGGAACAATGGCCTGGCAGAAACCATTGAGGGTAAGAGGCCTATTCCAAAGGCCACATCCCCACCCCAGAGGGAAGATGCATCCAGGGAACAAAGGCCTGGCAGAAACCATTGAGGGTAAGAGGCCTATTCCAATGGCCACATCCCCACCCCTGAGGGAAGAAGCCTCCAGGGAAGAAAGGCCTGGCAGAAACCATAGAGGGTAAAAGGCCTATTCCAAAGGTCACACACCCACCCCAGAGGGAGGAAGCATCCAGGGAAGAAAGGCCTGGCAGAAACCACTAAGGGTAGGAGGCCTATTCCAAAGGCCCCATCCCCACACCAGAGGTAGGAAACATCCAGGGAAGAAAGGCCTGGCAGAAGACATTGAGGGTAAGAGGCCTATTCCAAAGGCCACAACCCCACCCCAGAGGGAGGAAGCATCCAGGGAAGAAAGGCCTGGCAGAAACCATTGAGGATAAGAGGCCTATTCCAAAGGCCACAACCCCACCCGAGAGGGAGGAAGCATCCAGGGAAGAAAGGCCTGGCAGAAACCATTGAGGATAAGAGGCCTACTCCAAATTCCACAACCCCACCCCAGAGGGAGGAAGCATCCCGGGAAGAAAGGCCTGGCAGAAACCACTGAGGGTAAGAGGCCTATTCCAAAGGCCACACACCCACCCCAAAGGGAGGAAGCACCCAGGGGACAAAGGCCTGGCAGAAACCATTGTGGGTAACAGGCCTATTCCAAAGGCCACAACCCCACCCCAGGGGGAAGAAGCATCTAGGGAAGAAAGGCCTGGCAGAAACCATTGAGGGTAAGAGGCCTATTCCAAAGGCCACCCACCCACCCCAGAGGGAGGAAGCATGCAGGGAAGAAAGGCCTGGCAGAAACCACTAATGGTAGGAGGCCTAGTCCAAAGGCCACAACCCCACCTCAAAGGGAGGAAGCATCCAGGGAAGAAAAGCCTGGTAGAAACCATTGAGAGTAAGAGGCCTATTCCAAAGGCTCCATCCGCACACCAGAGAAAGGAAACCTCCAGGGAAGAAAGGCCTGGCAGAAACCACTAAGAGTAGGAGGCCTATTCCAAAGGCCCCATCCCGACCCCAGAGGGAGGAAGCATCCAGGGAAGAAAAGCCCGGCAGAAACCACTGAAGGTAAGAGGCCTATTCCAAAGGCCACACACCCACCCCAGAGGGAAGAAGCATCCAGGGAACAAAGGCCTGGCAGAAACCATTGAGGGTAACAGGCATATTCAAAAGGCCACATCCCCACCCCAGAGGGAGGAAGCATCCAGGGAAGATAGGCCTGGCAGAAACCATTGATGATAAGAGGCCTACTCCAAAGGCCACAACCCCACCCCAGCGGGAGGAAGCATCCGGGTAAGAAAGGCCTGGCAGAAACCACTGAGGGTAAGAGGCCTATTCCAAAGGCCACATCCCCACCCCAGAGGGAGGAAGCATCCAGGGAAGAAAGGCCTGGCAGAAACCATTGATGATAAGAGGCCTACTCCAAAGGCCACAACCCCACCCCAGAGGGAGGAAGCATCCAGGGAAGAAAGGCCTGGCAGAAACCACTGAGGGTAAGAGGCCTATTCCAAAGGCCACACACCCGCCCCAGAGGGAAGAAGCATCCACGGAAGAAAGGCCTGGCAGAAGCCACTGAGGGTAAGAGGCCTACTCCAAAGGCCACAACCCCACCCCAGATGGAGGAAGCATCCAGGGAAGAAAGGCCTGGCAGAAACCACTAAGAGTAGGAGGCCTATTCCAAAGGCCCCATCCCGACCCCAGAGGGAGGAAGCATCCAGGGAAGAAAAGCCTGGCAGAAACCACTGAAGGTAAGAGGCCTATTCCAAAGGCCACACACCCACCCCAGAGGGAAGAAGCATCCAGGGAAAAAAGTGGGGCCGACGCTGCCGACGCCAAGGACACCGGGCGCTCTCTTTCCCTCCCGGCCAGACCGGCGGGAGATGAACAGGCACAGCTGGAGGGAGTTTCGGCAGGCAGCCTCAAAAGTGGGGCCGACGCTGCCGACGCCAAGGACACCGGGCGCTCTCTTTCCCTCCCGGCCAGACCGGCGGGAGATGAACAGGTACAGCTGGAGGGACTTTCGGCAGGCAGCCTCAAAAGTGGGGCTGACGTTGCCAACACCAAGGACACCGGGCGCTCTCTTTCCCTCCCGGCCAGACCGGCGGGATATGAACAGGCACAGCTGGAGGGAGTTTCGGCAGGCAGCCTCAAAAGTGGGGCCAACGCTGCCAACGCCAAGGACACCGGGCGCTCTCTTTCCCTCCCGGCCAGACCGGCGGGAGATGAACAGGCACAGCTGGAGGGAGTTTCGGCAGGCAGCCTCAAAAGTGGGGCCGACGCTGCCAACGCCAAGGACACCGGGCGCTCTCTTTCCCTCCCGGCCAGACCGGCGGGAGATGAACAGGCACAGCTGGAGGGAGTTTCGGCAGGCAGCCTCAAAAGTGGGGCCGACGCTGCCAACGCCAAGGACACCGGGCGCTCTCTTTCCCTCCCGGCCAGACCGGCGGGAGATGAACAGGTACAGCTGGAGGGAGTTTCGGCAGGCAGCCTCAAATGCGGGGCCAACGCCAAGGACCGCCGCTGTGTTCGGCCCCAGCGGGGGCGAAGAGGCTCGCTGGCCTCACCATCGGCCGGTGTTTCGGGCCCCGCCCCCGCCAGGACTCAAAAGGCGAGGGGGCCTGCCGGACGAAACATCACCGCCGCTGTGTTCGGCCCCGGCGGGGGCGAAGAGGCTCGCTGGCCTCGCCATCGGCCGGCGTTTCGGGCCCCGCCCGGCAGTTGAGGGTTCAACACAGTTGTGGAAGAATGCCCCACCACTTCCATCACCACCGGAGCCGTGCGGAGGGTGGTGGGGGGAGTGAATGGGGCGGTTTTATATTGGGGTGGAAGGGAGGGAGGGAGAGATTGCCAGGCCAGCCAGGAAGGAGAGGCAGCATTCTGTCCAGGGCAAGCAGGGAGGCTCCGGAGACCAATATAGAGGTTGTGATGGGCATGGGGCGATATAGCGGGTACCGAGGGGCGGGCCGCACCCGGGGAACGCGGGGCAGATGCTTAGTATCTGTCCCTCGTTCCAGCCCCACGGTTACACCTCTAGGTCCTGAGCAGCTGACCCAGGGTGACCCTGTCCTTAGGCTGCTGATGATGAATGCCAGGTCGGTATGTAATAAGGCCCCCCTGATACAAGACTCTATTATGGGGGAGCGGGCCGACTTGGCATGTATTACTGAGACCTGGCTGAGACCAGAGGATGGGGTTCCTCTGTCAGAAATGTGTCCAGCTGGGTTCAGTATTTGGCACCAGCCTAGGGATAAGCTTAAGGGCGGTGGCGTTGCCATCATAGCCAGGGAGTCACTGGAAGTCACCAGGGCTACTGCTCCACAAATTCTGGGTTGTGAGGCCCTGCTTCTGCGTCTGGGCTCTAAGGGTCAGTTGGGAGTCTTACTCCTGTACCTGCCCCCTTGCAGGGTAAGGGACTCCCTGCCTGAGCTCCTCGAGGCCATCTCAGCGTTGGCGTTGGTTCTGGGGGACTTCAATTTACCCTCGCTGGGGACTGGCTCCGGGGTGGCTCAGGAGTTCATGGCTTCCATGGCAGATATGGACCTGATTCAGGTAATTCAGGGCCCGACCAGGGGCAGTGGCCACACACCAGATTTAATCTTTTTGTCGGAGCGGTGGCAGAGTGATCTGAGACTACGGAAATTAGACATAACACCTGTGCCATGGTCAGATCACTATTTGGTGGCTCTAGACTTCCTGGGTACGTCGCTTCACCGTAGGGAGGCAGGGCCTATTAGAATGGCCCGCCCCAGGCAACTGATGGATCCTGATGGATTCCAGAGGGAACTGGGGGATTTTCCTCTGGATCGGCAACACAATTCGCCCGAGGCACTGGTCGACCTGTGGAACAGGATGACAACAGCGGCCTTGGATGAAATCGCACCACTACGGCCTCTCAGAGCTCATCGAGCTAGGTCATCTCCATGGTTCACAGATGAACTGCGGGAGCTCAAACGGGCAAAGAGACGCCAAGAGCGCCGCTGGGTGAAGACCCAGAGAGACTCCGATTGGACACTAGCTAGGGCCGCTATTAGGGCCTATCTAGTGGCGATGGAGGTGGTGAGGCGACAATACTTCACCACCCTTATCGCCTCCGCTGATAATCGCCCAGCCACCCTGTTCCGGGTTACCGGGTCTCTCCTTGGTAGGGGGACCCCGGTGCCCGGTTGGCAGGGGTCGGCTGAGGACTTTGCTGACCATCTAGTGGAGAAAATCGATCGGATTCGCTCTGGGTTTAATCCTGGCGTGGATGGGGAGAGTCCGGAGGGAGCCGGAGCACAGTCTTGCCATGCCATCTGGGACCGGTTTGATCCAGTTGCCCCTGATGAAGTGGACAGGCTCCTTGCAGCTGTGCGCGCCACTACCTGCCCTTTGGACCCCTGTCCCACCTGGTTGGTGAAAACCTCCAAGGCAGTGACAGGTGGCTGGGTTGGGGCTGTGATCAATGCATCATTGCGGGAGGGGGTGTTTCCTGCACCTTTAAAACATGCTTTGGTGCGCCCCCTCCTGAAGAAATCTTCCCTCGACCCAGCTGTCCTAACTAACTATAGGCCTGTCTCAAACCTCCCCTTTTTAGGGAAGGTGTTGGAGAAGGCAGTGGCGTGTCGGCTGCAGGGGGTACTGGATGAAGCGGATTATCTGGACCCTTTTCAGTCAGGATTCAGGCCTGGATATGGTATCGAGACGGCATTGGTCGCACTGATGGATGATCTCTGGCGGGAGCGGGACGGTGGTCACCCATCCGTCCTTGCTCTTCTTGACCTCTCAGCGGCTTTCGATACCGTTGACCATGGTATCCTTCTGGAACGGCTCCGAGGTTTGGGAATCCAGGGTACTGTGTGGTCCTGGTTTTCCTCATTTCTGAGGGGTCGGTCCCAGTCGGTGTGGTTGGAGAGTGAGAGGTCCAGTCCTAGGCCCCTCAAATGGGGGGTTCCTCAGGGCTCGGTGCTCTCTCCTCTCCTATTTAACATCTACATGAAACCGCTGGGTGAGATCATTCGTTCCCATGGGGTGCGGTACCATCAGTACGCGGATGACACTCAGTTGTACATCTCGGCCCATGGGGACCCCAGTGATGCCATCAAAGTCCTTTCCAGATGCCTGGAAGCTGTGGGGGTCTGGATGGGGGCTAACGGGCTACAATTGAATCCCAGCAAGACTGAGTGGCTATGGATAGGGGGTCCTGCGTTAATCCGGGAGCTTCCATCGTTGGTTCTGGATGGGGCTATTTTGCCCCAGACAGACCCGGTGCGCAACTTGGGGGTCCTCCTGGATTCACGGCTACTGCTAGAAGAACAGGTGGCGGCTGTGACCAGGAGGGCTTTCGCCCAACTTCGGGTGATTCGCCAGTTGCGCCCACTCCTGGACCGGGACTCCTTGCTCATGGTCACCCATGCTCTGGTTACCTCCAGACTAGACTATTGCAATGCGCTCTACATGGGGCTGCCCTTGACGACCATTCGGAGGCTACAGCTGGTCCAAAATGCGGCTGCCCGGGTGGTGATGGGGTGTGGCCGTTATGCTCATGCTTCGCCACTGCTCCGGGAGCTGCACTGGTTGCCAGTATGTCTCCGGGTGCAATTCAAGGTGCTGGTTTTGACCTTTAAAGCCCTATATGGTAGTGGGCCAGGTTACCTAAGAGACCGCATCGCCCTGAGGACGTCTGTCCGTCCAACCAGAGCGGACCGGAGGGGCTCTCTAATTGTTCCATCAGCCAGAGGGGCTCGCCTCTCAGGCACAAGGAGGAGAGCCTTCTCCGTGTCTGCACCGGCCCTCTGGAACCTCCTGCCAACAGAATTACGTCTTCGGACGGAGTTGCTGCCTTTCAGAAGGGATCTTAAAACCTGGCTGGCAGGTCAAGTGTGGGGTGCGGGTGGAAGGGTAACCACCATGGGGTGGTTGGTGTAGAGGAACTCTTCCCCATGGTGCCTTTTCGATCCTGCAGCCCTTGCTTTTTAGGGGGTGGGTAGTCTTAACTTTTTTTTTACTGTTTTAACTGTTTTTAGGATTATTATTGTATTTGTGAATATTGTCTGTAAACTCCTTGGGTTGCCCTGGGGTTACTTTTTATGTTGTTAGCCGCCCAGAGTCGGCCGTGTGTTGAGTGGGCGGGATATAAATTGAATAAATAAATAAATAAAATAAATAAAGGCCTGGCAGAAACCATTGAGGGTAACAGGCATATTCAAAAGGCCACATCCCCACCCCAGAGGGAGGAAGCATCCAGGGAAGATAGGCCTGGCAGAAACCATTGATGATAAGAGGCCTACTCCAAAGGCCACAACCCCACCCCAGAGGGAGGAAGCATCCAGGTAAGAAAGGCCTGGCAGAAACCACTGAGGGTAAGAGGCCTATTCCAAAGGCCACATCCCCACCCCAGAGGGAGGAAGCATCCAGGGAAGAAAGGCCTGGTAGAAACCATTGATGATAAGAGGCCTACTCCAAAGGCCACAACCCCACCCCAGAGGGAGGAAGCATCCAGGGAAGAAAGGCCTGGCAGAAACCACTCAGGGTAAGAGGCCTATTCCAAAGGCCACACACCCGCCCCAGAGGGAAGAAGCATCCACGGAAGAAAGGCCTGGCAGAAGCCACTGAGGGTAAGAGGCCTATTCCAAAGGCCACACACCCACCACAGAGGAAAGAAGCATCCAGGGAACAAAGGCCTGGCAGAAACCATTGTGGGTAAGAGGCCTATTCCAAAGGCTCCATCCCCACACCAGAGGGAGGAAGCCTCCAGGGAAGAAAGGCCTGGCAGAAACCACTAAGAGTAGGAGGCCTATTCCAAAGGCCCCATCCCGACCCCAGAGGGAGAAAGCATACAGGGAAGAAAAGCCTGGCAGAAACCACTGAAGGTAAGAGGCCTATTCCAAAGGCCACACACCCACCCCAGAGGGAAGAAGCATCCAGGGAACAAAGGCCTGCCAGAAACCATTGAGGGTAACAGGCATATTCAAAAGGCCACATCCCCACCCCAGACGGAGGAAGCATCCAGGGAAGAAAGGCCTGGCAGAAACCATTGATGATAAGAGGCCTACTCCAAAGGCCACAACCCCACCCCAGAGGGAGGAAGCATCCAGGGAAGAAAGGCCTGGCAGAAACCACTGAGGGTAAGAGGCCTATTCCAAAGGCCACATCCCCACCCCAGAGGGAGGAAGCATCCAGGGAAGAAAGGCCTGGCAGAAACCATTGATGATAAGAGGCCTACTCCAAAGGCCACAACACCACCCCAGAAAGAGGAAGCATCCAGGGAAGAAAGGCCTGGCAGAAACCACTGAGGGTAAGAGGCCTATTCCAAAGGCCACACACCCACCACAGAGGAAAGAAGCATCCAGGGAAGAAAGGCCTGGCAGAAACCATTGAGGGTAAGAGGCCTATTCCAAAGGCCACCCACCCACCCCAGAGGGAGGAAGCATGCAGGGAAGAAAGGCCTGGCAGAAACCATTGATGATAAGAGGCCTACTCCAAAGGCCACAACACCACCCCAGAAAGAGGAAGCATCCAGGGAAGAAAGGCCTGGCAGAAACCACTGAGGGTAAGAGGCCTATTCCAAAGGCCACACACCCACCACAGAGGAAAGAAGCATCCAGGGAAGAAAGGCCTGGCAGAAACCACTAAGAGTAGGAGGCCTATTCCAAAGGCCCCATCCCGACCCCAGAGGGAGGAAGCATCCAGGGAAGAAAAGCCTGGCAGAAACCACTGAAGGTAAGAGGCCTATTCCAAAGGCCACACACCCACCCCAGAGGGAAGAAGCATCCAGGGAAAAAAGTGGGGCCGACGCTGCCGACGCCAAGGACACCGGGCGCTCTCTTTCCCTCCCGGCCAGACCGGCGGGAGATGAACAGGCACAGCTGGAGGGAGTTTCGGCAGGCAGCCTCAAAAGTGGGGCCGACGCTGCCGACGCCAAGGACACCGGGCGCTCTCTTTCCCTCCCGGCCAGACCGGCGGGAGATGAACAGGTACAGCTGGAGGGAGTTTCGGCAGGCAGCCTCAAAAGTGGGGCTGACGTTGTCAACACCAAGGACACCGGGCGCTCTCTTTCCCTCCCGGCCAGACCGGCGGGATATGAACAGGCACAGCTGGAGGGAGTTTCGGCAGGCAGCCTCAAAAGTGGGGCCAACGCTGCCAACGCCAAGGACACCGGGCGCTCTCTTTCCCTCCCGGCCAGACCGGCGGGAGATGAACAGGCACAGCTGGAGGGAGTTTCGGCAGGCAGCCTCAAAAGTGGGGCCGACGCTGCCAACGCCAAGGACACCGGGCGCTCTCTTTCCCTCCCGGCCAGACCGGCGGGAGATGAACAGGCACAGCTGGAGGGAGTTTCGGCAGGCAGCCTCAAAAGTGGGGCCGACGCTGCCAACGCCAAGGACACCGGGCGCTCTCTTTCCCTCCCGGCCAGACCGGCGGGAGATGAACAGGTACAGCTGGAGGGAGTTTCGGCAGGCAGCCTCAAATGCGGGGCCAACGCCAAGGACCGCCGCTGTGTTCGGCCCCAGCGGGGGCGAAGAGGCTCGCTGGCCTCACCATCGGCCGGTGTTTCGGGCCCCGCCCCCGCCAGGACTCAAAAGGCGAGGGGGCCTGCCGGACGAAACATCACCGCCGCTGTGTTCGGCCCCGGCGGGGGCGAAGAGGCTCGCTGGCCTCGCCATCGGCCGGCGTTTCGGGCCCCGCCCGGCAGTTGAGGGTTCAACACAGTTGTGGAAGAATGCCCCACCACTTCCATCACCACCGGAGCCGTGCGGAGGGTGGTGGGGGGAGTGAATGGGGCGGTTTTATATTGGGGTGGAAGGGAGGGAGGGAGAGATTGCCAGGCCAGCCAGGAAGGAGAGGCAGCATTCTGTCCAGGGCAAGCAGGGAGGCTCCGGAGACCAATATAGAGGTTGTGATGGGCATGGGGCGATATAGCGGGTACCGAGGGGCGGGCCGCACCCGGGGAACGCGGGGCAGATGCTTAGTATCTGTCCCTCGTTCCAGCCCCACGGTTACACCTCTAGGTCCTGAGCAGCTGACCCAGGGTGACCCTGTCCTTAGGCTGCTGATGATGAATGCCAGGTCGGTATGTAATAAGGCCCCCCTGATACAAGACTCTATTATGGGGGAGCGGGCCGACTTGGCATGTATTACTGAGACCTGGCTGAGACCAGAGGATGGGGTTCCTCTGTCAGAAATGTGTCCAGCTGGGTTCAGTATTTGGCACCAGCCTAGGGATAAGCTTAAGGGCGGTGGCGTTGCCATCATAGCCAGGGAGTCACTGGGAGTCACCAGGGCTACTGCTCCACAAATTCTGGGTTGTGAGGCCCTGCTTCTGCGTCTGGGCTCTAAGGGTCAGTTGGGAGTCTTACTCCTGTACCTGCCCCCTTGCAGGGTAAGGGACTCCCTGCCTGAGCTCCTCGAGGCCATCTCAGCGTTGGCGTTGGTTCTGGGGGACTTCAATTTACCCTCGCTGGGGACTGGCTCCGGGGTGGCTCAGGAGTTCATGGCTTCCATGGCAGATATGGACCTGATTCAGGTAATTCAGGGCCCGACCAGGGGCAGTGGCCACACACCAGATTTAATCTTTTTGTCGGAGCGGTGGCAGAGTGATCTGAGACTACGGAAATTAGACATAACATCTGTG
This sequence comes from Bradypodion ventrale, assembly GCA_035047345.1. Taxonomy (NCBI): domain Eukaryota; kingdom Metazoa; phylum Chordata; class Lepidosauria; order Squamata; family Chamaeleonidae; genus Bradypodion; species Bradypodion ventrale. Next base: position 38,114,299 of record JAWDJE010000008.1, read on the forward strand.
CCATGGTCAGATCACTATTTGGTGGCTCTAGACTTCCTGGGTACGTCGCTTCACCGTAGGGAGGCAGGGCCTATTAGAATGGCCCGCCCCAGGCAACTGATGGATCCTGATGGATTCCAGAGGGAACTGGGGGATTTTCCTCTGGATCGGCAACACGATTCGCCCGAGGCACTGGTCGACCTGTGGAACAGGATGACAACAGCGGCCTTGGATGAAATCGCACCACTACGGCCTCTCAGAGCTCATCGAGCTAGGTCATCTCCATGGTTCACAGATGAACTGTGGGAGCTCAAACGGGCAAAGAGACGCCAAGAGCGCCGCTGGGTGAAGACCCAGAGAGACTCCGATTGGACACTAGCTAGGGCCGCTATTAGGGCCTATCTAGTGGCGATGGAGGTGGTGAGGCGACAATACTTCACCACCCTTATCGCCTCCGCTGATAATCGCCCAGCCACCCTGTTCCGGGTTACCGGGTCTCTCCTTGGTAGGGGGACCCCGGTGCCCGGTTGGCAGGGGTCGGCTGAGGACTTTGCTGACCATCTAGTGGAGAAAATCGATCGGATTCGCTCTGGGTTTAATCCTGGCGTGGATGGGGAGAGTCCGGAGGGAGCCGGAGCACAGTCTTGCCATGCCATCTGGGACCGGTTTGATCCAGTTGCCCCTGATGAAGTGGACAGGCTCCTTGCAGCTGTGCGCGCCACTACCTGCCCTTTGGACCCCTGTCCCACCTGGTTGGTGAAAACCTCCAAGGCAGTGACAGGTGGCTGGGTTGGGGCTGTGATCAATGCATCATTGCGGGAGGGGGTGTTTCCTGCACCTTTAAAACATGCTTTGGTGCGCCCCCTCCTGAAGAAATCTTCCCTCGACCCAGCTGTCCTAACTAACTATAGGCCTGTCTCAAACCTCCCCTTTTTAGGGAAGGTGTTGGAGAAGGCAGTGGCGTGTCGGCTGCAGGGGGTACTGGATGAAGCGGATTATCTGGACCCTTTTCAGTCAGGATTCAGGCCTGGATATGGTATCGAGACGGCATTGGTCGCACTGATGGATGATCTCTGGCGGGAGCGGGACGGTGGTCACCCATCCGTCCTTGCTCTTCTTGACCTCTCAGCGGCTTTCGATACCGTTGACCATGGTATCCTTCTGGAACGGCTCCGAGGTTTGGGAATCCAGGGTACTGTGTGGTCCTGGTTTTCCTCATTTCTGAGGGGTCGGTCCCAGTCGGTGTGGTTGGAGAGTGAGAGGTCCAGTCCTAGGCCCCTCAAATGGGGGGTTCCTCAGGGCTCGGTGCTCTCTCCTCTCCTATTTAACATCTACATGAAACCGCTGGGTGAGATCATTCGTTCCCATGGGGTACGGTACCATCAGTACGCGGATGACACTCAGTTGTACATCTCGGCCCATGGGGACCCCAGTGATGCCGTCAAAGTCCTTTCCAGATGCCTGGAAGCTGTGGGGGTCTGGATGGGGGCTAACAGGCTACAATTGAATCCCAGCAAGACTGAGTGGCTATGGATAGGGGGTCCTGCGTTAATCCGGGAGCTTCCATCGTTGGTTCTGGATGGGGCTATTTTGCCCCAGACAGACCCGGTGCGCAACTTGGGGGTCCTCCTGGATTCACGGCTACTGCTAGAAGAACAGGTGGCGGCTGTGACCAGGAGGGCTTTCGCCCAACTTCGGGTGATTCGCCAGTTGCGCCCACTCCTGGACCGGGACTCCTTGCTCATGGTCACCCATGCTCTGGTTACCTCCAGACTAGACTATTGCAATGCGCTCTACATGGGGCTGCCCTTGACGACCATTCGGAGGCTACAGCTGGTCCAAAATGCGGCTGCCCGGGTGGTGATGGGGTGTGGCCGTTATGCTCATGCTTCGCCACTGCTCCGGGAGCTGCACTGGTTGCCAGTATGTCTCCGGGTGCAATTCAAGGTGCTGGTTTTGACCTTTAAAGCCCTATATGGTAGTGGGCCAGGTAACCTAAGAGACCGCATCGCCCTGAGGACGTCTGTCCGTCCAACCAGAGCGGACCGGAGGGGCTCTCTAATTGTTCCATCAGCCAGAGGGGCTCGCCTCTCAGGCACAAGGAGGAGAGCCTTCTCCGTGTCTGCACCGGCCCTCTGGAACCTCCTGCCAACAGAATTACGTCTTCGGACGGAGTTGCTGCCTTTCAGAAGGAATCTTAAAACCTGGCTGGCAGGTCAAGTGTGGGGTGCGGGTGGAAGGGTAACCACCATGGGGTGGTTGGTGTAGAGGAACTCTTCCCCATGGTGCCTTTTCGATCCTGCAGCCCTTGCTTTTTAGGGGGTGGGTAGTCTTAACTTTTTTTTTACTGTTTTAACTGTTTTTAGGATTATTATTGTATTTGTGAATATTGTCTGTAAACTCCTTGGGTTGCCCTGGGGTTACTTTTTATGTTGTTAGCCGCCCAGAGTCGGCCGTGTGTTGAGTGGGCGGGATATAAATTGAATAAATAAATAAATAAAATAAATAAAGGCCTGGCAGAAACCATTGAGGGTAACAGGCATATTCAAAAGGCCACATCCCCACCCCAGAGGGAGGAAGCATCCAGGGAAGATAGGCCTGGCAGAAACCATTGATGATAAGAGGCCTACTCCAAAGGCCACAACCTCACCCCAGAGGGAGGAAGCATCCAGGTAAGAAAGGCCTGGCAGAAACCACTGAGGATAAGAGGCCTATTCCAAAGGCCACATCCCCACCCCAGAGGGAGGAAGCATCCAGGGAAGAAAGGCCTGGCAGAAACCATTGATGATAAGAGGCCTACTCCAAAGGCCACAACCCCACCCCAGAGGGAGGAAGCATCCAGGGAAGAAAGGCCTGGCAGAAACCACTGAGGGTAAGAGGCCTATTCCAAAGGCCACACACCCGCCCCAGAGGGAAGAAGCATCCACGGAAGAAAGGCCTGGCAGAAGCCACTGAGGGTAAGAGGCCTATTCCAAAGGCCACACACCCACCACAGAGGAAAGAAGCATCCAGGGAACAAAGGCCTGGCAGAAACCATTGTGGGTAAGAGGCCTATTCCAAAGGCTCCATCCCCACACCAGAGGGAGGAAGCCTCCAGGGAAGAAAGGCCTGGCAGAAACCACTAAGAGTAGGAGGCCTATTCCAAAGGCCCCATCCCGACCCCAGAGGGAGGAAGCATACAGGGAAGAAAAGCCTGGCAGAAACCACTGAAGGTAAGAGGCCTATTCCAAAGGCCACACACCCACCCCAGAGGGAAGAAGCATCCAGGGAACAAAGGCCTGCCAGAAACCATTGAGGGTAACAGGCATATTCAAAAGGCCACATCCCCACCCCAGAGGGAGGAAGCATCCAGGGAAGAAAGGCCTGGCAGAAACCATTGATGATAAGAGGCCTACTCCAAAGGCCACAACCCCACCCCAGAGGGAGGAAGCATCCAGGGAAGAAAGGCCTGGCAGAAACCACTGAGGGTAAGAGGCCTATTCCAAAGGCCACATCCCCACCCCAGAGGGAGGAAGCATCCAGGGAAGAAAGGCCTGGCAGAAACCATTGATGATAAGAGGCCTACTCCAAAGGCCACAACACCACCCCAGAAAGAGGAAGCATCCAGGGAAGAAAGGCCTGGCAGAAACCACTGAGGGTAAGAGGCCTATTCCAAAGGCCACACACCCACCACAGAGGAAAGAAGCATCCAGGGAAGAAAGGCCTGGCAGAAACCATTGAGGGTAAGAGGCCTATTCCAAAGGCTCCCTCCCCACACCAGAGGGAGGAAGCCTCCAGGGAAGAAAGGCCTGGCAGAAACCACTGAAGGTAAGAGGCCTATTCCAAAGGCCACACATTCACCCCAGAGGGAAGAAGCATCCAGGGAAAAAAAGGCCTGGCAGAAACCACTAAGGGTAGGAGACCTATTCCAAAGGCGCCATCCCCACCCCAGAGGGAGGAAGCATCCAGGGAAGAAATGCCTGTCAGAAACCACTGAAGGTAAGAGGCCTAGTCCAAAGGCCACAACCCCAAATCAAAGGGAGGAAGCATCCAGGGAAGAAAAGCCTCGCAGAAACCATTACGGATAAGAGGCCTACTCCAAAGGCCACAACCCCACCCCAGAGGGAGGAAACATCCAGAGAAGAAAGGCCTGGCAGAAACCACTCAGGGTAAGAGGCCTATTCCAAAGGTCACACATGCGCCCCAGAGGGAAGAAGCATCCACGGAATAAAGGCCTGGCAGAAGCCACTGAGGGTAAGAGGCCTACTCCAAAGGCCACACACACACCCCAGAGGGAGGAAGCATCCAGGGAAGAGAGGCCTGGCAGAAACCTTTGAGGGTAAGATGCCTATTCCAAAGGCCCGATCCCCACCCCAGAGGGAGGAAGCATCCAGGGAAGAAAGGCCTGGCAGAAACCATTGAGGGTAAGAGGCCTATTCCAAAGGCCACATCCCCACCCCAGAGGGAGGAAGCATCCAGGGAAGAAAGGCCTGGCAGAAACCATTGAGGGTAAGAGGCCTATTTCAAAGGCTACATCCCCACCCCAGAGGGAGGAAGCATCCAGGGAAGAAAGGCCTGGCAGAAACCACTGAGGGTAAGAGGCCTATTCCAAAGGCCACAACCCCACCCCAGAGGGAGGAAGCATCCAGGGAAGAAAGGCCTGGCAGAAACCATTGAGGATAAGAGGCCTATTCCAAAGGCCACAACCCCACCCGAGAGGGAGGAAGCATCCAGGGAAGAAAGGCCTGGCAGAATCCATTGAGGATAAGAGGCCTACTCCAAATTCCACAATCCCACCCCAGAGGGAGGAAGCATCCCGGGAAGGAAGGCCTGGCAGAAACCACTGAGGGTAAGAGGCCTATTCCAAAGGCCACACACCCACCCCAGAGGGAGGAAGCATCCAGGGGACAAAGGCCTGGCAGAAACCATTGAGGGTAAGAGGCCTATTCCAAAGGCCACAACACCACCCCAGGGGGAAGAAGCATCCAGGGAACAAAGGCCTGGCAGAAACCATTGAGGGTAACAGGCATATTCAAAAGGCCACATCCCCACCCCAGAGGGAGGAAGCATCCAGGGAAGAAAGGCCTGGCAGAAACCATTGATGATAAGAGGCCTACTCCAAAGGCCACAACCCCACCCCAGAGGGAGGAAGCATCCAGGGAAGAAAGGCCTGGCAGAAACCACTGAGGGTAAGAGGCCTATTCCAAAGGCCACATCCCCACCCCAGAGGGAGGAAGCATCCAGGGAAGAAAAGCCTGGCAGAAACCATTGATGATAAGAGGCCTACTCCAAAGGCCACAACCCCACCCCAGAAAGAGGAAGCATCCAGGGAAGAAAGGCCTGGCAGAAACCACTGAGGGTAAGAGGCCTATTCCAAAGGCCACACACCCACCACAGAGGAAAGAAGCATCCAGGGAAGAAAGGCCTGGCAGAAACCATTGAGGGTAAGAGGCCTATTCCAAAGGCTCCATCCCCACACCAGAGGGAGGAAGCCTCCTGGGAAGAAAGGCCTGGCAGAAACCACTGAAGGTAAGAGGCCTATTCCAAAGGCCACACACTCACCCCAGAGGGAAGAAGCATCCAGGGGAAAAAAAGGCTGGCAGAAACCACTAAGGGTAGGAGACCTATTCCAAAGGCCCCATCCCCACCCCAGAGGGAGGAAGCATCCAGGGAAGAAATGCCTGTCAGAAACCACTGAAGGTAAGAGGCCTAGTCCAAAGGCCACAACCCCACCTCAAAGGCAGGAAGCATCCAGGGAAGAAAAGCCTCGCAGAAACCATTACGGATAAGAGGCCTACTCCAAAGGCCACAACCCCACCCCAGAGGGAGGAAACATCCAGAGAAGAAAGGCCTGGCAGAAACCACTCAGGGTAAGAGGCCTATTCCAAAGGTCACACATGCGCCCCAGAGGGAAGAAGCATCCACGGAATAAAGGCCTGGCAGAAGCCACTGAGGGTAAGCGGCCTACTCCAAAGGCCACACACACACCCCAGAGGGAGGAAGCATCCAGGGAAGAGAGGCCTGGCAGAAACCATTGAGGGTAAGAGGCCTATTCCAAAGGCCACACTCCCAAACCAGATGGAGGAAGCATCCAGGGAAGAAAGGCCTGGCAGAAACCTTTGAGGGTAAGATGCCTATTCCAAAGGCCCGATCCCCACCCCAGAGGGAGGAAGCATCCAGGGAAGAAAGGCCTGGCAGAAACCATTGAGGGTAAGAGGCCTATTCCAAAGGCCACATCCCCACCCCAGAGGGAGGAAGCATCCAGGGAAGAAAGCCCTGGCAGAAACCATTGAGGGTAAGAGGCCTATTCCAAAAGCCACACACCCACCCTAGTGGGAGGAAGCATCCAGGGAACAATGGCGTGGCAGAAACCATTGAGGGTAAGAGGCCTATTCCAAAGGCCACATCCCCACCCCAGAGGGAAGATGCATCCAGGGAACAAAGGCGTGGCAGAAACCATTGAGGGTAAGAGGCCTATTCCAATGGCCACATCCCCACCCCTGAGGGAAGAAGCCTCCAGGGAAGAAAGGCCTGGCAGAAACCATTGAGGGTAAGAGGCCTATTCCAAAGGTCACACACCCACCCCAGAGGGAGGAAGCATCCAGGGAAGAAAGGCCTGGCAGAAACCATTGAGGGTAAGAGGCCGATTCCAAAGGCCCCATCCCCACCCCAGAGGGAGGAAGCCTCCTGGGAAGAAAAGCCTGGCAGAAACCACTAAGGGTAGGAGGCCTATTCCAAAGGCCCCATCCCCACCCCAGAGGGAGGAAACATCCAGGGAAGAAAGGCCTGGCAGAAGCCATTGAGGGTAAGAGCCTATTCCAAAGGCTACATCCCCACCCCAGAGGGAGGAAGCATCCGGGGAAGAAAGGCCTGGCAGAAACCACTGAGGGTAAGAGGCCTATTCCAAAGGCCACAACCCCACCCCAGAGGGAGGAAGCATCCAGGGAAGAAAGGCCTGGCAGAAACCATTGAGGATAAGAGGCCTATTCCAAAGGCCACAACCACACCCGAGAGGGAGGAAGCATCCAGGGAAGAAAGGCCTGGCAGAATCCATTGAGGATAAGAGGCCTACTCCAAATTCCACAACCCCACCCCAGAGGGAGGAAGCATCCCGGGAAGGAAGGCCTGGCAGAAACCACTGAGGGTAAGAGGCCTATTCCAAAGGCCACACACCCACCCCAGAGGGAGGAAGCATCCAGGGGACAAAGGCCTGGCAGAAACCATTGAGGGTAAGAGGCCTATTCCAAAGGCCACCCACCCACCCCAGAGAGAGGAAGCATCCAGGGAAGAAAGGCCTGGCAGAAACCACTAAGGGTAGGAGGCCTAGTCCAAAGGCCACAAACCCACCTCAAAGGGAGGAAGCATCCAGGGAAGAAAAGCCTGGCAGAAACCATTGAGAGTAAGAGGCCTATTCCAAAGGCTCCATCCGCACACCAGGGGGAGGAAGCCTCCAGGGAAGAAAGGCCTGGCAGAAACCACTAAGAGTAGGAGGCCTATTCCAAAGGCCCCATCCCGACCCCAGAGGGAGGAAGCATCCAGGGAAGAAAAGCCTGGCAGAAACCACTGAAGTTAAGAGGCCTATTCCAAAGGCCACACACCCACCCCAGAGAGAAGAAGCATCCAGGGAACAAAGACATGGCAGAAACCATTGAGGGTAACAGGCATATTCAAAAGGCCACATCCCCACCTTAGAGGGAGGAAGCATCCAGGGAAGATAGGCCTGGCAGAAACCATTGATGATAAGAGGCCTACTCCAAAGGCCACAACCCCACCCCAGAGGGAGGAAGCATCCAGGTAAGCAAGGCCTGGCAGAAACCACTGAGGGTAAGAGGCCTATTCCAAAGGCCACATCCCCACCCCAGAGGGAGGAAGCATCCAGGGAAGAAAGGCCTGGCAGAAACCATTGATGATAAGAGGCCTACTCCAAAGGCCACAACCCCACCCCAGAGGGAGGAAGCATCCAGGGAAGAAAGGCCTGGCAGAAACCACTGAGGGTAAGAGGCCTATTCCAAAGGCCACACACCCGCCCCAGAGGGAAGAAGCATCAACGGAAGAAAGGCCTAGCAGAAGCCACTGAGGGTAAGAGGCCTATTCCAAAGGCCACACACCCACTACAGAGGAAAGAAGCATCCAGGGAACAAAGGACGGGCAGAAACCATTGTGGGTAAGAGGCCTATTCCAAAGGCTCCTTCCCCACACCAGAGGGAGGAAGCCTCCAGGGAAGAAAGGCCTGGCAGAAACCACTAAGAGTAGGAGGCCTATTCCAAAGGCCCCATCCCGACCCCAGAGGGAGGAAGCATCCAGGGAAGAAAAGCCTGGCAGAAACCATTGAGGGTAAGAGGCCTATTCCAAAGGCTCCATCCCCACACCAGAGGGAGGAAGCCTCCAGGGAAGAAAGGCCTGGCAGAAACCACGAAGGGTAGGAGGCCTATTCCAAAGGCTACATCCCCACCCCAGAGGGAGGAAGCATCCAGGGAAGAAAGGCCTGGCAGAAACCACTGAGGGTAAGAGGCCTATTCCAAAGGCCACAACCCCACCCCAGAGGGAGGAAGCATCCAGGGAAGAAAGGCCTGGCAGAAACCATTGAGGATAAGAGGCCTATTCCAAAGGCCACAACCCCACCCGAGAGGGAGGAAGCATCCAGGGAAGAAAGGCCTGGCAGAATCCATTGAGGATAAGAGGCCTACTCCAAATTCCACAACCCCACCCCAGAGGGAGGAAGCATCCCGGGAAGGAAGGCCTGGCAGAAACCACTGAGGGTAAGAGGCCTATTCCAAAGGCCACCCACCCACACCAGAGGGAGGAAGCATCCAGGTAAGAAAGGCCTGGCAGAAACCACTGAGGGTAAGAGGCCTATTCCAAAGGCCACACACCCGCCCCAGAGGGAAGAAGCATCAACGGAAGAAAGGCCTAGCAGAAGCCACTGAGGGTAAGAGGCCTATTCCACAGGCCACACACCCACTGCAGAGGAAAGAAGCATCCAGGGAACAAAGGACGGTCAGAAACCATTGTGGGTAAGAGGCCTATTCCAAAGGCTCCTTCCCCACACCAGAGGGAGGAAGCCTCCAGGGAAGAAAGGCCTGGCAGAAACCACTAAGAGTAGGAGGCCTATTCCAAAGGCCCCATCCCGACCCCAGAGGGAGGAAGCATCCAGGGAAGAAAAGCCTGGCAGAAACCACTGAAGGTAAGAGGCCTATTCCAAAGGCCACACACCCACCCCAGAGGGAAGAAGCATCCAGGGAACAAAGGCCTGGCAGAATCCATTGAGGGTAACAGGCATATTCAAAAGGCCACATCCCCACCCCAGAGGGAGGAAGCATCCAGGGAAGAAAGGCCTAGCAGAAACCATTGATGATAAGAGGCCTACTCCAAAGGCCACAACCCCACCACAGAGGGAGGAAGCATCCAGGGAAGAAAGGCCTGGCAGAAACCACTGAGGGTAAGAGGCCTATTCCAAAGGCCACACACCCACCACAGAGGAAAGAAGCATCCAGGGAACAAAGGCCTGGCAGAAACTATTGAGGGTAAGAGGCCTATTCCAAAGGCTCCATCCCCACACCAGAGGGAGGAAGCCTCCAGGGAAGAAAGGCCTGGCAGAAACCACGAAGGGTAGGAGGCCTATTCCGAAGGCTACATCCCCACCCCAGAGGGAGGAAGCATCCAGGGAAGAAAGGCCTGGCAGAAACCACTGAGGGTAAGAGGCCTATTCCAAAGGCCACAACCCCACCCCAGAGGGAGGAAGCATCCAGGGAAGAAAGGCCTGGCAGAAACCATTGAGGATAAGAGGCCTATTCCAAAGGCCACAACCCCACCAGAGAGGGAGGAAGCATCCAGGGAAGAAAGGCCTGGCAGAATCCATTGAGGATAAGAGGCCTACTCCAAATTCCACAACCCCACCCCAGAGGGAGGAAGCATCCCGGGAAGGAAGGCCTGGCAGAAACCACTGAGGGTAAGAGGCCTATTCCAAAGGCCACCCACCCACCACAGAGGGAGGAAGCATCCAGGTAAGAAAGTCCTGGCAGAAACCATTGAGGGTAAGAAGCCTACTCCAAAGGCCACAAACACACCCCAGAGGGAGGAAGCATCTAGGAAAGACAGGCCTGGCAAAAACCATTGAGGGTAAGAGGCCTATTCCAAAGGCCACACCCCCACTCCAGATGGAGGAAGCATCCAGGGAAGAAAGGCCTGGCAGAAACCATTGATGGTAAGAGGCCTATTCCAAAGGCCACATCTCAACCCCAGAGGGAAGAAGCATCCAGGGAAGAAAGGCCTGGCAGAAACCATTGAGGGTAAGAGGCCTATTCCAAAGGTCACCCACCCACCCCAGAGGGAGGAAGCATCCAGGGAAGAAAGGCCTGGCAGAAACCACTAAGGGTAGGAGGCCTAGTCCAAAGGCCACAACCCCACCTCAAAGGGAGGAAGCATCCAGGGAAGAAAAGCCTGGCAGAAACCATTGAGAGTAAGAGGCCTATTCCAAAGGCTCCATCCGCACACCAGAGGGAGGAAGCCTCCAGGGAAGAAAGGCCTGGCAGAAACCACTAAGAGTAGGAGGCCTATTCCAAAGGCCCCATCCCGACCCCAGAGGGAGGAAGCATCCAGGGAAGAAAAGCCTGGCAGAAACCACTTAAGGTAAGAGTCCTATTCCAAAGGCCACACACCCACCCCAGAGAGAAGAAGCATCCAGGGAACAAAGGCCTGGCAGAAACCATTGAGGGTAACAGGCATGTACAAAAGGCCACATCCCCACCCCAGAGGGAGGAAGCATCCAGGGAAGATAGGCCTGGCAGAAACCATTGATGATAAGAGGCCTACTCCAAAGGCCACAACCCCACCCCAGAGGGAGGAAGCATCCAGGTAAGAAAGGCCTGGCAGAAACCACTGAGGGTAAGAGGCCTATTCCAAAGGCCACATCCCCACCCCAGAGGGAGGAAGCATCCAGGGAAGAAAGACCTGGCAGAAACCATTGATGATAAGAGGCCTACTCCAAAGGCCACAACCCCACCCCAGAGGGAGGAAGCATCCAGGGAAGAAAGGCCTGGCAGAAACCACTGAGGGTAAGAGGCCTATTCCAAAGGCCACACACCCGCCCCAGAGGGAAGAAGCATCAACGGAAGAAAGGCCTGGCAGAAGCCACTGAGGGTAAGAGGCCTATTCCAAAGGCCACACACCCACCACAGAGGAAAGAAGCATCCAGGGAACAAAGGACGGGCAGAAACCATTGGGGGTAAGAGGCCTATTCCAAAGTCTCCTTCCCCACACCAGAGGGAGGAAGCCTCCAGGGAAGAAAGGCCTGGCAGAAACCACTAAGAGTAGGAGGCCTATTCCAAAGGCCCCATCCCGACCCCAGAGGGAGGAAGCATCCAGGGAAGAAAAGCCTGGCAGAAACCACTGAGGGTAAGAGCCTATTCCAAAGGCCACACACCCACCCCAGAGGGAAGAAGCATCCAGGGAACAAAGGCCTGGCAGAAACCATTGAGGGTAACAGGCATATTCAAAAGGCCACATCCCCACCCCAGAGGGAGGAAGCATCCAGGGAAGAAAGGCCTGGCAGAAACCATTGATGATAAGAGGCCTACTCCAAAGGCCACAACCCCACCCCAGAGGGAGGAAGCATCCAGGGAAGAAAGGCCTGGCAGAAACCACTGAGGGTAAGAGGCCTATTCCAAAGGCCACAACCCCACCCCAGGGGGAAGAAGCATCCAGTGAAGAAAGGCCTGGCAGAAACCATTGAGGGTAAGAAGCCTGTTCCAAAGGCCACCCACCCACCCCAGAGGGAGGAAGCATCCAGGGAAGAAAGGCCTGGCAGAAACCACTAAGGGTAAGAGGCCTATTCCAAAGGCCACACACCCACCACAGAGGAAAGAAGCATCCAGGGAACAAAGGCCTGGCAGAAACCACTGAGGGTAAGAGGCCTAATCCAAAGGCCACACACCCACCACAGGGAAAGAAGCATCCAGGGAACAAAGGACGGGCAGAAACCATTGGGGGTAAGAGGCCTATTCCAAAGTCTCCTTCCCCACACCAGAGGGAGGAAGCCTCCAGGGAAGAAAGGCCTGGCAGAAACCACTAAGAGTAGGAGGCCTATTCCAAAGGCCCCATCCCGACCCCAGAGGGAGGAAGCATCCAGGGAAGAAAGGCCTGGAAGAAACCACTGAAGGTAAGAGGCCTATTCCAAAGGCCACACACCCACCCCAGAGGGAAGAAGCATCCAGGGAACAAAGGCCTGGCAGAAACCATAGAGGGTAAGAGGACTATTCCAAAGTCCACAACCCCACCCCAGAGGGAGGAAGCATCCAGGTAAGAAAGGCCTGGCAGAAACCATTGATGATAAGAGGCCTACTCCAAAGGCCACAACCCCACCCCAGAGGGAGGAAGCATCCAGGGAAGAAAGGCCTGGCAGAAACCACTGAGGGTAAGAGGCCTATTCCAAAGGCCACATCCCCACCCCAGAGCGAGGAAGCATCCAGTGAAGAAAGGCCTGGCAGAAACCATTGAGGGTAAGAGGCCTATTCCAAAGGCCACATCCCCACCCCAGAGGGAAGAAGCCTCCAGGGAATAAAAGCCTGGCAGAAACCATTGAGGGTAAGAAGCCTACTCCAAAGGCCACACACACACCCCAGAGGGAGCAAGCATCCAGGAAAGACAGGCCTGGCAAAAACCATTGAGGGTAAGAGGCCTATTCCAAAGGCCACACCCCCACTCCAGATGGAGGAAGCATCCAGGGAAGAAAGGCCTGGCAGAAACCACTAAGGGTAGGAGGCCTATTCCAAAGGCCCCATCCCCACCCAAGAGGGAGGAAACATCCAGGTAAGATAGGCCTGGCAGAAGCCATTGAGGGTACGAGCCTATTCCAAAGGCTACATCCCCACCGCAGAGGGAGGAAGCATCCAGGGAAGAAAGGCCTGGCAGAAACCATTGAGGGTAAGAGGCCTATTCCAAAGGCCACAACCCCACCCCAGAGGGAGGAAGCATCCAGGGAAGAAAGGCCTGGCAGAAACCATTGAGGATAAGAGGCCTATTCCAAAGGCCACAACCCCACCCGAGAGGGAGGAAGCATCCAGGTAAGAAAGGCCTGGCAGAAACCATTGATGATAAGAGGCCTACTCCAAAGGCCACAACCCCACCCCAGAGGGAGGAAGCATCCAGGGAAGAAAGGCCTGGCAGAAACCACTGAGGATAAGCGGCCTACTCCAAAATCCACAACCCCACCCCAGAGGGAGGAAGCATCCCGGGAAGAAAGGCCTGGCAGAAACCACTGAGGGTAAGAGGCCTATTCCAAAGGTCACACACCCACCCCAGAGGGAGGAAGCATCCAGGGGACAAAGGCCTGGCAGAAACCATTGAGGGTAAGAGGCCTATTCCAAAGGCCACACACCCGCCCCAGAGGGAAGAAGCATCAACGGAAGAAAGGCCTAGCAGAAGCCACTGAGGGTAAGAGGCCTATTCCAAAGGCCACACACCCACTACAGAGGAAAGAAGCATCCAGGGAACAAAGGACGGGCAGAAACCATTGTGGGTAAGAGGCCTATTCCAAAGGCTCCTTCCCCACACCAGAGGGAGGAAGCCTCCAGGGAAGAAAGGCCTGGCAGAAACCACTAAGAGTAGGAGGCCTATTCCAAAGGCCCCATCCCGACCCCAGAGGGAGGAAGCATCCAGGGAAGAAAAGCCTGGCAGAAACCATTGAGGGTAAGAGGCCTATTCCAAAGGCTCCATCCCCACACCAGAGGGAGGAAGCCTCCAGGGAAGAAAGGCCTGGCAGAAACCACGAAGGGTAGGAGGCCTATTCCAAAGGCTACATCCCCACCCCAGAGGGAGGAAGCATCCAGGGAAGAAAGGCCTGGCAGAAACCACTGAGGGTAAGAGGCCTATTCCAAAGGCCACAACCCCACCCCAGAGGGAGGAAGCATCCAGGGAAGAAAGGCCTGGCAGAAACCATTGAGGATAAGAGGCCTATTCCAAAGGCCACAACCCCACCCGAGAGGGAGGAAGCATCCAGGGAAGAAAGGCCTGGCAGAATCCATTGAGGATAAGAGGCCTACTCCAAATTCCACAACCCCACCCCAGAGGGAGGAAGCATCCCGGGAAGGAAGGCCTGGCAGAAACCACTGAGGGTAAGAGGCCTATTCCAAAGGCCACCCACCCACACCAGAGGGAGGAAGCATCCAGGTAAGAAAGGCCTGGCAGAAACCACTGAGGGTAAGACGCCTATTCCAAAGGCCACACACCCGCCCCAGAGGGAAGAAGCATCAACGGAAGAAAGGCCTAGCAGAAGCCACTGAGGGTAAGAGGCCTATTCCACAGGCCACACACCCACTGCAGAGGAAAGAAGCATCCAGGGAACAAAGGACGGTCAGAAACCATTGTGGGTAAGAGGCCTATTCCAAAGGCTCCTTCCCCACACCAGAGGGAGGAAGCCTCCAGGGAAGAAAGGCCTGGCAGAAACCACTAAGAGTAGGAGGCCTATTCCAAAGGCCCCATCCCGACCCCAGAGGGAGGAAGCATCCAGGGAAGAAAAGCCTGGCAGAAACCACTGAAGGTAAGAGGCCTATTCCAAAGGCCACACACCCACCCCAGAGGGAAGAAGCATCCAGGGAACAAAGGCCTGGCAGAATCCATTGAGGGTAACAGGCATATTCAAAAGGCCACATCCCCACCCCAGAGGGAGGAAGCATCCAGGGAAGAAAGGCCTAGCAGAAACCATTGATGATAAGAGGCCTACTCCAAAGGCCACAACCCCACCACAGAGGGAGGAAGCATCCAGGGAAGAAAGGCCTGGCAGAAACCACTGAGGGTAAGAGGCCTATTCCAAAGGCCACACACCCACCACAGAGGAAAGAAGCATCCAGGGAACAAAGGCCTGGCAGAAACTATTGAGGGTAAGAGGCCTATTCCAAAGGCTCCATCCCCACACCAGAGGGAGGAAGCCTCCAGGGAAGAAAGGCCTGGCAGAAACCACGAAGGGTAGGAGGCCTATTCCGAAGGCTACATCCCCACCCCAGAGGGAGGAAGCATCCAGGGAAGAAAGGCCTGGCAGAAACCACTGAGGGTAAGAGGCCTATTCCAAAGGCCACAACCCCACCCCAGAGGGAGGAAGCATCCAGGGAAGAAAGGCCTGGCAGAAACCATTGAGGATAAGAGGCCTATTCCAAAGGCCACAACCCCACCAGAGAGGGAGGAAGCATCCAGGGAAGAAAGGCCTGGCAGAATCCATTGAGGATAAGAGGCCTACTCCAAATTCCACAACCCCACCCCAGAGGGAGGAAGCATCCCGGGAAGGAAGGCCTGGCAGAAACCACTGAGGGTAAGAGGCCTATTCCAAAGGCCACCCACCCACCACAGAGGGAGGAAGCATCCAGGTAAGAAAGTCCTGGCAGAAACCATTGAGGGTAAGAAGCCTACTCCAAAGGCCACAAACACACCCCAGAGGGAGGAAGCATCTAGGAAAGACAGGCCTGGCAAAAACCATTGAGGGTAAGAGGCCTATTCCAAAGGCCACACCCCCACTCCAGATGGAGGAAGCATCCAGGGAAGAAAGGCCTGGCAGAAACCATTGATGGTAAGAGGCCTATTCCAAAGGCCACATCTCAACCCCAGAGGGAAGAAGCATCCAGGGAAGAAAGGCCTGGCAGAAACCATTGAGGGTAAGAGGCCTATTCCAAAGGTCACCCACCCACCCCAGAGGGAGGAAGCATCCAGGGAAGAAAGGCCTGGCAGAAACCACTAAGGGTAGGAGGCCTAGTCCAAAGGCCACAACCCCACCTCAAAGGGAGGAAGCATCCAGGGAAGAAAAGCCTGGCAGAAACCATTGAGAGTAAGAGGCCTATTCCAAAGGCTCCATCCGCACACCAGAGGGAGGAAGCCTCCAGGGAAGAAAGGCCTGGCAGAAACCACTAAGAGTAGGAGGCCTATTCCAAAGGCCCCATCCCGACCCCAGAGGGAGGAAGCATCCAGGGAAGAAAAGCCTGGCAGAAACCACTTAAGGTAAGAGTCCTATTCCAAAGGCCACACACCCACCCCAGAGAGAAGAAGCATCCAGGGAACAAAGGCCTGGCAGAAACCATTGAGGGTAACAGGCATGTTCAAAAGGCCACATCCCCACCCCAGAGGGAGGAAGCATCCAGGGAAGATAGGCCTGGCAGAAACCATTGATGATAAGAGGCCTACTCCAAAGGCCACAACCCCACCCCAGAGGGAGGAAGCATCCAGGTAAGAAAGGCCTGGCAGAAACCACTGAGGGTAAGAGGCCTATTCCAAAGGCCACATCCCCACCCCAGAGGGAGGAAGCATCCAGGGAAGAAAGACCTGGCAGAAACCATTGATGATAAGAGGCCTACTCCAAAGGCCACAACCCCACCCCAGAGGGAGGAAGCATCCAGGGAAGAAAGGCCTGGCAGAAACCACTGAGGGTAAGAGGCCTATTCCAAAGGCCACACACCCGCCCCAGAGGGAAGAAGCATCAACGGAAGAAAGGCCTGGCAGAAGCCACTGAGGGTAAGAGGCCTATTCCAAAGGCCACACACCCACCACAGAGGAAAGAAGCATCCAGGGAACAAAGGACGGGCAGAAACCACTGGGGGTAAGAGGCCTATTCCAAAGTCTCCTTCCCCACACCAGAGGGAGGAAGCCTCCAGGGAAGAAAGGCCTGGCAGAAACCACTAAGAGTAGGAGGCCTATTCCAAAGGCCCCATCCCGACCCCAGAGGGAGGAAGCATCCAGGGAAGAAAAGCCTGGCAGAAACCACTGAGGGTAAGAGCCTATTCCAAAGGCCACACACCCACCCCAGAGGGAAGAAGCATCCAGGGAACAAAGGCCTGGCAGAAACCATTGAGGGTAACAGGCATATTCAAAAGGCCACATCCCCACCCCAGAGGGAGGAAGCATCCAGGGAAGAAAGGCCTGGCAGAAACCATTGATGATAAGAGGCCTACTCCAAAGGCCACAACCCCACCCCAGAGGGAGGAAGCATCCAGGGAAGAAAGGCCTGGCAGAAACCACTGAGGGTAAGAGGCCTATTCCAAAGGCCACAACCCCACCCCAGGGGGAAGAAGCATCCAGGGAAGAAAGGCCTGGCAGAAACCATTGAGGGTAAGAAGCCTATTCCAAAGGCCACCCACCCACCCCAGAGGGAGGAAGCATCCAGGGAAGAAAGGCCTGGCAGAAACCACTAAGGGTAAGAGGCCTATTCCAAAGGCCACACACCCACCACAGAGGAAAGAAGCATCCAGGGAACAAAGGCCTGGCAGAAACCACTGAGGGTAAGAGGCCTAATCCAAAGGCCACACACCCACCACAGGGAAAGAAGCATCCAGGGAACAAAGGACGGGCAGAAACCATTGGGGGTAAGAGGCCTATTCCAAAGTCTCCTTCGCCACACCAGAGGGAGGAAGCCTCCAGGGAAGAAAGGCCTGGCAGAAACCACTAAGAGTAGGAGGCCTATTCCAAAGGCCCCATCCCGACCCCAGAGGGAGGAAGCATCCAGGGAAGAAAGGCCTGGAAGAAACCACTGAAGGTAAGAGGCCTATTCCAAAGGCCACACACCCACCCCAGAGGGAAGAAGCATCCAGGGAACAAAGGCCTGGCAGAAACCATAGAGGGTAAGAGGACTATTCCAAAGTCCACAACCCCACCCCAGAGGGAGGAAGCATCCAGGTAAGAAAGGCCTGGCAGAAACCATTGATGATAAGAGGCCTACTCCAAAGGCCACAACCCCACCCCAGAGGGAGGAAGCATCCAGGGAAGAAAGGCCTGGCAGAAACCACTGAGGGTAAGAGGCCTATTCCAAAGGCCACATCCCCACCCCAGAGCGAGGAAGCATCCAGTGAAGAAAGGCCTGGCAGAAACCATTGAGGGTAAGAGGCCTATTCCAAAGGCCACATCCCCACCCCAGAGGGAAGAAGCCTCCAGGGAATAAAAGCCTGGCAGAAACCATTGAGGGTAAGAAGCCTACTCCAAAGGCCACACACACACCCCAGAGGGAGCAAGCATCCAGGAAAGACAGGCCTGGCAAAAACCATTGAGGGTAAGAGGCCTATTCCAAAGGCCACACCCCCACTCCAGATGGAGGAAGCATCCAGGGAAGAAAGGCCTGGCAGAAACCACTAAGGGTAGGAGGCCTATTCCAAAGGCCCCATCCCCACCCAAGAGGGAGGAAACATCCAGGTAAGAAAGGCCTGGCAGAAGCCATTGAGGGTACGAGCCTATTCCAAAGGCTACATCCCCACCGCAGAGGGAGGAAGCATCCAGGGAAGAAAGGCCTGGCAGAAACCACTGAGGGTAAGAGGCCTATTCCAAAGGCCACAACCCCACCCCAGAGGGAGGAAGCATCCAGGGAAGAAAGGCCTGGCAGAAACCATTGAGGATAAGAGGCCTATTCCAAAGGCCACAACCCCACCCGAGAGGGAGGAAGCATCCAGGTAAGAAAGGCCTGGCAGAAACCATTGATGATAAGAGGCCTACTCCAAAGGCCACAACCCCACCCCAGAGGGAGGAAGCATCCAGGGAAGAAAGGCCTGGCAGAAACCACTGAGGATAAGCGGCCTACTCCAAAATCCACAACCCCACCCCAGAGGGAGGAAGCATCCCGGGAAGAAAGGCCTGGCAGAAACCACTGAGGGTAAGAGGCCTATTCCAAAGGTCACACACCCACCCCAGAGGGAGGAAGCATCCAGGGGACAAAGGCCTGGCAGAAACCATTGAGGGTAAGAGGCCTATTCCAAAGGCCACAACCCCACCCCAGGGGGAAGAAGCATCCAGGGAAGAAAGGCCTGGCAGAAACCATTGAGGGTAAGAGGCCTATTCCAAAGGCCACCCAACCACCCCAGAGGGTGAAGCATCCAGGGAAGAAAGGCCTGGCAGAAACCACTAAGGGTAGGAGGCCTAGTCCAAAGGCCACAACCCCACCTCAAAGGGAGGAAGCATCCAGGGAAGAAAAGCCTGGCAGAAACCATTGAGAGTAAGACGCCTATTCCAAAGGCTCCATCCGCACACCAGAGGGAGGAAGCCTCCAGGGAAGAAAGGCCTGGCAGAAACCACTAAGAGTAGGAGGCCTATTCCAAAGGCCCCATCCCGACCCCAGAGGGAGGAAGCATCCAGGGAAGAAAAGCCTGGCAGAAACCACTGAAGGTAAGAGGCCTATTCCAAAGGCCACACACCCACCCCCGAGGGAGGAAGCATCCAGGGAAGATAGGCCTGGCAGAAACCATTGATGATAAGAGGCCTACTCCAAAGGCCACAACCCCACCCCAGAGGGAGGAAGCATCCAGGTAAGAAAGGCCTGGCAGAAACCACTGAGGGTAAGAGGCCTATTCCAAAGGCCACATCCCCACCCCAGAGGGAGGAAGCATCCAGGGAAGAAAGGCCTGGCAGAAACCATTGATGATAAGAGGCCTACTCCAAAGGCCACAACCCCACCCCAGAGGGAGGAAGCATCCAGGGAAGAAAGGCCTGGCAGAAACCACTGAGGGTAAGAGGCCTATTCCAAAGGCCACATCCCCACCCCAGAGCGAGGAAGCATCCAGGGAAGAAAGGCCTGGCACAAACCATTGATGATAAGAGGCCTACTCCAAAGGCCACAACCCCACCCCAGAGGGAGAAAGCATCCAGGGAAGAAAGGCCTGGCAGAAACCACTGAGGGTAAGAGGCCTATTCCAAAGGCCACACACCCACCACAGAGGAAAGAAGCATCCAGGGAACAAAGGCCTGGCAGAAACCATTGAGGGTAAGAGGCCTATTCCAAAGGCTCCATCCCCACACCAGAGGGAGGAAGCCTCCAGGGAAGAAAGGCCTGGCAGAAACCACGAAGGGTAGGAGGCCTATTCCAAAGGCCCCATTCCCACCCCAGAGGGAGGAAGCATCCAGGGAAGAAAAACCTGGCAGAAACCACTGAAGGTAAGAGGCCTATTCCAAAGGCCACACACCCACCCCAGAGGGAAGAAGCATCCAGGGAACAAAGGCCTGGCAGAAACCATTGAGTGTAAGACGCCTGTTCCAAAGGCCACACACCCACCCCAGAGGAAGGAAGCCTCCAGGGAAGAACGGCCTGGCAGAAACCACTAAGGGTAACAGGCATATTCAAAAGGCCACATCCCCACCCCAGAGGGAGGAAGCATCCAGGGAAGATAGGCCTGGCAGAAACCCTTGATGATAAGAGGCCTACTCCAAAGGCCACAACCCCACCCCAGAGGGAGGAAGCATCCAGGTAAGAAAGGCCTGGCAGAAACCACTGAGGGTAAGAGGCCTATTCCAAAGGCCACATCCCCACCCTAGAGGGAGGAAGCATCCAGGGAAGAAAGGCCTGGCAGAAACCATTGAGGGTAAGAGGCCTATTCCAAAGGCCACATCCCCACCCCAGAGGGAAGATGCATCCAGGGAACAAAGGCCTGGCAGAAACCACTGAGGGTAAGAGGCCTATTCCAAAGGCCACATCCCCACCCCAGAGGGAGGAAGCATCCAGGGAAGAAAGGCCTGGCAGAAACCATTGAGGGTAAGAGGCCTATTCCAAAGGCCACATCCCCACCCCAGAGGGAAGAAGCCTCCAGGGAATAAAAGCCTGGCAGAAACCATTGAGGGTAAGAAGCCTACTCCAAAGGCCACACACACACCCCAGAGGGAGGAAGCATCCAGGAAAGACAGGCCTGGCAAAAACCATTGAGGGAAAGAGGCCTATTCCAAAGGCCACACCCCCACTCCAGATGGAGGATGCATCCAGGGAAGAAAGGCCTGGCAGAAACCTTTGAGGGTAAGAGGCCTATTCCAAAGGCCCCATTGCCACCCCAGAGGGAGGAAGCATCCCGGGAACAAAGGCCTGGCAGAAACCATTGAGGGTAAGAGGCCTATTCCAAAGGCCACATCCCCACCCCAGGGGGAAGAAGCATCCAGGGAAGAAAGGCCTGGCAGAAACCATTGAGGGTAAGAGGCCTATTCCAAAGGCCACAACCCCACACCAGAGGGAGGAAGCATCCAGGGAAGAAAGGCCTGGCAGAAACCATTGAGGATAAGATGCCTACTCCAAAGGCAACAACCCCACCCCAGAGGGAGGAAGCATCCAGGGAAGAAAGGCCTGGCAGAAACCACTCAGGGTAAGAGGCCTATTCCAAAGGCCACACATCCACCACAGAGGGAAGAAGCATCCAGGGAACAAAGGCCTGGCAGAAACCATTGAGGGTAAGAGGCCTATTCCAAAGGCTCCATCCCCACACCGGAGGGAGGAAGCCTCCAGGGAAGAAAGGCCTGGCAGAAACCACTAAGGGTAGGAGGCCTATTCCATAGGCCCCATCCCCACCCCAGAGGGAGGAAGCATCCTGGGAAGAAAAGCCTGGCAGAAACCACTGAACGTAAGAGGCCAATTCCAAAGGCCACACACCCACCCCAGAGGGAAGAAGCATCCAGGGAACAAAGGCCTGGCAGAAACCATTGAGGGTAAGAGGCCTGTTCCGAAGGCCACACATCCACCCCAGAGGGAGGAAGCATCCAGGGAAGAAAGGCCTGGCAGAAACCATTGAGGGTGAGAGGCCGATTCCAAAGGCCCCATCCCCACCCCAGAGGGAGGAAGCATCCGGGGAAGAAAGGCCTGGCAGAAACCACTAAGGGTAGGAGACCTATTTCAAAGGCCCCATCCCCACCACAGAGGGAGGAAGCCTCCAGGGAAGAAAAGCCTGCAGAAACCACTAAGGGTAGGAGGCCTATCCCAAAGGCCCCATCCCCACCCCAGAGGGAGGAAACATCCAGGGAAGAAAGGCCTGGCAGAAACCATTGAGGGTAAGAGGCCTATTCCAAAGGCCATAACCCCACCCCAGAGGGAGGAAGCATCCAGGGAAGAAAGGCCTTGCAGAAACCATTCCAGATAAGAGGCCTACTCCAAAGGCCACAACCCCTCCCCAGAGGGAGGAAACATCCAGAGAAGAAAGGCCTGGCAGAAACCACTCAGGGTAAGAGGCCTATTCCAAAGGTCACACATGCGCCCCATAGGGAAGAAGCATCCACGGAATAAAGGCCTGGCAGAAGCCACTGAGTGTAAGAGGCCTACTCCAAAGGCCACACACACACCCCAGAGGGAGGAAGCATCCAGGGAAGAGAGGCCTGGCAGAAACCATTGAGGGTAAGAGGCCTATTCCAAAGGCCACACTCCCAAACCAGATGGAGGAATTATCCAGGGAAGAAAGGCCTGGCAGAAACCTTTGAGGGTAAGATGCTTATTCCAAAGGCCCGATCCCCACCCCAGAGGGAGGACGCATCCAGGGAAGAAAGGCCTGGCAGAAACCATTGAGGGTTTGAGGCCTATTCCAAAGGCCACATCCCCACCCCAGAGGGAGGAAGCATCCAGGGAAGAAAGCCCTGGCAGAAACCATTGAGGGTAAGAGGCCTATTCCAAAAGCCACACACCCACCCTAGTGGGAGGAAGCATCAAGGGAACAATGGCCTGGCAGAAACCTTTGAGGGTAAGAGGCCTATTCCAAAGGCCCCATTGCCACCCCAGAGGGAGGAAGCATCCAGGGAACAAAGGCCTGGCAGAAACCATTGAGGGTAAGAGGCCTATTCCAAAGGCCACATCCCCACCCCAGGGGGAAGAAGCATCCAGGGAAGAAAGGCCTTGCAGAAACCATTGAGGGTAAGAGGCCTATTCCAAAGGCCACACACGCACCCCAGAGGGAGGAAGCATCCAGGGAAGAAAGGCCTGGCAGAAACCATTGAGGGTAAGAGGCCGATTCCAAAGGCCCCATCCCCACCCCAGAGGGAGGAAGCATCCAGGGAACAAAGGCCTGGCAGAAACCATTGAGTGTAAGAGGCCTGTTCCAAAGGCCACACACCCACCCCAGAGGGAGGAAGCCTCCAGGGAAGAAAGGCCTGGCAGAAACCACTAAGGGTAACAGGCATATTCAAAAGGCCACATCCCCACCCCAGAGGGAGGAAGCATCCAGGGAAGAAAGGCCTGGCAGAAACCATTGATGATAAGAGGCCTACTCCAAAGGCCACAACCCCACCCCAGAGGGAGGAAGCATCCAGGGAAGAAAGTCCTGGCAGAAACCACTGAGGGTAAGAGGCCTATTCCAAAGGCCACACACCCGCCCCAGAGGGAAGAAGCATCAACGGAAGAAAGGCCTGGCAGAAGCCACTGAGGGTAAGAGGCCTATTCCAAAGGCCACACACCCACCACAGAGGAAAGAAGCATCCAGGGAACAAAGGACGGGCAGAAACCATTGGGGGTAAGAGGCCTATTCCAAAGTCTCCTTCCCCACACCAGAGGGAGGAAGCCTCCAGGGTAGAAAGGCCTGGCAGAAACCATTGAGGGTAAGAGGCCTATTCCAAAGGCCACACTCCCAAACCAGATGGAGGAATTATCCAGGGAAGAAAGGCCTGGCAGAAACCTTTGAGGGTAAGATGCTTATTCCAAAGGCCCGATCCCCACCCCAGAGGGAGGACGCATCCAGGGAAGAAAGGCCTGGCAGAAACCATTGAGGGTTTGAGGCCTATTCCAAAGGCCACATCCCCACCCCAGGGGGAAGAAGCATCCAGGGAAGAAAGGCCTTGCAGAAACCATTGAGGGTAAGTGGCCTATTCCAAAGGCCACACACCCACCCCAGAGGGAGGAAGCATCCAGGGAAGAAAGCCCTGGCAGAAACCATTGAGGGTTTGAGGCCTATTCCAAAGGCCACATCCCCACCCCAGAGGGAGGAAGCATCCAGGGAAGAAAGCCCTGGCAGAAACCATTGAGGGTAAGAGGCCTATTCCAAAAGCCACACACCCACCCTAGTGGGAGGAAGCATCAAGGGAACAAAGGCCTGGCAGAAACCATTGAGGGTAACAGGCATATTCAAAAGGCCACATCCGCACCCCAGAGGGAGGAAGCATCCAGGGAAGAAAGGCCTGGCAGAAACCATTGAGGGTAAGAGGCCGATTCCAAAGGCCCCATCCCCACCCCAGAGGGAGGAAGCCTCCTGGGAAGAAAAGCCTGGCAGAA
The DNA here is from genome assembly GCA_035047345.1 of Bradypodion ventrale. NCBI lineage: Eukaryota > Metazoa > Chordata > Lepidosauria > Squamata > Chamaeleonidae > Bradypodion > Bradypodion ventrale. Next base: position 38,138,213 of record JAWDJE010000008.1, read on the forward strand.
ACCACTAAGGGTAGGAGGCCTATTCCAAAGGCCCCATCCCCACCCCAGAGGGAGGAAACATCCAGGGAAGAAAGGCCTGGCAGAAGCCATAGAGGGTAAGAGCCTATTCCAAAGGCTACATCCCCACCCCAGAGGGAGGAAGCATCCCGGGAACAAAGGCCTGGCAGAAACCATTGAGGGTAAGAGGCCTATTCCAAAGGCCACATCCCCACCCCAGGGGGAAGAAGCATCCAGGGAAGAAAGGCCTGGCAGAAACCATTGAGGGTAAGAGGCCTATTCCAAAGGCCACAACCCCACACCAGAGGGAGGAAGCATCCAGGGAAGAAAGGCCTGGCAGAAACCATTGAGGATAAGATGCCTACTCCAAAGGCAACAACCCCACCCCAGAGGGAGGAAGCATCCAGGGAAGAAAGGCCTGGCAGAAACCACTCAGGGTAAGAGGCCTATTCCAAAGGCCACACATCCACCACAGAGGGAAGAAGCATCCAGGGAACAAAGGCCTGGCAGAAACCATTGAGGGTAAGAGGCCTATTCCAAAGGCTCCATCCCCACACCGGAGGGAGGAAGCCTCCAGGGAAGAAAGGCCTGGCAGAAACCACTAAGGGTAGGAGGCCTATTCCATAGGCCCCATCCCCACCCCAGAGGGAGGAAGCATCCTGGGAAGAAAAGCCTGGCAGAAACCACTGAACGTAAGAGGCCAATTCCAAAGGCCACACACCCACCCCAGAAGGAAGAAGCATCCAGGGAACAAAGGCCTGGCAGAAACCATTGAGGGTAAGAGGCCTGTTCCGAAGGCCACACATCCACCCCAGAGGGAGGAAGCATCCAGGGAAGAAAGGCCTGGCAGAAACCATTGAGGGTGAGAGGCCGATTCCAAAGGCCCCATCCCCACCCCAGAGGGAGGAAGCATCCGGGGAAGAAAGGCCTGGCAGAAACCACTAAGGGTAGGAGACCTATTTCAAAGGCCCCATCCCCACCACAGAGGGAGGAAGCCTCCAGGGAAGAAAAGCCTGCAGAAACCACTAAGGGTAGGAGGCCTATCCCAAAGGCCCCATCCCCACCCCAGAGGGAGGAAACATCCAGGGAAGAAAGGCCTGGCAGAAACCATTGAGGGTAAGAGGCCTATTCCAAAGGCCATAACCCCACCCCAGAGGGAGGAAGCATCCAGGGAAGAAAGGCCTTGCAGAAACCATTCCAGATAAGAGGCCTACTCCAAAGGCCACAACCCCTCCCCAGAGGGAGGAAACATCCAGAGAAGAAAGGCCTGGCAGAAACCACTCAGGGTAAGAGGCCTATTCCAAAGGTCACACATGCGCCCCATAGGGAAGAAGCATCCACGGAATAAAGGCCTGGCAGAAGCCACTGAGTGTAAGAGGCCTACTCCAAAGGCCACACACACACCCCAGAGGGAGGAAGCATCCAGGGAAGAGAGGCCTGGCAGAAACCATTGAGGGTAAGAGGCCTATTCCAAAGGCCACACTCCCAAACCAGATGGAGGAATTATCCAGGGAAGAAAGGCCTGGCAGAAACCTTTGAGGGTAAGATGCTTATTCCAAAGGCCCGATCCCCACCCCAGAGGGAGGACGCATCCAGGGAAGAAAGGCCTGGCAGAAACCATTGAGGGTTTGAGGCCTATTCCAAAGGCCACATCCCCACCCCAGAGGGAGGAAGCATCCAGGGAAGAAAGCCCTGGCAGAAACCATTGAGGGTAAGAGGCCTATTCCAAAAGCCACACACCCACCCTAGTGGGAGGAAGCATCAAGGGAACAATGGCCTGGCAGAAACCTTTGAGGGTAAGAGGCCTATTCCAAAGGCCCCATTGCCACCCCAGAGGGAGGAAGCATCCAGGGAACAAAGGCCTGGCAGAAACCATTGAGGGTAAGAGGCCTATTCCAAAGGCCACATCCCCACCCCAGGGGGAAGAAGCATCCAGGGAAGAAAGGCCTTGCAGAAACCATTGAGGGTAAGAGGCCTATTCCAAAGGCCACACACGCACCCCAGAGGGAGGAAGCATCCAGGGAAGAAAGGCCTGGCAGAAACCATTGAGGGTAAGAGGCCGATTCCAAAGGCCCCATCCCCACCCCAGAGGGAGGAAGCATCCAGGGAACAAAGGCCTGGCAGAAACCATTGAGTGTAAGAGGCCTGTTCCAAAGGCCACACACCCACCCCAGAGGGAGGAAGCCTCCAGGGAAGAAAGGCCTGGCAGAAACCACTAAGGGTAACAGGCATATTCAAAAGGCCACATCCCCACCCCAGAGGGAGGAAGCATCCAGGGAAGAAAGGCCTGGCAGAAACCATTGATGATAAGAGGCCTACTCCAAAGGCCACAACCCCACCCCAGAGGGAGGAAGCATCCAGGGAAGAAAGTCCTGGCAGAAACCACTGAGGGTAAGAGGCCTATTCCAAAGGCCACACACCCGCCCCAGAGGGAAGAAGCATCAACGGAAGAAAGGCCTGGCAGAAGCCACTGAGGGTAAGAGGCCTATTCCAAAGGCCACACACCCACCACAGAGGAAAGAAGCATCCAGGGAACAAAGGACGGGCAGAAACCATTGGGGGTAAGAGGCCTATTCCAAAGTCTCCTTCCCCACACCAGAGGGAGGAAGCCTCCAGGGTAGAAAGGCCTGGCAGAAACCATTGAGGGTAAGAGGCCTATTCCAAAGGCCACACTCCCAAACCAGATGGAGGAATTATCCAGGGAAGAAAGGCCTGGCAGAAACCTTTGAGGGTAAGATGCTTATTCCAAAGGCCCGATCCCCACCCCAGAGGGAGGACGCATCCAGGGAAGAAAGGCCTGGCAGAAACCATTGAGGGTTTGAGGCCTATTCCAAAGGCCACATCCCCACCCCAGGGGGAAGAAGCATCCAGGGAAGAAAGGCCTTGCAGAAACCATTGAGGGTAAGAGGCCTATTCCAAAGGCCACACACCCACCCCAGAGGGAGGAAGCATCCAGGGAAGAAAGCCCTGGCAGAAACCATTGAGGGTTTGAGGCCTATTCCAAAGGCCACATCCCCACCCCAGAGGGAGGAAGCATCCAGGGAAGAAAGCCCTGGCAGAAACCATTGAGGGTAAGAGGCCTATTCCAAAAGCCACACACCCACCCTAGTGGGAGGAAGCATCAAGGGAACAAAGGCCTGGCAGAAACCATTGAGGGTAACAGGCATATTCAAAAGGCCACATCCGCACCCCAGAGGGAGGAAGCATCCAGGGAAGAAAGGCCTGGCAGAAACCATTGAGGGTAAGAGGCCGATTCCAAAGGCCCCATCCCCACCCCAGAGGGAGGAAGCCTCCTGGGAAGAAAAGCCTGGCAGAAACCACTAAGGGTAGGAGGCCTATTCCAAAGGCCCCATCCCCACCCCAGAGGGAGGAAACATCCAGGGAAGAAAGGCCTGGCAGAAGCCATAGAGGGTAAGAGCCTATTCCAAAGGCTACATCCCCACCCCAGAGGGAGGAAGCATCCAGGGAAGAAAGGCCTGGCAGAAACCACTGAGGGTAAGAGGCCTATTCCAAAGGCCACAACCCCACCCCAGAGGGAGGAAGCATCCAGGGAAGAAAGGCCTGGCAGAAACCATTGAGGATAAGAGGCCTATTCCAAAGGCCACAACCCCACCCGAGGGGGAGGAAGCATCCAGGGAAGAAAGGCCTGGCAGAAACCACTGAGGATAAGCGGCCTACTCCAAAATCCACAACCCCACCCCAGAGGGAGGAAGCATCCCGGGAAGAAAGGCCTGGCAGAAACCACTGAGGGTAAGAGGCCTATTCCAAAGGTCACACACCCACCCCAGAGGGAGGAAGCATCCAGGGGACAAAGGCCTGGCAGAAACCATTGAGGGTAAGAGGCCTATTCCAAAGGCCACAACCCCACCCCAGGGGGAAGAAGCATCCAGGGAAGAAAGGCCTGGCAGAAACCATTGAGGGTAAGAGGCCTATTCCAAAGGCCACCCAACCACCCCAGAGGGAGGAAGCATCCAGGGAAGAAAGGCCTGGCAGAAACCACTAAGGGTAGGAGGCCTAGTCCAAAGGCCACAACCCCACCTCAAAGGGAGGAAGCATCCAGGGAAGAAAAGCCTGGCAGAAACCATTGAGAGTAAGACGCCTATTCCAAAGGCTCCATCCGCACACCAGAGGGAGGAAGCCTCCAGGGAAGAAAGGCCTGGCAGAAACCACTAAGAGTAGGAAGCCTATTCCAAAGGCCCCATCCCGACCCCAGAGGGAGGAAGCATCCAGGGAAGAAAAGCCTGGCAGAAACCACTGAAGGTAAGAGGCCTATTCCAAAGGCCACACACACACCCCCGAGGGAGGAAGCATCCAGGGAAGATAGGCCTGGCAGAAACCATTGATGATAAGAGGCCTACTCCAAAGGCCACAACCCCACCCCAGAGGGAGGAAGCATCCAGGTAAGAAAGGCCTGGCAGAAACCACTGAGGGTAAGAGGCCTATTCCAAAGGCCACATCCCCACCCCAGAGGGAGGAAGCATCCAGGGAAGAAAGGCCTGGCAGAAACCATTGATGATAAGAGGCCTACTCCAAAGGCCACAACCCCACCCCAGAGGGAGGAAGCATCCAGGGAAGAAAGGCCTGGCAGAAACCACTGAGGGTAAGAGGCCTATTCCAAAGGCCACATCCCCACCCCAGAGCGAGGAAGCATCCAGGGAAGAAAGGCCTGGCACAAACCATTGATGATAAGAGGCCTACTCCAAAGGCCACAACCCCACCCCAGAGGGAGAAAGCATCCAGGGAAGAAAGGCCTGGCAGAAACCACTGAGGGTAAGAGGCCTATTCCAAAGGCCACACACCCACCACAGAGGAAAGAAGCATCCAGGGAACAAAGGCCTGGCAGAAACCATTGAGGGTAAGAGGCCTATTCCAAAGGCTCCATCCCCACACCAGAGGGAGGAAGCCTCCAGGGAAGAAAGGCCTGGCAGAAACCACGAAGGGTAGGAGGCCTATTCCAAAGGCCCCATTCCCACCCCAGAGGGAGGAAGCATCCAGGGAAGAAAAGCCTGGCAGAAACCACTGAAGGTAAGAGGCCTATTCCAAAGGCCACACACCCACCCCAGAGAGAAGAAGCATCCAGGGAACAAAGGCCTGGCAGAAACCATTGAGTGTAAGACGCCTGTTCCAAAGGCCACACACCCACCCCAGAGGGAGGAAGCCTCCAGGGAAGAACGGCCTGGCAGAAACCACTAAGGGTAACAGGCATATTCAAAAGGCCACATCCCCACCCCAGAGGGAGGAAGCATCCAGGGAAGAAAGGCCTGGCAGAAACCATTGAGGGTAAGAGGCCGATTCCAAAGGCCACATCCCCACCCCAGAGGGAGGAAGCATCCAGGGAAGATAGGCCTGGCAGAAACCATTGATGATAAGAGGCCTACTCCAAAGGCCACAACCCCAACCCAGAGGGAGGAAGCATCCAGGTAAGAAAGGACTGGCAGAAACCACTGAGGGTAAGAGGCCTATTCCAAAGGCCACATCCCCACCCCAGAGGGAGGAAGCATCCAGGGAAGAAAGGCCTGGCAGAAACCATTGAGGGTAAGAGGCCTATTCCAAAGGCCACATCCCCATCCCAGAGGGAAGATGCATCCAGGGAACAAAGGCCTGGCAGAAACCACTGAGGGTAAGAGGCCTAGTCCAAAGGCCACATCCCCACCCCAGAGGGAGGAAGCATCCAGGGAAGAAAGGCCTGGCAGAAACCATTGAGGGTAAGAGGCCTATTCCAAAGGCCACATCCCCACCCCAGAGCGAAGAAGCCTCCAGGGAATAAAAGCCTGGCAGAAACCATTGAGGGTAAGAAGCCTACTCCAAAGGCCACACACACACCCCAGAGGGAGGAAGCATCCAGGAAAGACAGGCCTGGCAAAAACCATTGAGGGAAAGAGGCCTATTCCAAAGGCCACACCCCCACTCCAGATGGAGGAAGCATCCAGGGAAGAAAGGCCTGGCAGAAACCTTTGAGGGTAAGAGGCCTATTCCAAAGGCCCCATTGCCACCCCAGAGGGAGGAAGCATCCCGGGAACAAAGGCCTGGCAGAAACCATTGAGGGTAAGAGGCCTATTCCAAAGGCCACATCCCCACCCCAGGGGGAAGAAGCATCCAGGGAACAAAGGCCTGGCAGAAACCATTGAGGGTAAGAGGCCTATTCCAAAGGCTCCATCCCCACACCAGAGGGAGGAAGCCTCCAGGGAAGAAAGGCCTGGCAGAAACCACGAAGGGTAGGAGGCCTATTCCAAAGGCCCCATTCCCACCCCAGAGGGAGGAAGCATCCAGGGAAGAAAAGCCTGGCAGAAACCACTGAAGGTAAGAGGCCTATTCCAAAGGCCACACACCCACCCCAGAGGGAAGAAGCATCCAGGGAACAAAGGCCTGGCAGAAACCATTGAGTGTAAGACGCCTGTTCCAAAGGCCACACACCCACCCCAGAGGGAGGAAGCCTCCAGGGAAGAACGGCCTGGCAGAAACCACTAAGGGTAACAGGCATATTCAAAAGGCCACATCCCCACCCCAGAGGGAGGAAGCATCCAGGGAAGATAGGCCTGGCAGAAACCATTGATGATAAGAGGCCTACTCCAAAGGCCACAACCCCAACCCAGAGGGAGGAAGCATCCATGTAAGAAAGGCCTGGCAGAAACCACTGAGGGTAAGAGGCCTATTCCAAAGGCCACATCCCCACCCCAGAGGGAGGAAGCATCCAGGGAAGAAAGGCCTGGCAGAAACCATTGAGGGTAAGAGGCCTATTCCAAAGGCCACATCCCCACCCCAGAGGGAAGATGCATCCAGGGAACAAAGGCCTGGCAGAAACCACTGAGGGTAAGAGGCCTAGTCCAAAGGCCACATCCCCACCCCAGAGGGAGGAAGCATCCAGGGAAGAAAGGCCTGGCAGAAACCATTGAGGGTAAGAGGCCTATTCCAAAGGCCACACCCCCACTCCAGATGGAGGAAGCATCCAGGGAAGAAAGGCCTGGCAGAAACCTTTGAGGGTAAGAGGCCTATTCCAAAGGCCCCATTGCCACCCCAGAGGGTGGAAGCATCCCGGGAACAAAGGCCTGGCAGAAACCATTGAGGGTAAGAGGCCTATTCCAAAGGCCACATCCCCACCCCAGGGGGAAGAAGCATCCAGGGAAGAAAGGCCTGGCAGAAACCATTGAGGGTAAGAGGCCTATTCCAAAGGCCACAACCCCACACCAGAGGGAGGAAGCATCCAGGGAAGAAAGGCCTGGCAGAAACCATTGAGGATAAGATGCCTACTCCAAAGGCAACAACCCCACCCCAGAGGGAGGAAGCATCCAGGGAAGAAAGGCCTGGCAGAAACCACTCAGGGTAAGAGGCCTATTCCAAAGGCCACACATCCACCACAGAGGGAAGAAGCATCCAGGGAACAAAGGCCTGGCAGAAACCATTGAGGGTAAGAGGCCTATTCCAAAGGCTCCATCCCCACACCGTAGGGAGGAAGCCTCCAGGGAAGAAAGGCCTGGCAGAAACCACTAAGGGTAGGAGGCCTATTCCATAGGCCCCATCCCCACCCCAGAGGGAGGAAGCATCCTGGGAAGAAAAGCCTGGCAGAAACCACTGAAGGTAAGAGGCCAATTCCAAAGGCCACACACCCACCCCAGAGGGAAGAAGCATCCAGGGAACAAAGGCCTGGCAGAAACCACTAAGGGTAACAGGCATATTCAAAAGGCCACATCCCCACCCCAGAGGGAGGAAGCATCCAGGGAAGAAAGGCCTGGCAGAAACCATTGATGATAAGAGGCCTACTCCAAAGGCCACAACCCCACCCCAGAGGGAGGAAGCATCCAGGGAAGAAAGTCCTGGCAGAAACCACTGAGGGTAAGAGGCCTATTCCAAAGGCCACACACCCGCCCCAGAGGGAGGAAGCATCCAGGGAAGAAAGGCCTGGCAGAAACCATTGAGGGTAAGAGGCCGATTCCAAAGGCCCCATCCCCACCCCAGAGGGAGGAAGCATCCAGGGAAGAAATGCCTGGCAGAAACCACTGAGGGTAAGAGGCCTATTCCAAAGGCCAAAACCCCACACCAGAGGGAGGAAGCATCCAGGGAAGAAAGGCCTGGCAGAAACCATTGAGGATAAGATGCCTACTCCAAAGGCAACAACCCCACCCCAGAGGGAGGAAGCATCCAGGGAAGAAAGGCCTGGCAGAAACCACTCAGGGTAAGAGGCCTATTCCAAAGGCCACACACCCGCCCCAGAGGGAAGAAGCATCCACGGAAGAAAGGCCTGGCAGAAGCCACTGAGGGTAAGAGGCCTATTCCAAAGGCCACACATCCACCACAGAGGGAAGAAGCATCCAGGGATCAAAGGCCTGGCAAAAACCATTGAGGGTAAGAGGCCTATTCCAAAGGCTCCATCCCCACACCGGAGGGAGGAAGCCTCCAGGGAAGAAAGGCCTGGCAGAAACCACTAAGGGTAGGAGGCCTATTCCAAAGGCCCCATCCCCACCCCAGAGGGAGGAAACATCCAGGGAAGAAAGGCCTGGCAGAAGCCATTGAGGGTAAGAGCCAATTCCAAAGGCTACATCCCCACCCCAGAGGGAGGAAGCATCCAGGGAAGAAAGGCCTGGCAGAAACCACTGAGGGTAAGAGGCCTATTCCAAAGGCCACAACCCCACCCCAGAGGGAGGAAGCATCCAGGGAAGAAAGGCCTGGCAGAAACCATTGAGGATAAGAGGCCTAATCCAAAGGCCACAACCCCACCCGAGGGGGAGGAAGCATCCAGGGAAGAAAGGCCTGACAGAAACCATTGAGGGTAAGATGCTTATTCCAAAGGCCCGATCCCCACCCCAGAGGGAGGACGCATCCAGGGAAGAAAAGCCTGGCAGAAACCATTGAGAGTAAGACGCCTATTCCAAAGGCTCCATCCGCACACCAGAGGGAGGAAGCCTCCAGGGAAGAAAGGCCTGGCAGAAACCACTAAGAGTAGGAGGCCTATTCCAAAGGCCCCATCCCGACCCCAGAGGGAGGAAGCATCCAGGGAAGAAAAGCCTGGCAGAAACCACTGAAGGTAAGAGGCCTATTCCAAAGGCCACAACCCCAACCCAGAGGGAGGAAGCATCCAGGTAAGAAAGGACTGGCAGAAACCACTGAGGGTAAGAGGCCTATTCCAAAGGCCACATCCCCACCCCAGAGGGAGGAAGCATCCAGGGAAGAAAGGCCTGGCAGAAACCATTGAGGGTAAGAGGCCTATTCCAAAGGCCACATCCCCATCCCAGAGGGAAGATGCATCCAGGGAACAAAGGCCTGGCAGAAACCACTGAGGGTAAGAGGCCTAGTCCAAAGGCCACATCCCCACCCCAGAGGGAGGAAGCATCCAGGGAAGAAAGGCCTGGCAGAAACCATTGAGGGTAAGAGGCCTATTCCAAAGGCCACATCCCCACCCCAGAGCGAAGAAGCCTCCAGGGAATAAAAGCCTGGCAGAAACCATTGAGGGTAAGAAGCCTACTCCAAAGGCCACACACACACCCCAGAGGGAGGAAGCATCCAGGAAAGACAGGCCTGGCAAAAACCATTGAGGGAAAGAGGCCTATTCCAAAGGCCACACCCCCACTCCAGATGGAGGAAGCATCCAGGGAAGAAAGGCCTGGCAGAAACCTTTGAGGGTAAGAGGCCTATTCCAAAGGCCCCATTGCCACCCCAGAGGGAGGAAGCATCCCGGGAACAAAGGCCTGGCAGAAACCATTGAGGGTAAGAGGCCTATTCCAAAGGCCACATCCCCACCCCAGGGGGAAGAAGCATCCAGGGAACAAAGGCCTGGCAGAAACCATTGAGGGTAAGAGGCCTATTCCAAAGGCTCCATCCCCACACCAGAGGGAGGAAGCCTCCAGGGAAGAAAGGCCTGGCAGAAACCACGAAGGGTAGGAGGCCTATTCCAAAGGCCCCATTCCCACCCCAGAGGGAGGAAGCATCCAGGGAAGAAAAGCCTGGCAGAAACCACTGAAGGTAAGAGGCCTATTCCAAAGGCCACACACCCACCCCAGAGGGAAGAAGCATCCAGGGAACAAAGGCCTGGCAGAAACCATTGAGTGTAAGACGCCTGTTCCAAAGGCCACACACCCACCCCAGAGGGAGGAAGCCTCCAGGGAAGAACGGCCTGGCAGAAACCACTAAGGGTAACAGGCATATTCAAAAGGCCACATCCCCACCCCAGAGGGAGGAAGCATCCAGGGAAGATAGGCCTGGCAGAAACCATTGATGATAAGAGGCCTACTCCAAAGGCCACAACCCCAACCCAGAGGGAGGAAGCATCCATGTAAGAAAGGCCTGGCAGAAACCACTGAGGGTAAGAGGCCTATTCCAAAGGCCACATCCCCACCCCAGAGGGAGGAAGCATCCAGGGAAGAAAGGCCTGGCAGAAACCATTGAGGGTAAGAGGCCTATTCCAAAGGCCACATCCCCACCCCAGAGGGAAGATGCATCCAGGGAACAAAGGCCTGGCAGAAACCACTGAGGGTAAGAGGCCTAGTCCAAAGGCCACATCCCCACCCCAGAGGGAGGAAGCATCCAGGGAAGAAAGGCCTGGCAGAAACCATTGAGGGTAAGAGGCCTATTCCAAAGGCCACACCCCCACTCCAGATGGAGGAAGCATCCAGGGAAGAAAGGCCTGGCAGAAACCTTTGAGGGTAAGAGGCCTATTCCAAAGGCCCCATTGCCACCCCAGAGGGTGGAAGCATCCCGGGAACAAAGGCCTGGCAGAAACCATTGAGGGTAAGAGGCCTATTCCAAAGGCCACATCCCCACCCCAGGGGGAAGAAGCATCCAGGGAAGAAAGGCCTGGCAGAAACCATTGAGGGTAAGAGGCCTATTCCAAAGGCCACAACCCCACACCAGAGGGAGGAAGCATCCAGGGAAGAAAGGCCTGGCAGAAACCATTGAGGATAAGATGCCTACTCCAAAGGCAACAACCCCACCCCAGAGGGAGGAAGCATCCAGGGAAGAAAGGCCTGGCAGAAACCACTCAGGGTAAGAGGCCTATTCCAAAGGCCACACATCCACCACAGAGGGAAGAAGCATCCAGGGAACAAAGGCCTGGCAGAAACCATTGAGGGTAAGAGGCCTATTCCAAAGGCTCCATCCCCACACCGTAGGGAGGAAGCCTCCAGGGAAGAAAGGCCTGGCAGAAACCACTAAGGGTAGGAGGCCTATTCCATAGGCCCCATCCCCACCCCAGAGGGAGGAAGCATCCTGGGAAGAAAAGCCTGGCAGAAACCACTGAAGGTAAGAGGCCAATTCCAAAGGCCACACACCCACCCCAGAGGGAAGAAGCATCCAGGGAACAAAGGCCTGGCAGAAACCACTAAGGGTAACAGGCATATTCAAAAGGCCACATCCCCACCCCAGAGGGAGGAAGCATCCAGGGAAGAAAGGCCTGGCAGAAACCATTGATGATAAGAGGCCTACTCCAAAGGCCACAACCCCACCCCAGAGGGAGGAAGCATCCAGGGAAGAAAGTCCTGGCAGAAACCACTGAGGGTAAGAGGCCTATTCCAAAGGCCACACATCCACCACAGAGGGAAGAAGCATCCAGGGAACAAAGGCCTGGCAGAAACCATTGAGGGTAAGAGGCCTATTCCAAAGGCTCCATCCCCACACCGGAGGGAGGAAGCCTCCAGGGAAGAAAGGCCTGGCAGAAACCACTAAGGGTAGGAGGCCTATTCCATAGGCCCCATCCCCACCCCAGAGGGAGGAAGCATCCTGGGAAGAAAAGCCTGGCAGAAACCACTGAAGGTAAGAGGCCAATTCCAAAGGCCACACACCCACCCCAGAGGGAAGAAGCATCCAGGGAACAAAGGCCTGGCAGAAACCACTAAGGGTAACAGGCATATTCAAAAGGCCACATCCCCACCCCAGAGGGAGGAAGCATCCAGGGAAGAAAGGCCTGGCAGAAACCATTGATGATAAGAGGCCTACTCCAAAGGCCACAACCCCACCCCAGAGGGAGGAAGCATCCAGGGAAGAAAGTCCTGGCAGAAACCACTGAGGGTAAGAGGCCTATTCCAAAGGCCACACACCCGCCCCAGAGGGAGGAAGCATCCAGGGAAGAAAGGCCTGGCAGAAACCATTGAGGGTAAGAGGCCGATTCCAAAGGCCCCATCCCCACCCCAGAGGGAGGAAGCATCCAGGGAAGAAATGCCTGGCAGAAACCACTGAGGGTAAGAGGCCTATTCCAAAGGCCAAAACCCCACACCAGAGGGAGGAAGCATCCAGGGAAGAAAGGCCTGGCAGAAACCATTGAGGATAAGATGCCTACTCCAAAGGCAACAACCCCACCCCAGAGGGAGGAAGCATCCAGGGAAGAAAGGCCTGGCAGAAACCACTCAGGGTAAGAGGCCTATTCCAAAGGCCACACACCCGCCCCAGAGGGAAGAAGCATCCACGGAAGAAAGGCCTGGCAGAAGCCACTGAGGGTAAGAGGCCTATTCCAAAGGCCACACATCCACCACAGAGGGAAGAAGCATCCAGGGATCAAAGGCCTGGGAAAAACCATTGAGGGTAAGAGGCCTATTCCAAAGGCTCCATCCCCACACCGGAGGGAGGAAGCCTCCAGGGAAGAAAGGCCTGGCAGAAACCACTAAGGGTAGGAGGCCTATTCCAAAGGCCCCATCCCCACCCCAGAGGGAGGAAACATCCAGGGAAGAAAGGCCTGGCAGAAGCCATTGAGGGTAAGAGCCTATTCCAAAGGCTACATCCCCACCCCAGAGGGAGGAAGCATCCAGGGAAGAAAGGCCTGGCAGAAACCACTGAGGGTAAGAGGCCTATTCCAAAGGCCACAACCCCACCCCAGAGGGAGGAAGCATCCAGGGAAGAAAGGCCTGGCAGAAACCATTGAGGATAAGAGGCCTATTCCAAAGGCCACAACCCCACCCGAGGGGGAGGAAGCATCCAGGGAAGAAAGGCCTGGCAGAAACCATTGAGGGTAAGATGCTTATTCCAAAGGCCCGATCCCCACCCCAGAGGGAGGACGCATCCAGGGAAGAAAAGCCTGGCAGAAACCATTGAGAGTAAGACGCCTATTCCAAAGGCTCCATCCGCACACCAGAGGGAGGAAGCCTCCAGGGAAGAAAGGCCTGGCAGAAACCACTAAGAGTAGGAGGCCTATTCCAAAGGCCCCATCCCGACCCCAGAGGGAGGAAGCATCCAGGGAAGAAAAGCCTGGCAGAAACCACTGAAGGTAAGAGGCCTATTCCAAAGGCCACACACCCACCCCAGAGAGAAGAAGCATCCAGGGAACAAAGGCCTGGCAGAAACCATTGAGGGTAACAGGCATATTCAAAAGGCCACATCCCCACTCCAGAGGGAGGAAGCATCCAGGGAAGATAGGCCTGGCAGAAACCATTGATGATAAGAGGCCTACTCCAAAGGCCACAACCCCACCCCAGAGGGAGGAAGCATCCAGGTAAGAAAGGCCTGGCAGAAACCACTGAGGGTAAGAGGCCTAATCCAAAGGCCACATCCCCACCCCAGAGGGAGGAAGCATCCAGGGAAGAAAGGCCTGGCAGAAACCATTGATGATAAGAGGCCTACTCCAAAGGCCACAACCCCACCCCAGAGGGAGGAAGCATCCAGGGAAGAAAGGCCTGGCAGAAACCACTGAGGGTAAGAGGCCTATTCCAAAGGCCACATCCCCACCCCAGAGCGAGGAAGCATCCAGGGAAGAAAGGCCTGGCACAAACCATTGATGATAAGAGGCCTACTCCAAAGGCCACAACCCCACCCCAGAGGGACAAAGCATCCAGGGAAGAAAGGCCTGGCAGAAACCACTGAGGGTAAGAGGCCTATTCCAAAGGCCACACACCCACCACAGAGGAAAGAAGCATCCAGGGAACAAAGGCCTGGCAGAAACCATTGAGGGTAAGAGGCCTATTCCAAAGGCTCCATCCCCACACCAGAGGGAGGAAGCCTCCAGGGAAGAAAGGCCTGGCAGAAACCACGAAGGGTAGGAGGCCTATTCCAAAGGCCCCATTCCCACCCCAGAGGGAGGAAGCATCCAGGGAAGAAAAGCCTGGCAGAAACCACTGAAGGTAAGAGGCCTATTCCAAAGGCCACACACCCACCCCAGAGGGAAGAAGCATCCAGGGAACAAAGGCCTGGCAGAAACCATTGAGTGTAAGACGCCTGTTCCAAAGGCCACACACCCACCCCAGAGGGAGGAAGCCTCCAGGGAAGAACGGCCTGGCAGAAACCACTAAGGGTAACAGGCATATTCAAAAGGCCACATCCCCACCCCAGAGGGAGGAAGCATCCAGGGAAGATAGGCCTGGCAGAAACCATTGATGATAAGAGGCCTACTCCAAAGGCCACAACCCCAACCCAGAGGGAGGAAGCATCCAGGTAAGAAAGGCCTGGCAGAAACCACTGAGGGTAAGAGGCCTATTCCAAAGGCCACATCCCCACCCCAGAGGGAGGAAGCATCCAGGGAAGAAAGGCCTGGCAGAAACCATTGAGGGTAAGAGGCCTATTCCAAAGGCCACATCCCCACCACAGAGGGAAGATGCATCCAGGGAACAAAGGCCTGGCAGAAACCACTGAGGGTAAGAGGCCTAGTCCAAAGGCCACATCCCCACCCCAGAGGGAGGAAGCATCCAGGGAAGAAAGGCCTGGCAGAAACCATTGAGGGTAAGAGGCCTATTCCACAGGCCACATCCCCACCCCAGAGGGAAGAAGCCTCCAGGGAATAAAAGCCTGGCAGAAACCATTGAGGGTAAGAAGCCTACTCCAAAGGCCACACACACACCCCAGAGGGAGGAAGCATCCAGGAAAGACAGGCCTGGCAAAAACCATTGAGGGAAAGAGGCCTATTCCAAAGGCCACACCCCCACTCCAGATGGAGGAAGCATCCAGGGAAGAAAGGCCTGGCAGAAACCTTTGAGGGTAAGAGGCCTATTCCAAAGGCCCCATTGCCACCCCAGAGGGAGGAAGCATCCCGAGAACAAAGGCCTGGCAGAAACCATTGAGGGTAAGAGACCTATTCCATAGGCCACATCCCCACCCCAGGGGGAAGAAGCATCCAGGGAAGAAAGGCCTGGCAGAAACCATTGAGGGTAAGAGGCCTATTCCAAAGGCCACAACCCCACACCAGAGGGAGGAAGCATCCAGGGAAGAAAGGCCTGGCAGAAACCATTGAGGATAAGATGCCTACTCCAAAGGCAACAACCCCACCCCAGAGGGAGGAAGCATCCAGGGAAGAAAGGCCTGGCAGAAACCACTCAGGGTAAGAGGCCTATTCCAAAGGCCACACATCCACCACAGAGGGAAGAAGCATCCAGGGAACAAAGGCCTTGCAGAAACCATTGTGGGTAAGAGGCCTATTCCAAAGGCTCCATCCCCACACCGGAGGGAGGAAGCCTCCAGGGAAGAAAGGCCTGGCAGAAACCACTAAGGGTAGGAGGCCTATTCCATAGGCCCCATCCCCACCCCAGAGGGAGGAAGCATCCTGGGAAGAAAAGCCTGGCAGAAACCACTGAAGGTAAGAGGCCAATTCCAAAGGCCACACACCCACCCCAGAGGGAAGAAGCATCCAGGGAACAAAGGCCTGGCAGAAACCATTGAGGGTAAGAGGCCTGTTCCGAAGGCCACACATCCACCCCAGAGGGAGGAAGCATCCAGGGAAGAAAGGCCTGGCAGAAACCATTGAGGGTGAGAGGCCGATTCCAAAGGCCCCATCCCCACCCCAGAGGGAGGAAGCATCCGGGGAAGAAAGGCCTGGCAGAAACCACTAAGGGTAGGAGACCTATTTCAAAGGCCCCATCCCCACCACAGAGGGAGGAAGCCTCCAGGGAAGAAAAGCCTGGCAGAAACCACTAAGGGTAGGAGGCCTATCCCAAAGGCCCCATCCCCACCCCAGAGGGAGGAAACATCCAGGGAAGAAAGGCCTGGCAGAAACCATTGAGGGTAAGAGGCCTATTCCAAAGGCCATAACCCCACCCCAGAGGGAGGAAGCATCCAGGGAAGAAAGGCCTGGCAGAAACCATTCCAGATAAGAGGCCTACTCCAAAGGCCACAACCCCTCCCCAGAGGGAGGAAACATCCAGGGAAGAAAGGCCTGGCAGAAACCACTCAGGGTAAGAGGCCTATTCCAAAGGTCACACATGCGCCCCATAGGGAAGAAGCATCCACGGAATAAAGGCCTGGCAGAAGCCACTGAGTGTAAGAGGCCTACTCCAAAGGCCACACACACACCCCAGAGGGAGGAAGCATCCAGGGAAGAGAGGCCTGGCAGAAACCATTGAGGGTAAGAGGCCTATTCCAAAGGCCACACTCCCAAACCAGATGGAGGAATTATCCAGGGAAGAAAGGCCTGGCAGAAACCTTTGAGGGTAAGATGCTTATTCCAAAGGCCCGATCCCCACCCCAGAGGGAGGACGCATCCAGGGAAGAAAGGCCTGGCAGAAACCATTGAGGGTTTGAGGCCTATTCCAAAGGCCACATCCCCACCCCAGAGGGAGGAAGCATCCAGGGAAGAAAGCCCTGGCAGAAACCATTGAGGGTAAGAGGCCTATTCCAAAAGCCACACACCCACCCTAGTGGGAGGAAGCATCAAGGGAACAATGGCCTGGCAGAAACCTTTGAGGGTAAGAGGCCTATTCCAAAGGCCCCATTGCCACCCCAGAGGGAGGAAGCATCCAGGGAACAAAGGCCTGGCAGAAACCATTGAGGGTAAGAGGCCTATTCCAAAGGCCACATCCCCACCCCAGGGGGAAGAAGCATCCAGGGAAGAAAGGCCTTGCAGAAACCATTGAGGGTAAGAGGCCTATTCCAAAGGCCACACACCCACCCCAGAGGGAGGAAGCATCCAGGGAAGAAAGGCCTGGCAGAAACCATTGAGGGTAAGAGGCCGATTCCAAAGGCCCCATCCCCACCCCAGAGGGAGGAAGCATCCAGGGAAGAAATGCCTGGCAGAAACCACTGAGGGTAAGAGGCCTATTCCAAAGGCCAAAACCCCACACCAGAGGGAGGAAGCATCCAGGGAAGAAAGGCCTGGCAGAAACCATTGAGGATAAGATGCCTACTCCAAAGGCAACAACCCCACCCCAGAGGGAGGAAGCATCCAGGGAAGAAAGGCCTGGCAGAAACCACTCAGGGTAAGAGGCCTATTCCAAAGGCCACACACCCGCCCCAGAGGGAAGAAGCATCCACGGAAGAAAGGCCTGGCAGAAGCCACTGAGGGTAAGAGGCCTATTCCAAAGGCCACACATCCACCACAGAGGGAAGAAGCATCCAGGGATCAAAGGCCTGGCAAAAACCATTGAGGGTAAGAGGCCTATTCCAAAGGCTCCATCCCCACACCGGAGGGAGGACGCATCCAGGGAAGAAAGGCCTGGCAGAAACCATTGAGGGTTTGAGGCCTATTCCAAAGGCCACATCCCCACCCCAGAGGGAGGAAGCATCCAGGGAAGAAAGCCCTGGCAGAAACCATTGAGGGTAAGAGGCCTATTCCAAAAGCCACACACCCATCCTAGTGGGAGGAAGCATCAAGGGAACAATGGCCTGGCAGAAACCTTTGAGGGAAGAGGCCTATTCCAAAGGCCCCATTGCCACCCCAGAGGGAGGAAGCATCCAGGGAACAAAGGCCTGGCAGAAACCATTGAGGGTAAGAGGCCTATTCCAAAGGCCACATCCCCACCCCAGGGGGAAGAAGCATCCAGGGAAGAAAGGCCTGGCAGAAACCATTGAGAGTAAGAGGCCTATTCCAAAGGCCACACACCCACC
Organism: Bradypodion ventrale; assembly: GCA_035047345.1. Taxonomy (NCBI): domain Eukaryota; kingdom Metazoa; phylum Chordata; class Lepidosauria; order Squamata; family Chamaeleonidae; genus Bradypodion; species Bradypodion ventrale. The sequence goes on from JAWDJE010000008.1 coordinate 38,155,931, forward strand.
CCAGAGGGAGGAAGCATCCAGGGAAGAAAGGCCTGGCAGAAACCATTGAGGGTAAGAGGCCGATTCCAAAGGCCCCATCCCCACCCCAGAGGGAGGAAGCATCCAGGGAAGAAATGCCTGGCAGAAACCACTGAGGGTAAGAGGCCTATTCCAAAGGCCAAAACCCCACACCAGAGGGAGGAAGCATCCAGGGAAGAACGGCCTGGCAGAAACCATTGAGGATAAGATGCCTACTCCAAAGGCAACAACCCCACCCCAGAGGGAGGAAGCATCCAGGGAAGAAAGGCCTGGCAGAAACCACTCAGGGTAAGAGGCCTATTCCAAAGGCCACACACCCGCCCCAGAGGGAAGAAGCATCCACGGAAGAAAGGCCTGGCAGAAGCCACTGAGGGTAAGAGGCCTATTCCAAAGGCCACACATCCACCACAGAGGGAAGAAGCATCCAGGGATCAAAGGCCTTGCAAAAACCATTGAGGGTAAGAGGCCTATTCCAAAGGCTCCATCCCCACACCGGAGGGAGGACGCATCCAGGGAAGAAAGGCCTGGCAGAAACCATTGAGGGTTTGAGGCCTATTCCAAAGGCCACATCCCCACCCCAGAGGGAGGAAGCATCCAGGGAAGAAAGCCCTGGCAGAAACCATTGAGGGTAAGAGGCCTATTCCAAAAGCCACACACCCACCCTAGTGGGAGGAAGCATCAAGGGAACAATGGCCTGGCAGAAACCTTTGAGGGTAAGAGGCCTATTCCAAAGGCCCCATTGCCACCCCAGAGGGAGGAAGCATCCAGGGAACAAAGGCCTGGCAGAAACCATTGAGGGTAAGAGGCCTATTCCAAAGGCCACATCCCCACCCCAGGGGGAAGAAGCATCCAGGGAAGAAAGGCCTGGCAGAAACCATTGAGGGTAAGAGGCCTATTCCAAAGGCCACACACCCACCCCAGAGGGAGGAAGCATCCAGGGAAGAAAGGCCTGGCAGAAACCATTGAGGGTAAGAGGCCGATTCCAAAGGCCCCATCCCCACCCCAGAGGGAGGAAGCATCCAGGGAAGAAATGCCTGGCAGAAACCACTGAGGGTAAGAGGCCTATTCCAAAGGCCAAAACCCCACACCAGAGGGAGGAAGCATCCAGGGAAGAAAGGCCTGGCAGAAACCATTGAGGATAAGATGCCTACTCCAAAGGCAACAACCCCACCCCAGAGGGAGGAAGCATCCAGGGAAGAAAGGCCTGGCAGAAACCACTCAGGGTAAGAGGCCTATTCCAAAGGCCACACACCCGCCCCAGAGGGAAGAAGCATCCACGGAAGAAAGGCCTGGCAGAAGCCACTGAGGGTAAGAGGCCTATTCCAAAGGCCACACATCCACCACAGGGATCAAAGGCCTGGCAAAAACCATTGAGGGTAAGAGGCCTATTCCAAAGGCTCCATCCCCACACCGGAGGGAGGAAGCCTCCAGGGAAGAAAGGCCTGGCAGAAACCACTAAGGGTAGGAGGCCTATTCCAAAGGCCCCATCCCCACCCCAGAGGGAGGAAGCATCCTGGGAAGAATAGCCTGGCAGAAACCACGGAAGGTAAGAGGCCAATTCCAAAGGCCACACACCCACCCCAGAGGGAAGAAGCATCCATGGAACAAAGGCCTGGCAGAAACCATTGAGGGTAAGAGGCCTGTTCCGAAGGCCACACACCCACCCCAGAGGGAGGAAGCATCCAGGGAAGAAAGGCCTGGCAGAAACCATTGAGGGTGAGAGGCCGATTCCAAAGGCCCCATCCCCACCCCAGAGGGAGGAAGCATCCAGGGAAGAAAGGCCTGGCAGAAACCACTAAGGGTAGGAGACCTATTTCAAAGGCCCCATCCCCACCACAGAGGGAGGAAGCCTCTAGGGAAGAAAAGCCTGGCAGAAACCACTAAGGGTAGGAGGCCTATCCCAAAGGCCCCATCCCCACCCCAGAGGGAGGAAACATCCAGGGAAGAAAGGCCTGGCAGAAACCATTGAGGGTAAGAGGCCTATTCCAAAGGCCATAACCCCACCACAGAGGGAGGAAGCATCCAGGGAAGAAAGGCCTGGCAGAAACCATTCCGGATAAGAGGCCTACTCCAAAGGCCACAACCCCACTCCAGAGGGAGGAAACTTCCAGAGAAGAAAGGCCTGGCAGAAACCACTCAGGGTAAGAGGCCTATTCCAAAGGTCACACATGCGCCCCAGAGGGAAGAAGCATCCACGGAATAAAGGCCTGGCAGAAGCCACTGAGGGTAAGAGGCCTACTCCAAAGGCCACACACACACCCCAGAGGGAGGAAGCATCCAGGGAAGAGAGGCCTGGCAGAAACCATTGAGGGTAAGAGGCCTATTCCAAAGCCCACACTCCCAAACCAGATGGAGGAAGCATCCAGGGAAGAAAGGCCTGGCAGAAACCTTTGAGGGTAAGATGCCTATTCCAAAGGCCCGATTCCCACCCCAGAGGGAGGAAGCATCCAGGGAAGAAAGGCCTGGCAGAAACCATTGAGGGTAAGAGGCCTATTCCAAAGGCCACATCCCCACCCCAGAGGGAGGAAGCATCCAGGGAAGAAAGCCCTGGCAGAAACCATTGAGGGTAAGAGGCCTATTCCAAAAGCCACACACCCACCCTAATGGGAGGAAGCATCAAGGGAACAATGGCCTGGCAGAAACCATTGAGGGTAAGAGGCCTATTCCAAAGGCCACATCCCCACCCCCGATGGAAGATGCATCCAGGGAACAAAGGCCTGGCAGAAACCATTGAGGGTAAGAGGCCTATTCCAATGGCCACATCCCCACCCCTGAGGGAAGAAGCCTCCAGGGAAGAAAGGCCTGGCAGAAACCATAGAGGGTAAAAGGCCTATTCCAAAGGTCACACACCCACCCCAGAGGGAGGAAGCATCCAGGGAAGAAAGGCCTGGCAGAAACCATTGAGGGTAAGAGGCCGATTCCAAAGGCCCCATCCCCACCCCAGAGGGAGGAAGCCTCCTGGGAAGAAAAGCCTGGCAGAAACCACTAAGGGTAGGAGGCCTATTCCAAAGGCCCCATCCCCACACCAGAGGGAGGAAACATCCAGGGAAGAAAGCCCTGGCAGAAACCATTGAGAGTAAGACGCCTATTCCAAAGGCTCCATCCGCACACCAGAGGGAGGAAGCCTCCAGGGAAGAAAGGCCTGGCAGAAACCACTAAGAGTAGGAGGCCTATTCCAAAGGCCCCATCCCAACCCCAGAGGGAGGAAGCATCCCGGGAAGAAAAGCCTGGCAGAAACCACTGAAGGTAAGAGGCCTATTCCAAAGGCCACACACCCACCCCAGAGAGAAGAAGCATCCAGGGAACAAAGGCCTGGCAGAAACCATTGAGGGTAACAGGCATATTCAAAAGGCCACATCCCCACCCCAGAGGGAGGAAGCATCCAGGGAAGATAGGCCTGGCAGAAACCATTGATGATAAGAGTCCTACTCCAAAGGCCACAACCCCACCCCAGAGGGAGGAAGCATCCAGGTAAGAAAGGCCTGGCAGAAACCACTGAGGGTAAGAGGCCTATTCCAAAGGCCACATCCCCACCCCAGAGGGAGGAAGCATCCAGGGAAGAAAGGCCTGGCAGAAACCATTGATGATAAGAGGCCTACTCCAAAGGCCACAACCCCACCCCAGAGGGAGGAAGCATCCAGGGAAGAAAGGCCTGGCAGAAACCACTGAGGGTAAGAGGCCTATTCCAAAGGCCACATCCCCACCCCAGAGCGAGGAAGCATCCAGGGAAGAAAGGCCTGGCACAAACCATTGATGATAAGAGGCCTACTCCAAAGGCCACAACCCCACCCCAGAGGGAGAAAGCATCCAGGGAAGAAAGGCCTGGCAGAAACCACTGAGGGTAAGAGGCCTATTCCAAAGGCCACACACCCACCACAGAGGAAAGAAGCATCCAGGGAACAAAGGCCTGGCAGAAACCATTGAGGGTAAGAGGCCTATTCCAAAGGCCCCATTCCCACCCCAGAGGGAGGAAGCCTCCAGGGAAGAAAGGCCTGGCAGAAACCACGAAGGGTAGGAGGCCTATTCCAAAGGCCCCATTCCCACCCCAGAGGGAGGAAGCATCCAGGGAAGAAAAGCCTGGCAGAAACCACTGAAGATAACAGGCCTATTCCAAAGGCCACACACCCACCCCAGAGGGAAGAAGCATCCAGGGAACAAAGGCCTGGCAGAAACCATTGAGTGTAAGACGCCTGTTCCAAAGGCCACACACCCACCCCAGAGGGAGGAAGCCTCCAGGGAAGAACGGCCTGGCAGAAACCACTAAGGGTAACAGGCATATTCAAAAGGCCACATCCCCACCCCAGAGGGAGGAAGCATCCAGGGAAGATAGGCCTGGCAGAAACCATTGATGATAAGAGGCCTACTCCAAAGGCCACAACCCCACCCCAGAGGGAGGAAGCATCCAGGTAAGAAAGGCCTGGCAGAAACCACTGAGGGTAAGAGGCCTATTCCAAAGGCCACATCCCCACCCCAGAGGGAGGAAGCATCCAGGGAAGAAAGGCCTGGCAGAAACCATTGAGGGTAAGAGGCCTATTCCAAAGGCCACATCCCCACCCCAGAGGGAAGATGCATCCAGGGAACAAAGGCCTGGCAGAAACCACTGAGGGTAAGAGGCCTAGTCCAAAGGCCACATCCCCACCCCAGAGGGAGGAAGCATCCAGGGAAGAAAGGCCTGGCAGAAACCATTGAGGGTAAGAGGCCTATTCCAAAGGCCACATCCCCACCCCAGAGGGAAGAAGCCTCCAGGGAATAAAAGCCTGGCAGAAACCATTGAGGGTAAGAAGCCTATTCCAAAGGCCACACACACACCCCAGAGGGAGGAAGCATCCAGGAAAGACAGGCCTGGCAAAAACCATTGAGGGAAAGAGGCCTATTCCAAAGGCCACACCCCCACTCCAGATGGAGGAAGCATCCAGGGAAGAAAGGCCTGGCAGAAACCTTTGAGGGTAAGAGGCCTATTCCAAAGGCCCCATTGCCACCCCAGAGGGAGGAAGCATCCCGGGAACAAAGGCCTGGCAGAAACCATTGAGGGTAAGAGGCCTATTCCAAAGGCCACATCCCCACCCCAGGGGGAAGAAGCATCCAGGGAAGAAAGGCCTGGCAGAAACCATTGAGGGTAAGAGGCCTATTCCAAAGGCCACAACCCCACACCAGAGGGAGGAAGCATCCAGGGAAGAAAGGCCTGGCAGAAACCATTGAGGATAAGATGCCTACTCCAAAGGCAACAACCCCACCCCAGAGGGAGGAAGCATCCAGGGAAGAAATGCCTGGCAGAAACCACTCAGGGTAAGAGGCCTATTCCAAAGGCCACACATCCACCACAGAGGGAAGAAGCATCCAGGGAACAAAGGCCTGGCAGAAACCATTGAGGGTAAGAGGCCTATTCCAAAGGCTCCATCCCCACACCGGAGGGAGGAAGTCTCCAGGGAAGAAAGGCCTGGCAGAAACCACTAAGGGTAGGAGGCCTATTCCATAGGCCCCATCCCCACCCCAGAGGGAGGAAGCATCCTGGGAAGAAAAGCCTGGCAGAAACCACTGAAGGTAAGAGGCCAATTCCAAAGGCCACACACCCACCCCAGAGGGAAGAAGCATCCAGGGAACAAAGGCCTGGCAGAAACCATTGAGGGTAAGAGGCCTGTTCCGAAGGCCACACATCCACCCCAGAGGGAGGAAGCATCCAGGGAAGAAAGGCCTGGCAGAAACCATTGAGGGTGAGAGGCCGATTCCAAAGGCCCCATCCCCACCCCAGAGGGAGGAAGCATCCGGGGAAGAAAGGCCTGGCAGAAACCACTAAGGGTAGGAGACCTATTTCAAAGGCCCCATCCCCACCACAGAGGGAGGAAACCTCCAGGGAAGAAAAGCCTGGCAGAAACCACTAAGGGTAGGAGGCCTATCCCAAAGGCCCCATCCCCACCCCAGAGGGAGGAAACATCCAGGGAAGAAAGGCCTGGCAGAAACCATTCCAGATAAGAGGCCTACTCCAAAGGCCACAACCCCTCCCCAGAGGGAGGAAACATCCAGAGAAGAAAGGCCTGGCAGAAACCACTCAGGGTAAGAGGCCTATTCCAAAGGTCACACATGCGCCCCATAGGGAATAAGCATCCACGGAATAAAGGCCTGGCAGAAGCCACTGAGTGTAAGAGGCCTACTCCAAAGGCCACACACATACCCCAGAGGGAGGAAGCATCCAGGGAAGAGAGGCCTGGCAGAAACCATTGAGGGTAAGAGGCCTATTCCAAAGGCCACACTCCCAAACCAGATGGAGGAATTATCCAGGGAAGAAAGGCCTGGCAGAAACCTTTGAGGGTAAGATGCTTATTCCAAAGGCCCGATCCCCACCCCAGAGGGAGGACGCATCCAGGGAAGAAAGGCCTGGCAGAAACCATTGAGGGTTTGAGGCCTATTCCAAAGGCCACATCCCCACCCCAGAGGGAGGAAGCATCCAGGGAAGAAAGCCCTGGCAGAAACCATTGAGGGTAAGAGGCCTATTCCAAAAGCCACACACCCACCCTAGTGGGAGGAAGCATCAAGGGAACAATGGCCTGGCAGAAACCTTTGAGGGTAAGAGGCCTATTCCAAAGGCCCCATTGCCACCCCAGAGGGAGGAAGCATCCAGGGAACAAAGGCCTGGCAGAAACCATTGAGGGTAAGAGGCCTATTCCAAAGGCCACATCCCCACCCCAGGGGGAAGAAGCATCCAGGGAAGAAAGGCCTGGCAGAAACCATTGAGAGTAAGAGGCCTATTCCAAAGGCCACACACCCACCCCAGAGGGAGGAAGCATCCAGGGAAGAAAGGCCTGGCAGAAACCATTGAGGGTAAGAGGCCGATTCCAAAGGCCCCATCCCCACCCCAGAGGGAGGAAGCATCCAGGGAAGAAATGCCTGGCAGAAACCACTGAGGGTAAGAGGCCTATTCCAAAGGCCAAAACCCCACACCAGAGGGAGGAAGCATCCAGGGAAGAACGGCCTGGCAGAAACCATTGAGGATAAGATGCCTACTCCAAAGGCAACAACCCCACCCCAGAGGGAGGAAGCATCCAGGGAAGAAAGGCCTGGCAGAAACCACTCAGGGTAAGAGGCCTATTCCAAAGGCCACACACCCGCCCCAGAGGGAAGAAGCATCCACGGAAGAAAGGCCTGGCAGAAGCCACTGAGGGTAAGAGGCCTATTCCAAAGGCCACACATCCACCACAGAGGGAAGAAGCATCCAGGGATCAAAGGCCTGGCAAAAACCATTGAGGGTAAGAGGCCTATTCCAAAGGCTCCATCCCCACACCGGAGGGAGGAAGCCTCCAGGGAAGAAAGGCCTGGCAGAAACCACTAAGGGTAGGAGGCCTATTCCAAAGGCCCCATCCCCACCCCAGAGGGAGGAAGCATCCTGGGAAGAATAGCCTGGCAGAAACCACTGAAGGTAAGAGGCCAATTCCAAAGGCCACACACCCACCCCAGAGGGAAGAAGCATCCAGGGAAGAAAGGCCTGGCAGAAACCATTGAGGGTGAGAGGCCGATTCCAAAGGCCCCATCCCCACCCCAGAGGGAGGAAGCATCCAGGGAAGAAAGGCATGGCAGAAACCACTAAGGGTAGGAGACCTATTTCAAAGGCCCCATCCCCACCACAGAGGGAGGAAGCCTCCAGGGAAGAAAAGCCTGGCAGAAACCACTAAGGGTAGGAGGCCTATCCCAAAGGCCCCATCCCCACCCCAGAGGGAGGAAACATCCAGGGAAGAAAGGCCTGGCAGAAACCATTGAGGGTAAGAGGCCTATTCCAAAGGCCATAACCCCACCACAGAGGGAGGAAGCATCCAGGGAAGAAAGGCCTGGCAGAAACCATTCCGGATAAGAGGCCTACTCCAAAGGCCACAACCCCACCCCAGAGGGAGGAAACTTCCAGAGAAGAAAGGCCTGGCAGAAACCACTCAGGGTAAGAGGCCTATTCCAAAGGTCACACATGCGCCCCAGAGGGAAGAAGCATCCACGGAATAAAGGCCTGGCAGAAGCCACTGTGGGTAAGAGGCCTACTCCAAAGGCCACAGACACACCCCAGAGGGAGGAAGCATCCAGGGAAGAGAGGCCTGGCAGAAACCATTGAGGGTAAGAGGCCTATTCCAAAGGCCACACTCCCAAACCAGATGGAGGAAGCATCCAGGGAAGAAAGGCCTGGCAGAAACCTTTGAGGGTAAGATGCCTATTCCAAAGGCCCGATTCCCACCCCAGAGGGAGGAAGCATCCAGGGATGAAAGGCTTGGCAGAAACCATTGAGGGTAAGAGGCCTATTCCAAAGGCCACATCCCCACCCCAGAGGGAGGAAGCATCCAGGGAAGAAAGCCCTGGCAGAAACCATTGAGGGTAAGAGGCCTATTCCAAAAGCCACACACCCACCCTAGTGGGAGGAAGCATCAAGGGAACAATGGCCTGGCAGAAACCATTGAGGGTAAGAGGCCTATTCCAAAGGCCACATCCCCACCCCAGAGGGAAGATGCATCCAGGGAACAAAGGCCTGGCAGAAACCATTGAGGGTAAGAGGCCTATTCCAATGGCCACATCCCCACCCCTGAGGGAAGAAGCCTCCAGGGAAGAAAGGCCTGGCAGAAACCATAGAGGGTAAAAGGCCTATTCCAAAGGTCACACACCCACCCCAGAGGGAGGAAGCATCCAGGGAAGAAAGGCCTGGCAGAAACCATTGAGGGTAAGAGGCCGATTCCAAAGGCCCCATCCCCACCCCAGAGGGAGGAAGCCTCCTGGGAAGAAAAGCCTGGCAGAAACCACTAAGGGTAGGAGGCCTATTCCAAAGGCCCCATCCCCACACCAGAGGGAGGAAACATCAGGGAAGAAAGCCCTGGCAGAAACCATTGAGGGTAAGAGGCCTATTCCAAAAGCCACACACCCACCCTAGTGGGAGGAAGCATCAAGGGAACAATGGCCTGGCAGAAACCATTGAGGGTAAGAGGCTTATTCCAAAGGCCACATCCCCACCCCACAGGGAAGATGCATCCAGGGAACAAAGGCCTGGCAGAAACCATTGAGGGTAAGAGGCCTATTCCAATGGCCACATCCCCACCCCTGAGGGAAGAAGCCTCCAGGGAAGAAAGGCCTGGCAGAAACCATAGAGGGTAAAAGGCCTATTCCAAAGGTCACACACCCACCCCAGAGGGAGGAAGCATCCAGGGAAGAAAGGCCTGGCAGAAACCATTGAGGGTAAGAGGCCGATTCCAAAGGCCCCATCCCCACCCCAGAGGGAGGAAGCCTCCTGGGAAGAGAAGCCTGGCAGAAACCACTAAGGGTAGGAGGCCTATTCCAAAGGCCCCATCCCCACACCAGAGGGAGGAAACATCCAGGGAAGAAAGGCCTGGCAGAAGACATTGAGGGTAAGAGGCCTATTCCAAAGGCCACAACCCCACCCCAGAGGGAGGAAGCATCCAGGGAAGAAAGGCCTGGCAGAAACCATTGAGGATAAGATGCCTATTCCAAAGGCCACAACCCCACCCGAGAGGGAGGAAGCATCCAGGGAAGAAAGGCCTGGCAGAAACCATTGAGGATAAGAGGCCTACTCCAAATTCCACATCCCCACCCCAGAGGGAGGAAGCATCCAGGGAAGAGAGGCCTGGCAGAAACCACTGAGGGTAAGAGGCCTATTCCAAAGGCCACACTCCCAAACCAGATGGAGGAAGCATCCAGGGAAGAAAGGCCTGGCAGAAACCTTTGAGGGTAAGATGCCTATTCCAAAGGCCCGATTCCCACCCCAGAGGGAGGAAGCATCCAGGGAAGAAAGGCCTGGCAGTAACCATTGATGGTAAGAGGCCTATTCCAAAGGCCACATCCCCACCCCAGAGGGAGGAAGCATCCAGGGAAGAAAGCCCTGGCAGAAACCATTGAGGGTAAGAGGCCTATTCCAAAAGCCACACACCCACCCTAGTGGGAGGAAGCTTCAAGGGAACAATGGCCTGGCAGAAACCATTGAGGGTAAGAGGCCTATTCCAAAGGCCACATCCCCACCCCAGAGGGAAGATGCATCCAGGGAACAAAGGCCTGGCAGAAACCATTGAGGGTAAGAGGCCTATTCCAATGGCCACATCCCCACCCCTGAGGGAAGAAGCCTCCAGGGAAGAAAGGCCTGGCAGAAACCATAGAGGGTAAAAGGCCTATTCCAAAGGTCACACACCCACCCCAGAGGGAGGAAGCATCCAGGGAAGAAAGGCCTGGCAGAAACCATTGAGGGTAAGAGGCCGATTCCAAAGGCCCCATCCCCACCCCAGAGGGAGGAAGCCTCCTGGGAAGAAAAGCCTGGCAGAAACCACTAAGGGTAGGAGGCCTATTCCAAAGGCCCCATCCCCACACCAGAGGGAGGAAACATCCAGGGAAGAAAGCCCTGGCAGAAACCATTGAGGGTAAGAGGCCTATTCCAAAAGCCACACACCCACCCTAGTGGGAGGAAGCATCAAGGGAACAATGGCCTGGCAGAAACCATTGAGGGTAAGAGGCCTATTCCAAAGGCCACATCCCCACCCCAGAGGGAAGATGCATCCAGGGAACAAAGGCCTGGCAGAAACCATTGAGGGTAAGAGGCCTATTCCAATGGCCACATCCCCACCCCTGAGGGAAGAAGCCTCCAGGGAAGAAAGGCCTGGCAGAAACCATAGAGGGTAAAAGGCCTATTCCAAAGGTCACACACCCACCCCAGAGGGAGGAAGCATCCAGGGAAGAAAGGCCTGGCAGAAACCATTGAGGGTAAGAGGCCGATTCCAAAGGCCCCATCCCCACCCCAGAGGGAGGAAGCCTCCTGGGAAGAAAAGCCTGGCAGAAACCACTAAGGGTAGGAGGCCTATTCCAAAGGCCCCATCCCCACACCAGAGGTAGGAAACATCCAGGGAAGAAAGGCCTGGCAGAAGACATTGAGGGTAAGAGGCCTATTCCAAAGGCCACAACCCCACCCCAGAGGGAGGAAGCATCCAGGGAAGAAAGGCCTGGCAGAAACCATTGAGGATAAGAGGCCTATTCCAAAGGCCACAACCCCACCCGAGAGGGAGGAAGCATCCAGGGAAGAAAGGCCTGGCAGAAACCATTGAGGATAAGAGGCCTACTCCAAATTCCACAACCCCACCCCAGAGGGAGGAAGCATCCCGGGAAGAAAGGCCTGGCAGAAACCACTGAGGGTAAGAGGCCTATTCCAAAGGCCACACACCCACCCCAAAGGGAGGAAGCATCCAGGGGACAAAGGCCTGGCAGAAACCATTGTGGGTAACAGGCCTATTCCAAAGGCCACAACCCCACCCCAGGGGGAAGAAGCATCTAGGGAAGAAAGGCCTGGCAGAAACCATTGAGGGTAAGAGGCCTATTCCAAAGGCCACCCACCCACCCCAGAGGGAGGAAGCATGCAGGGAAGAAAGGCCTGGCAGAAACCACTAATGGTAGGAGGCCTAGTCCAAAGGCCACAACCCCACCTCAAAGGGAGGAAGCATCCAGGGAAGAAAAGCCTGGTAGAAACCATTGAGAGTAAGAGGCCTATTCCAAAGGCTCCATCCGCACACCAGAGAAAGGAAACCTCCAGGGAAGAAAGGCCTGGCAGAAACCACTAAGAGTAGGAGGCCTATTCCAAAGGCCCCATCCCGACCCCAGAGGGAGGAAGCATCCAGGGAAGAAAAGCCCGGCAGAAACCACTGAAGGTAAGAGGCCTATTCCAAAGGCCACACACCCACCCCAGAGGGAAGAAGCATCCAGGGAACAAAGGCCTGGCAGAAACCATTGAGGGTAACAGGCATATTCAAAAGGCCACATCCCCACCCCAGAGGGAGGAAGCATCCAGGGAAGATAGGCCTGGCAGAAACCATTGATGATAAGAGGCCTACTCCAAAGGCCACAACCCCACCCCAGCGGGAGGAAGCATCCGGGTAAGAAAGGCCTGGCAGAAACCACTCAGGGTAAGAGGCCTATTCCAAAGGTCACACATGCGCCCCATAGGGAAGAAGCATCCACGGAATAAAGGCCTGGCAGAAGCCACTGAGTGTAAGAGGCCTACTCCAAAGGCCACACACATACCCCAGAGGGAGGAAGCATCCAGGGAAGAGAGGCCTGGCAGAAACCATTGAGGGTAAGAGGCCTATTCCAAAGGCCACACTCCCAAACCAGATGGAGGAATTATCCAGGGAAGAAAGGCCTGGCAGAAACCTTTGAGGGTAAGATGCTTATTCCAAAGGCCCGATCCCCACCCCAGAGGGAGGACGCATCCAGGGAAGAAAGGCCTGGCAGAAACCATTGATGATAAGAGGCCTACTCCAAAGGCCACAACCCCACCCCAGAGGGAGGAAGCATCCAGGGAAGAAAGGCCTGGCAGAAACCACTGAGGGTAAGAGGCCTATTCCAAAGGCCACACACCCGCCCCAGAGGGAAGAAGCATCCACGGAAGAAAGGCCTGGCAGAAGCCACTGAGGGTAAGAGGCCTACTCCAAAGGCCACAACCCCACCCCAGAGGGAGGAAGCATCCAGGGAAGAAAGGCCTGGCAGAAACCACTAAGAGTAGGAGGCCTATTCCAAAGGCCCCATCCCGACCCCAGAGGGAGGAAGCATCCAGGGAAGAAAAGCCTGGCAGAAACCACTGAAGGTAAGAGGCCTATTCCAAAGGCCACACACCCACCCCAGAGGGAAGAAGCATCCAGGGAAAAAAGTGGGGCCGACGCTGCCGACGCCAAGGACACCGGGCGCTCTCTTTCCCTCCCGGCCAGACCGGCGGGAGATGAACAGGCACAGCTGGAGGGAGTTTCGGCAGGCAGCCTCAAAAGTGGGGCCGACGCTGCCGACGCCAAGGACACCGGGCGCTCTCTTTCCCTCCCGGCCAGACCGGCGGGAGATGAACAGGTACAGCTGGAGGGACTTTCGGCAGGCAGCCTCAAAAGTGGGGCTGACGTTGCCAACACCAAGGACACCGGGCGCTCTCTTTCCCTCCCGGCCAGACCGGCGGGATATGAACAGGCACAGCTGGAGGGAGTTTCGGCAGGCAGCCTCAAAAGTGGGGCCAACGCTGCCAACGCCAAGGACACCGGGCGCTCTCTTTCCCTCCCGGCCAGACCGGCGGGAGATGAACAGGCACAGCTGGAGGGAGTTTCGGCAGGCAGCCTCAAAAGTGGGGCCGACGCTGCCAACGCCAAGGACACCGGGCGCTCTCTTTCCCTCCCGGCCAGACCGGCGGGAGATGAACAGGCACAGCTGGAGGGAGTTTCGGCAGGCAGCCTCAAAAGTGGGGCCGACGCTGCCAACGCCAAGGACACCGGGCGCTCTCTTTCCCTCCCGGCCAGACCGGCGGGAGATGAACAGGCACAGCTGGAGGGAGTTTCGGCAGGCAGCCTCAAATGCGGGGCCAACGCCAAGGACCGCCGCTGTGTTCGGCCCCAGCGGGGGCGAAGAGGCTCGCTGGCCTCACCATCGGCCGGTGTTTCGGGCCCCGCCCCCGCCAGGACTCAAAAGGCGAGGGGGCCTGCCGGATGAAACATCACCGCCGCTGTGTTCAGCCCCGGCGGGGGCGAAGAGGCTCGCTGGCCTCGCCATCGGCCGGCGTTTCGGGCCCCGCCCGGCAGTTGAGGGTTCAACACAGTTGTGGAAGAATGCCCCACCACTTCCATCACCACCGGAGCCGTGCGGAGGGTGGTGGGGGGAGTGAATGGGGCGGTTTTATATTGGGGTGGAAGGGAGGGAGGGAGAGATTGCCAGGCCAGCCAGGAAGGAGAGGCAGCATTCTGTCCAGGGCAAGCAGGGAGGCTCCGGAGACCAATATAGAGGTTGTGATGGGCATGGGGCGATATAGCGGGTACCGAGGGGCGGGCCGCACCCGGGGAACGCGGGGCAGATGCTTAGTATCTGTCCCTCGTTCCAGCCCCACGGTTACACCTCTAGGTCCTGAGCAGCTGACCCAGGGTGACCCTGTCCTTAGGCTGCTGATGATGAATGCCAGGTCGGTATGTAATAAGGCCCCCCTGATACAAGACTCTATTATGGGGGAGCGGGCCGACTTGGCATGTATTACTGAGACCTGGCTGAGACCAGAGGATGGGGTTCCTCTGTCAGAAATGTGTCCAGCTGGGTTCAGTATTTGGCACCAGCCTAGGGATAAGCTTAAGGGCGGTGGCGTTGCCATCATAGCCAGGGAGTCACTGGGAGTCACCAGGGCTACTGCTCCACAAATTCTGGGTTGTGAGGCCCTGCTTCTGCGTCTGGGCTCTAAGGGTCAGTTGGGAGTCTTACTCCTGTACCTGTCCCCTTGCAGGGTAAGGGACTCCCTGCCTGAGCTCCTCGAGGCCATCTCAGCGTTGGCGTTGGTTCTGGGGGACTTCAATTTACCCTCGCTGGGGACTGGCTCCGGGGTGGCTCAGGAGTTCATGGCTTCCATGGCAGATATGGACCTGATTCAGGTAATTCAGGGCCCGACCAGGGGCAGTGGCCACACACCAGATTTAATCTTTTTGTCGGAGCGGTGGCAGAGTGATCTGAGACTACGGAAATTAGACATAACACCTGTGCCATGGTCAGATCACTATTTGGTGGCTCTAGACTTCCTGGGTACGTCGCTTCACCGTAGGGAGGCAGGGCCTATTAGAATGGCCCGCCCCAGGCAACTGATGGATCCTGATGGATTCCAGAGGGAACTGGGGGATTTTCCTCTGGATCGGCAACACAATTCGCCCGAGGCACTGGTCGACCTGTGGAACAGGATGACAACAGCGGCCTTGGATGAAATCGCACCACTACGGCCTCTCAGAGCTCATCGAGCTAGGTCATCTCCATGGTTCACAGATGAACTGCGGGAGCTCAAACGGGCAAAGAGACGCCAAGAGCGCCGCTGGGTGAAGACCCAGAGAGACTCCGATTGGACACTAGCTAGGGCCGCTATTAGGGCCTATCTAGTGGCGATGGAGGTGGTGAGGCGACAATACTTCACCACCCTTATCGCCTCCGCTGATAATCGCCCAGCCACCCTGTTCCGGGTTACCGGGTCTCTCCTTGGTAGGGGGACCCCGGTGCCCGGTTGGCAGGGGTCGGCTGAGGACTTTGCTGACCATCTAGTGGAGAAAATCGATCGGATTCGCTCTGGGTTTAATCCTGGCGTGGATGGGGAGAGTCCGGAGGGAGCCGGAGCACAGTCTTGCCATGCCATCTGGGACCGGTTTGATCCAGTTGCCCCTGATGAAGTGGACAGGCTCCTTGCAGCTGTGCGCGCCACTACCTGCCCTTTGGACCCCTGTCCCACCTGGTTGGTGAAAACCTCCAAGGCAGTGACAGGTGGCTGGGTTGGGGCTGTGATCAATGCATCATTGCGGGAGGGGGTGTTTCCTGCACCTTTAAAACATGCTTTGGTGCGCCCCCTCCTGAAGAAATCTTCCCTCGACCCAGCTGTCCTAACTAACTATAGGCCTGTCTCAAACCTCCCCTTTTTAGGGAAGGTGTTGGAGAAGGCAGTGGCGTGTCGGCTGCAGGGGGTACTGGATGAAGCGGATTATCTGGACCCTTTTCAGTCAGGATTCAGGCCTGGATATGGTATCGAGACGGCATTGGTCGCACTGATGGATGATCTCTGGCGGGAGCGGGACGGTGGTCACCCATCCGTCCTTGCTCTTCTTGACCTCTCAGCGGCTTTCGATACCGTTGACCATGGTATCCTTCTGGAACGGCTCCGAGGTTTGGGAATCCAGGGTACTGTGTGGTCCTGGTTTTCCTCATTTCTGAGGGGTCGGTCCCAGTCGGTGTGGTTGGAGAGTGAGAGGTCCAGTCCTAGGCCCCTCAAATGGGGGGTTCCTCAGGGCTCGGTGCTCTCTCCTCTCCTATTTAACATCTACATGAAACCGCTGGGTGAGATCATTCGTTCCCATGGGGTACGGTACCATCAGTACGCGGATGACACTCAGTTGTACATCTCGGCCCATGGGGACCCCAGTGATGCCGTCAAAGTCCTTTCCAGATGCCTGGAAGCTGTGGGGGTCTGGATGGGGGCTAACAGGCTACAATTGGATCCCAGCAAGACTGAGTGGCTATGGATAGGGGGTCCTGCGTTAATCCGGGAGCTTCCATCGTTGGTTCTGGATGGGGCTATTTTGCCCCAGACAGACCCGGTGCGCAACTTGGGGGTCCTCCTGGATTCACGGCTACTGCTAGAAGAACAGGTGGCGGCTGTGACCAGGAGGGCTTTCGCCCAACTTCGGGTGATTCGCCAGTTGCGCCCACTCCTGGACCGGGACTCCTTGCTCATGGTCACCCATGCTCTGGTTACCTCCAGACTAGACTATTGCAATGCGCTCTACATGGGGCTGCCCTTGACGACCATTCAGAGGCTACAGCTGGTCCAAAATGCGGCTGCCCGGGTGGTGATGGGGTGTGGCCGTTATGCTCATGCTTCGCCACTGCTCCGGGAGCTGCACTGGTTGCCAGTATGTCTCCGGGTGCAATTCAAGGTGCTGGTTTTGACCTTTAAAGCCCTATATGGTAGTGGGCCAGGTAACCTAAGAGACCGCATCGCCCTGAGGACGTCTGTCCGTCCAACCAGAGCGGACCGGAGGGGCTCTCTAATTGTTCCATCAGCCAGAGGGGCTCGCCTCTCAGGCACAAGGAGGAGAGCCTTCTCCGTGTCTGCACCGGCCCTCTGGAACCTCCTGCCAACAGAATTACGTCTTCGGACGGAGTTGCTGCCTTTCAGAAGGGATCTTAAAACCTGGCTGGCAGGTCAAGTGTGGGGTGCGGGTGGAAGGGTAACCACCATGGGGTGGTTGGTGTAGAGGAACTCTTCCCCATGGTGCCTTTTCGATCCTGCAGCCCTTGCTTTTTAGGGGGTGGGTAGTCTTAACTTTTTTTTTACTGTTTTAACTGTTTTTAGGATTATTATTGTATTTGTGAATATTGTCTGTAAACTCCTTGGGTTGCCCTGGGGTTACTTTTTATGTTGTTAGCCGCCCAGAGTCGGCCGTGTGTTGAGTGGGCGGGATATAAATTGAATAAATAAATAAATAAAATAAATAAAGGCCTGGCAGAAACCATTGAGGGTAACAGGCATATTCAAAAGGCCACATCCCCACCCCAGAGGGAGGAAGCATCCAGGGAAGATAGGCCTGGCAGAAACCATTGATGATAAGAGGCCTACTCCAAAGGCCACAACCTCACCCCAGAGGGAGGAAGCATCCAGGTAAGAAAGGCCTGGCAGAAACCACTGAGGGTAAGAGGCCTATTCCAAAGGCCACATCCCCACCCCAGAGGGAGGAAGCATCCAGGGAAGAAAAGCCTGGCAGAAACCATTGATGATAAGAGGCCTACTCCAAAGGCCACAACCCCACCCCAGAGGGAGGAAGCATCCAGGGAAGAAAGGCCTGGCAGAAACCACTGAGGGTAAGAGGCCTATTCCAAAGGCCACACACCCGCCCCAGAGGGAAGAAGCATCCACGGAAGAAAGGCCTGGCAGAAGCCACTGAGGGTAAGAGGCCTATTCCAAAGGCCACACACCCACCACAGAGGAAAGAAGCATCCAGGGAACAAAGGCCTGGCAGAAACCATTGTGGGTAAGAGGCCTATTCCAAAGGCTCCATCCCCACACCAGAGGGAGGAAGCCTCCAGGGAAGAAAGGCCTGGCAGAAACCACTAAGAGTAGGAGGCCTATTCCAAAGGCCCCATCCCGACCCCAGAGGGAGGAAGCATACAGGGAAGAAAAGCCTGGCAGAAACCACTGAAGGTAAGAGGCCTATTCCAAAGGCCACACACCCACCCCAGAGGGAAGAAGCATCCAGGGAACAAAGGCCTGCCAGAAACCATTGAGGGTAACAGGCATATTCAAAAGGCCACATCCCCACCCCAGAGGGAGGAAGCATCCAGGGAAGAAAGGCCTGGCAGAAACCATTGATGATAAGAGGCCTACTCCAAAGGCCACAACCCCACCCCAGAGGGAGGAAGCATCCAGGGAAGAAAGGCCTGGCAGAAACCACTGAGGGTAAGAGGCCTATTCCAAAGGCCACATCCCCACCCCAGAGGGAGGAAGCATCCAGGGAAGAAAGGCCTGGCAGAAACCATTGATGATAAGAGGCCTACTCCAAAGGCCACAACACCACCCCAGAAAGAGGAAGCATCCAGGGAAGAAAGGCCTGGCAGAAACCACTGAGGGTAAGAGGCCTATTCCAAAGGCCACACACCCACCACAGAGGAAAGAAGCATCCAGGGAAGAAAGGCCTGGCAGAAACCATTGAGGGTAAGAGGCCTATTCCAAAGGCTCCCTCCCCACACCAGAGGGAGGAAGCCTCCAGGGAAGAAAGGCCTGGCAGAAACCACTGAAGGTAAGAGGCCTATTCCAAAGGCCACACATTCACCCCAGAGGGAAGAAGCATCCAGGGAAAAAAAGGCCTGGCAGAAACCACTAAGGGTAGGAGACCTATTCCAAAGGCGCCATCCCCACCCCAGAGGGAGGAAGCATCCAGGGAAGAAATGCCTGTCAGAAACCACTGAAGGTAAGAGGCCTAGTCCAAAGGCCACAACCCCAAATCAAAGGGAGGAAGCATCCAGGGAAGAAAAGCCTCGCAGAAACCATTACGGATAAGAGGCCTACTCCAAAGGCCACAACCCCACCCCAGAGGGAGAAAACATCCAGAGAAGAAAGGCCTGGCAGAAACCACTCAGGGTAAGAGGCCTATTCCAAAGGTCACACATGCGCCCCAGAGGGAAGAAGCATCCACGGAATAAAGGCCTGGCAGAAGCCACTGAGGGTAAGAGGCCTACTCCAAAGGCCACACACACACCCCAGAGGGAGGAAGCATCCAGGGAAGAGAGGCCTGGCAGAAACCTTTGAGGGTAAGATGCCTATTCCAAAGGCCCGATCCCCACCCCAGAGGGAGGAAGCATCCAGGGAAGAAAGGCCTGGCAGAAACCATTGAGGGTAAGAGGCCTATTCCAAAGGCCACATCCCCACCCCAGAGGGAGGAAGCATCCAGGGAAGAAAGGCCTGGCAGAAACCATTGAGGGTAAGAGGCCTATTTCAAAGGCTACATCCCCACCCCAGAGGGAGGAAGCATCCAGGGAAGAAAGGCCTGGCAGAAACCACTGAGGGTAAGAGGCCTATTCCAAAGGCCACAACCCCACCCCAGAGGGAGGAAGCATCCAGGGAAGAAAGGCCTGGCAGAAACCATTGAGGATAAGAGGCCTATTCCAAAGGCCACAACCCCACGCGAGAGGGAGGAAGCATCCAGGGAAGAAAGGCCTGGCAGAATCCATTGAGGATAAGAGGCCTACTCCAAATTCCACAATCCCACCCCAGAGGGAGGAAGCATCCCGGGAAGGAAGGCCTGGCAGAAACCACTGAGGGTAAGAGGCCTATTCCAAAGGCCACACACCCACCCCAGAGGGAGGAAGCATCCAGGGGACAAAGGCCTGGCAGAAACCATTGAGGGTAAGAGGCCTATTCCAAAGGCCACAACACCACCCCAGGGGGAAGAAGCATCCAGGGAACAAAGGCCTGGCAGAAACCATTGAGGGTAACAGGCATATTCAAAAGGCCACATCCCCACCCCAGAGGGAGGAAGCATCCAGGGAAGAAAGGCCTGGCAGAAACCATTGATGATAAGAGGCCTACTCCAAAGGCCACAACCCCACCCCAGAGGGAGGAAGCATCCAGGGAAGAAAGGCCTGGCAGAAACCACTGAGGGTAAGAGGCCTATTCCAAAGGCCACATCCCCACCCCAGAGGGAGGAAGCATCCAGGGAAGAAAAGCCTGGCAGAAACCATTGATGATAAGAGGCCTACTCCAAAGGCCACAACCCCACCCCAGAAAGAGGAAGCATCCAGGGAAGAAAGGCCTGGCAGAAACCACTGAGGGTAAGAGGCCTATTCCAAAGGCCACACACCCACCACAGAGGAAAGAAGCATCCAGGGAAGAAAGGCCTGGCAGAAACCATTGAGGGTAAGAGGCCTATTCCAAAGGCTCCATCCCCACACCAGAGGGAGGAAGCCTCCTGGGAAGAAAGGCCTGGCAGAAACCACTGAAGGTAAGAGGCCTATTCCAAAGGCCACACACTCACCCCAGAGGGAAGAAGCATCCAGGGGAAAAAAAGGCTGGCAGAAACCACTAAGGGTAGGAGACCTATTCCAAAGGCCCCATCCCCACCCCAGAGGGAGGAAGCATCCAGGGAAGAAATGCCTGTCAGAAACCACTGAAGGTAAGAGGCCTAGTCCAAAGGCCACAACCCCACCTCAAAGGGAGGAAGCATCCAGGGAAGAAAAGCCTCGCAGAAACCATTACGGATAAGAGGCCTACTCCAAAGGCCACAACCCCACCCCAGAGGGAGGAAACATCCAGAGAAGAAAGGCCTGGCAGAAACCACTCAGGGTAAGAGGCCTATTCCAAAGGTCACACATGCGCCCCAGAGGGAAGAAGCATCCACGGAATAAAGGCCTGGCAGAAGCCACTGAGGGTAAGCGGCCTACTCCAAAGGCCACACACACACCCCAGAGGGAGGAAGCATCCAGGGAAGAGAGGCCTGGCAGAAACCATTGAGGGTAAGAGGCCTATTCCAAAGGCCACACTCCCAAACCAGATGGAGGAAGCATCCAGGGAAGAAAGGCCTGGCAGAAACCTTTGAGGGTAAGATGCCTATTCCAAAGGCCCGATCCCCACCCCAGAGGGAGGAAGCATCCAGGGAAGAAAGGCCTGGCAGAAACCATTGAGGGTAAGAGGCCTATTCCAAAGGCCACATCCCCACCCCAGAGGGAGGAAGCATCCAGGGAAGAAAGCCCTGGCAGAAACCATTGAGGGTAAGAGGCCTATTCCAAAAGCCACACACCCACCCTAGTGGGAGGAAGCATCCAGGGAACAATGGCGTGGCAGAAACCATTGAGGGTAAGAGGCCTATTCCAAAGGCCACATCCCCACCCCAGAGGGAAGATGCATCCAGGGAACAAAGGCGTGGCAGAAACCATTGAGGGTAAGAGGCCTATTCCAATGGCCACATCCCCACCCCTGAGGGAAGAAGCCTCCAGGGAAGAAAGGCCTGGCAGAAACCATTGAGGGTAAGAGGCCTATTCCAAAGGTCACACACCCACCCCAGAGGGAGGAAGCATCCAGGGAAGAAAGGCCTGGCAGAAACCATTGAGGGTAAGAGGCCGATTCCAAAGGCCCCATCCCCACCCCAGAGGGAGGAAGCCTCCTGGGAAGAAAAGCCTGGCAGAAACCACTAAGGGTAGGAGGCCTATTCCAAAGGCCCCATCCCCACCCCAGAGGGAGGAAACATCCAGGGAAGAAAGGCCTGGCAGAAGCCATTGAGGGTAAGAGCCTATTCCAAAGGCTACATCCCCACCCCAGAGGGAGGAAGCATCCGGGGAAGAAAGGCCTGGCAGAAACCACTGAGGGTAAGAGGCCTATTCCAAAGGCCACAACCCCACCCCAGAGGGAGGAAGCATCCAGGGAAGAAAGGCCTGGCAGAAACCATTGAGGATAAGAGGCCTATTCCAAAGGCCACAACCACACCCGAGAGGGAGGAAGCATCCAGGGAAGAAAGGCCTGGCAGAATCCATTGAGGATAAGAGGCCTACTCCAAATTCCACAACCCCACCCCAGAGGGAGGAAGCATCCCGGGAAGGAAGGCCTGGCAGAAACCACTGAGGGTAAGAGGCCTATTCCAAAGGCCACACACCAACCCCAGAGGGAGGAAGCATCCAGGGGACAAAGGCCTGGCAGAAACCATTGAGGGTAAGAGGCCTATTCCAAAGGCCACCCACCCACCCCAGAGAGAGGAAGCATCCAGGGAAGAAAGGCCTGGCAGAAACCACTAAGGGTAGGAGGCCTAGTCCAAAGGCCACAAACCCACCTCAAAGGGAGGAAGCATCCAGGGAAGAAAAGCCTGGCAGAAACCATTGAGAGTAAGAGGCCTATTCCAAAGGCTCCATCCGCACACCAGGGGGAGGAAGCCTCCAGGGAAGAAAGGCCTGGCAGAAACCACTAAGAGTAGGAGGCCTATTCCAAAGGCCCCATCCCGACCCCAGAGGGAGGAAGCATCCAGGGAAGAAAAGCCTGGCAGAAACCACTGAAGTTAAGAGGCCTATTCCAAAGGCCACACACCCACCCCAGAGAGAAGAAGCATCCAGGGAACAAAGACATGGCAGAAACCATTGAGGGTAACAGGCATATTCAAAAGGCCACATCCCCACCTCAGAGGGAGGAAGCATCCAGGGAAGATAGGCCTGGCAGAAACCATTGATGATAAGAGGCCTACTCCAAAGGCCACAACCCCACCCCAGAGGGAGGAAGCATCCAGGTAAGCAAGGCCTGGCAGAAACCACTGAGGGTAAGAGGCCTATTCCAAAGGCCACATCCCCACCCCAGAGGGAGGAAGCATCCAGGGAAGAAAGGCCTGGCAGAAACCATTGATGATAAGAGGCCTACTCCAAAGGCCACAACCCCACCCCAGAGGGAGGAAGCATCCAGGGAAGAAAGGCCTGGCAGAAACCACTGAGGGTAAGAGGCCTATTCCAAAGGCCACACACCCGCCCCAGAGGGAAGAAGCATCAACGGAAGAAAGGCCTAGCAGAAGCCACTGAGGGTAAGAGGCCTATTCCAAAGGCCACACACCCACTACAGAGGAAAGAAGCATCCAGGGAACAAAGGACGGGCAGAAACCATTGTGGGTAAGAGGCCTATTCCAAAGGCTCCTTCCCCACACCAGAGGGAGGAAGCCTCCAGGGAAGAAATGCCTGGCAGAAACCACTAAGAGTAGGAGGCCTATTCCAAAGGCCCCATCCCGACCCAAGAGGGAGGAAGCATCCAGGGAAGAAAAGCCTGGCAGAAACCATTGAGGGTAAGAGGCCTATTCCAAAGGCTCCATCCCCACACCAGAGGGAGGAAGCCTCCAGGGAAGAAAGGCCTGGCAGAAACCACGAAGGGTAGGAGGCCTATTCCAAAGGCTACATCCCCACCCCAGAGGGAGGAAGCATCCAGGGAAGAAAGGCCTGGCAGAAACCACTGAGGGTAAGAGGCCTATTCCAAAGGCCACAACCCCACCCCAGAGGGAGGAAGCATCCAGGGAAGAAAGGCCTGGCAGAAACCATTGAGGATAAGAGGCCTATTCCAAAGGCCACAACCCCACCCGAGAGGGAGGAAGCATCCAGGGAAGAAAGGCCTGGCAGAATCCATTGAGGATAAGAGGCCTACTCCAAATTCCACAACCCCACCCCAGAGGGAGGAAGCATCCCGGGAAGGAAGGCCTGGCAGAAACCACTGAGGGTAAGAGGCCTATTCCAAAGGCCACCCACCCACACCAGAGGGAGGAAGCATCCAGGTAAGAAAGGCCTGGCAGAAACCACTGAGGGTAAGAGGCCTATTCCAAAGGCCACACACCCGCCCCAGAGGGAAGAAGCATCAACGGAAGAAAGGCCTAGCAGAAGCCACTGAGGGTAAGAGGCCTATTCCACAGGCCACACACCCACTGCAGAGGAAAGAAGCATCCAGGGAACAAAGGACGGTCAGAAACCATTGTGGGTAAGAGGCCTATTCCAAAGGCTCCTTCCCCACACCAGAGGGAGGAAGCCTCCAGGGAAGAAAGGCCTGGCAGAAACCACTAAGAGTAGGAGGCCTATTCCAAAGGCCCCATCCCGACCCCAGAGGGAGGAAGCATCCAGGGAAGAAAAGCCTGGCAGAAACCACTGAAGGTAAGAGGCCTATTCCAAAGGCCACACACCCACCCCAGAGGGAAGAAGCATCCAGGGAACAAAGGCCTGGCAGAATCCATTGAGGGTAACAGGCATATTCAAAAGGCCACATCCCCACCCCAGAGGGAGGAAGCATCCAGGGAAGAAAGGCCTAGCAGAAACCATTGATGATAAGAGGCCTACTCCAAAGGCCACAACCCCACCACAGAGGGAGGAAGCATCCAGGGAAGAAAGGCCTGGCAGAAACCACTGAGGGTAAGAGGCCTATTCCAAAGGCCACACACCCACCACAGAGGAAAGAAGCATCCAGGGAACAAAGGCCTGGCAGAAACTATTGAGGGTAAGAGGCCTATTCCAAAGGCTCCATCCCCACACCAGAGGGAGGAAGCCTCCAGGGAAGAAAGGCCTGGCAGAAACCACGAAGGGTAGGAGGCCTATTCCGAAGGCTACATCCCCACCCCAGAGGGAGGAAGCATCCAGGGAAGAAAGGCCTGGCAGAAACCACTGAGGGTAAGAGGCCTATTCCAAAGGCCACAACCCCACCCCAGAGGGAGGAAGCATCCAGGGAAGAAAGGCCTGGCAGAAACCATTGAGGATAAGAGGCCTATTCCAAAGGCCACAACCCCACCAGAGAGGGAGGAAGCATCCAGGGAAGAAAGGCCTGGCAGAATCCATTGAGGATAAGAGGCCTACTCCAAATTCCACAACCCCACCCCAGAGGGAGGAAGCATCCCGGGAAGGAAGGCCTGGCAGAAACCACTGAGGGTAAGAGGCCTATTCCAAAGGCCACCCACCCACCACCGAGGGAGGAAGCATCCAGGTAAGAAAGTCCTGGCAGAAACCATTGAGGGTAAGAAGCCTACTCCAAAGGCCACAAACACACCCCAGAGGGAGGAAGCATCTAGGAAAGACAGGCCTGGCAAAAACCATTGAGGGTAAGAGGCCTATTCCAAAGGCCACACCCCCACTCCAGATGGAGGAAGCATCCAGGGAAGAAAGGCCTGGCAGAAACCATTGATGGTAAGAGGCCTATTCCAAAGGCCACATCTCAACCCCAGAGGGAAGAAGCATCCAGGGAAGAAAGGCCTGGCAGAAACCATTGAGGGTAAGAGGCCTATTCCAAAGGCCACACACCCACCCCAGAGGGAGGAAGCATCCAGGGAAGAAAGGCCTGGCAGAAACCATTGAGGGTAAGAGGCCGATTCCAAAGGCCCCATCCCCACCCCAGAGGGAGGAAGCATCCAGGGAAGAAATGCCTGGCAGAAACCACTGAGGGTAAGAGGCCTATTCCAAAGGCAACAACCCCACCCCAGAGGGAGGAAGCATCCAGGGTAGAAAGGCCTGGCAGAAACCACTCAGGGTAAGAGGCCAATTCCAAAGGCCACACACCCGCCCCAGAGGGAAGAAGCATCCACGGAAGAAAGGCCTGGCAGAAGCCACTGAGGTTAAGAGGCCTATTCCAAAGGCCACACATCCACCACAGAGGGAAGAAGCATCCAGGGAACAAAGGCATGGCAGAAACCATTGAGGGTAAGAGGCCTATTCCAAAGGCTCCATCCCCACACCGGAGGGAGGAAGCCTCCAGGGAAGAAAGGCCTGGCAGAAACCACTAAGGGTGGGAGGCCTATTCCAAAGGCCCCATCCCCACCCCAGAGGGAGGAAGCATCCTGGGAAGAAAAGCCTGGCAGAAACCACTGAAGGTAAGAGGCCAATTCCAAAGGCCACACACCCACCCCAGAGGGAAGAAGCGTCCAGGGAACAAAGGCCTGGCAGAAACCATTGAGGGTAAGAGGCCTGTTCCGAAGGCCACACACCCACCCCAGAGGGAGGAAGCATCCAGGGAAGAAAGGCCTGGCAGAAACCATTGAGGGTGAGAGGCCGATTCCAAAACCCCATCCCCACCCCAGAGGGAGGAAGCATCCAGGGAAGAAAGGCCTGGCAGAAACCACTAAGGGTAGGAGACCTATTTCAAAGGCTCCATCCCCACCACAGAGGGAGGAAGCCTCCAGGGAAGAAAAGCCTGGCAGAAACCACTAAGCGTAGGAGGCCTATCCCAAAGGCCCCATCCCCACCCCAGAGGGAGGAAACATCCAGGGAAGAAAGGCCTGGCAGAAACCATTGAGGGTAAGACGCCTATTCCAAAGGCCACAACCCCACCCCAGAGGGAGGAAGCATCCAGTGAAGAAAGGCCTGGCAGAAACCATTATGGATAAGAGGCCTATTCCAAAGGCCACATCCCCACCCCAGAGGGAGGAAGCATCCAGGGAAGAAAGGCCTGGCAGAAACCATTGAGGGTAAGAGGCCTATTCCAAAGGCCACATCCCCACCCCAGAGGGAAGATGCATCCAGGGAACAAAGGCCTGGCAGAAACCATAGAGGGTAAGAGGACTATTCCAAAGTCCACAACCCCACCCCAGAGGGAGGAAGCATCCAGGTAAGAAAGTCCTGGCAGAAACCATTGAGGGTAAGAAGCCTACTCCAAAGGCCACAAACACACCCCAGAGGGAGGAAGCATCTAGGAAAGACAGGCCTGGCAAAAACCATTGAGGGTAAGAGGCCTATTCCAAAGGCCACACCCCCACTCCAGATGGAGGAAGCATCCAGGGAAGAAAGGCCTGGCAGAAACCATTGATGGTAAGAGGCCTATTCCAAAGGCCACATCTCAACCCCAGAGGGAAGAAGCATCCAGGGAAGAAAGGCCTGGCAGAAACCATTGAGGGTAAGAGGCCTATTCCAAAGGCCACACACCCACCCCAGAGGGAGGAAGCATCCAGGGAAGAAAGGCCTGGCAGAAACCATTGAGGGTAAGAGGCCTATTCCAAAGGCTCCATCCCCACACCGGAGGGAGGAAGCCTCCAGGGAAGAAAGGCCTGGCAGAAACCACTAAGGGTGGGAGTCCTATTCCAAAGGCCCCATCCCCACCCCAGAGGGAGGAAGCATCCTGGGAAGAAAAGCCTGGCAGAAACCACTGAAGGTAAGAGGCCAATTCCAAAGGCCACACACCCACCCCAGAGGGAAGACGCGTCCAGGGAACAAAGGCCTGGCAGAAACCATTGAGGGTAAGAGGCCTGTTCCGAAGGCCACACACCCACCCCAGAGGGAGGAAGCATCCAGGGAAGAAAGGCCTGGCAGAAACCATTGAGGGTGAGAGGCCGATTCCAAAACCCCATCCCCACCCCAGAGGGAGGAAGCATCCAGGGAAGAAAGGCCTGGCAGAAACCACTAAGGGTAGGAGACCTATTTCAAAGGCCCCATCCCCACCACAGAGGGAGGAAGCCTCCAGGGAAGAAAAGCCTGGCAGAAACCACTAAGCGTAGGAGGCCTATCCCAAAGGCCCCATCCCCACCCCAGAGGGAGGAAACATCCAGGGAAGAAAGGCCTGGCAGAAACCATTGAGGGTAAGACGCCTATTCCAAAGGCCACAACCCCACCCCAGAGGGAGGAAGCATCCAGGGAAGAAAGGCCTGGCAGAAACCATTATGGATAAGAGGCCTACTCTAAAGGCCACAACCCCACCCCAGAGGGAGGAAACATCCAGAGAAGAAAGGCCTGGCAGAAACCACTCAGGGTAAGAGGCCTATTCCAAAGGTCACACATGCGCCCCAGAGGGAAGAAGCATCCACGGAATAAAGGCCTGGCAGAAGCCACTGAGGGTAAGACGCCTACTCCAAAGGCCACACACACACCCCAGAGGGAGGAAGCATCCAGGGAAGAGAGGCCTGGCAGAAACCATTGAGGGTAAGACGCCTATTCCAAAGGGAACACTCCCAAACCAGATGGAGGAAGCATCCAGGGAAGAAAGGCCTGGCAGAAACCTTTGAGGGTAAGATGCCTATTCCAAAGGCCCGATCCCCACCACAGAGGGAGGAAGCATCCAGGGAAGAAAGGCCTAGCAGAAACCATTGAGGGTAAGAGGCCTATTCCAAAGGCCACATCCCCACCCCAGAGGGAGGTAGCATCCAGGGAAGAAAGCCCTGGCAGAAACCATTGAGTTTAAGAGGCCTATTCCAAAAGCCACACACCCACCCTAGTGGGAGGAAGCATCAAGGGAACAATGGCCTGGCAGAAACCATGGAGGGTAAGAGGCCTATTCCAAAGGCCACATCCCCACCCCAGAGGGAAGATGCATCCAGGGAACAAAGGCCTGGCAGAAACCATTGAGGGTAAGAGGCCTATTCCAATGGCCACATCCCCACCCCAGAGGGAGGAAGCATCCAGGGAAGAAAGGCCTGGCAGAAACCATTGAGGGTAAGAGGCCTATTCCAAAGGCCCCATCCCCACCACAGAGGGAGGAAGCCTCCAGGGAAGAAAAGCCTGGCAGAAACCACTAAGCATAGGAGGCCTATCCCAAAGGCCCCATCCCCACCCCAGAGGGAGGAAACATCCAGGGAAGAAAGGCCTGGCAGAAACCATTGAGGGTAAGACGCCTATTCCAAAGGCCACAACCCCACCCCAGAGGGAGGAAGCATCCAGGGAAGAAAGGCCTGGCAGAAACCATTATGGATAAGAGGCCTACTCTAAAGGCCACAACCCCACCCCAGAGGGAGGAAACATCCAGAGAAGAAAGGCCTGGCAGAAACCACTCAGGGTAAGAGGCCTATTCCAAAGATCACACATGCGCCCCAGAGGGAAGAAGCATCCACGGAATAAAGGCCTGGCAGAAGCCACTGAGGGTAAGATGCCTACTCCAAAGGCCACACACACACCCCAGAGGGAGGAAGCATCCAGGGAAGAGAGGCCTGGCAGAAACCATTGAGGGTAAGACGCCTATTCCAAAGGGAACACTCCCAAACCAGATGGAGGAAGCATCCAGGGAAGAAAGGCCTGGCAGAAACCTTTGAGGGTAAGATGCCTATTCCAAAGGCCCGATCCCCACCCCAGAGGGAGGAAGCATCCAGGGAAGAAAGGCCTGGCAGAAACCATTGAGGGTAAGAGGCCTATTCCAAAGGCCACATCCCCACCCCAGAGGGAGGTAGCATCCAGGGAAGAAAGCCCTGGCAGAAACCATTGAGGTTAAGAGGCCTATTCCAAAAGCCACACACCCACCCTAGTGGGAGGAAGCATCAAGGGAACAATGGCCTGGCAGAAACCATTGAGGGTAGGAGGCCTATTCCAAAGGCCACATCCCCACCCCAGAGGGAAGATGCATCCAGGGAACAAAGGCCTGGCAGAAACCATTGAGGGTAAGAGGCCTATTCCAATGGCCACATCCTCACCCCAGAGGGAAGAAGCCTCCTGGGAAGAAAGGCCTGGCAGAAACCATTGAGGGTAAGAGGCCTATTCCAAAGGTCACACACCCACCCCAGAGGGAGGAAGCATCCAGGGAAGAAAGGCCTGGCAGAAACCATTGAGGGTAAGAGGCCAATTCCAAAGGCCCCATCCCCACCCCAGAGGGAGGAAGCCTCCTGGGAAGAAAAGCCTCGCAGAAACCACTAAGCGTAGGAGGCCTATTCCAAAGGCCCCATCCCCACACCAGAGGGAGGAAACATCCAGGGAAGAAAGACCTGGCAGAAGCCATTGAGGGTAAGAGGCCTATTCCAAAGGCCACAACCCCACCCCAGAGGGAGGAAGCATCCAGGGAAGAAAGGCCTGGCAGAAACCATTGAGGGTAAGAGGCCTATTCCAAAGGCCCCATTGCCAGCCCAGAGGGAGGAAGCATCCAGGGAACAAAGGCCTGGCAGAAACCATTGAGGGTAAGAGGCCTATTCCAAAGGACACATCCCCACCCGCAGGGGGAAGAAGCATCCAGGGAAAAAAGGCCTGGCAGAAACCATTGAGGGTAAGAGGCCTATTCCAAAGGCCACACACCCACCCCAGAGGGAGGAAGCATCCAGGGAAGAAAGGCCTGGCAGAAACCATTGAGGGTAAGAGGCCGATTCTAAAGGCCCCATCCCCACCCCAGAGGGAGGAAGCATCCAGGGAAGAAATGCCTGGCAGAAACCACTGAGGGTAAGAGGCCTATTCCAAAGGCCACAACCCCACACCAGAGGGAGGAAGCATCCAGGGAAGAAAGGCCTGGCAGAAACCATTGAGGATAAGATGCCTACTCCAAAGGCAAAAACCCCAGCCCAGAGGGAGGAAGCATCCAGGGAAGAAAGGCCTGGCAGAAACCACTCAGGGTAAGAGGCCAATTCCAAAGGCCACACACCCGCCCCAGAAGGAAGAAGCATCCACGGAAGAAAGACCTGGCAGAAGCCACTGAGGGTAAGAGGCCTATTCCAAAGGCCACACATCCACCACAGAGGGAAGAAGCATCCAGGGAACAAAGGCCTGGCAGAAACCATTGAGGGTAAGAGGCCTATTCCAAAGGCTCCATCCCCACACCGGAGGGAGGAAGCCTCCAGGGAAGAAAGGCCTGGCAGAAACCACTAAGGGTGGGAGGCCTATTCCAAAGGCCCCATCCCCACCCCAGAGGGAGGAAGCATCCTGGGAAGAAAAGCCTGGCAGAAACCACTGAAGGTAAGAGGCCAATTCCAAAGGCCACACATCCACCCCAGAGGGAAGAAGCGTCCAGGGAACAAAGGCCTGGCAGAAACCATTGAGGGTAAGAGGCCTGTTCCGAAGGCCACAAACCCACCCCAGAGGGAGGAAGCATCCAGGGAAGAAAGGCCTGGCAGAAACCATTGAGGGTGAGAGGCCGATTCCAAAACCCCATTCCCACCCCAGAGGGAGGAAGCATCCAGGGAAGAAAGGCCTGGCAGAAACCACTAAGGGTAGGAGACCTATTTCAAAGGCCCCATCCCCACCACAGAGGGAGGAAGCCTCCAGGGAAGAAAAGCCTGGCAGAAACCACTAAGGGTAGGAGGCCTATCCCAAAGGCCCAATCCCCACCCCAGAGGGAGGAAACATCCAGGGAAGAAAGGCCTGGCAGAAACCATTTAGGGTAAGACGCCTATTCCAAAGGCCACAACCCCACCCCAGAGGGAGGAAGCATCCAGGGAAGAAAGGCCTGGCAGAAACCATTCCGGATAAGAGGCCTACTCTAAAGGCCACAACACACCCCAGAGGGAGGAAACATACAGAGAAGAAAGGCCTGGCAGACACCACTCAGGGTAAGAGGCCTATTCCAAAGGTCACACATGCGCCCCAGAGGGAAGAAGCATCCACGGAATAAAGGCCTGGCAGAAGCCACTGAGGGTAAGAGGCCTACTCCAAAGGCCACACACACACCCCAGAGGGAGGAAGCATCCAGGGAAGAGAGGCCTGGCAGAAACCATTGAGGGTAAGAGGCCGATTCCAAAGGCCACACTCCCAAACCAGATGGAGGAAGCATCCAGGGAAGAAAGGCCTGGCAGAAACCTTTGAGGGTAAGATGCCTATTCCAAAGGCCCCATCCCCACACCAGAGGGAGGAAACATCCAGGGAAGAAAGACCTGGCAGAAGCCATTGAGGGTAAGAGGCCTATTCCAAAGGCCACAACCCCACCCCAGAGGGAGGAAGCATCCAGGGAAGAAAGGCCTGGCAGAAACCATTGAGGGTAAGAGGCCTATTCCAAAGGCCACATCCCCACCCCAGAGGGAAGAAGCCTCCAGGGAATAAAAGCCTGGCAGAAACCATTGAGGGTAAGAAGCCTACTCCAAAGGCCACACACACACCCCAGAGGGAGGAAGCATCCAGGAAAGACAGGCCTGGCAAAAACCATTGAGGGTAAGAGGCCTATTCCAAAGGCCACACCCCCACTCCAGATGGAGGAAGCATCCAGGGAAGAAAGGCCTGGCAGAAACCTTTGAGGGTAAGAGGCCTATTCCAAAGGCCCCACTGCCACCCCAGAGGGAGGAAGCATCCAGGGAACAAAGGCCTGGCAGAAACCATTGAGGGTAAGAGGCCTATTCCAAAGGACACATCCCCACCCGCAGGGGGAAGAAGCATCCATGGAAAAAAGGCCTGGCAGAAACCATTGAGGGTAAGAGGCCTATTTCAAAGGCCACACACCCACACCAGAGGGAGGAAGCATCCAGGGAAGAAAGGCCTGGCAGAAACCATTGAGGATAAGAGGCCGATTCCAAAGGCCCCATCCCCACCCCAGAGGGAGGAAGCATCCAGGGAAGAAATGCCTGGCAGAAACCACTGAGGGTAAGAGGCCTATTCCAAAGGCCACAACCCCACCCCAGAGGGAGGAAGCATCCAGGGAAGAAAGGCCTGGCAGAAACCATTGAGGGTAAGAGGCCTATTCCAAAGGCCACATCCCCACCCCAGAGGGAAGAAGCCTCCAGGGAATAAAAGCCTGGCAGAAACCATTGAGGGTAAGAAGCCTACTCCAAAGGCCACACACACACCCCAGAGGGAGGAAGCATCCAGGAAAGACAGGCCTGGCAAAAACCATTGAGGGTAAGAGGCCTATTCCAAAGGCCACACCCCCACTCCAGATGGAGGAAGCATCCAGGGAAGAAAGGCCTGGCAGAAACCTTTGAGGGTAAGAGGCCTATTCCAAAGGCCCCATTGCCACCCCAGAGGGAGGAAGCATCCAGGGAACGAAGGCCTGGCAGAAACCATTGAGGGTAAGAGGCCTATTCCAAAGGACACATCCCCACCCGCAGGGGGAAGAAGCATCCATGGAAAAAAGGCCTGGCAGAAACCATTGAGGGTAAGAGGCCTATTACAAAGGCCACACACCCACCCCAGAGGGAGGAAGCATCCAGGGAAGAAAGGCCTGGCAGAAACCATTGAGGATAAGAGGCCGATTCCAAAGGCCCCATCCCCACCCCAGAGGGAGGAAGCATCCAGGGAAGAAATGCTTGGCAGAAACCACTGAGGGTAAGAGGCCTATTCCAAAGGCCACAACCCCACACCAGAGGGAGAAAGCATCCAGGGAAGAAAGGCCTGGCAGAAACCATTGAGGATAAGATGCCTATTCCAAAGTCTCCATCCCCACACCGGAGGGAGGAAGCCTCCAGGGAAGAAAGGCCTGGCAGAAACCACTAAGGGTGGGAGGCCTATTCCAAAGGCCCCATCCCCACCCCAGAGGGAGGAAGCATCCTGGGAAGAAAAGCCTGGCAGAAACCACTGAAGGTAAGAGGCCTATTCCAAAGTCTCCATCCCCACACCGGAGGGAGGAAGCCTCCAGGGAACAAAGGCCTGGCAGAAACCATTGAGGGTAAGAGGCCTGTTCCGAAGGCCACACACCCACCCCAAAGGGAGGAAGCATCCAGGGAAGAAAGGCCTGGCAGAAACCATTGAGGGTGAGAGGCCGATTCCAAAACCCCATCCCCACCCCAGAGGGAGGAAGCATCCAGGGAAGAAAGGCCTGGCAGAAACCACTAAGGGTAGGAGACCTATTTCAAAGGCCCCATCCCCACCACAGAGGGAGGAAGCCTCCAGGGAAGAAAAGCCTGGCAGAAACCACTAAGGGTAGGAGGCCTATCCCAAAGGCACCATCCCCACCCCAGAGGGAGGAAACATCCAGGGAAGAAAGGCCTGGCAGAAACCATTTAGGGTAAGACGCCTATTCCAAAGGCCACAACCCCACCCCAGAGGGAGGAAGCATCCAGGGAAGAAAGGCCTGGCAGAAACCATTCCGGATAAGAGGCCTACTCTAAAGGCCACAACCCCACCCCAGAGGGAGGAAACATCCAGAGAAGAAAGGCCTGGCAGAAACCACTCAGGGTAAGAGGCCTATTCCAAAGGTCACACATGCGCCCCAGGGGGAAGAAGCATCCACGGAATAAAGGCCTGGCAGAAGCCACTGAGGGTAAGAGGCCTACTCCAAAGGCCACACACACACCCCAGAGGGAGGAAGCATCCAGGGAAGAGAGGCCTGGCAGAAAACATTGAGGGTAAGAGGCCAATTCCAAAGGCCACACTCCCAAACCAGATGGAGGAAGCATCCAGGGAAGAAAGGCCTGGCAGAAACCTTTGAGGGTAAGATGCCTATTCCAAAGGCCCGATCCCCACCCCAGAGGGAGGAAGCATCCAGGGAAGAGAGGCCTGGCAGAAACCATTGAGGGTAAGAGGCCTATTCCAAAGGCCACATCCCCACCCCAGAGGGAGGTAGCATCCAGGGCAGAAAGCCCTGGCAGAAACCATTGAGGTTAAGAGGCCTATTCCAAAAGCCACACACACACCCTAGAGGGAGGAAGCATCAAGGGAACAATGGCCTGGCAGAAACCATTGAGGGTAAGAGGCCTATTCCAAAGGCCACATCCCCACCCCAGAGGGAAGATGCATCCAGGGATCAAAGGCCTGGCAGAAACCATTGAGGGTAAGAGGACTATTCCAATGGCCACATCCCCACCCCAGAGGGAAGAAGCCTCCTGGGAAGAAAGGCCTGGCAGAAACCATTGAGGGTAAGAGGCCTATTCCAAAGGTCACACACCCACCCCAGAGTGAGGAAGCATCCAGGGAAGAAAGGCCTGGCAGAAACCATTGAGGGTAAGAGGCCTATTCCAAAGGCCACAACCCCACCCCAGAGGGAGGAAGCATCCAGGGAAGAGAGGCCTGGCAGAAACCATTGAGGGTAAGAGGCCTATTCCAAAGGCCACAACCACACCCGAAAGGGAGGAAGCATCCAGGGAAGAAAGGCCTGGCAGAAACCATTGAGGATAAGAGGCCTACTCCAAATTCCACAACCCCACCCCAGAGGGAGGAAGCATCCCGGGAAGAAAGGCCTGGCAGAAACCATTGAGGGTAAGAGGCCTATTCCAAAGGCCACAACCCCACCCCAGGGGGAAGAAGCATCCAGGGAAGAAAGGCCTGGCAGAAACCATTGAGGGTAAGAGGCCTATTCCAAAGGTTCCATCCCCACACCAGAGGGAGGAAGCCGCCAGGGAAGAAAGGCCTGGCAGAAACCACGAAGGGTAGGAGGCCTATTCCAAAGGCCCCATCCCCACCCCAGAGGGAGGAAGCATCCAGGGAAGAAAGGCCTGGCAGAAACCATTGAGGGTAAGAGGCCTATTCCAAAGGTTCCATCCCCACACCAGAGGGAGGAAGCCGCCAGGGAAGAAAGGCCTGGCAGAAACCACGAAGGGTAGGAGGCCTATTCCAAAGGCCCCATCCCCACCCCAGAGGGAGGAAGCATCCAGGGAAGAAAGGCCTGGCAGAAACCATTGAGGATAAGATGCCTACTCCAAAGGCAACAACCCCACCCCAGAGGGAGGAAGCATCCAGGGAAGAAAGGCCTGGCAGAAACCACTCAGGGTAAGAGGCCAATTCCAAAGGCCACACACCCGCCCCAGAGGGAAGAAGCATCCATGGAAGAAAGGCCTGGCAGAAGCCACTGAGGGTAAGAGGCCTATTCCAAAGGCCACACATCCACCACAGAGGGAAGAAGCATCCAGGGAACAAAGGCCTGGCAGAAACCATTGAGGGTAAGAGGCCTATTCCAAAGGCTCCATCCCCACACCGGAGGGAGGAAGCCTCCAGGGAAGAAAGGCCTGGCAGAAACCACTAAGGGTGGGAGGCCTATTCCAAAGGCCCCATCCCCACCCCAGAGGGAGGAAGCATCCTGGGAAGAAAGGCCTGGCAGAAACCATTGAGGGTAAGAGGCCTATTCCAAAGGCCACAACCCCACCCCAGAGGGAGGAAGCATCCAGGGAAGAAAGGCCTGGCAGAAACCATTGAGGGTAAGAGGCCTATTCCAAAGGCCACATCCCCACCCCAGAGGGAAGAAGCCTCCAGGGAATAAAAGCCTGGCAGAAACCATTGAGGGTAAGAAGCCTACTCCAAAGGCCACACACACACCCCAGAGGGAGGAAGCATCCAGGAAAGACAGGCCTGGCAAAAACCATTGAGGGTAAGAGGCCTATTCCAAAGGCCACACCCCCACTCCAGATGGAGGAAGCATCCAGGGAAGAAAGGCCTGGCAGAAACCTTTGAGGGTAAGAGGCCTATTCCAAAGGCCCCATTGCCACCCCAGAGGGAGGAAGCATCCAGGGAACGAAGGCCTGGCAGAAACCATTGAGGGTAAGAGGCCTATTCCAAAGGACACATCCCCACCCGCAGGGGGAAGAAGCATCCATGGAAAAAAGGCCTGGCAGAAACCATTGAGGGTAAGAGGCCTATTACAAAGGCCACACACCCACCCCAGAGGGAGGAAGCATCCAGGGAAGAAAGGCCTGGCAGAAACCATTGAGGATAAGAGGCCGATTCCAAAGGCCCCATCCCCACCCCAGAGGGAGGAAGCATCCAGGGAAGAAATGCTTGGCAGAAACCACTGAGGGTAAGAGGCCTATTCCAAAGGCCACAACCCCACACCAGAGGGAGAAAGCATCCAGGGAAGAAAGGCCTGGCAGAAACCATTGAGGATAAGATGCCTATTCCAAAGTCTCCATCCCCACACCGGAGGGAGGAAGCCTCCAGGGAAGAAAGGCCTGGCAGAAACCACTAAGGGTGGGAGGCCTATTCCAAAGGCCCCATCCCCACCCCAGAGGGAGGAAGCATCCTGGGAAGAAAAGCCTGGCAGAAACCACTGAAGGTAAGAGGCCTATTCCAAAGTCTCCATCCCCACACCGGAGGGAGGAAGCCTCCAGGGAACAAAGGCCTGGCAGAAACCATTGAGGGTAAGAGGCCTGTTCCGAAGGCCACACACCCACCCCAAAGGGAGGAAGCATCCAGGGAAGAAAGGCCTGGCAGAAACCATTGAGGGTGAGAGGCCGATTCCAAAACCCCATCCCCACCCCAGAGGGAGGAAGCATCCAGGGAAGAAAGGCCTGGCAGAAACCACTAAGGGTAGGAGACCTATTTCAAAGGCCCCATCCCCACCACAGAGGGAGGAAGCCTCCAGGGAAGAAAAGCCTGGCAGAAACCACTAAGGGTAGGAGGCCTATCCCAAAGGCACCATCCCCACCCCAGAGGGAGGAAACATCCAGGGAAGAAAGGCCTGGCAGAAACCATTTAGGGTAAGACGCCTATTCCAAAGGCCACAACCCCACCCCAGAGGGAGGAAGCATCCAGGGAAGAAAGGCCTGGCAGAAACCATTCCGGATAAGAGGCCTACTCTAAAGGCCACAACCCCACCCCAGAGGGAGGAAACATCCAGAGAAGAAAGGCCTGGCAGAAACCACTCAGGGTAAGAGGCCTATTCCAAAGGTCACACATGCGCCCCAGGGGGAAGAAGCATCCACGGAATAAAGGCCTGGCAGAAGCCACTGAGGGTAAGAGGCCTACTCCAAAGGCCACACACACACCCCAGAGGGAGGAAGCATCCAGGGAAGAGAGGCCTGGCAGAAAACATTGAGGGTAAGAGGCCAATTCCAAAGGCCACACTCCCAAACCAGATGGAGGAAGCATCCAGGGAAGAAAGGCCTGGCAGAAACCTTTGAGGGTAAGATGCCTATTCCAAAGGCCCGATCCCCACCCCAGAGGGAGGAAGCATCCAGGGAAGAGAGGCCTGGCAGAAACCATTGAGGGTAAGAGGCCTATTCCAAAGGCCACATCCCCACCCCAGAGGGAGGTAGCATCCAGGGCAGAAAGCCCTGGCAGAAACCATTGAGGTTAAGAGGCCTATTCCAAAAGCCACACACACACCCTAGAGGGAGGAAGCATCAAGGGAACAATGGCCTGGCAGAAACCATTGAGGGTAAGAGGCCTATTCCAAAGGCCACATCCCCACCCCAGAGGGAAGATGCATCCAGGGATCAAAGGCCTGGCAGAAACCATTGAGGGTAAGAGGACTATTCCAATGGCCACATCCCCACCCCAGAGGGAAGAAGCCTCCTGGGAAGAAAGGCCTGGCAGAAACCATTGAGGGTAAGAGGCCTATTCCAAAGGTCACACACCCACCCCAGAGTGAGGAAGCATCCAGGGAAGAAAGGCCTGGCAGAAACCATTGAGGGTAAGAGGCCTATTCCAAAGGCCACAACCCCACCCCAGAGGGAGGAAGCATCCAGGGAAGAGAGGCCTGGCAGAAACCATTGAGGGTAAGAGGCCTATTCCAAAGGCCACAACCACACCCGAAAGGGAGGAAGCATCCAGGGAAGAAAGGCCTGGCAGAAACCATTGAGGATAAGAGGCCTACTCCAAATTCCACAACCCCACCCCAGAGGGAGGAAGCATCCCGGGAAGAAAGGCCTGGCAGAAACCATTGAGGGTAAGAGGCCTATTCCAAAGGCCACAACCCCACCCCAGGGGGAAGAAGCATCCAGGGAAGAAAGGCCTGGCAGAAACCATTGAGGGTAAGAGGCCTATTCCAAAGGTTCCATCCCCACACCAGAGGGAGGAAGCCGCCAGGGAAGAAAGGCCTGGCAGAAACCACGAAGGGTAGGAGGCCTATTCCAAAGGCCCCATCCCCACCCCAGAGGGAGGAAGCATCCAGGGAAGAAAGGCCTGGCAGAAACCATTGAGGGTAAGAGGCCTATTCCAAAGGTTCCATCCCCACACCAGAGGGAGGAAGCCGCCAGGGAAGAAAGGCCTGGCAGAAACCACGAAGGGTAGGAGGCCTATTCCAAAGGCCCCATCCCCACCCCAGAGGGAGGAAGCATCCAGGGAAGAAAGGCCTGGCAGAAACCATTGAGGATAAGATGCCTACTCCAAAGGCAACAACCCCACCCCAGAGGGAGGAAGCATCCAGGGAAGAAAGGCCTGGCAGAAACCACTCAGGGTAAGAGGCCAATTCCAAAGGCCACACACCCGCCCCAGAGGGAAGAAGCATCCATGGAAGAAAGGCCTGGCAGAAGCCACTGAGGGTAAGAGGCCTATTCCAAAGGCCACACATCCACCACAGAGGGAAGAAGCATCCAGGGAACAAAGGCCTGGCAGAAACCATTGAGGGTAAGAGGCCTATTCCAAAGGCTCCATCCCCACACCGGAGGGAGGAAGCCTCCAGGGAAGAAAGGCCTGGCAGAAACCACTAAGGGTGGGAGGCCTATTCCAAAGGCCCCATCCCCACCCCAGAGGGAGGAAGCATCCTGGGAAGAAAGGCCTGGCAGAAACCATTGAGGGTAAGAGGCCTATTCCAAAGGCCACATCCCCACCCCAGAGGGAAGAAGCCTCCAGGGAATAAAAGCCTGGCAGAAACCATTGAGCGTAAGAAGCCTACTCCAAAGGCCAAACACACCCCAGAGGGAGGAAGCATCCAGGGAAGAAAGGCCTGGCAGAAACCATTGAGGATAAGAGGCCTATTCCA
This sequence comes from Bradypodion ventrale, assembly GCA_035047345.1. NCBI lineage: Eukaryota > Metazoa > Chordata > Lepidosauria > Squamata > Chamaeleonidae > Bradypodion > Bradypodion ventrale. Next base: position 38,194,653 of record JAWDJE010000008.1, read on the forward strand.
AAGGCCACAACCCCACCCGAGAGGGAGGAAGCATCCAGGGAAGAAAGGCCTGGCAGAATCCATTGAGGATAAGAGGCCTACTCCAAATTCCACAACCCCACCCCAGAGGGAGGAAGCATCCCGGGAAGGAAGGCCTGGCAGAAACCACTGAGGGTAAGAGGCCTATTCCAAAGGCCACACACACACCCCAGAGGGAGGAAGCATCCAGGGGACAAAGGCCTGGCAGAAACCATTGAGGGTAAGAGGCCTATTCCAAAGGCCACAACACCACCCCAGGGGGAAGAAGCATCCAGGGAAGAAAGGCCTGGCAGAAACCATTGAGGGTAAGAGGCCTATTCCAAAGGCCACCCACCCACCCCAGAGGGAGGAAGCATCCAGGGAAGAATGGCCTGGCAGAAACCACTAAGGGTAGGAGGCCTAGTCCAAAGGCCACAACCCCACCTCAAAGGGAGGAAGCATCCAGGGAAGAAAAGCCTGGCAGAAACCATTGAGAGTAAGAGGCCTATTCCAAAGGCTCCATCCGCACACCAGAGGGAGGAAGCCTCCAGGGAAGAAAGGCCTGGCAGAAACCACTAAGAGTAGGAGGCCTATTCCAAAGGCCCCATCCCGACCCCAGAGGGAGGAAGCATCCAGGGAAGAAAAGCCTAGCAGAAACCACTGAAGTTAAGAGGCCTATTCCAAAGGCCACACACCCACCCCAGAGAGAAGAAGCATCCAGGGAACAAAGGCTTGGCAGAAACCATTGAGGGTAACAGGCATATTCAAAAGGCCACATCCCCACCCCAGAGGGAGGAAGCATCCAGGGAAGATAGGCCTGGCAGAAACCATTGATGATAAGAGGCCTACTCCAAAGGCCACAACCCCACCCCAGAGGGAGGAAGCATCCAGGTAAGAAAGGCCTGGCAGAAACCACTGAGGGTAAGAGGCCTATTCCAAAGGCCACATCCCCACCCCAGAGGGAGGAAGCATCCAAGGAAGAAAGGCCTGGCAGAAACCATTGATGATAAGAGGCCTACTACAAAGGCCACAACCCCACCCCAGAGGGAGGAAGCATACAGGGAAGAAAGGCCTGGCAGAAACCACTAAGGGTAGGAGGCCTAGTCCAAAGGCCACAACCCCACCTCAAAGGGAGGAAGCATCCAGGGAAGAAAAGCCTGGCAGAAACCATTGAGAGTAAGAGGCCTATTCCAAAGGCTCCATCCGCACACCAGAGGGAGGAAGCCTCCAGGGAAGAAAGGCCTGGCAGAAACCACTAAGAGTAGGAGGCCTATTCCAAAGGCCCCATCCCGACCCCAGAGGGAGGAAGCATCCAGGGAAGAAAAGCCTGGCAGAAACCACTGAAGTTAAGAGGCCTATTCCAAAGGCCACACACCCACCCCAGAGAGAAGAAGCATCCAGGGAACAAAGGCCTGGCAGAAACCATTGAGGGTAACAGGCCTATTCCAAAGGCCCCATCCCCACCCCAGAGGGAGGAAGCATCCAGGGAACAAAGGCCTGGCAGAAACCATTGAGAGTAAGAGGCCTGTTCCAAAGGCCACACACCCACCCCAGAGGGAGGAAGCCTCCAGGGAAGAAAGGCCTGGCAGAAACCACTAAGGGTAACAGGCATATTCAAAAGGCCACATCCCCACCCCAGAGGGAGGAAGCATCCAGGGAAGATAGGCCTGGCAGAAACCATTAATGATAAGAGGCCTACTCCAAAGGCCACAACCCCACCCCAGAGGGAGGAAGCATCCAGGTAAGAAAGGCCTGGCAGAAACCACTGAGGGTAAGAGGCCTATTCCAAAGGCCACACACCTGCCCCAGAGGGAAGAAGCATCAATGGAAGAAAGGCCTGGCAGAAGCCACTGAGGGTAAGAGGCCTATTCCAAAGGCCACACACCCACTACAGAGAAAAAAAGCATCCAGGGAACAAAGGCCTGGCAGAAACCACTAAGAGTAGGAGGCCTATTCCAAAGGCCCCATCCCGACCCCAGAGGGAGGAAGCATCCAGGGAAGAAAAGCCTGGCAGAAACCACTGAAGGTAAGAGGCCTATTCCAAAGGCCACACACCCACCCCAGAGGGAAGAAGCATCCAGGGAACAAAGGCCTGGCAGAAACCATTGAGGGTAACAGGAATATTCAAAAGGCCACATCCCCACCCCAGAGGGAGGAAGCATCCAGGGAAGAAAGGCCTGGCAGAAACCATTGATGATAAGAGGCCTACTCCAAAGGCCACAACCCCACCCCAGAGGGAGGAAGCATCCAGGGAAGAAAGGCCTGGCAGAAACCACTGAGGGTAAGAGGCCTATTCCAAAGGCCACACACCCACCACAGAGGAAAGAAGCATCCAGGGAACAAAGGCCTGGCAGAAACCATTGAGGGTAAGAGGCCTATTCCAAAGGCTCCATCCCCACACCAGAGGGAGGAAGCCTCCAGGGAAGAAAGGCCTGGCAGAAACCACGAAGGGTAGGAGGCCTATTCCAAAGGCCCCATCCCGACCCCAGAGGGAGGAAGCATCCAGGGAAGAAAAGCCTGGCAGAAACCACTGAAGGTAAGAGGCCTATTCCAAAGGCCACACACCCACCCCAGAGGGAAGAAGCATCCAGGGAACAAAGGCCTGGCAGAAACCATTGAGGGTAACAGGCATATTCAAAAGGCCAAATCCCCACCCCAGAGGGAGGAAGCATCCAGGGAAGAAAGGCCTAGCAGAAACCATTGATGATAAGAGGCCTACTCCAAAGGCCACAACCCCACCCCAGAGGGAGGAAGCATCCAGGGAAGAAAGGCCTGGCAGAATCCATTGAGGATAAGAGGCCTACGCCAAATTCCACAACCCCACCCCAGAGGGAGGAAGCATCCCGGGAAGGAAGGCCTGGCAGAAACCACTGAGGGTAAGAGGCCTATTCCAAAGGCCACCCACCCACCCCAGAGGGAGGAAGCATCCAGGTAAGAAAGGCCTGGCAGAAACCACTGAGGGTAAGAGGCCTATTCCAAAGGCCACACACCCGCCCCAGAGGGAAGAAGCATCAACGGAAGAAAGGCCTGGCAGAAGCCACTGAGGGTAAGAGGCCTATTCCAAAGGCCACACACCCACTACAGAGGAAAGAAGCATCCAGGGAACAAAGGACGGGCAGAAACCATTGTGGGTAAGAGGCCTATTCCAAAGGCTCCTTCCCCACACTAGAGGGAGGAAGCCTCCAGGGAAGAAAGGCCTGGCAGAAACCACTAAGAGTAGGAGGCCTATTCCAAAGGCCCCATCCCGACACCAGAGGGAGGAAGCATCCAGGGAAGAAAAGCCTGGCAGAAACCACTGAACGTAAGAGGCCTATTCCAAAGGCCACACACCCACCCCAGAGGGAAGAAGCATCCAGGGAACAAAGGCCTGGCAGAATCCATTGAGGGTAACAGGCATATTCAAAAGGCCACATCCCCACCCCAGAGGGAGGAAGCATCCAGGGAAGAAAGGCCTAGCAGAAACCATTGATGATAAGAGGCCTACTCCAAAGGCCACAACCCCACCACAGAGGGAGGAAGCATCCAGGGAAGAAAGGCCTGGCAGAAACCACTGAGGGTAAGAGGCCTATTCCAAAGGCCACACACCCACCACAGAGGAAAGAAGCATCCAGGGAACAAAGGCCTGGCAGAAACTATTGAGGGTAAGAGGCCTATTCCAAAGGCTCCATCCCCACACCAGAGGGAGGAAGCCTCCAGGGAAGAAAGGCCTGGCAGAAACCACGAAGGGTAGGAGGCCTATTCCGAAGGCTACATCCCCACCCCAGAGGGAGGAAGCATCCAGGGAAGAAAGGCCTGGCAGAAACCACTGAGGGTAAGAGGCCTATTCCAAAGGCCACAACCCCACCCCAGAGGGAGGAAGCATCCAGGGAAGAAAGGCCTGGCAGAAACCATTGAGGATAAGAGGCCTATTCCAAAGGCCACAACCCCACCAGAGAGGGAGGAAGCATCCAGGGAAGAAAGGCCTGGCAGAATCCATTGAGGATAAGAGGCCTACTCCAAATTCCACAACCCCACCCCAGAGGGAGGAAGCATCCCGGGAAGGAAGGCCTGGCAGAAACCACTGAGGGTAAGAGGCCTATTCCAAAGGCCACCCACCCACCCCAGAGGGAGGAAGCATCCAGGTAAGAAAGGCCTGGCAGAAACCACTGAGGGTAAGAGGCCTATTCCAAAGGCCACACACCCGCCCCAGAGGGAAGAAGCATCAACGGAAGAAAGGCCTAGCAGAAGCCACTGAGGGTAAGAGGCCTATTCCAAAGGCCACACACCCACTACAGAGGAAAGAAGCATCCAGGGAACAAAGGACGGGCAGAAACCAATGTGGGTAAGAGGCCTATTCCAAAGGCTCCTTCCCCACACCAGAGGGAGGAAGCCTCCAGGGAAGAAAGGCCTGGCAGTAACCACTGAAGGTAAGAGGCCTATTCCAAAGGCCACACACCCACCCCAGAGGGAAGAAGCATCCAGGGAACAAAGGCCTGGCAGAAACCATTGAGGGTAACAGGCATATTCAAAAGGCCACATCCCCACCCCAGAGGGAGGAAGCATCCAGGGAAGAAAGGCCTGGCAGAAACCATTGATGATAAGAGGCCTACTCCAAAGGCCACAACCCCACCCCAGAGGTAGGAAGCATCCAGGGAAGAAAGGCCTGGCAGAAACCACTGAGGGTAAGAGGCCTATTCCAAAGGCCACACACCCACCACAGAGGAAAGAAGCATCCAGGGAACAAAGGCCTGGCAGAAACCATTGAGGGTAAGAGGCCTATTCCAAAGGCTCCATCCCCACACCAGAGGGAGGAAGCCTCCAGGGAAGAAAGGCCTGGCAGAAACCACGAAGGGTAGGAGGCCTATTCCAAAGGCTACATCCCCACCCCAGAGGGAGGAAGCATCCAGGGAAGAAAGGCCTGGCAGAAACCACTGAGGGTAAGAGGCCTATTCCAAAGGCCACAACCCCACCCCAGAGGGAGGAAGCATCCAGGGAAGAAAGGCCTGGCAGAAACCATTGAGGATAAGAGGCCTATTCCAAAGGCCACAACCCCACCCGAGAGGGAGGAAGCATCCAGGGAAGAAAGGCCTGGCAGAATCCATTGAGGATAAGAGGCCTACTCCAAATTCCACAACCCCACCCCAGAGGGAGGAAGCATCCCGGGAAGGAAGGCCTGGCAGAAACCACTGAGGGTAAGAGGCCTATTCCAAAGGCCACCCACCCACCCCAGAGGGAGGAAGCATCCAGGTAAGAAAGGCCTGGCAGAAACCACTGAGGGTAAGAGGCCTATTCCAAAGGCCACACACCCGCCCCAGAGGGAAGAAGCATCAACGGAAGAAAGGCCTAGCAGAAGCCACTGAGGGTAAGAGGCCTATTCCAAAGGCCACACACCCACTACAGAGGAAAGAAGCATCCAGGGAACAAAGGACGGGCAGAAACCAATGTGGGTAAGAGGCCTATTCCAAAGGCTCCTTCCCCACACCAGAGGGAGGAAGCCTCCAGGGAAGAAAGGCCTGGCAGAAACCACTGAAGGTAAGAGGCCTATTCCAAAGGCCACACACCCACCCCAGAGGGAAGAAGCATCCAGGGAACAAAGGCCTGGCAGAAACCATTGAGGGTAACAGGCATATTCAAAAGGCCACATCCCCACCCCAGAGGGAGGAAGCATCCAGGGAAGAAAGGCCTGGCAGAAACCATTGATGATAAGAGGCCTACTCCAAAGGCCACAACCCCACCCCAGAGGGAGGAAGCATCCAGGGAAGAAAGGCCTGGCAGAAACCACTGAGGGTAAGAGGCCTATTCCAAAGGCCACACACCCACCACAGAGGAAAGAAGCATCCAGGGAACAAAGGCCTGGCAGAAACCATTAAGGGTAAGAGGCCTATTCCAAAGGCTCCATCCCCACACCAGAGGGAGGAAGCCTCCAGGGAAGAAAGGCCTGGCAGAAACCACGAAAGGTAGGAGGCCTATTCCAAAGGCCCCATCCCCACCCCAGAGGGAGGAAGCATCCAGGGAAGAAAAGCCTGGCAGAAAACACTGAAGGTAAGAGGCCTATTCCAAAGGCCACACACCCACCCCAGAGGGAAGAAGCATCCAGGGAACAAAGGCCTGGCAGAAACCATTGAGTGTAAGAGGCCTGTTCCAAAGGCCACACACCCACCCCAGAGGGAGGAAGCCTCCAGGGAAGAAAGGCCTGGCAGAAACCACTAAGGGTAACAGGCATATTCAAAAGGCCACATCCCCACCCCAGAGGGAGGAAGCATCCAGGGAAGATAGGCCTGGCAGAAACCATTGATGATAAGAGGCCTACTCCAAAGGCCACAACCCCACCCCAGAGGGAGGAAGCATCCAGGTAAGAAAGGCCTGGCAGAAACCACTGAGGGTAAGAGGCCTATTCCAAAGGCCACATCCCCACCCCAGAGGGAGGAAGCATCCAGGGAAGAAAGGCCTGGCAGAAACCATTGAGGGTAAGAGGCCTATTCCAAAGGCCACATCCCCACCCCAGAGGGAAGATGCATCCAGGGAACAAAGGCCTGGCAGAAACCATAGAGGGTAAGAGGACTATTCCAAAGTCCACAACCCCACCCCAGAGGGAGGAAGCATCCAGGTAAGAAAGGCCTGGCAGAAACCATTGAGGGTAAGAAGCCTACTCCAAAGGCCACACACACACCCCAGAGGGAGGAAGCATCTAGGAAAGACAGGCCTGGCAAAAACCATTGAGGGTAAGAGGCCTATTCCAAAGGCCACACCCCCACTTCAGATGGAGGAAGCATCCAGGGAAGAAAGGCCTGGCAGAAACCATTGATGGTAAGAGGCCTATTCCAAAGGCCACATCTCAACCCCAGAGGGAAGAAGCATCCAGGGAAGAAAGGCCTGGCAGAAACCATTGAGGGTAAGAGGCCTATTCCAAAGGCCACACACCCACCCCAGAGGGAGGAAGCATCCAGGGAAGAAAGGCCTGGCAAAAACCATTGAGGATAAGAGGCCTATTCCAAAGGCCACAACCCCACCTCAAAGGGAGGAAGCATCCAGGGAAGAAAAGCCTGGCAGAAACCATTGAGAGTAAGAGGCCTATTCCAAAGGCTCCATCCGCACACCAGAGGGAGGAAGCCTCCAGGGAAGAAAGGCCTGGCAGAAACCACTAAGAGTAGGAGGCCTATTCCAAAGGCCCCATCCCGACCCCAGAGGGAGGAAGCATCCAGGGAAGAAAAGCCTGGCAGAAACCACTGAAGTTAAGAGGCCTAATCCAAAGGCCACACACCCACCCCAGAGAGAAGAAGCATCCAGGGAACAAAGGCCTGGCAGAAACCATTGAGGGTAACAGGCCTATTCCAAAGGCCCCATCCCCACCCCAGAGGGAGGAAGCATCCAGGGAACAAAGGCCTGGCAGAAACCATTGAGTGTAAAAGGCCTGTTCCAAAGGCCACACACCCACCCCAGAGGGAGGAAGCCTCCAGGGAAGAAAGGCCTGGCAGAAACCACTAAGGGTACACAGGCATATTCAAAAGACCACATCCCCACCCCAGAGGGAGGAAGCATCCAGGGAAGATAGGCCTGGCAGAAACCATTAATGATAAGAGGCCTACTCCAAAGGCCACAACCCCACCCCAGAGGGAGGAAGCATCCAGGTAAGAAAGGCCTGGCAGAAACCACTGAGGGTAAGAGGCCTATTCCAAAGGCCACACACCCGCCCCAGAGGGAAGAAGCATCAACGGAAGAAAGGCCTGGCAGAAGCCACTGAGGGTAAGAGGCCTATTCCAAAGGCCACACACCCACTACAGAGAAAAAAAGCATCCAGGGAACAAAGGACGGGCAGAAACCATTGTGGGTAAGAGGCCTATTCCAAAGGCTCCTTCCCCACACCAGAGGGAGGAAGCCTCCAGGGAAGAAAGGCCTGGCAGAAACCACTAAGAGTAGGAGGCCTATTCCAAAGGCCCCATCCCGACCCCAGAGGGAGGAAGCATCCAGGGAAGAAAAGCCTGGAAGAAACCACTGAATGTAAGAGGCCTATTCCAAAGGCCACAACCCCACCCCAGAGGGAGGAAGCATCCAGGGAAGAAAGGCCTGGCAGAAACCACTGAGGGTAAGAGGCCTATTCCAAAGGCCACACACCCACCACAGAGGAAAGAAGCATCCAGGGAACAAAGGCCTGGCAGAAACCATTGAGGGTAAGAGGCCTATTCCAAAGGCTCCATCCCCACACCAGAGGGAGGAAGCCTCCAGGGAAGAAAGGCCTGGCAGAAACCACGAAGGGTAGGAGGCCTATTCCAAAGGCCCCATCCCCACCCCAGAGGGAGGAAGCATCCAGGGAAGAAAAGCCTGGCAGAAAACACTGAAGGTAAGAGGCCTATTCCAAAGGCCACAAACCCACCCCAGAGGGAAGAAGCATCCAGGGAACAAAGGCCTGGCAGAAACCATTGAGTGTAAGAGGCCTGTTCCAAAGGCCACACACCCACCCCAGAGGGAGGAAGCCTGCAGGGAAGAAAGGCCTGGCAGAAACCACTAAGGGTAACATGCATATTCAAAAGGCCACATCCCCACCCCAGAGGGAGGAAGCATCCAGGGAAGATAGGCCTGGCAGAAACCATTGATGATAAGAGGCCTACTCCAAAGGCCACAACCCCACCCCAGAGGGAGGAAGCATCCAGGTAAGAAAGGCCTGGCAGAAACCACTGAGGGTAAGAGGCCTATTCCAAAGGCCACATCCCCACCCCAGAGGGAGGAAGCATCCAGGGAAGAAAGGCCTGGGAGAAACCATTGAGGGTAAGAGGCCTATTCCAAAGGCCACATCCCCACCCCAGAGGGAAGATGCATCCAGGGAACAAAGGCCTGGCAGAAACCATAGAGGGTAAGAGGACTATTCCAAAGTCCACAACCCCACCCCAGAGGGAGGAAGCATCCAGGTAAGAAAGTCCTGGCAGAAACCATTGAGGGTAAGAAGCCTACTCCAAAGGCCACAAACACACCCCAGAGGGAGGAAGCATCTAGGAAAGACAGGCCTGGCAAAAACCATTGAGGGTAAGAGGCCTATTCCAAAGGCCACACCCCCACTCCAGATGGAGGAAGCATCCAGGGAAGAAAGGCCTGGCAGAAACCATTGATGGTAAGAGGCCTATTCCAAAGGCCACATCTCAACCCCAGAGGGAAGAAGCATCCAGGGAAGAAAGGCCTGGCAGAAACCATTGAGGGTAAGAGGCCTATTCCAAAGGCCACACACCCACCCCAGAGGGAGGAAGCATCCAGGGAAGAAAGGTCTGGCAGAAACCATTGAGGGTAAGAGGCCGATTCCAAAGGCCACAACCCCACCACAGAGGGAGGAAGCATCCAGGGAAGAAAGGCCTGGCAGAAACCACTGAGGGTAAGAGGCCTATTCCAAAGGCCACACACCCACCACAGAGGAAAGAAGCATCCAGGGAACAAAGGCCTGGCAGAAACTATTGAGGGTAAGAGGCCTATTCCAAAGGCTCCATCCCCACACCAGAGGGAGGAAGCCTCCAGGGAAGAAAGGCCTGGCAGAAACCACGAAGGGTAGGAGGCCTATTCCGAAGGCTACATCCCCACCCCAGAGGGAGGAAGCATCCAGGGAAGAAAGGCCTGGCAGAAACCACTGAGGGTAAGAGGCCTATTCCAAAGGCCACAACCCCACCCCAGAGGGAGGAAGCATCCAGGGAAGAAAGGCCTGGCAGAAACCATTGAGGATAAGAGGCCTATTCCAAAGGCCACAACCCCACCAGAGAGGGAGGAAGCATCCAGGGAAGAAAGGCCTGGCAGAATCCATTGAGGATAAGAGGCCTACTCCAAATTCCACAACCCCACCCCAGAGGGAGGAAGCATCCCGGGAAGGAAGGCCTGGCAGAAACCACTGAGGGTAAGAGGCCTATTCCAAAGGCCACCCACCCACCCCATAGGGAGGAAGCATCCAGGTAAGAAAGGCCTGGCAGAAACCACTGAGGGTAAGAGGCCTATTCCAAAGGCCACACACCCGCCCCAGAGGGAAGAAGCATCAACGGAAGAAAGGCCTAGCAGAAGCCACTGAGGGTAAGAGGCCTATTCCAAAGGCCACACACCCACTACAGAGGAAAGAAGCATCCAGGGAACAAAGGACGGGCAGAAACCAATGTGGGTAAGAGGCCTATTCCAAAGGCTCCTTCCCCACACCAGAGGGAGGAAGCCTCCAGGGAAGAAAGGCCTGGCAGAAACCACTGAAGGTAAGAGGCCTATTCCAAAGGCCACACACCCACCCCAGAGGGAAGAAGCATCCAGGGAACAAAGGCCTGGCAGAAACCATTGAGGGTAACAGGCATATTCAAAAGGCCACATCCCCACCCCAGAGGGAGGAAGCATCCAGGGAAGAAAGGCCTGGCAGAAACCATTGATGATAAGAGGCCTACTCCAAAGGCCACAACCCCACCCCAGAGGTAGGAAGCATCCAGGGAAGAAAGGCCTGGCAGAAACCACTGAGGGTAAGAGGCCTATTCCAAAGGCCACACACCCACCACAGAGGAAAGAAGCATCCAGGGAACAAAGGCCTGGCAGAAACCATTGAGGGTAAGAGGCCTATTCCAAAGGCTCCATCCCCACACCAGAGGGAGGAAGCCTCCAGGGAAGAAAGGCCTGGCAGAAACCACGAAGGGTAGGAGGCCTATTCCAAAGGCTACATCCCCACCCCAGAGGGAGGAAGCATCCAGGGAAGAAAGGCCTGGCAGAAACCACTGAGGGTAAGAGGCCTATTCCAAAGGCCACAACCCCACCCCAGAGGGAGGAAGCATCCAGGGAAGAAAGGCCTGGCAGAAACCATTGAGGATAAGAGGCCTATTCCAAAGGCCACAACCCCACCCGAGAGGGAGGAAGCATCCAGGGAAGAAAGGCCTGGCAGAATCCATTGAGGATAAGAGGCCTACTCCAAATTCCACAACTCCACCCCAGAGGGAGGAAGCATCCCGGGAAGGAAGGCCTGGCAGAAACCACTGAGGGTAAGAGGCCTATTCCAAAGGCCACCCACCCACCCCAGAGGGAGGAAGCATCCAGGTAAGAAAGGCCTGGCAGAAACCACTGAGGGTAAGAGGCCTATTCCAAAGGCCACACACCCGCCCCAGAGGGAAGAAGCATCAACGGAAGAAAGGCCTAGCAGAAGCCACTGAGGGTAAGAGGCCTATTCCAAAGGCCACACACCCACTACAGAGGAAAGAAGCATCCAGGGAACAAAGGACGGGCAGAAACCAATGTGGGTAAGAGGCCTATTCCAAAGGCTCCTTCCCCACACCAGAGGGAGGAAGCCTCCAGGGAAGAAAGGCCTGGCAGAAACCACTGAAGGTAAGAGGCCTATTCCAAAGGCCACACACCCACCCCAGAGGGAAGAAGCATCCAGGGAACAAAGGCCTGGCAGAAACCATTGAGGGTAACAGGCATATTCAAAAGGCCACATCCCCACCCCAGAGGGAGGAAGCATCCAGGGAAGAAAGGCCTGGCAGAAACCATTGATGATAAGAGGCCTACTCCAAAGGCCACAACCCCACCCCAGAGGGAGGAAGCATCCAGGGAAGAAAGGCCTGGCAGAAACCACTGAGGGTAAGAGGCCTATTCCAAAGGCCACACACCCACCACAGAGGAAAGAAGCATCCAGGGAACAAAGGCCTGGCAGAAACCATTAAGGGTAAGAGGCCTATTCCAAAGGCTCCATCCCCACACCAGAGGGAGGAAGCCTCCAGGGAAGAAAGGCCTGGCAGAAACCACGAAAGGTAGGAGGCCTATTCCAAAGGCCCCATCCCCACCCCAGAGGGAGGAAGCATCCAGGGAAGAAAAGCCTGGCAGAAAACACTGAAGGTAAGAGGCCTATTCCAAAGGCCACACACCCACCCCAGAGGGAAGAAGCATCCAGGGAACAAAGGCCTGGCAGAAACCATTGAGTGTAAGAGGCCTGTTCCAAAGGCCACACACCCACCCCAGAGGGAGGAAGCCTCCAGGGAAGAAAGGCCTGGCAGAAACCACTAAGGGTAACAGGCATATTCAAAAGGCCACATCCCCACCCCAGAGGGAGGAAGCATCCAGGGAAGATAGGCCTGGCAGAAACCATTGATGATAAGAGGCCTACTCCAAAGGCCACAACCCCACCCCAGAGGGAGGAAGCATCCAGGTAAGAAAGGCCTGGCAGAAACCACTGAGGGTAAGAGGCCTATTCCAAAGGCCACATCCCCACCCCAGAGGGAGGAAGCATCCAGGGAAGAAAGGCCTGGCAGAAACCATTGAGGGTAAGAGGCCTATTCCAAAGGCCACATCCCCACCCCAGAGGGAAGATGCATCCAGGGAACAAAGGCCTGGCAGAAACCATAGAGGGTAAGAGGACTATTCCAAAGTCCACAACCCCACCCCAGAGGGAGGAAGCATCCAGGTAAGAAAGGCCTGGCAGAAACCATTGAGGGTAAGAAGCCTACTCCAAAGGCCACACACACACCCCAGAGGGAGGAAGCATCTAGGAAAGACAGGCCTGGCAAAAACCATTGAGGGTAAGAGGCCTATTCCAAAGGCCACACCCCCACTTCAGATGGAGGAAGCATCCAGGGAAGAAAGGCCTGGCAGAAACCATTGATGGTAAGAGGCCTATTCCAAAGGCCACATCTCAACCCCAGAGGGAAGAAGCATCCAGGGAAGAAAGGCCTGGCAGAAACCATTGAGGGTAAGAGGCCTATTCCAAAGGCCACACACCCACCCCAGAGGGAGGAAGCATCCAGGGAAGAAAGGCCTGGCAAAAACCATTGAGGATAAGAGGCCTATTCCAAAGGCCACAACCCCACCTCAAAGGGAGGAAGCATCCAGGGAAGAAAAGCCTGGCAGAAACCATTGAGAGTAAGAGGCCTATTCCAAAGGCTCCATCCGCACACCAGAGGGAGGAAGCCTCCAGGGAAGAAAGGCCTGGCAGAAACCACTAAGAGTAGGAGGCCTATTCCAAAGGCCCCATCCCGACCCCAGAGGGAGGAAGCATCCAGGGAAGAAAAGCCTGGCAGAAACCACTGAAGTTAAGAGGCCTAATCCAAAGGCCACACACCCACCCCAGAGAGAAGAAGCATCCAGGGAACAAAGGCCTGGCAGAAACCATTGAGGGTAACAGGCCTATTCCAAAGGCCCCATCCCCACCCCAGAGGGAGGAAGCATCCAGGGAACAAAGGCCTGGCAGAAACCATTGAGTGTAAAAGGCCTGTTCCAAAGGCCACACACCCACCCCAGAGGGAGGAAGCCTCCAGGGAAGAAAGGCCTGGCAGAAACCACTAAGGGTACACAGGCATATTCAAAAGACCACATCCCCACCCCAGAGGGAGGAAGCATCCAGGGAAGATAGGCCTGGCAGAAACCATTAATGATAAGAGGCCTACTCCAAAGGCCACAACCCCACCCCAGAGGGAGGAAGCATCCAGGTAAGAAAGGCCTGGCAGAAACCACTGAGGGTAAGAGGCCTATTCCAAAGGCCACACACCCGCCCCAGAGGGAAGAAGCATCAACGGAAGAAAGGCCTGGCAGAAGCCACTGAGGGTAAGAGGCCTATTCCAAAGGCCACACACCCACTACAGAGAAAAAAAGCATCCAGGGAACAAAGGACGGGCAGAAACCATTGTGGGTAAGAGGCCTATTCCAAAGGCTCCTTCCCCACACCAGAGGGAGGAAGCCTCCAGGGAAGAAAGGCCTGGCAGAAACCACTAAGAGTAGGAGGCCTATTCCAAAGGCCCCATCCCGACCCCAGAGGGAGGAAGCATCCAGGGAAGAAAAGCCTGGAAGAAACCACTGAATGTAAGAGGCCTATTCCAAAGGCCACAACCCCACCCCAGAGGGAGGAAGCATCCAGGGAAGAAAGGCCTGGCAGAAACCACTGAGGGTAAGAGGCCTATTCCAAAGGCCACACACCCACCACAGAGGAAAGAAGCATCCAGGGAACAAAGGCCTGGCAGAAACCATTGAGGGTAAGAGGCCTATTCCAAAGGCTCCATCCCCACACCAGAGGGAGGAAGCCTCCAGGGAAGAAAGGCCTGGCAGAAACCACGAAGGGTAGGAGGCCTATTCCAAAGGCCCCATCCCCACCCCAGAGGGAGGAAGCATCCAGGGAAGAAAAGCCTGGCAGAAAACACTGAAGGTAAGAGGCCTATTCCAAAGGCCACAAACCCACCCCAGAGGGAAGAAGCATCCAGGGAACAAAGGCCTGGCAGAAACCATTGAGTGTAAGAGGCCTGTTCCAAAGGCCACACACCCACCCCAGAGGGAGGAAGCCTGCAGGGAAGAAAGGCCTGGCAGAAACCACTAAGGGTAACATGCATATTCAAAAGGCCACATCCCCACCCCAGAGGGAGGAAGCATCCAGGGAAGATAGGCCTGGCAGAAACCATTGATGATAAGAGGCCTACTCCAAAGGCCACAACCCCACCCCAGAGGGAGGAAGCATCCAGGTAAGAAAGGCCTGGCAGAAACCACTGAGGGTAAGAGGCCTATTCCAAAGGCCACATCCCCACCCCAGAGGGAGGAAGCATCCAGGGAAGAAAGGCCTGGGAGAAACCATTGAGGGTAAGAGGCCTATTCCAAAGGCCACATCCCCACCCCAGAGGGAAGATGCATCCAGGGAACAAAGGCCTGGCAGAAACCATAGAGGGTAAGAGGACTATTCCAAAGTCCACAACCCCACCCCAGAGGGAGGAAGCATCCAGGTAAGAAAGTCCTGGCAGAAACCATTGAGGGTAAGAAGCCTACTCCAAAGGCCACAAACACACCCCAGAGGGAGGAAGCATCTAGGAAAGACAGGCCTGGCAAAAACCATTGAGGGTAAGAGGCCTATTCCAAAGGCCACACCCCCACTCCAGATGGAGGAAGCATCCAGGGAAGAAAGGCCTGGCAGAAACCATTGATGGTAAGAGGCCTATTCCAAAGGCCACATCTCAACCCCAGAGGGAAGAAGCATCCAGGGAAGAAAGGCCTGGCAGAAACCATTGAGGGTAAGAGGCCTATTCCAAAGGCCACACACCCACCCCAGAGGGAGGAAGCATCCAGGGAAGAAAGGCCTGGCAGAAACCATTGAGGGTAAGAGGCCGATTCCAAAGGCCCCATCCCCACCCCAGAGGGAGGAAGCATCCAGGGAAGAAATGCCTGGCAGAAACCACTGAGGGTAAGAGGCCTATTCCAAAGGCAACAACCCCACCCCAGAGGGAGGAAGCATCCAGGGTAGAAAGGCCTGGCAGAAACCACTCAGGGTAAGAGGCCAATTCCAAAGGCCACACACCCGCCCCAGAGGGAAGAAGCATCCACGGAAGAAAGGCCTGGCAGAAGCCACTGAGGTTAAGAGGCCTATTCCAAAGGCCACACATCCACCACAGAGGGAAGAAGCATCCAGGGAACAAAGGCATGGCAGAAACCATTGAGGGTAAGAGGCCTATTCCAAAGGCTCCATCCCCACACCGGAGGGAGGAAGCCTCCAGGGAAGAAAGGCCTGGCAGAAACCACTAAGGGTGGGAGGCCTATTCCAAAGGCCCCATCCCCACCCCAGAGGGAGGAAGCATCCTGGGAAGAAAAGCCTGGCAGAAACCACTGAAGGTAAGAGGCCAATTCCAAAGGCCACACACCCACCCCAGAGGGAAGAAGCGTCCAGGGAACAAAGGCCTGGCAGAAACCATTGAGGGTAAGAGGCCTGTTCCGAAGGCCACACACCCACCCCAGAGGGAGGAAGCATCCAGGGAAGAAAGGCCTGGCAGAAACCATTGAGGGTGAGAGGCCGATTCCAAAACCCCATCCCCACCCCAGAGGGAGGAAGCATCCAGGGAAGAAAGGCCTGGCAGAAACCACTAAGGGTAGGAGACCTATTTCAAAGGCCCCATCCCCACCACAGAGGGAGGAAGCCTCCAGGGAAGAAAAGCCTGGCAGAAACCACTAAGCGTAGGAGGCCTATCCCAAAGGCCCCATCCCCACCCCAGAGGGAGGAAACATCCAGGGAAGAAAGGCCTGGCAGAAACCATTGAGGGTAAGACGCCTATTCCAAAGGCCACAACCCCACCCCAGAGGGAGGAAGCATCCAGGGAAGAAAGGCCTGGCAGAAACCATTATGGATAAGAGGCCTATTCCAAAGGCCACATCCCCACCCCAGAGGGAGGAAGCATCCAGGGAAGAAAGGCCTGGCAGAAACCATTGAGGGTAAGAGGCCTATTCCAAAGGCCACATCCCCACCCCAGAGGGAAGATGCATCCAGGGAACAAAGGCCTGGCAGAAACCATAGAGGGTAAGAGGACTATTCCAAAGTCCACAACCCCACCCCAGAGGGAGGAAGCATCCAGGTAAGAAAGTCCTGGCAGAAACCATTGAGGGTAAGAAGCCTACTCCAAAGGCCACAAACACACCCCAGAGGGAGGAAGCATCTAGGAAAGACAGGCCTGGCAAAAACCATTGAGGGTAAGAGGCCTATTCCAAAGGCCACACCCCCACTCCAGATGGAGGAAGCATCCAGGGAAGAAAGGCCTGGCAGAAACCATTGATGGTAAGAGGCCTATTCCAAAGGCCACATCTCAACCCCAGAGGGAAGAAGCATCCAGGGAAGAAAGGCCTGGCAGAAACCATTGAGGGTAAGAGGCCTATTCCAAAGGCCACACACCCACCCCAGAGGGAGGAAGCATCCAGGGAAGAAAGGTCTGGCAGAAACCATTGAGGGTAAGAGGCCGATTCCAAAGGCAACAACCCCACCCCAGAGGGAGGAAGCATCCAGGGAAGAAATGCCTGGCAGAAACCACTGAGGGTAAGAGGCCTATTCCAAAGGCAACAACCCCACCCCAGAGGGAGGAAGCATCCAGGGTAGAAAGGCCTGGCAGAAACCACTCAGGGTAAGAGGCCAATTCCAAAGGCCACACACCCGCCCCAGAGGGAAGAAGCATCCACGGAAGAAAGGCCTGGCAGAAGCCACTGAGGTTAAGAGGCCTATTCCAAAGGCCACACATCCACCACAGAGGGAAGAAGCATCCAGGGAACAAAGGCATGGCAGAAACCATTGAGGGTAAGAGGCCTATTCCAAAGGCTCCATCCCCACACCGGAGGGAGGAAGCCTCCAGGGAAGAAAGGCCTGGCAGAAACCACTAAGGGTGGGAGGCCTATTCCAAAGGCCCCATCCCCACCCCAGAGGGAGGAAGCATCCTGGGAAGAAAAGCCTGGCAGAAACCACTGAAGGTAAGAGGCCAATTCCAAAGGCCACACACCCACCCCAGAGGGAAGAAGCGTCCAGGGAACAAAGGCCTGGCAGAAACCATTGAGGGTAAGAGGCCTGTTCCGAAGGCCACACACCCACCCCAGAGGGAGGAAGCATCCAGGGAAGAAAGGCCTGGCAGAAACCATTGAGGGTGAGAGGCCGATTCCAAAACCCCATCCCCACCCCAGAGGGAGGAAGCATCCAGGGAAGAAAGGCCTGGCAGAAACCACTAAGGGTAGGAGACCTATTTCAAAGGTCCCATCCCCACCACAGAGGGAGGAAGCCTCCAGGGAAGAAAAGCCTGGCAGAAACCACTAAGCGTAGGAGGCCTATCCCAAAGGCCCCATCCCCACCCCAGAGGGAGGAAACATCCAGGGAAGAAAGGCCTGGCAGAAACCATTGAGGGTAAGACGCCTATTCCAAAGGCCACAACCCCACCCCAGAGGGAGGAAGCATCCAGGGAAGAAAGGCCTGGCAGAAACCATTATGGATAAGAGGCCTACTCTAAAGGCCACAACCCCACCCCAGAGGGAGGAAACATCCAGAGAAGAAAGGCCTGGCAGAAACCACTCAGGGTAAGAGGCCTATTCCAAAGGTCACACATGCGCCCCAGAGGGAAGAAGCATCCACGGAATAAAGGCCTGGCAGAAGCCACTGAGGGTAAGACGCCTACTCCAAAGGCCACACACACACCCCAGAGGGAGGAAGCATCCAGGGAAGAGAGGCCTGGCAGAAACCATTGAGGGTAAGACGCCTATTCCAAAGGGAACACTCCCAAACCAGATGGAGGAAGCATCCAGGGAAGAAAGGCCTGGCAGAAACCTTTGAGGGTAAGATGCCTATTCCAAAGGCCCGATCCCCACCACAGAGGGAGGAAGCATCCAGGGAAGAAAGGCCTAGCAGAAACCATTGAGGGTAAGAGGCCTATTCCAAAGGCCACATCCCCACCCCAGAGGGAGGTAGCATCCAGGGAAGAAAGCCCTGGCAGAAACCATTGAGGTTAAGAGGCCTATTCCAAAAGCCACACACCCACCCTAGTGGGAGGAAGCATCAAGGGAACAATGGCCTGGCAGAAACCATTGAGGGTAAGAGGCCTATTCCAAAGGCCACATCCCCACCCCAGAGGGAAGATGCATCCAGGGAACAAAGGCCTGGCAGAAACCATTGAGGGTAAGAGGCCTATTCCAATGGCCACATCCCCACCCCAGAGGGAGGAAGCATCCAGGGAAGAAAGGCCTGGCAGAAACCATTGAGGGTAAGAGGCCGATTCCAAAGGCCCCATCCCCACCCCAGAGGGAGGAAGCCTCCTGGGAAGAAAAGCCTCGCAGAAACCACTAAGGGTAGGAGGCCTATTCTAAAGGCCCCATCCCCACACCAGGGGGAGGAAACATCCAGGGAAGAAAGACCTGGCAGAAGCCATTGAGGGTAAGAGGCCTATTCCAAAGGCCACAACCCCACCCCAGAGGGAGGAAGCATCCAGGGAAGAAAGGCCTGGCAGAAACCATTGAGGGTAAGAGGCCTATTCCAAAGGCCCCATCCCCACCACAGAGGGAGGAAGCCTCCAGGGAAGAAAAGCCTGGCAGAAACCACTAAGCGTAGGAGGCCTATCCCAAAGGCCCCATCCCCACCCCAGAGGGAGGAAACATCCAGGGAAGAAAGGCCTGGCAGAAACCATTGAGGGTAAGACGCCTATTCCAAAGGCCACAACCCCACCCCAGAGGGAGGAAGCATCCAGGGAAGAAAGGCCTGGCAGAAACCATTATGGATAAGAGGCCTACTCTAAAGGCCACAACCCCACCCCAGAGGGAGGAAACATCCAGAGAAGAAAGGCCTGGCAGAAACCACTCAGGGTAAGAGGCCTATTCCAAAGATCACACATGCGCCCCAGAGGGAAGAAGCATCCACGGAATAAAGGCCTGGCAGAAGCCACTGAGGGTAAGATGCCTACTCCAAAGGCCACACACACACCCCAGAGGGAGGAAGCATCCAGGGAAGAGAGGCCTGGCAGAAACCATTGAGGGTAAGACGCCTATTCCAAAGGGAACACTCCCAAACCAGATGGAGGAAGCATCCAGGGAAGAAAGGCCTGGCAGAAACCTTTGAGGGTAAGATGCCTATTCCAAAGGCCCGATCCCCACCCCAGAGGGAGGAAGCATCCAGGGAAGAAAGGCCTGGCAGAAACCATTGAGGGTAAGAGGCCTATTCCAAAGGCCACATCCCCACCCCAGAGGGAGGTAGCATCCAGGGAAGAAAGCCCTGGCAGAAACCATTGAGGTTAAGAGGCCTATTCCAAAAGCCACACACCCACCCTAGTGGGAGGAAGCATCAAGGGAACAATGGCCTGGCAGAAACCATTGAGGGTAGGAGGCCTATTCCAAAGGCCACATCCCCACCCCAGAGGGAAGATGCATCCAGGGAACAAAGGCCTGGCAGAAACCATTGAGGGTAAGAGGCCTATTCCAATGGTCACATCCTCACCCCAGAGGGAAGAAGCCTCCTGGGAAGAAAGGCCTGGCAGAAACCATTGAGGGTAAGAGGCCTATTCCAAAGGTCACACACCCACCCCAGAGGGAGGAAGCATCCAGGGAAGAAAGGCCTGGCAGAAACCATTGAGGGTAAGAGGCCGATTCCAAAGGCCCCATCCCCACCCCAGAGGGAGGAAGCCTCCTGGGAAGAAAAGCCTCGCAGAAACCACTAAGGGTAGGAGGCCTATTCCAAAGGCCCCATCCCCACACCAGGGGGAGGAAACATCCAGGGAAGAAAGACCTGGCAGAAGCCATTGAGGGTAAGAGGCCTATTCCAAAGGCCACAACCCCACCCCAGAGGGAGGAAGCATCCAGGGAAGAAAGGCCTGGCAGAAACCATTGAGGGTAAGAGGCCTATTCCAAAGGCCCCATCCCCACCACAGAGGGAGGAAGCCTCCAGGGAAGAAAAGCCTGGCAGAAACCACTAAGCGTAGGAGGCCTATCCCAAAGGCCCCATCCCCACCCCAGAGGGAGGAAACATCCAGGGAAGAAAGGCCTGGCAGAAACCATTGAGGGTAAGACGCCTATTCCAAAGGCCACAACCCCACCCCAGAGGGAGGAAGCATCCAGGGAAGAAAGGCCTGGCAGAAACCATTATGGATAAGAGGCCTACTCTAAAGGCCACAACCCCACCCCAGAGGGAGGAAACATCCAGAGAAGAAAGGCCTGGCAGAAACCACTCAGGGTAAGAGGCCTATTCCAAAGATCACACATGCGCCCCAGAGGGAAGAAGCATCCACGGAATAAAGGCCTGGCAGAAGCCACTGAGGGTAAGATGCCTACTCCAAAGGCCACACACACACCCCAGAGGGAGGAAGCATCCAGGGAAGAGAGGCCTGGCAGAAACCATTGAGGGTAAGACGCCTATTCCAAAGGGAACACTCCCAAACCAGATGGAGGAAGCATCCAGGGAAGAAAGGCCTGGCAGAAACCTTTGAGGGTAAGATGCCTATTCCAAAGGCCCGATCCCCACCCCAGAGGGAGGAAGCATCCAGGGAAGAAAGGCCTGGCAGAAACCATTGAGGGTAAGAGGCCTATTCCAAAGGCCACATCCCCACCCCAGAGGGAGGTAGCATCCAGGGAAGAAAGCCCTGGCAGAAACCATTGAGGTTAAGAGGCCTATTCCAAAAGCCACACACCCACCCTAGTGGGAGGAAGCATCAAGGGAACAATGGCCTGGCAGAAACCATTGAGGGTAGGAGGCCTATTCCAAAGGCCACATCCCCACCCCAGAGGGAAGATGCATCCAGGGAACAAAGGCCTGGCAGAAACCATTGAGGGTAAGAGGCCTATTCCAATGGCCACATCCTCACCCCAGAGGGAAGAAGCCTCCTGGGAAGAAAGGCCTGGCAGAAACCATTGAGGGTAAGAGGCCTATTCCAAAGGTCACACACCCACCCCAGAGGGAGGAAGCATCCAGGGAAGAAAGGCCTGGCAGAAACCATTGAGGGTAAGAGGCCAATTCCAAAGGCCCCATCCCCACCCCAGAGGGAGGAAGCCTCCTGGGAAGAAAAGCCTCGCAGAAACCACTAAGCGTAGGAGGCCTATTCCAAAGGCCCCATCCCCACACCAGAGGGAGGAAACATCCAGGGAAGAAAGACCTGGCAGAAGCCATTGAGGGTAAGATGCCTATTCCAAAGGCCACAACCCCACCCCAGAGGGAGGAAGCATCCAGGGAAGAAAGGCCTGGCAGAAACCATTGAGGGTAAGAGGCCTATTCCAAAGGCCCCATTGCCAGCCCAGAGGGAGGAAGCATCCAGGGAACAAAGGCCTGGCAGAAACCATTGAGGGTAAGAGGCCTATTCCAAAGGACACATCCCCACCCGCAGGGGGAAGAAGCATCCAGGGAAAAAAGGCCTGGCAGAAACCATTGAGGGTAAGAGGCCTATTCCAAAGGCCACACACCCACCCCAGAGGGAGGAAGCATCCAGGGAAGAAAGGCCTGGCAGAAACCATTGAGGGTAAGAGGCCGATTCTAAAGGCCCCATCCCCACCCCAGAGGGAGGAAGCATCCAGGGAAGAAATGCCTGGCAGAAACCACTGAGGGTAAGAGGCCTATTCCAAAGGCCACAACCCCACACCAGAGGGAGGAAGCATCCAGGGAAGAAAGGCCTGGCAGAAACCATTGAGGATAAGATGCCTACTCCAAAGGCAAAAACCCCAGCCCAGAGGGAGGAAGCATCCAGGGAAGAAAGGCCTGGCAGAAACCACTCAGGGTAAGAGGCCAATTCCAAAGGCCACACACCCGCCCCAGAAGGAAGAAGCATCCACGGAAGAAAGGCCTGGCAGAAGCCACTGAGGGTAAGAGGCCTATTCCAAAGGCCACACATCCACCACAGAGGGAAGAAGCATCCAGGGAACAAAGGCCTGGCAGAAACCATTGAGGGTAAGAGGCCTATTCCAAAGGCTCCATCCCCACACCGGAGGGAGGAAGCCTCCAGGGAAGAAAGGCCTGGCAGAAACCACTAAGGGTGGGAGGCCTATTCCAAAGGCCCCATCCCCACCCCAGAGGGAGGAAGCATCCTGGGAAGAAAAGCCTGGCAGAAACCACTGAAGGTAAGAGGCCAATTCCAAAGGCCACACATCCACCCCAGAGGGAAGAAGCGTCCAGGGAACAAAGGCCTGGCAGAAACCATTGAGGGTAAGAGGCCTGTTCCGAAGGCCACAAACCCACCCCAGAGGGAGGAAGCATCCAGGGAAGAAAGGCCTGGCAGAAACCATTGAGGGTGAGAGGCCGATTCCAAAACCCCATTCCCACCCCAGAGGGAGGAAGCATCCAGGGAAGAAAGGCCTGGCAGAAACCACTAAGGGTAGGAGACCTATTTCAAAGGCCCCATCCCCACCACAGAGGGAGGAAGCCTCCAGGGAAGAAAAGCCTGGCAGAAACCACTAAGGGTAGGAGGCCTATCCCAAAGGCCCAATCCCCACCCCAGAGGGAGGAAACATCCAGGGAAGAAAGGCCTGGCAGAAACCATTTAGGGTAAGACGCCTATTCCAAAGGCCACAACCCCACCCCAGAGGGAGGAAGCATCCAGGGAAGAAAGGCCTGGCAGAAACCATTCCGGATAAGAGGCCTACTCTAAAGGCCACAACACACCCCAGAGGGAGGAAACATACAGAGAAGAAAGGCCTGGCAGAAACCACTCAGGGTAAGAGGCCTATTCCAAAGGTCACACATGCGCCCCAGAGGGAAGAAGCATCCACGGAATAAAGGCCTGGCAGAAGCCACTGAGGGTAAGAGGCCTACTCCAAAGGCCACACACACACCCCAGAGGGAGGAAGCATCCAGGGAAGAGAGGCCTGGCAGAAACCATTGAGGGTAAGAGGCCGATTCCAAAGGCCACACTCCCAAACCAGATGGAGGAAGCATCCAGGGAAGAAAGGCCTGGCAGAAACCTTTGAGGGTAAGATGCCTATTCCAAAGGCCCGATCCCCACCCCAGAGGGAGGAAGCATCCAGGGAAGAAAGGCCTGGCAGAAACCATTGAGGGTAAGAGGCCTATTCCAAAGGCCACATCCCCACCCCAGAGGGAGGAAGCCTCCTGGGAAGAAAAGCCTCGCAGAAACCACTAAGCGTAGGAGGCCTATTCCAAAGGCCCCATCCCCACACCAGAGGGAGGAAACATCCAGGGAAGAAAGACCTGGCAGAAGCCATTGAGCGTAAGAGGCCTATTCCAAAGGCCACAACCCCACCCCAGAGGGAGGAAGCATCCAGGGAAGAAAGGCCTGGCAGAAACCATTGAGGGTAAGAGGCCTATTCCAAAGGCCACATCCCCACCCCAGAGGGAAGAAGCCTCCAGGGAACAAAAGCCTGGCAGAAACCATTGAGGGTAAGAAGCCTACTCCAAAGGCCACACACACACCCCAGAGGGAGGAAGCATCCAGGAAAGACAGGCCTGGCAAAAACCATTGAGGGTAAGAGGCCTATTCCAAAGGCCACACCCCCACTCCAGATGGAGGAAGCATCCAGGGAAGAAAGGCCTGGCAGAAACCTTTGAGGGTAAGAGGCCTATTCCAAAGGCCCCATTGCCACCCCAGAGGGAGGAAGCATCCAGGGAACAAAGGCCTGGCAGAAACCATTGAGGGTAAGAGGCCTATTCCAAAGGACACATCCCCACCCGCAGGGGGAAGAAGCATCCATGGAAAAAAGGCCTGGCAGAAACCATTGAGGGTAAGAGGCCTATTCCAAAGGCCACACACCCACCCCAGAGGGAGGAAGCATCCAGGGAAGAAAGGCCTGGCAGAAACCATTGAGGATAAGAGGCCGATTCCAAAGGCCCCATCCCCACCCCAGAGGGAGGAAGCATCCAGGGAAGAAATGCCTGGCAGAAACCACTGAGGGTAAGAGGCCTATTCCAAAGGCCACAACCCCACCCCAGAGGGAGGAAGCATCCAGGGAAGAAAGGCCTGGCAGAAAGCATTGAGGGTAAGAGGCCTATTCCAAAGGCCACATCCCCACCCCAGAGGGAAGAAGCCTCCAGGGAATAAAAGCCTGGCAGAAACCATTGAGGGTAAGAAGCCTACTCCAAAGGCCACACACACACCCCAGAGGGAGGAAGCATCCAGGAAAGACAGGCCTGGCAAAAACCATTGAGGGTAAGAGGCCTATTCCAAAGGCCACACCCCCACTCCAGATGGAGGAAGCATCCAGGGAAGAAAGGCCTGGCAGAAACCTTTGAGGGTAAGAGGCCTATTCCAAAGGCCCCATTGCCACCCCAGAGGGAGGAAGCATCCAGGGAACGAAGGCCTGGCAGAAACCATTGAGGGTAAGAGGCCTATTCCAAAGGACACATCCCCACCCGCAGGGGGAAGAAGCATCCATGGAAAAAAGGCCTGGCAGAAACCATTGAGGGTAAGAGGCCTATTCCAAAGGCCACACACCCACCCCAGAGGGAGGAAGCATCCAGGGAAGAAAGGCCTGGCAGAAACCATTGAGGATAAGAGGCCGATTCCAAAGGCCCCATCCCCACCCCAGAGGGAGGAAGCATCCAGGGAAGAAATGCTTGGCAGAAACCACTGAGGGTAAGAGGCCTATTCCAAAGGCCACAACCCCACACCAGAGGGACAAAGCATCCAGGGAAGAAAGGCCTGGCAGAAACCATTGAGGATAAGATGCCTATTCCAAAGGCTCCATCCCCACACCGGAGGGAGGAAGCCTCCAGGGAAGAAAGGCCTGGCAGAAACCACTAAGGGTGGGAGGCCTATTCCAAAGGCCCCATCCCCACCCCAGAGGGAGGAAGCATCCTGGGAAGAAAAGCCTGGCAGAAACCACTGAAGGTAAGAGGCCAATTCCAAAGGCCACACATCCACCCCAGAGGGAAGAAGCGTCCAGGGAACAAAGGCCTGGCAGAAACCATTGAGGGTAAGAGGCCTGTTCCGAAGGCCACACACCCACCCCAGAGGGAGGAAGCATCCAGGGAAGAAAGGCCTGGCAGAAACCATTGAGGGTGAGAGGCCGATTCCAAAACCCCATCCCCACCCCAGAGGGAGGAAGCATCCAGGGAAGAAAGGCCTGGCAGAAACCACTAAGGGTAGGAGACCTATTTCAAAGGCCCCATCCCCACCACAGAGGGAGGAAGCCTCCAGGGAAGAAAAGCCTGGCAGAAACCACTAAGGGTAGGAGGCCTATCCCAAAGGCACCATCCCCACCCCAGAGGGAGGAAACATCCAGGGAAGAAAGGCCTGGCAGAAACCATTTAGGGTAAGACGCCTATTCCAAAGGCCACAACCCCACCCCAGAGGGAGGAAGCATCCAGGGAAGAAAGGCCTGGCAGAAACCATTCCGGATAAGAGGCCTACTCTAAAGGCCACAACCCCACCCCAGAGGGAGGAAACATCCAGAGAAGAAAGGCCTGGCAGAAACCACTCAGGGTAAGAGGCCTATTCCAAAGGTCACACATGCGCCCCAGGGGGAAGAAGCATCCACGGAATAAAGGCCTGGCAGAAGCCACTGAGGGTAAGAGGCCTACTCCAAAGGCCACACACACACCCCAGAGGGAGGAAGCATCCAGGGAAGAGAGGCCTGGCAGAAAACATTGAGGGTAAGAGGCCAATTCCAAAGGCCACACTCCCAAACCAGATGGAGGAAGCATCCAGGGAAGAAAGGCCTGGCAGAAACCTTTGAGGGTAAGATGCCTATTCCAAAGGCCCGATCCCCACCCCAGAGGGAGGAAGCATCCAGGGAAGAGAGGCCTGGCAGAAACCATTGAGGGTAAGAGGCCTATTCCAAAGGCCACATCCCCACCCCAGAGGGAGGTAGCATCCAGGGCAGAAAGCCCTGGCAGAAACCATTGATGTTAAGAGGCCTATTCCAAAAGCCACACACACACCCTAGAGGGAGGAAGCATCAAGGGAACAATGGCCTGGCAGAAACCATTGAGGGTAAGAGGCCTATTCCAAAGGCCACATCCCCACCCCAGAGGGAAGATGCATCCAGGGATCAAAGGCCTGGCAGAAACCATTGAGGGTAAGAGGACTATTCCAATGGCCACATCCCCACCCCAGAGGGAAGAAGCCTCCTGGGAAGAAAGGCCTGGCAGAAACCATTGAGGGTAAGAGGCCTATTCCAAAGGTCACACACCCACCCCAGAGTGAGGAAGCATCCAGGGAAGAAAGGCCTGGCAGAAACCATTGAGGGTAAGAGGCCTATTCCAAAGGCCACAACCCCACCCCAGAGGGAGGAAGCATCCAGGGAAGAGAGGCCTGGCAGAAACCATTGAGGGTAAGAGGCCTATTCCAAAGGCCACAACCACACCCGAAAGGGAGGAAGCATCCAGGGAAGAAAGGCCTGGCAGAAACCATTGAGGATAAGAGGCCTACTCCAAATTCCACAACCCCACCCCAGAGGGAGGAAGCATCCCGGGAAGAAAGGCCTGGCAGAAACCATTGAGGGTAAGAGGCCTATTCCAAAGGCCACAACCCCACCCCAGGGGGAAGAAGCATCCAGGGAAGAAAGGCCTGGCAGAAACCATTGAGGGTAAGAGGCCTATTCCAAAGGTTACATCCCCAAACCAGAGGGAGGAAGCCACCAGGGAAGAAAGGCCTGGCAGAAACCACGAAGGGTAGGAGGCCTATTCCAAAGGCCCCATCCCCACCCCAGAGGGAGGAAGCATCCAGGGAAGAAAGGCCTGGCAGAAACCATTGAGGGTAAGAGGCCTATTCCAAAGGTTCCATCCCCACACCAGAGGGAGGAAGCCGCCAGGGAAGAAAGGCCTGGCAGAAACCACGAAGGGTAGGAGGCCTATTCCAAAGGCCCCATCCCCACCCCAGAGGGAGGAAGCATCCAGGGAAGAAAGGCCTGGCAGAAACCATTGAGGATAAAATGCCTACTCCAAAGGCAACAAACCCACCCCAGAGGGAGGAAGCATCCAGGGAAGAAAGGCCTGGCAGAAACCACTCAGGGTAAGAGGCCAATTCCAAAGGCCACACACCCGCCCCAGAGGGAAGAAGCATCCACGGAAGAAAGGCCTGGCAGAAGCCACTGAGGGTAAGAGGCCTATTCCAAAGGCCACACATCCACCACAGAGGGAAGAAGCATCCAGGGAACAAAGGCCTGGCAGAAACCATTGAGGGTAAGAGGCCTATTCCAAAGGCTCCATCCCCACACCGGAGGGAGGAAGCCTCCAGGGAAGAAAGGCCTGGCAGAAACCACTAAGGGTGGGAGGCCTATTCCAAAGGCCCCATCCCCACCCCAGAGGGAGGAAGCATCCTGGGAAGAAAAGCCTGGCAGAAACCACTGAAGGTAAGAGGCCAATTCCAAAGGCCACACATCCACCCCAGAGGGAAGAAGCGTCCAGGGAACAAAGGCCTGGCAGAAACCATTGAGGGTAAGAGGCCTGTTCCGAAGGCCACACACCCACCCCAGAGGGAGGAAGCATCCAGGGAAGAAAGGCCTGGCAGAAACCATTGAGGGTGAGAGGCCGATTCCAAAACCCCATCCCCACCCCAGAGGGAGGAAGCATCCAGGGAAGAAAGGCCTGGCAGAAACCACTAAGGGTAGGAGACCTATTTCAAAGGCCCCATCCCCACCACAGAGGGAGGAAGCCTCCAGGGAAGAAAAGCCTGGCAGAAACCACTAAGGGTAGGAGGCCTATCCCAAAGGCACCATCCCCACCCCAGAGGGAGGAAACATCCAGGGAAGAAAGGCCTGGCAGAAACCATTTAGGGTAAGACGCCTATTCCAAAGTCCACAACCCCACCCCAGAGGGAGGAAGCATCCAGGGAAGAAAGGCCTGGCAGAAACCATTCCGGATAAGAGGCCTACTCTAAAGGCCACAACCCCACCCCAGAGGGAGGAAACATCCAGAGAAGAAAGGCCTGGCAGAAACCACTCAGGGTAAGAGGCCTATTCCAAAGGTCACACATGCGCCCCAGGGGGAAGAAGCATCCACGGAATAAAGGCCTGGCAGAAGCCACTGAGGGTAAGAGGCCTACTCCAAAGGACACACACACACCCCAGAGGGAGGAAGCATCCAGGGAAGAGAGGCCTGGCAGAAAACATTGAGGGTAAGAGGCCAATTCCAAAGGCCACACTCCCAAACCAGATGGAGGAAGCATCCAGGGAAGAAAGGCCTGGCAGAAACCTTTGAGGGTAAGATGCCTATTCCAAAGGCCCGATCCCCACCCCAGAGGGAGGAAGCATCCAGGGAAGAGAGGCCTGGCAGAAACCATTGAGGGTAAGAGGCCTATTCCAAAGGCCACATCCCCACCCCAGAGGGAGGTAGCATCCAGGGCAGAAAGCCCTGGCAGAAACCATTGAGGTTAAGAGGCCTATTCCAAAAGCCACACACACACCCTAGAGGGAGGAAGCATCAAGGGAACAATGGCCTGGCAGAAACCATTGAGGGTAAGAGGCCTATTCCAAAGGCCACATCCCCACCCCAGAGGGAAGATGCATCCAGGGATCAAAGGCCTGGCAGAAACCATTGAGGGTAAGAGGACTATTCCAATGGCCACATCCCCACCCCAGAGGGAAGAAGCCTCCTGGGAAGAAAGGCCTGGCAGAAACCATTGAGGGTAAGAGGCCTATTCCAAAGGTCACACACCCACCCCAGAGTGAGGAAGCATCCAGGGAAGAAAGGCCTGGCAGAAACCATTGAGGGTAAGAGGCCGATTCCAAAGGCCCCATCCCCACCCCAGAGGGAGGAAGCCTCCTGGGAAGAAAAGCCTGGCAGAAACCACTAAGGGTAGGAGGCCTATTCCCAAGGCCCCATCCCCACACCAGAGGGAGGAAACATCCAGGGAAGAAAGACCTGGCAGAAGCCATTGAGGGTAAGAGGCCTATTCCAAAGGCCACAACCCCACCCCAGAGGGAGGAAGCATCCAGGGAAGAGAGGCCTGGCAGAAACCATTGAGGGTAAGAGGCCTATTCCAAAGGCCACATCCCCACCCCTGAGGGAAGAAGCCTCCAGGGAAGAAAGGCCTGGCAGAAACCATTGAGGGTAAGAGGCCTATTCCAAAGGTTCCATCCCCACACCAGAGGGAGGAAGCCGCCAGGGAAGAAAGGCCTGGCAGAAACCACGAAGGGTAGGAGGCCTATTCCAAAGGCCCCATCCCCACCCCAGAGGGAGGAAGCATCCAGGGAAGAAAGGCCTGGCAGAAACCATTGAGGATAAAATGCCTACTCCAAAGGCAACAAACCCACCCCAGAGGGAGGAAGCATCCAGGGAAGAAAGGCCTGGCAGAAACCACTCAGGGTAAGAGGCCAATTCCAAAGGCCACACACCCGCCCCAGAGAGAAGAAGCATCCACGGAAGAAAGGCCTGGCAGAAGCCACTGAGGGTAAGAGGCCTATTCCAAAGGCCACACATCCACCACAGAGGGAAGAAGCATCCAGGGAACAAAGGCCTGGCAGAAACCATTGAGGGTAAGAGGCCTATTCCAAAGGCTCCATCCCCACACCGGAGGGAGGAAGCCTCCAGGGAAGAAAGGCCTGGCAGAAACCACTAAGGGTGGGAGGCCTATTCCAAAGGCCCCATCCCCACCCCAGAGGGAGGAAGCATCCTGGGAAGAAAAGCCTGGCAGAAACCACTGAAGGTAAGAGGCCAATTCCAAAGGCCACACATCCACCCCAGAGGGAAGAAGCGTCCAGGGAACAAAGGCCTGGCAGAAACCATTGAGGGTAAGAGGCCTGTTCCGAAGGCCACACACCCACCCCAGAGGGAGGAAGCATCCAGGGAAGAAAGGCCTGGCAGAAACCATTGAGGGTGAGAGGCCGATTCCAAAACCCCATCCCCACCCCAGAGGGAGGAAGCATCCAGGGAAGAAAGGCCTGGCAGAAACCACTAAGGGTAGGAGACCTATTTCAAAGGCCCCATCCCCACCACAGAGGGAGGAAGCCTCCAGGGAAGAAAAGCCTGGCAGAAACCACTAAGGGTAGGAGGCCTATCCCAAAGGCACCATCCCCACCCCAGAGGGAGGAAACATCCAGGGAAGAAAGGCCTGGCAGAAACCATTTAGGGTAAGACGCCTATTCCAAAGTCCACAACCCCACCCCAGAGGGAGGAAGCATCCAGGGAAGAAAGGCCTGGCAGAAACCATTCCGGATAAGAGGCCTACTCTAAAGGCCACAACCCCACCCCAGAGGGAGGAAACATCCAGAGAAGAAAGGCCTGGCAGAAACCACTCAGGGTAAGAGGCCTATTCCAAAGGTCACACATGCGCCCCAGGGGGAAGAAGCATCCACGGAATAAAGGCCTGGCAGAAGCCACTGAGGGTAAGAGGCCTACTCCAAAGGACACACACACACCCCAGAGGGAGGAAGCATCCAGGGAAGAGAGGCCTGGCAGAAAACATTGAGGGTAAGAGGCCAATTCCAAAGGCCACACTCCCAAACCAGATGGAGGAAGCATCCAGGGAAGAAAGGCCTGGCAGAAACCTTTGAGGGTAAGATGCCTATTCCAAAGGCCCGATCCCCACCCCAGAGGGAGGAAGCATCCAGGGAAGAGAGGCCTGGCAGAAACCATTGAGGGTAAGAGGCCTATTCCAAAGGCCACATCCCCACCCCAGAGGGAGGTAGCATCCAGGGCAGAAAGCCCTGGCAGAAACCATTGAGGTTAAGAGGCCTATTCCAAAAGCCACACACACACCCTAGAGGGAGGAAGCATCAAGGGAACAATGGCCTGGCAGAAACCATTGAGGGTAAGAGGCCTATTCCAAAGGCCACATCCCCACCCCAGAGGGAAGATGCATCCAGGGATCAAAGGCCTGGCAGAAACCATTGAGGGTAAGAGGACTATTCCAATGGCCACATCCCCACCCCAGAGGGAAGAAGCCTCCTGGGAAGAAAGGCCTGGCAGAAACCATTGAGGGTAAGAGGCCTATTCCAAAGGTCACACACCCACCCCAGAGTGAGGAAGCATCCAGGGAAGAAAGGCCTGGCAGAAACCATTGAGGGTAAGAGGCCGATTCCAAAGGCCCCATCCCCACCCCAGAGGGAGGAAGCCTCCTGGGAAGAAAAGCCTGGCAGAAACCACTAAGGGTAGGAGGCCTATTCCCAAGGCCCCATCCGCACACCAGAGGGAGGAAACATCCAGGGAAGAAAGACCTGGCAGAAGCCATTGAGGGTAAGAGGCCTATTCCAAAGGCCACAACCCCACCCCAGAGGGAGGAAGCATCCAGGGAAGAGAGGCCTGGCAGAAACCATTGAGGGTAAGAGGCCTATTCCAAAGGCCACACTCCCAAACCAGATGGAGGAAGCATCCAGGGAAGAAAGGCCTGGCAGAAACCTTTGAGGGTAAGATGCCTATTCCAAAGGCCCGATCCCCACCCCAGAGGGAGGAAGCATCCAGGGAAGAAAGGCCTGGCAGAAACCATTGAGGGTAAGAGGCCTATTCCAAAGGCCACATCCCCACCCCAGAGGGAGGTAGCATCCAGGGAAGAAAGCCCTGGCAGAAACCATTGAGGTTAAGAGGCCTATTCCAAAAGCCACACACACACCCTAGTGGGAAGAAGCATCAAGGGAACAATGGCCTGGCAGAAGCCATTGAGGGTAAGAGGCCTATTCCAAAGGCCACAACCCCACCCCAGAGGGAGGAAGCATCCAGGGAAGAAAAGCCTGGCAGAAACCATTGAGGGTAAGAGGCCTATTCCAAAGGCCACAACCCCACCCGAAAGGGAGGAAGCATCCAGGGAAGAAAGGCCTGGCAGAAACCATTGAG
Source organism: Bradypodion ventrale (assembly GCA_035047345.1). Classification (NCBI taxonomy): domain Eukaryota; kingdom Metazoa; phylum Chordata; class Lepidosauria; order Squamata; family Chamaeleonidae; genus Bradypodion; species Bradypodion ventrale. The sequence goes on from JAWDJE010000008.1 coordinate 38,226,508, forward strand.
GATAAGAGGCCTACTCCAAATTCCACAACCCCACCCCAGAGGGAGGAAGCATCCCGGGAAGAAAGGCCTGGCAGAAACCACTGAAGGTAAGAGGCCTATTCCAAAGGCCACACACCCACCCCAGAGGGAAGAAGCATCCAGGGAAGAAAGGCCTGGCAGAAACCATTGAGGGTAAGAGGCCTATTCCAAAGGCCACAACCCCACCCCAGGGGGAAGAAGCATCCAGGGAAGAAAGGCCTGGCAGAAACCATTGAGGGTAAGAGGCCTATTCCAAAGGTTCCATCCCCACACCAGAGGGAGGAAGCCTCCAGGGAAGAAAGGCCTGGCAGAAACCACTAAGGGTGGGAGGCCTATTCCAAAGGCCCCATCCCCACCCCAGAGGGAGGAAGCATCCTGGGAAGAAAAGCCTGGCAGAAACCACTGAAGGTAAGAGGCCAATTCCAAAGGCCACACAACCACCCCAGAGGGAAGAAGCCTCCAGGGAATAAAAGCCTGGCAGAAACCATTGAGGGTAAGAAGCCTACTCCAAAGGCCACACACACACCCCAGAGGGAGGAAGCATCCAGGAAAGACAGGCCTGGCAAAAACCATTGAGGGTAAGAGGCCTATTCCAAAGGCCACACCCCCACTCCAGATGGAGGAAGCATCCAGGGAAGAAAGGCCTGGCAGAAACCATTGAGGGTAAGAGGCCTATTCCAAAGGCCCCATCCCCACCCCAGAGGGAGGAAGCATCCTGGGAAGAAAAGCCTGGCAGAAACCACTGAAGGTAAGAGGCCAATTCCAAAGGCCACACACCCACCCCAGAGGGAGGAAGCATCCAGGGAAGAAAGGCCTGGCAGAAACCATTGAGGGTGAGAGGCCGATTCCAAAACCCCATCCCCACCCCAGAGGGAGGAAGCATCCAGGGAAGAAAGGCCTGGCAGAAACCACTAAGGGTTGGAGACCTATTTCAAAGGCCCCATCCCCACCACAGAGGGAGGAAGGCTCCAGGGAAGAAAAGCCTGGCAGAAACCACTAAGGGTAGGAGGCCTATCCCAAAGACACCATCCCCACCCCAGAGGTAGGAAACATCCAGGGAAGAAAGGCCTGGCAGAAACCATTTAGGGTAAGACGCCTATTCCAAAGGCCACAACCCCACCCCAGAGGGAGGAAGCATCCAGGGAAGAAAGGCCTGGCAGAAACCATTCCGGATAAGAGGCCTACTCAAAAGGCCACAACCCCACCCCAGAGGGAGGAAACATCCAGAGAAGAAAGGCCTGGCAGAAACCACTCAGGGTAAGAGGCCTATTCCAAAGGTCACACATGCGCCCCAGAGGGAAGAAGCATCCACGGAATAAAGGCCTGACAGAAGCCACTGAGGGTAAGAGGCCTACTCCAAAGGCCGCACACACACCCCAGAGGGAGGAAGCATTCAGGGAAGAGAGGCCTGGCAGAAACCATTGAGGGTAAGAGGCCTATTTCAAAGGCCACACTCCCAAACCCGATGGAGGAAGCATCCAGGGAAGAAAGGCCTGGCAGAAACCACTGAGGGTAAGAGGCCTATTCCAAAGGCCACAACACCACACCAGAGGGAGGAAGCATCCAGGGAAGAAAGGCCTGGCAGAAACCATTGAGGATAAGATGCCTACTCCAAAGGCAAAAACCCCAGCCCAGAGGGAGGAAGCATCCAGGGAAGAAAGGCCTGGCAGAAACCACTCAGGGTAAGAGGCCAATTCCAAAGGCCACACACCCGCCCCAGAAGGAAGAAGCATCCACGGAAGAAAGGCCTGGCAGAAGCCACTGAGGGTAAGAGGCCTATTCCAAAGGCCACACATCCACCACAGAGGGAAGAAGCATCCAGGGAACAAAGGCCTGGCAGAAACCATTGAGGGTAAGAGGCCTATTCCAAAGGCTCCATCCCCACACCGGAGGGAGGAAGCCTCCAGGGAAGAAAGGCCTGGCAGAAACCACTAAGGGTGGGAGGCCTATTCCAAAGGCCCCATCCCCACCCCAGAGGGAGGAAGCATCCTGGGAAGAAAAGCCTGGCAGAAACCACTGAAGGTAAGAGGCCAATTCCAAAGGCCACACATCCACCCCAGAGGAAAGAAGCGTCCAGGGAACAAAGGCCTGGCAGAAACCATTGAGGGTAAGAGGCCTGTTCCGAAGGCCACAAACCCACCCCAGAGGGAGGAAGCATCCAGGGAAGAAAGGCCTGGCAGAAACCATTGAGGGTGAGAGGCCGATTCCAAAACCCCATTCCCACCCCAGAGGGAGGAAGCATCCAGGGAAGAAAGGCCTGGCAGAAACCACTAAGGGTAGGAGACCTATTTCAAAGGCCCCATCCCCACCACAGAGGGAGGAAGCCTCCAGGGAAGAAAAGCCTGGCAGAAACCACTAAGGGTAGGAGGCCTATCCCAAAGGCCCAATCCCCACCCCAGAGGGAGGAAACATCCAGGGAAGAAAGGCCTGGCAGAAACCATTTAGGGTAAGACGCCTATTCCAAAGGCCACAACCCCACCCCAGAGGGAGGAAGCATCCAGGGAAGAAAGGCCTGGCAGAAACCATTCCGGATAAGAGGCCTACTCTAAAGGCCACAACACACCCCAGAGGGAGGAAACATACAGAGAAGAAAGGCCTGGCAGAAACCACTCAGGGTAAGAGGCCTATTCCAAAGGTCACACATGCGCCCCAGAGGGAAGAAGCATCCACGGAATAAAGGCCTGGCAGAAGCCACTGAGGGTAAGAGGCCTACTCCAAAGGCCACACACACACCCCAGAGGGAGGAAGCATCCAGGGAAGAGAGGCCTGGCAGAAACCATTGAGGGTAAGAGGCCGATTCCAAAGGCCACACTCCCAAACCAGATGGAGGAAGCATCCAGGGAAGAAAGGCCTGGCAGAAACCTTTGAGGGTAAGATGCCTATTCCAAAGGCCCGATCCCCACCCCAGAGGGAGGAAGCATCCAGGGAAGAAAGGCCTGGCAGAAACCATTGAGGGTAAGAGGCCTATTCCAAAGGCCACATCCCCACCCCAGAGGGAGGAAGCCTCCTGGGAAGAAAAGCCTCGCAGAAACCACTAAGCGTAGGAGGCCTATTCCAAAGGCCCCATCCCCACACCAGAGGGAGGAAACATCCAGGGAAGAAAGACCTGGCAGAAGCCATTGAGGGTAAGAGGCCTATTCCAAAGGCCACAACCCCACCCCAGAGGGAGGAAGCATCCAGGGAAGAAAGGCCTGGCAGAAACCATTGAGGGTAAGAGGCCTATTCCAAAGGCCACATCCCCACCCCAGAGGGAAGAAGCCTCCAGGGAACAAAAGCCTGGCAGAAACCATTGAGGGTAAGAAGCCTACTCCAAAGGCCACACACACACCCCAGAGGGAGGAAGCATCCAGGAAAGACAGGCCTGGCAAAAACCATTGAGGGTAAGAGGCCTATTCCAAAGGCCACACCCCCACTCCAGATGGAGGAAGCATCCAGGGAAGAAAGGCCTGGCAGAAACCTTTGAGGGTAAGAGGCCTATTCCAAAGGCCCCATTGCCACCCCAGAGGGAGGAAGCATCCAGGGAACAAAGGCCTGGCAGAAACCATTGAGGGTAAGAGGCCTATTCCAAAGGACACATCCCCACCCGCAGGGGGAAGAAGCATCCATGGAAAAAAGGCCTGGCAGAAACCATTGAGGGTAAGAGGCCTATTCCAAAGGCCACACACCCACCCCAGAGGGAGGAAGCATCCAGGGAAGAAAGGCCTGGCAGAAACCATTGAGGATAAGAGGCCGATTCCAAAGGCCCCATCCCCACCCCAGAGGGAGGAAGCATCCAGGGAAGAAATGCCTGGCAGAAACCACTGAGGGTAAGAGGCCTATTCCAAAGGCCACAACCCCAACCCAGAGGGAGGAAGCATCCAGGGAAGAAAGGCCTGGCAGAAACCATTGAGGGTAAGAGGCCTATTCCAAAGGCCACATCCCCACCCCAGAGGGAAGAAGCCTCCAGGGAATAAAAGCCTGGCAGAAACCATTGAGGGTAAGAAGCCTATTCCAAAGGCCACAACCCCACCCGAAAGGGAGGAAGCATCCAGGGAAGAAAGGCCTGGCAGAAACCATTGAGGATAAGAGGCCTATTCCAAAGGCTCCATCCCCACACCAGAGGGAGGAAACCTCCAGGGAAGAACGGCCTGGCAGAAACCACTAAGGGTAGGAGACCTATTCCAAAGGCCCCATCCCCACCCCAGAGGGAGGACGCATCCAGGGAAGAAAGGCCTGTCAGAAACCACTGAAGGTATGAGGCCTAGTCCAAAGGCCACAACCCCACCTCAAAGGAAGATAGCATCCAGGGAAGAAAAGCCTCGCAGAAACCATTGAGGGTAAGAGGCCTATTCCAAAGGCTCCATCCCCACACCAGAGGGAGGAAGCCTCCAGGGAAGAAAGGCCTGGCAGAAACCACTAAGGGAAGGAGGCCTATTCCAAAGGCCCCATCCCCACACCAGAGGGAGGAAGCCTCCAGTGAAGAAAAGCCTAGCAAAAACCACTAAGGGTAGGAGGCCTATTCCAAAGTCCCCATCCCCACCCCAGAGGGAAGAAGCATGCAGGGAAGAAAGGCCTGGCAGAAACCATTGAGGGTAAGAGGCCGATTCCAAAGGCCCCACCCCCACCCCAGAGGGAGGAAGCCTCCAGTGAAGAAAAGCCTGGCAGAAACCACTAAGGGTAGGAGGCCTATTCCAAAGGCCCCATCCCCACCCCAGAGGGAGGAAACATCCAGGGAAGAAAGGCCTGGCAGAAACCATTGAGGGTAAGAGGCCTATTCCAAAGGCCACATCCCCACCCCAGAGGGAGGAAGCATCCAGGGAAGAAAGGCCTGGCAGAAACCACTGAGGGTAAGAGGCCTATTCCAAAGGCCACACACCCACCACAGAGGAAAGAAGCATCCAGGGAACAAAGGCCTGGCAGAAACCATTGAGGGTAAGAGGCCTATTCCAAAGGTTCCATCCCCACACCAGAGGGAGGAAGCCTCCAGGGAAGAAAGGCCTGGCAGAAACCACGAAGGGTAGAAGGCCTATTCCAAAGGCCCCATCCCCACCCCAGAGGGAGGAAGCATCCAGGGAAGAAAAGCCTGGCAGAAACCACTGAAGGTAAGAGGCCTATTCCAAAGGCCACACACCCACCCCAGAGGGAAGAAGCATCCAGGGAACAAAGGCCTGGCAGAAACCATTGATTGTGAGAGGCCTGTTCCAAAGGCCACACACCCACCCCAGAGGGAGGAAGCCTCCAGGGAAGAAAGGCCTGGCAGAAACCACTAAGGGTAACAGGCATATTCAAAAGGCCACATCCCCAACCCAGAGGGAGGAAGCATCCAGGGAAGATAGGCCTGGCAGAAACCATTGATGATAAGAGGCCTACTCCAAAGGCCACAACCCCACCCCAGAGGGAGGAAGTATCCAGGTAAGAAAGCCCTGGCAGAAACCACTGAGGGTAAGAGGCCTATTCCAAAGGCCACATCCCCACCCCAGAGGGAGGAAGCATCCAGGGAAGAAAGGCCTGGCAGAAACCATTGAGGGTAAGAGGCCTATTCCAAAGGCCACATCCCCACCCCAGAGGGAAGATGCTTCCAGGGAACAAAGGCCTGGCAGAAACCATAGAGGGTAAGAGGACTATTCCAAAGTCCACATCCCCACGCCAGAGGGAAGAAGCCTCCAGGGAATAAAAGCCTGGCAGAAACCATTGAGGGTAAGAAGCCTACTCCAAAGGCCACACACACACCCCAGAGGGAGGAAGCATCCAGGGAAGACAGGCCTGGCAAAAACCATTGAGGGTAAGAGGCCTATTCCAAAGGCCACACCCCCACTCCAGATGGAGGAAGCATCCAGGGAAGAAAGGCCTGGCAGAAACCTTTGAGGGTAAGAGGCCTATTCCAAAGGCCCCATTGCCACCCCAGAGGGAGGAAGCATCCAGGAAACAAAGGCCTGGCAGAAACCATTGAGGGTAAGAGGCCTATTCCAAAGGCCACATCCCCACCCCAGGGGGAAGAAGCATCCAGGGAAGAAAGGCCTGGCAGAAACCATTGAGGGTAAGAGGCCTATTCCAAAGGCCACACACCCACCCCAGAGGGAGGAAGCATCCAGGGAAGAAAGGACTGGCAGAAACCATTGAGGGTAAGAGGCCGATTCCAAAGGCCCCATCCCCACCCCAGAGGGAGGAAGCCTCCAGTGAAGAAAAGCCTGGCAGAAACCACTAAGGGTAGGAGGCCTATTCCAAAGGCCCCATCCCCACCCCAGTGGGAGGAAGCCTCCAGTGAAGAAAAGCCTGGCAGAAACCACTAAGGGTAGGAGGCCTATTCCAAAGGCCCCATCCTCACCCCAGAGGGAGGAAACATCCAGGGAAGAAAGGCCTGGCAGAAACCATTGAGGGTAAGAGGCCTATTCCAAAGGCCACATCCCCACCCCAGAGGGAGGAAGCATCCAGGGAAGAAATGCCTGGCAGAAACCACTGAGGGTAAGAGGCCTATTCCAAAGGCCACAACCCCACTCCAGAGGGAGGAAGCATCCAGGGAAGAAAGGCCTGGCAGAAACCATTGAGGATAAGATGCCTATTCCAAAGGCCACATCCCCACCCCAGAGGGAGGAAGCATCCAGGGAAGAAAGGCCTGGCAGAAACCATTGAGGGTAAGAGGCCTATTCCAAAGGCCACATCCCCACCCCAGAGGGAAAATGCTTCCAGGGAACAAAGGCCTGGCAGAAACCATAGAGGGTAAGAGGACTATTCCAAAGTCCACATCCCCACGCCAGAGGGAAGAAGCCTCCAGGGAATAAAAGACTGGCAGAAACCATTGAGGGTAAGAAGCCTACTCCAAAGGCCACACACACACCCCAGAGGGAGGAAGCATCCAGGGAAGACAGGCCTGGCAAAAACCATTGAGGGTAAGAGGGCTATTCCAAAGGCCACACCCCCACTCCAGATGGAGGAAGCATCTAGGGAAGAAAGGCCTGGCAGAAACCTTTGAGGGTAAGAGGCCTATTCCAAAGGCCCCATCCCCACCCCAGAGGGAGGAAGCATCCAGGGAAGAAAAGCCTGGCAGAAACCACTGAAGGTAAGAGGCCTATTCCAAAGGCCACACACCCACCCCAGAGGGAAGAAGCATCCAGGGAACAAAGGCCTGGCAGAAACCATTGATTGTGAGAGGCCTGTTCCAAAGGCCACACACCCACCCCAGAGGGAGGAAGCCTCCAGGGAAGAAAGGCCTGGCAGAAACCACTAAGGGTAACAGGCATATTCAAAAGGCCACATCCCCAACCCAGAGGGAGGAAGCATCCAGGGAAGATAGGCCTGGCAGAAACCATTGATGATAAGAGGCCTACTCCAAAGGCCACAACCCCACCCCAGAGGGAGGAAGCATCCAGGTAAGAAAGGCCTGGCAGAAACCACTGAGGGTAAGAGGCCTATTCCAAAGGCCACATCCCCACCCCAGAGGGAGGAAGCATCCAGGGAAGAAAGGCCTGGCAGAAACCATTGAGGGTAAGAGGCCTATTCCAAAGGCCACATCCCCACCCCAGAGGGAAGATGCTTCCAGGGAACAAAGGCCTGGCAAAAACCATAGAGGGTAAGAGGACTATTCCAAAGTCCACATCCCCACGCCAGAGGGAAGAAGCCTCCAGGGAATAAAAGCCTGGCAGAAACCATTGAGGGTAAGAAGCCTACTCCAAAGGCCACACACACACCCCAGAGGGAGGAAGCATCCAGGGAAGACAGGCCTGGCAGAAACCACTGAAGGTAAGAGGCCTATTCCAAAGGCCACACACCCACCACAGAGGGAAGAAGCATCCAGGGAACAAAGGCCTGGCAGAAACCATTGAGGGTAAGAGGCCTATTCCAAAGGCTCCATCCCCACACCAGAAGGAGGAAACCTCCAGGGAAGAACGGCCTGGCAGAAACCACTAAGGGTAGGAGACCTATTCCAAAGGCCCCATCCCCACCCCAGAGGGAGGAAGCATCCAGGGAAGAAAGGCCTGTCAGAAACCACTGAAGGTATGAGGCCTAGTCCAAAGTCCACAACCCCACCTCAAAGGAAGGAAGCATCCAGGGAAGAAAAGCCTCGCAGAAAGCATTGAGGGTAAGAGGCCTATTCCAAAGGCTCCATCCCCACACCAGAGGGAGGAAGCCTCCAGGGAAGAAAGGCCTGGCAGAAACCACTAAGGGAAGGAGGCCTATTCCAAAGGCCCCATCACCATACCAGAGGGAGGAAGCCTCCAGTGAAGAAAAGCCTAGCAAAAACCACTAAGGGTAGGATGCCTATTCCAAAGTCCCCATCCCCACCCCAGAGGGAAGAAGCATCCAGGGAAGAAAGGCCTGGCAGAAACCATTGAGGGTAAGAGGCCGATTCCAAAGGCCCCATCCCCACCCCAGAGGGAGGAAGCCTCCAGTGAAGAAAAGCCTGGCAGAAACCACTAAGGGTAGGAGGCCTATTCCAAAGGCCCCATCCCCACCCCAGAGGGAGGAAACATCCAGGGAAGAAAGGCCTGGCAGAAACCATTGAGGGTAAGAGGCCTATTCCAAAGGCCACATCCCCACCCCAGAGGGAGGAAGCATCCAGGGAAGAAAGGCCTGGCAGAAACCACTGAGGGTAAGAGGCCTATTCCAAAGGCCACACACCCACCACAGAGGAAAGAAGCATCCAGGGAACAAAGGCCTGGCAGAAACCATTGAGGGTAAGAGGCCTATTCCAAAGGCCCCATCCCCACACCAGAGGGAGGAAGCCTCCAGTGAAGAAAAGCCTAGCAAAAACCACTAAGGGTAGGAGGCCTATTCCAAAGTCCCCATCCCCACCCCAGAGGGAAGAAGCATCCAGGGAAGAAAGGCCTGGCAGAAACCATTGAGGGTAAGAGGCCGATTCCAAAGGCCCCATCCCCACCCCAGAGGGAGGAAGCCTCCAGTGAAGAAAAGCCTGGCAGAAACCACTAAGGGTAGGAGGCCTATTCCAAAGGCCCCATCCCCACCCCAGAGGGAGGAAACATCCAGGGAAGAAAGGCCTGGCAGAAACCATTGAGGGTAAGAGGCCTATTCCAAAGGCCACATTCCCACCCCAGAGGGAGGAAGCATCCAGGGAAGAAAGGCCTGGCAGAAACCACTGAGGGTAAGAGGCCTATTCCAAAGGCCACACACCCACCACAGAGGAAAGAAGCATCCAGGGAACAAAGGCCTGGCAGAAACCATTGAGGGTAAGAGGCCTATTCCAAAGGTTCCATCCCCACACCAGAGGGAGGAAGCCTCCAGGGAAGAAAGGCCTGGCAGAAACCACGAAGGGTAGGAGGCCTATTCCAAAGGCCCCATCCCCACCCCAGGGGGAAGAAGCATCCAGGGAAGAAAGGCCTGGCAGAAACCATTGAGGGTAAGAGGCCTATTCCAAAGGCCACACACCCACCCCAGAGGGAGGAAGCATCCAGGGAAGAAAGGACTGGCAGAAACCATTGAGGGTAAGAGGCCGATTCCAAAGGCCCCATCCCCACCCCAGAGGGAGGAAGCCTCCAGTGAAGAAAAGCCTGGCAGAAACCACTAAGGGTAGGAGGCCTATTCCAAAGGCCCCATCCCCACCCCAGAGGGAGGAAACATCCAGGGAAGAAAGGCCTGGCAGAAACCATTGAGGGTAAGAGGCCTATTCCAAAGGCCACATCCCCACCCCAGAGGGAGGGAGCATCCAGGGAAGAAATGCCTGGCAGAAACCACTGAGGGTAGGAGGCCTATTCCAAAGGCCCCATCCCCACCCCAGAGGGAGGAAACATCCAGGGAAGAAAGGCCTGGCAGAAACCATTGAGGGTAAGAGGCCTATTCCAAAGGCCACATTCCCACCCCAGAGGGAGGAAGCATCCAGGGAAGAAAGGCCTGGCAGAAACCACTGAGGGTAAGAGGCCTATTCCAAAGGCCACACACCCACCACAGAGGAAAGAAGCATCCAGGGAACAAAGGCCTGGCAGAAACCATTGAGGGTAAGAGGCCTATTCCAAAGGTTCCATCCCCACACCAGAGGGAGGAAGCCTCCAGGGAAGAAAGGCCTGGCAGAAACCACGAAGGGTAGGAGGCCTATTCCAAAGGCCCCATCCCCACCCCAGGGGGAAGAAGCATCCAGGGAAGAAAGGCCTGGCAGAAACCATTGAGGGTAAGAGGCCTATTCCAAAGGCCACACACCCACCCCAGAGGGAGGAAGCATCCAGGGAAGAAAGGACTGGCAGAAACCATTGAGGGTAAGAGGCCGATTCCAAAGGCCCCATCCCCACCCCAGAGGGAGGAAGCCTCCAGTGAAGAAAAGCCTGGCAGAAACCACTAAGGGTAGGAGGCCTATTCCAAAGGCCCCATCCCCACCCCAGAGGGAGGAAACATCCAGGGAAGAAAGGCCTGGCAGAAACCATTGAGGGTAAGAGGCCTATTCCAAAGGCCACATCCCCACCCCAGAGGGAGGGAGCATCCAGGGAAGAAATGCCTGGCAGAAACCACTGAGGGTAAGAGGCCTATTCCAAAGGCCACAACCCCACTCCAGAGGGAGGAAGCATCCAGGGAAGAAAGGCCTGGCAGAAACCATTGAGGATAAGATGCCTATTCCAAAGGCCACATCCCCACCCCAGAGGGAGGTAGCATCCAGGGCAGAAAGCCCTGGCAGAAACCATTGAGGTTAAGAGGCCTATTCCAAAAGCCACACACACACCCTAGAGGGAGGAAGCATCAAGGGAACAATGGCCTGGCAGAAACCATTGAGGGTAAGAGGCCTATTCCAAAGGCCACATCCCTACCCCAGAGGGAAGATGCATCCAGGGATCAAAGGCCTGGCAGAAACCATTGAGGGTAAGAGGACTATTCCAATGGCCACATCCCCACCCCAGAGGGAAGAAGCCTCCTGGGAAGAAAGGCCTGGCAGAAACCATTGAGGGTAAGAGGCCTATTCCAAAGGTCACACACCCACCCCAGAGTGAGGAAGCATCCAGGGAAGAAAGGCCTGGCAGAAACCATTGAGGGTAAGAGGCCGATTCCAAAGGCCCCATCCCCACCCCAGAGGGAGGAAGCCTCCTGGGAAGAAAAGCCTGGCAGAAACCACTAAGGGTAGGAGGCCTATTCCCAAGGCCCCATCCCCACACCAGAGGGAGGAAGCATCCAGGTAAGAAAGGCCTGGCAGAAACCACTGAGGGTAAGAGGCCTATTCCAAAGGCCACATCCCCACCCCAGAGGGAGGAAGCATCCAGGGAAGAAAGGCCTGGCAGAAACCATTGAGGGTAAGAGGCCTATTCCAAAGGCCACATCCCCACCCCAGAGGGAAGATGCTTCCAGGGAACAAAGGCCTGGCAAAAACCATAGAGGGTAAGAGGACTATTCCAAAGTCCACATCCCCACGCCAGAGGGAAGAAGCCTCCAGGGAATAAAAGCCTGGCAGAAACCATTGAGGGTAAGAAGCCTACTCCAAAGGCCACACACACACCCCAGAGGGAGGAAGCATCCAGGGAAGACAGGCCTGGCAAAAACCATTGAGGGTAAGAGGGCTATTCCAAAGGCCACACCCCCACTCCAGATGGAGGAAGCATCCAGGGAAGAAAGGCCTGGCAGAAACCTTTGAGGGTAAGAGGCCTATTCCAAAGGCCCCATTGCCACCCCAGAGGGAGGAAGCATCCAGGGAAGAAAAGCCTGGCAGAAACCACTGAAGGTAAGAGGCCTATTCCAAAGGCCACACACCCACCACAGAGGGAAGAAGCATCCAGGGAACAAAGGCCTGGCAGAAACCATTGAGGGTAAGAGGCCTATTCCAAAGGCTCCATCCCCACACCAGAAGGAGGAAACCTCCAGGGAAGAACGGCCTGGCAGAAACCACTAAGGGTAGGAGACCTATTCCAAAGGCCCCATCCCCACCCCAGAGGGAGGAAGCATCCAGGGAAGAAAGGCCTGTCAGAAACCACTGAAGGTATGAGGCCTAGTCCAAAGTCCACAACCCCACCTCAAAGGAAGGAAGCATCCAGGGAAGAAAAGCCTCGCAGAAACCATTGAGGGTAAGAGGCCTATTCCAAAGGCTCCATCCCCACACCAGAGGGAGGAAGCCTCCAGGGAAGAAAGGCCTGGCAGAAACCACTAAGGGAAGGAGGCCTATTCCAAAGGCCCCATCACCATACCAGAGGGAGGAAGCCTCCAGTGAAGAAAAGCCTAGCAAAAACCACTAAGGGTAGGATGCCTATTCCAAAGTCCCCATCCCCACCCCAGAGGGAAGAAGCATCCAGGGAAGAAAGGCCTGGCAGAAACCATTGAGGGTAAGAGGCCGATTCCAAAGGCCCCATCCCCACCCCAGAGGGAGGAAGCCTCCAGTGAAGAAAAGCCTGGCAGAAACCACTAAGGGTAGGAGGCCTATTCCAAAGGCCCCATCCCCACCCCAGAGGGAGGAAACATCCAGGGAAGAAAGGCCTGGCAGAAACCATTGAGGGTAAGAGGCCTATTCCAAAGGCCACATCCCCACCCCAGAGGGAGGAAGCATCCAGGGAAGAAAGGCCTGGCAGAAACCACTGAGGGTAAGAGGCCTATTCCAAAGGCCACACACCCACCACAGAGGAAAGAAGCATCCAGGGAACAAAGGCCTGGCAGAAACCATTGAGGGTAAGAGGCCTATTCCAAAGGCCCCATCCCCACACCAGAGGGAGGAAGCCTCCAGTGAAGAAAAGCCTAGCAAAAACCACTAAGGGTAGGAGGCCTATTCCAAAGTCCCCATCCCCACCCCAGAGGGAAGAAGCATCCAGGGAAGAAAGGCCTGGCAGAAACCATTGAGGGTAAGAGGCCGATTCCAAAGGCCACATTCCCACCCCAGAGGGAGGAAGCATCCAGGGAAGAAAGGCCTGGCAGAAACCACTGAGGGTAAGAGGCCTATTCCAAAGGCCACACACCCACCACAGAGGAAAGAAGCATCCAGGGAACAAAGGCCTGGCAGAAACCATTGAGGGTAAGAGGCCTATTCCAAAGGTTCCATCCCCACACCAGAGGGAGGAAGCCTCCAGGGAAGAAAGGCCTGGCAGAAACCACGAAGGGTAGGAGGCCTATTCCAAAGGCCCCATCCCCACCCCAGGGGGAAGAAGCATCCAGGGAAGAAAGGCCTGGCAGAAACCATTGAGGGTAAGAGGCCTATTCCAAAGGCCACACACCCACCCCAGAGGGAGGAAGCATCCAGGGAAGAAAGGACTGGCAGAAACCATTGAGGGTAAGAGGCCGATTCCAAAGGCCCCATCCCCACCCCAGAGGGAGGAAGCCTCCAGTGAAGAAAAGCCTGGCAGAAACCACTAAGGGTAGGAGGCCTATTCCAAAGGCCCCATCCCCACCCCAGAGGGAGGAAACATCCAGGGAAGAAAGGCCTGGCAGAAACCATTGAGGGTAAGAGGCCTATTCCAAAGGCCACATCCCCACCCCAGAGGGAGGGAGCATCCAGGGAAGAAATGCCTGGCAGAAACCACTGAGGGTAGGAGGCCTATTCCAAAGGCCCCATCCCCACCCCAGAGGGAGGAAACATCCAGGGAAGAAAGGCCTGGCAGAAACCATTGAGGGTAAGAGGCCTATTCCAAAGGCCACATTCCCACCCCAGAGGGAGGAAGCATCCAGGGAAGAAAGGCCTGGCAAAAACCACTGAGGGTAAGAGGCCTATTCCAAAGGCCACACACCCACCACAGAGGAAAGAAGCATCCAGGGAACAAAGGCCTGGCAGAAACCATTGAGGGTAAGAGGCCTATTCCAAAGGTTCCATCCCCACACCAGAGGGATGAAGCCTCCAGGGAAGAAAGGCCTGGCAGAAACCACGAAGGGTAGGAGGCCTATTCCAAAGGCCCCATCCCCACCCCAGGGGGAAGAAGCATCCAGGGAAGAAAGGCCTGGCAGAAACCATTGAGGGTAAGAGGCCTATTCCAAAGGCCACACACCCACCCCAGAGGGAGGAAGCATCCAGGGAAGAAAGGACTGGCAGAAACCACTGAAGGTAAGAGGCCTATTCCAAAGGCCACATTCCCACCCCAGAGGGAGGAAGCATCCAGGGAAGAAAGGCCTGGCAGAAACCACTGAGGGTAAGAGGCCTATTCCAAAGGCCACACACCCACCACAGAGGAAAGAAGCATCCAGGGAACAAAGGCCTGGCAGAAACCACTAAGGGTAGGAGACCTATTCCAAAGGCCCCATCCCCACCCCAGAGGGAGGAAGCATCCAGGGAAGAAAGGCCTGTCAGAAACCACTGAAGGTATGAGGCCTAGTCCAAAGTCCACAACCCCACCTCAAAGGAAGGAAGCATCCAGGGAAGAAAAGCCTCGCAGAAACCATTGAGGGTAAGAGGCCTATTCCAAAGGCTCCATCCCCACACCAGAGGGAGGAAGCCTCCAGGGAAGAAAGGCCTGGCAGAAACCACTAAGGGAAGGAGGCCTATTCCAAAGGCCCCATCACCATACCAGAGGGAGGAAGCCTCCAGTGAAGAAAAGCCTAGCAAAAACCACTAAGGGTAGGATGCCTATTCCAAAGTCCCCATCCCCACCCCAGAGGGAAAAAGCATCCAGGGAAGAAAGGCCTGGCAGAAACCATTGAGGGTAAGAGGCCGATTCCAAAGGCCCCATCCCCACCCCAGAGGGAGGAAGCCTCCAGTGAAGAAAAGCCTGGCAGAAACCACTAAGGGTAGGAGGCCTATTCCAAAGGCCCCATCCCCACCCCAGAGGGAGGAAACATCCAGGGAAGAAAGGCCTGGCAGAAACCATTGAGGGTAAGAGGCCTATTCCAAAGGCCACATCCCCACCCCAGAGGGAGGAAGCATCCAGGGAAGAAAGGCCTGGCAGAAACCACTGAGGGTAAGAGGCCTATTCCAAAGGCCACACACCCACCACAGAGGAAAGAAGCATCCAGGGAACAAAGGCCTGGCAGAAACCATTGAGGGTAAGAGGCCTATTCCAAAGGCCCCATCCCCACACCAGAGGGAGGAAGCCTCCAGTGAAGAAAAGCCTAGCAAAAACCACTAAGGGTAGGAGGCCTATTCCAAAGTCCCCATCCCCACCCCAGAGGGAAGAAGCATCCAGGGAAGAAAGGCCTGGCAGAAACCATTGAGGGTAAGAGGCCGATTCCAAAGGCCCCATCCCCACCCCAGAGGGAGGAAGCCTCCAGTGAAGAAAAGCCTGGCAGAAACCACTAAGGGTAGGAGGCCTATTCCAAAGGCCCCATCCCCACCCCAGAGGGAGGAAACATCCAGGGAAGAAAGGCCTGGCAGAAACCATTGAGGGTAAGAGGCCTATTCCAAAGGCCACATTCCCACCCCAGAGGGAGGAAGCATCCAGGGAAGAAAGGCCTGGCAGAAACCACTGAGGGTAAGAGGCCTATTCCAAAGGCCACACACCCACCACAGAGGAAAGAAGCATCCAGGGAACAAAGGCCTGGCAGAAACCATTGAGGGTAAGAGGCCTATTCCAAAGGTTCCATCCCCACACCAGAGGGAGGAAGCCTCCAGGGAAGAAAGGCCTGGCAGAAACCACGAAGGGTAGGAGGCCTATTCCAAAGGCCCCATCCCCACCCCAGGGGGAAGAAGCATCCAGGGAAGAAAGGCCTGGCAGAAACCATTGAGGGTAAGAGGCCTATTCCAAAGGCCACACACCCACCCCAGAGGGAGGAAGCATCCAGGGAAGAAAGGACTGGCAGAAACCATTGAGGGTAAGAGGCCGATTCCAAAGGCCCCATCCCCACCCCAGAGGGAGGAAGCCTCCAGTGAAGAAAAGCCTGGCAGAAACCACTAAGGGTAGGAGGCCTATTCCAAAGGCCCCATCCCCACCCCAGAGGGAGGAAACATCCAGGGAAGAAAGGCCTGGCAGAAACCATTGAGGGTAAGAGGCCTATTCCAAAGGCCACATCCCCACCCCAGAGGGAGGAAGCATCCAGGGAAGAAAGGCCTGGCAGAAACCACTGAGGGTAAGAGGCCTATTCCAAAGGCCACACACCCACCACAGAGGAAAGAAGCATCCAGGGAACAAAGGCCTGGCAGAAACCATTGAGGGTAAGAGGCCTATTCCAAAGGCCCCATCCCCACACCAGAGGGAGGAAGCCTCCAGTGAAGAAAAGCCTAGCAAAAACCACTAAGGGTAGGAGGCCTATTCCAAAGTCCCCATCCCCACCCCAGAGGGAAGAAGCATCCAGGGAAGAAAGGCCTGGCAGAAACCATTGAGGGTAAGAGGCCGATTCCAAAGGCCCCATCCCCACCCCAGAGGGAGGAAGCCTCCAGTGAAGAAAAGCCTGGCAGAAACCACTAAGGGTAGGAGGCCTATTCCAAAGGCCCCATCCCCACCCCAGAGGGAGGAAACATCCAGGGAAGAAAGGCCTGGCAGAAACCATTGAGGGTAAGAGGCCTATTCCAAAGGCCACATTCCCACCCCAGAGGGAGGAAGCATCCAGGGAAGAAAGGCCTGGAAGAAACCACTGAGGGTAAGAGGCCTATTCCAAAGGCCACACACCCACCACAGAGGAAAGAAGCATCCAGGGAACAAAGGCCTGGCAGAAACCATTGAGGGTAAGAGGCCTATTCCAAAGGTTCCATCCCCACACCAGAGGGAGGAAGCCTCCAGGGAAGAAAGGCCTGGCAGAAACCACGAAGGGTAGGAGGCCTATTCCAAAGGCCCCATCCCCACCCCAGGGGGAAGAAGCATCCAGGGAAGAAAGGCCTGGCAGAAACCATTGAGGGTAAGAGGCCTATTCCAAAGGCCACACACCCACCCCAGAGGGAGGAAGCATCCAGGGAAGAAAGGACTGGCAGAAACCATTGAGGGTAAGAGGCCGATTCCAAAGGCCCCATCCCCACCCCAGAGGGAGGAAGCCTCCAGTGAAGAAAAGCCTGGCAGAAACCACTAAGGGTAGGAGGCCTATTCCAAAGGCCCCATCCCCACCCCAGAGGGAGGAAACATCCAGGGAAGAAAGGCCTGGCAGAAACCATTGAGGGTAAGAGGCCTATTCCAAAGGCCACATCCCCACCCCAGAGGGAGGGAGCATCCAGGGAAGAAATGCCTGGCAGAAACCACTGAGGGTAAGAGGCCTATTCCAAAGGCCACAACCCCACTCCAGAGGGAGGAAGCATCCAGGGAAGAAAGGCCTGGCAGAAACCATTGAGGATAAGATGCCTATTCCAAAGGCCACATCCCCACCCCAGAGGGAGGTAGCATCCAGGGCAGAAAGCCCTGGCAGAAACCATTGAGGTTAAGAGGCCTATTCCAAAAGCCACACACACACCCTAGAGGGAGGAAGCATCAAGGGAACAATGGCCTGGCAGAAACCATTGAGGGTAAGAGGCCTATTCCAAAGGCCACATCCCTACCCCAGAGGGAAGATGCATCCAGGGATCAAAGGCCTGGCAGAAACCATTGAGGGTAAGAGGACTATTCCAATGGCCACATCCCCACCCCAGAGGGAAGAAGCCTCCTGGGAAGAAAGGCCTGGCAGAAACCATTGAGGGTAAGAGGCCTATTCCAAAGGTCACACACCCACCCCAGAGTGAGGAAGCATCCAGGGAAGAAAGGCCTGGCAGAAACCATTGAGGGTAAGAGGCCGATTCCAAAGGCCCCATCCCCACCCCAGAGGGAGGAAGCCTCCTGGGAAGAAAAGCCTGGCAGAAACCACTAAGGGTAGGAGGCCTATTCCCAAGGCCCCATCCCCACACCAGAGGGAGGAAACATCCAGGGAAGAAAGACCTGGCAGAAGCCATTGAGGGTAAGAGGCCTATTCCAAAGGCCACAACCCCACCCCAGAGGGAGGAAGCATCCAGGGAAGAGAGGCCTGGCAGAAACCATTGAGGGTAAGAGGCCTATTCCAAAGGCCACACTCCCAAACCAGATGGAGGAAGCATCCAGGGAAGAAAGGCCTGGCAGAAACCTTTGAGGGTAAGATGCCTATTCCAAAGGCCCGATCCCCACCCCAGAGGGAGGAAGCATCCAGGGAAGAAAGCCCTGGCAGAAACCATTGAGGTTAAGAGGCCTATTCCAAAAGCCACACACCCACCCTAGTGGGAGCAAGCATCAAGGGAACAATGGCCTGGCAGAAACCATTGAGGGTAAGAGGCCTATTCCAAAGGCCACATCCCCACCACAGAGGGAAGATGCATCCAGGGAACAAAGGCCTGGCAGAAACCATTGAGGGTAAGAGGCCTATTCCAATGGCCACATCCCCACCCCAGAGGGAAGAAGCCTCCTGGGAAGAAAGGCCTGGCAGAAACCATTGAGGGTAAGAGGCCTATTCCAAAGGTCACACACCCACCCCAGAGGGAGGAAGCATCCAGGGAAGAAAGGCCTGGCAGAAACCATTAAGGATAAGAGGCCGATTCCAAAGGCCCCATCCCCACCCCAGAGGAAGGAAGCCTCCTGGGAAGAAAAGCCTGGCAGAAACCACTAAGGATAGGAGGCCTATTCCAAAGGCCCCATCCCCACACCAGAGGGAGGAAACATCCAGGGAAGAAAGACCTGGCAGAAGCCATTGAGGGTAAGAGGCCTATTCCAAAGGCCACAACCCCACCCCAGAGGGAGGAAGCATCCAGGGAAGAAAAGCCTGGCAGAAACCATTGAGGGTAAGACGCCTATTCCAAAGGCCACAACCCCACCCGAAAGGGAGGAAGCATCCAGGGAAGAAAGGCCTGGCAGAAACCATTGAGGATAAGAGGCCTACTCCAAATTCCACAACCCCACCCCAGAGGGAGGAAGCATCCCGGGAAGAAAGGCCTGGCAGAAACCACTGAAGGTAAGAGGCCTATTCCAAAGGCCACACACCCACCCCAGAGGGAAGAAGCATCCAGGGAAGAAAGGCCTGGCAGAAACCATTGAGGGTAAGAGGCCTATTCCAAAGGCCACAACCCCACCCCAGGGGGAAGAAGCATCCAGGGAAGAAAGGCCTGGCATAAACCATTGAGGGTAAGAGGCCTATTCCAAAGGTTCCATCCCCACACCAGAGGGAGGAAGCCTCCAGGGAAGATAGGCCTGGCAGAAACCACTAAGGGTGGGAGGCCTATTCCAAAGGCCCCATCCCCACCCCAGAGGGAGGAAGCATCCTGGGAAGAAAAGCCTGGCAGAAACCACTGAAGGTAAGAGGCCAATTCCAAAGGCCACACACCCACCCCAGAGGGAAGAAGCCTCCAGGGAATAAAAGCCTGGCAGAAACCATTGAGGGTAAGAAGCCTACTCCAAAGGCTACACACACACCCCAGAGGGAGGAAGCATCCAGGAAAGACAGGCCTGGCAAAAACCATTGAGGGTAAGAGGCCTATTCCAAAGGCCACACCCCCACTCCAGATGGAGGAAGCATCCAGGGAAGAAAGGCCTGGCAGAAACCATTGAGGGTAAGAGGCCTATTCCAAAGGTTCCATCCCCACACCAGAGGGAGGAAGCCTCCAGGGAAGAAAGGCCTGGCAGAAACCACTAAGGGTGGGAGGCCTATTGCAAAGGCCCCATCCCCACCCCAGAGGGAGGAAGCATCCTGGGAAGAAAAGCCTGGCAGAAACCACTGAAGGTAAGAGGCAAATTCCAAAGGCCACACACCCACCCCAGAGGGAGGAAGCATCCAGGGAAGAAAGGCCTGGCAGAAACCATTGAGGGTGAGAGGCCGATTCCAAAACCCCATCCCCACCCCAGAGGGAGGAAGCATCCAGGGAAGAAAGGCCTGGCAGAAACCACTAAGGGTAGGAGACCTATTTCAAAGGCCCCATCCCCACCACAGAGGGAGGAAGCCTCCAGGGAAGAAAAGCCTGGCAGAAACCACTAAGGGTAGGAGGCCTATCCCAAAGACACCATCCCCACCCCAGAGGGAGGAAGCATCCAGGGAAGAAAGGCCTGGCAGAAACCATTCCGGATAAGAGGCCTACTCAAAAGGCCACAACCCCACCCCAGAGGGAGGAAACATCCAGAGAAGAAAGGCCTGGCAGAAGCCACTGAGGGTAAGAGGCCTACTCCAAAGGCCACACACACACACCCAGAGGGAGGAAGCATCCAGGGAAGAGAGGCCTGGCAGAAACCATTGAGGGTAAGAGGCCTATTCCAAAGGCCACACTCCCCACCCCAGAGGGAGGAAGCATCCAGGGAAGAAAGGCCTGGCAGAAACCATTGAGGGTAAGAGGCCTATTCCAAAGGCCACATCCCCACCCCAGAGGGAGGTAGCATCCAGGGAAGAAAGCCCTGGCAGAAACCATTGAGGTTAAGAGGCCTATTCCAAAAGCCACACACACACCCTAGTGGGAAGAAGCATCAAGGGAACAATGGCCTGGCAGAAACCATTGAGGGTAAGAGGCCTATTCCAAAGGCCACATCCCCACCCCAGAGGGAAGATGCATCCAGGGATCAAAGGCCTGGCAGAAACCATTGAGGGTAAGAGGACTATTCCAATGGCCACATCCCCACCCCAGAGGGAAGAAGCCTCCTGGGAAGAAAGGCCTGGCAGAAACCATTGAGGGTAAGAGGCCTATTCCAAAGGTCACACACCCACCCCAGAGGGAGGAAGCATCCAGGGAACAAAGGCCTGGCAGAAACCATTGAGGGTAAGAGGCCGATTCCAAAGGCCCCATCCAGACCCCAGAGGGAGGAAGCCTCCTGGGAAGAAAAGCCTGGCAGAAACCACTAAGGGTAGGAGGCCTATTCCAAAGGCCCCATCCCCACACCAGAGGGAGGAAACATCCAGGGAAGAAAGACCTGGCAGAAGCCATTGAGGGTAAGAGGCCTATTCCAAAGGCCACAACCCCACCCCAGAGGGAGGAAGCATCCAGGGAAGAGAGGCCTGGCAGAAACCATTGAGGGTAAGAGGCCTATTCCAAAGGCCACACTCCCAAACCAGATGGAGGAAGCATCCAGGGAAGAAAGGCCTGGCAGAAACCTTTGAGGGTAAGATGCCTATTCCAAAGGCCCGATCCCCACCCCAGAGGGAGGAAGCATCCAGGGAAGAAAGCCCTGGCAGAAACCATTGAGGTTAAGAGGCCTATTCCAAAAGCCACACACCCACCCTAGTGGGAGGAAGCATCAAGGGAACAATGGCCTGGCAGAAACCATTAAGGGTAAGAGGCCTATTCCAAAGGCCACATCCCCACCCCAGAGGGAAGATGCATCCAGGGAACAAAGGCCTGGCAGAAACCATTGAGGGTAAGAGGCCTATTCCAATGGCCACATCCCCACCCCAGAGGGAAGAAGCCTCCTGGGAAGAAAGGCCTGGCAGAAACCATTGAGGTTAAGAGGCCTATTCCAAAGGTCACACACCCACCCCAGAGGGAGGAAACATCCAGGGAAGAAAGACCTGGCAGAAGCCATTGAGGGTAAGAGGCCTATTCCAAAGGCCACAACCCCACCCCAGAGGGAGGAAGCATCCAGGGAAGAAAAGCCTGGCAGAAACCATTGAGGGTAAGAGGCCTATTCCAAAGGCCACAACCCCACCCGAAAGGGAGGAAGCATCCAGGGAAGAAAGGCCTGGCAGAAACCATTGAGGATAAGAGGCCTACTCCAAATTCCACAACCCCACCCCAGAGGGAGGAAGCATCCCGGGAAGAAAGGCCTGGCAGAAACCACTGAAGGTAAGAGGCCTATTCCAAAGGCCACACACCCACCCCAGAGGGAAGAAGCATCCAGGGAAGAAAGGCCTGGCAGAAACCATTGAGGGTAAGAGGCCTATTCCAAAGGCCACAACCCCACCCCAGGGGGAAGAAGCATCCAGGGAAGAAAGGCCTGGCAGAAACCATTGAGGGTAAGAGGCCTATTCCAAAGGTTCCATCCCCACAACAGAGGGAGGAAGACGCCAGGGAAGAAAGGCCTGGCAGAAACCACGAAGGGTAGGAGGCCTATTCCAAAGGCCCCATCCCCACCCCAGAGGGAGGAAGCATCCAGGGAAGAAAGGCCTGGCAGAAACCATTGATGATAAGAGGCCTACTCCAAAGGCCACAACCCCCACCCCAGAGGTAGAAAGCATCCAGGGAAGAAAGGCCTGGCAGAAACCACTCAGGGTAAGAGGCATATTCCAAAGGCCACACACCTGCCCCAGAGGGAAGAAGCATCCACGGAAGAAAGGTCTGGCAGAAGCCACTGAGGGTAAGAGGCCTATTCCAAAGGCCACACACCCACCAAAGAGGAAAGAAGCATCCAGGGAACAAAGGCCTGGCAGAAACCATTGTGGGTAAGAGGCCTATTCCAAAGGCTCCATCCCCACACCAGAGGGAGGAAGCCTCCAGGGAAGAAAGGCCTGGCAGAAACCACTAAGAGTAGGAGGCCTATTCCAAAGGCCCCATCCCGACCCCAGAGAGAGGAAGCATACAGGGAAGAAAAGCCTGGCAGAAACCACTAAGGGTAGGAGGCCTATTCCAAAGGCCACACACCCACCCCAGAGGGAAGAAGCATCCAGGGAACAAAGGCCTGGCAGAAACCATTGAGGGTAACAGGCTTATTCAAAAGGCCACAACCCCACCCGAAAGGGAGGAAGCATCCAGGGAAGAAAGGCCTGGCAGAAACCATTGAGGATAAGAGGCCTACTCCAAATTCCACAACCCCACCCCAGAGGGAGGAAGCATCCCGGGAAGAAAGGCCTGGCAGAAACCACTGAAGGTAAGAGGCCTATTCCAAAGGCCACACACCCACCCCAGAGGGAAGAAGCATCCAGGGAAGAAAGGCCTGGCAGAAACCATTGAGGGTAAGAGGCCTATTCCAAAGGCCACAACCCCACCCCAGGGGGAAGAAGCATCCAGGGAAGAAAGGCCTGGCATAAACCATTGAGGGTAAGAGGCCTATTCCAAAGGGTCCATCCCCACACCAGAGGGAGGAAGCCTCCAGGGAAGAAAGGCCTGGCAGAAACCACTAAGGGTGGGAGGCCTATTCCAAAGGCCCCATCCCCACCCCAGAGGGAGGAAGCATCCTGGGAAGAAAAGCCTGGCAGAAACCACTGAAGGTAAGAGGCCAATTCCAAAGGCCACACACCCACCCCAGAGGGAAGAAGCCTCCAGGGAATAAAAGCCTGGCAGAAACCATTGAGGGTAAGAAGCCTACTCCAAAGGCTACACACACACCCCAGAGGGAGGAAGCATCCAGGAAAGACAGGCCTGGCAAAAACCATTGAGGGTAAGAGGCCTATTCCAAAGGCCACACCCCCACTCCAGATGGAGGAAGCATCCAGGGAAGAAAGGCCTGGCAGAAACCATTGAGGGTAAGAGGCCTATTCCAAAGGTTCCATCCCCACACCAGAGGGAGGAAGCCTCCAGGGAAGAAAGGCCTGGCAGAAACCACTAAGGGTGGGAGGCCTATTGCAAAGGCCCCATCCCCACCCCAGAGGGAGGAAGCATCCTGGGAAGAAAAGCCTGGCAGAAACCACTGAAGGTAAGAGGCAAATTCCAAAGGCCACACACCCACCCCAGAGGGAGGAAGCATCCAGGGAAGAAAGGCCTGGCAGAAACCATTGAGGGTGAGAGGCCGATTCCAAAACCCCATCCCCACCCCAGAGGGAGGAAGCATCCAGGGAAGAAAGGCCTGGCAGAAACCTCTAAGGGTAGGAGACCTATTTCAAAGGCCCCATCCCCACCACAGAGGGAGGAAGCCTCCAGGGAAGAAAAGCCTGGCAGAAACCACTAAGGGTAGGAGGCCTATCCCAAAGACACCATCCCCACCCCAGAGGGAGGAAGCATCCAGGGAAGAAAGGCCTGGCAGAAACCATTCCGGATAAGAGGCCTACTCAAAAGGCCACAACCCCACCCCAGAGGGAGGAAACATCCAGAGAAGAAAGGCCTGGCAGAAGCCACTGAGGGTAAGAGGCCTACTCCAAAGGCCACACACACACCCCCAGAGGGAGGAAGCATCCAGGGAAGAGAGGCCTGGCAGAAACCATTGAGGGTAAGAGGCCTATTCCAAAGGCCACACTCCCAAACCCGATGGAGGAAGCATCCAGGGAAGAAAGGCCTGGCAGAAACCTTTGAGGGTAAGATGCCTATTCCAAAGGCCCGATCCCCACCCCAGAGGGAGGAAGCATCCAGGGAAGAAAGGCCTGGCAGAAACCATTGAGGGTAAGAGGCCTATTCCAAAGGCCACATCCCCACCCCAGAGGGAGGTAGCATCCAGGGAAGAAAGCCCTGGCAGAAACCATTGAGGTTAAGAGGCCTATTCCAAAAGCCACACACACACCCTAGTGGGAAGAAGCATCAAGGGAACAATGGCCTGGCAGAAACCATTGAGGGTAAGAGGCCTATTCCAAAGGCCACATCCCCACCCCAGAGGGAAGATGCATCCAGGGATCAAAGGCCTGGCAGAAACCATTGAGGGTAAGAGGACTATTCCAATGGCCACATCCCCACCCCAGAGGGAAGAAGCCTCCTGGGAAGAAAGGCCTGGCAGAAACCATTGAGGGTAAGAGGCCTATTCCAAAGGTCACACACCCACCCCAGAGGATGGAAGCATCCAGGGAACAAAGGCCTGGCAGAAACCATTGAGGGTAAGAGGCCGATTCCAAAGGCCCCATCCAGACCCCAGAGGGAGGAAGCCTCCTTGTAAGAAAAGCCTGGCAGAAACCACTAAGGGTAGGAGGCCTATTCCAAAGGCCCCATCCCCACACCAGAGGGAGGAAACATCCAGGGAAGAAAGACCTGGCAGAAGCCATTGAGGGTAAGAGGCCTATTCCAAAGGCCACAACCCCACCCCAGAGGGAGGAAGCATCCAGGGAAGAGAGGCCTGGCAGAAACCATTGAGGGTAAGAGGCCTATTCCAAAGGCCACACTCCCAAACCAGATGGAGGAAGCATCCAGGGAAGAAAGGCCTGGCAGAAACCTTTGAGGGTAAGATGCCTATTCCAAAGGCCCGATCCCCACCCCAGAGGGAGGAAGCATCCAGGGAAGAAAGCCCTGGCAGAAACCATTGAGGTTAAGAGGCCTATTCCAAAAGCCACACACCCACCCTAGTGGGAGGAAGCATCAAGGGAACAATGGCCTGGCAGAAACCATTAAGGGTAAGAGGCCTATTCCAAAGGCCACATCCCCACCCCAGAGGGAAGATGCATCCAGGGAACAAAGGCCTGGCAGAAACCATTGAGGGTAAGAGGCCTATTCCAATGGCCACATCCCCACCCCAGAGGGAAGAAGCCTCCTGGGAAGAAAGGCCTGGCAGAAACCATTGAGGTTAAGAGGCCTATTCCAAAGGTCACACACCCACCCCAGAGGGAGGAAGCATCCAGGGAAGAAAGGCCTGGCAGAAACCATTGAGGATAAGAGGCCGATTCCAAAGGCCCCATCCCCACGCCAGAGGGAGGAAGCCTCCTGGGAAGAAAAGCCTGGCAGAAACCACTAAGGGTAGGAGGCCTATTCCAAAGGCCCCATCCCCACACCAGAGGGAGGAAACATCCAGGGAAGAAAGACCTGGCAGAAGCCATTGAGGGTAAGAGGCCTATTCCAAAGGCCACAACCCCACCCCAGAGGGAGGAAGCATCCAGGGAAGAAAAGCCTGGCAGAAACCATTGAGGGTAAGAGGCCTATTCCAAAGGCCACAACCCCACCCGAAAGGGAGGAAGCATCCAGGGAAGAAAGGCCTGGCAGAAACCATTGAGGATAAGAGGCCTACTCCAAATTCCACAACCCCACCCCAGAGGGAGGAAGCATCCCGGGAAGAAAGGCCTGGCAGAAACCACTGAAGGTAAGAGGCCTATTCCAAAGGCCACACACCCACCCCAGAGGGAAGAAGCATCCAGGGAAGAAAGGCCTGGCAGAAACCATTGAGGGTAAGAGGCCTATTCCAAAGGCCACAACCCCACCCCAGGGGGAAGAAGCATCCAGGGAAGAAAGGCCTGGCAGAAACCATTGAGGGTAAGAGGCCTATTCCAAAGGTTCCATCCCCACACCAGAGGGAGGAAGACGCCAGGGAAGAAAGGCCTGGCAGAAACCACGAAGGGTAGGAGGCCTATTCCAAAGGCCCCATCCCCACCCCAGAGGGAGGAAGCATCCAGGGAAGAAAGGCCTGGCAGAAACCATTGATGATAAGAGGCCTACTCCAAAGGCCACAACCCCCACCCCAGAGGTAGAAAGCATCCAGGGAAGAAAGGCCTGGCAGAAACCACTCAGGGTAAGAGGCATATTCCAAAGGCCACACACCTGCCCCAGAGGGAAGAAGCATCCACGGAAGAAAGGTCTGGCAGAAGCCACTGAGGGTAAGAGGCCTATTCCAAAGGCCACACACCCACCAAAGAGGAAAGAAGCATCCAGGGAACAAAGGCCTGGCAGAAACCATTGTGGGTAAGAGGCCTATTCCAAAGGCTCCATCCCCACACCAGAGGGAGGAAGCCTCCAGGGAAGAAAGGCCTGGCAGAAACCACTAAGAGTAGGAGGCCTA
The DNA here is from genome assembly GCA_035047345.1 of Bradypodion ventrale. Taxonomy (NCBI): domain Eukaryota; kingdom Metazoa; phylum Chordata; class Lepidosauria; order Squamata; family Chamaeleonidae; genus Bradypodion; species Bradypodion ventrale. Next base: position 38,252,787 of record JAWDJE010000008.1, read on the forward strand.
TTCCAAAGGCCCCATCCCGACCCCAGAGAGAGGAAGCATACAGGGAAGAAAAGCCTGGCAGAAACCACTAAGGGTAGGAGGCCTATTCCAAAGGCCACACACCCACCCCAGAGGGAAGAAGCATCCAGGGAACAAAGGCCTGGCAGAAACCATTGAGGGTAACAGGCTTATTCAAAAGGCCACATCCCCACCCCAGAGGGAGGAAGCATCCAGGGAAGAAAGGCCTGGCAGAAACCACTGAGGGTAAGAGGCCTATTCCAAAGGCCACATCCCCACCCCAGAGGGAGGAAGCATCCAGGGAAGAAAGGCCTGGCAGAAACCATTGATGATAAGAGGCCTACTCCAAAGGCCACAACCCCACCCCAGAGGGAGGAAGCATCCAGGGAAGAAATGCCTGGCAGAAACCACTGAGGGTAAGAGGCCTATTCCAAAGGCCACAACCCCACTCCAGAGGGAGGAAGCATCCAGGGAAGAAAGGCCTGGCAGAAACCATTGAGGATAAGATGCCTCCTCCAAAGGCAACAACCCCACCCCAGAGGGAGGAAGCATCCAGGGAAAAAAGGCCTGGCAGAAACCACTCAGGGTAAGAGGCCTATTCCAAAGGCCACACACCCGCCCCAGAGGGAAGAAGCATCCACGGAAGAAAGACCTGGCAGAAGCCACTGAGGGTAAGAGGCCTATTCCAAAGGCCACACATCCACCACAGAGGGAAGAAGCATCCAGGGAACAAAGGCCTGGCAGAAACCATTGAGGGTAAGAGGCCTATTCCAAAGGCTCCATCCCCACACCAGAGGGAGGAAACCTCCAGGGAAGAACGGCCTGGCAGAAACCACTAAGGGTGGGAGGCCTATTCCAAAGGCCCCATCCCCACCCCAGAGGGAGGAAGCATCCAGGGAAGAAAGGCCTGTCAGAAACCACTGAAGGTATGAGGCCTAGTCCAAAGGCCACAACCCCACCTCAAAGGAAGGAAGCATCCAGGGAAGAAAAGCCTCGCAGAAACCATTGAGGGTAAGAGGCCTATTCCAAAGGCTCCATCCCCACACCAGAGGGAGGAAGCCTCCAGGGAAGAAAGGCCTGGCAGAAACCACTAAGGGAAGGAGGCCTATTCCAAAGGCCCCATCCCCACACCAGAGGGAGGAAGCCTCCAGTGAAGAAAAGCCTAGCAAAAACCACTAAGGGTAGGAGGCCTATTCCAAAGTCCCCATCCCCACCCCAGAGGGAAGAAGCATGCAGGGAAGAAAGGCCTGGCAGAAACCATTGAGGGTAAGAGGCCGATTCCAAAGGCCCCATCCCCACCCCAGAGGGAGGAAGCCTCCAGTGAAGAAAAGCCTGGCAGAAACCACTAAGTGTAGGAGGCCTATTCCAAAGGCCCCATCCCCACCCCAGAGGGAGGAAACATCCAGGGAAGAAAGGCCTGGCAGAAACCATTGAGGGTAAGAGGCCTATTCCAAAGGCCACATCCCCACCCCAGAGGGAAGAAGCATCCAGGGAAGAAAGGCCTGGCAGAAACCACTGAGGGTAAGAGGCCTATTCCAAAGGCCACACACCCACCACAGAGGAAAGAAGCATCCAGGGAACAAAGGCCTGGCAGAAACCATTGAGGGTAAGAGGCCTATTCCAAAGGTTCCATCCCCACACCAGAGGGAGGAAGCCTCCAGGGAAGAAAGGCCTGGCAGAAACCACGAAGGGTAGGAGGCCTATTCCAAAGGCCCCATCCCCACCCCAGAGGGAGGAAGCATCCAGGGAAGAAAAGCCTGGCAGAAACCACTGAAGGTAAGAGGCCTATTCCAAAGGCCACACACCCACCCCAGAGGGAAGAAGCATCCAGGGAACAAAGGCCTGGCAGAAACCATTGATTGTGAGAGGCCTGTTCCAAAGGCCACACACCCACCCCAGAGGGAGGAAGCCTCCAGGGAAGAAAGGCCTGGCAGAAACCACTAAGGGTAACAGGCATATTCAAAAGGCCACATCCCCAACCCAGAGGGAGGAAGCATCCAGGGAAGATAGGCCTGGCAGAAACCATTGATGATAAGAGGCCTACTCCAAAGGCCACAACCCCACCCCAGAGGGAGGAAGCATCCAGGTAAGAAAGGCCTGGCAGAAACCACTGAGGGTAAGAGGCCTATTCCAAAGGCCACATCCCCACCCCAGAGGGAGGAAGCATCCAGGGAAGAAAGGCCTGGCAGAAACCATTGAGGGTAAGAGGCCTATTCCAAAGGCCACAACCCCACCCCAGAGGGAGGAAGCCTCCTGGGAAGAAAAGCCTGGCAGAAACCACTAAGGGTAGGAGGCCTATTCCAAAGGCCCCATCCCCACACCAGAGGGAGGAAACATCCAGGGAAGAAAGACCTGGCAGAAGCCATTGAGGGTAAGAGGCCTATTCCAAAGGCCACAACCCCACCCCAGAGGGAGGAAGCATCCAGGGAAGAAAAGCCTGGCAGAAACCATTGAGGGTAAGAGGCCTATTCCAAAGGCCACAACCCCACCCGAAAGGGAGGAAGCATCCAGGGAAGAAAGGCCTGGCAGAAACCATTGAGGATAAGAGGCCTACTCCAAATTCCACAACCCCACCCCAGAGGGAGGAAGCATCCCGGGAAGAAAGGCCTGGCAGAAACCACTGAAGGTAAGAGGCCTATTCCAAAGGCCACACACCCACCCCAGAGGGAAGAAGCATCCAGGGAAGAAAGGCCTGGCAGAAACCATTGAGGGTAAGAGGCCTATTCCAAAGGCCACAACCCCACCCCAGGGGGAAGAAGCATCCAGGGAAGAAAGGCCTGGCAGAAACCATTGAGGGTAAGAGGCCTATTCCAAAGGTTCCATCCCCACACCAGAGGGAGGAAGACGCCAGGGAAGAAAGGCCTGGCAGAAACCACGAAGGGTAGGAGGCCTATTCCAAAGGCCCCATCCCCACCCCAGAGGGAGGAAGCATCCAGGGAAGAAAGGCCTGGCAGAAACCATTGATGATAAGAGGCCTACTCCAAAGGCCACAACCCCCACCCCAGAGGTAGAAAGCATCCAGGGAAGAAAGGCCTGGCAGAAACCACTCAGGGTAAGAGGCATATTCCAAAGGCCACACACCTGCCCCAGAGGGAAGAAGCATCCACGGAAGAAAGGTCTGGCAGAAGCCACTGAGGGTAAGAGGCCTATTCCAAAGGCCACACACCCACCAAAGAGGAAAGAAGCATCCAGGGAACAAAGGCCTGGCAGAAACCATTGTGGGTAAGAGGCCTATTCCAAAGGCTCCATCCCCACACCAGAGGGAGGAAGCCTCCAGGGAAGAAAGGCCTGGCAGAAACCACTAAGAGTAGGAGGCCTATTCCAAAGGCCCCATCCCGACCCCAGAGAGAGGAAGCATACAGGGAAGAAAAGCCTGGCAGAAACCACTAAGGGTAGGAGGCCTATTCCAAAGGCCACACACCCACCCCAGAGGGAAGAAGCATCCAGGGAACAAAGGCCTGGCAGAAACCATTGAGGGTAACAGGCTTATTCAAAAGGCCACATCCCCACCCCAGAGGGAGGAAGCATCCAGGGAAGAAAGGCCTGGCAGAAACCACTGAGGGTAAGAGGCCTATTCCAAAGGCCACATCCCCACCCCAGAGGGAGGAAGCATCCAGGGAAGAAAGGCCTGGCAGAAACCATTGATGATAAGAGGCCTACTCCAAAGGCCACAACCCCACCCCAGAGGGAGGAAGCATCCAGGGAAGAAATGCCTGGCAGAAACCACTGAGGGTAAGAGGCCTATTCCAAAGGCCACAACCCCACTCCAGAGGGAGGAAGCATCCAGGGAAGAAAGGCCTGGCAGAAACCATTGAGGATAAGATGCCTCCTCCAAAGGCAACAACCCCACCCCAGAGGGAGGAAGCATCCAGGGAAAAAAGGCCTGGCAGAAACCACTCAGGGTAAGAGGCCTATTCCAAAGGCCACACACCCGCCCCAGAGGGAAGAAGCATCCACGGAAGAAAGACCTGGCAGAAGCCACTGAGGGTAAGAGGCCTATTCCAAAGGCCACACATCCACCACAGAGGGAAGAAGCATCCAGGGAACAAAGGCCTGGCAGAAACCATTGAGGGTAAGAGGCCTATTCCAAAGGCTCCATCCCCACACCAGAGGGAGGAAACCTCCAGGGAAGAACGGCCTGGCAGAAACCACTAAGGGTAGGAGACCTATTCCAAAGGCCCCATCCCCACCCCAGAGGGAGGAAGCATCCAGGGAAGAAAGGCCTGTCAGAAACCACTGAAGGTATGAGGCCTAGTCCAAAGGCCACAACCCCACCTCAAAGGAAGGAAGCATCCAGGGAAGAAAAGCCTCGCAGAAACCATTGAGGGTAAGAGGCCTATTCCAAAGGCTCCATCCCCACACCAGAGGGAGGAAGCCTCCAGGGAAGAAAGGCCTGGCAGAAACCACTAAGGGAAGGAGGCCTATTCCAAAGGCCCCATCCCCACACCAGAGGGAGGAAGCCTCCAGTGAAGAAAAGCCTAGCAAAAACCACTAAGGGTAGGAGGCCTATTCCAAAGTCCCCATCCCCACCCCAGAGGGAAGAAGCATGCAGGGAAGAAAGGCCTGGCAGAAACCATTGAGGGTAAGAGGCCGATTCCAAAGGCCCCATCCCCACCCCAGAGGGAGTAAGCCTCCAGTGAAGAAAAGCCTGGCAGAAACCACTAAGTGTAGGAGGCCTATTCCAAAGGCCCCATCCCCACCCCAGAGGGAGGAAACATCCAGGGAAGAAAGGCCTGGCAGAAACCATTGAGGGTAAGAGGCCTATTCCAAAGGCCACATCCCCACCCCAGAGGGAGGAAGCATCCAGGGAAGAAAGGCCTGGCAGAAACCACTGAGGGTAAGAGGCCTATTCCAAAGGCCACACACCCACCACAGAGGAAAGAAGCATCCAGGGAACAAAGGCTTGGCAGAAACCATTGAGGGTAAGAGGCCTATTCCAAAGGTTCCATCCCCACACCAGAGGGAGGAAGCCTCCAGGGAAGAAAGGCCTGGCAGAAACCACGAAGGGTAGGAGGCCTATTCCAAAGGCCCCATCCCCACCCCAGAGGGAGGAAGCATCCAGGGAAGAAAAGCCTGGCAGAAACCACTGAAGGTAAGAGGCCTATTCCAAAGGCCACACACCCACCCCAGAGGGAAGAAGCATCCAGGGAACAAAGGCCTGGCAGAAACCATTGATTGTGAGAGGCCTGTTCCAAAGGCCACACACCCACCCCAGAGGGAGGAAGCCTCCAGGGAAGAAAGGCCTGGCAGAAACCACTAAGGGTAACAGGCATATTCAAAAGGCCACATCCCCAACCCAGAGGGAGGAAGCATCCAGGGAAGATAGGCCTGGCAGAAACCATTGATGATAAGAGGCCTACTCCAAAGGCCACAACCCCACCCCAGAGGGAGGAAGCATCCAGGTAAGAAAGGCCTGGCAGAAACCACTGAGGGTAAGAGGCCTATTCCAAAGGCCACATCCCCACCCCAGAGGGAGGAAGCATCCAGGGAAGAAAGGCCTGGCAGAAACCATTGAGGGTAAGAGGCCTATTCCAAAGGCCACATCCCCACCCCAGAGGGAAGATGCTTCCAGGGAACAAAGGCCTGGCAGAAACCATAGAGGGTAAGAGGACTATTCCAAAGTCCACATCCCCACGCCAGAGGGAAGAAGCCTCCAGGGAATAAAAGCCTGGCAGAAACCATTGAGGGTAAGAAGCCTACTCCAAAGGCCACACACACACCCCAGAGGGAGGAAGCATCCAGGGAAGACAGGCCTGGCAAAAACCATTGAGGGTAAGAGGCCTATTCCAAAGGCCACACCCCCACTCCAGATGGAGGAAGCATCCAGGGAAGAAAGGCCTGGCAGAAACCTTTGAGGGTAAGAGGCCTATTCCAAAGGCCCCATTGCCACCCCAGAGGGAGGAAGCATCCAGGGAACAAAGGCCTGGCAGAAACCATTGAGGGTAAGAGGCCTATTCCAAAGGCCACATCCCCACCCCAGGGGGAAGAAGCATCCAGGGAAGAAAGGCCTGGCAGAAACCATTGAGGGTAAGAGGCCTATTCCAAAGGCCACACACCCACCCCAGAGGGAGGAAGCATCCAGGGAAGAAAGGACTGGCAGAAACCATTGAGGGTAAGAGGCCGATTCCAAAGGCCCCATCCCCACCCCAGAGAGAGGAAGCCTCCAGTGAAGAAAAGCCTGGCAGAAACCACTAAGGGTAGGAGGCCTATTCCAAAGGCCCCATCCCCACCCCAGAGGGAGGAAACATCCAGGGAAGAAAGTCCTGGCAGAAACCATTGAGGGTAAGAGGCCTATTCCAAAGGCCACATCCCCACCCCAGAGGGAGGAAGCATCCAGGGAAGAAATGCCTGGCAGAAACCACTGAGGGTAAGAGGCCTATTCCAAAGGCCACAACCCCACTCCAGAGGGAGGAAGCATCCAGGGAAGAAAGGCCTGGCAGAAACCATTGAGGATAAGATGCCTATTCCAAAGGCCACATCCCCACCCCAGAGGGAGGAAGCATCCAGGGAAGAAAGGCCTGGCAGAAACCATTGAGGGTAAGAGGCCTATTCCAAAGGCCACATCCCCACCCCAGAGGGAAGATGCTTCCAGGGAACAAAGGCCTGGCAGAAACCATAGAGGGTAAGAGGACTATTCCAAAGTCCACATCCCCACGCCAGAGGGAAGAAGCCTCCAGGGAATAAAAGCCTGGCAGAAACCATTGAGGGTAAGAAGCCTACTCCAAAGGCCACACACACACCCCAGAGGGAGGAAGCATCCAGGGAAGACAGGCCTGGCAAAAACCATTGAGGGTAAGAGGGCTATTCCAAAGGCCACACCCCCACTCCAGATGGAGGAAGCATCCAGGGAAGAAAGGCCTGGCAGAAACCTTTGAGGGTAAGAGGCCTATTCCAAAGGCCCCATTGCCACCCCAGAGGGAGGAAGCATCCAGGGAACAAAGGCCTGGCAGAAACCATTGAGGGTAAGAGGCCTATTCCAAAGGCCACATCCCCACACCAGGGGGAAGAAGCATCCAGGGAAGAAAGGCCTGGCAGAAACCATTGAGGGTAAGAGGCCTATTCCAAAGGCCACACCCCCACCCCAGAGGGAGGAAGCATCCAGGGAAGAAAGGACTGGCAGAAACCATTGAGGGTAAGAGGCCGATTCCAAAGGCCCCATCCCCACCCCAGAGGGAGGAAGCCTCCAGTGAAGAAAAGCCTGGCAGAAACCACTAAGGATAGGAGGCCTATTCCAAAGGCCCCATCCCCACCCCAGAGGGAGGAAACATCCAGGGAAGAAAGGCCTGGCAGAAACCATTGAGGGTAAGAGGCCTATTCCAAAGGCCACATCCCCACCCCAGAGGGAGGAAGCATCCAGGGAAGAAATGCCTGGCAGAAACCACTGAGGGTAAGAGGCCTATTCCAAAGGCCACAACCCCACTCCAGAAGGAGGAAGCATCCAGGGAAGAAAGGCCTGGCAGAAACCATTGAGGATAAGATGCCTATTCCAAAGGCCACATCCCCACCCCAGAGGGAGGAAGCATCCAGGGAAGAAAGGCCTGGCAGAAACCATTGAGGGTAAGAAGCCTACTCCAAAGGCCACACACACACCTCAGAGGGAGGAAGCATCCAGGGAAGACAGGCCTGGCAAAAACCATTGAGGGTAAGAGGGCTATTCCAAAGGCCACACCCCCACTCCAGATGGAGGAAGCATCCAGGGAAGAAAGGCCTGGCAGAAACCTTTGAGGGTAAGAGGCCTATTCCAAAGGCCCCATTGCCACCCCAGAGGGAGGAAGCATCCAGGGAAGAAAAGCCTGGCAGAAACCACTGAAGGTAAGAGGCCTATTCCAAAGGCCACACACCCACCACAGAGGGAAGAAGCATCCAGGGAACAAAGGCCTGGCAGAAACCATTGAGGGTAAGAGGCCTATTCCAAAGGCTCCATCCCCACACCAGAGGGAGGAAACCTCCAGGGAAGAACGGCCTGGCAGAAACCACTAAGGGTAGGAGACCTATTCCAAAGGCCCCATCCCCACCCCAGAGGGAGGAAGCATCCAGGGAAGAAAGGCCTGTCAGAAACCACTGAAGGTATGAGGCCTAGTCCAAAGGCCACAACCCCACCTCAAAGGAAGGAAGCATCCAGGGAAGAAAAGCCTCGCAGAAACCATTGAGGGTAAGAGGCCTATTCCAAAGGCTCCATCCCCACACCAGAGGGAGGAAGCCTCCAGGGAAGAAAGGCCTGGCAGAAACCACTAAGGGAAGGAGGCCTATTCCAAAGGCCCCATCCCCACACCAGAGGGAGGAAGCCTCCAGTGAAGAAAAGCCTAGCAAAAACCACTAAGGGTAGGAGGCCTATTCCAAAGTCCCCATCCCCACCCTAGAGGGAAGAAGCATCCAAGGAAGAAAGGCCTGGCAGAAACCATTGAGGGTAAGAGGCCGATTCCAAAGGCCCCATCCCCACCCCAGAGGGAGGAAGCCTCCAGTGAAGAAAAGCCTGGCAGAAACCACTAAGGGTAGGAGGCCTATTCCAAAGGCCCCATCCCCACCCCAGAGGGAGGAAACATCCAGGGAAGAAAGGCCTGGCAGAAACCATTGAGGGTAAGAGGCCTATTCCAAAGGCCACATCCCCACCCCAGAGGGAGGAAGCATCCAGGGAAGAAAGGCCTGGCAGAAACAACTGAGGGTAAGAGGCCTATTCCAAAGGCCACACACCCACCACAGAGGAAAGAAGCATCCAGGGAACAAAGGCCTGGCAGAAACCATTGAGGGTAAGAGGCCTATTCCAAAGGTTCCATCCCCACACCAGAGGGAGGAAGCCTCCAGGGAAGAAAGGCCTGGCAGAAACCACGAAGGGTAGGAGGCCTATTCCAAAGGCCCCATCCCCACCCCAGAGGGAGGAAGCATCCAGGGAAGAAAAGCCTGGCAGAAACCACTGAAGGTAAGAGGCTTTTCCAAAGGCCACACACCCACCCCAGAGGGAAGAAGCATCCAGGGAACAAAGGCCTGGCAGAAACCATTGATTGTGAGAGGCCTGTTCCAAAGGCCACACACCCACCCCAGAGGGAGGAAGCCTCCAGGGAAGAAAGGCCTGGCAGAAACCACTAAGGGTAACAGGCATATTCAAAAGGCCACATCCCCAACCCAGAGGGAGGAAGCATCCAGGGAAGATAGGCCTGGCAGAAACCATTGATGATAAGAGGCCTACTCCAAAGGCCACAACCCCACCCCAGAGGGAGGACGCATCCAGGTAAGAAAGGCCTGGCAGAAACCACTGAGGGTAAGAGGCCTATTCCAAAGGCCACATCCCCCCCCCAGAGGGAGGAAGCATCCAGGGAAGAAAGGCCTGGCAGAAACCATTGAGGGTAAGAGGCCTATTCCAAAGGCCACATCCCCACCCCAGAGGGAAGATGCTTCCAGGGAACAAAGGCCTGGCAGAAACCATAGAGGGTAAGAGGACTATTCCAAAGTCCACATCCCCACGCCAGAGGGAAGAAGCCTCCAGGGAATAAAAGCCTGGCAGAAACCATTGAGGGTAAGAAGCCTACTCCAAAGGCCACACACACACCCCAGAGGGAGGAAGCATCCAGGGAAGAAAGGCCTGGCAGAAACAACTAAGTGTAACAGGCATATTCAAAAGGCCACATCCCCAACCCAGAGGGAGGAAGCATCCAGGGAAGATAGGCCTGGCAGAAACCATTGATGATAAGAGGCCTACTCCAAAGGCCACAACCCCACCCCAGAGGGAGGAAGCATCCAGGTAAGAAAGGCCTGGCAGAAACCACTGAGGGTAAGAGGCCTATTCCAAAGGCCACATCCCCCCCCCAGAGGGAGGAAGCATCCAGGGAAGAAAGGCCTGGCAGAAACCATTGAGGGTAAGAGGCCTATTCCAAAGGCCACATCCCCACCCCAGAGGGAAGATGCTTCCAGGGAACAAAGGCCTGGCAGAAACCATAGAGGGTAAGAGGACTATTCCAAAGTCCACATCCCCACGCCAGAGGGAAGAAGCCTCCAGGGAATAAAAGCCTGGCAGAAACCATTGAGGGTAAGAAGCCTACTCCAAAGGCCACACACACACCCCAGAGGGAGGAAGCATCCAGGGAAGACAGGCCTGGCAAAAACCATTGAGGGTAAGAGGCCTATTCCAAAGGCCACACCCCCACTCCAGATGGAGGAAGCATCCAGGGAAGAAAGGCCTGGCAGAAACCTTTGAGGGTAAGAGGCCTATTCCAAAGGCCCCATTGCCACCCCAGAGGGAGGAAGCATCCAGGGAACAAAGGCCTGGCAGAAACCATTGAGGGTAAGAGGCCTATTCCAAAGGCCACACACCCACCCCAGAGGGAGGAAGCATCCAGGGAAGAAAGGACTGGCAGAAACCATTGAGGGTAAGAGGCCGATTCCAAAGGCCCCATCCCCACCCCAGAGGGAGGAAGCCTCCAGTGAAGAAAAGCCTGGCAGAAACCACTAAGGGTAGGAGGCCTATTCCAAAGGCCCCATCCCCACCCCAGAGGGAGGAAACATCCAGGGAAGAAAGGCCTGGCAGAAACCATTGAGGGTAAGAGGCCTATTCCAAAGGCCACATCCCCACCCCAGAGGGAGGAAGCATCCAGGGAAGACAGGCCTGGCAAAAACCATTGAGGGTAAGAGTGCTATTCCAAAGGCCACACCCCCACTCCAGATGCAGGAAGCATCCAGGGAAGAAAGGCCTGGCAGAAACCTTTGAGGGTAACAGGCATATTCAAAAGGCCACATCCCCAACCCAGAGGGAGGAAGCAACCAGGGAAGATAGGCCTGGCAGAAACCATTGATGATAAGAGGCCTACTCCAAAGGCCACAACCCCACCCCAGAGGGAGGAAGCATCCAGGTAAGAAAGGCCTGGCAGAAACCACTGAGGGTAAGAGGCCTATTCCAAAGGCCACATCCCCACCCCAGAGGGAGGAAGCATCCAGGGAAGAAAGGCCTGGCAGAAACCATTGAGGGTAAGAGGCCTATTCCAAAGGCCACATCCCCACCCCAGAGGGAAGATGCTTCCAGGGAACAAAGGCATGGCAGAAACCATAGAGGGTAAGAGGACTATTCCAAAGTCCACATCCCCACGCCAGAGGGAAGAAGCCTCCAGGGAATAAAAGCCTGGCAGAAACCATTGAGGGTAAGAAGCCTACTCCAAAGGCCACACACACACCCCAGAGGGAGGAAGCATCCAGGGAAGACAGGCCTGGCAAAAACCATTGAGGGTAAGAGGCCTATTCCAAAGGCCACACCTCCACTCCAGATGGAGGAAGCATCCAGGGAAGAAAGGCCTGGCAGAAACCTTTGAGGGTAAGAGGCCTATTCCAAAGGCCCCATTGCCACCCCAGAGGGAGGAAGCATCCAGGGAACAAAGGCCTGGCAGAAACCATTGAGGGTAAGAGGCCTATTCCAAAGGTTCCATCCCCACACCAGAGGGAGGAAGCCTCCAGGGAAGAAAGGCCTGGCAGAAACCACGAAGGGTAGGAGGCCTATTCCAAAGGCCCCATCCCCACCCCAGAGGGAGGAAGCATCCAGGGAAGAAAAGCCTGGCAGAAACCACTGAAGGTAAGAGGCCTATTCCAAAGGCCACACACCCACCCCAGAGGGAAGAAGCATCCAGGGAACAAAGGCCTGGCAGAAACCATTGATTGTGAGAGGCCTGTTCCAAAGGCCACACACCCACCCCAGAGGGAGGAAGCCTCCAGGGAAGAAAGGCCTGGCAGAAACCACTAAGGGTAACAGGCATATTCAAAAGGCCACATCCCCAACCCAGAGGGAGGAAGCATCCAGGGAAGATAGGCCTGGCAGAAACCATTGATGATAAGAGGCCTACTCCAAAGGCCACAACCCCACCCCAGAGGGAGGAAGCATCCAGGTAAGAAAGGCCTGGCAGAAACCACTGAGGGTAAGAGGCCTATTCCAAAGGCCACATCCCCACCCCAGAGGGAGGAAGCATCCAGGGAAGAAAGGCCTGGCAGAAACCATTGAGGGTAAGAGGCCTATTCCAAAGGCCACATCCCCACGCCAGAGGGAAGAAGCCTCCAGGGAATAAAAGCCTGGCAGAAACCATTGAGGGTAAGAAGCCTACTCCAAAGGCCACACACACACCCCAGAGGGAGGAAGCATCCAGGGAAGACAGGCCTGGCAAAAACCATTGAGGGTAAGAGGCCTATTCCAAAGGCCACACCCCCACTCCAGATGGAGGAAGCATCCAGGGAAGAAAGGCCTGGCAGAAACCTTTGAGGGTAAGAGGCCTATTCCAAAGGCCCCATTGCCACCCCAGAGGGAGGAAGCATCCAGGGAACAAAGGCCTGGCAGAAACCATTGAGGGTAAGAGGCCTATTCCAAAGGCCACATCCCCACCCCAGAGGGAGGAAGCATCCAGGGAAGAAAGGACTGGCAGAAACCATTGAGGGTAAGAGGCCGATTCCAAGGGCCCCATCCCCACCCCAGAGGGAGGAAGCCTCCAGTGAAGAAAAGCCTGGCAGAAACCACTAAGGGTAGGAGGCCTATTCCAAAGGCCCCATCCCCACCCCAGAGGGAGGAAACATCCAGGGAAGAAAGGCCTGGCAGAAACCATTGAGGGTAAGAGGCCTATTCCAAAGGCCACATCCCCACCCCAGAGGGAGGAAGCATCCAGGGAAGACAGGCCTGGCAAAAACCATTGAGGGTAAGAGGGCTATTCCAAAGGCCACACCCCCACTCCAGATGGAGGAAGCATCCAGGGAAGAAAGGCCTGGCAGAAACCTTTGAGGGTAAGAGGCCTATTCCAAAGGCCCCATTGCCACCCCAGAGGGAGTAAGCATCCAGGGAAGAAAAGCCTGGCAGAAACCACTGAAGGTAAGAGGCCTATTCCAAAGGCCACACACCCACCCCAGAGGGAAGAAGCATCCAGGGAACAAAGGCCTGGCAGAAACCATTGATTGTGAGAGGCCTGTTCCAAAGGCCACACACCCACCCCAGAGGGAGGAAGCCTCCAGGGAAGAAAGGCCTGGCAGAAACCACTAAGGGTAACAGGCATATTCAAAAGGCCACATCCCCAACCCAGAGGGAGGAAGCAACCAGGGAAGATAGGCCTGGCAGAAACCATTGATGATAAGAGGCCTACTCCAAAGGCCACAACCCCACCCCAGAGGGAGGAAGCATCCAGGTAAGAAAGGCCTGGCAGAAACCACTGAGGGTAAGAGGCCTATTCCAAAGGCCACATCCCCACCCCAGAGGGAGGAAGCATCCAGGGAAGAAAGGCCTGGCAGAAACCATTGAGGGTAAGAGGCCTATTCCAAAGGCCACATCCCCACCCCAGAGGGAAGATGCTTCCAGGGAACAAAGGCATGGCAGAAACCATAGAGAGTAAGAGGACTATTCCAAAGTCCACATCCCCACGCCAGAGGGAAGAAGCCTCCAGGGAATAAAAGCCTGGCAGAAACCATTGAGGGTAAGAAGCCTACTCCAAAGGCCACACACACACCCCAGAGGGAGGAAGCATCCAGGGAAGACAGGCCTGGCAAAAACCATTGAGGGTAAGAGGCCTATTCCAAAGGCCACACCTCCACTCCAGATGGAGGAAGCATCCAGGGAAGAAAGGCCTGGCAGAAACCTTTGAGGGTAAGAGGCCTATTCCAAAGGCCCCATTGCCACCCCAGAGGGAGGAAGCATCCAGGGAACAAAGGCCTGGCAGAAACCATTGAGGGTAAGAGGCCTATTCCAAAGGCCACATCCCCACCCCAGGGGGAAGAAGCATCCAGGGAAGAAAGGCCTGGCAGAAACCATTGAGGGTAAGAGGCCTATTCCAAAGGCCACACACCCACCCCAGAGTGAGGAAGCATCCAGGGAAGAAAGGACTGGCAGAAACCGTTGAGGGTAAGAGGCCGATTCCAAAGGCCCCATCCCCACCCCAGAGGGAGGAAGCCTCCAGTGAAGAAAAGCCTGGCAGAAACCACTAAGGGTAGGAGGCCTATTCCAAAGGCCCCATCCCCACCCCAGAGGGAGGAAACATCCAGGGAAGAAAGGCCTGGCAGAAACCATTGAGGGTAAGAGGCCTATTCCAAAGGCCACATCCCCACCCCAGAGGGAGGAAGCATCCAGGGAAGAAATGCCTGGCAGAAACCACTGAGGGTAAGAGGCCTATTCCAAAGGCCACAACCCCACTCCAGAGGGAGGAAGCATCCACGGAAGAAAGGCCTGGCAGAAACCATTGAGGATAAGATGCCTATTCCAAAGGCCACATCCCCACCCCAGAGGGAGGAAGCATCCAGGGAAGAAAGGCCTGGCAGAAACCATTGAGGGTAAGAGGCCTATTCCAAAGGCCACATCCCCACCCCAGAGGGAAGATGCTTCCAGGGAACAAAGGCCTGGCAGAAACCATAGAGGGTAAGAGGACTATTCCAAAGTCCACATCCCCACGCCAGAGGGGAGAAGCCTCCAGGGAATAAAAGCCTGGCAGAAACCATTGAGGGTAAGAAGCCTACTCCAAAGGCCACACACACACCCCAGAGGGAGGAAGCATCCAGGGAAGACAGGCCTGGCAAAAAACATTGAGGGTAAGAGGGCTATTCCAAAGGCCACACCCCCACTCCAGATGGAGGAAGCATCCAGGGAAGAAAGGCCTGGCACAAACCTTTGAGGGTAAGAGGACTATTCCAAAGGCCCCATTGCCACCCCAGAGGGAGGAAGCATCCAGGGAACAAAGGCCTGGCAGAAACCATTGAGGGTAAGAGGCCTATTCCAAAGGCCACATCCCCACCCCAGGGGGAAGAAGCATCCAGGGAAGAAAGGCCTGGCAGAAACCATTGAGGGTAAGAGGCCTATTCCAAAGGCCACACACCCACCCCAGAGGGAGGAAGCATCCAGGGAAGAAAGGCCTGGCAGAAACCATTGAGGGTCAGAGGCCGATTCCAAAGGCCCCATCCCCACCCCAGAGGCAGGTAGCCTCCAGTGAAGAAAAGCCTGGCAGAAACCACTAAGGGTAGGAGGCCTATTCCAAAGGCCCCATCCCCACCCCAGAGGGAGGAAACATCCAGGGAAGAAAGGCCTGGCAGAAGCCACTGAGGGTAAGAGGCCTATTCCAAAGGACACACATCCACCACAGAGGGAAGAAGCATCCAGGGAACAAAGGCCTGGCAGAAACCATTGAGGGTAAGAGGCCTATTCCAAAGGCTCCATCCCCACACCAGAGGGAGGAAACCTCCAGGGAATAACGGCCTGGCAGAAACCACTAAGGGTAGGAGACCTATTCCAAAGGCCCCATCCCCACCCCAGAGGGAGGAAGCATCCAGGGAAGAAAGGCCTGTCAGAAACCACTGAAGGAATGAGGCCTAGTCCAAAGGCCACAACCCCACCTCAAAGGAAGGAAGCATCCAGGGAAGAAAAGCCTCGCAGAAACCATTGAGGGTAAGAGGCCTATTCCAAAGGCTCCATCCCCACACCAGAGGGAGGAAGCCTCCAGGGAAGAAAGGCCTGGCAGAAACCACTAAGGGAAGGTGGCCTATTCCAAAGGCCCCATCCCCACACCAGAGGGAGGAAGCCTCCAGTGAAGAAAAGCCTAGCAAAAACCACTAAGGGTAGGAGGCCTATTCCAAAGTCCCCATCCCCACCCCAGAGGGAAGAAGCATCCAGGGAAGAAACGCCTGGCAGAAACCATTGAGGGTAAGAGGCCGATTCCAAAGGCCCCATCCCCACACCAGAGGGAGGAAGCCTCCAGTGAAGAAAAGCCTGGCAGAAACCACTAAGGGTAGGAGGCCTATTCCAAAGGCCCCATCCCCACCCCAGAGGGAGGAAACATCCAGGGAAGAAAGGCCTGGCAGAAACCATTGAGGGTAAGAGGCCTATTCCAAAGGCCACATCCCCACCCCAGAGGGAGGAAGCATCCAGGGAAGAAATGCCTGGCAGAAACCACTGAGGGTAAGAGGCCTATTCCAAAGGCCACAACCCC
This sequence comes from Bradypodion ventrale, assembly GCA_035047345.1. NCBI lineage: Eukaryota > Metazoa > Chordata > Lepidosauria > Squamata > Chamaeleonidae > Bradypodion > Bradypodion ventrale. The sequence goes on from JAWDJE010000008.1 coordinate 38,268,701, forward strand.
ACCCGAGAGGGAGGAAGCATCCAGGGAAGAAAGGCCTGGCAGAAACCACTCAGGGTAAGAGGCCTATTCCAAAGGCCACACACCCGCCCCAGAGGGAAGAAGCATCCACGGAAGAAAGGCCTGGCAGAAGCCACTGAGGGTAAGAGGCCTATTCCAAAGGCCACACATCCACCACAGAGGGAAGAAGCATCTAGGGAACAAAGGCCTGGCAGAAACCATTGAGGGTAAGAGGCCTATTCCAAAGGCTCCATCCCCACACCAGAGGGAGGAAACCTCCAGGGAAGAACGGCCTGGCAGAAACCACTAAGGGTAGGAGACCTATTCCAAAGGCCCCATCCCCACCCCAGAGGGAGGAAGCATCCAGGGAAGAAAGGCCTGTCAGAAATCACTGAAGGTATGAGGCCTAGTCCAAAGGCCACAACCCCACCTCAAAGGGAGGAAGCATCAAGGGAAGAAAAGCCTCGCAGAAACCATTGTGGGTGAGAGGCCTATTCCAAAGGCTCCGTCCCCACACCAGAGGGAGGAAGCCTCCAGGGAAGAAAGGCCTGGCAGAAACCACTGAAGGTAAGAGGCCTATTCCAAAGGCCACACACTCACCACAGAGGGAAGAAGCATCCAGGGAAAAAAGGCCTGGCAGAAACCATTGAGGGTAAGAGGCCTGTTCCGAAGGCCACACACACCCCCCAGAGGGAGGAAGCATCCAGGGAAGAAAGGCCTGGCAGAAACCATTGAGGGTAAGAGGCCGATTCCAAAGGCCCCATCCCCACCCCAGAGGGAGGAAGCCTCCAGGGAAGAAAAGCCTGGCAGAAACCACTAAGGGTAGGAGGCCTATCCCAAAGGCCCCATCCCCACCCCAGAGGGTGGAAACATCCAGGGAAGAAAGGCCTGGCAGAAACCATTGAGGGTAAGAGGCCTAATCCAAAGGCTACACTCCTAAACCAGATGGAGGAAGCATCCAGGGAAGAAAGGCCTGGCAGAAACCTTTGAGGGTAAGAGGCCTATTCCAAAGGCCACATCCCCACCCCAGAGGGAGGAAGCATCCAGGGAAGAAAGCCCTGGCAGAAACCATTGAGGGTAAGAGGCATATTCCAAAAGCCACACACCCACTCTAGTGGGAGGAAGCATCCAGGGAACAATGGCCTGGCAGAAACCATTGAGGGTAAGAGGCCCACCCCAGAGGGAAGATGCATCCAGGGAACAAAGGCCTGGCAGAAACCATTGAGGGTAAGAGGCCTATTCCAATGGCCACATCCCCACCCCTGAGGGAAGAAGCCTCCAGGGAAGAAAGGCCTGGCAGAAACCATTGAGGGTAAGAGGCCTATTCCAAAGGTTACACACCCACCCCAGAGGGAGGAAGCATCCAGGGAAGAAAGCCCTGGCAGAAACCATTGAGGGTAAGAGGCCTATTCCAAAAGCCACACACCCACTCTAGTGGGAGGAAGCATCCAGGGAACAATGGCCTGGCAGAAACCATTGAGGGTAAGAGGCCCACCCCAGAGGGAAGATGCATCCAGGGAACAAAGGCCTGGCAGAAACCATTGAGGGTAAGAGGCCTATTCCAATGGCCACATCCCCACCCCTGAGGGAAGAAGCCTCCTGGGAAGAAAGGCCTGGCAGAAACCATTGAGGGTAAGAGGCCTATTCCAAAGGTCACACACCCACCCCAGAGGGAGGAAGCATCCAGGGAAGAAAGGCCTGGCAGAAACCATTGAGGGTAAGAGGCCGATTCCAAAGGCCCCATCCCCACCCCAGAGGGAGGAAGCCTCCTGGGAAGAAAAGCCTGGCAGAAACCACTAAGGGTAGGAGGCCTATTCCAAAGGCCCCATCCCCACCCCAGAGGGAGGAAACATCCAGGGAAGAAAGGCCTGGCAGAAACCATTGAGGATAAGAGGCCTATTCCAAAGGCCACAACCCCACCCGAGAGGGAGGAAGTATCCAGGGAAGAAAGGCCTGGCAGAAACCATTGAGAATAAGAGGCCTACTCCAAATTCCACAACCTCACCCCAGAGGGAGGAAGCATCCCGGGAAGAAAGGCCTGGCAGAAACCACTGAGGGTAAGAGGCCTATTCCAATGGCCACAACCCCACCCCAGGGGGAAGAAGAATCCAGGGAAGAAAGTCCTGGCAGAAACCATTGAGGGTAAGAGGCCTATTCCAAAGGCCACCCACCCACCCCAGAGGGAGGAAGCATCCAGGGAAGAAAGGCCTGTCAGAAACCACAGAGGGTAGGAGGCCTAGTCCAAAGGCCACATCCCCACCCCAGAGGGAGGAAGCATCCAGGGAAGAAAAGCCTGGCAGAAACCATTGAGAGTAAGAGGCCTATTCCAAAGGCTCCATCCCCACACCAGAGGGACGAAGCCTCCAGGGAAGAAAGGCCTGGCAGAAACCACTAAAAATAGGAGGCCTATTCCAAAGGCCCCATCCCGACCCCAGAGGAAGGAAGCATCCAGGGAAGAAATGCCTGGCAGAAACCACTGAGGGTAAGAGGCCTATTCCAAAGGCCACAACCCCACCCCAGAGGGAGGAAGCATCCAGGGAAGAAAGGCCTGGCAGAAACCACTCAGGGTAAGAGGCCTATTCCAAAGGCCACACACCCGCCCCAGAGGGAAGAAGCATCCACGGAAGAAAGGCCTGGCAGAAGCCACTGAGGGTAAGAGGCCTATTCCAAAGGCCACACATCCACCACAGAGGGAAGAAGCATCTAGGGAACAAAGGCCTGGCAGAAACCATTGAGGGTAAGAGGCCTATTCCAAAGGCTCCATCCCCACACCAGAGGGAGGAAACCTCCAGGGAAGAACGGCCTGGCAGAAACCACTAAGGGTAGGAGACCTATTCCAAAGGCCCCATCCCCACCCCAGAGGGAGGAAGCATCCAGGGAAGAAAGGCCTGTCAGAAATCACTGAAGGTATGAGGCCTAGTCCAAAGGCCACAACCCCACCTCAAAGGGAGGAAGCATCAAGGGAAGAAAAGCCTCGCAGAAACCATTGAGGGTGAGAGGCCTATTCCAAAGGCCACACATCCACCACAGAGGGAAGAAGCATCTAGGGAACAAAGGCCTGGCAGAAACCATTGAGGGTAAGAGGCCTATTCCAAAGGCTCCATCCCCACACCAGAGGGAGGAAGCCTCCAGGGAAGAAAGGCCTGGCAGAAACCACTAAGGGAAGGAGGCCTATTCCAAAGTCCCCATCCCCACCCCAGAGGGAGGAAGCATCCAGGGAAGAAAAGCCTGGCAGAAACCACTGAAGGTAAGAGGCCTATTCCAAAGGCCACACACTCACCACAGAGGGAAGAAGCATCCAGGGAAAAAAGGCCTGGCAGAAACCATTGAGGGTAAGAGGCCTGTTCCGAAGGCCACACACCCACCCCAGAGGGAGGAAGCCTCCAGGGAAGAAAAGCCTGGCAGAAACCACTAAGGGTAGGAGGCCTATCCCAAAGGCCCCATCCCCACCCCAGAGGGTGGAAACATCCAGGGAAGAAAGGCCTGGCAGAAACCATTGAGGGTAAGAGGCCTATTCCAAAGGCTACACTCCTAAACCAGATGGAGGAAGCATCCAGGGAAGAAAGGCCTGGCAGAAACCTTTGAGGGTAAAAGGCCTATTCCAAAGGCCACATCCCCACCCCAGAGGGAGGAAGCATCCATGGAAGAAAGCCCTGGCAGAAACCATTGAGGGTAAGAGGCATATTCCCAAGGTCACACACCCACCCCAGAGGGAGGAAGCATCCAGGGAAGAAAGCCCTGGCAGAAACCATTGAGGGTAAGAGGCCTATTCCAAAAGCCACACACCCACTCTAGTGGGAGGAAGCATCCAGGGAACAATGGCCTGGCAGAAACCATTGAGGGTAAGAGGCCCACCCCAGAGGGAAGATGCATCCAGGGAACAAAGGCCTGGCAGAAACCATTGAGGGTAAGAGGCCTATTCCAATAGCCACATCCCCACCCCTGAGGGAAGAAGCCTCCAGGGAAGAAAGGCCTGGCAGAAACCATTGAGGGTAAGAGGCCTATTCCAAAGGTCACACACCCACCCCAGAGGGAGGAAGCATCCAGGGAAGAAAGGCCTGGCAGAAACCATTGAGGGTAAGAGGCCGATTCCAAAGGCCCCATCCCCACCCCAGAGGGAGGAAGCCTCCAGGGAAGAAAAGCCTGGCAGAAACCACTAAGGGTAGGAGGCCTATCCCAAAGGCCCCATCCCCACCCCAGAGGGTGGAGAATTCCAGGGAAGAAAGGCCTGGCAGAAACCATTGAGGGTAAGAGGCCTATTCCAAAGACTACACTCCTAAACCAGATGGAGGAAGCATCCAGGGAAGAAAGGCCTGGCAGAAACCTTTGAGGGTAAGAGGCCTATTCCAAAGGCCACATCCCCACCCCAGAGGGAGGAAGCATCCAGGGAAGAAAGCCCTGGCAGAAACCATTGAGGGTAAGAGGCATATTCCAAAAGCCACACACCCACTCTAGTGGGAGGAAGCATCCAGGGAACAATGGCCTGGCAGAAACCATTGAGGGTAAGAGGCCCACCCCAGTGGGAAGATGCATCCAGGGAACAAAGGCCTGGCAGAAACCATTGAGGGTAAGAGGCCTATTCCAATGGCCACATCCCCACCCCTGAGGGAAGAAGCCTCCAGGGAAGAAAGGCCTGGCAGAAACCATTGAGGGTAAGAGGCCTATTCCAAAGGTCACACACCCACCCCAGAGGGAGATAGCATCCAGGGAAGAAAGCCCTGGCAGAAACCATTGAGGGTAAGAGGCCTATTCCAAAAGCCACACACCCACTCTAGTGGGAGGAAGCATCCAGGGAACAATGGACTGGCAGAAACCATTGAGGGTAAGAGGCCCACCCCAGAGGGAAGATGCATCCAGGGAACAAAGGCCTGGCAGAAACCATTGAGGGTAAGAGGCCTATTCCAATGGCCACATCCCCACCCCTGAGGGAAGAAGCCTCCAGGGAAGAAAGGCCTGGCAGAAACCATTGAGGGTAAGAGGCCTATTCCAAAGGTCACACACCCACCCCAGAGGGAGGAAGCATCCCGGGAAGAAAGGCCTGGCAGAAACCACTGAGGGTAAGAGGCCTATTCCAATGGCCACAACCCCACCCCAGGGGGAAGAAGAATCCAGGGAAGAAAGTCCTGGCAGAAACCATTGAGGGTAAGAGGCCTATTCCAAAGGCCACCCACCCACCCCAGAGGGAGGAAGCATCCAGGGAAGAAAGGCCTGGCAGAAACCACAGAGGGTAGGAGGCCTAGTCCAAAGGCCACAACCCCACCTCAAAGGGAGGAAGCATCCAGGGAAGAAAAGCCTTGCAGAAACCATTGAGAGTAAGAGGCCTATTCCAAAGGCTCCATCCCCACACCAGAGGGACGAAGCCTCCAGGGAAGAAAGGCCTGGCAGAAACCACTAAAAATAGGAGGCCTATTCCAAAGGCCCCATCCCGACCCCAGAGGGAGGAAGCATCCAGGGAAGAAATGCCTGGCAGAAACCACTGAGGGAAAGAGGCCTATTCCAAAGGCCACAACCCCACCCCAGAGGGAGGAAGCATCCAGGGAAGAAAGGCCTGGCAGAAACCACTCAGGGTAAGAGGCCTATTCCAAAGGCCACACACCCGCCCCAGAGGGAAGAAGCATCCACGGAAGAAAGGCCTGGCAGAAGCCACTGAGGGTAAGAGGCCTATTCCAAAGGCCACACATCCACCACAGAGGGAAGAAGCATCTAGGGAACAAAGGCCTGGCAGAAACCATTGAGGGTAAGAGGCCTATTCCAAAGGCTCCATCCCCACACCAGAGGGAGGAAACCTCCAGGGAAGAACGGCCTGGCAGAAACCACTAAGGGTAGGAGACCTATTCCAAAGGCCCCATCCCCACCCCAGAGGGAGGAAGCATCCAGGGAAGAAAGGCCTGTCAGAAATCACTGAAGGTATGAGGCCTAGTCCAAAGGCCACAACCCCACCTCAAAGGGAGGAAGCATCAAGGGAATAAAAGCCTGGCAGAAACCACTGAAGGTAAGAGGCCTATTCCAAAGGCCACACACTCACCACAGAGGGAAGAAGCATCCAGGGAAAAAAGGCCTGGCAGAAACCATTGAGGGTAAGAGGCCTGTTCCGAAGGCCACACACCCACCCCAGAGGGAGGAAGCCTCCAGGGAAGAAAAGCCTGGCAGAAACCACTAAGGGTAGGAGGCCTATCCCAAAGGCCCCATCCCCACCCCAGAGGGTGGAAACATCCAGGGAAGAAAGGCCTGGCAGAAACCATTGAGGGTAAGAGGCCTATTCCAAAGGCTACACTCCTAAACCAGATGGAGGAAGCATCCAGGGAAGAAAGGCCTGGCAGAAACCTTTGAGGGTAAGAGGCCTATTCCAAAGGCCACATCCCCACCCCAGAGGGAGGAAGCATCCAGGGAAGAAAGCCCTGGCAGAAACCATTGAGGGTAAGAGGCATATTCCAAAGGTCACACACCCACCCCAGAGGGAGGAAGCATCCAGGGAAGAAAGCCCTGGCAGAAACCATTGAGGGTAAGAGGCCTATTCCAAAAGCCACACACCCACTCTAGTGGGAGGAAGCATCCAGGGAACAATGGCCTGGCAGAAACCATTGAGGGTAAGAGGCCCACCCCAGAGGGAAGATGCATCCAGGGAACAAAGGCCTGGCAGAAACCATTGAGGGTAAGAGGCCTATTCCAATAGCCACATCCCCACCCCTGAGGGAAGAAGCCTCCAGGGAAGAAAGTCCTGGCAGAAACCATTGAGGGTAAGAGGCCTATTCCAAAGGTCACACACCCACCCCAGAGGGAGGAAGCATCCAGGGAAGAAAGGCCTGGCAGAAACCATTGAGGGTAAGAGGCCGATTCCAAAGGCCCCATCCCCACCCCAGAGGGAGGAAGCCTCCTGGGAAGAAAAGCCTGGCAGAAACCACTAAGGGTAGGAGGCCTATTCCAAAGGCCCCATCCCCACCCCAGAGGGAGGAAACATCCAGGGAAGAAAGGCCTGGCAGAAACCATTGAGGATAAGAGGCCTATTCCAAAGGCCACAACCCCACCCGAGAGGGAGGAAGTATCCAGGGAAGAAAGGCCTGGCAGAAACCATTGAGAATAAGAGGCCTACTCCAAATTCCACAACCCCACCCCAGAGGGAGGAAGCATCCCGGGAAGAAAGGCCTGGCAGAAACCACTGAGGGTAAGAGGCCTATTCCAATGGCCACAACCCCACCCCAGGGGGAAGAAGAATCCAGGGAAGAAAGTCCTGGCAGAAACCATTGAGGGTAAGAGGCCTATTCCAAAGGCCACCCACCCACCCCAGAGGGAGGAAGCATCCAGGGAAGAAAGGCCTGGCAGAAACCACTAAGGGTAGGAGGCCTATTCCAAAGGCCACACCCCCACCCAGAGGGAGGAAGCATCCAGGGTAGAAAGGCCTGGCAGAAACCATTGAGAGTAAGAGGCCTATTCCAAAGGCTCCATCCCCACACCAGAGGGAGGAAGCCTCCAGGGAAGAAAGGCCTGGCAGAAACCACTAAGAGTAGGAGGCCTATTCCAAAGGCCCCATCCCGACCCCAGAGGGAGGAAGCATCCAGGGAAGAAAAGCCTGGCAGAAACCACTGAAGGTAAGAGGCTTATTCCAAAGGCCACACACACACCCCAGAGGGAAGAAGCATCCTGGGAACAAAGGCCTGGCAGAAACCATTGAGGGTAACAGGCATATTCAAAAGGCCACATCCCCACCCCAGAGGGAGGAAGCATCCAGGGAAGATAGGCCTGGCAGAAACCATTGATGATAAGAGGCCTACTCCAAAGGCCACAACCCCACCCCAGAGGGAGGAAGCATCCAGGTAAGAAAGGCCTGGCAGAAACCACTGAGGGTAAGAGGCCTATTCCAAAGGCCACATCCCCACCCCAGAGGGAGGAAGCATCCAGGGAAGAAAGGCCTGGCAGAAACCATTGATGATAAGAGGCCTACTCCAAAGGCCACAACCCCACCCCAGAGGGAGGAAGCATCCAGGGAAGAAAGGCCTGTCAGAAACCACTGAGGGTAAGATGCCTATTCCAAAGGCCACACACCCGCCCCAGAGGGAAGAAGCATCCACGGAAGAAAGGCCTGGCAGAAGCCACTGAGGGTAAGAGGCCTATTCCAAAGGCCACACACCCACCACAGAGGAAAGAAGCATCCAGGGAACAAAGGCCTGGCAGAAACCATTGTGGGTAAGAGGCCTATTCCAAAGGCTCCATCCCCACACCAGAGGGAGGCAGCCTCCAGGGAAGAAAGGCCTGGCAGAAACCACTAAGAGTAGAAGGCCTATTCCAAAGGCCCCATCCCGACCCCAGAGGGAGGAAGCATCCAGGGAAGAAAGGCCTGGCAGAAACCATTGATGGTAAGAGGCCTTCTCCAAAGGCCACAACCCCACCCCAGAGGGAGGAAGCATCCAGGGAAGAAAGGCCTGGCAGAAACCACTGAGGGTAAGAGGCCTATTCCAAAGGCCACATCCCCACCCCAGAGGGAGGAAGCATCCAGGGAAGAAAGGCCTGGCAGAAACCATTGATGATAAGAGGCCTACTCCAAAGGCCACAACCCCACCCCAGAGGGAGGAAGCATCCAGGGAAGAAAGGCCTGGCAGAAACCACTGAGGGTAAGAGGCCTATTCCAAAGGCCACACACCCACCACAGAGGAAAGAAGCATCCAGGGAACAAAGGCCTGGCAGAAACCATTGAGGGTAAGAGGCCTATTCCAAAGGCTCCATCCCCACACCAGAGGGAGGAAGCCTCCAGCGAAGAAAGGCCTGGCAGAATCCACTAAGTGTAGGTGGCCTATTCCAAAGGCCCCATCCCCACCCCAGAGGGAGGAAGCATCCAGGGAAGAAAAGCCTGGCAGAAACCACTGAAGGTAAGAGGCCTATTCCAAAGGCCACACACCCACCCCAGAGGGAAGAAGCATCCAGGGAACAAAGGCATGGCAGAAACCATTGAGTGTAAGAGGCCTGTTCCAAAGGTCACACACCCACCCCAGAGGGAGGAAGCCTCCAGGGAAGAAAGGCCTGGCAGAAACCACTAAGGGTAGGAGGCCTATTCCAAAGGCCCCATTCCCACCCCAGAGGGAGGAAGCATCCAGGAAAGAAAAGCCTGGCAGAAACCACTGAAAGTAAGAGGACTATTCCAAAGGCCACACACCCACCCCAGAGGGAAGAAGCATCCAGGGAACAAAGGCCTGGCAGAAACCATTGAGTGTAAGAGGGCTGTTCCAAAGGCCACACACCCACCCCAGAGGGAGGAAGCATCCAGGGAAGAAAGGCCTTGCAGAAACCACTAAGGGTAGGAGACCTATTGCAAAGGCCCCATCCCCACCCCGGAGGGAGGAAGCATCCAGGGAAGAGAGGCCTGGCAGAAACCATTGAGGATAAGAGGCCTACTCCAAAGGCCACAACTCCACCCCAGAGGGAGGAAGCATCCAGGGAAGAAAGGCCTGGCAGAAACCACTCAGGTAAGAGGCCTATTCCAAAGGTCACACACCCGCCCCAGAGGGAAGAAGCATCCACGGAATAAAGGCCTGGCAGAAGCCACTGAGGGTAAGAAGCCTACTCCAAAGGCTACACACACACCCCAGAGGAAAGATGCATCCAGGGAACAAAGGCCTGGCAGAAACCATAGAGGGTAAGAGGTCTATTCCAAAGTCCACATCCCCACCCCAGAGGGAAGAAGCCTCCAGGGAAGAAAAGCCTGGCAGAAACCATTGAGGGTAAGAGGCCTATTCCAAAGGCCACATCCCCACCCCAGAGGGAGGAAGCATCCAGGGAAGAAAGGCCTGGCAGAAACCATTGAGGGTAAGAGGCCTATTCCAAAAGCCACACACCCAACCTAGTGGGAGGAAGCATCCAGCGAACAAAGGCCTGGCAGAAACCATTGAGGGTAAGAGGCCTATTCCAAAGGCCACATCCCCACCCCAGAGGGAAGATGCATCCAGGGAACAAAGGCCTGGCAGAAACCATAGAGGGTAAGAGGCCTACTCCAAAGGCCACACACACACCCCAGAGCGAGGAAGCATGCAGGGAAGACAGGCCTGGCAGAAACCATTGAGGGTAAGAGGCCTATTCCAAAGGCCACACCCCCACTCCAGATGGAGGAAGCATCCAGGGAAGAAAGGCCTGGCAGAAATCTTTGAGGGTAAGAGGCCTGTTCCAAAGGCCACACACCCACCCCAGAGGGAGGAAGCCTCCAGGGAAGAAAAGCCTGGCAGAAACCACTGAAGGTAAGAGGCCTATTCCAAAGGCCACACACCCACCCCAGAGGGAAGAAGCATCCAGGGAACAAAGGCCTGGCAGAAACCATTGAGTGTAAGAGGCCTGTTCCAAAGGCCACACACCCACCCCAGAGGGAGGAAGCCTCCAGGGAAGAAAGGCCTGGCAGAAACCACTAAGGGTAGGAGGCCTATTCCAAAGGCCCCATTCCCACCCCAGAGGGAGGAAGCATCCAGGGAAGAAAAGCCTGGCAGAAACCACTGAAAGTAAGAGAACTATTCCAAAGGCCACACACCCACCCCAGAGGGAAGAAGCATCCAGGGAACAAAGGCCTGGAAGAAACCATTGAGTGTAAGAGGGCTGTTCCAAAGGCCACACACCCACCCCAGAGGGAGGACGCATCCAGGGTAGAAAGGCCTGGCAGAAACCACTAAGGGTAGGAGAACTATTGCAAAGGCCCCATCCCCACCCCAGAGGGAGGAAGCATCCAGGGAAGAAAGGCCTGGCAGAAACCATTGAGGATAAGAGGCCTACTCCAAAGGCCACAACCCCACCCCAGAGGGAGGAAGCATCCAGGGAAGAAAGGCCTGGCAGAAACCACTCAGGTAAGAGGCCTATTCCAAAGGTCACACACCCGCCCCAGAGGGAAGAAGCATCCACGGAATAAAGGCCTGGCAGAAGCCACTGAGGGTAAGAAGCCTACTCCAAAGGCTACACACACACCCCAGAGGGAGGAAGCATCTAGGGAAGAGAGGCATGGCAGAAACCATTGAGGGTAAGAGGCCTATTCCAAAGGCCACACTCCCACTCCAGATGGAGGAAGCATCCAGGGAAGAAAGGCCTGGCAGAAACCTTTGAGGGTAAGAGGCCTATTCCAAAGGCCCGATCCCCACCCCAGAGGGAGGAAGCTTCCAGGGAAGAAAGGCGTGACAGAAACCATTGAGGGTAAGAGGCCTATTCCAAAAGCCACACACCCACCCTAGTGGGAGGAAGCATCCAGGGAACAAAGGCCTGGCAGAAACCATTGAGGGTAAGAGGCCTATTCCAAAGGCCACATCCCCACCCCAGAGGGAAGATGCATCAAGGGAACAAAGGCCTGGCAGAAACCATAGAGGGTAAGAGGTCTATTCCAAAGTCCACATCCCCACCCCAGAGGGAAGAAGCCTCCAGGGAAGAAAAGCCTGGCAGAAACCATTGAGGGTAAGAGGCCTATTCCAAAGGCCACACCCCCACTCCAGATGGAGGAAGCATCCAGGGAAGAAAGGCCTGGCAGAAATCTTTGAGGGTAAGAGGCCTATTCCAAAGGCCCCATCTCCACCCCAGAGGGAGGAAGCATCCAGCGAATAAAAGCCTTGCAGAAACCATTGAGGGTAAGAGGCCTATTCCAACGGCCACATCCCCACCCCAGAGGGAAGAAGCATCCAGGGAAGAAAGGCCTGGCAGAAACCATTGAGGGTAAGAGGCCTATTCCAAAGGCCACACACCCACCCCAGAGGGAGGAAGCATCCATTGAAGAAAGGCCTGGCAGAAACCATTGAGGGTAAGAGGCCGATTCCAAAGGCCCCATCCCCACCCCAGAGGGAGGACGCCTCCAGGGAAGAAAAGCCTGGCAGAAACCACTAAGGGTAGGAGGCCTATTCCAAAGGCCCCATCCCCACCCCAGAGGGAGGAAACATCCAGGGAAGAAAGGCCTGGCAGAAGCCATTGAGGGTAAGAGGCCTATTCCAAAGGCCACATCCCCACCCCAGACGGAGGAAGCATCCAGGGAAGAAAGGCCTGGCAGAAACCATTGAGGGTAAGAGGCCTATTCCAAAGGCCACACACCCACCCCAGAGGGAGGAAGCATCCAGGGAAGAAAGGCCTGGCAGAAACCATTGAGGGTAAGAGGCCTATTCCAATGGCCCCATCCCCACCCCAGAGGGAGGAAGCCTCCAGGGAAGAAAAGCCTGGCAGAAACCACTAAGGGTAGGAGGCCTATTCCAAAGGCCACATGCCCACCCCAGAGGGATGAAGCATCCAGGGAAGAAATGCCTGGCAGAAACCACTATGGGTAAGAGGCCTATTCCAAAGGCCCCATCCCCACCCCAGAGGGAGGAAGCATCCAGGGAAGAAAGGCCTGGCAGAAACCATTGAGGATAAGAGGCCTACTCCAAAGGCCACAACCGCACCCCTGAGGGAGGAAGCATCCAGAGAAGAAAGGCCTTGCAGAAACCACTGAGGGTAAGAGGCCTATTCCTAAGGCCACACACCCACCCCAGAGGGAGGAAGCATCCAGGGGACAAAGGCCTGGCAGAAACCATTGAGGGTAAGAGGCCTATTCCAAAGCCCACAACCCCACTCCAGGGGGAAGAAGCATCCAGGGAAGAAAGGCCTGGCAGAAACCATTGAGGGTAAGAGGCCTATTCCAAAGGCCACACACACACCCCAGAGGGAGGAAGCATCCAGGGAAGAAAGGCCTGGCAGAAACCACTAAGGGTAGGAGGCCTATTCCAAAGGCCACACCCCCACCCAGAGGGAGGAAGCATCCAGGGTAGAAAGGCCTGGCAGAAACCACTGAGGGTAAGAGGCCTATTCCAAAGCCCCCATCCCCACCCCAGAGGGAGGAAGCATCCAGGGAAGAAAGGCCTGGCAGAAGCCATTGAGGGTAAGAGGCCTATTCCAAAGGCCACATCCCCACCCCAGAGGGAGGAAGCATCCAGGGAAGAAAGGCCTGGCAGAAACCATTGAGGGTAAGATGCCTATTCCAAAGGCCACACACCCACCCCAGAGGGAGGAAGCATCTAGGGAAGAAAGGCCTGGCAGAAACCATTGAGGGTAAGAGGCCTATTCCAAAGGCCACACACCCACCCCAGAGGGAGGAAGCATCCAGGGAAGAAAGGCCTGGCAGAAACCATTGAGGGTAAGAGGCCGATTCCAAAGGCCCCATCCCCACCCCAGAGGGAGGAAGCCTCCAGGGAAGAAAAGCCTGGCAGAAACCACTAAGGGTAGGAGGCCTATTCCAAAGGCCCCATCCCCACCCCAGAGGGAGGAAGCATCCAGGGAAGAAAAGCCTGGCAGAAACCATTGAGGGTAAGAGGCTTATTCCAAAGGCCACATCCCCACCCCAGAGGGAGGAATCATCCAGGGAGGAAATGCCTGGCAGAAACCACTGAGGGTAAGAGGTCTATTCCAAAGGCCACAACCCCACCCCAGAGGGAGTTAGCATCCAGGGAAGAAAGGCCTTTCAGAAACCATTGAGGATAAGAGGCCTACTCCAAAGGCCACAACCGCACCCCAGAGGGAGGAAGCATTCAGGGAAGAAAGGCCTGGCAGAAACCACTGAGGGTAAGAGGCCTATTCCTAAGGCCACACACCCACCCCAGAGGGAGGAAGCATCCAGGGGACAAAGGCCTGGCAGAAACCATTGAGGGTAAGAGGCCTATTCCAAAGGCAACAACCCCACCCCAGGGGAAGAAGCATCCAGGGAAGAAAGGCCTGGCAGAAACCATTGAGGGTAAGAGGCCTATTCCAAAGGCCACACACACACCCCAGAGGGAGGAAGCATCCAGGGAAGAAAGGCCTGGCAGAAACCACTGAGGGTAAGAGGCCTATTCCAAAGGCCACATCCCCCCCCCCAGAGGGAGGAAGCATCCAGGGAAGAAAGGCCTGGCAGAAACCATTGAGGGTAAGAGGCCTATTCCAAAGGCCACATCCCCACCCCAGAGGGAAGATGCTTCCAGGGAACAAAGGCCTGGCAGAAACCATAGAGGGTAAGAGGACTATTCCAAAGTCCACATCCCCACGCCAGAGGGAAGAAGCCTCCAGGGAATAAAAGCCTGGCAGAAACCATTGAGGGTAAGAAGCCTACTCCAAAGGCCACACACACACCCCAGAGGGAGGAAGCATCCAGGGAAGACAGGCCTGGCAAAAACCATTGAGGGTAAGAGGCCTATTCCAAAGGCCACACCCCCACTCCAGATGGAGGAAGCATCCAGGGAAGAAAGGCCTGGCAGAAACCTTTGAGGGTAAGAGGCCTATTCCAAAGGCCCCATTGCCACCCCAGAGGGAGGAAGCATCCAGGGAACAAAGGCCTGGCAGAAACCATTGAGGGTAAGAGGCCTATTCCAAAGGCCACACACCCACCCCAGAGGGAGGAAGCATCCAGGGAAGAAAGGACTGGCAGAAACCATTGAGGGTAAGAGGCCGATTCCAAAGGCCCCATCCCCACCCCAGAGGGAGGAAGCCTCCAGTGAAGAAAAGCCTGGCAGAAACCACTAAGGGTAGGAGGCCTATTCCAAAGGCCCCATCCCCACCCCAGAGGGAGGAAACATCCAGGGAAGAAAGGCCTGGCAGAAACCATTGAGGGTAAGAGGCCTATTCCAAAGGCCACATCCCCACCCCAGAGGGAGGAAGCATCCAGGGAAGACAGGCCTGGCAAAAACCATTGAGGGTAAGAGTGCTATTCCAAAGGCCACACCCCCACTCCAGATGCAGGAAGCATCCAGGGAAGAAAGGCCTGGCAGAAACCTTTGAGGGTAACAGGCATATTCAAAAGGCCACATCCCCAACCCAGAGGGAGGAAGCAACCAGGGAAGATAGGCCTGGCAGAAACCATTGATGATAAGAGGCCTACTCCAAAGGCCACAACCCCACCCCAGAGGGAGGAAGCATCCAGGTAAGAAAGGCCTGGCAGAAACCACTGAGGGTAAGAGGCCTATTTCAAAGGCCACATCCCCACCCCAGAGGGAGGAAGCATCCAGGGAAGAAAGGCCTGGCAGAAACCATTGAGGGTAAGAGGCCTATTCCAAAGGCCATATCCCCACCCCAGAGGGAAGATGCTTCCAGGGAACAAAGGCATGGCAGAAACCATAGAGGGTAAGAGGACTATTCCAAAGTCCACATCCCCACGCCAGAGGGAAGAAGCCTCCAGGGAATAAAAGCCTGGCAGAAACCATTGAGGGTAAGAAGCCTACTCCAAAGGCCACACACACACCCCAGAGGGAGGAAGCATCCAGGGAAGACAGGCCTGGCAAAAACCATTGAGGGTAAGAGGCCTATTCCAAAGGCCACACCTCCACTCCAGATGGAGGAAGCATCCAGGGAAGAAAGGCCTGGCAGAAACCTTTGAGGGTAAGAGGCCTATTCCAAAGGCCCCATTGCCACCCCAGAGGGAGGAAGCATCCAGGGAACAAAGTCCTGGCAGAAACCATTGAGGGTAAGAGGCCTATTCCAAAGGTTCCATCCCCACACCAGAGGGAGGAAGCCTCCAGGGAAGAAAGGCCTGGCAGAAACCATGAAGGGTAGGAGGCCTATTCCAAAGGCCCCATCCCCACCCCAGAGGGAGGAAGCATCCAGGGAAGAAAAGCCTGGCAGAAACCACTGAAGGTAAGAGGCCTATTCCAAAGGCCACACACCCACCCCAGAGGGAAGAAGCATCCAGGGAACAAAGGCCTGGCAGAAACCATTGATTGTGAGAGGCCTGTTCCAAAGGCCACACACCCACCCCAGAGGGAGGAAGCCTCCAGGGAAGAAAGGCCTGGCAGAAACCACTAAGGGTAACAGGCATATTCAAAAGGCCACATCCCCAACCCAGAGGGAGGAAGCATCCAGGGAAGATAGGCCTGGCAGAAACCATTGATGATAAGAGGCCTACTCCAAAGGCCACAACCCCACCCCAGAGGGAGGAAGCATCCAGGTAAGAAAGGCCTGGCAGAAACCACTGAGGGTAAGAGGCCTATTCCAAAGGCCACATCCCCACCCCAGAGGGAGGAAGCATCCAGGGAAGAAAGGCCTGGCAGAAACCATTGAGGGTAAGAGGCCTATTCCAAAGGCCACATCCCCACGCCAGAGGGAAGAAGCCTCCAGGGAATAAAAGCCTGGCAGAAACCATTGAGGGTAAGAAGCCTACTCCAAAGGCCACACACACACCCCAGAGGGAGGAAGCATCCAGGGAAGACAGGCCTGGCAAAAACCATTGAGGGTAAGAGGCCTATTCCAAAGGCCACACCCCCACTCCAGATGGAGGAAGCATCCAGGGAAGAAAGGCCTGGCAGAAACCTTTGAGGGTAAGAGGCCTATTCCAAAGGCCCCATTGCCACCCCAGAGGGAGGAAGCATCCAGGGAACAAAGGCCTGGCAGAAACCATTGAGGGTAAGAGGCCTATTCCAAAGGCCACATCCCCACCCCAGGGGGAAGAAGCATCCAGGGAAGAAAGGCCTGGCAGAAACCATTGAGGGTAAGAGGCCTATTCCAAAGGCCACACACCCACCCCAGAGGGAGGAAGCATCCAGGGAAGAAAGGACTGGCAGAAACCATTGAGGGTAAGAGGCCGATTCCAAGGGCCCCATCCCCACCCCAGAGGGAGGAAGCCTCCAGTGAAGAAAAGCCTGGCAGAAACCACTAAGGGTAGGAGGCCTATTCCAAAGGCCCCATCCCCACCCCAGAGGGAGGAAACATCCAGGGAAGAAAGGCCTGGCAGAAACCATTGAGGGTAAGAGGCCTATTCCAAAGGCCACATCCCCACCCCAGAGGGAGGAAGCATCCAGGGAAGACAGGCCTGGCAAAAACCATTGAGGGTAAGAGGGCTATTCCAAAGGCCACACCCCCACTCCAGATGGAGGAAGCATCCAGGGAAGAAAGGCCTGGCAGAAACCTTTGAGGGTAAGAGGCCTATTCCAAAGGCCCCATTGCCACCCCAGAGGGAGTAAGCATCCAGGGAAGAAAAGCCTGGCAGAAACCACTGAAGGTAAGAGGCCTATTCCAAAGGCCACACACCCACCCCAGAGGGAAGAAGCATCCAGGGAACAAAGGCCTGGCAGAAACCATTGATTGTGAGAGGCCTGTTCCAAAGGCCACACACCCACCCCAGAGGGAGGAAGCCTCCAGGGAAGAAAGGCCTGGCAGAAACCACTAAGGGTAAGAGGCATATTCAAAAGGCCACATCCCCAACCCAGAGGGAGGAAGCAACCAGGGAAGATAGGCCTGGCAGAAACCATTGATGATAAGAGGCCTACTCCAAAGGCCACAACCCCACCCCAGAGGGAGGAAGCATCCAGGTAAGAAAGGCCTGGCAGAAACCACTGAGGGTAAGAGGCCTATTCCAAAGGCCACATCCCCACCCCAGAGGGAGGAAGCATCCAGGGAAGAAAGGCCTGGCAGAAACCATTGAGGGTAAGAGGCCTATTCCAAAGGCCACATCCCCACCCCAGAGGGAAGATGCTTCCAGGGAACAAAGGCATGGCAGAAACCATAGAGAGTAAGAGGACTATTCCAAAGTCCACATCCCCACGCCAGAGGGAAGAAGCCTCCAGGGAATAAAAGCCTGGCAGAAACCATTGAGGGTAAGAAGCCTACTCCAAAGGCCACACACACACCCCAGAGGGAGGAAGCATCCAGGGAAGACAGGCCTGGCAAAAACCATTGAGGGTAAGAGGCCTATTCCAAAGGCCACACCTCCACTCCAGATAGAGGAAGCATCCAGGGAAGAAAGGCCTGGCAGAAACCTTTGAGGGTAAGAGGCCTATTCCAAAGGCCCCATTGCCACCCCAGAGGGAGGAAGCATCCAGGGAACAAAGGCCTGGCAGAAACCATTGAGGGTAAGAGGCCTATTCCAAAGGCCACATCCCCACCCCAGGGGGAAGAAGCATCCAGGGAAGAAAGGCCTGGCAGAAACCATTGAGGGTAAGAGGCCTATTCCAAAGGCCACACACCCACCCCAGAGTGAGGAAGCATCCAGGGAAGAAAGGACTGGCAGAAACCATTGAGGGTAAGAGGCCGATTCCAAAGGCCCCATCCCCACCCCAGAGGGAGGAAGCCTCCAGTGAAGAAAAGCCTGGCAGAAACCACTAAGGGTAGGAGGCCTATTCCAAAGGCCCCATCCCCACCCCAGAGGGAGGAAACATCCAGGGAAGAAAGGCCTGGCAGAAACCATTGAGGGTAAGAGGCCTATTCCAAAGGCCACATCCCCACCCCAGAGGGAGGAAGCATCCAGGGAAGAAATGCCTGGCAGAAACCACTGAGGGTAAGAGGCCTATTCCAAAGGCCACAACCCCACTCCAGAGGGAGGAAGCATCCACGGAAGAAAGGCCTGGCAGAAACCATTGAGGATAAGATGCCTATTCCAAAGGCCACATCCCCACCCCAGAGGGAGGAAGCATCCAGGGAAGAAAGGCCTGGCAGAAACCATTGAGGGTAAGAGGCCTATTCCAAAGGCCACATCCCCACCCCAGAGGGAAGATGCTTCCAGGGAACAAAGGCCTGGCAGAAACCATAGAGGGTAAGAGGACTATTCCAAAGTCCACATCCCCACGCCAGAGGGAAGAAGCCTCCAGGGAATAAAAGCCTGGCAGAAACCATTGAGGGTAAGAAGCCTACTCCAAAGGCCACACACACACCCCAGAGGGAGGAAGCATCCAGGGAAGACAGGCCTGGCAAAAAACATTGAGGGTAAGAGGGCTATTCCAAAGGCCACACCCCCACTCCAGATGGAGGAAGCATCCAGGGAAGAAAGGCCTGGCACAAACCTTTGAGGGTAAGAGGACTATTCCAAAGGCCCCATTGCCACCCCAGAGGGAGGAAGCATCCAGGGAACAAAGGCCTGGCAGAAACCATTGAGGGTAAGAGGCCTATTCCAAAGGCCACATCCCCACCCCAGGGGGAAGAAGCATCCAGGGAAGAAAGGCCTGGCAGAAACCATTGAGGGTAAGAGGCCTATTCCAAAGGCCACACACCCACCCCAGAGGGAGGAAGCATCCAGGGAAGAAAGGCCTGGCAGAAACCATTGAGGGTCAGAGGCCGATTCCAAAGGCCCCATCCCCACCCCAGAGGCAGGTAGCCTCCAGTGAAGAAAAGCCTGGCAGAAACCACTAAGGGTAGGAGGCCTATTCCAAAGGCCCCATCCCCACCCCAGAGGGAGGAAACATCCAGGGAAGAAAGGCCTGGCAGAAGCCACTGAGGGTAAGAGGCCTATTCCAAAGGACACACATCCACCACAGAGGGAAGAAGCATCCAGGGAACAAAGGCCTGGCAGAAACCATTGAGGGTAAGAGGCCTATTCCAAAGGCTCCATCCCCACACCAGAGGGAGGAAACCTCCAGGGAATAACGGCCTGGCAGAAACCACTAAGGGTAGGAGACCTATTCCAAAGGCCCCATCCCCACCCCAGAGGGAGGAAGCATCCAGGGAAGAAAGGCCTGTCAGAAACCACTGAAGGAATGAGGCCTAGTCCAAAGGCCACAACCCCACCTCAAAGGAAGGAAGCATCCAGGGAAGAAAAGCCTCGCAGAAACCATTGAGGGTAAGAGGCCTATTCCAAAGGCTCCATCCCCACACCAGAGGGAGGAAGCCTCCAGGGAAGAAAGGCCTGGCAGAAACCACTAAGGGAAGGTGGCCTATTCCAAAGGCCCCATCCCCACACCAGAGGGAGGAAGCCTCCAGTGAAGAAAAGCCTAGCAAAAACCACTAAGGGTAGGAGGCCTATTCCAAAGTCCCCATCCCCACCCCAAAGGGAAGAAGCATCCAGGGAAGAAACGCCTGGCAGAAACCATTGAGGGTAAGAGGCCGATTCCAAAGGCCCCATCCCCACACCAGAGGGAGGAAGCCTCCAGTGAAGAAAAGCCTGGCAGAAACCACTAAGGGTAGGAGGCCTATTCCAAAGGCCCCATCCCCACCCCAGAGGGAGGAAACATCCAGGGAAGAAAGGCCTGGCAGAAACCATTGAGGGTAAGAGGCCTATTCCAAAGGCCACATCCCCACCCCAGAGGGAGGAAGCATCCAGGGAAGAAATGCCTGGCAGAAACCACTGAGGGTAAGAGGCCTATTCCAAAGGCCACAACCCCACCCGAGAGGGAGGAAGCATCCAGGGAAGAAAGGCCTGGCAGAAACCACTCAGGGTAAGAGGCCTATTCCAAAGGCCACACACCCGCCCCAGAGGGAAGAAGCATCCACGGAAGAAAGGCCTGGCAGAAGCCACTGAGGGTAAGAGGCCTATTCCAAAGGCCACACATCCACCACAGAGGGAAGAAGCATCTAGGGAACAAAGGCCTGGCAGAAACCATTGAGGGTAAGAGGCCTATTCCAAAGGCTCCATCCCCACACCAGAGGGAGGAAACCTCCAGGGAAGAACGGCCTGGCAGAAACCACTAAGGGTAGGAGACCTATTCCAAAGGCCCCATCCCCACCCCAGAGGGAGGAAGCATCCAGGGAAGAAAGGCCTGTCAGAAATCACTGAAGGTATGAGGCCTAGTCCAAAGGCCACAACCCCACCTCAAAGGGAGGAAGCATCAAGGGAAGAAAAGCCTCGCAGAAACCATTATGGGTGAGAGGCCTATTCCAAAGGCTCCGTCCCCACACCAGAGGGAGGAAGCCTCCAGGGAAGAAAGGCCTGGCAGAAACCACTGAAGGTAAGAGGCCTATTCCAAAGGCCACACACTCACCACAGAGGGAAGAAGCATCCAGGGAAAAAAGGCCTGGCAGAAACCATTGAGGGTAAGAGGCCTGTTCCGAAGGCCACACACACCCCCCAGAGGGAGGAAGCATCCAGGGAAGAAAGGCCTGGCAGAAACCATTGAGGGTAAGAGGCCGATTCCAAAGGCCCCATCCCCACCCCAGAGGGAGGAAGCCTCCAGGGAAGAAAAGCCTGGCAGAAACCACTAAGGGTAGGAGGCCTATCCCAAAGGCCCCATCCCCACCCCAGAGGGTGGAAACATCCAGGGAAGAAAGGCCTGGCAGAAACCATTGAGGGTAAGAGGCCTAATCCAAAGGCTACACTCCTAAACCAGATGGAGGAAGCATCCAGGGAAGAAAGGCCTGGCAGAAACCTTTGAGGGTAAGAGGCCTATTCCAAAGGCCACATCCCCACCTCAGAGGGAGGAAGCATCCAGGGAAGAAAGCCCTGGCAGAAACCATTGAGGGTAAGAGGCATATTCCAAAAGCCACACACCCACTCTAGTGGGAGGAAGCATCCAGGGAACAATGGCCTGGCAGAAACCATTGAGGGTAAGAGGCCCACCCCAGAGGGAAGATGCATCCAGGGAACAAAGGCCTGGCAGAAACCATTGAGGGTAAGAGGCCTATTCCAATGGCCACATCCCCACCCCTGAGGGAAGAAGCCTCCAGGGAAGAAAGGCCTGGCAGAAACCATTGAGGGTAAGAGGCCTATTCCAAAGGTTACACACCCACCCCAGAGGGAGGAAGCATCCAGGGAAGAAAGCCCTGGCAGAAACCATTGAGGGTAAGAGGCCTATTCCAAAAGCCACACACCCACTCTAGTGGGAGGAAGCATCCAGGGAACAATGGCCTGGCAGAAACCATTGAGGGTAAGAGGCCCACCCCAGAGGGAAGATGCATCCAGGGAACAAAGGCCTGGCAGAAACCATTGAGGGTAAGAGGCCTATTCCAATGGCCACATCCCCACCCCTGAGGGAAGAAGCCTCCTGGGAAGAAAGGCCTGGCAGAAACCATTGAGGGTAAGAGGCCTATTCCAAAGGTCACACACCCACCCCAGAGGGAGGAAGCATCCAGGGAAGAAAGGCCTGGCAGAAACCATTGAGGGTAAGAGGCCGATTCCAAAGGCCCCATCCCCACCCCAGAGGGAGGAAGCCTCCTGGGAAGAAAAGCCTGGCAGAAACCACTAAGGGTAGGAGGCCTATTCCAAAGGCCCCATCCCCACCCCAGAGGGAGGAAACATCCAGGGAAGAAAGGCCTGGCAGAAACCATTGAGGATAAGAGGCCTATTCCAAAGGCCACAACCCCACCCGAGAGGGAGGAAGTATCCAGGGAAGAAAGGCCTGGCAGAAACCATTGAGAATAAGAGGCCTACTCCAAATTCCACAACCTCACCCCAGAGGGAGGAAGCATCCCGGGAAGAAAGGCCTGGCAGAAACCACTGAGGGTAAGAGGCCTATTCCAATGGCCACAACCCCACCCCAGGGGGAAGAAGAATCCAGGGAAGAAAGTCCTGGCAGAAACCATTGAGGGTAAGAGGCCTATTCCAAAGGCCACCCACCCACCCCAGAGGGAGGAAGCATCCAGGGAAGAAAGGCCTGTCAGAAACCACAGAGGGTAGGAGGCCTAGTCCAAAGGCCACATCCCCACCCCAGAGGGAGGAAGCATCCAGGGAAGAAAAGCCTGGCAGAAACCATTGAGAGTAAGAGGCCTATTCCAAAGGCTCCATCCCCACACCAGAGGGACGAAGCCTCCAGGGAAGAAAGGCCTGGCAGAAACCACTAAAAATAGGAGGCCTATTCCAAAGGCCCCATCCCGACCCCAGAGGAAGGAAGCATCCAGGGAAGAAATGCCTGGCAGAAACCACTGAGGGTAAGAGGCCTATTCCAAAGGCCACAACCCCACCCCAGAGGGAGGAAGCATCCAGGGAAGAAAGGCCTGGCAGAAACCACTCAGGGTAAGAGGCCTATTCCAAAGGCCACACACCCGCCCCAGAGGGAAGAAGCATCCACGGAAGAAAGGCCTGGCAGAAGCCACTGAGGGTAAGAGGCCTATTCCAAAGGCCACACATCCACCACAGAGGGAAGAAGCATCTAGGGAACAAAGGCCTGGCAGAAACCATTGAGGGTAAGAGGCCTATTCCAAAGGCTCCATCCCCACACCAGAGGGAGGAAACCTCCAGGGAAGAACGGCCTGGCAGAAACCACTAAGGGTAGGAGACCTATTCCAAAGGCCCCATCCCCACCCCAGAGGGAGGAAGCATCCAGGGAAGAAAGGCCTGTCAGAAATCACTGAAGGTATGAGGCCTAGTCCAAAGGCCACAACCCCACCTCAAAGGGAGGAAGCATCAAGGGAAGAAAAGCCTCGCAGAAACCATTGAGGGTGAGAGGCCTATTCCAAAGGCCACACATCCACCACAGAGGGAAGAAGCATCTAGGGAACAAAGGCCTGGCAGAAACCATTGAGGGTAAGAGGCCTATTCCAAAGGCTCCATCCCCACACCAGAGGGAGGAAGCCTCCAGGGAAGAAAGGCCTGGCAGAAACCACTAAGGGAAGGAGGCCTATTCCAAAGTCCCCATCCCCACCCCAGAGGGAGGAAGCATCCAGGGAAGAAAAGCCTGGCAGAAACCACTGAAGGTAAGAGGCCTATTCCAAAGGCGACACACTCACCACAGAGGGAAGAAGCATCCAGGGAAAAAAGGCCTGGCAGAAACCATTGAGGGTAAGAGGCCTGTTCCGAAGGCCACACACCCACCCCAGAGGGAGGAAGCCTCCAGGGAAGAAAAGCCTGGCAGAAACCACTAAGGGTAGGAGGCCTATCCCAAAGGCCCCATCCCCACCCCAGAGGGTGGAAACATCCAGGGAAGAAAGGCCTGGCAGAAACCATTGAGGGTAAGAGGCCTATTCCAAAGGCTACACTCCTAAACCAGATGGAGGAAGCATCCAGGGAAGAAAGGCCTGGCAGAAACCTTTGAGGGTAAAAGGCCTATTCCAAAGGCCACATCCCCACCCCAGAGGGAGGAAGCATCCATGGAAGAAAGCCCTGGCAGAAACCATTGAGGGTAAGAGGCATATTCCAAAGGTCACACACCCACCCCAGAGGGAGGAAGCATCCAGGGAAGAAAGCCCTGGCAGAAACCATTGAGGGTAAGAGGCCTATTCCAAAAGCCACACACCCACTCTAGTGGGAGGAAGCATCCAGGGAACAATGGCCTGGCAGAAACCATTGAGGGTAAGAGGCCCACCCCAGAGGGAAGATGCATCCAGGGAACAAAGGCCTGGCAGAAACCATTGAGGGTAAGAGGCCTATTCCAATAGCCACATCCCCACCCCTGAGGGAAGAAGCCTCCAGGGAAGAAAGGCCTGGCAGAAACCATTGAGGGTAAGAGGCCTATTCCAAAGGTCACACACCCACCCCAGAGGGAGGAAGCATCCAGGGAAGAAAGGCCTGGCAGAAACCATTGAGGGTAAGAGGCCGATTCCAAAGGCCCCATCCCCACCCCAGAGGGAGGAAGCCTCCAGGGAAGAAAAGCCTGGCAGAAACCACTAAGGGTAGGAGGCCTATCCCAAAGGCCCCATCCCCACCCCAGAGGGTGGAGAATTCCAGGGAAGAAAGGCCTGGCAGAAACCATTGAGGGTAAGAGGCCTATTCCAAAGACTACACTCCTAAACCAGATGGAGGAAGCATCCAGGGAAGAAAGGCCTGGCAGAAACCTTTGAGGGTAAGAGGCCTATTCCAAAGGCCACATCCCCACCCCAGAGGGAGGAAGCATCCAGGGAAGAAAGCCCTGGCAGAAACCATTGAGGGTAAGAGGCATATTCCAAAAGCCACACACCCACTCTAGTGGGAGGAAGCATCCAGGGAACAATGGCCTGGCAGAAACCATTGAGGGTAAGAGGCCCACCCCAGTGGGAAGATGCATCCAGGGAACAAAGGCCTGGCAGAAACCATTGAGGGTAAGAGGCCTATTCCAATGGCCACATCCCCACCCCTGAGGGAAGAAGCCTCCAGGGAAGAAAGGCCTGGCAGAAACCATTGAGGGTAAGAGGCCTATTCCAAAGGTCACACACCCACCCCAGAGGGAGATAGCATCCAGGGAAGAAAGCCCTGGCAGAAACCATTGAGGGTAAGAGGCCTATTCCAAAAGCCACACACCCACTCTAGTGGGAGGAAGCATCCAGGGAACAATGGACTGGCAGAAACCATTGAGGGTAAGAGGCCCACCCCAGAGGGAAGATGCATCCAGGGAACAAAGGCCTGGCAGAAACCATTGAGGGTAAGAGGCCTATTCCAATGGCCACATCCCCACCCCTGAGGGAAGAAGCCTCCAGGGAAGAAAGGCCTGGCAGAAACCATTGAGGGTAAGAGGCCTATTCCAAAGGTCACACACCCACCCCAGAGGGAGGAAGCATCCCGGGAAGAAAGGCCTGGCAGAAACCACTGAGGGTAAGAGGCCTATTCCAATGGCCACAACCCCACCCCAGGGGGAAGAAGAATCCAGGGAAGAAAGTCCTGGCAGAAACCATTGAGGGTAAGAGGCCTATTCCAAAGGCCACCCACCCACCCCAGAGGGAGGAAGCATCCAGGGAAGAAAGGCCTGGCAGAAACCACAGAGGGTAGGAGGCCTAGTCCAAAGGCCACAACCCCACCTCAAAGGGAGGAAGCATCCAGGGAAGAAAAGCCTTGCAGAAACCATTGAGAGTAAGAGGCCTATTCCAAAGGCTCCATCCCCACACCAGAGGGACGAAGCCTCCAGGGAAGAAAGGCCTGGCAGAAACCACTAAAAATAGGAGGCCTATTCCAAAGGCCCCATCCCGACCCCAGAGGGAGGAAGCATCCAGGGAAGAAATGCCTGGCAGAAACCACTGAGGGTAAGAGGCCTATTCCAAAGGCCACAACCCCACCCCAGAGGGAGGAAGCATCCAGGGAAGAAAGGCCTGGCAGAAACCACTCAGGGTAAGAGGCCTATTCCAAAGGCCACACACCCGCCCCAGAGGGAAGAAGCATCCACGGAAGAAAGGCCTGGCAGAAGCCACTGAGGGTAAGAGGCCTATTCCAAAGGCCACACATCCACCACAGAGGGAAGAAGCATCTAGGGAACAAAGGCCTGGCAGAAACCATTGAGGGTAAGAGGCCTATTCCAAAGGCTCCATCCCCACACCAGAGGGAGGAAACCTCCAGGGAAGAACGGCCTGGCAGAAACCACTAAGGGTAGGAGACCTATTCCAAAGGCCCCATCCCCACCCCAGAGGGAGGAAGCATCCAGGGAAGAAAGGCCTGTCAGAAATCACTGAAGGTATGAGGCCTAGTCCAAAGGCCACAACCCCACCTCAAAGGGAGGAAGCATCAAGGGAATAAAAGCCTGGCAGAAACCACTGAAGGTAAGAGGCCTATTCCAAAGGCCACACACTCACCACAGAGGGAAGAAGCATCCAGGGAAAAAAGGCCTGGCAGAAACCATTGAGGGTAAGAGGCCTGTTCCGAAGGCCACACACCCACCCCAGAGGGAGGAAGCCTCCAGGGAAGAAAAGCCTGGCAGAAACCACTAAGGGTAGGAGGCCTATCCCAAAGGCCCCATCCCCACCCCAGAGGGTGGAAACATCCAGGGAAGAAAGGCCTGGCAGAAACCATTGAGGGTAAGAGGCCTATTCCAAAGGCTACACTCCTAAACCAGATGGAGGAAGCATCCAGGGAAGAAAGGCCTGGCAGAAACCTTTGAGGGTAAGAGGCCTATTCCAAAGGCCACATCCCCACCCCAGAGGGAGGAAGCATCCAGGGAAGAAAGCCCTGGCAGAAACCATTGAGGGTAAGAGGCATATTCCAAAGGTCACACACCCACCCCAGAGGGAGGAAGCATCCAGGGAAGAAAGCCCTGGCAGAAACCATTGAGGGTAAGAGGCCTATTCCAAAAGCCACACACCCACTCTAGTGGGAGGAAGCATCCAGGGAACAATGGCCTGGCAGAAACCATTGAGGGTAAGAGGCCCACCCCAGAGGGAAGATGCATCCAGGGAACAAAGGCCTGGCAGAAACCATTGAGGGTAAGAGGCCTATTCCAATAGCCACATCCCCACCCCTGAGGGAAGAAGCCTCCAGGGAAGAAAGTCCTGGCAGAAACCATTGAGGGTAAGAGGCCTATTCCAAAGGTCACACACCCACCCCAGAGGGAGGAAGCATCCAGGGAAGAAAGGCCTGGCAGAAACCATTGAGGGTAAGAGGCCGATTCCAAAGGCCCCATCCCCACCCCAGAGGGAGGAAGCCTCCTGGGAAGAAAAGCCTGGCAGAAACCACTAAGGGTAGGAGGCCTATTCCAAAGGCCCCATCCCCACCCCAGAGGGAGGAAACATCCAGGGAAGAAAGGCCTGGCAGAAACCATTGAGGATAAGAGGCCTATTCCAAAGGCCACAACCCCACCCGAGAGGGAGGAAGTATCCAGGGAAGAAAGGCCTGGCAGAAACCATTGAGAATAAGAGGCCTACTCCAAATTCCACAACCCCACCCCAGAGGGAGGAAGCATCCCGGGAAGAAAGGCCTGGCAGAAACCACTGAGGGTAAGAGGCCTATTCCAATGGCCACAACCCCACCCCAGGGGGAAGAAGAATCCAGGGAAGAAAGTCCTGGCAGAAACCATTGAGGGTAAGAGGCCTATTCCAAAGGCCACCCACCCACCCCAGAGGGAGGAAGCATCCAGGGAAGAAAGGCCTGGCAGAAACCACTAAGGGTAGGAGGCCTATTCCAAAGGCCACACCCCCACCCAGAGGGAGGAAGCATCCAGGGTAGAAAGGCCTGGCAGAAACCATTGAGAGTAAGAGGCCTATTCCAAAGGCTCCATCCCCACACCAGAGGGAGGAAGCCTCCAGGGAAGAAAGGCCTGGCAGAAACCACTAAGAGTAGGAGGCCTATTCCAAAGGCCCCATCCCGACCCCAGAGGGAGGAAGCATCCAGGGAAGAAAAGCCTGGCAGAAACCACTGAAGGTAAGAGGCTTATTCCAAAGGCCACACACACACCCCAGAGGGAAGAAGCATCCTGGGAACAAAGGCCTGGCAGAAACCATTGAGGGTAACAGGCATATTCAAAAGGCCACATCCCCACCCCAGAGGGAGGAAGCATCCAGGGAAGATAGGCCTGGCAGAAACCATTGATGATAAGAGGCCTACTCCAAAGGCCACAACCCCACCCCAGAGGGAGGAAGCATCCAGGTAAGAAAGGCCTGGCAGAAACCACTGAGGGTAAGAGGCCTATTCCAAAGGCCACATCCCCACCCCAGAGGGAGGAAGCATCCAGGGAAGAAAGGCCTGGCAGAAACCATTGATGATAAGAGGCCTACTCCAAAGGCCACAACCCCACCCCAGAGGGAGGAAGCATCCAGGGAAGAAAGGCCTGTCAGAAACCACTGAGGGTAAGATGCCTATTCCAAAGGCCACACACCCGCCCCAGAGGGAAGAAGCATCCACGGAAGAAAGGCCTGGCAGAAGCCACTGAGGGTAAGAGGCCTATTCCAAAGGCCACACACCCACCACAGAGGAAAGAAGCATCCAGGGAACAAAGGCCTGGCAGAAACCATTGTGGGTAAGAGGCCTATTCCAAAGGCTCCATCCCCACACCAGAGGGAGGCAGCCTCCAGGGAAGAAAGGCCTGGCAGAAACCACTAAGAGTAGAAGGCCTATTCCAAAGGCCCCATCCCGACCCCAGAGGGAGGAAGCATCCAGGGAAGAAAGGCCTGGCAGAAACCATTGATGGTAAGAGGCCTTCTCCAAAGGCCACAACCCCACCCCAGAGGGAGGAAGCATCCAGGGAAGAAAGGCCTGGCAGAAACCACTGAGGGTAAGAGGCCTATTCCAAAGGCCACATCCCCACCCCAGAGGGAGGAAGCATCCAGGGAAGAAAGGCCTGGCAGAAACCATTGATGATAAGAGGCCTACTCCAAAGGCCACAACCCCACCCCAGAGGGAGGAAGCATCCAGGGAAGAAAGGCCTGGCAGAAACCACTGAGGGTAAGAGGCCTATTCCAAAGGCCACACACCCACCACAGAGGAAAGAAGCATCCAGGGAACAAAGGCCTGGCAGAAACCATTGAGGGTAAGAGGCCTATTCCAAAGGCTCCATCCCCACACCAGAGGGAGGAAGCCTCCAGCGAAGAAAGGCCTGGCAGAATCCACTAAGTGTAGGTGGCCTATTCCAAAGGCCCCATCCCCACCCCAGAGGGAGGAAGCATCCAGGGAAGAAAAGCCTGGCAGAAACCACTGAAGGTAAGAGGCCTATTCCAAAGGCCACACACCCACCCCAGAGGGAAGAAGCATCCAGGGAACAAAGGCATGGCAGAAACCATTGAGTGTAAGAGGCCTGTTCCAAAGGTCACACACCCACCCCAGAGGGAGGAAGCCTCCAGGGAAGAAAGGCCTGGCAGAAACCACTAAGGGTAGGAGGCCTATTCCAAAGGCCCCATTCCCACCCCAGAGGGAGGAAGCATCCAGGGAAGAAAAGCCTGGCAGAAACCACTGAAAGTAAGAGGACTATTCCAAAGGCCACACACCCACCCCAGAGGGAAGAAGCATCCAGGGAACAAAGGCCTGGCAGAAACCATTGAGTGTAAGAGGGCTGTTCCAAAGGCCACACACCCACCCCAGAGGGAGGAAGCATCCAGGGAAGAAAGGCCTTGCAGAAACCACTAAGGGTAGGAGACCTATTGCAAAGGCCCCATCCCCACCCCGGAGGGAGGAAGCATCCAGGGAAGAGAGGCCTGGCAGAAACCATTGAGGATAAGAGGCCTACTCCAAAGGCCACAACTCCACCCCAGAGGGAGGAAGCATCCAGGGAAGAAAGGCCTGGCAGAAACCACTCAGGTAAGAGGCCTATTCCAAAGGTCACGCACCCGCCCCAGAGGGAAGAAGCATCCACGGAATAAAGGCCTGGCAGAAGCCACTGAGGGTAAGAAGCCTACTCCAAAGGCTACACACACACCCCAGAGGAAAGATGCATCCAGGGAACAAAGGCCTGGCAGAAACCATAGAGGGTAAGAGGTCTATTCCAAAGTCCACATCCCCACCCCAGAGGGAAGAAGCCTCCAGGGAAGAAAAGCCTGGCAGAAACCATTGAGGGTAAGAGGCCTATTCCAAAGGCCACATCCCCACCCCAGAGGGAGGAAGCATCCAGGGAAGAAAGGCCTGGCAGAAACCATTGAGGGTAAGAGGCCTATTCCAAAAGCCACACACCCAACCTAGTGGGAGGAAGCATCCAGCGAACAAAGGCCTGGCAGAAACCATTGAGGATAAGAGGCCTATTCCAAAGGCCACATCCCCACCCCAGAGGGAAGATGCATCCAGGGAACAAAGGCCTGGCAGAAACCATAGAGGGTAAGAGGCCTACTCCAAAGGCCACACACACACCCCAGAGCGAGGAAGCATGCAGGGAAGACAGGCCTGGCAGAAACCATTGAGGGTAAGAGGCCTATTCCAAAGGCCACACCCCCACTCCAGATGGAGGAAGCATCCAGGGAAGAAAGGCCTGGCAGAAATCTTTGAGGGTAAGAGGCCTGTTCCAAAGGCCACACACCCACCCCAGAGGGAGGAAGCCTCCAGGGAAGAAAAGCCTGGCAGAAACCACTGAAGGTAAGAGGCCTATTCCAAAGGCCACACACCCACCCCAGAGGGAAGAAGCATCCAGGGAACAAAGGCCTGGCAGAAACCATTGAGTGTAAGAGGCCTGTTCCAAAGGCCACACACCCACCCCAGAGGGAGGAAGCCTCCAGGGAAGAAAGGCCTGGCAGAAACCACTAAGGGTAGGAGGCCTATTCCAAAGGCCCCATTCCCACCCCAGAGGGAGGAAGCATCCAGGGAAGAAAAGCCTGGCAGAAACCACTGAAAGTAAGAGAACTATTCCAAAGGCCACACACCCACCCCAGAGGGAAGAAGCATCCAGGGAACAAAGGCCTGGAAGAAACCATTGAGTGTAAGAGGGCTGTTCCAAAGGCCACACACCCACCCCAGAGGGAGGACGCATCCAGGGTAGAAAGGCCTGGCAGAAACCACTAAGGGTAGGAGAACTATTGCAAAGGCCCCATCCCCACCCCAGAGGGAGGAAGCATCCAGGGAAGAAAGGCCTGGCAGAAACCATTGAGGATAAGAGGCCTACTCCAAAGGCCACAACCCCACCCCAGAGGGAGGAAGCATCCAGGGAAGAAAGGCCTGGCAGAAACCACTCAGGTAAGAGGCCTATTCCAAAGGTCACACACCCGCCCCAGAGGGAAGAAGCATCCACGGAATAAAGGCCTGGCAGAAGCCACTGAGGGTAAGAAGCCTACTCCAAAGGCTACACACACACCCCAGAGGGAGGAAGCATCTAGGGAAGAGAGGCATGGCAGAAACCATTGAGGGTAAGAGGCCTATTCCAAAGGCCACACTCCCACTCCAGATGGAGGAAGCATCCAGGGAAGAAAGGCCTGGCAGAAACCTTTGAGGGTAAGAGGCCTATTCCAAAGGCCCGATCCCCACCCCAGAGGGAGGAAGCTTCCAGGGAAGAAAGGCGTGGCAGAAACCATTGAGGGTAAGAGGCCTATTCCAAAAGCCACACACCCACCCTAGTGGGAGGAAGCATCCAGGGAACAAAGGCCTGGCAGAAACCATTGAGGGTAAGAGGCCTATTCCAAAGGCCACATCCCCACCCCAGAGGGAAGATGCATCAAGGGAACAAAGGCCTGGCAGAAACCATAGAGGGTAAGAGGTCTATTCCAAAGTCCACATCCCCACCCCAGAGGGAAGAAGCCTCCAGGGAAGAAAAGCCTGGCAGAAACCATTGAGGGTAAGAGGCCTATTCCAAAGGCCACACCCCCACTCCAGATGGAGGAAGCATCCAGGGAAGAAAGGCCTGGCAGAAATCTTTGAGGGTAAGAGGCCTATTCCAAAGGCCCCATCTCCACCCCAGAGGGAGGAAGCATCCAGCGAATAAAAGCCTTGCAGAAACCATTGAGGGTAAGAGGCCTATTCCAACGGCCACATCCCCACCCCAGAGGGAAGAAGCATCCAGGGAAGAAAGGCCTGGCAGAAACCATTGAGGGTAAGAGGCCTATTCCAAAGGCCACACACCCACCCCAGAGGGAGGAAGCATCCATTGAAGAAAGGCCTGGCAGAAACCATTGAGGGTAAGAGGCCGATTCCAAAGGCCCCATCCCCACCCCAGAGGGAGGACGCCTCCAGGGAAGAAAAGCCTGGCAGAAACCACTAAGGGTAGGAGGCCTATTCCAAAGGCCCCATCCCCACCCCAGAGGGAGGAAACATCCAGGGAAGAAAGGCCTGGCAGAAGCCATTGAGGGTAAGAGGCCTATTCCAAAGGCCACATCCCCACCCCAGAGGGAGGAAGCATCCAGCGAATAAAAGCCTTGCAGAAACCATTGAGGGTAAGAGGCCTATTCCAACGGCCACATCCCCACCCCAGAGGGAGGAAGCCTCCAGGGAAGAAAAGCCTGGCAGAAACCACTAAGGGTAGGAGGCCTATTCCAAAGGCCACATGCCCACCCCAGAGGGATGAAGCATCCAGGGAAGAAATGCCTGGCAGAAACCACTATGGGTAAGAGGCCTATTCCAAAGGCCCCATCCCCACCCCAGAGGGAGGAAGCATCCAGGGAAGAAAGGCCTGGCAGAAACCATTGAGGATAAGAGGCCTACTCCAAAGGCCACAACCGCACCCCTGAGGGAGGAAGCATCCAGAGAAGAAAGGCCTTGCAGAAACCACTGAGGGTAAGAGGCCTATTCCTAAGGCCACACACCCACCCCAGAGGGAGGAAGCATCCAGGGGACAAAGGCCTGGCAGAAACCATTGAGGGTAAGAGGCCTATTCCAAAGCCCACAACCCCACTCCAGGGGGAAGAAGCATCCAGGGAAGAAAGGCCTGGCAGAAACCATTGAGGGTAAGAGGCCTATTCCAAAGGCCACACACCCACCCCAGAGGGAGGAAGCATCCAGGGAAGAAAGGCCTGGCAGAAACCACTAAGGGTAGGAGGCCTATTCCAAAGGCCACACCCCCACCCAGAGGGAGGAAGCATCCAGGGTAGAAAGGCCTGGCAGAAACCACTGAGGGTAAGAGGCCTATTCCAAAGCCCCCATCCCCACCCCAGAGGGAGGAAGCATCCAGGGAAGAAAGGCCTGGCAGAAGCCATTGAGGGTAAGAGGCCTATTCCAAAGGCCACATCCCCACCCCAGAGGGAGGAAGCATCCAGGGAAGAAAGGCCTGGCAGAAACCATTGAGGGTAAGATGCCTATTCCAAAGGCCACACACCCACCCCAGAGGGAGGAAGCATCTAGGGAAGAAAGGCCTGGCAGAAACCATTGAGGGTAAGAGGCCTATTCCAAAGGCCACACACCCACCCCAGAGGGAGGAAGCATCCAGGGAAGAAAGGCCTGGCAGAAACCATTGAGGGTAAGAGGCCGATTCCAAAGGCCCCATCCCCACCCCAGAGGGAGGAAGCCTCCAGGGAAGAAAAGCCTGGCAGAAACCACTAAGGGTAGGAGGCCTATTCCAAAGGCCCCATCCCCACCCCAGAGGGAGGAAGCATCCAGGGAAGAAAAGCCTGGCAGAAACCATTGAGGGTAAGAGGCTTATTCCAAAGGCCACATCCCCACCCCAGAGGGAGGAATCATCCAGGGAGGAAATGCCTGGCAGAAACCACTGAGGGTAAGAGGCCTATTCCAAAGGCCACAACCCCACCCCAGAGGGAGTTAGCATCCAGGGAAGAAAGGCCTTTCAGAAACCATTGAGGATAAGAGGCCTACTCCAAAGGCCACAACCGCACCCCAGAGGGAGGAAGCATTCAGGGAAGAAAGGCCTGGCAGAAACCACTGAGGGTAAGAGGCCTATTCCTAAGGCCACACACCCACCCCAGAGGGAGGAAGCATCCAGGGGACAAAGGCCTGGCAGAAACCATTGAGGGTAAGAGGCCTATTCCAAAGGCAACAACCCCACCCCAGGGGAAGAAGCATCCAGGGAAGAAAGGCCTGGCAGAAACCATTGAGGGTAAGAGGCCTGTTCCAAAGGCCACACACACACCCCAGAGGGAGGAAGCCTCCAGGGAAGAAAGGCCTGGCAGAAACCACTAAGGGTAGGAGGCCTATTCCAAAGGCCCCATTCCCACCCCAGAGGGAGGAAGCATCCAGGGAAGAAAAGCCTGGCAGAAACCACTGAAAGTAAGAGAACTATTCCAAAGGCCACACACCCACCCCAGAGGGAAGAAGCATCCAGGGAACAAAGGCCTGGAAGAAACCATTGAGTGTAAGAGGGCTGTTCCAAAGGCCACACACCCACCCCAGAGGGAGGACGCATCCAGGGTAGAAAGGCCTGGCAGAAACCACTAAGGGTAGGAGAACTATTGCAAAGGCCCCATCCCCACCCCAGAGGGAGGAAGCATCCAGGGAAGAAAGGCCTGGCAGAAACCATTGAGGATAAGAGGCCTACTCCAAAGGCCACAACCCCACCCCAGAGGGAGGAAGCATCCAGGGAAGAAAGGCCTGGCAGAAACCACTCAGGTAAGAGGCCTATTCCAAAGGTCACACACCCGCCCCAGAGGGAAGAAGCATCCACGGAATAAAGGCCTGGCAGAAGCCACTGAGGGTAAGAAGCCTACTCCAAAGGCTACACACACACCCCAGAGGGAGGAAGCATCTAGGGAAGAGAGGCATGGCAGAAACCATTGAGGGTAAGAGGCCTATTCCAAAGGCCACACTCCCACTCCAGATGGAGGAAGCATCCAGGGAAGAAAGGCCTGGCAGAAACCTTTGAGGGTAAGAGGCCTATTCCAAAGGCCCGATCCCCACCCCAGAGGGAGGAAGCTTCCAGGGAAGAAAGGCGTGGCAGAAACCATTGAGGGTAAGAGGCCTATTCCAAAAGCCACACACCCACCCTAGTGGGAGGAAGCATCCAGGGAACAAAGGCCTGGCAGAAACCATTGAGGGTAAGAGGCCTATTCCAAAGGCCACATCCCCACCCCAGAGGGAAGATGCATCAAGGGAACAAAGGCCTGGCAGAAACCATAGAGGGTAAGAGGTCTATTCCAAAGTCCACATCCCCACCCCAGAGGGAAGAAGCCTCCAGGGAAGAAAAGCCTGGCAGAAACCATTGAGGGTAAGAGGCCTATTCCAAAGGCCACACCCCCACTCCAGATGGAGGAAGCATCCAGGGAAGAAAGGCCTGGCAGAAATCTTTGAGGGTAAGAGGCCTATTCCAAAGGCCCCATCTCCACCCCAGAGGGAGGAAGCATCCAGCGAATAAAAGCCTTGCAGAAACCATTGAGGGTAAGAGGCCTATTCCAACGGCCACATCCCCACCCCAGAGGGAAGAAGCATCCAGGGAAGAAAGGCCTGGCAGAAACCATTGAGGGTAAGAGGCCTATTCCAAAGGCCACACACCCACCCCAGAGGGAGGAAGCATCCATTGAAGAAAGGCCTGGCAGAAACCATTGAGGGTAAGAGGCCGATTCCAAAGGCCCCATCCCCACCCCAGAGGGAGGACGCCTCCAGGGAAGAAAAGCCTGGCAGAAACCACTAAGGGTAGGAGGCCTATTCCAAAGGCCCCATCCCCACCCCAGAGGGAGGAAACATCCAGGGAAGAAAGGCCTGGCAGAAGCCATTGAGGGTAAGAGGCCTATTCCAAAGGCCCCATCCCCACCCCAGAGGGAGGAAGCATCCAGGGAAGAAAGGCCTGGCAGAAACCATTGAGGATAAGAGGCCTACTCCAAAGGCCACAACCGCACCCCTGAGGGAGGAAGCATCCAGAGAAGAAAGGCCTTGCAGAAACCACTGAGGGTAAGAGGCCTATTCCTAAGGCCACACACCCACCCCAGAGGGAGGAAGCATCCAGGGGACAAAGGCCTGGCAGAAACCATTGAGGGTAAGAGGCCTATTCCAAAGCCCACAACCCCACTCCAGGGGGAAGAAGCATCCAGGGAAGAAAGGCCTGGCAGAAACCATTGAGGGTAAGAGGCCTATTCCAAAGGCCACACACCCACCCCAGAGGGAGGAAGCATCCAGGGAAGAAAGGCCTGGCAGAAACCACTAAGGGTAGGAGGCCTATTCCAAAGGCCACACCCCCACCCAGAGGGAGGAAGCATCCAGGGTAGAAAGGCCTGGCAGAAACCACTGAGGGTAAGAGGCCTATTCCAAAGCCCCCATCCCCACCCCAGAGGGAGGAAGCATCCAGGGAAGAAAGGCCTGGCAGAAGCCATTGAGGGTAAGAGGCCTATTCCAAAGGCCACATCCCCACCCCAGAGGGAGGAAGCATCCAGGGAAGAAAGGCCTGGCAGAAACCATTGAGGGTAAGATGCCTATTCCAAAGGCCACACACCCACCCCAGAGGGAGGAAGCATCTAGGGAAGAAAGGCCTGGCAGAAACCATTGAGGGTAAGAGGCCTATTCCAAAGGCCACACACCCACCCCAGAGGGAGGAAGCATCCAGGGAAGAAAGGCCTTGCAGAAACCATTGAGGGTAAGAGGCCGATTCCAAAGGCCCCATCCCCACCCCAGAGGGAGGAAGCCTCCAGGGAAGAAAAGCCTGGCAGAAACCACTAAGGGTAGGAGGCCTATTCCAAAGGCCCCATCCCCACCCCAGAGGGAGGAAGCATCCAGGGAAGAAAAGCCTGGCAGAAACCATTGAGGGTAAGAGGCTTATTCCAAAGGCCACATCCCCACCCCAGAGGGAGGAATCATCCAGGGAGGAAATGCCTGGCAGAAACCACTGAGGGTAAGAGGCCTATTCCAAAGGCCACAACCCCACCCCAGAGGGAGTTAGCATCCAGGGAAGAAAGGCCTTTCAGAAACCATTGAGGATAAGAGGCCTACTCCAAAGGCCACAACCGCACCCCAGAGGGAGGAAGCATTCAGGGAAGAAAGGCCTGGCAGAAACCACTGAGGGTAAGAGGCCTATTCCTAAGGCCACACACCCACCCCAGAGGGAGGAAGCATCCAGGGGACAAAGGCCTGGCAGAAACCATTGAGGGTAAGAGGCCTATTCCAAAGGCAACAACCCCACCCCAGGGGAAGAAGCATCCAGGGAAGAAAGGCCTGGCAGAAACCATTGAGGGTAAGAGGCCTATTCCAAAGGCCACACACACACCCCAGAGGGAGGAAGCATCCAGGGAAGAAAGGCCTGGCAGAAACCACTAAGGGTAGGAGGCCTATTCCAAAGGCCACACCCCCACCCCAGAGGGAGGAAGCATCCAGGGTAGAAAGGCCTGGCAGAAACCACTGAGGGTAAGAGGCCTATTCCAAAGGCCCCATCCCCACCCCAGAGGGAGGAAGCATCCAGGGAAGAATGGCCTGGCAGAAGCCACTGAGGGTAAGAGGCCTATTCCATCGCCCACAGCAATAGACCCACCATTGCCCGCCGCCACCTCTGCTCGCACCTTGGGCAGCGGAGTTGAGGGTGGCAGAGAAGGGTGCCCACCACCAGCCATAATCAAGGAAGCATGCAAGTAACTTAACTAAAACAATGTAGTCTGCAACAAAGCAATGTAGAGACTTGATATAGTGGACTTTTCCTTCATACTAAGTTTTAACTTTTACTTTTGTAACAAATGAAGTAGAACTGTGTTTTTTTTATTTTGAACTGATAATATGCATGATAATACTTTGTTTTGAACTGTAACAACATGTATGATGTGAGAATACTGGTGTAGGAACTGGCAAACCACGCCAGAAATTTTTGCCAAGAGAACCCTATGGAGCAGAACAAAAGGCAAAACAAAAGAGGCAAGTTAGATGAAACAGGATGCTTAACACTGATCAAAAGAAGGGGAGAGATGGGAGAGGGTGAGGAGAAATACAGTGTTGCAAAGAACAATACTGCATAGGAACATGGAATGTGAGTTCAATGAACCAAGGAAAACTGGAGGTGGTGAAAAATGAGATGGAAAGAATAAACATTGACATCTTGGGAATCAGCGAGCTAAAATGGACAGGGATGGGTGAATTCAACTCGGGAAACCATCACATCTACTACTGTGGTCAAGAAAACCTCAGAAAAAATGGAGTAGCCATAATTGTCAACAAAAGAGTGAGAAAAGCAGTAATGGGATACAATCTCAAAAATGATAGAATGATGTCAGTCAGAATACAAGGCAAACCTTTTAATATCACTGTAATCCAAATATACGCACCAACCACGGGTGCAGATGAAGCCACAGTGGACCAGTTCTATGAGGACCTACAAGAC
The DNA here is from genome assembly GCA_035047345.1 of Bradypodion ventrale. Taxonomy (NCBI): domain Eukaryota; kingdom Metazoa; phylum Chordata; class Lepidosauria; order Squamata; family Chamaeleonidae; genus Bradypodion; species Bradypodion ventrale. Next base: position 38,306,524 of record JAWDJE010000008.1, read on the forward strand.
CTCATAGAACAGACACCAAGAAATTATGTCCACATTATCTTGGGAGATTGGAATGCCAAAGTAGGAAATCAAAAAGTAGATGGAATAACAGGCAAGTTTGGTCTTGGAACACAGAATGAAGCAGGGCTAAGATTGATAGAGTTCTGTCAAGATAACACACTGGTCATAGCAAACACCCTCTTCCAGCAACACAAGAGGCGACTTTACACATGGACATCACCAAATGGCCAACATCGAAACCAAATTGATTACATACTCTGCAGCCAAAGATGGAGAACCTCCATACAGTCAGCAAAAACAACATCTGGAACAGACTGTGGCTCAGATCATAACCTACTAATAGCAAAATTCAGACTTAGACTAAAAAAAATAGGGAAAAGAATCAGGCCAGACAGATATGACCTAGACAACATCCCTAAGGAATACACGGTGGAGGTGAGGAACAGATTTAATGGTTTGGAATTGATAGACAGAGTGCCAGAAGAATTATGGACAAATGTGTGTGACATCATGCAAAAGGCAGCAAGGAAAACCATACCAAAAAAAAAGAAGTGCAGGAAGGCAAAGTGGTTGTCTGATGAGGTTCTTAAAATAGCAGAGGAAAGAAGGAATGCAAAAGTCAAGGGAGAAAGGAAAAAATACAAATCACAGAATTTCAAAGAAAAGCAAGGAGAGACAAGGAAATCTATCTAAATGAACAGTGCAAAGAAATAGAGGAAAACAACACAAGAGGCCGCACTAGAGATCTTTTCAAAAAAATTGGGGAAATCAAGGGAACATTTAAAGCAAAAATGACCATGATAAGGGACAAAGACGGAAAGGAGTTAGCTGATGCAGAAGAGATTAAGAAAAGATGGAAATAATACACAGAGGAACTTTACAAAAAGGACCTCAACACAACTGATAAACACAATGATGAGAACATTGAACGAGCCAGACATCCTACAGAGTGAAGTCAGAAAGGCCCTAAAAAGCACTGCAAACAACAAAGCTAGTGGAGATGACAGTATCCCAGATGAATTTTTCAAAGCTCTAAAAGATGACGGAATCAAATTACTGCATTCGATATGCCAGCAGATCTGGAAATCAAAACAATGGCCACAGGATTGGAAAAAATCAGTATACGTTCCAATCCCAAAGAAGGGTAGTGCCAAAGAGTGTTCAAATTATCGAACAATTGCGCTCATCCCACACACTAGCAAGGTGATGATCAAGATAATACAGGATAGACTTCAGCAGCATGTGGAGAGAGAATTGCCAGAGGTGCAGGCGGGTTTCAGAAGAGGCAGGGGGACTAGAGACCACATTGCTAATATATGGTGGAGCATGGAGAAAACAAAAGAATATCAGAAACAAGTATACCTCTGCTTTATTGACTACACCAAGGCCTTTGACTGCGTTGACCACAATAAAATGTGGCAAGTACTTAAAGAAATGGGAATACCAGATGCCTCGTGAGAAATCTGTACAAGAGTCAAGAAGCAAGAGTTAGGACAGAACACGGAATGACAGAATGGTTTGGAATAGGAAAAGGAGTAAGACAAGGCTGCATTTTATCACCCTACCTTTTCAACCTATACACAGAGCACATAACGTGCAATGCAGGGATGGAGGAATCACAATATGGGATAAAAATTGCTGGGAGAAACATCAACAATTTGAGATATGCAGACGATACCATCCTAATGGCAGAAAGTGAGGAAGATTTAAAGAAGCTCCTGATTAGGTTGAAAGAAGAGAGTGCAAAAGCTGGCCTGAGACTTAACATCAAGAAAACCAAGATAATGGCAACAGGCCCTATCAGCACCTGGAAAGTAGACGGGGAAGAAGTAGAAGCAGTGACGGATTTTACTTTCTTGGGATCTAGGATCACTGCAGATGGTGACTGCAGCCATGAAATAAAGAGGTGACTGATTCTAGGGAGACAAGCGATGAGAAACCTGGGAAAAGTAGAGACATCATCTTGTAAACAAAAATCCGCACAGTCAAAGCAATGGTATTCCCAGTGGTAATGTATGGATGTGAGAGCCTGATCATTAGGAAGGCTGAGTGCAGAAGAATAGACACCTTTGAGCTGTGGTGTTGGAGGAGAGTTTTGAGAGTACCCTGGACAGCGAGGAGAACAAATAAGTCAATCTTGAAAGAAATCAGTCCTGACTGCTCCTTAGAAGGTCAAATAGTATAGATGAAGCTGAAGTACTTTGGACACCAAATGAGAAGAGAGGATTCACTTGAGAAAGCCTTGATGCTGGGAAAGGTGGAGGGCAAAAGAAAAAGGGGACGGCCAAGGATGAGATGTCTGGATGGCATTGTGTATGCAGCGGGCACCGAGCTGAGCGGGCTGAGGAGGATGGTGGAGGACAGGGGTACCTGGAGATCAATGGTCCATAGGGTCGCAAAGAGTCGGAATCGACTGTGCGACTGAACAACAAACTAAATCAAACTTCAGAATGATTGTTACCATACAAAAATTAAAATACTAAACATTTCACAAAAAATAACCACCCAGTTCTTTATACAATGCCCTGGAGAGCACGGAGTATCTCATTAATTTTCATTCCCAAAAACCCCTTTGACCAAGTACAGGTCTATTAGCTTCCTCCCCCTTCAATGAGTAATCCATTTCATAGTTTTTAACTAGATTTTTAATTGGTGCGGGTGGGAGGTAGTTTTTCAGTGTTCTTAGGAATTTTAAGGGGATTTTATGTACACTGCCCAGAGTCGCATGACGATTGGGGCGGCTATTCAAATTGAATAAATAAATAAATAAATTTTAGTTTTTTTATATAATACCAAGACAGACTTGAGGGGTCCATGACTTGAGTTGTAGCACACACTACACTGCACACTTTTTAAAGATACTGAAATAATATTCAAGAGTTCAGATCACAGCTTCTCCATGCCAGCTAAATAAGTAACACATTCAGAGTTTGTAAACTGTTTCTCAAAGCTTGTTTATTTAGGGTTATAACTTCCTTATGGAAGTGTGACTCATTGTTTAATGTCTCAGCTTATTAGCAATACTTGTTTCTGCCATATATTTCCTTTGCTACCACTAATTGCTGAGCCCATTGTAAACTTTACTATTCCAATGGCAGAATATACAAGACAGAAAGAAGAATCCATAGAAACCCATAGCAATGAACAAAATCCATAGATTTACACAGAACCCTTGCAGACGACTTCTTCTTCTTCCTCTTCCTCTTCTCTTCTCTTTTAATATGATGCCACAGTTCTGCATCTCAAATAATCTGCCACCTAAGATAGCTGGTTCACACTGTCTGTTACTAGGGATGACCCCAGAAGATAGTTAGATAAATTAGTCAATCTGTCTCAATCGTACATAGCAGTCTCAGAGCTTTGAAAAGTTACCTCTTTCAGATTAAAACCTCTAGAAAATTCCAGCAATTTTTATTGCTAATTTTGAGAGTTCTGGCCACAAATTTTCCAGGCTCCGGTGAAGTATTTGTTAGATTAGATTTACAAATCTACAGGATTGCGCATGCTTTATGTTGATGTATTATGAAGAATATTCACATTATGGAGCTGCTTTACTAATATTGGACTAGTTGCCAATCTAAGCCTAGAACTGTCTTACATGACCATTAGCTGCCGAACTCCATGAACCTTGCGAATTTGGTGCATTCTTCATGAAATGTAAGTGCTCTACCATTTCTAACAACTAGCCAGACAAAACATTTTGCTACCTGAGGATGAAGACAAAATGGCACCTCCCCTCATTCCATGTCTAAATGTGAATCTGGCATGTCTGTTGAATCTTACATTGGCAGTAGTGATATGGTGATTTTCTGCAACTCCTGAAAAGTGAGGAAATAATAGACGTTAGCAAATTTGCATTTTTGGACTACAGTGCTCAGATGGTGTAGCCATGCTACCTGAGGAATTCCGGGAACTGTAGGCCAAAAACATATCTTTGTACACTATGGTTGGCTCCAAAAGTGACTGTATAAATTAGCGGCAGCAACCATCAAATAACTCAGAAACAACACAATCATGATTAATGAAATAAAATACTGTTCACAAACATGTAATGAAAAATATGTAATTGATATAGCTACAAACAAAGAATAATGAAACAAAAGGCAATTCAGCTCTACTGTACAAAATGGGTGCTTCTTCCATGTCTTGACGAGCGGAACTTGTGATCCCAATACGTCAGACACATTATCTCTGGATCTGCTACCAAATGCCATGAAGAAGAAGAAACTTCAGAACTTGCCCCATTCAGCAAGTCAGGGTTGTGTTACCTACTGTCAAGAAGTATTTTACAAACAAAGGAGATTAAAAAATAAATACAAGCTATAAAGCGCACCTGACAGTGTCCTTTTAAATTATCCCTTTCCCCTGAAAACATACAATAAATCGCAGGCGGCAGCAGTAAATGTACCTGAAATGTTCTTTGAAAGATTTATAGGCATCTGACTCCAATTCTCGATAAAGTGAACATGCTGCTTGCAAGATAATTTCTCATCAGCCATATTTCAGATTCCTCAGCTCCTTTCAGTCAACCAGTCCTGAATAATATCGCCTTGCCAGCCCATCTGAATTACAGCTACTTAGGAATAACAAGCACCCTTGATTTATGAGTGCTATCTAGGACCTTATCCCTTTCCATCAGCTTTCCAGATCCAATGCTTTTTCTGTTTGATCAAATGCCAATGGATTATTCCCTGACTTTTCCTAAGAAAATAACCCAGCCGTTAGTTCCAACTGGTTCAGAAATATTATTCTGGAGACTCTGACACATGATAAATGGATATAGTGGCTCTAGTACTGAGATTGTTTGCCAGAAAAATGGTGAAATCAAGAGCATGGTATGTCCAGGTTTGTTGCAAGAAATATTATGCTGAAAAGGTCTAAAGAAACACTGGGGGAAAGGTTCATTTTCAGCTAATGCAAATCTACAAAATGCTAGGCTGGCTAAGACATTTTACTACATGAGGAGAAAATGGTGATGGTACAGAATTCTGTGTATTTCTTTGCAGGCGCACCCCCCAAAGAAAGACTCAGACACCGGTATATGGATAAAGGCATTGGGCCACTTTTATTGAATAATGCCCTAGTCCGAATTATAACTTTCAATTGGTGTATTCATCCAATTGTAATTCTTAAAGCAAGCAGGCCGCAGTAACACTGGTAAGGTTCCTCCCAAAATTGCCAAATGGCAATTGGCTACAATGTATCCATTTGTATCAATTTGTTTGTTGATACAAACAAATTGTTGACCAGAGTCAATAAACTATCTACTGACCCCACCCTATGACGTGTATCCGTCAAATCACGGGGTGCTGAAAAGCTCCTGCCATCACCCCTTGCCTGGTTCGTCGTTGACTGGTCAAAGCTATTACACCTGTACCTGTCTAAGTGTTGGCCAGTCAATTGCGAACCTGCCGGATACCTCTGGGTCATAAATCTTTACCTTACCAGTGCTACCCGCCACATGGGGAGGTGACCATGATGACTCACCCCCCCCCCCCCCAGACTGTCAGCTCGGTCGCCAGGCCTGCTTGCACCACACCCAGAAAAAGGTACATACCTCCAGCCGACAGGTGGACCCCTTTTCCTGCCTACCAGCAAAATTTTTGTAAGCCTATCCGCATGTGTCCAAGGGACCGAGCAACAGCCCTGTCCACTGACTGCCGGAACAGTCCGAACCACGGAGGGAGATCCACGTCTCCCCTAAATTGGTGTCTCGGCACGATGTTAGACCATAGCGACCGTGTGTAAGCCATGCATGATATAAAACGCCAGGTCACTGCCCCTCGACAGTTTAGGAATAGCAGTGATCCGTATAAGATCATTGCCGCCGAGGTGCCTATTAAGAACATCGGGCGGTCCAGCATCCCTGACGGACATCAGGAATGGCCACAGTTCCCGCCCCCTTGTGCCGCGCTTACCATACCATCGCATACGTGCGGATGCACACAGCCCAAGTCGGGGTCCACTCTCTGTCGCCGCAGCATATACTGCTGCCCAGTGTACATAGCTGCGGCCCACCAGCCCCACTGCCACTGGTGTGCAGAGACACACAGGATCTGTAAAAAAGGAGAAGAGGTGAAGGACATAACTAGGTACTCATACAGTGAGGGGACGTACATATAAGAAATTGCATGTACACACATATCCGCCTCCAAGTACCCCAAACGTAGCCGCGATCAACGCGACGCCTAACCTAATTAAATGGGTGCCAAAATGGGCCCCACACCGCGAAGCGCGGCACCGGTCACCCTCAGTAACTTTACTTTGGTAAGGGTAGACCCATCCTGGTGGCAGAAAAACAGGCTGGGGCGCGCAGCAGGCACTGCCGAAAATTCATGTAGGGCACCAACCGGACAGATGTCTCCAATGAACTTCGTAGCAGTCTAACTCCACTGCCTACGCCGTGCTAAACAACATTTGAGGACCGTATCCCCAATTGAGCCCACTCATGTGTGACATAGACATCGTCGAGTTCCAGTGCCCTATGAGACACATCCGCCTTACACAGATGGTACCAACTCTGGCACCCACTCACTGATGCGGAGCGCTCCAAAAAGGCTACCGTGGTAGCTGCGTGACCAAGAGCCACTTCACACCTATCCGAACATAAGTCATGCCAGCCTCGTGCCAGGTGGGTCAGAAACTCTGGCGAACTGGGGTGACGCGTGTCCGGGCGGCGGACACATTCACATGTCCACCCCTCCAAAACACGATGCATGCGGAAGTAACTCTCGCAGTCATTGAAACCCCGCCCCCCACGTTGGCCATAAATGCCAGTGCCGAAAGCCTGAAGGCTATAGTACGGGGGGCCAAACCCTGACTGCGAAAATAAACATGCATTGTAAAACCTGGTCCACAGATATTGACCACACTTGAGGTAACTGTAGTTACTCGCAAGAAGTCCTAAATCACATGAAAGCATGTTGATATGCCTTACGCATGCGAGGTGCCAATGACATGCCCGGTTCACCTCTCCTCACCAAACGTCCAAATATCGGCCGGTAGTGGCGAGTGGAATTCCTCTGCTTCCGGAGCAAGGCACGGAACCGGGGGATCTGCAGGCGGGATAAAGCATCAGCGATATCATTATTAATACCTGGAACATGTCTGGCCCTGAACAGCACATTTAGGCGTAGGCTTCTCAAAGACTTGACAAACCAATGCCATGACCCTGGGGGATTTGCACGTCTGGGTGTTGACAATGTGCACCACTACCGCATTGTCACACCAAAAATGGACCACTGAGTTGGCCCACTCGTCGCCCCATATCATCAGTGCTCCCCAATTTGGGAAGAAACTCAAGGAAGGTAAGATTGCGGAGGTGATCCATGCCCAGCCATGCATGAAACCCTCGGTCGTAAGTCCCCCTACCCTCAGAGTAAACCCCATTATCCAGGGAGTCGGAGGCATCCGACTGTACTTGAAATCTAGGGCAGACCATAAGGTCTGATCTCCAGGAAGAGACCCCATTAATCCCTGGAGGAATTTGAGCCAGACCGGAAGGTCCGCCCGTATACTCCCGATCGGCCGGACCCTGTGGTGATGTTTAACAGGCCAGCCATGGCGTCACACAGGCGCCTGGCCAATGCTCTGCCGGGTGTAACCACCCTGCAGGCAAAGTAAGGTGGCCATGAAGTAGCTGCAGCTCACAAGGGGACACTTTATGTTTGGCAATCAATGCCAAAATCGCCGCAGAGATCCGAGCCACCTTATCCATGGGTAACCCGGATGCCTGTGCAACAGAGTCAATTCCAATGCCTATAAATGTGAACTTAATAGCTGGGCCCTCGGTCTATTCAGGCGCTAAGGGGACACCCAGTTCCCACATGAGTGTCTGAAATGTAGTGAGGAGACGCGTGCACGTGCCAAGCCCTGTTCACCCCCGAACCACAAATCATCGAGGTAATGGGCTAGAGACCGGGACCCCGACCTGCGAGCAAAGGCCCACTGAATGAAATTACCGAATCGTTCGAATGCCGAACATGGAATAGAGCAGTCAAAAGGCATGGCCTTATCTAAGTAAAATTCCCCTTGGAACCTAAAACCCAATAGCTCAAAATCCCCTGGGTGCACAGGCAATAAACGGAAAGCCAAGTGCATATCAGACTGTGCCAGGAAAGCACCGGGACCGCATGAGCGTACCACCCTTAGGGGCTGAACAAACGACGTCTACCTGACTGAAAAAGGTCATCGGGAATGGCATCCCTGACCGAAGAACCCACAGGGTAAGCTAAATGGAGGATTAAACGACATTCACCCTGGTTCTACCTCGGTACTAGCCCCATAGAGGAGACCTTCAAATTAGGAAAGGTGGTTCCAAGAAGGGGCCCGCTACTCTCATAGCCTCAACCCCCTTAGCTGTGCTCAGTGGAGCAACCTGTTTGTTACCTTTCAAGGGAACTAGATTAGTAGCATCTTGGGGCCCCTTACACCCCCGAATGGAATACAAAAGCCCCATAGGAAACCCTCCAGTAGGTACCCCGCATCATCCCTTCTTGGATAAGCTGAGTGCCATCGCTCCAGCATGAGTACACTAATTGGGGAGGGGGGCTTTGACATGGCCATTCCGTCAGACGGAGCTCTGATCGCCCCCTGTGCACCCCTACCTCTGCCCCGTAACCCACCAACCCACGGGCACGCGGAGGCGGCGTAGGGGCCAGCGCAAAAGGGGACACTGGCGCTTATTACACGTCGCTAGCTGAGCAGGTCCAACACAGCAAGCGGGCTGGAACCCCCTGCCCCACCAGTTAGCATGGAGCCTGTGTCTGAGCAGCCCGCTGCACAGCATGACCACAATGGTACCTATCACCAGGCGCCAGTCACGTGGGAGTCATGTACAAGAGCAACAATTGCTGACAGGGCTCATCCCACCTCATCTGAGGATGTAGGGCCACCCTCATCCAAATTCCTCATCGTAAGCCAACTGCGATGGGCCCATAAATCAGCCATTGCCCTGTAAATATTATCAAGGGCTTGAACATCGGGATGGCCCAATCAGGCCGGGCCCTGAGGCATACCACCATATATATAAGGTATGCCGGCAACCAGTTGGCCCAGGTGCGTGGTGCTTACGACGACGGGACAGCTCTTTGTCTCTGTCGTTCTGTCCCTCTCTCTCTTCCTCAGTGGGCTCACAGTTCAATAGGGAGAATATCCACGTACTCCCCTCCAGATCTTATCCCTTGTGACCTGCGACAAATGATCACCCAGGGGCAAGGAATAACCAGCCGTCGGCAAAGCCATCGACGGCACATTCTGTATTAAGGGCATACGCAGCAGGACCTGGACAGCCCCTGCGATGCTCGGCACTGCCCCAGGGGCGGACACCCCCGCCCTTAATGAGGGACCATTTAGAAACCATGGGATACTGGGATAAGATGGTAGCTGATGCCCGCTCGCATCAACTTGACGAGGCCAGGGCCACTGAACCCCACCACTGTAAGTGGGCTGTGGTGTTGGTGCACTTAAATTGAACCTGATACTCACTAGGTGCTACCCCCGTGAGCCGCCCCCACCGGGGGTTCCGGCCCACGGCGGGCGTCTGAGCTCGCGACCGGAATCGAGCTCTGGGATCACCCCCGACTGCTCCCAGCCTGGACAGCAGGTAGAACAGGGAGCTGCGAGACACCAGCTGGGCCGGCCAGACCGTCTCACGCAGCTCGACCCAGTTGGCCGCCCGCTGAAGCATAGCGGCCGGCAAGGTAGCCGGGGTCGACGAAGGGGCCCCTGTTGAAGAAAGAGAAGCGCCCCCCCTCCACAGGCGGCTGTGCAATGCCCAAGGGTGCTTCCAGCACTGCTAAACATGCTAACAGAGGATCCACTGCCACAGAGCCCCCAGCATAAGGCGGGCCGGACGGCCCACTAGGCAGTTGGAAAGGTAACCCGAAAGGCGAGCCAGGGCCATAATAGGGCCATGCCCAAAATTCCGGCCCATGAGGGGCCAGAGGAGGAACGGATTGTGCGCCCGCCCCGGGCCCTCCCCCGCTGTCCTGAGCCATGTCCGGTAAAGGCGGGCCGAGGGCCGAAGCCCCTGAGGGGCCGGCCTGTGGCTGGCCAGCCAAGCCCGGCTGCCAAGTGCCAGCCTGAATCGCCCCACCGGTATCGGTGGGCAAGGCTGGCATAGTGCCCTGCAGCGGGGGCGCAGGCCTGGTCCTCTGACCCGTTGGCTGTCCCTGTCCTGCGCAGGGCCAGGAAAAGTCCTCCCCTTTGGCCGTGGCTTCATCGCCGGTGCCTTCCGTTTAGGAGGCATGTCTGCAAAGAAAAAGTAGGATCCCTTTGAGGGATCAAAACCTAGCGCCAAAGCACGCAGTAGCCAAGCGAATCAAGGCTCTGTGTGCTCGAATCCTCCTTTCCCAGCCGGGAAAGGCTCAAGGGCTAAACAGCCGAAGACTGGAAAGCAAACAGCGATGGAGAAAACTTCTCCTCTCCGTCGCTATTTCTAAAATGGCAGCTCGTCTGCCTCGTGGCCACCCCTTTTATAGAGGGGTGGCCACGCCCCCTAACTCACCCGGATGTCTGAGTCCGGGGGGGGGGCACAAAGAGCGTGGCGGCCATTTTGGCACCGCGCTTTCATTTGTTAACTGCTTTGAGAACCTCTGGGAGCTATAAAATGTGATATGCAATAAATATTTCTAAACTGACTAGCTCATTGTGTTGGAACACCTGCCTACAGAGCCAAGCATTTGGTAACTTGATTCCCCATAGTGCTTCCCAGGAGATGAATCAGCCTGTGTGGCCTTGGGTAAGTTACCAAGAGCTTCCTTAGGAGGAGGAACTTCTTCTGTGTCTAGGTCAGATGTGAAACTGCCCAAATGAAGGTACCTTTTGGTGAATTCATTCTGCAGTTCCTTTCATCTGACCTAGTGTGAGAAAGATTAGCTGGGAACACAAGGTTGCTGTTACCAGGGTACGCCCGATTGTGGTTCAAAACTATCACAATCTTTGGTGAGGTTCTTTATGTTTACCTCAGGAGGAGGAGCTGGGGTACTCACATCTGAGCACTTAACACCAGCAAAACCTGAGAAGGGTCACCATAATTTGGGTGAAGAGATTTATTTTGGCTTTGCATAACTACCATCAAATCTTATGTAAGAAGAAGACTAAGTAGTAAAGGTAAAGGTTTCCCTTGCTCGAAAGCCAGTCGTATCTGACTCTAGGGTTCAGTGCTCATCTCTGTTTCAAAGCCGAAGAGCCAGCACTGTCTGCTGCTATAGACATTTCTGTGGTCATGTGGCAGGCATGACTAGACACTGGAGTGCATGGAACGCTGTTTACCTTTCTACCAAAGAGGTTCCTATCTACCTACTTGCAATTTCTTGCTTTCGAACTGCTAGGGTGGCAGGAGCTGGGACAAAGACGGGAGCTCATTCCCTCCTGCAGTACTCAGGAATCGAACTGCTGACCTCCTGCCTTCCAGTCAGCGTCTTAGCCACTTGAGCCACTGCAGTCACTGATGTCTCAATTCCTTCCTTGTTCCAAATGGTACAATGAACCCAACATCAGTGCACAAAAAGCAAGCAAGCCAGGAGTGGGGACAAGGAACCATGGGGATCGCTGCTTCATACATGCATTTGGGTTGAGCATCCTATTTGGAAGATTCCACAAACACATTCACATCAAACCAGTGAGCCCTGGGACCATCTGGACATTCATAGAGATGGGTTTCCAGGTCACTGACCATGGGTTTGTCTCTCTGTTTGGAAACCTGAGGAAGCAAAGCAGGTTCTTAAGACTTCAACCAGAGTCATGAGACCTGGTGACCTTTGTAGATGTTGCTTTGACTTCTGTTGTGCTTCAGTTATCAACCAATTTAGCAGTTTTCTTTTCTTCACTTTCAAAAGCCAGGGTCCTAGATGTTAGCCTCAGAGCTGTATTTCTTCTGCCTTGAGAGTAATTCTCCAATTGACCACCCTTGGATAGCTCTATCAGCACAGCTGCTCTCCTAAAGTAAGATGTGTCAGCTTTATGCATGGCTGACTCAAGTGTTTAGATTCTCTCTTGGCCTCAGATGCACATACAGACATAATGTGAGTTAGAAACGCTGGAGAGAGAATCAAAACCTAGATCAGTGATGGTGAACCTTGGCGCTCCAGATGTTTTTGAACTTCAATTCCCAGAAGCTCAAGTACTGCACGCACAGTAAACCCATTTGTGTGGATTCACAGGGACTTGGGCTTCTGGGAATTGAAGTCCAAGAACAGCCGGAGTGCCAAGGTTCTCCTCCTCTGACCTAGATGATAGATGAGCTGGGAGTGTACAATCCATTTCTACAATTTCCCCTCTCATTTGTTTTGTAGATTGAATTAAGAAACGAAGGTCTCAGAAAGAGGAAATTTTGATGTTTGCAGATTGATACACAGTAGGCAGCATTCATACGGCCAAACATATCTTTATTGTAAGATATGCAATCTGAACATGAGGTAATGGCGGAGACGCAGCTCCTTTTATACAGCATAGTAATTTGAAATTGCTTACACGGTTGCTCATTGGTTACTGTATTCGTGACATCGTGACGCACGGCATTCTTCATCAGGTCTACCTGTGGCGGGATATCTCCTGCGGCTGACTGTAATTGGATAACATGTATCATGTGGGTTGATCGCTATCAGCTGCCTCTCGATACCATCTAGAGGCAGCGGTAGCTCACTGTAACTGTTGCAAAACACCGGGGTACATTGTACATTCCATTTAAAGGGCATAGCATTCCATACATAACAGAAATGTTGATGCAACCTTCATCTTGTTCCAGTTTAGGTGACTTATAAAACAGGGGATCCAGGTACAGTAGACCCTCGCATAATGGCGTTACTTGGTTCCCCAAGTAGCGTTGCTAAACGATTTTTGTTGTTATGCGGGTTTCTATGGAATTTCCTGCATAATGACGTTTTTAGCGCCGGATAATGACAGTTATTTTAGTGTTGTTGTCCGGACAATGACACTAAAAACATTGTTTTGTGGGGAAACATGTGTTGCATAACGATGTGTTGTTAAGCAAAAATGATGCTATCCGAATGCGTTGTTATGTGAGAGTTAACTGTAGTATAAATATGAAACTGTACAATTGTTAGCCTGTAGACAAGCAGATTTCCTTATCAGCAAGGATAGAGAAGCTTAGTGGTCCAGACAATTTCCCCTTCATGTCTTCAACCACACACTCCAAAAACAAAATTGGAGGTTGTTGGAAGTTTGCTTCCCATTTCATAAACTTCCTTTTTTCAAAAGTGTGTGTCTACTCCTAGTCTTAGAGGAGATTTACTACTCCCCTTTGTAATAAGTTTGGGGAGGGGAGGGACAGGATTAGAAGCTATGCAATGTTGATATGGATCTGCATATTCTTCTTTGCAGGCGCACCCCCCCAATAACGGACACAGACAACATTGAAAGTGGATAACAGCATAGGGCCACATTTATTGATTCAATGCCCTAGTCCGAATTATAAATTTGTATTGGTAAAATGACCAATCATAATTCCTAAGGCAAGCAGGCCGAAGTAACACTGGTAAGGTACCACCCCAAAATTGCCAACGGCAATTGGTTACAATGTATCAATTTGTATCAATTTGTTTGTTGACAACAAACAAATTGTTGACCGTAGTCAATAACTAACTTATGACCCCACCCTCTGACGCGTATCCGTGAAATCACAGGGGTGATGCATGCTGGTTAGCAATCATCATCACCCCATCGCCTGGTTCGTCGTTGACCGGACAACGTTTAACTAATTTATTCCTGTCTAGTGTTGTCCAGTCAATTGCGAACCTGCCGGATACTTGTGGGTCATACTGTTTACCTTACCAGTGCTACCCGCCAATGTGACCAAAGTCAACAGTAGGAACACAGAAAGCCCCCTATATCAAACCATAGCAACAGTGTGGGATGGGCAAAAAAGCCAGGACCCGGAGCCAATATGGGTCCCAACCAAAAATTCCCACCCGGCCCCGAAGCGACCATAATATCACACTGTTAACTAGGGAGGGGGTGGAGGGGAAAAAACTTCTCCGCTCCGTCGCTGAGGTAAAATGGCAGCTCGGCTGCCTCGTGGCCACCCCTTTTATAAGGGAGCTGGCCACGCCCCTAACTACCCGGATTCTCTGTCCTGTGGGGGGGGGGCCCGCAAAGGGTGCGGCGGCCATTTTGGCGCCGCGCTTGCATTGCAGGCGCACCCCCCCAATAACGGACACAGACAACATTGAAAGTGGATAACAGCATAGGGCCACATTTATTGATTCAATGCCCTAGTCCGAATTATAAATTTGTATTGGTAAAACGACCAATCATAATTCCTAAGGCAAGCAGGCCGAAGTAACACTGGTAAGGTACCACCCCAAAATTGCCAACGGCAATTGGTTACAATGTATCAATTTGTATCAATTTGTTTGTTGACAACAAACAAATTGTTGACCGTAGTCAATAACTAACTTATGACCCCACCCTCTGACGCGTATCCGTGAAATCACAGGGGTGATGCATGCTGGTTAGCAATCATCATCACCCCATCGCCTGGTTCGTCGTTGACCGGACAACGTTTAACTAATTTATTCCTGTCTAGTGTTGTCCAGTCAATTGCGAACCTGCCGGATACTTGTGGGTCATACTGTTTACCTTACCAGTGCTACCCGCCACACGGAGGGGCTTCAAAGAAGACCTGACGCCCCCCCCCCAGACCGTCAGCTCGGTCAACAGGCCTGCTCGCCAGTCACCCAACAGGAGGTCCATACCTCCTCGCGACAGGTGGACCCCATCCCCTGCATACAGGTCATAATTTTGTAGGCTAATATCGGGGTGATGACTAACCCGCCCCCAAGCCCTGGTGGCAAGAAACCGCGCCACTGCCTTATTGACCGCGCGCCTAGCGCGGTCAAGAGCCAGGAGGTTAACGCCCCCTCTGTAAGAATGGCGCGGAACAATGTCCGACCAAACCAGGGTTGTGGCAGGCCAGACATAATGCAAGTAGGCGAGTTCCTCGCAAATCGCATGTTTAAGCGATAAGCCGGTGACCTGGCCCAAATCATTGCCCCCCAGGTGGATGATTAGAATGTCAGGCGGGTCAGCACCCAGGCCAGAAAAAAGGAAAGGCCGCAGCTCCCGCCATAACATCCCAGGCTTACCATGCCATGCGAGACTGGCGTGGTCACCCAGTCCCAGTCGGGGTCCCCACACTGTCGCCGCAGCGTAACGCGCTGCCCTGTGCACATAGCTGTGGCCCACCAGCCATACTGTCACCGGTGTAATACGACACCCAGGGTCTGTAAGAAAATTGAGAAAAAGGCGGTAAGGTGACTGGATTGGTACTCATGGCGGGAGTGGGCGCACATAAAACTGAAAACATTGCGAGCCCCACCTCCCCATGCTGCGTATGTCAGCCCCAGAGTACCCAAAAGCAGCTGCTGTAGAGGCTGCACCAATACGGAATGAATGTGTGCCATAACGGGCACCTGGTAGGCCCACCCTGGTGAGGGCTCTGGCTGTCACCTTCCAAAACTGAAATTTAGTAAGGGGAGACCCATCTTGGTGACAGAAAAACGGGCCGTGGTGCATGCCACGCAGTGCCAGGAATTCCTGTAGGGCACCAACCGGACAGATGTCTGCCAAAGAACACCGTAGCAGTCTTACTCCACTGCCTACGCCATGCTGATCTGTTTTAGAGGAGCGTATCCTCAACTGGGCCCAGTCTTTGGCAACATAGACATCTTCGAGTTCCAGTGCCCTACCACTTGCATCCGCCTTAGACAGCATCACGAGTTCGCTGACGCGGAGCGCTCCAAAAAATGCCACCGTTGTGGCTGCATGAAAAAGGGCTGCCTCATAATGATCAAAACAGAGGCCAGGCCAGCCCCGGGCCAACTGGGTAAGAACCCCTGGGGAAATAGGGTGCCGGTCGTCCGGGCAACGCCCGCGCTCGCGCACCCACCCCTCCAAAACATGTCTCACACGGAAGTCAGAGGTGGTATCCACATGACCCCCCACTTTGGCCATAAAAGCCAACGCCGAAAGCTTGGATGCTATGGTGCGAGGTGCGAGGCCCTGTGCATGCAGGTGAACCATGAACCGCAGAACATGGTCCACCGGAATCGGCCAGGTCTCTGGCAAGTGAAATTGAGCAGCAAATGCCCTATATGAATAGAATGCTTGTTGATACGCCTTACGCGTGCGTGGCGCTAGTGACAGGCCAATCGCCCGGTTCACCTCTCCTTGCCAATAGTCCACATCTCGTCCGGGAGTGGCGAGGGAAATTCCTCCGCATCCGGGGCCAAGGCGCGGAACCGGGAGATCTGCAGGCGGGACAAAGCGTCAGCAATATCATTATTAACCCCTGGGACATGCCTGGCCCTGAACAAGACGTTGAGGCGCAGGCAGCGCAGCACAAAATGGCGCACTAGATCCATAACCCTGGGCGATTTGGAAGTCTGTGCATTGACAATGTGTACCACGGCAGCATTGTCACACCAGAAATGCACCACCGAATTTGCCCACTGTTCGCCCCATAGCATCAAAGCCCCCAGGATGGGAAAAAATTCCAGGTATGTGAGATCCCGCAGGCGACCTGTGCCTGCCCATGCCGGTGGCCACCCACCATAGGCCCACTTCCCATTGAAGTACATCCCATAACCCAGGGATCCTGAGGCATCAGACTGGATCTGGAAATTGGGGGATGCCAGGAGGTCAGACCTCCAAAATGAGACCCCATTAAACTCCCTCAGGAATTGCAACCAGACGAACATGTCTGCCCTGATACCCTGGGTAAGCCTGACTCTGTGGTGGGGCCTGGATAACCCTGCCATGGCGTCACATAAGCGCCGGGCAAAAGCCCTGCCCGGAGCGACCACCCTGCAGGCAAAATTAAGGTGCCCATGGAGCACCTGCAGTTCCCTCAGGGATGCCTTACGCTTGGCCAGCAATTCCGAGATAAGGGCCACTATCCTGGACACCTTATCACCCGGCAACCTAGAAGCTTGCACTACTGTGTCAATCTCAACCCCCAGGAATACTAGCTTGGTCGATGGGCCCTCGGTCTTTTCGGGCGCTAAAGGGACACCAAGTTCCTGCATTAGCGTCTGAAATGTGTTAAGGAGACGTGCACACGTGTCCCAGCCCCATTCACCCCCGAATAAAAAGTCATCCAGGTAATGGGCTACAGACCGGGACCCTGACCTGCGGACGAAGGCCCATTCTAGGAAGGTACTAAAACGCTCGAAAGCCGAGCATGATATGGAGCAGCCAAAAGGCATGGCCTTATCGAAATAATAATCCCCCTTAAATTTAAAACCCAGCAATTCAAAGTCGCCCGGGTGCACCGGCAAAAGGCGAAAAGCCGACTTAATGTCACACTTGGCCAGCAGGGCACCCGGGCCACACGCGCGCACCATGCGCAGCGCCTGGTCAAACGATGTATACCTGACTGAACAAAGGTCATCAGGGATAGCATCGTTGACCGATCGGCCGGCTGGGTAGGACAAATGATGAATAAGACGAAACTCACCTGGGGACTTTTTGGGCACCAAACCCAGTGGTGAAACCTTAAAATTGGGAAACGGGGGTGCGGGGAAGGGTCCAGCGACCCTGCCCGCGTCTAACTCCTTTTTAATGCTGGCCGAAGCAACCTCCTCCCTTCCTCTGAGGGATAAAAGGTTGGGAGCATCCTGAGGGGACCTATCACCCATAAAAGGGATACGAAATCCCTGCTTAAAACCTTGAAGTAGATACTCCCCGTCCTCCCCCTTCAGGTACGATGCGAGCCAGCGCTCCAGCATGTCCACGTTAATTGGGGAGGGGGCCTTTCGAAGGACTAGCTCCATCCGCGGCAGCTTTGCCAGCCCACTGTCCACCCCTCCCTCTGCCTCGTGCCCCCCCAGGCCTGGGACAAGCAGAGGCTGCGTGGGGGCCAGAACATGTGGGACACTCATGCTTATACCTGCAATTCTTTCGATTGCAGGAACCATTTGACGAGAAAGTCCAGCACAGCAGGCGGGCTGGAACCCCCTGCCCCGCCGGTTGGCGGGTAACCTGCGCTGGAGCCGCTCGCTGGACCGCGTGTCCACAATGGTATCTATCCCCCGGGGCAGGGCGTGTGGGTGTCATGTACAAGAGCCACAGTCTCTGGCACGGCTCATCCCATCTCATCTCGGGGTGGAGAGGAATCCTCATACGGAATTCCTCATCATATGCTAGCCATGAGGGGCCCGGGAAATCAACCATTGCCCTATATATGTTGTCCAAATATTGGACCATGGGGATAGCTAAATCCGGCCGCGCTCTTAAATATACCGCCATGTATATTAAATAGGCGGGAAGCCAGTTAGCCCAGGTACGCGGCGGCTTACGGCGGCGTGCCTGCTCCTTATCCTTCTCATCCTGACCCTCCCTTTCCTCCTTGGTGGGCTCTCTGTTCAGGAGTGAGAAGATATCTACGTACTCCCCACGCCATATCTTTTCCCTAGTAGCCTGTGCCAAGTGATCACCCAATGGCAAGGAATACCCTGCCGTCGGCAAAGCCGAAAAGGGGACAGCCGGCCTAGTAAGAGGGGCCTGAGCTAACCCAGCCACCCCCAGAACATTCCCCGCAGTGTAAGGACCAATGCCCACCCCATTGCCCAAGGTGGCAGTTGTTGTCGCCGGGTGGGCCGTAGACAGCGTGGCCCCCGCACCACCCGCGCGAGGCCAAGGCCATTGAAAGGCCCCCCCTATATTGGGAATGTGTGTGGATGTACTTGCTTGCACCGTATACTCACATGCTGCACCCCCGCGGGCCGCCCCCACCGGGGGTTCCGGCCCACTGGGGGCGTCGGAGCTCACGACCGACCTAGAGCTCATCACCGGGGCTTGACCCGCACCAGGTTGCTGGCTGGGGAGCTGCGAGGCAGTGGCCGAAGCCGCGCCACCCGCCTGCAGCAGCTCTACCCTCCCCGCCGGCTGTTGTCCTGCTGCCGACAGCACCTCAAAAGGAACCCCAAAGGGGGCTCCAGCCTGACTGGCCCGGGCCAAAGACGCCTCCAGGGCCGCAATGCGGGCCAGTAAGGTGTCCACGTTGACCATGGGCAAAGGGCCGGCAGGCCCGCCTGAGCCAGGCACGGGTACAGGTCCCTGCACCCCAGGGCCAGCATATGGCCATTGGCCAGCACCAAAGCCCGGCAGAGCTGGTGGAGAAACCTGCCAAGGCAGGGGGCCGCCCCACCCCCCAAGGCTAGAGGGCCCGGGGAGAGGCTGCGGCCCAAAAGGAACAGGCCCAACGGAGTGAGCAGGAGGAGGAGCGGTGTCCACCGTTCGTGGGCCGCGGGCCGGAGCGCCATCCGCGCTCGCACTCTGCTCGCCCGTAGCAGGCCAAGGGGCAATAGACCCCATTCCGCCGGCCCCGGTCAGGGCTGGCAAAGGTGGCTGCTGAGGAGGCGGCACCACGGCCCTCCGACCTGGGTTGCGCCTCCTAACAGCGCGAGCTGAACTCTGAGGTAAAATGGCAGCTCGGCTGCCTCGTGGCCACCCCTTTTATAAGGGAGCTGGCCACGCCCCTAACTACCCGGATTCTCTGTCCTGTGGGGGGGGGGGCCCGCAAAGGGCGCGGCGGCCATTTTGGCGCCGCGCTTGCATTATGGTCCCTGAGCATCGATACTAATGGGGTTGCTCGCATGCATGTGTGATAGGCCGATTCTTCCAAGTTAACCCTTTCTATTTAGACAAGCCCCATGCCATCGTGACTAGCGCCAGCGCCCCACCCATCATCCCTCAAGTTCCTTTTTTCCTCTGTGTGGCTCAGTCACATTCTTCCAGGCTCCTGCATGTTGTAACTATATTGGAACTTTTCTTAACTGTTATTTGTTAGTTTATTGTTCAAACTAGTTTGTGGGTTTGTTAGAACTGTTTAAACTGTTTCAGCTTATTTAGAGCACCAAGGATTTTTGTGGATAAATTTTACTTCAGAATTGAATTGTCCAAACTTAATACAGTGGTACCTCGCTTAAAGAGCATAATGCTTTCCATGGGGTTGCTCTTTAAGCGAGTTGCTCTTTAAGGAGATCACTTGGAAAAAGCACTGCCAAGGCCATTGTAAGTGACCAATTGCGACTTCTGGTGGGGGGGGGGGATTGCAAACCCCAATTTAGTTGTTAAGCAAGTTTTTGGTTATTTTTAGTTGTTAAGTGAGGGTGACCGTTCAGAAAAAAATCTGCTTTTTAAGTGAGTTAGTCCCAAAGCAAGGCACTCTTTATGTGAGGCTTTACTGTATATAGACTCTACTTGTGTTCAAAATATTTTTCTTGCCACTATTGTGTCTGTGACTGTGTATGGCATTAGATTCCGGACCGTTTAAACATTGTTTTTGCTGCAAGAGCAAGATCCTGGTTATTGATGGTCATGATTGTTGTAATGGTCCGCGGGAGTCGTGGTGCTGAACTCAAGGAAGGTGCGAGAGACGAGGCTATGATGAAAAAGGCCAGCCCCGATACCCTGGGTGGTCTGTATTTATTGACTACATTTAGAAGTCATCATGTACAGGCCGCATGAGACTCCCATGACAGAAGGCTTGCTACGTGGCACTCGGCTGTTTGGGTTACACTTACCAGCCTGCGTGCCCAGGTTAGCCACAAGCAGACTTAATCAGCGGATTGCGGTGAGACTCACTGTTCTCATGTTATCTAAGTCCTAGAAGGCACTGTGTACCTATGCATAGCTATTTGGTCTAGCTGTGGTTGGTGTCTGCTCAGCCCTTTATGCGGACGTGAGCCAGACACCATATGCTGTTTAAGAGACCTTGGGTCTCTTTCCTCCTGACACTTGTCCTACTACTTTCAGTGCCCTCAGCCAAGGAAACATGGAGTCACTATTGCTCCCTATTACTATTTTGCCCGTACCCAATCGCCTTTCCGGTCGAGCCAGGATGGTCTTGGGATTCTTTGCAAAGCCTGACAAACCCATTGGGAAAGGTAGCTGTCCAATTAGTGACCTGGGCAACCCACAATTCCCTTTTCTTTATTTTCTAAAGCGACTTGGTTGAAAACCTGACAGACATAGGGCATAAGCTGTCGAGGCGTGATTATATTTTGGGGTCTCCATTCTGGGTGGCACATGGATAGGAATGAGGGGATGCATTGCGCAAAGCAGCATAGAATGACTCCCACTACCATAATGCCAGCGGTGACTTTAAACATTGTTTGTAGCCAGTTCCACGGCACCCAGGACCAGAATTCATTCCACCACCCCCAACTGGTGTCCTGTTGAATGTGTGTGACTATTTTGTCCAAGTCAGTGATTTGGCTTTGGATTCTGCAGGAATTATCTGTGAGATTGAAGCAACACATATTGTGAACTGTTTCACATCTTAAGTGATGGAGAAGAAGCAAATAATCAATAGTTGCTCGATTATCCAAGACTGCATGTCTAATTTCTATTTGCTCTTGATTAAGTAAAGCTATAGCTGTGGAAGTGTGATTGAGACCTTTGGCCAGGACACATGCCAACTGACCAATCTTACGCGCATTGGCTGCTGCAAGTCCGGGTACTCCTACAAGGTTTACCACTAAGGCAACATACTCTGATTTACTGAGTAACCTTATGTTGCTGTCACAAGTTTTGTCGAGCTTGACTGCTCGTGTGATCCGTGCTGGCCGTGGTGTGGCTCGGTGTGGTGTAAGCATTTCCCTTTTTGGGAGAACCAATGTTAAACGACTTATACAACAGAATGAATCTGATACATTAGCTGAGATGTAGTTCCATGTGCATTGGTTACAAGTGAAGAACCACCCTATGGGCAAAATGACATGACATGACATAACATCCAGGTGATTACATGTCCAAGTCTCTTTGCCTGGGTCAAGGCAGTGGTAGTACAAGTCCTTGACTGAGGAGCAGCCTGTCATTCTGGCAGAAGATGTATTTGGGCTGATGGCCACTCGGGGTGTAACAAGAGTGACTGCATCAGCGGGCAAAGTTTTTGTTATCTGAGTCCCCCAATTTATGTAAGTCGCATATGTGATGCGGTGATAGCGTCCAAGTACATGTTTAGGCACCCACTCAATGTCCCGGATCTGCTCTCCTGGAGCACGGCAGACCGGAACAAGGCAAGTGCTCAACAATGAAGCAGGGTTCATGGTCTGCTTTATGCAAAAGTCAGATTGGTTGACAAGTCCGGCAAGTCTTTTCCATATGTTATACTGGAGCCTGGCAGACAAGTCCCTGGAGGAAGCTCTGACCCCTCCACCCAAAAGCAAGGAAAGGATCAAAACAACCATCAGGGAGTTGTAGGTAATTTGAGCTAGCACTGCGGCCACCATGTTTTGTGGGGTGGGCTCAGTGTGTTGGTCAACCAGGATGGACATGGCATCATCACACAGGGTCTTGACCATTCCCCACATGATTCTCGGATCTGGTCTCGGCCGAAACCGTCTCCTCTGTCTGGGTCCCCCGGTCAGACTTACTCCCTCCATCTCGGGCAGGGGGTCCTGGACCGATCGCCTCCAAGCCATGAGGCTTGAGATGTGGTTTTACGCAGCGAGCTGGGATCCCAACAACACCTGTAGGAGACAAAATTGCTGCATACCCTCTCCCCCACGTTACCAGGGGAGCCGGACCCTTCCAGGAAGGATCTGGCGGGACCCGGTAACGTGCCATGGGGTACAGAAATGCTTCTCCTGCGGGGAGCAGTCAGTAAAGATATTAAGATGATTGTACGTGAACAAAACTTTATGCAAGTGCTGCTGTTCCTGAGCCTAAGTTCTTGGCATGGCTACTTCTTCCCTTCTTTCTTGTTTTTCAATATAAAACTTTAGCGTCCTGTTCGACAATGGCTTGTCCTTGGGGATTGTACAGTACACCAAAAATGTGCCTAATGTCCCAGATGGCCAAGAATGTGGCTAGCTGTCTAGAGCCATAGGCTGGCAAGTTATCGGTTTTCAAGCGATCTGGTTTACCCATGGTCGCGAAACATGCCAAGAGATGTTGCTCTATGTGATTTGCAGATTCGCCCTTCTGAGCCATAGCCCAAGCGAACTGCGAGAAAGAGTCAATGGAGACGTGCATGTACTGCCATCTCCTAAATTGAGGAATGTGTGTGACATCCATTTGCCATAATTGATTGGATCCAGTCCGTCTTGGGTTAACCCCCCATGATGCCCCCCCCCTTGTGCTCCTGCACATTGCTGGCAGGAACGGACTATTCCCTGGGCTTGTGACAATGGCAGTTTGAACTGCCTCGCCAGAGCCTTCGCATTCTGGTGGAAGAATGCGTGGCTTTGGATTGGGGTGGAGAAAACTCCCAAAACTAACTTCTGTTGTGCTACCTTTGCAGCTGCATTGGCCCTACTGTTACCCTCAGATAGGGGACCAGGTAAATCCTGGTGGCTTCTAATGTGGGCGACATAAAGTCTCTCCCTACGGTTGCGCAAATAGAGCTGCAAGGTCAAAAACAGACTTAACAAGTTTTTGTCTATCGCAGGAGTGATGTAGGCTCCTGGTAGACTGTGAATCAAATTCCTTACATACTGACTATCCGTAATAATGTTCAGTGGCTGCTGGGCAAATGTTCTTAAGGCTACATTCGCTGCTGCCAGCTCTGCTCTCTGTGCTGACTTTTGTGGGAGTGTCAATAGTACTTTCCAAGCCTGCCCCTCAAGCCATGTAAGAATGCCATACACCTTTCCTTCATCTGTGAATGCTGTAACTGCTCCCTGAAGTGGGATCATGGACAACATTCCCTGCAATTCGACTGTCCGCGTCTGTAGCGAAACAAGTCTGGGATCTTTTGGCAGATGGAACGCCAAATTCCCTGTAAAACCTTCCAATACAATCGGGAGAGAGTCTCCTAACTGCATGAGTCTTTCTATCTGATCCTTGGTGAATGGCACCACTATCTTAGCTAGATCATATCCAGAAATGTCCCTTGCTCTCAGCCTCCCTCTGTAGATTACTGTTGCTACCAGCTCTTGGGGAGGAATGACATTGTGGGTTGAGGTGTTCTGTAGATACACCCATTCCACTATCTTTGCCCCCCCCCCATCGGAATCTATCCCTAGTGCTCCGGTAAACATGGCCCCAGTTCTGACTATGTACAGATTGAGGACATGAGCATCTAGCTCCCCAGTGATTCTATCTACCCATCTGTGGCTGAGAACACGGTTTACCTCCTGAAGAGTTATTTTCGCCTCTCACGGAATGCATATGTGATCGGCTGGCTGCTTCCCTTGTGTAAGCAGCGAGAAGAGCGGTTTTAAAAGCTCTGTATCTAATCTGAAATACGGACGTGCCCAATTGATATTACCTAGAACTTGCTGGAGTTCCACTAACGTAACAGAGTCCCTGATATGGACCCTAGGCAGCACTGGTGCTGCATAAGATCTGAGAAGCCAATGACCCAAGTACAAGTAGGGTTCGGTTCTCTGAACTTTTCCTGGGGCAATTATCAATCCCTTTTCTCCCAGAGTGCTATGGAGGTCACAAAATGTGTCACTGCTCAATTTTGGTGCTGCGATCAAAATATCATCCATGAAATGGCAAACTAAGACTTTGGGGTGCAGGTTCTGGAACTTTTCCAGTGCGTCATGGACATAAATTTAGCACAGAGTGGGCGAGTTAAGCATGCCCTGTGGCAAAAAATTTAACGTAAACCTTTGGGTTGATTCCCTATGGTTGACAACTGGCACCATAAAGGCGAACCTTTCCCTGTCCCTAGGATCTAAAGGGATGGTGTAAAAACAATCTTTCAAGTCTACGACTAGCATCTCCCACCCTTCGGGGATCATGTTTGGATTGGGAATGCCGCATTGAAGTAGTCCCATGGGCTGAATGCATTTGTTGATCTCTCTTAGATCATGAAGAAGTCTCCATTTACCAGACTTTTTCTTAATGATGAATATCGGCGAATTCCAGGTACTGGTGGATTGCTCTATGTGTCCTGCTTCAAGCTGCTCTTTAACAAGCTGCTTTAAGGCTATTAATTTCTCTCCAATTATCGGCCATTGGTTTATCCATACTAGCTCATTGGTGAGCCATTTGAGCGGTAGGGCCATCACCCAAATGTTAGGGTTGCACGATACTGCTGCAGAATGTCCCTACCCCAGAGACTGATAGATACATTCAAAATGTGGGGTCGGATGACCGCTGTGCCTTCTGCCTCTGGAATAGTGACCTCTACCCAGTCACGGCTCCTGAAAGCTTCTTGAACTCCTCCCACTCCCCACACATCTGAAACTGGTTCAATGGCCCATTCTGGGGGCCACAATTTCTGGCTGATTACATTAACATCTGGTCCTGTGTCAAGCAGTCCATCAAAAGGTCTTTTATTCAAAAATACCTTAATGACTGGTCGCTGTTTCCACTCTATGTTCTGCTCCACTGTCGCTATGATCTGGAATCCTTCCACTGCCCCTTCCTCTCTTGGGCGGTCTGTCGACCCGAATCCTGCGTCTCCTCTGACAACCTCCTTGCCCTCACCTGGCAGATGATACGGAACCATGATCAATTGCGCTACTGAATCTCCTCTGCTAATTGTTTGGGGTAACTGTGTCCAAAGCTGGATCTTAATGATTCCGGTGTAATCGGAGTCGATGACTCCCGGGATCACAAAGATTCCCTTCTTCCCAGCACTGCTCCGAGGCAAGACTATTCCCACGATGTTACGGGGCAGGGTTCCCTGATACTGGGAGTTGACCAGATAGACTGCGCCTGGCAGGTCACAAGTGACCTCCTCCTGGCACACTAAATCTAGTCCTGCCTGTGCCTTGGAAACGCTGGGTGCCAGACTGGGTGTGGCTACTGGGATCCCTGCCCTGGGGCAGCATGGTCTCAATGCTGATCAAGACCTTAGCTGCTTTTTGTAAATGTAGACTGTAGCTTTTAGAATATGCATCACTGATGAGAATTGATACACCTGGACCATGTCTAAATGGTATATAAATCACAAGCTTAGGTTAACACATAACGTTGAGGCACACATGAATAAACTAAGAGGCCATGACACAGAATTATTAAAGAATTAACATTGAACTAACATAGAATGAATTCAATAATTGATTGGAAAAGGTAAGCGTTTGGTTTCCTGGACTATGGTAAATATGTAAATGTATTGTATATATTACCTGTATATTAGTTGTTAAGTGTTATATAATTTATTGATTTGATACTTTGTATTATTATAGAAAACCCTGTTGAAGCACACGAAAAGCTGTACACCAGATAGCTTTGGTTTTCTTCACTTATTTGCAACCCTGAAGTAAAGGAATTTTTTATATATATTTTCTACCTGAAGTAAAGGGATTTATTTAGACGGATTTCTGCTTGAATTTACAGGTGACATCTGGATCCTCCTGCAGCTCCGTGTGCCCACTCTACCCGAATTGTCTCCACATCTATCTTGTTTTCCAGTAGTATCGCCCACCATGACATCTGCCAAGCTGTGACGTGGGCTCAACCTTTCACCTTCATGAGGCATTACCTATTGGACATGAGGCAATCTCTTCAGCAGAAGAGTCCTTTTTGTGGTTCTACACTGACACACCTCCTTCCAGTAAGTCAGCTTGGGAATCATCCATTAGTATGGATGCTCAGGGACCATGAAAAAGGAGGGGAGGCTACCTACCTGTAAGCTTAGTTCTTTGAATGGTCCAGTGAGCATTCATAAATCCCACCATGCCTCCCCTCTGTGTCATTGTGGACCCATCCTCTCCATTGGTGGTGGTACAAATGGAACTGGAGGGACAGTGGGTGGGGCGCTGGTGCTAGGGACGATGGGATGGGGCTTTTCTAAATAGAAAAAGCTAGCTTGTAAGAACCAGCCTATTGCGCATGCACGCAAGCAACCCCATTAGTATGAATGCTCAGTGGACCACTCAAAGAACTATGCTTACAGGTAGATAACCTACCCTTTCTCCCCTATTGGGGTGTGAGGTGTTTGTTTGCCACCATCCAACTCAAGGAGGCTTATACCTCTAGATTAGATTAGACTAGTATTTTTTGCCCGGCCCTGCCGGGCAGGTATATTTTGTGTGTTGGTTGTTAGGGGGCACATGCATGTATGTGTGCGCACGCGCACGCATGCATGCACGCACGCATGCACACACACACACACACACACACACACACCTTTTTTCCCAGGGCTGCAGGGAGAAGAGGTGCTCCCCCTCCTCCCCAGCAACCCCGCCGAAGCTTGCAGTGAGGCCGGTGCTTCTGCCTTCTTCGCCTCACCGAGGGAAGTGGCTCACTTTCCTTGGTTGAGGGGGGTTTAGAAAACTTTGTCCCCCCCCAACCGACTGAAGCGGTAGCTTCCCTCCATGAGCCAAAGAAGGTTGAGCACCGTTTCCCCTTCTTTGCCTCATGGAGGGAAGTTGCTTGCTTTCCTCAGTTGGGGGAGAGGGAATTCTCCCCCCAACCAATGGAAGCAGTAGCTTCCTTCCGTGAGGCGAAGAAGGTGGAGCACAGTTTCACCTTCTTCACCTCATGGAGGGAAGTTGCTTGCTTTCCTCTGTTGGGGGGATGAAATTCTCCCCCAACCGATGGAAGTGATAGCTTCCCTCTGTGAAGCGAAGAAGGTGAAGTGCAGTTTCCCCTTCTTCGTCTCACGGAAGGAAGTTGCTTACTTTCCTCTGTTGGAGGGATGAAATCCCCCCCCCCCCAACTGATGGAAGCAGTAGCTTCCCTCTGTGCGGTGAAGAAGGTGGAGCGCAGTTTTGCCTTCTTTGCCTCACAGAGGGAAGTTGCTTGCTTTCCTTGGTGGGGGGGGGGGGGCAAATTCCAATTTTGCCCCCTCACTGATGGAAGCGATAGCTTCCCTCCATTAGTCGAAGGCGGAACAGAGTGCCGTTCCATCTTCGTCTCCCGGAGGGAACTGCTTCGCTTCCCTGGGTTGGCAGGGGCCGAAAGCTTTTGGCCCATGTCCCCCGTGGAATGCGACCACATGTCAGCTGTTTTTTTAACACGTGCGCTGGCTTCCCAGCATTCTATGCGCTCGCGTCCTTCAGCCTGATTGGCTGAGGGGTGGTGCGGCGTGGAGAATGTTGGGCCTTGTAGTTTTGTTTTTTGTTCTGGTTTGTGGGGTGGTTGCCCCACCCTTGGCTGGCGGACCCTTGCGGCGATGCTTGCAAGGTCTTTAGGTAAGTGTGGGCGGCTCGGTACAGAATGGTTGGGATGAGTGTGGACGTGCATGCTGGACATGTACCACGCAACCTCCTTCTTATAGGTATAGATTTTTACAGTCTTTCAGAGATGCTGCAGTTGCCAAATGGAAATAATGTTCTAATTTTCCATTCTGGACCATCTTTCAACCCAGAAATGTCATTTTTGAAAACCTATCTGGGAAACAAGTGAGTTTCGACTCCCGAATATGTTGTTTCATATCTGGATTGTGAAAACACTTCCTCAATACATGCAGTGTTCATGCATTTCTCTTGACTGTAATGTCGTGACAAAGGAAATATACAGTGATACCTCATACAATGTCCAAACTTGGTTCCACAAGTTTGGACTTTATACGGATTTGGACTTTGTATGAGGCATGCAAAATCCTAGCCGCGATGACTCATACAACATAATTTCCATAGAGATATATTGTACTGTAACAGCACAGACTTCAGGGCAAAGTCAAGGAAACAGACAGGAAACTGACAGAACTTTAAGAAATCATTGTCTAAAGGCTAAAAACATTACAAAAACATGTCAAACAACCCTGATTGTCCAAGAACCTGAAGAATGCTGCAAAAATCCCAGGAATGCTTCTAAAAATTCTGACGAAAAAATTCAAAAAAATCCAAAATTGTGCTCAAAACCACTCCTAAACACTCTTCACCTCATGCAAAACCCACAAGAGCAATGCACGCATGTGTCCTGCCTTTTATACTGCCCAGGCACAATGCAACCTGGGGAAACCCCAATACCTCATACAAAGTCGCACGACTTTGTATGAGGCAACTTTTTTCAAGGAATTAGGCAATGTTGTATGAATCCGATGTTGTATGAAGCAGACTTTGTATGAGGTATTACTGTATTTTAGATGTTGTTGCAGTTAGTTTAGGTGCATAAGTAAAATGCAGCTTTTGAAAATATATTTTTTTAAACTACAACTCCCAGATTCTCCTAGCCAGCATGTAAAGTTTTTCGGTTCTGGTAAATGGTGACAATATCAGCTTTATTTGTTTGTGCTGTGGTTGTATTTTGTTATTGGCCACCTCCAGTGACCTTTGGGTCATAAATGGGTGTGATTTTTTTGGAGGCAAGCAAAGCTGTATAGTGGAATTTGCGGGTATACATGCATCCCTACAACACAAAATACAGTGACTGAAATCCTGTTGATTTGTTATGCAGAAGGAAGTATAACATTTACTCAATTTGAATTAGCAGTTAATTAGCTGCTGCTGTGATTCTGGGGACATATGCCCAGCTAGCTTGAACATGCTCAAGATGCCAGTGGGGACTCATTAGTTGCCAGCTATAGATGACTGAATATTATTCTATTTGTGTTACAAGGCAAGAGGATTTCAAATAGTATGTCTGTATACATTAACAAATAAATTTGAGATTCTGGGTTGGACGCCTAAGACCAAAAATAATAGGAACTAATTGTGTTTTCCAGACATAGAAGGATGTCTATGAATGCTTTCTTTGAGAGTAAGCCTTGGTTTAACACAATAGTTGGAATCTGTTTGTATTGATGGAGCATTATCAAGCATTATTGTAAGTGGTGTGTACAAAAATGCCAGGTCGTCATGGCACTCTTTGCAGGCGCACCCCCCCCAATAACGGACACAGACAACATTGAAAGTGGATAACAGCATCGGGCCACATTTATTGATTCAATGCCCTAGTCCGAATTATAAATTTGTATTGGTAAAACGACCAATCATAATTCATAAGGCAAGCAGGCCGAAGTAACACTGGTAAGGTACCACCCCAAAATTGCCAACGGCAATTGGTTACAATGTATCAATTTGTATCAATTTGTTTGTTGACAACAAACAAATTGTTGACCGTAGTCAATAACTAACTCATGACCCCACCCTCTGACGCGTATCCGTGAAATCACAGGGGTGATGCATGCTGGTTAGCAATCGTCATCACCCCGTCGCCTGGTTCGTCGTTGACCGGACAACGTTTAACTAATTTATTCCTGTCTAGTGTTGTCCAGTCAATTGCGAACCTGCCGGATACCTGTGGGTCATACTGTTTACCTTACCAGTGCTACCCGCCAATGTGACCAAAGTCAACGTTAGGAACATAGAAAGACCCCTATATCAAACCATAGCAACAGTGTGGGATGGGCAAAAAAGCCAGGACCCGGAAGCCAATATGGGTCCCAGCCAAAAATTCCCACCCGGCCCCGAAGCGACCAAAATATCACACTGTTAACTAGGGAGGGGGTGGAGGGGAAAAAACTTCGCTCCGTCGCTGAGGTAAAATGGCAGCTCGGCTGCCTCGTGGCCACCCCTTTTATCAGGGAGCTGGCCACGCCCCTAACTACCCGGATTCTCTGTCCTGTGGGGGGGGGCCCGCAAAGGGCGCGGCGGCCATTTTGGCGCCGCGCTTGCATTGCAGGCACACACCCCCAATAACGGACACAGACAACATTGAAAGTGGATAACAGCATCGGGCCACATTTATTGATTCAATGCCCTAGTCCGAATTATAAATTTGTATTGGTAAAACGACCAATCATAATTCATAAGGCAAGCAGGCCGAAGTAACACTGGTAAGGTACCACCCCAAAATTGCCAACGGCAATTGGTTACAATGTATCAATTTGTATCAATTTGTTTGTTGACAACAAACAAATTGTTGACCGTAGTCAATAACTAACTCATGACCCCACCCTCTGACGCGTATCCGTGAAATCACAGGGGTGATGCATGCTGGTTAGCAATCGTCATCACCCCGTCGCCTGGTTCGTCGTTGACCGGACAACGTTTAACTAATTTATTCCTGTCTAGTGTTGTCCAGTCAATTGCGAACCTGCCGGATACCTGTGGGTCATACTGTTTACCTTACCAGTGCTACCCGCCACACGGAGGGGCTTCAAAGAAGACCTGACGCCCCCACCCAGACCGTCAGCTCGGTCGACAGGCCTGCTCGCCAATCACCCAACAGGAGGTCCATACCTCCTCGCGACAGGTGGACCCCATCCCTTGCATACAAGTCATAATTTTGTAGGTTAATATCGGGGTGATGACTGACCCGTCCCCAAGCCCCGTTGGCAAGAAACCGCGCCACCACCCCGTTGACCGTGCGCCTAGCGTGGTCAAGGGCCAGGAGGTGAACGCCCCCTCTATAAGAAAGGCGCGGGATAATGTCCAACCAAACCAGGGTTGTGGCAGGCCAGACATAATGCAAGTAGGCGAGGTCCCCGCAATTCGCATGCTTGAGCGATAAGCCGGTGACCTGGCCCAAATCAGTGCCCCCCAGGTGGATGATGAGAATGACAGGCGGGTCAGCACTCAGGCCAGAAAAAAGGAAAGGCCGCAGCTCCCGCCATAACATCCCTGGCTTACCATGCCATGTGAGACTGGCGTGTTCACCCAGTCCCAGTCGGGGTCCCCACTCTGTCGCCGCAGCGTAACGCGCTGCCCTGTGCACATAGCTGTGGCCCACCAGCCATACTGTCACCGGTGTAATACAACACCCAGGGTCTGTAAGAAAATTGAGAAAAATTGAGAAAAAGACGGTAAGGTGAGTGGATTGGTACTCATGGCGGGAGTGGGCGCACAGAAAACTGAAAACATTGCGAGCCCCACCTCCCCATGCTGCGTATGTCAGCCCCAGAGTACCCAAAAGCAGCTGCTGTAGCGGCTGCACCAATACGGAATGAATGTGTGCCAAAACGGGCACCTGGTAGGCCCACCCTGGTGAGGGCTCTGGCTGTCACCTTCCAAAACTGAAATTTAGTAAGGGGAGACCCATCTTGGTGACAGAAAAAACGGGCCGTGGTGCCTGCCACGCAGTGCCAGGAATTCCTGTAGGGCACCAACCGGACAGATGTCTGCCAAAGAACACCGTAGCAGTCTTACACCACTGCCTACGCCATGCTGATCTGTCTTAGAGGAGCGTATCCTCAACTGGGCCCAGTCTTTGGCAACATAGACATCCTTGAGTTCCAGTGCCCTACATCTGCATCCGCCTTATACAGCATCTCAAGCTCGCTGTCGCGGAGCGCTCCAAAAAAGGCCACCATTGTAGCCGCATGAAGTGGGCTGCCTCATTTCCAAAACAGAGGCCAGGCCAGCCCCGGGCCAATTGGGTAAAAAACCCTGGGAAACTCTCGCATCCGCCTTACTCAGCATCTCAAGCTCGCCGACGCGGAGGGCTCCAAAAAGGCCACCGTTGTAGCCGCATGAAGTGGGCTGCCTCATCTATCAAAACAGAGGCCAGGCCAGCCCCGGGCCAACTGGGTCATAAACCCCCTGGGTAAATGGGGTGGCGGTCGCCCAGGAAACGCCCGGGCACGCGCACCCACCCCTCCCAACATGTCTCACCCGGAAGTCATTGGTGCTGTCCACACGACCTCCCACTTTGGCCCTAAAAGCCAACCCGACAGCTGAGATGCTATGGTGCGTGGTGCAAGGCCCTGGGGATACAGGTAAATCGTGAACCGCAGAACATGGGCTACTGGAAAAGGCCAGGTTCCTGGCAGTCAGAATCGGGTACATAATACTCTAAGGAATTAAATGCGTGGTGATACGCCTTACTCATGCATGGCGCTAGTGACAGGCCAATCGCCCGGTTCACCTCTCCTTGCCAACGGTCCATCTCACATCCGGGAGTGGCGAGGGAAATTCCTCCGCATCCGGGGGCCGAGGCACGGAACCGGGAGATCTGCAGGCGGGACAAAGCAGCAGCAATATCATTATCAACCCTTGGGACATGCCTGGCCCTGAAGGGAACGTTGAGGCACAGGTTGCATAACACAAACCAACTAACTAGCTCCATAACCCCGGGCGATTTGGAATTCTGTGCAGTGACGATGCGGAAAACAGCCGCGTTGCCATGCCAAAGTTGCACAACCGAGTTGGCCCACCCCTTGCCCCATAGCATCAAAGCACCCAGGATAGGGAAACATTCCAGATACGTGAGACCCTGCAGGCAACCCTTGCCTGCCCAGGATGGTGGCCACCCACCATAGGCCCACTTCCAATTGAAGTACATCCCAGAAACCCAGGAATCCTGAGGCATCGGACTGCATCTAAAAGCAAGGGGGAGCCAGGAAATCAGACCCCAAAATGACACCCCGTTGAACTACCTCTGGATCTATGGCCAGACAAGCACGTCTGCCCCGATACCCCGGGTAAATCTGAGCCTGTGGTGGGGCCTGGATAATCCCGCCATAGCGTCGCACCAGCGCAGAGCAAATGCCCTGCCCGGTGCGAAGACCCTGCCAGCAAAACTGGGGTGACCATGTAGCACCAGAGTTCCCTCAGTGATGCCATGCACTCTGCCAGCTAGACCGCGACAAGGGCCACTAGCCTTGACACCTTATCCCGCTGCAACCTAGAATCCTGCGCTATCGTGTTGCTCTCCACCCCAGGAATACTAGCTGTGGAGATGGGCCCTCGGTCTTTTCGGGCGCTAAAGGGACACCAAGTTCCTCCATTAGCGTCTGAAATGTGTTGAGGAGACGTGTGTACGTGTCCCAGCCCCGTTCAGCCCCGAATAAAACCATCCAGGGAATGGGCTACAGACCGGGACCCTGACCTGCGGACAAAAGCGCAATCTAGTAAAATGGTGAAACGCTCGAATACCGAGCCCCAATGGAATAGTCAAAAGGCATGGCATCATTGAAATAATATGCTCCCCGGGACGGGGGTGCAGGGACAGTGCCACGACCCTGCCCGCATAGACCATTTTGTCAAAGCTGGCAGCGGCCACCTCCTCCCTCGCCTTAAGGGATAAAAGATTGGGGGAGCCCTTAGGTGAACTAGATCCATCTGCGGCAGTCTTGCAAGCCCCCTGTCTGCCCCACCCCCTGCCCCGCATCCTTCTATGCCTGGGACAGGCAGAGGCCGCATGGGGGCCAACACAGGTGGGACATCCCTGTCTGTATATACAAGTCCTCCCATTAGAGGAGCCATTGGACAAGAAAGTCCAGCACGGCAGGCGGGCTGGAACCCCCCGCCCCGCCCCATGGCAGGTGACCTATGCTGGGGCCGCCCGCTGAACCGCATGCCCACAATGGTATATCTCCCCGGGCACAGGGCGCTTGGGCGTAAAGTACAAAAGCCGCAGGCTCTGGCCTGGCTCATCCCGCCTAATCCCCAGGGTGTGGGGGAATCCGCCTAGGCATTCCTTGTCACAAGCCAACCACGCTGGGCCCGGAAAGTAAACCATCGCCCGGTAGATGTTGTCCAACTACAGGACCATCGGAATTGCCAGATCCGGCCGGGCCCTAAGGTACACCACCATGCATATGATGCAGGCCGGCGACCATTTGGCCCACATACTTGGTGGCTTGCGACAACGTGCCTGCCACTATCCTTTTCATTCCGCCCCTCCATCTCTCCTTGGTGGGCACCTCGTTTAGGAGTGAGAAGATATCCACATACTCCCCCCGCCAAATTTACTCCCTGGCGGCCTGTGCCAAGTGGTCACTAGCAGTAAGGAATAGGAGCTTAGACCAACCCGGCCACCCCAAACATGCCCCTCAGGGTAGGGAACACCCCCCACCACGGGGCCCCGGGGATGTGTGTGGATGTACTCGCTTACACCGTATACTCACATGCTGCACCCCCGCGGGCCGCCCCCACCGGGGGTTCCGGCCCACTGGGGGCGTCGGAGCTCACGACCGACGTAGAGCTCATCACCGGGGCTTGACCCGCACCTGGCTGCTGGCTGGGGAGCTGCGAGGCAGTGGCCGAAACCGCGCCACGCGCCTGCAGCAGCTCAACCCTCCCTGTCGGCTGTTGTCCTCCTGCCGACAGCGCCTCGAAAGGAACCCCAAAAGGGGGGGGCCCGCCTGACTGGCCCGAGCCAACGACGCTTCAAGGGCCACAAGGCGAGCCAGTAAGGCTTCCACGGTGACCTGGGGCCAAGGGCCGGCCGGCCCGCACGGTCCAGACGCGGGTACAGGTCCCTGTACCCCAGGACCCGAATATGGCCATTGGCCAATACCGAAGCCCGGCAGGGTCGGTGGAGAAACCTGCCAAGGCAGGGGGCCGCACCACCCCCCAAGGCTAGAGGGCCCCGGGGGAGGCGGCGACCCAAGAGCAGCAGGCCCAACCTGGTGGGCAGATGCAGGAGCGGTGTCCACCGCTCGCGGGCCGCGGGCCGGATCCCCTACCGCGCCCGCACTCTGTTCGCCCGCTCCGGGCCAAGGGGCAATAGACCCCATTCCGCCGATCCCGGCAGGGGCAAAGGCGGCTGCTGAGGAGGCGGCACCGCGGTCCTCCGACCTGGGTTGCGCCTCCTGACAGCGCGAGCCACACTCGAAGCTGCCTTCTTCTTCGAAGGCATCTCCACCGGAGTAAAGGGAAGCCAAAAAGGAAAAAATCGCCGCCAAAGGCTTCCTGGTAAGTTAAAGAGCGACGGAGACACAGGGGAAAAAACTTCTCCGCTCCGTCGCTGAGGTAAAATGGCAGCTCGGCTGCCTCGTGGCCACCCCTTTTATCAGGGAGCTGGCCACGCCCCTAACTACCCGGATTCTCTGTCCTGTGGGGGGGGGGGGGCCGCAAAGGGCGCGGCGGCCATTTTGGCGCCGCGCTTGCATTCTTATATTCAGGTTCATCACTTGGCCGTGGGCCAGTGCACAGGCCTGGATCTGTGACAGACAGCTGTCAGAGTGCAAAAATCACTTGCACAATTGCCCTTACGCATGTAGATTTCCATAGGATGATTTTGGCTTGTAAAATTTACTTCGGATAAAAATGCACAGTATCACATTTCATATCATGTTTGTCTCTAGCTTATGAAAGACCGGTCTTCCTGACCCTGCTTCTCCTATGCTGTTTCGTTTGTATGTTGACAGCAGTACTTTACTGTGGGGGTTGCATAGCATGCTGCAGATATAGCTACAAACAAGTCCTGGTTTTCATGCTCATAACATCCACTGTGTAATGTAAAGGAAGAAAAAGCCAGTCTTTCTTTTTGGACACAAGATTGGTTTCTAAGTGGAGTGCTTTGCATTTTACAGGATAGAGTAACTAAAGCCTTAATGATCCTTTTAATGCAGTGACTGAAGTATCTATACAGTCTAGAAAACATAAATCTTTGGAACATGGTATGTGTCTTTTTGGTGATTCATGGCCTGCACTGTTTCTGTAGGCAATAAAAGTTTCTGTGGTCTTTTTAAATGCCCTGTAGTTTGGTTACAGGGAAACAGCTCATCAGCGTGGGACACCATGTGTGTGTGCGTGTGTGTGTGTGTGTGCGTGTGTGCGCGCGCGCACACACACACATGCGTGCATGCGTGCGTGCATGTGTGTGCATGCGCTCTGAGACTACTGGAAGAAATAATACTAATGCTAACAATAATAACCCACACATTACACTTAACGAATTTACTACTTTATAGATGAACAAATAAGAAAACAGTCTGAGGTGCAAAACTAAGGAAGGGGCAATTTAGAGCATTTGTACCCCTTTAAATTCCTCATCAGACCTTACTGGGATTTCTTCCTTCATCCAAATGACGTACTCCTCATTCTTCTATATACAGTCATGAACAGAAGCTTTTTGGGATAAATTTTGTTATCTTCCCCAACTTCCTGGCTTATATTGCTCCATATGACAAATAAATAGGTTTGTCTGTGTGTGCATGTGTGCGCATTCGCACACATGCAAGAGAGCCAGTGGGAGGGGGAATGCTGTTTGCCAAGCATCTTTCAGGTGTGGACTCTCCCATGTTTCACACCTAATTCCTTTTTATCTACAGCACCATATCTATTGAGGAAATGTATATAGTCAACAGATACAAGGAGTCTTGAATTGGCAAGTGAAAGAGATGGTCAAGGGTCTTGTATGCCTTGTAAAAAAAGCAGGCATCAGGTATAGCTTAAAGGGTTTGGTGAAAGGCAAATGCAATGAAGGAGATATTTGTTGTGATCCAGTCCTCATCAGACTCCGAAGATGACCTGTATCAGGAGGCACTTCCTATTCCCAGCCCAGTTCTGCCTGCTCCCAAACCTTAGAATGTCCTGAACCAGGAATCTCAGCCTGCTTCTGGCTCAACTCTGTTTCCCCAGGCAGATGACCTGTCAGATCAGAAGTCTGACTCTGACAGTGATCAGCCCTCAGTCAGGGAAAGATTCAGAAAGGAGCTACATCTGCAATGCAAGCAAGCTAGAATTAGTTACCAGAGAAGGCTCCCAGCTGATAGCAATTAGCTGGGAGGCTCTTAAGCAAACTTGTTGCAGCATTCCAGTGTTGGTACAATTCTTCAGTGCAAAGACCGATGCCCTGATTGACTTCAGATACCTGTTGAGATTGCCTGCCTAGACCCTGCCATGACCCTGACTTCTCTGCCAACCTTGACAACATCCCTGGTCATCCTTTAGACTAGATGCTGCTTGAACTACCAGTAACCAGACCTCAGCTTGCTCTTTGGAGTTTGCTATTTGGACTCTCCTTGAATAAGACTCTCTGTGCCGCACCGCTGTGTGGTGACCATGACTGCTGGGGTAGGTCAGCACAATATTACTCATTTGTAATAGTCTCATTAATGACTGCACTGTAGGGGAAATCAGGAGTGGACATTTTTATCACATTCCTCAGCATCTATACTGTGCTGCTGCTGCAGCTGCAGAGAAGATGTTTGTCCTGGTACATCCCACCTCTTTTAGCAATGTGCAAGTTACAGTAGGCTAAAAGGAAACAGGGAGAAGTTGGCAACCATAGTCCCCTTGCAAAAGTACAATGGCAGTGGAGGAGAATGGGGGCAAAAGGGAAAAATGGAGAAAGAAGTGGAAATTGTAGTGTATCATCCAGGACTATGGCCTTTGTGGAAGACATTTGTAAATCCTAGGAGTTAGTGACATTCCTATTGTGAGGGCAGGATATGTGCCCTGGTTCCGCCTCATTCAAGATGGAGATTTCCATGCATGGGAGGACCATAGTGTATACCTTGGAGGGATTGGAATGTGTAAACATGCTGGCCTCGTAGGTTGGAGGAAATGAAACCTAATGTGTGGTGGACGTTATGCTGTATGGACATTGGCTGGATTC
Organism: Bradypodion ventrale; assembly: GCA_035047345.1. Lineage (NCBI taxonomy): Eukaryota > Metazoa > Chordata > Lepidosauria > Squamata > Chamaeleonidae > Bradypodion > Bradypodion ventrale. The sequence continues at coordinate 38,344,633 of JAWDJE010000008.1, forward strand.
CTTCAGGGGAATGGCAAGGGGGTGGACCGTATGTAAGGAGATAAAACCCAGAAGGTGGGGCCAAGATGTTCTCTTGATCCAATACTTTGAGTTAAGGGTGAACTGCAAACATGTAGGTGCTTCAGCTAGAAGAGGGGGCCCTTGGACTTCCTCAGTTAGAGAAGCTTTCTTTGCTATGATATGCTTTCTGAACTTTTGATAAACTTTCTTCTGTAACTTACTCTGATTACAATATAATTTTAAACTATTCGAAGATGAATGGAGTGTTTACTTGGCTCTACACTAATCTAATATCCTGTGTTGCTTAGCTAGGAGGGTGGTAGCTCTGAACCAACCACCTGTGGGCAAAGTGTCCTACTCGTGAGTAAATTCAATTTCTGACACCTATCTCCCCTCACCAAGCTCTGAAATGGTTAAAATTATATGGACATGTGTTATAATGGTTTCTTCTCCCCCGGAGGATTGGGGCCGCTGGGCGCAAGGAAGGTACGGGATACGGAAGTGTGGTGGAAAAGTCAGTCCCGATCAAATTGGGTGATCTATATTTATTGACTTGCATTCTCGGTCACTTGCACACAGACTGCGCATAACCCATATTACAGAAGGCTTGCTTACGTAGCGTGTTGCTGTCCAAGGTACATTTGACAGCCTAAGAAGTACTGCATGCCAAGGTTCCCCATAGGCAGATTAATCAGCAGATGTAGCGAGACTCATTGTTCCCGTCCTTTCTCAGAGTCCTTGTAAACTCCGGGCTTCTACACTTAATTGTTTGGTCTAGAAACAGCTAAATGTCTCTGCAGATGTGAGTGAGATACTATGGGCTGTTTACTAGGCATTGTGACATTTGGGTGACTTATGTGCCACTCCTTCCAGTGCTCTCAGCCAAGGCAATATGTAGTCTCTACAGCTAACTATTACTATTAGCGTTATACCCAATTTAGCCAGGTTGGTCTCCAGCCTGTGTTCTAGCCAGACAGACCAATTGGGAAAGGTTATTGCCAATCAATAACACATCCCATCCACAGACATGCATTAATAATAATTTTGTGTCAAATTATTTTGGGTTGAAAGGCTTTTTACGGGAGAAACTCTGCTCAGGGAATGCCCAAATGAGGCTCCTTTCATGTCACCAAGAGCTGGGACAGAGACGGGCACTCAATCTGTCATGCAGTATCCAGGTCTCAAACTGCCGACTTGCCAGCCTTCCAGATGAGCTTCTTAACCACTGAGCCACCAGTGCCCCTTTGGACATGTATCAAAGAAATAGAATTTACCTGTTGAGCAATTAATGCATTTAAGAGGGCTTGTTGACTGGGAAAGGAACATTTCCTGATTAAGCTTAGTATGGCCATAAGAATAGATGGAAAGTTTCTGGCAGGAGAAGACAGAGGAGGTAGAATAGCTGTGAACACATCCATGAACTTGGCTGATAAAATAGACTGATACCTGGGAAGTGTCATGATGAGCAGAAAGTCCCTGACTGCATAAGGAAGGGATAAGGTAAATCACAGTGTCTCTTTAGTATGTTCTTGGCTGATATCGGCTGGTAAAGAGCTGGTGTAACCCTCTTTCAAGGATAAACCACCAATAAATTCAGGCCAAATGGCTGTTGTTGGGTTTTGACATCTTCCAAGAGTGGGGCATATTGCCAAATAAGACAAGATAGCATTTTAGCTGCAGGTCTAAGAGAAGGGGGATCTATCCCCCAGACTTTGGAGCTCTCCATACATCAGAAGTGCCAGGAACCTAACTGGGCTCCCATATGGCTAGAGAAGGGACAGAGGGAATCCATGCTAGATAAATATAGCTTGCTTGTGTTTTGTTTCTTGTATGACAACATCCAAGAGAGAGAATCCCTTGGCCCCCAACTTCTCTGGGTTTTATCTCCTCCCTCAGGGTCCGCTTCCTTGCCATTCCCCTAAATGAATCCAGCCAATGATCACACAGCATGACATGTCCATCACACATTAGGCTCCAGTTCTTCCAACCCACAAGATCAGCATGTTTACACATTCCGATCTCACTAAGGTATTTTCTAAAGCATCTCCCACACATTGAGATCTCCATCTTGGATGAGGCTAAGGCCAAGGGTATAAATCATACCCTGACATAACCTTCATTTGCTGTTGTAACTAGATTTTGGTGATAAAATCTACTTACAACACAGCACCCAGGTTTCATTTGACACATTTAAAATCTATGCATTTCTTTCACAGCAAGCAATAAAGCAGTTGACTCCATTACTGATCGCTAGAGATGTTATGTATACTGACTAGTAGGTGCTTGTGAGAGCAATGCCATTATGTCAGTACTCTTTAGAGCAGAGGTGGCCAACCTACAGCCCACAGACTGGCCCTGTAAACGTGCATGCGTCTGTTGGACTGGCCCTGTTAAAGTGCCTGTGTCTGTCATAAATGCAGATGCATTTTACAGCAGCATGACTGGCCTGCTCAGTTGTCCAGTGGGACATGGACAGGCCCAGAGTATACAGGTTGGCAAACCCTGCTTTAGAGTATACCTTTGTTGGTACTTTGTGCAGTATTATGAAAAGCCAGTGCTAAATAAAACAAAACTGAATGCATGTTTCTATGCAACATGAAGCAGATGAGAGCAATTCCCCATCACTGAAAACTAAATCTTAATAAGTTGCCACACTATTCCTTCATTTATCCTGGGATGTGAAACATGAACTGACAGCATGTTTGGGGCACAGAAAAATGCAACTGTCCCATGTTGGGGACCTGCTACGTCCTTCACCACAACTGCTACCCTGGTTCACCTGGTGTAGTTGTTGTTCAGTCGCACAGTCGACTCCGACCCTTTGTGACCCCATGGACCATTTATCTCCAGGCACCCCTGTCCTCCACCATCCTCCTCAGCCCGCTCAGCTCGGTGCCCGCTGCGTCCACAATGCCATCTAGCCATCTCATCCTTGGTCGTCACCTTTTTCTTTTGCCTTCCACCTTTCCCAGCATCAAGGCTTTCTCAAGTGATTCCTCCCTTCTCATCTGGTGTCCAAAGTACTTCATCTTCATCTTTACTATTTGACCTTCTAAGGAGCAGTCAGGACTGATTTCTTTCAAGATTGACCTATTTGTTCTCCTCACTGTCCAGGGGATTCTCAAAACTCTCCTCCAACACCACATCTCAAAGGCGTCCATTCTTCTGCGCTCAGCCTTCCTAATAGTCCAGCTCTCGCAGCCATACATCACCACCGGGAATACTATTGCTTTGACTATACGGATTTTTGTTTGCAAGGTGATGTCTCCACTTTTCACTATGTTCCCCAGGTTTCTCATGGCTTGTCTCCCTAGAATCAGTCGCCTCTTTATTTCATGGCTGCAATCCCCATCTGCAGTGATCTTAGATCCCAAGAAAGTAAAATCCGTCACTGCTTCTACTTCTTCCCCATCTACTTTCCAGGTGCTGATAGGGCCTGTTGCCATTATCTTGGTTTTCTTGATGTTAAGTCTCAGGCCAACTTTTGCACTCTCTTCTTTCAACCTAATCAGGAGCTTCTTTAAATCTTCCTCACTTTCTGCCATTAGGGTGGTATCGTCTGCATATCTCAAATTGTTGATGTTTCTCCCAGCAATTTTTATCCCTTACTGTGATTCCTCCATCCCTGCTTTGCGCATTATGTGCTCTGTGTATAGGTTGAAAAGGTAGGGTGATAAAATGCAGCCTTGTCTTGTTCTGGTATTCCCATTTCTTTAAGTACTTGCCACATTTTATCGTGGTTCACACAGTCAAAGGCCTTGGTGTAGTCAATAAAGCAGAGGTATACTTGTTTCTGATCTTCCTTTGTTTTCTCCATAATCCACCGTATATTGGCAATGTGGTCTCTAGTCCCCCCTGCCTCTTCTGAACCCCGCCTGCACCTCTGGCAATTCTCTCTCCACGTGCTGCTGAAGTCTATCCTGTATTATCTTGAGCATCACCTTGCTAGCGTGTGGGATGAGTGCAATTGTTCGATAATTTGAACATTCTTTGGCACTACCTTTCTTTGGGATTGGTATGTATACTGATCTTTTCCAATCCTGTGGCCACTGTTTTGATTTCCAGATCTGCTGGCATATCAAATGCAGTAATTTGATTCTGTCATCTTTTAGAGCTTTGAAAAATTCAACTGGGATACCGTCCTCTCCACTAGCTTTGTTGTTTGCAGTGCTTTTTAGGGCCTTTCTGACTTCACTCTCTAGGATGTCTGGCTCAAGTTCAATGTTCTCATCATTGTGATTATCAATGGTGTTGAGGTCCTTTTTGTAAACTTCTTCTGTGTATTCTTTCCATCTTTTCTTAATCTCTTCTGCATCAGCTAACTCCTTTCCGTCTTTGTCCCTTATCGTGGTTATTTTAGATTTGAATGTTCCCTTTATTTCCCCAATTTTTTTGAAAAGATCTCTAGTGCGGCCTCTTGTGTTGTTTTCCTCTATTTCTTTGCACGTTCATTTAGATAGATTTCCTTGTCTCTCCTTGCTTTTCTTTGAAATTCTGTATTCAAGTGATTGTATTTTTTCCTTTCTCCCTTGACTTTTGCATTCCTTCTTTCCCCTGCTATTTTAAGAGCCTCATCAGACAACCACTTTGCTTTCCTGCGCTTCTTTTCTTTTGGTATGGTTTTCCTTGCTGCCTCCTGCATGATGTCACACACATCTGTCCATAATTCTTCTGGCACTCTGTCTATCAATTCCAAACCATTTAATCTGTCCCTCACCTCCACCGTGTATTCCTTAGGGATGTTGTCTTGGTCATATCTTTCTGGCCTGATTGTTTTCCCTACTTTCTTTAGTCTAAGTCTGAATTTTGCTATTAGTAGGTTGTGATCTGAACCACAGTCTGCTCGAGGTCTTGTTTTTGCTGACTGTATGGAGGTTCTCCATCTTTGGCTGCAGAGTATGTAATCAATCTGGTTTCGATGTTGGCCATCTGGTGATGTCCATGTATAAAGCCACCTCTTGTGTTGCTGGAAGAAGGTGTTTGCTATGACCAGTGTGTTATCTTGACAGAACTCTATCAATCCTTGCCCTGCTTCACTCTGCATTCCAAGATCAAACTTGCCTGTTATTCCATCTACTTTTTGATTTCCTACTTTGGCATTCCAATCTCCTAAAATAATGTGGACATCATTTCTTGGTGTTTGTTCTATGAGGTCTTGTAGGTCCTCGTAGAACTGGTCCAGTGTGGCTTCATCTGCGCCCGTGGTTGGTGCGTATATTTGGATTACAGTGATATTAAAAGTATTCTGACTGACATCATTCTGTCATTTTTGAGATTGTATCCCATTACTGCTTTTCTCACTCTTTTGTTGACAATTATGGCTACTCCATTTTTTCTGAGGTTTTCTTGACCATAGTAGTAGATGTGATGGTTTCCCGAATTGAATTCACCCATCCCTGTCCATTTTAGCTCGCTGATTCCCAAGATGTCAATGTTTATTCTTTCCATCTCATTTTTCACCACTTCCAATTTTCCTTGGTTCATCGACCTCACATTCCATGTTCCTATGCAGTATTGTTCTTTGCAACACTGTATTTCTCCTCCCCCTCTCCCGTCCCTCCCCTTCTTTTGACCTGTGTTGAGCATCCTGTTTCATCTAACTTGCCTCTTTTGTTTTGCCTTTTGTTCTAGTCCATAGGGTTCTCTTGGCAAAATTTCTGGCATGGTTTGCCGGTTTCTACACCAGTATCCTCTCATCATACGTGTTATTACAGTTCAAAACAAAGTATTATCATGCATATTATCAGTTTAAAATTAAAAATACACAGTTAAGGAAAATTCAATATATCAAGTCTCTACTTGTAGGTTCACTATCTACATCAGTTGCTATATGACTTATTATGTTAGTTCAAATTGTCACAGTTTGGAAACACATTGTCAGAAGTCTCTACTGTAAAAAGAGTCAGTTTCTGTACTTGCAATGTCTACTATATTAATTCTACTTCATTTGTTATGAAAGTAAAAGTAAATCTTAGTATAGTCTCTGCATTGCTATAATTGTCGCCTATATTGTTTTAGTTAAGTTACTTGCATGCTTCTTTGATTGTGGCGGGCGATGGATGGCCTGCCGGGTTCTCCCTCTTTCGCCCCCCTCACCTCCGCTGCCCAGCGTGCGAGCAGAGGTGGCTGCTGGCAATGGTGGCTCTGTTTCTGTGGCACAGGTGATGGATGGCCTGCCGGGTCCTCCCTCTTCCACCCCCCTTGTTATGTATGCATGTACAATGTTACTTTAAATATATGAATGTAACCAGCCCACAATCACAATGTATCTCAGCTGTTAAGAAACGCGAGCAAGCCGCCCATAGAGGGCTGCTGCGAGCGTTCAACTCACATGGTTCACATTCCCCAAATCACGGACAGCCGCGGGAACTTCCCCGCATGATCAAGAAGTACAGAAGAAGAACTACAGAAGGGGGGCGTGACTCAGGACGACGCCCCGCCGGTAGCAGCCAATGAGCTACTGTGCTACAAGATTCAAATGGTTGCAATACTGTATATAATGAGACGTACCTCCGCCATTACCACATGCTCATACTGACCATCAATGAATAAACCTGTGTTAGTCCTTCCTGCGACTCCTTCTTTGTCTTCCGTGCAAGACACTAAACCCCTCACCTCCGCTGCCCAGCGTGCAAACAGAGGTGGCTGCGGGCAATGGTGGCTCTGTTTCCGCGGCGCGGGTGATGGATGGCCTGCTGGGTCCTCCCTCTTCCGTCCCCCTCACCACTGCTGCCCTGCTTGCAAGCGGAGGTGGCTGCGGGCAATGGTGGCTCTGTTTCTGCGGCACGGGCGATGGATGGCCTGCCGGGTCCTCCCTCTTCTGCCCCCCTCACCTCTGCGGCCCTGCTTGTGAGCGGAGGTGGCTGCGATCAATGGTGGCTGTTTCCGCGGCATGGGCGATGGAGGGAGGCGCAGAAAGGATCTAAACTTTCTCCACTTGATCTTAGGGGCCAGGATTCTGTTGCTTCCTCTCCCCTCCAACTTTATTATCCTTTTCCTCCTGTAGCCTTTGTTTTTGTATGCCCCACAAACTTGTTCCATAGGGTAGAGGAACCATTTGATTTCTATTGCTGCAGAGAGTTTCACAGAACATAAGAACATAAGAACATAAGAACAGCCTTGCTGGAACAGGCCACAGCCCATCCAGTCCAGCATTCTGTCTCACACAGTGGCTCACCATTTCCTTCAGGGTATTCCCAAGGAGATGCCTTCACCTGCTTAGGATTCCCTGGAAATGGCATTGAGAGATATCCTGCCTATCTCTCCAACCCGGAGGTTGTCCTTAGGTAGCCATAATTATAGCCATTGATAGCCTTGTCCTCCATGAACTTGTCTAATCCTTTCTTAAAGCTGTGAAGACTGACAGCTGTCACCACTTCTTCTGGCAGGGAGTTCCATAGACCAGTAATCCTCTGGGTGAAAAAGTACTTTCTCTTATTTGTTTGAGAACTAGTACCCAAAAGTTTCATGGAGTGTCCCCTAGTTCTAGTGTTGTGCGATAGGGAAAACAGTTTTTCCTTATCTACCTTGTCCACACCGTGCATGATTTTATAAACTTCAATCAGGTCACCTCTTAGACGCCGTCGTTCAAGAGTGAAAAGGCCCACCGTTGCAGCCTCAGATGGTAAGGAAGGTGTTCCAGTCCCCTAATCATTCTGGTTGCCCTCCTCTGTACTTTCTCCAACTCCATAATATCCTTCTGGAGGTATGGCGACCAGAACTGTACACAATATTCCAGATGGGGCCTCACCATAGATTTATAAAGAGGCAAAATGACACTTGCTGACTTATTTTCTATACCCTTCCTAATGATCCCTAACATTGAGTTTGCTTTTTTCACTGCTGAGGCACACTGGGTTGACACCTTCATTGAGCTGTCCACCAGGACACCAAGGTCCCTTTCCTGGTTTGTCGCAGAGAGTTCAGACCCCATCAGTTTATAAATGTAATTGGGGGTTTTTGCTCCAACATGCATCACTCTGCACTTACTGATGTTGAAGCTCATTTGCCACTGTTTTGCCCACTCCCCCAGTGTCAAGAGCTCCCTCTGGAGCTCTTCACAATCTCTCACAGTTTTCACTACCCTGTATAATTTAGTGTCGTCAGCAAATTTGGCTACCTTGCTTTTTACTCCTACCTCTAGATCATTTATGAAGAGGTTGAAAAGCAGGGGTCCCAGTACTGAACCTTGGGGGACCCCACTCTTTACTTCCCTCCACTTGGAGAAGTGTCCATTTAGTGCTACCCTCTGTTTCCTGTCCCTTAGCCAGTTGCTGATCCAGGACAAGACCTGTCCCTTTATTCCATGACTGGTAAGTTTATTCAAGAGCCTTTGGTGTGGGACCTTGTCAAAAGCCTTCTGAAAGTCCAGATAAACAATGTCAACTGGATCCCCCTTATCCACATGCTTGTTGACACTCTCAAAAAATTCCAACAGATTAGTGAGGCATGATTTGCCCTTGCAAAAGCCATGTTGGCTCTCCTTTAGCAGCGCCTTCTCTTCTATGTAACTATTAATTCTATCTTTTAGGATGGTTTCCATCACTTTACCTGGGACACATGTCAAACTGACAGGCCGGTAATTTCCTGGATCACCCCTGGATCCTTTTTTGAAAATTGGTGTTACATTCGCTACCTTCCAGTCATCAGGCACAAAGCCTGATTTGAGGGAAAGATTATATATTTTGGCTAGGATATCAGCAATTTCATCTTTAAGTTCCCTGAGAACTCGTGGATGGATGCCCTCTGGTCCTGGGGATTTGTTAGTGTTTAGCTTAACAAGACATGCAAGGACCTCCTCCCTGGTTATTTCTATCTTGCTTAATTCTTCGGTTTCCCTCCCTACGAAGATAGGCTCTGTTTTGGGCATGTGGTCTCTGTCTTCTTCAGTGAATACTGAAGCAAAGAATTCATTGAGTCTCTCTGCAATCTCTGTTTCCTCTTTAATAACCTCTTGCCTTCCATTGTCATCTAATGGTCCAATGGCCTTCCTAGTTGGGTTCTTACTTCTAATGTACTTAAAGAAGTCTTTGTTATTTCTCTGAGTATTTTTAGCTATACGCTCCTCAAAGTCTTGCTTTGAGGAGAGGGGGAAAGTCCTGATTCCTCCCTTGGTTCTTGGCCAGTGAATAGGCAGATAATCCCTCAAGTATTCTAGAGCTAGGAGTTTTTTTGGGGGGTGGTGGTGGTGGTGGTGGTGGTTTTAGAGATAATCATGAAAAATGCTATCTGGCATAGCATACAATCTGAAAACAAGATGACATTGTTCCTTTCCCCCAGTGTCGTTTTGTGCATGTAAAAATGGGCATAGGACTGCCACCCAAATTTATCCCCATTTGCTAGGGACTGCAGTGGCTCAAGTGGCTAAGACGCTGACTGGAAGACGGGAGGTCAGCAGTTTGATTCCCAAGTACTGCAGAACAGAATGAGCTCCTGTCTTTGTCCCAGCTCCTGCCAACCTAGCAGTTCGAAAGCAATTAATTGCAAGTAGATAAATAGGTAACACTTTGGTGGGAAGGTAAACAGCATTCCAAGTTTGTCATTAGGATACTTAGTTTTAAATCAAGAAGTTTAGGATTATGTTGTTAATTGATACAAGAATATCAACTGAGTAATACATTGGCTGAAAGTCAGTAGTAAATTATAACTAAAAAAGGCCCATTGGATCCATGAAACCTATATAGGTGTTCTTACCAAATCCTTACTGGACCTACTCTAGTTGTGTCTTACTGCTAGATTCAGCAATGGCCTCATCTAAAAATATCTTACCTGTGGCATTTCCGTTACTTCCTTTAGAGTCTTATTTGTCAAAATGCAGAAATAATTTTATTTTCTTGAATAAGAATTATGTAATAGCTTTAAAAACTCACTGCTTAATTCTTATTCTGAAGTCTTGTAATGTCTTGGATGTATTCAATTACATTTTAGGGATTTTGGTGGGTTTTTTTCCTTTGCCTGGCATGATTTCGAGTTCACTTTTTTAATAGCTTTACTGCTTTTTATATTGTTTTTTTATAATTTTTGTTATATTTATCTTGTTTTAATTTTCTGTATATGTCATCTGCAGCACTATAGTTATTCAACACCTAATCTAATGCAAGAAATAATAAGTAAATAAATATAAATAGCACCACAAGTAACCTACCAAATCAACAAACTAAAACTAATTAATTGGTTAAGAGCCAATGACAGATAGCTTAGCATTAGAAGTTGACTCCATTGGTGTTTCAAAGATGTGATTCAGGAAGATCTTCATGCTTGAACCATGATGTTTGCAAGTGACGCATGTGTTTAAGTCTTGCTGACCAATCACCAAACAAGGCAAGCTACTGTACTTTGCAAACCACTGAGAGATGTGGGAAGCTCCTCCTATGACAACCAGAATTTTGTGTGTGTGTGTGTGTGTGTGTGTGTGTGTGTGTGTGTGTGTGTGTGTGTGTGTGTGTGTGTGATTTTTACTCACTAAAACCACTTCCCATTACGCCCTGCCACTGTGTGTTACTGCCGTCAGGCATTACTTCACAGGGTGAAGACTGGCTGTTAAAAACCCTCCTCCAATTTGGCTACTCACCCTCCACCCTCCTCCTCTGTGCCTCTGGTTGTCCTCTTCTCAGTCTCTCCACATGTCTGAGTTCCAAGATAACCCCGGCTGCATAATTGGACATAATTTTTTTTTGTGTGTGTGTTAACTCCAAATATTAACTCCACCATTGCTGGTCCCAAGCCCAGAAGAGAAAGGAGGAAGGTTGAACATCAGGTTAGCACCCTGGCCCTATAAAACTTTATTGCTGAAGAATCAATGAGGAGCCTTGTTGTCCGATATGCTGTAGTGGCAGAGATACACATGAGAAAGTACTACTACTACTACCACAACCACTACTACTACTACTACTACTACTACTACTACTACTACTGGCTAACCTATGCTAATACTGTATACATATCCTGGCACAGATCCAGTATTACTTCAAAACATATGCAGAGTGCTAGTCAAACAACAGAGCTGCAGACAAGCATAGCATTCTCCTAGGCTAATCTAAGTAACTTCTCTCCTCATTTTATATCCAAAGTTCTCGTTTCCAGACCAGTGTTGGGCATCAGCAGGTTTGCACCAGTTCACCAGAACCAGTAGCAGAAATTCTGGCTGGCCCTGCTCATCCAAGTTTTGAAATAAAGTCCTAATTTGGGTGCAATGTAGGGCTTTCTCCCTGGCCACACCCTCCATACCACACCCACAGAGTAGGTAGTAATTATTTTTTTGAATCCCACCCCTGTTCCAGACCCTTCCAGAAAAACTGCCAGTCAGGTGGCAAGTGTCTCTGAACTTTCATGAAGAAGAAAGTAACTTACCTCTCCCTTTCCCACAATCAGTTGAAATCAGTTTTCCTGATTAATGCAGTACCAAAGAATGAGTTCAGTCTGGCTTTCTTTCTCGTGGAGGTATTTGCTGCCTACCAATTACTATTGAGCATTGCAGGCGCACCCCCCCAATAACGGACACAGACAACATTGAAAGTGGATAACAGCAAAGGGCCACATTTATTGATTCAATGCCCTAGTCCGAATTATAAATTTGTATTGGTAAAACGACCAATCATAATTCCTAAGGCAAGCAGGCCGAAGTAACACTGGTAAGGTACCACCCCAAAATTGCCAACGGCAATTGGTTACAATGTATCAATTTGTATCAATTTGTTTGTCAACAACAAACAAATTGTTGACCGTAGTCAATAACTAACTCATGACCCCACCCTCTGACGCGTATCCGTGAAATCACAGGGGTGATGCATGCTGGTTAGCAATCACCATCACCCCATCGCCTGGTTCGTCGTTGACCGGACAACGTTTAACTAATTTATTCCTGTCTAGTGTTGTCCAGTCAACTGCGAACCTGCCGGATACTTGTGGGTCATACTGTTTACCTTACCAGTGCTACCCGCCCATGTGACCAAAGTCAACAGTAGTAATGGAGAAAGACCCCTATATCAAACCATAGCCACAGTGTGGGGTGGGCAAAAAAGCCAGGACCCGAAGCCAATATGGGTCCCAACCAAAAATTCCCACCCGGCCCCGAAGCGACCATAATCACACTGTTAACTAGGGAGGGGGTGGAGGGGAAAAACTTCTCCGCTCCGTCGCTGAGGCAAAATGGCAGCACGGCTGCCTCGTGGCCACCCCTTTTATCAAGGCGGTGGCCACGCCCCTAACTACCCGGATTCTCTGTCCTGTGGGGGGGGGCCGCAAAGGGCGCGGCGGCCATTTTGGCGCCGCGCTTGCATTGCAGGCGCACCCCCCCAATAACGGACACAGACAACATTGAAAGTGGATAACAGCAAAGGGCCACATTTATTGATTCAATGCCCTAGTCCGAATTATAAATTTGTATTGGTAAAACGACCAATCATAATTCCTAAGGCAAGCAGGCCGAAGTAACACTGGTAAGGTACCACCCCAAAATTGCCAACGGCAATTGGTTACAATGTATCAATTTGTATCAATTTGTTTGTCAACAACAAACAAATTGTTGACCGTAGTCAATAACTAACTCATGACCCCACCCTCTGACGCGTATCCGTGAAATCACAGGGGTGATGCATGCTGGTTAGCAATCACCATCACCCCATCGCCTGGTTCGTCGTTGACCGGACAACGTTTAACTAATTTATTCCTGTCTAGTGTTGTCCAGTCAACTGCGAACCTGCCGGATACTTGTGGGTCATACTGTTTACCTTACCAGTGCTACCCGCCACACGGAGGGGCTTCACAGAAGACCTGACGCCCCCCCCCAGACCGTCAGCTCGGTCAACAGGCCTGCTCGCCAGTCACCCAACAGGAGGTCCATACCTCCTCGCGACAGATGGACCCCATCCCCTGCATAGAGGTCATAATTTTGCAGACTAATATCGGGGTGATGACTAACCCGCCCCCAAGCCCTGGTGGTAAGAAACCGCGCCACCGCCTTGTTGACCGCGCGCCTCGCGCGGTCAAGCGCAAGGAGGTTAACGCCCCCTCTGTAAGAGTGGCGCGGAACAATGTCCGACCAAACCAGGGTTGTGGCAGGCCAGACATAGTGCAAGTAGGCGAGTTCCTCGCAAATCGCATGCTTGAGCGATAAGCCGGTGACCTGGCCCAAATCATTGCCCCCCAGGTGGATAATTAGAATGTCAGGCGGGTCAGCCCCCAGGCCAGAAAAAAGGAAAGGCCTCAGCTCCTGCCATAACATCCCAGGCTTACCATGCCATGCGAGACTGGCGTGGTCACCCAGTCCCAGTCGGGGTCCCCACTCTGTCGCCGCAGCGTAACGCGCTGCCCTGTGCACATAGCTGTGGCCCACCAGCCATACTGTCACCGGTGTAATACGACACCCAGGGTCTGCAATAAAATTGAGAAAAAAGGAAGGTAAGGTGACTGAATTGGTACTCATGGCGGGAGTGGGCGCACATAAAACTGAAAACACTGTGAGCCCCACCTCCCCATGCTGCGTATGTCAGCCCCCGAGTACCCAAAAGCAGCTGCTGTAGAGGCTGCACCAATACGGAACGAATGTGTGCCATAACGGGCACCTGAAAAACCCACCCTGGTGAGGGCTATGGCTGTCACCTTCCAAAACTGAAATTTAGTAAGGGGAGACCCATCTTGGTGACAGAAAAACGGGCCGTGGTGCCAGCCACGCAGTGCCAGGTACTCCTGTAGGGCACCAACCGGACAGATGTCTGCCAAAGAACACCGTAGCAGTCTTACTCCACTGCCTACGCCATGCTGATCTGTTTTAGAGGAGCGGATCCTCAACTGGGCCCAGTCTTTGGCAACATAGACATCTTCGAGTTCCAGTGCCCTACCACTTGCATCCGCCTTAGACAGCATCACGAGTTCGCTGACGCGGAGCGCTCCAAAAAATGCCACCGTTGTGGCTGCATGAAAAAGGGCTGCCTCATAATGATCAAAACAGAGGCCTGGCCAGCCCCGGGCCAACTGGGTAAGAACCCCTGGGGAAATAGGGTGCCGGTCGTCCGGGCAACGCCCGCGCTCGCGCACCCACCCCTCCAAAACGTGTCTCACGCGGAAGTCAGAGGTGGTATCCACATGACCCCCTACTTTGGCCATAAAAGCCAACGCCGAGAGCTTGGATGCTATGGTGCGAGGTGCAAGGCCCTGTGCATGGAGGTGGACCATGAACCGCAGTACATGGTCCACCGGAATAGGCCAGGTCTCTGGCAAGTGAAATTGAGTGGCAAAAACCCTATATGAACTGAGTGCTTGTTGATACGCCTTACGCGTGCGTGGCGCTAGTGAAAGGCCAATCGCCCGGTTCACCTCTCCTTGCCAATAGTCCACATCTCGTCCGGGAGTGGCGAGGGAAATTCCTCCGCATCCGGGGCCAAGGCGCGGAACCGGGAGATCTGCAGGCGGGACAAAGCATCAGCAATATCATTATTAACCCCTGGGACATGCCTGGCCCTGAACAAGACATTGAGGCGCAGGCAGCGCAGCACAAAATGGCGCACTAGCTCCATAACCCTGGGCGATTTAGAAGTCTGTGCATTGACAATGTGTACCACGGCAGCATTGTCGCACCAAAAATGCACTACCGAATTAGCCCACTGTTCGCCCCATAGCATCAAAGCCCCCAGAATGGGAAAAAATTCCAGGTATGTGAGATCCCGCAGGCGACCTGTGCCTGCCCATGCCGGTGGCCACCCACCATAGGCCCACTTCCCATTGAAGTACATCCCATAACCCAGGGATCCTGAGGCATCAGACTGGATCTGGAAATTGGGGGAAGCCAGGAGGTCCGACCTCCAAAATGAGACCCCGTTAAACTCCCTCAGGAATTGCAACCAGACGAACATGTCTGCCCTGATACCCCGGGTGAGCCTAACTCTGTGGTGGGGCCTGGATAACCCTGCCATGGCGTCGCATAAGCGCCGGGCAAAAGCCCTGCCCGGTGCGACCACCCTGCAGGCAAAATTAAGGTGCCCATGTAGCACCTGGAGTTCCCTCAGGGATGCCTTACGCTTGGCCAGCAATTCCGAGATAAGGGTCACTATCCTAGACACCTTATCGCCCGGCAACCTAGAAGCCTGCTCTACTGTGTCAATCTCAACCCCCAGGAACACTAACTTGGTCGATGGGCCCTCGGTCTTTTCGGGCGCTAAAGGGACACCAAGTTCCTGCATTAGCGTCTGAAATGTATTGAGGAGACGTGCACACGTGTCCCAGCCCCGTTCACCCCCGAATAAAAAGTCATCCAGGTAATGGGCTACAGACCGGGACCCTGACCTGCGGACAAAAGCCCACTCTAGGAAAGTACTAAAACGCTCGAAGGCCGAGCATGATATGGAGCAGCCAAAAGGCATGGCCTTATCAAAATAATATTCCCCTTTAAATTTAAAACCCAGCAATTCAAAGTCACCCGGGTGCACTGGCAAGAGGCGAAAAGCTGACTTAATGTCGCACTTGGCCAGCAAGGCACCCGGGCCACACGAGCGCACCATGCGCAGCGCATGGTCGAACGATGTATACCTGACCGAACAAAGGTCATCAGGTATAGCATCGTTGACCGATCTGCCGGCTGGGTAGGACAAATGATGAATAAGGCGAAACTCACCTAGGGACTTTTTGGGAACCAAACCCAATGGTGAAACCTTAAGGTTGGGAAAAGGGGGTGCAGGAAAAGGTCCAGCGACCCTGCCCGCGTCTAATTCCTTTTTAATGCTGGCCTCAGCCACCTCCTCCCTTCCTCTGAGGGATAACAGGTTGGGAGCATCCTGAGGTGATCTAACACCCATAAAAGGGATACGAAATCCCTGCTTAAAACCGTGAATGAGATACTCTCTGTCCTCCCCCTTTGGGTACGATGCGAGCCAGCGCTCCAGCATGTCCACCTTAATTGGGGAGGGTGCCTTTTGGAGAACTAGTTCCCTCCGTGGCAGCCTTGCCAGCCCACTGTCCACCCCTCCCTCTGCCTCGCGCCCCCCCAGGCTTGGGACAAGCCGAGGCTGCGTGGGGACCAGAACACGTGGGACACTCATGCTTATACCTGCAGTTCTTTCGATTGCAGGAACCATTTGACGAGAAAGTCCAGCACAGCAGGCGGGCTGGAACCCCCTGCCCCGCCGGTTGGCGGGTAACCTGCGCTGGAGCTGCTCGCTGGACCGCATGTCCACAATGGTATCTATCCCCCGGGGCAGGGCGTGTGGGTGTCATATACAAGAGCCACAGTCTCTGGCAGGGCTCATCCCATCTCATCTCGGGATGGAGGGGAATCCTCATACGGAATTCCTCATCATATGCTAGCCATGAGGGGCCCGGGAAATCTACCATCGCCCTATATATGTTGTCCAAATATTGGACCATGGGAATAGCTAGATCCGGCCGCGCCCTCAAATATACCGCCATGTATATCAAATAAGCGGGGAGCCAGTTGGCCCAGGTACGCGGCGGCTTGCGGCGGCGTGCCTGCTCCTTGTCCTTCTCATCCTGACCCTCCCTTTCTTCCTTGGTGGGCTCTCTGTTCAGGAGTGAGAAGATATCTACATACTCCCCCCTCCAAATCTTTTCTCTGGTAGCCTGTGCCAAGTGATCGCCCAGTGGCAAGGAATACCCTGCCGTCGGCAAAGCCGAAAAGGGGACAACGGGCCTGGTAAAGGGAGCCGGAGCTAACCCTGCCACCCCCAAGACGTTGCCAGCAGTGTAAGAGCCTAGGCCCACCCCCGTGGGCATGGTGGCTGTCGTTGTCGCCGGGTGGGGCACCAGAGGGGCAGTCCCCGCACCACCCGAGCGAGGCCAAGGCCACTGAAAGGCCCCCCCCTATATTGGGAATATGTGTAGATGTACTCGTTTGCACCGTATACTCACATGCTGCACCCCCGTGGGCCGCCCCCACCGGGGGTTCTGGCCCACTGGGGGCGTCGGAGCTCACGACCGATGTAGAGCTCATCACCGGGGCTTGACCCGCACCAGGTTGCTGGCTGGGGAGCTGCGAGGCAGTGGCCGTAGCCGCGCCACCCGCCTGCAGCAGCTCAACCCTCCCCGCCGGCTGTTGTCCTGCTGCCGTTAGCGCCTCCAAAGGTACCCCAAAAGGGGCACCTGCCTGACTGGCCCGGGCCAAAGACGCCTCGAGGGCCGCAATACGTGCCAGTAAGGAGTCCACATTAACCATGGGTAAAGAGCCGGCCGGCCCACCTGATCCTTGCATGGGGACAGGTCCCTGCACCCCAGGGGCCGTATATTGCCATTGACTACCGCCGAAGCCCGGGAGGGCTGGTGGATTAACCTGCCAAGGCAGGGAGCCGGGCCACCCCCCAAGGCTAGAGGGCCCCGGGAGAGGCTGCGGCCCAACAGGAATAGGCCCAACCGATTGAGCAGGAGGATGAGCGGTGCCCACCGCTCGCGGGCCGCGGGCCGGAACTCCCTCCGCGCCCGCACTTTGATCGGGCCAAGGGGCGATAGCCCCCATGCCACCAGCCCCGGCCGGGGATGGCAAAGGTGGCTGCTGGGGAGGCGGCACCGCGGTCCTCCGACCCGGATTACGCCTCCGAACCACCCGAGCTGCATTCGCAGCAGCCTTCTTTTTGGAAGGCATCTCACCGCAGCAGAAAGGGAAGCTAGCTAGTAAACGGAACTAAAAGGCTTCCCGGTAGCACCAACGAGCGACGGAGACGCAGGGGGAAAAACTTCTCCGCTCCGTCGCTGAGGCAAAATGGCAGCACGGCTGCCTCGTGGCCACCCCTTTTATCAAGGCGGTGGCCACGCCCCTAACTACCCGGATTCTCTGTCCTGTGGGGGGGGGCCCGCAAAGGGCGCGGCGGCCATTTTGGCGCCGCGCTTGCATTATCACTTCTTTCTTATGGTCACCTTTCTCTAGGCACAAATGTTCTGGAAGAGCATTCAGGAACCATGAGTCATCTTTTTTACTAGTCTCTGACAATACTGGATTAACATTTGAAATTTATTTCTGGAGGTGGGATAAACTGCACACACCACCTGAACACAGTGGTTAGCAAAGGACAAGCTGTGTGGAACATATATTAGTTCAGGAGGAACAAGTGGAAGGCCACTGTTGGTATCTATCAGCTGAGGCCGCTGCCTCATTTGCCCAATAGTTGGGATGGCCCTGCTGTTAATGGGCCCTGTTGATCTTTCATAGTCCTAGACTTGGGCTAAGAGCAAATGATCTCTCAAAATCAAGTAGCTATGCTGAGTGGGAAAATTCTGGCAATTGCAGTATAAAAAATTAAGTGTTCTAAACCTTGGCAAAGATTGGGTAAAGGTTGCCCTTGCGTGAAAGCCAGTCATATCTGACTCTAGGGTCCAGTGCTCATCTCCGTGTACAGCCAAAGATCCAGCGCTGTCTCTGTTTGTAGATGTTTCCATGGACATGTGGCAGGCATGACTAGCCTTGTCAGAAGAGGTATAATCTGGCCCTTTTCTTTGCAACTCTCCTGTATTGATCTTGGCTGGTCTCTCTCCCAGGAGACACTGCATTTGATCTCCCAGGCACTGCATTCAGATGCTGTAATCTACTCAACTATACTGGGTTGGGAAACACAGAATAAAATATTCCCAAAATCCAAAAATGCTCCATTTTGTAAGAGCATTGCCATTAGTTGCAATGTTTAATTAAGGACAACAATAAAAATTCTTGTGGTTTCTTTAAACCAAATCGATGTGTTTCATCTTGAATTTGGGTGGATCATAATCCTATTCCTTCAGATTTCCAAAAAATGACCAAATTGTAGAGCTCGAAATGACCTAAAGATTTATCTAGTCCCATCCCTTATCAGAAAAGGAATCATTATATAACCAATCGACTAACAGGTTATATATTTAACAAACAACTATCAAAAGCAAAACATAAGAAATTAAAAAGCACTCAACTAATTGCAAAGTGTCCCCAGTTAACCAGATAGCAGATTACTGTGTCTTCTTCTTTGTTTCCTCTTTTATCCCTTTGGATATTGAGAGAACAGATTACATGAACATACAAGTATTTCCAAAATCTATTGAAAGCAAATTACATTTTAAAAGAGGAAATCCTGGTTCCTTACACATAGATGAGAGAACATCTTTTTCAAAGATAATTCTGGCTGGGGCATTTGTGCATCATCTAAAAGCATGGAAAGATGAAGTATTCATTTTGCTTCAGATAGTTTTTAGCCACCAGAAGATTAATTCCCAGACTGATTAATCAACTTTTTTTTTCTGATTAAATGATGCACATTCCTCAAATTAGGTTGTAGCTGAGATTGCAACTCAGTCAAACTGACTTTGCTGCATCTCACAATTTTCCTTGCCCTGGTGTAATCCCATCTTTTCCACTGAGCATCAAACCACCCCCTCCCTCTCTCAAGGGGGTTACTATTCATGGGTTGGGACACATTCTGTATATGTATATCTAGATTTAAAAAGAGCCCTGGGGACTTTGGGGGTGGAAAGGATGATGTGATGGAAATGGATATTCTATCCAGCATAACACGCCCTCATTAAAGTCACCCACAAGGCTGTTGGGACTCACACCCATAAACACTGGCAGCTGGGAGTACTTGACAAATCCCTTGGGTCATAATCAGCCCAGTAGTTGTTACTAAATTGCTTGCCAATGGTTCAAACAGGGCAACCCTGCTCTAAGCTAATGACGGGGTGTTCCTGCAGGTCCAATTCTTGGAACCATTTATGTTGTGCAATTAGATGGAACATGAAGAATGGGGAAGGGCAACCGCTCAGGGGGCAGCATTTCCTTTGCATATAGGAGCTTTTAGGTTCGATTCCCGGTTGCTACAGGTAAGGCCAGGAAAGAATTCTGTCTGAAATTGCAAAGAGCTGCTGAGACTGTGAGTTGCTAGTGAATACGGGTAAAGGGAAAAGTCTGGGTTGTCCTTCTCCCCTAGGCCTGGAGGCCTAAGGCCTTCTTTGGGCTCCCCTTCCTTCTGCTGCCGACTCTCCAGCCAATGCACAGCCTGGAAGAGGCAGCCCATGTCCGATCCCAGGTATAAACCCCACACTGGGATAGTTTGTTCAGTATAAAAGAAGTCCAGTGCCTAACCCTGTGCCCTTAGAGGACCCTATTGATCGCACTACCTGCCACAAGCCAAAGGACACTCCTAGTGATCTGTATGCCTCCCACCACTATACAGGGGTGGTATGAAGATTCCTCCAAAGATCATCTATTCTAGGAAATAGTTGCACCCAACAATGGAACGCTGTTCATCATCCTCCCTAAACATCTCGGGCTTGTCCCTGTAAATGGGGTCATGTGAAATGTAAGACCCTCCATTGGCAATCACAGACTCTCCTATACGCATGTTGAGGAACAGGTGAGACCATTCTGGACTGCCAAAGAAACTACATCCTGGATCACACCATGTTGGCAATACTTCAGAATATACCACGTACATGCTGGGCCATATGCCAGCCACTGACTCAACGGCATGCATGGCTGCATCATACACAGCTGCTTCCGATGAAACCCCCATGTCCTCTCTCCCTACATGAAGCACCAAGATCGCGCGCACGTGGTGGTGGTGAAACCAAAAAGCCACCCTTGTGACCACATCCCTCTACCTCAAACCAGGGATACCAATCCAGCAGGTCCAAAAATGAGGAAGGCCCATCTGTAAACCATGCGAGGCCTCGACCACCCTTTGTGCTGCTGAACACACATGGCTGTCTCCCAAAATAGGTTTTCAATGTCAACCTAGGCTGGACACCTGGGACAGAAAACAACCACAAAATTGAAACTCAAAGCAAACGCCTTCTTTACACCTGAGCATTGACAATACCACAGGCTCTCCTTCGACATCTTCCTCCCCACAGCAGGGAGCCTTTATGTAGAAACATTGCTCAAAAAGTCCCCAGGTATTCTCCTCTTTGACATCTGGAACACCTCTCCTGCTGCTAGCCCCCTACTCGCAATATCCCATGCAAAGTTTACTGTATGTTGCCAAGCCCAATACATCCTGCAGCAAAACCTCTGGCTGCAGGTGCGCCTCTGGAGCCAAAGTCCAAAACTGCTCGATCTGTTGGTGGGACAGTGCATCAGCAATTTCATTACACAGACCTGGGATATGCTTGGTGATAAACAAAATCTTATTGCACAGACAGCGTGCACAGAGAGCCCTCACCAGCCTCATAACCCTTCAGGACATGGAAGAAGGATTATTAATGACCTGCACCAGTGCCAAGTTGTCGCACAAGAACAGGACCATGGAATTAGCCCACGAATCCACCCACAACTATAGGACACTCACAATGGGAACTCCAAAAATGTTAAATTCTTGGTGAGTCCACCTAATGCCATGACTCGGGCCACTTGCCACACCACAAATGCCCTTGAAAATAAATGCTGAAACTGGAGACATCTGCCATATGCACCTGTAGTGAAGGGCCTAACAGCATAGCCAATTGCCAGAAGGAAACACCGTCATTCTGTGCCTCAAGTCATCCAGCTTCTCTAAGGGAAGTCATCAAATCCAGCTCAATGCTTAAAAAGGAGATGCAAGTTGCCGGATTTTCCAACGTCTCTGGAGCTAAAAGCACCCCCAGGTCAGAGAACACTCATTGCAGACAATCCATAAGAGCACAGCAAAATTTGCTCCCTGACTCTTAGCAAATAAAAAAATCATACAGATAATAAACAATGGAGGTCGATCCCAACCTACACCGGACCACCCATTCCAAAAAGGACCTGAACAATTCAAAAAGAGTGCAGGAGATTGCACATCTCATGGCAAGAGCCCTATTCACATAAAAACCTCCCTCAAACTGAATCCCAATAAACAAAAATCATCAGGATGAATGGGCATTAATCAAAAAGCTGCCTTAGTATCACATTTTGCCATGAATGTGCCTGTCCCGTATGATTGCACCATGCCCACTGCCACATCAAAAGATGCATAGTGATCACTGCAAACCTCCGCCGGAATGGCGTCATTTACCAACCCACCCACTGGATAGGATAAATGGTGAATTATACAAAAGTCACCAGATGACATTTTTGGTATCAAGCCCAAGAGCGAGAGCCATAAATTGGGTAAAGGAGGTTGCGCCCCAATTGCACCTCTTTCAAAATCTTATCCCTCACCATGTCTTCCCTGCCATGTACTGATTTGAGATTATCCACCCATTTTGTGATTCATTCATCCCTGGCCTCAATCCTGAAAGTGAAAACCTCCTGAAGAAAGCATGCTACTTTTCACCTAGGGTAAAGAGCAAGTCACTCACATCAAGTATCCAACTTAATTCGTCTGGGCCCCTTTTGCCTGATCAAATGAATATCCAGGCATCCATTTTCCAACACCCCCGTTTCTACCTCCTTTGCCCAATTGCCAAAACCTCTGGCACACTGTGAACACATGATTGGCTCCACAGAGAGGACATTCATGTTTGTACTTGCACACCTTGCGTTCACATGTACCATGCTAATTGAACTCCCAACACACCAGTCGGGGTAGAAACGCTTTGCTGGGGGCAGGAGACATGAGCCCTTTCTGCACAATGGACCCACAATCATAGCGGTCTGCAGAGAAAGGGCGTGCAGGGGTCATGTACTGCAACCACAACAATATATCAGGCACGTCTCAACACCTCCGGTTGCAAGGCAACTTGCATGCAAAATGATTCGTCGTACAAAAGCCAGTTAGCCCATATGTGTGTGGCAGGCGTTTCTTAAATAAAATGTCCTTGCCCTGTTTGTCCATTTTCTCTCTATCCATGATCCCCGAATCCCTGTTCAGAAGGCTAAAAATATCCACATATCCCCCTCTGACAATCTTAGTCCTGGTGGCCTGTAACAAGTGTTTTTTGAATGGAACCTACAAGCCTGCTGATGGCAAAGATGAAACAGGAACCACTTCAGTGTTGTGGAATGAAAACGAGACAAACCCACATTCCAGCTAAGACAGATGAGATTTATTATTATTTGGCCAAACAGATTCAGAGGGGCTTTAACAAGCTAATAATCCCCCTGAATGACAATACATTTTCAGAGCCATCTTTTTATACCATTTAATTAGGAAATTTCTACGCATTTCATCACTATGGGATAACCCAAAATTATTAATTAATCTTTTGACATTGTCATGCAGTTCAGGTTAGAACATTCAGAATATTTGTTCATGTCATGTCACACAAATATTATTCAGCATTATGGTTTCCTGAGTCTAAGAGAAATCCCTGTCAGCTGTACAAACTGTGCTGGGCTTGTGGACACAAGGCCTTCTGTTTACTTTAGCCTCATCATCATGTTCTATATTGATTAGGTCAATCTGATCTGTTAAACTCTACAGAGTAGCTGAGAAAATGATTTTTACTTTTAAACCAGAATTAATATTAGAATTAATATCTTAATTCTTTCACTCCTATTTCATCAGTATGGTTGGCCTCCCCACCATCCTTGGTAGGACTTGAAGAATCGCCAGCACCCTCATCCCTTCTCTCTTTAGCTATCAAAAAAGAGTCTACTACCACAGAAGGAGGGAGGACATTTCCTTCCACTGTCTGCGCCCCTAGAGTGGTCAGGACCGCTGCGACCAGCAGTCCTGCTGCCCAAGGCCACCCATGGTTGGCAAGCCTCCCTGATGAGCCTTAAAATGATCAATTGCCATATCAAATCCATCTCCCCTTCCCTTCGCAAATGAACGCTTGAAGGAGAGAGGACTGACAAAAGTGCAGAAGAAAGCCCTTTAGGAATACCGCTTTGTCATGGCCAATCTGGAGAGCACAAATTGGTCCCAGTGGAAACCCCTGAGGCACTGGCACCTAAAACCAAAGAGGGGGACTCACCCATGATGTCCACTGAGCCCAGTGCCACAAGTTCTGGCTGCACCACCCCTCCAGAAGATAATACTTCAGTCCTGGCAGCGACGGCCGCCACCTCTGAGCCACCCTCCTTGGCACCCAGTACAACTACTGCTTCATCCTTCATGGGACTCCCAGAGGATCTCACAACCTCCAGCAATGTAAGTCTAGAATGTATGTCTGCCAGGTGATCTCTAGCCCTTACAGAGCCTCCTATCCCACACAGTTCTTGGGGGGGGGGGATGCAGCAGCCCCACTGCCCTGTCCAAGACCCCGAGCCAGGCCAGGACATCCGGAAAACCATGTTCGTCCTCTTCCTCAGAGGAAGAAGATAGAGGGCTAGGGAAAAACCTTGCTGGCCATTTGGACGGGCACTTACCACTTTGCTAAGCTACTCTCCTTTTGGTTGCTTCCTTGGTTGTTTGACTCTTGGTCTGTTTGCACTATTTTCTATTAGACTAGCCTTGTTCCCCTGTTTGTTCCTGGCTTTGATCTTGGACTTGGATTAGGACTTGGATAAGGTTTGCCTTTGATCATTAGCTTGGTTGTCATAGATCCTAGTGCCTGTGCTACTAGCTGACTGCCTTTATCCCAGTTTCTGACAAAATCCCACCATAAAGCGGAATACAGAATAGCCAATATCATTAATGACTCACCGTAAAGTATCTAAGTATGCCCAACAAAATCAACATATAATGCCCTGTAAATCAGGCCCACATATTGCAACAGCGAATCAGCCCTCTGTGGGTGTCAACACATTATAATGGTATGAGAAAAACAGGCAACCAATTAGCCCAGGACCTATCAGTTGTGTGCTTAAAATTATAGAATCATAGAATGACTGAGTAGTAAGGGACCTATGACCTCCCCCCTCCCACCCAAATGCAGGCATCTAAATCAAACTAGATTTGATAAATGATTGTCCAATTTTCTCTTGAAGCCTTCAGTGTTGGAGCGCTCACTACCTAATTAGTTTCGTTGCCATGCTGTTCTAATTTTTAAGACATTTTTCCTGATATTCAGCCAATATACAGCCTTCCTGTAACTTGTGCCTGTTATTATATGTCCTCCATTCTGGGATGATCCAGAATATATCCTGCCCCTCCTCTTTATGACTATCTTTAATCTATTTGGAAGGCTGCAGTGGCTCAGTGGTTAAGAAGCTCACCTTGTTAGCTGGAAGTCTGGCAAGTCGGCAGTTTGAGACCCAGGTACTGCATAATGAATTGAACACCCGTCTGTGTCCCAGCTCTTGTGTACATGAAAGGATCCTCATTTGAGCATTCTCTGAGTGGAGTTTCTTCTGCAAAAATATTTTCAACCCAGAGTAATTTCTGACACGAAATTATTATTATGTATTTGAAAAATGGTATTATATCCCTTCTCAGTCTCATTTTCTCAAGGCTAAAACTGCCCAGTTCTTTCAGACTTTCCTTGTACTACTTGGTTTCCAGTCCCCCGATTGTCTTTGTTGCCCTCTTCTGAACTTGATCCACTTTGTTGGCATCCTTCTTTAAATTTAGTTCCCAAAACTGGACACAGTACTCTAGATGTGGTTTGACTATGGTTCCACAAGTATGCTTTCTCCTTTTCATCTAAGAGATCCTTATCTTTTATTGCTATTTCCATATAAAGGAGATGAAAATATAAACATATCCCACTTTTAAAAACTTCCCCTTTGTGGCCAAGGAGAGTTGGTTGCCAAGTGGCACAACTTCATTGCTTATCAAAAGTGGGAGCCCCATAGGCATTGCAATCCCCAGGGCACCCATCCAACCAGCCCTGGCCCGAATGCTGCATCCATCACTTCCTGATCCCAAGCAGGGTGCCAATCAAAAGGACCCTCAACATGTTATGGAGAATAAACATAAGGGGACTACGGTGGCTCAAGTGGTTAAGACACTGAACTCGATGACTGGAAGTTCAGAGATTGATTCCTGAGTACTGCATGATGGAGTGAGCTTCCGCCTCTGTCCCAGCTCCTGCCAACTGAGCAGTTAGAAAGCAAGAAATTGCAAGTAGATAAATAGGTACCACTTCGATGGGAAGGTAAACAGCATCCCATGCACTCTGGTGTCAAGGCATGCCTGCCACATGTCCACGGAAATGTCTGCAAACACAGATAGCAGTGGCTCTTTGGCTGTAAGCAGAGATGAGCACTGAACCCTAGAGTTGGATATGACTGGCTTTCGAGCAAAAGCGACCTTTACAATGCAAAGCGACCTTTGCATTGGGAGAGGGCATATAGAGGTGGCTGGCCTGATGCATAGATTTCCCCTGGAGCAAGGATAAGTTCCCCAGGTCTTGTAATAGTGGAAGTGCTTGGTGCAGATGCAACCTTCACTAGGCACTGCAATGCTCCTGGATGTGTCAGACTGTGAAATGGATGACACAGAAGTGACCCTATGAATTACCAAGTCTAGCCCCTATCAAGGAGGTACAAAAGTAATCAAACGTCTTACAAAAGCAATCAAACTTCTTATGTGAACTGGAGTGGGAAGGCTGGGGAAGGCTGTTACTTTAGTGATAAAATGGAAGGCTGCAATGAGGGAGAAATATGGAAGGAAGAATCTTTCTTTTTATAGCTAGAAGAATTACTCTTAATATATTTGCTTTGTTTGCCAGTTATTTTGTCATTTAGGGTCTCAAGAGGTGAAAGAAAGAACTGGTCACACAATGGAAAACTGCCCCAAAGATACAACAAATCTCTCTTGGAAGAGAACATTTGTCTTTCATTGAGAGATTTATTTTGTACTTTAAAGACTGCTCCTTTCCAACAACATAACAATCCGTAAGGCCAATCCCTTTCTTTTGACCATGTGAAAATGTAACATTATTTTTCTCCCCTTATGCAAAAGCAAAGAAAGTCATTATAGAAAAAAGAGCATTTTGAGGGGGTGGGGGTTTGAACCAAGGGATCAAAAAAAAATCTTTTGAATGTTGCTCTTAAATACGGTGTGCAGGCATCAACAACTACATAGGGAAGAGATGTTTCTCAAATTGTCCAAGTCTGAATTTGTCTCCATATATTTGGGTGCCAAGTCACCCAGATTTCGTTTCGAAAGGAACTGATATACAGTACTAAGAATCCTCAGCTGTTTTTATTTACTGATTCTTGGGTGTGAATGTATAGAGCAGTGGTTCGCAACATGGGGTACTTCAATTCCCAGGAGCCTAAGTCAGTACTTTGGCTGATTGCGGGATCCGCAAGCATAATTGGCATAACTGTCCCTGACAGAGGCTACACCGGTAGAGAAAGCTCCTGGTCACAGGGTTCTGCGGGGACAGAAATTGGGGAGCGGATTAACAGTCATAAGATTGATTCACCCACATCTGACCTGACAGGCAGTTCGGCAGGAGGAAATTGAATGTCTAACTCGCAGTTAGGAATTAGGTAATTCCGCACTTGCAGATTAGCCCAAGCCCTAGCGCAAATAGTGTCCATATTTACTCTTGTGCAAGCCATGAACAATGGATTTCCCCTGTCAGTATTTGCCTTAGTTAATTAACTTCCCCAAGAGAGATTTCCAATTAACCTGGGTAAACAGGTGATGTGATTTTCTGTCAGATAACGATTCTATCACACGCTGCCTTGAATTCCTATATATGATGATGATTTTCCCTCAATAAACCACTGGTCTTTGCTCCATCTTGTCTCGTGTCGTTACTTGACCAGTCTCCTCCGGGACCTCACGGCCGCCCCATGGCCCCGATCCAACATCTGGTGACCCCGACGTGATCCTACTCGTGAGTAAGCGATCTACGCGGTCCGGTTCTACGCTAGAACCGTGTCCGATCACCCTGGAGGACAGTGCGGCAGCCCGGTCGGAAAGCCAGCTGACCGGGAAGACAGCTACGCGGCGAGGCATCTCAGAGAGGCTTCCTACAGCTTGCTCCGGCTATCGCGGCGGCTTGCAGCACAGAAAAACGCGTTCCGCTCAGGGTCGGCTGTGAACCCCTGACAGCGCAGAGGCCACCGAGGGCCCGTGGCAGCAGTCCACGCTCCGAGCTCTACCCAGAGATTCGTCATGCAAAACCTATTGCCTGAACTTCAGACGCGTCGACTCATCCCGAGAAAGAGACTTCAAAGGACCGGCAGGTAATATGGGGACTTGTCCTCAGCGGCAACGTCCGTCCGCTAGTCAAAGAATTCATGAGGAAGAATTCAAGACCCTGGCCAGGGTATATCAGATAAGCTTTCACAGTGGAGAACTAGCGCGGCTTTTGGTGTTCTTGAGGGAACACTGCCTGCTTTACCCAGAAGTAGGTACGTTATCCCTTCAGCTCTGGGATCAGATAGGAGTCTGCATTCAGCAACCCCCGAAAGCTCCAGATGGTGTAATTCGCACATGGAACAAATGTAGGAAACTCTTAGCAGAGGTGGACCCAGTCCGGGTAGAGGCCAAAGAACCCCCAGCGCCATCAGAGCCATCGGCGCCCACGGCGCTCTATCCGTCATTTCAGTTTAAGCAGAGTAGTGTAGGGAGCTTTCCCTCGGTGACAGCTGCAGACGTCACCGGCAGAATGCATGGAATGAGGAGCGCTGGCGCTTCACTGATAGCTACAGGTTCCCGAACTACCAAGAGTGCCCTTCAGCGGACAGTTGAGGAAGAGATCAGGAAGGGGGAATCGCCAGCAGAAGAACTAGCTGAGCTTAGTCAGATTTGTCCAATTCGCTTGGAGGTAGATGCCCTCACAGGGCAGCAGCAGATAGTTCATTCACCAGTTCCGTATAAGCTCCTCATGGCTATACGGAAGGCCATTTCAGAGACAGGACTACAGAGTCGCTTCACTAGGGGCACTCTTCAGCAAGTGTGCAAAAACACGATGTTCATTCCGCACGACTGGAAAGCCGTCATGCGAATGATGCTCAACCCCAGCCAGTATTTGTTATGGGACAGCGAGTATCGCCTCGAGGCTCAGGCAAGGGCTGCCAGGATGGGCGGGGCAATAATTCCTGACCAACTATATGGTTCAGGTGCCTTCGAATCCATCGATGCACAGACCGCCTTGCCACTCGCCACCCTTCAGTTGTCAGCTGAGACGGCCTTCAGGGCTTTTCTCAAGGTTCCAGCAACTGGCAAAGCAGCCAAAAATTACACCGCAGTCAAACAGGGCACCCAGGAGTCCTACATGGACTTTATCAATCAATTAGAGGAAGCGATCAGTAGACAGATCGATAATGAGCAAGCCCAACAAGAGCTCATGATCAAATTGGCTAAAGACAACGCCAATCTCGACTGCCATAAGATCTTGCAGTCACTGGGCAATCGTCCCGACTTGACTCTCACGGACATGATTAGGGCTTGCGCCGACGTTGGCACGTACTCCTACAAAATGGGTCTGCTGGCAGCGGCGGTGCAAGTGGGTAGGAAACCCAAGAACAAAAACCTAGGAGCATGTCACAATTGTGGCAAGGTCGGCCACTTCGTTAGGGAGTGCCGATCCAAGGGCGGCAGACAACATTCCGGCCGTTCCAAGGCTCCAACCACCCCATGTCCGAAGTGTAACAAAGGCTTCCATTGGTCCAAATTCTGTCCGAATTCGGGAAACCGGAACGCGGGCACGTCTCTGGCCCCGGTCCAAACAGAGGCTTCCTCACTCTGGGCGAGCCAGAGCTGGATTAGATTCCAATCACATTCCAGACATTGCGAAGGCGCAGGTCAACCCCAAGGGTAGTACAGGGCTAGAATTGACTTGCCAGGCGGACGTCACATGCGACTTGCCAGGCACAGTCTATCTGGTGGATTCCCAGTACATGGGACCCCTGCCTAAAGGCTTCATAGGCTTAGTTTTGCCTCGTAGTGTCGCAGGAGCACACGGAATTCTTGTAATTCCGGGAGTCATTGACTCCAATTTTTCGGGTGTTCTCCAAGTTCAACTCTGGACGCACCTACCCCAGATCATTCACAAGGGAGACACGCTAGCGCAACTGATTATGGTTCCTTGTAACTCACCAGCAGATAGCCAGGGACAGCTCAGAGTCCGGGTCGGAAGACCGCTCGAGCGCAAGTGAGGCAGTGCAAGGATACCAGGTCTTAGCGACAGTGGAGACCAACATAGATGCACTACAACCTATGGGAAAGGTTGGCGACTCTCGTCAACCAGTCTGATTTTTGCCTAAAGCAGAATACCGGTTCTGCCTCAATCTTGAGCACCTGTCTCATCCCCGTGTGCCATTCTCCGGAGGCGCACACCAGGAACGGCGACTGGCTGGTGAAGCGGATTTTCGGCCCGCTTTACCCAATGGGTTTCTCAATGTATGCTCGCTGGGGAGCCCAGTTAACCATGACCTTGCTGGCTGATGCAGCCACTCTCTACACCCCTCAAGTGGCGGTCAGCCCGAACGCTACTTGTGCCCGAATGACCGGCTGCTCCGCGGTCGGCCGGACTCAGCGTCGCTGCCTCGACACCGGCAGCGGCAATTGGACTTGTGATAACCCAGAGACAATTGGTTCAATGTATGCTCATGTTACCCTGCCTTCGGGTTGGTTCTTTACATGCAATTAGTATACCTGGAATTACATTCCCGCAAATGTATCAGATTCCACATGTTGTATCAGTCGCTTGACATTGTTGCTCCCCACTAGGGATATGGTTGCCCCAAGCACGTCGCGCTCGTGCCACCCAGTTAGACAGCTCAGGGACAGCTCAGAGTCCGGGTCGGAAGACCGCTCGAGCGCAAGTGAGGCAGTGCAAGGATACCAGGTCTTAGCGACAGTGGAGACCAACATAGAATGGAAACGGCGGCCAGTTATTGAGGTATTTTTGAATAAAAATCGTTCACAGGGCTGCTAGATACCGGAGCTGACATCAGCGTGGTTAGCCGAAGTCAGTGGCCGCAGGAGTGGGCCATTGAGCCGGTCTCCGATGAGTGGGGGGTAGGTGGCATCCAAGAAGCATTTAGGAGCCGGGAGTGGGTGGAAGTCACGATCCCTAGGGCTGACGGCACAGCGGTCATTCGGCCGCACATTCTGGACGTGCATGTCAACCTTTGGGGGGCGAGACATTTTGCAGCAATACCGTGCCACTCTTACCTTCGGGTAATGGCTCTGCCACTTAAAGGGCTTACCAACACGCCAGTCTGGGTGGAGCAATGGCCGGTAGTGGGGGAGAAATTAGTCGCCCTAAAGCAACTGGTTAAGGAACAGCTAGTCACAGGACATATAGAGCAGTCCACCAGTCCTTAGAATTCGCCCATTTTTGTCATAAAGAAAAAGTCGGGGAAGTGGCGACTCCTCCACGATCTCAGAGAGGTCAATAAATGTATTCAGCCAATGGGTCCGCTTCAATGCGGCATTCCGAATCCAAATATGATCCCCGAGGGATGGGAGATCCTGGTCGTAGACCTTAAGGATTGCTTTTATACCATTCCCCTAGATCCCAGGGATCGGGAAAGGTTCGCCTTTACGGTGCCGGTTGTGAACCACAGCGAGCCCACGCAGCGTTACACGTGGAAGTATTTGCCACAGGGGATGCTCAATTCGCCCACTCTGTGCCAAATTTATGTTCACAATGCACTGGCAAAGTTTCGAAACCTTCACCCCACAGCCTTAGTGTGTCATTTCATGGACGACATCTTGGTCGCAGCGCCGCAACTCGGCAGCGAAATGTTTAAAGACCTCCAGGCCACCCTGGGGGGAAAAGGGTTACTCATTGCCCCAGAGAAAGTACAGAGAACCGAGCCATTCTCATACTTGGGTCATCGGCTTCTCCGTTCTTTCGCAGCACCAGTTTTGCCCCAGATCAACTTAAAAGACTCAGTCACCTTGGTAGAGTTGCAGCAGGTTTTAGGTAACATTAATTGGGCCAGACCGCATTTCAGATTGGATACGGATCTTTTAAAGCCGCTCTTCCCGCTGCTAACGTTAGGTAAGCAGCCGGCAGACCGGATACAAATTCCTCGAGAGGCACGCTAGGCTCTCGAGAAGGTCAACCAAATTCTCAGTCAAAGATGGGTGGACAGGATTGCTCAGGGGCCATATGCCCCGATCCTGAACTTGTACATCGTTCGGGCCGGATCCATGTTCACCGGAGCCCTAGGAGTGGACTCCGAGCGAGGAGCAAGTATCGTGGAATGGGTGTATTTACCGAACACCTCTTCCCAAAACATCGTTTCCCCCCCCAAGAGTTGGTCTCCGCGGTGGTCTGCCGCGGAAGGCTGAGAGCAAGGGACATTTCAGGGCATGACTTAGCAAAAATCGTGATCCCGTTCACCAAAGAGCAAGTTCAGCAGCTGATGCAGCTTGGTGACTCGCTTCCAATTGCCTTGGAAGGATTCACCGGATGCTTGGCATACCACTTGCCAAAGGACCCCAGACTCGTCTCGCTTCAAACGCAGACAGTCAGCTTGTACGAATTGATATCGCTGGTTCCACTTCAGGGGGCCAGAACAGTCTTCACGGATGGGGGTCGCACATATGGTGTCTTAACTTGGCAGGAGGGCCAGGCTTGGCGCACGCTTCTAACTCTTCCACAGAAGTCCGCGCAGCGGGCAGAGTTGGCAGCGGTGAACCTCGCTTTGCGCACCTTTGCCAAAGAATGCCTCAATATTATTACTGACAGCCAATACATTAGGAATTTGCTTCACATGCTACCGGGAGCATACATCACTCCCGCGATAGACAAAAATTTGCTGAGTTTGTTCCTCACAGCTCAATTTCACTTGCGGAACCGCACAGAAGCGCTCTATGTCGCCCACATCCGAAGTCACCAGGACCTACCTGGTCCGATTTCTGCGGGCAATAGTAGACGGATGCGGCCGCAAAGGAAATTCAGCAACGGTCAGTTTTGGGTGTATTCACAACTCCGATTCAGAGCCATGCATTCTTTCATCAGAATGCCAAAGCGCTCGCCAGACAGTTTAACCTGCCACTCTCTCAAACCCAAGGCATAGTTCGCTCCTGTCAGCATTGTGCAGGGGCACCGGGGGGGCCCTCGTGGGGGGTCAACCCACGAGGGACAGAGGCTAATCAGGTGTGGCAAATGGATGTCACACATGTCCCGCAATTTGGCAGATGGTAGTACATGCAGTTTGCATTGACACTTTTTCACAATTCGTTTGGGCAACGGCACAAAAAGGGGAGACAGCTTCCCATGTGGAGCAGCATCTCCTTTCCTGCTTTGCGGCGATGGGCAAACCACGGCACGTGAAAACCGATAACGGCCCAGCCTACAGCTCCAGGCAGCTGGCCGACTTCATGGCACTCATGACACTCAAGTCCTACATTGACAAACAAACAGAAAGGGGGGAGCCACCAGCCCTCCCCAAGTCTCAGGGTCAGGCACAGCATTGTCTGAACAAGGTGTTGTTCACGTACAATCACCTTAATGTTTTTTCGGATTGCACGCCACAGGAGAAGCACTTCCGCCGCTCGGAAGCTCTCCCGCGGCCGATGGTGCGTTACCGAGTGCCACCGGATCCTTCTTGGAGGGGCCCGGCGCCACTCGTAACCTGGGGAAGAGGGTATGCTGCAGTTATGTCTCCTACAGGTGTCATTTGGATTCCAGCCCGGTGCGTCAAGCCCCACTTGGAGCCACATGGCGTGGACCCAGATCGACCCGAGTCCGATCCCGGAGATGGAGGACCTCACCCTGACCGAGGGGACCCGGCGGAAGAAGCGGCGGCAGCAGATGACAGTGCCGAAGGTCACCTGGGGGATGGTCAAGGCCCTTTGCCATGAGGCTGAGGACGTCGTCCAACGCGAGGACTGGGAACCGACGCCGGAGAGCATCTTGTCTGCAGTCTTTGCCCTGATTACCGCCAACACCGCGGCGGTCACCATCATCCTGACCCTCTCCCTAATTGCGGGGGGAGGCGTTCAGGCAGCTTCGCTGAAGGCCAGCGACCTGATGCCAGGCAGAGACCTCTCTGCCCGGATGCACTACAACCTATGGGAAAGGTTGGCGACTCTCGTCAACCAGTCTGATTTTTGCCTAAAGCAGAATACCGGTTCTGCCTCAATCTTGAGCACCTGTCTCATCCCCGTGTGCCATTCTCCGGAGGCGCACACCAGGAACGGCGACTGGCTGGTGAAGCGGATTTTCGGCCCGCTTTACCCAATGGGTTTCTCAATGTATGCTCGCTGGGGAGCCCAGTTAACCATGACCTTGCCGGCTGATGCAGCCACTCTCTACACCCCTCAAGTGGCGGTCAGCCCGAACGCTACTTGTGCCCGAATGACCGGCTGCTCCGCGGTCGGCCGGACTCAGCGTCGCTGCCTCGACACCGGCAGCGGCAATTGGACTTGTGATAACCCAGAGACAATTGGTTCAATGTATGCTCATGTTACCCTGCCTTCGGGTTGGTTCTTTACATGCAATTAGTACTCTTGGAATTACATTCCCGCTAATGTATCAGATTCCACATGTTGTATCAGTCGCTTAACATTGTTGCTCCCCACTAGGGATATGATTGTTCCAAGCACGAATGTTTCCTTACCCATACGGCGCGCTCGCGCCACCCAGCTAGACAGCTCATGTGATAGTAACATTAGGGTTCTGAGTCAAGCCGAGTACGTCTCGTTGGCAGTCAGCATACTTGGCGTGCCAGGCTTAGCTGTTGGCAACGCTCGGAGAATTGGTCAATTGGCTTGCGGGCTAGCAAAAGCCATTAACCACACCTCCTCGGCGATAGCGCTGCTCAACCAGGAGCAGGCAGAGCTTCACCATGCCATACTAGACAATCGAGCAGCTATCGATTACCTTCTGTTGTTACATCACTTGGGTTGCGAGTCTGTCCACGGCATGTGTTGCTTTAATCTTACAGACAACACGCACAAGGTACAGAGCCAGCTCACGGACCTCCACACCCTGGTCAAGAACATCAAGGAGGATGCTTCATGGGGGTGGTGGGATTCGTTGTGATCGTGGTTCCCATGGGGTTGGCTTCAGATGACACTCAAGGTGATTGTGGGGGTGGTAATACTGGGCACAGCAGTGTGTTGTTTCGTGCAATGTATTCCCTCACTGATGTCGAGATATCCCCTATGGAAGGAACCCCGAAACGTCATCCCCCCACACCAGCTGATGCCCCTCCTGCGCAGGGCCGTCTGTCAGGTCCACAAAAAGTAAAGGGGGAGTGCGGGATCCGCAAGCATAATTGGCATAACTGTCCCTGACAGAGGCTACACCGGTAGAGAAAGCTCCTGGTCACTGGGTTCTGTGAGGACAGAAATTGGGGAGTGGATTAATAGTCATAAGATTGATTCACCCATATCTGACCTGACAGGCAGTTCGGCAGGAGGAAATTGAATGTCTAACTCGCAGTTAGGAATTAGGTAATTCCGCACTTGCAGATTAGCCCAAGCCCTAGCGCAAATAGTGGCCATATTTACTCTTGTGCAAGCCATGAACAATGGATTTCCCCTGTCAGTATTTGCCTTAGTTAATTAACTTCCCCAAGAGATATTCCCAATTAACCCGGGTAAACAGGTGATGTGATTTTCTGTCAGATGACGATTCTATCACACGCTGCCTTGAATTCCTATATATGATGATGATTTTCCCTCAATAAACCACTGGTCTTCGCTCCATCTTGTCTCGTGTCATTACTTGACCAGTCTCCTCCAGGACCTCACGGCCGCCGCGCGGCCCCGATCCAACAGCTGATCAGTGTTTTGAGGAATTGACTTAGGCTTCTGGGAATCCAAGTCCAAAAACCAAAGGCTGGGAAACACTGGAATAGAGAAAGGAGCATATTATTTCTGCCCTGACCACGGAAATGTCTGCAGAAGCAGACAACGCTGGCTCTTCGGCTTTGAAACAGAGATGGGTACTGAACCCTAGAGTCAGATACGACTGGCTTTCGAGCAAGCGAAACCTTTACCTTTACCTAATAATAGATGAAATTAAAATCTGCTGCTCACTTAAATTATAATCTTGAATTAGGAGAGTCAGATGTTCTGCTTTATGGAGAACGGTCCCCTATTCTCATTATTCACAACTCTGGCATTCCAGATATTTCAGAATTTGATTCCCCGAAACTCCAGCCAGCAGGGCCAAAACGGATTGTGGGTGCTCAACCCTCAAGCATCTGGAAGACAGAAAGGCCAAATGTGGAGAACAACTGCCATACTAGTTGAACATCTGGGGGAGGAATCTCACCTGGGCATATTCTTCCTCACTAAAATGAGATGGATTATATTTTGAACCAAATTGCAGGCATTATTTCTAAATCTGCATCTAAACAGATTGGCCATATAAATTAGCATATGAACATTTTATGTCAATTTGTTACTTTTGTCCCTTTTTAGAATTCATAAGCGGCTTGCCTAGATTTGGGATAGGAAGAATATGGAACGCACGCTCGAGCCTCTTGCTCGCCACTTTGCCCGCCCCCGCCTGGGGAGACGAAAGGTCGCACTCAGCCCTATAAAAGGGGTTGCAGCCACGAGGAAAGCTCTTTTGCTTTCCTTTCAAGAATTGCCCTCCCTCCCACCTTGACATCAGTGTGACATTTTTCGGTCGCCCACGAGGCCAGATGGGAATTTTTGGCTTACACCTGTTTGGGCCTTGGGTGTGAGTTTTTTTGCCCATCCCACACTTATAGGATCTGTTGGAGTTTGGTGGTTGTTTTTCTTTTCTGCTATTGTACAGGTCACTTGGCGGGTAACACGGTAAAATTTAGTAACCTTAATCCAAAATGGAATCTGTCAGCCAAAGACATCAGCACCAACAGCCTAGCACAGCTATTGATGAAGCTAAACAGGCTGTTGGTAAAAAAAAATCGGTAATCTAATTGGACTAAGTAAGCAGGGGCAGTTTACGAGTCAACAATTCTAAACTTAAAGTAGATAATTTGGGCTAGTGGTCTGATCAGGTCACATTGAAATGTAAACAAACCATTGTTTTACTGTGTTGCCTGTTCCCTGTACAGAGCAGCTGTTAAAACAGTTAGCCACAGTTATGGTTCCAGTTAATAAAGTGACCAGTTATTTTATCCAAAGAAACTGTGTCTGTCTCTTACTCAGCTGTGGGTGGGCAAAGACGACCAGCTTTTTATTGTAGTTTTGACTATCCTTGTCATATTGGTTAGAAATACAAGCATGCACACAAACTCCAAAAAAGAATTAAGAAGGAAGTCATGCAACCACCCCATACTTTTGTTAAAATACATCTTTATATCAAACATTCACATGAAAAAGAACGAATATAAATTAGTAAGGCAATAGATTCTTGATAATAGATATAGCAAATACATTTAATACAAGCTTCACCAATGCAGAGGTGCTGTTCTCCTAGTACTTTGCAACAACAGTCTCTGTAAATATTGCCAAAGCGTAGTCTGGCATCATTGTGCTAGCAATGTTCTTAATGAAATAACTATCAGCTCCTGTAGGTAATTATAGAAAACATAACTATTAAGAAAGCAGTGATTTTTGGATTGTCTCTAAATCTTGTTGGGAATAAAAAACCCACATCTATGTCTATGAATTTGATCTACAGGAACACACAGAGGAACAACTAGTTCCACCTGATGATCTCTCTTTCATCACACTTGATGAGATCCAGGAAGATAAACAACAGGAACAAACTGAGGTTCTCTCCCTTAATATGGTTGATGAGGTGCATGTAGATGAACAGATTGCAGGAGAGAGGCTCCTTGTACTAGGCGATTCAATAATTAGAAATACAGAGAAATGGATTTGTGATGCACATGATAACCACATCGTGACTTGCCTGCCAGGTGCAAAAGTTGCAGACATCACAAGAAATCTAGATAGATTGTTAGAGAGAACTGGGAATGAGCCAGTTGTCATGGTACACGTTGGTACCAATGATGTTGGGAAGGCCAAGCGGTCTGTCCTGGAAGCCAAATTCAGGTTGTTAGGAAGAAGATTGAAGTCCCGGACTTCCAAGGTAGCATTTTCAGAAGTGCTGCCTGTCCCTTGCACAGGACCTACCAGGCAGGCAGAGCTCAGAAGCCTCAATGCGTGGATGAGGCGGTGGTGTTGAGTGGAGGGTTTCAGATTTGTCAGGAACTGGAGAACATTTTGGGACAAGCCAAATCTGTTCAGGAGGGATGGGTTGCATTTGAACCATGATGGGACCAGATTGCTGGCACTCAACATCAAAAAGGCTGCAGAGCAGCTTTTAAACTGATAACTGGGGGAAAGCCGACAGGAGCTGGGCAGCATCCGGTTCGGGAAAGTGTGTACTTGAGTAGTGAGGAGGATGCAAAAATTACTGAGCAGAGCGAGGAGCTAGTCACTAGCATTCTAGCAGAAGGATGCAAGAGGCAGTCTAACAATGCAACTGGACACAAAAGACTGTATCAGAAAAGCATATATAAATGCTTGTATACAAATGCCAGAAGCCTCCAGAACAAAATAGGGGAGCTGGAATACTTAGCAATAGATAAGAATATTGATATTATTGGTATCACTGAAACCTGGTGGATGGATGATAACCAATGGGATACAGTTATCCCAGGCTACAAACTGTACAGGAAAGATAGGAAGGGGCAAATGGGAGGTGGTGTGGCCTTGTATGTCAAAGAAGTGATAAAATCGTATGAATTGGAATATCTAGGTGATTTAGAGTCACCATTAGAAGCTCTGTGGGTAAGAGTACCAGGCCACAAGGATGGTCTAACAGTAGGCATATACTGTCGGCCTCTGACCCAAACTCTTGAGGAGACTGGCAGTTGGAGAATGTTGTAAAGGAGGCATCCAAGAAGGGAAGCCTGGTTATAATGGGGGACTTCAATTACCCTCACATAGACTGGGTGAACTGTTGTTCAGCACATGATAAAGAGATAAAGTTCCTAGATATGCTAAATGATTGTTCCCTGGGACAGATGGTACAAGAATCCTTGACTTGATCCTGAGTAATACTCAGGATCTGGTGCAAGATGTTAATGTGACTGATCCAATAGGGAACAGTGACCACAACTCAATTATGTTTAACTTGATCATAGACCGCAAGTCACTGATAAAATCTAACACAGAGACCTTAAATTTTCAAAAAGGAAATTTCCCAAAGTTGAGGAAACTAGTAAAAAAGAAGCTGAAAGGGAAAATTGAGAGAGTCCAAACACTCCAAGAGGCATGGAGGCTGTTTACAAAAACAATAACAGAGGCTCAATTGGAATGCATACCCAAAAGGAAAAAAGGCACTGCCAGGTCCAAGAGGACTCCGATGTGGCTTACAGGAGCTGTTCGGGAAGTGATCAAGAGCAAGAAAAGATCATTTAGAAGATGGAAGGCTTGTCCGAATGAGGACAGCAGGCAGGAACATAAATTCTGGCAGAACAAATGCAAGGCAACAATCAGGAAAGCAAAGCAAGACTTTGAGGAGCGTATAGCTAAAAATACTCAGAGAAATAACAAAGACTTCTTTAAGTACATTAGAAGTAAGAACCCAACTAGGAAGGCCATTGGACCATTAGATGACAATGGAAGGCAAGGGGTTATTAAAGAGGAAACAGAGATTGCAGAGAGACTCAATGAATTCTTTGCTTCAGTATTCACTGAAGAAGACAGAGGCCACATGCCCAAAACAGAGCCTATCTTCGTAGGGAGGGAAACCGAAGAATTAAGCCAGATAGAAATAACCAGGGAGGAGGTCCTTGCATGTCTTGTTAAGCTAAACACTAACAAATCACCAGGACCAGATGGCATGCATCCACGAGTTCTCAGGGAACTTAAAGATGAAATTGCTGATCTTCTAGCCAAAATATATAATCTTTCCCTCAAATCAGGCTTTGTGTCTGATGACTGGAAGGTAGCGAATGTAACACCAATTTTCAAAAAAGGATCCAGGGGTGATCCAGGAAATTACCGACCTGTCAGTTTGACATGTGTCCCAGGTAAAGTGATGGAAACCATCCTAAAAGATAGAATTAATAGGCACATAGAAGAGAAGGCGCTGCTAAAGGAGAGCCAACATGGCTTTTGCAAGGGCAAATCATGCCTCACTAATCTGTTGGAATTTTTTGAGAGTGTCAACAAGCATGTGGATAAGGGGGATCCAGTTGACATTGTTTATCTGGACTTTCAGAAGGCTTTTGACAAGGTCCCACACCAAAGGCTCTTGAATAAACTTACCAGTCATGGAATAAAGGGACAGGTCTTGTCCTGGATCAGCAACTGGCTAAGGGACAGGAAACAGAGGGTAGCACTAAATGGACACTTCTCCAAGTGGAGGGAAGTAAAGAGTGGGGTCCCCCAAGGTTCAGTACTGGGACCCCTGCTTTTCAACCTCTTCATAAATGATCTAGAGGTAGGAGTAAAAAGCAAGGTAGCCAAATTTGCTGACGACACTAAATTATACAGGGTAGTGAAAACTGTGAGAGATTGTGAGGAGCTCCAGAGGGATCTCTCGACACTGGGGGAGTGGGCAAAACAGTGGCAAATGAGTTTCAACATTAGTAAGTGCAGAGTGATGCATGTTGGGGCAAAGAACCCCAATTACATTTATAAACTGATGGGGTCTGAACTCTCTGCGACAAACCAGGAAAGGGACCTTGGTGTCCTGGTGGACAGCTCAATGAAGGTGTCAACCCAGTGTGCCTCAGCAGTGAAAAAAGCAAACTCAATGCTAGGGATCATTAGGAAGGGTATAGAAAATAAGTCAGCAAGTGTCATTTTGCCTCTTTATAAATCTATGGTGAGGCCCCATCTGGAATACTGTGTACAGTTCTGGTCGCCATACCTCCAGAAGGATATTATGGAGCTGGAAAAAGTGCAGAGGAGGGCAACCAGAATGATTAGGGGACTGGAACACCTTCCTTACCATCTGAGGCTGCAACGGTTGGGCCTCTTCACTCTTGAACGACGACGTCTAAGAGGTGACCTGATTGAAGTTTATAAAATCATGCACGGTGTGGACAAAGTAGATAAGGAAAAATTGTTTTCCCTATTGCATAACACTAGAACTAGGGGACACTCGATGAAACTTTTGGGTACTAGTTCTCAAACAAATAAGAGAAAGTACTTTTTCACCCAGAGGATTACTGGTCTATGGAACTCCCTGCCAGAAGAAGTGGTGACAGCTGTCAGTCTTGACAGCTTTAAGAAAGGATTAGACAAGTTCATGGAGGGCAAGAGTATCAATGGCTATAATTATGGATACTTAAGGATTCCAGGGAATCCTAAGCAGGTGAAGGCATCTGCTTGGGAATACCCTGAAGGAAATGGTGAGCCACTATGTGAGACAGAATGCTGGACTGGATGGGCTGTGGCCTGTTCCAGCAAGGCTGTTCTTATGTTCTTATCCTCCTTAAGAACCTGTGATATTCCATAAAAATATAACTTTTACTGTTTACAGTGAGCTATACAGGTAAGACTGTTACGAAATTCCACTTGGTCTAGGAAACCCTTTTAAGGGAATCCCAGAATCTCTCTATTAATGCACTACAATAATGTATCAAGCAATGGAAGTATGACACAGAAGTGGATGGATCTCAAAGTCTGTTCCAATTTCAGTTGCTGGAACAGAAGATGTTAAGTTAACTAACACTTTGAAAATATACTTTGGATAGTTTTCAAATAGGTTATTGTTTGGTGAGTCTGAAACATCTCCCCTATAAATCAAGTGAAGGAGCACAGTTTCTGTATGTGTTCTCAGGGCATGACCACCTTCAGTTTTAGTGAAACACAATAATCCTTGTGAAGTTGGGATAGTTAAAATGTCTCTTTTACTCAGTTGCTTGTCCATACAAAGAACATTTACACTTTCATTTTTCTCCTTTGACTGGCAGAATTTTTTCTTCATGGGCTCCATGTCAACATAGAGAGCTACAGTATTCCACTCTGGCTAGAGAAGGTCCCTTGTAAGAGGCTTTTTCCTGGAACAAACAGC
This sequence comes from Bradypodion ventrale, assembly GCA_035047345.1. Lineage (NCBI taxonomy): Eukaryota > Metazoa > Chordata > Lepidosauria > Squamata > Chamaeleonidae > Bradypodion > Bradypodion ventrale. The sequence goes on from JAWDJE010000008.1 coordinate 38,386,234, forward strand.
TTTCCATCAACCTGCATCATAATGAAAGTCAGTGGCCTTTGCCAGATGGAAGAGGGATTAGATCTGAGCACTGCTAGAATGATAACTAGTTCCTTCTCACGTCCTCTAGAACAGTGTTTCCCAACCATGTTGGGAACCACTACTCTAGAACGATGAGCAAGATTATCAGGGCTGAGGGAGGCCCTGTTGCCTTTGGGTGTCAAGGAGAAATAATCCCATAAACACCATGTACACTTCCCTCCCTCCTTCCTTAAGCTTTTGGCTGCCAGTCCAAGTATCACCGGAAATGATCGCCATTCATAGATGACATTCTGCTCTGGAGTTACATAAAATCTGGCATGAATGGATGGAGGTGTCAATACATAGGAGTTTTGTAATCTTTTGAACCTTATCAAAGTTAGGATCAAGACTCCTTCTCATGAGGAACATGACTAGCTAATGAGAACTGAAACTGGGTCAAAGATTTCCCAAATTGGCAGTGGGTAAGTGGGGATGGAGCCCATGGATTTTCCTTAAGTGGCAGCAGACTGATAGGCTATCTTGCTGTTGGTGATAGATGTTATTGTGAACAATAGTCACCAAGGTGGACTCTTGGCAAGACTCCAAGAGGAATCTTTCCCACACTTCCCTGGAGATGCCAAAGACTGAATGGAGATTTCTACACAAAGAGCTGGTATTCTTCAACTGAGGGCTGATTTGAATGTTGTAATCCTCCTTTATTTGCTTTTGGGTTTCACAAGATGTAAATTGATTTAAAGATCAGGTATTATATACTGTACTATATGATATACGGCGAAGTATGTACTATTTTATGGCTAAAAGGGGGTTTATTTTAAACATGCCAGTTACTGGGCGAATGAGGCAGCGGCCTCAGCTGATAGATACTAACAATGGCCTTCCATGTGTTGTTCCTCTGGAACTAATATATGTTCTACACAGCTTGTCCTGTGTTAACCACTGTCTTTAGGAGCAGTTGTGCAGCTATCTCACCTCTGGAAATAAGTTTTGGCTGCTAATCTGACCATAGAATGGGAATGATACTATCTTGTCCTTTGGCACTGGCAATAACATATCTTTGGATGACCCAGTCATGGCTAAAAGAATACAAGTCATCTGAGGCACCACTACCACTACCTCCGCTACCGCCACCACTTTGTTGTCTTCTTCTTCCTCCGTGTCTATGCCAGACATGAAACTTCCAAAATGGAGCCACTTTGGGGTGAGTTCACTCTGCAGTTCCTTTTGCCTGGCCTAGTGTGAGAAAGATTAGTTGGCAACACCAAGGTTGTCATTACCAAGGTATGTCCGATTGTGGTTCAAAAAATACCACAATCATTGAAGAGGTTCTTTCTGTGTACCCCAACTGAGGCACTTAGTGTGGCTTGGTGGCTTCTTCCCTTCCACCAAGTCCTGGCCATGCAGTGAGGCACCACTCCCTGCTGGCAGGTTTTTTCCTCTTCTGTGCCATAAAGCAGTGAAAATTGTCCAGAGCTCTCATTATTCAGCAGGAAAATGCTGTTTTATTGGATTCCCGGGGGGGGGGGCATCAACAGTGCAGGCCATTTCCGAGGCTTGTTTCCTTGAGGCTGATGTGCACACAAGCAAAGACCCATTGGGCTTGTTCCTCTGCAACCCACAAGTAGCATGGAGCCAAGGCAGAGGCAGAATCACAGTAGGAAGAGTCCCACCCAATGACTCAGAACAGTTTGCTTGCTGTGCAACGCTGAGCTCAAAAGACAGTCCTACTCCTTCAGACCGGAACTGACAACCAGCATAGCTTGCCAGCTCACTCAGGCAGTGGAAAGATCCAACCTAATGCCCTTTTGACAGAGGCCAGTGTTCCCTGGAGGCAGGAGAATTATCCTTTGTTAAAGCTTTGTATTTCATTTCTTTTGGGAAAAGGAATACATTGATTTATGGGCCACGCTTCAGTCATCATGTCCTTGAGACATTGTACCCAACCAAACCGACCAACCAATCAACCAACAACCCCACACACACACACAATTTAAATAGCAATTTATACTAAGAACAGGGCCAGGGCCAGCCTGCCCGTGGGGCTGAGTGAGGCAGCTGCCTTGGAGATGAATGGAGGAGATAGAGAGTCACATTAAAATTCTGGAGAATGAACGTTTGTTTTAGTGTGTGTGAGAGAGTACGAGGGAGTTCTGCTGTGCCGTGCTCTCCTCTAGCTTAGTTGTTGCCCTCATAGCAGATTATGATGTTTGTGGCTGCTAGGAGTGTAATCCAAAACATTAGGAGGACATTAGTTTAGAGGAGCCAGTCTGGCCAGGTTATTCTGCTATGGTAATAAAGTAGACCTGTGGTTATGAATGAATGAATGATTTTAATTTATACCTCACCCTATTGGTGCAGGCATCACTCAGGGCGGCTTACAATATAAAGACAAAATGTAACAGAGTATCACATAATATCAAATATCACAAGTATCAAAGCAATATCACATAATATCAAATATCACAAACAATATCACATACAATATCACATAATATCAAATATCACCAATATCAAATACTATACAACCAAGTACACAAGTATCGGAGCCCGGCTCAAACATCCCAGATGGAGCCCAGGGCTCAACGTCTATGACAGAGCCCTGGGCTCAACGTCTTCAGCTGAGGAAACATCATGCTCCACGTCTTCCACCAACAGCTGGGGCCAGTCTCTCTCCCCGTCCTTGCTCTCACTGAGGGCAGGGGTCTGGCGAGTCCAGTGGCTCCGGCAGTGGTGGGGTCTTTTAGCCGTGTCGGTCGCCCCACAGCTGGGGCCAGTCTCTCTCCCCGCCCTTGCTCTCACCAAGGGCGGGGGTCTGACAACAGGGAGGCATTTTGAGAATGAGTTAGATCAAGTTAATGGCCTTATAGGCTTCCTCCATGTGAATATGAGTTCACTTTTTGAATAATAAGAATTATATGTTACCGGGGGGAGGGGAGGGGAGAGCCCTTCAGGATTTTAGAGATGCTTAGGTGGGGCATGGCCAAAAAAAGGCTGGGAAGCCCTGGAGTAGACCCTACTGCCAGTGACTCAATGCTGATTTTCAGGTGGCATTTAACTATCCAAAAGGGCTCAAGACCAGAAAGTGACTCGTAGAACTGATGTCACGTATGGGTGTCATGCTGCGATGCAGAAGGCAAATGAAATGCCATTATATTATATTCTCAGGACAATCTTCATGGCTCATCACCATGATGATCGTCAATATTTGGAATCAGATATGGCAGAAGAAGAAGAAGAAGCTTAGAGGACATCTTTGAGATATGTCCTGTCAACCTGGCAGTTGTCTATATGGCATGCTATCAGCCGTCCTTAATAAATGGCTGGTTTCTGGGATATTAACAGTGGAGATGCCTGAGGAATCATATCTTAGCAAATTTTAATACAAACTGACCTGACCTGCATTCGCAGATGAATGTGTAGTTTGACACATAATTACCTTTTGGAACTCTCAGGTCTCTGAATGTTGTAATATAGTTCTTGGCCTCTTTCTTTCCCCACATTACCAAAATGCATGTTAAAATACACATTTTAGGATTAAAGTGAAGGAATCAGGGCCACTGAGGGCCGGGGAGCCCGAAGGAGGACTGATCAAGTAACGACACGAGGCAAGGAAACAGGATCAGATCAGTACTTTATTGAGAAAAGGCAACATCATATATAGGGGAAAAAGAGCAACGGTGGCAAGCTGTCATCTGACAGGAAAGTTACCTCACCCACGTACCCGGGTTAATGGGGAACACCTCAAAGGGAAGTTAATTAACTGGGGCAAACATGGACTTAGGAGTCTCATTGTCTTGGGGATTAGGCAGGGGCAAACATAGCCCTTATTTGCACCGGGCATAACCTTTGGGCAGGAGATAAGTCACTACTCTAATAGGTAACTTGGGTCAGCGAAATGCTCTTCCCGCAGAATCGCTGGTCAGGCAATAAGCGGCCGAATTAATCCCTACTACTAATTCACCCCCCTTGCTCTCTGACAGGGGCCAGAGGCCAGGAGCCTGCCCGCTGGTTTAACCTCTGCCAGAGGCCACCGATGCCCAACCGGGCACGCGGAATCCTCATCTCCCCTTTCTGTTTAATTTAAGAGCCTGACTGGCGATCCCGCGCAAAAGCGGCATCAGCTGTTGGGCGGGAGTGACGTCACGGGGTTCCCCTTTGGGGCGGCACTTAGAGATCAGTGAGGGAATGCACTGAGCAAAGCAACAGATCGCAATGCCTAGTATGACTACCCCCACCACCACCTTAAGCACTGTCTGGAGCCACCCCCATGGGATCCATGACCACATCCAATTCCACAGGGAACTCCACCATGCTCCCCACGCGGAGCCTTCTGTAATGCCTGCAACTATGGTGTGGAGATCCGTGATCTGGCTTTGGATCCTACGGGAGTTATCAGTGAGATTGAAGCAACACATTCCATGAAAAGATTCGCAACCCAGGTGGTGCAGCAAGAGGAGGTAGTCAATAGCCGCTCGATTGTCGAGAACGGCATGGCGAAGTTCTGCCTGCTCCTGATTGAGGAGCGCTATCGCTGTGGAGGTATGGTTAATGGCTTTAGTCAAACCGCAAGCCAAGCGACCAATCCTCCGTGCGTTGCCGACGGCCAAGCCTGGCACGCCGACAAGGCTGACTGCTAGCGATACATACTCAGCGGGACTCATTACCCTAAAGCTGCTGTCACAAGAGCTGCCTAACTGGGTTGTGCGTGTGTGCCGTATGAGTGGGGAAGCATCAACATGCGATACACTTGTGTCATTTGTACTTGGGGCAATCATGTCCTTAGTAGGAAGTAACAGTGTCAAGCGACTGATACAACACATTGAGTCTGACAGATTTGCAGGGATATAGTTCCATGTGAACTGGTTGCAGGTGAAAAACCACCCTGAAGGTAGGGTGACATGAGTGTACAGCGAAATGAGTGTCTCTGGTTTATTACAAGTCCAGTTGCCGCTGCCGGGGTCAAGGCAGCGGCGCCGAGTCGGACCGCCTGAGGTGCAGCCGGTCATTCGGGTGCAAGCAGCGTCCGGGCTGACCGCCACTCGAGGGGTATGAAGAGTGGCTGCGTCAGCCGGCAAGGTTGATACAAGTCGCGATCCCCCCCAGCGTGCATATGCTGAGAAGGTGGTAGGAGTGTGTGGGCCAAAGAACGCCCTCAACAACCAGTCGACATCCTTGGCGCGTGCATCCAGAGCGTGGCACACGGGGATGAGACAGGTGCTGAGGATGGATGCAGAACCAATGTCCTGCTTTAAGCAAAAATCGGACTGGTTGACGAGACCTGCCAACCTTTCCCACAAGTTGTACTGCATTCGTGTAGAAAGATCTTCTCCAGGCGGCAAGCCGTTGGCCTGGATTGGAGCGGCCTGGACGCCTCCCCCCAGAAGCAGGAGGAGGGCCAGGATGATGGTGAAGATCCCGGAATTAATGTGAATCTGGGCAAAGACTGCTGCAACGAAGTTCTCCGGTGTCGGCTCCTTCCCCCCGCGCTGGAGGGCGTCCCGGGCCTCATGGCAGAGGGTCTTGACCATCCCCCAGGTGATCCTCTGTACCGGGGTCCGCGTCCGCCGCTTCTCCCGGGGGGCCTCCTCGGTCAGGGTGAGGTCCTCCATCTCCGGGATCGGACTCGGGTCGGTCTGGGTCCACGCCATAAGGTTCCAAGTGGGGCTTGACGCACCGAGCTGGGATCCAAACGACACCTGTAGGAGACATAACTGCAGCATACCCTCTTCCCCAGGTTATGAGCGGCACCGGGCCCCTCCAAGAAGGGTCTGGTGGCACTCGGTACCGGACCATAGGTCGCGGGAGAGCTTCCGAACGGCGGAAATGCCTCTCCTGCGGCGTACAATCCGAAAAAACATTAAGGTGATTGTAAGTGAACAATACCTTGTTGAGACAGAACTGAGCTTCTCCCTGTGACTTGGGGAGGGCTGGTGGCTCCCCCCTTTCTGTTTGTTTGTCAATATAGGACTTTAGCGTCCGATTGACCCGCTCTACAATCGCTTGCCCTTGCGGATTGTAGGGAATCCCAAACGTATGCTTGATGTCCCATGTGGCCATGAAAGTGGCCAACTGCCTAGAGCAGTAGGACGGGGCGTTATCTGTTTTCACGTGCCGTGGTTTGCCCATGGCAGCTATGCAGGAAAGGAGGTGCTGCTCCACATGGGTCGCAGTTTCCCCCTTCTGTGCTGTGGCCCAAACGAACTGTGAAAAGGTGTCAATGCAGACATGCATGTATTGCCACCTGCCGAACTGCGGCACATGCGTGACATCCATCTGCCATACCTGATTAGCCTCTGTCCCCCGTGGGTTGACCCCCCACGAGGGCCCCCCCGGTGCCCCTGCACAATGCTGGCAAGAGCGAACTATGCCTTGGGCTTGAGAAAGTGGCAGATTGAACTGTCTGGCGAGCGCCTTGGCGTTTTGATGAAAAAAGGCATGACTTTGGATTGGAGTAGTAAAAACTCCCAAAACTGAACGTTGCTGAATTTCCTTTGCGGCCGCGTCCGCTCTGCTATTGCCCACGGAAATCGGACCCGGTAGGTCTTGGTGACTTCGAATATGGGCAATATAGAGCGGCTCCGTGCGGTTTCGCAAATGAAATTGAGCGGTGAGAAACAGGCTAAGCAGATTCTTGTCTATCGCGGGAGTGATGTAGGCTCCCGGTAGACTGTGCAACAAATTCCTGACATACAGACTGTCTGTAATGATATTTAACCGTTCTTTGGCGAAGGTGCGCAAGGCAAGGTTCACGGCTGCCAACTCTGCCCGCTGGGCGGACTTCTGTGGAAGAGTTAGCAGCGTGCGCCAAGCTTCGCCCTCCTGCCAGGTCAGGACACCATATGTGCGTCCCCCATCGGTGAAAACTGTCTTGGCCCCCTGAAGTGGGACCAGCGAGAGCAATTCGAACAAGCTGACTGTTCCTGTCTGAAGTGAAACAAGTCTGGGGTCTTTGGGCAAATGATAGGCTAAGCTGCCAGTGAAGCCTTCCAAAGCTATCGGAAGCGAGTCGCCTAGCTGCATTAACTGATGAATTTGCTCCTTGGTAAACGGAACCACAATTTTGGCCAAATCATTTCCTGAAATGTCCCTAGCTCTCAGCCTGCCGCGGTAAATCACCGCGGAAACTAGCTCCTGGGGCGGGACGATGTTCCGTGAAGATGTATTAGGCAAGTAGACCCATTCCACAATTTTCGCTCCCTTCTCCGAGTCTACTCCTAGCGCCCCAGTGAACATGGATCCTGACCGTGCGATGTACAAATTCAGGATCGGGGCATATGGCCCCTGGGCGATCCTATCCACCCACCTTTGGCTGAGAACTTGGTTCACTTTCTCGAGCGCCAAGCGCGCGTCTCGAGAGATTTTTATCCGGTCTGCCGGCTGCTTACCTAAAGTTAGCAGCGAGAAGAGCGGTTTTAGAAGATCCGTATCCAATCGGAAGTACGGTCTGGCCCAATTAATGTTTCCTAAAATCTGCTGTAGTTCCACGAGGGTGACTGAGTCCTGTAGATTTATCTGAGGCAAAACGGGCACTGCAAAAGAGCGGAGAAGCCGATGGCCCAAGTATGAGAAGGGCTCGGTTCTCTGCACTTTCTCAGGGGCAATGAGTAAGCCTTTGTCCCCCAGGCTGGCCTGGAGGTCTGAAAACACTGTGCTGCCAAGCTGTGGCAACGCTACTAAAATATCATCCATAAAGTGACAAACTATGGCTTGCGGGTAGAGGTTTCGAAACCTTGCCAGTGCGTCGTGAACGTAAATTTGGCACAGAGTGGGCGAATTGAGCATGCCCTGTGGCAAAAATTTCCACGCGTAACGGAGCGTGGGCTCACTGTGGTTCACGACCGGCACCGTAAAGGCAAACCTCTCCCGGTCCCTGGGGTCTAAGGGGATTGTATAAAAGCAATCCTTGAGATCTACGACAAGAATCTCCCACCCCTCGGGAATCATATTAGGATTAGGGATGCCGCATTGAAGCGGACCCATCGGCTGAATACATTTATTGATCTCTCTGAGATCGTGGAGGAGTCGCCACTTCCCCGACTTCTTTTTAATAACAAAAATTGGCGAGTTCCAGGGACTCGTGGACTGCTCTATGTGTCCTGCGTCTAGCTGTTCTTTCACTAGCTGCTTGAGAGCAACTAATTTCTCTCCCACCACCGGCCATTGTTCTACCCAGACCGGAGTATCGGTGAGCCATTTAAGTGGCAACGCCATTACCCGAAGGTAAGGGTGGCACCGTACTGCTGGAGAATGTCTCGCCCCCAAAGGTTGACGTGCACGTCAAGAATGTGCGGCCGAATTACCGCTGTGCCCTCAGCCTTTGGGATTGTGACTTCCACCCACTCTCGGCTCCTAAACGCTTCCTGAACTCCACCTACCCCCCACACATCGGAGACCGGCTCAATGGCCCACTCCCTCGGCCACTGACTCCTGCTTACCACGCTCACATCCGCTCCGGTATCGAGTAACCCTGAGAACACTCTTTTGTTCAAAAATACCTCGATAACGGGGCGCTGCTTCCACTCAATGTTGGTCTCCACTGTCGCTAAGACCTGGTATCCTTGCACTGCCTCACTTGCGCTGTCACTGAGCCTTCCCTGGCTGCCTGCTGACGGGTGACAAGGAACCATGATCAGTTGCGCTAAGGTGTCTCCCTTATGAATTGTTTGGGGCAGGTGTGTCCAGAGCTGAACCTGGAGAACGCCTGAAAAATTTGAGTCAATGACTCCTGGAATTATGAAGATTCCACATGCACCAGCGACACTACGGGGCAAAACTAAACCTAAAAAGCCTCTGGGCAGGGGACCCATGTACTGGGAATCGACCAGATAGACTGTGCCTGGCAGGTCGCATGTAACGTCTGCCTGGCAAGTCAGTTCTAGCCCTGTACTACCCTTGGGGCTGGCCTGCGCCCTCGCAGTGCCTGGGATGTGCCTAGAATCTAGTCTAGTTCTGGGGAGTTCTGGATCTGGGTGAAGGAAGCCTCTGTTTGGACTGGGGCCAGAGACGTGCCCGGATTCCGGTTTCCCGAACTCGGACAAAACCTGGCCCAATGATAGCCCTTTTTGCATTTTGGGCAGGGGGTGTTCGGAGCCTTGGGACGGCCGGACTTTTGTCCGCCTCCCTTGGATCGGCACTCCCTAGCGAAGTGTCCGACCTTGCCACAGGAGTGGCATGCCCCTTTGGTCTTTCCATTAGGATGAGATCTTCTACCCCCTTGCACCGCTGCCGCTAGCAGACCCATCTTATAGGAATCTGTGCCAACGTCAGCACATGCTCGGATCATGTCCGTTAAGGTCAAGTCAGGACGATTGCCTAGCGACTGCAAAACTTTACGGCAGTCCAAGTTGGCATTGTCCTTGGCTAGCTTAATCATGAGCTCTTGCTGGGCTTGCTCATTATCAATCTGCCTGGTGATTGCCTCTTCCAGGCGATTGATGAAGTCCATGTAGGGCTCCTGGGCTCCCTGCTTGATCGCGGTGTAATTTTTGGCCGTTTTGCCAGTCGCTGGGACCTTGAAGTATGCCCTATAGGCGGCTTCGGCCGACATCTCTAGGGTGGCTAGAGGCAAGGCGATCTGGGCCTGGATGGACTCAAAGGCACCTGAACCATATAGCTGTTCAGCAATTACCGCGCCTCCCATCCTGGCGGCTCTGGCCTGAGCCTCGAGCCGATACTCACTGTCCCAGATCATGTACTGGCTAGGGGTTAGCATCATCCTCATGACGGCCTTCCAGTCATGGGGAATCCACATGGTGGTTTCGCACGCCTGCTGAAGCGTGCCCCTGGTAAAACGACTTTGGAGCCCTGTCTCTGAGATTGCCTTCCGTAAAGCCATGAGAAGCTTGTACGGGACTGGGGAATGAACGATTTGTTGGGCGCCTGTGAGCGCGTCCATCTCCATTCGGATTGGACAAATTTGCCTAAGTTCAGCTAGCTGTTCAACTGACAATTCCCCCTTCCTTAGCTCGATCTCGGTGGTGCGCTGAAGGGCACTCTTAACAACTAGGGAACCTGGAGCTGTCAGAGAAGCGCCAGCGCCTCTCATTCCTTGCGTTCCTTCGGTGACGTCTGCAGCTGTCACCGCGGGAAGGCTCCCTACGCTGCTCTGCCGATAGCTAATTGACGGGTAGAGTGACGTGGGCGCAGTCGGTTCGACTGGCTTGCCTGATGACTGCTCTAACGGGGGTTCATTGGCCTCTACCCGGACTGGGTCGATCTGCTCTAAGAGTCTCCTACACTTCCTCCATGCCTTGACAATCCCTCCTGGAGCTTTCGGGGGCTGCTGAATGCAGTCTCCTATCTGATCCCAGAGCTTCAGGGTTAACGTACCTACTTCTGGGTAAAGTAGGCAGTGTTCCCTGAGGTACGCCAAAAGTCTCGCTAGCTCCCTGCTGTGAAATCGTAACTGAAAAACCCTGGCCAGGATTCTGAACTCTTCCTCACGAGTTCTTTGGCTAGCGGACGGACTTGGTCTATGAGAACAAGTCCCCATATTACCTGCGATGGTCCTCTGAAGTTTCCTCCTCGGGACGGAGATCGACGCGTCTTTGCAGGCAACAGGTTCGGACGTCTAGAGTCTGGGGTAGACCTCGGAGCGTGGACCTTCCGCCACGGGCCCTTCTAACGGCCTCTGCGATGTCAGGGGCTCACAGCCTACCCTGAGCGGAACGCGTTTCCCTCTATGGCAACCTCCTCGAAAGCGGGAGTAAGCTGTAGGAATGTCTCTCTGGAATGCCTCGCCGCAGGCCACCTCTCTGCTCGGCTGGCTGCCGGTCAGAGCGCCGCGCTGTCCTCCGGGCTGACAGGTCGCGGTTCAAGCGTAGAACCGGACCGCGTGGATCGCTACTCGCGAGTAGACCTCTCCAGGGTCCTCTTACTCACGAGTAAATCACGTCGGGGTCACCAGATGAAGGAATCAGGGCCACTGAGGGCCGGGGAGCCCGAAGGAGGACTGATCAAGTAACGACACGAGGCAAGGAAACAGGATCAGATCAGTACTTTATTGAGAAAAGGCAACATCATATATAGGGAAAAAAGAGCAACGGTGGCAAGCTGTCATCTGACAGGAAAGTTACCTCACCCACGTACCCGGGTTAATGGGGAACACCTCAAAGGGAAGTTAATTAACTGGGGCAAACATGGACTTAGGAGTCTCATTGTCTTGGGGATTAGGCAGGGGCAAACATAGCCCTTATTTGCACCGGGCATAACCTTTGGGCAGGAGATAAGTCACTACTCTAATAGGTAACTTGGGTCAGCGAAATGCTCTTCCCGCAGAATCGCTGGTCAGGCAATAAGCGGCCGAATTAATCCCTACTACTAATTCACCCCCCTTGCTCTCTGACAGGGGCCAGAGGCCAGGAGCCTGCCCGCTGGTTTAACCTCTGCCAGAGGCCACCGATGCCCAACCGGGCACGCGGAATCCTCATTAAAGATCCTAAATATGTACAGATTGATAGGGTGTAGGCAATTTTGGTGGTGATGGGGCTAAATTCTTCCTCCTTCAAGCTTGTACCAGGCCCAGAAAGGGTCAGAAAAAATACATTTCAATTCACTTCTGATTTTTTATTTTTTGCCCCTCTCCCAAACTTGGCCTAGAAAGATCCAAGACCTTCAATATAGAAACTGTTGCTCTTAAATACTCCAGAAACATAAAAACTCATTATTATTATTTTAATGTCTAGAAGTGATAGAGGGGGCTGGAGTTCATGTTGCTGTTTAGTGATTTAGATAGCGAACACAGAAAGAGCCTTCTTAAAGATTGTGGTATTTTTGAACCACAATAGGGTGTACCCAGTGCAACAACCACCTTGTGCCAGCTAATCTGTCTCACACTAGGCCAGGCAAAAGGGACTGGAGAATGTACTCACCAAAAGGTGGCTTCATTTTGGCTGTTTCATGTCTGGCCCAGTCATGGAAGAAGTGTCTTAGATAAAATACACTTAGAAGTGTACAGTTTGGAGGAAAATAAAATATTTTGAAAAATACATATGCAATTTTAAAAAAGATAGCTCATTATTGTGCAACGGGGGCTGAATAAATTAGAACAGCAAAACCAGAACTTTTGAAAGTTACTTTTTGAATTACAGCCTAGTGGCCGTGCTAGCTGTAGGAATCTGTGAGTTAAGAATCCTACTGTGTATGGAATAGTATGGAATGTAACTGCTACGTTGTGCCTTTAAGTTACATGAACCGGTTCTACAGGAAATGTATACTTAAGTCATTTGTAAAGAACACATTGTATCCAACTGCTATTGGAATGTGAGCTTGCTACCAGAGATGGGAGCAGCGAGCATTCAACTCACATGGTACAAATTCCCCAATCATGCACAGCCGCGGGAAACCTTCCCGTCATGGACACACCTGGACAAGAAGGGCGGGACTCCGGATGACGTCACGCCGACAGTAGCCAATAGGCTACCGTGCACCAAAATTCAAATGTATAGTGACTGTATAAAAAGAGTTGTATTGCCACCATTACCTCGTGTTCGAACTGTACTTTATGCAATAAAGATGTGTTAGCCAGATTACGGCTGCTTCTATCGTCTTGCTTCCCTGAACAGCAAAAGTCCCCAAAAGCAAATTCTCCAATCCCTCTACAAAAACATGTTGATTCATCTATCCTTATGTAAAGCAGCTTTTCCCAAGCTGATGATGATGATGATAGTACTACTACTACCACTACTACCACTACTACTACTACTACTACTACTACTACTACTACTACTACTACTAATAATAATAATAATAATAATAATAATAATAATAATAATAATAATAATAATAATAATAATAATAATTTCATGTCAGAAATTATTCTTGGTTGAAAGGATATTTGCTGGAGAAACTCCACTCAGTGATGCCTGAATGAGGCTCCTTTCATGTCCCCAAGATCTTTTCTCACCAAAGTTGTCCCTATTTATCTACTTGCAATTTCTTGCTTTTGATCTGCAAGGTTGACAGGAGATGGGAACGAAACAGGTGCTCAATCCGTCATGCAGTACCTGGGTCTTGAACTCCCGACTTGCTGACCTTCCAGATAACAAGGTGAGCTTCTTAACCACTGAGCCACCACAAACACCCAGCAAGCTGATGCCCTGCAGATATGATGGACTAAAGTTACCACCACCAGCCTTTCTAAATTGTGACCCAGGGCAGGGCCGCCATCAGAAATTTCTGGGCCCCATACTGAGCAATCCTATTGTCCACACACACACACACACACACACACACACACACACACACATATGTGGTATCCGCGAGCACAATTGGCATTGTCCCTGACAGAGGTTACACCGGTCGAGGAAGGCTCCTGGTCACTGGCCTCTGCGGGAACAGAAATTGGGGAGCGGATTAATAGTCATAAGATTGATTCACCCATATCTGACCTGGCAGGCAGTTCGGCAGGAGGAAGTTGAATATCTAACTCAAGTTAGGAATTAGGTAATTCCGCACTTGCAGATTAGCCCAAGCCCTAGCGCAAATAGTGGCCATATTTACTCTTGTGCAAGCCATGAACAATGGATCTCCCCTGTCAGTATTTGCCTTAGTTAATTAACTTCCCCAGGAGAGGTTCCCAATTAACCCGGGTAAACAGGTGATGTGATTTTCTGTCAGATGACGATTCTATCACACGCTGCCTTGAACATAATATATACTGATGATTTTCCCTCAATAAATCACTGGTCTTCACTCCATCTTGTCTCGTGTCTTCTTCTGACCAGTCTCCTCCGGGACCCAAGGGCCGCTTCACGGCCCCAATCCAACATCTGGTGACCCCAAGACGTGATCCTACTCATGAGTAAGCGATCTACGCGGTCCGGTTCTACGCTAGAACCGTGTCCAATCACCCCGGAGGACAGCGTGGCAGCCCCGGTCGGAAAGCCATCCGATTGGGAAGACAGCTACGCGGCGAGGCATCTCAGAGAGGCATCCTACAGCTTGCTCCGGCTATCGCGGCGGTTGCAGCACGGAAAAACGCGTTCCGCTCAGGGTCGGCTGTGAACCCCTGACAGCGCAGAGGCCACTGAGGGCCCGTGGCAGCAGTCCACGCTCCGAGCTCTACCCAGAGATTCGTCACGCAAAACCTATTGCCTGAACTTCAGACGTGTCGACTCATCCCGAGAAAGAGACTTCAAAGGACCGGCAGGTAATATGGGGACTTGTCCTCAGTGGCAACGTCCGTCTGCTAGTCAAAGAATTCAGGAGGATGAATTCAAGACCCTGGCCAGGGTATATCAGATAAGCTTTTACAATGGAGAACTAGCGCGGCTTTTGGTGTTCTTGAGGGAACACTGCCTGCTTTACCCAGAAGTAGGTACGTTATCCCTTCAGCTCTGGGATCAGATAGGAGTCTGCATTCAGCAACCCCCGAGAGCTCCAGATGGCGTAACTCGCACATTGAGCAAATGTAGGAAACTCTTAGCAGAGGTAGACCCAGTCCGGATAGAGACCCAGAAACCCCCAGCGCAGTCAGAGTCATCAGCCCCAGCGGCTCTCTATCCGTCATTTCAGCTTAAGCAGGGCAGTGTAGGGAGCATTCCCTCAGTGGCAGCTGCAGACGTCACTGAAGGAATTAATGGCATGAGAAGCCCTGGCGCTTCTCTGACAGTTAAAAGTTCCCTGCCAATTAAGAACTCCATTCAGCGCATGGGTGAGGAAGATCCATTCACGGGGAAATTGCCAGTGGCACAATTAGCGAGCACCCAGCTGCTGTGTTCAGCCTATCTGAAGGCAGACACACGTTCAGGCAGGGCTGCTCAGCGCCCACTGCTCACGGAAATCTGCGCGGCCCCTGGCCATGCAGGGCTCCAGAGCAGACCCATTACCACACTCAGGCGCAGAGCAGTGCCAAAACACCAAGGCGCCTGCTTCCAGTGTGGAAAAATGAGACACCTTAGAAGAGAATGCCAATCTAGACCAGGCAGATCTTCAAAAGGTTGTCCAGATAAGCTTAAGACCAAATGGCCACACTGGCACTGGAGGGTGAGGCAGCACCGAGATCTGCGAGTCCGGCCCTCCGTCATGCATCTGGCCCAGGCTAGAAGGGAGGCAGCCATCGCCCTGGCTATGCCAGAGGAACCATCCCAGCAATAGTACCCCGAGCTCTCCCAAGGCACAGGCAGAACCTACTTGTCTCACCTTGGAGTAGCCCAGAGAAACTCACCCCTAAGTAGAAGCACCCAGATGGTTGTGATAGCCAGCTGTGTATAAGTCATCTCCTCATGTGCAGGATAGAACACTGCAGATCAGGGGAGGAATGTGTGAATGCGTAAATAAATGTGTGTATGCGTGGTGCACCACTGAATGTATGACTGCAAGAACTGTGTATGATTGCAAAAAGCCTTGTCTCTATGACCACAGTATGATTGTAAAAGTGTTCTTTGTGTGTAACTGCGTGGTAATGTCACTGTGAAGTATGTGTTAAACAATTTGCACTCTGCTCATGGGCAGGAACTATTTAAGGTTTGAGAAAGCATGGTGAGCAAAACCCCTTTGCCTTGCCTGCTTAGCAGCTTAAGGCACCCAGGCAGCGACAGCAGGAGGTGGGGGGAATCCTAACCCGCAATAGGGCAAAGTGACCCCCCTTCTTCCCTTGAGATTTTTTTCTTTGTCAAAGGATTAAGCCACTCTTGGAAACCGGTTTTGCAATCCATGCCACTCAGGAAAACAGATTTTTCTTTTCAGAAGTGCGATCTGAAAACAAAAATCACTTCTATGAGTTTTCCTCACTAAATCATAAACTATGGGGCCCCTCCCTACGTCTGTGTTCCTCAAACCCCCATCTCTGTGTTTTAAGGTTTTTGAATGTCCCTTAGCGTCTTTAAGTCACGTATCTCACTAGGAATGAGAGAATTGCATTGTCTTCATGTGTTACTGTGTTATCATCTTGTAACCTCAGTTCTCAACCTTTTAAAGTCAGGGGCCAAGTCCCGCGGCCTCAGGCAGCTCTGGAGGTCCGGACAGTCATCCTGCCCTTCCTTCGCCACACAGCCCTTCTTGGCTTGGTGGAGGCAGTGGCAGAGCAACGTGGGCCGCATCTGGCCCACTTACCCACATCTGGCCGCAGGTTGAGAATCGTTCTAACTCTCCTTCATTCTCTTAAGAAAGATATTGTTCTGGTATTTTGACTTTAATCTGTGTAAAGTAACTCACTCATTGTACCCCTTTCACAGGAAAAAGCATGCAAACATTCTTGCGCTCTGTATATTCAGAAAATTCTTAATCGTTACCTTTCTACAGGAACAAAACTCCTCTCCAGGCCTTTCTACAGTCTTAAATTGCTTCCTTTCACAGGGTCCAGAGTTAATTACTGGTAGGGATTTCTTAACAGGAGGACCCAGTTGTCTTAATTATCTGACCTAATCTGATTTTGTTATGATAAGAGTTGCTGCATTCTCATTGTGCTAACTTCTGACTTGTCTTTCCTCCTTTCGCCAGTGGAACTCCCTGCTGGAAATGTTTAACTTGTGTGTCTTTTCATTTTTGTGTATTATTTCCTTACAGCTGGCACGTCATAGTTGGCTTGTTTTTAATAAGTCTTAGTCGGTCATTTTAAGTATGGCACCTGGCCCACAGCACCCTCTCTATTTGAGCAGACACATTTCACAAACTCCAGAGCACAAAGGGAGGATTATTCCCTGAGCTACTGAGAATGTGCAAAGTGCCACTCATTAGCCAGGACTGCCTAGGACCATTTTAAGAATACAGTCAGGTCACATTTTCAATCAGATACAGGCATTTTCAGGCCACCCCTTCCTTTTTTTTGCTGCTAGTCTAAGCACAGACAAAAGGCTAAGCCAGCATCTGGCACCCTTCTCACAGGAGCACAAGAATAGCTCCAGGAAATGTGTGCATGCACGCCATGGGCGGATGTGTGCAGGGTGGCCTTCATGAGAAATTTACCCAAGGGAAGCCTGGCACGTCATGCGCCAAGGTTTGCCATAAGACCCCAGACTCGTCTCGCTTCAAACGCAGACAGTCACCTTGTGTGAATTAATGTCACTGGTTCCCCTTCGGGGGGCTTGGACAGTTTTCACTTATGGGGGTCGCACATATTACCGGTAGGTTCTTACTTGGCAAGAGGACCGAGCTTGGCGCACGCTCCTGACTCTTCCGCAAGCGGGCAGAGTTGGCAGCCGTGAACCTCGCTTTGTGCACCTTTGCCAAAGAACGCTTCAACATAATTACTGACAGCCAGTATCTTAGGAATTTGCCTCACAGTCTACCGGGAGCGTACATCACTCCCGCGATAGACAAAACTTGCTGAGTTTGTTTCTCACAACTCCAATTCAGAGTCATGCATTCTTTCATCAGAATGCCAAAGCACTTGCAAGGCAGTTCAACCTGCCACTTTCCCGAGCCCAAGGCATAGTCCGTTCCTGTCTGCATCGTGCAGGGGCGGTAGGGGGGCCCTCGTGGGGGGTCAACCCACGAGGGACAGAGGCAAAACAGGTGTGGCAAATGGACGTCACACATGCCCCACATTTTGGCAGATGGCAGTACATGCACGTTTGCATTAATACCTTCTCACAGTTTGTTTGGGCAACAGCACAGAAGGGAGAAACGGCTCCCCATGTGGAGCAGCATCTCCTTTCCCACGACCATGGGTGAACCTCGGCACATGAAAGTCCGATGACGCCCCAGCTTATAGCTCCAGGCAGCTGGCCACCTTCATGGCCACCTGGGATATTAAGCACGCCTTTGGCGTTCCGTACAATCCGCAGGGGCAAGCGATTGTGGAACGGGTCTATCGGACACTTAAGTCCTACACTGACAAACAAACAGAAAGGGGGGAACAACATCCCATAGTTGCACAGCAATTGCTATCCTATAAGTGCAAAAACCAACTAACTCTTTCAGAATTTTTATCTCCCAAACAAGTCTCTTCCCCATGCAGGTCCCAGAGGCCAGAATCAGGCCCGGATGCCAAGTTCAGCTACTGCAAAGGATGGCACCAGTCACTGCCTTGGATGTCATCAGCTGTCCGTCTTCCTTTATGACTTACTTCTCCAAAGACATTTCTATGAACATTTTGCATACTCAGTGCTACTTCTAAGGACCATGCTTTTCCCCAAAACAAGACTTTTCCAAACTCAAGTTACACATGAAACCCCACCAAAAAGGGAAGCCTCATCTTCGAAAAGCTGCTGAATGTCTTTTATTGCTATTATTATCTGTAGTCGCTCTTTATTCATTCATGCCTTGTACAATGCTCCAGTTGGGATTTGCAAGGGACACTTGAATTTCTGTATTGTTAATAACGGCCAGCTTCCACCAAAGGAAGCCAGACCGGCCCATGTTTGCACCGGCCCATTGCTTGGAAAGATTGAGCACCCGGTAGCCGGTAATCTCCAGCCATTGTAAATTATACCCATGATTTTCACACCTCCCCATAGGTGCTAGAAAGACATTTGCACAACACTAGGAGTTGCAGAGATAGCTTAGAATTACCTTAGGAAAAACCAGTTCTGTCACAGTAAGAGATCAATGACACATCTCAATATCTTGCCTTGCTACAGAAAGCAGTCTGGATTCAGACCCACAGCTCTGAAAAACCAGGCAGCAGTCAGTATATTCAGCGTGCCAGGCTTAGCCATAGGCAACACTCGGAGAATTGGTCAATTGGCTTGCGCTTTGGCAAAAGCCATCAACCACACCTCCTCGGCGATAGCGCCGCTCAACCAGGAGCAGACAGAGCTTCGCCATGCCATACAGGATAATCGAGCAGCCATTGATTACCTTCTGTTGTTACATCATTTGGGTTGCGAGTCTGTCCACGGCATGTGTTGCTTCAATCTTACAGACAACATGCATAAGGTACAGAGCCAGCTCACGGACCTCCACATCCTGGTCAAGAACATCAAGGAGGATGCTTCATGGGGGTGGTGGGATTCGTTGTGGTCGTGGTTCCCATGGGGTTGGCTTCAGACGACACTCAAGGTGATTGTGGGGGTGGTAATACTGGGCACAACAGTGTGTTGTTTCGTGCAATGTATCCCCTCACTGCTATCGAGATGTCCCCCATGGAGGGGACCCCGAAACATCATCCCCCCACACCAGCTGATGCCCCTCCTATGCAGGGCCGTCTGTCAGGTCCACAACAAATAAAGGGGGAGTGTGGTATCCGCGAAATAATTGACAATTGGCATAACTGTCCCTGACAGAGGTTACACCGGTCGAGGAAGGCTCCTGGTCACTGGCCTCTGCGGGAACAGAAATTGGGGAGCGGATTAATAGTCATAAGATTGATTCACTCATATCTGACCTGGCAGGCAGTTCGGCAGGAGGAAGTTGAATATCTAACTCAAATTAGGAATTAGGTAATTCCGCACTTGCAGATTAGCCCAAACCCTAGCGCAAATAGTGGCCATATTTACTCTTGTGCAAGCCATGAACAATGGATCTCCCCTGTCAGTATTTGCCTTAGTTAATTAACTTCCCCAGGAGAGGTTCCCAATTAACCCGGGTAAACAGGTGATGTGATTTTCTGTCAGATGACGATTCTATCACACGCAGCCTTGAACATAACATATACTGATGATTTTCCCTCAATAAATCACTGGTCTTCTCTCCATCTTGTCTCGCGTCTTCTTCTGACCAGTCTCCTCCGGGACCCAAGGGCCGCTTCACGGCCCCAATCCAACACACACACACACATACTATGTCTGGCAGCGGCAGGGCCCCTGTCAGTTCCGGGCCCTATACGGCAGTACTGGTAGTACTGCCCTGATGGCGGCCCTGACCCAGGGCGTCTGGAGAGCACTTGGTTAGAGAATGTTGATACAATAAATGATATCTTCAACACTTCATTAGAAATGAGTTTGTCTAACTTTGCATATTGTCTTGATTTTGTTTTGTGATTGATTGCTGAGAGATGAACGCAAGCTTCCTTTGCAAGCCTGACTGCACTGGGAAGGCAGTGTTGGCCTGGGGGGGAAATGTCACAATAGCAGGAATATACATTTCCTGTAACGTGTAGTTTGATCAGAGACAGAGACGTAACTAACAATTTGGGCATCCAAGATTGGTGGTGCCATGCTCCCATGAAAAGGAGGAGGGAAATACAGTGTCCACCCCCAAGATAAAGAAAATTCATGCTGTCAAAAATTTGAAAAGGACTTATTGCAGTTTGTTTTCCTAACACTCATCAATAGATTCAACGCTAGATTTGAGCACTCTAAATTTTGGCACCCTGGGGGGAAAGACCCAGCTTTATTGTCCTAATTATGGCTTTGGCCACAGACCTGTTCACAGAGTTTCTGTATTGCTTGGAACAGAAGCTCTGTTTCAGTGTGTGGAGAGTGCACAGGCAGGCCCCAGTCCAGCAAAGCAGATGTCCCCTCCATCCAGCAGCCAAGAGGCCATGTAAATACTTGCAGTGCTCAAAGGGCAGGATTCCCATTGCTGAACCACTTTTGAGTGGCTGGCCTGAGTAATGGGTAGGCCTCATTTGCATGGGCGAGGGGAATGCTCTGTTGATAATCCTGATAATCCTCCGAGCCCCTTTGAAAGTCAATAAACAGCTGAGAGAGATAACTCTGGCTGTCTGCCCAGATCTCTTGCTTGCAAGAGGAGGCAGAGTTAGCTTTGCATTGACTTTTGCTGTTTTTCTTGCTCAAGCAAGAGCCAGGTATGCCCAGGCTAAGACAATCTCTTAATCACTTTTGTACAGGTGGCACTCCTGCAGCATGCACACACAAATTCTGGGGTTTTATAGAGGCAGGTAAAACTGATTTGTTTTCCTCCAGTTGGAATTCTACACAATATTCTTCCATATTTCCCTTATGTTGCTCTTTACGAAATGAAAATATGGTTGTGAACCCCATATTTTCATACCAAAAATTGCTACTCAAATACCCAGAATTCCACATTGTTAGACGCTCCATATTTCAGTGTTCATTTACTCTGTAATTGTTTGTTGTCTGCTGAATTAAAAGGCAAGAGGATGTTGGTTATTTTAGTTCAGGTGTGCTACAAAATATATAATAAATATTTTAAAATGGCAGCAATTCAAATATGCCTTAATTGCAGAGTTTGGGATTGGGATGTTTTAAAATGAAGTGATTGAGTTACTCATTTCTTGGCAACCAGTTTGCAGTTCTTTTTAGGGTTACTCTGTTTCCACCAGTAAGTTGTTGTATTGCACATTATTGACATAATGTTGTGATTACAATTAGCACCGTACTGGCAACAAAAATGCAGGGGAATACTTAGTGGTTCCATCTAGTGTCCAGTTTTGATATTTCACCTTGGAAATGATAGCCAGTTTTGTGTAATTGATAGACTATCCAACGACCTTGAATCAAATCTCTTGCAGCTGTTACCTGAAAAATCGTTACTTTTTAAATTTAGGGGAACGTTCCACAGGCCGGGTTGAATCAGGAACCAAAAACCAAATTAGATTGTGGGTTCAAATAAAAAGTTTATTGAATTGAAGGTACCATCTCAATTCAAATAAAGTGCACCCACATAATGAGCCCCTAACTAAGAAATAAGCCAATTTGTTTGATACAAATTAAAGAAGTTTACTTTAAAAACAAATAAGAAAATAAACATTGGATAGAGAAAGAAAAACAAGAACTGTGAGGCAAATGAATTATCACCCCAAAGCACATGGCTATGAGATATTGCTACCACAGGGCAGAACTGGAAAGGAAAGAGGTTCTGCATCAGACAATGGGCGAAACTATATGTGCATTCAATTGGAGCAGAAAGGGGTTTGCACAAACACTATTGGTCCAAGGCTTCACATGGGAGGAGAATGGGTCCTCCCCCTATTTGATTTGATTTGCTCAGGAGCGTCCACATGGAAGAGGAGAAGTCCACCCTCAAACTTGGTTGGTCCAGGATGTCACATGGAGAGGTGGAAGGAGTTTCGCCATGTGGCCAGCCTCCGGAGGCTGCCATGATGGAAGGAATTGAAGTCAGTTGCAAATGTCCACATATGGTATTTTCCCCAAAACACACTCTTGATTGGAGATCATCCAGAAGCCCAGCCCAAAGTTTCTTGGTGGTTTTTGTCATCTTCCTTGCAAATTTCCTTAACAAAGAGGTTTCCTCCTTCCTAATGGCACCCATTGTTGTCTCTCCGGCCTCTCCAATCAGCCAGATTGCAGCAACATCTCTGGCTTTCCTTCCTAATTTGTCCTTTTCAATTTGACCTTCTAAGACATGAAGCAAATTTAAAATGTTAGTTTTTACCTCTTATATAGTAGTTTATAAGGAAGAACCAATACTTACCAAAATAATATTAAAATATGGAGCTCCTCATGTTATTCAATAGCCCCCAAGCAGGAAAGCCAGACCACTTGTGTACACATATGCTAATTTCCTAACATCCACTTCCCCAGAAACAATCGAATTATGCTTTAAGGCAAACAGAACATCAGGAAAACTGTTACCAGAAAAATGGCTACTGGATACAGTTACAACTTTGGTTCAAGTCGCTGGTGGAGGAGCCCTTCTCCCAAGCTGGAGGAGGTGTTTAATTTAGGGAAAATTAAAATTGGTTTATTGAAAAGGGGTTTAAGCGTCACTGGCCGGGTGCCGGGAAAAGCCCTATTCTCAACCTTTTGCCTATTAAAGTCCCTTAAGTGAGCAGCTCTTTTTGGTTCCGATGTCTTACGTGCAAATGTGCTGAGAGCGCTGATGACATTTTCTATCAGGAGATTTTTATACCCTCCACCTAAGGGAGCTCAACTAGTTCTACTGCTAGCTAACAAGTTTACAAAATAAGAGATTTACAATGGTGAACAAAAACCAGACTTTTTTGTTACATTAAAAGGTCAATCATATAGAGACAAAACAGGTCAATTACATAGAACAAAAGGTGATGGGTAGAACAATTGCCCTGGAAATGACAGAGTTCATAGTTTAGCAAATGCAGGTTGTGACATCATTCAGGTGACACCCAATGGGCGCCAGGATTGTAATTTGGCACAAATCAAAAAGTCCAGATTTAAATCCAGGATGCAAAAGGACCAATGACGAAGATGGGCATCCTTCAGACTGCCCTGAGGAGGAGCATTGCTTGAGGCTCTTGGCCAAATTCCATTCCCACCCAGCAATTAATCTATCCTGAGTCAGCCCAAGCACTATCTACAATTGAATACAGGAGGGGTCCCAAAAACAATGAGCATGCCAGGTGCAAGAGTAAACAAAACAATACAAGTAAACAGAGGAATCAAGGTGGCTTTTCTTGGGGCAAAATGTTAAGTGATGGCTTCCTGTGGCATTGAGCCTACCTGGATGCTTGCAGGAGATAGGCTGAGGTGCAAGAAAAGATCCTGATTTGAGATACAAACAGAGCATGTTAAAATCAAATTTAAAATATTTTAGAGTCTTTTTTTGGGGACATAATCTATACAGAGCAAAGGCAATATGCTATCTTGAATAGAACAGTTCCAGGTATTCGAAAACATTTTTATTAAGTTAACTGACATCCCAGGTATAACTGCCAATGAAATAATATTTATTAGGAGTGAAAGGGGGCAAGTCTGTTGTGTCAACCCTTGCAGTATATACCTTCAAGCGTGTGTGAATGGCAGAACATGTGTGGCAGAATAAAGTGAGTGAAATAAGTTTATTTGAGAGGAATAAAATGGAATAACTTTAATAAAAGGGGATAGAAAGATAGAAATAAAAGACTGGGGGGGTGCATTTTCTGAAAATGGGGTTACAAGGAGAGTCTTGAGAAACTTTAGTGGTTCCTTGACTGAGCTTCCTTGACTGAGATCCTGCTTGCCCAAATATGGTCTGAGTGTATGAAGAGGAAGTCAAGAGATTCCTGCTTGAATAGACAAGAATTGAACAGTTTAAAATACAAGAAAACATCTTTATTAATTTTTAGGACATCCCAGGCATAACCACTAATGAAATAAAATCAATCAGGAGTGAAAGGGTTAAGTCTACTGTGTCTATTTGGCAGAAAGGAAATATTGCATTTTAAATCAAGCTGCAATTACTTACTAAGGCTTGGCTTTAAACAGAAGGAGAGAAAGGGGGCCCTCCCCCCTTGACCAAGGACTTTTAAAATAATGGTTTGAGATCTTTATAAAGTTATTAAAAATCAAACCTTGCAGTTTCTATCTGCAAGTGAATCATAGTGCAGTGTGGTGTTTTTGGACATGTAAGCCTATTGGTTATAGTTGGGGGGAAATGGAAAAAGTAATTTTTATTGAAAATAAAATATAAAGGAAAATAAAGGGGGGCAGTTTCCAAATATGGGGTAACACAGCCATGGAAATAACTGGGAATAAAGGGGTAATCTTTTTATTGTCTTATACACCTGGAAAACCCTATTTAGGCCACTATAAGTCAACAGTAACATTGCAGCACACAAAAACAACAACCTTGGAAACATTTATAAAAAATAAAAGGGTGCAAAGAATATGTGTTGCATTATAGGAGTAGTAGACAAATGGCATGAAATCCTGTCAAAATCCTCCTTAAATTTGTTTTAATTCCCTTAAAAAGTAAGATTTGGAAGTAACTAGGTATTTACTTGAGTGAAAGTATTTGCAACTAACTGCACTACCCATCACTTAACAGTTACTAGGCACAGCTAAATTTTAACTATTTCTTCTTCTTTTTGTGTCATAGCCGATTCTGAATATTGGCTATCATCATGGCAATTAGCCATGAAGATTGTCCTGGGGACAATATAATACAGTGGCCTTCCATTTTGCAGCATGACACCCGTACCACTGATCCAGTTCCACAAGTCACTTTCTGGTCCGAGCCATTTTGGCACACAAAGTCATCATCAGCTCCAGACCAGTATTGGGGACCATCACCCTTCCCTGTAGACTTCACCATCCAAGGCCGTTAGTCCTCAGGGTCTTGAAGTGCTGACTTGCGAGTCTTCCAACTAACATTGAGTGCCTGTCTCTGTCCCAGCACTTGGGGACATGAAAGGAGCCTCATTTGGCATTTCCTGAGCGGAGTTTCTTCTGTAAAAATCCTTTCCAGCCAGAATAATTTCTGACACAAAATTATTATTATTATAGTCCCTCAGGGTTGTCAGGCTAGTTAATCACTGCCTGATGATCGGCATTGAGTCACTGGCAGTATGGTCTACTCTTTTACCATAGCAGGATAACTTGGCCTGCAGCTGCTGTATTGAAATGGCAGACTATGGACCTGCATGGAGCTTTTATTGAACATAAGCCTGCACTTGGATGCAAGTGTGCTCAGACATGTTAAGCAAAAGATGCCTCCTGTAGGGTAGGTTTACAGAATTTTTCTCTCAGAAATTGTTGTCTTGGGTCTCTGATCTGAAGTGGGATCAGACTTGGCAGAGACTAATTTGCATGATGAGAAAAGCTCCAGTTTGCTTGATGAATACTAGATGAGGATATAGGACAAGCCACATGGTTGTGTGTTACACTTGGGCTGTCTCTGCTCTCCCTCAGATTTCCCTCAGTGAGTGACGAAGCAGTTAAGGACAAAACTAGCAACTGACACTGCCAGGTGCTTTAGTGCTCATGTGTGTGCATTTAGATACAGATGATCTCCGAACATGATAGCCCCCCAATACTTTTTCAGAGACAGTTTACAGTAGAATCAGAGATACATATGCCTTGTATGGCATGATTTCCAAGACATTCTCTCAAAATGAGCAAACCCATGCCCTAAAAGATCCAAAAACTTTGTACAGTTGCAGACTTTGAGAAATGGAAAGAAGCAGGTGGGGTGGGAAGGATGCACTTGAAAGTTAAGAGTTTATTGAGAAATAGATGGATTACTCAGCTTCTTTGGAAGAAAAGCTTTTTAGAAAGTTTATAAGAATGTGCTCTTCTCATGGGAAGTATTCTTGAAGAATCACTGGAAGTCAGACTGGACATGACGTTATCCTGGCATCCTGTAGCCTCCTCCTTTCTTGTCTTGAAACTCCCCCCCAAAAAAACAACAACAACAACAACAACTGAATAACAAGCTGGACAGAAGATGGGTCTTCTCAGAAAGAACATTTATATTGGTCTTATATGGGAAATTAAGACCCATAAGCTTTACAAAAGACCACTCTTGACAGAATTTAAAACAGTTAGAATTGGGTTGTTGCTGTGGAACAATACAACTACCTGCAATTTTGGACTCTTCCGGGAGGCCTGGAAATGAGCACGCCAGAATTCACTGAGCAGCAGCAACTGTTTTTGAATCTCAATGATCACAAACAGAAGAGTTTTCTTTTTGGTTACAATCCCACAACCAGCATGGCCACCAGCCATCCTAGGTATTCCTATGGGTGACTTAATCAGCCTCTCTCTTTCTCATGCTTTTGCTGTGTCATTGATGTGTAGCTAAAATGGCACCATAGTCCAGCTTGGGAGAATCCCAAAAGATGGGAAAGTACATTTCCAGTTACCCTTTTCTCTAGTTGTTTTAATGTGATGGGTTTTATGCTGTCCATTTTTTTAAGGTGGAAAGGCAAGGTGATAAAGTATAGGAGATAAACACATTAATAAATCCCAGTGGGCAATGAGCATCGTTTGTGGCCATCGTGAGCTGTCCGAAGGGGAGCAAGAAGAAAAATTGTGTGGAAGGAGAATGTATTGGAGTATCCCAGAGAAGGGCATGGCTGACAGAGGACTGACCAGGTCTTCTTCGCACTGCAGTATTTGACTGCAGGTCAGCCTGCACATTCCCAGTTCAGAAAGTAGACCCTCTTCCAGGGAGGGGGTTGGTTGCTGAGGGAGCTTCAGCTTCATACTTGATTTTTCCTGCGACCTTCTGGGGGTCCCTACCCTCCCTTCATGTTGTGGCCTTTGACTACCTGGCATGTGATCATGTTGAAAAAGAACCTAAGCATTAATTTTCTTAAATCCCAGTTAAAAAAATAAAACCATCAAAAGACAAAAAAAACACAAAAAAAAACATGCTTTGCTGTTTAGGTTGCTAAGTAACACACAGCTGTGAGAGTAAGAAGAAGTCACATGCAAATTCTGCACCAGCCACAGCTTGCAAAGACCTGGTGCAAATATGATTATGCCTTTGGAATGCTCACTTCATGCAAATAGCCTGAGGGAGGCTACTCCCACCCTCCAAAAAAAGAGATAATGTTGAATGAAATTAACTGCAGGTTGGATGCCATGGAGGAGGCTGGCAGCAGTGGCTGTATCAACCTGTGGGTTAAAAGAACACGAGCTGTTGCAGGAGATTGAATTGACTTGGAAAAAGCTGTATCCACACAAGTCCCAATCTGTGGGGGCCAGAGATGGGAAAAGTTACTTTTTTGGCCATCAGTGGACAGAAGAACCCAAGCTATGGCTGTAGGAGCTCTGGCAGTTTGAGTACAAAACTGATACATTTTCTCAAATCTAGTGATTCCTTTGCTATGAGATGATGTGAAACTGTGTGTGTGTGTGTGTGTGTGTGTGTGTGTGTGTGTGAGAGAGAGAGAGAGAGAGAGAGAGAGAGAGAGAGAATGATAGTTTCAGGCCTCAGTATGAGTGGGCAATGAATCCACTCTGGGTTTTAGTCTGAACTGTATGGCAGCTATCCAAAGTGCTGGTTCTATCTTCAAAATAGGTTCAGCACTTTGCTTAGCTCCTTTAAAGGTAGGAATAAAATCTTGAGGAGGCTCACTCCATCACTGACAATGAAGCCATTAGCTTCCCCATAAATTTTTTACTTGTATACAATCTGGGAAGTAAGGGATCCTCACAGAATTCCACAGCTAGTATTCTGAGAGTTATTAGCTTCAAAAGTAATATTTCCAATCTCTAAGACTTAAAAGTCACCAGGGAGAGAAGAGAGGGTAGCAAACGCAAGTAATGTTATTTATGAAAAGTGTCATAACACTTTTGGGTGTGTATCTGTGTGAAATGAGCAAGGTTTTCTAGTTACCTTTTGTTACTTTTATAAGAATTTTTGAGGCATTTCGATTGGATTTTTTTCAATTCTTATACCATTTGCCTTTCAAGCCTAGGTTTTAAAAAAAAACTATCAAAAATGTAAGGTTGTGTTGTTGAAGTTATGTGTCATTAAGTAATATCTGACTCACAAATGACCTTAACAGTATCTACAAGGAAAGTGAAATATATGTGCTAGAGTTTGGATCAGTTAGAACAGGGGTTCTCAATCTTTTTAAGCTGTGGGCTAAGACCATGCCCATGAGTCATAGGTTGAGAACCCCTGAGTTAGATTCTCAATGAGCTTATGTTCTGTGAGCCTTGCTGAAAATAGAAAGCTACTGATTTATTACGTATAAGGTTTACTGTGTAAGTGCTGGACAGGGATGCAGCAGGATCCAATATGGTGAAAGGAAATAGGTAGATATTCTCACATCCTGGTGAGCACCTACTTGGGCACCTGCTGTGAGACCATTGTATGAGCTAGACCAGAGTTCCTTAAACTTGGCTCTCCAGATGTCCTTGGACTTCAATTCCCAGAAGCCCTGATCAGCTGGTGTGCTGACTTGGGCTTCTGGTAACTGAAGCCCAAGAACACCTGGAGAACCAAGTGTGCAGACCCCTGAGCTAGATTGTTTAATGTCTCTATAGTCTACCTCCTACAAAGAAACTGATGGGGGAGTAAACAGAGAGATTTTCTGCTCTTTCATTTAGTGACCTTAATATCTAAATTGATGATTTAGTTATAGTCTTGATCTTTCAGCCACTCATTCATTCATTTTGTTAGTTGCCCTAACAAGTTGTTCTCTGAGCATAGCACAAAATGAATTAAAATCCAAAAGGCCCATATAGATAAACACAAAAGGCAGCACAGCAACAAAATAATCTTTGTGTTTCTTTTAAAGCAGAGGCTAAAATCATAGCAGGCATCAAACAAAACAAAGTTTTATTTTAACCACAGAGGTAAAAATCAACTTAAAACCTTCCATGGCAACACAAATTTTTAAAAGTGTGCGAGAATAAAAAGGGGTCTGTATCAGACATCAGAAAGATGTTGAGCAGAGATGGCAAGTAACATGTGCAGGGAATGTGTGCTACCTCTAAGACACTAATTTCGGTCTTAATGGGGTGCAATAGCATTGGAATTTTTTTTAAAGTGACAAGTTCTGGAGTCATTGGAAGTTTGGCTGAAAGAAGTAACATTTTACTTAATACCCATTATTTCCTGGGCCTTATTTATTTATTTATTTATTGGACTTATACCCCGTCCATCTGGAATACTTTATAACAGTGATGGCAAACCTTTTAGAGACCAAGTGTACAAACTGCAACCCAGATCCCACTTATTTATCGCAAAGTGCCAATACAGCAACAGGTGGAGGAAGGAAACGCTCCCCTTGGGCTGCTGGGAAGAGGGGTGGGGTGAACTCTGTGCTGGGGGGAGGGAGGAAGCACTCCCATTGGGCTGCTGGACAGAGGGGCAGGGCAAACTGTGCTGGGGTGACTGCATGGGTGCTCACAGAGAGGGCTCCAAGTGCCATCTCTGGCACCCGTGCCATAGGAGCCCTTATGGCACAGTGGTTAAACTGCTGTACTGCAGTCAAAACTGCTGGTGTTCACTCTCAATGGACTCAAGGTTGCCTCAGCTTTCCATCCTTCTGAAGTCAGTAAAATTAGTACTCAGCACGTTTGGGACAAAATCAGTGGTGAGCATCAAAATAATTTCCTCCCACACTGTGGGCGTGGCCATGTAACTAGGTGCATGACAGGAGGAACAACCGTTTGAGGTGAATGTCGTGGTAACCACAGTCCCATAAATTCTTCAACAATAATAAAAGAATAAAGTCTTTAAATCCAAAGTTGTCTCTTTAATCTGTAAGTTTTATCTTTTTTTCAAAATTTAAACCAAAAATTAGATATCTTCTCTTAATGCAAATACTGTCTCTATAGTCCAAAATCAAAGTTTCTCAATGTTTCATTAAGTATCAAGTGTTGAACAACATAAAGATGTAGCGGCTGCAGAGTAAACAATTGAATAATATCCACACACAAAAAAGAACCAAACGGTCTCAATGTGGTGCGGTGAAGTGGTATTGATACTTACAATTTCTTGCTTACAATTACTTTCCCAGTGAAGTGGTATCTTTACTTATAATTTCTTGCTTTCAAACTGCTAGGTTGGCAGGAGTTGGGACAGACAATGGTAGCTCACTCCATCATGCAGCACTCGGGTCTCAAACTGCTGACCTTCCAGTCATCAAATTCAGCATCTTAAACACTAAGCCACCACAGTCCCTATATACAGGTAAGTGCAGGGCCAGATTTAAGCATAGGCTACCTAGGCTGCAGCCTATGGGCCCCCACCACAAAAGGGGGCCAGCACCACGTGATTCTACGTCAATTTTTAAAATCAGAAAACACAGAGCACAATGACATTTATTTTTCAGTTTTTAATTGGCTAATTGCTGAAAATGCGGTTTTTGTAGGTTAATTTTTTTAAAATACTTTCCTTGGTAGGGCCCGCACTGCAGGTTCAGCCTAGGGGCCCACAGATCCTAAATACGGCACTGGGTAAGTGTTATTGCTCTTGCTATTGTCTTGCAGTGATACTCTCCATGTTTCCTCTGCTAGGCATACTATGAAATGCTGGAATGTGTAGCGGCAGCTAGCTATGCTTCCTAGCAGTGTCTCTAATATTGCTTCACTTAGCCATGGCAGGAAGTTGAACAGCCATGCTTCCTTGAGAAGCCAAGGAAGGGTGCAATCAGCCACCGGCAAAGGCATGCACCTGATTGCATCAGAAAGACTTATTTTGATGGGAATGATTTTCCTTCAAGCCACCCTTTCCCATTGCTCTCAAAAGTAGAAGTCATAAAGCTGAACAAAAATAAATAAATCCAGTTTAGGCACAGATAGGGTTCAGGCTGG
Organism: Bradypodion ventrale; assembly: GCA_035047345.1. Lineage (NCBI taxonomy): Eukaryota > Metazoa > Chordata > Lepidosauria > Squamata > Chamaeleonidae > Bradypodion > Bradypodion ventrale. Next base: position 38,417,034 of record JAWDJE010000008.1, read on the forward strand.
AGTACATTGCCCTGTGTATTATGTGAATACTGTGAAATAGATTGGACTTTCCACATGTGGCCCAAATGATGGTCTATTTCCCCATGTAATCACACCCTACGGTGATGCTAAAGGCATTCTAAGAAAATGTGGCCAACAGTAGCCCACCTGTGCACATAGCATCGATCTTTCCTCACTGTTTTATACCTGCAGAGTAAGGAGGAGGCTCCCTTGTTTTTTTGTGGCAACATATCCTGATTTAGACATTTAAAAATAGAAGGGAAAACTCACCAGCCACCTTGTATAATAAAGTAATAACATTCTCTCTCTGATCAAAGTAGCATAAAGTGGAAAGGGACAAAACTCACTCTGTGACAAAGGAGGTACAGTTTTTCCACAGGTCAGTCTCATTCCAGTGGTTTGGGGAGCTCAAGTGTTGGAGCTTGAGCAGTTGCCTAGGAGTGGTGTGCTGCTAGCTTGTTGTTGTTATATGCTGACATGTTGTCTTCAACCTATAGTGACTCTATGAATGAGAGACCTCCAAAATATCATGCTCTCAACAACCCTGTTGTGCTCTTGTAAACTGAAGACTGTGGTTCCCCCAGAGTCAATCCCTTTTATGTTCAGTCTTCCTCTTTTCTTGCTGCCTCCCATCTTTCCCTGCAGATCAAAGCTTGCAGGGCAGATGGATGTGATCCTAAATGAAACAGTGAGATTGGTCACAGCATGCCTAAAACCATTCCTGATACAAAAAAATGGCTAGATGGCATTGTTGACGCAATGGGCACAAAGCTGGGTGGGCTGAAGAGAATGGTGGAGGATAGGGGTGCCTGGTGTATGGTGGTCCATGGGGTTGCAAAGTGTCGGAATCAACTGTGCGACTGAACAACAACAACATTCCTCCATCAAAATTCTATCGAGAAAGTGCTGCTCAGAAAGAGTGGGTCAAAACAAGTTCCTCAGAAACACACCTGCTATTTGACTCTCACCCACCAAAGCAGACACTGAAATCAAGGTATAGCTTCCTCACAACTTCTGCCCCTCTGAACAACCAGCCGCCACAGACTGCCTTAGAACTATGGAAGATGAGCAAGGAGCTACCAGATATCTGGGCAGAACCACATGACTCTCTACCTGCGGATTCCGCATGCCCAATTGGCACGGGACCTTGGCAGAGGTTAAACCAGTTGAGCAGACTCCTGGCCGCTGGCCCTTGCCAGTACGGAAATTAAGGGGGGTGGATTAATGATAGGGTTTGATTCACCCAATTAATGACCTGACCGACGGTTCCGCTGAGAGGGCATTTCTCCAGACTCTGTTATCCATTAAGGTAATCACTCATCTCCGAGTCAAGCCTTATCCCTGGCGCAAATAGAAGCCATGTTTACCCCGGTCTAAGCTTTAGACAATGGTGTTTCCCCTGTCAATGTTTGCCCACGTTAATTAACTTCCCCAAGAGAGATTCCTAATTAACCCGAGTAAATAGGTGATGTGATTTTCTGTCAGATGACGGTTTTTTCCTGCCTTGCCTTCTGATCTATAAATGATGATGTCTTTTCCTCAATAAACCACTGATCTGATCTCGCTCCATACTGCCTCGTATCGTTTCTTGATCAGTCTCCTCCGGGACCTAACGGCCGTCCAGCGGCCCCAATTCCTACATCTACCACCTGGCCAAGAACAACCGTGGCCTGTGTGGAAAGCTTTAAATAGACTGAGTGCAGGGGTAGGAAGATCAAGGGCTAATCTGAAAAAGTTCCCTGTAGATGACAGCCTGTGTGAATGTGGAGAAGTACAAACTATATCCCATATGATAAAATGCACACGATGCCCCTCAATGTGCACTGAGGAGGACCTGTTGGCAAGAGGAAATGCTGTTGTAGTGGCCCAATATTGGGCAGATGTCATCTAGCCCATTTTAATTCTATTCTGTTTTTAGATGTGTTAATTTTAGCTTTGTATGTTATTATATGCTGGTGGTACATCTGACATGAATAAAGAATCTTTCCCCACACTCGAGACAGTCTTGCTTTCTCATGATGCCCAAAGTAAGACAGGCTCAATTCAAACCTTTTTTTAAAAAAAATCCAGGTTGTTTTTTTTCATCAAGTCCCACTTGCTCGTCTTCCTGGCACTTCAGGGTATCTGAAAAGCTATTCTCCAACACCATATTTCAACTTTTTCTTTCGTGTCCTGATCAAATCCGGGACTGCCAAAACGAAGCCACTTTCTTGGCTTTGTCATTGTCCATAATCAAATCTTCATCAGTGCATGTTTCTGGCAGTAATCAGCAGACCACTAAATGAGCCGGATTCTGTATTTCTCCACATTCACAGTGCCTGTTATTGTCTGCCAGCAGCTCCCACTTGAGTATGTTGGTCTTGTATTTAGGGACTCCGACCCTCAGCCTCTATGGGGTCTTCCAAGTGATGTAGGTAAGAGTGAGTTCCTAAGCCATATCCTCCTTTAATGTTATTTCTTGTCCAGTGAGCTCCTTCCTCCACCTTCTAATTTGGTGTTGCTCTTTTGCACCCTCAAGAATGTTTGTTCTTATTTTAACTGAATATGAAACCATATTTCAACTGAATGCTGGTGGTAGCATACCTGTCAAGTATCCCATATTGACTGGGATTTCCTGTAATTCAGCACCGCTTTTCCTACTTTCCCACCCGGAGTCACCGCCATCCCGTAATTTGATGGCGGGGGAAAAGTAGTTACTGCACATCCCCTTCTACGCAGAACTCTTCTACGCATGCATAGAACCCTTCTACGCATGCGCAGAACCCTTCTATGCATGCGTAGAAGGGTTCTGTGCAGAACCCTTCTGTGCAGGTCCCTTCTGTGCATGCATAGGCTTCTACATATGCGCAGAAGGGACCTGCGCAGAAGAGTTCTGCACAGGTCCCGTATTGTCCGGAGCCGCACTTGATAGGTATGGGTGGTAGGGTTAAAAAAAATCATGATATAAAGCAGGATTGAGGGACCCTCTCAGTAGACCACTGTTCTCTCCTAAGGGTTCCCTCATGGAGCAGATGGAAGCAGCCTTATATTTTGTTTGCCTATGTCCCTTAGACAGCTTTAGGTATTACTTCTATCATAAGACAATGCTCAGATTCTGTGGCATTGGTGTCTATGGGTAATTCAGGTCTTAAATACAAAATTAAATTATTTCCCTCCCTAGAGGCCATTCAACAATTATGTGATCCTCAAAGGGGGGGTCTGCCATCCGAATTACAGAAAAATTACGTGGGGTCAGGGGGGGTCAGGTCAAAATGACGTAATCCATTTGGAGCTGTTTCTAACTGACAGTGGGAAACCAGACCTGTGCATAAAAAGAAAGAGTTTTATTTACCTTTATGCCTTGCTCCATGTGGTGAAAATGGAGGGGGAAAGCCATGCTTCCTGGTTGCAGGGAGAGCAAGAGGCTACGCTAGAACATTGCTTCCTGCCTCAGTACAATTGGCCTGCAGCGCCATCACTGGTTGGTGGTGCAAATACAGTACTATTTGGTGCAGATCACATAATTTCAAGAGGGGGAGGGGGGTCAAAGCGAAAATTACCATTGTATTACATAGGGGGGTTAGGGATCAATTTCTCCCAGAAAAAGGATTATGTAATTGTTGAATGGCCCCTAGACACTCCAGCTTCTTGTCTTAAGGTTAGTGGTGCCTAAGGTGATATCACAGTCCCTACACCTATAGGGGGCTAGGGGGACTGTGGCAAAATAGAATAGATCTTCTGCTCAGTTCTGGACAACTCCAGCTGGTTGCTGAGGAGCTTTCTCTGACAAGCATATAATAAAATGATAATAAATGATAATCAAGGATTCAAGGTATTCATGTTGGCTAGAAAATAGAAAATGTCATCTTAGCATAAGAGAAATGAAAAGCTTTCCTACAGCAGTAGTGTGTATGTGTGCTTGTGTGTGTGTGTGTGTGTGTGTGTGTGTGTGTGTGTGTGTGTGAGTGTGTGCTTGTGTATGCGCACACACATTTTCGCAAAACACTGCCTCTAATCAGAACACAGGATGGCAGCTTCCTTTTGGCACTTTGTTCTTATCTCATGCTGGCATGAAAGCTGGTGCATTTTCACAACACTCTCTTGGAAAGGTTCATTTCAACTGAATAGATTTCTGCGTAAGGGAAAACAGTGTCACAAGAACATGAATTTTGAAAAAAATGTATTGGAAATCATGTAGTCACATAAAAGGTGCAATGCAAAACTGCTTCTGAGCCAGTTTTCTTTCAAAGGCTTTTATCGCAAATGTGGCTAACCTAAAGACCTGAGACTAAAGCCTGCATTAGGTTACAAATAATGATATCCAATCAAGACTAAATTAGACCAGATGCCATGGAGGGAGGTATCCCTGGATGGATATTCAAGGCTCATTCAAAATATCTGGCTTTTATTTAAAATGTAAGTTTATAGCCCCCTTTATGTGTGGAGTTAAAAGGAAAAGCTGGCAGAATTTTATTAATGGCTCAGTAAAGGCTAAACAAGACAAGTGTCTTCTGTTCAATTAGAAATTCTATCAACAGTCTTTGGAAAATAAATTGGAGGTGTGTGGTACACAATCCACTTTAGAACTCTAATGTTGGGGATAGACTTAGATCCTACCATGCTATGTAGCATATCAGGCAGTAATGTTGGAGATGCTGGAGCATTAATCCATGAGGATCAGGAGCAAAACATAAAATGGGCAAATGGGCAAATATAATCTAGGCAAATACCCAAGATAAATGTTGGGTATTATGGCAACCTAAACTTAAGAACAAAAATACTATTTTTCAGTGACTGGGCAGGCAGAAAGATGCAATTAGAAATTGTAGTGGTTCCTGCTGTTCCTGTGAGGGCTCCTCTCCCATGTAGGTTTCCTTATAATGAGCATGACACATGGGGAGATTTCCAGACCCTGCATTGCTGCTCTTGCCAGAAGGCTCACTCTAGTCACAAGATGGCTGCTAATGCTATCATGGGTTGACTATGTGACTAATGTAGAAGTATTGTGCTGGGTGGATAAAGAACAATAACTGTTTAAGACCATAAAATGAAGTAAGCTCCAATACCATGGTCATACCATGAGGAACAACATTAAAAAGAGAATACTCCAACTCGCCATGCAAGGAAAGACCCATGGGAAGAGAGGCCCTGGATATAGATGGATTTCATGGCTAAAGAACCTGAGACTGGTGTGGAATGTCCTCAGAAAAACTGTTCCAAGGAGTTGACTATCGCCATGATGATAGCCAATATCTGGAATGGATACAGCACCTGAAGAAGAAGAAGCAGCTACAAGAAGACTAATGAGCTTCTGCTTTGGTGCTCTTCTCTCTGCTTTGTTTCTAATAGTACAATGCAACCACCATGTGCTCTCTTTCTAGTCTCCTGGCTTTCTGGTGTGCCAAAAATGTGTAACCACAAGACATATAACAAAACCTTCATGCTGAGCCTATGAGCTCTGGTGCTCTCTGGGAATGGATAGAGATGAATGTACAGGATGTAAAGCATCTCAAATCTAAAAATCAAACTTTCTCCTCCATCAGTTTTGTTTGTCCTAAAATTTATCTTCCTGCCTAGACACAGTGAAGTACAAACATTTTTAGAGCCTTCAGCTGACACTTTAAGGCTTGGTAACCTACACTTCAGCTCTCTCTTACAGATATTTACCACTTAACCAGACTCTTATTTTCTGTTTTCACACCTGACTTTAATGTTCCTACTGTTAAGTGATCAGGAATGATCAAGCCATGGTAGAGGCTTGGAAGAGCTGTGTCCCTCTCATTTTGCTGTGAGGGAACTCTAAGCATAGCATTGGGATTTCTCATCATCTGGCCATTATCCCCTACCTCATGCTCTCCTGTTCTGAATTGAAGAAAACTCCAGAACATAGTTTCTCAGATTTGGTCTCTTTGATGAAAGAATGTAGGGAATTTGTGATGTTTTTACAGAATATGCATTTTTTAAAAAAAAAAAACATTATTGTAAAAAGTCATGTGGAATTGAATCAAGGACCAGCATTTCATGCCCCTACTGGCATGAAATGTTGAAGATAGCCAATCTGGGATGGATATGGCACTTGAAGAAGAAGAAGCCTGGCAACAGAGCTGTCTATGGGAGCTGGCCAGCAGTGGAACAGCTTGCTGTGTTCAGGTTCTTCTTAGCAACTAATACTGAAAGTAGGGATATGTGATTTTGGACAGTGTTGGTTATTTTCATATTGGCATCTATTTCCTACTTTGTGTGTGTGTCAGTTTCTAGGAAAATTCACATGCATTTATACAGTTTTGCTTTTTATGCTTCTTTACTAATGGATGCATTTTTGAAAACTATTTCTTCATGAATGATGCATTTTTGTGTTTTAATTTCTTTCTTTCTTGCACAATTTTGTGTGTGTTTTTCTACAGAATATGGATTTTGTCTGTACTTTCTCCTAATGTGTCCATTCTCATGTATGTTCTAGGATGAAGAAATATATCACTAGCTTTGTGAAAATGTATTATTTGATGTATAGTGGTGATGTTCCAGTCTAGTCCTAAATACGGAAGGTGTCAATCTGGTATAATTTAACTAGAGTTTGAAACATATAAAATCCTTAACTGTCTTTTACTGTCTTCCTATTTGGAAGCTGACAGATCAGTAGGCATTGATTACTTTATCCTTCATGAATTTGTTTCATCTGAGTTTTAAAAACATTCAAATTGGTGGCCTTCATTATATATCTTGCAGCAGTGAAGTTCATGGTTTAACCATATGCTTGGTGAAAAAGTATTTCTTTTATCTGTCCTTAATCTTCCACTGTTCAGCTTCATTGAATGACCCTGAAATCTATTATCTCTACTGTACACCTTGAATAATTGTCTACATCTCTCTTCTTCCTTCTTCTGCCTTACCTTTTTTATTCCCTACTAGCATAGTTTGCCCGGCGTTGCCGGGCTTTTTAAAATTGTGTTGGATACTAAAGGGTTTCGTTTTTTTTTTTTGAACTAATGGTGATGGGCTGTTTTAAATGGTGGTGTAAGGTTTTTTGATTTTGTGGCCTCGAGTAATTTTGTTTTTGAACTTGTTTTTTATGTTTATGCCAAAAAAATTTAAATTTAATTTAATTTAATTTAATGTAATATTATTTAGTTTAAAATTTAATTTTGTTTTTTAAAATGTTTTTTAAATCTTTTTTTTTTGTTTTGGTTTTTCAGAGTGAAAAGGGGTTTTATTTTGGTAATTTTTGAGATTAGTGTGTTTTTTTTGAATGTTTGTATAATTTATTTGATTAAATTTAGAATTATTCTAACATTTTTGAATGTTGTTTATGTTTTGGCCACTGGGTGGGGGTGGTGAGCTTTTGTGCCTCTCATTACATTTGTTACCTTCTGTCCTCTGGGTGTCGCTTCCGGTAAGTTTCCTCTTTCTCATGTGATTTCCGGTTCTCATAGAAGGAAGACGTCTTTTGGTAAGTTCTGTGGGGGGGGTTTGGGGGGGTAGGGGGTGGAATTTTTTTGGGGGGGTGTATGTGTGTGTTTTTCTTGTTTATTTTTGGCTGTTTGTGTGTTTATTTTTTGGGTTTTGGTGTGTTTTTGAATGTTTTTTGTTTGTGTTTTTGTGTGTTTTTTCAAGTGTGTGTGGGGGGGGTGGCTTTCTTTCTCGCAGGCCATGCTGGATGGCCCGTGGGAAGGAAGGCCAATTGCGGGGAGGCTTTTTTTCCCATGGGCCATGCTGGATGGCCCGTGGGAAGGATGGGCATTTGCGGGGAGGCTTTCTTTCCCATGGGCCATGCTTGATGGCACGTTGGAAGGAAGGGCATTTGCGGGGTGGTGGTTATTTCTTTCCCACGGGCCATACTTGCTGGCCCATGGGAAGGAAGGGCAGAGGCAGTGGGGTGTTTATTTTTTTACCCCGCGGGCCATACTGGCTGGCCCGTTGGGAAGAAGGGCAGTTGCGGGGGGTGGGTGGGTGGGTGGGTTGCTTTAATTTTTGGCGCTCCGGCTGGCCCATGGAACAGAAGTGCAGCAGTGGCCGGGGTGTATTTTTTTTTACTTGTGTTTTTCGTGCGCCGGCTGGCCCTTCGAACGGAAGGGCCATGGTGGCGGGGGGGTTCCCCCACGGGCCATGCTGGCTCGCCCATGGGGAAGAATGGCTGCGGCGGTGGGCTTTTTTTTAACTTTTATTTTTCGTGCGCCGGCCGTATCACTTGTTTTTCGCGCGCCGCTGACCCTTCGAACGGAAGAGTAGCGGCGGCAGGTTCCCCCCCCCCAGGCCATGCTGGCTCGCCCGTGGGGTTGAATGGTTGCGGCGGCGGCTTTTTCTTAGTTTTGTTTTCGCGCGCCGGCTGCCTCATCGTTCTGCTCGCACATTGCGCGCAGGACGCTGGGGCTTGTAGTAATGTGTTGGTGCTTTGTGTTTGTGCTGCGTTTTTTTAAATGCTTTTCTTTTGATTGGCTGCGGTGCGTGTTCGAACACTGCTCCGTGCGAGAGCCTCTCAGCCTGATTGGCTCTGGCGCGGCGCGGCGCAAGGACTTTCGGGAAGTGATGTTCTTTGCGTTTCTTGCCGTTAGTGGGGCTGAGGCCCCCGTGCCGGATTTTTAAATCCTTCGTTGACCTGCGTAGGCAATTCGGCCGTGCTCTCGAAGGGAGGGTGCAGGTCAGTAGGGCGACGCATAGCAATGTATAGCCAATTCCAACGGTGAACACTTGGATTTATAGGTTAAGATCACTACAGCGATAGGTGCGGCCATATAAATCTAAAGAAATAAAATAAATTAAAATAATAATAAATGGACAGTCTTCTCTGCTATGGTGATGCATACTGTGTATGTCTTTGAATTATATCAGATACTAGCAGAGGTTGCCCGGCATTGCCAGCCTGTTTTAAATTGTGTTGGAAGGTTAAATTGTGTTAATGTTTGTTAAAAATTGCTTAGTCTGTAATTTTTAAAATGTTTATTTATACAATTTTTTTTGGCTTGGCTGGCTGTTTTATGTAACTGAATAATGTTTTAGTTTTTGGTGTTGTTGTTGGGGTTTTTTTTTTTGAAATAGTTGTACCATGGGTAATAATTTTAATAATGTGAAAATAAATGTTTTGTACATTCAGTGTTTTTAAAATGTGTTTAGTTGTTTTGGGTTTTTATTTGAGTTAGAACTCAGCACAGGATTTTAATAAATTTTTTATTTTATTTTATTGACATATGTTTGTGATTTGTGTTAAATTGTGTTTTCGTGTAATTTTTTTTGACTTGTTATTATTGTGACCTTTTGTGTAAAATTGTGATTTTGTGTCATTGTTTTGATTTGTTTTTACTGTTGTGGCCTTTTGTTTGGGGCTGTTGTGTGTTTTTGAATGTTTTTACTATTGTGGCCAGCAGGTGGTGCTGGTAGGTTTCTTGTATTTTGACTGTTTTTTCTCTCCTGGCCTCTGGGTGGAGCTTCTTCCAGTAAGTAGTCTCTTTCTTTATTCATTTCGTTTCTGGTCATCGTGCAGGTAGGACATGTGGTGGTGAGTTGGCTTGTTTTCTTTATTTTGTGGGGGGTGTTGGGTTTTGTATTTTTGACTGTTTTGTTTTTTATTGTGTTTTTGTTTACTTTGTATTGTTTTTTGGTGTTGTTTTTGTGTATTTTTGGATGTTTTTGATTGTGTTTTAAGGGGTTTTTTTTAAATTATTTATTTATTTTTATAATTTTTGTTGTTGTGGCTTGGGGGGGTTGGTTTATTTCTGCAGGGTGGCCTGGCTGGCTGGACCACGGGAATTCCAACACCGCTTTATGCGGCGTTGGGGGGGTTATTTCCGTGGGCCGGCTTCACTGGCCAGACCGCGGGCATTGGGGAGGGGGGCTTTATTGTGTTATGGTGCTTCGATTGTGTGGAGTCATGAAAGTAGATCGGGGTTTCCCCTTTGATATCAGTGGGTGGGGGGTTGCGATCCCCCTCTCCGCTGGTTCCCCGGGGGTTGGGAGGTTTAGGGGGACAAAAGGGTTATGTCCCCCCCCCCAACCCTTCTGGACCCAGGAGACCAGGGAGAGGTGATCGATTTCCCCCACTCCTAAAAAAAACCCGCTTGGTTTCTTCTCTTTAAAGACTGAGTTTTTTGGGGGGGAATTTGATCCCCTCTGCCTGGTCTACTGGGTCCAGAAGGGTTGGGGGGACAGAACCTTTTTGTCCCCACAAACCTCCCAACCCCAGGTGAGCCAGCGGAGAGGGGGATCGCCACCCCTCACTTACTGATATTAAAGGGGAAACTCCAATCGGATTTTCGCTTTTAATATCAGGGGGTTGGGTTGGAATCGATCTCCTCTCTCGGGTCCCGTGGGTCCGTGAGGGTTGGGGGGGACAAAAGGGGTATGTCCCCCCCCAACCCTTCTGGACCCAGGAGACCAGGGAGAGTGGATCGATTCCCCCCCTCCTTAAAAAAACCTCTGTTTTTAAAGAGAAGAAACCGCTTGGTTTTGATTGTCCCCACAAACCCTTTTGTCCCCACAAACCTCCCAACCCCAGGTGAGCCATCGGAGAGGGGGATCACCACCCCCCACTTACTGATATTAAAGGGAAAACTCCAATCGGGACCTTCAGGCGCCATTGGTGAGGGAAAGAATGGGTTGGGTAGATAAGGAAAAACTGTTTTCCCTATCGCATAACACTAGAACTAGGGGACACTCCATGAAACTTTTGGGTACTAGTTCTCAAACAAATAAGAGAAAGTACTTTTTCACCCAGAGGATTACTGGTCTATGGAACTCCCTGCCAGAAGAAGTGGTGACAGCTGTCAGTCTTGACAGCTTTAAGAAAGGATTAGACAAGTTCATGGAGGACAAGAGTATCAATGGCTATAATTATGGATACTTAAGGACAACCTCCGGGTTGGAGAGATAGGCAGGATATCTCTCAATATCATTTCCAGGGAATCCTAAGCAGGCATCTGCTTAAGGAATACCCTGAAGGAAATGGTGAGCCACTGTGTGAGACAGAATGCTGGACTGGATGGGCTGTGGCCTGTTCCAGCAAGGCTGTTCTTATGTTCTTAAAGAAGGGCGTTTGGTGCTTGCGTGGCTGTGAGGCGGTGAGTTGTTTTTTGTTTGTTTTTTGGGTGCCGGCTTCCTCAGTGTTCTGCGCGCTCATGTTGCGCAGGACTCTGGGGCTTATAGTTATGGGTTTATGATTTGTGGTTGTGGTGCGTTTTTTTCCTGCGGCTCGATTTTGATTGGCCGCAGCGCGTTTCTCAGTGTTCTTTGTGGTCGCGCCTCTCAGCCTGATTGGCTGAGGCACGGCGCAAAGAACATTGGGAAATGAAGTTGTTTCCCTTTTTTCGCGTTTGTGGGGCTGTTGCTCCACTGGCGCATTTCTCAATCCTTCATTAACCTGCGGACCCAGTTCGGCCGTGTGCACGAAGGGTGGGTGTGGGTTAGTAGGGCCAGGCTTAGGAACCTATACGAATTTCCAACGGTTAACCCTTGGTTTTATAGATTAAGATTCCTCCAATTGCATCAGTACAAATAGATTAGCATGTTCAAATATTCTGAAAATCTGTGACTTTCTTTGTCCATTTTGCAAGGGATGCATTTCTTCTTTTTGGATGACAAAGGGCCATCCTAACTGCCCCAGAGACTGTAAAAACAGTACTTAGAAAAGCTAACAACTTGCTTCCCCAATCTCTGAGCACATTTGTCTTAACAGCAGGAAATATAAGAGAAGGTTGCAAGGCCAAGATTGGTAAGTAACAATATATGTGCTAGTTTAGCCCAAAGGGGTTGAGAGTCAGCCAGCTGCCTTTAAGTAGAGCCTGACCCCGGGGCAGTTTGGTCTGGAGTAGAAAGCTGTGTCACCACAACCCCGCCCCCTTTTCCTCCTATAAGCCTGCTTACTAGTTACTGTCTTTTTTAAAGCTGGTGAAGTCAACATAGGTGTGAAAAAGAGTCTGTTGCTTGGAAAAGGTCCCTGGTCTCTGGTTTTCTGAGAAATGACACCTTTGCAGATTAATAAGTGTACAAAATGATAGAAGCTTTGGCTCTGGGGGATCTGTGATTGCTTTAACATCCCTTTGGCAAGCCTTGTAGCCTTTCTCTTTCTCTCTGGATAGTTTTCAGGGAACTGGATGTACTTTATGAAGCTGACCTCTCCTTCGAGGTCAGCAGGTCCTTTGGCCGAAGCTTCAGGAATGTTGGCTCACAGGATTTTTTTCAAATGTCTTCCTGGTTAATTTCATTCTGAAGGCAAGGCATACATTTAAAAATATCTTTGGACAATTTCCTGCTTCCTTCATGAGCCCAGATCCAGAAGTCAAAAGGGAACACATGGCAACAAATGGATCCATTTCAAAGAAGCAGCTGTAATTTTCCATGGTGAGCTAGTTCCCTTCCTTTATATTATCTTCTTGCCTTACTTGAAATTCAGATGCTACAAACCACAGATACCCCTGAAGCTGACTAAAAGGCAATTAATTCTTCACCCATGTGTGTGTGTGCGCGCGCGTGTGCATGTGAAAGCCTTTTTTTTGCCCAGAATGAGCTCTAAGCTCCATAGAAAGTCCCCCTTTCATTTTCCAAAAATGCCACTCACACTTCCTATTAAAACTGAGTACTTTTTAAAAAGTTGCCACAAAATCTCCATCTTCTGTCCTATTTTCATTGCTGTCTACTGAAAATATATATGCAAATTAGCATATTTTCCAGTTTCGGGTATAATATTCAGACACTGCTTTCTGAAAGGAAATCTGTATTTATGTGTTGCCTGAGCTATGCAAAGGTTTCCTCCATGCTTCCTCCCCCTCCACATCTTTCCTTCCAATGAATGGGAGAGTACAGTGAACTGCCGCCTAACAACGCATTTGAATAGCATCATTTTTGATTAACAATGCTACTGACGCACCCCATGTGATCATTCAAATAACAACAAAAAATTGTTATTCAAATAACGACGTTTTTTTACCATCATTATTCAAATAATGACTTTTTTGTCGTTATTCAAATAACAACAGTTTTTTTACCATTGTTATTCAAATAATGACTTTTTCTGCATAACGACGCTACTTGGGGAACCAAGTAACGTCATTATGCGAGGGTCTACTGTATGGACAAATTTGGCAACATTTAATGACATTTGAGGTGGGGAGTGGGGATCATTCAGCTTTCAGAAGGGGATAGGAGAGTATTTTATTTAATTCATATTTTAAAATGAACTGACCTAATTCTCACTTCCCAGACAAATATGTGAATTGGAACACAGCTGTCTCTCAGACCACACATTTGTTTAAATTTTGCAATGTAATCCTTGACTGAAAAATTGCAAAGTTCAAAAAGCTTCTTATAAGGCAAATTAATATAAAAACATTCTGAAGTGACACATGACTGGACAGTGGTACAATGATGCTCTGAGTCTGACAGCATCATCCAACCACTTATAAATTAAGCATAATTCCAGCATTTTGTTATATTCATTTGCCTGCTACAATTCTTAATCTTATAATTCGGTTGCAAATACAGTATATTAACCATTGTAAAGTAAAACCCCTACTTATGAAAAAAGTCAGTTCCGTAGGCTTTTGCTTAAATCGAAATTTTTTGTAACTTGAAACAAACCCATAGGAAAAATGCAATTTTATGTAAATTGAAGCAAACCCACAGAGAAATGAATTTTTACATAATTCAAAGCAACCCATAGGTAAAAGAATCTTTATGTAACTCAAAGCAAACCCATAGGAAATCATGTAAATCGGGACATAGTTTTAGCATAAAATCATTATGTAAGTCAAATTTTATGTAACTCGAAGCATTTTTAAGTTGGGGTTTTACTGCACTAGCATATCTACAATGTCCCCTAATAACATTATATAATGACTGGGGTAAACAGTACCTGTGAGATAGTGGTAGAATTTATAAACATGTGGCTCCTGAGTGACATACAACCTCCAGGTTCCTCCTTGACCTATGCTAGGAAAAGAGAAGTCAGTCCTTGGTTTCCTTTAAGTAAAGTACTGTATAGCCTGCCCTGCCTGGTTTTGTATTTTACCCAAAGGTTTGTACAAAACCAGAACTGGGACTTCTGGTCAGTTCAGATTCTATGAGAAAAGCCCATTGGGAGTGAAAAATTGGCTCCTAGAGCTTACCCATCTTTATTACAAAGCAGGGGTTCTCAACCTTTTTAAGCCAGGGGCCGGGTCGAGTTCTCACCAGACTATTTTTTGAATAGAATTTTTATTTATTTATAAATTTCCCACTCTGGGTTATGTACACACATTATTAGATAATACAAAAAAACACAAAAACATACCAAAAACAGAACAACCAAACAAATACTCTCCCCTCTTCCCCTACCTACACACACGCAAACAAAAGAAAATGGCACTCACACAAAGCAACAACACAATGAATTCAACACTGGTGCCCCCATTTTTTAATGTAAAGCCTCCCTACCTCACCTGCCTCAGCTTGCCTCTGCCTCTAGTTTTTTTTTTTTTTTTTGCTTTTTAGAACATGAAATTGGTTTTCAATGCATTCCTATGCGCAATTGTGCTTTGCGCCCTCTAGTGGTCATCTCTGGTAATGCCAAAAAACAGCTGTTCCTTCACTCTCCCCCTGGAAGTGCTGTAAGCTGCAAGGGCTGGATGGAATGTCAGCAGGCCATAGTTACGAATGCCTGCTACAAAGGATTTTTCTGAGGAGTTATGGTGGGATTGCCAATTTTCAGTATGCTTTAGATAATCATTAACATGGCACAAATGCTGAACTGTATGAAGAATTTAAGAGAAGCTGTACTCATGTATCACTCTCTTGGTTGTAGAGATTGACAGATGATTTTATTTATTTATTTATTACATCACCTGGAATTCCCCTGTAAATTTAGTGGGTTTGTTCAGAAAGAGTTCTGTGGGACTATCTTTGAAAATAACTTTGCAAGGATTTGTCATTTCAATCCAAATTAAATTTAAAAATTTAAAAATTAACATTAAGTAATGCAGCAGTGACAGCAATAAGATAAGCGCAGTACTGTGGAGCGCAAACTGGATGCTGCATAAATATATGTATGTCCCTGGGCTCCGTACAGCAATACGGTGCCAGAGAGACATTGTTTTGAAGTTTTGAAGTTTTAAAGTTTTAAAAATTTTAAATTGTACTGTATGGTACTATCTTAATTGGTGTTTCTGTAGCTGTTTTAAATTAAGGGGTATGCCTTATTCGCTCCTGCCAACCTAGCAGTTCGAAAGCAAGAAATTGCAAGTAGATAAATAGGGACCACTTCAGTGGGAAGGTAACAGCGTTCCGTGCGCTCCGGTGTCTAGTCATGCCTGCCACATGACCACGGAAACGTCTGCAGAAGCAGACAGCGCTGGCTCTTCGGCTTAGAAACAGAGATGAGCACTGCACCCTAGAGTCGGATACGACTGGCTTTCGAGCAAGGGAAACCTTTACCTTTACGCCTTATTCGAGTTGATATATAGCAACTGAGAAATTTCGTTGTTCCCACAAGGGGACAATGACAATAAAGATTTATCTATATATCTATCTTGTTTGCAGAAAAATCCTCAAAAGTCACATTAATCCAAAAAGTTGGGAGTAAAACTGAGAATCGTCTTCTGTGCATCAACACAGCATTGTGCATCAACAAAGCATCAACACAAAAGTAGTTCCAAAAAACTAAAATCTCACATCACTGAAGTAAAATAGAAAGTTACAGTAAAGAGACACAATATCACTCTATGAGAAATTTTGTCCTTTCATTGCCTTTCCTGCATATGTCTACTGACATTCTGTTCTGTTAAGGTGATACAGGCTTAATTTCTGCTCCCAAGGAAGCAGAAGCGGTTTCCTTCTCCAGTTCTCTCTCTTTCATAACCAAATCTTTACAAGCACTCTTCCTTATATATAAGGATTTCTCCACTAGGCTAAATCAAATAGTTTATTCGGGTTACTGGATCAAACCAAAACCCTGTGTAGCCCAGCATCCTGTTCTCATGGTGGACAACCACACTCCTATGGAAAGCCCAGAAACAGGGTCTATGAGGAGAGAAGATTCCACAGCAACTGATATTGAGAAGCATACTGCAATTGTGGCAGAAGAGATCATACAACCATTGGTTGCAATAGCTGTTGGAAGCCTCATTGTCTGTTGGTCTAATTCTAATACTGTACAGATACCTGAGAAAAAGGTAGAAAAATAGTGAGAGGATGTATCTTTTCTATGATATCCCTTCTCTTTGCTAAATATCCCCTTGGTTGTTAATTTTCAAATTAGACTGCAAGCTTTTTGGGAAATGCAAATATAGGGTTGTATCATGTGTGGATGATAAATTTTCTCTTCAAATGAGAACCAAATGAATTGATTATCCATTCCTGTCTATTGCCCAAGCAGTTAAATTATCCTATGTAAATAGGGGGAAAGAGCCAGGGTAATTTAAGGGATAAGGTGTCAGACCAGGTTTCAAGAAAAATGGATTCAAATCCCTGATCAGTCTTGAAAACTCAGTAAGGCACAACTGCTGAACTTTATGAACAGTGGCAAATTGTACCTTGAACATGTCACATGCCTCAAAACCCTTACACTCAACTTGGAAGCAACCTGATGGTACATAATAATAACAAGAAATAGGAAGTGTATGTGCTTTTCTACCATTCTGAGTGCACTGGGGATGTTTTGTATTTGTAGAATTTAACCTGATGCAGGCAGACTCTGTAGCCTCAGAGTCATAGCCATACTTAATTTTTAAAAAAGAGGCATAAATGCAGTTGAACTGTGCCCCTATTTCTGCATAGGAAAACGATGCACACAGGCTTGTTGTCTCTATGACTAGCCTTGGATTGGGTCTATTGAGCTCAGATGCTGACATATTTATCCTATATGGGCACCTCTGCCTACCAGATTTTGCTTATATATAATATGGAAAGCGTTTGTACTCTCCTCTTTCTTGTGAAGTGTGTTGTATATATTGGATGTTCCCCAGACAGAGTCCATGTACTGTATGCATATGTATATACATAATATATCAAGTGTGTGTTAATGTGCATGCTTAATAACCATATGGGAGTTCTGGGAACTCTTGGCTTCCTCCTACTCCTCTCCTCATCTAGGTGGTATTTATGTGTTAAAATACATGAATCTCTCTGCTCAGTGACCTTCAAAAACAGTCCAGCAAAATTCAACTTATTTGGATGGTGAGCTCAAGCAGATGGCCTGTCCAGAGCATGCTGGCCATGCAAGTTTGGGGGGGGGGGGTGTTGCTTTTTTTAAAAAAACCTTGATTCTTGCTCTGGTTCCAAGGGAGGCTCATGAAAACAACATATCAAGTGTGTGCTACTGGGAAAGCAGCCATTCACCCCAACGTGCCAAGAAATACTTGCCAAGGAGTGGAATGAGAGGAGGGAAGGAGGGAAGAGAACACAACGGCACATTCAAGGACTGATTTTTGAGGTGGGGGGGGGGAGAAGGGCTGATGTGTCACTCTACCAGCCTCCACCTGAGTGTGAAGCACAGAGAGGGGGCCATTTGGAAACCTTTGCAAAATGGGCATAAAAAGTGGTGATGATGATGATGATGGAGGAAGAGGAGGAGAACTAGCTCCTTGCACAGAAGGTGAGCTTAGCAGTGAGCCTCTCTTTTGCCAAAGGATGAGCAATATCGAACTATTGGGTGAACAACAAATGTCTGAAATGGTGTTGTGAGCAAATGGTTGGTTTGCCCTTGCTCGAAAGCCAGTCGTATCAGACACTAAGGTTCAGTGTTCACCTCCATTTATAGCCATAGGGCCAGTGCTGCCTGTGTCTGCAGACATTTCCATGGTCATGTGGCAGGAACACTGTTTACCTTCCCAACCGAAAGTGGTACCTATTTATCTACTTGTAACTTCTTGCTTTCGAACTGCTAGGTTGGCAGGAGTTGGGCCAGAGATGGGAGCTCACTCCATCATACAACACGTGGTTATCGAACTGCTGACCTGCTGACCCTCCAGTCATTGAGTTCAGCCTCTTAACCACTAAGTCACTGGCACCTTGAAACTCTGCACTTCATTTCTGGGCAAAGAAATGATGTGTGTGATTGTGGACAGGTGAGTCTGTTTCAATGAATTTCCCCAGGAGAAGAGGAAATTTCTCTATAGTTTCTGGAGGGTAAGACCCTTTCCTTTTTTTACCTTACCCCACAAGTTGTGTGTTTTGTTTCCTGCCACAGCACAGGATGGCAAGAGCAACTCAGCAGCAACTTTGGGGTGAAATGGTACAGGTATGTGTGAATGCACATGTTCATGTGAGTTTTAAGTAGTCCAGGGGCCCCTGCAAGCTATTTTAAAGAATATGATTTCTTTCTGCTGCTGGAAATAACCAGGAATGACAATTTCCCCTTTTGCAGGAAAAATGCATTCTTCAGGGACAGACCCTTGATGGTCCAAGCAGAAACATAGCCCCAGTTCTCACTTTTCCCACTCCAGTGCAAAGGATTGAGTTGCTTTGTGCTGTTTTTCTGAGGCTTCAATCTCACACTAGAGTCATTTTAGGGTAATTCCAAATCTTTTTAAATATCTTCTGCAGGATTGACTCAGGACATTTTGTTGCCTAAGGCACAGTAGTAAATGGCATCTCCCACTCATTCAAGTCAAGCTACATTGTTCTAAATGACAGCCAAGTTATTCTGGCACGCAAGAAACACACAAATCCCTCAAGTATTTCTTCCTGTCTGTAAAGTAACATGATAATAAGTAATTATTTTACCTTTCTGTAACATCTAGTATCTACTGCCTGAGCCAACTGCCTTACACTTTCTTATGGAAGGGCTGGCCTTGTTTAGCCAAAAGAGAGCACATTTACTGCTCAGGATCTTTACACCAGAATAGCAATGTAGAACCATTACAAAGAGTTAATTAGCATTCAGAAGTTACTACAGGAGCTATCTAGAATAAGTTAGAGGAGTAGCTATAGGCCAGTAGGAGAACATATGCTTTGCTTAGAGAGCCCTAGTATACATTCTGGTCTCTACAGTTTTATTATGGAATCATAGAATAGCTGAGTTGGAAGGGGCCAATGAGACCTTTGAGTTCAACCCCCTGTTCAATGCAGGAATCCAAATCAAAACAGATCTTACAGATGGTTGTCCAATTTTCTTCTGAATGTTTTAAGCAGAAGTTCAGGCAGAGTTCTTCTGCATTCTGTTTCTATGTGCCATTAGATCAGTTCCTACTCATAGTGATTTTAATAAGCTTTTTCAGTTGTGTGATATATTCAAGGTGTGGTTTACCATTGCTACACAGCCTTCCTCAATGATTTTCTATGGTTGAGTAGGGTTTTGAATTCAGGACTTGGGCATCTTGGTTGGAAACTCTATCCACAACACAGCATTGCCAATCTTTTGCCTTAGACCTGTTCAACTACTTATCTGAAAATTCTCAGAAGACATTTTCTTTTTCACAACTATGCTATACAGCCTATGCTATAGAAAAAGAAAATAACTTTGTAAAAATCCTTCCCAATTATTTTATATTATTTGTGTGTGTGTATGTGTGTGTGGTGGTCATGGTGGATACCCCCTCCCCCAGACCTTAGAAGTAAGGAAACATATGATAAGAGTTGTGTGAAAAGTCTGGCTTTTCCTACATCATGTCAGTATTGATCTATGGCCCTTCATCTTCTTTCTACTCAAAAGCTACATATGTGGTTCTTGTTTCTGCAAATTTTACCATTTCAGCCTCCCTGAGACATTAACCCAAGATCACCTGGGCAACATTGTGGCCAAGTGGGGATTTTAATTTGGATTTTCTTAGTCCTTCTCAGATAGTCTTATTGTTTATTCATGTGATTTATATTCAGCTTTTCTCCCACAACTGGGCCTCAAGGTGGCTTATAATAATATAGTTCATATTATAAAATGAAGGAAAGCATACAAATGAAAAATATAATCTTAAAAATTCACTAGTAAAAGAAAGAAATACAGCACCCATAAAATTAACAGCTCCCTCTTCAGAAAACAAAAGCTATGTCTGAATTAGAAGGTCTTTGCTGGCCAATGGAAAAACAATCCTTCAACGTAGGCTCCTCCACCTCCAAGGGACAGGTAAACCTCTTGTGAGTATTTTATTGCTGGGAAACTCTATGAGGTTTATCATAAGTCAAATACAACTTGACAGCCACATCATCATCGTTGTTGTTGTTGTCATTAGTGGCATATCAGATGCTAGAGTTCCATCAGCTCTACCAAACACAGCTGGCTGTGAGGGATGGTAGAAGCTGTCACTCATCAGCATCTGGAGAATCTTAAATTTCCTACCTCTACTGTAACATCTCAGACTCTTGATTGGGAAACACCTTCATTTTCTTGTGTTGTAAAACAACAATAAAATATATGCTCACATATAGAAAAATGAGCACCTGGGAAGAGGCTAAGCTATAGTTTCTTTCTTCCCAATGCTTTTGCTTTCTTGTTGTGGTTGTTAAATGCTGTCAACCTGTCTCCAACCTATGGTGACCCTATGAAGGCGAGATCTCTGAAATATCCTGTCCTCTACAGCCCTGCTCAACTCCTGCAAGTTGATCCTGTGGCTACCCTTGGGGAAGCAATCCCTCTTGCACTTGGCCTTTCTATTTTCTTGTTGCCTTCCACAATCTCAGCATAATTTTCTTTTTCCAGAGAGTCTTGCCTGTCTTGCTTTTGCGGGATTTCACTCATTTTCTCTGTTACCTCTCTGCTTAACTCTAGGGGGGGCTGTTTGAGAAATGAAGGTCTTGTTTCAAAGCGCTATCTACTGCTTCTGAATATACGCTCAACGTCCTGTTACCCTAGAGTGGCTGGTGATTAGGTGAGAAGGTGGAAGCTTCTTTGATTATCAAAATATACCATCAAGAAAAAATGGATACATTTCCTTACATACCTTTGATGCTGGGCTTATTTCTCCTTTCTGTGATTTGATCAAAGGAAATTGTGCTGTTATCTGAATGCATCTCCATGGCTAATTCATTTTCGGTGATGAAAGTTTGCCATCTTGATAAAAAGTTGCAGGAAGAAGGAGGGGGGAAAGGAGAAAAATAGAAATGAAAGCTTATCCCCCCCCCCCAAACACACACACATGAATATAAATAAGGAATCGGGTAAGATTTATTTATTTTTGCAGGGTTTTGTCTTAAAGACCTGACAGGGCTGGTGTTGGATCGGGGCCGTGAAGCGGCGGTTGGGTCCCGGAGGAGACTGGTCAAGTAACGACACGAGACAAGATGGAGCGAAGACCAGTGGTTTATTGAGGGAAAATCATCATCATATATAGGAATTCAAGGCAGCGTGTGATAGAATCGTAATCTGACAGAAAATCACATCACATGTTTACCCGGGTTAATTGGGAACCTCTCTCGGGGAAGTTAATTAACTAAGTTAAACACTGGCAGGGGAAGTCCATTGTTCCTAGCTTACCCAAGAGTAAATATGGCCACTATTGACGTTGTGGCTTGGGGTATTCCGCAGGTGCGATATTACCTATTACCTAACTGCTTAGTTAGACATTCAATTTCCTCTTGCTTGGACTGCCTGTCAGGTCAGATATGGGTGAATCAATCTTATGACTATTAATCCGCTCCCCAATTTCTGTCCCCTCGGAGCCCAGAGGCCTGGAGCGTTCTCACATGGCATGGCCTCTGTCAGGGACAGTATGCCAATTGTGCTCGCGCATCCCGCAGTCCCCCTTTACTTGTTAGATTGGACCTGACAGACGGCCCTGCGCAGGAGTGGCATCAGCTGGCGTGGGGGGATGACATTTCGGGGTTCCTTCCATGGGGGACATCTTGACATCAGTGAGGGAATACATTGCACGAAACAACACACTGCTGTGCCCAGTATTACCACCCCCACAATCATCTTGAGTGTCGTCTGAAGCCAACCCCATGGGAACCACGACCATAACGAATCCCACCACCCCCACGTAGCATCCTCCTTGATTTTTTTGACCAGGGTGTGGAGGTCCGTGAGCTGGCTCTGTACCTTGTGCGTGTTGTCTGTAATATTAAAGCAACACATGCCGTGAACCCAAATGATGTAACAACAGAAGGTAATCGACAGCTGCTCGATTATCTAATATGGCATGGTGAAGCTCCGTCTGCTCCTGGTTGAGCAGCACTATCGCAGAGGAGGTGTGGTTGATGGCTTTTGCCAGAGCGCAAGGCAATTGACCAATTCTCCGAGCATTGCCAACGGCTAAACCTGGCACGCCAAGTATGCTGACTGCCAACGAGACGTACTCAGCCTTACTCAAAACCCTAATGTTGTTGTCACATGAGCTGTCTAACTGGGTGGCACGAGCGCGCCGTGCTTGGGGCAACCATATCCCTAGTGGGGAGCAACAATGTCAAGCGACTGATACAACATGTGGAATCTGATACATTTGCGGGAATGTAATTCCAGGTATACTGATTGCATGTAAAGAACCATCCTGAAGGCAAGGTAACATGAACATACATTGAGCTGATTGTCTCTGGGTTATCGCAAGTCCAGTTGCCGCTGCCGGTGTTGAGGCAATGGCGCTGAGTCCCGCCGGCCGCGGAGCAGCCGACCATTTGGGCACAAGTAGAGTTCGGGCTGACCGCCACTCGAGGAGTGTAGAGAGTGGCCGCATCAGCCGGCAAAACCTTGGTGACTTGAGTTCCCCACTGTGCGTACATTGAGAAACCAGTCAGGTAAAACGGACTGAAAATCCGCTTCACCAACCAGTCGCTGTTCCTGGTGCGCGTTTCTGGAGAATGGCACACCGGGATGAGACAGGTGCTCAGGATTGAGGCAGACGCGGTGGTTGGCCTCAGGCAAAAATCAGACTGGTTGACGAGAGTCGCCAACCTTTCCCAAAGGTTGTAATGCATCCGGGCAGAGAGGTCTCCGCCTGGCATCAGGTTGTTGGCTTCCAGCGAAGCTGCCTGAATGCCTCCCCCCGCAAGCAGGGAGAGGATCAGGACGGTGGTGGCCGCCACGGAATTAGCGGTGATCAGGAAAAAAGTTGCAGGCAAGATGTTCTCCGGTGTCGGTTCCTTGTCCTCACGTCGGACGGCATCTACTGCCTCATGGCAAAGGGCTTTGACCATCCCCCAGGTGATCTTCGGCACTGTCATCTGCTGTCGCCGCTTCCTCCACCTGGTTCCCCCTGTCAGGGTGAGGTTCTCCATCTCCGGGATCGGGTTCGGGACGGCCTGAGTCCACGCCATGCGGCTCCAAGTGGGGTTTGACGCACTGGGCTGGAATCCAGATGACACCTGTAGGGGACATAATTGCAGCATACTCTCTTCCCCAGGTTACGAGTGGCGCCGGGCCCCTCCAAGAAGGATCCGGTGGCACTCGGTAATGCACCATCGGCCGCAGGAGAGCTTCCGAGCGGCGGAAGTACTTCTCCTGTGGTGTGCAATCCGAAAAAACATTAAGGTGATTGTACGTGAACAACACCTTGTTCAGACAGTGCTGTGCCTGACCCTGAGATTTGGGGAGGGCAGGTGGTTCCCCCCTTTCTGTTTGTTTGTCAATGTAGGACTTGAGTGTCCGGTTGACTCGTTCCACAATCGCTTGCCCCTGCGGATTGTACGGAACGCCAAAGGTGTGCTTAATGTCCCAGGTGGCCATGAAGTCGGCCAGTTGCCTGGAGCTGTAGGCCGGGACGTTATCGGTTTTAACGTGCTGCGGTTTGCCCATTGCTGCAAAACAGGAAAGGAGATGCTGCTCCACATGGGAAGCTGTCTCCCCCTTTTGCGCCGTTGCCCAGATGAATTGTGAAAAGGTATCAATGCAGACGTGCATGTACTGCCATCTGCCAAATTGCGGGACATGTGTGACATCCATTTGCCACACCTGATTGGCCTCTGTCCCTCGTGGGTTAACCCCCACAAGGCCCCCCCCCCGGTGCCCCTGCACAATGCTGGCAAGAGCGGACTATGCCTTGGGCTTGAGAGAGTGGCAGGTTAAACTGTCTAGCGAGCACCTTGGCATTCTGGTGAAAGAATGCATGGCTTTGAATCGGAGTTGTGAATACTCCCAAAACTGACCGTTGCTGAATTTCCTTTGAGGCCGCATCCGCTCTGCTATTGCCCGTGGAAATCGGACCAGGCAGATCCTGGTGACTTCTGATGTGGGCGATATAGAGTGCTTCGGTGCGGTTCCGCAAGTGAAATTGAGCTGTAAGGAACAAACTCAGCAAGTTTTTGTCTATCGCGGGAGTGATGTACGCTCCCGGTAGACTGTGAAGCAAATTCCTAACATACTGGCTGTCAGTTATGATGTTGAGGCGCTCTTTGGCAAAGGTGCGCAAGGCGAGGTTCACCGCTGCCAACTCTGCCCGCTGCGCGGACTTCTGTGGAAGAGTTAGAAGCGTGCGCCAAGCCTGGTCCTCTTGCCAAGTTAAAACACCATATGTACGACCTCCATCCGTGAAGACTGTTCTGGCCCCCTGACTGTCTGCGTTTGAAGCGAGACGAGTCTAGGGTCCTTCGGCAAGTGGTATGCCAAGCATCCAGTGAATCCCTCCAAGGCAATTGGAAGCGAGTCACCGAGCTGCATCAGCTGCTGAACTTGCTCTTTTGTGAATGGGACCACGATTTTTGCTAGATCGTGCCCTGAGATGTCCCTTGCTCTCAGCCTTCCACGGTAGACCACCGCGGAGACCAGTTCCTGGGGGGGGGGACGATGTTTCGAGAAGAGATGTTTGGTAAGTACACCCATTCCACGATACTCGCCCCTCGCTCGGAGTCCACTCCTAGGGCTCCGGTGAACATGGATCCGACCCGAACGATGTACAAGTTCAGGATCGGAGCATATGGCCCCTGAGTAATCCTGTCCACCCATCTCTTGCTGAGAACTTGGTTAACCTTTTCGAGAGTCAAGCGTGCCTCTCGAGGAATTTGTATCCGGTCTGCCAGCTGCTTACCTAATGTTAGCAGCGAGAAGAGCGGCTTTAAAAGATCCGTATCCAATCTGAAGTACGGTCTGGCCCAATTAATGTTTCCTAAAACCTGCTGCAACTCTACCAGGGTGACTAAATCTTTTAAATTGATCTGGGGCAAAACTGGTGCTGCGAAGGAACGGAGAAGCCGATGACCCAAGTATGAAAACGGCTCGGTTCTCTGTACCTTCTCTGGGGCAATGAGCAACCCTTTTTCCCCCAGGGTGGCCTGGAGGTTTTTAAACATTTCGCTGCCAAGTTGCGGCGCTGCGACCAAGATGTCATCCATGAAATGACACACTAAAGCTGTGGGGTGAAGGCTTCGGAACTTTGCCAGTGCGTTGTGAACATAAATTTGGCACAGGGTGGGCGAATTGAGCATCCCCTGTGTGTTGGAATCTGATTCATGTAAAGATAATCAATCAGCCAGCCTCATTAGCAGCAGTTTATATCCTCAGATCTTTTGAGATAGAAACTTAAGAGTCCACGAAGTCCAGCTTCATTAGGCTCAGAGTAAGGAAAGGAACAGAGAGAGTCAGAGAAAACACGTCTCCAGTCCTTGGCTGAACAAACGATACTACTCCTACTCTTTATTCAGGCAGAGAATCACAGAAACGAAACTTAAGCATGCAGTGTATACCAGAAACGAAACTTAACAGAGACAAAACTTAGGGCATACAGCCAATCAGAAGTGTCAGAGCCCAAATAAGGAGAAGAAAGGAGAATTCTTTTTTCACTATTCTACGCATGCCCACAATCAAGCGTTGTCTCTCAGTAAGCAAAGAGGCTTTTGTTTACAAAATGTGTCAGAGGCAGCCTGACAGAATCCAGATGCATTCCCACACCTGTGGCAAATACTTCCATGGGCTCACTGTGGTTCACAACTGGCATTGTAAAGGCGAACCTTTCCCTGTCCCTAGGATCTACGGGAATATTATAGAAGCAATCCTTAAGGTCTACGACCAAGATCTCCCAACCCTCGGGGATCATATTCGGATTCGGAATGCCGCACTGAAGCGGACGCATTGGCTGAATACATTTATTGATCTCTCTGAGATCGTGGAGGAGTCGCAACTTCCCCGACTTCTTTTTGATAACAAATATGGGCGAATTCCAAGGACTGGTGGACTGCTCTATATGTCCTGCGTCTAGCTGTTCCTTAACCAGTTGCTTCAGGGCGACTAATTTCTCCCCCAGACAGGCGTGTTGGTAAGCCATTTAAGTGGCAGAGCCATTACCCGAAGGTAAGGGTGGCATGGTATTGTTGCAGAATGTCTCGCCCCCAGAGGTTGACGTGCACGTCCAGAATGTGCGGTCGGATGACCGCTGTGCCGCCAGCCTCAGGGATCGTGACCTCCACCCACTCCCGGCTTCTAAACGCTTCTTGGATGCCGCCTACCCCCCACACATCGGAGACCGGCTCAATGGCCCACTCCCGCGGCCACTGACTTCGGCTGACCATGCTGACATCAGCTCCTTTATCCAGCAACCCAGTGAACGGTTTTTTATCCAAAAATACCTCTATAACTGGTCGCCGTTTCCATTCTATGTTGGTTTCCACTGTCGCTAAGACCTGGTATCCTTGCACTGCCTCACTTGCGCTCGAGCGGTCTTCCGACCCGGACTCTGAGCTGTCCCTAAGCCTTCCCTGGCTATCTGCTGGCGAGTTACAAGGAACCATAATCAGTTGCGCTAACGTGTCTCCCTTGTGAATGGTCTGGGGTAGGTGCGTCCAGAGTTGAACTTGGAGAACACCCGAAAAATTGGAGTCAATGACTCCCGGAATTACAAGAATTCCTCGTGCTCCTGCGACACTACGAGGCAAAACTAAGCCTATGAAGCCTTTGGGCAGGGGTCCCATGTACTGAGAATCGACCAGATAGACTGTGCCTGGCAAGTCGCATGTGACGTCTGCCTGGCAAGTCAATTCTAGCCCTGTGCTACCTTTGGGGCTGGCCTGCGCCTTCGCAATGTCAGGAATGTGATTGGAATTTAATCCAGCTCTGGCTCTCCCAGAGCGAGGGAAGCCTCTGTTTGGACCGGGGCCAGAGACATGCCCGCGTTCCGGTTTCCCGAATTCGGACAGAATTTGGACCAATGGAAGCCCTTGTTACACTTTGGACACGGGGTGGTTGGAACCTTGGGACGGCCGGCATGTTGTCCGCCGCCCTTGGATCGGCACTCCCTAGCGAAGTGACCGACCTTGCCACAATTGTGACACGTTCCTTGGGTCTTGTTCTTGGGTTTCCTACCCCCTTGCACCGCCGCTGCCAGCAGACCCATTTTGTAGGAATCTGTGCCAACGTCGACGCAAGCCCTAATCATGTCCGTGAGCATCAAGTCGGGACGATTGCCCAGTGACTGCAAGATCTTACAGCAGTCGAGATTGGCGTTGTCCTTAGCCAATTTCATCATGAGCTCTTGTTGGGCTTGCTCGTTATCAATCTGTCTACTGACTGCTTCCTCCAGTCGATTGATAAAGTCCATGTAGGACTCCTGGGCGCCCTGTTTGACTGCGGTGTAATTTTTGGCCGCTTTGCCAGTTGCTGGGACCTTAAAAAAAGCCCTGAAGGCTGTCTCAGCTGACAACTGAAGGGTGGCAAGTGGCAGGGCGGTCTGCGCATCGATGGATTCGAAGGCACCTGAGCCATATAGTTGGTCAGGAATTATTGCCCAGCCCATCCTGGCAGCCCTTGCCTGAGCCTCGAGACGATACTTGCTGTCCCATAGCAAATACTGGCTGGGGTTGAGCATCATTCGCATGACGGCTTTCCAGTCATGTGGAATGAACATCATGTTTTCGCACACTTGCTGAAGCGTGCCCCTAGTGAAGCGACTCTGAAGTCCTGTCTCTGAAATGGCCTTCCGTATAGCCATAAGAAGCTTGTACGGAACTGGTGAATGAACTATCTGCTGCTGCCCCGTGAGGGCATCTACCTCCAAGCGAATCGGACAAATCTGACTAAGCTCAGCTAGTTCTTCTGCTGGCAATTCCCCCTTCCTGATCTCTTCCTCAATTGTGCACTGAAGGGCACTCGGTAGTTCGGGAACCCATAGCTGTCAGAGAAGCGCCAGCGCTCCTCATTCCGTGCATTCCACCGGTGACGTCTGCAGCTGTCACCGAGGGAAAGCTCCCTACACTACCCTGCTTGAACTGAAATGATGGATAAAGCGCCGTGGGCGCTGATGGCTCTAATGGCGCTGGGGTCCACCTCTGCTAAGAGTTTCCTACATTTGCTCCATGTGCGAATTACGCCATCTGGAGCTCTCAGGGGTTGCTGAATGCAGACTCCTATCTGATCCCAGAGCTGAAGGGTTAACGTGCCTACTTCTGGGTAAAGCAGGCAGTGTTCCCTCAAGAACACTAAAAGCCGCGCTAGTTCTCCACTGTGAAAGCTTATCTGATATACCCTGGCCAGGGCCTTGAATTCCTCTACATGAATTCTTTGACTAGCGGACGGACGTTGCCGCTGAGGACAAGTCTCCATATTACCTGCCGTCCTTTGAAGTCTCCTTCTCGGGATGAGTCGACACGTCTGAAGTTCAGGCAATAGGTTTTGCGTGACGAATCTCTGGGTAGAGCTCGGAGCGTGGGCTGCTGCCACGGGCCCTCAGTGGCCTCTGCGCTGTCAGGGGTTCACAGCTGACCCTGAGCAGAACGCGTTTTTCCGTGCTGCAACTGCCGCGATAGCCGGAACAAGCTGTAGGATGCCTCTCTGAGATGCCTCGCCACGTAGCTGTCTTCCCGCTCGGATGGCTTTCCGACCGGGGCTGCCGCGCTGTCCTCTGGGGTGATCAGACACGGTTCTAGCGTAGAACCGGACCGCGTAGATCGCTTACTCATGAGTAGAATCACATTTCGGGGTCACCAGATAAGAACATAAGAACAGCCTTGCTAGAACAGGCCACAGCCCATCCAGTCCAGCATTCTGTCTCACACAGTGGCTCACCATTTCCTTCAGGGTATTCCCAAGCAGATGCCTTCACCTGCTTAGGATTCCCTGGAAATGATATTGAGAGATATCCTGCCTATCTCTCCAACCCGGAGGTTGTCCTTAAGTATCCATAATTATAGCCATTGATACTCTTGTCCTCCATGAACTTGTCTAATCCTTTCTTAAAGCTGTCAAGACTGACAGCTGTCACCACTTCTTCTGGCAGGGAGTTCCATAGACCAGTAATCCTCTGGGTGAAAAAGTACTTTCTTCTTATTTGTTTGAGAACTAGTACCCAAAAGTTTCATGGAGTGTCCCCTAGTTCTAGTGTTATGCGATAGGGAAAACAGTTTTTCCTTATCTACTTTGTCCACACTGTGCATGATTTTATAAACTTCAATCAGGTCACCTCTTAGTCGTCGTCGTTCAAGAGTGAAGAGGCCCAACCGTTGCAGCCTCAGATGGTAAGGAAGGTGTTCCAGTCCCCTAATCATTCTGGTTGCCCTCCTCTGCACTTTTTCCAGCTCCATAATATCCTTCTGGAGGTATGGCGACTAGAACTGTACACAGTATTCCAGATGGGGCCTCACCATAGATTTATAAAGAGGCAAAATGACACTTCTATACCCTTCCTGATGATCCCTAGCATTGAGTTTGCTTTTTTCACTGCTGAGGCACACTGGGTTGACACCTTCATTGAGTTGTCCACCAGGATACCAAGGTCCCTTTCCTGGTTTGTCGCAGAGAGTTCAGACCCCATCAGTTTATAAATGTAATTGGGGTTCTTTGCCCCAACATGCATCACTCTGCACTTACTAATGTTGAAACTCATTTGCCACTGTTTTGCCCACTCCCCCAGTGTCAAGAGATCCCTCTGGAGCTCCTCACAATCTCTCACAGTTTTCACTACCCTGTATAATTTAGTGTCGTCAGCAAATTTGGCTACCTTGGTTTTTACTCCTACCTCTAGATCATTTATGAAGAGTTTGAAAAGCAGGGGTCCCAGTACTGAACCTTGGGGGACCCCACTCTTGACTTCCCTCCACTTGGAGAAGTGTCCATTTAGTGCTACCCTCTGTTTCCTGTCCCTTAGCCAGTTGCTGATCCAGGACAAAATCTGTCCCTTTATTCCATGACTGGTAAGTTTATTCAAGAGCCTTTGGTGTGGGACCTTGTCAAAAGCCTTCTGAAAGTCCAGATAAACAATGTCAACTGGATCCCCCTTATCCACATGTTTGTTGACACTCTCAAAAAATTCCAACAGATTAGTGAGGCATGATTTGCCCTTGCAAAAGCCATGTTGGCTCTCCTTTAGCAGCGCCTTCTCTTCTATGTGCCTATTAATTCTATCTTTTAGGATGGTTTCCATCACTTTACCTGGGACACATGTCAAACTGACAGGTCAGTAATTTCCTGGATCACCCCTGGATCCTTTTTTGAAAATTGGTGTTACATTCGCTACCTTCCAGTCATCAGCCACAAAGCCTGATTTGAGGGAAAGATTATATATTTTGGCTAGGAGATCAGCAATTTCATCTTTAAGTTCCCTGAGAACTCGTGGATGGATGCCATCTGGTCCTGGTGATTTGTTAGTGTTTAGTTTAACAAGACATGCAAGGACCTCCTCCCTGGTTATTGCTATCTGGCTTAATTCTTCGGTTTCCCTCCCTACGAAGATAGGCTCTGTTACGAAGATAGGCTCTGTTGGATCGGGGCCGTGAAGCGGCCGTTGGGTCCCAGAGGAGACTGGTCAAGTAACGACACGGGACAAGATGGAGCGAAAACCAGTGGTTTATTGAGGGAAAATCATCATCATATATAGGAATTCAAGGCAGCGTGTGATAGAATCGTCATCTGACAGAAAATCACATCACATGTTTACCCGGGTTAATTGGGAACCTCTCTCGGGGAAGTTAATTAACTAAGTTAAACACTGGCAGGGGAAGTCCATTGTTCCTAGCTTACCCAAGAGTAAATATGGCCACTATTGACGTTGTGGCTTGGGGTAATCCGCAGGTGCGATATTACCTATTATCTAACCGCTTAGTTAGACATTCAATTTCCTCTTGCTTGGACTGCCTGTCAGGTCAGATATGGGTGAATCGATCTTATGACTATTAATCCGCTCCCCAATTTCTGTCCCCTCGGAGCCCAGAGGCCTGGAGCGTTCTCACATGGCATGGCCTCTGTCAGGGACAGTATGCCAATTGTGCTCGCGGATCCCGCAGGCTGGCCCTAACATGAGATAGAAGGCCAGCACTTTAGTTGTTAGATGCCATGAGGAGTTTTAAAGAGAGATGAGCTATTACTGCACTTAATTACTGCCTTCAGATGCAGTGATGGGTGCCAGTCCGTCACCAGTCCTGTAGGAATAGCCCACTGGTCCACTCCAAACAGTTTTGTTCACAGAAAGGGTGCCCACAGAATGGAAGGCAGTGAAATGCCTCAAGACGGTTCCACAGAATTGTAGAATTGTACAAAGGGAATGGGATCTATTGTTTATCCACAGCTGGGCATCCGAGGTGGGATCTTGCCTATGTAAAGCCCTGCTGAATCATTCTAAGATATGCAGTCATCTACACCTGTGTTTCCCACCTGATCAGCCAATGTACTGACTTAGGCTTCTGGGAATAGAAGTCCCCCTGTGGGGCATGGGCCCCATCTTGGGAACCACTGATTTAGACATAGACCCACTGAAAACAGTGTGACAAATAGGTTAGTCATAGTGGACTTCATCCATGGATTCAAATGAATCTCTTATAACCAACTCAATAGGCCTAATTTACAGAGGATGGTACCTACTTCAAACCTTTCTTTATCTGAAGGGCTGTCCATTCAATGTCCACATTAAAGGCAACAATGCTTTTTTAAAAAAGGAAATTATCAGGGGCTTTGAAGCTGCCTGTCAACCATTGGCTGCAGGCAGGCAAAGAACACATACCTGGTTGCATTTTTCTTCCATTTTGGCATTTCATTTCTCTATTAGAGTAATTCTTTAAAAATTAGAATCTATGCATATGGAACAGCTCATTGAGTTAATTTTTCTAATTAGTGTCTTTTTGCAGGGGTATGATTATTTGCAGGCGCACCCCCCAATAAAGGACTCAGACACTGATGAAAGTGGATAACGGCATTGGGCCACATTTATTGATTCATGCCCTAGTCCGAATTATAAATTTCTATTGGTATTTGACCAATTATAATTCTTAAGGCAAGCAGGCCGAAGTAACACTGGTAAGGTACCACCCAAAATTGCCAACGGCAATTGTTACAATGTATCTATTTGTATCAATTTGTTTGTTGACAACAAACAAATTGTTGACCGTAGTCAATATCTAACTAATGACCCCACCCTCTGACGCGTATCCGTAAAATCACGGGGTGATGCATGCTGTCTAGCTCTTGCCATCACCCCGTCGCCTGGTTCGTCGTTGACCAGACAACGTTTAACCAACTTATGCCTGTCTAGTGTTGTCCAGTCAATTGCGAACCTGCCGGATACCTGTGGGTCATAAATGTTTACCTTACCAGTGCTACCCGCCACATGGAGAGGCTTCAATAAAGGCTCGACGCCCCCCCCCCAGACCGTCAGCTCGGTCAACAGGCCTGCTCGCCAATCACCTAACAGGAGGTCCATACCTCCCTGCGACAGATGGACCCCATCCCCTGAATAAAGCTCATAATTTGGCAAACTGATGGTGGGGTGCCGAATGACGCGCCCCCAGCCCTTGTCGATAAGGAACCAGGCAACAGCCCTGTTCACCATGCGCCGAGCACGGTCAAGGGCCTGGAGGTCGAACCCTCCCCTGTAAGCATGCCGCGGTACCATGTCTGACCAAACGAGGGTCGTGGCAGGCCACACATAATGTAAGTAGGCGAGGTCACCGCAAATCGCGTGCTTCAGCGAAAGGCCAGTGACCTGTCCTAAATCATTGCCCCCAAGGTGTATGATCAGAATATCAGGCGGGTCGGCATTCCTGCCTGAGAAAAGGAACGGCAACAGTTCCTGCCATAACATACCGGGCTTACCATACCATGTGAGACTTGCGTATGCACCCAGTCCCAGTCGGGGTCCCCACTCTGTCGCCGCAGCGTAACGCGCTGCCCTGTGCACGTAGCTATGGCCCACCAGCCATACTGCCACCGGTGTGAAACGACACCCAGGGTCTGTCAAGGAAAAAAGGGGGAGAAAAGGTGCGGTGACTAAACTGGTACTCACGGCGGAAGAGGGCGGACATAAAACTGAAAACATTGTGATCCCCACCTCCCCATATGGCATATTTCAGCCCCGGAGTACCCAAAGGCAGCCGCAGTAGAAGCCGCCCCTATCCTGAAGGAATGGGTGCCGTAACGGGCCCCAGGGAGGCCAACACTGGCCAATGCCTTACCGGTCACCTTCCAAAATTGAAACTTAGTAAGGGGAGACCCATCTTGGTGGCAGAAAAACGGGCCATGGTGCGTGCCACGCAGTGCAAAGAATTCCTGTAGGGCACCAACCGGATATATGTCTGCCAAGGAACATCGTAGCAGTCTTACTCCACTGCCTACGCCATGCTGATCCGTTTTAGAGGAGCGAATCCTCAACTGAGCCCAATCCTTGCAGACATAGACATCGTCGAGTTCCAGTGCCCTACGACTTGCATCCGCCTTAGACAGCATCACAAGCTCGCTGATGCGGAGCGCTCCAAAAAAGGCCACCGTGGTAGCCGCATGAAACAGGGCTGCCTCATACCTGTCAAAACAGAGGTCATGCCAGCCCCGTGCCAGTTGGGTGAGTACCCCTGGGGAAATTGGGTGGCGGTCGTCCGGGCTACGCCCGCGCTCCCGCGCCCACCCTTCCAAAACATGTCTCACGCGGAAATCAGTAGTACTGTCCGCATAACCGCCCACTTTGGCCATAAATGCCAGCGCTGACAGCCTGGATGCTATGGTGCGAGGTGCAAGGCCCTGTGCATGCAGATAAACCATGAATCGGAGGACGTGGGCAACTGGGATAGGCCAAGTCTCGGGCAGTTGAAATTGGGCGCAGAAGGCCTGGAAGGAAATGAATGCGTGGTGATACGCCTTACGAGTGCGCGGCGCCAGCGACATGCCGATCGCCCGGTTCACCTCTCCTTGCCAAGCGTCCATATCTCGTCCGGGAGTGGCGAGGGAAATTCTTCCGCATCCGGGGCCAAGGCACGGAACCGGGAGATCTGCAGGCGGGACAAAGCGTCAGCAATATCATTATTGATACCTGGAACATGCCTGGCCCTGAATAGCACATTGAGGCGCAGGCTGCGCAAAACGAACTGACGCACCAGGTCCATGACCCTGGGAGATTTGGACGTCTGTGAGTTGACAATGTGGACAACAGCCGCATTGTCACACCAGAAATGTACCACCGAATTGGCCCACTCCTCACGCCATAGCATCAAGGCCCCCAGAATGGGAAAAAATTCCAGATACGTGAGGTCGCGCAGGCGACCTGTGCCCGACCAGGCTGGCGGCCACCCACCGTAGGCCCACTTCCCATTGAAGTACATCCCATAACCCAGGGACCCAGATGCATCAGACTGTATCTGGAAACGTGGAGAAGCCAGAAGGTCGGACCTCCAAAATGATACCCCATTGAACTCTCTCAAGAACTGGAGCCAGATAAGCATATCTGACCTAATGCCCCCGGTGAGTCTTACCCTATGGTGGGGTCTGGACAAGCCTGTCATGGCGTCGCACAAGCGCCGAGCAAATGCCCTGCCAGGTGCGACTACCCTGCAAGCAAAATTGAGGTGACCATGCAGCACCTGCAGCTCACGAAGGAACGCCTTGCGTTTAGCAAGCAAGTCCGATATGAGGGCCACGATCCGCGACACCTTATCCCCCGGCAACCTAGATGCTTGCGCTACCGTGTCAATCTCCACCCCCAAGAATGTGAGCTTAGTAGATGGGCCCTCGGTCTTTTCGGGCGCTAAAGGGACACCAAGTTCCTCCATTAGTGTCTGAAATGTGCAGAGGAGACGTGTGCACGTGTCCCAGCCCCGTTCACCCCCGAATAAGAAATCATCCAGGTAATGGGCTACAGACCGAGAGCCTGACCTGCGAACAAAAGCCCACTGCAGGAAGGTACTGAAACGCTCGAAGGCCGAGCATGAGATGGAACAACCAAAAGTCATGGCTTTATCGAAATAATATGCACCCCGGAACTTGAAACCCAGCAACTCAAAGTCGCCCGGGTGCACCGGCAGGAGACGGAAGGCGGACTTAATGTCGCACTTAGCTAACAGTGCACCCGGGCCACATGAGCGCACCATGCGCAGCGCCTGGTCAAAAGACGTATACCTGACCGAGCAAAGGTCATCAGGGATAGCATCATTGACCGATCGGCCGGCTGGGTAGGACAAGTGATGTATTAGGCGAAACTCGCCCGGTGCCTTCTTGGGCACTAAGCCCAAGGGGGAAACTTTAAGATTGGGGAACGGGGGTGCAGGGAAAGGGCCGGCGACCCTGCCCGCATCAACCTCCTTAGTAATGCTCATGGCAGCCACCTCCTCCCGTCCCCTGAGTGACAAAAGGTTGGGTGCATCTTGGGGAGACCTGTCCCCCGTGAAAGGAATGCGAAAACCCATTTGAAAACCTTGAAGCAGGTAAGCTGCGTCTGCCCTCCTCAGGTACAATGTGAGCCAACGCTCCAACATGTCCACATTAATTGGGGAGGGGGCCTTTCGCTGGACCAGCTCCCTCTGCGGCAGTCTTGCCGGCCCCTTGTCCACCCCTACCTCGGCCCCGCATTCCCCCCGGCCTGGGACAGGCGGAGGCGGCATGGGGGCCAGCGCAAGAGGGACACTCGTGCTTGTACCGGCAATTCTTCCTACTGCAGGAACCATTGGACGAGAAGGTCCAGCACAGCAGGCGGGCTGGAACCCCCTGCCCCGCCACCTGGCGGGGTGCCTGTGCTGGAGCCGCTCGCTGGACTGCATGTCCACAATGGTATCTCTCCCCAGGCGCGGGGCACGTGGGGGTCATGTACAGAAGCCACAGCTTCTGGCAGGGCTCATCCCACCTCATCTCTGGGTGCAGGGGCACTCGCATACGGAATTCTTCGTCGTAAGCCAACCATGACGGGCCCGGGAAGTCAACCATCGCCCGGTAGATGTTGTCCAAATACTGGACCATCGGGATGGCCAGATCCGGCCGGGCCCTGAGGTAAACCGCCATGTATATGAGGTATGCTGGCAACCAGTTGGCCCACGTGCGTGGCAGCTTACGACGACGTGCCTGTTCCTTATCCTTCTCATCCTGCCCCTCCCTCTCCTCCTTGGTGGGCTCTCTGTTCAGAAGGGAGAAGATGTCCACATACTCCCCCCGCCAGATCTTCTCCTTGGTAGACTGGGCCAAATGATCCCCAAGGGGCAAAGAATACCCTGCTGTCGGCAATGCCGACACCGGCACGGTGGGAACGGTGGGCATAGTAAAAGGAGCCTGAACCAACCCCGTAACCCCTAGCAAGTCCCCAACAGAAGAGGAGGCCCCACCCCAAGTAGGGCCCTGGGTTAGAGGTGCAGTCGCCGGGTGGGCCGGCGGCGTCTGAAACGCCACGCCACCCGTGCGAGGCCACGGCCACTGGAATGCTCCCCCCAATGTAGGTAATGGTGTGGGTGCACTAGATTGAACCGTATACTCACGCGCTGCACCCCCATGGGCCGCCGGGGGTTCCGGCCCACTGTGGGCGTTCCGGCCCACTGTGGGCGTCGGAGCTCACGATCGGAACTGAGCTCGTCGATGGGGCCTGGTCAGCGGCGCCTGTTGTATGGGGAGCTGCGAGGCAGTGGCCGACGCCGGCCCACGCGCCTCGGGCAGCTCAACCCGTCCTGCCACCTGCCGCTGCCCGGCAGACGATGCGTCGACCTGGGATCCAAAAGGCGCCCCTGAGGGGTTGACCATCCCGAGCGATGCCTCGAGGGCCGCTACGCGGGCCAGAAGGGCATCCACATTCACATAGCCCCCAACGCTAAGGGGGGCAAAGGGCCAGCCGGCCCACTGGTGGCTGGCGCCGGTCCAGGTCTCTGGGCCGCGGGGCCCGAATATGGCCACAAGCCCAGTCCCGGCCTCTGGGGGGCCGGAGGCATGCCCTGCCAGGGAAGAGGACCCAACCACCCCCCATGGCCGAAGCCCACCGCAGGAAGCTGCGGACCAAAGGGCGAAGGCCCCGTATGAACCAGGCCAGGGGGAGCGGCCATTGATTGCGGGCCGGGGGCCGTGGCCCCTGCCGGGCCAGTATGCGGCCACCCCAGCTCGGGCCAAGGGGCAATCAACCCCATCCCACCGTTCCCGGTGGGCTCTCCCAGCAAGGGAGGCTGCTGGGGAGGCGCAGTCGTGGTCCTCCGACCCGGCTGCCGCCTCCGAGCAGCGCGAACTGCGTTCGCCGTTGCCTTCTTCTTAGAGGGCATTGCTTCAATTTGCTGGGAAGCCGAAGAAGAAGGAAGAAAAACCGCTGCGCCAAAGAGGCTTCCCGGCGGTAGGTAAGAGCGACGGAGCTAAGGGAAAAAACTTCTCGTCTCCGTTCGCTTCGCAAAATGGCAGCTCGGCTGCCTCGTGGCCGCCCCTTTTATAAGGGTGCTGGCCACGCCCCCTAACTACCCGGATGCCTTCGTCCGGTGGGGGGGCGCAAAGAGCGCGGCGGCCATTTTGGCGCCGCGCTTGCATTCCTGTCTTTTGACAATGCATGATTGGCCACCTTGTTCCACCCTTGGTGTTTAATCAACATGCATTGCACACTTTAGAACATATCTCCAGCTGGATGAAACTTGCAGGTTTTTCAAAAGTTGTTATAGGGCAGAAAGGTGGTTCAGAAATGAAATTCATAGATGAGTTACATTCTTCACCATCAGGAGTGCATGAATGGAACTCTTCTGACCAGCAGCAAAGATTAAAGTGCTTGCTGTTCTAATTCAGATAGACAAATCTAGATTTTCGTCAATCTGGATGCAGACAGAAATAACTAATTCCATGTTTTGTTCAAATCTTTAACAGATTTGCTTTCTTTCCATAGTCTACAAGTGTGAATAAGTGGCAGAGACACTTTAGGTTCAAAGTGGATGTAAACATGGTTGTGTGCAGAACCCCCTGGAATCTTAGAATCGTTCCTGTTACCTTCTCCTTCTTTTTCTTATCTTCCATCATCATAATCACGACATCATGATCATAACAGCAGCAGGAGCAGCAGCAATTGAATTGATATCCAACATTTCATCTAGTTCAAGGTGGCATATATGGTTAAACTTCTCCACTTTATTATTTGTTACACATAAATAAGTACAGTGGTACCTCATACAATGATTTAAATCCGTTCCACGGGGCTTGTTGTTGTACAAAAAAATTGCTATACAGTGCATGCATTGTATAGCAATTTTCCCTGTGGGATGCATCGTACAACTTTTTTTGCTAAGTGGTTTTTCCCATTGAAAAATTGTTGTACGATTTTTTCCCATAGGAAAAATCGTTATGCAGGACACCACCACCCCCCCCCCCCCCCAAAAAAAGCCAACTAATTGTTATACGATTTCATTGCTATACGGGGTGATTGTTGTATGAGGTTCCACTGTATTTATTTATTCACAGTATCTGTTATAAATAAATAATGACATTATTTGCTATAAATAATTTTTCCACCAGTGCTGAAGCCTAAGACAGTTAATAAAGTAACTGAAAAAAAGACCCAGAATCCTCCTGCCATAATTGCAGCAGTGATAATGCTAATAGCATAGGTTTTGGAGGTAAATTGCCTTAAGTTACAAAATCAGTTGTAGACGCTATCTGTTGCACATCAAAAAGCATGTCTTCAGCATTATGCAGGTGTAATGCCACAGGAGGATTTTGATCATCATATTAAAGTGACAACTTAATTAAAAGCAATTGAAAAGCAGATAAAAAGAAATATAGCACATGCTTACTATTAAAGATGGTCATTTGGCAAATGGTTGCTGGAACAAAGGGTGGAGTTGAGTAGTCTGATGATCTGTTGAGTTTTTTAGAGTGAAGTTTTTTAGAGTGCCTTGTCTTGGACAAGGCATAAATACCCCGCCAGGAGGGCTTCAAAAGGGTCGCTGGAGTCCACCGCCGCCATGTTGCCTCACCCCAGGGCTCACTCCATCAGCCCTGGGGTTGGGAGGCTGGTGCCGCCACGAGCTCCTTCTCCCGGTCTCGCCAGCTGGGGGAAGTGGGTGCACCAAGGGGACTGAGACGTTCGGTGCCTTCTTGGATCCAACTGGCCATGGACTTTTCCTCCTCGCTGTGTGGATCTTGGACCCTCGCCTGCCCACCTTGGTATTGATGGGAGGGAGGAGGATTGTGTTGTATTTTTTCTGGTTGCTTAACTGAGAGATGTTATTGTTATTGTATTATTGATATTTTGTATTTCTGCTTTTTCTATTGTATTTTGTGTGATTCTATTGTATTTTTCAATTTGTTGTATAGCCATCCTGAGTTGGTCTGTGCTTGAGAAGGGCAGGATATAAATTTAAAAAGGTAGTAGTAGTAGTAGTAGTAGTATTTGTTGACATAAGAGCTGAAGAAAATGGAGCAAAATAGCTGCCCCTATGGAATTAACTACAGTTATAGTTCTAAAGCTATTGCCCGAAATGGTTGGTTGCTTCATTGCTAAAACCTTGCTAAAAACCTCCTTTCTAGTTTCACAAAAATAATAAAACCTTTTAGTTACTTTTTTAAAAAAATCTGAATGTTACAAATTATGTTCTCCCTAGTTTCCATATCCCAGGGAGCAGCTTGAAACACACTAAAAGCAAACACTTGAACCCTGGGATAGGTTCTTATCCATCACTAAGTGAAATAACATCCCAGTAACTATAAAAGTAATTGAAAGATAAAATTACTTTGAAAAAGAAATGGTTTTACACTTTTTAAGTGTAAATCATAATTCAGTATAGTGAAGTTACATGGTAGGATTTGGGAGGAACAAATTAATTAAGAAATCTTTATTTGTAACATTTTACCTCTACACTTTGGATTGAAGTACTGTATACAAAACATCTAGTAGCAAAGACTTGTCTGCAGTAGGAGTGGCACCAAACATTATAATAGAGAAGAGATTAAATCTAGATTTTTGTAGAATTTTCAGAGATGGGCAATCACATCCTTCTAAATGTTGTTGGATTGCTCCTCCTACCATTTCCCAGTATTGGTTAATACTGAGAACTGTAACTCAATGTCTAGAGGAGTACTTTTTGCCTCAACCCAATCTAGATGTTAATTTTTTACTTTTCTCTCCACAGTCTTGCAACCTTTGTGTGGTACTATATACATTAGAATCTTAATTCATAGAATAACTGAGTTGGGTAAAGAAACATTAGGGACATATGAACATATGTGGTGGAGTTGTAATGTGGTAAAGGATTTTTGGGGGAAAATTGAAAAAGAGGTGGGTGAAATAATGGGTAAAAGAATTAAACTGGGGCTGAGTACCACCATGTTAACGAATGTGGAATATATTTGTGGAAATAAAGAGGAAAGAGAATTATTAGAAATAATGCTTACAATGGGTAGGCAATGTATTGCTAGAAATTAGAAAAATGATGTAAATATACAGATTGAAGAGTGGTATAAAGAAATGTGGACTTTAGCATTGAATGACAAATTAACATGGGAAATAAAAGAAAAAAGGGGTGATTTGAAAGAGAATAGATTTTGGAAGATATGGAAACCATTTTTGGATCATTCTTCTATGGGAGGTGAAAGAAACAGACCTGTACCGGATCAAAGTAGTTTTTGGAGATAATATAATGCACCACTCGGAGTCCTCAGGGCATTGTATATAAACACAGGGTGTTATTAGTTTTCCTTTTGTTGTGGCCTCCTATCCAGAATATTAAGGATGTGGTTGTAGTGGGGTAATGTGAAGGAGTTAATAGCATTTAAATTTACAAAGATAGTTGGAACACTGTATTAGGATAGGTTGTGATATGTTTTGATTACTTTGTATTGTAGGTATGTTTCTATATGTTTTATTTTTCTGTATTGTTTTATGTATTGTTCATTTATAAAAAATTAATAAAAATATACATTAAAAAAGAATAACTGAGTTGGAAGCGGCCTTTTAGGCCATCGAGTCCAACCTGCTTGATGCCTCAATTTCTCTTCCTCCTGGCCAGTTTAACATTAAAGAATATCAGTTTTGCTTTTTTTATTAAAAAAAACTAATTTGTAATACAGTGGAACCTCATACAACAGTCACCCCGTATAACAATGAAATCACATAACAGTTAGGTTGGTTACTAGTAACACAATGATGAAGGGACTCGTGAACGTGTGGAAAAGATTAAAGGAGGATTTGGCTCCAGGTGTCTCTCCAATTTTGGAATTAGCAGATATGGCATCCTTTCTGATAAAAATAGACAAAGAAACAAAGGAAATATTGGATAGAAATGAAGTTTTCCTGGTGAAAGATTGGTTGTGGATCTGTAGGGACGAAGATAAGAAGAAAAAGTTGCTTGAACAGTTAAAATTGGATTGGTTTCAGATAATGAAGGTTAATAATTGGAATAACAAATATAGGAGAGAATTAGATATAGATAGAGAAAAGACGGAATTTGAAGAATTGGTTTCAAAGATTCGAAAAGGAGACAGAAGTATTAAGGGTCTAGAAAGCAAACTTTATGTCATATTAAACGGGGGGTGAACCACAGGAAGTTCTGAAATCGAAGTGGGAACACGATTTGAACATAAAGATAGGAAAAGATGAATGGAGAAATAAGTGGGAAAAGAGGATAATGAGAACCATGTCAGTAAGAATTAAGGAGAACAATTATAAAATGCTGTGGCAATGTTACCTGACACCACTGAGGTTACATCAGATTGACAATAAAAAGGATAATTTATGTTGGAGATGTAAAGACACTATTGGAACTTATGAACATATGTGGTGGAGTTGTAAAATAATAAATGATTTCTGGAGAAGAATAGAAAAAGAGGTTGGGGAAATAATGGGTAAAAAAATTAAATTGGAATCAAGTACCATTATGTTAACAGATGTGGCTGGTATGAGTTTAAACAAGGAAGAAAAAGAATTACTAGAAATAATGTTAACAACGGGTAGACAATGCATTGCTAGACATTGGAAAAATGATGTAATTATACAGACGAGCGAATGGTATGAAGAAATGTGGAATTTAGCATTGAACGATAAACTGACATGGGAGATAAAAGTAAAAAGGGATAAATTGAAAGAAAACAGATTCTGGAGTATTTGGAAGCCTTTTTTTTTTATTCCCTCACGGGTGCAGAAAGTAGTAGACCTGTACCAACTCAAAGTAGTTTCTGGAGGTAAATATTGGGAACGAGCTTTCCAGGGCAATGTAAATAAACACTGGGTGGAATTCAAGGGAAAGTACTATGTACTATGTATGAGACTATGTATGAGTACTATGTATGAGACTATGTTTTATGAAATATATGTTTTTTCTCTTTTATGTCTGTATATTTTTGAAAAAGCTAATAAAAAATTTATATTAAAAAAAACAATTAGGTTTTGGGGGGAATGTCATCCCACATAACAATTTTCCCTATGGAAAAAATCATACAACAATTTTTCAATGGGAAATACCACTTAGCAAATATTTACCTATAGGTGGTTGGATCGTGCA
This sequence comes from Bradypodion ventrale, assembly GCA_035047345.1. Taxonomy (NCBI): domain Eukaryota; kingdom Metazoa; phylum Chordata; class Lepidosauria; order Squamata; family Chamaeleonidae; genus Bradypodion; species Bradypodion ventrale. The sequence goes on from JAWDJE010000008.1 coordinate 38,459,442, forward strand.
TGTCCGGCATACACCGGGCAAAATGTGTGTGTGTGTGTGTGTGTGTGTGTGTGTGTGTGTGTGTGTGTGTGTGTGTGTGTGTGTGTGTGTGTGTGTGTGTGGTGTACTATGAATCCCATAGGGAAAATCACTATGCGATGCATGTATCATATAGCAATTATTTCATACAACAACAAGCCCTGTGGAACGGATAAAAATCCTTGTATGAGGTACCACTGTATGTCATTGTATATATTACCTGCTATTACCTTGTTTCTATTCTTATTCTTGCTTCAGAATCTATTATCATTGTAGACATCTCAGTTTTTAAGGTGAATTCATTTGAATGTATTTAATTCCAATTTGTAGTGCTATGTACAGTAAGATATGCTAGGAATTTGCATATTACCTGGTAAGGCCAATGTGAATTGAAAAGCAAATCAAGTTATCACCCTCTCTACAGAACTCTGGGTAAAGTAACTCTGATAAAAATTATAGCTCATAGCCATAGATCTTACTTTCTTACAAAACATACCTGTCAACCTTCCCGTATTGGCCGGGATTTCCCGATTTTCGGCACCGATTTGCACTATTTCCCACCCGCAGCTGCCAAAACCCTGGAATTGGCAGTGGGGAAAAAAGAGGTACTGCACATCCCTTCTGCGCAGACCGCCTTCTACGCATGCGTAGAAGGCTTTTATGCTTGCGTAGAACCCTTCTACACATGTGTAGAAGGCGATCTGCGCAGAAGGGGATTGTAGAAGCCTTCTACGCATGCGTAGAAGAGTGCTACGCAAGCGTAGAAGGGTTCTAAGCAAGCATAAAAGCCTTCTACGCATGCGTAGAAGGCGATCTGGGCAGAACCGTTTTGCACAGGTCGCTTAAAAGGTGACCTGCACAGAACCGTTCTGCGCAGGTCCCATATTTTCCGGAGCCGCGGTTGACAGGTATGTTACAAAACTAGCCAATGGCGATACTGGGTATGAGATTCTTGGGTGTACAGTTCAAAATCATCACTTCTTGGAAGGAATGCTGAGGTCTATGGACTAGAGCCAGATAGAAAATGAAGCAGAGTCAGGCAATGATTAATTCTCTTCCTCCTCCTCCTCCTCCTCCTCCATGTCTAGGCCAGACATGAAACTGCCAAAATGAAGGCACCCTTTGGTGAGTTCATTCTACAGTCCCCTTCGCCTGACCTGGTATATATGGATGGAAGGAAGGAAAGAAGAAAAGATATTGTGGGAAGTAACTAATGAATTTGCCTGTTTTACAGATAATAACAATTTTGTGTCCCCAAGTGCAGCTCTCAGGTATCAAAACAGCACCTTAACCACTAAGCCACCGGAGGAGCTGCTGTTTTACAGATGAGAAGCACAAAGACTGGTTGATAAACAGTCAGCACAAATGCAGCTATAGCAATGATTTTCCCAGCCATGACAAAGTTAATTATTCTCATAAAAGCTTTTGCAGTTTGTAGTCAGATTGTTTGCTACAGAACTTCTTTCAAAATTTTCATCCCTATTGTTGTGTTCTGTACTGTACCTTTTACAATGTATCCATTCACGTGTATCCAATGTAACCATGCTTGTGTAACATTATAACCAGCAGCTGCTTAACTGTAGCCCTTGCAATAGGACGCGAGCTAATGACCACCTGGTGGCAATAGCGAGCGTTCAAGCTCTCCTGGCCCAGACTCACCAGCAAACAACAGCGCAGGAAGATTCCCGCCATCACCTACACCTGGACAAGAAGGGCGTGACCGTCCGTGACGTCACGCGGACAGTAACCAATAGACTGTCGAGGAGCCACATTCAAATGTATAGCCACTGTATATATTGAGCTACCCATCCGCCATTACCTCATGTTCCCCTGGATCATCATGCAATAAACCTGTGTTAAGCCAACCTTTCGGCTGTTCGTTGTCTTTGGTCCCATACACTAAATTGGCGACGAGGATGGGATATGGCTGCCCACGGGACCAAGACATGCGCCGGTTTCGAAATCAGGAGACCGGCAGACTGGGACATCTTCGAGATGGACTTCCAGGGAGCCCTGGTGGAATCCGAAGTCACGGATGAGGCCAGGAAACGGGCCATCTTCACCCGGATGCTGGGGCCAGACACCAAGAGAGTTTTGGTGGACCTGATCGCGCCGAGGAGGGCGAGTGAATTCAAGGTGAAGGAGCTCATGCACATGCTGCGTGAGTATTTCCGGCCCACGACGGCGATGTTCCCCGCTCGGAGCGCGTTTTGGAGGCGAGTCCAAGCGCCCGGGGAGACGGTCGCCGACTTCGCAGCGGCCCTGCGACTGGCGGCCGGCCCCTGCAAATGGGAGAACGTAGAGATCACGCTAAGAGACTGCGTGCTGTGCGGCCTGAGAGATGCCGAAACTCAGCACACATTGATGAACCGCGAGCCACCCCCCACATTGCAGGAGGTTCTGAAGGAGGCACAAGCCGCGGAAGCTACGAAGGCCGGGGTTCAGGAGCTCCAGGACTGGCGGCCAAAGACGGGCAAGGCAGAGCCTTCGGTGCACGTTTTGGTGCACGCGGCCCGGCGAGTTTCGAAGTCGTCCGCGGAGAGCAGCGACGACGAGGACGTCCGGAAGGTCCGGAAAGAAGGCCGGCGTTGCGACGGCTGCGGAGCGAACCACGACCGCGCCAAATGCCCCTTCAGAAAGGCCGAGTGCCACAACTGCGGTCGCCGCGGGCACATCGCCAAGGTCTGCAGGAAGCGGCGCGAGGCCCGGAAGAGCTCGAGAGACCACGGGACGAGACCCAAGGACGGCGCCCAGGCCACGAGGAAGCGAGACGGCGTGGGCCGCATTGCCAACGACAGCGAGGATGACGCACCGGTGTTCAGCGTGTCCGCGGGGCACCCCCATTACTTTGTTGAGGTACTAGTACAAGGGGCCCCCATTAGGATGGAAATTGACTCGGGGTCCTCATATTCCATCATTCCCCAGAAGGAGTTTCTGAGAATTGCCCCCCACGTGCGGCCCAAACTCAAAGCTTTGAGGTCCACGCTTCGGGACGTGCAAGGGAACTGCATTCCGGTGTTGGGGGTGGGAAATTTTCGGGTCCAATTTAAGAAACACGCCGCGACCCTCCCCCTAGTTGTTCTCAAAGGGGGGAATTGCAGCCTCCTCGGGACTCAATGGTTCCAGCCCCTGGGTTTGTTCATTGGGGGGGTGCACGCCGTTGCCGTTGGGACTGACCCGATTCAGGAGGTGTGCGACGCGCACCCCGAAGTCTTCAAAAAGGGACTTGGGAAATATAAGGGACCCCCAGTAGCATTCGACCTAGACCCTGAGGTCCGCCCAATAAGACTCAAACCGCGCCGGGTGCCATTCGCGCTCAAGGACAAAATAGAGGCGGAACTGGACAAATTGGTGGGCCAGGGGATTCTTGTTCCTGTTGATTCTGTGGAGTGGGAAACTCCAATTGTAACAGCACTAAAGGCCAACAGGGAGGTGCGCATATGCGCTGATTACAAGTGCACCATCAACAAGGCCATTCGCCCTAATGCGTATCCGGTGCCGGTAGTCAGCCATTTGCTGGCCAGGTTACATGGGGGAAAGTGTTTCGCTAAGCTCGACTTAGCACAAGCCTACCAGCAGCTCTCGGTGACCCCAGCTGCCGCTGCTGCACAAACTATAGTCACCCATAAGGGGGCGTTCCAGGTGACGCGCCTTCAATTCGGCGTAAACTCGGCGCCTGGAATTTTCCAGTCACTCGTGGAACGCCTCCTGAAGGGGCTCGAGGGGGTGTTGCCTTATTTTGATGACGTATTGATAACGGGGGGGAGTCAGGCCGAATTGGCAAAGAGGTTGGGCAAGGTCCTGGCGATATTCGAAAAGGCGGGGTTGAGACTGCGGAAAGACAAATGCGTCTTCTTCGCGACCGAGGTCGAATTCCTAGGGTTCCGTGTCACTTCTGAGGGAATAAGGCCGTCCAAGTCTAAGGTAGCCGCCATCAAGCAAGCCCCTCGCCCCACCTCCAAGCCCGAGTTGCAGTCGTTCCTAGGGCTGCTGAACTTTTATCACTCCTTCCTCCCCCAGAAAGCAGCCGTGGCCGAGCCGTTGCACAGGCTACTTAAAAAGGACGAGGCATGGAAGTGGGGCGACCAGCAAGAGAGGGCATTTACTGAGCTAAAGCAGCTTCTGGCGTCTGACGCCATCCTCACCCATTTCAACCCCAAGCGGCCAGTGGTCCTGATCTGTGATGCATCCCCGGTGGGGGTGGGGGCGGTGCTGTGCCACGTGCTGGAAAACGGGAGGGAGGCCCCGATAGCATTCTATTCCAGGTCCCTGTCCCAGGCAGAGAGAAACTACGCCCAGACAGACAGGGAGGCATTAGCGATAATTGCGGGAACAAAAAAGTTCCACGACTTCCTGTATGGGCGCCCCTTCACAATCGTAACCGATCACAAGCCCCTGCTAGGCATCTTTACCGCAGATAAGCCCACGCCACAGATCCTGTCCCCTAGAATGCTTAGGTGGGCCATTTTTCTCAACGCGTATCAGCACGCGTTAGTGTACAGGCCCGGGAGGGAGATCAGCCATGCGGACGCTCTATCGAGGTCCCCCCTTCCCCAAGAGAACAGCCACGTGGGCGGGGCGGAGCCAGACCATCAGGTGCTGATGATAGAAGTCCTCGACTCGCCCCCAATACTGCCCGCCGACATCGCCAAGGCGACCGACAAGGACAACATTTTAGCAAGGGTTAGCTCCTGGGTGCAGAAAGGGTGGCCAGCGTCCTCCCCGGCAGCGGAGTTCGACCCATTTTTCCGAAAGAAGTTAGAGTTGTCCCTTGAGAGGGGGTGCCTTCTGTGGGGCCAGCGAGTGGTGATCCCGGCGTCCTTACGGCCGAGGGTACTCAAACTCCTGCACGTCAGCCACCCTGGGATTGTGCGCTCCAAAGCCCTGGCAAGGAGCTATTTCTGGTGGCCCCAGCTAGACGCCGACATCGAGCACATGGTCGGCACTTGTGAGCCCTGCCAAAGCTCCAGGCCAGAAGAAGCCCGCCTGCCTCACAGGGAGTGGGACGCGGCGAAGGGGCCGTGGTCCCGAGTGCATGTAGACTTTGCTGGCCCGTTCCGTGGGACGCTGTTTCTCCTTGTGGTGGATGCCTTCTCCAAGTGGTTGGAGGTCATTCCGGTTACAAGCACGTCCACGGCCACAACCATAAAGCATTTGCGGAGGGTCTTTTCCACGTTCGGTTTACCCGACACCCTCGTAAGCGACAACGCAAGTTGCTTCACGTCCTCCGAGTTCAGGGCATTCACAGAAATCAACGCCATTCGGCACATCACCTCCGCTCCTTTTCACCCTGCCACAAACGGCCAAGTAGAGCGCCTTGTGCGCACCACCAAGGACGCGCTGCGGCGCATGGGGCCCAGGGACCTAAACCATCAAGTGTGCCAGTTTCTGCTAGGTTACCGAGTGACTCCCCTAGCGTCAGGATACTCCCCCGCAGAGCTGCTGATGCGCAGGAAGCTGACCACCATACTAACTAGGCTAGACCCCATGAGAGTAGAGGAAAAGGGGAGGAACATTGGGATAGAGGACACAAAGAGTTTCGATGTGGGTGCCCCCGTGTATTGCAGGAATTATGTCAGCGCGGGTCCGGCCTGGGTACCGGGCGTCATCCTAGAGCGGACCGGCCCCGTCTCGTACCGCGTCGAGACCGGCACAGGCCTACTCTGGAGGCGGCATGCAGACCAGCTCCGGCGCAGGATCCCCGGCGAACAGGGCACGGACCGCGGGACACAAGACTCAGCGTTAGGGTTCTCCCCCACCCATTCAGCCCAAGGGGGAGGAAAGGGGGGCCATGGGTCCCCACCAAGGGGGGAGGAAAGGGAATCTGTCCTCATAGATATCTTGCGGGATCGGTCAGCAGAGAGAAGGGAAGCCGATCTCATAGATATCCCGCGGGATCTCCCCACTAATACGGATACCCCAACAGAGTTAGATTTTGATTTTCAGGACCGGGGAAGTTTTGCGGAGTGGTCCCCCACCCGTCCAAGCGAGAAGAGGGGTTTTTCGTTAGCCCCGAGTGTCTCCGGTCTGCCCACAATGGAGTTTTTCCCTTCCCCCAAAACCGCCAAACCACGGCAAGCCTCTAACAAGTCTCCCTCTCCCGTTTCAGGACAAGGGACCAGGGAACGAGGAAGCAGTAGCGCCCCCGAGGCAGGTCAGCCCACATCACGGCCCAAACGCGTTTGCAATAAGCCATCTTGGCTGAGGGACTTCGTCCCATCCTAGGGGGGAGGGATGTTGTGTTCTGTACTGTACCTTTTACAATGTATCCATTCACGTGTATCCAATGTAACCATGCTTGTGTAACATTATAACCAGCAGCTGCTTAACTGTAGCCCTTGCAATAGGACGCGAGCTAATGACCACCTGGTGGCAATAGCGAGCGTTCAAGCTCTCCTGGCCCAGACTCACCAGCAAACAACAGCGCGGGAAGATTCCCGCCATCACCTACACCTGGACAAGAAGGGCGTGACCGTCCGTGACGTCATGCGGACAGTAACCAATAGACTGTCGAGGAGCCACATTCAAATGTATAGCCACTGTATATATTGAGCTACCCATCCGCCATTACCTCATGTTCCCCTGGATCATCATGCAATAAACCTGTGTTAAGCCAACCTTTCGGCTGTTCGTTGTCTTTGGTCCCATACACTAAACCTATTCCTGTAAGTTTGGTTATTTTTACAAACAGATGGATTTCTTTGATTTTCACAATAAATAATGTATTTAGTATCTTAAGGAAGTCTCAATTTCAGAGCTGGCATCTCCATATAAAAAGAGCAGATCAATAAGAGTGGTATCTGCTGTCAGGATTGGTGTGAAGGAACACGAAAGTGCCTAATTTGAAACAATGAGTATTTCAGAATTCAGAGAAGCCAGCCGACTGTTGCGTATTACCAACAGAAAAAGAAGGCCATGGCTCCCTAGGGTTGGTAGGCTAGCCAAGCATAATGTGACAAGAAACATTTGCTTGTGGCAGAGGAAAAATGCAGAAAGGTTCTAGCCTTTCAGTCTGGGAAGATAGCAGTACCTCTTGCAAGAAGGTGAATCTGACAGTGGCAGACTTTCTTTTTCTTCCCTCCCCAAGACATTTCCATCTGGCGACAGGATCTGTCATGAGCTTTGGATCCTAGGAAATTACATTCTGCTAAGGCGTGCGCTATAAAATCCACTGCTATAAAATTTGCTTTGGGTGTGGTACCAGAATTGGAGATCCCTTCTTCTTGTGTGAAGTGTAAAGGCAGTAATGCTAATCAACATTTTAGTTTATCTCATAGAGTGCTTGGTTTGGGGAGAAAGAAAACAGACTTGCACTTGCAAACAACTGGCTGGGAAAGAAAATATAAACTAACTACCACCTCTCGTTTGGAAAGAACTTAAATATGTAGCATAGAGGTAAGAGGAATAGGAGAAAGAACACTAAACAAAGCAGTCCGCAAATTCTTCTTTTCTTTAAGTGCCATATCTGATTCCAAATTGGAGGTCATCATGGCGATCAACCAAGAAGACTGTCCTGGGAATATAACGCAGTGGCCTTCCATTTGCCTTCCACATCGCAGCAAGACACCCATACCACTGATCCAGTTCTGCGAGTCATTTTCTGTCCCTGAGCCCTTTTGGCACACAAAGTCCTCCTCAGGCCCAGGCCAGTATTGATGAAGCTGGTTCCCTCCACCAAGATGGATTCAAGTGGGATATAACCCACTTGAGAACCATCACCCTTCCCTGTGAATTTCATCACTTCACCAAGGCTGTTAGTCCTCAGGGATGTCAGGTTAGTTAACTGCCACATGACAATTGGCATTCAGTTGCTGGCAGTATGGTCTACTCTATTACCATAGCAGTGGTAATTAAAGTCTGCAAATGGTCTCCTAAAATTCTCCACCCTATTTGTGAGCAGAGGAATGTCATCAAATTTCTGCAGGGGAAGAGCAAAGAAAGAATTATTTCATAAAGTCACAGGGGTGGGACTCACATTTAGCTGTGGTGGGAGCAAAGCGCACTTGCTTGCTTCCTTTTGCCAAGATGGGGTATGAACCTTTTGCCATCCAAATGCTTTGAACTCCAACTCCCATAACCCCCTAACACTGGCCATGCAGTGTGGAATTGATAGCTGGAGCATCGGGCAGGTTACATATTCCCACCCCAATCTCTTTTTCTAATTCTCTGCCTGTCTCTCTGTTCATGGTGTGTTGTTCCCACTATAATGGAAAAAGCAGCAACTGCTGTGTTGACACATTTTGCATCTTTCACTATGTCACCTCACCTTCCCAATGAGAATTTTTACGGGGCATTGTGAAGAAGAAATGGCAGGCATCACAAAACAAAAGACAAGTGGTGGAAATGTTTGACCTTTTCCTGAAGGGGATGGGGAAAGAATCACAAGCATTTTATTGTAATACTGTCTTCTGAGAATTTTTAGCTCCATTCCAATACTGAGCCCTCACTATGGTTTTATTATAAACACCCTAGAACAGTGGTGGTGAACCTATGGCACATGAGCCAGAGGTGGCACTCAGAGCCCTCTCTGTGGGCGCCCATGCAGTCACCCCAGCACAGAGTATGCCTCACCCCTCTGCCCAGCAGCCCAATGGGAACACTTTCTCCCTCCCCCACAACACAGAGTTTGCCCTGCCCCTCTGCCCAGCAGCCCAGTGGGAGCGATTCCTTCCTCTCCTGTTGGCACTTTGCAATAAATAAGTGGGTTTTGGATTGCAGTTTGGGCACTCGGGTCTCTAAAAAGTTAACCATCACTGCCCTAGAATTAGCTGGCTGCACATTACAGTTAGAGATGGGTGAACAGTTCCTTAGTTTGCTGTTTGAATGAGGAAGTACCCAGTTTATACTTCTCAGAACCTAATGATGATCCAATCAAAATTTGCAATTTGAAAACTGTAGACTTCTAAGCTTGTAATGTAATTTATATCTCTGCCCCAAATGATTAGAAACTAATAATGGAAGATGTGCTGAACTAGAATTCCCATCTTGGGAAAATGAGAGTTGTAGCTCAAGAAAGTATTGGGTAGCCCAGGTTTTAGGGTGGTATAGCTATTGTGGAACACCATTTTAAACTGTTAGCATTAGAATGAAAAGGCAAAATTGCAACTCCTAATTGATTAGACTGTAATGTTATATTTCATCAGATAGGAGTTACAGTTATGAAAGAACACACCTGTTTTGCTGAGACTGATCTACTAAAAAAGATTATGAAAAGGACCACGATGAGTCAAATGCTATAAGACACATATCTGGAGAGCTTGAGTGTCTTAGTACTCCAATTACATAATTCTGATAACACCTTAACTTTATTTTTCAATTTCTACAAATACTATAAAGCCACTGCTACAGTGACATAATTCTTCTCCATCTCCCTTTAAAATATTTGCTTGTTTGTTTATTTGTTTGTGTATTAAATTTTAATACTGCCCATCTGGAATATTTTCCTATTCTGGGCAGTGTACAACAGTTAAAACCAGAAATATAAAAACAATAACAGTTGATGGTATCCAAGGGCAGCATAATCCAAATAATCCACTTATTAACTGGCAATAGGGAGAATGTTATTAAAGGCCTCTTTAAAGAGTGCAGTTTTCAGATGGTCTCTAACCATGAAGGGCTTTGAATGTTAAAGATAGCACCTTGTGTCTCATATGGAAGGGGACAGGCAACCATTGCAAGCCTTCCAAGACTGGAGAAACATGTTCGAATTTCTTCGGTTCTGTCATCAGTTTGGCAGCTGTATTCTGAACCAGTTAGAATTTCCATATTAAGTGCAAGGGCAGCCCCACCTGGAGATCATTACAGCAATCGATGCATGAGACTACCAGTGAATATACCAGGGTTGTAAGGGAATATCTGTCCAAGTAGGAATGCAACTGTACAATCTGATGGAAATGGTAAAATGTGGCTTTACATACAGCCACATTTTGATGTTCCAAGGTCAAAGATGCATCCATCATGACCCCCAAGTGTACCTGATCCCTAGGGGTGAGAACGGTCCTACCTCAAAGAAGGGACCAGGCCACCTAGTTGGACAGACAGTCCCTCCAACACAAGCAACTCCATCTTGTTAGGGTTGAGCTTCAGCTTGTTAGTTTTTGTCCATTAAAAGAGCCCATATGCTTTAACTAGTGTCTCTGTTCAGGTGTTTATCTAGGGATGGAAATAGATTTGTTGGAATCCCATTTGCTACTGAAGCTACAGTTTCATATTTCCTGAACCAACGGCTAAGAGGATGAATTTCATCTTGCCTTGTAAATTCATTGGCTATTTTGACAAAGAAAAAATGTGCACTAAACTAAACAGTTATTTGGGGGGGGAAATTACATGATTAAAAATGTGTGCATTTCAAAAAGAATGCAAAAACATGATTTAGTCCATAGCTGTCAAATATCCCGTATTGGCCGGGGAAACCCCTTATTTTACCCTCTTCCCTGCCGTCATCCCGTATTAATTAGACTGCAATGCCCTATTGCCACGATTGGAGGGCAGCAAAGGATAAACATACCTGTCAAGTATCCTGTATTTGCTGGGAGATTTCCCTTATTTCCAAATCCAAAACTTGACAGGTATGATTTAGTCAGGGGGGAAATATGTAAAAATACATACATTAAGGAATTTTTTAATAAAATGCATTCTTTAGGGAACATGCATACCAAAATAGGCAGACACACACAACCAAGCTGTTATACAACTAAATTGTAATGGGGGTTGCTGACTTAACTCAACTAGGTATCTTGAGTTTGTTGGCATAGGGTTCCACTGGCATCATCCTGTAATAACTATACAGATTTGAGGCCTTTGGCACAGTGCCTAATTAGTAAATGCATTTGTGAGTGCACTTGCAAGTGTATTAATATCACCACCTGTCTTGTATCTACTTTTTTCCAGAAGGACATAACTGGATTTCATAAGGTCCTTAAGCTGCTGAACTAGATTTAATTTTTCAGATGCAAAACCAATAGCAAACCACTGAACAAAATTGATTTTGCAAAATAAAAATACTGTATGGTCCTGTCACTCTGATGTATATAGGAAACCCACTGAGAACAAGATCAATTTGGTTTTCAAAATTGGCAAGGGAAAACCTGTAGACTCCTTGGCTGGGAACTTCATAGTGCTTAGCCAAGGCACCAATTTATATATATCTTCCTTGCTGTGATAATATAGCTAACATAGTAACAATGTCTCCAGATATATTATCTACATACACAAAGGCGGATTTAGAAAAGACAGTTCTGATGTACATGGACCATTGTTTTCCTTATGAACTGCCTCCAATTGAAGGAATCAGGGCCACTAAGGGCCGGGGAGCCCGGAGGAGGACTGATCAAGTAACGACACGAGGCAAGGAAACAGGATCAGATCAGTACTTTATTGAGAAAAGGCAACATCATTTATAGGGAAAAAAGAGCAACGGTGGCAGGCTGTCATCTGACAGGAAAGTTACCTCACCCACGTACCCGGGTTAATGGGGAACACCTCAAAGGGAAGTTAATTAACTGGGGCAAACATGGACTTAGGAGTCCTATTGTTCAGGGATTAGGCAGGGGCAAACATAGCCCTTATTTGCACCGGGTAGGAGATGAGTCATTTACTCTAATGGGTAACTGGGGTCAGCGAGATGAGCTTCTCGCAGAATCGCTGGCCAGGCAATAAGCGGTCGAATTAATCCCTACCATTAATCTCCCCCCTTGCTCGCCGACAAAGGCCAGAGGCCAGGAGTCTGCTCACTGGTTTAACCTCTGCCAGAGGCCACCGATGCCCAACCGGGCACGCGGAATCCTCATCTCCCCTTTCTGTTTAATTTAAGAGCCTGGCTGGCGATCCCGCGCAAAAGCGGCATCAGCTGTTGGGCGTGAGTGACGTCACGGAGTTTCTCTTTGGGGCGGCACTTAGAGATCAGCGGGGGAATGCACTGAGCAAGGCAACAAATCGTGATGCCTAGTATGACTATCCCCACCACTACCTTAAGCACCGTTTGCAGCCACCCCCAGGGGATCCATGACCACATCCAATTCCACAGGGAACTCCACCAGGCTCCCCACGCGGAGCCTTCTGTAATGCCTGCAACTATGGTGTGGAGATCCGTGATCTGGCTTTGGATCTTGCGGGAGTTATCAGTAAGATTGAAACAACACATTCCATGAAAAGATTCGCAACCCAGGTGGTGCAGCAAGAGGAGGTAGTCAATAGCCGCTCGATTGTCGAGAACGGCACGGCGGAGTTCCACCTGCTCCTGATTGAGGAGCGCTATCGCTATGGAGGTATGGTTAATGGCTTTAGCCAAACCGCAAGCCAAGCGGCCAATCCTCCGTGCGTTGCCGACGGCCAAGCCTGGCACGCCGACAAGGCTGACTGCTAGTGATACATACTCAGCGGGACTCATTACCCTAAAGCTGCTGTCACAAGAGCTGTCTAACTGGGTTGTGCGTGTGTGCCGTATGAGTGGGGAAACATCAACATTTGGTACATTTGTGTCATTTGCACTTGGGGCAATCATGTCCTTGGTAGGAAGTAACAGTGTCAAACGGCTGAGACAACACATTGAGTCCGACAGATTTGCAGGGATATAGTTCCATGTGAACTGGTTGCAGGTGAAAAACCACCCTGAAGGTAGGGTGACATGAGCGTACAGCGAAATGAGTGTTTCTGGTTTATTACAAGTCCAGTTGCCGTTGCCGGGGTCAAGGCAGCGGCGCCGAGTCGGACCGCCTGAGGTGCAGCCGGTCATTCGGGTACAAGCAGCGTCCGGGCTGACTGCCACTCGAGGGGTATGAAGAGTGGCTGCATCAGCCGGCAAGGTTGGTGTAAGTCGCAATCCCCCCCAACGTGCGTATGCTGAGAAGGTGGTGGGAGTGTGTGGGCCAAAGAACGCCTTCAACAACCAGTCGCCATCCTTGGTGCGCGCGTCCAGAGCGTGGCACACGGGGATGAGACAGGTGCTGAGGATCGAGGCAGAACCAATGTCCTGCTTCAGGCAAAAATCGGACTGGTTGACGAGACCCGCCAACCTTTCCCACAAGTTGTACTGCATTCGTGCAGAAAGATCTTCTCCAGGCGGCAAGCCGTTGGCCTGGATTGGAATAGCCTGAACGCCTCCCCCCAAAAGCAGGGAAAGGGCCAGGATGATGGTGTAGATCACAGAATTGATGTGAATCTGGGCAAAGACTGCTGCAACGAAGTTCTCCGGTGTCGGCTCCTTCCCCTCGCGTTGGAGGGCGTCCCGGGCCTCACAGCAAAGGGTCTTGACCATCCCCCAGGTGATCCTCTGCGCTTGGGTCCGCAGCCGCCGCTTCTCCTGGTGGGTCTCCTCGATTAGAGTGAGGTCCTCCATCTCCGGGATCGGACTCGGGCCGGCCTGGTTCCACGCCATGCGGTTCCAAGTGGGGCTTGACGCACCGGGCTGGAATCCAGATGACACCTGTAGGAGACATAACTGCAGCATACCCTCTTCCCCAGGTTATGAGCGGCACCGGGCCCCTCCAAGAAGGGTCTGGTGGCACTCGGTACCGGACCATAGGCCGCGGGAGAGCTTCCGAACGGCGGAAATGCCTCTCCTGCGGCGTACAATCCGAAAAAACATTAAGGTGATTGTAAGTGAACAATACCTTGTTGAGACAGAACTGAGCTTCTCCCTGTGACTTGGGGAGGGCTGGTGGCTCCCCCCTTTCTGTTTGTTTGTCAATATAGGACTTTAGCGTCCGATTGACCCGCTCTACAATCGCTTGCCCTTGCGGATTGTAGGGAATCCCAAATGTATGCTTGATGTCCCATGTGGCCATGAAGGCGGCCAGCTGCCTAGAGCTGTAGGATGGCGCGTTATCCGTTTTCACGTGCCGGGGTTTGCCCATGGCAGCTATGCAGGAAAGGAGGTGCTGCTCCACGTGGGTCGCAGCTTCCCCTTTCTGCGCCGTAGCCCAAACGAACTGTGAAAAAGTGTCTATGCAGACATGCATGTATTGCCACCTGCCAAACTGCGGCACATGCGTGACATCCATCTGCCACACCTGATTAGCCTCTGTCCCTCGTGGGTTGACCCCCCACGAGGGCCCCCACGAGGGCCCCCCCGGTGCCCCCGCACAATGCTGGCAAGAGCGAACTATGCCTTGGGCCTGAGAAAGTGGCAGATTGAACTGTCTGGCGAGCGCCTTGGCGTTTTGATGGAAAAATGCATGACTCTGAATTGGAGTAGTAAAAACTCCCAAAACCGAACGTTGCTGAATTTCCTTTGCGGCCGCGTCCGCTCTGCTATTGCCCGCGGAAATCGGACCCGGTAGGTCTTGGTGACTTCGAATGTGGGCAATATAGAGCGGCTCCGTGCGGTTTCGCAAATGAAATTGAGCGGTGAGAAACAGACTAAGCAAATTTTTGTCTATCACGGGAGTAATGTAAGCTCCCGGTAGACTGTGAAGCAAATTCCTTACATAGAGACTGTCAGTAATGATATTTAACCGTTCTGTGGCGAAGGTGCGCAGGGCAAGGTTCACGGCTGCCAACTCTGCCCGCTGAGCGGACTTCTGTGGAAGAGTTAGCAGCGTGTGCCAAGCCTCGCCCTCCTGCCAGGTCAGAACACCATAGGTGCGACCACCATCCGAGAAGACTGTTCTGGCTCCCTGGAGCGGGACCAGCGAGAGCAATTCGAACAAGCTGACTGTTCCTGTCTTAAGTGAAACGAGTCTGGGGTCTTTGGGCAAGTGATATGCTAAGCTCCCAGTGAAGCCTTCCAAAGCTATCGGAAGCGAGTCACCTAGCTGCATTAACTGGTGAATTTGTTCCTTGGTAAACGGAACCACAATTTTGGCCAAATCATTTCCTGAAATGTCCCTAGCTCTCAGCCTGCCGCGGTAAATCACCGCGGAAACTAGCCCATGGGGCGGGACGATGTTCCGTGAAGATGTATTAGGCAAGTAGACCCATTCCACAATTTTCGCCCCCTTCTCTGAGTCTACTCCTAGCGCCCCAGTGAACATGGATCCTGATCGTACGATGTACAAATTCAGGATCGGGGCATATGGCCCCTGGGCGATCCTATCCACCCACCTCTGGCTGAGAACTTGGTTCACTTTCTCGAGCGCCAAGCGCGCGTCTCGAGAGATTTTTATCCGGTCTGCCGGCTGCTTACCTAAAGTTAGCAGCGAGAAGAGCGGTTTTAGAAGATCCGTATCCAATCGGAAGTACGGTCTGGCCCAATTAATGTTTCCTAAAATCTGCTGTAATTCTACGAGGGTGACTGAGTCCTGTAGATTTATCTGAGGCAAAACTGGCGCTGCAAAAGAGCGGAGAAGCCGATGGCCCAAGTATGAGAAGGGCTCGGTTCTCTGCACTTTCTCAGGGGCAATGAGTAAGCCTTTGTCCCCCAGGCTGGCCTGGAGGTCTGAAAACACTGTGCTGCCAAGCTGTGGCAACGCTACTAAAATATCATCCATAAAGTGACAAACTATGGCTTGTGGGTAGAGGTTTCAAAACCTTGCCAGTGCGTTGTGAACGTAAATTTGGCACAGAGTGGGCGAATTGAGCATGCCCTGTGGCAAAAATTTCCACGCGTAACGGAGCGTGGGCTCACTGTGGTTCACGACCGGCACCGTGAAGGCAAACCTCTCCCGGTCCCTGGGGTCTAAGGGGATTGTATAAAAGCAATCCTTGAGATCTACGACAAGAATCTCCCACCCCTCGGGAATCATATTAGGATTAGGGATGCCGCATTGAAGCGGACCCATCGGCTGAATACATTTATTGATCTCTCTGAGATCGTGGAGGAGTCGCCACTTCCCCGACTTTTTCTTAATAACAAAAATTGGCGAGTTCCAGGGACTCGTGGACTGCTCTATATGTCCTGCGTCTAGCTGTTCTTTCACTAGCTGCTTGAGAGCAACTAATTTCTCTCCCACTACCGGCCATTGTTCTACCCAGACCGGAGTATCGGTGAGCCATTTAAGTGGCAACGCCATTACCCGAAGGTAAGGGTGGCACCGTACTGCTGGAGAATGTCTCGCCCCCAAAGGTTGACGTGCACGTCAAGGATGTGCGGCCGAATCACCGCTGTGCCCTCAGCCTTTGGGATTGTGACTTCTACCCACTCTCGGCTCCTAAACGCTTCCTGAACTCCACCTACCCCCCACACATCGGAGACCGGCTCAATGGCCCACTCTCTCGGCCACTGACTCCTGCTTACCACGCTCACATCCGCTCCGGTATCGAGTAACCCTGAGAACACTCTTTTGTTCAAAAATACCTCGATAACGGGGCGCTGCTTCCACTCAATGTTGGTCTCCACTGTCGCTAAGACCTGGTATCCTTGCACTGCCTCACTTGCGCTGTCACTGAGCCTTCCCTGGCTGCCTGCTGACGAGTGACAAGGAACCATGATCAGTTGCGCTAAGGTGTCTCCCTTATGAATTGTTTGGGGCAGGTGTGTCCAGAGCTGCACCTGAAGAACGCCTGAAAAATTCGAGTCAATGACTCCTGGAATTATGAAAATTCCACGTGCACCAGCTACACTACGGGGCAAAACTAAACCTAAAAAGCCTCTGGGCAGGGGACCCATGTACTGGGAATCGACCAGATAGACTGTGCCTGGCAGGTCGCAGGTAACGTCTGCCTGGCAAGTCAATTCTAGCCCTGTACTACCCTTGGGGCTGGCCTGTGCCCTCGCAGTGCCTGGGATGTGCCTAGAATCTAGTCTAGCTCTGGGGAGTTCTGGATCTAGGTGAGGGAAGCCTCTGTTTGGACTGGGGCCAGAGACGTGCCCGGATTCCGGTTTCCCGAACTCGGACAAAACCTGGCCCAATGATAGCCTCTCTTGCACTTCGGACAGAGGGTGTTCGGAGCCTTGGAATGGCCGGACTTTTGTCCGCCTCCCTTGGATCGGCACTCCCTAGCGAAGTGGCCGACCTTGCCACAAGTGTGACATGCCCCTTTGGTCTTTCCTCCATTAGGATGAGATCTTCTACCCCCTTGCACGGCTGCCGCGAGCAGACCCATATTATAGGAATCCGTGCCAACGTCAGCACATGCTCGGATCATGTCCGTTAAGGTCAAGTAAGGACGATTGCCTAGCGACTGCAAAACCTTACGGCAGTCCAAATTGGCATTGTCCTTGGCTAGCTTAATCATGAGCTCTTGCTGGGCTTGCTCATTATCAATCTGCCTGGTGATTGCTTCTTCCAGGCGATTGATGAAGTCCATGTAGGGCTCCTGGGCTCCCTGCTTGATCGCGGTGTAATTTTTGGCCGTTTTGCCAGTCGCTGGGACCTTGAAGTACGCCCTATAGGCGGCTTCGGCCGACATCTCTAGGGTGGCTAGAGGCAAGGCGATCTGTGCCTGGATGGACTCAAAGGCACCTGAACCATATAGCTGTTCAGCAATTGCTGCGCCTCCCATCCTGGCGGCTCTGGCCTGAGCCTCGAGCCGATACTCACTGTCCCAGATCATGTACTGGCTAGGGGTTAGCATCATCCTCATGACGGCTTTCCAGTCATGGGGAATCCACATGGTGGTTTCGCACGCCTGCTGGAGCGTGCCCCTGGTAAAACGGCTTTGGAGCCCTGTCTCTGAGATTGCCTTCCGTAAAGCCATGAGGAGCTTGTACGGGACTGGGGAATGAATGATCTGTTGGGCGCCCGTGAGCGCGTCCATCTCCATTCGGATTGGACATATCTGTCTAAGCTCAGCTAGTTCCTCCGCTGACAATTCCCCCTTTTTGAGTTCTATCTCGGCTGTGCGCTGAAGGGCACTCTTCACGACTAGGGAGCTTGGAGCTGTCAGAGAAGCGCCTGCGTTTCTCATTCCTTGCATTCCTTCGGTGACGTCTGCAGCTGTCACCGCGGGAATGCTCCCTGCGTTACTATGCTGATAGCTAAATGACGGACAGAGTGCCGTGGGCGCAGTCGGCTCGACTGGCCTGCCTGATGACTTCTCTAACGGGGGTTCATTGGCCTCTATCCGGACTGGTTCGATCTGTTCTAAGAGTTTCCTACACTTCCTCCAAGTACGAACTATCCCTCCTGGAGCTTTGGGGGGTTGCTGAATGCAGTCTCCTATCTGATCCCAGAGCTGCAGGGTTAACGTACCTACTTCTGGGTAAAGTAGGCAGTGTTCCCTGAGGTACGCCAAAAGTCTCGCTAGTTCCCTGCTGTGAAATCGTAACTGAAATACCCTGGCCAGGATTCTGAACTCTTCCTCACGAGTTCTTTGGCTAGCGGACGGACTTGGTCCATGAGAACAAGTCCCCATATTACCTGCGATGGTCCTCTGGAGTTTCCCCCTCGGGACGGAGATCGACGCGTCTTTGCAGGCAACAGGTTCGGGCGTCGGGTGTCTGGGGTAGACCTCGGAGCGTGGACCTTCTGCCACGGGCCCTCGGCGGCCTCTGCGCTGTCAGGGGCTCAGAGCCTGCCCTGAGCGGAACGCGTTTTTCCCTTTGCGCAAGCCTCCCCGAAAGCTGGGAGCAAGCTGTAGGAATGCCTCCTTGGAATGCCTCGCCGCTGGCCGTCTCTCTGTCCGGCTGGCTGCCGACCAGAGTGCCGCGCTGTCCTCCGGGCGGTCGGGTCGCGGTTCAAGCGCAGAACCGGACCGCGTGGATCGTTACTCGCGAGTAGACCTCTCCGGGGTCCCTTTACTCACGAGTAAATCACGTCGGGGTCACCAGATGAAGGAATCAGGGCCACTAAGGGCCGGGGAGCCCGGAGGAGGACTGATCAAGTAACGACACGAGGCAAGGAAACAGGATCAGATCAGTACTTTATTGAGAAAAGGCAACATCATTTATAGGGAAAAAAGAGCAACGGTGGCAGGCTGTCATCTGACAGGAAAGTTACCTCACCCACGTACCCGGGTTAATGGGGAACACCTCAAAGGGAAGTTAATTAACTGGGGCAAACATGGACTTAGGAGTCCTATTGTTCAGGGATTAGGCAGGGGCAAACATAGCCCTTATTTGCACCGGGTAGGAGATGAGTCATTTACTCTAATGGGTAACTGGGGTCAGCGAGATGAGCTTCTCGCAGAATCGCTGGCCAGGCAATAAGCGGTCGAATTAATCCCTACCATTAATCTCCCCCCTTGCTCGCCGACAAAGGCCAGAGGCCAGGAGTCTGCTCACTGGTTTAACCTCTGCCAGAGGCCACCGATGCCCAACCGGGCACGCGGAATCCTCATCCAATGAAAAGAATTGTATATAGTACAGTATATGGAGAAAATCCAATATGCTTTTGGAAAGCTCATTTCTGTGAATTGCAATTCCTATGTAACCAAAACTGCACTGTCTATGCATGAAAAGAAGTTACCAGAAAGCTTGAGGACCACAAAGTTTGCAGAAGTACAAAAATTCCTTTGTAGAAAAAAAAATTCTATGGTGGGAGCTCCCAAAGAGTCCAGCAATTACTGGCAAATGTTACTGAATGTCATTGGTCTCTGCAAGGGATCAGAAATTAGCTGAGGAAACGCTTTGGTGAAATGGTATATCCTGAAAGAAGGTGTGGCTTCTTGGAACCCTGAACTATTTGCACTGCCACCAATTTATTGCAAATGTCGCTCTTAGATCTAGTCTACACAGGATGATGGATGCCATTTTTGAATGTTCCCTCAGGTTTTTTTTTAAAAAAAACTCTTTTCATATAAAAAGGCTAACATACTGGGCATAAAAATTCTAGTCTTGGGTTGACTTTCTATTGTACTAATTTTTCTATTTATTTATTTTTGGCAGAGGGACTTTGATGTAGGCAGATTGATTGCACATGGAGCAAGCAGGCGGGCAAAACACTTCTTTATTGTAGCATGGTCAATCTGTACATAACCAAATGGTGGAGGCGCAGCTCCTTTTATATCATACATTGCATTTGAATTTCCCCCTAAAGGCACTCATTGGTTGCGGTAGCAGTGATGTCATTAGGGACGTACTGCGTACCTTCCTAAGGTTCACCTAACCTAACTAAGGTTAGTTGCATACCTTCCTAAGGATCACCTATAGCGGGGAGGTTTCCCGCGCTGGTTGCTGATTGGGTGATTGGGGTTGCATGGGCTGAGCTTCCTCAGCTGCGCTATGGCTGGCAGCTGAGTTGCGTGCGGTGACTGATGATTACTTGCATACACCACGTCCCTCCCCCCCTAGGATGGGATGAAGTCCCTTAACCATTGTGGGGGCCGGCAATTTCGCTGCAGCTGACCCGCCGGTTCAGCGGTGCTGCCCGGGGTGCCTGCAACGCTTGGGCTTTCCCCTCGAGAGAACTGAAGAGTCCCATCGAATCCTGGCAAGGGAAGGGCTGGGGTATTCCTGGCTTGGGGAGGATGAGGGGACTGTTGGGAGAACTCAAAGCCCCGCTCCTCACTGGGACGAGTGGGGGAACACTTGCAAAACTCCCCTCATCCTGAAACAAAAAATCAAACTGGGGGTCTGCTTCCTTTTTCTGCTCTACTGACACATTTGTACCCCTATCCTCCACACTAGAAGTATCCAGGCGGTCGAGCAATGTTGGGATTCTTCTCTGCATTAGGAGCTCCGAGGGGGATTGCCCCGAGGTTAATGGGGTGACCCTGTAGCGTATGAGGAATTGACAGAACTGTAGCTCCAGGTCCCCTGGACCCATCCTCCTTAGTGCCTCCTTCGTGGTGCGGACCAGGCGCTCTACTTGGCTGTTCGTGACCGGGTGAAAGGGAGCAGAGGTGACGTGCCTAATCACGTTCCGCTTGAGGAACACCTGGAATTCTGCAGACGTAAAAGTGGATGCGTTATCCAAAATTAGCACGTCAGGAATACCGAAGCAAACGAACATCCTTCTCAGATGTTTGATTGTGGCCGTGGAGGATGTGTTTCACATTGGAATGACTTCAAGTCATTTCGAGAATGCGTCGACTGCGAGTAGGAACATGGTGCCCCTGAAGGGCCCAGTGAAATCGACGTGGATTCTGGACCACGGACCATGGGCTGTGTCCCACTCCCTGGGGGGTAGCCTATGGTCCTTGGGCCATGATTGTTGGCAACTTTCACACCGGCCCACCAATTTCTCTATGTCCTCATCTATATTGGGCCACCAGAAGTAGCTCCTTGCTAGAGCTTTTGACTTCACGATTCCCGGGTGGCTCGTGTGGAGCAGACGGAGCATCTTGGCTCACAAGACCTCTGGCCCCAGAGGAGGCACCCTCTCTCGAGCGAAAGCTTGAAACGCTCTAAGTTTGAGGCGGTCCCTAGGGGGTATTCGCAGAAGCTCGGTCTGCGAGACAATGGAGTAGGCAGTCCCTGAGTCCACCTCCATCTTCACCTGGACCCCATGTAACAGTACCTTACAAAAGAAATGGGTGCGCCGGTCCGACACACGTCTCACCACTGTGTCTCCCGCATGCACCTTTCCAACGTCCTGGTCCTTCCGGCGGCTGGTCCGGTCAGGGTCTCGGCTTCTGTGATGTCTGCACACCTTCACGATGTGGCCCAAAAATCCGCAGTTGTAGCACTCTGCCTTCTTGAAGGGCCACTTCCTCCGGTCGTGTGTGCCCCCACACCCCTTGCAGCGTCTGCTTGCTTCGGCGGTGTCTCTCCTCTCAGAAGGTCTTTTCCTCACCTTCTGGACCTCAGGTTCGTTTTCACTCTCACTGAGGTCGGATAAGGATGTGGCGGCGGCTCTCGGTTCTCGCTCCCTTTGAGATGAGCATCTGTGGGCCTGCACGGTGGACAACAGGTCTCCTGAAGCAGTGGTTCTCACCCGACACGCCCACACCCCGTCCTTTACCGCTTCTGCAGCCTGGGCAGGCTCTGCAGCCTGGGACCTGCTCAAACGTGATGTCCTCGTCCCGGGCCAACAGTCTCCGCTGGGCCTCCTCATCACGCATGCCGAGTACGAGGCAGTCTCGCAGCGCCTCGGCCAGGAAAGATCCCCACTGGCAAGGGATGGCCGCCAGTCTCAGCACGGCGACGTACTCTGCCACGCTCTCTCCGGGCCGTTGGTTGTGCCGGTGGAAGACCAGTCATGCCAGGAACACAGACACCTTTGGGCGGAAATGTGCCCGCAGCTCAGCGAGGATCTCGGTGAGGGAAACCGACTTTAGGGCCCTTGGCATCAAAAGGTTCCTCGCTAGTTCCAGGGTTGGTAACCCACACTGGGCCAGTAGGTAGGCCCGTCTCTGCGCTTCACTCTTGATGTTCTCCGCATCCATGGCGAACAGGAACTGCTCCTCGTAGAGGTCCCATGACTCGGGCTTAGAGGTGTCGAACGAAGTGAGCGTAACTCCGTGGGAAGCCATCATCCCACCTTCGTCGCCAATTTGATGTAGGCAGATTGATTGCACACGGAGCCAGCAGGCGGGCCAAACACTTCTTTATTGTAGCATGGTCAATCTGTACATAACCAAATGGTGGAGGCGCAGCTCCTTTTATATCATACATTGCATTTGAATTTTCCCCCAAAGGCACTCATTGGTTGCGGTAGCAGTGACGTCATTAGGGACGTACTGCATACCTTCCTAAGGTTCACCTAACCTAACTAAGGTTAGTTGCATACCTTCCTAAGGATCACCTATGATCCACAACAGGGACATATTAATAACCTACGCCAACACTTGGAAAGAGTGCCATTAATTCTTCCACTTCACTTTCCAGGACACATTAGACCACTGGTTCCCACAGGGGAACTTCAATTCCCAGAAGCCAAAGGCATTGGCTGATCTGAACTTTGGGGAATTGAAGTCCAAAAACCAAAGGTTTGGGAAACAATGTATTAGACCCATGATGGCGAAACTTGGCATTCCAGATGTTCTTGGACTTCAATTCCCAGAAGCCCAAGCACCCTGTGAATCCACACGAATAGGTTTACTGTGATTCATCCGGCCCGTACTGCCCTCGTTGCTCCTGGAAGCAGAAGTAAAATGCACCTGTACGGTTAAGACTCTTCCAGGTTAATCCTTCCTCCGTACAGGCACGTTTTACTTCTTGTGGATTCACAGGGTGCTTGGGCTTCCGGGAATTGTAGTCCAAGAACATCTGAAGTGCCAAGGTTCACCATCACAGTATTAGACCCACTATATCCTTGATATTTCAGAGCAGGGCTTCCCAAACTTTTCGCACCACGGGCTGGTCATGTGGTTGAGCAGACCGGTCACATGGTTCTTCCCACTGTAAAACGCATCCGCAGCTGTTATAAATGCATTTATGACAGTCACGGGTGCATTTACGGCAGTGTTTGCGCATGCCCGGGCGTGTTTTATTTCTACTTCCAGTAGCAGCGCAGGTGGGGTGGGCAGGAAGATTTGGTGCCATGGGCCGGGTCCAGCCCGCGGGCCGTAGTTTGGCCTCCCCTTTTTCAGAGGAACTGCTGATTTATTCAGCAATTAAGGTGTATATTTAAAAGAATTAATCCATCAGATTAAAATTTTATCGTTTTCAAGGTGGTTTGGGAAGAGCTTTTTTCTTCTTCCATCTCAGATTTCTTGCATTACAATTTTTAAAAAGCTCCAATATGCATACAGAAATGCAACATTTAAGATAAAGTTCATCCGGAAATGCCTTTGCAAGATCAAAACAAACCGTCCAACCAATTCCTGCAATTGAACATTTCATCCTTTTGGTCCATCACACTTATTGAGCGACTCATTAAGGAAGTTTAGCGGTCTAACATGGGTTTTGCATAGCTCAATGGTAGAACATAGGCTTTGCATGTGCAAAATCATAAATTCAATCCCTTGCATCTCCAGGCAGGATTAAGGAAATAACGTACTGAAAAGCTTCAATAAACGCCTACCAGCCAGGTCAATAATAGGAGGCTAGTAGGAATATTGGTCTTTGAATCACTATAACATGACTTTCTGTTATGTATGCATGTAATGTTACTGTAAAGACAAGAATGTATTCACTCCAATTACAATGTATCTCAGCTGTAAAGGAACGCGAGCAAGCAACCCATAGAGGGCAGCTGCGAGCGTTCAGTCTCACATGGTTCACATTGCTCAATCACGGACAGCCGCGGGAAACGTCCCCGCATTAATCAGGAAGAGAAAACAACTGCAGGAATGAGGCGTGCCTGGGCGAGGCCACGCCGGTAGCAGCCAATGAGCTGCCGTGCTACAAGATTCAAATGTATAGTCCTACTGTATATAATGAGATGTATCACCGCCATTACCTCATGTTCCCCCGGATCATCATGCAATAAACCTGTGTTAAGCCGTGCTACAAGATTCAAATGTATAGTCCTACTGTATATAATGAGATGTATCACCGCCATTACCTCATGTTCCCCCGGATCATCATGCAATAAACCTGTGTTAAGCCAACCCTTCGGCTGTTCCTTGTCTTTGGTCCCATACACTAAACTGGCGACGAGGATGGGATATGGCAGCCCACGGGACCAAGACATGCGCCGGCTACGAGATCAAGAAGCCAGGAGACTTGGAGCTGTTCGAGATAGACTTCAATGGGGCGCTGGTGGAGCTCGAAGTTACGGACGAGGCCAAAAAGAGGGCCATTTTCGTCAGGATGCTCGGGCACGAGACCAAGAGGACCCTGGTGGACCTGATCGCACCGAGAAGGGTGAGCGACTTCAAAGCTAAGGAGCTCCTGACGATGCTGCGCACCCACCTCCGGCCCGCGATAGCGATGTTCCCCGCTCGGAGCGCGTTCTGGAGGCGAGTCCAAGCGCCCGGGGAGTCGGTCGCCGATTTCGCAGCGGCCCTGCGACAGGCCGCCGGCCCATGTAAGTGGGAGAACCCAGAAGTCACCCTCAGGGACTGCCTGCTGTGCGGCCTGAGGGACACCGAGACTCAGCGCGCGCTGATGAAACAGGAGCCTCCCCCCACACTGCAAGAAGTCCTAGACGCGGCACAGGCCGCGGAAGCCACGACGGCCGGGGTGCAAGAACTCCAGGACTGGCGGCCGAGGGCTGCCAAGGCAGAAAGCTCGGTGCGCGCAGCCCGGCGAGCTTCAAACTCGTCCGCGGAGAGCGGCGACGACGAGGACGTCCAGAAGGTCCAGAAGGAAGGCCGGCGTTGCGACGGCTGCGGCGCCGCCCACGCCCGCACCAAATGCCCGTTCAAGAAGGCCGAGTGCCACAACTGCGGCCAGCGCGGGCACATCGCCAAGGTCTGCAGAAAGCGGCGCGAGACCAGGAGGAGTTCACCAGACCGCGCGGCGAGGCAGGACCGCACCACGAGGCCCAAGGGCGGCACCCAGACCACGAGGAAGCAGGACGGCGTAGGGCGCATCTCCGACGACAGCGAGGACGACGCCCCGGTGTTCAGCGTGTCCGCGGGACACCCCCGATACTTCGTTGAGGTAGTAATACAAGGGGCCCCTGTTAGGATGGAGGTGGACTCGGGTTCTTCATACTCTATCATTTCCCAGGGAGAGTTCCTGAAAATCGCCCCCCACGTGCGGCCTAAGCTCAAAGCATTGAGGTCCACACTGAAGGACGTGCAGGGAAACCGCATCCCAGTGTTGGGGGTTGGGAAGTTCCAGGTCCAATTCAAAAAACATGCCGCAACGCTCCCCCTAGTCATCCTCAAGGGAGGTAACTGCAGCCTCCTCGGGACTCAATGGTTCCAGCCCCTGGGTTTGTTCATTGGGGGGGGTGCACGCAGTTGGAGTACACGCTGCCGGGACTGATCCAATACAGGGCGTGTGTGACGCGCACCCCGAGGTTTTCAAAAAGGGACTCGGAAAATTCAAGGGCCCCCCAGTGACTTTCGACCTGGACCCTGAAATACGACCAATCAGACTAAAACCGCGCAGAGTGCCATTCGCACTAAAGGACAAAATAGAGGCGGAACTGGACAAATTGGTGGGTCAGGGGATTCTTGTGCCTGTCGATTCTGCGGAGTGGGAAACTCCAATTGTAACAGCACTAAAGGCCAACGGGGAGGTCCGCATATGCGCGGATTACAAGTGCACCATCAACAAGGCGATTCGCCCTAATGCGTATCCGGTGCCGGTAGTCAGCCACTTGCTGGCCAGGTTGCACGGGGGGAGGTGTTTCGCTAAACTCGACCTAGCACAAGCCTACCAGCAGCTCCCGGTGACCCCCGCCTCAGCTGCGGCACAGACCATAGTCACCCACAAAGGGGCGTTCCAGGTGACGCGCCTTCAGTTCGGCGTGAATTCGGCGCCCGGGATCTTCCAGTCACTCGTGGAACGCCTCCTAAAGGGATTAGAGGGGGTGTTACCCTACTTTGATGATGTATTGATAACGGGGGGGAGCCGGGCGGAATTGGCAAAGAGGTTGGGAAAGGTCCTGACAATATTCGAAAAGGTGGGGTTGAGGCTGCGGAAAGACAAATGCGTCTTCTTCGTGACTGAGGTTGAGTTCCTAGGGTTCCGGGTGACTCCTGAGGGAATAAGGCCGTCCCAATCCAAGGTGGCCGCCATCAAAAAGGCCCCTCGCCCCACATCCAAGCCCGAGCTGCAGTCGTTCCTCGGACTGCTAAACTTCTACCACTCCTTCCTTCCTCGGAAGGCAGCCGTGGCGGAACCGCTACACAAGTTGTTAAAAAAGGACGAGGCATGGAAGTGGGGCGACGACCATGAGAGGGCATTTAACGACCTAAAACGACTCCTGGCATCCGATGCCATACTGACCCACTTCAATCCCAAACGCCCAGTGGTCCTGATATGCGATGCATCCCCAGTGGGGGTGGGGGCGGTGTTATGCCACGTGCTAGAAAATGGGAGGGAGGCCCCGATAGCGTTCTACTCCAGGTCCCTGTCCCAAGCGGAGAGAAATTACGCCCAGACAGACAGGGAAGCGCTAGCGATAATTGCGGGGACCAAGAAATTTCATGATTTTGTGTATGGCCGCCCCTTCACCATAGTGACCGACCATAAGCCCTTGCTAGGCATTTTCACCGCAGATAAGCCCACGCCACAAATCCTGTCCCCGAGAATGCTCAGGTGGGCCATTTTTCTCAACGCGTATCAGCACGCGTTGGTGTACCGGCCAGGGAAGGAGATCAGCCACGCGGACGCCCTGTCGAGGTCCCCCCTTCCCCAGGATTGCAGCCACGTGGGAGAGGAAGAGAGGGACCACCAGGTCTTAATGATAGAGGTCCTAGACTCGCCCCCGGTAGTACCGGCCGACATCGCCAAAGCGACCGGCAAGGACAAAACGTTAGCGACAGTTAGCTCCTGGGTGCAGAAAGGGTGGCCCGTGTCGTCCCCAGCAGCGGAATTCGACACATTTTTCAAGAAAAAATTAGAGTTGTCCCTAGTGAGGGGTTGCCTCTTGTGGGGACAGCGGGTAGTGATCCCCACGTCTCTCCGGCCGAGGGTGCTTAAACTGCTGCACGTCAGCCACCCGGGGATCGTCCGCTCCAAGGCACTAGCCCGCAGTTACTTTTGGTGGCCCCAGCTAGACGCCGACATCGAGCACATGGTCGGCACTTGCGAAGCGTGCCAAAGCTCAAGGCCGGAAGAGGCTCGTTTACCACATAGGGAATGGGACACAGCAAGGGGGCCCTGGTCCCGGAGATCTCAACCTACAAGTGTGCCAATTCCTGCTAGGGTACAGGGTCACCCCATTGGCGTCAGGGTACTCCCCCGCGGAGCTGTTAATGCGCAGGAAGCTGGCCACCGTAATCACCAGGCTAGACCCCACAAGGGTGGAAGACAAAGGGCGGAACGTAGGGATGGAACCACAAAGAGTTTCAGCGTAGGCTCCCCCGTGCATTGCAGAAACTACGCCAGCGCAGGGCCAGCCTGGGTGCCGGGCGTTGTAATAGAACAAACCGGCCCCGTGTCGTACCGCGTGGAAACCAACACAGGCCTCCTGTGGAGGCGGCACGCGGATCAGCTCAGGCGCAGGGTTCCCGAAGAGCCGGACGATAACGGAAGTAACCACGATTCAGCGTTAGGGTACTCCCCCACCCGTTTAGCCCAAGGGGGAGGAAAAGGGGGCCATGGGTCCCCACCAAGGGGGGAGGAAAGGGAATCTGTCCTCATAGATATTCTGCGGGATTTTTCGGCGGAAGGGAAGAACCCCGATCTCATACATATCTCGAGGAAGTTTCCCCCAAATACAGATCCCCCAAGAGACTTAGACTTTGATTTGCAGTACCAGGGGGAGTTAGCGGAGTGGTCCCCCACCCGTCCTAGCGAAAAGAGGGGTTTCAGTTCAGCCCCTGGTACTTCCAGCCCCACTAGCCCCTGTGAGTTAGAGTGTAACATAGTGCCAGCTCCCCGGAGACCGACACCCCCAAGACAGGAGGCGACGGCGAATCCGCCCACCACAGTCTCAAGGTCCCCCAAACGGATAGCAGAAGGTAGCAGAACCACAAGGGCATCCTCGTCGGTTCCGAGGTTCACAATGGGAGGGTCCCCGGGGTCCGCAGGCAACAGGCAGGGGTTCACCTCCCAGCTGTTCATTCCATTCCCGTCCCCCAGCGCAAAGCGGGCACAGACACCCCACAGAGCCACTAACGAATCCCCATTTTCCGTTGCAGGACAAGCCTCCACGGAACCAGGGATCACAGGCTCCCCTGTACTAGGTCAGGCGCCAGCACGCCCCAAATGCACGTGCGGCAAGCCACATTGGTTGCGGGACTTCGTCCCATCCTAGGGGGGAGGGATGTTATGTATGCATGTAATGTTACTGTAAAGACAAGAATGTATTCACTCCAATTACAATGTATCTCAGCTGTAAAGGAACGCGAGCAAGCAACCCATAGAGGGCAGCTGCGAGCGTTCAGTCTCACATGGTTCACATTGCTCAATCACGGACAGCCGCGGGAAACGTCCCCGCATTAATCAGGAAGAGAAAACAACTGCAGGAATGATGCGTGCCTGGGCGAGGCCACGCCGGTAGCAGCCAATGAGCTGCCGTGCTACAAGATTCAAATGTATAGTCCTACTGTATATAATGAGATGTATCACCGCCATTACCTCATGTTCCCCCGGATCATCATGCAATAAACCTGTGTTAAGCCAACCCTTCGGCTGTTCCTTGTCTTTGGTCCCATACACTAAACTTTCTGAGTTTTTAAAACTTTTGCTTATGTGTGATACCCATGGCTTCTTGCTCAACTTGGTCTCTTTGTTCTGACTTCTGTCTGCTATGCCATG
Source organism: Bradypodion ventrale (assembly GCA_035047345.1). Classification (NCBI taxonomy): domain Eukaryota; kingdom Metazoa; phylum Chordata; class Lepidosauria; order Squamata; family Chamaeleonidae; genus Bradypodion; species Bradypodion ventrale. The sequence goes on from JAWDJE010000008.1 coordinate 38,488,489, forward strand.
AATTTGGCTGTGCTCCATTCGATGGCACACCACACTTTCCCCTATAATTGGGCTGGTCACTCCCTGATGATCTCACTGCAATGCTATGCAACTGGAATTAAATCTGACACCTGCCATATCCAGGGCAGGCCAAGAGGTGTAATTAGCAGCATTGCTTTAGGAACTTGGGAGAGGAAGTGACACGCAGCAGAGGGAGAGAAGCTGGAGCATACTAGGCAGGTGTGTCAACATTTGTTCTCCTTGCTCCAATTGCATGTCCTCAAATGCCTGGTTAGCGGGTAGGGGTGAGGCTGATGAGTGCTCCTTTAATATGTATATAAACATTAACGCTGGGGGCAATTTTGTTTCCTAAGGAGGCCTTGGATTTCTTAAGATGCAGTAGGCCAGCAGCCATTTGATGAGAAAGTTTTCTGCCCATGATCTGTCTGCAGCTCCTTCTGGTCAAAGTGGCGAGAGCATAGATGGGGAACATGAGACCCTCTTCATACGGCTGACTACAAATCACATGCCATCTCATTGTGGTCTTTGTGGCTTGTGGTTGACTCCCAGAATTCTCCGGCCATCATGGCCAGTGACAAAGATGTATATCATCTATATCTATAAAACAGAGGTCTGGGTTTGTATGTGGTGGAAAGGCTCCCACACCCCTGGACTGAACCCGCTGAAACTTGCCAAATACCTACCTTGGCCTTACGAGATCAGCACTGTGTGGGTCCCGAAACCCATATGGGGGTTTATGCCCTCCAAATTAGGTTGCAAAGCCCTATCAGTTGCACCCCCACTGATAGGGCAAAAAGCAATGGAACATCAGTACTGCGCGCACACACCACAGCCTCCATTCAGCCGCCAGCCAGAGAAGAGGCGGCGGCGAGCGGGGAACCAGCCTGGGCTGGCCTCGTGCAGCCTGTTGGGAGATGTAGTTCTTTTTTTTATTGAATTTTTCAAAAATATATAAACATACAATAACAATACATCATAAAAATACATATTTTAACAAAAAATAACTAACATATTTGATAGTTGATCCCATACATTTTTATACTCATCTTTATAATAAAACATCCCATATTGAAAACTGGTTTAGTAGTTAACATCTATCCTACTTCCAAAATTGTTCCCAAATATCTTTATTTATTGCTACCACTAAATCTATTCGTAATATACCATTCAATAATAGTTTAGTATAAGTACAACCATCAAAATCCAAAGTACACATAAAATACACCCTGTGATTTATTTACATTGCTCTGGAAAGCTCAGAGTATCTCATTATTCACCTCCAAAAACTACTTTGTACAGGTCTGTTTCTTTCTGGGCCCGCAATGGAGTGATCCATGAAATGTTTCCAAATATTCCAAAATCTGTTCTCTTTCAGCTTATCTCTTTTTTCTTTTTTCTCCCATGTCAGTTTATCGTTCAAAGCTAAATTCCACATTTCTTTATACCATTCCTCCGTTTGTATAGTTACCTCATTTTTCCAATGTCTGGCAATACATTGTCTACCCGTTGTTAACATTATTTCTAATAACTCTTTTTCTTCCTTGTTTAAATTCATCCCATCCACATCTGTAAGCATAATGGTACCAGACACCAGTTTGATGACACATTGATAATTGTTAAACATCCAGAGAAGGTTATGGATAGGATCAGAATGCAATTTAAGGAGTTCGATATCACGGGTTTGAAGATAAATTGGGATAAATCGGAAATGATGTTATGTAATATGGGTGAAAGGGAAATTAAGAAAATAAAGGGACTAAGTAATATTCAAATTAAAGATAAATTGAAATATTTGGGGATACTTATATCAAATAGTATGGAAGAGCTCAAAAGATTGAATTATGATAGTTTAAAAACGGAGATTAAGATTAGAATACAAAGTTTCCAAAAGCTGAAATTGTCATGGTTTGGGAGAATTGCACTTACTAAAATGATGTTGTTACCTAGAATAAATTTTTTATTTGATGCATTGGTAATTCAATTGAAAGACAAAGAAATCAATGAGTTTCAAAAGTTGTTCAATAACTTTTGTAATGGAGGTAAAAAGTCTAGACTACCCAAAAAATTATGGTACCTACCTCAGAAAGAAGGGGGCTTAGGAATGCCGAATCTACTGGCATATTACCGTGCTTTTCAAATTAAGAATGTAGTGAAGATCTTGGCAAGAGAAAAAACGATATGGGAGGAATTGGAGATGAAAGATTTTAAGAAGATGGGCAAAAGGATTTTTTTGGGAGCAGAAGTAGGAAAGATAACCATTAATAATATAATGATGAAGGGAGTTATGGGTGTGTGGAAAAGGTTGAAGAATGATCTGGCACCAAATTTTTCCCCAATTTTGGAACTGGCAGATATGGCCTGTTTTCCATTTAAAATAAACAAAGAAATAAAGGAAATATTGGAAGAAAATGATGTTTTCCTGATGAAAGACTGGTTACGGATTTGCAGTGTTGAAAGTAGGAAGAAAAAGTTGTTCGAACAGTTGAAATTGAATTGGTTTCGAACAGTTGAAATTGAATTGAATTGAATGAAGGTTAATAATTGGAATGTCAAATATGCAAGAAAAATAGATAGAGATAGAGAAAAGACGGAGTTTGAAGAACTAGTATTAAAAATTAGGAAAGGCAATAGAAGCATTAAGGGCTTAGTAAGTAAACTCTATATTTTAATAAATAGGGAGGGTGATCCACAGGAGGATTTGAAATTGAAGTGGGAGCAGGATTTGAATATAAAGATAGAAAAAGATGTATGGAGAAATAAATGGTAAAAGAGGATAATGAGAACTATGTCAGTTAGAATTAAAGAACACAACTATAAAATGTTGTGGAGATGGTATCTGACACCAGTGAGGTTACACCAGATTGATAACAAAAAGGACAATTTATGTTGGAGATGTAAAGATACTATAGGAACTTATGAACATATGTAGTTGGGGTGTAAAATGATAAAGGATTTTTGGGGTAGAATAGAAAAAGAGATTAATGAAATATTGGGCAAAAAGATCAAACTGGTGTCAGGAGATTTAGTTCTGAGGGCAGTCCCTCCCACTGCCAGGAGCCACGGCGGTGCCCTAGCAAGCTTTGCACGGCTGCTTCCCCTCCCCTAAAGACTGGACTTTCAGTTTGAGATTTCTTCCCGTTTTGTTTCCAGGCGACTTCAGAGACTATCAGGCAATTTGTTTGTTGTTGTGCTTGACAATGGTTCACATTTCCTTCAAAGACAAAAAACCCGAGCAAGTCCGGGTAATCGGCTAGTAAGAGAAAAAACAGTGAAAGGCTGCATTGTGATACCTGTTCTGAACAACGGGAATGAACTGGAAAATTGCCAACCTGCCAAAGATATTTCTTTCTTTCTTTCTTTTTTTGCCCTGTACAAATGTTTACATCATCATCATCATCATCATTAAAAGTGTACCTGTTCAGACCAGGGTTTTGTAACCCCATTGCTCAGGTCAGTAAGGTATTGATTGCCTGATAATGTAACTGGCACCATGTAATGCTATTCTCTGCAACTGCTCTGTCATGAATTTATTAATGCCAATCACACTTAGATGTTTTTTCAATCTTTTTGGGATTACTCCCAGCAGTCCTGGTATCACTGTTCTTTTTCCTCCCCAGAACTGCTGTACGGTGGAACCTTGGTTAACAAACGGCTCGGTTAACATAAAAATTACATAACAAAAGGAAATCCATAGAAAATAGTAGTTTGGTTTACAAAACAATTTCCAGAAAGGATTACAGTGATACCTCATACAACGTCCAAACTTGGTACCACAAGTTTGGATGTTACACGGATTTGGGCTTTGTATGAGGCATGCAAAATCCTAGCCGTGATGCCTCGTACAACGTCCAAATCCTTGCCGCAATGCCTCATACAATGTCATTTCCATAGAGATCATACCTGTCAACTGCAGCTCTGGACAATCCGGGACCTGCGCAGAATGGTTCTGCGCAGGTCGCTTTTTATGCATGCGTAAAAGCCTTCTACGCATGGTGTTGTGTATGGAGTGTAATGTGCCTTTAATAATGTAACCACACGAATGAGTGAATGTAACAATCTCAAAGAGTAACTGTAACCTTCTGTATGAGGACGCGAGCTAATGACCACTGGGGGCAGTAGCGAGCGTCCAGCTCACATGGTACAAATTCTCCAAATGCCTACAGCCACGGGAAGATTCCCGCCACTACCTCACCTGGACAAGAAGGGCGTGACAGGGGGTGACGTCACGCAGACAGTAGCCAATGAGCTACCGAGGAGCCACATTCAAATGTATAGCCACTGTATATATTGAGCTGTTCGTCCGCCATTACCACATGTTCCCTCTGACCATTATGCAATAAAGATGCGTTAAGCCAGAGTTCGGCTGTTTCTATTGTCTTGGTTCTTAAACACTAAACATGCGTAAAATATTAATAATAATAATAATAATAATAATAATAATAATAATAATAATAATAATAATAATAATAATAATAATAATAATAATAATAATAATAATAATAATAATAATAATAATAATAATAATAATAATAATAATAATAATAATAATAATAATAATAGATGACATACCCCATGCGGGGAATGTAGTCCAAAAATAACTCTTTTCTCATTACTTACTATTAGTCCCTGCTTCTGTAAGTTGTAATAAAAAAATTATATATATTTCCCTCCATCTGCTTTTCCCTCTGCCTGCTGTTTGAGGCCAGTGTCAGTTTAGAAAGCAGCACACTGGCGTTGTCTGGGTCTCTATTTTATGCTTCTAAACCTCAGCCTCTAGAGCAGTAGTTTCCAACCTTTTTTTGGCCATACCCCACCGAAGCATCTCTAAAATCCTGATTCCCCCCTTCCCCCAACATATAATTCTTATTATTCAAAAAGTGAACTCCTGTTCATGTGGAGGAAGAAATGCAAAAATATTCACTGTTAATAACTCATTCTCGAATTGCCTCCCTTAACTCACATTAATAACTCATTCTCAAAGTGTCCCATGTTGGGAACCACTGCTCTAGAGCATAGTGCCTTTGTGCCAAGTAACAGCATGGCTCTAAAAAGCATGCATGAGCTCATCTTGCTCTATCAGGTTGGCAGAGTCCTCAGATCAGGAGGTAAGTTGGCTCCTTTCCAGTCCAGGTGTTCTGAATTCAGAAAAACTGACACACCTTTGGTGTCCTCAGCCCAACCTGCTGTGCTGCGTGCACAAAGGAGCCACAGTTGGGTTGTTGTGAACAGCTGAGGCTGACTGGTACAAAGAATGCAACTTTCACACCTGGCTGTGGTGGGGATGATCCCTTGGGGCTGCCCTGCTGGAGAGACAAATCTCACCTTGTCAGCAAGAGATTACTAAAACCCAAATGTCCAGCCTACTCTCATCAGTGGCAGAGAGAGAGATTGAGATTGATTCTTGGTACAGCCAATGGCCAAGACTGCATGAGGGTGCTGGAGAGGTTATTGCCACCCATGGGAAATTTGGGGGCAGAGGTACTCAGGCAGGAAAAGCTACTTCTACACATACTCACTGCAGTGCTTCTTGCCATAAACTTTTATCTCCTAAACACTGGCACAGAGAAGCAGAAGCCCCGGGGAAGTGATTAAGTCAGGCTACAACTGATTTCCAAGTGTGTTTCTTTAAATCTGGGGTGCCCAAACTACGGCCTGGGGGCCGGATCCAGCCCCCAACACCTGTTTTACTTCTGCTTCCAGGAGCAACGAGGGCCGGATGAATTGGCATTGGGGGCCGGATTCAGCCCTCAGGCCATAGTGACTGGCTCCCTGAACCACATGACCAGACCACAGCCCAAAAAATTTGGGCACCCCTGTTTTAAATTATTGTCTAGGGCTTTCTTTTTCCATACTTGCTCCTCACCATAAAATGACACCACAGTGGGCATAAAAATTGGTTTTCTTTGCTGCCTCTGAAAAAGTCACAGGAGCTTAAGAAGATGGCTTTTGCCAATTGTCCACTAGCCAGTCGCATAAAACAGATCTTATCCAGATGGCTGTTTTCAGAATCTGGGAGCTGTACCCCAGAAATTCACTTGTCCAAATTTTGCAACATACATGTGAACTATTGCTATAACTATTTCACTGGGGAAATGTTTGGGAAAAGGAAGAAGAAAAACATGATGCGTCTGGGGAAAATTGGCAAATCAGAAAGGATGTTACAAAAACAGGAAGAACAGCAGTAGCAGCTAAATGGACACTTGAATCGTTTGTCTGATGAGAAGCCTGTATGAAACTACCCTCCCCAGTGTGAGGCTAAATCCTAGTGGTACTTCACAGTGCCAGCCCGAGGCAAGTTTTAGGATGGAGCAAGATACAACTATGGTGCCCCCTTGGTCACCCCTAATATATGCGGTTAAATTAAGTTACTGGCGAAACTTTACAGGGACAGTCGTTATCGATAACAGAATATATATTGAAAATATCGAAAAAAATATTTTTTTTCCCTTTACCACTGTGGCGCCCCCTGGGAGTGGGTGCCTGGAGCAACCACTCCATTCACCTTATCTACCGTAAGGCCGGCCCTGGTACTTCAGTTAGGACAATAATCTATATGTTTGCCATTTCACCCTAATGTCACAACCATAATAATAACAGAGATGCTAAAGTTTATGCCAAAGGAGGCTTTGCTCACTGGATATGGTTCTTGATCTCAAAGTAAAAATCCATCATGTTGGGTCAAATTACTCCTGACTTTTCCTGAGACTGGCTACCATAGGAAAGCAATGATAACTATAAATGATAATCTTCTCTAACGTTGCTCCAGAATTGCTCTTGTTAAGTTTTCTTGTCACAGTGAATGATGAATATTTTATTTTATTTATTTTTATCATTTATATTCTGTTTGACTTATTGCAAGCATTACTCAGTTGTTTCTGACATAATACTAAACAGCAAGTGTGTGTGCGTGTGCGTGTGTGCGTGTGCGTGTGTGCGTGTGTGCGTGTGTGCGTGTGTGCGTGTAGAAACTGGGTCGTTCCTTGCTCAGGGGCAGAAGGGATGCTTCCTGAGAATGCACAGGGCAAGGTTCGGGAGATCACTGAACACAGAGACGGAGTGTGTGTCAAGAGATTGCAAGTAGATTGCAAGAGATTGTGAGGAGCTCCAGAGGGATCTCTCGACACTGGGGGAGTGGGCAAAATAGTGGCAAATGAGTTTCAACATTAGTAAGTGCAGAGTGATGCATGTTGGGGCAAAGAACCCCAATTACATTTATAAACTGATGGGGTCTGAACTCTCTGCGACAAACCAGGAAAGGGACCTTGGTGTCCTGGTGGACAACTCAATGAAGGTGTCCACCCAGTGTGCCTCAGCAGTGAAAAAAACAAACTCAATGCTAGGGATCATTAGGAAGGGTATAGAAAATAAGTCAGCAAGTGTCATTTTGCCTCTTTATAAATCTATGGTGAGGTCCCATCTGGAATACTGTGTACAGTTCTGGTCGCCATACCTCCAGAAGGATATTATGGAGCTGGAAAAAGTGCAGAGGAGGGCAACCAGAATGATTAGGGGACTGGAACACCTTCCTTACCATCTGAGGCTGCAACGGTTGGGCCTCTTCACTCTTGAACGACGACGTCTAAGAGGTGACCTGATTGAAGTTTATAAAATCATGCACGGTGTGGACAAAGTAGATAAGGAAAAACTGTTTTCCCTATCGCATAACACTAGAACTAGGGGACACTCCATGAAACTTTTGGGTACTAGTTCTCAAACAAATAAGAGAAAGTACTTTTTCACCCAGAGGATTACTGGTCTATGCAACTCCCTGCCAGAAGAAGTGGTGACAGCTGAAAGTCTTGACAGCTTTAAGAAAGGATTAGATAAGTTGATGGAGGACAAGAGTATCAATGGCTATAATTATGGATACTTAAGGACAACCTCCGGGTTGGAGAGATAGGCAGGATATCTCTCAATATCATTTCCAGGGAATCCTAAGCAGGCATCTGCTTGGGAATACCCTGAAGGAAATGGTGAGCCACTGTGTGAGACAGAATGCTGGACTGGATGGGCTGTGGCCTGTTCCAGCAAGGCTGTTCTTATGTTCTTATGTTCTTAAGTAGATAAATAGGGACCACTTTAGTGGGAAGGTAACAGCATTCCGTATATAAATAATGAAAATAATAAATAATAAATGACAATTAGCAAATGACAAATAATATTCTTACTAACTGGCAGCAGCAATTGGTAAGGAATACGTGTCCCAAAAAAGTGGGTCCTCCCAATAATACAAACCAGAGAAATAAAAAAGTACTGTATGCATATTTTATTTTTGTTTGCTTGTGCCCTTAAAGACTAAGAAATTCTATTTGGTATGATAGTCTTTAAAGGTGCCACAAAACCCTCTGTTATTTCTGTTGCCACAAACCCTGATAAAATAATTATTCCAGGCAAACAAGTCTAGTCACTTGTTCGCCTAAACGTCTGAATCGTGACATACGAAGGGGCAACCTGAGCTCCCCCACCACCTTGTTACGTTCTGCTTATTTCTGAGCCAAGGGAAACACGACGCATCCTTCATGTCGTGCGTGCTGCTCACAAACAGGGCATATTACACCACTTCGAAATCTGCTCCCTATGGGGCTGCAGTGGCTCAAGTGGCTAAGACGCTGACTGGGAAGCGGGAGGTCAGCAGTTCGATTCCCGAGTACTGCAGGACGGAATGAGCTCCCGTCTTTGTCCCAGCTCCTGCCAACCTAGCAGTTCGAAAGCAAGAAATTGCAAGTAGATAAATAAGGACCACTTCGGTGGGAAGGTAACAGCGTTCCGTGCGCGCTCCGGTGTCTAGTCATGCCTGCCACATGACCACGGAAACGTCTGCAGAAGCAGACAGCGCTGGCTCTTCGGCTTTGAAACAGAGATGAGCACTGCACCCTCGAGTCGGATACGACTGGCTTTCGAGCAAGGGGAACCTTATGGAGGTGGGAGCGTCACAGGTGGGAGAAGAACACCTGTCAGGTACGGTGTGGGCGTGGCCAAATCCGCTTTTTAGGCTCGCAAAAAAAAGAGAGAGCGGCCAGGCGACGAAGTGGGCGTGGCCTGAAACATAGCGTCACGAATGGACAAAAGCGGGCAGGCCTGGCGCTCGCGGCGGCCCGACGGCGAGATTCGTTGCCCAGGGTTACCGGCGGGGAAATCGAGAAGCGCCGACGTCACGGAAGGAGGTTCCCCCTTTCGTCTGCCACTAGCCGTCTTCCCTGCTCCTCCCCTTTAGAATGCCGGCTGGGAGTGGGCCAATGGAGAGCGCCGATGTCTTGATTCTACCAATCAGAAGGCGGCACTCGGGCCAGGTTAGTGTAATTATTACACACAGTCTGAGAAGGCGCAAGCCCCTTGCACGCCCGGGGAGACCCGCGCAGACCCTCTGGCGAAAGGAAAAAGGAAAAGGGGGAGGGGGGAGCAGTGAGATTTACCCGATTCGTGGGAAGGGAGCACAATGTATGGGGTCAGGGTTGACTCACCTTCGCCTCCATGGATTTATCGCACTGGCCCTTTCTCATGGTCAATCTTAGAAGAAATCAACCCTAACTGCTCCTGAGAAGATCAAATAGTGAAGATGAAGCTAAAGTACTTTGGACATCAAATGAGAAGAAAGGATTCACTTGAGAAAAGGTGGAGGGTAAAAGAAAAAGAGGGCGACCAAAGATGAGATGGCTAGATGGCATCGTGGATGCAGTGGGCACAGAGCTGGGCGGGCTGAGGAGGAGGGTGGAGGACAGAGGTGCCTGGAGGACGATGGTCCATAGGGTCGCAAAGGGTCGGAATCGACTGTGCGACTGAACAACAACATATACTCCACTTCTCCTTCAAGTGCCATATCCGATTCCGAATATTGACTATCCTCATGGCGATAAACCATGAAGATTATCTTGGGAACCATTTACAGTAAAACCCCTATTTAGGTAAAAAATCTGTTCTGTAGGCTTTTATGTAAATTGGTTTTTTACTTAACTCAAAGCAAGCCCATAGGAAAAATGAATTTTTACTTAACTCGAAGCAAACCCACAGGAAATTGTGTTATGTAAATCGGGACATGGTTTTAGTGCAAAAATCATTATGTAAGTCGAAGTTTATGTAACTTGAGGCATTTGTAAGTCAGAGTTTTACTGTAATGCAGTGGCCTTCTATTTGCCTTCTGCATCGCAGCATGACACGCGTACCAATGTTCCAGTTCCTTGAGTCACTTTCTGGTCCTGAGCCCATTTGGCACACAAAGTCAGCCCCAGGCCAGGATTGATGAAGCTGCTGCCCTTCATCAAGAGGGATTTAATCTACTCGAGGACTATCTCTGTGGATTTTGCCACCCAAGGCCTAGTCCTCCAGGTTGTCAGGTTAGTTAACTGAAGCATTGAGTCATTAAGTAAGCAGTATGGCCTACTCTATCACCATAAGCAGGATAACCTGGCTAGACTGTGATATTCCACTTGTCACCCCAATATATCCTCTTTCCAGAACATGGGCCTGGTCCATTCGACAAGTAGAGTATATTGGGGGGGGGGGTGTCCTAAAAAGTAAGGTGTGCAGGATGGGGGAACTTAGAAACAGAGTGTGCAGGAGAGAAGGCCCTGAAAGGAGAGTTTATTGTTCTCTGTGCCAAGTTCTGGCAACCCTAGGAGAGTTTTGACGGCATGTGAACTATTTAAGGACTGGCTTACTGTTTTTATCACACACACACAACCCCACTAAGTCTCCTGGTGGAGCAAGGGCTTGAACCAGGGTCCCCAGTTCTAACCCTCTGCCTGTGCATCACGCAGGCTGTCAAGAGAAGTCGGATGCTTCCCGTCTCGCTTGATTCTAGGGTTCGGCGCTCCTCTCCGTTCACAGCCCAAGAGCCAGCGCTGTCTGCGCCTGCAGACGTTTCCGTGGTCAGGTGGTAGGCACGACTAGACGCCGGAGTGCACGGAACGCTGTTACGTTTCCTACTAAAGTGGCACCTATTTATCTGCTTGCAATTTCGTGCTTTCAAACCTGGTAGGTTGGCAAAAGCTGGGACAGAGACGGGAACTGACGCTTCATCATAACAGCACACGGGGCTCGAACTGCCGACCTTCCAGTCGTCAAGTTCAGCCTCTTAACAACTAAGCAGCCCCACCCCCCCACCGCTTTTCCTTAGCATCAGCTCACGCAGGAGCAGCAGCAGCAAGGGTAGGGGGGGACCCGGATTGTTATGATCATGTGGTTTGGCTGGAGCGTCCAGACTGTGGCAGTGCAGCCGGGCAAAGAGCCGACCAGAGTCTCACGCAGCCGACGAGGAGGGAGGCGGGAGGGAGGGAGGGCAGGGCGACATGCCCAGGACTCTTCCTCCTCCTCCTCCTCCTCGTCGTCTCGTATGTAAGGTGCAGGTGCTGAGCCAGGCCCCGCCCCCATGGCTTGTCCCCTCCTCCTCCACACACTGTCCCCCCCCCCTCCCAAAGTGCAGCCACCTCGCCTGTTTGCGCTCTGTGTGTGTGTGTCTGTGTGTCTGTGGTGTGCGTGTGCCACAGGGACGCTGTTTGCTGTCTGGGGGGAAGCGAGGGCACTCGAGCCCGAGGGGGCGGGGCTGGGGCACGGGCGAGGCGCGAGGCGCGAGTGGCGGCAGATTGAGGAGCCGCCGCCGCCCCTCTGCTGGCTCTGGGGCTGCTGCTGCCTCCTCCTCTCCCCTTCTCCTGCTGAGCATGTTGCCATCCCGCCGGGTCCCCAGAGAGAGGCGGCGCCCGCTTGGGGCGGCACGAGCGCAGCAGAAGGCGAAGGAGGAGGAAGGCGAGGGGGCCAAGGTGGGGCGGAGGCGGCAGCTGGCCACGGCCGGGGGGGCGGAGGGCCCGCGTCAAGGTGGACCGTGACGAGCCCCTCAGGTGCTAGGGGCGGAGAGAAAGAGAGAGAGAGCGCCCTACATGCCGTGCCGTGCCCGTGCGTGCCAGGTGTTGGCGTGCGTGTTTGGGGCAGCCGCGGACGAGGCCATGCCAGCGCTCACTCCACACCTCCGTGTCTCCCCCTCGGGGGACCCTTAGCGCCGGTGGGAGCCCCCGCTGAGCCTGAGCCTTCCGGAGGGGTGGGGGGGGGCTTCGGGTCTTCCGAGAGGGGACTGAACTCGACGGGACCCCCCCACCCCCGCCTGGCGCCCTCTCCCACCCAAGCCCTCCGCTCCCCTCCTCCGACGCCTGGCGCGCTCTTGCCGCTCCATCTGTTGCTCCAGCGCCTCGCCTCGCCTTGGGCCGGGCTCGATGGAGGCGGCGGCCTCAACGGACTCCCTCGGCCACTCCTTGCCCATCTAGCCGAGCCTCCTTTTGGGGGGGCCCCGGCCGGGGAGGGGGGTCTATTGCGAGAGGGGACGCGCTCTCTCTTCTCTTGCTCTCCTCCTCCTCCTCCAAGCCCCCTCCCCCGACGCACCTTCCTTTCCTCCCCAAACCCTGCGAGGCAACGTCTCCATATCCCGCCGCCCCCTCACTCGATCGCGCCCCTCGCTTTCTCCCCCCCCCCCCCCCATCCCCATCCCCGACCCACTTTGGTGCGATGCTCCTGCCGCGGAGCTTGGCTTCCTCCTAAAGGCGCCGTCCCCACTCCCGGCCCTTTCGCCTGGAGATTTACAAAGGAGAAACCGCCTCCCGTCGGATCCGAACGGGAGGAGGGGGGAGGAGAAGAGAGAGAGAAAAAGAGAGAGAGAAGAGAGAGAGAAAAGGCGGTAGAGGGGGGAGGGGGAGGAACATGGGTGAGAAGCTGCAGGTGCATCAGGTTGACGTCGACCCGGATTTCGAGCCCCAGAGCCGGCCTCGCTCCTGCACCTGGCCGCTGCCTCGCCCGGACTTCCTGGGAGAAGAGGACCAGGGAGCCGCGACGGCGGCGGCCGGAGTTGGCGCGGCTGTGGCTTGTGGCGGCCCCCCCAAGCCCTCCTTGGCCGGCGGCCCCGAAGGCGCCGAGAACGCCGGCGTGGCGGCGGACCGCGGCAAGGCCGTCCCTGGGCTGCCGTCCCTGGGCGCGGACGTTGGACAGCTCCGCAAGGCGAAGACCTCGCGGCGCAACGCCTGGGGGAACCTGTCCTACGCGGACCTCATTACCAAGGCGATCGAGAGCGCTCCGGAGAAGAGGCTCACCCTCTCGCAGATCTACGACTGGATGGTCAGATACGTCCCCTACTTTAAGGATAAAGGAGACAGCAACAGCTCGGCGGGTTGGAAGGTACCTTGGACCACACACCCCTCTCCCCCCCCCCCCCACCAGCCCTCAAGGTTTCCAGAGCACCTGGTGAAGTTTCACTCCAGCTCTAAAACTGCTCTGGCACCCTTAGTAGGGGGTGGCTTGCCCAGTGGCACGGTGTAAGCGCCCTCCCCACTTACTCCTGGAGAAAGGTAGTTTAATTGAAGGCTGTTAAAATAAGAGTTATCTCCTGCCCTTACCCCTTCCTTACCCCTTCCTCACGTTGCCTCATCACTTGCTGGGAAAGAGGTGGTTTGGATCCAGAGTTAGTGATGAGGGAACAGAGTTTGCAGAAGTGGCCACCACTCCAGGACCTCTTGTCCCTGTGTTAGGTGCTTATGGGGCAGAATGCTTGCATTGGTTGCAAGGGTGTGTGTGGGTGTGTTAGGCCAGGGTCTCTTCAAGACCAGACCCCATTTCATGCCAGGCAAAAGCAGCATCAAGAAAGTTGCTCTGTCTGCCTCTTTAGAGTGACTTTGGAGGACAGACTTTTGACTTGTTCCATCCACTAGTTCTAAAGACAATTCTCTCCCCCACACACACACCCATTTGTCCTCTCCCCCCCACCCCCACTGTGGAGTAGAGAAATCACTTTTCTCACTGTAAGACCATACCTGTTCAGCAGTTTGGCCTATGTGTTTCCTCTTTCTTTTCCTTTCTCCAAAATGGGGATTGTGGGGCGAGGGGAAAGATAGTCCGTCTGCCACTTCTATATCAGTTAAGTGACACCTTTCTGTCTGGTAGGCCCAAGGAGGTCGATTTGAAGCTTTTCGTCATTTGAAGAAGAAGAGAGACATAGAAAGTCTTGCCTGTTGGTTGGGGCTGAGAGTTTGTAAGGTTACTTTGTGTTGTTGTTGCTGTTTTGTTTTGAAAAAAACCTTTTGGAATGTGATGCAGACTGTTGGAGCTGGTATAAATCCCCACAGCTTGTTGCCACTTAAGATGCGTCTAGTCTACAAACCATTCTGGGGCAGCTGCTATTCAACTGGAGTTGGGTGACTGTTTCGAAGTCCTGTGCTCTGAGAGGTTGGAAACGTAGAATGCAATCTTTCTCTCCTTGACTTAAGATGCCTCTAGTCTACAAACCATTCTGGGGCAGCTGCTATTCAACTGGAGTTGGGTGACTGTTTCGAAGTCCTGTGCTCTGAGAGGTTGGAAACGTAGAATGCAATCTTTCTCTCCTTGACGTTTTGTGTTGGATGACAAGATGAATACTTTGCTGAGCTGGGGCTAGGCACCTTGTCAAACTTTGTCCATTGGACACGGTGCCTTTGGTGGAGACTGGGAAAGAGGTTCTTCTCATTAGGGGGAACTTATGAACATGCGAACTGACCTTGTGGCCCTAAAGTGGTTGTGATGGAAAGGCAAGGCAGAGGACTTTCTGTTCTCTTTCTGTATCCTAGTCTTACACATATAGAATGAGACTCATGCCTATCTGAGTTTGGCTTACTGCCAGAGCTTCAGAATGTTACCTTCTTCATTGTTAAATATTTCTGTCACTGTAATGAATTCACATTTTTTTTTTTGTAATTTAGTGAAGAGTTGTGTTGCACCCCACCCCACCCCCTGAGCTTACAAGGTGTGCTAGGGAACTTTTTGCTTCAGATGATAGAGGCACACAGCTATAGCCTTGCCCAGTACAAACACAGGAAAAAAAGGCATGGAAAATGGTATATCTTGCTCACATCTTCCAATACTGATGGGAAGGGGGAAATATATCATATTGAAGTCAGAAGGTGTCCCTTTAAAAGGGAGAAAGTTCTGCTTGATCCTTTCCTTACCTTCCAACTGCAACATGTTAGTTCATGTAAGATCTCATGAGCTCATGATTCTCTGACATTCTGGTTTGTCTCAGGAGTGTTCCTAGAGTCATAGCATGATCTGCACTGGCTGCCTATATGTCTCCGGGTGCAATTCAAGGTGCTGGTTGTCACCTTTAAAACCCTTCATGGTAGCAGACCAGGATACCTCAGGGACCACATCATCCCTAGGACATCGACTTGTCCCACGAGAGCAAACTGAGAGGGCACCCTTCAGGTACCATCTGTTGGGGAGGCTCGCCTCTCCAGCATGAGGAAAAGGGCCTTCTCGGTCAGAGCCCCCATACTATGGAACCTCCTCCCAGTAGAGTTATGCCTCCAGGCCCAGTTACTACCATTTAGGAAAGAATTGAAGACGTGGTTGGCAAAATGGGTCTGGGGGCTAGGATTGTCAACAAGCTCCCCTTTTTGGCTAACCTGAGGCTCCCCCTCCTGTAATTAATTTTTTAATGTTAAGGTTTTGTAGATTTTATATTTGTTTTTAGATAATAATTGGCACAGCAGAGTGGGTGGGTAATATTGCTATGTTTTTAAGGGTTTTTAAATTGATTTTGGACTGGTTTTAACTTGTGTACACCACCCAGAGTCCATTGGATAGGGTGGTATATAAATCTAAAATAAAATAAATAAATAGCTGAACCCAGATGTGTCCTCAGCATCCTCTTTCCTTGTCTCCATTCTGGTCTCTTGTCAATAGTTAAAGAAACATGGATTTAAGTATTTGGGTGCTAAAGAGCCTTGAGGGCTATGGAGTGTAAGGAGAATCCTGCTGGATCAGAGCATACAGTAAAACCCTGACTTACATAATGCCTTGAGTTACATAAAATTCGACTTACATAATTATTTTTGCACTAAAACCATGTCCCGATTTATATAAATGTCCCGATTTATATAACACAATTTCCTATGGGTTTGCTTTGAGTTACGTAAAAAAATCATTTTTCCTATGGAGTTGCTTCAATTTACATAAATATCATTTTCCTATGAGCTTGCTTCAAGTTATGTAAAAATTCATTTTTCCTAATGGGTTTGCTTTGAGTTAAGTAAAAAATCGATTTACATAAGAGCCTACAGAACAGACATTTTACGTAAGTAGGGGTTTTACTGTATATCAGTTTTGTCGCAGGAACATACTTTCCCATTATACCATCTGCCTGTCCTGTTCCAGCTGGAATCCTCAGGGAAATCCACATACAGAGGCATAAAGGTAATAATAGCCCTCTCCCTCTCTTAGCACCTGAGCCTTAGTATGCTAGTGCCTTCTGGCTAAGCATCACTCTTATTTGGATTCTTTTCATTTCAGTGGGCCTTAGCAAGATTCTGAATAAGCTCAGCCAAAATGAAGGAATGCCCCATATCAGCAGCACTGGAAAGATTGTGTTCTCGGGGCTCTTTTTGTGACGTTTTGGGTTCAGAATTCCCTGTCTAAATTCTGTGGAAATTTTAGATGTTTTAGATGGAGGATTGAGTGTGCACATAAGAGAATGCTAGCAATGTCTCAAGGAACACTGTGCAGCAAGTGGTTGCCATACTTTGTTCAGAGTCCTTGTAGACAGTGGCTATGACCATGATGGCGAACCTTGGTAGTCCATATGTTCTTGGACTTCAATTACCAGAAGCCCAAGCCCCCGTGAATCTACACGAAGGGGTTCATCTGGCCTGCGCCACTCTCGTCACTCCCGGAAGTGGAAGTAAAATGCGTCCATATGGGCGCTCCGGGAAACGGAAGTAAAACGCGCCCATATGTGCGCGTTTTACTTCCATTTCCGGGAGCACCCATATGGGCACGTTTTACTTCCATTTCTGGGAGAGCCCATATGGGCACATTTTACTTCCGCTTCCAGGAGTGACAAGAGCAGCGCGGGCCGGATGAATCGCAGTAAACCCATTCACAGGGGCTTGGGCTTCTGGGAATTGAACATCTGGAGTGCCAAGGTTCGCCATCATGGGGCTATGATCTCTTCTTGCCCCTGGGCCTCAGATGTATGATACAAACTGGAGCAAACTGCTATTAGACTCTTTCACAGAGGATTAACCACAACCACCACCACCCCAATTTTAAGATGAGTCCAGTGGTATATGACTTCCACCTTTTGGAGGTGGCTGTTGGTTGTGGTTTAGAGAAAAATGTTGCATCTAGGACTGAGTTATCACTAGGAATTTGTGGGTTCTCTTCCAGAGCCCTGCCATGATGGATCTGTTAAGAACCTTGAGTCTTATACTTCTGATTCAGCACCTTCCAGTATCATACTAGTGCAGGAAGCAACCTGCAAAATTTATCATCCTCCCTTCTCCAGATCCTACAGCACTTTTTAAATTTCTGTATAGTGGGTTAGCTCAGACCAAAGTCCCTCATTAATCTCAATTGTCTAGACCAGAAAGGTGCTGCAAAAGGTTTTTTCTCTTTGCCAAATCAGAGTCATTTGGACCTGTCCTTGAAAGTGTTGGTTCTGGTCATCTTAAGAAGGTTCATTTCTCAGGCATTCATCTATTACAATGAGCAGTGTTGGCTAGCACTAGTGATAGTTGCAGTTTAGAAATATCTGGCTGGCCACCAGTTGCTCACTCGCGGGAGATGCTAATCAGTACTGAATAAAGTAGATAGCTAAGATGACCAGGTCCATCACCAATATTCAACTTGGCTCTTAGCAGAGGGCTCAGGAACGGGCACTCCCTCTGCTCTTCTCCATGCAAGTGCCTTCACTCCTTTTCTTCCCTTTTCTAGTAGTAGCTTCAACCCAAGATGAATTTCCTACCAGAGGTTGTTTAGAAGCGCGTTTAGATCTTTACAGACTCTTGATAAAGTTCTCGAAATATCCACTTCTTTCCGGATGGATATTGGGATTCGTGAGATTCGTACTTGTAGCTGCACCTCATGAACTGTATATTTCCACGTTGACATTGTTATACTTCCAAGACGGAATTGCTTTCGACCGTCCTAGGAACTGCATGTTATTACTGTATGCACAAAGACATCTACCTCGCTACTGATACCTGTATTTTCCATCGAACTTCTCACAGGTCCAACCCATGAGGAACTTCATTAGATATTGTAGATGCATATAGTCTTCATGTATGCGATTGTCTGGCTTATAAGAACTATTCAACAGTATCACATTTTGTTATACACCGTCTATATATTTGCATACAGTGATTGGGTGTTTGCTAATTGTCTATTTAGTTTACCTTGAATATATATTAAAGTCACCATCATTTGAATTTGCCCGCCTCATTTTCGGGTGTTCCTCCCTCCCGCATGGTCAGCATATGAGCCACTGCCATCTCATGTAACCTTATCCTAGCAATGTTCAGCACCTGCCAGTGCTCTTTGCAGATGCTTTTGTGGACCATGAGATTTTCTCTCTCCTGTCTTCCTGTTCTGATCATTAGTGAATTGGAAGGAGCAGGGGAAGCCCAGGATCTGGGCAGGAGGGACTCCTTATTTTTAGCAGTGAGTGATGCTGAGAAGAGAAGGGAGAGGAAAAAGACTAGAGCAGTGCAGAAAATGATGGAGGAAGAAGTGGTAGGAGGAGTCCCATCTCAGAGCAGATGGGTCTTCTGATGCAGAGAAGCAGGAAGAAAATGCTTTTGGTACCTTCTCTGGGGCTCCCACAGAATCTAAGAGATGGCTGTGAACTTTGGCAGCACGTATACTAAAAACTGAACCCTATGACTGGCTTTCAAGCAAGAGTGACCTTTACCTTTGGAAAAAATTAGCATGGCCCCTGCACAAGGATGACATGCAAATTCATGAAACGTTCCACTACAAATGCCATATAATACATGTGCATGCACAAACACAACACTTAAACCTGAAACATTATAAAACCAAAATCCAGAAGTAGCCATACGTTCACTTCCAGTTTTGAAGATGGATCCGTACTCTTGTAGTCTAGCTGGAGTAGCAATTCACTTGTTTTATTTATTCACATTTATATCCTTCCCTTTTGGTGCAAGTTTTATGTTAAAGAATTATTTTTCTGCAGAGACAACATTGTGAGTGGGTGTGAAAAGCAAAAAAGCTTTTCGTGGGAATGACACTTTGTCCATCACTGATCTTGGAGGGAAATTCCTTCATGAGTCCCAATAGGATGATATGTTGGACATTCACCAAGTCATTTGAAGAAGAAATATGTCTTTCAACCTGGCACATTAAAGACCATTCTCTTTTTTCAAGTGAGCCTTGTGTTGCTGTTGTACTCCTTTAGCAGCCTTTGCAACTTGCCACTCGACAAATGTCTTAGTCTCTAACATCTATCATCCACAGCCAGAGTAGCCCAGATGGGTGTTGTAGTCCGTTATAGGAGAGTTTGCTTTAAGATGTCTAAGACAGAAGTGAAACTCTCTCTTTCTTTTTAGGGAATTCAAAAAGGTCCCTTTCTTCAAGGTTTGTAGGATGGCAAACATGTAGTGTAGGTCTCTGTGCTGCAAATTCAACATCTGGAATAATGATGACCTTTGTGAATGGCTAGGCTATTTTTCCAAAATGTAAAACATAGACATGTTTTATCTAGTGCTATCTTTTTAACAGTGTGGCTACTAAACTTTCCTTACTTGTGTTTGGTGACTCTTACAGATATTTTGTGTGTGTGGTAGTTTTCTACTTTTATAAAAACATATCTTACTCACTTTATGGTGCAATATCCAGGCTTAAGCTGGTGGCTCACAGTTGGTGTCCAGATCCCTGAAGTATGTTGCTTTGTGTATGTGTGGTTTTTATTTACTTTAATCTATATATCTGCACACTGCCTTACACAGAATTACTTCCTCACCTTATTAAAGCTTCACTAACCATGGCTGCATTGCTGGATTTTCTTCATTCTTCCAGATTCCAGGATGCATGGGGGCAGATATCTGTTTTGTGGTATCAAGCAGTGTGGATTTCCAGGGCCGGCCCTATCAGGAGGAGACAGAATGAGTGGCTGCCCCCAGGCAGCACATTTAATATGTCATGAAAGAGCAGGAAATTGCTAGCTATTTAATTTCTTACTGTTATTATTTTTGCTGCCAGTTTTTGAGAGAGGTGCTTGTGGGATGTTCTGATTCATGTGCCAAAATAGCTTGGCTAGCTTTGGGTGTTGCACACTCTGACTTGGGTGGGGCAGGGTGCTCTTTGGTGCGCTCTTTCAGGCAGCAAAATATCTTGTACTAGTTCTCTTCCTTCCATTTCTTAAACATCTGTGCGAGGGAGCTGCCTGTCCTCCTTAGTTCAGAAGTATCATGGTTTTAAAGGAATTCATTACTACAGAGCTGGAAAAGGTTTTTAAGTTTGGACAACAACACATGAAATCCCTCATCCAGTGTGAACACTGGCCATGCTTGCTTGGAGATTCTGGAAGCTCTAATTTTTAAAAGTAACTTTTCCAAGCTCTGTTTTAGTAGCCACTTATTTGTGTGCATACCCCCACCCTTTATTGACTGATTAGTCATCTGACCATGTCAGATAAAAATAAAATACATTAGATAAAATATGATTACATAAAACAAGGTAAAAACACGTGAAAAGTAGGATGGTTTTTGTTGTTCAGTTGCACAATCGATTCCGACCCTTTGTGACCCTATGGACCATTGTCCTCCAGGCACCTCTGTCCTCCACCATCCTTCTCAATCCGCCCAACTCTGTGCCCATTGTGTCAACAATACCATCTAGCCATCTCATTTTCTGCCGCCCCCTTCTTCTTTTGCCCTCCACCTTTCCCAACATAAAGGCTTTCTCAAGTGAATCCTCTCTTCTCATTTGATGTCCAAAGTACTTCAGTTTCATCATTAAAATGAGACAAAATTTGCTCATAATAATTTATCAATAAAAATTATCACCTTTACATGCACCCCCTATCCAATTAATAAAACATCTTCTCTTTTGAATGTCCCCAACTATAAACTTGACAGTTCTAATACTTATGTATTTATTTGTGCCCTGAGCGACACATGTTTGTATTTTGTTGGAGTACCAGTATTTCATTTTATCCAACAATGTCTGTAGATACTGGGCTCTTATTGTGGCATATAATTGACAACTAAACATGTGAAATATTTTCTATTTCTGGTGTTCCACAGAAATTTGTTATCAAAGAGTATGGGACATGGTTAAATCACCCATATTTAACCATGTACAATGGGAGGAAATAAAAGTGGATGGCTAAGATACTCCCTATCTAGTTACTTCTAGCTTGGGCCAGTAGCTTACTTCATGTCTGTCACCAAGGATGTGGGCTTGGTAGCTGAGACTTCCAGAGAATTTCACCATGTTATGGAGAAGAGAATAAACAAAGCTATCCCTAACTTCCAGTGAGATCCCCTTTTTATGAAGAGGGATTAGAAGCTAAAATTTAAAACTTGCAGTTGTTCTGTCAATCTTTTCTCCTAAAGCCCATCCAGAATTTCAGTTCCTGCGCACCATTTAACAGACATTGCAGCAGTGTGTGAGCTGTAGCTATTATTCACTCAATCATCTATCTTTATGCTTTTAAAGAGATTATTTGTGGGAAGTGTCTTCTGCTACCTCCAGACAGAGTCTGGCAAAGGCCAAAGGAGCATTAATGAGGGGACATTCCAGACTTTTTCCTCCTAGAAATGAAGTTCTTTACTGCCTAATTTAAGTTACAACT
Organism: Bradypodion ventrale; assembly: GCA_035047345.1. Taxonomy (NCBI): domain Eukaryota; kingdom Metazoa; phylum Chordata; class Lepidosauria; order Squamata; family Chamaeleonidae; genus Bradypodion; species Bradypodion ventrale. Next base: position 38,510,087 of record JAWDJE010000008.1, read on the forward strand.
AGGCTGCCGCCTAGCCATTGCATTGTAATTAGGTTTGAAACATGGCTGCCTGCAGCCCACTCCTTGTCTGTCTGCGGGAGGAGTTGCTTTTTGTGGGGAGGTGGAAGAAGCTGGTTAATAAGAACTTCTAGCACAAATGAACTGAGATGAAGGTCTTTTCCCTTTGGCCTAGCTGCAAAGATCCCATTCTCTACACCTTCAAACTGCATATTTTGTTCCATAGACAGCAGAAGGTGTGTAAATGGCTAGAGCAATAGTAGGGAACCTATGCAGTGGTGCGGGCTTCAATTTTTTTACTACCACACTGTGGGCGTGACCAACTCTGTGGGTGTGGCCAACTCTGTGGGCATGGCCTGGTGACTCGGTGGGCATGGTTAAAAACTGCTGTATTTTAATGTGAGGTGAGCTTTTGTGGGTAGAGTCCACTTCACCAGACCATTAGTTAGCAATTACACTTCGATGCTCTAATTTTCCTTTAAAGAGTAACTGCAGCAGAGTAACTGCTGGCTCAGCCTCACCCCACTCCGGGCGCAAGGAAGTTGGAGTTGTGTCCGGAGTGGGGTGAGAGGAGGAGGAGGTGGACAGGGCAGGGCAGTGGGCAGGGCCAGCCAGTTAGGAGCTGTATTTTGTTGGATTACAACTCCCATCAGCCCCTAGCCAGGATAACTAATGTTAAAGGCTGATGGGAGTTACAACATCTATGGGGCATATGATCTTGGGGGCTATGGTCTGAAAAAGGAACTCTTTTAAACTCTGACATGGTAACTGATCTCTCTCACAAGGTTTCTTGCAAGCAAAAAATGGGGGAGTGAAATAACCACTTTGTGTTCCTTGGAAGGAAACATTTACAAGTAAACAAATATTAAATCTTTGATACTTCCTGGTGGATTTGGGCAGAGCTTGGAGTGAAATTCCTCCACTCACTCACAGCCATTCTGAGTTCCTTGGAAGGAAAACATGCTAAAAATATAGCCAGCCAAAATATTAAAGTACAGCCCAATTTATTCTTTCCTTCCATTATTTAAAATTTTTATGCTTTGCTGTTTTGTTTTGTTTTTTGAGAGAACCCAAGGCGGCTTCCAGTGTTAAAACATTTATACAGTATTGTTTCTCCTCCAAGGAGTTCATGGCACTGAACTACTATTCCCTTAAAAATTCTTCTCAACAGTCCTGTGAGGTTGGTTAGGCTGTAGCTTTTGATAAGCCCAAGACCATCTGATGAGTTTCAAGGCTGGATTTTAACCCAGGTCTCCCCTATTCTTCATAGGTATCCAAGCCCCTATACCACACCAGCCTTTTGGCTCTTTCATGTTGATGGCGCTGTTTTCTCTGGAGTAACCACTGACTTCAGTGGGGACAGATCTGGGAACAATGGGACTAGGCAGGGGTGTGCTGGGCACCTTGGGAGGACGGTAGACAGGAAGTGATGGTGGTGACTATTGGGGGGTTCGGGAGAGATATCCCATACATTCCCATTACCTCTGCCTGCCTCTGGGGAGCGCCAGTCACTGGGGCACACCAAGATGAGTCCCTGTCTCCCTGTGCACCAGCACACCACTGGGACTGGGCATAACAGCCTCTGTGATTAGTCTGTAGCTTGCCCTCTTCCTCCTTTGTTACCCTACTTTTCCTTCTAACCATAAAGATCAGGAAAGCTTCTCCCTGTCTGCTCAGGGCTTTCTACGTGGTCCCACCTGGATGCTGAGTTCCAGTGCTTTTATCCTGCACACGCTTGGGAGGAGAGTGTTTGCCATGTTTGGATGCTGCACGCAGAGCCCTGATGACTGACAGTTCTGCTTAATTAGGGAGTTATTTTATCAATTCTAAAGTGCCTGAAGTTTTCTGCTCCAGCTCTTGCATTCTACTTGTTAATGGGAAGCCAACATCCCTCTGTCAAAAAAGTAGCAGCTCTGATGCATTTTAAGACGCTGTTTGTACTCTGACATCCAGAGTATAACAATAAAGCTATCAGCTGGTGGATGCTTGTTTGATGTAGGCCTGACAGTGCCAAAAAACTTAATCTTCAAGCCTTCCCACTCCCCCCCCCCTTCCCCGCAGCTCATAGGGAGATGTTCCTTTGCAGCATGTCTAGAAATTAGCAAGGTGGCATAATGCTCTGAGCTGAGGAGTCTCCTCTCAAGTACAAGGGAAGAAAACAGCCAGTCACCTAAGGGTGTGTGCCTGATATGTAAAACCTATAATTACAGTGGCAATTTTCTTGGTCATCCTGCAGTACAATACAGTCTACTCTTGAGTAAGAACCGCAGGGAGGGGCCAAGATGCAATAGCAGAGCAGTTGTTTTGCTTGCACAAAATCCCAGGTTAACTCCCTGCTATTGCTAGTTAAAGGGATTAGGAAGAAGATAACAGGGTGGCCACGGGAAAATGAAAACTGGACTCCTGTATCTTTAATAATTGTGTTGAAGCAGGAGATTTTTAGCAGGTAGAGCCTGTGATGCAAGTTATGCCTTTTGTTACCTACATGCAAGTACTAATGAAATTACCTCTTGTACAAAACTATTAAAGTTACAGAAGCTGTGCCTTTTAACCCTTCCAAAAGATGAGGAGAGACACTTCTGGCCAATGTCCTGGAAGACCATCAGTAGTCAGAATGGACGGTGGTGGGCTAGGCATAACACAGTCTATCTCACATAAAGTAAAGTCCTGTAAATGGCCAGGATGTTAATCATCAGTGGTTGACTGGCTACTTCTGTATGCTTTGATCACAAGGCTAAGATTGACTGTCCGTTTTTAGCTTTTCCATCTTTCCTTTCACACCAAAGGAGGACCTATGTTTTTGGATTACTGCTTCCATCATCCAAGATCATTGGCCATGCTGATGGGGTTGATGGGAGATAGAGTCCACTGACATTTGGAAGCCCACCATGAGAATAGAACTACAGCATCTTCCCTGTTCCTCTACCATGTACATACCTGTTCTGGGCTCCACAATATTATCTTCTATTCTAACTGAGACAGACAGAATCAAACAGGAGGCATGATTCTTTCCATACTCACATGAAAATGACTAGAGTTTATGTCATGCCCTGTTGGCGGAAGGGATGCTCCTTCACTGGGGTTTCTGGCTACTATGATGGTGATGTGCCTCTGTTCCTTGCAAATCCCCATCCACAAGCCTTTGCTGCATTTCAGTTTGAGATGTGTGTAAGAGTGATTTCTATTAACCTTTGTATATAAAATCCATGAAATGCAGAATGGCAAGTATTGAAACATTGGACAAGTTAGTCTTTTGAACTACAACTCCCAGAATTTCCTAACCAGCATTGGAATCCTGAGAATTGTGGTAATTTTTTAGAGTAATATTTTAGAGAAGTACCACAATGGAACCAATTATCCTGTGAGATGGCAAATGCATCAATGTTGGAGGCATTCAAAAGAAAATTGGACAATTATCTGTCATATCTGCTTTGATTAATATTCCTGTATTGAGCAGATGGAGTTGGACTCGATGGCCTCAAAGCACCTCTTCCATCTTAACTATTCTATGATACTATACATATACATACATACTATACATATGCACAGGCATTTAGAAGATGTACGCTCCAGAATTTATAACGGGCGTGATAATAGCTAGTAACCTATGTTGTAAGTAGAATGGGTCACTGTTATGTATGGAATGCTATGCCTTTAAGATGGAATGTAACAATGTAACCCAATGTATTGCAACAGTTACAAGGAGCTACCGCTGCCTCTAGATGGTATCGAGAGGCAGCTGAGAACGATCTACACACATGATACAAGTTAACCAATTATAGCCAGCCGCGGGAAATATTCCCGCCACAGGTAAACCTGATGAAGAAGGCCGTGCGTCACAATGACATCATGAAGACAGTAACCAATGAGCAATCGTGTAACCAGTTTCAAATGTACCATGCTATATAAAAGGAGCTGCACCTCCGCCATTACCTCATGTTCAGATTGCTTACTCTACAATAAAGATGTGTTTGGCCTTATGAATGCTGCCTACCGCGTATCAATCTGCAAACATTAAATTGGTGACAAAGGTGGGATATGGCTCCCCGAAGTTATAAGCTATCCAAGTTCAATGTCAATGACGCCGAATCATGGGAGTTGTACGAGTGCCAGTTCAGGCACGCCATGGATGCCGAGGGCATCGAGGACAAGGAGAAGATGTGGTCTTGCCTCCTCACACAGATAGGCCTACCGGCACTAAAGCTCCTCATCAACCTACTCGCACCGAGGAAGGTTGATTCGTTCCCGCTCCCGCAGATCCTCACGGCTCTACGGTAACATTTCCAGCCGGCCGTGTCCATATTCTTGGCCAGGGTCGCCTTCCACAGGAGAGACCAGCAGCCGGGCGAGTCGGTGGCTGATTACGTGGTGGCCCTTAGGTCAGCGGCCGCCCCTTGCAGCTGGGAGAACCTGGAAATATCCCTGTGTGGTCTGCGGGATGAAGAAGTCCAGTGAAGGCTGATGGTCCACGAACACCTTTCATTCCAGGCCGTCCTGCAGGAGGCTCAGGCAGCCAAAGTGGCGAGATCCAGCGTTAGAACTTTCCGAGCCAAAAATGCTGTGGCGGAAGGGCCACAGGTGGCTGTTCAGGCTGCATGGCACTCACCCCGACCTCCAGCGAGCCCCCCCATCATCTTCGGAGGCCTCTGCTCCAGCGGCTTCCTGCTCCAGCGAGGACGATGACATCCAAAAGGTCTGGAAGAAGACGACCGAGGCAAGCACCGGCAACAAGGAGGGCCGCCGATGTGATGGCTGTGGAGCATCCCACGACCAAAAGAAGTGTCCTTTCCAGAAAGCCGAGTGCCACAGTTGCGGACGGCAAGGCCACATCGCCAAAGTGTGCAGGCGGTGGCGGAGAGGAGACCGAGAGTCGGCGGACCAGTCACGACGGAGGGCCGATGGCATCAGAAAGGTCTCCGACAACAACACGACGGTAAACTGTGTGTCTCTTGTGCACCGACATTTCTTCGTTGAGGTACTGTTGCAAGGGGTCCCGGTTATGATGGAGGTGGACTCGGGCTCGTTCTACTCAATTATCTCCCAAAAGGAATTTTTGCGCATTCCCCCCAATGCGCACCCAAAACTTAAGGCACTCAAGTCAAATTTACGGGACGTGCAAGGCTACGGAATTCCGATTTTGGGGGTGGGGGATTTTATGGTCAAATTCAAGGGGTTCACGGAGAAACTGCCCCTAGTGGTCCTCAAACAAGGGTCCTGTTGCCTCCTGGGGACTCAATGGTTCGCCCCCCTGGGAATTGAACTGTCCGGTATTAATGCCGTCGAGACTGACCCTGTGCAGGACATGTGCAACGCACACCCAGAAGGACCTACAGGGGGCCCCCAGTCTCGTTCAACCTGGACCCAGAAATCCGACCCTTCAGGCTCAAGCCGCGGAAGGTGCCATTTGCCCTCAAGGACAAAATCGAGGCAGAACTGGACAAACTAGTGGGTCAGGGGATTTTGGTTCCGGTGGACACTGCGGAGTGGGAAACTCCTATTGTTACGGCAATGAAAGCAAATGGGGAGGTTCGAATTTGCGCCAACTATAAGTGTACAATTAACAAGCCGATTTGCCCTAATGCGTACCCGGTGCCGGTAGTGAGCCATTTGCTAGCCACGTTACATGGGGTAAATGTTTTGCAAAGCTTGACCTAGCACAAGCCTATCAGCAGCTCACAGTTACGCCTACTGCTGCAGCTGCGCAAACCATTGTAACGCACAAAGGTGCCTTCAAGGTAACACGCCTACAGTTCGGCGTGAACTCGGCCCCCGGGATTTTCCAATCATTGGTAGAACGCCTTCTCAAGGGTCTCCCCGGGGTCCTCCCCTACTTTGATGATGTATTGATAACAGCGGGAAGTGAGGGGGAACTTGCCAAAAGACTGGATAAAGTCCTGACTATGTTCGAGAGAGCAGGACTGAGATTGAGACATGATAAATGTGTGTTCTTAGTGAGGGAGGTTGAATTCCTAGGGTTTAAAATAACCCCCGATGGTGTTAAGCCGCCGATTCAAAAATTGCGGTTGTTCGAAATGCCCCTTACCCCACCGTGAAGCCAGAGCTGCAGTCCTTCCTAGGGCTCCTAAATTTCTATCATTCCTTCTTTCCAAGGAAAGCATCCGTAGCGGAGCCACTGCATCATCTTTTAAAGAAAGGCACTGTTTGGTGGTGGGGGGACAGCCAGGAGAAGGCATTCAAAGAGTTAAAACAGCTCCTCTCCTCTGAAGCAAATTTAACCCATTTCGACCCCAAGAAACCCACCAGTGGGGGTGGGGGCGGTGCTGTGCCACATGTTGGGAAATGGGCGGGAAGCCCCGGTTGCCTTTTATTCCAGGTCACTCTCAAAGGTGGAGCGCAATTATGCACAAACAGATAGAGAGGCTTTCGCTATAGTCGCGGAACAAAGAAATTCCACGATTTCCTCTATGGTCAGGGGTTCACCATTGTCACTGACCACAAGCCTCTACTGGGGATTTTTACCACGAACAAGCCCACACCCCAGATTCTGTCCCCAAGAATGCTGCGGTGGGCAATTTTTTTAAAATGCTGGTCCACCGCCCGAACAAAGAGATCAGCCATGCTGATGCATTCTCCCGGTCCCCCCTCTCAGGGCTAGGGGAAGCAGACTGCGAGGTGGAGGGAGATCACCAAGTGTTGCTGATTGAATCCCTCAACTCCCCACCCATAAGGCCCACAGACTTCTCCAAGGCCACGGTGAAGGACAAGGTTCTGTCCCAAATAATCTTATGGGTAATGAAGGGATGGCCCACAACTCCGCCAGCCGAGGAGTTTCGAACGTTTTTCCGAAAAAAGTGTTGAGCTTTTGTTAGAGAGGGGTTGCCTCCTCTGGGGCCAACGGGTGGTCATTCCTGAGGCGCTATGCGCAAGGGTGTTCAAGTTGCTGCATACCAGCCACCCGGGAATCGTGCGCTCAAAGGCTTTGGCCAGGAGTTACTTCTGGTGGCCCCAGATAGATGCAGATATCGAACAATTGGTGGGCACGTGTGAGAACTGCCAGAGTTCTCAACCCAAGGAGTCCCAACTTCCTCACAGGGAATGGGACACAGCCCCGCGGACCATGGTCTCGATTACATATTGATTTTGCTGGTCCCTTTCGAGGCTCTATGTTCCTCCTCGTGGTCGATTCCTTCTCTAAGTGGTTAGAGGTCCTCCCTATGTCCAACACCTCCTCAGCCGCAACAATCAAACAGTTGTGCAAGGTGTTCAGTTGCTTCGGACTGCCCAATGTGCTTGTTTCCGACAACACCAGTACTTTCACGTCCGCTGAATTCCAGGCATTCCTAGAGAGAAATGCTATTTGGCACATCACCTCAGCCCCTTTCTATCCCGCTACTAACGGGCAGGTTGAACGCCAAGTGCGTACCACCAAAGAAGCGCTTAGGTGTATGGGTCCCAGGGATTTGAACCTGCAACTGTGTCAGTTCCTCATCTGTTACCGGGCAACTCCCCTGGCATCTGGTCTATCGCCTGCGGAGATCCTAATGCGCAGGAGACCAGTAACCCTTTTTGATCTGTTGGATCCGACCAGGGTGGAGGAGAAAGGGAGGAATATTGAGATGGAAAGCACAAAAGTATTCATAGTAGGGGACCCGGTGCATTGCAGAAACTATGCAGCCAACGGCCCAGCATGGGTCCCAGGGGTTGTGATCGAACAGACCGGGCCAGTATCATACAAAGTACGGGTTTACTGTGGCGAAGACACGCTGACCAACTCAGACGTCAGGTCACAGACACCCAGGGGTAGGCCAGCCTGGGGGACGAAAGCAACCAGGGGGCAGACAACCCTGGTGAATCAGCGTTAGAGCCCTCCCCCACCCACTTATTCTAAGGGGGAGACACGGGGTATTCCCCACAAGGGGACTCCCACAGAGAGACAGAGTACCTTCCGCCCCACAGCAGGGGTGCATGTACAAATCCGTGCCCTTTGTACCCACCAGGAAAGGAAGAGCCCAATGATTTAGTGTTTGATTGTCGGAACTGGGGGGAGTTTGTGGAGTGGTCCCCCACCCGTCTGAGTGAGAAGCAGGGTTTTAAGTTAGTCCCGAGTACCCCCAGTCCTCCAGCCTTTGAGTCCACCCCTTCCCAAGCAGCGACACAAACACCCATGGAACCGCCCGCGGCACGGACTGACAGGTGGAACATTGCATTAAGGTATTCTTCCTTGCTTCCAAGTTTCAAGCTAGGAAGGTCCCCAGCCACTGCGGGGACAAAGCAGTTTGCGAGTAGAGCAATGTTCCCGACAGGCAGTTAACGAGTCTCGTTTTCCCATTGCAGGATGAAAGTCTGCGGAACACAGAGCCCCTGGTTCACCTGAACTTGGCCAAGCCGCCGTACTGCCCAAGCGAACATGCGGGAAACCACAATGGTTAAGGGACTTTGTCCCTTCCTAGGGGGGAGGAGTGTTATGTATGGAATGCTATACCTTTAAGATGGAATGTAACAATGTAACCCAATGTATTGCAACAGTTACAAGGAGCTACCGCTGCCTCTAGATGGTATCGAGAGGCAGCTGAGAGCGATCTACACACATGATACAAGTTAACCAATTATAGCCAGCCGCGGGAAATATTCCCGCCACAGGTAAACCTGATGAAGAAGGCTGTGCGTCACAATGACATCACGAAGACAGTAACCAATGAGCAACCATGTAACGTTTCAAATGTACCCTGCTATATAAAAAGAGCTGAGCCTCCACCATTACCTCATGTTCAGATTGCTTACTCTACAATAAAGATGTGTTTGGCCTTATGAATGCTGCCTACCGCATATCAATCTGCAAACATTAAAGTCACCTGCCTCATTCAGCAGCTATGGGGCTGACAGCAATTTTTATTAATTATTTATTTATTTCTTCTATTTGAACCACCGCCCCTTCACCAGGGAGACTCCAGGCGGTTTACACCAGACATTACAAAAACCCACATAAAAACATGCCTATAATAAACATAATACAACCCAAAGCTTAAGATCATTAAAACATTTGACCAACAATTAAAAAGCTTTTAAAAAGCTAACCCCTGGACAGCCTTTATATCAACCAATAGGTGGGGGGGCTGCCCCACCAACAGCACCCCACACCTGATGAGCTAGCCATATTTTTAACCCCTTTCTGAATGGCAATAGCTCTGTCTGGAGACACAACTCGATCGGTAAAAGGTTCCAGATGGCCGGAGCAGATACGGAGAAGGCTCTCCTTCTAGTGCCAGAGAGATGAGTCACTCTGGCAGATGAAACCCTTAGGGAGCCCCTCCGATCTGCTCTGGTGGGACTCTTAAGTACCCTGGAGTGATGGTCTCTTAAGTACCCTGGCCCATGTAGGGCTTTAAAGTTCATTACCAGCAACTTGAACTGCACCCCGAAGCACACTGGCAGCCAGTGCAGCTCCTGCAGCAGGGGAGAGGAGTGGGCATAATGCCACACCCCATCACCATGTGGGCAGCTGCATTCTGCACCAGTTGCCTCCAAATGGTCATCAAGGGCAGCCCCATGTGGAACGCATTGCAGTAGTCTAGCCTGGAGGTGACCATCCCATGTGTGACCATGAGCAAGGAGTCCTGGTCCAGGAGTGACCATAATTGGCAGATTATGCGAAGTTGCACAAAAGCCCTCCTGGCCACGACTGCCACCTGCTCATTGAGCAGGAGTTGTGAGTCCAGGAGGGTCCCCAAGTTATGGACCGGGTGTGTCTGGGGCAAAAGAACCCCATCCAGAACCAAAGATGGTAACCCCCGGGATAACACAGGGGCCCCAACCCACAGCCACTCAGTCTTGCTAGGATTCAGCTGTAACCCGTTGTCCCCCATCCAGACCCTAACAGCCTCCAATGCCTGGATAGGACTTCTACTGCATCATTGGGATCACCACGGGCTGAGATATACAGTTATGTATCATCTGCATATTGATGGTACTTCACCCCGTGGGAATGGATTATCTCCCCTAGCGGATTCATGTATATGTTGAATAGGAGGGGTGAGAGCCCTGAGCCCTGTGGCATGCCATATTGGAGGAGCCTAGGGCTGGACCTCTCGCCCCCCCATGCACACCAGCTGAGTATGGCCCCTCAGAAATGAGGAGAACCAGGACCACACAGTGCCCTTGATCCCTAATCCTTGGAGCTGCTCCAGAAGTATACCATGGTCGATGGTATCGAAGGCCACGGAGAGGTCAAGGAGAGCAAGGATGGACAGGTTATTTCTGTCCCGCTCATGCCAAAGATCATCCATCAGCGCGACCAATGCAGTCTCAGTACCATATCCAGACCTTAATCCTGACTGAATCCACCACCTTGTCCAATACCTTCCCTAAAAAGGAGAGGTTGGAGATCAGCTGGAAATTGGCCAGTACTGTTGGGTCGAGCGATGGCTTCTTCAGGAGGGGGAACACCAAGGCATGTTTCAGAGGTGTAGGGGGAAAAAACCTCCCACAATAATGCATTAACCATTGCTTCGACCCAACCGCCTGTCACCACCATGATCATCTTAACTAGCCAGGTGGGGCAAGGATCTAACCCACAGGCAGTGGTGCGGACAGATCCAAGGAGCCTGTCCACTTCCTCAGGGCCAACTGGGTCAAACCGATCCCAGGGAATGTGGCAAGGCTGTCAACCAGTCAGCTCCAGACCCATCTTGCCCACGTTAGGATTAGCAATGATGTAAGAGAGAACACTGTGAACTGTGTAGCATTCCCTATTCTCAAGTGTCCTTTGCTACTGCTGAATGGACTGCCAGCTGCTGCACCTGGAATGAGGGAGATGCCATGTCCTTCACCACAGGCAACAGAATGACTTGAGATAGCCCTTGTACCCAGATTTGGGACAGTTGAACAGGCAATGTGACAATTGACTCAAGTACTCCAGGAAAAAAATGGTAACTTCATAAATGACCAAACATAACAAGTTCCAGGATTTGTCTTGAAGACGTGGAAAGATGCTGTGCACTTAGACAGACCATTGGTCCATCCAACAGACCTCTCCCATCTTGCCCCCAAATCTCTTCACTTCCTGCTTTTCTGAATTCATAATTTACCTAGGGAGGAACTCTGCCATGGAAAGAATGTTTTAGAGCTGTGATGGAGCTGAATATCTCCACGAGAAAGCCTGAGGCAACAGATGGGATGGTCTCCTGGAATAACCTCAACGTTCATGCAGCACAGTAGAAAGACTTTTCTTACACTGGTCTGCTAAAAACACAACACTTTTGCTTTTAAATAGTTTAGGATTGTTTCCCTGCCTCCTCACCAGTTCTTATTAGCATAGTTAGCCCATTGTGTGGCCAATCAGTTCAGCAATATTGTCATCCAAACCCCTCCTTATATGGAGGCATTTCCCCTAGCATTTTCCCTTGCCAAAATTCTCCCCTGATAGTTGAAGGAGAGCTACAGACAAGCTCCCTCCTTAACAGCAGCAGTGTGGCCATGCAGTGAGCTGACCAAAGAGAGAATTGGAACCTGTTTGATATTGGCAAGGATATTTTAGTGAGAGCACAGAGTCCTGTGTGCTATCTGGGGTCTTACTTATTGTTGGCAGTGCTACTTAGGATGGCAAAGAAGGCACTCCAGTTTTTTGGAGGATAGCCCCTTGGACCTATGGCTGTATTTTGGGGTGAGCTAGGAAGTTTTTATTATTATAAATTACATGTTCTGAACCTTCCAGCCACCATAGATTAAGGTGGGTTGAGTCCCAAAGACGTAACTTTGCCAAGTGCTACATTTCAGCCACTTCTAAGTTCCCTTAGAAAATCCATAATTGGATGGTTGTACTTCTCTTCTGTTGTACAGAGTGTTTAAATCTAAAGCTCCCAGTGCAATTTACAATAGCCATAAAGAAGTAGCACCACACAATACAACTGTGTATTTAAAAAACCCTAGCCAGTTGAAAAATAATAATAAAATGCAGGCAAGAGTTGAAATAGGTTCTTCAATCAGTGGCACTTACGTCCTGCTCAGGCTGAGGCCAACCAGATCTAATGCCCTTTGCAAATGCTCTATTTTCATTTGTCTAATGGGCTGGGCAGGTATGTCTGACCATCTGTAGGCAGGCAGTGTCCCAGCTGGAGGGGCATATTAGGAAGGCTCCGTATCAGGTTTGGTGGTCATCAAAATGTTGTTAAACTCTACCTCATTCACTTCTCATTAGCTGTACTGGACCAGGCTGCTAGGATTCACCTGCCATCAACATCAGGAGGGCCACATGTTGTCTATTCTTTCTCCAAAGGTTACTGCCACTATGTGGCTACAGGGGAAGAGATCTACTGTACTTTTAAGTACAGTGATACCTCATACAATGTCCAAACTTGGTTCTACAAGTTTGGACTTTATACGGATTTGGACTTTGTATGAGGCATGCAAAATCCTAGCCACGATGCCTCATACAACGTCCAAATCCTTGCTGTGATGCCTCGTACAACGTTTCCATAGAGATACATTGTACTGTAACAGCACAGACCCTGATTGTACAAGTGTTGTGTTCTGTACTGTACCTTTTACAATGTAGCCATTCACGTGTATCCAATGTAACCATGCTTGTGTAACATTATAACCAGCAGCTGCTTAACTGTAGCCCTTGCAATAGGACGCGAGCTAATGACCACCTGGTGGCAATAGCGAGCGTTCAAGCTCTCCTGGCCCAGACTCACCAGCAAACAACAGCGCGGGAAGATTCCCGCCATCACCTACACCTGGACAAGAAGGGCGTGACCGTCCGTGACGTCACGCGGACAGTAACCAATAGACTGTCGAGGAGCCACATTCAAATGTATAGCCACTGTATATATTGAGCTACCCATCTGCCATTACCTCATGTTCCCCCTGGATCATCATGCAATAAACCTGCGTTAAGCCAACCTTTCGGCTGTTTGTTGTCTTTGGTCCCATACACTAAATTGGCGACGAAGGTGGGATATGGCTGCCCACGGGACCAAGACATGCGCCGGTTTCGAAATCAGGAGACCGGCAGACTGGGACATCTTCAAGATGGACTTCCAGGGAGCCCTGGTGGAATCCGAAGTCACGGATGAGGCCAAGAAACGGGCCATCTTCACCCGGATGCTGGGGCCAGACACCAAGAGAGTTTTGGTGGACCTGATCGCGCCGATGAGGGCGAGTGAATTCAAGGTGAAGGAGCTCATGCACATGTTGCGTGAGTATTTCCGGCCCACGACGGCGATGTTCCCCGCTCGGAGCGTGTTTTGGAGGCGAGTCCAAGCACCCGGGGAGACGGTCGCCGACTTCGCAGCGGCCCTGCGACTGGCGGCCGGCCCATGCAAATGGGAGAACGTAGAGATCACACTAAGAGACTGCGTGCTGTGCGGCCTGAGAGATGCCGAAACTCAGCACACATTGATGAACCGCGAGCCACCCCCCACATTGCAGGAGGTTCTGAAGGAGGCACAAGCCGCGGAGGCTACGAAGGCCGGGGTTCAGGAGCTCCAGGACTGGCGGCCAAAGACGGGCAAGGCAGAGACTTCGGTGCACGTTCCGGTGCACGCGGCCCGGCGAGTTTCGAAGTCGTCCGCGGAGAGCAGTGACGACGAGGACGTCCGGAAGGTCCGGAAAGAAGGCCGGCATTGCGACGACTGCGGAGCGAACCACGACCGCGCCAAATGCCCCTTCAGAAAGGCCGAGTGCCACAACTGCGGTCGCCACGGGCACATCGCCAAGGTCTGCAGGAAGCGGCGCGAGGCCCGGAAGAGCTCGAGAGACCGCGGGACGAGACCCAAGGACTGCACCCAGGCCACGAGGAAGCGAGACGGTGTGGGCCGCATCGCCGACGACAGCGAGGACGACGCACCAGTGTTCAGCGTGTCCGTGGGACACCCCCGTTACTTTGTTGAGGTACTAGTACAAGGGGCCCCCATTAGGATGGAAATTGACTCGGGTTCCTCATATTCCATCATTCCCCAGAAGGAGTTTCTGAAAATTGCCCCCCACGTGCGGCCCAAACTCAAAGCTTTGAGGTCCACGCTACGGGACGTGCAAGGGAACTGCATTCCGGTGTTGGGGGTTGGGAATTTTCAGGTTCAATTTAAGAAACACGCCGCGACTCTCCCCCTAGTTGTTCTCAAAGGGGGGAATTGCAGCCTCCTCGGGACTCAATGGTTCCAGCCCCTGGGTTTGTTCATCGGGGGGGTGCACGCCGTTGCCGTTGGGACTGACCCAATCCAGGAGGTGTGCGACGCGCACCCCGAAGTCTTCAAAAAGGGACTTGGAAAATTTAAGGGACCCCCAGTAGCTTTCGACTTAGACCCTGAGGTCCGCCCAATAAGACTCAAACCGCGCCGGGTGCCATTCGCGCTCAAGGACAAGATAGAGGCGGAACTGGACAAATTGGTGGGCCAGGGGATCCTTGTTCCTGTTGATTCTGCGGAGTGGGAAACTCCAATTGTAACAGCACTAAAGGCCAACGGGGAGGTGCGCATATGCGCTGATTACAAGTGCACCATCAACAAGGCCATTCGCCCTAATGCGTATCCGGTGCCGGTAGTCAGCCATTTGCTGGCCAGGTTACATGGGGGAAAGTGTTTCGCTAAGCTCGACTTAGCACAAGCCTACCAGCAGCTCTCGGTGACCCCAGCTGCCGCTGCCGCCCAAACTATAGTCACCCATAAGGGGGCGTTCCAGGTGACGCACCTTCAATTCGGCGTAAACTCGGCGCCTGGGATTTTCCAGTCACTCGTGGAACGCCTCCTGAAGGGGCTCGAGGGGGTGTTGCCTTATTTTGATGACGTAGTGATAACGGGGGGAGTCAGGCTGAATTGGCAAAGAGGTTGGGCAAGGTCCTGGCGATATTCGAAAAGGCGGGGTTGAGGCTGCGAAAAGACAAATGCGTCTTCTTCGCGACCGAGGTCGAATTCCTAGGGTTCCGGGTCACTCCTGAGGGAATAAGGCCGTCCAAGTCTAAGGTAGCCGCCATCAAACAAGCCCCTCGCCCCACCTCCAAGCCCGAGTTGCAGTCGTTCCTGGGGCTGCTGAACTTTTATCACTCCTTCCTTCCCCGGAAAGCAGCCGTGGCCAAGCCGTTGCACAGGCTGCTTAAAAAGGACGAGGCATGGAAGTGGGGCGACCAGCAAGAGAGGGCATTTAGTGAGCTAAAGAAGCTTCTGGCGTCTGACGCCATCCTCACCCATTTCGACCCCAAGCGGCCAGTGGTCCTGATCTGTGATGCATCCCCGGTGGGGGTGGGGGCGGTGCTGTGCCATATGCTGGAAAACGGGAGGGAGGCCCCGATAGCGTTCTATTCCTGGTCCCTGTCCCAAGCGGAGAGAAACTACGCCCAGACAGACAGGGAGGCATTAGCGATAATTGCGGGAACAAAGAAGTTCCACGACTTCCTGTATGGCCGCCCCTTCACAATCGTAACCGATCACAAGCCCCTGCTAGGCATCTTTACCGCAGATAAGCCCACGCCACAGATCCTGTCCCCTAGGATGCTTATGTGGGCCATTTTTCTCAACGCGTATCAACACGCGTTAGTGTACAGGCCCGGGAGGGAGATCAGCCATGCGGACGCTCTATCGAGGTCCCCTCTTCCCCAGGAGAACAACCATGTGGGCGGGGGGGAGCCAGACCATCAGGTGCTGATGATAGAAGTCCTCGACTCGCCCCCAATACTGCCCGCCGACATCGCCAAGGCGACCGGCAGGGACAACATTTTAGCAAGGGTTAGCTCCTGGGTGCAGAAAGGGTGGCCAGCGTCCTCCCCGGCAGCGGAGTTCGACCCCTTTTTCCGAAAGAAGTTAGAGTTGTCCCTGGAGAGGGGGTGCCTTCTGTGGGGCCAGCGAGTAGTGATCCCGGCGTCCTTTCGGCCGAGGGTACTCAAACTCCTACACGTCAGTCACCCTGGGATTGTGCGCTCCAAAGCCCTGGCACGGAGCTATTTCTGGTGGCCCCAGCTAGACGCCGACATCGAGCACATGGTCGGCACTTGTGAGCCCTGCCAAAGTTCCAGGCCAGAAGAAGCCCGCCTGCCTCACAGGGAGTGGGACGCGGCGAGGGGGCCGTGGTCCCGAGTTCATGTAGATTTTGCTGGCCCGTTCTGTGGGACGCTGTTTCTCCTTGTGGTGGATGCCTTCTCCAAGTGGTTGGAGGTCATTCCGGTTGCAAGCACGTCCACGGCCACAACCATAAAGAATTTGCGGAGGGTCTTTTCCACGTTCGGTTTACCCGACACCCTCGTAAGCGACAACGCAAGTTGCTTCACGTCCTCTGAGTTCAGGGCATTCACAGAAATCAACGCCATTCGGCACATCACCTCCGCTCCTTTTCACCCTGCCACAAACGGCCAAGTGGAGCGCCTTGTGCACACCACCAAGGACGCGCTGCGGCGCATGGGGCCCGGGGACCTAAACCATCAAGTGTGCCAGTTTCTGCTAGGCTACCGAGTGACTCCCCTAGCGTCAGGATACTCCCCCGCAGAACTACTGATGCGCAGGAAGCTGACCACCATACTAACTAAACTAGACCCCACGAGAGTAGAGGAAAAGGGGAAGAACATTGGGATAGAGGACACAAAGAGTTTCGACGTGGGTGCCCCCGTGTACTGCAGGAATTATGCCAGCGCGGGTCCGGCCTGGGTACCGGGCGTCATTCTAGAGCGGACTGGCCCCGTCTCGTACCGCGTCGAGACCGGCACAGGTCTACTCTGGAGGCGGCACGCGGACCAGCTCCGGCGCAGGATCCCCGGCGAACAGGGCATGGACCGCGGGACACAAGACTCAGCGTTAGGGTTCTCCCCCACCCGTTCAGCCCAAGGGGGAGGAAAGGGGGGCCATGGGTCCCCACCAAGGGGGGAGGAAAGGGAATCTGTCCTCGTAGATATCTTGCAGGATCGGTCAGCAGAGAGAAGGGAAGCCGATCTCATAGATATCCCGCGGGATCCCCCCACTAATACGGATACCCAAACAGAGTTAGATTTTGATTTTCAGAACCGGGGAAGTTTTGCGGAGTGGTCCCCCACCCGTCCAAGCGAGAAGAGGGGTTTTTCGTTAGCCCCGAGTGTCTCCGGTCTGCCCACAATGGAGTTTTTCCCTTCCCCAAAAACCGCCAAACCACGGCAAGCCTCTAACAAGTCTCCCTCTCCCGTTTCAGGACAAGGGACCAGGGAACGAGGAAGCAGTAGCGCCCCCGGGGCAGGTCAGCCCACATCGCGGCCCAAACGCGTGTGCAATAAGCCATCTTGGCTGAGGGACTTCGTCCCATCCTAGGGGGGAGGGATGTTGTGTTCTGTACTGTACCTTTTACAATGTATCCATTCACGTGTATCCAATGTAACCATGCTTGTGTAACATTATAACCAGCAGCTGCTTAACTGTAGCCCTTGCAATAGGACGCGAGCTAATGACCACCTGGTGGCAATAGCGAGCGTTCAAGCTCTCCTGGCCCAGACTCACCAGCAAACAACAGCGCGGGAAGATTCCCGCCATCACCTACACCTGGACAAGAAGGGCGTGACCGTCCGTGACGTCACGCGGACAGTAACCAATAGACTGTCGAGGAGCCACATTCAAATGTATAGCCACTGTATATATTGAGCTACCCATCCGCCATTACCTCATGTTCCCCCTGGATCATCATGCAATAAACCTGCGTTAAGCCAACCTTTCGGCTGTTCGTTGTCTTTGGTCCCATACACTAAAACAAGAACCTGAAGAATGCTGCAAAAATCCCAGGAATGCTTCTAAAAATTCTGATGAAAAATTCAAAAAATCCAAAATCACACTCAAAACCACTCCTAAACACTCTTTGCCTTGTGCAAAACCCACAAGAGCAATGCACGCATGTGTCCTGTCTTTTATACTGCCCAGGCACAATGCAACCTGGAAAAAACTGAATGCCTCATACAAAGTCGAGCGTCTTTGTATGAGGTAACTTTTTTCAAGAAATTAGGCGATGTTGTATGAATTCGATGTTGTATGAAGTGGACTTTGTATGAGGTATTACTGTAATAAGAAAACGCTATGTGGTGGAAGCTTTAAGTGAAGGGTGGAGAATCTCTTTCAGTCTTCAATTTAAAATAAGTTATTGTGGGCCTTATTCTAATAATGGGTAGTGTGAAAGGAAAAGAAGATGGGACCAAAACTCACTCTGCCAGCAACAAAGCCAAATGAGGGGATTTCACTCTTTTTGACTTGGTTAAAACTCATACAAAAGCTGGGCAACAACTGAACATGGTGCCATGGAAAGGGTGTATGGCTGCCTATGGAGGACAGATTCAGTCTAAGGACCTGAAGTTCCTCACCTCTGCCTTAAAGCTTAACACCACTTTGAGGCTACATTTTAAAAAGCAGAATAAATACCCTTTAAATAAATAAACTAATGTTCAAGTATAAGTTGTTTAGATAGCTCTTTCTTACATTGATTCCTGTGTAATAGGAGTGGCCCATCCTTTCTGTGTTTGGGGTACTCTTCTGCAATGCCTTTTTTCAGGGAGTAAGAAATGGATTTGACTGAAGGGCATCATTCCTGCTCTCTCTCTCTCCTATGCCATTTTTAAACCCTTATTCTTTCAGAGGTTCTCATATTTTCCTTTTCCTCACCCCCCCCCCCTTCCCTTCACCTTTCTGGAATTGCTTTTTCATGCCGTGCTAACTGCTGAAGTAACACAAACCTGCTAAATGGTGCAGCTTTATGACAACATAAAAATGATACTACAGCAGTGAGTAGACCTTTATTAAACCCTAGGGACAGGCTGCAAATGAACAGCTTGCTTTTGTCTTAGTTCCCCCCCCCCCCATCCAAACCTCAGTTTGTTAATAACTACTGGAATATAAACTACAGTAAAAACCCAACTTACATATACCTCGACTTACATAAAATTCGACTTACATAATTATTTTGTGCTAAAACCATGTCCAGATTTACACGATTTCCTATGGGTTTGCTTCAAGTTACATAAATATTCTTTTTCCTATGGGTTTGCTTTGAGTTACATAAAAATTGATTTCCCTATGGGTTTGCTTTACATAAAAATTTCATTTTTCCTATGTTTTTGCTTCGAGTTATGTAAAAAACCAATTTAAGAAAAAGCCTACGGAAAGGACTTTTTTTCGTAAGTAGGGGTTTTACTGTACATTTAAGATACTGTGGACTAGGAGCACTTTCAAGGCACAGAGAAATGTCTTTAATCCTCACAGATTTTTCTTTCTGTGTATTTCTATGTATTTCACCTGAATACTTTATCTTTAGTTTGGAAACATGATTTCCTGGCCTTTGGAATATTAGAAAAGGAGACCGTGAAGATATTTCACCTAATTTGAGAACACTGATGTAACTTAAGCTTGGTTCCTTGGAAAACCTATACAGGTGGAGGGAGAAAGACTTTCTATCTTACCCTCACCAGATGTTTTGGCTTGAGTGCTGGGTTGTTCCTCTTCCCAGTGATTGTGCTGGCAGAGACACGGGGCAGCTAAGTCAGAGAGCTGGACGGAATCAAGGAAGCCATTGACTTCAACTCCCTGCCCAACACAAATGTAGCATACATTTTTAGAACTGAAAGAGATGGGGAATTAATTTCTTTTTATACTCCGCTTTTCTTTCAGTTAGGCCTAGGTAGCGTCTCCCTGACCACATTTTTTTTCATAAGATCTGCCATTCTGTGAGAGAGAAGGTCATTTTCAGAGTTTAGTGGAGACTAGAGTCTGGATCTCTCAAACTCCAGCTCAAGTGCTACACTTTCAAAAGTCATCTAGTCTAGCCCCGTGATTGTGGACCTTGGCACTCCAGATGTTCTTGGACTTCAATTCCCAGACACCCAAGCCCGCATGAATCTGCACGAATGGGTTAACAGTAATTCATCCGGCCCACGCCGCCCTCATCGCTCCTGGAAGCAGAAGTAAAACACGCCCATATGGAGGAAGGGTTAACCCGGAAGAGTCTTAACGGTATGGGAGCGTTTTACTTCTGCTTCCAGGAGCGATGAGGGCAGCGTGGGGCTAGCCACTTGCTCAGGGCACATTTTGCACTGTTTGGAAGAAGTGCAGCTCCTATGACAGATGGCTGTCCAGCTTTTCTTAAGTGTCTTCAGTAGAAAGAGCTTATCACTTCCTAGAGTTGCCTGGTTTTACTGTTAGGGAAGTTTTCTGCATATTTAGGCAGTACATTCAACTGGAGACATGCATATAAGGGAGGGTAGAAAAATGCTTACATAGAGCAATGATCCTGGGTGGCAGAGGGTACTCACCTCCTTTGCACATCATGAATTCCAAGAAAACATTAAGTCACATGTCGTAAACTGGTCTCCCATCTTTCACCGACATCTATGTTCAGCTAGAAGACTGTATGAATCATGGCAGCAACAGCCAGATCCTGACACTGAAATAAATATGTGTTATGACTCCCTCCTTATTTTTTTCTTTATTTGTGTAACCTATTTCTAATCGGTAGGTGGGCGTTCCTCTTGTAACTTTTTGCATCAATCCAGGAAGAGATGTTTTCCATAAAGGCTTTGCCTTCTGGGAATGCATGGTTCCAGAAACTAGGGTTTCTTAAAACGAAGACAGTTTAAAGAACCTACCTAAGTATTGAGTAAGCATCAGTGCCTGCATTGTATTTGGAAGATAGACATCTGGGTTTGATGCACCAGCGCATCCAAACTGTTATCTGTTTTCCCCAAGAGCAACTCTTGAGGGTCTTAGTTGGATAAAATATTTCTCACCTCCTACTTGTGCATGCTTTTAGTAGGACATGTGAGCAGCTGCCCCTCAATCTTCTACATGCAAATAGTTATTGCTTTGGTGGGAAGGTAACAGCATTCCATGTGCTCTGGCGTCTAGTCATGGTGTCTAGTGATGCATGCCACATGACCATGGAAACATCTGCAGAAGCAGATAACGCTAGCTATTTGGCTGTAAACAGAGATGAGTCGGGTTCGCCCAAGTGGCTGGCATAAAAATTGAAGAATTAAATTAAAATTACATTAAAATGAGCACCGCACGCTACAGTTGGATACGACTGGCTTTGAAGCAAGGGAGACCTTTACTTTTACCTGTTACTCTCCCCCTCCTGTGAATGTCTGTGACTGAGTAGAGATTCATACTCATGTCTCGTAGGTCCTGGGTTATGTTTGTTATCATGAAATAGGTTACCCTGTATGTATTCGCTTCTGTGAACTTTGCAGCTGAGCCAGCATATGCATTCAGAGTGCTCCAGTGTAATGCTGTCTAGCCACTGTGCCAGACTGGGGGCTCCCCACCTGCTCCGCACCCAACATTGACCCAAGCTTTATATGGTGGACATGCTCGCGACCATGGGCTCGATTCATGAAGTTTTCTCACAATGCCTTTGTTATATTTATTGGGCTTTCAATACGTGTCCCCACCACCACTACCTCCCAATGCACCCCACCAGCACTGTTTGCAATGGTCTCTCTGTCCACAGCCCACTCTTTTTCATCATTAGGCAGCTGCCTTATTTGGCCCCTCCTTGGTGTTTTTCTCCTGTGGATGGTGCTTACCCTGTTAGTGGAGGTGAAAAGCAGTTTAGGTTACGGAAGGATGCTCAGGTGGTTTTGCTCTCAGGCTGCCACCACTCTTGCTCAAGCTCATTTTAGACAGTATCTGCTCATTATTATGTGCAGTCTTGGCATCTGGCCAGCAGATGAGAGCCAAGCAGGGATGCTTTCACCCGCCAGAGGAGAGATGGCTGAGGGGAGGCATGGGGTGGGGTAGAGACCCGAGGAAAACCTTGGGGTGCTCAGCGGGAAACACCAACAATCAATATTTATAGCCCAGCAGGGCAGAGATCCTAAATCCATGATGGCAAACCTTGGCACTCCAGATGTTCTTGGACTTAATTTAATTTAATAGATTTATATACCACCCTATCCAAAGGACTCTGGGAGGTGTACACTAAGACCAATATACAAGTAAAATAATTTAAAAAACCATTAAAATATAGCAATATTACCCACCCACCCCCGCCGTGACATCTACAAAACAAATATAAAATCATAAAAACCTTTTAAAATTAATTACAGGAGGGGGAAAACCTCAGACAAGCCAAAAAGGGGAGCTTGTTGACAATCCCAGACCCCAGACCCATTTTGCCAACCCAGAAGCCCAAGCACCCTGTGAATCCACACAAATGGGTTTACTGTGATTCATCTGGCCCATGCTTCCCTTGTCGCTCCTGGAAGCGGAAGTAAAAAGCGCCCTTATGGAAGAAGGATTAACCTGGAAGAGCCTTAAACATATGGGGGCATTTTACTTCTGCTTCCGGGAACAACGAGGGCAGTGTGGGCCAGATGATTTGCAGTAAATCCCTTCATGTGGATTCACAGGGTGCTTGAGCTTATGGGAATTAAAGTCCAGGAACATCTGAAGTGCCAAGGTTTGCCATGATTTAGTGTCTTGCACGGGAGACAAAGAAGGAGTCGCAGGAAGGACTAACACAGGTTTATTGGTTGATGGTCAGTAAGAACATGTGGTAATGGCGGAGGTACATCTCATTTTATACAGTAATACATTTGAATCTGGCTGCACGGTAGCTCATTGGCTGCTACCGGCGTGACCTCGCCCAGGTCACGCCTCTCTTCTGTAGTTCTTCTTCTGTGGTTCTTTGTCATGCGGGAATCTCCCGCGGCTGTTCGTGATTTGGGGAATGTGAACCATGTGAGGCTGAACGCTCACAGCTGCCCTCTATGGGCGGCTTGCTCGCGTTCCTTAGCAGCTGAGATACATTGTGATTGAGGCTGGTTACATTCATACATTTAAAGAGACATTGTACATGCATACATAACACATGATGACCCTAAATCCTTTCCAACATCACAGGGATCCATTTGGAGGTGCTCCCAAGCAGGGTCGGCATCAAAATTTTCTGGGCCTGGTACCCCCCCACACACACACATTTTGGCCACGCCCCTGTGGTTTTCTGCACATGCACCATTTGTTTGCACATGAGCACATCAGTGGTTTCCCGACGACGCCACGCCCCTGTGGTTTTCTGCGCATGTGTTGTTTGTTTGCGCATGCACACATCAGTGATTTCCCGGCGCTGCCGGGCACCTGTCATCTCCGGGCTCGGGACAGGAGTCCTAATGGTCCCCCCCTGATGGTGGCCCTGCTCCCAAGGCATGACTGAGACAGCTCTCAAATCTCGCAGATGGAGGAAGAGACCTGACTTCTTAAATCAGTCTTTGGGCAGGAGTAGAGAGAGAGGGGGAGGGAGGGAGAGAGAGAAAGAGAGAGCTCTTCCACTGACTCATCCCCTACCGGCCCCCTTTCCAATTCTCCTTCAGAGTGTGTTTTGCATTATTCTCATTCACCACTAGCCAAGAGCTTCTTATTACAATGCCTGGCATTTTCTAGGTCGCTGTGGTAACTATCTTTCACTAAGGATGAGGGCTACTGTTCAATCCTTTAATGTAGGCAGATTGATTGCACACGAGCCGGCAGATGGGCTAAACACTACTTTATTGTAACATGGGCAATCTGTACATGAGGCAATGGCAGAGCCTTGCCTCCTTATATCTGGTACATAATACATTTGAATCTCGCCCGAAGGCACCTGTTGGTTGCAGTATCGGTGACGTCTTTCTGACGTACTGCATAACTGACATAGTTCACCTGTGGTGGGAAGGTTTACCACGCTAGTTACTCATTGGGTAAATTGGAGCCACGTGAGCTCCATCAGCTGCACTAATGGCAAGCAGCTGAACTGCATGCATACACAACATCCCTCCCCCTTAGGATGGGACAAAGTCCCTCAACCATTGTGGGGGCCGGCGGGTGCGCTGCGGTCAGCCGGTTGATTCAGTGGTGCTGCTGGAATCAGTTGTTGTGCCTGAACTTTCCCCCCGGGAAAACTGCAGTGTCCCATCGAATCCCGGCAAGGGCAGGGATGGGGTATCTCTGTGTAGGGGAGGATGGGGGGACCTGTGGGACAACTCAAAACCCCACTGCTCACTGGGACGAGTGGGGGAACACTCACGAAAACTCCCCCCATCCTGTAACAAAAGATCAAACGGGTTTGTTCATCTCCGGGTTGGGAGATGGTCAACTGTGGGTCTATGCGGCCTGTCAAGCTGAGTCCTGTATTCCCCTCTTGGGTTATTCAGGTGGGGGGCAACCCTAACGCTGACTTGTCAAAATACCCACTTTCCCCCGTGGCTTCCGTAACTCTTCTCCTGAGCTGATCGGCGTGTTTCTGCCACAGCAATCCCGACCCTGTCTTTACTTGGTACGATACGGGTCCGGGTTGTTCCACCACTTCCCCGGGTACCCACGCTGGCCCTGCAGTACACTGGATTGCCTGCCCCAAACACTTTCCTCTGATCTACCACCACATTCATGCCTCTATCCTCCACCCTGGAAGGATCCAAGCAGTCAAACAATGTTGTGAGTCTTCTTCGCATCAGGATCTCCGCGGGAGATTGCTCCGACGCAAGCGGAGTAACCCTATAGCACAGGAGGAATTTGCAGAGCTGTAGCTCCAGATCCCCTGACCCATCCTCCTTAGTGCCTCCTTTGTAGTGCGGACCAGGCACTCTACTTGACCGTTTGTGGCAGGGTGAAACAGAGCGGATGTAACATGCCTGATCGCATTCCGTTCGAGGAATGCCTGGAATTCGGCTGACGTGAATGTGGTTGCGTTATCCAAAATTAACATATTGGGCAAGCCAAAACATGTGAACACCTTCCTCAGGTGTTTGACTGTGGCTGCAGAGGACGTGTTTTGCACTGGAATGACCTCCAGCCATTTTGAGAATGCATCAACCACTAACAAGAACATTGTACCCTGGAAGGGCCCCGCAAAGTCCACGTGGACTGTGTCCCACTCCGCGGGCTGTGTCCCACTCCCTGGGGGGTAATCTGTGCTCCTCGGGCCGTGAGTGTTGGCAACTCTCACACGCACCCACCAACTGCTCTATGTCCTTTAGCACTAAAGGACAAAATCGAAGCGGAACTGGACAAACTGGTGGGTCAGGGGATTTTGGTTCCGGTGGACTCCGCAGATTGGGAGACACCGATTGGAACTGCCATGAAATCTAATGGGGAGGTTAGAATTTGTGCTGATTACAATTGTACTATCAATAAGGCAATTCACCCCAATGCCTACCTGGTGCCGGTAGTTGGGCCACCAGAAATAGCTCCTAGCCAGAGCTTTCGACTTCACGATCCCCGGGTGACTCGTGTGTAGCAAATGGAGCACCTTGGCTTGAAAAACCTCGGGAGTTACTACCCTCTGGCCCCAGAGGAGGCATCCACTCTCGAGCAAGAGCTCGAAACATTTCCTGAAGAACAATGCAAGTTCTTCGGATGGGGACATTGCGAGCCAGCCCTTCTTTACCCATGCCAATGCCTGGAACAGAACCTTGTCTTTGGTGGTTGCCTTGACGATATCTGAGGGCACGATGGGGGGCGAATCGAGAGACTCAATGAGTAGCACCTGGTGATCTTGCTCAACCTCGCACTTGGGTTCCCCCAGCTCCGGTAGGGGAGACCTGAAAAGCGCATCCGTGTGATCAATGTCTTTCCCTGGGCGATTTACCAGTGTTAACTGGTACGTGTTTAAGAAAATTGCCCATCAAACATTTGTGGGGATAGAATCTGGGGTGTGGGCTTGGCCGTGACAAAGATTCCCAGGAGGGGCTTGTGGTCT
The DNA here is from genome assembly GCA_035047345.1 of Bradypodion ventrale. NCBI lineage: Eukaryota > Metazoa > Chordata > Lepidosauria > Squamata > Chamaeleonidae > Bradypodion > Bradypodion ventrale. The sequence goes on from JAWDJE010000008.1 coordinate 38,535,698, forward strand.
GTGACAATGGTGAACTCCCTCCTGTACAAGAAATCATGGAATTTCTTTGTCCCTGCGATGATTGCAAGGGCTTCCCTATCCATCTGTGCATAGTTGCGCTCTGCTTTCAAGAAGAATCTCAAGTAGAATGCAATCGGTGCCTCCCTCCCGTTCTCAAGCACGTGGCAGAGGACAGCCCCGACCCCCACCGGTGAGGCATCATACACAAGTACTATGGGCTTTCTGGGGTCGAAATGAGTTAATATTGCCTCGGAAGAGAGGAGCCGCTTTAACTCATTGAATGCCCACTCTTGACCCTCCCCCCACCACCAGACTGCATCCTTCTTCAGTAAGCAGTGCAGCGGACCCACCAAGGATGCATTCCATGGGAAGAAGGAATGGTAGAATTTCAGGAGCCCTAAGAACAACTGTAGCTCTGGTTTGGTGGCTGGTCTGTGGGTGTCCTGTACTGCCACAACTTTGGATTTCGATGGTTTTACCCCATCGGGAGTGATTCGAAACCCCAGAAACTCAACCTTATTTGCGTAGAACACTCATTTGTCCCTTCTCAGGCGTAACCCAGCCCTCTCGAACACAGATAGTACCTGGTCTAACCTCTGGGCTAGCTCTGACTCATCCCCAGATGTTATCAATACATCGTCAAAATATGGCAAGACCCCAGGGAGACCCTTAAGGAGGCATTCCACAAGCGCCTGAAATATCCCGGGGGGTGAGTTCATGCCGAACTGGAGGCGCGTCACCTTAAACGCACCCTTGTGCGTAACTATAGTTTTGGCAGCTGCGGCCGCAGATGTAACCGTTAACTGTTGGTAAGCCTGTGCTAGGTCCAACTTCGCAAAGCATTTACCCCCATGTAACTTGGCCAGCAAGTGGCTAACTACCGGCACCAGGTAGGCATTGGGGTGAATTGCCTTATTGATAGTACAATTGTAATCAGCACAAATTCTAACCTCCCCATTAGATTTCATGGCAGTTCCAATCGGTGTCTCCCAATCTGCGGAGTCCACCGGAACCAAAATCCCCTGACCCACCAGTTTGTCCAGTTCCGCTTCGATTTTGTCCTTTAGTGCTAAAGGCACTCTTCGTGGCTTGAGCCGTACGGGGCGAATGGAAGGGTCAATATCAAAGTCCACTGGAGGCCCCCTGTTCTCCCCAAGTCCTTTCTCGAAGACCACGGGATCTGCATTGCACACATCCTGAATGGGGTCACCTCGGATGGCATTGATGCCAGTCAGTGCAATGCCCAGCGGTTCGAACCACTGGGTCCCTAGAAGACAACTGGACCCCCCCTTTCACTAAGGATGAGGGCTACTGTTCAATCCTTTAATGTAGGCAGATTGATTGCACACGAGCCGGCAGATGGCTAAACACTACTTTATTGTAACATGGGCAATCTGTACATGAGGCAATGGTGGAGCCTTGCCTCCTTATATATGGTACATAATACATTTGAATTTCGCCCGAAGGCACCTATTGGTTGCAGTATCGGTGACGTCTTTCTGACGTACTGCATACCTGACATAGTTCACCTGTGGCGGGAAGGTTTCCCGCGCTAGTTACTCATTGGGTAAATTGGAGCCATGTGAGCTCCATCAGCTGCGCTAATGGCGAGCAGCTGAACTGCATGCATACACAACATCTCCCATCAACCTCCCCCCCCCCCCGCCCCAAATAAGTGTCTGCCAACTGGTCGTTCTATTCTGCCTGATGGGAAAACTAACCCTGCTCCTCAAGTCACTTTCTCTTAATGATAATTTAAATTTATACACTGAATACCTGGTGTGGTGTAGTGGGTAAAGTGATGCACTAGCATTCTGGACTCCAGGGTTCAAATCCCTAATCAGCCATGGAAACTCACTCGGGACCCCACTCGACATGCTCTAGATCCAGTCTGGGGGCAAAGGCTGCCCTTCACAATACCCTGTGCACTCTTTGCAGAAAGGCTACACTTCTTGGATGCCTGTGTGGGAATGGAAGGGCTGCCCCATACTAAGCTGTCATGCCACACAAAGGTTTTGGGAACCTGCAAGAGTAATAGGCAGAGAGATGCATCGGCTCCTCCCCTTCTCTCCTTGCCTTGTGGCCATGTGCCACCTAGAAGTGGGCAAGGGAGCACCCAGCAAGAGGAGGAAACCAGTCTTTCTGCATCTCCTGGATTAACTAAAGGCCTGTCATGTGAGAGATGGGAGTTCCATTCTTTTCTCCAACCCAACTTTTCCTTCAACAGCAACAACATTGCAGCTTGCCTTATGACCAAGCCCATGCTTTATATACAGAAGGTTCTTGATTGAATCTTGGGCATCCTCATGTGAAAAAGAATGAGGTAGCTACTAATGGAAGGGAGGTGTTTATAGTTCAATGTAAGGGGAGACACTTTACATGCCAAAAGTTCCAGTTTTACTTTATGCATTTCCAATTTGGTAGAAAGAATTATGCAAAAAAAAAAAGAAAGAAAGAAAAACCAGAAAGTTTCTGCTAGTTGGAGCAAGCAATATTGGGCTGGATGGACTAACAGATCCCAGAGGTGGACAATGGCTAGTAGTAAGTCATACAAACAGTAGGCCATTTGGTTCAGTGTAACTTACAGTACATAGACGTTGAATCACCAGATCCATTCTGATTCAATGGTTTTACACTAGTTGCGGCTTACTACTGGATTTCAGCCAATATTGACTTAAATGGAAAAAAATAGTCTGGTCTGATACAAAAGTAGGTTCCAGTAGCTTACATCTCCTGATGTCCACAAGTCTGGCCAAAGGTATTTTGCTTCCTAAGGCAAAGATGAATCTGTCTCTTCCCTCTTCTACTCACAGTATATATTTATTTACTTAATTTATTTATAGTCAACCTTTCTCCCAACGGGGACTCCGCTAAGCAAACATTTGAGTTTGAGTTTAATGCTGGGAAATAGGATAAGGTCCTCTACTACACCTGGACTATCTTAGGAAGAATAGGTCAGACTGTGTGGAATGCATAACATTGTCCTCTAACAGAGGTGAATGATTAAATAGCTGAAGAACAGAGGTGTAGAATTTTGCCTTTTTTCATTCATACAGTAATAACAATAACAATCACAACAACAAAATTAAAGTTTTCTGCTTGGCATGTGAGTTATTTTTGTAATAATAATAATAATAATAATAATAATAATAATAATAATAATAATAATAATAATAATAATAATAATGTGTCAAATTATTCTGGGATGAAAGGATTTTTGAGGAGAAACTCCACCCAGGGAACGCCCAAATGAGGTTCCTTTCATGTCCCCAACTGCTGGGACAGAGACAGGTGCTCAATCCATCATGCAGTACCCAGGTCTCAAACTGCCAACTTGTCAGCCTTCCAGCTAACAAGGTGAGCTTCTTAACCACTGAGCCACCCCAGCCCTTAATTTTGTGTCAGAGATTAATCTGGGTTGAAAGGATTTTTGCTGGAGAAACTCCACTCAGGGGACGCCTGAATGAGGCTCCTCTCATGTCCCCAAGTGCAGCTATCATGTCTCCATCCTGCAATAAAAATTATGGAAGTGATTTTTGTGTAAAGTCTAAAATTTGCCACGAGAATCAGTGCTTTGTACAAAATCTTATATTTTGCATGAAATAGGGTTTTTTCGTTTCACACAACACCTATTTTCTTGATTAATATTGCTATTGACAAATAAAGCCAATTATTAAAGAGACACCAAAATGTTATTTATTTATAAATAAATAAATATATCCTAACATTTTTGGTGTCTCTTCTATCTATCTATCTATCTATCTATCTATCTATCTATCTATCTATCTATCTATCTATCTATCTATTCTCACTCTCCCGCAGGAATGAAAAATTTGATGCTGTTCAACCATTTTGTATTTACATACTTGGCACTTTGAGATACAGTACTTTGTTTCATTAAAGGTGATGAAATGTGCGAGTAGTCAACACATCCTTATTCAGGAGGAATAGCCACGAGACTGCAACTGTTTCTCCCCAGTCGTTGCCACCTGAGACTGCTTCCTCACTGTGCCTAATAACAGGCCTAGCCCCTCGTTTCATTTCTCTTTCTTTTTCATTGTTTAAATTTATGTGCTGTCTTTCTGCACTAATATGAGTGAGATGGAATTATTTTCAGTAATGGATATATTAACAGGAGGGACCTGAGTCTGACAGACCATTTCATTCTCAAGCCATATATGTACTGCTGAATAAGAAGACGAGATAGAGATTAATGCACATCCCACATGCGTTCCCTACTCTTTATCCCCACACAATTCATTACTGAGAAACTGAAACCCATATTTTGATGCTAATGCTTCTTCTTCTTCCATGTCTGCCAAAATAAAGGCACCTTTTGGTGAATTCATTCTGCACTTCCTTTCGCCTGATCTAGTGTGAGAAATATTAGCTAATACTGTACTAATGTGTGAATACTACAAACATTACTGCTTTACAGATCCTGTATTTTGGCATTTCATGAACATACTAAGTTTTTATATGTGTAAAGGGTTAAAATATGAATTGCTCCAGGGAGATGATTGACTCGCGATTCCAGGATTTTCCTATATCATTAATGCTGCTGAATTCTTATAATTGAAATAACTAATGCTTATGAAGCAATATTTACTCTGGGTTAAATATTTCAGGGTGTAAGTGTGTGATCCATAGTACATGACATGAGGTGGATGTTTTCTAATTCGTTTTTCAGTCTAGGATTTTTCTTTGCCATGTAATATGAGCTAGAGTTACAGTCAAGTCCAACTCTCCGTGACCCCATGGACCACAGCATGCCAGTCTCCTCTGTCTTCTGCCATCGTCCGGAGTCTGCCAAGATCCATGCCCAACGCATCAATGATGCTGTCCAACCATTTTATCCTCTGCTGCCCCCTTCTCCTTTTGCCTTTGACCTTTCCTAGCATCAGGGTCTTCTCCAGTGAGTCCTCTCTTATCATTTGGTGGCCAAAGTATTTAATCTTCAGCTTCATTATCTGTCCTTCCAACAACCAGTCAGGGTTGATTTACTTTCGTCTTCTTGCAGTCTGGGGGACTCTCAAAAGTCTTCTCCAGTACCACAGTTCAAAGGTATCTATTCTTCTGCACTCAGCCTTCTTTAGGGTCCAGCTCTCACAGCCATACATTACTATTGAGAAGACCATTGCTTTAACTATGTGGATGTTTGTAGGCAGGGTGATGTCTCTACTTTTTATTATGCTGCGTAGGTTTGCCATAGCTTGCCTGCCAAGGAATAAGCATCTTTTTATTTCATGGCTGCAGTCACCATCTGCAGTAATTTTGGATCCCCAGAAAGTAAAGTCTGTCACTGCTTCCATTTTTCCCCCTTCAATTTGCCAGGAGTGTTGGGCCAACTTTTGCTCTTGTTTCACTCTCCTTAAGAGGTTCTTTGGATCTTCTTCCCTTTCTGCCATTAGGGTGGTGTCATCTGCATATCTCAGATTGTTGTATATGATATAATTCTTCCAGCAATCCTAATTCTAGTTTGTGATTCATTCAGCCATGCATTGCACATGATGAACTCTGTATTTAAGTTAAATAAACAAGGTGACACTATGCAGTCTTGCCATATGCCTTTTCCTATTCTAAATGAAGTAGTTGTTGAAGTTGAAGTAGAGAGAAATAAAATAAAATACCTAATGCTCAGCCATTGGCAATATATCCTTAAAAGCAATATATCCTTTAAAAGGAATGATTTTAACTGTTTTTTTAAAAATATAGGAAGGGCAGAACTGGTGCAGCTCAACTGGAAGACAGTTCCACAAAGTTGGTGCCACCACCAAGAAGGCTCTTCTCTGAGTCACTGCCTTTCTTGCCAATCTCGGGGTCACCACCTGGAGCTGCGCCATCTGAGAGGAATGAGTGATGTCCTGAGGGGAATACATTCCACCAGGTAGGAAGGTCCCAAACCGTTTAGGGTTTTAAAAGTTAGAACTAACACTTTGTACCTGATCAGGAAAGGAATGGGTAGTTAATGCAGCCCTGCCAAGGCAGGCGAGATATAATCAAATTTTCTCACTCCAGTAATCAGCCTGGCACCTGTTGAAGCCTCCATATCAAGAACAAGGGAAGCCCCACATAGAGAGCATTACAGTAATCAAACAATATTTGTATTCAATATGTGAGACTACCAATGAGATAACTAATGTTATGAGGGACCGCCTGTCCAAGTAAGGATGCAACTGGGCAATTTAGTACAGTTGGAAAAGGCAAAAGCCACAGAGGGGTATGGTTGAGTAGTGGGGATTTCTTGGAGATAGTCTGACTGCTACTCAAAATGTTCCATTACACATCATGCTGGGCCAGGATGCAGGGACAATAGAAGAATCACAGGACTCTCTGGCAAACTTCTGGTTTCACCCTTGGGCCTTTTTTCTCCGTGGAGTGGGATTATTAAGCCTTGATGTTGTGTAAGGAATTTTCCAAGTGGATTAATCTTTGATTTTGTTACATATAGTAATTGTCTGGAGGTCTTCTTTAAGGAACATTGTGGGCTGGCAGCATGGAAACTGACTTTCTGTGACTGCCTTTTGGCACAGGAATTAACATTACAAATAGAATACTCATTTAGATACAAATATTGTTTGTATAGATATACATATTGTTTGTATATTGCACATTAAAATAAGAAGTTTCTGTGTATTCCAATCTCATGTATGTAGAAACAAATTAACTTCTCATGAAGGATCAATAATGGAAGTTGGTCTTTATATTAAATCTCCCACACCTTGTTCATTACATCATAATCATCGCCATCATCATCATCATCATTGTCATTGCCATAGTCATCGTCGTCATCGTGTGCTGTCAAATCAATTCTGACTTATGGCAACCTTTTCCAGGGTTTTCTAGGTGGAGTGTATTCAAAAGTGCTTACTTCTGGGGAACCCTGAGGCTGTGCAACTTACCTTAGATTACACAAGCTGGCTCTTCAGGGATGCATCAAGAGGAAGTGAACTCCTAGTTTTTGGATCTCTTGCCAGATACCTAACTTACTGAGCTATCCAGCAAACTTAATTTCAAATACAGGGAGATAAATGCAAATGTTATACTGTTGCAAAATGTTTTCTGTTTTGGATTTATTTTAAATTCTCAGAGCCGATCTTTGAGTCCTGCACATAAACTTTCATACTCTTCAGTGAAAAATTGTGCAGAAAGGACTATAGATTGGTGGTAGAGAGTATGGCTTTAATTCAAAAAGTCCCATCTGCAATCCCTGCCCTCTACTTCTATCTGTTTGGGAGGGTAGGCAAGGTTGAACCAGGCTGTCCAATTACTCATTACCAACAACAACTACAAAAGGAAATGCATCATAATTAATGGGGGGAAAGAGAGAAGATAAAAGAGGTAGATATATGCACTAACTAATTTAAACGTATAAATAAAATGTTTAGGAATAATTGCTGTATTTTAAATAACAATATAATCAATTTCACCATAGTTGGGAAGAGTATGACAAGGGGACTTGGACACATTCCCCCATGGTCTGCTGTCTAGATCAGAGGTTCCCAAAATACAGCCTGTGGACCGGACCAAGCCCCCAATGCCATCCCATTTCCCCATTGCTGCCTCTGTCACACCTGGAAGTGGAAGCAGACACATTTACATCATCCATAAAACACGCCCATGCATGCACAAACATGCCTGCAGCTGGCATAAATGTGGGAGTGGGAGCATTTATGTAAATGCACCTGCTTCTATTTCTGGGGTGAGTGGTCCAGTGGCATGGTCAGGCCTGCAACGGAAAAAAGTTGGCCACCCCTGGTCTAGATGCTAACTATTAGTGGGGAACAACAAGGCATCCCCATTTCCTCTCATCTAGGTCTTTATATTTAGACCAGATATGCATCAGAAAGCTATTGAAAGAGAGTGCTGTCCTGTGTAAATCAGGACAAATATGGAATTTGGAAAATGATTTTTTTGGGATGGGGAAAGCAATGGGTAAATTCTGAGAATCTCAACTCCAAAAGTAACTTTCCAAGCTGTGCTGGATGGGAGATTCTGTGAACTTGAGGGTTTTTTAAATAAAATGTTTCACATTTTCAAAGTCTGAACAGGTTACCATAGCAAAGAAAGGAGGTGTGGGTTAATGGCCCTTCCTCCATCCAGGGGGAAAAACAGGGAGAGAAAAGAATGTCCAACTTTAGGTAAATCTGCCCAAAAATGAGGAGGCCAGGATGTAGGAGAGGCAGGAACCTCATGGTGGGAAGTGAGGTGGGAACAAAGAGTGAAAGGGTGGGGGTTAGAATAGTGAACTTCTGAACCTGAAGTCTGGAGATCAGTTCATTACCCTAAAATGAGTTAAAAATAAATGTCTCATCCCTTTAGAACAGCCTGTCTGCAATTATAGCTTGGCATTTGGCTCCACAGAGTCCTGAATGCTGGCATTGCTCCAGATAGTACATGGCTTCTAAGAACCTCTCTCTCACACACCCCTCCCCCTTTCAAGAAACCAAAGGCTTTTATTCAGTTTCTCTCACTCTGTTTCCCACTGCTTTGCTGGACATCCTGGTACAGTAATGGAGTAGACCGTACAACCTGATTCCCTAAAGGAGCCAATGGCTACAGGTAGATGAGCCCCTTTAGGTGGGGTGATAGTCACCTCAGTAGAGGAAATGCCATTGGAAACCGTCATATTGGGCCCAACAGAAAAATGAGTGGAGGAGGAACACTGATTCCCAATGGTCATGGAGGTGGACGAGGCCATACAATATCAACTGGCAGTAAAGGTGCACCTTGATAATATCCTCAAGGCTGTGGCAGTCTGTTGCAGTCCCAGAGTTAAATCCTGCACATCTCGTTTCCTATGTATCGCAGGAGATGGCTCCACCATGATCGCAGTGTGTGAGTCACTTCATGGCAAACTGGGATCCACCTTAAACAAATTCACGCCAATGCATTTTTCCTGCTTCAGGGGGGGAAATGCGTTCTCGGATACCAGTTGCAGCCAACAATGATGGCAAACCTTCTGAGACACAGAGAGTTCTTCAAAAACTCCCATGGATTTCTTCTGCCCTGACCCAGTGCCCACACTCAGCAAGAAGGTTTCTCTTTGCTCTTTAGAAACCCAATTTACTCAGATTTAGGCCTCCATCCAAGCAGAAAATGCTGCGGATTGTGCACAGATAGCAATAATTTCCAGACAGATTAGCTGTTACTATGTAGTGGCAAAAATATGAATGAATGAATGAATGAACAACTAAATAAGAAGATGTAAATAACAACAAAAAGAAAATCTTGTAGCACCATGAAGACTAACTAGATTTAGTTGGCATATCAAATGTAGCCCAGCTAAAGAAACTGTTGTTTCTGTAAAACTATGCCAGATAACCCTTATGTGTCTTCAAGGTATGGTGAAGCCTTTTATGGTTTTCAATAAGTATAGAAAATGTTTTAATCCACACCCATAGTGTGGGAAAGTAACTTTTTTTGGACTACAGTCCCAGAAAACCCTAACCAGCATCACCAGTATCGGTACAGTCCAAAAAAGTAACTTTTCAAAGGTTTGAACTCAGTGCATTCCACAGTGAGACTGTTCCAGTAGATCATAACACTGTATGGATGCATGCTACTATTGCTTGCTCCGAAGGATGTGAGATGACAAAGAAGCGTGTCATGATTTGGTCGATGAGGTTGCAAAGGATCTGACTTGATTGTGCAATTGAACAACAACTATTGCTTGCTGTTTGATACCTTGGAGTCCGTGCATTGACAGACATCTCCACGACAACATTCTGCATATGCAAATGGACCTGAGAAATCGAGTCCATCTGCATGCGGTTTTTAGCCACTCGCTTGCTAGGTGGACCAATATGTGTGCCCTATGCTTTCACCTTGCCCAAGGGATCTGATGGAGGACACTTTGGTGAGTTTTAGTCTGGGTGTAACATCATTGGCAAGAGATGGGCAACACTGCTTAGTTAGACTGCTAAAGCCCCCACGTTCCGACAAGGCTCTCACCTTTTGGATAGTCCATGTTTTTCCCATTTGAGCTCAAGGCCACATTCAAGGCTCTTCTCCTTACTTTATCCTCACAAGAAACTCATATTTTCGCAAGAACATTTCTGTGAGATAAGTCAGAGAAATAGTCTGACTTCCAGTAACTTCCTTGGATCAGTAGACACTATACCCAGATCTTTCAAGTTCCTGAAGAAGACTTGAATTTTTGCCCCATTTTGGTTGTTAAGCCTGGTGCCAGGGTTTTTTTGGGGTGGGGTGGGGTGGGGAGTGGGTTGAGCATGCTGTCTTCTGTTTTTCTGTTTCCACTGACACTTCCCACCTTTAACATCCATGCAGAAGTTCAGGCAGATGACCGGTGCCTCTTGTTACTGGTGCAGGTCACCTGTCTGTGAACTAAAAGTGCTAAAAACAGCAGCTGCTGTTGCTACCTGGAGATTCAGAGGTGGAAAATAACATTAGCGTTACAGTTCCTAGAATCCCTCAGGGTGTTTCCATGCTAGTTGAAGGATCATAGTTTATGGTTTTAAAAACAGGTTCTGCTGCAACCGCTCAGAAGCCCCCTATTTCTGTTCAGATGGGGAATGGATAGAGAAGCCAAACAGTATCAAAGAATCCTACCAAAAATCTCAACAGTCCAACCACTGAGAGAGGGAAAGGCAGGTGGGTTAATGCAGTGCCATGAGCCAGTGGTGGGTCTTCTTAGGTGGAGTACCACAGTCACCTCTGTGTCCTCCTATAATACCAGATCTGTCTTTAATTTGACAGGTTGCAACCATACAAAAACATAATAGCATAGCTGGGAGTGACAGACTGAGACTTAGTCTCACCTTGGCACTCTGGTGACATGACTGACTACCCTTGCCTGAAAACACCTGTACTGTACTAGGGCTAAATGGCTCAGGAGTGTCGTCCCTTGAAGTGTTTGGCTACATTAAAAGAGAAGAGGAGAAAATACTGCAGATCTCTTTGCAGGCGCACCCCCCAATAAAGGACTCAGACACTGATGAAAGTGGATAACGGCATTGGGCCACATTTATTGATTCATGCCCTAGTCCGAATTATAAATTTCTATTGGTAATTGACCAATCATAATTCTTAAGGCAAGCAGGCCGAAGTAACACTGGTAAGGTACCACCCAAAATTGCCAACGGCAATTGTTACAATGTATCTATTTGTATCAATTTGTTTGTTGACAACAAACAAATTGTTGACCGTAGTCAATATCTAACTAATGACCCCACCCTCTGACGCGTATCCGTAAAATCACGGGGTGATGCATGCTGTCTAGCTGTAGCCATCACCCCGTCGCCTAGTTCGTCGTTGACCGGACAACGTTTAACCAACTTATGCCTGTCTAGTGTTGTCCAGTCAATTGCGAACCTGTCGGATACCTGTGGGTCATAAATGTTTACCTTACCAGTGCTACCCGCCACACGGAGGGGCTTCAAAGAAGGCCCGACGCCCCCCCCAGACCGTCAGCTCGGTCAACAGGCCTGCTCGCCAATCACCCAACAGGAGGTCCATACCTCCTCGCGACAGATGGACCCCATCCCCTGCATAAAGGTCATAATTTTGTAGACTAATGGCGGGGTGACGACTGACCCGCCCCCAAGCCCTGTCGACAAGGAACTGCGCCACCGCCCTATTTACCATGCGTCTAGCGCGGTCAAGGGCCAGGAGGTCGAAACCTCCTCTATATGCATGGCGCGGAACCATGTCTGACCAAACAAGGGTTGTGGCGGGCCATACGCAAGGTCGCCACAAATCGCATGCTTTAGCGATAAGCCGGTGACCTGGCCCAAATCATTGCCCCCAAGGTGTATGATCAGAATGTCAGGCGGGTCAGCATTCCGGCCTGAAAAAAGGAAGGGCAACAGCTCCCGCCATAACATCCTGGGCTTACCATGCCATGTGAGACTTGCGTATGCACCCAGTCCCAGTCGGGGTCCCCACTCTGTCGCCGCAGCGTAACGCGCTGCCCTGTGCACGTAGCTATGGCCCACCAGCCATACTGTCACCGGTGTAATACGACACCCAGGGTCTGTAAGGAAAACGAGGAAGAGAAAGGTACGGTGACTTAACTGGTACTCACGGTGGAAGTGGGCGCACATAAAACTGAAAACATTGCAAACCCCACCTTCCCATGCTGCGTATGTCAGCCCCGGAGTACCCAAAAGCAGCTGCAGTGGACGCCGCCCCTATCCTGAAGGAATGGGTGCCATAACGGGCCCCCGGGAGGCCGACACTGGCCAGCGCTTTGCCTGTCACCTTCCAAAATTGAAATTTAGTAAGGGGAGACCCATCTTGGTGACAGAAAAACGGGCCATGGTGCGTGCCATGCAGTGCAAGAAACTCCTGTAGGGCACCAACCGGACAGATGTCTGCCAAAGAACACCGTAGCAGTCTTACACCACTGCCTACGCCATGCTGATCTGTCTTAGAGGAGCGTATCCTCAACTGAGCCCAGTCTTTGGCAACATATACATCTTCGAGTTCCAGTGCCCTACGACTTGCATCCGCCTTAGACAGCATCACAAGCTCGCTGATGCGGAGCGCTCCAAAAAATGCCACCGTTGTGGCTGCATGAAATAGGGCTGCCTCATATCTATCAAAACAGAGGCCAGGCTAGCCCCGGGCCAATTGGGTAAGAACCCCTGGGGAAATCGGGTGGCGGTCGTCCGGGCAACGCCCACGCTCCCGCACCCACCCCTCCAAAACATGTCTCACACGGAAGTCAGTGGTACTGTCGACATGACCTCCCACCTTGGCCATAAAAGCCAACGCTGACAGCCTAGATGCTATGGTGCGAGGTGCAAGGTAAACCATGAACCGCAGTACATGGGTTACCGGGATCGGCCAGGTTCCTGGCAGCCGGAATTGGGTACAGAATGCTCTGAAAGAATTAAATGCGTGGTGATACGCCTTACGCGTGCGTGGCGCTAGTGACAAGCCAATCGCCCGGTTCACCTCTCCTTGCAAATGGTCCATATCTCGTCCGGGAGTGGCGAGGGAAATTCCTCCGCATCCGGGGCCAAGGCACGGAACCGGGAGATCTGCAGGCGGGACAAAGCATCAGCAATATCATTATTGACCCCCGGGACATGCCTGGCCCTGAAGAGGACGTTGAGGCGCAGGCTGCGCAACACAAACTGGCGCACTAGGTCCATGACCCTGGGCGATTTGGAAGTCTGTGAATTGACAATGTGAACAATGGCCGCATTGTCACACCAGAAATGTACAACCGAGTTGGCCCACTCCTCGCCCCATAGCATCAAAGCACCCAGGATAGGGAAGAATTCCAGATACGTGAGATCACGCAGGCGACCCGTGCCTGCCCAGGCCGGTGGCCACCCACCATAGGCCCACTTCCCATTGAAGTACATCCCATAACCCAGGGATCCCGAGGCATCGGACTGAATCTGAAAGCGAGGGGAAGCCAGGAGGTCAGACCTCCAAAATGACACCCCATTGAACCCCTTCAGGAACTGGAGCCAGACAAGCATGTCTGCCCTGATACCCCGGGTAAGCCTAACCCTATGGTGGGGCCTGGATAATCCTGCCATGGCGTCGCACAAGCGCCGAGCAAATGCCCTGCCCGGTGCGACGACCCTACAAGCGAAATTGAGGTGACCATGTAGCACCTGCAGTTCCTTCAATGATGCCTTGCGCTTGGCCAGCAAGTCCGAGATAAGGGCCACTATCCTTGACACCTTATCCCGCGGTAACTTAGAAGCCTGCGCTACCGTGTCAATCTCCACCCCCAGGAAGACTAGCTGGGTAGATGGGCCCTCGGTCTTTTCGGGCGCTAAAGGGACACCGAGTTCCTCCATTAGCGTCTGAAATGTGTTGAGGAGACGTGTACACGTGTCCCAGCCCCGTTCACCCCCGAATAAAAAGTCATCCAGGTAATGGGCTACAGACCGGGACCCTGACCTGCGGACGAAAGCCCACTCTAGGAAGGTGCTGAAACGCTCGAAAGCCGAGCATGATATGGAACATCCAAAAGGCATGGCCTTATCAAAGTAATATTCACCCCGGAACTTGAAACCCAGCAATTCAAAGTCAAGAGGCGAAACGCCGACTTAATGTCGCACTTAGCCAACAGCGCACCCGGGCCACATGAGCGCACCATGCGCAGCACATGGTCAAAAGATGTATACCTGACTGAGCAAAGGTCATCAGGGATAGCATCATTGACCGATCGGCCGGCTGGGTAGGACAAGTGGTGAATCAGGCGAAACTCGCCCGGTGATTTTTTGGGCACCAAAAGATTGGGATTCCCTTAAGATTGGGAAACGGGGGTGAAGGGAAAGGTCCAGTGACCCTGCCCGCATCAACCTCCTTATTAATGCTGGCAGCAGCCACCTCCTCCCTCCCCCTAAGGGACAAAAGGTTGGGGACATCCTGAGGGGACCTATCACCCATGAAAGGGATACGGAACCCCTGTCTAAAACCCTGAAGGAGGTAATCCGCATCCTCCCCCCTCGGGTACAATGCGAGCCAACGCTCCAACATGTCCACATCAATTGGGGAGGGAGCCTTTCGGTGAACCAGCTCCATCTGCGGCAGTCTTGCCAGCCCCCTGTCCGCCCCTCCCTCTGCCCCGCATCCCTCCAGGCCTGGGACAGGCAGAGGCCGCATGGGGGCCAGCACAGGAGGGACACTCATGCCTGTACTTCCAATTCTTCCTATTGCAGGAACCATTGGACGAGAAAGTCCAGCACAGCAGGCGGGCTGGAACCCCCTGCCCCGCCACCTGGCGGGGTACCTGTGCTGGGGCCGCTCGCTGGATGGCATGTCCACAATGGTATCTCTCCCCGGGCGCGGGGCGCGTGGGAGTCATGTACAGAAGCCAAAGCCTCTGGCAGGGCTCGTCCCACCTCATCTCGGGGTGCAGAGGAATCCGCATACGGAATTCCTCGTCATAAGCCAACCACGACGGGCCCGGGAAGTCGACCATCGCCCGATAGATGTTGTCCAAATACTGGACCATCGGAATTGCCAAATCCGGCTGGGCCCTAAGGTAGACCGCCATGTATATGAGGTAGGCCGGCAACCAGTTGGCCCACGTACGTGGAGGCTTGCGACGACGTGCCTGCTCCTTATCCTTCTCGTCTTGCCCCTCCCTCTCCTCCTTGGTGGGCTCTCTGTTAAGGAGGGAGAAGATATCCACATACTCCCCCCGCCAGATCTTCTCTTTGGTGGTCTGGGCCAAATGGTCCCCTAATGGCAAGGAATACCCCGCTGTCGGCAAGGCCGACACAGGTACAGTAGAAACTACGGGCATCTGGAAAGGGGCCTGGACTAACCCGGTGACCCCCGAAACATTCCCAACTGGGTAAGAAACACCCCCAACCACGGGGCCCTGGGTGATAGTTGACGTCACCGGGTGGGGCGTCAGCGACTGGACCGCCGCGCTACCCGTGCGACGCCAAGGCCATTGAAAAGCCCCCCCCCAGCGTGGCCACATGTGTAGGTGCACTAGTTTGGACCGCATACTCACATGCTGCACCCCCATGGGCTGCCCCCACCGGGGGTTCCGGCCCATTGGGGGCGTCGGAGCTCACGACCGCCATAGAGCTCGTCGACGGGGCTTGACCCGCACCGGCCTGTTGGTTGGGGAGCTGCGAGGCAGTGGCCAATGCCGGGCCACGCGCCTCAGGCAGCTCGACCCGTCCTGTCGCCTGCCGCTGCCCAGCAGACGACGCGTCGAACTGTACCCCAAAAGGGGCCCCAGGGTGACTAACCCAGGCCAGGGATGCCTCAAGGGCCGCAACGCGGGCCAGGAGGGCCTCTACGCTAACCTGGCCACCTAAAACAAGGAGGTGCAAAGGGCCAGCCGGCCCGCTAACTACAGGCAGCGGTACAGGTCCCTGCACCCCGGGGCCCGAATAGGGCCACGACCCTAAACCCGGGCCCGGTAGGGCCGAGGGAGCACCCTGCCAGGGAAGGGGACCACACCACCCCCCTAGGCTGGAAGCCCCCGGAGCGAGCTGCACCCCGATGGAGGAAGGCCCAGCGGAATGGGCCACGCCAGCAGCGGTGGCCACCGCTTGTGGGCCGAGGGCCGCGGCCCCTACTGGGCCCGTGCGTGGGCCCCCAGCCTCCGGCCAAGGGGGAATTAACCCAATCCCACCGGTCCCGGTGGGTTCAGGCAGAGGAGGCTGCTGGGGAGGCGCAACCGCGGTCCTCCGACCCGGATTGCGCCTCCGTACTGCCCGAGCCGCGCTCGCAGCCGCCTTCTTCTTCGAGGGCATCGCAGCTAAGCGATGGGAAGCCGAAAATGAGAAAATTCAGCAGCCAAGAGGCTTCCCGGTGAAGGGTAAAAGCGACGGAGGTAAGAGGGAAAAACTTCTCCGCTCCGTCGCTTCGCAAAATGGCAGCGCGGCTGCCTCGTGGCCACCCCTTTTATAAGGGAGCTGGCCACGCCCCCTAACTACCCGGATGCCTTCGTCCGATGGGGGGCCGCAAAGAGCGTGGTGGCCATTTTGGCGCCGCGCTTGCATTATGTTCTGAATTAGCATCCAGAGGTGTTAAAGGGCTAGATAGGCACTAATCCTTTGAAGATTAATATGGGGAAGGCAGAATGGCTGTGGGCAAGACTTTGCTTTGCACTTGTAACTGGGAAATCATTTACCTTTATTAAAAGTTGATTGTGGTGTCATTTTGCTCTATATATGATCCCTCCTGTTTAACAAAGTTTTTATTTTATTAAATAGATAATTGTTTTTAATATCAAGCCTCATTTTTATCTCCCGCATCTGTTACTATTTTTACATCATCATCATAGCATGGCATCAAACCAGTTTTGATTTATGACCTTTCCACTATTTTCTAGATTGAGAATAGTCAGAAGTGGTTTACCACACACTTCTTCTGGGGTACCCTGGGACTGTGCAGCTTGTCCAAGGCTACACTGCTGGCTCTTCTCCCTGGAGGCAGAGTGGGGAATGAAACTCCCAACAAATTGCTTAAACCATCAAGCCAGTTAAAATATTATATGTTATGAATTGGTTTTTATTTTTGTCAGCCTTTTTGAATTGTTCCTAACAACTAGAAAAATAGGGTATAAATCTTTCTGAGAAGTACATTTAAATGTAAATAAAATTAAGCTATGAGAAACCTGAGGTATATAGTGAAAAGTAGAGACATCACCTTGCAAACAAAAATTTGTATAGTCAAAACAATGGTGTTCCCATACATTGTAATGTATGGTTGTGAGAGCTGGACCATAAGGAAAACTGAGCACAGAAGAATAGATCCCTTTGAGATGTGGTGTTAGAGGAGAGTTTTGAGAGTACCTTGGACAGAGAGCAGAACAAATAGGTCAATCCTAGAAGAAATCAACCCTGACTGCTCCTTAGAAGGTCAAATAGTAGAGCTAAAGCTGAATTAATTTGGACATCAAATGAGAAGAGAGGATTCACTTGAGAAAGTCTTGATGCTGGGAAAGGTAGAGAGTAAAAGAAGAAGGGGGTGGCCAAAAACGAAATGGCTATATGGTATTGTAGATGCAATAGGCACAGAGCTGGGCGAGTTGAGGAGGATGATGGAGGACAGAGGTGCCTGGTGAGCAATGGTCCATGGGGTCGCAAAGGGTCGGAATTGATTGTACAACTGAACAACAACAACAACAAATTAAACAGTAACCAAACATACTGTTCTCTGTGCACAGGAAGAGGGCAAGAGGAGACATATGTTGTCTATCCATGCTAGTTTGAGTAGAGTGAGAGGTTTCTGTCTGCCTGCTATTTTCCTAACTCTTTTTCATTATTTAGGTCCTGCTTTTCTATGATAATCATGAAGTCACAGAGATGCAGCTTTGAAATGGGTCCAGAAGGCTACCTAGACCAGTCCCATGTGATAGCAGAAAATCCACAGCTAAAACAATTTAACAGATGGTCATTTAACAATAGATTTACACTACTCTGCTTCAAATATATTAATAAAACAAAAATCCAAAAGCTGGGTAATTAAAAATGTAATTTAAACAACTAGTAGCAAAAGGCATTTAAAATGTTGTGCACCATAACAGAAAATACTTCTGTCTCTTGTACTCCACTGCCATACAACTAATTGAGAGATGATGGATAATTGGAGCAGGGTCATGCTTAGTGAGGGATACTAAGAATTTTAATCCAGAAAGGGATTACAGTATTGGGTGGATCTCAATGCTTAGGCATGGGGGAGAGAAGTGATTTTTGAAGTCTTTAAATATATTTGTGGGTGAATGGTTTGCATATCCCTGGGGGTTTACACGAATATACATGTTTCAGTGAAAAACTGGGAACTCAACTCTATGTGCAAGGTGGCTGTACCTAAAAGCACATTTAAAAGCAAGAAGGGACATGTTATTGTTCAGTTGCACAGTCAGGTCTGACCATTTGCAACCCTATGGGCCACCACACACCAGGCTCCTCTGTCATCTGTCATCCTCCGTAGCCCACCCAGATCTACACCCATTGTGTCAACAATTCGATCTAGCCATCTCATCCTCTGCTGCCCCTTCTCCTTTTGTCTTAAATGTTTCCCAGCTTCAGGGCCTTCCCCAGTGAGTCCTCTCTTCTCATTTGCTGGCCAAAGTACTTGAGCTTCAGCTTCAGCATTTGCCCATCTAAGGAGCAATCAGGATTGATTTCCATTAGGATCGATTGATTTCATTTTCTTGCAGTCCAGGGGACTCTAAAGAGCCTCCAGCACTACAGTTCAAAGGCATCTATTCTTCTGCTCTCAGCCTTCCTTACGGTCCACCTCTCACAGCCATACATTACTACTGGGAAGATCACTGCTTTAACTATGTGGACGTTTGTTGGCAGGGCGATGTCTCTACTTTTTATTATGCTGCCTATGTTTCTTATAACTTGCCTCCCAAGAAGTAAGCATCTTTTTATTTCATGGCTGCAGTCACCATTTGCAGTGATCTTAGAGCCCAAGAAGGTAAAGTCTGTCAGTATTTCCATTTCTTCCCCTTGTATTTGCCAGGGAGTGATGGGGCCGGATGCCATGACCTTAGTTTTTTTTTTTTAATGTTAAGTTTCAGGCCATCTTTTGCACCCTCCTCTTTCACCATGATCAAGAGGCTCTTTAGGTCTTCCTCACTTTCTGCCATTAGGGTAGTATCATCTGCGTATCTCAGGTTGTTGATGTTTCTCCCAGCAATCTTAATTCCAGCTTGTGCTTTATCTATCCCTGCATTATGCATGATGTATTCTGCATGCAAGTTAAATAAGCAGGGTGACAATATACAGCCTTATCATACTCCTTTTCATATTCTAAACCAATCAGTTGTTGCATATCCTGTCTTAACTGTTGTTTCTTGAATCACATACAGATTTCTCAGAAGACAGATGAGGTGCTTTGGTACTCCCATCTCTTTAAGGATTTGCCACAGTTTATTGTGATCCACACAATCAAAGGTTTTGGTGTAATCAATGAAGTAGACATTTTTCTGGTACTCTTCTGCTTTCTCCCTGATCCAGCAAATGTTGGCAATTTGGTCTCTAGTTCCCCTGCCCCTTTGGAAGAGATCTCTAGTCCTTCCCCTTCTGTGTTTTCCTCTATTACTTTGCACTGTGCATTTAAGAAGGCTTTCTTATCACTCCTTGCTGTTCTCTGGAATTCTATGTTCAGTTGAGTGAATCTTTCTCTTTCATCTTTGCTTTTTGCCTTCCTTCTTTCTTCAGCTATTTGAAGAGCCTCATCAGATAACCGTTTTGCTTTCTTGCATTTCTTTCTCTTTGGGACAGTTCTAATTGCTGCCTTCTCGATGATGTTATGAACCTCAGTCCATAATTCTTCAGGCACTCTGTCTGTCAAGTCTAATTTCTTAAATCTATTCTTCACCAATCACCTCCACTGTATATTCATGATGTTCTCTAGATTGTACCTGAGTGGCCTAATTGTTTTTCCTACTTTCTTCATTCTAAGCCTGAATTTGGTAATCCGTAGCTCATGATCTGAGCCAGAGTCCATTCCAGGTCTCGTCATTGCTGACTGTATAGAGCAAGGGTTCGCAATGTTTTCCCGCAACGGGCCAGACACGTCCCTGACATGCAGCTGCAGAGGCCGGAGGCAGGTTGCTCCCAGTGCTTACATTTTGGCATCATCAGCAGTGGCAGTGAATGCATCAGTTTTGTGTCTTTTTGCACAGTCTCTTCCACTTCTCCCAGCATCAGGAGGTGTTGGGGAGCATAATCGTTCCATTTTGGGGTATTTCTGATGCTCCTCCATGGTATTTCGGCAGGAGAGCATGCCATTCTAGGACTTCCTGGTTCTGTGCCGGGTGCCCAGGTGATGAACATATGCAGAGCAAAAGATCTCTAGTCCTTCCCCTTCTGTGTTTTCCTTTATTACTTTGCACTGTTCATTTAAGAAGGCCTTCTTATCACTCCTTGCTGTTCTCTGGAATTCTATGTTCAGTTGCCCATTTCTACTAGAAAGTTTTGGATTGCAGCTGCATGATCTCTCACCTCTGGCATTGCCATAGGCAAGTTTCCTTAGGAATAGAGTTGCCATAATTCTCTCCTACAAAACCAGGACAAAAGTATGCTTGACAAAAATGGGCAGGTTACCTACAAAATAGCCTTTTTTAAAAACAAACATAATATAATGACAGCTATAAAATACTTTCATATTATATATCAATACATAAATAAATATATTTACAACAGTTAATTCTTACTGTAAGATAATCTGTTGTACTTCTGAGAAGTTGCATTTGTCTCCAGGTATATTCCAATTCCAATGTGGCAGCAAATCACTTGTTTGATGGTGAGAGTTTGCTCAATGAAGCTCAATGAAGGTGTCAACCCAGTGTGCCTCAGCAGTGAAAAAAGCAAACTCAATGCTAGGGATCATTAGGAAGGGTATAGATAATGTCAGCAAGTGTCATTTTGCCTCTTTATGGTGAGGCCCCATCTGGAATACTGTGTACAGTTCTGGTCGCCATACCTCCAGAAGGATATTATGGAGCTGGAAAAAGTGCAGAGGAGGGCAACCAGAATGATTAGGGGACTGGAACACCTTCCTTACCATCTGAGGCTGCAACGGTTGGGCCTCTTTACTCTTGAACGACGGCGTCTAAGGGGTGACCTGATTGATGTTTATAAAATCATGCACGGTTTGGACAAAGTAGATAAGGAAAAACTGTTTTCCCTATCGCATAACACTAGAACTAGGGGGCACTCCATGAAACTTTTGGGTGCTAGTTCTCAAACAAATAAGAGAAAGTACTTTTTCACCCAGAAGATCACTGGTCTGACAGCTGTCACCACTTCTTCTGGCAGGTAGTTCCATAGACCAGTGATCTTGACAGCTTTAAGAAAGGATTAGACAAGTTCACGGAGGACAAGGGTATCAATGGCTATAATTATGGATACCTAAGGACAACCTCTGGGTTGGAGAGATAGGCAGGATATCCCTCAATGCCGTTTCCAGGGAATCCTAAGCAGGTGAAGGCATCTGTTTGGGAATAATACCCTGAAGGAAATGGTGAGCCACTGTGTGAGACAGAATGCTGGACTGCAAGGCTGTTCTTATGTTCCCAAACTGAAAATCACATTCATTTCTTGGGTAACAAACTCATTTATTTATGCATTTCATCTAATGTATGCATTTATACCCCTGTGACCAAAGCATTTATTTCATTATAAGGTATGTTTTTAGCTGATCAACATTTCTTATTATGAAAATGCTTTCTGCATGCTTTATTTTTTCCAAAAGAGCCTGTCAGCCTTGCATTTTGTCCAGATTCTTAAGGCAAGACTTGTCCCTTCTTCCAACAGTTTTCAAAAAGAAAGGAAAGGCTGCTTTTAGTGGGATTGTTAAATCTGATGAAATTCTTTCTGCCATTATCTCAGAGAAGGTACAGTTCCCTTCCAACAGAAAAGTTCTGCGACAATCTTACGACGAATGTGTGTGTGTGTATTTGTAAGCCTCTGAGTATCCTGCTTCACCTTTGTGTACCTTGCAGAGTTACTAATGGATCTGGTTATTTATCACCACCAACATCTGGGTGTTAACCATCACATTGCTAGATGTGCAGAACAACAAATCTTTATGTGCAATTTTTTTCATTCATGCCAGTCATGTTTGTGGATTGCTGAACGCAGGAAGGTCTGGAGTGATATCTTCATATTCAGTAACTCCTGCATTTTTCTGCTGAAAACATGCTTTTGTGAGTGACCTTTTGTGTGCATTCTGAAGACATGGAGAAGTGAGGTTCTGTTTGTCTGCTGGGCAATGAAATGAGAAGAAGAGTCAGAACTAGGGAACATTGCTTTTTTTAAAGACTACAGATCCCAGAATCCTCCAACCAGCATGGCCAGTTGCTATGCTGGCAGGGGGTTTCTGGTAGCTGTAATTCAAAAGAACCCAAATTCAATCCTGGCATTCTTAGATAAAGTTTAAATTGCTATTGCCTGAAATTTGGTGAATTACTCCTTGCAGGGCTTGGTGAAGTCATTTTGTTGACTTATTAGACACAGTAGCAAATTGCTATCCTCCCTTTAAGAGGCATTTCCCCCAAAGCTAGCCACATGATTCTGGCAACTGAGGCAGAAAATTTACCAGGCATCTCTTCCTCCCATAAGAAATACAAGATATAACAATATGAACAGTTCCTTTGATAGGGGTAATATAGCATATGTTTACTGTTTTTCTTCACCATCCAGTTATAACTTCAGCAGATGACCAAACCTCATGGTTCTGTGTTCTTTTTGGTAATTATATTAACTGTTTGGCTTATTTCCTTTGGTCTCCCCCTTCCTGCACCTTGTCTTTACCTCATTTAGTTTTAAATATCTTTAATTTGAGCAACTTTTTAGCAGCTGATGAGATCTGAATGAAGATTAAGGCCTCCTCCGGCTTCTGGCTTTGCATTTTGTAATGATAATTTAATCAGCAGGGCTATGATCCTATGAATCACTGGTTGCCCATTTCAGAGGGGGGAAAACTCAGCAAAAAACAGTTATGATGTTTCATTGCAGCAAAAATGCAAGCGTGGTGCCAAAATGGCCGCTACGCTCTTTGCGCCCCCCCGGACTCAGACAGCCGGGTGAGTTAGGGGGCGTGGCCACCCCTCTTTAAAAGGGGTGGCCACGAGGCAGCCGAGCTGCCATTTTAGAATGCCACGGAGCGGAGAAGTTTTTCCCTCCACCCCCTCCCTAGTGGACAGTGTGATTTCTGGTCGCTTCGGGGCCGGGTGGGAATTTTTGCTTGAACCTACAATTGGCTCTCTGGTTCTTGGCTTTTTCGCCCATCCCACACTGTCGCTAGTGTTTGAGATACGGGGTAAGTTGACTTTGGTCACTTTTGGCGGGTAGCACTGGTAAGGTAAAGATTTATGACCCATAGGTATCCGGCAGGTTGGCAATTGACTGGCCAACACGTAGACAGGTACAGGGGAAATAGGTTTGGCCGGCTAAGGGCGAACCAGGCAAGGGGTGATGTCAGGAGCTTCACAGCCTGCATCACCTTGATATTTCAACAGATACACGTCATAGGGTGGGGTCAGTAGATAGTTTATTGATTCCAGTCAACAATTTGTTTGTGTCAACAAACAAATTGATACAAATAGATACATGTAGCCAATTGCCATTGGCATTTTGGGAGGAACCTTACCAGTGTTACTGCGGCCTGCTTGCCTTAAAGAATTACAATTGGATGATACACCAATTGAAAGTGATAATTCGGACTAGGGCATTGTTCAATAAAAGTGGCCCGATGCCTTTAATCTGAGTCTTTCTTTTGGGGGGGGGGGTGTTCCTGCAAAGATAAAGAACATTTCTTCATGGGCAAAATTGAGTTATTTAGTTATCAAAATATTTTTAACCTACCATTATGTCAGTGCATGTAAGAGTGGGTACGATAGATAATATCACTTTAGAACAATCTGAAACAATTTAAATGCTTCTAAACACTTTATTAGCTCATACACAAGAAAAATTGCAAATGGATAGAGAGAAAAACTGAGGGCCTCACTAAACAGGAGGTTGGTTTCAGATCTAGAAGTAGTATTTATTTATAGTAACATCAGCTACCCTAAGTCCAAATTTGACATATTAGCTTGTTTTTATTTTATACATGGTAAACTGGAAGATTACACAAATTTGTTTGCATGTCTTATGGAGGAGCCATGTAGCACTAGATTTGCATTCTTTGAGGGATAATATATGAAGAAGAAATATTGTATTTGCCTTAGTATGATCTGACATTGAACTTTATTTCTACTAGACTTCAAATGGCTGATGAATTAGACTTTGGAAATGATATCTTAGATTTACTATAGGTGAAGGTAAAGGTCACCCTTGCTTGAAAGCTAGTCATATCTGACTCTAGGGTTCAGTGCTCATATCTGTTTCATAGCTGAAGAGCCAGCGCTGTCTGCTAATGCTCAAATCATCACTTTTGTTTTAAACAAGAAGAATGCATCCGATTTTTTACAAACAGCATTTTGAAAGTAACATTAGAACGCTAAAATATTAGTTTTAAAGTTATCCTTTGTATATGTTGTCTTATATTCCTGTTCATGCAAGATAAATAATTATACCATGAAGGTATTAATGATAAATTATTGCTTTTGCACAAGTAGGAATATAGGCCAATATATACAGAAAGCAACATTGTAACTAGTAGCTAAGCTGTAGTTTGGCACCAAAATAAAGCTAATGTTGGAGCTAGTCAGACTTTGAAGGAAACAGCCTTCCAAAACTGGGGTATTATATCCATCCTCCTCTTCTTCTTTGAGTGCCGTATCTGATCACGAATATTGGCTATCTTCATGGTGATCATCCATGAAGATTGTCCTCTGAACAATATAATGCAGAGTGGCCTTCCACTTGCCTTCCACATCACAGCATGACACCCATACCACTGATCCAGTTCCACAAGTCATTTTCTGTTCCTGAGCCATTTTGGCATACGAAGACCTCCTCAGCCCCAGGCCAGTATTGATGAAGCTGCTGCCCTCCATCAAGATGGATTCAAGTAAGATTTCATCCACTTGGGGAACATCACCCTTCCCTGTGGACTTCGCCACCCAAGGCCATTAATCCTCAAGGTTGTCATGCTAGTTAACCCATGACTGATGCTCAGCATTGAGTTGCTGGCATTAGGGTCTACTCTATTACCATAGCAGGATAACCTGACCAGACTGTATCCATATTCTTACGTGTGTATTATGTTACCTAACAAATTCTTGGATTTGTGCTTCAAAAAACTACAAATCTGCAATGTTTTCAGTATGTAGAATCCTTCATAAATGCCATGAGATCCAGGATTACTATCCAAAAAAATAAATAAAAATAAATCCTACTCACAAAACCTTTACCAATTGCTGGTAGCTCTTCCTTGCCAATCACATATGTTTTTATCTACTGCCTAAAACCACTTCTGAAGTAAGTATGTTACAAGGGCTTTCTTATATGACTGATTGATTGTAACTTTTTAGTCTGTTTTTATATGTTTTTAACCTGTTGTAAGCCACCCTGAGTTGGGTGGTGTAGGAATCGGGGCCGCTAAGGGCCGGGGGTCCCGGAGGAGACTGATCAAGGAACGATACGAGGCAGTATGGAGGAGGATAAGATCAGTAGTTTATTGAGGAAAAGACATCACCTTTTATAGATCAGAAGGCAAGGTAGAAAAAACCGTCACCCGACATTAGATCACATCACCTATTTACTCAGGTTAATTGGGAATCTCTCTTGGGGAAGTTAATTAGTGCGGGCAAACATTGACTGGGAAAACACCATTGTTCAAGGCTTAGACTAAGGCAATCATGACTCCTGTTTGCCTCTGGGATAAGACTGAAGCTCGGAGATGAGGGATTACTCTAATGGGTAACATATTCGCTCTCTCAGCAGGTCCGCTGGTCAGGTCAAGGAATTGGGTGAATCAAACCCTATCATTTATCCACCCCCCCTTAATTTCTCTCCACTGGCAAGGGCCAGGGGCCAGGAGCATGCTCGCTAGGTTTAACCTCTGCCAGAGGCCATGCGTGCCAACTGGGCACGTGGAATCCACATCTCCCCTTTTAATTTTTCTTCAGAGCCTGACCGGCGACTCTGCGCAAGAGAGGTACCAGCTGATGAGCGGGGATGACGCTTCGGGGTTCCTTCTTGGAGCGGCACCTTGATATCAGCGAGGGAATACATTGTGCAAAGCAGCAGAGTGCTATGCCTAGTATAATCACCCCCACGACCACTTTAAGTACCGTTTGAAGCCACCCCCACGGAATCCACGACCACATCCAGTTCCACAATGAACTCCACCAAGTTCCCCATGCAGACCCTTCTCTGATGCCCTGGACTATGGTGTGGAGGTCTGTGAGCTGGCTCTGGATTTTTCGGGAGTTGTCAGTAAGGTTGAAGCAACACATACCATGAAAGGATTCGCAACCCAGGTGGTGCAGCAATAAGATGTAGACGATAGCCGCTCTATTGTCAAGAATGGCATGGCGAAGCTCTGCCTGCTTTTGATTCAGGAGCGCTATCGCTGAGGAGGTGTGATTGATGGCTTTTGCTAAACCGCAAGCCAGGCGACCAATCCTCTTTGCGTTGCCGACGGCTAAGCCCGGCACGCCAAAGATGCTGACTGCCAAAGAGAGATATTCGGCAGGGCTCATTACTCTAAAGCTGCTCTCACATGAGCTGTCTAACTGGGTGGTGCGAGTGTGCCGTATGAGTGAGGGAACATCAACATTTGTGACATTTGTGCTTGGGATGACCATATCCTTAGTAGGGAGTAACAATGTCAAACGACTGATACAGCATATAGAGTCTGAAATATTTGCAGGAATGTAGTTCCATGTATACTGGTTGCATGTAAAGAACCAACCAGATGGAAGGGTAACATGAGCATACATGGTGCCAAGTGGTACCAATTGCCACTGCCAATGTTGAGGCAGCGGCGCTGGGTTCGACGCGCTGAAGCGCAGCCGTACATCCGTCCGCAGGTAGAGTTCGGGCTGACCGCCACGCGAGGAGTGTGGAGGGTGGCTGCATCAGCCGGCAAAGTCATGGTCAGCCGCATCTCCCAGCGAGCATATTCTGAAGAAGTCGCTGGGTTATACGGACTGAAAATCCTCTTCACAAGCCAATCCCCATCCCTGGGGTATGCGCCTGGAGAATGGCACACTGGGATGAGGCAGGTGCTCAAGATTGAGGCAGAACCAATGTCCTGTCTCAGGCAAAAATCGGACTGGTTGATGAGGCCCGCCAACCTTTCCCAAATGTTGTACTGCATCCGTGCAGAGAGGTCTCCACCGGGCACTAGGTCGTTGGCCTGGGGGGAGGCCTGAGCGCCTCCCCCCAGAAGCAGGGAGAGGGTCAGGATGATGGTGAAGATCACGGTGTTGGCATCAATCTGGGCGAAGACTGCTGCTACGAAGTTCTCCGGTGTCAGCTCCCTCTCCTCGCGTCGGAGGGCGCCCTGGGCCTCACTGCAAAGGGTCTTGACCATCCCCCAGGTGATCCTCGGCGCTGGTGTCCGCAGCCGTTGCTTCTCCCGGCGGGTCTCCTCGGTCAGGGTGAGGTCCTCCATCTCCGGGATCGGACTTGGGTCGGTCTGGGTCCACGCCATGAGGTTCCAAGTGAGGCTTGACACACCGAGCTGGAATCCAAACGACACCTGTAGGAGACATAACTGCAGCATACCCTCTCCCCCAGGTTATGAGCGGCACCGGGCCCCTCCAAGAAGGGTCCGGTGGCACCCGGTATCGGACCGTCGGTCGCGGGAGAACTTCCGAACGGCGGAAGTGCTTCTCCTGCGGTGTACAATCTGAAAAAACATTAAGGTGATTGTAAGTGAACAATACCTTATTCAGGCAATGCTGTGCCTGGCCCTGTGACTTGGGGAGGGCTGGTGGCTCCCCCCTTTCTGTTTGTTTGTCAATATAGGACTTGAGCATCCGATTGACCTGTTCCACAATCGCTTGCCCCTGCGGATTGTAAGGAACGCCAAAAGTATGCTTAATATCCCAAGTGGCCATGAAGGCGGCCAGCTGCCTAGAGCTGTAGAACGGGGCGTTATCGGTTTTCACGTGCCGAGGTTTGCCCATGGCTGCAATGCAGGAAAGGAGGTGCTGCTCCACGTGGGAAGCAGTCTCCCCTTTCTGCGCCGTAGCCCAAACGAACTGGGAAAAAGTGTCTATGCAGACGTGCATGTACTGCCATCTGCCAAGCTGCGGAACATGCGTGACATCCATCTGCCACACCTGGTTAGCCTCTGTCCCTCGTGGGTTGACCCCCCACGAGGGCCCCCCGGTGCCCCTGCACAGTGCTGGCAAGAGCGAACTATGCCTTGGGCTTGAGAGAGTGGCAGATTGAACTGTCTGGCGAGCGCTTTGGCATTTTGGTGAAAAAAGGCATGACTCTGAATTGGAGTAGTAAAAACACCCAAAACTGAACGTTGCTGAATTTCCCTTGCTGCCACATCCGCTCTGCTATTGCCCGCGGAAATCGGACCCGGTAGGTCTTGATGACTGCGGATGTGGGCAATATAGAGCGGCTCCGTGCGGTTTCGCAAATGAAATTGAGCAGTGAGAAACAGACTAAGCAAATTTTTGTCTAGCGCGGGAGTGATGTATGCTCCCGGTAGACTGTGAAGCAAATTCCTGACATACTGGCTGTCAATAATGATGTTTAAACGTTCTTTGGCGAAGGTGCGCAAAGCAAGGTTCACCGCTGCCAACTCTGCCTGCTGCGCGGACTGCTGTGGAAGAGTTAACAGCGTGCGCCAAGCTTGGCCCTCCTGTCAGGTCAAGACACCATATGTGCGACCACCATCAGTAAAAACTGTCCTGGCCCCCTGAAGTGGAACCCGCGAAAGCAATTCAAATAAGCTGACTGTCTGCGTTTGGAGTGAGACAAGTCTGGGGTCCTTTGGCAAGTGGTATGCCAAGCATCCGGTGAATCCTTCCAACGCAATTGGAAGCGAGTCACCGAGCTGCATCAATTGCTGAATTTGTTCCTTGGTGAACGGGACCACAATTTTGGCCAAATCATGCCCTGAAATGTCCCTAGCTCTCAACCGTCCGCGGTAAACCACCGCGGAGACCAGTTCTTGGGGAGGAACAATGTTTCGTGAAGAGGTGTTCGGAAGGTTCACCCACTCCACGATACTCGCCCCTTTTTCGGCATCTATGCCGAGCGCTCCCGTGAACGTGGATCCTGACCGTACGATGTACAAATTCAGGATCGGAGCATATGGCCCTGGGGTGATCCTATCTACCCACCGCTGGCTGAGAACTTGGTTAACTTTCTCGAGAGCTAAGCGCGCTTCTCGAGAAATTTTTATCCGATCTGCCGGCTGCTTGCCTAAAGTTAGCAGCGAGAAGAGCGGTTTCAAGAGACCCGTATCCAATCGGAAATACGGTCTGGCCCAATTGATATTACCCAGAACTTGCTGCAACTCTACAAGGGTGACTGAGTCCTGTAAATTGATCTGAGGCAAAACTGGTGCTGTGAAAGAGCGGAGAAGCCGATGACCCAAGTATGAGAAGGGCTCGGTTCTCTGCACTTTCTCTGGGGCAATGAGTAAACCTTTGTCCCCCAGGCTGGCCTGGAGGTCAGGAAACATTTCGCTGCCGAGTTGCGGCATCGCAACCAAGATGTCATCCATAAAATGGCAAACTATGGCTTTAGGTAAAGGCTTCGGAACTTTGCCAGTGCGTTGTGAACATAAATTTGGCACAGGGTGGGCGAATTGAGCATGCCCTGTGGCAAAAATTTCCACGCGTAACGCTGCGTGGGCTCACTGTGGTTCACAACCGGTACCATGAAGGCGAACCTTTCCTGGTCCGGGTCTAAGGGAATTGTATAAAAGCAATCCTTGAGATCTACGACTAGAATCTCCCACCCCTCGGGAATCATGTTAGGATTTGGGATGCCGCATTGAAGCGGGCCCATTGGCTGTATGCATTTATTGATCTCTCTGAGATCGTGGAGGAGTCGCCACTTCCCCGACTTCTTCTTTATGACAAAAACTGGCGAATTCCATGGACTCGTGGACTGTTCTATATGTCCTGCATCTAGCTGTTCTTTAACTAGCTGCTTGAGGGCAACTAATTTCTCTCCCACTACCGGCCATTGTTCTACCCAAACCGGCGTATCAGTGAGCCATTTAAGTGGCAACGCCATTACCCGAAGGTAAGCGTAGCACCGTACTGCTGTAAGATGTCTAGCCCCCAAAGGTTGATGTGCACGTCAAGAATGTGCGGCCGAATTACCGCCGTGCCGTCAGCCTTTGGGATTGTGACTTCCACCCACTCTCGGCTCCTAAACGCTTCCTGAATTCCGCCTACCCCCCACACATCGGAGACCGGCTCAATGGCCCACTCCCTAGGCCACTGGCTTCTGCTTATCACTGACACATCCGCTCCGGTATCGAGTAACCCTGAGAACGACCTTTTGTTCAAAAATACCTCGATAACGGGGCGCTGCTACCACTCAATGTTGGTCTCCACTGTCGCTAAGACCTGGTATCCTTGTACTGCCTCACTGGCGCTCGAGCGGTCCTCTGACCGGGACTCGGAGCTGTCACTGAGCCTTCCCTGGCTATCTGCTGGCGAGCGACAAGGAACCATGATCAGTTGCGCTAAGGTGTCTCCCTTGTGAATAGTTTGGGGCAGGTGAGTCCAAAGCTGAATTTGGAGAACGCCTGAAAAATGCGAGTCAACGACTCCTGGAATTATAAAAATTCCGCGTGCTCCAGCTACACTGTGGGGCAAAACTAAACCTATAAAGCCCTTGGGCAGTGGACCCATGTACTGGGAGTCCACCACATAGACCGTGCCTGGCAGGTCACATGTAACGTCTGCCTGACAAGTCAAATCTAACCCTGTACTACCCTTGGGGCTGGCCTGTGCCCTCACAATGTCTGGAATGTGACCGGGATTTAGTCTAGCTCTGGTGAGCTTTGGGTGAGGGGAGTCCCTGTTTGGACCGGGGCCAGAGACATGCCCGCGTTCCGGTTTCCCGAATTCGGACAGTCTCGGGCCCAATGGTAGCCTCTTTTGCACTTCGGACAGAGGGTGTTCGGAGCCTTGGAACGGCCGGACTTTTGTCCGCCTCCCTTGGATCGGCACTCCCTAGCGAAGTGACCAACCTTGCCACAATTGTGACATGCTCCTGGGGTCTTGCCCTTAGGTCTTTTACCCCCTTGCACCGCTGCCGCTAGCAAACCCATCTTATAGGATTCAGTGCCAACGTCGGCGCAAGCTCTAATCATGTCCGTAAGGGTCAAATCGGGACGATTGCCCAGGGACTGCAAGATTTTATGGCAGTCTAAGTTGGCATTGTCCTTGGCTAACTTCATCATGAGCTCTTGTTGGGCCTGCTCATTATCAATCTGCCTGCTAATAGCTTCTTCCAGGCGATTGATGAAGTCCATATAGGGTTCCTGGGCTCCTTGCTTAATAGCGGTGTAATTTTTAGCCGCTTTGCCAGTTGCTGGGACTTTGAAGAACGCCCTAAAGGCAGCCTCGGCCGACATCTGGAGAGTGGCAAGAGGCAAGTTGATCTGGGCATCGATGGGCTCGAAGGCACCTGAACCATATAGCTGGTCAGGAAGTACTGCGCCTCCCATCCTGGCAGCCCTTGTCTGCGCCTCAAGGCGAAACTCGCTGTCCCAAATTAAATACTGGCTAGGGGTGAGCATCATCCGCATGATGGCTTTCCAGTCATGGGGAATCCACATGGTGTTCTCGCACACTTGCTGAAGCGTGCCCCTAGTAAAGCGACTTTGGAGCCCAGTTTCTGAAATGGCTTTCCGTATAGCCATGAGAAGCTTATACGGGACTGGGGAATGTACTATCTGCTGGGCATCCATCTCCATGCAGATGGGACATATCTGACTGAGCTCTGCTAGCTCCTCTACCGGCAAATCCCCCTTCCTGAGTTCTTCCTCTACTGTGCGCTGAAGGGCACTTTTGGTAGCTAGGAACCCGTTGCTGGCTGAGAAGCGCCTGCGCTCCTCATTCCTTGCATTCCGTCGGTGACGTCTGCAGCTGTCACCGAGGGAAAGCTCCCTACGCTATTCTGCCTAAACTGGAGTGATGGATAGAGCGCCGTAGGCGCCGTTGGTTCGGCTGGCGTATCTGGCAGATTTGGGGGTTCCTTGGCCTCTATCCGGACTGGCTCTATCTCCGCTAAGAGCTTCCTACATTTTCTCCATGTGCGAATTACGCCTCCTGGAGCTTTCGGGGGTTGCTGAATGCAGTCTCCTATCTGATCCCAGAGCTCAAGGGTTAACGTACCTACTTCTGGGTAAAGCAGGCAGTGTTCCCCTAGGTACACCAAAAGTCTCGCTAGCTCTCCGCTGTGAAAACGCACCTTAAATACCCTGGCCAGGATTCTGAACTCTCCCTCACGAGTTCTTTGGCTAGCGGATGGACGCTGTCGCTGCGGACAGGTCCCCATATTACCTGCGATTGGGTCCTCGGAAGTTTCCTCCTCGGGACGAGTCGACGCGTCTGTGGCAGGCAATAGGTTCTGGCGATGACGCTCTGGGTAGAGCTCGGAGCGTGGACTGCGGCCACGGGCCCTCGGTGGCCACTGCGCTGTCAGGGGCTCACAGCTGCCCTGAGCGGAACGCGTTTTTCCCTTTGGCGCAAGCCACCGCGAAAGTCGGGAGCAAGCTGTAGGAAGCCTCTTTGGGCTGCCTCACCGCAGGCCATCCCTCCGATCAGCTGGCTGCCGGCCGGAGTGCCGCACTGTCCTCCGGGATGATTCGGACACGGTTCAAGTGCAGAACCGGACCGTGTGATCGCTACTCTGAGGAAGACCACTCGGGGGTCGCTTACTCACGAGTAGATCACGTCGGGGTCACCAGGTGTAGGAATCGGGGCCGCTAAGGGCCGGGGGTCCCGGAGGAGACTGATCAAGGAACGATACGAGGCAGTATGGAGGAGGATAAGATCAGTAGTTTATTGAGGAAAAGACATCACCTTTTATAGATCAGAAGGCAAGGTAGAAAAAACCGTCACCCGACATTAGATCACATCACCTATTTACTCAGGTTAATTGGGAATCTCTCTTGGGGAAGTTAATTAGTGCAGGCAAACATTGACTGGGAAAACACCATTGTTCAAGGCTTAGACTAAGGCAATCATGACTCCTGTTTGCCTCTGGGATAAGACTAAAGCTCGGAGATGAGGGATTACTCTAATGAGTAACATATTCGCTCTCTCAGCAGGTCCGCTGGTCAGGTCAAGGAATTGGGTGAATCAAACCCTATCATTTATCCACCCCCCTTAATTTCTCTCCACTGGCAAGGGCCAGGGGCCAGGAGCGTGCTCGCTAGGTTTAACCTCTGCCAGAGGCCATGCGTGCCAACTGGGCACGCGGAATCCACAGGGTTTGCCTGAGTGGGCGGCATAAAAACTTAGTTAAATTAAATTAAATTAAAATTAAATTAAAACAGAGATATCTTGCAATATACTGATCTTGGAATAAACCCATTTCCTTCCCAGCTAGTGTGACAGTTGCAGTAAACTCAGAGGAAACAAGAAAGCTCAGGGCAAAAAGAGCCAATGATGTTAGAATCATGGATCAACTGAAAGGCCCAAGGCTTCAACCCTTTTGAGTTCTGGCTTCACTTCACCACTGGTGTTATTGCAATTTCATGTTCTGTATATGGGCTTCCCTCAGCCTTCTGCTTGGGAAGTGAGATGCGATCCAGCAGGATTCTTGTGTGTGTGATTTTTAAAGCACAACAGAAGTGAAACACGGAGAACTCAGAAGACAAAATATTATTTTTAAACCATTTGTTTGAAGTTCATTATTTTTGAACATCACGATTTTTCAATGCAGTGCACTTAACGCCACTGTGAATCATCCTTCTCTTCCGTTTGGCACTTTGGTTGGGCTCCTTGCTAGTTGTACAGCCTTGATTTATGTGGGCTTGGCACAATGAATATTAACTGATGAGCCTGACAGATTTACCAGAGTGAGTCACTAGTGAATTGTGGGCCATTATCTGTTGCAAACAGTCTTTGGAATCCTGTAGGGAACAAGCTGGAGGGGGCTGTCATTAAGATGATTATCAGTGTGGTGGCACCCAAATGGCAATACAGCTTGACAGGAAGGTCTGGTCCTTGCCCCCAAGGAGTGGAGCAATTATCTAGTTACCTGGCAAGTTTAGCAATAGGTCCCCATTGGATGAAATAAATATGGCTTTTCACATTTACAAATCAAAAACAAGCATTTTGTCCATGAAGATTATAGCCCATAATACAACCCTTTAGAACTCTGACAATTGTTTTACCTTTAGTTCCAGAATGATTCACAAGTTGTGGCTTTACAATTTGCAATTAATAATGACTTACAATTTGCAGCTAACAGTAATGAGACAGCATGGCTTCTGAGTTAAATACCAAAGAAATCAGATGGGAAGAAATGAGGTGGCTATGGTGCTGTGGATTCAACAGCTTTCTTGCTAAATGTTTCTGACCTCATTGGGATTCTTCACTGTCACCGTTTCTAACCTGGCACTCTGAAAAAAGCACTTAACAAACTTGGTTATGTGGGTGTCTATGGTTCAAGTGGCTAAGACGCTGACTAGAAGGCAGGAAGTCAGCAATTCGATTTCCGAGTACTGCAGGACGGAATGAGCTCCGATCTTTGTCCCAGCTCCTGCCAACATAGCAGTTCAAAAGCAAGAAATTGCAAGTAGATAAATAGGGACCACTTCGGTGGGAAGGTAAACAGTGTTCCGTGCACTCTGGTGTCTAGTCATGCCTGCCACATGACCACGGAAACGTCTGCAGAAGCAGACAGCACTGGCTCTTCGGCTTTGAAACATAGATGAGCACTGAACCCTAGAGTCAGATATAACTAGCTTTCAAGCAAGGGAAACTTTTACCTTTACTAGTTATTACTATGTTTAATAACCAAAGTTCACCCTTAAATGTAATATGCACAAATCAATAGCTACTAACATCTCCTAGCCTGATGGTTCCCAACAGGGGCTTGCTGGCTTCCCTAAAAGTGTGCTGGACAGGGAGTGATTAGGGTGTCTAACCCTAAAAAATTATATATGTTTCTACTCGCCTTCCAATTTCAACTCCCCTCTGGGGATTCGAACCAGCAACCTCCTGCTTACAAGGCAAAATTGCAACCTCTAGGCCACATTAGCTCCACTTTCAACAGAACTGCTTTTGGTATTCTTATAACAGAGAACTCTATGTTAACCAGAGAGGATATAATTGCTTTAAAAATCAGATTTAAAGAGAAATCCTTAGTGGATAAGTGGTTAGTGTTTTTGACTATACCCAAAAGGTACTGAGTTTGATTCCCGCTTAGGACTTATTTTTTAAAAAAATATATTATTATAAATATAATTACAATTATAATAATGAATCATCATAATAAAATTACTATTCCATGATGCATCTTTTCTTCAAACAAAGGGTCTCTCCTGAGGCAGAGTTTGAGTCCCATTTAGGGCTTCTACAGCCCAGATTTTAAAAGCAATGATATCCTCTTTGGTTAACATAAATTTCTTTGTTATAAGATTGCCAAAAGCAGTTCCATTGGTTGTGGAGCCGCCGTGGCTTAGAGGTTGAAATTTTGCTTTGTAAGCAGAAGGTCAGGGTTCGATTCCCCAGGAAGGATGGTGGGAATATGTATAAGGACCAGAGACAAGGCGGGAGGAAGGTGCTCATCCTACCGGTGTTGCCGCCCTGCCCCTGCTTCCCCTGTGCAGTGCTGGCTTTGCTTCTCCCTTCCTGCCCTTTGGTTGAGAAAAAATAAAATAAAAATAAAATTCCGCCCACAGGGGCAGAGATTTCTGGGGCAGAGTGGGACATTTCCTGATTGGCTGATGCCACTGGTTCCCATGTTGGTGGGGGTAGTGCTACCTTTACTTTAAAAATAAAAACCCCATACATGTCCCCTCCTCTCATTTGCTTTACTATATAATCCTACAGTAAAGAGAACTCCTGCATTGAGCAGAGGGTTGGAACTGATGGCCTAAAAGGCCCCTTCCAACTCAGTTATTCTATGATTTTTAGCTGGCGAGGTAAAGTTGGCTGTAGAGCCAGAGATTAAGAGTTTCATTCCTCATTGTGCTCTCTGGGAAGATAGCCAGCCTGTGTAGCCTTGAGCAAGCTGTATAGTCCCAGAGCACTCTCAGAAGAAGGGAATGGTAAACCATTATCTACCCTGGAAAGGGGTAGCCCTATATCAGAATCAACTTCTTCGTGTCCCGATCAAACCCTGGACAGCCAAAATGAAACCACTTTCTTGGCTTTGTTGTTGGCCAAACTTAAGTCCTCATCAGTGCATGTTTCTGGCAGTAATTGGCAGACCAGTAAATGAGCCGGATTCTGTTATCTCTTCACATTCACACCCATGTTGTTGTCTGCCAGCAACCCCCATTACATGGTTTTGAACATCTTTGCATTATTCTGTTATTCAATAGAGACTTGAAGATATTGTTGAGAAGAGACTTGAACTGACTTGACTGTGATAACTTTATTGTAAAATAATTGGAAGAGTTCTTTATTATATTACTTTTTGGAGAAGATATCCATTTTTGAGTTATAAACAATTTTGAAACATACATTACAATATTGCAAACGGTTTTTTCCTGCTTGGTTCTTTCTACACCTTTTGGGCCATTTGTGTACTTCTATAGCACACACACACACACCATTTGACCATGTTTTTCTTGCATTTAGGCATTCTAACTCTCAGCCTATTCAGAGTCTTCCAAGAGATGTAGTGAGTAGCGAAGATTGAGTTCCTCAGCTATATCCTTCTTTAATGTTGTTCCTTGTCCAATTAGCTCCTTCTTCCATCTACTAATTTGGTTTTGCTCTTGTGTACCCTCAAGAATGTTTGTTCCTGCCATAAAGCTCTTTCTGGATCTTAGCCAGTGGACTTGAGGCTCATATCCATTCAGAGGATGTTGACGGCGATTTTCTTGATCAGTTCTCTCGATGTTCGACATCTTTCCTAATCTTAGGTGGCGTGATACCAACAAGAGGGTATATTTTCTCAACTGGTGTAGTTTTGAGGTACTGTATCCTGTCACTATAGGACAGGCAATTAATTAATGATTATTGTTATATCAAAATAGGTGATATAAAGGTTTCCCTTGCTCGAAAGCCAGTCGTATCTGACTCTAGGGTTCAGTGCTCATCTCTGTTTCAAAGCTGAAGAGCCAGTGCTGTCTGCTTCTGCAGACATTTCCGTAGTCATGTGGCAGGCATTACTAGACACCAGAGCACACGGAATGCTGTTTACCTTCCCACCAAAGTGGTCCCTATTTATCTACTTGCAATTTCTTGCTTTCAAAAAGCTAGGTTGGCATGAATATCAAAGTAACAAACTATAATTTAAAATTAAAACCAAACACAACAATTTAATAAAAAAAAGGTACACAGAACACAGAACTACTATTGAAGAGATGAAAATGAACAAAACAGTTGTAGCTTCCTGTTTTCTTGTCTACATAGTAGGCATTTGGTTATATTTTGTAGCTACAGAAAATCCATACCAAGAGGAAGTAAAAATAATAATAATCAAAGTCTCTGTCTGCCCCTTTCTTTGAAGAACATGTTCTAGACAGCATAGTCTCTTCTGACACCAGCCTGACGCTGTAGCAGACCATTAAGAAGATTGTCCATGCATTTAAAACAGTGGTTTGCAACCCATGGCCGTGGCACCAAATAATCCGACCTCGCTCCCGCTGCCCCCACAGCCACTGCAGGTATCAGCCATGGACTCATTTATGGGCTTTACGACAGCCGTAAATGAGTCTGAGGCCATTGTAAATGTGTTTATGACAGCCACAGATGCTAGCCTGCTCAGCTGTCTGAGGGGGTGTAGTCTGATCTGCGACTGAAAAACATTGAGAACCCCTGATTTAAATAGTATTTATAGGATATTAATGTGAAATTGATATTTTTAAAAAAAAAATTATTTTTTTTACTTATACCCCACCCATCTAGGAGGTTTTCCTACTCTGGGCACCTAACAACATGAAACTCACATATTTAAAACACATTTTTTAAAAATACAAGAACCCTATTGGCGATGGAGAGAGAGAGAATAAAATACGTAACACTCAGCCATTGGCAAAACATTCTCAAAGGCTTCTTTAAAAAGAATCGATTTCAATTGCTTTTTAAACATAGGCAGGGAGGAGAATAATCAAATTTAGAGGTGAAGTCATAATATAGGACAAAGCACGATATGTTCTCTATATAATTTAACAGAGAATTGTAGATTTATAAGGAACCATCATAGGTTGTGTAGTGAACCTGTCACTGCTTCATGAAATTGTAATTAATTAATTTCTTCCATTCATTCTTATGTATCTCTCCACTGTTTCCAAATAACTCTAGGCAGGATGCATGTCTCTCCCATTAGCTTATCCTTACAACATATCTGTGAGGCAGATGACTTTGACAGACTGTGGGGCTGACCCACCATCACTCAGTAAATGTCATGGCTGAGTAGGGATTTGAAATGAAGGCTTCCAAGTTTGAGACTAGGTGCCGTAACCACTGTATCACCCCAAATCTCTACAGGAGGGGTTCCCAACCCCCAGCCCGTGGGCCTAATCCAGCCCATGCATATCATTAATCTGGCCCATGGTGGCCACCCGGGGCAGGCACCTCTAGACCTGCTCCCACCACAGGAAGTTGCAATATAGCACTTACCATAGTGGCGGTGGGAATAGCGGCATTTTTCCAAGTTCTTGGACAGGCTCTGCCACTTCCCAGGGTGACGGGAGGCTTTTCGGAGCATGTTCGCTCTGGTTTGGGATTTTCCCTACACTTCTTGGCTGCACTTCGGTAGCTAGAGTGTGACCGTGGGTGACTTCTGGTGCCAGCCAGAGCTGATGGTCTTTAAGGTGTTATAAGCCTTTTTGTTGATGGGTGGGTGCTTTTCATTTATAATATATTTAGTACAGAGGTTAATCCTGACCTTATCCTGATGCTCCTTAGTTACATTAGTTTGACCTGGGAATCAAACACTGCTTTGGCTACAGCACACTGGTAATTGTAAAGCACAACAAGCTCTTGGGTCAGTTCATTTGCACCTGTGATGTGTGCCACTTTCTACAAAGGCATGGTGGCAAAAATTACTCCATATGGGACAAAAGATAATGCATCAGCCAAATCCAAATCAGGAAGTTAAAAGGTTTACATGACAGCGAGTTGAAAGACTGATGTGAATTTCAAGGTTTTGGCCTGCCTTTCTTTTTCCCTTCCTTGGACAGAAAAAGAGTGCAGAGATGCTGAGGATTAACAGGCTTGTTAGAAAATAACAGCCTCATAAATTCTTCTGTTCCCCCACCACCACTACCACCACCAGTATCACCAGGCACCTCCTTTGAGACTGTCAAACCTACTTGAGTCCCAATGATTTTATCTATTGTTTTATTGCTGCTGTCCTAGAAACTGTTCCTTTTTCTGCTGTTTTGATTTATCTCTGCACTTTGCACTGATTGGATTAGAAGTTTAAATGCTTAAGAGTGCATAACAATATATTTTTCATATCAATATTAAAAAATCATTATTGGCTTTTTTTATAGTTCTGCTTTGAATTGACTATTACCACCCCCACCCTAGTTTGATTTATCCTTGTGCTCAGAGTGGAATTTAATGCTAATAGGAGCAATCATTGCTTTGTTTTGATTCCTTGACTGTTTGGAAAACTTTTGTTGCAAAGGGAAATCATGGCATTATTAAGAGTCCATTAAAAGAGGGCTTGTCTGATAATGCTGGTGATTACCTGGAAGGCAGAAATGAAACTGAAAAGCAAAGACAAAGGAGATGGTTTTTTCCAGGCCTGATTTCTACACATCCTTGTTTAGCTGTACTGTAATTATTTTGGCAGTTATTATAATCAAATCTATTATATCACAGGTATTAATTGCAGGTCCCATTGGTTAAATTTCTTTTGGGACACCCAACTAATAAAGAGCTAAATCACTGAAGAGTGGGGCTCTTTTGGTTTAAAGCTGCATGTAGCTCTCTGTTGTGTATGTAACTGTATCACTTTAAGAATGTATGAATGTAACCTGAAAATGTTCACAATGTAACTCAGCTGTTAAAGGAACGCGAGCTAGCTACCCATAGAGGGCAGCTGCGAGCGTTCAGCTCACATGGTTCACATTCCCCCAATCACCGGCAGCCGTGACCTGGAGAAGAAGAGCGTGACTCAGAATGACGTCACACAGGTAGCAGCCAATACGCTACCGTGTAACCCTTTTCAAATGTATTGTTGCAGTATAAAAAGAGCTGTACCTCCGCCATTACCACATGTTCATCCTGACCATCATGCTGTGTTTTAGCCCTCACTGCGGCTCCTTCTTTGTCTTCCGTGCAAGACACTAAATTGGCGACGAGGATGGGATCCATGGCGTATCCCAAGATCAAGCCTCACCAATTCGACATCAGTGATCCTGAGCAATGGGCGCTGTACTAGTGCCAGTTTTGGCACGCAATGGATTCTGCAGGCATCGACAACGAAGGGAAGGTGCGGTCGCACTTCCTAGCCCAGGTGGGGCTGGCCACGCTGCGCATCCAGATGAACCTGCTGGCTCCCCGGAAGGTTGACACGGTGCCCATTGACCGCATCCTCACAACGCTGAGGGATCACTTCCAGCCGCCCGTCTCTATTTTTCTGGCCCGGGTCACGTTCCACAGGTGGGACCAGCACCCAGGAGAATCCATGTCCACCTATGCGGTGACCCACAGGCTGGCGGCCATTCACTGCCAATGGGAGGACCTGGACATAGCCCTTCGAGACCACATGCTGTGCGGCCTAAAGGATGAGGAGGTCCAGAGAAAGTTGATGATGGTCGCGGGTGACCATCGCCTCACGTTCAACGAGGTACTGCGAGAGGCCCAGGAATCCGAGGCGGTGAGAAGCGGGGTCAGAGTCTTCAAGTCCCGGGGGGCCGCACCTGAGAGGGCCAAGTCACCCATGCAAGGGGCCCAGCGGACTTCGGCACAAGCGGCCTGGTGGGCCCACAGGTACCCCAGCAACCTCCGAGGAGTTGTCCATGACTGCAGACTCCTGCTCCAGCGAGGACGACGACGTGCAGAGAGTCAAGAGGCACGGAGAAAAGTGCCAAGCCAGCGAGAGAGGAAACCACCATTGCGATGGCTGCGGGGCATCTCACGACCGAACAAGGTGCCCATTCCAGAAGGCCGAGTGCCACAACTGCGGGCGGAAAGGCCACATTGCCAGGGTCTGCAGGCGCGGGCGAACGGAGGACAAGGGCTCGTCGAGAAACCCTCAAGCACCCTAACACAAAGCGGCCAGCATCGGAAAGGTCTCAGCCAACGACGATGCGGGGGCCGTGAACCACGTGGGCTTGGAGCACCGGTGCTTCTTCGTAGAGGTACTATTACAAGGGGTCCTGGTTAGGATGGAAATAGGGTCATCCTACTCCATCCTGTCCCAGAAGGAGTTCCTGCACATTCCCCCAAATGCGCGCCCCAAGTTGTGGGCCATGAAGTCGAACTTACGGGACATGCAGGGTTATGGGATCCCGGTGTTGGGGGTGGGAAACTTCATGGTGAAGTTCAAAAGGTTCACGGAAAAACTGCCCCTAGTAGTTCTCAAGGAGGGGGCCTGTTGCCTTTTGGGAACCCAGTGGTTTGCTCCCCTGGGAATTGAACTGTCCGGCATAATCGCCATAGAGACTGACCCAATTCGGGACATGTGCGATGCGCATGCAGTTTTCAAGAAGGGGCTCGGAACTTACAGGGGACCCCCGGTTTCTTTTGAGTTGGACCCAGAAATCCGGCCCATACATCTCAAGCCAAGAAGAGTCCCCTTCGCCTTCAAGGATAAGATTGAGGCAGAACTGGACAAATTGGTGGGGCAGGGGATTTTAGTTCCAGTTGGTTCTGCGGAGTGGGAAACTCCAATTGTTACAGCTTTAAAATCCAATGGGGAGGTCAGGATTTGCGCTGACTACAAATGTACAATCAACAAGGCCATTCGGCCAAATGCATATCCGCTGCCGGTAGTTAGCCACTTACTGGCCACTTTGCACAGGGGGAGATGTTTCGCCAAGCTAGACCTGGCGCAGGCGTACCAGCAGCTCACGGTAACCCCAGCTGCTGCGCAAACCATCGTTACGCATAAGGGGGCATTCAAGGTAACGCACCTACAGTTTGACATAAATTCGGCCCCCGGGATCTTCCAGTCCCTCATGGAACGCCTTTTAAAGAGGCTTCCAGGCGTGCTCCCATATTTTGACGATGTTTTGATAACAGCAGGGAGTGAATCGGAACTAGCGAAAAGACTAGACAAGGTCCTATCCATATTCGAGAGAGTGGGACTGAGGTTGAGAAGGGACAAATGTGTGTTTTTTGCGAGGGAGGTTGAGTTTCTCGGGTTCAAAATAACCCCGGAGGGCATCAAGCCATCCGAGTCCAAGGTTGTGGCTGTGCAAAACGCCCCTCGCCCCACCGCGAAACCGGAGCTGCAGTCATTCCTAGGGCTCCTAAATTTTTACCATTCCTTCTTGCCAAGGAAGGCATCCGTTGCGGAGCCACTGCATGGGCTACTTAAGAAAGACGCGGTTTGGCGGTGGGGAGATAGGCAGGAGAAAGCGTTCAAAGAGCTCAAGGTGCTCTTGTCCTCAGACGCCATCCTGACCCATTTCGACCTGAGGAAACCGGTAGTTTTGGTCTGTGATGCATCACCAGTGGGGGTGGGGGCAGTGCTGTGCCACGTGTTAGAGAACGGGCAGGAAGCCCCGGTTGCCTTCTATTCCAGGTCACTTTCAAAGGCGGAGCGCAATTACGCACAAACAGATAGAGAGGCCCTGGCCATAATCGTGGGAACAAAAAAGTTCCACAATTTCCTGTACGGCCGCGAGTTCACAATTGTGACTGATCATAAGCCCCTTTTGGGAATCTTTACTACAGGCAAGCCCACCCCACAAATTCTGTCCCCCAGAATGCTGCGTTGGGCAATTTTCCTCAATGCCTACCAGTACGAGCTGGTCCATCACCCAGGGAAGGAGATCTCCCATGCAGATGTGCTGTCCCCATCTCTAGTGTAGGAGACCCCAAATGCGAGGTAGAGCAAGACCACCAAGACCTGCTGATCGAGTCTCTCGACTCACCCCCCCCCCAATAGTTCGCGCAGACCTCGCCAAAGCCACGGCGGCCGACAAAATCCTGTCCCAAGTCAGTTCCTGGGTGAGAAAAGGGTGGCCCACAACTCCCCCCGAGGAGGAATTCAAATCGTTTTTCAGGCACAGAGTAGAGCTCTCCCTTGAAAGGGGCTGCCTCCTCTGGGGCCAGCGGGTGGTCATCCCAGAGAAGTTACGAGCAAAGGTGCTGAGGCTACTGCATACCAGCCACCCGGGAATAGTGCGTTCCAAAGCACTGGCCAGGAGCTACTTCTGGTGGCCCCAGATAGACGTGGATATAGAGCACTTGGTGGGCACATGTGAGAGCTGCCAGAGCTCTCGGCCCGAGGAGTCCCGGCTGCCCCACAGGGAATGGGACATGGCCCGCAGGCCATGGTCCCAAGTACACGTCGACTTCGCTGGCCCCTTTCATGGGTCCATGTTTCTGCTGATAGTCGATTCATATTCCAAATGGCTGGAAGTCATTCCCATGTCCAACACCTCATCTGCCGTAACCATTAAACAATTACGCAAGGTGTTCAGTTGCTTCGGCCTGCCAGACATCCTTGTGAGCGATAACGCCAGTACTTTCACGTCTGTGGAATTCAAGGCGTTCATTGAGAGGAATGCCATCCAGCACATTACCTCTGTCCCGTTTCACCCCACCACAAATGGTCAGGTAGAGCGCCAAGTGCGCACTATGAAAGATGCACTGCGGTGCATGGGTCCCAGTGAGTTGAACCTCCAGCTGTGTCAATTCCTCATTTGTTATAGGGCAACTCCCCTAGCTTCAGGACTGTCGCCGGCTGAGCTCCTCATGCGGAGGACGCCGGTAACACTTTTTGATCGGTTGGA
Organism: Bradypodion ventrale; assembly: GCA_035047345.1. Classification (NCBI taxonomy): domain Eukaryota; kingdom Metazoa; phylum Chordata; class Lepidosauria; order Squamata; family Chamaeleonidae; genus Bradypodion; species Bradypodion ventrale. Next base: position 38,579,618 of record JAWDJE010000008.1, read on the forward strand.
TCCGACCAGGGTAGAGGATGAGGGGAGAAATATAGAGATAGAGAGCTCCAAAAGCTTTGCGGTAGGGGACCCGGTTCACTGCAGGAATTATGCAACCTCGGGACCAACGTGGGTTCCAGGAATGGTCATTGAGTAAATGGGGCCAGTGTCTTACAGGGTTGAAACTAGCACAGGTCTGTTGTGGAGAAGGCATGCTGACCAGCTCAGAAGGCGAGTTACCAGTGAAAGAGAGTCAGCGTTAGGGTTCTCCCCCACCCGTTTAGCCCAAGGGGGAGACACAGAGACGTCCCCAGGTACAAATGCATATCCTGGATTCTCACATGGGGAGGAGGATACTTTGAAAGAGTGGGATGAGTTTGATTTTATATTGCCATACCAGGGGGATGTCGCGGAGTGGTCCCCCACCGTCCGAGCGAGAAGAGGGGTTTTAGTTCAGCCCCTGGTATTTCCAGTCCTCCCAGTCCTTTGGTTCTAGAGTTTACCCTATCACCAAGACCCCCAACCCAGGCAGCAGGGGGAAGTTCGTTCTCTCCATCCCCAAGACCACCGAGTCAGGCAGCAGGGGGTAGCACAAGTACGGCAGTTGCAGGCGCAAGAAACCGGGGCAAGACAACAAGGGTCTTCTCATCGGTCCCGAGATTCATACTGGGGGGGTTGGCAGGTGCACGAGTGACAGGCAGGGGTTCACATCCCAGTTACATGTTCCGTTCCCCTCTCCAAAAGCAAGGTTGCCACAGAGTCCCCGTCAGACGACTAATGAGTCCCCCCTAACCATTGCAGGATGAGAGTCTGTGGAACTTGGAGCCCCTAGTTCCCCTGAGCTCAGCCAAGCAGTCATACTCCCCAAGTACGGGAAGCCACAATGGTTGAGGGACTTCGTCCCATCCTAGGGGGGGGGAGGAGTGTTGTGTATGTAACTGTATCACTTTAAGAATGTATGAATGTAACCTGACAATGATCACAATGTAACTCAGCTGTTAAAGGAACGCGAGCTAGCTACCCATAGAGGGCAGCTGCGAGCGTTCAGCTCACATGGTTCAAATTCCCCCAATCACCAGCAGCCGCTGGAACCTTCCCACACAAGGAACACCTGGAGAAGAAGGGCGTGACTCAGAATGACGTCATGCAGGTAGCAGCCAACCCTTTTCAAATGTATTGTTGCAGTATAAAAAGAGCTGTACCTCCGCCATTACCACATGTTCATCCTGACCATCATGCAATAAAGCTGTGTTTTAGCCCTCACTATGGCTCCTTTTATAGTTCTGCTTTGAATTGACTCTTACCACCCCCACCCTAGTTTGATTTATCCTTGTGCTCAGAGTGGAATTTAATGCTAATAGGAGCAATCATTGCTTTGTTTTGATTCCTTGACTGTTTGGAAAACTTTTGTTGCAAAGGGAAATCATGGCATTATTAAGAGTCCATTAAAAGAGGGCTTGTCTGATAATGCTGGTGATTACCTGGAAGGCAGAAATGAAACTGAAAAGCAAAGACAAAGGAGATGGTTTTTTCCAGGCCTGATTTCTACACATCCTTGTTTAGCTGTACTGTAATTATCTTGGCAGTTATTATAATCAAATCTATTATATCACAGGTATTAATTGCAGGTCCCATTGGTTAAATTTCGTTTGGGACACCCAACTAATAAAGAGCTAAATCACTGTAGAGTGGGGCTCTTTTGGTTTAAAGCTGCAGATTAGGTCTCTGTGTGTAGCTCTCTCAGATTATGGAGCCAATAATAGTTGCATAGTTAGATCATCCTTCTCTCCCTGTGTTGCCCTTTCAAAATTTCGGTGGGGTAGTGTAGTTGCAGAATTCAAGAGAAATGCTGGCTGAATACTTCCATTCAGATTTGAAGAGGTGCAGTAATTTATAATGTGCCATTGTTGCCAGGGCCACTCCAATTCAGATCATCAGTCACCCTGAGATGAAGTAGCAAGATGTTGCCTGAGGACCAGAAACCACGACATCTGCTCCCATATCTAATAAGACTGTTCGTACAGCTCTCTTGGATTTGCCTATATGTCTGCACACAGCAACACAGCCAGTCAGCTCCCTTGCACCTGTCGGAAAGTGAGGCCAACTTCTGCTGTCTCCCGGGTATTGGTAGCAACAGCAGCTAACCCACCACCAGCAGAGAAGGTAGGCAGCATCACCACCATGGATGAAAGGATGGAAAGCAGGGGTGTGCTGGGCACCTTGGGAGGGTGGTGGACAAGAGGTGATGGGGGCGCCTATTGGTGGGGTTGTGGGGGGGATAAATCCCATACATTTCCATTACTTCTGCCTGCCTGGGGGGGAGGGGCAGTCACTGGGGAACACCAGGATGAGTCCCTGTATCCCTGTGGGCCAGCACACCACTGATGGAAAGGAGAAAGAGCTGGTGAGAGTGAGCAGACATGGTATGTTGGGACTGAGTCAGTGAGCCTTGTCGACTTTTCAATGAGGCGACGGAGGACCATGCCATTAGCTATGTTCTGGGATCAGCTTCAGTGGCTTTATTTCACCAACACATGGCGCAGGCGAGGACTGTGCTGCCTCCCTCCCTCCACAGAGCTTGCTTCGCCAGCAGGTGGCAAGTGTGTGTGTTGGCAGTAGCAGCGGTAACAGGGGTCTTCTTGGTTGTTAAAGATGCCCCTGAGCTCCCCACCCACCCACAAGGACAAACAAACCTTATGGAAGAGGAAGGACATTCTTGCCTGGCTGACACCCAGTTGTATATTATTTTAAAGCATAGTAAGGTGTACATCATATAAAGCAAAAAAGTCACTTTGTTCCAGCCATTGTTAGTATCTCCTGATAGTGCTGGATTGTCAGTTCAGTTTAATCATGAAATAGTCAATCATTATTATTATTTTTGCACAAGAGCAAGAACAAACAAACAAGAAAAATGATAATTAAGCACTACAAAATACACTAATATACTATGGCCAGTTGTTTGATTAATGACTAAAATGCTATATATGGTCACTTGAGACGAGTGTTCAAATTGTATAAAATCTTATGCATTTCACTATGGCTCCTTTTGGGGCCATATTTTGAACTACAGTTCAATTATTATTGTATCTTATTGTAATTGTGTCCTATTGCATTTTTTGTATTTATTGTATATTGTGCATTACATACTGTTGAGCTTTCTCTTTATGTTGTAAGCTGCTCTGAGTGATGCTCGCACCAGGAGGGTGGGGTATAAATAAACCTTCTATTCTATTCTGTTCTATTTATGTAGAGAGAAATATTGTCATTTTAATTCTTGTTCATCAGCTATTTTTTTACCTTTAAAGCAGTGAAATTGAGATCAATTTCTGAGTTAACTACCCAGATTCTAAGATCTTTTTCAGTGTCCTTGCTGGAGATTATCAGGAGCAGGGCCTTTTTGGTACTGGTGCGTCAGCTAGAGATTTGCCTAATATCTACTGAATGTGACATTTATGTTGATCTAGATCTCTTAAATAGCTTATGTAGTTAATAATGTTAGGATACACTGAGGTTTGTTCATTATTGTACTGTATATTTGCTTTACTGTATGTTTTATTCTCCTGTATTTGAACATTTTTAAAAATGTTTGTTTACTGTTATCTCCTTATGTTGTGTACTGTAAGCTATGATGGGGCAGATATTATTGATTCTTTTATTAATTCATTAACAAAGAATCATCAATTCATAAATACATAGCGGCTCCAGTGTTCCTGATGGTAAGACCATAAGGAAGGGCAAAAACAGCAATAGACCTTGTACGTTTTACTGTGGCATTGACCAATGTATGATCTCAGGAGAAGCAGCTGGAATTTGAATTAGAAAGCAATGGAGAAAACAGGCATTCTACAGTGGAAACCCAACCTCTTCTTACATTTTATGTATTAACTAGCAAGGGTTGCCCGGCGTTGCCGGGCTTTTTTCTCCGTGTGTTTTAATAAAAAATGAACCAATTTTATTTTTGCAATAGTTTTAAATTATGTTGGAAGGTTAAATTGTGTTAATGTTTTTTAAAAATTGCTTAGTCTGTAATTTTAATTTTTTAAATGTTTATTTATGTAAACATTTTTTGGCTTGGCTGTTATTAACTGGGATCTGCTTTTTTTGGTATTTTTTTAGGATTAATAAAAGAAGAAAGTATGATATAATTTTTTCAAATTGTTTTATGTAAGTGAATAATGTTTTTTTTTAATTTTTTTAATTAGTTGTACCGTAGGTCATAATTTTAATAATGTAAAAGTAAATGTTTTTTACATTCAATGTTTGTGTGTTTTTGAATTGTTTTTACTATTGTGGCCAGCAGGTGGTGCTGGTAGGGGTTATTGTATTTTGACTTTTTTTCTCTCTCCTGGCCTCTGGGTGGAGCTTCTTCTGGTAAGTAGTCTCTTTCTTTATTCATTTCTTTTTCAGTCCTAGTGGAGGTAGCACATCTTTTGGTAAGTTTGCTTGTTTTCTTTGTTGTGTGTGTGTGGGGGGGGGTTGGAATTTGTATTTTTTGTCTGTTTGTTTTGTTTTTGATTGTGTCTTTGTTTACTTCGTATTGTTTTTGGTGTTTTTGTTTTTGTGTATTTTTGGATGTGTTTGACTTTAGTAATTTTTTAAAAAATTATTTATTTATTTGTTGTTGGGGAAGGGACGTGGTCATTGGGGGTTAGGAAGGGTGGGCTAGGTGGTGGGGAGAGGGGCATGCTCGTTGGAGGTTAGGAAGGGTGGGTTAGGTAGTGGGGAGGGGGGCATGGTCATTGGGGGTTAGGAAGGGGGGCTAGGGGGGGCATGGTCATTGGGGTTAGGAAGGGTGGGCTCGGTGGTGGGGAGGGGGGCTTTAGTGTGTTATGGTGCTTTGATTGTGTGAAGTCATGAAAGTAGATCGGGTTTCCCCTTTAATATCACTGGGTGGGGGTTGTGACCCCCCTCTCCGCTGGCTACCCTAGGGTTGGGAGGTTTGTGGGGAGAAAAGGGGTATATTGCCCCAACACTTCTGGAACCTAAAGATTAGGCACAGTGGATCGAATCCCCCCCCCTTCCTTAAAACCACTCCGTTTTTAAATAGAATAAAAGACGGAGTTGTTTTAAGGAGGGGGAGGGGTGGGATCGATCCACTCTGCCTGATCTTTTGGTTCCAGAAGTGTTGGGGCAATATACCCCTTTTCTCACCACATACCTCCCAACCCTAGGGTAGCCAGCGGAGAGGGGGATCGCAACCCCCACCCACTGATATTAAAGGGGAAACTCCAGTCGGGACCTTCAGGCGCTGTTGGTGAGGGAAAGAAAGGCAGCTGGTGTTTGTTTGGCTGTGAGGCAGTGAGTTGTTTTTCGTTGGGGGTTAGGAAGGGTGGGCTAGGTTGTGGGGAGGGTGTGTGTTGTTGTTGGGGTTAGGAAGGGTGGGTTCGTTGGTGGGGAGGGGGGCATGGTCATTGGGGGTTAGGAAGGGTGGGGTAGGTGGTGGGGAGGGGAGCTTTAGTGTGTTATGGTGCTTTGTTTGTGTGGAGTCGTGAAAGTAGATCGGGTTTCCCCTTTAATATCAGTGGGTGGGGGTTGTGACCCCCCTCTCCGCTGGCTACCCTAGGGTTGGGAGGTTTGTGGGGAGAAAAGGGGTATATTGCCCCAACACTTCTGGAACCAAAAGATCAGGCAGACTGGATCGAATCCCCACCCCCCCTCCTTAAAACAACTCCGTTTTTAAGGAGAAGAAAAGACGGAGTTGTTTTAAGGAGGGGGGGTGGGGGATCGATCCACTCTGCCTGATCTTTTGGTTCCAGAAGTGTTGGGGCAATATACCCCTTTTGTCCCCACAAACCTCCCAACCCTAGGGTAGCCAGCGGAGAGGGGGATCGCAACCCCCACCCACTGATATTAAAGTGGAAACTCCAGTCGGGAGCTTCAGGCGCTGTTGGTGAGGGAAAGAAAGCCGGCTGGTGTGTGCTTGGCTGTGAGTTGTTTTTCTTTTTCATTTTTCGGGCGCCGGTTTCTTCAGTACTCTGTGCGCTCATGGCGCGCAGGACGCTGGGGCTTGTAGTTGTGGGTTGCTGTTTTGTGTTTGTGCTGCGTTTTTTTAAAATGCTTTTCTTTCGATTGGCTGCGGCGCATTTCCGAACGCTGCGCCGTGCGAGAGCCTCTCAGCCTGATTGGCTCTGGCGCGGCGCGGCGCAAGGAATGTTGGGAAGTGAAGTTGTTTCCCTTTCTTCATGTTTGTGGGGCTGTTGCCCCACTGCCGGTTTTTTCAATCCTTCGTTGACCTGCGTACCCAGATCGGCCGTGTGCACGAAGGGTGAGTGCAGGCAAGTAGGGCGAGGCATAGCAACCTATAGCCAGTTCCAACGGTTAACCCTTGGATTTATAGGTTAAGATTAAGGACCCATGTGGGCAAGAGTTTATCACTCAGGCCCAACCCTGTCTTTAGGCATAGTGAGGCAAAAGAGGAAAACAGAGCTATTGTCCTGGATGTTTCTCCTGTGCCACTTTCCTGCAGTTTGTGAACACATTTGCACATGCCATATATTCTTTCCTACACCCCTAGGTGCAGTACACCCCTAGGTGCAGTACACCCCTAGGTGCAGTACACCCCTAGGTGCAGTAGCATGTCCTGTTTCATCATGAGCACTGAAATAGAACCTTTAGTGTCTTGCACGGAAGGCAAAGAAGGAGTCGCAGGAAGGACTAACACAGGTTTATTCATTGATGCTCAGCACGAACATGTGGTAATGGGGGAGATACATCTCATTATATACCATAACACAATACATTTGAATCTTGTTGCACGGTAGCTTATTGGCTGCTACCGGCGTGGCCTCGCCCAGGTCACGCCTCTCTTCTGCAGTTGTTTTCTCTTCTGCAGTTGTTTTCTGTAGCTCCTGATTATGTGGGGAAATTCCCGCGGCTGTTCGTGATTTGAGCAATGTGGACCATGTGAGACTGAATGCTCGCAGCTGCCCTCTATGGGCGGCTTGCTCGCGTTCCTTAACAGCTGAGATACATTGTGATTGTGAACTGGTTACATTCATATATTTAAAGTAACATTGTACATGCATACAAAACATCCCTCCCCCCTAGGATGGGATGAAGTCCCTCAACCATTGTGGCTTGCCGCATGTGCGCCTGGGGCGTGCGGCCGCTTGACTTAACACAGGGGAGCCGGAGGCTCCTGGTTCTGCGGAGTCCTGCCCTGCAATGGAAAGGGGGGACTCATTAGCGGCTCGGTGTGGCGTCTGTGGTAACCTTGCATTGGGGGACGGGAATGGAATGAATAGTTGGGAAGTGAATCCCTGCCTACCGTTTGAGGAATTTGGGGACCCCCCCAGTACGAATCTCGGGACCGACGAAGAGGCCCTCGTGGCCTCACACACACACACCCCCCGCTGCCTGTCCGGGCGTTCTAGAGACTGTGGTGGGCGGACTCGCCCCTGTTGCCTGTCTTGGGGGTGTTGGTCTCCGGGGAGCAGGAGCTATTGTATACTCCAAAACAAAAGGGCTAGGGGGACTGGAAGTACCAGGGGCTGAACTGAAACCCCTCTTCTCGCTAGGACGGGTGGGGGAACCACTCCGCTACATCCCCCTGGTACTGCAACTCATAATCATCATCAAACTGATCCCTCTCTTTGAAAGTATCCTCCTCTATGTCTCCCCCTTGGGTAATGCGGGTGGGGGAGGACCCTAACGCTGATTCCCCCTCGCCGGTGACTCGCCTTCGGAGTTGGTCGGCGTGCCTTCTCCAGAGTAGACCTGAACTAGTCTCGACCCTGTAGGATACCGGCCCCGTTTGCTCAACAATTGTCCCTGGCACCCACGCTGGCCCCAAGGCCGCGTAGTTTCTGCAGTGAACCGGGTCCCCTACCGCAAAACTTTTGGAGCTCTCTCCCCCTATGCTTATGTTTCTCCCTTCCTCCTCCACCCTGGACGGATCCATCCGGTCAAACAGTGTTACCGGACGCCTCCTCATGAGGAGTTCGGCTGGGGAAAAACCTGACGCTAAAGGGGTTGTCCTGTAGCAGATGAGGAACTGGCACAAATGCAGGTTCAACTCACCGGGACCCATGCGCCGCAGTGCGTCTTTCGTAGTGCGCACTTGGCGCTCTACCTGACCGTTTGTGGCGGGGTGAAACGGGGCAGCGGTTATGTGCCTGACGGCGTTCCTCTCCATAAACGTCTTGAACTCTGCCGACGTGAAGGTAGTCACGTTATCGCTCACAAGGACGTCTGGCAGGCCGAAGCAGGCAAACAGCTTTCGCAACTGTTTAATGGTTGCGGCAGAGGACGTGCTGTTCATGGGGATTACCTCCAACCACTTGGAGTAGGAGTCGACTACCAGGAGAAACATGGACCCGCGGAAAGGGCCGGCGAAGTCGACATGGATCCGGGACCATGGCCCGCGGGACTCCTCGGGCCGAGAGCTCTGGCAGCTCTCGCACGTGCCCACTAGGCGTTCTTTGTCCCCGTCTATCTGGGGCCACCAAAAGAAACTCCTGGCCAGAGCCTTGGAGCGCACGATCCCGGGGTGGCTGGTGTGCAGTAGCCTCAGCACCTTGGCCCTCAGCTTCTCTGGGATAACCACCCGCTGGCCCCAGAGTAAGCAGCCCCTTTCCAGAGAAAGCTCTACTCTGCGCCTGAAAAACGGCTTGAAATGTTCCTCGGGGGGAGAGGTGGGCCACCCTTTTCTAACCCAGGAACTAACTTGGGCCAGGATCTTGTCGGCCGCCGTGGCCTTGGCGAGGTCGGCCGGCACAATTGGGGGTGAGTCGAGAGACTCAATCAGCAGGACTTGGTGTTCCTGCTCTACCTCACACGTGGGGTCCCCTAAACTAGGGAGAGGGGATTGGGACAGGGCGTCCGCATGGGAGATCTCCTTCCCTGGGCGATAGCCCAGCTCATATTGGTAGGCGTTACATAAGAACATAAGAACATAAGAACAGCCTTGCTGGAACAGGCCACAGCCCATCCAGTCCAGCATTCTGTCTCACACAGTGGCTCACCATTTCCTTCAGGGTATTCCCAAGGAGATGCCTTCACCTGCTTAGGATTCCCTGGAAATGACATTGAGAGATATCCTGCCTATCTCTCCAACCCGGAGGTTGTCCTTAGGTAGCCATAATTATAGCCATTGATACACTTGTCCTCCATGAACTTGTCTAATCCTTTCTTAAAGCTGTCAAGACTGACAGCTGTCACCACTTCTTCTGGCAGGGAGTTCCATAGACCAGTAATCCTCTGGGTGAAAAAGTACTTTCTCTTATTTGTTTGAGAACTAGTACCCAAAAGTTTCATGGAGTGTCCCCTAGTTCTAGTGTTGTGCGATAGGGAAAACAGTTTTTCCTTATCTATTTTGTCCACACCGTGCATGATTTTATAAACTTCAATCAGGTCACCTCTTAGACGCCGTCGTTCAAGAGTGAAAAGGCCCAACCGTTGCAGCCTCAGATGGTAAGGAAGGTGTTCCAGTCCCCTAATCATTCTGGTCGCCCTCCTCTGTACTTTCTCCAACTCCATAATATCCTTCTGGAGGTATGGCGACCAGAACTGTACACAGTATTCCAGATGGGGCCTCACCATAGATTTATAAAGAGGCAAAATGACACTTGCTGACTTATTTTCTATACCCTTCCTAATGATCCCTAGCATTGAGTTTGCTTTTTTTCACTGCTGAGGCACACTGGGTTGACACCTTCATTGAGTTGTCCACCAGGACACCAAGGTCCCTTTCCTGGTTTGTCGCAGAGAGTTCAGACCCCATCAGTTTATAAATGTAATTGAGGTTCTTTGGCGTTGAGAAAAATGGCCCAACGCAGCATCCTGGGGGATAGAATTTGTGGGGTTGGTTTGCCGGTAGTGAAGATCCCCAGCAGCAGCTTGTGATCCGTCACTACCGTAAACTCGCGGCCGTATAAAAAATCGTGGAACTTCTTGGTTCCCGCGATTATTGCTAGGGCCTCCCTATCTGTTTGCGCGTAATTGCGCTCGGCTTTCGAGAGGGACCTTGAGTAGTATGCCACCGGGGCTTCCCTCCCGCTCTCCAACACGTGGCACAGGACCGCCCCCACCCCCACCGGGGACGCGTCACAGACTAGCACCACTGGTTTTTTCGGATCAAAATGGGTCAGGACCGCATCCGAAGACAGGAGTGACTTAAGCTCTTTGAATGCCCTCTCCTGCTTGTCCCCCCACCGCCAAACCGCATCCTTCTTAAGTAGCGCGTGCAGTGGCTCCGCGACCGATGCCTTCCGAGGCAGGAAGGAGTGATAGAAATTTAGGAGCCCTAGGAATGACTGCAGCTCCGGTTTCGCGGTGGGGCGAGGGGCGTCTCTCACGGCCGCTACCTTGGACTCGGAGGGTTTGATTCCGTCCGGGGTTACCTTAAACCCTAGAAACTCTACCTCCCTCACGAAGAATACGCACTTGTCCCTCCTCAATCGAAGTCCTGCCCTCTCGAACACTGAGAGAACCCCATCTAGCCTCTTGGCTAACTCTAATTCGCTCCCCGCTGTTATCAACACATCGTCGAAGTATGGGAGGACGCCTGGAAGCCCCTTTAAAAGGCGTTCCACGAGGGACTGGAAAATTCCGGGGGCCGAATTCACGCCAAACTGAAGGCGCGTTACCTTAAACGCCCCCTTGTGCGTTACGATCGTTTGCGTGGCGGCAGCAGCCGGGGTTACAGAGAGCTGCTGATACGCCTGGGCCAGATCTAACTTGGCGAAAAACCTCCCCCCATGTAGCGTGGCCAGCAAATGGCTGACCACGGGCACCGGGTATGCATTTGGCCGAATGGCCTTATTTATCGTACATTTATAGTCCGCACAAATTCTGACCTCCCCATTTGACTTGAGGGCTGTAACGATCGGCGTTTCCCACTCCGCCGAGTCAACTGGAACCAAAATCCCCTGCCCCACCAATTTGTCCAGTTCCGCCTCAATCTTGTCCTTGAGGGCGGCGGGCACTCTCCTTGGCTTGAGGCGGATGGGCCGGATTTCTGGGTCCAGCTCAAAGGAAACCGGGGGCCCCTTGTATTTCCCGAGCCCCTTCTTGAAAACGTCCGGGTGTGCGTCGCACACGTCCCGCATTGGGTCAGTCTCGATGGCGTTAATGCCGGACAGTTCGATCCCCAGGGGAGCAAACCACTGCGTTCCCAAAAGGCAGCACCTCCCCCCTTTTAGGACCACTAGGGGCAGTGTCTTGGAGTAGTTCTTGAACTTCACCTTGAAGTTCCCCACCCCCAACACTGGGATCCCATTTCCCTGCACGTCCCGTAGATTGGATCTCATGGCCCGCAGTTTGGGCCGTTTCTCTGGGGGAATGCGCATAAACTCTTTTTGGGACAGGATGGAATAAGAAGACCCCGAGTCTATCTCCATCCTCACTGGGACCCCCTGCAACAGTACCTCTATGAAGAACCGCCGGTGCTCCAGGCCCACGCGGTTCACGCCTTCCTCGCTGTAGCCGGCTGAGACCTTCCTGGTGCCGGCCGCCTTTCGTTGGTGCGTCTGGGAATGGCTGGAACTGCCCTTGTCCTCGACTCGCCCGCGCCTGCATACTCGGGCGATGTGTCCCTTTCGGCCGCAGTTGTGGCACTCGGCCTTCCGGAACGGACACCTCGTGCGGTCGTGGGCCGCCCCACAACCGTCGCAGCGGTGGTCCTGCCGTTCTCGGGTCTGCCGCTTCTCACCTCGCTTCTTGATCCTCTGGACGTCGTCGTCCTCGCTGGAGTAGGGATCCGCTGTTGTGGAGGACTCCTCGGACGACGTTGGTGCGGCGGCGGGCGGCTTGGGGGCCCGCCAGGCCATCTTCGCTGGTGTCCGCCGGGCCGCCTGCACTGGTGACTTGGCCCTCTCGGACATGGCCCCTCGAGACTTGAATAGCCGGATGCCGCTCCTGGCCTCCTCGGCTGCTTGCGCCTCCCGCAGTACCTCGTTGAACGTGAGGCGAAGGTCGCGGGTCATGAGCCTCCTCTGAAGCTCCTCGTCCCTCAAGCCGCACAGCATGCGGTCACGGAGGGCCTGGTCCAGGTCGTCCCACTGGCAATGCACCGCTGCAAGCCTGAGGGCCGCCGCATAGGCGGACACGGATTCGCCCAGTTGCTGGTCTCGCCTGTGGAACGCGACCCGGGCTGGGAAGATTGAGACGGGCGGCTGGAAGTGCTCATGCAGCCTCTCCAGGATACGGTCGATGGGCACCTCGTCCACCTTTCGGGGGGCCACCAGGGTCATCAGGATCCGCAGCGTGGCCGGCCCCACCTGAGACAGGAAGTGGGAGCGCATCTTCGCGTCGTCGTCGACGCCTGCAGCCTCCATGGCGTGCCGAAACTGGCACTCGTAGAGCTCCCATTGTTCGGGCTCGCTGACATCGAACTGGTACGGCTTGACCTTGGGATTCGCCATCGATCCCACCTTCGTCGCCAATTTAGTGTCTTGCACGGAAGACAAAGAAGGAGTCGCAGGAAGGACTAACACAGGTTTATTCATTGATGCTCAGCACGAACATGTGGTAATGGGGGAGATACATCTCATTATATACCATAACACAATACATTTGAATCTTGTTGCACGGTAGCTTATTGGCTGCTACCGGTGTGGCCTCGCCCAGGTCACGCCTCTCTTCTGCAGTTGTTTTCTCTTCTGCAGTTGTTTTCTGTAGCTCCTGATTATGTGGGGAAATTCCCGCGGCTGTTCGTGATTTGGGCAATGTGGACCATGTGAGACTGAACGCTCGCAGCTGCCCTCTATGGGCGGCTTGCTCGCGTTCCTTAACAGCTGAGATACATTGTGATTGTGAACTGGTTACATTCATATATTTAAAGTAACATTGTACATGCATACATAACAGAACCCCAATCTAGTTAGTACATGGAGTAGAGGGCACCATTTTACTCTTTGCTTCAGGCAGCAAAAAACATTGGGCTGCTCTTGTTGTGATTGAATAAAGGGGGAAATTCCTCCAGATATTCCATAGAACCATAGCCAGTTGAGGGATTATGAGAGTTGTAATCCAGAAAAATAAGTTTCCATTCTCTGATTTATCTATCTGTGCTTGTGAGAGCTTGCTTCTGCACATTGCTCATTTCTTCTGAATGAGAAAGCTTACTTTTGCTTTCCCAGTCTCAGCTTTGAATCCATGGCTGAGATGCTCCACAGGGCTCGATTTAGGTTAGGTATGAGCCCTGCCTTTATTGCTCAAATGTTTTTCAATGGGAAACAAGACTTTTCTGTCAGGAGTTAAAGAGCACCACGATTGTTTAAAGTAAATTTAACAAACTTAGTAAGTGGGATCTTGACACACATGGCCTTTAGCGGCATCTTTTAAAATGGCCATTTAGTGAAACCACAAGCATCCAGTGGATTTGTAGTAAAGAATCCTCAATGAAAGGTTCACTAGCAAAAGGTAATTCAGGACCTCTTCAGATATTAACCTCTTTTTTACCCAAGATTAGAGAACCTATGTGGGGAATTATTGGAAGGGCCAATGGTTAGGGGAAAGAAACCACCTTTTTCAACTAGAACAAACCAAATACTCTCATGGATATGCTGGCTGTGCAATTCTTAAAGCTGTAGGCCAAAACACTGACCTGGTAATAGCACTTGCTGTGGAAATTCCTCTGGAATATTAGGCAAAAAAAGCAACTATATATGGGTTCTAAGAGACAAAGGAGAATATTTTGCCATATCTGAAAACAGCTAAGAGTTTGTGGCACTTTAGAGTCTAACAGGTTCATTGAGTATAAACATCTGTAGAAGCAGTAATGGGCTTCAGCAGGTTCGCACCAGTTCACCAGAACCGGTAGCAGAAATTCTGGCTGGCCCTTCCCATCCACATTTTGAAATAAAGTAGTCCTAACATGGGTGCAACACAGGGCTTTCCCTCTGGCCACGCCCACCATACCACGCCCACAGAGTAGGTAGTAAAAAAAATTTGAACCCCACCACTGTGTAGAAGGTAGCATGGGATCTGATGATATAGGCTGCAGTCCAGGAAAGGTTATTCCAAGTAAATCTTGTGAGGTTAAACATCTTGCTAAAAGACTAATCAGTGTTTTGGCTGCAAAAGAGTTGTTGTTGTTCAGTCGCACAGTCAATTCCGACCCTTTGCGACCCCATGGACCATTTTCCTCCAGGCACCTTTATCCTCCACCATTCTCCTCAGCCCGCCAAGCTCTGTGCCCATTATGTCCACAATACCATCTATCCATCTCATCTTTGGACGCCCCCTTCTTCTCTTTCCCTCCACCTTTCCCAGCATCAAGGCCTTCTCAAGTGAGTCCTCCCTTCTCATTTGATGTCCAAAGTACTTTAGCTTCATCTTCACTATTTGTTCCTCCAATGAACAGTCAGGATTGATTTCTTCCAGTATTGACCTATTTGTTCTCTTTGCTGTCCAAGGGACTCTCAGGACTCTCCTCCAACACCACATCTCAAAGGCATCTATTCTTCTGCGCTCAGCCTTCCTAATGGTCCAGCTCTCACACCCATACATTACCACTGGGAATACCATTGCTTTGACTATGCGAACTTTTGTTTTCAAGGTGATGTCTCTGCTTTTCACTATATTCCCCAGGTTTCTCATTGCTTGCCTCCCCATAATCAGTCATCTTTTTATTTCATGGCTGCAGTCGCCATCTGCAGTGATCTTAGATCCCAGGAAAGTAAAATCTGTCACTGCTTCTACTTCTTCCCCATCTATTTTCCAGGGACTGATCGGACCTGTTGCCATTATCTTGGTTTTCTTGATATTGAGTCTCAAGCAAGCTTTTGCACTCTCCTCCTTCAGTCCAAGCAAGAGGTTCTTTAGGTCTTCCTCACTTTCTGCCATTAGGGTGGTATCGTCTACATATCTCAAATTGTTGATGTTTCTCCCCGCAATTTTGATCCCATATTGTGATTCCTCCATCCCTGCATTGCGCATTATGTGCTCTGTGTATAGATTGAATAAGCAGGGTGATAATATGCAGTCTTGTCTTACTCCTTTTCCTATTACAAACCACTCTGTCATTCCATACTCTGTCCTAACTGTTGCTTCTTGGTTCGTGTACAGATTTCTCATGAGGCATATGAGGTGTTCTGGTATTCCCATCTCTTTAATTACTTGCCACATTTTTGTGGTGGTCCACAGTCAAAAGCCTTGGTATAGTCAATAAAACAAAAGTAGACTTGTTTCTGGTATTCTTTTGTTTTCTCCATGATCCAACGTATGTTGGCAATGTAGTCTCTCGTCCCCCTGCCTCTTCTGAAACCGGCCTGCACCTCTGGTAGTTCTCTCTCCACATGTTGTTGAAGTCTATCCTGTTTTATCTTGAGCATCACCTTGCTGGCATGTGGGATGAGCGCAATTGTTCGGTAATTTGAGCATTCTTTGGCATTGCCTTTTTTGGGGATTGGGACGTACACTGATCTTTTATTTATTTATTTATTTATTTATTTATTTATTTATTTTTCACGCTTATATACCGCCCACTCAGGTACAACCCAACTCAGGGCGGTTTACATAGCGGACAGTAAATACATAAAAGACACATGATAAAAAAGTTAAAAGTTTAAAAAGTTAAAAAAAAACCCACCCCTAAAAGGTGCGCAAGAACCAAAGGGACCTTGGGGGAAGGCACACTTCTCTATACCAACCACCCAACGGTACCCCCATCCCCACCCGCACCCCAAACTTGGCCCGCCAGCCAGGTCTTTAGTTCCTTCCTAAAGGGCAACAACTCCGTCTGGAGAAGCAGTTCCACAGGCAGGAGGTTCCAAAGGGCTGGTGCGGACATGGAGAAGGCCCTCCTCCTTGTGCCAGAGAGGCGAGCCCCCCTGGCTGATGGCACAATTAGAGAGCCCCTCCGGTCCGCTCTGGTTGGATGGACAGACGTCCTTAGGGCGATGCGGTCTCTAAGATACCCTGGCCCACTACCATGTAGGGCTTTAAAGGTCAAAACCAGCACCTTGAATTGCACCCGGAGACAAACTGGTAACCAGTGCAGCCCCTGAAGCAGTGGTGAGGCATGGGCATAACGTCCACACCCCATCACCACCCAGGCCGCAGCATTCTGGACCAGCTGCAGCCTCCGAATGGTCATCAAGGGCAGCCCCATGTAGAGCGCATTACAGTAGTCTAGTCTGGAGGTCACCAGAGCGTGAGTGACCATGAGCAAAGAGTCCCGGTCCAGGAGTGGGCGCAACTGGCGAATCACCCGAAGTTGGGCGAAGGCCCTCCTGGCCACAGCCGCCACCTGTTCTTCTAGCAGCAGCTGCGAATCCAGGAGGACCCCCAAGTTGCGCACCGGGTTGGTCTGGGGCAAAACAGCCCCATCGAAAACCAAAGATGGTAGCTCCCGGGATAACACAGGACCCCCCCATCCATAGCCACTCAGTCTTGCTAGGATTCAGCTGTAGCCCATTTGCCCCCATCCAGACCCCAACAGCCTCCAGACAGCTGGAAAGGACTTTGACTGCATCACTGGGGTTCCCACGGGCCGAGATGTACAACTGTGTGTGATCCGCGTACTGGTGGTACTGCACCCCGTGGGAACGGATGATCTCACCCAGCGGCTTCATGTAGATGTTAAATAGGAGAGGAGAGAGTACCAAGCCCTGAGGCACCCCATATTTTAGGGGCCTAGGACTCGACCTCTCACTCTCCAACCACACCGACTGGGTCCGGCCCCTCAGAAATGAGGAAAACCAGGACCACACCGTACCCTGGATCCCCAATCCTCGGAGCCGTTCCAGAAGGATACCGTGGTCAACAGTATCGAAGGCCGCTGAGAGGTCAAGAAGAGCAAGGACGGACGGATGACCGCCATCCCGCTCTCGCCAGAGATCATCCATCAGCGTGACCAATGCAGTCTCAGTACCATATCCAGGCCTGAATCCTGACTGGAATGGGTCCAGATATTCCGCTTCATCCAGCACCCCCTGCAGCTGATGTGCCACTGCCTTCTCCAGAACCTTCCCCAAAAAAGGAAGGTTGGATACAGGTCTGTAGTTGGTTAGGATTGCTGGATCGAGGGATGGCTTCTTCAGGAGGGGGCGCACAAGAGCATGTTTCAGCAGTGCAGGAAATATCCCCTCTCGAAAAGACGCGTTAATTATAGCCCCGACCCCGCCACCTGTCACCGTCTTAGAGGCTTTTACCTGCCAGGCGGGACAGGGATCCAATGGACAATTAGTGGCACGGACCGCTGCAAGGAGCCTGTCCACTTCATCCGGGGCAACAGGATCAAACCGATCCCAGGTAACACCGCAAGACTGCGCACTGGCTCCCCCCGGACCCTCCCCGTCCACGCCAAGTTTGAACCCCGAGCGGATCTGATCGATTTTCTCCACCAGATGGTCAGCAAAGTCCTTAGCTGATCCCTGCCAACCAGGCACAGGCCCCGCCCTACCCAGGAGGGACCTGGTCACCCGAAACAGGGTGGCTGGGCGATTATCAGTGGAGGCAATAAGGGAGGTGAAGTACTGCCTCCTCACCACCCCCATCGCCACTAGGTAGGCCCTAATAGCGGCTCTAGCTAGTGTCCAATCGGAATCGCTCTGGGTCTTCACCCAGCGGCGCTCAAGGCGTCTCTTTGCCCGTTTGAGCTCCCGTAGTTCTTCAGTGAACCACGGGGATGACCTAGCTCCACGGGCTCTGAGAGGCCGTAGTGGAGCGATTACATCCAAGGCAGATGTCGTCGACCCGTACCACAGGTCAACAATTGCCTCAGGTGAATCGTGTCGCCGATCCAGAGGAAATTCCCCCAGTTCCCTCTGGAATCCATCCAGATCCATCAGTTGCCGGGGGCGGGCCACTTTAATCGACCCTGCCTCCTTACGATGTGTCGCCCCCAGAAAGTCTAGAGCCACCAGATAGTGATCTGACCATGGCACAGGTGTTATGTCTAGCTTCTGCCACCGCCCCGACAAAAAGACTAAATCTGGCGTGTGGCCACTGCCCCTGGTCGGGCCCTGAATTACCTGAGCCAGGTCCATAGCTGCCATTGAAGCTATGAACTCCTGTGCCACCTCGGAACCAGACCCCAGCGAAGGCAAATTGAAGTTCCCCAAAACCATAAGTCTAGGGAACTCCAAAGCCAATGCCGAGATGGCTTCAAGGAGCCCAGGCAGGGAGTCCCTTACCCTGCAAGGAGGCAGGTACAGGAGTAGGACCCCCAACTGACCGTTAGGGCCCAACCACAGGAGCAGAGCCTCACAACCCAAAATTTGTGGAGCGGTGGCCCTGGCGACTCCCAATGACTCCCTGGCTATAATGGCAACACCACCGCCCTTACCCACAACCCTAGGCTGGTGCCAAACACCGAACCCGGCCGGACACATCTCTGATAGAGGCACCCCATCCTCAGGTCTCAGCCAGGTCTCAGTGATGCATGCCAGGTCGGCCCGCTCCCCCAAAATAGAGTCTTGTATTAGGGGAGCCTTATTACAGACTGACCTGGCATTCATCAGCAGCAGCCTAAGGGCGGGGTCACCCTGGATCAGCTGCTCAGGACCTAGAGGTGAAACCGGGGGGCCAGAACGCGGGACAGATACTAAGCATCGGTCCCGCGTTTCCCGAGTGCGGCCCGCCCCACGGTTCCCGCTATAATGCCTCATGCCCATCACAACCTCTAAATGAGCCCCTGGAACCTCCACCATTAACCCAGATGGAGTGTCGCCCTCTCTTCCTGGCTGGCAAGGCCATCTCCCCCTCCCTCCCTCCCTAACCCACTTAAAACATACCCTCTCACTCCCTCCACCCCCCCAACAGAACTCTTTTCCAATCCTGTGGACACTGTTTTGTTTTCCAAATTTGCTGGCATATTGAATGCAGTAGTTTGATTCCATCATCTTTTAGGGCTTTGAAAAATTCAACTGGGATACCATCATTTCCACTAGCTTTGTTGTTTGCAGTGCTTTTTAGGGCCTTTCTGACTTCACTCTCCAGAATGTCTGGTTCAAGTTCAAATTTCTCATTATTGTTATTATCAGGAGTGTTGAGGCCCTTTGTGTAGAGTTCCTCTGTGTACTCTTGCCATCTTTTTTTGATCTCTTCTGCTTCAACTAACTCTGTTCCATCTTTGTCCCTTATCATGTTCATTTTTGCTTTAAATGTTCCCTCGATTTCCCCATTTTTTTGAAAAGATCTCTAGTCCTGCCTCTTTTGTTGTTTTCCTCCATTTCTTTGCACTGTTTGTTCAGGTATTTTTCCTTATCTCTCCTTGCTTTTCTTTGAAATTCTGTATTCAGGTGGTTGTATTTTTTCCTTCTTTCCTCTGCTATTTTAAGAGCCTCATCCGACAACCACTTTGCTTTCTTACGCTTCTTTTCTTTTGGTATGGTTTCTCTTACTGCCTCCTGCATGATGTCCTGCGTCTCTGCCCATAATTCTTCTGGTACTCTGTCTATCAGGTACAGGACATTAAATCTGTTCATGACCTCCACCATGTATTCTTTAGGGATGTTGTGTAGGTCATATCTGTCTGGTCTAATTGTTTTCCCCATTTTCTTTAGTCTAAGCCTGAATTTTGTGATCAGTAGGTTGTGATCTGAGCCACAGTCTGCTCCAGGTCTTGTTTTTGCTGACTGAATGGAGGTTCTCCATCTTTGACTGCAGAGTATGTAATCAATCTGATTTCGATGCTGGCCATCTGGTGATGTCCATGTGTAAAGTCACCTCTTGTGTTGCTGGAAGAGGGTGTTTGCTATGACTAGTGCATTCTCTTGGCAGAACTCTATCAATCTTTGCCCTGCTTCATTCTGTGTTCCAAGACCAAACTTGCCTGTTATTCCATTTACTTTTTGATTTCCTACTTTGGCATTCCAATCTCCTAAGATAATGTGGACATCATTTCTTGGTGTCTGTTCTATGAGGTGTTGTAGGTCCTCATAAAACTGGTCAACTGTGGCTTCATCTGCACTAGTGGTTGGTGCATAGACCTGGATTACAGTGATATTGAAAGGTTTGCCTTGGATTCTGACTTACATCATTCTATCATTTTTGATGTTGTATCCCATTACTGCTTTCCTCACTCTTTTGTTTACAATTATGGCTACTCTGTTTTTTCTGAGGTTTTCTTGCCCACAGTAGTACATATGATGGTTTCCAGAGCTGAATTCACCCATCCCTGTCCATTTTAATTCACTGATGCCCAGGATGTCAATGCTTATTCTTTCCATCTCATTTTTAACCACTTCCAGTTTTCCTTGATTCATAGACCTCACATTCCATGTCCCTATGCAGTATTGTTCCCTGCAACACTGTATTTTTCCTCCCCCTTTCGTATCCCTCCCCCTTTTCAAATCTGCTGTGCTGAGCATCCCCTTGTTTTGCCTTTTGTTTTGGTCCACAGGGTTCTCTTGGCAAACTTTGTGGCATGCCCTGCCGGTCTCTACGCCAGTCTTTTCCCATCACACATGTTATCACAGTTTAAACAGTTTTAAAACAAAGTATTATCATGCACAATATCACAGTTTATCACATAGTATCAAAGTAAAAGTTGAACTAATTAAAGAAAGGTAAAGAAAGGAAGAAAGAAAGAAAGAAAAAGTCCACTATATCAAGTCTCTATGTAAGTCAGAGATTCCAAAATTCTTTGGAAACTGGTGGAACTAAGCTTTCCACTGGCAGTCTATGGTTTTGTAATATCACTGGTGGATCGTTGATATTTTGCAATGTTTCTATTTATGTACCGTTCCAGATACACATACTGGGCATACATTGGTACATAGATTAAGCAGCTTGATAGATGACCAAAGTTCATTCCTTTCATTGCTAAGCACCACAGGGACACCCAGACACCCCAAATGTTGTTTATTTGCAGTATCCCAAACCTCAGCAGTCCCTCTTCCTTTTGGCTTATTTCAAACTGTATCATATTGTTCTGTTCAACACACCATTTATAGTTCTGCTTACCCCCTCCTCCCCATGGCCACTTAGAAATAAGAAATCTCTGTTTATTTTGGTACTATATGTTCCCTAAGGTATGCATTTTGTTTAAACATCTTTAATGTGTGTATTTTCATGCATTTTCCCTGTTGACTAGTCACTAGAGCATGTTTGTGCATTCTCCAAACATACAGAGTTTTAGTCATGTGCAGTTAGTTGCATATTACATGGTGGTGGTGAGACTCTGACATTCACATTTTCTTCCTGAAGATGGGAACTAGAGAGATATACACACACTCCCATTAATAGATTCACAGACCTGTAGACACATCTCTGAAAAAGGCAGTCAATGCCAATTTCTTTCCCATCTCTAGTAACTCTGTGCTATTTTTTTGCATGACAACAAGAGATGAATAAGGTTTTTCTTTTGGGGGAAAGGTAACCCAAATAACTTTCCATTTGTCTCTCCGAAAACTCAAGTTTGTTAGTGACAGTGCTGCCTTTTTGTGGAGACAGGCTCTTTGAGAAGACATTTACACCTGCTGCCCTCTTCCCAGGAAAATATCTGCCTGGCTGGCATGTCTGCAGAGGGATGAGAGAACAAAGGCAATCCTGGCAGGTTTCAAAAGGCTGCCATGTTGCTCTCCTCTCTTCAGTAATGCCCATAAGCCTTGGCAATCACAAGTAGGGCTCTGGTGTCTGTGAACGCTCAGCTAATTCACTCTCCTCATCCTCTTCATCTGGGTAGCTCTGAGAGTAACCAGGCGTTATAGCACAGCAGGGAAGGAAGAGGAATGGTGCTGGGGAGTGTGTGTTTGGGTGAGGATGAGAGAGACTGAATTTCCAAATGGCAATTTGTGACCCTTCCTTCTCTCTCCTGTGTGTGGATTCCCTTGGTCCCCTTGCTTACCCACAACCTCATCCCTGCATCACCAGCACCAGGGCTTCCTTTGCATGCAAGGCCATCCCGTGTTGCTGGCTGGGCAGCTTGCTTGTAGTCGCAGACGCACAGCCTGGCTGCACTTTGGCAGCTCTCTCTGTCTCTCTTTTTTTCTGTTGGCCTGACTTGCCTGCCCTGGCTGTGAAAAGAGGGACTCTGTAGGGTCAGGCCAGCTGTTGCCAAGACAGAAACAAGGCTACTGTACTTGGCTAAAAAAGAAAGCAAAAAACAGGGGTGGGGTGTTGGGATAAGGAGAGGAAAGGCCTGGGAACACATGTAAAGGAATGTACATGGGACTAAGATGCGTGGAACAAGACTGCAGGGAACAGGCTAGGAAATCCCTGAGGCTGGAGTTGTTGGATTGGTGCAGAAATCAAGATCTCTGAGGACCTCAGAACTTCAGCTTGGCTAGTTCAGGATCAAGCTTCAAGTAAGGCCATTACAGCTACTTGTTCATGAGGTTTGAGGTGAATGAGTTTTTGAGTTTGAATAATCATTTGGTCTATGAAGGCAATAAGGCTAGGAGCGTGGTCAGAGCAAAGAAGGATAATTCTGAGTCTTTCTCACTCTGAAGGCCAAATGAAAGTTCAGAGCAAAACCAGCTGCTAGTCAAAAAGGTGTTCACATTGACTATTACAGCAAGGGAAAATGGGGAGGGGGAGGGGAAGGGGGGAGAGATTCAAATTCACTTGTATCAATGCAGGAGTAAGTTACAAAGTATCTGCATGGACACCCTTTAAACATGTTGTTGTAAAACTTTCACCCTCTCCAGCTAGCAGAATGATGGAGTGATGGGAATGGTAGGCCGAAACATGTAGAGAGAGGCCAGGTAGAGAAGATTGTGCTACGTTCTTCCTGTACCCCTCTGGTATTGCAGACTTTTGAATTGCTGGTAAAATTTTCTTTCATTGCACAGTAGAATTATAGAGAATCACAGAGGAGAATAGGGGACTGCGGTGGCTTGGTGATTAAAACATGAACTTTAAGACTGTGGAAGGTCGGCAGGTCAGTAGTTTCAGACCCTAGTGCTGCACATTGGAGTGAACTCCCGTCTCTGTCCCAGGCTCCAACCAACCTAGTAGTTCAAGTGCAAGTACTGTAGATCAATAGGTGCCACTTCGGTGGGAAGGTAAACAGCATTCCGTGCACTCTAGTGTCTAGCCATGCTTGCCACATATGCACTGAAACGTCTGCAGATGCAGACAGTGCTGGCTCTTTGGCTATAAACAGAGGATGAGCACCGAACCTTAGAGTGGGATACAACAGGCTTTTGAGCAAGGGTGACCTTTACACTACAGAGGAGAATAGCTACAAGTATCTACCCCTTTCTCATTAATTGGTATTCAAAGTCTCAGTAACTCTCTTGGAGTAATTTGTAGGTAGAGTTGCCATAATTCTCTCCCACAAAACCAGGACAGAAGTCTACTTGACAAAAATGGGCATTTTATCTACAAAATACCCTTTTTTTAAACAAACATAATATAATGGCAGCTATAAAACACTTTCACATTAAATATTATATATCAATACATAAATGAGTTTACTTACAACAGTTAATTCTTACTGTAAGATGAGAAGTTGCATCACGGTCAACTCTTAACAACCACTGGTCACACTTATTGGGCAGTGGTGTGAGGCGAGGACATTAAGATTTGTCTCCAGGTATACTCCAACATCAATGTGGAAGGAAATTGCTAGTTTGATGGCAAGAGTTCAAATTTATTTTAATGGTGTGTAAGTTTTAAAAATCCGGGACTGTAACATGATTTTTCTTGAACTGGCTGGGACAATTTTTCCGACCTTGAATCTGGGACAATCCCGGTTTTCCGGGACGCATGGCAACTCTATTTGTAGGAGAAAAAAATAAAAAAAATTCCCTACAGTTACCCGGAATTACAAACATATGCATACTGCTTTCTTTACTGCATCCATGCTAGCAACTAACTGGACAGAACAAAACAACAACAACAACAACAACAACCTCTGACATTAACCAATAAAGAGGGGAAAAAACAGAGAGTGGAATGAAGCAGGGCTCTCATTGAATTCAAAGGTGAGAAGGAAAGATTGGTTAGTGCTAGACATAAAGACAGTCAACAGCATCCCAGAAAAGTTGCTCCCAGTCACTCTTACTACAGGCAGCATGCAAGGTTGTTATAAAACTCCAGCATCTGGCACAGAGCCTTGAAACCCTTGTTGGAAGCTGCAGGAACTCCTGGCAAGTTGCCATTTGCTGTTTTTTTTCCTGTGTGTTTTTCCTTTAACTGCTGTCCTTCATTATTGTGTCTCCTGCCAAGTACAGTAGCTGCCTTCCAAGAGTCCATTTCTTCTCCTCCTCCTCTTGCAAAGCATGGGAAATGAAAGCTTATCAAAACTTTCAGTGACTTACTGGTTAAGACACTGAGCTTGGAGACTGGAAGGTCAGGGTTCAATACCTGAGTGCTGCACGACGAATCTTGGGGAGCCTCATTCAGGTGACCCCTGCACGGTATTTCTCCAGCAAAAATCCTTTCAACCCATATTTCAGACACAAAATTTATTTATCAAAAAATTCAAGTTAAATTTGTTACACTAAATGTAGTATGATAGTCATATTAATGTATTTATTAAATGCTCTTGCTTACCACATTGTTGTTGTTGTTCAGTCGCACAGTCGGTTCCGACCCTTTGCGACCCTATGGACCATTGTTCTCCAGGCGCCTCTGTCCTCCACCATCCCCCTCAGCCCTCCCAGCTCTGTGCCCATTGTGTCTACAATGCCATCTAGCCATCTCATCCTTGGCCTCCCCCTTCTTCTTTTGCCTCCACCTTTCCCAACATCAATGCCTTCTCAAGTGAATCCTCCCTTCTCATTTGATGTCCAAAGTATTTTAGCTTCATCTTTACTATTTGACCTTCCAATGAGCAGTCAGGGTTAATTTCTTCTAAGATTGACCTATTTGTTCTCCTCGCTGTCCAGGGGACTCTCAAAACCCTCCTCCAACACCACATTTCAAAGGCATCTATTCTTCTGCGTTCAGCCTTCCTAATTGTCCAGCTCTCACATCCGTACATTACTACTGGGAAAACCATTGCTTTGACTATTCTAATTTTTGTTTTCAATGTGATGTCTCTGCTTTTCACTATGTTCCCCAGGTTTCTCATTGCTTGTCTCCCAAGAATCAGTCGCCTTTTTATTTCATGGCTACAATCCCCATCTGCAGTGATCTTTGATCCCAAGAAAGTAAAATCTGTCACTGCTTCTACTTCTTCCCCGTCTATTTTCCAGGAACTGATGGGGCCTGTTGCCATTATCTTGGTTTTCTTGATATTGAGTCTCAAGCCAGCTTTTGCACTCTCCTCCTTCAGCCCAATCAAGAGATTCTTTAGGTCTTCCTCACTTTCTGCCATTAGGGTGGTATCGTCTGCATATCTCAGATTGTTGATGTTTCTCCCAGCGATTTTAATCCCATATTGTGATTCCTCCATCCCTGCACTGCGCATTATGTGCTCTGTGTATAGGTTGAATAGGCATGGTGATAAAATGCAGCCTTGTCTTACTCCTTTTCCTATTCCAAACCACTCTGTCATTCCATGTTCTGTCCTAACTGTTGCTTCTTGGTTCATGTATAGATTTCTCAGGAGGCATATGAGGTGCTCTGGTATTCCCATCTCTTTAATTATTTGCCACATCTTGTTGTGGTCCACACAGTCAAATGCCTTAGTGTAGTCAATGAAACAAAAGTAAACTTGTTTCTGGTATTCCTTTGTTTTCTCCATGATCCAGCGTATGTTGGCAATGTGGTCTCTAGTCCCCCTGCCTCTTCAGAAACCTGCCTGCACATCTGGTAATTCTCTTTCCACATGCTGCTGAAGTCTATCCTGTATTATCTTGAGCATCACCTTACTAGCGTGTGGGATGAGCGCGATTGTTCGATAATTTGAACATTCTTTGGCATTGCCCTTTTTTGGGATTGGAACGTATACTGATCTTTTCCAGTCCTGTGGCCATTGTTTTGTTTTCCAAATCTGCTGGCATATTGAATGCAGTAATTTGACGCCATCATCTTTTAGCGCTTTGAAAAATTCAACCACATATCAGCACATTATAGTTCTGAATTTTATTGAGGGAAGAAAAAAGCTGATAGAATAGCTGCTCCATTTCAACTCCTGTTATGTCCAGAAGGAGCTGAAAAGTGCAGGTGGTTGCTGCCAATCAGTGTAAATAATACTGAGATGGATGAAGGATCTGATTTTGTCTAAAGTAGCCTCCTGTTCTGCTTTCTATGCTTGCAGCTTAGTGATTAATAGCATAAACTGAGTTACAAATTTATAATGACATTGATGATCATTTTAATGACTAAAGAGGTATGCCTCTTTATGGGTTGTTATTTACATTCTTCTTTCATGTCCAGATCCAACTTTGGACTTCAAAAATGAAGCCCCTTTCTTGGCTTTGTCATTGGCCAATGTACTTTTAACACAAATGCTTGTTGTTGCTGTTGTTTAAAACTCCTTGGAATTGGTGTTTTAAACCCATCCATCCACCATGTGTGGAAGAGAAGATGACGCCCTCTGTGCATTGTGGCAATCAAGTACAGGTATCATTTAGAAACAGACTATGTAATACCACCTGCCACATTTAGAACTAAGAGTGTGATGAATACTCATAAATTTTTCCAAGTTACTCCATGTTGAGACCCATCTGAAGCATTCTCCCTGCATCAGCAGGATGTCTCAGCTTACTACAAAAACAAGGATCATGTCCATCTTTGAGCTGGGATTTGGAATAAGCTGACAGCTGCCCACCCAGATTCAAGATCTTGTATCTTCTTTCCTCTGTCTCTGGCCATTGTTTTGCACAGGGATCTTTCAACTCTGCAACCTTTCCAGTAGTGCAGGAGAGGCACCGTTCTGCCGAAAAGCTGCTACCATCCTGCTCAGCTCAGCATTTGCTTCAGGGGAAAAGGGACAAGGAAATGTCAGAGAAATCCAATTAGATTTCCCATAATGTTTCTCAAGAAAAAAGCACAGCAAGGAAAAAAGAGTTATTCTCTCCCCGCCACAACCCAAGAGGCTGTGAGATTCATATTCGCCTTTATGACTCTGTCATTGTAAAGGTTGCCCTTGCTCGAAGACCAGTCATATCTGACTCTAGGGTTTGGTGCTCACCTCTGTTTACAGCCAAAGAACCAGCACTGTCTGCTTCTGCAGATGTTTCCATGGTCATGTGGCAGGCGTGACTAGGCTCTAGAGTGCATGGAATACTGTTTGCCTTCCCACCAAAGTGGTATCTATTTATCTATTTGCAATTTCTTGCTTTTGAACTGCTAGGTTGGCAGGAGCTAGGACAGAGATGGGAGCTCATTCTGTCATGCAGCACTCGGGTCTCGAACTGCTGACTTGCCAACCTTCCAGTCATCAAGTTCAGCATCTTAACCACTAAGTCCCTTGGTCACCACATTCACCTGGTGAATGAAAAAAATGCAATTGATCAGTGCAGATAAAACAGCAAATCAATGGACACAGTGGAATGTTGGGACAAAGAAAGATCTATTTCCCCAGTGGGCAACAGAAATTGCAAGTGCCCCTTTCTCCCTGCCCCATTTGTCTCCCCCACTCCTTCCCCAGCTCACAGCCACCAGCAAAATCAAAATGCAGGCAAGGTATGATGGAGAGGACGTTTCAGGGAGCAGCTTGGGATGCCCTGGGAAAGGCAGTTTGAAGCCCAGGCATCCTCCCCCTCCTCTGAGTAAAAAAAAAACCCCGCTCATTGTTGATCCATCATGTCGCCTGATTATTAATCAGCCTGCAATATGGTGGCAGCTGCCAGCCGCCTCAGAATCCCAGCACAAAAGAGGTGTGATTGTAAATAGCACCTGAGGCAAAGAAAGGAGGTGGTACCAGGTTGGCAGCAGGTGGCAGGGCGTAGGCTGGGTAGGGCAGAGAAGGAGAGGGAGAGGATTGTGAGGGAGGTTGTAACTTTGAAGCAAATTTTTTTTTGGGGGGGGGGAGGCACAAGTGGTTGTGGGGTGTGTGGAAAAAGAAACAAACACCCACTGTCTCTACTCCAAAGAAATAGAAAAGATGGATAGAAGGAAAGTATGGATGCTGCCAGAGTAGCAGGAAGGCCAAAGGCCATTACTCCAGAGCATCTGATTGAGTTAAGCAATGCAAAAGAGAAGCCAGCCATCAAAGGCTGTGTCATTTCATCTCAAGCCTTACAAAATCATGTTGGTCTCTGATTAGATATGGGGTGGGGTTGGGGGATGAGATAGCCAGATAATGGGGAGTGTTTTTCTTTTTTTATGTCTCTGGACTGCCAAATGAAACCACTTTCTTGGCTTTGTCGTTGGTCCTCATCAGTGCATGTTTCTGGCAGTAATTAACAGACCAGTAAATGAGCTGGATTCTGTACCTCTCCACATTCACAAAGCGTGTGGTGTTTATTTTTACTGCCAATAGCCCCCACTTGAGCATGTTGTTCTTACATTTAGGCAGTCCAACCCTCAACCTATTCAGGGTCCTCCAAGTGATGTAGGGGAGGTTGAGTTCCTCAGCCATATCCTCCTTTAATGTTGTTCCTTGTCCAGTGAGCTCCTTCCTCCATCTTCTAATTTGGTTCTGCTCTTGCGTACCCTCAAGAATGTGTGTTCTTGCCATAAAGATCTTCCTGGATCTGAGCCATTTCATCTGGAGATGAAATGACCTGAAGTGAGGGAGGCAGCTTCTTTCCATTATACCAAATGGAGGCAAGATCGCTTGCTCTCCTGGCCATCATCAGTTCTCAACAGTGTGCTATGAGAAAGGTGAATTGTTGAGACAAACAAAACAATAGCTATGCATTTGTGAGCCATCCTGAAACAAATGGATTTTTATCTACTTAGATAGGGCTTTGGTGCAAAACAGGTGTTACTTCTAACAAGAAGCCTTGGGTAGCTTTTCCAGTGCAGCATTGCAGGGTTCTATAATAGTCATACCAGATACAGTCTAAAACTTTATATAAATTTGAAGTTCTTTGGGTAGGGGTGTGGGTGCTAGGTGTGTCTGGTCAGGTTATCCTGCTATGGTAATAGAGTAGCCCATACTGCCAGCGACTCAATGCTGAGTGTCATGTGGTGGTTAACTGACCTGTCAACCCTGAGGACTAATGGCTTGGGTGCCGAAGTCCATAGAGAAGGATGATGTTCCCTAAATGGATTAAATCCCATCTTGATGGAGGGCAGCAGCTTCATCAATACTGACCTGGGGCTAATGAGGATTTTGCATGCCAAAAGGGCTCAGGACCAGAAAATGACTTGTGGAGCTGGATCAGTGGTATGGGTGTCACGCTGCGATGCGGAAGGCAGATGAAAGGCCACTGCATTATATTCTCAGGACAGTCTTCATGGCTGATTGCCAAGAGGATCACCAATGTTTGGATTCAGAAATGGCAGAACAACAAGAAGAAGGGGGGGTAGCTATAGTCAAACTTAAGAACTAAGTCTTCAGATTCCTTGTAACACTTCAGTCAGAGACTGGGCCTTAATAGGCACTAGGGAATCCAACCTCCTGCAATCATATTTGGGAGCCTCGATCTGGGCAAGAATTTCATATTTAATCCACCATATCCTGTGCACTTTCCAGAGGCATCTGGCTGGCTACTTATAGAATACCAGAATACTCCAGTGCTGACTTCTTTTTAAACCACACTCCACTTTCTACACCATCTTTCTTTGACTGAAGCAGTCCTAGCTTTCAGCAAAATGATTTTTCTGCCATTATGTTTGGCCTAGACGACTAGAGTCAAGCTCATAGGATGAAAGAACAGCAACCCGTTCCATGGCCTCTGTGCGCTCAGTAGCTTGTCCTCAGAACACCTTTCCCTGAGCAGCCACTATATGGCTGCATTTCTTCTTCACAGCCAGCCAGGCTGCTCTGGAATCCCAGCGATAGGATCCGTTCAACATCGTTCTTGGCTCCACTGCTTTTCTCTCCCCCTCCCCCGCCCCACTTTGCTCTGAAAGCAAAAAGAAAGACATTTCCATCCTGTAGTCTGAGTGTGTGAGCCAAGGAGAGGCTGTATGGGAGGCTGCATGCCAAACCCCGAGCCAGCTGTTAGAGCTTCAGATTTATGTCAGACAGAGGGTGGATAGCATGGTAGCGGGTTAATTTTGAACAGGAGGTTATCACTTGGGCCTGCTATGGCAGATTTCTTTCCCCCAAGTCTGGGAAATACTGGGGAAAGTGGAGGGAAGGGGTGGTGGTGGAAAGAAAGCGTCCAACCCTGAAATTAGCAAAGGAACGGTGCTCTTTCCTGGCACCACTCTCTAGCACTCTCAGAGCTTTTTGCTGGCTTTTAAATGGGGCAAATGGTGAATAATCATGTATACTGTGCACTTTGACGGCCTCTTTGAAGGAGAGAAAACAAAGGCATTGAGTGGTTAAGCAAGTTAGTCCTGCAGCTGCACAGGCTGACATGCATGCTCAACAGGTGCACCTGTGTCATGTTCATGAGATTGCCAAATATACATGCAATTATTTCATGCATGCAATAAGTCCTCACTTCCCTGGAGGGAGGAGAGGAAGTGAGAAACTGGAGAGGAGCAGTTACTAATGGTGCAGTGTGCATTAAGGATATGGGAGAGTCTTTCTCTTACTAGCTGGACACAGCAAAATGTGAATGTGTACAGGCACATGCATGCATTTAAACAACAACAAAAAATCTCCCTAAGAGATCGACATAATTTATTTTATATCATTTAGCAATAGTTAGTAGGATGGAATTCCAGTAGGGATGATTATTCTGTTGTAGCTAGGATAGAAAAAAATTGGGCTGCATAAGTCTTTCAGTGAGCTGGAAAGCTCAGTGATTTAGGAATCTGGCTGTGGATCCAGAGAGTGGGAGTTCAATTCTCCATTGTGTCTCCTGTAAGAAAACCAGTATGTGTGGCTTTCTGTCCCACAGCACCCCCAGAGGAAGGAAATGGTAAACTAATTCAGTGCATTCTCAGAATATCCTGAAAATAGTCATGATAAGTCAGAATTGACTTAATGGCATGCAATTATTATTACCATTAGCAGTGTTTCCCAATCTTTGGTTTTTGGTCTTCAATTCCCAGAAGTCTAAGTAAATTTCCCAAAGCATTGATCAGCCAATGTACTGGGAACTGAAGTCCATCAGGATTCTGTGGAACATAGTTTGGGAAATGCTGAAGTAGAATGAGATAATTGCTTCAGGTGGAAGATGCAAGGAAATGTCAAACTGGTGTTGGAGAAGAACCAAATGGCCTACTATAGAGGCGATCAGTGATCAGTCAATCAGCAGCCTGGGAACCACTGCTGCCCCACCAGTAACATTTTGACACCCCTCAACATTTTGTCACATCTTACAAGCTAGGCTTCAGCAGTATGCAGATCAAGAACTTCCAGAAGTACAGGATGGATTCCGAAGAGGCAGGGGAGCTAGAGACCAAATTGCCAACATTCGGTGAATCTTGGAGAAAGCAAAGGAGTACAAGAAAAAACATCTACTTCTGTTTCATTGACCTTTGATTGTGTGGATCACAATAAACTGCGGCAAGTCCTTAAAGAGATGGGAGTACCAGACCACTTCATCTGTATGTGAGTCAAGAAGCAACAGTTAGGACAGGATATGGGACAACTGATTGGTTTGGAATAGGAAAAGGAGTATGACAAGACTGTATATTGTCACCCTGCTTATTTATATGCAGATTATCATGTATAATGCAAGGCTGGATGTAGCACAAGCGGGAATTAAGATTTCTGGGAGAAATATCAACAATCTGAGATACGCAGATGATACTACCCTAATGGCAGAAAGTGAAGAAGACCTAAAGAGCCTCTTGATCATGGTGAAAGAGGAGAATGCAAAAGTTGGCTTGAAACTCAACATCAAAACCCCCAAGATCATGGCATCCAGCCCCATCACTCCCTGGCAAATAGAAGGGAAAGAAATTGAAGCAGTGACAGGCTTCACCTTCTTGGGATCTAAGATCACTGCAGATGGTGACTGCAGCCATGAAATAAAAAGATGCTTACTTCTTGGGAGGCAAGCTATGAGAAACCTAGGCAGCATAATAAAAAGTAGAGACATCACCCTGCCAACAATAGTCCACATAGTTAAAGCAATGGTCTTCTCTTGTTAAAGCAATGGTCATAGTTAAAGCGATGGTAATGTATGGTTGTGAGTGCTGGACCATTAGGAAGGCTGAGTGCAGAAGAATAGACACCTTTGAACTGTGGTGCTAGAGGAGACCCTTGAGAGTTCCCTGGACTGCAAGGAGATCAAATCAGTCCATCCTGAAGGAAATCAACCCTGACTGCTCATTGGAAGGAAAATACTGAAGATGAAGCTCAGGTACTTTGGCCACCAAATGAGAAGAGAGGGCTCACTTGAAAAGGCCTTGATCCTGGGAAAGAGCGAAGACAAAAGGAGAAGGGGGCAGCAGAGGATGAAATGGATGGATGGAATCATTGATGCAATGGTCTTAATTGTATTTTGTCTTATTCATTTGTTAATTTTATGTCATATTTTTCCTCCACTAAATTTCAGGCAGTGCACATGGCTTTCCTTTGTGCTATATCATCAAAACAAGTCTGTGATGTTGATGCTTTATAGAGAACAATAAGTATTTGAATGACTAGCCCAGGTCATTTAGTGTGGTTCATGGTTTGAACCTTGATCTTCTCCCTCCACAAATTCAATAGTCCCACATAGATTTGCAGCTCTCTTTGGCTTTTATCCAATTTCCTTTCGTTTGTGGAAACGTAAATAACTGAAATGGCTGACTGTGCAAGACCTCTGATGAATGCTACTTGGGGTTTAATGGATATGCACATTTTTATTATTTGTTTGTTTGTTTGTTTTATAGGCCACCTTTCTTCTATTTTTTAAAAGGGATGCACATAAGAATGTGTATCCCATTTAAAAAATGAAGCAGCATAGCTATATGTTCATTCAGCTTAATTCTAAAAGTTTCTTAAAAATGAGGATATCCCAGAAACTAAGCAAACTTTTTATGGATATCTAATTGTGAGGAATAGATAGATATTTATTAATTGATTAATCTTACGACCGTATCAATAAAATGTAATCAAACTTAAATTAATTAAATAAACACAATATATACTGGTACCAAAATGGAAGATAAACAGAAAAATGTAGTGATAAAATTCCTATAATGCATATTTGATGATTCAACAGATCAAAGATCAGGTAATAAGAAAGAACTTTTATTTGTGGCTCTCTTGATATTGAAAACATTTTTCATATTTTGTTTAAATGCTAATTGTATACATCTATTAGTCTTAAATATATTTCATCTCTATTAGAAAGTACAGGGTTCTGGAATCCAAATTATAGATCGTCTTATCTTCTCATGGGAACAAATGTGCATATCGTACGTAGAACTGCTAAGTTTATAACTGAGGCAGCGGTTATAGGAACCCAATATATTGACTGGGGGTGGGGGGAATAGAAAGCCCATGAAGTTAAAAGGCAGTTTAAAACACCACCACCACCCCACCACCACCACCACCACCATGCCTAGCCATTTAATAATTGTTTGACATAAATAAGACTTATTTTTATACTTCTTGTTATGGTATAAAAACAAAAATGATATTTCTTGTTGGGGTTAAAACAGGGTTGGGCAATCTATTGCTATTGGCTTAATGTCATATTGTGACTCAGAAAGTGATTAAGGTCTCTAGAAAGAGCAATTTCTTCTGACCCTGGAGATGGAGGGGTGGTCCCTGCCTACTTTTTGTTCTGCCCCCTCCTATCATTGACTTCAGCCTTGTTTATTATTGTCATGTGCCCCCCCCCAACTACTTTGCATTCACCCCATATGGTCTGCAACAGAAGGAAAAGGTTCTCATCGTCTGATAGGTATGTAAACTTTTCATTTTGTTTTCACAAATAAGAATGAAACATTCCAAGAATTTTTCTCACCACTGGGTAAGATGATGAGAATTCTGTGCATTTTCTACATCTTTGTAAAAATATGAAGTGATATTTGTGCAAAACACCTCATGTACTGGGGGGGGGGGGGAACCTTGCAATTTTGTACATGTGAAACTTTTTATACAAAATGCAGAATATTTTGGGCAAACATCCTCTTTGGCTAATGTTGCTCCAGACCAATAAAATAAAATAAAAGGAAGAAGAAAAAAGAAAAGAAAAAGAAATCATTGCTTGTTTCACTTTTACACTGAAGTGAAAAATCTCAGACCCAGTTTTTCAGTGGGGCCTCTCAAAGTGTCATCAAGGATGAGGAACTCTGTTAGCATTTGTTGCCACACTGTCTGGTTTAAAAGGCATGTTAGAAAAGTTGCCCCAACAGCTGGCTGTCAGCAATATAAAAGGTGCCTCACCAGTCTGACACAAGGGAGGAAACAGACTGAAAGTTTCTTGTTTTGGTGTGTGCATTTCACACAGGTGTGTGCTGCGCATAATTCCATCTCTCTCAAATCTTAGCCCGAGATTTAAGGAGTTATTAAATAGCTCTAAACAGCAACCATAGGACAGAACTTTCCCAGGAGGCTAATTTTAAGAAACAATCAGGAGAATACACCATGAAGTGAATTGGGTTGTAACCCTCCTGAATTATATGTGCCATTTCTACTACTGCTTTCATTTAATCTGTTATGGAATTTTGAATTTTTGATACTTTAGTTGTGCATCATCATTATTATTATTATTATTATTATTATTATTATTATTATTATTATTATTATTTCAAATGTATATATTCATCTTAACCTATAAAATCGAGGGTTAACCATTGGAACTTTGCATAGGCTCCTTAGCCAGGCCCTACTAGCCCGCACTCACCATTCGTGCACACGCCCGAACTGGGTACGCAGGTAAACGCAAGATTGAGAAATGCACTAGTGGGGCAAGAGCCCCACAAACGTGAAAAAATGGAAACAACTTCATTTCCCAACGTTCTTTGCGCCACGCCGTGCCACAGCCAATCAGGCTGAGAGGCACGACCACAAAGAACATTGAGAAATGCACCACGGCCAATCAAAATCGAGCCGCAGGAAAAAAAACCGCACCACAACCACAAAACACAAACCCATAACTACAAGCCCCAGAGTCCTGCACGACATGAGCGCGCAGAACACTGAGGAAGCCGGCGCCCGAAAAATTATAAAAAAAACAACTCACCGCCTCAGAGTCACACAAGCACCAACCGCCCTTCTTTCCCTCACCAACGGCGCCTGAAGGTCCCGACTGGAGTTTACCCTTTAATATCAGGGGGTGGGGGTGGCCATCCCCCTCTCCGCAGCTCCCCTAGGGTTGGGAGGTTTGTGGGGATAAAAGGGGTATGTCCCCCCAACCCTTCTGGACCCAGTAGACCAGGGAGAGTGGATCGATCCCCCCAAAAAAAACACACACACACCACCCTCCGTCTTTAAAGAGAAGAAACCAAGCGGTTTCTTCTCTTTAAAAATGGAGTTGTTTTAAGGAGGAGGGGAATCAATCCACTCTCCCTGGTCTCCTAGGTCCAGAAGTGTTGGGGGGACATACCCCTTTTGTTCCCCCAAACCTCCCAACCCCAGGGGAGCCAGCAGAGAGGGGGGTCGCAACCCCCCACCCACTGATATTAAAGGGGAAACCCCGATCTACTTTCACGACTCCACACAATCAAAGCACAATAACACAATAAAGCCTCCCTCCCCACCACCTAGCCCACCCTTCCTAACCCCCACCGACCACGCCCCCCTCCCCACCACCTAGCCCACCCTTCCTAACCCCCACCGGCCATGCCCCCCTCCACACCACCTAGCCTACCCTTCCTAACCCCCAACGACCACACCCCCTCCCCACCACCTAGCCCACCCTTCCTAAGCCCCAACGAACACGCCCCCCCTCCCCACCACCTAGCCCACCCTTCCTAACCCCCAATGACCATGCCCCCTCCCCACCACCTAGCCCACCCTTCCTAACCTCCAACAATCATGCCCCCCTCCCCACCACCAAATAAATAAATAAATTTTAAAAAATCACTAAAAACACAGTCAAAAACATCCAAAAGTACACAAAAACAAACAAAAACAACACCAAAAAACAATACGAAGTAAACAAAAACACAATCAAAACCAAAACAAACAGACAAAAATACAAATTCCAACCACCACCACCACCCACACACACACACACACACACAAAAGAAAGAAAACAAGCAAACTTACCAAAAGATGTCCTACCTCCACGAGGACCGGAAAAGAAATGAATAAAGAAAGAGACTACTTACCAGAAGAAGCTCCACCCAGAGGCCAGGAGAGAAAAAACAATCAAAATATAATAACCCCTACCAGCACCACCTGCTGGCCACAATAGTAAAAACAATTCAAAAACACACAACAGCACCAAATAAAAGGCCACAAGAGTAAAAACAAATCAAAAACATAACACAAATTCACAATTTTACACAAAAGGTCACACCAATAAAAACAAGTCAAAAATTACACTAAAACACACTTTAACACAAATCACAAACATATGTCAATAAAATACAATAGAAACTTTTAAAAAATTTGTGCTGAGTTTTAACTCAAATTAAAACCCAAAACATCTAAACACATTTTAAAAACATTGAATGTAGAAAACGTTTACTTTTACATTATTAAAATTATTACCTATGATACAACTAATTAAAAAAATTCAAAAAACTAAAACATTATTCGCTTACATAAAACAATTTGAAAAATTATATCCTACTTTGTTCTTTTATTAATCCTCAAAAAAACCCAAAAAAAGCAGATCACAGTTAATAACAGCCAAGCCAAAAAATATTTACATAAATAAACATTTTAAAAATTAAAATTACAGACTAAGCAATTTTTAAAAACATTAACACAATTTAACCTTCCAACACAATTTAAAACAGCCCGGCAACGCCGGGCAAACTCTGCTAGTATACTATAATATAAAAGCTTACTCTGAAGAATAGCTACAAGTTTCCAAGAGTCCACTCTTTTCTCATTAATTGCTACTCAAACTCTGAATAACTTACTCTAATACATTTGTAGAAAAAAGAGGAAAAACATTTTTGTGACAGTTACAGGTGCTTTGTTACAGTTACTTGAAATTGCAAACATATGCATGTTGCTCTCTTTACTGCACATATGCTAGCAACCCAGGGCCTCCATCAGGGCTGTAATACCAGTACTGCCGTATAGGGCTCAGAGCTGACAGGGGCCCTGCTGCCACCAGCCATAACTCTGTGTGTGTGTGTGTGGGGGGGGGCAATAGGGTAACTCAGTATGGGGCCCAGAAATTTTTGATGGCAGCCTTGTAGCAACCAACTGGACAGACCAATAGCATCGAACCACATACATCAACCAGCAAAGAGAGGGAAGGAACATACAGGTTCTCTCTGAATTTATTTATTTATTATCCACATTTATACACCCACCCTTTTGGTGCAAGCAATTTCAAAGTGGGAAGGAACAATTTGTTACAGATGAATAGCCAGAAGGGTCACACTAGCCCAGAAAAGTCCCTTCCAGTTGCACCAAATACAGGCAGCATGCAAGGTTGTTAAAAAAAACACACATACACAACCTTCCAACATTGTCCACCCTTGCAAGTTGCAGCAATTGCTCTTCTGGAGTTTGTTTGTTTGTTTGTTTGTTTATATCCCACCCATCTGTGATATTTTCCCATTCTGGGTGGCTTACAACATATTAAAAAAAATCTTTACAATAAAAATTAAATAAATTATAAATATCAACAAGAACAAAAATGATAACCCCACCCACTTAAAACATCAACAACAACCCAGCAACAAAGAACACATAGTGGCGATGGAAAAAGTTAACCAAAACCTATTGCTTGACCATTGGCGGTATGTCCTTAGCCTTGTATTGGAAGAAATATGAGCCAAAACTTTGGTCCAGCCTATAAGCCTGTTCCTAAGTAAGGTTAATGGCCCCCAATCAAGTGCTTGTGGAAGGATTCAGACTCAGCTTGCTTTATGAGGGCAGCGGCTCCTGCAAATAATGCTAGGCCTGAATAATTGATGCAGTCATAACTCTTGTGAAATGTCCTTCCTATGCTCATGCCGGTTCTTTCTCTTGGTTAAATATTGCCAGAGTTTGTCAGGGGCTCCAGGGCAGAAGTACAACCTATGCGCAGTGGATGCAGCAGCCAATAGCCTCCTTGTCTTCCTTCTAACAGGTGATTCAATTTGAGTAGAGCTTATTTTGGATCTGTTTTTTTTAAGCGTTTGGCATCAACATCACCCAAATTCTGCAACCTATAAAAATTAAGAATACAGTGGTATCTCATACAATGATTCGGATCCATTCCACAGGGCTCGTTGTTGTACAAAACAATTGCTATAAGATGCATGCATCGTATAGCAATTTTCCCTATGGGATGCATCGCACAATGAATTTTTTTTTTTTGCTAAGTGGTTTTTCCCATTGAAAAATTGTTGTACGAGTTTTTCCATAGGGAAAATTGTTATGCGGGACACCATTTCCCCCAAAAACCTAATTGTTATGCTTTTTCGTTGCTATACGGGGCAATTGTTGTATGAGGTTCCACTGTATATATTTACACAAACTGAGCAGGTTATAGGAAGGAGCATTCCTGGAGCATGGGACTGTGACAAGTTTACCCCACCCACCCCTTTATTATGTGGAACTGCACACTCTTTCAAATCTATTTTTATTATGTGAAAAGCTAGAAAATTGCTTTCTTCAAAACAATGAATTGGCTGAAAATCAAGTATTTTTACCCAGTACTTAATTTTATACCTGTATGGGGCATTGGTACAACACCCACTGCCCACAATTAAATTCATATCACACAATTAATTACCACCACCACCGTCATAAAATATTTAGGATTTTCCATATAGCACAATCCCAAGATCATTAATAATTACATGCCATCAAGTCAATTCTATCTTAGGCTGATGCTTTTCAATTTTTTCTAGGTATATAGAACTGACAACTGGTTTACCTGTCCCTTTCTTTGATGGGACTCTGGGAATATGCAGCTTTCCCCAAAACTATACAAGCTGGTTCTCCGGGGATGCATAGTGGGGGATTGAACTTTCAGTCTCTGGCTCCACAGCCAGATACTATTTAGCCAGTGTACAAGTTCTAAGTAGAAATAAAATCCTTCTGAAACTGATAGAGACCCAACAGAGTTTAAAACCACCTCACACACAAAGGCTAGGTTTACTACGCACCTTGAGATTGCTTCCCCACCTGGAAACCCAGAGAAGCATAAGCAAAACCCTGGGATTAGATGGCTCCCTGAGATTTGGTGTTTGTCAGTTTTGTTTCTCCTTTTGCAAAAGGAGAAATGTTCTCTGGAGTTGACTAATGCACCTGTTTCAATAGCCAATGCAGGACAGACAAACTGCAGTGTAACGGAGGAAACATATGGCAAGCAGAGAAGAGTTTTCATCCATGTCTGATAGAGAAACATCTTTAATAAATACTGATTTCCAGTATGGAAATAGACAGGTTTTGAGCGATCCCTTATTTTCTTCCATAAAATATTGAGGGTGAAATAATATTCTAATAGTATAAAACTATTTCTCCGTCTTAAATGCATTTCGTTTGTGTTACTCAGAAGGTGAGTCCTGGCACCCCATATAAGCCTTCCACCTTCCTTCTTTTTGTGCAGGAACTCCAGGGCTGGCTGTGAGGGGTTAACAGGAATAAAGCCCCTGCAAAAATTTTGACTTCCCAGAGCTGCAGGCCAAAAGTACATTTGTAACCTCAAGTGGCCGCCTTGAAGACACTCCAGATCTGTCTAGGAGCCGTCTGCAGCTAAAACCCTTTGATCCACTCACTTTCCTCTGGGGAGCAGACTGCAGTAATGGTGCTAATGCCCCCGTGGCGACAGGGGTTTAGCAGCTAGACGGATGTAGGCAAGTCTCTTCCCTTCCCTCTCTCCTCCCCTCTCCCTCAGACAATTTCTCTTTTTGCCAAGCTGAAAAGCAGTAGAAGGAATTGGGGTGGGGGTGGGGAGGCTTTGCGGCAAAGAATGGATGCCTCCAGTCCTTAATGCTTGAGATTCTGAATACTTGACTCAGGATGGATCTCAGGAGCAGTGCTGGATCTGTAGAAATGGAGGTAATGAATTATTTCCAGACTATTGGAGGAGGAGGAGAAAAAGAAAAAGGGAGCAGGTGTTAATTTCTTTTACTGGGAAGAAATTTCTTGCAATGGTTTATGTTCTGCTAGGTCACTGCAACATGGAAATGTTTCAGATTTGCTGAAGTAGAGGCATCTGTGATGAGATCATGATTGGAATGTGCACATGTCACTCTGAATGCCTGTGTGTGAATCACAATGTGAATCAAACTGGAACCTCACAGCAGGATATGTGCAGAGTTCCCTATTTACAGGCCAGTGTGGGTGTGAACCTGCACATGCATGTTCTGGATTGGAAGGAACACAGGAGGATGGTTTACACAGAGTTAGGCCTTTGGAGTTATGCTTGTGACACTGACTAGGACCTAGGATCTTCTCTTAACTCTTCTTGGCAATGTTTGGGAGTGAATATGTGGCATTCGCCATGCAAGGAAATACAAAACATGCACTTGACTGCTGAGCTATGGTCCCTCCCCAGAGAGAAAGAGACTGTGAGCTGGGACATTTGGGGATAAGTGTGCCTCCTTGACAGTGATGTATTAATGATGGTGATCTCCAATCTGGCACCCTGCAAAGACAGGTAAAGAAAGGTTTCCCTTGCTTGAAAGCCAGTCGTATCTGACTCTAGGTTCAGTGCTCATCTCTATTTCAAAGCCAAAGAGCCAGCGCTGACTGCTTCTGCAGACATTTCCATGGTCATGTGGCAGGCATGACTAGACACCGGAGCACACAGAACCCTGCAAAGATTTTGGGCTACAATTCTTATCATTCGTTAGCCTCCACAATTTTGCTGACTGGAAAATGCTGATAATTGATAACTTGATGTTTCTGGGGGGTGCCAGGTTGAGCAAAACAACAAGAACAAGAAGGCTATGATATTGTCTTCTTTCAGA
Organism: Bradypodion ventrale; assembly: GCA_035047345.1. Lineage (NCBI taxonomy): Eukaryota > Metazoa > Chordata > Lepidosauria > Squamata > Chamaeleonidae > Bradypodion > Bradypodion ventrale. The sequence goes on from JAWDJE010000008.1 coordinate 38,620,370, forward strand.
ATTAACACCAGAGAAGCATACAGCACCGGTGGTTAAGAACCTCGCCTTGTTAGCTGGAAGTTGGTAGTTCTAGACCTGGGTACTGCATGATGGTTTGAGCGCCCAGTTCCCAGTTCCTGCCAACCTAGCAGTTTCAAAGCAAGAAATTGCAAGTAGATAAATAGGGACCACTTCAGTGGGAAAAGATCTTGGGGACATGAAAGGAGCCTCATTCATGCATCCCCTGAGCAGTTTTTCCAGCAAAAATCCTTTCAACCTAGAATAATTTCTGACATGATTACCAGAGAAGCAGTAATCAAGGAAATGAGGGATAGTTTAGCAAGGGTGAGAAAAAGAAATAGAAACCCTTGTTGGAAAAAGAGAGAGTTGACCACATGATCCAGAGCTACACAAGTGGCTGTGTTGTGTGTGGGTTATCACAACTGTGTAGTAGTATTTCATACCCCTTTCCCTTCCTTATAACAGTAACATGAGATTGGATGGCAATTTATGTGTCACCAAAAAAGAATACATTTAGGATGTGTTTTTAAAAAATGGAACTGATTGTTTTGGAGATGGGGAAAACTTCTACCTTTCCAGCCTCTTGGAGATTGCCAGCCAGTCGAGTGGGCAGTACCAGAATAGATGAGCAGCAGAGCCTCACCTGGCAAGAGGCAAACTTCCTCTGTTCTAAGAGAGAACCCTAGCTCTACTCCTTGCGTGCAAGAAGGAGAGGCCAGCAGATCATGCTGGGCACAGTGTGCTGGGAATTGAGTTAGCACATTGTGTCCTGGCCTGGACCAGAGCTCCCTCCTGGAACATTCCGCAATGGAGCCGGGAGGAGGAAGCTGGCAGCTCCTTGGCAGATGGGCTCTGACCCCTGGGCTGGAAAAGGACTTCTCTGTGAGGTGGAGGTTGGCTAGGGTGAAAGGCTGTGCTTGCCAGATCTGCTTAATCATCTACATAATGAGCTCCATTCAAACCAGCCAACTCTCCCCCCACCCCATCCCCAAGGCAGGAGAAGAGGCAAGAGAGAGGTTTGTCAGTTCTAGGTCAGCGTTTGAAGAGATTGTGGCTGTCGAATACAGCAGCAGCAACAGCAGCAGTGGATGGGGCCATTGGGTCAGATAGTAGGATGGTGGTGTCGCCTAGTGCTACGCCAAGACATATGTGGCCATCAGGCTGCAGCAGCTTTTAATTAAAACCATCGCAATTTGGAAAAATAGATATCACGTGTCACTAAGTCTACACCCAAAAGGTATAGCTTGTTGGCATGACAGCTGGCTAAACCAGAAGTCATGCTAATTGGTGCTGAATATGGGAAGGAGCACACTGAAAAAGAAGATTGTGTAGCATTTTGCAAAAAAGTGTTATCTGTGGCTGTGGCTCTGTTGGCAATACTATCTCCAACACTCCAGATCCCGCAGTCTAATTCTATGCAGAACTTGAAAAAGTTTATTCTTTAGACTTCCTCCCCTAGAATCCTTCTGCCAGTATGGCCACTGACTAAAGGATTGTGGGAGATGCAAACACTGCTCCCCAAAGGACCTGATCCAAGCTATGTAATAGGGATTAGCTCAAGGACTGGAAGAGCCACTCCATTGTTTGCAGGAACTCAGTAGATCTATCCCATATTTCTTGGATTCTAGGCTGCGCATTGCAGAGCCCAAGGATTCAGGAGGAGGGGATAAAAAGGAAGTTTTTATTTTTCAGGGTCATGATCTGTATTGCAGTAGTGTCTCAAGACAAAGATTCAAAATGTGTTGCCTTGGCTGAGGTATCAGACTTCCTCTCAGGGAATTTAGAATGAATTGTCTTTCCCCATCTCTATAGATCAGTGGTTCCCAACATTGGAGCTCCAGGAGTTTTTAGACTACAGCTTCCAGAAATCTTGGCCAACACAATCAATGTGGAAGGCTTCTGGGAGAAGTAGTCCAAGAACACCTGGGGACCCAAGGGTAGGAACCATTACTGTATAGTGAAGGTTTCCAGATACCTAGAATATTCTCCATTGGGTTGGGTTGAACCATATACCTCCTGTTTTTCTGTAAGTAGAGGCTAAAAGTTCCATTCTGGCCAGTTTATCCTGTTATGGTACTGCCAGCAACTCAAAGGCGATCGTCAGGTGGTAGTTAGCTAACCTGACAACCCTGAGGACTAGCGGTCTTGGGTGGCAAAATCAACAGGGAATGGTGATGGACCCCAAGTGAATTAAATCCCACTTGAATCCATCTTGATGGAGGGCAGCAGCTTCATCAATACTAGCCTGGGGCTGAGGAGGACTTTGTGTACCAAAAAGGCTCAGGACCAGAAAGTGATTCACGAGCTGGATAAGTGGTACCGGTGTCGTGCTGCAATGCAGAAGGCAAATGGAAGGCCACTGCATTATATTGCTCCCAGGACAATCTTCATGGCTGATTGCTATGAGGATAGCCAATATTCAGAAGAATAGAAGAAGAGCTGGCATTCCCCATATAAGAAGAGGAGGTGGTTAAATTTAATTAATAGTATTAATAGTTGTGAATTATAACTTTCCCTGGGCAGTTTTTGTCAGAACATGGGATGTATGCAACATTTTTCATATTTTTTCAGCTGTGTATCAAAATGTCACAGACTGTTCCTTGTGCATTTCGTGGTCTTTTAGCCACTCTCTGTAGGTATCCAGAAGGATTTATGCCCAAACAGTACAGTACTTGCATTTCCAGCTAGCATAAAATAAAGAACAGAGATCATGTAGAAATATTTTTAGTCTGCATGTTTTGCCTTTGCAAAATTAGGAGAAACCAGTGGGAAGGTATAAAGAATCCTCAAATCCTGGAGCCAATAATTGAACTATCAATGCAGGTAGTTGTGGGTAGAGTGACTGCTCAGGACATAGGTGGGCAAAATTAAACAATTGTGGGAACCCTTTCCCCTTCCCTCCCAGTCTTGCTGAGAGACAGACCAGCCCTTTCCATCAGTAGGGGGAAAAATTCCTTTCATCCCAGCTTAGTCAGCTTGCTGGGGTTCACACAAAAACCTAGAGTGGATCTCAGTAATAAAACAGTCAAACTTCATTAGCTTTTGAAAGCAAAATTAGCTTTCCAGTCAGCAAGTTCAGCATCTTAACCATTTGAGCCACCGCAGTCCTCCTTTGAAAGTAAAAAGTTGCATAAATACAGAGTTGTGTGAAGTGGGTCTCTGAGCACAAGACCAGGATTACCCCGTAATTTGACGTCGATTGACGTCATAACCCGACCCGCGCTGCCAAAACCCCGTAATTTGGCAGCGGGGGGAAATGCTTTCCACACATGCGTGGAAGCGCTACGCCGCTTGTGCAGCCCCTACGCAAGCGGCGTAGCGCTTCCACGCATGCGTGGAAAGCGACCTGCGCACAAGCGATCTGAGCAGGTCCCATTTTTCCGGAGCCACGGGTTGACAGGTATGCACAAGACCCAGTGGTTTTTTTTAACCAGATATAGGTTAAAGAGGGATCCCAGATGAGTAGGTAAAACCTCTGAACCCTTGTGCTTCTGGTCTCCTGGGACTCTTAGATTATATGCCATAAATCATTTCCATCCCCAGGATTGCAGTTGGGTAGATGCCAGTGGTGGCTATTCACATGTCTCATTTACTTTGCAGGACTTTCCTGTTCACTAACCTGCTGTAACAATACAGTGCCTTACTCTCAAGTAGGCCCTATTGTTCTTCTGAGTTGCAGCTCCCTGGCTGGACAACCCAGGCATCAGATATGTGTAGATAAGGTAGCGTCAAGCCAAGTAATCACTCCAAGTCTCTTCAGGTATTTTAGAAGTATATTGAAAGCATAGCAAGATTCAGGATATAGTCCAGCAAAAGCTTAGAAAGCATTTCAAAACAGAAATAAAGCAAGCTGCATATTCAAGGGATAGCCCATGGCCCCCCTTTCTCTCAAACTTCTACATGTTAGCAGCTTAAAAGCACAGCATTCCAGAGAGTGCCTCTGTGTCTGCATGTGTGTGCGCGCGTGAGTCTCTGGGTCCACCTTTGACCCTCCCCCTTAGGGATTCCAACCAATGAGCTTACAGCAAGACATGTCCATCACACATTAGGTTTCATTTCACTAAAGACACGAGACAACTCATGAGGCAAGGATGTTTACATATTTTCTCTCTCCCCCTGATTTGAAATCGCCATTTTGAAAGAGGCTAAAGCACAGGGTATACTTCATTCTGTTACATGCCCCTCCTTTCCTTGTATACTTCATTCTGTTACACCTGCAGAAGTCAGTGTGTTTTTTGCGGGGCAGGGCGGGGGTGGTGGTATAGTGATATAGTGCACCATGAAAGTATTGGGCTTCTTGAACTAGAGCTCCTGGCATTCCCCATCTAGGAAGTTCTGATTTGAAAAACCAGTGCTTTATCAGAGACAGCCTCTCAAGTCCCATAGCATTTGCAGCCTGTCAAGTGGTGAGAAAGGGTGCTGTGATATTTTTTCCAGAATGAGAGGCCAAGACACAGAGTATTCAGGCACATAGTATGTGCTTCTACAACATATTGTGTCTGTACATTAAATTAACCCAGACATCTAGAGGCAGAATTCTTGTCTCCCTTCCCATTCAGACATCAATGTTTGTGATAGCTCAACTCTAGGTGTGTTTAGTTTTTGTGGTTACAGTACCAGCACCCTATCACCACCGTCTGGTGCTTCTGAGATGACTAGGAAAGGGATTCTGTTCTGTTTTCATTGTCAGGGTTGAGGGGTACACAGAAAGAGCCTCCTTGAAGATTGTCGTATTTTTGAACCACAGTCAGGTGTACCCTGGTAATGGCAACCTTGTGTTGCTGGCTAATCTTTCTCACACTAGATTAGGCGAAAGGAGCTGCAGAATGAACTCACCCAAAAGGTGCCTTCATTTTGGCAGTTTCACATTTAGCCTAAATACAGAAGAAGTCGTCAGGGTTGGACTGAGTCATTTTGTCTCCTCAAGCAAATGTTTCCAACTTTTCTTAAATTAAGGTGCATAATATTTGAGGCCAGCCAAGTTATTTTGACATTATGGCAGAAGAATCCCGGAAGTCTCCCCCCCCCCCTCCAGAAACAGTAAGAAACTCACAAGTCACTGCCCTTTGTCTGTGGTCAACTCCTTTTATTTCTTGCTCTCAGTTCTTTTTGTCTAACTGATAGTTGGTCCCAATGATCTATCGTCCTCGAAAGAGCAAATGCTGGAAAATATATCATCCAGCACTTCCTGTCTGTGCCAGGTAGTTACATCATTGCATTTTTGTGTGGATGTGTTGTGTTCTTGTTCTGGCTCACCTGCAACCAAAGTTATTCTGATTCAGGTGAATTAAGAGTTCACTAACTAGTTGAGTACCCAGTGTAAAGTTGTGGGCAAAGTAATGAACTCAGAAGACCTGGGTTCAATTCCCTGGGGAGTGAAACTGGTAAAACCATTCCTTAAATACAGCAAAACCCTGACTTACAAATGCCCTGAGTTACATAAAATTCGACTTACAAAATGATTTTGTGCTAAAACCATGTCCCGATTTAAACAATTTCCTATGGGTTTGCTTTGAGCCTGTGGTGATCTCAGTGATGCGGTCAAAGTCCTGTCCAGATGCCTGGAGGCCGTTGGGGTCTGGATGGGGGACAACGGGCTTCAGCTGAACCCTAGCAAGACCGAGTGGCTATGGGTTGGGGGTCCGGGGTTATCCAGTGAGTTACTTTCTTTGGTCTTGGATGGAGCAGTTTTGCCCCAGACAGACCCGGTGCGCAACTTGGGGTTCCTCCTGGACTCGCAGCTGCTGCTGGAAGAACATGTGGTGGCCATGGCCAGGAGGGCTTTTGCTCAACTTCAAGTGATTCGCCAGTTGGGCCCGCTCCTGGATCGGGACTCCTTGCTCAGGGTCACTCATGCTCTGGTCACCTCCAGGCTAGATTACTGTAATGCGCTTTACAAGGAGCTGCCCTTGACGACCATTCGGAGGCTACAGCTGGTTCAGAATGCAGCTGCCCAGGTGGTGATGGGGTGTGGACATTGTGCCCATGCCTCCCCACTACTCCGGGAGTTGCACTGGTTACCAGTTTGCCTCTGGGTACGATTCAAGGTGCTGGTTTTAACCTTTAAAGCCCTATATGGCAGTGGGCCAGGATACCTGAGAGACCGCATCGTCCCAAGAGTATCTGCCTGTCCAACCAGAGTGGACAGGAGGGGATCCTTGGTTGAACCTTCAGCTAGAGAGGCTCGCCTCTCTGGCACGTGGAGGAGGGCCTTCTCCATGTCCACACCAACCTCTGAAACCTTCTTCCAACAGAATTGAGGCTACAGACAGAATTGCTGCCTTTCAGGAAAGGAGTGAAAACCTGGCTGGCAGGGCAGGTGTGGGGCCCTAATGGGAATAAGGCCCCAGCCTGTTGGCTTATTTCCAACTAGAGCTCAACTGTTCCTCCTTTTTGTGTTGTGTACTGCAGTATTCTTCCATTCCCTATTCCCTTTTTAGTCTTTTAAGTGGGGTGGGAGTGGGAGGGTGGGTTGTTGGGCGGTCGAGTTAGGGTTTTAATCTGTTTTGTTATATTTAACTGTATTTTATCTGTTTTTACCATTGTGCGCCGCCATGAGTCGGGTTTCCCCGAGTGGGCGGCATAAAAATTTAAGAATAAATAAATAAATAAAAATTCTTTTTCCTATGGGTTTTCCTATGCTTTGATTTACATAAAAATTTCATTTTCCTATAGATTTGCTTCAAGTTACATAAAAAATATTTTTCCTATGGGTTTGCTTCGAGTTACATAAAAATTTGACTTAAGATAAAGCCTATGGAACACTTTTTTCATAAGTAGGGGTTTTACTGTACTTCACTTAACTTCAAGGGTCTAGGATAAGTCAGTTCTGACTTGATAACACATATGGACAAATTCAGCACATGGCCAACTAATTTAGCACACATGGCCAATGAGTTCTAGTTTGAGTGCACATGGGGATATTTAAATATAAGGCACATTGTTTAGAAATGTTAATTTGCATGGTGAAGTAGAGCAAGCCAGTAGGTCTAAAACTGACAGCTGAGAACCTGCAAAAGATATGAGGAAACCTATGTGAAGCAGGAGATAAATTCTCAGTCGTGGTGGGTGTTGTTAAAGCCAATCCTTGAATCTCTCGCTTACTTTACATAAGAACATAAGAACAGCCTTGCTGGAACAGGCCACAGCCCATCCAGTACAGCATTCTGTCTCACACAGTGGCTCACCATTTCCTTCAGGGTATTCCCAAGGAGATGCCTTCACCTGCTTGAGATTCCCTGGAAATGGAATTGAGAGATATCCTGCCTATCTCTCCAACCCCGAGGTTGTCCTTAAGTATCCATAATTATAGCCATTGATACCCTTGTCCTCCATGAACTTGTCTAATCCTTTCTTAAAGCTGTCAAGACTGACAGCTGTCACCACTTCTTCTGGCAGGGAGTTCCATGGGTGAAAAAGTACTTTCTTTTATTTGTTTGAGAACTAGTACCCAAAAGTTTCATCGAGTGTCCCCTAGTTCTAGTGTTGTGCGATAGGGAAAACAGTTTTTCCTTATCTACTTTGTCCACACCGTGTATGATTTTATAAACTTCAATCAGGTCACCTCTTAGACGCCGTCGTTCAAGAGTGAAAAGGCCCAACCGTTGCAGCCTCAGATGGTAAGGAAGGTGTTCCAGTCCCCTAATCATTCTGGTTGCCCCCTCTGCACTTTCTCCAACTCCATAATATCCTTCTGGAGGTATGGCGACCAGAACTGTACACAGTATTCCAGATGGGGCCTCACCATAGATTTATAAAGAGGCAAAATGACACTAGCTGACTTATTTTCTATACCCTTCCTAATGATCCCTAGCATTGAGTTTGCTTTTTTCACTGCTGAGGCACACTGGGTTGACACCTTCATTGAGTTGTCCACCAGGACACCAAGGTCCCTTTCCTGGTTTGTCGCAGAGAGTTCAGACCCCATCAGTTTATAAATGTAATTGGGGTTTTTTGCCCCAACATGCATCACTCTGCACTTACTAATGTTGAAACTCATTTTCCACTGTTTTGCCCACTCCCCCACTGTCAAGAGATCCCTCTGGAGCTCCTCACAATCTCTCACAGTTTTCACTACCCTGTATAATTTAGTGTCATCAGCAAATTTGGCTACCTTGCTTTTAACTCCTACCTCTAGATCATTTATGAAGAGGTTGAAAAGCAGGGGTCCCAGTACTGAACCTTGGGGGAACCCACTCTTTACTTCCCTCCACTTGGAGAAGTGTCCATTTAGTGCTACCCTCTGTTTCCTGTCCCTTAGCCAGTTGCTGATCCAGGACAAGACCTGTCCCTTTATTCCATGACTGGTAAGTTTATTCAAGAGCCTTTGCTGTGGGACCTTGTCAAAAGCCTTCTGAAAGTCCAGATAAACAATGTCAACTGGATCCCCCTTATCCACATGCTTGTTGACACTCTCAAAAAATTCCAACATTTTAGTGAGGCATGATTTGCCCTTGTAAAAGCCATGTTGGCTCTCCTTTAGCAGTGCCTTCTCTTCTATGTGCCTATTAATTCTATCTTTTAGGATGGTTTCCATCACTTTACCTGGGACACATGTCAAACTGACAGGTCGGTAATTTCCTGGATCACCCCTGGATCCTTTTTTGAAAATTGGTGTTACATTCGCTACCTTCCAGTCATCAGGCACAAAGCCTGATTTGAGTGAAAGATTATATATTTTCGCTAGGAGATCAGCAATTTCATCTTTAAGTTCCCTGAGAACTCGTGGATGGATGCCATCTGGTCCTGGTGATTTGTTAGTGTTTAGTTTAACAAGACATGCAAGGACCTCCTCCCTGGTTATTTCTATCTGGCTTAATTCTTCGGTTTCCCTCCCTACGAAGATAGGCTCTGTTTTGGGCATGTGGTCTCTGTCTTCTTCAGTGAATACTGAGTTGTGGTCACTGTTCCCTATTGGATCAGTCACATTAACATCTTGCACCAGATCCTGAGTATTACTCAGGATCAAGTCAAGGATTCTTGTACCTCTAGTTGGGTCTTCAACCATCTGTCCCAGGGAACAATCATTTAGCATATCTAGGAACTTTATCTTTTTATCATGTGCTGAACAACAGTTCACCCAGTCTATGTGAGGGTAATTGAAGTCCCCCATTATAACCAGGCTTCCCTTCTTGGATGCCTCCTTTACAACATTCTCCAACTGCCAGTCTCCCTCAAGAGTTTGGGTCGCAGGCCGATAGTATATGCCTACTGTTAGACCATCCTTGTGGCCTGGTACTCTTACCCACAGAGCTTCTAATGGTGACTCCAAATCACCTAGATATTCCACTTCATACGATTTTATCACTTCTTTGACATACAAGGCTACACCACCTCCCGTTTGCCCCTTCCTATCCTTCCTGTACAGTTTGTAGCCTGGGATAACTGTATCCCATTGGTTATCATCCGTCCACCAGGTATCAGTGATACCAATAATATCAATATTCTTATCTATTGCTAAGTATTCCAGCTCCCCTATTTTGTTCCGGAGGCTTCTGACATTTGTATACAAGCATTTATATATGCTTTCCTGATACAGTCTTTTGAGTCCAGTTGCATTGTTAGACTGCCTCTTGCATCCTTCTGCTAGAGTGCTGGTGACTAGCTCCTTGCTCTGCTCAGTAATTTTTGCATCCTCCTCACTACTCAAGTACACACTTTCCCAAACCGGATGCTGCCCAGCTCCTGTCGGCTTTCCCCCAGTTATCAGTTTAAAAGCTGCTCTGCAGCCTTTTTGATGTTGAGTGCCAGCAATCTGGTCCCATCATGGTTCAAATGCAACCCATCCCTCCTGAACAGATTTGGCTTGTCCCAAAATGTTCTCCAGTTCCTGACAAATCTGAAGCCCTCCTCTCGACACCACCGCCTCATCCACGCATTGAGGCTTCTGAGCTCTGCCTGCCTGGTAGGTCATGCGCGAGGGACAGGCAGCACTTCTGAAAATGCTACCTTGGAAGTCCGGGACTTCAATCTTCTTCCTAACAACCTAAATTTGGCTTCCAGGACAGACCGCTTGGCCTTCCCAACATCATTGGTACCAACGTGTACCATGACAACTGGCTCGTTCCCAGTTCTCTCTAACAATCTATCTAGATTTTTTTTGATGTCTGCAACTTTTGCACCTGGCAGGCAAGTCACCATACGGTTATCATGTGCATCATAAATCCATTTCTCTGTATTTCTAATTATTGAATCGCCTAGTACAAAGAGCCTCTCTCCTGCAATCTGTTCATCTACATGCACCTCATCAACCATATTAAGGGAGAGAACCTCAGTTTGTTCCTGTTGTTTATCTTCCTGGATCTCATAAAGTGTGATGAAGGAGAGATCATCAGGTGGAACCAGTTGTTCCTCTGTGTGTTCCTCATCAGGTATGATGAGGGAAAGAGCTTCAAATTTATTCTGTAATTTCAGACTCTCAGAGTGATCCCCTACTCTTCTCCTCCTTTGAGTCACATTTCTCCAAACATCTCCCTCTTGAGTTAGTGAAGGGCCTTCTCCCTCAGAACTGTGCCCTGTCTCTTCTTTGTCCAGCATAGTCTGCTCCGCTCTGTCCAAGAACAGCTCAAGCTCCTTAATTTGTTGATGGTTAGATATGCGGGCCTCTAGCTGCTGGACCTTCTCTTCTAGTAGTGCAACCAGCTTGCACTTGCTGCAAGTGTAGTTCTCCATATGTAGTATTGCAGGTAACTACAGCTGTTCCCTCAGAATCCATTTTAACAAGTGCAGTATTCTGGGCCTCAAAAATGTACACGTTTACTACCTTTCTACCTAGTAAGACTATATTCTTCCTTTGTTACTAGTTTGCAATCTCTAAAGCAGCTCTACTCCAACTGCAAAACTTCCCAGTGCTCACTTCCTTTGTTTGGCTCTCTTCAGTAGCAGCTCTGCTTAAGAGCACATGCAGAGTCAAAAGGGCTGACCCTGAAAGAGCTCAGAGCTTTTAAAGGCTAGTGTGGCTCTGCCCCTATGAGTTCAGGGAAGGGCCTGGTGTGGCTCTGCCCCCCTGCTTCTGGAAGCTTCTAACTGCTTCCTCGGTTTGAACAGAGGTGGCTCTTAGCAGTTTAAATTATCAATTTAAATTAGTGGAGGCCTCTAAAGCAGCTCTACTCCAACTGCAAAACTTACCAGTGCTCACTTCCTTTGTTCGGCTCTCCTCAGTAGCAGCTCTGCTTAAGAGCACATGCAGAGTTTCTCAGCCTTCGGCCCCCAGATGTTCTTGGACTTCAATTCCCAGAAGTCCTGATCAGCAGGTGTGTTGATTTGGGCTTCTGGGAATTGAAGTCCAAGAACTCCTGGAAAGCCAAGGTTGAGAAACACTGGTGTAGATGTATGTAGTAGGTGAGGAAGCAACCATTTTGTGTGTGTGTGGGAGAATCAGCTGAGGAAGGGAAACAATGAAAAGGGCTGAGCTTAATCACTGACCACAAAACTGTCACTGTGATCAATTAAATGATGATGTATATTTCACAAGCATTTTCAAAAGTCCACAATCAAGTGGAAAGGGATAGAAACATGAAAGTGTGCACCAAAACTTTTGATGCTCTGCCTTAAATAACTGGGAATGTTGTATCCCAAATTCAGTTCCCCCAGAGCCTCAATTGTACTCACTGATAATTAACTTTTAATAGCACCTCATCATAATATTTGAAGCCGGCCTTGTTTCCTCTTTCCTCCAGGAGGTATCCATTGTAGTACAACTTTCGGATGTTGATCTTTGGGCATATGTAAGATGTGGTGAACAAGGTGCATTTACAGTTCTTGACAAGTGTTCTGAGTTTGATCTTTATAGTATCTCTTCATTAGTAATATGATCATGAAATGAGACATGGATTATTCTTTTTGGACAACGTTGTTTTAAAACACTTAACCTTTAATCATTTTGGTTGTGCATTCCATGTTTCACAGGCATATATTGCAGGTGACATGACAATGCTCTTGAAGAGTTTTATCTTTGTGACAACACTTATGGCTGCTGTAGACTACATTGGGTGCATGCTTTGAAATACGGCTGATGCATTTCTATCAGCATCTGAGGTCTTTGTCTGTGCCTCCATCAGTAGACATAATACTGCCAAGTTAATTAGGGTTATCCATTGCTTTACACATAGCAAAGTCAACGGAAATGGTAAACAAGAATGGGGACAGAATACTTCCCTCTCTTATGTATTGATGTTGAAGAAGTCTGTCTTGCCAGATTCAGTTTGTATGTAGCACCTAGAGTTAACATACAGGCTCTTAAAGTTGTTGATAAAGTGTTAAGGAATACCATAGGTCTTTACAAAATTCCATAGTGATTATCGATGAATCGAGACAAATACCTATTTGAAATCAATAAAATTGATTACCATCGGCTTGTGGAATTTTATGCTCTACTAGCAGAGGTTGCCCGGCGTTGCCGGGCTGTTTTAAATTGTGTTGGAAGGTTAAATTGTGTTAATGTTTTTTAAAAATTGCTTAGTCTGTAATTTTAATTTTTAAATGTTTATTTTATTTTTATTTTTATTTTATTCATTCGATTTATACCCCGCCCTACTCAGCACAAATTTTTTTGGCTTGGCTGTTATTAACTGTGACCTGCCTTTTTTTTTGGGGGGGGAGGGGGGTTGAGGATTAATAAAAGAACAAAGTATGATATAATTTTTTCAAATTGTTTTATGTAAGCGAATAATGTTTTAGTTTTTTGAATTTTTTTAATTAGTTGTACCGTAGGTAATAATTTTAATAATGTAAAAGTATTTTTTTTTACATTCAATGTTTTTAAAATGAGTTTAGATGTTTTGGGTTTTAATTTGAGTTAAAACTCAACACAGGATTTTTAAAAGTTTCTATTGTATTTTATTGACATATGTTTGTGATTTGTGTTAAAGTGTGTTTTAGTGTAATTTTTTGACTTGTTTTTATTGGTGTGACCTTTTGTGTAAAATTGTGAATTTGTGTTATGTTTTTGATTTGTTTTTACTCTTGTGGCCTTTTGTTTGGGGCTGTTTTGTGTTTTTGAATTGTTTTTACTATTGTGGCCAGCAGGTGGTGCTGGTAGGGGTTATTGTATTTTGACTGTTTTTTCTCTCCTAGCCTCTGGGTGGAGCTTCTTCTGGTAAGTAGTCTCTTTCTTTATTCATTTCTTTTCTGGTCCTCGTGGAGGTAGGACAACTTTTGGTAAGTTTGCTTGTTTTCTTTCTTTTGTGAGTGTGTGTGTGTGTGGGGGTGGAATTTGTATTTTTTGTCTAATTGTTTTGTTTCTGATTGTGTTTTTGTTTACTTCGTATTGTTTTTTGGTGTTGTTTTTGTTTGTTTTTGTGTAATTTTGGATCTTTTTGACTGTGTTTTTAGTAATTTTTTAAAATTTATTTATTTATTTGGTGGGGGAGGGGGGGTTAGGCAGGGTGGGCTAGGTGGTGGGGAGGGGGGCATGGTCGGTGGGGGTTAGGAAGGGTGGGCTAGGTGATGTGGAGGGGGCGTGGACTAGGTGGTGTGGAGGGGGTGTGGTTGGTGGGGGTTAGGAAGAGTGGGCTAGGTGGTGGGGAGGGGGCTTTATTGTGTTATGGTGCTTTGATTGTGTGGAATCGTGAAAGTAGATGGGGTTTCCCCTTTAATATCAGTGGGTGGGGGGTGCGACCCCCCTCTCCGCTGGCTACCCTGGGGTTGGGAGGTTTGGGGGTCGAAAGGGGTATGTCCCCCCAACCCTTCTGGACCCAGGAGACCAGGGAGAGTGGATCAATTTTTCCCCCTCCTTAAAACAACTCCGTTTTTAAAGAGAAGAAACCGCTTGGTTTCTTCTCTTTAAAGACGGAGGGTGTTTTGTTTTTTGGGGGGGGAATCGAACTCCTTTCCCTGGTCTCCTGGGTCCAGAAGGGTTGGGGGGCATACCCCTTTTGTCCCCACAAACCTCCCAACCCTAGGGGAGCCAGTGGAAAGGGGGGTCGCAACCCCCCACCTACTGATATTAAAGGGGAAACTCCAGTCGGGACCTTCAGGTGCCGTTGGTGAGGGAAAGAAGGGTGGTTGGTGTTTGCTTGGCTGTGAGGTGGTGAGTTGTTTTTCTTTTTAATTTTTCGGGCGCCGGCTTCCTCAGCGTTCTGCGCACTCATGTCGCGCAGGACTCTGGGGCTTGTAGTTATGGGTTTGTGATTTGTGGTTGTGGTGCGTTTTTTTTTTCTGCGGCTCGATTTTGATTGGCCGCAGCATGTTTCTCAATGTTCTTTGTGGTTGCGCCTCTCAGCCTGATTGAGAACATTGGGAAATGAAGTTGTTTCCCTTTTTCCCACGTTTGTGGGACTCTTGCCCCACTGGCGCATTTCTCAATCTTGCGTTTACCTGCGTACCCAGTTCGGGCGTGTGCACGAATGGTGAGTGTGGGCTAGTAGGGCCTGGCTAAGGAGCATATGCAAAGTTCCAAGGTTAACCCTCGATTTTATAGGTTAAGATTCAATGATGTTCCTTAAGGTCAGGATCAGGGCATTACAAGAAAGTCCTTTCCTGAATCCTGTTTGTTCTTCATGCAGGTATGCATCTACTTGATGCTGCAATCTTCTGATTGCAAAGAAATAGCAAGCCAAATGAACAATGATCATAGTACTGTAATTGTAATGATCTTAACTAGCAACAACAGCAAAGACAGCATGAAGGTGTCATATCATGAAATGATGGCATTGGGATGAAGCCAAAAGGTCATCCAATGGTTAATGCTAGATCAATACTTAGTGCAAAAGCTACATTCTGTGCAATGCAGTCAAAAATAACTTGTCACAGGTTTGGGATTAATAATTTAGAAATAATATACTTATCTCTAACTAGTTACTTTTTGTGGTAACAAAGGTATAATTAAGCTTTTTAAAGGGCATCTACATGTGTTTTCAGGGATATTATGACAAGTGTCATTTCAAAAGTGGTGTAATAGATCAACAGCAGAGCAGAAAAATGGAAAAAAACACTTGTCATAATATCCCTGAAAACACATGTAGATGCCCTTTAAAAAGTATGCTCCAGATGTAATTAGAAAGCATTTTATAGTGAGTAAAGCTTTCTAATTACTTCTGGAATATTATTTTTAAAGGGCATTTACATGTGCTTTAGTGATATTTTGGCAATTGTTTTTTCCATTTTTCTGCTCTGCTCTTCTGAATACTAACTTTTAAAAAATTAAGCAAAAGTAACAAGCAGAACAACATACAAACCTACATTTTCAGTATTGCAGTCAGTAATAACAGCAGGGTACTTTTCAAGCACTCTAACAATTACTGGGAACAAATTATTTTCAAGAAGTACTTTTCTAAGCTCTGCTTAAAATGTATAAATCTCAGTTTTCAGTTTAATTTTATATACCCTTTCTAGTTTTGCTTCTGGGAGAACTAGAGAAGGTATTGCATTTATTTTATTATTTGTATTTATACCCTGCCCTTTTGGTACAAGCACCACATCATCTGTTTTGTGGGTTTTTAAAAAGTTAAATTGGTCTTCTATGTTGCCTCCCCCACCCCCCTGCAATTTTGTTTCTGGTTCAATAAAGGTGTTTTGTTTCATGATTCAGGCTATAAAAAGTTATGTTTATTCTGCTTCTTTGTGTGTGTGTGTGTGTGTGTGTGTGTTCATTTTCACTCATTCAACTCCCTCTTTTTTTCAGTAATAGCTATTGACTTCTTCCTGGTCTGTCCATCTCCTGTAGAGTCAGGGTGTGAGGGACCCGTTACTCACAAGTAGGACCACCTGAATTGACGCACACACACCCCAACTAAGCAATCCAGGATTTTAGCTTGCCTTCTCACATGCCCTGACCTATATCTAGGCTTTAAGTAAGATAGCACATAGGAAATTAAACAACTCCAGTCATCTCCATGTCTCTTTAGTAAAGGTAAAAGTTTCCCTTGCTCGAAAGCCAGTCATATCTGACTCTTGGGTTCAGTGCTCATCTCTGTTTCAAAGCCGAAGAGCCAGTCGGGGGTGCTTCTGCAGACATTTCTGTGGTCATGTGGCTGGCATGACTAGACATCAGAGTGCACAGAATGCGGTTTACCTTCCCACCGAAGTGGTCCCTATTTATCTACTTGCAATTTCTTGCTTTCAAACAGCTAGGTTGGCAGGATCTGGGACAAAGACGGGAGCTCATTTCATCCTGTAGTACTCGGAAATCGAACTGCTGACCTTCCACCTTCCAGTCAGTATCTTAGCCACTTGAGCCACTGCAATCCCCATGTCTTTTTAAAAAATTTATATATTGTAGTCAAAGTAAATATATTAGTCAAAGTAGGTTACAGAAACAAATTTTCAGGTAGCAAAGCTTTTCTTAGTTTCATAAGTTCAAGAAGGAAATCAGTTCTAGGCCAATAAAGCAAATTTAGTTCAGAAAGCACATTAAAAATAATAAAGGTCTGACTAAGTGTGGCAGCCCAGAGGGCTTCTCCCTCTGGTTTAATAGACTACATGTTTGCAGAGTTGAAAGCACTCCAGATAACTACTTACGAAGCATGGCGAAGACAAAAAGAAAGTTCTTTTCCTCCACCTTCCTTTTATCTCTTCCAACAAGTTTCACCCTCCGGATGACTCCAGCCAATCACTACACAGTATCACATGTCTATTCAATTTAAGTTTCATTTCTTCCTGAACACGAAGCTAGGATGTTTACTGCATATACTTGACTATAAGTCATCCTGAATATAAGTCGACGTACCTAATTTGTACTAAAACCCCTACTTATACTCAAGTATATACGGTAGTCTAAAACACAAAACTTGCCCAGTGTTATCCATAATGCAACATATCTCCTCCCCTTCAGAGAACATCCTCAGAAATCTCCATTACAGATTCAAAAAGACACACAGGTCCCTTTTCAATCCCATGACACAAGGCGGCAACGCTAATATTGTGAGTGCAAAGGGGTTTAGCATTGAAGAGCTTGAATTCCCTTTCTTACTTTTGCAGCTGAAGCTATGCTGCCAATGAGAATGTGTGGTTTAAAAATGACATTCTGCAGCAAAAGAAGTGCTATGTGATGTCCATCCTCACCACTGTACAGACCAGTGCTGTGTAGTCCCTCTTTGCCATAGATAAGTAAGTGACAAGAAGAGCATTTTACATCAGAATGATAATGCATTGATCTGCCCTTTCTTCACGAGGAATCCTTAATCCTTCCATCTTGGCTGCCACCCTTTCCCTCAGCAGAAGAAAGCAGCCCAGGAAAGGTTAACAACAAAGGAAAGGCAGCATCTCATTTAAACATCAGCTTTCCCCTAACCTGCCAGGACCTGATCTCTGGGTTCTGTATGTTTCCCTGGCAACAGTGGAAGGCATCCCTAACACCTAAAGCAGAGAATCTCCCTGCTTAGCTTTAAGGTGGTTGCAATGTCATCAGCTGTTTCCTGGGTAACGCAGAATCCGGAAGCGAGTCCTGGCAGGTAGGGAGGGATACCATTATCACAGAGAGAGAGAGAGAGAGAGAAAGAGAGAAATTCATTATAGGAGGAGACCCCTATTCCTCTTCTTGTTCTGCCATATCCAAATCCAAATATTGGTGATCCTCATGGTGATCAGCCATGAAGACGGCAGTGGCCTTCCATCCTTCCACATCGCAGCATGACACCCATACCACTGATCCAGTTCTGCGAGTCACTTTCTGGTCCTGAACCCTTTTGACACACAAAGTTCTCATCAGCTCCAGGCCAATACTGATGAAGCTGCTGTCCTCCATCAAAATGGATTCAAGTGGAATTTAATACACTTGGGGACCATCACCCTTCCCTGTTAAATTTGGCACCCAAGACCGTTAGTCCTCAGAGTTCTCAGGTTAGTTAACCATCACCTGACACTCAACGTTAAGTAGCTGGCAGTATGGACTACTCTGTTACTATAGCAGGATAACCTAAGGGCCATACTAGACAATAAATAACTTGTATACTGTATATGTGTTCAATATACCTGTGTTTTTTTAATAGTACCAGTGGGAATGGAGGCAATAGGATTAGAGCATGAGGTGTTGAAACACAAACACCTGTTACAGCTGGCTGGATGGGAATTTGCCAGTGACACCCATTTAATTGAGATGCTGATAGGGGGGAAATAGCTAAACAGCCCTTCATTGTTGGGTGGGGGGAGAGTCCTGATTGTATCTCCCCTGGCAGCTCTAAATTTAATCATAAAAATCAGGTACACCAGATGCAAATATTTTCTATATTATCAGAGGCAACGAGGGCCACCTGGTCTCAGCTTGTCCAGACAGCAAGATCAAAAGATTCAGCCCTGTTCTGGCATATCACCAATATCAACACCAACTCAATCCCATCAAGGTTAAGTGCCCACATCCCCCCAGAAGCATGGGAGAACCACTACAGGCTACTGTATCAAGATGTAGCCACCGAAACAGATCTCCCGACTGCCAACCTAGAAAACCTCCTCAACTGGCCACCAGTATCAAAGTCAGAAATTGACTCCCTCATCCCTCCCACGCTCAGGCAAGGCCCCGGGGGAAGACCTCATTCCCCCAGAACTGCTAAAAAACAACAAGGAGTGGTGGTCCCTGCTTTGGCCTCATTGTTTCCCTACATTGACAGCACCAGTAGAATTCATAAAGACTGGTGTTCAGCAGTCATTATTCCCATATTCAAGAAAGGAAATAAGTATGAGCCCGGGAACTACAGGCCAATCAGTCTACTCAACATTATCAGCAAACTCTATGCCAGTCACCTGCACAAGGAACTCAAGAGCTGGATGGAAGAAGAAAACCTGATAGCGGAGGAACAAGCTGACTTTAGGGAAAGCAGATCCACAATAGACCATTGCCTAGTCCTCCAACATCTTATTGAGAAATACTCTTCCAAGAGCCCAGTATCTCTGTATGTTGCTTTCACCAATCTAAAGGCTGCTTTCAACTCAGTCACCAGGATCAAGCTGTGGGAGAAGCTAGAGAAATCCTCCATTGACTGTCAGTTGCTCCATCTGATCTGCGCTCTCCACACCAACGCAAACCTCAAGGTCAGATGCTCCCAGCAGGGACACCTCATGGAACAGAAGGGCATCAAGCAAGGATGTGTACCGGCCCCACTTCTATTGAACTTCTTCATCAACAACAACATGGTTGATCATTTAAGAAGCCCTGCCTTTCATCCTCACAAGCTTGCTGACAAAACCGTACACATACTCCTATATGCAGACAATGCCATAATTCTCTCTAGGACCCCAAGAGGCCTCAGAAGATCACTGCCATCTCTGGCTCACTACTTTAACAGCAACCAATTAGAGATCAACTATCAGAAAAACCAAAGGGATAACTTTTTCTAAAAGTCCTAAGAAACATACCTGGAGAATAAATGGTCACAAGATAGAACAGGTTACCAGCTTTAAATACTTGGGAGTAGTCCTCCAAGCTTCAGGTTCAAGGAATAACCATACCACACACAACATTTTACAGCTCAGAAATCCACCTTTGCCATACTAAAATTCTTGAGGACAAAAGGAGGCCAATACATCCCTGCTGCACTCAAACTATGTGAAGCTGAAATCCTGTCGCAGCTACTCTACAGTGTCCAATCAGGGCCCTCACCTAACAACCTGGCTCTTATGGAAGGAGTACAATCTAAATTCTTATTGCAGCACTCCAGATCCTCTGCTGTGTTTCCAATGCCACCCCTTTGCCTTGAGACGGGCATGATAAAGGTTGAGAGACTGTGGATAGCTACTCTCAACCTTTGGCTCAAAATTCTGTTTAATCCCAAATGGTCTGGTGCATACCTGACAAGTATCCTGTATTGGCCAGGATTTCCCATTTTTCAGCACTTGTTCCTCCCCTTTTCCTCTGCCATCCCGTATTTGAACGGCAGGGAAAGGGGTTACTGCACATGCGGACCCACGGTGCGCAAACGGGCAACTGCGCATGCACACCCATGGTGCACATGTGCAAACGGGCTACTGCACATGTGTGCCCATGGTGCACATGCACAAATGGGATACTGTGCATGCATGCGCAGTAATTTCCCATATTTTGCAGAGCCTCGCTTGACGGGTATGGTCTGGTACCTATAACTCTCCAGGACAGCTTCCAATCAGCATGGAAAAGAACAATTCAATCCAGACTGCAATCCAGATTGGCCTCCCCGATAAAGGCCATGAGTCACAATCAGGCAAAATAGGCCATAAAACAGAGAACACTAGATATGGAAAGGCAAGAAGACCTAGCAGGGTCCCTACCTTCCTGGCTCCAGACTGTTGGAGACAAATTGTTGCCCCAGTCCCATACCTGCTCCAACTTGAGACACCAAATCACCAAAAGGCATTTACACTAGCCCACTGCCAGCCCCTCTCCTCTGCAGTTCTTGAGGGAAAGTTCCAAAGGACACCAATGACAGAGAGACAATGCCCCTGTGACACTGGAGAAATTGAAACCACAGAATACATTCTCTGCAGGTGCCATTTTTATAGAGACAAGTTCATATCTCCACTGCTCTGCAAGTATCCTGGCTGGACAAACAGCACATACACCCACTGGCTGCTATCTGATGAAAGACCCACCTTCAACCACAACACTGCCGGGTTTTGTGCCGCAGCATGTAAGATCAGAAGAACAATCCTGGCAGGACCTTCAGCCAAATAATCTACTAGCACCACAGCATAAGCTTAGTAATAGCTGTAATACTTAGTGATCTATGTATTCATTTTATTCCTCCTTAACTCTGAGTGGAAATGCTTTTTTATTAAGCACCCTCATTTTAACTTTTGTCTCTTGATATATTTTAGTAACCCCCATTTTAACTTCTGTTCCCTTTGCTGTTCTATGCTGGTGTTGGACCATAATAAAGATGACCTTAGATTTTCATTCACGTGAGAAACTTTACCTTAGGTCAGTCACTCTCAGGATGATCTACCTCATAGGGTTGTTATGAATTTATAACTCATGGTTCTCTGAGATGCAAGAGAGGAGAAAATGTAGTCATGGAAATTTTAATTGTTCCTGACAGAAGCATGGGGTCTCCTCCTATAATGAATTGCTCTTCCCAGAAAACAGAGCATTGATGGGCTTTACTCAGTGTTAGGACAATCTTTACCAGTCTCAGGCATTTCGGCTGTGTTGTACTATAGTTCTTGTGGTACTGCTCAGATGGGAATGAAAAGAAGTGTAGTACAACGCATCAGATAAATCTGCCATTACTCTTAACCAGCTTTGTGATATAAATTATTATCCAACGCAAATGGAAGGAGAAAATTAGGGAAGGTTGCCTGAAAACACTTTACAACTCATGGGCCTTTTCAACAAGAAAGGCAAGACTAGTAGATTAATAGGCATCAACCTTATTCGTGTTATTTCGTGCTCCCTTTGAATTTCCTTGTCTGCATAAAACAATTAGGAAACATGGAAATTATTTTCTTGGGGGCAAGATCCCAGCAGAGCTTTTCAGTTCAGATTCATTTCAGACCTTGAAACGTGACCCCAGCTATATCTCCTGCCATTTCCACTGGATAATGATAAAGTCGCCATCACTTATTCCCTGATTGCATGTCTGCAACAAAGGAGTGAAAATGATACAAATACTTTCAGCTTGGGCAGAATCTGTTTTCCTACCTTTATGGGCCAGAAGAGAACCATCTTGCTGGCTGCATTTGTGCCTGTTTTGTGATGTAAGTAGATTTGATGGGAGCTCACTACGTTGTACAGCACTCTCGGGTCTCAAACTGTTGACCTGCTGACTTTCCAGTCATCAAGTTCAGTGTCTTAACCACTAAGCCACTGCAGTCCTGCTATTTCCAATAGGGCAACTTTAAAAATACAGTGATTTCCACTGATGATCTCAAGTGGTACAGTCCATTCACAAGTCAATTACCTGTACATTATTCCATCTTTCCCATTAGATCTCCTTTTGAAGGAGGACCCCTCAGAAAAAATGACAGGCCTTGTCAGAACGTCTCTGGCCACTTTCTGGTTGGCTCAGCACACTGGATCCCTCACTCTGTGTTACAGTGGGAAGATTTAGGTAGGCAGATGTGCAGGGAGAGCTCTCTTCTACTAAGCCTTCCCTGCAGTGAGTGGTTTGCGGGGGGGGGGGGGGGACTACCAGCAATGTAAGGGTTGTGATGTGCAATTCGTTTGTGTGCTACATGTGTAGCACTTTTTCATGCCTTATGGAAGGATCAGCTCTGGGAACAAAGGTGAGCCTATAGACATGTGATGGCGAACCTTGGCACTCCAGATGTTCTTGGACTTCAATTCCCAGAAGCCCAGGCACCCTGTGAATCAACACGAATGGATTTACTGCAATTCATCTGGCCCATGCTGCCCTCGTCGCTCCCGGAAGTAAAACACGCCCGTACGGTTAAGACTTTTCCAGGTTAACCCTTCCTCCATATGGGCACGTTTTACTTCCACTTCCATGAGCGATGAGGGCAGCACGGTAAATCTAATTGTGTGGATTCACAGGGTGCTTGATATTCTGGGAATTGAGGTCCAAGAACATCTGGAGTGCCAAGGTTCGCCATCATGGCTCTAGACCATCGTGGCTGTGACCAATAGGGATGGGGCACTTACAAAACAGATGGTAATAGGTGGAAGGTAACTAACTGATGTAGGTGACACTGAGCTAAATGGGCAAGTAGACAAATACAAGATAAGACAAGATATTTGCTTCTGCAGAAGAATGGCTTAGCTCAGTAGAACAGTCTGTTTTTGGCGTGCAGAAGCTCCCTGGTTTGATCTCCAGAGATGAGGTGCTTTCCAATCATTTTGTTGAGGTGGTGGGAGAATGAGGCAGAGGGCACAGCTCAGCTGCAATGCACAGACTTTGCATGCAAGTGGTCCCACATTCTGTCCCCTCTGGCATCCTGGAGACTCCCTACTCAGGTAGACAGTACCAAGCTATTTGGACCACTGACCTGTCTGTGTGATGCAGCAGAGCAATAGCCATTGTGCCATGTTAGTGGCTTGAGAAAACCAAGATAATGGCAACAGGCCCTATCAGCCCCTGGAAAATAAATGGGGAAGAAGTAGAAGCAGTGACAGGTTTTACTTTCTTAGGACCTAAGATCACTGCAGATGGGGATTGCAGCCATGAAATAAAAAAGGCAACTGATTCTTGGGAGGCAAGCCATGAGAAATCTGGTGAACATAGTGAAAAGTAGAGACATCACATTGCAAAACAAAAATTTGTATAGTCAAAACAATGGTATTCCCCGTCGTAATGTATGGGTGTGAGAGCTGGACCATTAGGAAAGTTGAGAGCAGAAGAATAGATGCCTTTGAGATGTGGTGTTGGAGGAGAGTTTTGAGAGTCCCCTAGACAGTGAGGAGAACAAATAAGTCGATCTTAGAAGAAATCAACCCTGACTGTTCCTTAGAAGGTCAAATAGTAAAGATGAAGCTGAAGTACTTTGGACATCACATAAGAAGAGAAGATTCACTTGAGGAAGCCTTGATGATGGAGAAGGTGGAGGGCAAAAGAAGAAGGGGGCAACCAAAGTTGAGATGGCTAGATGGTATTGTAGATGCAGTGGGCACAGAGCTGGGTGGGTTGAGGATGATGGTGGAGGACAGAGGTGCCTGGTGGGCAATGGTCCATGGGGTCGCAAAGGGTTGGAATCGACTGTGTGACTGAACAACAACAAGTGCCATGACCAGGAGGAGAATTTTACAACTCACTAGAATTTCAGGTGGAATTCTGGAAGCAGATAGGAAACAAAAGATGAATAATTACAATCTGGACATGGACTGAACTGATTTGGAAAAGGAAGATGTAGGCACCTAAGTGCAAGAGTGGCTTGAGAAAGAAATTTAACAGGTTGCATTCAAATATGTTAAGTTTCTTCCCCTCCCCACCCTTTCCACAAACATAGGAAAACATGTTATATCTGGAGATGTTGGAAATTGAAAACAGTACTGCCAATGTCCAGCAGGAGGCGCCGATTTAAAAAATAGCCTTTTCCACCGAACTACACAGTCTTCCTCCAGTGGCATGAAGGATGTTGCCTTATAGTATATCTGCATTTTTGCCCATGTAGCACAGGGTCTTTTACAACCCTGCCCTTCACCTGATGCCCTCTGGATGTTTCGGGTGGTGGTCAGGCATGATGGTGTTTATAGGCCAAGCCAACAGCATTTAAAACTTATACTTGTAGATTGCACACAACCTTTGCTAACTTTTCCAGCTCTGATCTACAGTAGCTGGCAGTGATTCTCTGGGTTTTCAGGCAAGGGAATCCCCCCCCCCCCCCGGTCAATCTCCACTTCTTTTTAGAACTGCTGGGGATTGATGCATGTGATCTTTTTCCACCACGGAATTATAGCTTCTTTCAGCCACTGTCCTGAAAATGCCTTTGTAGTGAGAGTGGAAACCCAGTTCAGTTTTTATACTAGGTGTGGTGCTGTAAGATTCTAACGTTTTTTCTCCTATCACTTCCCCTTGAGCAACACTCTCACTCTTTTATCTTTTCTACTAGTTCTACAGTCCTCTCTCTGTCCTCACTATTCTGTCAAGGGGTCTGTTTGCTTGCGCCCACCTCCCGTGCTGCCCCCTGCAGCTGCCCCATGCTCTGTACCACATTGTTGAAGGGTTGCTTTGCACAGATGCTTTGGGAGTGTGTATGTGTGTGTCCTTAGAGCAGGGGTGCCCAAACCTTTCAGGCTGTGGACCGGTCACGTGGTTCAGAGAGCTGGTCACTATGGCCCAGAGCCCAGATCTGGCCCCCAATGCCAATTCGTCCAGCCCGCAAAGCCCTCATCGCTCCTGGAAGCAGAAGTAAAACGCGCCCATACGGGCGCGTTTTACTTCCTCTTCCAGAAGCAATGAGAGCTTCACGGGCTGGATGAATTGGCATCGGGCCCAGATCTGGCCCCTGGGCTGCAGTTTGGGCACCCCTGCCTTAGAGTGTCAGGAATGTTAAAAAAATGCTCTCTCTAGAAGAATGTACCTGGCCAGTAGCCAGGGTGTGGGCCATGTTACCCTGTCTTGTTTGAGCCTCGGTTTCCACTGAGTTTCCCATGAGCAAATTTCACAGCCAAGTTGCTGGGTAACCCTCATGGGACTGGGTCATATGCTGATTGCTTGTGTACATGGATACCTCCCTGGCAAAAAAAGGAAAAAAAGGTCAAACCTGATATAATACTGTTTATAAATTTTCAAGATTATAATCTTTTGAATTCTGCTTGCATAATTTCATGCTCCTCCCGCCAGGTCTGGCATCAAAATATGGCAACAGAAGGCAGAGACATTCACACAAACACAGAGGTGCCCATCTCAGGCATCAGATTTGGGGAGTAAGGAAGAAGCAACAATTTCTTAGTTATTTATTATGGCTATATTTTAGCGCTTGGAATAGGGACAAGCTCTTGTATGATTTTCTTTCTTACAAGACAGAAGCTCTTTCTCCAGGGCCGTAGCCAAGATTCTAGATGATGATGATGATGATGATGATGATGATGATGATGATGTTGATTATTATTATTATTATTATTATTATTATTATTATTATTATTATTATTATTTGGGGGGGTTGAGAAAATTTTCATGAGGGGCAACAATGTCACACACACACACACACACACACACACACACACACACACACACACCATTGGCATCCCGGGGTGGGTTGGGGGGCGGGCTGATAGCACAGGAGAGTTTTTGTTCCCCTGGCCCCCCTCTGGCTACGGCCCAGTCTTCCCCTTCTGCGCAGAACCCTTCTATGCATGCGCAGAAGGCTTCTGTGCATCCCCTTCTACGGATGTGCAGGCTTCTGTGCATCCCCTTCTGCGCATGCGTAGAAGGGTTCCGCGCATGCATAGAAGGGTTCTGCGCAGAAGGGAGTGCGCAGTAACTACTTTCCCCCACCGTCAAATTACGGGATGGCAGAGGCTCCGGGCGGGAAAGTAGAAACAGCAGCGCTGAATTACAGGAAATCGCAGCCAATATGGGATACTGATAGAAAGCACAAATAGGCTACTGTGCCAGCACCAGAGAAACAGAGAAAGTTGAGAGAAGTCAAAAGGAAAGAGAGAGAGAGAGCAAGACTCTGTAGTCAAGAGCTAACAATGGCCTTGTGTAGCTCATGTGACTTTAGCACATCTGGAATGTAGAGATCTCAAAGAGGCATAACAGACATGTGTTCTACTCATCAAAGTTCTATAGCTTGGTCTGTGTGTTTAAGAGAGAGAGAGATTGTCTGGATCTTTATTTCTTGTTTTGCCATCTTGGAGAAGAGTTTGTTGTTAGATCTCCCACCACCAGTAGCCTAGGAAGTGATGACAACCCAACCTTAAAGGGACAGCACCCTGAGTGCCAGACAAGAATGTGATTGCCATGATCCACGGTGACAAGTCATCCTGAAAGTGTGTGTATGAGAGAGAGAGAGGGTGGGGGAGGAGGAAGGGGGAGAGAGAGAGAGAGAGAGTTTCTACTTCTGGACATAGATAGGCTCAGCTTTACTTTCTCTTGTCAAAGCAGCAGGTTTGTAGCCACAGGACATTGGCAGAATTTTCACAACCACTTTCCCTATATTTCTCTCTCTTTTCCCCCAAAGTAATTTTATTTATATAGTGTGTATATTTATACATATTTATATATTTCTATGAGAGACATTGTAGTGTATTAGATAGAGGATCAGACTGTAACTCAAGAGATCTGGGATCAAGTACCTACTCAGTCATGGAAACTCCCCTGGAAGTGGCAATGGTAAACCACTCCTTGAATATCTTGCATTCTTCAAAACCCCAATTAGGGTCACCGTACATTGGAAGCAACAGAATGTAACTTACATTTACATAGAAATAGGCCCAAGATGGTGAACCTTGGCACTCCAGATGTTCTTGGACTTCAATTCCCAGAAGCCCAAGCCCCCGTGAATCCACACTAAGGGGATTACTGCAATTCATCTGGCACACACCGCCCTCATCGCTCCCGGAAGCAGAAGTAAAATGTGCCCATACATGCGTGTTTTACTTTTGCTTCTGGGAGCAATGAGGGCGGCGTGGGCCAGATGAATCGCAGTAAACCCCTTCGTGTGGATTCACGGGGGCCTGGGCTTCTGGGAATTGAAGTCCAAGAACATCTGGAGTGCCAAAGTTTGCCATCACAGAAATAGACTGCTTTCACTGTTTTTATTTGTAACTTCTGTATATTATAACTGCTGCAAACCTTTTGTTAGAAAAAGGTGTTGAAATCTTTATCATCGTATTTATAACAGAATTCATAGGATATACAGTAAAACCCCTACTTACATAAAAAGTGTGTTCTGTAGGCTTTTTATGTAAATTGTTTTTTTACTTAACTCAAAACAAACTGATAGGAACAATGAATTTTGAAGCAAACCCATAGGAAAATGATATTTATGTAAATCGAAGCAACCCCAAGAGGAAACATGAATTTTTTACATAACTTGAGGCAAACTACTTACTTACTTTATTATGGAAATTGTGTAATGTACATTTATGTAAATCGGGACATGGTCTTAGTACAAAAATCATTATGTAAGTCGAACATGATGCAGCTCGAGGCATATGTAACTCAGGGTTTTTACTGTATTCTGCCTGGTCACTTATGTACACAGAAAGAGCCTCCTCGAAGATGATGGTATTTTTTAACCCCAAAAGGGCGTACCCTGGTAATGGCAACCTTGTGTTGCCTGCTCATCTTTCTCATCTTTCTCACACTAGGTCAGGTGAAAGGAACTGCAGAATGAACCCACCAAAAGGTGCTTTTCATTTTGGAAGTTTCACATCTGGCCTAGATAGGGAAGAAGAAGTCACTTCTTAAGCGAGATAGGCATCTAACATTGATGGTCAGTCTGTTCTGCACTCATGCCCTTGTTCTTGGCTTGAGTTTGGGAGAATGAACTATCTTAGGCTACAGTCCTTAGACTCCTGCAGCCATCATGACCACTAGTTACCACCAGTATTTAGGTTCAGACCTGGAAAATCTGGGAGCTATAGCCTGAAAAGTAACTTTATCATGCACTATTTTTGACTATAGATAGAGGGGGGAGAGTGTATGTCATGAGCATAGAAACACAGAATACCTCCTGGAGGGGCAGCGACAGTTCTTTCTGGAAGCAACCAAGCACATCCTTCAGCCAGGGTATGACCTTTATCATACACGTGGCATTTGTATGTGCTTTTCTCACTCCTTTCCCCAGCCTATTTTAAATTTTCTTTGCATGAGTGCTGCCGCAAAACAAGTTTCTTTTAACATTTAAATGCAAGCAATCCGCTTGGTCTCTTTGGGAGCTGACATTTTACTCCTCTCTTCCTATCAGGCTTGAATCTGCGCATAGATCAGCATGTCTCTTACATGGAGTCCTCTTGATGTGTCAGACTAGAGTGCCCATTAGCTGTTTCATGCATAGGAATACAACAGAGCAAACTCGTGATGATGAGATCCAGTATGTTGAAAGGGTACCAGGCTGGGGAAAGATACCACATTCCCTTGTACCGCTATGCCTTGCTAATTGTTATTCCTTTATTTTTAGCTTTACTTATCTTTCAGTCCCTGCAGTAAGGTGTTTGTGATGTATTTCCAAGCTATTCTCCATAGACGTAAGAGTTAGAAACTTGTGGCTTTACCTGGAGTGTGTGTGTGTGTGTGTGTGTGTGTGTGTGTTTTGCTTTCAATAACTTAGCTCAGCCTTTTATTTTGTCCATTCAAGATGTTTCATGAATAATTGACATTGGACTTCTCCAATGTGATGTCCTCCAGGTATTTTAGACTATAACTCCTATCAGTTAGTCCCATTCAATATGAAAATTGTGAAAATGGCACTTGTATTTTTTTGTGGGAAGCTCCAATCTGCAATTGCTGCCATGAACCAGCAGAAACATGGCTATGAAAAGGGCACATTGAGCAGGGGGTAATTGCCTCTCTCAGGTCTGTGTCCTGGACTCAGTAATAGGCTACAATTGCTTTAGGTCACTGGGAAAAGATACATACAGTAGATGACATCTCCTGATGGAACATTTTGTGGCATGCACAAAATGTATTTGATCATGTGTGATACTTACCCTTTGTGTGTAAAATCCTGGAGAGGATGAGCCAAAGAGGCAAAACCAATGATCTATTGACAGCAGTATTGTATTCCACTTTCCCAAGAAAGGAGCTTATTTCCTTTTGTGTGGTTGGCCATTTCTACTGAGTTTGTATATACAGTATGTGTGTGTGGAGAGCTGGGTTTTCAACCTAAGCTGCCACCTAAAGCATTGTATCAGACTTAGTTCTGGAACAGTTCTTCACTTGTAAAGTCAGTAGTATAAATTCCGTATAGCATCTTTGTTTTTTTGCTTCTTCCATGAAAAAAAAACAGGAAACAAAATTATAGTATAAGTGCCCATTCAGCAGATGGTGAATGTGTGTGTGATCAATTTGGCAACTCACAAGAGGATTCATCACCCTTTTGGAATAATACATGTGGCAATTTCAGCTTTGAAAACAAGGCAATTTTAATATCTGTAGCTTCGTTCTATCTCAGTGCCAAATCTCCAGTGTAATCCTATTAGATTACCGCAGTATTTGCAAGTAAGTAGTTACACAGTTACTTGTCTTTCATTCCTTTTTCAAACAACAAAGTAGAATTAAATCATGTCTGCAATGTAAATTAATGTATGCTACAGTATTTTTTGGTTTCCCATTTTTACAGTGCAATTGTAACTTTTAATTGTACTTCTGTAGTTATTGAGGTAGTCTCAGCAAGCGGTGGCCTCCTTGAAGATTGTGGTATTTTTGAACCACAATTAGGCATATCCCGGGCAATTGCAACCTTGTCCTGGCTAATCTTTCTCACACTAGTGTTGGATCGGGGCCCGATGTGGGCTGGAGGGTCCCGGAGGAGACTGGTCAAACAAGACACGTGAGGCAAGATGGAGCGAAGACCAGTGTTTATTGATCAGAAAGCAGAAGACTTTATACCCTGCTTGGCTTGGCTGAGTGCATACGATGTGCATAGCCGTTTACAGGAAAGGCCTGAGTCTGCACATCGCGATTACACAAGTTACTAATTAGGGGTGACTTCACCGGGGAAGTTTCTTATCTAACTAATTAACTACCGGGGACATGCATTGTTCATCATCGGGAGCAAACAAGTGGCTGAAGTTGACTCTAAGGCTTAGAGCTTCTGCGGATGCGAGATTACTCATTATGTGCCTATCGAGTTAACCATCTGGCGATCTTTGACCCTCTATTGTCCTAGCTGCCTGTCAGGTCAGCAATCAGTGAATCAAACTATATCTAATATTCTGCTCCCCAATTTCTGTCCCCTCGAAACCAACGGCTCGAAGGAGTGTTCTCCCATAACTGCAGTTCTGTCAGGGACAGCTGTGCCAATTGTGCATGCGGAATCCACACTCCCCCTTTATTTGTTTAATTGGACCTGACAAACGGCTCGGCACAAGAGTGGCATTAAGTGACGTGGAGTAAGGACATCCTGGGGTTTCCTCCATGGGGGACACATTGACATCAGTGAGGGAATACATTGCGCGAAACAGCAGATCACTATCCCCGAGATTGCAACACCCACAATCACCTTGAGTGTTGTTTGTAGCCATTCCCATGGAAACCACGACCACAATGAGTCCCACCACCCCCATGCGGCATCTTCCTTGATATTCTTAACCAGGGTATGGAGGTCTGTGATCTGGTTCTGTACCTTGCGAGAGTTATCCGTAAGGTTAAAGCAACACATGTCATGGACTGTCTCGCAACCCAAATGGTGCACGAGCAGGAGGTAATCGATTGCTGCTCGATTATCCAATATGGCATGGCGAAGCTCCGTCTGCTCCTGATTGAGCAGCACTATCGCCGAGGAGGTATGGTTAATGGCTTTTGCCAAAGCGCAAGCCAATTGACCAATCCTGTGTGCGTTGCCTGGCACGCCGAACAAACTGACTGCCAATGAAACATACTCAGCTTTGCTCAGAACCCTGATATTGCTGTCACATGAACTGTCTAACTGTAGTAAAGGCCGATGTAGATGTTTCTGTGCCAAAGGTAGACATTGGTGCACCAGATGTAGAACTTCATGGACCAGAACTCAAAATGTCCAAGATGAAAATACGTGCCGTGTGTGGGCAGATACATCAGTGAGTGGGGCAACCATATCCTTAGTGGGAAGCAACAGTGTCAAACGACTGATACAACAGAAGGAATCAGATACATTTGCAGGAATATAGTTCCAAGTGTGTTGGTTACATGTGAAAAACCAGCCTGAAGGCAAAGTGACATGAACAAACATCAAGTTAATAGTCTCTGGGTTATTACAACTCCAAGTGCTGTTGCCGGGGTCGAGGCAATGGTGATGTGGCCCTTCGACTGTGGAACAGCCGGTCATTCGAGCACAAGTTGAGTTTGGGCTGATCGCCACTCGGAGAGTGTACAGAGTGGCTGCATCAGCCGGTAGGACCTTGGTGACTTGGGTTCCCCATTGTGCATATGTCGAGTATGCGACCTTGTGAAATGGGCCAAATATCTTGTGAAGCGGGCCAGTCACCGTTCCTGATGCGCACACCTGGGGAGTGAAAGACTGGGAGGAGACAAGTACTAAGAATAGAGAGGCAGAATCGGTGGTCTGCCTCAGGCAAAAATCGGACTGATTGATGAGGTTCGCCAATCTTTCCCAGATGTTGTAGTGCAGCCGGGCAGAGAGATCTCCACCTGGCATCAGGTTTTCTGCTTCCAATGAAGCGGCTTAAACCCCTCCCCCAAAAAGCAAGGAAAGGATCAAGATGTTCGTCAAAGAGTTGAAGGTGATCTGGGACAAAATTGCAACCACGATGTGCTCCGGCGTTGGTTCTGCATTCTGCTGCCGCACAATGTCAGTCGCCTCCTGGCACAGGGACTTGACCATCCCCCAGGTGATCTTCGGCGCTGGCATCTGCAGGGTGGAATGTGCCAGGAATCTAATCCAGCTCTGGCTCTCCCAGAGCGACTATGGTCTCTGTTTGGACCGGGGCCAGAGACATGCCCGCACTCCGGTTTCCCGAATTTGGACAGTTCCTGGCCCAGTGGAAGCTATTGTGACATCGTGGGCATGGAGTGGTCGGAGCCTTGGGATGACCTGTGTTTTGGCCATTGCCCTTTTTAGATCGGCATTCTCTAGCGAAATGACCGATCTTGCCACAATTGTGACATGCTCCTTTGGTCTTGCCTTTGGATTTCCTATCGCCCTGCACCGCTGCTGCTAACAGACCCATTTTGTAGGAATCTGTACCAACGTCGGCACAAGCCCTAATCATGTCAGTAAGCGTCAGATTGGGACGATTGCCCAGTGACTGCAAGATTTTACGGCAGTCAAGGTTGGCGTTGTCTTTCGCCAGCTTCATCATAAGCTCCTGTTGGGCTTGCTCGTTGTCTATCTGCCTACTGACCGCTTCCTCCAATCTGTTAATAAAGTCCATGTAGGACTCCTGGGCACCCTGTTTGACTGCTGTATAGTTTTTGGCTGGCCAGCTGCCGGGACCTTGAGATATGCCCTAAAGGCTGTCTCAGCTGCCAGCTGAAGCGTGGTGAGTGGCAAGGTAATCTGCACATCGATGGGTTCGAACTGTCCTGACCCATACTGGAAGTACTGCTCATCCTATCCTGGCAGCCCTTGCCTGTGCTTCAAGTCGATACTCGCTGTCCCATAGCAAATACTGGCTGGGGTTGAGCATCATTCTCATGACGGCCTTCCAGTCGTATGGAATGAGCATCATTGTCTCACACACCTGCTGAAGTGTGCTCCTAGTGAAGCGACTCTGGAGTCCTGTTTCTGTGATTGCCTTCCATATTGCCATGATCAATTTGTACGGAACAGGTGAATGGATCGTTTGCTGTTGACCCGTGAGGGTGTCCACCTCTATGTGGACTGGGCATAACTGCCTAAGCTCAGCTTGGTCTTCCGCTGATAATTCCCCCTTGATGGTTTCTTCCTCTACCGTGCGCTGAATGGAACTTATGGCTATCTGGGAACCTTTAACTGTATGGGAACCGCCAGCGTTTCCCATACCTTGCATTCCTTCAGTGACGTCTGCAGCTGTCACTGAAGGAAAGCTCCCTAAGCCTCCCTGCTTAAACTGAAGTGACGAATAGAGAGCCATAGGGGCTGATGGCTCTGACTGCGCTGGGGGGTTCTCGGTCTCTATCCGGACTGGATCTACCTCTGCGATGAGCTTCCTACACTTGCTCCATGTGCTAATCACCTTAGCTGGGGCTCTTGGTTCTTGCTTAATGCAGGTCCCTATCCTATCCCAAAGTTGGAGACTAAGCATGCCCGTTTCTGGATAAAACAGACAGTGCTCACCCAAGTACACCAAAAGATCTGCTAACTGGGTGCTGTGAATGTGTGTACGATTTACCCTGGCCAGGGCTTTGAGTTCCATTAAGTGAACTCTCTGGTTAGCGGTCGGACGTTGCCGCTGTGGACAAGTCCCCATATTACCTGCCGGTCCTTTGACGTTTCCTCCGCAGGACGAGTCGACGTGTCTGGGTTAGGTAATTGGATTCGGTGCGATGGACCTCTGGGAAGGACTCGGAACGCGGGCTGCTGCCATAGGCCCTCGGTGGCTTCTGCGATGATGTCAGGGTTCACAGCTGACCCTGAGCACAAGATGCCTCAGAGCTTTGGAGCACGCTCTGCCTCTGGAATGCCTCTGAGCGTAGCTGTCACTTAGATCGGATGGCTTTCTGATCTGAACCACTGCGCTGCCTCCAGGAGAACTTGGACGCGGCTCTGGCATAGAACTGGACCAAGGGTATCGCTACTCACGAGTAGAATCACGTTGGGGTCACCATATGTTGGATTGGGGCCCAATGTGGGCTGGAGGGTCCTGGAGGAGACTGGTCAAGCAAGACATGTGAGGCAAGATGGAGCGAAGACCAGTGTTTATTGATCAGAAAGCAGAAGACTTTATACCCTTGGCTGCATGAATACATTGCGCATAGCTGTTTACAGGAAAGCCCTGAGTCTGCACATCGCGATTACACAAGTTACTAATTAGGGGTGACTTCACCGGGGAAGTTCCTTATCTAACTAATTAACTACCGGGGACATGCATTGTTCATCGTTATCGGGAGCAAACAAGTGGCTGAAGTTGACTCTAAGGCTTAGAGCTTCTGCGGATGCGAGATTACTCATTACGTGCCTATCGAGTTAACCTTCTGGTGATCTTTGGCCCTCTATTGTCCTAGCTGCCTGTCAGGTCAGCAATCAGTGAATCAAACTATATCTAATATTCCACTCCCCTATTTCTGTCCCCTCGAAACCAACGGCTCGAAGGAGTGTTCTCCCATAACTGCGGTTCTGTCAGGGACAGCTGTGCCAATTGTGCTCGTGGAATCCACACACTGGGTCAGGAAAAAGGAACTGTGGAATGAATTCACCAAAAGGTGGCTTTGTTTTGTTAGTTTAAAGTCTAACCTAGATATGAAAGAAGAAGAAAGCGGTGAAGGAGCAACAGCATCGTTCAATAATATGTGGTTTGTGTTGTTGTAGATTTTTAAAGAAAAAGAACATAAGTTTAGTTATCTTGAGCAACAGGAAAGCAAAACATTGCTTTCAAATATTTATAGCTATAAAATTAACTACTATTACGGTCTTGTAACTGTACTTATAATGGTCTACCTTAACTTGGCAAAGTTACCATTTTGGATTGTAAATCCCAGAATCCAGGGCCATTGTGGCTGGTGGATTCTGGAAGTCATAGTCCTGAAATTAATTTTTCTAAGGTCTGAGCAGGAAAGGTAACATTTTAGACTCTGGTGATACGTGCCATTGCAGCGTTTGGCTATCTTGCAGAGCACAATTGGGAGGGGGATATATGAGCAGCAAACTCCCCCTCACCCCACCCCAATGAGCGAGAGGAGACATTTGTGACCTTTTGCATGGCCCATTGCCTAGTTTTGTGCAAAGAGTTGGAAAACCTCCAGCTGGAATGAAGATCATGGGATGGAAATAAAGCTGGCCCTTCCTCAAACGGATTTGGTTTGTGTTAGTGTCCAGTAACTGGCTGCTCCCCAAAGTTTCTTTGGACTGGAATTCTGCTGGAGTGGATTCCCAGGAGGAAGACTCTGAACTCTCTCTTTGTGAATGAATAGCTTTCTGTGCAGGATCGTGGCATTTCTGTCTCTGTCTCCAGCATGCTCAGAGGAAGAAGAAGTGGAGAGGAAACTGTATTCAGATGCTGAAGCCTGAAGAACCTTCAGATCTCTGTTTACCATTTTTGAGGCCAGTGGTAACAGTATGAGCGGGAGTTGTCTATTTCCAACTGGATTCAGATCTAGCTTGAATGGCTTTGCAAGATAAATTTATTTATTTTATTTATTTATTGTTAAATTTCTATACCGCCCACTCAGCCAAAGCCAACTCCAGGCGGTTCACAACAGTGGGTAAAAACAGATGAAAACCAGCAATAAGAACCCACCCCTAAAAAGAGAGGGGTGCAGGGACCGATGGAACCATGGGGGAAGGCATCCTCCCCTATATTAACCACCCAACGGAAGCCACCCCTCCACCTGCACCCCAAACTTGGCCCGCCAGCCAGGTTTTTAGTTCTTTTCTAAAGGGCAACAAATCCGTCTGGAGATGCAGTTCCACAGGCAGGAGGTTCCAAAGGGCCGGTGCGGACACAGAGAAGGCTCTCCTCCTCGTGCCAGAGAGGCGAGCCCCCCTGGCCGATGGCACTATTAGAGAGCCCTTCCGGTTCGCTCTGGTTGGACGGACAGACGTCCTTAGGGTGATGCGGTCTCTAAGGTAACCTGGCCCACTACAATATAGGGCTTTAAAGGTCAAAACCAGCACCTTGAATTGCACCTGGAGTCAAACGGGTAACCAGTGCAGCTCCCGCAGCAGTGGTGAGGCTTGGGCATAACGTCCACACCCCATCACCACCCAGGCCGCCGCATTCTGGACCAGCTGCAGCCTCCGAATGGTCATCAAGGTCAGCCCCATGTAGAGCGTATTACAATAATCTAGTCTGGAGGTCACCAGAGCATGAGTGACCATGAGCAAAGAGTCCCGGTCCAGGAGCGTGCGCAACTGGCGAATCACCCAAAGTTGGGCGAAGGCCCTCCTGGCCACAGCCACCACCTGTTCTTCTAGCAGCAGCCGCGAATCCAGGAGGACCCCCAAGTTGCGCACCAGGTCGGTCTAGGGCAAAATAGACCCATCCAAAACCAAAGATGGTAGCTCCCGGGATAGCACAGGACCCCCCCCCCCCATCCACAGCCACTCAGTCTTACTAGGATTCAGCTGTAACCCATTCGCCCCCATCCAGACCCCAGCCGCCTCCAGACAACTGGAAAGGACTTTGACTGCATAACAATAGTTGTGAAGCTCTTAGATCAAGGGTGCCCAAACTTTTTTCAGATTGGACTGGTCCCACCCCCGACGCGCAGCTGCGGGGGCCAGAGGCAGGTTGCTCCTGCTGCTTACCATTTTGATGTCATCCACAGCAGCCTTTGCCGAGGTGGATTCCTGCATTTAGAACATTTTTTTGCACCGTGCTGTGAGATTCCCTTGGTACGTGGTGCTGATATCAGCGCCTTGCGCCAAAGAAGCTGTCCCAGCACCACGGATTACAAAGCGGTGAAGCAGTGATTTTTTTTTAAAATGCAGCGATCCACTTCAGCAAAGGCTTCTGCTACCCTGGGTACCAGTGGAGCTTGTTCAGAACAGCAGGGAGAAAACGTGACCGCTGCCACCACCATAAGTGACGTATTGCGACATCAGGCTGTGGGGGCGGGCCGGGTAGGGGCAGTCCTAGAGATGCCCGAGTTCTCACCGTGGGCCAGAATAATGATGTGCATGAGCCTGATTGGGCCCGCGAGCCATAGTTTGGGCATGCCTGTCTTAGATAAATACATCTCTGTCCTAAATATCTATTACCATTGCTTAGCTTATACCAGAGTTCCTCCCTGCCTTTTTTCTTTTTCTTAGCCAATCAACAAAAATTCTGGCATATATTTCAGGACTGCTGTTGTCTTAACAAGACAGAATCCAAGACACAGGGAACAAATGGGAAGCCATGTTGAACCCAATCTAATCCATCCCTTCAGGGCAAAACTGTTCCCAGTGCATATTTATCCTAAATTGTGATGTTTCATTCTGTAGCACTTTGGGAACTATTTTCTGCAGTCTATTCTTTTATTTTTATTTAACTCTTTCAGCATCTGAAAAAATATTTAGGTTTTTAATATATCTCTGCTATCAACCCAGATATGTGAGTCCCAAACAGAATGGCCAAAAGGGACTTTCTGAGAAATGCTTTTCCTCCAGCCTACTTGAACTGTGCAGAGTTATTGCATGCCAACATATTTGCTCCTACTGGCTACAGCTGCAAAATCATATCAGATAATATGGTTAGTCCAGAACTGAACACTCACAGTATTGTCTGGATTATGGCTTGTTTTCCCTTTTGTAAAATGGATTTTTAAATCAGCAGTTTGCACTGTCACTTTTCAAATCCTGGTTTGTTTGAGAGTAGCAAGCCAGGATTCCCACTTTCTTTTTGCAATAAATTTTCAGGTCCAAATCCTGTTCATTTTAAGCATGCATACAATTCTCAGTTTCACACACAGTTGCACTTTTGCTAACATTTGTGCACAGAGATGTTCACTATTTCCTTGCATGCACAGAAGCACTGTTGTTTTCAGCAGAGCAATCTTCATCTTATATGTCTGCAGGCCATTCCTGTCAAGTATCCCAGATTGGTCAGGATTTCCCGAATTTCAGCGCTCCATCCCCCTCGTTCTCGCCGCCATCCCGTAATTTTGGACGGCAGGAAAGGGGTTTCTGCACATGCGCGCTGCTGCCTCTGACGGCCACGCATGCACAGTAACCCATTTCCTGGAAACTTACTGTGTATGCGTGGCCGACTGCCAGATTAGCAAAATTGTGACTTGACGAATATGTTGCAGACCTTCAGCCTGCGGCACCCTTTGCAGGCGCACCACCCCCATTGGATTAAAGGCATCGGGCCACTTTTATTGAATAATGCCCTAGTCCGAATTATCACTTTCAATTGGTGTATTATCCAATTGTAATTCTTTAAGGCAAGCAGGCCGCAGTAACACTGGTAAGGTTCCTCCCAAAATGCCAATGGAAATTGGCTACATGTATCTATTTGTATCAATTTGTTTGTTGACACAAACAAATTGTTGACCGGAGTCAATATACTATCTACTGACCCCACCCTATGACGTGTATCCGTTCAATATCAGGGTGATGCAGGCTGTGCAGCTCCTGCCATCAGCCCTTGCATGGTTCGCCCTTGACTGGCCAATCTTATTCCCCTGTACCTATCTACGTGTTGGCCAGTCAATTGCGAACCTGCCGGATACCTATGGGTCATAAATCTGTTACCTTACCAGTGCTACCCGCCACACGGGGAGGCGTCTATGATGACTCACCACCACCACCCCCCAGACCGTCAGCTCGGTCACCAGGCCTGCTTGCACGTCCTCCAGAAAGAGGTCCAAACCTCTGGCCGACAGATGGACCCCATCTCTTGCATATAGACCATAATCCTGCAAGCCTATCCTAGGATGTTGAATGGCTGTTCCAAAGCCATTGTCAAAAAGGAACCGGGCAACAGCCCTGTTCAGTGACCGTCGAGCACGATCCAAACCACGGAGGTCAATGCCTCCCTTGTAACAGTGTCTCGGCACGATGTCAGACCATAGCAGCCGCGTGTACGACCATAAGTGATGTAAAAAGGCCAGGTCACTGCACACCAACATTTTTAAAGAGAGGCCAGTGATCTGTCCGAGATCATTGCCGCCGAGGTGCAGAATCAAGACATCAGGCGGTCCAGCATCCCTGATGGACATCAGGAATGGCAACAGTTCCCGCCATCTCATGCCGCGCTTACCGTACCAACGCATACGTGCGGCTGCACGTAGCCTAAGATGGGGTCCCCAGTCTGTCACCGCAGCATACTGCGCTGCCCAGTGCACAAAACTGTGGCCCACCAGCCATACTGCCACTGGTGTGCGTAAACACAGGGTCTGTAAAAGAAGGAAAGAAGGGGAATTAATGACATAACTGGCACTCATGCAGTAAGGGGGCGTACATATAAGGAAAAACACGCGGACCCCCATCTGCCCATGTGACGTATATCAGCATCAGAGTACCCAAACACAGCCACAGTTGAAGCGGCGCCTATCCTAAATGAATGGGTGCCGTAACGAGCCCCAGGGAGGCCGACACTGTGAAGTGCCATACTGGTCACCTTCCAAAACTGGAATTTGGTCAGGGGAGACCCATCCTGGTGGCAGAAAAACGGGCCAGGGTGCGTGCCACGCACTGCCAAAAACTCATGTAGGGCACCAACCGGACAGATGTCAGCAACTGTACACCGTAGCAGTCTGACACCACTGCCTACTCCATGCTGATTGGCCTTTGAGGAATGAATCCTCAACTGGGCCCACTCCTGGGTAAGAAAGACATCGTCGAGTTCCAGTGCCCTACGAGACATGTCCCCCTTTGACAATGGGACCAGCTCACTGATACGGAGCGCTCCAAAAAAGGCTACAGTGGTAGCCGCATGAAAGAGAGCCTCCTCATACCTATCGTAACACAAGCTATGCCAACCTTGTGCAAGGTGCATCAGAACCTCTGGTGAAACAGGGTGACGTGTGTCCGGGCAGCGGCCTCGTTCACGTGTCCACCCTTCTAATACATGACGTATGCGGAAGTCATTCACGCAGTCAACGAAACCCCTCGCCTTAGCCATAAATGCCAAAGCTGAAAGCCTAGTGGCAATGGTGCAAGGGGCTAACCCTAGGTCATGGAGGTAAACCATGAACTGCAGAATCTGGTTGACCGGGATCGGCCACACTTCGGGCAACTGCCTTTGCCCGCAAAAATTCCTAAACTGTAGGAGTGCATGTAGGTACGCCTTACGCGTGCGAGGTGCCAAAGACATGCCGATCGCCCGGTTCACCTCTCCTCGCCAAATGTCCAGATCTCGGCCGGGAGTGGAGAGGGCAGTTCCTCTGCTTCTGGTGCCAAGGCACGGAACCAGGGGATCTGCAGGCGGGATAAAGTGTCAGCAATATCATTATCAATGCCTGGTACATGTCTGGCCCTGAAAAGCACATTAAGGCGTAAAGACCTCAAAACAAATTGGCGAACTAATGCCATAACTCTGGGGGATTTAGATGTCTGGGCGTTGACAATGTGCACCACTGCAGCATTGTAACACCAAAAGTGAACTACTGAATTAGCCCACCTATCTCCCTGTAGGAGTCCGATTCATGTAAAGATCTCTAATCAGCCTCATTAGCAACAGTTTATAGCCCCAGATAAACAAAGGAAGAGTTAAAAGCTAACCAAGTCCAGCTTCATTAGGCAAGGAAGAAACAGAGATAGAGAGAACACACACACACACGACTGCAGTTTTGGCTGAACAAAGGAATAATAATGGCGTCTCTTTATTCAAACAGAGTATATCAGAAACAAAACTTAAGGCACATACAGCCAATCAGAATGTCAGAACCAAATAAGGAGAAGAAAGGAGAATTCTTCTCACTGTTCTACGCATGCCCAAAATCAAGCGTTGTCTCTCATGTATACAAAGAGGCCTATGTTTACAAAATGTGAAGGCAGACAGAAGGAAATGTGAAGGAAGACAGAAACCAGATGCATTCCCACATGTCCTCCTTTTTCATTTAAATTTGAGAGAGGGATGGCTAATCATACCCCTGCATGTCATCATATTCCATAACTACTCCTCCATATACATCGTCACTGTCCTCCTGGACATCGTACCCCTCCTGACTCCTGGTACCTTGTTCCGGAGGATGATACCACATTGAGTACAATTGCCGTCGTGTAAAACCCGATGTCTCCCTTCTACGCAGTGGACATGTGTTACACATAGAAATAAGATTAGTAATACAATAAATGCAAAAACACAACGATATAAGGCAGATAATAATAATGAACCCATAAAAGAAAACTTGTCTAAAGACAGACAAATCAGGCAACCAAGAAGTCATCCAATCAAAGAGATTAACATCAGTGCGTACATTGTTAGTAATGCTCTCCTGTAAATTCTGAAGTTCTTTCTCAATAGTATTACTCAGATCCTGGAATTTTACCCGACATCCCTGGTTCCCGACCAGTTTACAAAATCCTCCGGATTTTGCTAACAGGTAATCTATGGCCAGTCTGTCCTGCATTTGGTCTTGATGAAGCTCAGTGATTTCCATTTGAAGATCCCATATGACCCTCCCTGTGGCACTGATTGATTTCTCCAGCCTACAGGTGAGTCCCAAAATGGACCTTCTATTCTCCTGGGAAATGACACCTGGGTATGATCCCAAGGTGAGTGCTCCAGTGATAACACCCCCTAT
This sequence comes from Bradypodion ventrale, assembly GCA_035047345.1. NCBI lineage: Eukaryota > Metazoa > Chordata > Lepidosauria > Squamata > Chamaeleonidae > Bradypodion > Bradypodion ventrale. Next base: position 38,661,649 of record JAWDJE010000008.1, read on the forward strand.
AGCTCTCCCCCAGGAGCTACCATTAGAAAGCTGAACATCGATTATCACTTCATCATTGCAACCAGAACCCATCGGGCCGGCAACAGCTCTCCGGTGCCGTGCATCTGCCTGAAGCGGCATTTGCACTTGTACGGGTAAGGTAAAATAACCCAATGCTGCACATTGATATTGTCCTGGATGGAAATTCGTGGCAACTCCATTAAAAAAGAACCACAGGTTGGGATCCTTGATTTGCCATCCATTGCAAATTGAACCACTATCTATAGCAGAATAATCAGGAGTAAACATAGGAAACACATCATATATATCTTCAATAGTAGTGTTAAACAAGGTAAAATTAAGCTTATAAGAACTGTTATAACTACCCCATAACCAAAAATAATCATCACAACCCGTATAATTGCCTCCATTCCGCAAAACCCTTTTTGCTTGAGTCCAGTGCTTCCATTTACTATTCCAGACTCCAGAACTATGACAGCAGAAACAAAGTCCTTTAGTGTATTTCTTGAATGTCATGCTTCGCCAGCGGGTGTTGTTAAATTGTTCTGGGGGATTAGAGAAGAGTGTAGACCTATCAAGATGTTGCAAGTGTCCAATAACCAACTCAGGCGTGTTGAACAATGCCGGAAGAAAGGCCATTTGAGACACTGCCAGTGGATGCTCATAGTATAACATTGCATTCTTACCATGAACCTCAAACATATAGTTAGCATGACGAAGCCAAAAGTTGGGGTTGCCCCCATGAGTCATTGTTCTTACAGCTGGAAGCACAGTAAGAAAGAAAAGAACAAATGTCAGCAAATTTAGTCTACTGGTGAACCACCATCCTGGAGCTGAGTAACCTTCTTCTCTCTCCATGGGCAGATCGCTCGAGCAGGAATCCACACAGGTCCTGAGGTCGTAGAAACCGCTGCGTATCCTCGTCCCCAGGTGATTAGAGGCACAGGACCTTTCCACTCAGGATCCGGTTGCTGCCGATAAACGACCAATGGCTTAGGAAGACACTCCTCGGTCCTGAAATGCAATTCGACTGGAGAGTGTGACCTGTTATTACTAGTACCATGTAACTAAACGTGAAACATGCCTGATGTATAACACAAATGCAATGTCACAAACCCATTTACATGTGTAGGGTACTGAAAACTCTTCCATGTACTTCTGAAGGTACCTGAGATATGCAGTTTCATAAGGCAAAACATAACATAAGCAAAGACAGGTCTTTCCCCTGCAAGAGAATAAGCAAACATTTAAGCATGAACAAAACATGAACATTTCTCTTCTTCCTTATATGAAGGAGGTCTCTGTTGCATTCTAGCAAGCAATTCTCACTCCCCAATTGTATGAGTAAGGCATTACATTTCTTCTTCTCTCACTAGGTGTAAGTGAAAGAGGCATTCAATAACTTAAAACCAGCATAGCATGGTAAATCAAATACAGTACAAATATCATTAGAGCATTTCACACTCATAGCATGAGCAGGTAGACATTTTTTTTCTTAAAAAAGGTTTTCAGTTTTATAATGCAAACAAGGCCAATTCTTATTTAGAGTCCACACAAACTTTTTAGTCCAATTAAAATGTCCAAATTAAAAGTCCAAATGTTGATTGAAGCTTTCTTCTTAAACACTATCTTCTCTCCAGCACAGTTCTTGGCATGGCAAGGTTGAAATTAGGCCATAAATTACTTCTCACTGAATTCACAAGACACCCAGACAACCCCCCTTTTCAGCTTTTCAGGCAAACACACATTCCTTCATGCTCCAGCCACACCCATCTGTATTAAGGCAGGCCGATGAGGTATAAACAAACTTGGAACAGCCCATTCTGGATCTCTTTGTTTGAGGGTTGGGCAGTTCAAAATCAGCCAAAAACTGGAGCATGTCTAGTATGTCTTCTCCCTCCTTGTATTTTTGCAAAAGCCTGCTGTCCATACAGGAAGGATCCACACCCCTTTTCCTCTGGACTTCTTTCATCTGCAGCATCTGAATCTCAACTTTATGACAAACTGCATCTGTTAGTTTGTACTTGCAATAAGACCCCTTTTTGGGCTTGGGTTTTCTGCATTCCTCCTCTGGGCCATCCTCCCACTTCTTGGCCACACGTGAGGTATCAAGTTTACTACTCAGTTTCTCCTGCTTTTGTGATGAGGGTTGCTTCAGGGGCGGGCTGAGATCTCCTATGCTGCTCTTTGAATCACACTCCTTGCTTCTTGCCACTTTGCATGCATTAATAGCTTCAATCTGTGATGAGGTCCCCACCATTTGTTCCCCATCAGCTGGCACTAGTTGTTTTTTAGACTCGGCAGGCAGTATTGCAGCAGTCCCATTTGCAAGAGCCTCTCTGTTCACTGGATATACAGCAACAGGTTCCATATCCAGCACAGCTGTAGTTAAAGCAGCAGAGAACTGGTCTTTTGTAGGGCTAAAAGTGCTTGATTGCTGCAAGGCAGGATATAATGTCCCATCTCCTTTTCCACCCCCATATCCATCAGGGGGCTCATGCTGTTGTTTCTCATATGATGGAGGGGCAGTTGCCATAGTCCCTCCCTTGGCTGGGGGCAAAAGCTGTGGAAGGGGACCAGCAAGCCGCTGGGACAACAACATATTTCTTGGAGTAAGTCTTTGCATACAGTTTCTGACTTCATTCCAGTTATATTGCACTGATACAGAAATCCCATCATGCTTCTGCAATTCGTTCCCAATCTTTTCCCATTCTTGTAAGTCCAGACAATCATCATATTTAACCCAAGGACTGATTTTTCCTACAACTTGGACCAGCTGCTGTACTTCCTTCTTAACAGCCCGTTTCCCATTCTTATGCAAAAGATACGAGATATCTTTACAAAGCTCCTGCTCTGGCGAAGCAAGCACGCACCCCATAATTATTGTTTTTCACTCACCCTTTTGGGACCCAAAGTAGACTTTGGATGAATTTCAAGCGCTTGATTTGACCTTTCCTCTGGTCGGACCTTTCTGGTCGTGGGTGAATGAAGACCTTGCCCTGGTTGCAATGAGGTGCTAATTATGTGCTAATCGCTGATTGCTGAAGCAGATATCTTCAAAGCATTCCTTTGAATTTCATTCAAACGCCTCGCGACGGGGCACCACTTGTAGGAGGCCGATTCATGTAAAGATCTCTAATCAGCCTCATTAGCAACAGTTTATAGCCCCAGATAAACAAAGGAAGAGTTAAAAGCTAACGAAGTCCAGCTTCATTAGGCAAGGAAGAAACAGAGATAGAGAGAATACACACACACACGACTGCAGTTTTGGCTGAACAAAGGAATAATAATGGCGTCTCTTTATTCAAACAGAGTATATCAGAAACAAAACTTAAGGCACATACAGCCAATCAGAATGTCAGAACCAAATAAGGAGAAGAAAGGAGAATTCTTCTCACTGTTCTACGCATGCCCAAAATCAAGCGTTGTCTCTCATGTATACAAAGAGGCCTATGTTTACAAAATGTGAAGGCAGACAGGAAGACAGAAACCAGATGCATTCCCACATCTCCCCAGAGCATCAGGGCACCCAAAATGGGGGAAAACTCCAGAAAAGTAAGATCGCGTAAACGACCTGTGCCTTGCCATGTCTGAGGCCATCGGCCATAGGACCACCTCCCTTCAAAGTAAATCCCATAAGCCAGGGAGCCGGAGGCATCCGACTATACTTGGAAATGTGGGCTGAGCATAAGCTCCGATCTCTAGAAGGAGATGCCATTAAAATCCTGAAGGAATGTGAGCCAGACCATAAGATCCGCCCGTAAACCTTTGGTCAGCCGAACCCTGTGGTGGCGTTTTAAAAGGCCAGCCATGGCGTCGCACAGATGCCTGGCAAAGGCCCTGCCAGGTGTTACTACCCTACAGGCAAAGTTGAGGTGGCCGTGAAGCACCTGTAACTCTCGGAGAGACACCTTACACCTGGCAAGCATTGCCAGAATGGCATCAGAGATCCGCGTCACCTTTTCCATGGGCAACTTGGATGTCTGGGCAACAGTGTCAATCTCAATGCCTAAAAAGGTGAGAGTGGTGGCCGGTCCCTCAGTCTTTTCAGGCGCCAGGGGCACACCTAGTTCCCGCATAAGCACCTGAAAAGTGGCAAGTAGCCGAGTGCACATGTCCGTGCCCTGTTCCCCTCTGAACAAAAAGTCATCGAGGTAGTGGGCTACAGACCAGGACCCTGATCTACGAACAAAAGCCCAGTGAAGGAAGGTGCTAAACCGTTCGAAAGCAGAACATGAGATAGAACAGCCAAAAGGCATGGCCTTATCTACATAAAAACTGCCCCGAAAATGGAAACCTAACAGCTCAAAGTCGTCCGGGTGCACTGGCAACAATCGGAATGCCGATTTGATATCACACTTTGCCAGTAGTGCCCCTGGGCCACATGACCGTACCATCTGCAAGGCCTGGTCAAAGGAAGTATACCTGACTGAGCAAAGGTCATCAGGTATTGCGTCATTGACCGAAGAACCAGCAGGGTAAGAAAGGTGGTGAATTAACCGAAATTCACCCGGGGACTTCTTAGGGACTAAACCCAAAGGTGACACCTTCAAATTCGGGAATGGTGGGTCAGCAAATGGCCCAGCAACCCTCAGTGCGGTGACCTCCTTAGCTATAGATTGGGCGGCAATATCCTCATTACCCCGAGGGAAATTAAGTTTGGGGCGTCTTGAGGCCCGCCTACCCCCTGAAATGATATGCGGAAGCCGAATTGAAAACCCTCAAGTAGGTACTTCGCATCATCCCGTCTAGGATAAGCGGTAAGCCAATGTTCCAGCACCTGGACATCAATTGGGGAGGGGGCCTTTCTGATTGGTCGCACCATCAGAGGGAGCTCTGACCGCCCCCTGCCCACCCCTACCTCTGCCTCGTGATCCACCAGCCCGCGGGCACGCGGAGGCGGCGTGAGGGCCAGAGCAAGAGGGGCAGTCGTGCCGGAACCGACACTGACGCTTGTTGCACACTCCATTGGCGGAGAAGCTCCAACACAGCAGGTGGGATGGAACCCCCTGCCCTGCCGTTTGGTGGGGAACCTGTGTAGCAGCCACCCGCTGCATGGCATGGCCACAATGGTACTGGTCACCAGGTGCCGGCCGCGTGGGGGTCATGTACAAGAGCCACAATTGCTGGAAGGGCTCGTCCCACCTCATCTCAGGATGGAGGGCCACTCTCATCCTAAACTCCTCGTCATAGGCCAACCATGACGGTCCAGGGAAATCGACCACCGCCCGATAAATATTATCCAGATATTGCACCATTGGAATGGCGAAGTCAGGGCGAGCCCTCAGGTATAGCGCCATATAAATGAGGTAGGCCGGTAACCAATTGGCCCAGGTGCGCGGCGGCTTACAACGACGGGACAACTCCTTGTCCCTATCATCCTGCCCTTCCCTCTCTTCCTTGTTGGGCTCACGGTTTAGGAGGGAGAAAATGTCCACATATTCCCCCCCTCCAAATCTTCTCCCTAGTGGCCTGGGAAAGATGGTCACCCAGGGGCAAGGAATAACCGGCCGTCGGTAGGGCCGCAGTTGGGACAGATTGAATCAAGGGTGAACCCAGTGGTCCCTGAACAACCCCTGAAACATTAGGCATACCCCTAGGGGCGGTCACCCCTGTCATATCCGGGGGGTAATTGGGTAACCAGGAGCTAACGGGACAGTGCGGATACAACTGTCCACCCGTGGTAACCTGTTGTGGCCATGGCCACTGCACACACACACCCCCAGTGTGGCTGGGCAGTGTCACTGGTGTACTTAATTGACCAGGATACTCACCTGGTGCACCCCCGTGGGCCGCCCCCACTAGGGGTTCCGGCCCACGGCGGGCGTCGGAGCTCACGATGGGAATCGAGCTCTGCGTGCCGCTACACCCTTGCCACGCAGGACCAGGCCCCTGCAGCAAGCCCCGCTGCGATGATCTAGCAGGGAGCTGGGAGGCGCCAGCTTGGGCTGGCCTGATGGCCTCAAGCAGCTCGACCCTGGCAGCAGCCCGCTGGACAGCGGTGGTCGACGTGCGGGCCGGAAATGCAGGAGGTGCAAACCCACCTTCCGAAGGTGGTGGGGCAATGCCCATTGATGCCTCCAGCACCGAAATGCGTGCTAGGAGGGCATCGATGGCCTCAGACCCACCGGTATAAGGTGGGCCGGGCGGGCCAGATGGCCCACCGGGCAATTGCGGAGTTACAAACCCAAGTGTGGATCCTGGGCCCAAATAGGGCCATGACCAATAATCCGGCCCATGTGGGGCCAGGGGAATGGTGGGGCGGAAACCCGCACCAGGCCCAAGGGGGCCGCCCTGCCCAGAGCCGGGCAAAGACCCCATAGGGGTAGTGATCCCCGAGGGGCCGGCCTGTGCCACCCCTGCTTGGACCCCGGCGTCGGGCGGGTAGGCAGCAGCCTGTCCGCCCACATTGGTGGTAGTGGGTAAACCGGCCCTACCACCAGGGTGCAGGGGCGCCGCCCTCCCCCTCCGACCCGGGGGCGGCTCCCTAGATGGGGGGGTGGGCAGAGCCCTCCCCCTCGTCCACGGCTTCGGAGCCGTTGCTTTTCGCTTGGGAGCCATGTCTCCCAAGCCGAAAAGTGAAGGAGAAAGGGAAATTCCCTTTTAAAAGAGAGCAGGCGAAAGCCGGGGAGAAAAGCGACGGAGAAAACTTCTCCTCTCCGTCGCGTCAACAAAATGGCAGCCGAGCTGCCTCATGGCCACCCCTTTTAAAGAGGGTGGCCACGCCCCCCTAACTCACCCGGATGTCTGAGTCCGGGGGGGGCGCAAAGAGCGCGGCGGCCATTTTGGCACCGCGCTTGCATTTTATGTGTACCACCACCACCACCACACCAGGAAGTGCTATATGGTGGAGGAAGGACAAAATGGCCATCCAGCCCCTGAAGCTGTCTGGGGGAGCAAGACCCGGCACCTGGCTTAAAAAGGTTGAGAACTCCTGCTATAACTAATGTGAGCCTCTTTGGGTTGCTGAGATGAGAAAGGCAGCCATACAAATCCAATAAATAAATTAATAAATAAAAAGGTAAGTTCTGCCATTCATTTCCTAACAGGAATTTAGCCTTGGTTATTGGTTAGTCCAGTAGTGTGCTTTTGAAATAAGCCTTTGGGGGTGGCGGGGAGAGACAGAGTTCACTCACAAGAAGCCAGGATCTCCAGAATCCTCTGTAATCCTTTGCTTTCATTTTGTGTTATCGCAAAGTATGACTTGAGAACTTAGTTTAAAATCACTAGTTTTCCTCAACTTATACTTTGAGGTTCTGGAATGTTTATGAACACTTCCCATTCTGTAGTACATAAAAATTCTTCATTAGTCTCTGGTATTAGTTATCCTCAGAATGAAGTCTAGTAGGCTAGCAGTCTGCATTTTTGACAAACATTAAAAACAGAAAAGGAATAAATGAGCCAGACTTGAATTTTCTTTATGATGTTCTATAATAAGACCTCCTAGAGAAGAATCAATCAAGGAACAGATTTTAGAAAGTCAGCTAATCATGGAGTGCTCATCAAGCTCTCTTCTATATGACCACTAGATTGTTGGTATGTTTTCAGTATGACTTCACAGCACACAATAGTTAAGAAGAATGTTGAAACTGATTTGAGAGAAATGTAGCTTTTCATGGTAAACAGGTGTATTCATTTTGTTCCATTGTTGTTTTTTTGTTAAATACACGTTGCAAGCTTTTGAACACCTACAAAATCGGTTAAAAATCATTTTATAAATGTATTTACTAGGGTAAGATTAGTAGTACTGATCAACCTTGCAATTAAAATGGCATGGGTAAAAGAGTTTCTAAACCAGGGGTGACCAAACTACGGTCCGTGGGCTGGATCTGACCTGTGGCACCAAATCATCTGGCCCGTGCCGCCTTCACCACTCCCAGAAGCGGAAGTAAAATGTGCATGTGCATAACATGCCCATGCAAGCACATAATGCTGCTGCAAATGACCCACAGCTTTTGTAAACACGTTTATGAGAGTCGTGGGTTATTTACAGCAGCATTATGCTCATGCACATTTTACTTCCACTTCTGGTAGGAGGAACCATGTGACCAGCACGCTCAACCACATGACTGGCATGCTTAACCTTGTGACCAGCATGCTCAACCACATGACTGGCCCATGGGCCGAAAGGTTTGGGCACCCCTGTTCTAAACCAAGAAATCTACTTTGTATTTTCTTGCTGCATTGAAAGAGATTGGAAAATATCTCTCTCTCTCTCTCTCTCTCTCACACACACACACACACATACCACCACCACAACAACAACAACAACAACAGCGCACCCAACTTAAATGTATAGTAACTTCTTATTGGACTGTGGTGGCTTAGTGTTAAGACGGTGAACTTGATGACTGGAAGGTTGGCAGGTCAGCAGTTCAAGACCTGAGTGCTGCATGACGGAGTGAGCTCCCATCTCTGTCCCAGCTGCTGCCAACCAAGCAGTTTGAAAGCAAGAAATTTCAAGTAGATAAATAGGTACCACTTCAGTGGGAAGGTAAACAGTGTTCTGTGCACTCTGCAATATATCTATGGAAACATCTGCAAATGCAGATGGCACTGGCTCTTTGGCTATAAACAGAGATTAGCACTGAACCCTAGGGACGGATACCATTGGCTTTCGAGCAAAGGGCAACCTTACCTTCTTATTACCTGATAAAGATGTGGATCTTCTATGGAGCCAGTCATAAAACAAAACAGTGACAAAACTATTGAGCACCTTCCACTTGTTCGAATACACAGGGATTTATAACCAGAATGTAAAGGACAGACATTTATCGTTTTGTGATGGAATGTATCTATGAACTTCTTTTTCTCATATTCATTTTTACAGAATTAAATTCTTTTTACCCCTTTTATGAAGAAATGTGTCAATTTTGAAATCAACCAGCCAAACAAAATTCTTATCTATTCCTAAACCTAGCACACATCCTAAAAAGGTTTCCCTCCTGAGACAGGAAGTATTTGAATTATTAAACCACATAATGAAACCTCTGCTTACTAACTGGAGGCCACTTTTTTTAGTATACAGTGGAACCCCAACATGCAAACAGTTCAACTTACAAAAAACTCAACATACAAATAGAAATCCTGGCTAAAAAAATTTGACATGCAAATTTTAATAAGAAAAATCCAACATGCAAAAATATATGGTGACATCTAGTAGCCTCTTCTGGTAATCCAATGTGTATCGACAATATTTTTTTTTACATACTGTACAAATAACCTCATGGAATGGAAAAAATTGTATGTAGAGTTTTTACTGTATTAATCTTTTCTTTATTTGAGTAACATAAATTATTTGATCAAACATTGAAGCCCCATAGAACCATTATACATGGCTATCATGCCTGATATGCATCTCTAGTCTTTCTTCTTAGTTGGTTGAATGCTACCTTAAATTATCATGTTATCAGCCTGTTGTGTATTGCTTTGTATAGCAGGACTGATAGTAAATCAACCACTACAGTTATCTCTAAAAGCAAGAGCAGCAGTAGATTTATTTCAGAAACAGGAATTTTCCTGTTCCTCAGGAAATTGGGGGAGGAGGGCTCGATTTATTTTCAAAATGATACCTGGCCCACTCCATCTCTCCTTGGCCCCACCCACTTCTCACTGGCTCTGCCCACAATATCCATGTGTCCTCTGAGATGCTACCCAGATTGGTATTTGTTTTCTGTGCAGAAAAGATTCCATACCTCCACATTCCTAATTCTTTTTAAGACTCTTAGCAATGCAAAATGGAAAATTCTGGGAACTGTAATAATAAAACAGAACTTTCCCAAGGTCTAGAACAGTGTTTCCCGACCTTTGGTTTTTGGACTTCATTCCCAGAAGCCTAAGTCAGTTCCCCAAAGCACTGATCAGCCAACGCACTGACTTCGGCTTCTGGGAATTGTCCAAAAACCAAAGCGCCCACATTGAGAACCACTAGTCTAACCACTTTGATGCTTACCGAGTCATAATGTTCATCACTCTTGTCTCTTTAAATGGGAGCCACTTTGTTATAATCACTTAGTTGTCTCTTCTGAACTACCTTCTGGCTCTGACCAGCCACAGCACTCAGGGAGTTTGAAAACAGGGATGGGCTTGCTAAGGGGAGGTTGGGAAGAGGATGAACTTTTCATGGGGAAGGGAGTTTGGCTGCTTTAATTAAGGGATGTAGTAAGAACTCTGGGTGGAGGAAATTGAACCCAAGGGATAAGATACTGTAATTTCATGCAAAAATTACATGTTAACTCAGTGAGAGCTTCTGTAGCAGTTCTGGTGACTTGCACGGAGGGGGTGGTGGTGGTAATTAGATATCTCCCTATAAAATGCCAAAGGCTTCTCTGATTCCTTTGGGGGAGGTCCAGTCCCACAGCTTCCGCTCTAGAGTCATCATGTGGCACAGGTGGTTAATTGCTTTGCTGGAAGAAGTTCACCTTGGTGATCAACAGCCACTGCTACTTGCAGCAGATCAACCAAGCTCACGTAGGCCTCCTGCAGGGTAGATTCCTGTACTTGTCTATCTAGCATTACACCAAAGACAGAAGTAGTCCTTTTCTTGATTTGCACCTCTCAGACTCTAAGGCCAGCATAGCCAATGGACATGTCAGTTGGTAGGGTCCAGACATGGTAGTCTGGTAAAGAAACTTGCTGTGTAAATGTGCAACAGTTTGAGGATCCAGCTTGGGATGGATGTGTATGGTACAGTTGTCGGAGCCAGTGGATTGTGAAACAAAAACTATCAGTTAAAAGCCAGCTCTGTATCCACCTTTCTTAATCTCTGTATCAATTATTCTTCCTTCACACAGATATATAGAACTCTGGTTTAGATTGGAGTTGACTTTACATTGATCTAACTCAGATATTATCTCCTTAGAAGATTTCCAAGGAGAGGTCTTTCCCTTCCCCCCCCCCCCCCTGCTGTCTAATCTTTTTCAACTGGAAATGTTGAAGTTTGCACATCTGGGACCTTTTTGTGTAAAAAGCATACACTTTACCACTGAACAAGGACTCCCAATTGTTATTTGCAAGTATTGCTCATGATATATTGTTTGCAATATCTATTCAAGTTCCGTACTCCTCCTGATTATAGGACTCTTCTATGCATTTTTGCAGTAATCTTTTTTTAACCATGCTAAATTTCTGCACAGCTAGACATCTGCCTTTCTTAGAAACTACTAGCTTTGCTGGGGCGTGCAATTTCAAATGGTGGGTATTTGAAAAGCTAGCTCTCTGGAGTGGCAAAATAGGCACGTTAGAACAGAACAGAACAGAAGATAGCAAAGTCAAGAAGACTAGAGAGAAGGTGGGCATATACAAATCAGATTTAAAAGATTAAAAACCCTCATAACATGTAGAGGAGGAAGGGTGGGATGTTGTCCAGGATGACTGGAATTCTGAAACATTTTGCTACAGCAAAATGAGACTCTGCACTTTAAAAGGTGCTTTTTTTTCCTTTGGAAAGATCCCCAAATCATATATGGAAGGAGTCAGGATAAGACATGAGTAATAGGAGGGGATTGCACAAGTAAGCAGATCTGATTTACACATGAAAAAAATTGCACAGAATTTAAACAGAGTTTTGTCCAGATCTACAAATGCTAGAACTTCTCTCTTGAAAATGTAACCATGAAAGGCAAATGGATTCTTCCATATAATCAATCAAATCATTGGCCAATCTAGCTCAGTCTTGTCTACTGCAGGGAGTGGGAACACTTGCTCCTCCAAATCTTTTGGGCTTCTCCTTCCAAAGGGTCCAGCCAATTTTGCCGGTGCTAAGGGGGTTAGAATGTGGTTCTCTAAAATATCTGGATAATCACAAGAGCTCTGGCCTATACCAATTGGCAGCAATAGCTGTGCATCATTTTCAGAGGTGGTTCCTTCTTATACCTACTAGGATTTGTTAAGGTTTGAACCATGCAAAGTTTGTGCTCTTATCATTGAGCTATGGCATTTGCTCAACTGACCACAGAGAATGCCCAGATTTAAAAGTCAATCTTTGCCCATCTGTTATATAATAGAAAGAGGTGCACAGAGCACTGCAAACTAAATAATCTAAACCAGACCTGGGCAAAAGGTATACCGGCAAAAGCAAAAAGGTATACCAGCATAGCTCATGTTCCTCAAATTTTGAGGTTACATTCTCCCACTCCTTACTTGGCTCATGAATTGCCCCTGTATACCAAGATCTACTGGCTGATCACTGCACAATTTTCAAATGATCTGCAAAGATTTTTAATGCCCACTTGTTTGTAAATGGCAACAGAAAAGCCTTCTTCCTCAACTCTAAATTGAATTATTTATATCATCAATATACAGTAAGTCCAGTATAACTTTTTATCTGTATTTGTAGGTAATCCTGGTGTGTGGCAGGGCTGTAGCCAGGGGGTAGACTGGGTGGGCATCACCCACCCTAAGTTAGCATTTTGCCCACCCTCAAACTCCCGGCTGCTTATACCACACATGTACACACGCACGCGCACACACACACATACGACATTGTTGCCCATCCTGAAAAATATTTGCCCACGCACATCTAGAATCCTGGCTATGGCCCTGGTGTGTGGCAGATTTGCTAAATCATTGTCTACTTCCCTGATCCATCATTTTGTATCTGGATGTCTTTAACAACTACTTTGCATCTTTATTTGGTCATACTAGTCAAAAAGAGCAGATGTAGACCCAGCATTCTGAAATCTATTCAGAAACCATACTGCAGCTAAACATCTGGCAGGTAAAATGCTGAGCTTGAGACTGGAAGGTCAGGTTTCAATACCTAAGAACTGCACTTGGGGACATGAAAGGAGCCTCATTCAGGCATCCCCTGAGTGGAGTTTCTCCAGCAAAAAGCCTTTCGACCCAGAGTAATCTTCGACACAAAATTATTATTTCCTGGAAGGCTGGGATTCAGAGCTTGAAAAAGTTACTTGTTTTTAGGACACACTTCCCAGAATTTTGGGTGGGTAATTCTGCAAGTTGTAGTCCAAATAAAATCGGCTCCTTTAAGTTTTGCTAGGACTGGGCTAACTTAGAGTACAGTAGATAACACTAGGGATACACCCATCATTTTCAGTTTCTTGTTACAATTTTATTCGAAGTGAAGAAATAAGAGAGAGTAATGCAGAAAGACAACATGGGATATAAAGATCAGATGAGGTCAAAACAGTAAGAGGAGTAAAGAAAAAAGCAGCAAACATGTACAGTGAAGTGGGGGAAGACCAATGGGTGTTGTGAAGCAGCTGGGAAATGCCTCTTTCTGGCTGAGGATTTTAGACATTGTATTCCAGACAAAGTAACATTCAAAGTTCTGGTTTTGTGTTAGAGTGGAGTACTAGCTGGAGGGCTACTGGTTATCATAGTTGGGAGGGTGGTCACTGGATTCTTGGGTACACCTCTACTTTGAATACAGGGCACCTTGTTCAGCTTTAGTTTTGTCCCTGGCTACCTCCTTGCCAACTATTCATTTGTTAGGGAGGGTTTGGAGCTCTGAGGTCCGTTGCCATGGTGCTAATGCAGTGTCCACGGGGAAGCACCTGGACTCGCTCTTCTCCCCCCTCCCTCACCCCCCCCCCATGGATATTGTTGTTAACTCTTTCACCACAGCGCGCTGGGAGATTTCATCCTTGTCATGGCGACTGCTGACAGGATTTCTCCACTTCCCACTGCTCCAGCTGCCCAATGAGCCCATGGGGGAAACAGAGGCAGAACGCGTTTGCCAATTAAAATGCTACAGGCTGACAAAAAGCAGGCCATGGAGGCCCTGAACATTATGACTTATGGGGATGAGAGAGGCAGGTGAAGCATGTAGGAGGGGAGAAAGAGTTCTGTTGTTTTCCACCAGCTCAGGCAACGCTAGCTGATCTGTCAGTACTAGAGATAGGAAATGGGAAACTGTGCGTGCGTGCGTGCGTGCGTGCGTGCGTGCGTGCGTGCGTGCGTGCGTGCGTGCGTGCGTGCATGGAAGTCCGAGTTTGTAGGCAAGGTTGCATTGAGTGCCAAACTGAAAAGATAATGGAGGACATTGCAGACAACAAAATGCACACAATGAAAACTCACATTACCTCTATTCATAGAAGGAGGGGATGCTAAATGCACATCAAAGCCTGGCATTCTCAAAAGTTGTGGAGGAACCCTGGGCATCTCCCTTTTTAAACTGATTTATTTTCCCTTGTCCAGTGGCTTGAGAGCAGAAGATAACTGGGTCTATCCATTACATTTTCTACTGTGTCCTAGAATAATTTTTAAGGATAGGCATATTCTTAGAATCATAGAATAACTGAGTTGGACGGGGTCTTAGGCCATCGGGTCCAACCCCCTGCTCAAAGCAGATGTTCCAGAGAGAGAGAGAGCATTTGGTTCCACTGTTGTACTGCTCTAATCATTCCAATGTTTTCCCTGATATTGTGCCTATATCTGGCTTCTTGTATGCCCTGCATTGTAGGATAATTGAGAACATATCCTTCCCTTTCTCTTCATGATTACCTTCTGGGTATTTTAAGAGTGCTGTCATATCCCCTCTCAGTCTCTTTTCTCAAGGCTAAACATCTCCAGTTCCTTCAGTCTTTCCTCATAGGGTTTGGTTTCCAGTCCTCTGATCATCCTTGTTTATTTATTTATTTATTTAGTTAGTTAGTTAGTTAAATTTCTATACCTGCCCAATCGGCCAAAGCCGACTCAGGGTGGTTCACAGTCATAGATAAAAACAGATAAAACCAAATTAAGAACCCACCCCTAAAAAAGAGGGGTGCAGAAACCGGAGGAGCCGTGGGGGAAGGCATGCTCCCCTATACCAACCACCCCACGGAAGCCACCCCTCCACCTGCACCCCAAACTTGGCCCGCCAGCCAGGTTTTCAATTCTTTCCTGAACGGCAGCAACTCCGTCTGTAGGCGCAATTCTACTGGCAGGAGGTTCCAAAGGGCCGGTGCAGACACGGAGAAGGCCCTTCTCCTCGTGCCAGAGAGGCGAGCCCCCCTGGCCGATGGCACTATTAGGGAGCCCCTCTGGTCCACTCTGGTTGGACGGACAGACGTCCTTAGGGTGATGCGGTCTCTGAGGTAACCTGGCCCACTACCATATAGGGCTTTAAAGGTCAAAACCAGCACCTTGAATTGCACCCGGAGGCAAACTGGTAACCAGTGCAACTCCTGAAGCAGTGGTGAAGCATGGGCGTAATGTCCACACCCCATCACCACCCGGGCCGTAGCATTCTGGACCAGCTGCAGCCTCCGAATGGTCATCAAGGGCAGCCCCATGTAGAGTCCATTACAATAATCTAGTCTGGAAGTCACCAGAGCGTGAGTGACCATGAGCAAGGAGTCCCAGTCCAGGAGCGGGCGCAACTGGCGAATCACCCGAAGTTGGGCGAAGGCCCTCCTGGCCACAGCCACCACCTGTTCTTCTAGCAGCAGCCGTGAATCCAGGAGGACCCCCAAGTTGCGCACCGGGTCAGTCTGGGGCAAAATAGCCCCATCCAAAAACAAAGATGGTAACTCCCAGGGATAGTGCAGGACCCCTTATCCATAGCCACTCAGTCTTGCTAGGATTCAGCTGTAGCCCGTTAGCCCCCATCCAGACCCCAAAAGCCTCCAGACAGCTGGAAAGGACTTTGACTGCATCACTGGGGTCCCCACGGGCCGAGATTTACAACTGTGTGTCATCTCACCCAGCGGCTTCATGTAGATGTTAAATAGGAGAGGAGAGAGAACCGAGCCCTGAGGTACCCCATATTTTAGGGGCCTGGGACTGGACCTCTCACTCTCCAACCGCACCGACTGGGTCCAGCCCCTCAGGAATGAGGAAAACCAAGACCACACAGTGCCCTGGATCCCCACTCCTCGGAGCCGTTCCAGAAGGATACCGTGGTCAATGGTATCAAAGGCCGCTAAGAGGTCAAGAAGAGCAAGGACAGATGGATGACTGCCATCCCGCTCTCGCCAGAGATCATCCACCAGCGCAACCAATGCAGTCTCAGTACTATAACCAGGTCTGAATCCTGACTGGAAGGGGTCCAGATATTCAGCTTCATCCAGTACCCCCTGCAGCTGACGCACCACTGCCTTCTCCAGTACCTTCCCCAAAAAGGGGAGGTTGGAAACAAGTCTGTAGTTGGTTAGGACTGCTGGATCAAGGGATGGCTTCTTCAGGAGGGGGCGCACCAAAGCATGTTTCAATGATGCAGGAAATATCCCCTCCCGAAAAGACACATTAATTATAGCCCCAACCCAGCCATCTGTCACTGTCTTAGAGGCTTTTACCAGCCAGGCGGGACAGGGGTCCAATGGACAATTAGTGGCGCAGACCGCCACAAGGAGCCTGTCCACTTCATCTGGGGCAACAGGGTCAAACTGATCCCAGATAACACCGCAAGACTGTGCACTGGCTCCCCCCGGACCCTCCCCATCCACGCCAAGATTAAACCCTGAGCGAATCCGATCGATTTTCTCCACCAGATGGTCAGCAAAGTCCTCAGCCAATCCCTGTCAACCAGGCACACACACACCCCTACCAAGGAGGAACCTTGTCACCCGAAACAGAGTGGCTGGGCAATTATCAACGGAGGCAATAAGGGTGGTGAAGTATTGCCTCCTCACCACCCCCATTGCCACTAGGTAGGCCCTAATAGTGGCTCTAGCTAGTGTCCAATCGGAATCACTCCGGGTCTTCACCCAGCGGCGCTCTTTGCCCGTTTTTGCTCCCACAGTTCATCCGTGAACCACGGAGATGACCTAGCTCCATGGGCTCTGAGAGGCCGTAATGGAGCGATTACATCCAAGGCAGCTGTTGTCACCCCGTACCATAGGACAACAAGTGCCTCGGGCGAATCATGTCGCCAATCCAGGGGAAAATCCCCCAGTTCCCTCTGGAATCCATCCGGATCCATCAGTTGCCGGGGGCGGGCCACTTTAATAGACCCTGCCTCCTTACAATGAAGTGTCACCCCCAGAAAGTCTAGAGCCACCAGATAGTGATCTGACCATGGCGGTGTTATGTCTAGCTTCTGTAATTTCAGATCACTCTGCCACCGCTCCAACAAAAAGACTAAATCTGGCATGTGGCCCCTGCCCCTGTGGCCACTGCCCCTGGTTGGGCCCTGAATTACCTGAGCCAGGTCCATAGCTGCCATGGAAGCCATGAACTCCTGTGCCACCTCGGAACCAGACCCCAGCGAAGGCAAATTGAAGTCCCCCAGAACCATCAGCCTAGGGAACTCCAACGCCAAGGGAACTCCAATGTTGCTCTTCTCTGTACCTGATCTAGTTTGTTTGCAGTTTTCTTGTGGTGTGGTGCCCAGAACTGGACACAGTACTCTAGCTGTGGTCTAACTAGTGCTGAATAGTGGGGGAGTAATACCTCATGTGTTTTGGAGGCTATATTTCTGTTTGCAATACATTAGGTTACATTGTTTCATTCCATCTTAAAGGCATAGTATTCCATACATAACAAACAGTGTTGGCCTAAACAGGGTCACCTCTCTGGCATGAGAAGGAGGGCCTTTTCGGTATCCACTCCGGCCCTGTGGAACCTCCT
The DNA here is from genome assembly GCA_035047345.1 of Bradypodion ventrale. NCBI lineage: Eukaryota > Metazoa > Chordata > Lepidosauria > Squamata > Chamaeleonidae > Bradypodion > Bradypodion ventrale. The sequence continues at coordinate 38,679,163 of JAWDJE010000008.1, forward strand.
GCCGACTGACCTCCATCTTCAGCCAGATTTGCTGGTTTTTAGGAAAGGACTGAAGGCATGGCTGGCTCATGAGGTTTAGGGGGCTGTGGGAGGAGCACCCCCCCCCCCGACTGGCATCTTAGATTTTGGATTTTAGATTTTCAGATTTAAGCATTACAAATGTTTTGATAATGGGTTTTTTAATCGGGTCCTTATTTCTTTAGTTTAATGGTTTTTAATGATAGTGGACCATTTTATTGTGATTGTGGGTTATGAATTGGGAACTGTCCAGAGTTGCTACGGCGGTAGGTGCGGCCATATAAATCTAAATAGATAAATAAATAAACAGGGACTGCAGTGGCTCAAGTGGCTAAGACGCTGACTGGGAGGCGGAAGGTCAGCAGTTCGATTCCCGAGTACTGCAGGACGGAATGAGCTCCCGTCTTTGTCCCAGCTCCTGCCAACCTAGCAGTTCAAAAGCAAGAAATTGCAAGTAGATAAATAGGGACCACTTTGGTGGGAAGGTAACAGCGTTCTGTGTGCTCCGGTGTCTAGTCATGCCTGCCACATGTCCACGGAAACATCTGCAGAAGCAGCCAATGCTCGCTCTTCAGCTTTGAAACAGAGATGAGCACTGAACCCTAGAGTTGGATATGACTGTCTTTCGAGCAAGGGAAACCTTTACCTTTACCTTTAAATAAATAAATAAATAAATACTCCAAATCACTGCTCCTTGGACTTTGTTATGATTGGCAGATAATCCTGTTGAAGTGCAAGGATGGGCACCGTGTATGATCTCCCATGTATAACTCCCATCATCCCCTATCATTGGCTTTGTAAACTGTAAGTATTTGGAGTTACTGTCTAACAACAACTGTAATTGCCATACATTTCAACCATAGTGCTGCAGTTGGCATAATATTCTTCTTGGGCACTAGACCAGGGACAGGCACTCTGGCACCCTGTAGATGCTTTTTGACTGTGATTTCAATAGTTTAAATTTAAACATCTGGAAGGCACCAGGTTGCACATATACTTGGCATGAGTGAATCCAGGCCATGATGGACAAATAAGCCAACTTTAGCTAAATCATTTTACCTTGAGCTTCCTGTGTTTCTAAAATACCCCAGATCCAGTTTAAATTAAACAACAACAGACATATTTTTAAATTGCCCTCTCTGCTCTTTTTTTATTTATGCAGCCAATGAGTCAATGGAGATTTGTGTCCATGTTTGACCCTCTCTTGCCCCCCCCTTCTTCCCACTGGTACGTTTCCGCCCTAGCATGTGGGAAGCCCCCCTTTTTACAGCCTCATTCTGTGACTTGGCTGGGAGAACCCTGCCGGCAGCAAGGTTAAAAATAGCTACAAGGAGGCTGTGCTCAAGCATCTAATCAGTCACCAGTCAATTGCCTGCCCGACTGAAGAGCAGCTCATCAGAAGCAGAGTTGGCGGCGGGTGATAGAAGGCAGCAGCGGCAGAAGCAGCAGCTGCTAATCAACAGTTAACCCAGGGTTGCTCAAAGATTCCCAGCATGGCAAGACTGAGGTACCTCCAGCTGGGAGGTTGAGGGCATGAGGCACACCCTGAGAAGGCAGGCCCATGCTTGCCTCCAATGGGACGGTACTGTCATTCCCCCAGTCCCATGGGCTTGGCACTGCCAGAACAGTGACAGGAACTCAGGTCCTGAGTGCTAGCTAGAGGTGAGAGTGCCAAGGGAGCAGACCGGCATTGCTGCGAATTGGCACATCTCCCTTGCACAGGGACTCTTGCCAAGCCAGTTTCCCCTGGGCTCAGGAACTGGGAGGATGGAACCAAGAGGAGTTCCTAAGTGTCTCTCCTCCATCCACATTGTCTTTGTAGCACACACATGTTGCCATTGGTCCAACTTTTACTCTTCCCCACAAATGTGTCGCTACAGCTTTTGTATGTGTATGTATGTGTTCTGTGTATATTTGGAGAGAGCTTGGGAAATGTTTATTTTATTTATTGTGAATGAAAATTCCCAGAATTCTAATTCTCAGCTAGGCTGAATGTGGAATTGTAGGAGTTGCAAAAGCGACATTTTGAAGCTCTGTTCTCCTATTTTTACATTCAACACTAGCATAGTTTGCCCGGCCTTGCAGGGCAGTTTTTATGTGTGTGTTTTTGTTTAGGGGTGGTTTGGGTAGGGGTGTTTTGCATTTGTGGTTTGTGACTTTATTTGATTTATTTTATTTTATTTAAATTTGTCATTGTTATTTTTAATATATTTTTGACTGTTTTTACTCTTGTGGCCTCTAGGTGGGGCTGTTGTGTCTTTTTGGGTTGTTTTTACTATTCTGCCCTGCAGGTGGCGCTGCTAGGGGTTTTGCTTTCATTTCACATGTTTTTTCTCTCCTGGCCTCTGGGTGGGGCTACTTCCGGTAAGTAGTCTCTTTGTTTCTTAATTTCTGTTCTGGTCGTCGTGGAGGGAGGACGTGCTGGTGAGTTGTCTGGTTTTTCTTCTTCTGGGGTTTTTCTTTGTTTTGTTTTTGTTGTAGTAGGCTGGGAGGTGTTTCTGTTTGTTCTTTTTTGTCTTGGTTGGGTTTTAGGTTTGTGTAATTGGTTTGGTTATTTCTGGTTTTGTTTAATTTTTCTTATTTCATTGTTGTTTATTTTTGTAATTAGTTGTTGTTTGTTTGTGTAATTTGTGTTGTTTTTTCGTGTTGTAGTTAGGTGTTTTGTATGTGCTTTTGTGGTATTGTGGATGTTTTTGTTTGTGTATTTTGTGGTTTAATTTGTTGTTTATTAATGGTTTTGTTAAAATTATTGATTTATTTTTGTTTTATTATTTTTTAATTCTGGTGTTTGTTTTTTGTGTTTACTTTAGTGTAAAGTACAGGCTGTCTGTTGGTTCCTATTTTCCCCATTGCTGCTTTGAGTTTTGATTTCGATGCAGCAAGAGGGGAAAGGAGGAGGAGGCAGTCAGCCCGTTCTTCTCCCGGGAAGGTTTGTTAGGTAGGTCAGGGGAGAAGGAGGAGGCAGAGAAGAGTTTTCTCTGCCTAACGATGGTTCTCTCCTCTCTATCTCCTTTTTCTCCCGGCTTACCTAACCGGAGATCGGCAGGCAGCGATCCGTAAGGGGTGGGGCTCTTTCTTGCGGATTGCTGGCTGCTGCTTTTGTATTCGGAAGTACAAACGCATCAGCCAGTCTTCCGCCAGGGAGGGTGCTTCCCCTCACGAACTGCTGCCTGTTTTTGGGTTTTTTCCCACCCTGGCTCAACTTTACTTGAGCCTGGTGGTGGTCTCGCCATGTCTTCGGTGGGGTAGGGTGGAGGAGAGGGAGTCCCTCTTCTCCCCGTTGCTCCCGGAAAGAAGGACAGCTGGTGTTTCGCGGTGGCATTTTGTGGCTTTTTGTTTTGCGTGGCTGTGAGGCGCTGAGTCTGCCTGCTGGGGACTTGCACTCCCGTTGCGTTTTGTAAGTTTATTTTTCGTGTGCCGGCTTTCTCAGTGTTCTGTGCGCTCACGGTGTGCAGGACGCTGGGATTTGTAGTTTTGTGTTTTGTGCGGCGGTTTTTTTTCTGCGGCTCGATTTCAATTGGCTGCACCACGTTTCCCAATGTTCTTTTTGCTCGCCCCTCTCAGCCTGAGAATGTTGGGAATTGAAGTTGTTTCCCTTTGTTCGCATTCGTGGGGCTCTTTGCACCACTGGCGCATTTCTCAAACATTTAGTGACCTCCGTACCGGGTTCGCGCGAGTGCAGGAGGCTCAGTACGGGATAGTGTGGACGGGTGCGTGAGCCTTTGTCACATTCCAACGGTTAATGTTTGGATTTATAGGTATAGATTGGTTCTTGTTCTTCTTTCGTGTCCTGATCAAACCCTAGATTGCCAAAACGAACCCACTTTCTTCACTTTTATTGTTGGCCAAACCTAATCCTCATTGATACATTTTCTTGGCAGTAATCAGCAGACCATTAAATGAGCCGGATTCTGTGTCTCTCCTCATTCACACAGTGTGTTGTTGTCTGCTAGCAGGCTCCACTTGAGTATGTTGGCCTTGCATTTAGGGACTCCAACCCTCAGCCTGTTCAGGGTCCTCCAAGTGACATAGGAGAGATTGAGTTCCTCAGCTATATCCTCCTTGTCCAGTGAGATCCTTCCACCATCTTCTAATTTGGTTTTGCTCTTGTGTACCCTCAAGAATGTTTGTTCTTGCCATTAGGGAAGTGAAAGCTGCTCTGAAAGAACTGGGAAGAAATAAATCACCAAGCATAGATGGGACACTGGATCTGAACCAGCGGAATTGAGGCTCATTCAGAAGATGTCAAGGGTCATTCTTATGCTTAGTTCTCTCTCTGCTACTTCTCTCCTTCTCTTAGGTGGAGCAATAACAACAAGAAGGTATATTTTCTCAACATTAGTTTACGCTTTCTGGTGATGGGCAAATGGATTCTGGGAGGGGGAAGCATAATTCTAAGTCATTGTGAACCTTCCTGTAGCATATTTATTAAAAATTAAACCATTTCTGAGGTTTTAGTGACCTCCAACTTTTCCAGTTAAAATATAGAGTTTGGAATATACTTGCCGTATAAGACTACCTCTCTTCCAATGCACACCAAATAAAAATTAACCCACACTTAACCCGAAGACGCGCAGCCCTCCGAGTCGAATGGGCAGGTTCTGGTGGAGAGCCAATCCACGCTCACGTTCTCCTCCTCGAGGTACAGGAAGATGTGTGCAGCTTGCTTCCCCTTGCTTCATACTCCCCACACAGAGCAGGGTCTCGGCCGCAGCACCCTCCACCATATGCGCCGGACAAATGAAGCAAGGGGAAACAAGCTGCAGTTAAGTACCTGTCCTATAAGACGACCCCCAACTTTGGCACAGATTTTTCGGGGTTAAAAAGTAGTCTTATATGCCAGAAAATACAGTATTTTGTTTATGTTGGCCCTCAGATGGATCTTGAAAAAGCAGGTCCAATAAAACAATCCAGATAGCTCAAGTATGTGAGCCAATAAACACAGTTGTTGGCTGAAATATGGGTCAGTATGCAACAGATAATGTTTGTGGAGATTCTTTTTTAATTTATGGCAGTTCGCTTCCAGAAGTTATGATGTTTGTGTAACTGAACAACAGGATTTTAGACAGTAAGTTGTATTCTCATTACCAGAAGTGACTTCTACCATTTCTGCATACATACATAGACAAAATGCATCACCATTCTGTTGGGTATTCCCGCACCCCACCCCACCCGATGCATGTATGTTTCAAAACTATTCTCTTCTTACTACAATCTCTTTCTCATTAGGTTGGTTTCTTAGCCAGCATTCAACCTGTGGTTCAAATTATTAGTTACAAAATGAACAAGTGTGCAGTGCTGTCTCACCTCAAAAGGGTTAATGTCCACATTGTTATTTTCCCTCTCCCTTGGAATACACAATGGGGAAATGAGCAATCCTCCCTTCCGTGTATCTAAAAAGGGAAGGTGCCAATTTATACATCTATGCAAATTTCACAGTGGACATGTTAGACATGATATTATATGCAGGTGCAGCAGTTAAAGGTATTAGGATGATGGAGGGCTTTCCAGATTAAGGTTGGCTCAGAGTTAAAGAACCCTGGGAAGGAACAGCAGATACTCAGTGTAGTGTGATGGGTAGAGCAGTGGACTAGAACTCGGATTTCCGCCTAGCCATGGAAACTCAATGAGTTTGGAAATGGAACTTGTGAGATCACTCCTTAAGTATCCCACTTACCTTGAAAGTCCTGTTAAGATTTTTGTAAATTGGTTCTGACTTGACAGCACATAATATATATGAAGGGATAGCAGGAGCCTTGGAGTTTCCTATTCACAATTAGCATCTGCATGGCCAACTGAATGGGTACTAATTCTTTAGGTCTAGTTATTTCACTTTTTTGAGTGAAGTCTCCCCAAAGCCATTCATGAAGTAAATGTTTGTTGTTGTTGTTCAGTCTCACAGTCGATTGTTAGAGAGAACTGGGAACGAGCCAGTTGTCATGGTACACGTTGGTACCAATGATGTTGGGAAGGCCAAGCGGTCTGTCCTGGAAGCCAAATTGAGGTTGTTAGGAAGAAGATTGAAGTCCCGGACTTCCAAGGTAGCATTTTCAGAAGTGCTGCCTGTCCCTCGCGCAGGACCTACCAGTCAGAAGCCTCAATGCGTGGATGAGGCGGTGGTTTCGAGAGGAGGGTTTCAGATTTGTCAGGAACTAGAGAACATTTTGGGACAAGCCAAATCTGTTCCGGAGGGATGGGTTGCATTTGAACCATGATGGGACCAGATTGCTGCCACTCAACATCAAAAAGGCTGCAGAGCAGCTTTTAAACTGATAACTGGGGGAAAGCCGACAGGAGCTGGGCAGCATCCGGTTTGGGAAAGTGTGTACTTGAGTAGTGAGGAGGATGCAAAAATTACTGAGCAGAGCAAGGAGCTAGTCACCAGCACGCTAGCAGAAGGATGCAAGAGACAGTCTAACAATGCAATCAGGAAAGCATATATAAATGCTTGTATACAAATGCCAGAAGCCTCCGGAACAAAATAGGGGAGCTGGAATACTTAGCAATAGATAAGAATATTGATATTATTGGTATCACTGATACCTGGTGGACGGATGATAACCAATGGGATACAGTTATCCCAGGCTACAAACTGTACAGGAAGGATAGGAAGGGGCAAACGGGAGGTGGTGTAGCCTTGTATGTCAAAGAAGTGATAAAATCGTATGAAGTGGAATATCTAGGTGATTTGGAGTCACCATTAGAAGCTCTGTGGGTAAGAGTACCAGGCCACAAGGATGGTCTAACAGTAGGCATATACTATCGGCCTCCGACCCAAACTCTTGAGGGAGACTGGCAGTTGGAGAATGTTGTAAAGGAGGCATCCAAGAAGGGAAGCCTGGTTATAATGGGGGACTTCAATTACCCTCACATAGACTGGGTGAACTGTTGTTCAGCACATGATAAAGAGATAAAGTTCCTAGATATGCTAAATGATTGTTCCCTGGGACAGATGGTTGAAGACCCAACTAGAGGTACAAGAATCCTTGACTTGATCCTGAGTAATACTCAGGATCTGGTGCAAGATGTTAATGTGACTGATCCAATAGGGAACAGTGACCACAACTCAATTATGTTTAACTTGATCATAGACCGCAAGTCATTGATAAAATCAAACACAGAGACCTTAAATTTTCAAAAAGGAAATTTCCCAAAGATGAGGAAACTAGTAAAAAAAGAAACTGAAAGGGAAAATTGAGAGAGTCCAAACACTCCAAGAGGCATGGAGGTTGTTTACAAAAACAATAACAGAGGCCCAATTGGAATACATACCCAAAAGGAAAAAGGGCACTGCCAGGTCCAAGAGGACTCTGATGTGTCTTACAGGAGCTGTTCGGGAAGTGATCAAGAGCAAGAAAAGCTCATTTAGAAGATGGAAGGCTTGTCCAAATGAGGACAGCAGGCAGAAACATAAATTCTGGCAGAACAAATGCAAGGCAACAATCAGGAAAGCAAAGCAAGACTTTGAGGAGCGTATAGCTAAAAATACTCAGAGAAATAACAAAGACTTCTTTAAGTACATTAGAAGTAAGAACCCAACTAGGAAGGCCATTGGACCATTAGATGACAATGGAAGGCAAGGGGTTATTAAAGAGGAAACAGAGATTGCAGAGAGACTCAATGAATTCTTTGCTTCAGTATTCACTGAAGAAGACAGAGACCACATGCCTAAAACAGAGCCTATCTTCATAGGGAGGGAAAGCGAAGAATTAAGCAAGATAGAAATAACCAGGGAGGAGGTCCTTGCATGTCTTGTTAAGCTAAACACTAACAAATCACCGGGACCAGATGGCATCCATCCATGAGTTCTCAGGGAACTTAAAGATGAAATTGCTGATCTCCTAGCGAAAATATATAATATTTCCCTCAAATCAGGCTTTGTGCCTGATGACTGGAAGGTAGCGAATGTAACACCAATTTTCAAAAAAGGATCCAGGGGTGATCCAGGAAATTACCGACCTGTCAGTTTGACATGTGTCCCAGGTAAAGTGATGGAAACCATCCTAAAAGATAGAATTAATAGGCACATAGGAGAGAAGGCGCTGCTAAAGGAGAGCCAATCATGCCTCACTAATCTGTTGGAATTTTTTGAGAGTGTCAACAAGCATGTGGATAAGGGGGATCCAGTCGACATTGTTTATCTGGACTTTCAGAAGGCTTTTGACAAGGTCCCACACCAAAGGCTCTTGAATAAACATACCAGTCATGGAATAAAGGGACAGGTCTTGTCCTGGATCAGCAACTGGCTAAGGGACAGGAAACAGAGGGTAGCACTAAATGGACACTTCTCCAAGTGGAGGGAAGTAAAGAGTGGGGTCCCCCAAGGTTCAGTACTGGGACCCCTGCTTTTCAACCTCTTCATAAATGATCTAGAGGTAGGAGTAAAAAGCAAGGTAGCCAAATTTGCTGATGACACTAAATTATACAGGGTAGTGAAAACTGTGAGAGATTGTGAAGAGCTCCAGAGGGATCTCTTGACACTGGGGGAGTGGGCAAAACAGTGGCAAATGAGCTTCAACATCAGTAAGTGCAGAGTGATGCATGTTGGGGCAAAAAACCCCAATTACATTTATAAACTGATGGGGTCTGAACTCTCTGCGACAAACCAGGAAAGGGATCTTGGTGTCCTGGTGGACAGCTCAATGAAGATGTCAACCCAGTGTGCCTCAGCAGTGAAAAAAGCAAACTCAATGTTAGGGATCATTAGGAAGGGTATAGAAAATAAGTCAGCAAGTGTCATTTTGCCTCTTTATAAATCTATGGTGAGGCCCCATCTGGAATATTGTGTACAGTTCTGGTCGCCATACCTCCAGAAGGATATTATGGAGCTGGAAAAAGTGCAGAGGAGGGCAACCAGAATGATTAGGGGACTGGAACACCTTCCTTACCATCTGAGGCTGCAACGGTTGGGCCTTTTCACTCTTGAACGACGGCGTCTAAGAGGTGACCTGATTGAAGTTTATAAAATCATGCACGGTGTGGACAAAGTAGATAAGGAAAAACTGTTTTCCCTATCGCACAACACTAGAACTAGGGGACACTCCATGAAACTTTTGGGTACTAGTTCTCAAACAAATAAGAGAAAGTACTTTTTCACCCAGAGGATTACTGGTCTATGGAACTCCCTGCCAGAAGAAGTGGTGACTCAGCTGTCAGTCTTGACAGCTTTAAGAAAGGATTAGACAAGTTCATGGAGGACAAGTGTATCAATGGCTATAATTATGGCTACCTAAGGACAACCACCGGATTGGAGAGATAGGCAAGATATCTCTCAATGCCATTTCCAGGGAATCCTAAGCAGGTGAAGGCATCTCCTTGGGAATACCCTGAAGGAAATGGTGAGCTGCTGTGTGAGACAGAATGCTGGACTGGATGGGCTGTGGCCTGTTCCAGCAAGGCTGTTCTTATGTTGTTCCAGCTTTGAATTTCTGGCAAAATAGCCTCTAGCTGCACAGTAAATGTTGCAGAGACTCACATAAGATAATAGCTATCTCCCAGAGTCTATCCCTTTCTCTTGAACTGGGACTCACAGTCTCAATAACTCACTCTGAGACTTTTGTAGGAGAAAGAATAAAAATGTTTCTTTACTTACAGTTACTTGGCATTACAGATATGTGCATGCCACTTTCTTCACTGCAGTCGTGCTAGCAACTAACTGAACAGATCAATAGCAACAAATAATAGACACCAAATGAGAAAAGACAAAGAACATAGAGCAGAGAGTGGTTTGCCTCTCTTTGAATCCAGAGGTGGGAAGGAATGATTGGTTAGTGATGGATAGATAAACTGTCATCCTAGCCCAGAAAAGCTACAGGCAGCATGTGAGAGTGTTATGAAACTACAACTAGAATTGAATGAATTGGGCTGGGGTTGCATGCTGTCCTCCCCTGGAAATGATGCACCATTTAAAAAGAGACTGTCTCTTTCGGTGTGCACATGCATGGCATATCAATGCTGCCTCCCCCAAACTTCTTTCTTTTAACAATAATTTAGGAAGACAGCTGGGCAGAAATATCTTTCCAATCAGAGTGAGTGAAGAAAGCATAAGCTCTGATTTGGCTTGATGATGTTGACAGCTGAGCTAAAGCTAGTGTATGTCTGCATGTAGGTGTGTGTACATATTTACCCTATCAATCAGTGTCTTTCACCTTTTCTGCAATAGTTTTGAGCTTGGATATAGCAGGAGTAATGACACTGATATAGCACCCCATAGTGCTTAGTGCACTCTCTGGGTGGTTCACAAATTAATTAGCCCCAAGTTAATTAGCCCCAAACATGATGGGCACTCATTTTACTGACCTCGGAAGGATGGAAGGCTGAGTCAACCTTGACTCCAGGTCAGGATTGAACTCACAACATTCTGGCTGCAGTACAGTAGTTTAACTACTGCACCACCAGGGCTCAGTGATATGAAAGTGATATAACATTTCTCTCCTATTCAGAGTGAAGGCAAGTCGCATTGCCTCACTCTGACCTGGCACTCACATCACTCTGATTTGGCACTGTGAGGACACTTTCTAGCCAAACCTGATTGGCTGTAGAGTGCCAGGACATCACATGAGCTATGTATTCCCTAACTGATTCACTCATATATCAAGAAAAACAAAGAGCCTTTAGAAAGCCCCAAAAGAGTTGCCAAGAAAGGTGATAAAACAGTTGAAAATAAATAGAATGAAATACAAGCAAAGACAGTTTAACTTGGGGGGCAGAGACGTTATGATGTTGAATATTGAAAGTTCCTAAAAATTCCAAATTTTTTGGAGGCAAGAAATGTTTGCCCACAAACAATTGAGCTCGGTTCTACTCAGCGTCTAGCTAAGCAGGTGATTTTGGAAGACCAACTGTAGGAAACCACTGGGAAAAGGAGGAACTGTGCAGAGGCATTTAGAGAAGGCATTCTTGCCTTCTGGCCTCCTCCTCGTAAACCTTTTTGCTGTAATGGATTATGAAGGAATGCTGGGCACAGTCTGTACTGCTGTGAGCAAAGATTATCACAGCAAGAGCAGCATTTCTGGGGAGTTAGAGAATTAATTAAGGATGAAAGAACAGATTTATCAGTCCAGGACTGAACAGTTCAAATGGTTCAGCTCTCCTTTGCCTCCATTCTTTCGGCTTTCATCTCTGACACAGTGATGAATACCTTTTTGGTATCACAAGTGGTTGGCCTGAAAGTCAGGGCTAGCCCTACTATTAGACAGAATGAAGTGCCTGTCTATGAAAAAGTAGGAAATGATTAGTTATTTACTATGTTGGCATTGTATTTTTACTAGAAAGGTAGTAAGACCGTTTGTGGCAATGAAATAAAATTAGTTTAATGCACTTTAAGTATCCAAAACAGATCCAAATTCCATCTAGTAATAAGAAGTTTCAGTATAAACCTTCCTCAGGGATCTGTATAATCTTGTAGTAATATCTCGAAGTATTTAAACTTTTCAAAGTTTTTCTGAAGTTTTGAAGTATTTAAATATTTTTAAGTATTTTAAATTGCGTCCCAAGCCTCACACGTACAGTCTTGACTTCCGCATGTGTGAGGCTTGGGACGCAATTTAAAATACTTAAAAATATTTAAATACTTCAAAACTTCAGAAAAACTTTGAAAAGTTTAAATACTTCAAGATATTACTACAAGATTATACAGATCCCTGAGGAAGGTTTATACTGAAACTTCTTATTACTAGATGGAATTTGAATCTGTTTTGGATACTTAAAGTGTATTAAACTCATTTTATTTCATTGCCACAAATGGTCTTACTGCCTTTCTATTGGATTTCACCGTTTGGCCCCTTCTCCTGCTTGATTGTATTTTTACTGCCAGGGAAAGATGTTTGTAGGATTTTGATGCCACGTGTGCCAAAATAGCTTGACAGACTTTGAGCACTAGATGTCTTGACTTGGGTGACCATTTGCTGAACTGCCAGAAAAAGTCCCACACTTCCCCCTGGTCAAGGTGGTCTGTGCGAAATTGTCTTGTATCTAGTACAAGGACAGGCAGCTAGGATCCAAATATTTTGACTAAGACTTCCTGGAGTCATCCTGGCTAGGGTTTGGGATGATGAGAGCTGCCCAGTGATGCACTCCCAATTTTTTTACTGCTACCTCTGTTGGCAGGGCCAAATCTGTGGGCGGGCCCAAATCTGTGGGCATGGCCAACACAGTGGGGTATGGAGGTGGACATGGCCAGCCAGGTGGTCATGGCCTGGAGGAATTTCCGCTACCGGTTCTCCCTAACAGGACAGGTCCTGCTTCAGTGCATCACTGGAGCTGCCTGAAGAGGTTATTGGTTAAGGCAGGACAAGCCTGAGAATGCAGGCTCCCCTTTTTCCAGTATTGGGATGGCTTGATCAAGATTAAGCTTGTCCCACTTTGTAAATGAGGGTTAAGGATGTATGTTCCTTGACGAGGGGGAGGAGGCAGTACATGACATGGTTAAAATGATGGTTCATACTATACCTTGGCTGCTGCATTCAGATTTTAAAAGAAAAATAAGTGGCAGAACAACTGGCAGCCTAGGACAGTTGGGGGTAAGTATAGGGTCGCGGAGTCAACGGTTGAGAGTACAGTTCCCCTCTGTGCATCCCTGAAAAGCCAGCTTGTGTTACTTTAGGCATGCTGCACAGTCCACTGGTGGCCCCCAGAAGAAGGGAATGGTAAACCATGTTTGGGCTGACTGGAATGCAGGAGGTCAGCAGTTCGATTCCCGAGTACTGCAGGACGGAATGAGCTCCCATCTTTGTCCCAGCTCCTGCCAACCTAGCAATTCGAAAGCAAGAAATTGCAAGTAGAGAAATAGGGACCACTTCAGTGGGAAGGTAAACAGTGTTCCATGCGCTCCGGTGTCTAGTGACTACCTGCCTCCGGTGTCTACCTGCCTCATGACCACAGAAACATCTGCAAAAACAGATAGCGCTGACTCTTTGGCTTTGAAACAGAGATGAGCACTGAACCCTAGAGTCGGATACGACTGGCTTTCGAGCAAGGGAAACCTTTACCTTTACCTAAGACCCTGAAATGGGTTGGCCTAAATCAGATTTGACTTGACAGCAAATGATTTTTATTGAGCGGTGGTAAGTTTTGGCTATTGTTGAGAAACAGTCACTAACTCAGAAAAGTTTATAACTGAAAATTTAATGAATTCCCTTCCCTGTCCTGGTGATAAAAACTTTGTGCTGGGAGACACTTTAACTCACCTGTCCAATGGTTGCTTGAACTCTTTTGCAGTGAGAAGGTAGTTTTGTAGCTTCTTTTACAGCTACAGAATTGTAGCCTCACTAAATGGATCGGGAGAATATTGTTTGTTTACTGGCACACACATACAGAGAGAGAGAGGCATAAAAGTTATTATTTGAGTCACTGTTGGCAAGGAGAAGTTACATCTTTAAAAATAGTAACTTGAAATGTAATTGCTTACTTTCTAAAGTAACTTTCAAAAAAATGAATACCTACAATTGATTCTTTCTTTTTTTTTTGCCCAGCTATGGTAGCTGGGGATTTTTTTCACCAGGCCCAGATATATTAATAAACTGACAAAAACTTTGGCTGAGGACCCATAAACTGTGCTGGACTATGAAGTACATTTTAAAGAAAAGATAGGCCTGGGAAAAGTTACTTTTTGGGATGACACAAAGTAACTTTTTTGTGGAATGACAGTGTTTGGAATCTTAAAGCCAGGTGCCACGTTGGTTGTGGAATACTGGGAAATAATTGTTTCAAAATTTGAGAAAAATAACCACACTAGATGTCTTAGAAAGTTACTGAAATCTGAGTAGATACACTGGGAGTTTTGCATAAGGCACACAGAAATAGTTGCACTGTACAGTTTTGCCTGTGTATGGTTTAAATAAGAGGGGGAAAGTTCATGCAACTTTATTTTGGCTTTACACAGCTTCTTGGTTAAGACTCTAATCTAAAGAAAGTTCAGTTAATGCAAAATTCATGTTCATCTTTACTATCTAATACCTACTTAACAGTAATAGCTAGTCGAGTCATTTGGAGCTCTGAATTAACTGATTTGTGTTTTCAAGTCAATGAAGTATTTGCACCGACTTCAAAATTGGCAAGGCACAAGGCGCTAATTGCAAAGTCATGAATTGCAAATTATGACATCACTTATCCACAGGTTCATGCATTATTCCAAGGACTGTAAAATAAATAGAAAATAAACACACAATTTGAAATGTTTCAGAGAGTGCAAATGCAAAATTTGACTGCTGGTCAATAGGAAAGAAGATTGGAAATTAGTTTAGTGAGTTTAGTTCCACCTTCTGCATCGTTATAATCACAAGTAGAGCATCATAATTGATATACAGTACTATTGTGAGCAAGATTCTTTCCGTCTTTCCTTACCAGAAAGAATGCAAGAAATTAATACAATAGTCACACAGTTCTGTGCCCTGAGCTGAACAAAGAATTTCCTTGGGGTCAAGAAATGAGTTCAGTTTTACTGAATTTTCCAGGAGCTGCCTTTGGATGGAAAGTGGGGAATGAAAATCCTGGCATATTTCAACATACATTGCTTGTTGCCAGTATGTAAGCAGTAGAGCAGTTGTTCCCAATGTAGGGCCCATGCCCCACAGGGGGACTTAAATTTCCAGAAGCCTAAATCAGTACATTCGCTGATCAGTGTTTTGGGGAATTGACTTAGGCTTCTGGGAATTGAAGTCCAAAAACCAAAGGTTGGACAACGCTGCACTAAAGGAAGTATTTCATCCTTTTTGAATGTGGGGGTGGAGGGAGCTCATACAAAATGTGGGAAGCTACTCACTAATGGCAACATGGGAAACTGGATATGGCGTTCTAAGATTCCAGAAAGGCCAGATTTGGCTCCAGGGCCTCATGTTGCCTACGTCTGGGTTAAAAGATGGCGCCTCTTTAGGTGTTTGTAAACTGTCTAAAATTGCAAATAAGGCATGATATGAGAGGGGAAATGGTTGGAGCAGCTTCTTTTGTTGATGGAAGGGCCCAGGTTGGCCTTGTCATGATATTCTTTCTCAGATGTAGGCATGTCCCATCCCTGGGCTCATAGATGATGCCAGAATAAGCTGCCTTGCATCTGCATATCCCAGGGCAACAACCAGTTGAATCTGTTCTCCCTGTCACAAAAGAACAAAGCAAGCATCCTGCTCTTTCTTTGCTTGATAGATGCCACTATGTTGCTCTTTACCAGTGGTTTTCTTTGGAGGAACAGGATGAACTCTCAGAGTGACCCATGGTCACCTGGATAATGTAGCAGGGCAGAAAGTGCATGAGGGAAAATGGTTGTGGTTGCATTTCTGTATACCTCTCAGAGTCATACTGGGTTGAGGAGTATCTTGCCTCATAAATCTACTC
This sequence comes from Bradypodion ventrale, assembly GCA_035047345.1. Lineage (NCBI taxonomy): Eukaryota > Metazoa > Chordata > Lepidosauria > Squamata > Chamaeleonidae > Bradypodion > Bradypodion ventrale. Next base: position 38,694,508 of record JAWDJE010000008.1, read on the forward strand.
ATTGCTCTTTAAATCTGTTTTGATGGAGGGGGGAAATGTGTATAAAACCTTGAGTACCTGAGGGTGGTGGAGGAAAGTGCATAACATGAAAAAGGTGTATCATCGTACTCAAATTACTATGGAAATGCTTCAAAAATTTTGATGTATGTGAACTGAACCAGTTACCGCCTGTATTATTCATAGAAAAGAATAATGGAATAATTGAGTTAGAAGGGCCTATGCTCAATGCAAAAATCCAAATCAAAGCAGATTTGACAGATTATTTTTCAGTTTTCTCTTGAATGCCTCCAGTATTGGAGCACTCACCACCTCTGAAAATAATCGATTCCATTGTCATACTCCTCTAACATTTAAGAAGCTTTTCCTGATATTCAGCCTATGTCTAGCTTTTTGTAATTTGAGCCTGTTATTATGTATCCTGCACTCTGGGATGACGAGAACACAGCATGCCTCTTCTCTTTATGACTATCTTCCAAGTATTTGAAAAGTGCTATCATATTTCCCTCCAGCTCCTTTTCTCAAGGAAAAACATGCCCAGTTCCTTCAGAATTTCCTCATAAGGTTTTGTTTCCAGTCCCCTGATCATCCTTGCTGCCCTCCTTTGAACTTGTTTCAATTTGTTGGCATCCTTCTTAAAGCATCTCCCTCTGATGGTTGACCACTGGCTTAACAAAACACATAGACTCTATACATATTTTCTTCAATCCTTTCTGGCTTGCTTTCTCCATAGATGGTGCTAGAGTGATAATCCTCAGTTTACTGGAAAATTCAACACATAGATCAGGCACTTAGCTATTCTTTAGCAATGTCTCTAGATGTGCATTGATGCATCTATGCACCAATCTTATGCTCATCTATTCCATCTCTGCTAGGTTGCCTATGACCCTCCAGCTTGTTAAATTCTGAATGCACTTCCAAGATGGATTAGATTTGCATCTCCCTGGCTATTGTCTCCAGCATGTTTGAAGTTAATCTTCAAACCTGTAATATCCTCAAAGTCCCTAAATTGTATTCTAATTCTATTCATAATCCTTTCTGGATGTTTTGCAATTATCAATGTGTCATCTGCATACATACTTATTTTGTTCCCCATTATCCCTTCTATTTTTCCATCCTCTCTTATAGCATCTCTCTTATGGCATCTCCATTGCCATGATAAACAATATAGGGGACAAGGGACAACCCTGTCTAGTACCCGCCTCTAATTTTACCTCGTCTGTGAACTTATTGTTTACTCTAACACTAGCTATTCCTTTCTGATATAATAAATCTATTATCCTTCTAAATTTATCACCGAATCCGTAGCTTTAAATTATTTCCTTAATCGAAATCCATTGTAGGGAGTCAAATGCCTTAAAAATGTCCAAAGATATTAATCCAACTTTTTTTTTGTTTGATTCACATTATCTATTAAGTCTAAAACTCTTCTAGTCAAATCTGCCATATGTCTCCCTTTTAAAAATCCCACTTGATCTAAATTTATATAATCACCCATAAATTTGTTTAAACGATTAGCCAATATTGCTGTGAAGATCTTGGCATCCTGATTTATAAGAGAGATTGGTCTGTAGGATTTCACTTTCTCTAAATTCTTTCCCGGTTTTGGCAACAGTACAATCGTGGTCCTATACCATGAAGTCGGGATTTGTCCCCCATCCAATATATAGTTATATAATTTTACCGACTTTGGTACCACATCTTTAAATTCCTTTAAAAAATCAGCTGGCAATCCATCCTCTCCCGGAGCTTTCCCCAACTTCAAACCCGTAATTACCTCCTTTACCTCCTTTTCCGAGACTTGTTCTTCCATTTTATCCCTATTTCCTGTTTTATTCCGGTTGTTATTTATCTCTCTAATTGCTTTTTAAGCTTCTCCACATCTATCTCTTTTTTTGCATACAAAGCTTGATAAAAATCCTTCACAATTTGACATTTATCTCTAATCTTATTACATCTTATCCCTTGGTTATCGACCAAAACTCCAATTTCTCTTTTTTCCTTTTTGGCTTTTGCCAATAATCTTGAAATTTTATTGCTATATTCAAAGTACTCTCTTTTTAAATAAATCAAATCTCTTTTTACCTTTTCTATATCTTTAACCGCTTTATCTCCTTTTCACTTTCATCCTGTGCTAGCTTATACTTTTTATATCTATTACTTGCCAACTTTATACTTTCACCTCTGAAAACCGATTTCATGGCATCCCAGACCATATTAAAATTTACCTCATCATTGTCATTCCATTGCCAACTTTCCATCCAACTCCCTATAATTTGTTCTTTACACTTTTGATTTTTGAATAAATTAACATCATATCTCCATTTCCTCCTCTGTAGACTCAATTCCAAAACCACTTTGGCATGATCTGATTCCTTTAAAATTCCAATTTCAATCTCTTTCATATTTTTAATCATATTTTCAGTTACAAATACATAGTCTATTCTAGAATAGGAGTTATGAACATGTGAAAAATAAGAGTAAGCTTTTTCTGACCCCTTAATCTCTCTCCAAGAATCCTTCAGGCCTAATACTGCCATTCAATTATCCAAAATCTTCCCTTTAATACCTGTTCCACACCTTGTTATATTTGTACAGTCCAAATTTGATCTTACTAAATTAAAGTCACCTGCCACTATCATCTTTACCGATTTTTCTATTACCACAATTTTATGGATTTTTACTAAAAAAAAAATCCGCTTATGTTCGTTTGGAGCATATATATGTGACTGATCCAACAGGGAACAGTGACCACAACTCAATTATGTTTAACTTGATCATAGACTGCAAGTCACTGATAAAATCTAACACAGAGACCTTAAATTTTCAAAAAGGAAATTTCCCAAAGATGAGGAAACTAGTAAAAAAGAAACTGAAAGGGAAAATTGAGAGTCCAAACACTCCAAGAGGCATGGAGGTTGTTTACAAAAACAATAACAGAGGCCCAATTGGAATGTATACCCAAAAAGAAAAAGGGCACTGCCAGTTCCAAGAGGACTCCGATGTGGCTTACAGGAGCTGTTCGGGAAGTGATCAAGAGCAAGAAAAGCTCATTTAGAAGATGGAAGGCTTGTCCAAATGAGGACAGCAGGCAGAAACATAAATTCTGGCAGAACAAATGCAAGGCAACAATCAGGAAAGCAAAGCAAGACTTTGAGGAGCGTATAGCTAAAAATACTCAGAGAAATAACAAAGACTTCTTTAAGTACATTAGAAGTAAGAACCCAACTAGGAAGGCCATTGGACCATTAGATGACAATGGAAGGCAAGGGGTTATTAAAGAGGAAACTGAGATTGCAGAGAGACTCAATGAATTCTTTGCTTCAGTATTCACTGAAGAAGACAGAGACCACATGCCCAAAACAGAGCCTATCTTCGTAGGGAGGGAAAGCGAAGAATTAAGCAAGATAGAAATAACCAGGGAGGAGGTCCTTGCATGTCTTGTTAAGCTAAACACTAACAAATCACCAGGACCAGATGGCATCCATCCACGAGTTCTCAGGGAACAAAGATGAAATTGCTGATCTCCTAGCGAAAATATATAATATTTCCCTCAAATCAGGCTTTGTGCCTGATGACTGGAAGGTAGCGAATGTAACACCAATTTTCAAAAAAGGATCCAGGGGTGATCCAGGAAATTACCGACCTGTCAGTTTGACATGTGTCCTAAAAGATAGAATTAATAGGCACATAGAAGAGAAGGCGCTGCTAAAGGAGAGCCAACATGGCTTTTACAAGGGCAAATCATGCCTCACTAATCTGTTGGAATTTTTTGAGAGTGTCAACAAGCATGTGGATAAGGGGGATCCAGTCGACATTGTTTATCTGGACTTTCAGAAGGCTTTTGACAAGGTCCCACACCAAAGGCTCTTGAATAAACATACCAGTCATGGAATAAAGGGACAGGTCTTGTCCTGGATCAGCAACTGGCTAAGGGACAGGAAACAGAGGGTAGCACTAAATGGACACTTCTCCAAGTGGAGGGAAGTAAAGAGTGGGGTCCCCCAAGGTTCAGTACTGGGACCCCTGCTTTTCAACCTCTTCATAAATGATCTAGAGGTAGGAGTAAAAAGCAAGGTAGCCAAATTTGCTGACGACACTAAATTATACAGGGTAGTGAAAACTGTGAGAGATTGTGAAGAGCTCCAGAGGGATCTCTTGACACTGGGGGAGTGGGCAAAACAGTGGCAAATGAGCTTCAACATCAGTAAGTGCAGAGTGATGCATGTTGGGGCAAAAAACCCCAATTACATTTATAAACTGATGGGGTCTGAACTCTCTGCGACAAACCAGGAAAGGGACCTTGGTGTCCTGGTGGACAGCTCAATTAAGATGTCAACCCAGTGTGCCTCAGCAGTGAAAAAAGCAAACTCAATGTTAGGGATCATTAGGAAGTGTATAGAAAATAAGTCAGCAAGTGTCATTTTTTTAAAATATTTTTTATTAAATTTTTGACAGACATACAAAAAGAAAAAAACAATAACAATACAATATAATGATAAATCAATAACAACATCAATACATTGTTAGCTCAAATTCATAGGAGTTAGCACATAATAATACTTAAACTAATTATTTACCATATAACCACCAATACTAGATACCACATTGTAAATTATTACACAATCATAACAATAAAAGCTTTCTGTGCTACCACTATTATTATTTTTTAATAGTTACACATCACCCTGTGAATATATACAATGCCCGGAGAGTTTAGTTTCTATTTCAACTCCAAAAACCTCTTTGAGATGGTACAGGTCCTGAGCTGTCATTTACCATAAGAGAATGATCCACGAACGGTTTCCAAATATTCCAAAACCTATTCTCTTTTAATTTATCTCGTTTTACTTTGATCTCCCATGTCAATTTGTCGTTCAATGCTAAACTCCAAATTTCTTTATACCACTCTCCAATCTGTATATCAACATCATTTTCCCAATTTCTAGCTATACATTGTCTACCCGTAGTTAATACAATTTCCAGTAATTCTTTTTCCTCCTTATTCAAACCCAAACCTTCCACATTTGTTAGAAGAATGGTACCTGACACCAACTTAACACTTTTACCCATTATTTCACCAAACTCCCCTTCTATTCTTCCCCAAAAATCCCTTATTTTTTTACTACTCCACCACATGTGTTCATATGTTCCATCCGTTTCTTTGTATCTCCAACATAATTTGTCTCTTTTATTATCCATCTGATAAAGTCTTAGTGGTGTCAAGTACCATTGCCACAACATTTTAAAATTGTGTTCTTTGATTCTTACAGACATTGTTCTCATAATCCTCTTTTTCCATTTATTTCTCCATTCAACCTCCCCAATTTTTATATTCAAATTTTGTTCCCACTTCCGTTTCAAATCTTCCTGTGGATCTTTACCCTTATTCAATATAGTATAAAGTTTGCTTACAAGACCCTTAATACTCCTTTCCCCTTTTCTGATCTTTATTACCAATTCTTCAAATTCCGTCTTTGTTCTATCTATCCCTACTTCTATTCTATATTTTTTATTCCAGTTATCCACCTTTAATTTCTGAAACCAATCCAAATTTAACTTCTCAAATATTTTTTTCTCTTGATATCATCATCACAAGCTTTTAACCAATCCTTCAGTAAGAGCATCTGATTTTTATCCAATATTTCCTTTTTTTCCTTATCTAATTTTATTGGAAAACACACCATATCAGTCAATTCCAAAATTGGAGAGAGATTTGGGACCATATCTTTCTTTACCTTTTTCCACACCTCCATGAGCCCTCTCATCATAGTATTATTTGACCTTTTCGGCTTGTCCTTTATTCCCAAGAAAATCATATTACCAATATTTCTATACTCTTTCATCTCCAATTCCTCCCAAATTGCCTTTTCTCTTGCCAGAATCTTCACAACATTCTTGATTTGGAATGCTCGATAGTATGCTAACAAATTTGGCATGCCCAAACCCCCTTCTTTCTGAGACAAATACCAAAGCTTCTTTGAAAGTCTAGATTTTTTACCTCCATTACAGAAACAATTAAACATCTTTTGAAATTCATTAATTTCCTTCTCCTTCAAATGGATCGCTAGTGCATCAAATAAAAAATTAATCTTTGGTAGCAAAATCATTTTACAAATTGCAATCCTTCCGAACCATGACAGCTTCAACTTCTGAAACTCTTGTATTTTACTCTTAAATTCGACTTTCAAGCTGTCATAGTTCAATCGTTTAAGTTCTTCTAATTTATTTGAAATAATTATCCCCAGATATTTCAGCTTATCTTTAATTTGTATATTAAATGTCTCCACTATCCTTCCCATCTCGCCAACCCCCAAGTTACACAGCATCAATTCTGATTTATCCCAATTTATCATTAATCCGGTTATAGCTTCAAATACCTGTAGGTGATCTTTAATCCTATCCATTACCAACTCCGGATGTTTCACCATAAGCAATGTATCATCCGCATACATGCTCACTTTATTACCCATTATCCCTTCTATATTTGAATCATCCCTTATATTTTTAGCTAATATCTCCATTGCCATGATAAACAAGATAGGAGATAATGGACATCCCTGCCTAGTACCAGCCTCAAGCTTTACCACATCAGTAACCTCCTCGTTTACTCTGATCCTAGCATTCCCTTTTTGATATAATAAATCTATTACCCTTCTAAATCTGTCCCCAAATCCGTATTTTTTAACTAGTTCCTTGATTGAAGACCACTGTAATGAATCAAATGCCTTAAAAATATCTAATGATAATAAACCCACCTTTTCCTTCGTTTGATTAACATTATCAATTAAATCTAATACCCTTCTAGTCAAATCCGCCATGTGCCGACCTTTTAAAAACCCAACTTGATCAACATTTATGTATTCCCCCATAAAACCATTTAAACGATTGGCCAATATTGCTGTGAAGATTTTGGCATCCTGATTTATAAGAGAAATTGGTCTATACGATTCCACTCTTTCCAGGTTCTTACCAGGCTTTGGCAGTAGAACGATTGTAGTGTTATACCATGAAGTCGGGATTGATCCTCCATCTAAAATATAATTATATAGCTTCACTAATTTTGGAACCACCACTTCTTTGAATTCTTTATAAAACTCTGTCGATAATCCATCATCCCCCGGGGCTTTCCCCATCTTCAACCCATTAATTACCTCATTAACCCCTTTATCATTGATCCTTTCCTCCATTTTCTCTCTATGTTCTTGTTTTATTCCGTTCCCCAACTGTCTCTCCAATATCTTTTTGAGCCTCTCCGAATCTACCTCCTTTTTTGCATATAATGCTTGATAAAATTCCCTCACAATTTTACATTTATCTCTGTTCTTATTACACCTTATACCTTGTTTATTAACCAATACCCAATTTCTCTTTTTTCCCTTTTGGCCTTAGCTGCTCTTGCTATTAGTTTTGAACTTCTGTTGCTAAATTCAAAGTATTCTCTGTTTAAATAAATCAAGTCTCGTTTAACATTGTCAATATCTTTGCCCATTAATTCTGCTTTAAGTCTTTGCAATTTCATAAAGATTTTTTTATCTTTACTTTTTGCGTGATCCTCCTGTAACTGTTTTATTTCTCTTTCTTTTTCTGTCTGTTCTACCTTGTGTCATTTATATTTAAAACTCACCAACTTTATGCTTTCCCCCTGAAAACCGACTTCATGGTATCCCATACAACATTGAAATGAACCTCGTTATTATCGTTCCACTGCCAACTTTCTTTCCACCTTTCCATAATCTGCTCTTTACATTTTTGATCTTTAAATAGATTAGGATCATACCTCCAACTTCTTCCACTTCGGGTATCTTTTTGTAATTTCAATTCCAAAAGTACTTTGGCATGATCTGATTCCTTAATGATCCCAATTTCCATTCCTTCTATATCTTTAATCAAGTTTTCCATAAGAAAGACATAATCTATTCTCGAGTAGGTCCCATGGACATGTGAAAAAAAGGAATATGCCCTTTCAGAGCCCTTAAACTCTCTCCAAGAATCCTTCAAACCCATCGCATCAATCCATTTATCCAACACCTTCCCTTTCAAGCCGGTTCCACTTCTTGCTATATTCGTGCAATCTAACCCCGACCTTATCAAGTTAAAATCTCCCACCACAATAGTTTTTGCAACATTCTCTAATTCCACTATTTTCCGAACTTTTTCTAGAAAATCCGCTTGATGATCGTTTGGAGCATAAATATTTACCAACATGATTTCCTCATCCTCTATTTTTCCTCTTACAATCAAATATCTACCCTCTTGATCAACAATACTTTTTGTAATCTCAAATCCTAATTTTTTAGAAATCATGATTGCCACCCCTCTCGCTTTTGAAGTTCCAAACACCATCTCATAATGTTGGATCCATCCCAAAAAAAGTTTATTCGTGTCCTTTGACTTCTGGTGCGTTTCCTGTAAAAACATTATATCGGGTCTATCTTTCTTCAACGCCAATTCCAACCTCCGTCTCTTAAGAACAGAACCTGTACCCTTCACATTCCATGATAATATTTTAATATTTTCCATAACCTATCTCCTTTCTAAACTCTGAACTCTCCGTCGGGCGTGCCACCACCAACCCCTTACCCCCATACCACAAAAAACTACATATAACACACACTATCTCTCTCCCCACCTTCTTAAAAAAAAAGCCACCTTTGACACCCAAAGAGGGGAGAGGGGGGACATGTAAGATGTGCCTTCCTACCAGTGCTATGCGCTACTCACCCTTCTATATCAATTAAATGCTTTAAATTTTAATAATCTAATTCTCATTGCTCCTTACTTGTCTCCTCCTCCACCATGATCAGCGACAGCTACTCCTCCTCTTCCCTTCGCTGCAGTGTTCCACCTGTTGCCCCACCGCCCTCTCATACTCCCTCCCCAAGGCTCCCGATTCCATCAATTCCTTCTTGAGATTTATCCACTCTTCCGAGTCTATTTTTACCAGCTCCAACAAGCTCAAATACTCCAATGGATTGGCCACTTCATCAATTACTTGCATTCTTTTGTCATAGTAAAAGCGCAGTTGCTGTGGGAATCTCCAATTATACCTTATATTTTTACTCATCAGGAATTTAGTTACAGGCCTCATCTTATATCTCCACGTTCTTTCTTTCAATGAAATATCATTATAAACTTCTACATCAGAACCATCAAATTTCAAAGCATCAGGACCAACTCGTTTCAAATGGGCCATTACTCTTAGCTTATCGGCCCAATTTGCAAATTTTACCAAAACATTTCTTTGAACCACCCTCCCTCTTCTTGGGCCCACCCGAAATACACTTACAAGATCTTCCTGAACAAATTCTTTTCCCATATTCAAACCATTTAACCATTGAACCACTCTTTCTCTTAACAAGTCCGGTGTCTGTTCCACCACCCGACGGATCACAATATTCTGCTTTCTCATCATATCTTCCACAGCATCAATCCTTCTCTCTTGCTCATCCAATTTCAACTTATTCTCCCACACCACCTCCTGAGTCCCTTTTATTTCCTTTTTTATGGCAATTACCTCAGTTTGAACCAATTTCACATTTCCCTCTATTTTTTTCAAACTTAAATCCACCTTTTTCGAAAAGTCTGCAACAGATGATACCACCTTATCTTGCTTTTTCATCATTTCATTTCTATCTTTCACCCTTGATTCCTCGTTCTTCTCCAATTTCTGAAACAGCTTGCCAATTTCCACCATAATTTGGGTTTGATCTGGGGGCGGAGATGGAGACTGAGGGGCTTCCTCAATTGGTGCTTTTTCCTTCCTCTTGGACTTCACAACTGGCTCTTCTTCCTTTGCTTTCCCTCTTGTGCCTTTATCCATAGTAATACAAAATATAAGAGTCCAATGTTGCAGAACGTTGTAGAAATTAGTCAGTCAGACAGGACCTGTAACACTGCAACCCCTGGTACCACAAGCCCAAGAGGGACACTTGTATGGAGGAAGAAATCCAACAGAGAGTTAGATACTGTAATCCACAAAAAAAGATAGAAGGAACCGAAGTGTACTCCCAACAAACAGCAAAAAAGGAAAAAAGAAAAAGGAAATAATAATCCACATCAGATCCGTTTCCCCAGGGCACACATTCCAGCTGATCGTCTTCCAAACTGCAAAAGTAAAGGCTCCAAGGAAACAGTACCCAGAACTTTTCGTTTGAGTCCAAGCCGCCAAAAAAGGGAGGGGGGAATGAAAGGGAGAAAAAGCCCAAAATCCAAGCAGGAAGGGAAAAAGATGTGAGAAGCAATGTACTCAAAAAAAGGTAATATTTATATTCACCGTGTGGGTGAAGGAACAAAAAGAAGACCAATTAATCCTTCTCTTGAGAGGGACAAATCAAAACGCCATTTTCCAGCGGTTGCTTAACTTCAGGGTAAAAAAAACCCTTCTTCTTCTGTGGAACGGCAAACTTTTCCCACACGCTTTAAGCTGGGAGACACACTGCTTCCTTCCAATACTATAGCCCAAACAAGAACTTTTTAAACCACTTTCTTATCACCAAAACACGCCGCGGTTCTCCTGGGATGCGAGGAAACCATAGACCCAAACACGATCACTTTCGTTTTCCAGGACCGCTGCCATTAACGAAACAACCACTTGATTTCATCTACTTCCACCCATTTCCATTTCAAAGTCCAGGCTCTTCTAAGCAAAGTCTCCAGCTAACTTTAAACTTTGACTTTCCTTTCATGCACTTACATGCGGTTGTTTTCTTGCCAAACAGTTTCTTGCCAATTCCAGTGCTTGTCCGCTGTCTCGCTGGTCCCGTTCTCGGCTCCTCGGCAGAAAAGCCGCGACTGCCGTCGCAGGCCTCACCCGCCCAGGAAAGCCTCCCAAACTTCGACCATCCGACCTCAAAACTTCCCAAAATTTTCATCCGCAGGAATTACCACTTTAAAATTTTTCCATTTCATTCAATCACATTGATTACCACCTTGCTAGGCGCGAGCGTCCGGATCAAGATGTTACTCGTCGGCCATCTTAGCCACGCCCCAGCAAGTGTCATTTTGCCTCTTTATAAATCTATGGTGAGGCCCCATCTGGAATACTGTGTTCAGTTCTGGTCGCCATACGTCCAGAAGGATATTATGGAGTTGGAGAAAGTACAGAGGAGGGCAACCAGAATGATTAGGGGACTGGAACACCTTCCTTACCATCTGAGGCTGCAACGGTTGGGCCTTTTCACTCTTGAACGATGGCGTCTAAGAGGTGACCTGATTGAAGTTTATAAAATCATGCATGGTGTGGACAAAGTAGATAAGGAAAAACTGTTTTCCCTATCGCACAACACTAGAACTAGGGGACACTCCATGAAACTTTTGGGTACTAGTTCTCAAACAAATAAGAGAAAGTACTTTTTCACCCAGAGGATTACTGGTCTATGGAACTCCCTGCCAGAAGAAGTGGTGACAGCTGTCAGTCTTGACAGCTTCAAGAAAGGATTAGACAAGTTCATGGAGGACAAGGGTATCAATGGCTATAATTATGGATACTTAAGGACAATCTCGGGGTTGGAGAGATAGGCAGGATATCTCTCAATGCCATTTCCAGGGAATCCTAAACAGGTGAAGGCACCTCCTTGGGAATACCCTGAAGGAAATGGTGAGCCACTGTGTGAGACAGAATGCTGGACTGGATGGGCTGTGGCCTGTTCCAGCAAGGCTGTTCTTATGTTCTTATATTCACCAAAGTTATTTCCTCATCATCTATCTTCCCTTTCACTATCAAATATCTACCTTCTGGATCCGAGATACTTTTTGTTATCTCGAATCCCAATCTAGTAGAGATCAAAACTGCAACTCCTCTTGCTTTTGATGTACCAAATGCCTTTTCATAATGTTGCATCCAAACTAAGAAAATTTTGTTTGTATCCTGAGATTTTTGATGAGTTTCCTGTAGAAAGACTATGTCCGGTCTGTCCTTCCTCAATGCTGATTCTATCCTCTTCCTCTTAATCACAGATCCTGTACCTTTTACATTCCATGTTAAAACTTTAATACTTCTCATGTTTTAATTTACCACCCTCGTCTACCTCTTCCGAGCTCTCCATTAGGCGTGCTACCTCTAACCCACAGTAATTAAAATAAAACATCAAACAAAAAACACACAATATCAACCTCCCCACTTTCTTCATCGGAAAAAAAGCCGCCTTCATCCTCCAAAGGGGGGAGGGGGGAACATGCAAGATGTATGTGGTAATTAATGCTCAAGCGCACCATCCCCATTATAAAAACAAATTTGTAAAAACATTATCTTATATAAAAATTCATACATGCAATCCTTTTTCTTTCTACCCTTTACTTGGCTCTTCCTCGACCACAATTAATGATAATTCCTCCTCTACTCCTCCTGACTGCCCTCCTCCTGTGGCACCACCCTCATCTGCTCCCTCATAATCTCTTCTTATAGCTCATGAGTCCAGTAGTTCTTTTCTTAAAGCTAACCACTCATTTGAATCCGCCTTGACCAAATCAAGTAAAGTCAAATATTCCAGTGCATCAGTCCCTGCATCAATCACCTGCATTTTTTTTCATAGAAGAATCTTAACTGTTGTGGAAATCTCCAATTGTATCTTACACCTTTTTCATCAACAATTTAGTTACTGGTTTCATCTTATACCTCCAAACATGTTCTTTAATAGAGATGTCATTATATACTTCCACATCAGACCCATCAATTTTCAGAGCGCCAGAACCAGCTTGTTTTAGAAATGCCATTACTTTGAGCTTGTCTCCCCAATTTGCAAATTTAACCAAGACGTTTCTTTGAGCATCTTTACCCCTTCTCGGACGCACTCTATATGCACTTACAATATCCTCCTGTACAAAATCCTTCCCCAATTTCAAATTGTTTAACCATTGAACAATTCTATCTCTTAGCTGGTCTGGCGTTCTTTCCAATATATGGCGTATCACAATGTTTTGTTTTCTCATCAGTTCTTCCATGACATCAATTCTTTTTTCATGCTCATCCACTTTCAACTTATTCTCCTTCATTTCCTCCTGTATCCCTTTTATTTCCCCTTTCATAGATTTCACCTCATTTTGCATCAACTTAACATTTCCCTCTATTTTTTGTAAGCTTAAATCTACTTTTTTGGAAAAATCCATAACCGTTGTAACCACTTTGTCCTGTTTTTTCAAAATTTCATTTTTATCCTTCACTCTTGCCTCTTCCATCTTCTCAAATTTCTGAAACAATTTACCAAATTCAACCATTATTTGAGTCTGATCATAAGGTTCAGGTGATGGTGATGATGATGGGGGAGCCTCCTCAACTGGTACTTTATCCTTCCTCTTAGATTTCACCACAGGCTCCTCCTCCTTCGCTTTTCCCCTTGTAACCTTATCCATTGTGACTTCAACCAGAAGCTTTAATGCTGCAACACTCTTAGCTCTTGCTGAAATCTTTCCTTGAAACTGCTTCAGCACTCCCACACTATCGTACCACAGTCTTTTGGAATTTCCAACCACTATATATCCAAGACAAAGATAATGAGATGGGGGAAAAAAGACAAAAATCCAACTTCGCTTTCCCAGGCTGACGAGAAATAAAGAAGAACAGATAGAAAAATAAAAATTTGTAATCCACAATGCAGCCAATGTGCCTTATAATCCACTCAAGCTCTTCTTCTTTATTATAATAACCAAGTTCCACGCAGCTTTATAATCCAAGCTTACTAGCCGGCTCCTTTGATGGAAACCACACACATCCAATTCTTATATTGTTTCAACTCAGAGTTCCGTTTACAATGTATCCAAAATCCCAGTGTGAAGAAGGAGTACCGAAGCAAAAAGAATGAGGGTGGAAATCCACAAATCCACAATTAATAAACCAAGAATATTGTAGGCCAGGAAATAGGTTTCTTCGAGCCCAAAGCTGCCAAAAAAATAACCCAAAACTATAATCCAGTTTGCCCCATGAAAAATTTCCAAACCGGCTGCGCTAACCACAGTTCCAAATCAGCAATGGTGATATCCAAGTGAAGTCCTTCACTTTCTACGCCATCCCAAGTGACCGCTTTCAGTGTTTATGCAATGCCAACCGAGTTCAAATAGTTCTTAAGACCTTTCTAACTTTCCCTTTTTTTTAATTTACTGGTCACTCGATGGCCTCAGTCCTCGTTCTCCATTTTCTTCACCATCCAAGCCACTTTTCCTCCCCGTTCTCCTAAGTTTCGATTTTAAAACTGTTCCTTCTTCCCCCTCTCAATTCGAAACCTCCGTACTCATTTACACTTTACAACCCGCTGTTACGGGAGGGATCTCACCTCCACCACAACTGCTCCGAAGTTTAAATTGAATGCTTGATTTCCTTGCGCTTATCCTCCACTTTCCAAGCACTGAGCTCCCATCCAAATCCGAAGCAGCTCGTTCGGCCCGACTTTCGCCACGCCTCACTTACCGCCTCGTTTACCACTTAATTTTCAGACTTCGAGCCTGCGCCGCACCTCTTTGTTGTCCAAAGCACCTCAGAAATCTGGATTTTATATTTTTAAGACAGCCCGTCGGGTAGGTTCGCTTTAAAATTTGCTTTCTCTCCCCATTTCTGCGCGAGCTGAGATGAATCACGTCTTGCTCTCAGCACATCTTAGCCGCGCCCCCATATTGCTATCTTCTTTTGTGCCTAGAATGGCCCTTGTGAAACAAAATCCAGCCTGTGACAAGCCAGGATATTTTTCTAACTTGGGGTAGAGCAGCAATTGATATCTCTCTTCCCATCCATTCAAATCGCATCACATTTTACCTGAAAGTGAGCCAAGTTATTTTGGCTCATGAAGCCGAACATTCCACAGGCATCATCCCCTTCTCTGACAGTTGAGATATAATTAGAATAAACGTAACAACTTGGGCTTTGCTGTCCTTTCACAACCCATAAAAACAGTGACCTGAGTTAGCTGCTAGACTGGCAGAGTGGCAGAGCCTGGCCTACGCTTGCTCTTTAGAATGAAGTCTGGTGCAACGGCCACAGTAAGCTTTAGGAGCAGGATTTGTGCAAGTTCCTTTCTGAATTACTGCCAGAATCTACCACTTTAGAACTTCTTTTTGTTAAAAAAAAGATGGAGAGACTTTGGGGAAACATAAACAAACAAAGACATCCATGTGATCCATACAAAAAACAAAATGCAGGAGGAAGGTGGTACCTTTATAGTGGGAGTTTCCAAATTTTTGACGCCATGGGCCTGACCACACCCCCAAGACAGCTGAGCAGGGTGGACCACGCTCCCCCCCAAAAGTGGAAATAAATGCACCCACTTCCAAATTGATGATAGCTGTGATGCACTGCAAAAAAATTTACTACCCCCACCATGGGTGTGACTAACTGTGGGTGTGGCTAACTCTGTGGGCCATGCCCACTTTGCCCCCCTACACCATGGCCTGGGGTAGGGAGGTGGGCATGGCTGGTCAAGTGGGCGTGGCCTGGGGGAATTTCCGCTACCGGTGCCCGGGCACATGGTGGGCACCTGAAGCAGCAAAACACTGAGCTGCAGGTACATTTACGGCTGATGTAACTCCATTATGCCTGTGCCTCGCCACTGCTTCGGGAGCTGCACTGGTTGCCAGTGTGCCTCCAGGTGCAATTCAAGGTGCTGATGATTACCTTTAAAGCCCTATATGGTAGTGGACCAGGGTACTTAAGAGACCGCATCACCCCAAGGACATCTGATCATCCAACTAGAGCAGACCACAGGGGCTCCCTGATAGTTCCATCTGCTAGAGAGGCTCACCTCTCTAGCACGAGAAGGAGGGCCATCTCTGTGTCTGCTCCAGCCCTGTGGTACCTCCTGCCAACTGAACTTCATCTCCAGGCAGAGCTTTTATTCTTTTGCAAAAGCCTTAAGACCTGGCTTGCGCAGCAGGTGTGTGGGGCAGCTGGGGAGATAGCCATCCTGGGCTGGCTTGTTTAAGTATTGCCCAGGCTGTCAGCTTTGAAAAATCTTGTGATGCGGCATTGGAGGGCATTTTAATTTTTAAAAATTTTTTTAAACAAATCTAATTTTAATGCTTTTTAAATGTTTTTTTAAAGTTTTTATTTGTTTTATGTGCAAGCCACCTGGGGTCATCTTTGGTGTGGGGGTGGCAGTAGAAATGTGAGTAATAAATAAATAAATAAATTTACGCATGCGTGGACACGTTTTACGGCTGTCGCTTTCACTTCCAGTTGTGGTGGCGGTGGGCCACATGAAATGGTGCCATGGGCTGGGTCCAGCCTGCATGCCATAGGTTGGGAACCCTTGCTTTATAGGATTACTTTTAAAAAATCAAACATTGTGCCAGCTTTTGCAATTCAAGATTTCTTCTCCAGCCATACATCAATTTCTTGTGGATCGGGTAGGAAAATTAGAAAGGAAAGTCCCAAAAGTTCACGGCATGATGTTTAGCCAGGCTGTGAAGCAGCAGCAGTAAAAGGCAAACCCTCTGCCAAGCCCACCTTTACAGACCTGGCACGGCTTTCACCGTGCTTGTACCCACCCACCCACCCACTCTGACACTGCCAAAATGGAAAAATCCTAGAGAGAGTTAAATTGCCCTCTCCCGGCTGGCAGAGAGAAAGGTCTGTGCAGTTCCAGCCTGGGGGCCCCTCAGTCTAGACCAACAGCTGCTTCCCACCAGTTCATCTCAGGATAAGCACGTGGTGCTGGAGAGCCGCAAGCCTGCTGTGTGCGCGTGCACTGTGATAGGAGAGCTGTCTGCTTCAGGATGACTTCTCCTGTGAGAAAGAGACAGAAAGCAGGGAGATGATGAGTCTTCTGCACAGCAAACTGGAGAGACTGTCTCTGTCTCCTACCTACCTTTCCTTTCATCTTTCCATTAGTCTTTGCCATTACAACTGCAGAGACCATGTGTTTGTTTGTGTGTATGTGGGGATAGAGTCAGAGCTTCAAAAATTCTTGGGGCTGTGCTGGCTGAGGGTTAGTGGTCTGGAAGATGCAATCCAAAACAAACAAACAAACCAAAAACGGGATATACTTTTTTGGTGGGTGCACCAATGTTTTCAACCAATCAATCTTTATTATGGTTCAAGACCAGCATAGTACAGCAAAAGAAGTTAAAATGAGGGTACTTAAAATATATTTTAAAAAGGAGTGTTTCTGCTCAAAGTTAAGGGAGTAGTAAAATTAGCACTTAAGATTAATAATGTTACAACTATTGCTAAGCCTGTGATGTAGTGCTAGTTTGTGCCACCTTCACTTCGGGAGCACTTCCTTGCTACAGAAATTAGGGCTGGGGAGAAGTGTCCTCTAGTTTGAAAGACATACTTCAGTTGTGGCTGTTGCTGATACCTGGTTCAGTGCTAATGCCATTTTTGGGCTCCTAACATTGCCTCATGCACAGATGTGTAAGCATTTTTCACCAGGGTGACCAGATGTCTTCCTTCTTGCTCTGTTCCTGCTGCCTTGTCTGGTCCTTCCACTCATGGTCAAAAGGACACCAGGGAAAATGGCAAAGGAGAGGAGGAGGGGGAGGGAGTCGGCTTGTTCCAGATGCAAATTGATAGTCAAGTCACTCATCAGAACAATGCCTCCTCCCATCCTCCACTTAATTCTTTTACAATGGAACTAATTGCTAATCAGACTGATTTCACACTGGCTGTTTTCCCTTGACGTGAGCCTCCTTGGAGAGAAAGTCTCCGGGAGGGAGGGAGAGAGGGAGGGAGGGAAGCATCTGAGGAGGAATGGTGAGCCTCCTTGGAGAGAAAGTCTCCGGGAGGGAGGGAGAGAGGGAGGGAGGAAAGCATCTGAGGAGGAATGGCGGGCAGCCGTCACCCCTGGAACACAATTCCCCCAGTGGCGCCAATTGGCAAGGCACCCTCCTGCACGTCTGGAGTGATTATACTCTTCAGCCTCTTTCTACTGGGCTGGCATGGGAGCTGTAATTCTCCCACCCTGGACAACAGACTACCTGCTCTGCTCCCTTCAAGAGGGTTTAGCTGCCATTCGAGGCTTGGCTTTCCCAATTGCTGAGGGGACCTATTGAAGCACATTGCCTTTTGAAGACATCTGGCCAACCTCTCTCCCACCCCCTTTTATGCTGCCCTCTTTATAACCAAAAGCAGCATTCTGGCTCCAGACAAATCATTTTTTGCATAAGTAAATTGGTTTGCCAATGAGCTGTGATCTCTGGTGGAGGAGCCTCTCCAATCTTGTGCCAGCTTTCCTGGGGGTATGTCAGCCTGGCAGCATTGCTGTCAGAGGGATGAGATAGGTGGGTGGGTGGGTGGGTGCTTGCTTGCTTGCTTGCTTGCTTGCTTGCTTGCTTGCTTGCTTGCTTTCTTTCTTTCTTTCTTTCTTTCTTTCTTTCTTTCTTTCTTTCTTTCTTTCTTTCTTTCTTTCTTTCTTTCTTTCTTTCTTTCTTTCTTTCTTTCTTTCTTTCTTTCTTTCTTTCTTTCTTTCTTTCTTTCTTTCTTTCTTTCTTTCTTTCTTTCTTTCTTTCTTTCTTTCTTTCTTTCTTTCTTTCTTTCTTTCTTTCTTTCTTTCTTTCTTTCTTTCTTTCTTTCTTTCTTTCTTTCTTTCTTTCTTTCTTTCTTTCTTTCTTTCTTTCTTTCTTTCTTTCTTTCTTTCTTTCTTTCTTTCTTTCTTTCTTTCTTTCTTTCTTTCTTTCTTTCTTTCTTTCTTTCTTTCTTTCTTTCTTTCTTTCTTTCTTTCTTTCTTTCTTTCTTTCTTTCTTTCTTTCTTTCTTTCTTTCTTTCTTTCTTTCTTTCTTTCTTTCTTTCTTTCTTTCTTTCTTTCTTTCTTTCTTTCTTTCTTTCTTTCTTTCTTTCTTTCTTTCTTTCTTTCTTTCTTTCTTTCTTTCTTTCTTTCTTTCTTTGAGAAAGGCAGCATGATCTTACCTGCTAAGATCCCAGAGCACCTAGGGCAGAGATGGTGAACCTTGGCACTCCAGGTGTTCTTGGACTTCAGTTATCAGAAGCCTAAGTCAGCACTCCTGCTGATCATGACTTCTGGGAATTGAAGTTCAAAAACAGTTGGAGTGCCAAAGTTGACCAACAATGTCCTAGGGTGTTGTTTTGTATGGAGGAAGATGTCTCCCATATTCTGATTTTAAAACCTTAAGTTCATTCACTCTGAAAATGAAGTTTACAAATTTTGGTAAATTCTTCAAAAACAAACTGAAGGGCAGACCTCTTCCATTTGTATCAGCCTACTTCAGTAAATGTGGCTGGATAACCCAGGGAGTTATTAAAGAGGAAACAGAGATTGCAGAGAGACTCAATGAATTCTTTGCTTCAGTATTCACTGAAGAAGACAGAGACCACATGCCCAAAACAGAGCCTATCTTCGTAGGAAGGGAAACCGAAGAATTAAGCCAGATAGAAAGGAGGAGGTCCTTGCATGTCTTGTTAAACTAAATGCTAACAAATCACCAGGACCAGATGGCATCCATCCACGAGTTCTCAGGGAACTTAAAGATGAAATTGCTGATCTCCTAGCCAAAATAAATAATCTTTTCCTCAAATCAGGCTTTGTGCCTGATGACTGGAAGATAGCAAATATAACACCAATTTTCAAAAAAGGATCCAGGGGTGATCCAGGAAATTACCGACCTGTCAGTTTGACATCTGTCCCAGGTAAAGTGATGGAAACCATCCTAAAAGATAGGATTAATAGGCACATAGAAGAGAAGGCACTGCTAAAGGAGAGCCAACATGGCTTTTGCAAGGGCAAATCATGCCTCACTAATCTGTTGGAATTTTTGAGAGTGTCAACAAGCATGTGGATAAGGGGGATCCAGTTGACATTGTTTATCTGGACTTTCAGAAGGCTTTTAACAAGGTCCCGCACCAAAGGCTCTTGAATAAACTTATCAGTCATGGAATAAAGGGACAGGTCTTGTCCTGGATCAGCAACTGGCTAAGGGACAGGAAACAGAGGGTAGCACTAAATGGACACTTCTCCAAGTGGAGGGAAGTAAAGAGTGAGGTTCCCCAAGGTTCATTACTGGGACCCCTGCTTTTCAACCTCTTCATAAGTGATCTAGAATTAGGAATAAATAGCAAGGTAGCCAAATTTGCTGATGACACTAAATTATACAGGGTAGTGAAAATTGTGAGAGATTGTGAGGAGCTCCAGAGGGCTCTTGACATTGGGGGAGTGGGTAAAACAGTGGCAAATGAGCTTCAACATTAGTAAGTGCAGAGTGATGCACGTTGGGGCAAAAAAAAACAATTACATTTATAAACTGATGGGGTCTGAACTCTCTGTCCTGGTGGACAGCTCAATGAAGGTGTCAACCCAGTGTGCCTCAGCAGTGAAAAAAGCAAACTCAATGCTAGGGATCATTAGGAAGGGTATAGAAAATAAGTCAGCAAGTGTAATTTTGCCTCTTTATGGTGAGGCCCCATCTGGAATACTGTGTACAGTTCTGGTCGCCATACCTCCAGAAGGATATTATGGAGCTGGAAAAAGTGCAGAGGAGGGCAACCAGAATGATTAGGGGACTGGAACACCTTTCTTACCATCTGAGGTTGCAACGGTTGGGCCTCTTCACTCTTGAATGACAGCGTCTAAGAGGTGACCTGATTGAAGTTTATAAAATCATGCATGGTGTGGACAAAGTAGATAAGGAAAAACTGTTTTCTCTATCGCATAACACTAGAACTAGGGGGCACTCCATGAAACTTTTGGGAACTAGTTCTCAAACAAATAAGAGAAAGTACTTTTTCACCCAGAGGATCACTGGTCTATGGAACTCCCTGCCAGATGAAGAGGTGACAGCTGTCAGTCTTGACAGCTTCAAGAAAGGATTAGACAAGTTCATGGAGGACAAGGGTATCAATGGCTATAATTATGGATACCTATGGACAACCTCCGTGTTGGAGAGATAGGCAGGCTATCTCTCAATGCCATTTCCAGGAAATCCTAAGCAGGTGAAGGCATATTCAGGGAATACGCTGAAGCAAATGGTGAGCCACTGTGTGTGACAGAATGCTGGACTGGATGGGCTGTGGCCTGTTCCAGCAAGGTTGTTCTTATGAGTTAGATACCTGGGTGTAGAGACAGAGCTTGGGGAGTTCACTTCTCCACTGTACGTCCCAAAAGAGCCAGTCTGTGTAGCCATGGGCATGCGTATTCCAGGGCTCCCCTAGAAGAAGAGAATGGTAAACCCATTCTGAGTACTCTATATCTAGAAAACCCTGGGAAGGAATACCATAAATCAGAATTGACTTGACAGCACAAGAGTAATTAATTAAGTAAGTACAGTGGAACTCCTGATAAAGTCCGGTCATGATAACATCATATCCGAACAACATCCATCAATTTTACTGTAAAGGTGTAGGACAAAATATACTATAAGTCTTAGCCCAGTATCCTGTTCAATATTTATGTGCTCATGGCACTCCAAGTATGGAAGCTGCCATGGCTGTCTAACAAGGTATTAGTTGCACATGATCTAGCACAGGGGTTCCTAACCTTTTCAAGCTGGAAGCTGGGTCGCATTCTCTCAGTCAGCTTCAAGGGCCAAATAGCTATTTTGCTATTTGGGGGTGTTCATTTAGTCCCAACAGCTTCAAAGGGGTGACCATTTTGTTTTTCGAATGCCCTTAGAGGGGTGGGGCACCCACATATAATGGTGCCACAGGCTGGATCTGGCCCACAGGTCTTAGGTTGGGAACCCTTGATCTAGCACAGTGGTTTCCAAAGTGGGCCCCACGCCCCACAGGGGACTTCAATTCCCAGAAGCCTAAGTCAGTATATTGGCTGATCAGTGCTTTGAGGAATTGACTTAGGCTTCTGGGAAATGGAGTCCAAAAACCAAAGACTGGGAAACACTGATCTAGCACATGGCCAGCATGTTGTTAGGCTGGCAAGACAGTTTCTGCTGTGGAGTTCTGCACACATAAATATTGAACAGGATTGTAGCCTCAAGTATTTTGAAATTAACATAATTTTTTTTAAAGTGTCCATTCATTATCAAATTTCTAAAAGGATACCTGGAAAGGTTTCAAATGTAAAAAGTCAAATGCAATTATTTTGCAGTTTTTTTATATAAAAATACTGCTTCATTTCATCTGAATCCATGTTTAACAGCATTTGTTAAACTTTAGCTTTGTTTCCATTAGAGCTACTCTAGTTTTCCTTTCTCTATCTATTGTTTCTTCACATGGTAACCTTATCCCTATACTTAAGCAAGCAGCTGCTCAGAGGATACTGGTCTTACAACTTCTTGGTATAGTGAGAGATTTTGAAGGGCAGGCAGTCATCATGACATTGTTCATATCCAGCTCTACTTTAAGAAGAATCCAAAATTCTAGAAGGCCATGTGTATTTGTTCCACTCTTGCCCCAAGAGCAACACTACGTAGCATAATACTCAGTTCATTAGACACAAAAGAAGTAATTGGCTAAAATCCTACTAGTTACCTGTATACTCATCAACCTTATACATTTCTTGCAGAACTGTGGCAATTAGCCACAGATGAAGAAGCTAACACTGGCACTTGCTGCTGTTCAGAGATATGCTTGAGGAGAATTGTGTTACCCTAGTATAAAAATCCATTCAGATTTTGGGCATAGAATAGAGAGCTGACAAAAGTTAGTGCAGTAGTTAGTGTATTTTACCTTGACAGTAGAGGTGAGGATGCATGAGAAAAGGGAAGAGAGGAGCAGATCAAATCTCTAAAGACCATTAGGCTATCAGCTCAAGCTTTTTATAGGCATTTCTTTTCCCAAAAAGTAACACTTTATCTCTTTGTCAGCAAACCATGTGAGTGGTTCTCATCTCTAGAACAGAGCTAAAACAAGACCAGAAAAAGTATCTTACCACCCTGAAATACTGTGCATTGTAGCAGAGGTAGCTTTCAAAAATATATTGGCCAAAATCCTGTTAGTTATGCCAATCTCAGTGTAACAAATTGTCATAAAATTCAGTGGCCATTTGTCACTGTGAAGAAGTCAGCATGGGCATTTGGGTTCTATGCCAAGTTGCGTAACTCAATGTGCAGTAGCAGAATTGGCTACACTGATTTCTTAACTTGCAGTCATTCAACACTGACATTTATACCAGTTGTATTCACTGGTGCAAAAATAGGAATCCAGATATTGTTGGTGGGAAAATTCACACTTTTGTCAGTAGTCATACCAGTTGTACCCTGAGAAGAACGGAAATCTGAAGCACCATCACCTCTTCTAATCAATGAGTCCCAGCGCTGTGAGCACTCTGGGACCCCTGGTTCCTGTACCCTCCAGTGTGTGGCCAAAGACCCCTGATCACTTTCCAAGTGATTAAAAGTAGCCCAGTCACCCTTTGCTTAAAACTCTAGAGAGATCTTTGTCTTCCCCTTCCTCCTGTGTGGGTGCTGCTCATATTTGGTAGAGATATGAAGCCGAAGTTTGACCTTTTATGCCTTCATGTGTCCATGTCACAGCTGATAGCACAAAATGAACATCTAGAGCGATAGTTCCCAAGCTTGACTCCCTGGATATTCTTGGCCTAAAATTCCCAGAAGCCTTCACCATTGACTGTATTCGTCAAGATTTCTGGGAGGTGTAATCGAAGAACATTTGGGAAACAACGGGGTTAGAGGGTGAAGAGTGGGTGTGCTTCCTGAGATGGCCTCTCTCTGTCGCTCTTGCTTCTTTTGGTGTCAGCATGGGACTCCTCAGAAAAGCCTGCCAATAGATCTAGAAAGAAAATTATTATTGTTGTTGTTGTTGTTGTTGTTGTTGTTGTTGTTTTGTTGTTGTTGTTGTTGTTGTTGTTGTGTTTTGGTTTTTGGAATGCAAAGACCATCCTGAACCGCCCCTGTATTTTCCAGGGCTGCCTTGAAGAGACAGAGTATTTTGATCTTTTTGGCATGGCAAATGTGATGCTAAGCACAAATTGGTTTCTTCCATGCTGCCAGTTAAGCCTACTCTCTTCACTGCTTCCAATGCTATAGTCCTTTGTTGGTGCTTCCACCAGAGCCTAGGCAGGCCTTTTGTGGAACTGGCATGGACTCCTCAGCTCTCCTGACCCTTAATTGCTATTGCCTCCTTGTTAAACAATTATTATTATTATTATTGTAGGAAAGAGGCTACAGCTTCTCCTCCATTCTGAGTTGATGAATAGGAGCCCAGTAATTTCCACATACCCACAAATGTGTAGCCCATGGCCTGGAGGGCAGGCAGGCCTGACCGAAGAGGGAGTTGGAGAATAAATTTCCCTCCTCCCTCTGTCTCTCTGAGGAGTCTGGGCCAGCTATTCTCCACTCCTGATTGTGCTAAATGAAGCCTTTGCCTCTTTGATGCCAATTCCTTTGAAACAAAGGAATGTTTTAATTTGGGGGGGAAATCACCATCAAAAGGCAAATGTGTGTGGGCTTTAAGAGCTTGAGCCAAAGCTGTAAGGTCATTTTGATCAACACTTTCTTTCCACCTCTGGGAGAAGGAAGAAACAGTTGGAGTTTTTGAATTCAGATTCCCAGAATCTCATAGCCAATGTCGGAGGAATGCCAAGAGACCAAACTATTTTCCATCTCTAGACTCTGGCTCTTGGAGAATTTTAGAAGAGAGAAGGGACAGGGGGATACTTTGCCTCTCTCTGTCAGCACCTGCCTCCTTCCTCACCTGCTCAGACAAGCTCTGAAGCAACTGCTAAACCCAACTTTGTGTGACTGAAGGCTGCCCCCCAAACCCTGTAAAATAAAATCCCATAGTTCTGCCAGTTGTGACTGTAGGCAGGCAATGAAAATTACAAATATGATGAAGTATTGGCAAAGGCTTTCTCTGATTCAGAGAATCATTGAGGCATAAGAGAGTTATACCATATTGGGAGACAGTTTTGGATCACCATAACCTATTAGAATAAGACCTGCATAATAAGAATGATCCCCTTCAGTTCCTTTATATCAGAAGTGCCCAAACCACGGCCCTGGGGGCAGATACAGCCCCCAACGCCAATTCATACAGCCTACAAAGCCCGTATGGATCCAGCCAATGGGCCATAATGAATCTCGTGACTGGCCCGCTGCCTGAAAAGTTTGGGCACCCCTGCTTTATATTGATACAGGATTGATATATTAAGCCTGGATGCTTCTAATTAGCTATTGTTTCTTGTCAGGTCCAGAAAACAATGGCCAGATTCCAAAGAAGCCAAGATCTTGAGGTCTAAGATCCTGGCTGGTTCAGAAGCTGGTAATCATTGTTTCCTGGCTTAGATAGCAAGGGAAGCTATAATTAAATGAAGGCTTCTTGGTTTAATCCTGAAGTGGCAGAGAACTGATTTTGCATTGGTAAAAGTCTTATGGGTCTGTTACTTGAAAGCAGGAGTGCTCAACCTTTTTAAGCCAGGGGCTGGGTCACAATCCCTCAGACTACTTTGGGGGCTGGATGGCCATTTTGCCCTTCCTCCATTATTATTTCGGGCTGAGTAAATGTGGTATACAAATAAAAGTTATGATGATCCACCACATAGCGCTTCCGGGTGTGGTGGAGGCAGTGGGCCATACGAAATGGCGACATGGGTTACATCCAGCCCACGGGCCGCAGGTTGAGAATCCCTGCTTTAAAGCCTACAAGAGTATGTATGAGGAAAACAACCGTATAAGGTTGTCAGACATTAGGTTTTCAATTTAAAGCTCAGGTTCAACCTCTACATCGCATAGAATGATTTGGGATTTAGCCTTCTGGCTTCAGAATATGCCATTCAGACATGCTGAAAAGCCACCGTGTCATTCTCATTTGCCACACATGTACCTGAGCTGCTGCCTTTAGATTTCACATATTGGTCTTTAAACCTGTCACTGAGTCTTTATGCTGTTACACACCCACACACCATTTTGGAGTGGTAGGTCTCTTTGTAACAATATAGCAGTGGTGGCGAACCTATGGCATACGTGCCAGAGGTGGCAATCTGAGCCCTCTCTGAGGGCACCAGTGCGGTCACCCCAGCATGGAGTTTGCCCCGCCTCTTTGCCCAGGAGCCCAATGGGAGCACTTCCCCCCAGCACAGATTTCATCCCGCCCCTCTGCCCAGCAGCCCAATGGGATTGTTTCTTCCCTCCCCTGTTTTTGTGTTGGCACTTTGCGATAAATAAGTGGGTTTTGGGTTCAGTTTGGGCATTCAGTCTCTAAAAGGTTCACCATCACTGCAAATATAGGATCTTGTGCCTGTCTCAGCCTTTGACCCTGACATCTCAGGGGATGGCATGCTTGTCAACTTTAAAACAGGGTGGGAAGTTACTGAGTGTATGGGAGCCATTTTTCATTCTGCTGGGCCTCTGCAGGTAGTGCTAGTCCTTTTTTTAGAACAAGAAACTGACTGGAAATGCATTTCTGTGCTTTTTTAAAAGGAAGTTATTCCTGACCTTAAACATAGAGAGGTGCATCTCGAAATAGCTTTTAAATAGCCAAGGGTGCCCCCTGGAGGTTAGTGTGAGCATGTTGGGTCATTTTTGTGCTTCCCTGGCACCCCAGTTTTAGTCTGTGGGTCCCAATTTTCTTTTTGTAGAACATGGTTGCTAGAAGATCAGGGAGAAAGCAAGAACCTTCAAAGAGGGATGGCTTGTCACTTTGATAAAGTTGTGGTGAAAAGACAGTTTATATTCCAAAACATGTCTGGCAGTGCATAACAACCAGTAGGAGTTACCTCCTTAGTTATGGTGTGGTGAAAGTATAACAGAAAAGTGTGTGTGTGTGTGTGAGAGAGAGAGAGAGAGAGAGAGATTTGATCAGTGGGATTCAATTTGAACCAGAGGCTTCCAAATCTATCTATCTATATAGGCTTTCTTAAAATATTTTTGCTCCACCTTTCTCTTAAAAAGGATCCTAGGCATCTTAGACTACAACATCCATTCTTCCTGGTAGTGGAGACTGATGTGATTTTCAGTCTAGAACATATGAAATGTATACAATTGCTGTCTCCTGAAATACACAGAATTAGACAAGTGTAGAGCCTGGTATTTGTTGGACATTTTTGTGGGGCCCTAAGTAGATATGCAGAGAGGCCCACAGGGGAGGTGAGTAAAGGATCCTGCCCCTCCCTCCCCATCCAGAGCCTGGAGAGGAAGAAAAGGCTTCAGGAAGGCCCAGCTCTACTGCCCATTTGCCATCCAGAGAGGCCCAAGGGGGAGGTGAGTAAAGGATCTTGCCCCTCCCTCCCCATCCAAAGACCTGGGGCCAGAGAGAAGGACACTTCCGGAGACCCCCGACCACCCCCAGGAGATACCATCCACAACCACGATCACAGCGAGGTCCGAGCCGGCCCCTTTGACCGACTCCATGCGGCCGAAGAGAGGCAAGAGCTGCTGTGTGCATGCAAAGGATAAGTAATCGAACTGAAATAATATAGTTGACTAAACATAGATGGCTTATGGCAACTGACATAGTGACTGTACAAGAAACTGACTTACATAGAGACTTGATATAGTGGACTTTTTCTTTCTTTCTTTCTTTCTTTCCCTTTCATTAATTAGTTCAACTTTTACTTTGATACTATGTGATAAACTGTGATAGTGTGCATGATAATACTTTGTTTTAAAACTGTTTAAACTGTGATAACCTGTGTGATGGGAAAAAACTGGCGTAGAGACCGGCAAAGTTTGCCAAGAGAACCCTATGGACCAAAACAAAAGGCAAAACAAGGGGATGCTCAGCACAGCAGATCTGAAAAGGGGGAGGGATATGAAAGGAGGAGGAGAAATACAGTGTTGCAGGGAACAATACTGCATAGGGACATGGAATGTGAGGTCTATGAATCAAGGAAAACTGGAAGTGGTAAAAAACGAGATGGAAAGAATAAGCATTGACATCTTGGGCATCAGTGAGCTCAAATGGACAGGGATGGGTGAATTCAGCTCTGGAAACCATCATATCTACTACTGCGGCAAGAAAACCTTAGAAGAAATGGAGTAGCCATAATTGTCAATAAAAGAGTGAGAAAAGCAGTAATGGGATACAATCTCAAAAATGACAGAATGATGTCAGTCAGATTTCAAGGCAAACCTTTCAATGTCACTGTGATCCAAATATACGCACCAACCACTGGTGCAGATGAAGCCACAATGGACCAGTTCTATGAGGACTTACAATACCTCATAGAACAGACACCAAGAAATGATGTCCAAATTATATTAGGAGACTGGAATGCCAAAGCAGGAAATCAAAAAGTGGAGGGAATAACAGGCAAATTTGGTCTTGGAACACAGAATGAAGCAGGGCAAAGATTGATAGAGTTCTGCCAAGAGAACGCACTGGTCATAGCAAACACTCTCTTCCAGCAACACAAGAGGCGACTTTACACATGGACATCACCAGATGGCCAACACCGAAACCAGATTGACTACATACTCTGCAGCCAAAGATGGAGAACCTCCATACAGTCAGCAAAAACAAGACCTGGAGCAGACTGTGGCTCAGATCACAACCTACTGATCGCAAAATTCAGGCTTAGACTAAAGAAAATAGGGAAAACACAGAGACCAGAAAGATATCACCTAGACAGTATCCCTAAAGAATACACGGTGGAGGTGATGAACAGATTTAATGGCTTAGACTCGGTAGACAGAGTACCGGAAGAATTATGGACGGAGATGAGGGACATCATGCAGGAAGCAGCAAAGAAAACCATACCAAAAGAAAAGAAGAGTAAGAAAGCAAAGTGGTTGTCTGATGAGGCTCTTAAAATAGCAGAGGAAAGAAGGAACGCAAAAGACAAAGGAGAAAGGAAAAACTACAACCATTTGAACACAGAATTTCAAAGAAAAGCAAGGAGAGATAAGGAAAACTACCTAAAAGAACAGTGCAGAGAAATGGAGGAAAACAACAAAAGAGGCAGAACCAGAGATCTTTTCAAAAAAATTGGGGAAATCAAGGGAACATTTAAAGCAAAAATGACCATGATAAGGGACAAAGACGGAAAGGAGCAAGCTGATGCAGAAGAAATTAAGAAAAGATGGAAACAGTACACAGAGGAACTTTACAAAAAGGACCTCAACACTCCTGATAATCACAATGATGAAGAAATTGAACTTGAGCCAGACATCCTGGAGAGTGAAGTCATAAAGGCCCTAAAGAGCACTGCAAACAACAAAGCTAGTGGAGATGATGGTATCCCAGTTGAATTTTTCAAAGTGCTAAAAGATGATGGCGTCAAATTACTGCATTCAATATGCCAGCAGATTTGGAAAACAAAACAGTGGCCACAGGATTGGAAAAGATCAGTATACGTCCCAATCCCAAAAAAGGGCAATGCCAAAGAATGTTCAAATTATCGAACAATCGCACTCATCCCACATGCCAGCAAGGTGATGCTCAAGATAATACAGGACAGACTTCAGCAGCATGTGGAGAGAGAATTACCAGAGGTGCAGGCTGGTTTCAGAAGAGGCAGGGGGACTAGAGACCACATCGCCAACATACGCTGGATCATGGAGAAAACAAAGGAATACCAGAAACAAGTTTACTTTTGTTTTATTGACTACACTAAGGCATTTGACTGTGTGGACCACAACAAGATGTGGCAAGTTATTAAAGAGATGGGAATACCAGAGCACCTCATATGCCTCCTGAGAAATCTGTACATGAACCAAGAAGCAACAGTTAGGACAGAACATGGAATAACAGAGTGGTTTGGAATAGGAAAAGGAGTAAGACAAGGCTGCATTTTGTCACCATGCTTATTCAACCTATACACAGAGCACATAATGCGCAGTGCAGGGATGGAGGAATCACAATATGGGATTAAAATCGCTGGGAGAAACATCAATAATCTGAGATACGCAGACGATACCACCCTAATGGCAGAAAGTGAGGAAGACCTAAAGAATCTCTTGATTGGGCTGAAGGAAGAGAGTGCAAAAGCTGGCTTGAGACTCAATATCAAGAAAACCAAGATAATGGCAACAGGCCCAATCAGTTCCTGGAAAATAGACGGGGAAGAAGTAGAAGCAGTGACAGATTTTACTTTCTTAGGATCAAAGATCACTGCAGATGGGGATTGCAGCCATGAAATAAAAAGGCGACTGATTCTTGGGAGACAAGCGATGAGAAACCTAGGGAACATAGTGAAAAGCAGAGACATTACATTGCAAACAAAAATTAGAATAGTCAAAGCAATGGTTTTCCCAGTAGTAATGTATGGATGTGAGAGCTGGACAATTAGGAAGGCTGAACGCAGAAGAATAGATGCCTTTGAGATGTGGTGTTGGAGGAGAGTCCTGAGAGTCCCCTGGACAGCGAGGAGAACAAATAGGTCAATCTTAGAAGAAATTAACCCTGACTGCTCATTGGAAGGTCAAATAGTAAAGATGAAGCTAAAATACTTTGGACATCAAATGAGAAGGGAGGATTCACTTGAGAAGGCATTGATGTTGGGAAAGGTGGAGGGCAAAAGAAGAAGGGGGAGGCCAAGGATGAGATGGCTAGATGGTATTATAGACACAATGGGCACAGAGCTGGGAGGGCTGAGGGGGATGGTAGAGGACAGAGGTGCCTGGAGGAAAATGGTCCATGGGGTCGCAAAGGGTCGGAGTTGACTGTGCGACTGAACAACAACAAAGTAGATAAATGGGTACCTTGTTGGTAGAAAGGTTACAGCATTCTGTGCACTCTGGTATCTAGTCATGCCTGCCATATGACCATGGAATTGTCTACAGACACAGGTAGCACTGGCTCTTTGGCTGTAAATGGAGATAAGCACCGAACTCTAGAGTCAGATACGACTGGCTTTTGAGCAAGGGTGACCTTTACCTTTACCTAAAACTGTGACATTATTTCCCTCCTAAACAAGGGATAGTTTGGCATGGGCAGAGCTAAATCGAGCCCTAAAATAGCCTTGTAAGAAATATCTGGGGTCTGGGAAAGCATGTGAATCTCATAGCGTCTTGCTTTTGCAAAGAAACCAAATTGGGAGAGGTAATTCACTTTTCTTTCAGCAAGAATTTTCTGCCCAAGATTTGCCCCTACATGGGATATATCCCAGGATTTTTCAGACATTTTGTAGACTCTTTTAAAAAAAAACAACCACAAGGTATTTCTATGTAGAATGTCATTTTTCCTGCACAGAATTTATTAGAAGGGTGCTAAGCTGTGCAGAATTTGCTGGTTTTCTGCACAGAAGAGTGGGTAAGAAATAAAAAAAACGAAAATAAAATAGAAGGGGGAAATGAGACTGGGGTTTCATTTTCATGGAAAGCTGAGAAACCTTACTGATGCTCAGCAGAGAGTGTCAACATGGCATAATTTGGAAAATCTCCAAGAAAGAGAAATGTTGTGAACACTTGTTGCATTTGTAGCCCTGGGGAACAGGTTTTTCAAACAGAGGCTTTGATCTTCCGTGTTTTGGACTACAACTCCCACAGTCCCCTTCTAGCAGCCGTCTAATTAATTGGGAACTGAAGATGGAAACAGCTGGAGAGCCAGAAACTCTGTATTCCTGTTTTTAAAACAGACTGTTCTTGGGGCTCTACATTCTTCTTCCTCCCCAAACTCTAGTACTAGGCGAGCCTGTTGGCACTGAGCAGCAGGCTGGAAGGGGTTAAACAGCCATCCCTTACCTGCCATTGCATTTTTAAAGATGCTGAGATGAAAGCCCGTAATTTATTCTCCCCACACACGAAGGAGCAATTAGTTCTAAACACGGTTTAATCAGTCTGCGCAAGATTGATTTCTGTAGACTTGGATTTGGTGGCTGCTGGCAAGATGCCAGCCTGCGAGCAATCTCCAAATAAATGAAGTGCAGAAAAGTAAGCCATTACATAATATGATATATGGGGCCTGCAACTTGCACGCTGGCTGTTCATTAGTATGCTTCTGGACAAAGGCATGGCATCGCACCCACGCGCTGGAAACTCCTCAGCCATCCAGCCTCTCTTGCCAGGCTGTGATGGGATCAGCTTTCTTTCCTTGCTTTGTTTTGTCCTCTGGCTTTGCAAGTGGACAATCACTGGATTTATTATTTATTTATTTATTTGATTGTTCATGTTTGTATTGCCGCCCTCTTGCTGAGGCAACTCTGGGAGGCTCACAGGTGTAAATATAAAAACATTCCTATGGATTCCGCGAGCACAATTGGCATGACGCGGCGGCTGGCAGAGGCCACTCCGGTCAAGAAGGCTCCTGGTCCGTGGGCTCTGCGGGCCCAGAAATTGGGGGAGCGGATTAATAGCTATAAATCATAGGGTTTATTCACCCACATCTGACCTGACCGGCGATTCCGCTGAGAGAGCAGATCGCTAACCTCCGTTACCCATTAGGCAATCACTCACTCGCAGTTAAGCGTAATCTTTGGTGCAAATAGAAGCCATATTTACTCTGGTGTAAGCCTCGAACAATGGTTTTTCCCTGTCAGTGTTTGCCCGAGTTCATTAACTTCCCCAAGAGAGATTCCCCATTAACCCGAGTAAATGGGTGATGTGATTTTATGTCAGATGACGATTCTTTCCTGCATTGCCTTCTGATCTATATATGATGATGCTTTTCCCTCAATAAACCACTGATCTGATCTCGCTCCATATTGCCTCGTGTCGTTACTTGATCAGTCTCCTCCGGGACCCAACGGCCGTCCTAGCGGCCCCGATTCCTACACCTGGTGACCCCGACGTGATCTACTCGAGAGTAAGCGATCACACGGTCCGGTTCTACACGAGAACCGCGTCCGATCGTCCCAGAGGACAGCGCGGCACTCCGGTCGGTAAGCCAGCCGATCGGAGAGACGGCCCTGCGGCGAGGCATTACAGAGAGGCATCCTAAAGCTTGCTCCTGACTTTCGCGGCAGGCTTGCAGTAACGGAAAAACGCGTTCCGCTCAGGGTCAGCTGTGAACCCCTGACAGCGCAGAGGCCACCGAGGACCCGTGGCAGCAGGCCACGCTCCGAGCTCTACCCAGACACTCGTCACGCAAAATCTATTGCCTGAACTACAGACGCGTCGACCCGTCCCGAGGAGGAAACTTCAGAGGACCCCGCAGGTAATATGGGGACTTGTCCTCAGCGGCAACGTCCGTCCGCTAGCCAAAGAACTCATGAGGAAGAGTTCAAAATCCTGGCCAGGGTATATCAGTTACGCTTTCACAGTGGAGAGCTAGTGAGACTTTTGGTGTACTTAAGGGAACACTGCCTGCTTTACCCAGAAGTAGGTACGTTAACCCTTCAGCTCTGGGATCAGATAGGAGACTGCATTCAGCAACCCCCGAAAGCTCCAGAGGGCATAATTCGCACATGGAGTAAATGTAGGAAGCTCTTAGCGGAGATAGATCCAGTCCGGGTAGAGGCGAAAGAACCCCCAGCGTCAGTCGAGCCATCGGCGCCCACGGCGCTCTATCCGTCATTGCAGTTTAAGCAGAGTAGTGTAGGGAGCTTTCCCTCGGTGACAGCTGCAGACGTCACTGACGGAATGCATGGAATGAGGAGCGCAGGCGCTTCTCTGACAGCTACAAGTTCCCAAATTAAGAGTGCCCTTCAGCGCACAGTTGAGGAAGAGATCAAGAAGGGGGATTTGCCAGCAGAAGAGCTAGCTGAGCTTAGTCAGATTTGTCCAATTCGCTTGGAAATGGATGCCCTCACAGGGCAACAGCAGGTAGTTCATTCACCAGTCCCGTATAAGCTTCTCATGGCTATACGGAAGGCCATCACAGAGACAGGACTCCAGAGTCGCTTCACTAGGGGCACACTTCAGCAAGTGTGCAAGAATACCATGTTCATTCCGCACGACTGGAAAGCCGTCATGCGGATGATGCTCAACCCCAGCCAGTATTTGCTATGGGACAGCGAGTATCGCCTCGAGGCTCAGACAAGGGCTGCCAGGATGGGAGGCGCAGTACTTCCTGACCAGTTATATGGTTCAGGTGCCTTCGAATCCATCGATGCGCAGACCAACTTGCCACTAGCCACTCTTCAGATGTCAGCCGAGGCTGCCTTCAGGGCTTTTCTCAAGGTTCCAGCAACTGGCAAAGCGGCCAAAAATTACACCGCAGTCAAACAGGGAGCCCAGGAGTCCTACATGGACTTTGTCAATCGCTTAGAGGAAGCGATCAGTAGGCAGATCGATAATGAGCAAGCCCAGCAAGAGCTCATGATGAAATTGGCCAAAGACAATGCCAATTTAGACTGCCGTAAGATCTTGCAGTCACTGGGTAATCGTCCCGACTTGACTCTCACGGACATGATTAGAGCTTGCGCCGACGTTGGCACAGAATCCTACAAAATGGGTCTGTTGGCAGCAGCGGTGCAAGGGGGTAGGAGACCCAAAAGCAGAAACCAAGGGGCATGTCACAATTGTGGCAAGGTCGGTCACTTCGCTAGGGAGTGCCGATCCAAGGGAGGTGGACAAAATTCCGGCCGTTCCAAGGCTCCAACCACCCCATGTCCGAGGTGTAAGAAAGGCTACCATTGGTCCAGATACTGTCTGAATTTGGGAAACCGGAACGCGGGCACGTCTCTGGCCCCGGTCCAAACAGAGGCTTCCCTTGCTCTGGGCACGTCAGAGCTAGACTAGATTCCGATCACATTCCTAGCATTGCGAAGGCACAGGCCAGCCCCAAGGGTAGTACAGGGCTAGAATTGACTTGCCAGGCGGACGTCACATGCGACCTGCCAGGCACAGTCTATTTGGTGGACTCCCAGTACATGGGACCCCTGTCCAAGGGCTTTATAGGTTTAGTTTTGCCTCGCAGTGTAGCAGGAGCACGCGGAATTCTTGTAATTCCAGGAGTCATTGACTCCAATTTTTCAGGCGTTCTCCAAGTTCAGCTTTGGACGCACTTACCCCAGACAATTCACAAAGGAGACACATTAGCGCAACTGATTATGGTTCCTTGTCACTCGCCAGCAGATAGCCAGGGAAGGCTCAGGGACAGCTCAGAGTCCGGGTCAGCAGACCGCTCAAGCGCCAGTGAGGCAGTGCAAGGATACCAAGTCTTAGCCACAGTGGAGACCAACATAGAGTGGAAACAGCGCCCAGTTATTGAGGTATTTCTGAATAAAAGATCATTTTCAGGGTTATTAGATACCGGAGCTGACGTCAGTGTGGTCAGCCGAGGCCAGTGGCCACGGGAGTGGGCCATTGAGCCGGTCTCCGATGTGTGGGGGGTAGGCGGCATCCAAGAAGCGTTTAGGAGCCGGGAGTGGGTGGAAGTCACGATTCCAAAGGCTGACGGCACAGCGGTCATTCGGCCGCACATTCTGGACGTGCACATCAACCTTTGGGGGCGAGACATTTTACAGCAGTATGGTGCCACTCTTACCTTCGGGTAATGGCGTTGCCACTTAAATGGCTCACCAATACGCCGGTCTGGGTGGAACAATGGCCGGTAGTGGGGGGGAAATTAGTCGCCCTAAAGCAACTGGTTAAAGAACAGCTAGACGCAGGACATATAGAGCAGTCCACTAGTCCTTGGAATTCACCTATTTTTGTCATCAAAAAGAAGTCGGGGAAGTGGCGACTCCTCCACGATCTCAGAGAGATCAATAAAGGCATACAGCCAATGGGTCCGCTTCAGTGCGGCATCCCAAATCCAAATATGATTCCCGAGGGGTGGGAGATCCTAGTTGTAGATCTCAAGGATTGTTTTTACACCATTCCCTTAGACCCCAGGGACAGGAAAAGGTTCGCCTTTACGGTGCTGGTTGTGAACCACAGTGAGCCCACGCAGCGTTACGCGTGGAAATTTTTGCCACAGGGCATGCTCAATTCGCCCACCCTGTGCCAAATTTATGTTCACAACACACTGGCAAAGTTTCGAAGCCTTCATCCCACAGCCTTAGTATGCCATTTCATGGATGATATCTTGGTTGCAGTGCCGCAACTCGGCAGCGTAATGTTTACAAACCTCCAGGCCAGCCTGGGGGAGAAAGGGTTACTCATTGCCCCGGAGAAAGTGCAGAGAACCGAGCCCTTCTCATACTTGGGTCATCGGCTTCTCCGCTCTTTCGCAGCGCCAGTTTTGCCCCAAATCAACTTGAAGGACTCAGTCACCCTGGTAGAATTGCAGCAGGTTTTAGGAAACATTAATTGGGCCAGACCGTATTTCCGATTGGATACGGATCTTTTGAAGCCGCTCTTCTCGCTGCTCACATTAGGTAAGCAGCCGGCAGACCGGATACAAATTCCTCGAGAGGCACGCTTGGCCCTCGAGAAAGTCAACCACATTCTCAGCCAAAGGTGGGTGGATAGGGTTGCTCAGGGGCCATATGCTCCGATCCTGAACTTGTACATAGTTCGGGCAGGATCTATGTTCACCGGAGCCCTAGGAGTGGACTCCGAAAAAGGGGCGAGTATCGTGGAATGGGTGTACTTGCCGAACACCTCTTCCCGAAACATCGTTCCTCCCCAAGAGTTAGTCTCCGCGGTGGTTTACCGCGGAAGGCTGAGAGCTAGGGACATTTCAGAGCACGACTTAGCAAAGATCGTGGTCCCGTTTACCAAAGAGCAGGTTCAGCAGTTGATGCAGCTCGGTGACTCGCTTCCAATTGCCTTGGAGGGATTCACCGGATGCTTGGCATACCACTTGCCGAAAGACCCCAGACTTGTCTCGCTTCAAACGCAGACAGTCAGCTTGTTCGAATTGCTCTCGCTGGTTCCACTTCAGGGGGCCAGGACAGTTTTTACTGATGGGGGTCGCACATATGGTGTCTTGACTTGGCAGGAGGGCCAGGCTTGGCGCACGCTGTTAACTCTTCCACAGAAGTCCGCGCAGCGGGCAGAGTTGGCAGCGGTGAACCTTGCCTTGCGCACCTTCGCCAAAGAGCACCTAAACATCATTACCGACAGTCAGTATGTCAGGAATTTGCTTCACAGTCTACCGGGAGCATACATCACTCCCGCGATAGACAAAAATTTGCTGAGTTTGTTCCTCACAGCTCAATTTCATTTGCGAAACCGCACGGAAGCGCTCTATATTGCCCACATCCGAAGTCACCAGGACCTGCCGGGTCCAATCTCCGCGGGCAATAGCAGAGTGGATGCGGCTGCATCCACGTTCAGTTTTGGGTGTTTTCACTACTCCAATTCAGAGTCATGCATTCTTTCATCAGAATGCCAAAGTGCTCACCAGACAGTTCAACCTGCCACTTTCTCAAGCCCAAGGCATAGTTCGCTCTTGCCAGCATTGTGCAGGGGCACCGGGGGGGGGCCCTCGTGGGGGGTCAACCCACGAGGGACAGAGGCTAACCAGGTGTGGCAGATGGATGTCACGCATGTTCCGCAATTTGGCAGATGGCAGTACATGCACGTTTGCATTGATACTTTTTCACAATTCGTTTGGGCAATGGCGCAGAAAGGGGAGACAGCTTCCCACGTGGAGCAGCACCTCCTTTCCTGCTTCGCGGCCATGGGCAAACCGCGGCACGTGAAAACCGATAATGCCCCGTCCTACAGCTCTAGGCAGCTGGCCGCCTTCATGGCCACCTGGGACATTAAGCATACTTTTGGCGTTCCTTACAATCCGCAGGGGCAAGCGATTGTGGAACGAGTCAATCGGACGCTCAAGTCCTATATTGACAAACAAACAGAAAGGGGGGAGCCACCAGCCCTCCCCAAGTCACAGGGTCAGGCACAGCATTGTCTGAACAAGGTATTGTTTACATACAATCACCTTAATGTTTTTTTCGGATTGCACGCCGCAGGAGAAACACTTCCGCTGTTCGGAAGCTCTCCCGCGACCGATGGTCCGATACCGGGTGCCACCGGACCCTTCCTGGAGGGGCCCGGCGCCACTCGTAACCTGGGGAAGAGGGTATGCTGCAGTTATGTCTCCTACAGGTGTCATCTGGATTCCAGCTCGGTGTGTTAAGCCTCACTTGGCATGGACCCAGGCCGACCCGAGTCCGATCCCGGAGATGGAGGACCTCACCCTGACCGAGGGGACCCGGCGGGAGAGACAGCGGTTGCAGATGACAGCGCCGAAGATCACCTGGGGGATGGTCAAGGCCCTTTGCCATGAGGCCCAGGATGCCATCCAGCGCGAGGAGAGAGAGCTGACACCGGAGAACCTCGTGGCTGCAGTCTTTGCCCAGATTCATGCCAACTCCATGGCATTCACCATCATCCTGACCCTCTCCCTACTTGCAGGGGGAGGCGTTCAGGCTGCCTCACTAAAGGCCAACGGTTTGATGCCGGACGAAGATCTTTCTGCCCGGATGCATTACAACCTATGGGAAAGGTTGGCGGGTCTCGTCAACCAGTCCGATTTTTGCCTAAGGCAGGACGCGGGTTCTGCCTCAATTCTGAGCACCTGCCTCATCCCAGTGTGCCACACTCTAGACACACACACTAGGGATGGCGACTGGCTGCTGAAGCGGATTTTCGGTCCGCATCTCCCTGCGAGCTTCTCAGCATACGCTCGCTGGGGGGAATGCAGCTGACAATGACTTTGCCGGCTGACGCAGCCACTCTCCACACTCCACGGGTGGCGGTCAGCCCGAACTCTACTTGTGCTCGAATGGTCGGCTGCGCTGCAGTCGGCCGAACTCAGCGCCGCTGCCTCGACACTGGCAGCAGCAACTGGACTTGTGATAAACCAGAGACACTTGGTTCAATGTATGCTCATGTTACCCTACCTTCAGGATGGTTCTTTACATGTAATCAGTACACTTGGAACTACATACCCGCAAATGTATCAGATTCCACATGTTGTATCAGTCGTTTGACACTGTTACTCCCTACTAAGGATATGGTCACCCCAAGCACAAATGTTTCAAATGTTTCCTCGCCCATACGACACACTCGTGCCACCCAGTTAGACAGCTCATGTGATAGCAGCATTAGGGTTCTTAGTCCAGCTGAATACGTCTCGTTGGCAGTCAGCATACTTGGCGTGCCAGGTTTAGCCGTCGGCAACGCTCGGAGAATTGGTCAGTTGGCTTGCGGATTAGCAAAAGCCATTAACCATACCTCCTCAGCGATAGCGCTGCTCAACCAGGAGCAGGCAGAGCTTCGCCATGCCATTCTTGACAATCGAGCAGCTATAGACTATCTTCTGGTTACATCATTTGGGTTGCGAATCTGTCCACGGCATGTGTTGCTTTAATCTCACAGACAACACACGCAAGGTCCAGAGCCAGCTCACGGACCTCCACACCTTAGTCAAGAACATCAAGCAGGGTTCTGCATGGGATTGGTGGAGTTCCTTGTGGTCATGGCTTCCGTGGGGGTGGCTCCAGACGACGCTCAAAGTGATTGTGGGGGTGATTATACTAGGCATAGCAGGATGCTGTTTCATGCAATGTATTCCCTCACTGTTATCAAGGTGTCCCCCGTGGGGGGAACCCTGAAGCGTCATCCCCGCACATCAGCTGATGCCCCTCTTGCGCAGGGTCGCCTGTCAGGTCCAAAAATAACAAAATAAGGGGAGATATGGATTCCGCGAGCACAATTGGCTTTACGCGGCGGCTGGCAGAGGCCACTCCGGTCGAGAAGGCTCCTGGTCCGTGGGCTCTGCGGGCCCAGAAATTGGGGGAGCGGATTAATAGCTATAAATCATAGGGTTTATTCACCCACATCTGACCTGACCGGCGATTCCGCTGAGAGAGCAGATCGCTAACCTCCGTTACCCATTAGGCAATCACTCACTCGCAGTTAAGCGTAATCTTTGGTGCAAATAGAAGCCATATTTACTCTGGTGTAAGCCTCGAACAATGGTTTTTCCCTGTCAGTGTTTGCCCGAGTTCATTAACTTCCCCAAGAGAGATTCCCCATTAACCCGAGTAAATGGGTGATGTGATTTTATGTCAGATGACGATTCTTTCCTGCATTGCCTTCTGATCTATATATGATGATGCTTTTCCCTCAATAAACCACTGATCTGATCTCGCTCCATATTGCCTCGTGTCGTTACTTGATCAGTCTCCTCCGGGACCCAACGGCCGTCCTAGCGGCCCCGATTCCTACACATTCCATATCAACAAAATCAAGAAACTTATCTAAAAACCATCAAACATTAAAACACTTAAAATACCCATAACATACCCTCTTTTACAACCACTAAACCCAGGCTAGGTTCAACCCCTTCCCTGGTAGATTTGCAATAGCAATAGCAATTACACTTATATACCACCGCATAGAGCTTAGTGCACCCTCTGGGCGGTTCACAAGGTATATTTATCTTACCAACCTGGGAAGGATGGAGGGCTGAGTCAACCTTGATTCCTGGTCAGGATCGAACTCACAACCTTCTGGCTGCAGTACAGCAGTTTAACCACTGCACCACCAGGGTTCCTAAACAGAAGGAACAGTTGTCTCCGTTCCTTGAACCAGTATCTGCTCAGAAGCTAGATTGAATGTGTCATATTTTGGAGTTCCACTGAGCTCTATGTGTTTTGGTGCACATAGAGGAAACCCACAGAACCACCTTCTTAATTAAATAGTTGTACTCACAGTTATTACTCCCTTTGTCAGTCTGCCTTGCCCTCTTTGTATTACACTGCTCAGCTTGGAAAAAAGCCTTTTCAGGATCAGAGCATCCAAAATTGTAACCAACAAGCCCTGTGCTCTCCATTAGGTAAAAGTAAAGGTCACCATTGCTTGAAATCCAGATGTATCCAACTCTAGGGTTCATTGCTCATATATGTTTATAGCTGTACCAGTGCTGTCTGCATCTGCAGACGTTTCCATAGACATATGGCAGACATGACTAGACACCGGAGTGCATGGAACGGTGTTTACCTTCCCACCGGCATGGTACCTATTTATCTACTTGTGATTTCTTGCTTTCAGGCTGCTAGGTTGGCAGGAGCTGGGGCAGAGACGGAAGCTCACTTCATTGTTCAGCACGTGAGTCTCAAACTGCTGACCTTCTGATCTTCCAGTCATCAAGTTCAGCATCTTAACCGCTAAGCCACCACAATCTCTGTGCTCTCCTTAGGGAGTCTTTAAAACAAGGTCTGGTGCAAACTTACCCATAAATTAAGAGAACTTGGAGAAGTTAACGTTTGAACTGCAATACCCAGAATTTTCACTCACCATGCACAGATGAGCCACAATATTGCCTTCTAAAAAGCCCAGTTTTTTCCCAATCTTAAAATATTTATGCATGCTTTTAGTCCTTAGAGATAAAAAGGTAAACACCAGAGAGGAAAGAGGATGCCTAGTGAAGTCCCTGAAGTTGATGTAGGGTCAAACAGGACGGTGTTTCTTCGGCCAGGGATTAGGGTCCTGGGGCTCTTTAGAACAATTCAGGGGGAGTGAATTCTTGTTATTCACATTTGCATCTCCCCTTTCCTAAAGGAAGCACATACTGATTATTCCATTTTATATATTTTTTCTACCAAACCTGTGTGACAAATTATGCTTATTTTGTCTCCAAAACATGGCTGGAAATACAAATCATCTTCATACTACAACAACCAGTCTAATCTGACTTGAAATCCAAACCTGATCTCTATACACAGGGGAATGAAACAGGTATGAGTGAGTATATTTTTGACTAGCACATGAGGGCTGGGAGCTACACCATTGTTCTCCTTACCAGTAAGAGATTGAGAGGTTTTATGATACGTTTCACAAATTTTCCTGGATTTGCTTTTATTTGCACAGATTGCATCTTCTTTTTTGCACAGGTTGTGCAAATTGCAGCAAAGGTAGAATGGTTGCTCCCTTGTGGCATGGATTTTGGGGGATCAGAAACAATGGAGGAACTGTTTATATCTTTTTTGAATAGTCAGTTCTAAGCTGACTATGTGTTTGTGCTTTACTTCTCAAATGGGAGAAGATGGCAGTTTGTGCAGAGGCAGTCTGTGAGAACTCTAGAGAGCTGGACAATAAAATCATATTG
The DNA here is from genome assembly GCA_035047345.1 of Bradypodion ventrale. Classification (NCBI taxonomy): domain Eukaryota; kingdom Metazoa; phylum Chordata; class Lepidosauria; order Squamata; family Chamaeleonidae; genus Bradypodion; species Bradypodion ventrale. Next base: position 38,736,185 of record JAWDJE010000008.1, read on the forward strand.
TCTTGGTCTTGCACTGGAGGTTAGAGCCTGGAGAGGTTTGAAAATTCCTCTTCAAAGCCTCTCATCATGTTGGCAGACAGCATCAGTGAGCACAAGACATTTCACATGATGTTCTTCCCGAGGTGGTACAAGAAACCCAGTCACTTCAGACTTCTTCCGTGTCCAGGCCTGACATGAAACTGCCAAAATGAAGGCACCTTTTGGTGAATTCATTCTGCAGTTCCTTTTGCCTGACCTAGTGTAAGAAAGATTAGCCTGCACAGTGTGGCTTTTGCTCAGGGTGGTACGCCCGCTTGTGGTTCAAAAATACCACACTCTTAGAGGAGGCTCTTTCTGTGTAAACTAGGCAAGGCAGGGATGGGGCCACATTCTCAGTTGTTCCCTGCATGTGATTTACTCCTTATAAGTGGAAGATTACTAGAGTGACCTTTCCCCCTAATGTGTTGGTTTGTTTTGGTTTCTCATATACATGCAAAATGGGGAACATTTTTCAAATCTAATCCTGACCCCAGCAGTCTAAGGCGGCACAGACTCCCAGATCATACCTGTCAAGTTTTGGATTTGAAAATTAGGGAAATTTTGGCCACACCCCTCTGAGGGCATGGCCAAATCTGTGGACGTGGCCAAATATAGCCATGTGACTTGCTGGGCTCTAGTCATGCCTGCCAAATGGCCATGAAAATGTCTGCAAACACAGACAGCACTGGCTCTTTGGCTGTAAATGGAGATGAGCACTGCACCCTAGAGTTGGATACGACTGGCAGATTTTACTTTCTTAGGATCACTGCAGATGGTGATTGCAGCCATGAAATAAAAAGGCGACTGATGCTTGGGAAACAAGCTATGAGAAACCTGGGGAACATAGTTAAAAGTAGAGGCATCACCTTGCAAACAAAAAATTGCATAGTCAAAGCAATGGTATTCCTGGTGGTAATGTATGGGTGTGAGAGCTGGACCATTAGGAAAGCTGAGTGCAGAGGAATAGATGCCTTTGAAATGTGGTGTTAGAACTAGGTCGATCCTAGAAGAAATCAACCATGACTGCTCATTAAAGGTCAAATAGTAAAGATGACACTAAAGTACTTTGGACATCAAATGAGAAGAGAGGATTCACTTGAGAAAGCCTTGATGCTGGGAAAGGTGGACAAAAGAAGAGGGTGGCCAAAAATAAGATGGCTAGATGGTATTGTAGATGCAATGGGCACAAAGCTGTGTGGGCCAAATAACCCTTTTCTCATCTTCTTGGGGGACTTTTGTTTTGTTTTCTTTCTTGTTTACTCATTTTTAATTTTAAAAAATTTCTGGGAAGCAAAGAGCAGAATAGTAAACCAGCCCCCTAGGGTTAACCAACTGCTTGTAAGCAGCTTGACTTTAATGAACTAGCCCTGCACATGGCTAGACACACACACACACACACACACCATTAGGGTGGAGGAGCAAGGGATTAATTTCCCCAAATTAACCTCACTGTTCCTCACTGCAACCAATTGAAGCACCAACACCTGAGAATGTCGGATCCAGCTTAAGGAAGGGAATTAGTAAAGTAAAAAGCAACCTCTGTAGTTTCCAAGCCTCCCAGCAGCTGAGGTTAATCACCATATATGAAATATCGCTCACCTAGAGTAGACTCCCGTCCCATGGTGGCTCCGACCAGCAGCAGCAGCAAAAACGAAGCCTCCCTGACCATGTGGCGGGGAAGGGAAAAGAAAGAGAAACAAACTACAGAAGCCCCCACCTCTCTCCCCTTCCACAAGCGAAAAGCCACACAGTGGCCTCTGGTGGCAGGAGAAACATAATGCAGCTTCGCCTGTGAGGGCTCCAGTCAGGATTTTTTTTTAAAGGGGATATTACGTGAAAATTAATAAAACAGGAGGGGGAGGGAAGAGGGGTAAAAATAAAGGGTTTCCCCGGGGAAAACGGGATACTTAACAGGTATGTCCCAGATCTTTATGCTCTGTGGGTCTCAGTCCTATCAGATGGCAAGTAATGTCTTTGCTCTTGCTGTGTATCAGGGATGGCAGTGCAGATAGTGGTGAATATTAATTCGTGTCAGCTGCATTGTGTCAGCGGCATCCTGGGGTTGAGTTGTCTGCAAGCTTCCTGCCTTCTTGGGTCTGTATTCAGACTCACAACTTTTCCTTCAGCCTGTTCCACCAGTGAGTTTGTGCTGGTGATGATTCCTGGGTTGTAGGTATGAGTTGCCATATAGAAGTCTTAGTGGATCCGTTCTCCAACTCACTGATGTCACCCTTCTGTGGCCTCTCGTTTTGTGTCCCTTCTCCTGCATCAAATTCCTGTTCTTTCTCTTCTCCCTTCACCATCACTTAGAGAGGGTGAGTGAAAAAAGCATTGGATACCAAGAAGGAATAAGAGGAGAGTCAGATGAGTCGATTATGCAAGGATTATCTACATTTCTCCCTTCACCAGGAGCCTGATAATGGCAACCTTTGATGCTTGGCCCCATCCATTGCTTCACACAGGCTCAGGCTCATGAGCTGAGCAGGAGTGCAGTTCCTCCCTCTCTTAACCTTCTATCTCTGTGATGGCAAACCTTGGCACTCCAGATGTTCTTGGACTTCAATTCTGAGAAGTCCAAGCACCCGTGAATCCACACGTACGGTCAAGACTCTTCTGGGTTAACCCTTCCTCTGTACGGGTGCATTTTACTTTCACTTCTGGGAGTGACGAGGGCAGCACGGGCTGGATGAATCGCAGTAAACCAATTTGTATGGATTCATAGGCTGCTTGGGCTTCTGGGAATTGAAGTCCAAGAACATCTGGAGTGCCAAGGTTCACCATCATGGTTCTAGTCAAAGAAAAAGGGTAGGATCCTCTTAAGTTCAGATTTTTTTTTCTAATAGGATTTTAGCCAGTTTCTTGGCTAATCCAGGTGGAAGTTCTCTCCAGACCCTTGGAAATAACGGTGCAGGTTCTGCAGGTGCAGGGCAGGATGAATCGCAGCAAACCCATTTGTGTGGATTCACAGGCACTTGGACTTCTGGGAATTGAAGTCCAAGAACATCTGGAATGCCAAGGTTCACCATCACGGTTCTACCTCATGAGATGCTTCTCTCTTGGAAAGGCAGAACAGTCATTAATGGCCAGCAGGTTTGTGAGAGGAAAAGACTGTTCTTCTCTTTCCCCACCCCCAACCCCCTTGGCTTGGAAGCTCTGTTCAGTAGTACTGCCAATGGCGGCGGAGGGGGCTTGGACTCTTCTATTGTCTGCAGGGCTAATTAGCTGTGTGGAGCACCACTGAGAATTCCATGGGAAAGTTCCCTTGGATGGAAGCAGAGGAGTAATCCACAGGTCAGAGGCAAGAATTTCACAGCCTCCCCTGCCTGTCGCAGATCAAATTCCCTGCTGGCTGCCTCTGCCACCCAGGCATTATAATCAAAGCCATCACTGGGAGCTAAAAGAGAACTAGAGGCTCTTCCTTTCTCTCCCTTTTGCAGCCTCTACACTCTCTCATGTTGGGGAAGGGGTGGAGGGTATAGAAAAAAGTGTCCAAAGGCAGGCAGTCCTGGCAAGGGCAATGAGGAGCAATTTTACAATCTGTGCAAAAAAGAATCGTAGAATAACTGGGTTGGAAGGGGCCTTTTAGGCCATCAAATCCAACTCCCACTGATCAAAGGTACAGCTGCTGCCAAAGGCCTTTGCCTCACGAATGGGATATCTCCCAAGGCCTTTCTGTTTCTGAGCCTCTGAATGGAGGCACCAGGGATCCAGTTGACCCAACTCTTTCAACAGGCAGGGTGTGGCGTTTAAGTGAAGCAGAAAGATGCCAGCTGCCCGTCACTCTCTCCATAAAGCTAATTTGGGAATGGGTAGTTTGGCTGTTTCAGACATCCTCAATCCAGTGGGTCTGAATAATGGCTGCTCCCTTGTCTGGTGCAACAAATATTCAATGCTCGGGTGGGTGGGTGTGCACACACACAAATTTAAGCAGTAGTCTGTTTTTCTTTCAGACAGATGCAAAGCTGCACAGTAATATGTTATCACAGTTCACTCACAAAAGACACAGCATAACAACAGTCTGGGCATCTGTCTGTCTACATTAAAATAATAAATTCTCCACGTCCCTTCCTCTCCTGTGTGTGTGGCAGTTTGTAAATGTAAGAGAGAGAAGAGAAGTCAGAAACAGAGAAAGAATGTGAGTTCAGGGAGGAATAGAGGGACACAGCAAATGTTCTAAAACCAAGGGTATTAGGAACAAAATTCAGAGTGACGGCTTAGTCCTGCTTTACAGAGAGCAGCTCTCTGTTGAAGGGTGTTCAGTTTCTCCTGTTTCAAAGTACTCTCTCCCTCTGAACAGCTTTCTAGCCTACCTCGTTATTTTTCCTTAGTACGTGTGAAATGTAGTATACTGTCATTTAAATATTATTTCAGTATATGAGTCCACATCCCAAATTAGCAGGTTGGCACCCCCTTTTTCCTCTGGATATTTTAAGTAGAATTAATGGAGTTTAAGAACATTTTTTAAAAAGAGCCAGAGACCCACGGCACTCCCCCGCCCCCCAACCTACAAAATCAACCTGGTGAGTCCAGCAAATCTTAATAGCAATTATTATAGTTACTGTTCTGAAGCTAAAGGCAAGGGCCCTGTTGAGCCTTCATTGAGTGGAAAGCAAGGGTAATTCATAAATAATGCAAGGATCTACTGCACATGTGTAAGCATTGATACTGCACATGTGGTGGACAGGTTTTCTTCACAGAGGTCACAACTTTCACAATGGGAACTCTTGCAAGCCTACATTTCTGCTCTAGGAAAACTTGGTGAAAATGTTAAAACTTGGTTGTCATTATAATGACAATTTTTTAACAATAGGTTTCACTTTTTCATTTGTTTGAAAGAAGATCAAATATGTATTAGTTTTTACAAGGAACATTACTGCCACTGGCCTGTGATTTAAAAATAATAATGTAATTAATAATAAAAAAATAACTGATTACAAGTAAGCAATTTCATCCAAAGCAGTGTTTCCCAAACTTTATTTTTTGGACTTCAATTCCCAGAAGCCTCAGTCAATTCCGCAAAGTACTGATCAGCCAATGTACTGACTTAGGCTTCTGGGAATTGAAGTGCCCCTGTGGGGTGTGGGCCCCACATTGGGAACAACTGATCCAAGGTATCCAGTGTTGTGTAGTGGATAAGAGTAATGGACAAGGAGTCGGTAATCCCTGCCCTGCCATGGAAACTCACTGGAGGAGTGATAAAAAGTACTCCTTAAGTATCTCACTTACCTTGAAAGCCCTATTAGGGTCAGCTCGAATTTAATGGTACATACATTCTGCCCACAATTGTTGGTTGTCCCAAGATAAAGATATATTTCTTCCAAACATGGGTGTTCCATCATAGATTGGTAGAGCGATCACTCTGCAGTCTTCCAAATCCCCTTTTAAAATTGGCCTCTGTGGGACTTTCATCTATTAATGGCTGCGAATTCCATACACACTACAGAAATTCTTTCGTGTATCCTGAATCTACAACCAATAAGCAAGATTTGAATGTGTTGTTTCTTTTCACTGCAGTTCTCCAAACTTACAGCCAGTATGGCCACTAGGGGATAATGGGAGCTGCAGTACAGAAAAGTAAGCCTAGGATCCTGTTCAGCAGCAATACATTATAATGTTCCACCACTGTTATTATATAACTGGATTTCCCTGCTCACTGTGATGTGAGTGGGGATCTTCCATTTGAGTATATAGAGCTTTAGTTGTGTTTCTGGCAAAAATATCAGATCATTCATGCTGTGGGCCATTGCATGAGTGTTTTGACAAAGAGGGTCCTGGCCTACATTTTCGAGGCACTGTCCCATGAGACAGCATGGGGGAGCATTGGGTGTTTCTGCTGTTTGGTATTGATTGGTTCTTCCTATTTTGTGTTTCCTCTGTTTGCAGAATTCAATCCGCCACAACCTGTCCTTGCACACTCGCTTTATCCGTGTGCAAAATGAAGGCACGGGCAAAAGTTCCTGGTGGATGCTGAATCCCGAGGGTGGCAAAACTGGCAAGACGCCCCGTCGGCGGGCTGTGTCTATGGACAACAACAGCAAGTTCCTCCGGATTAAGGGGAAAGCCAGCAAGAAGAAGCAGCTGCAGGCTACTCAGGAGCGTAGCGTAGAGGACAGCCCAACTGGTCAGCAGTCCAAGTGGTCCGAAAGCCCTGCCTCCCACACCAGTGAAGAGTATGATGCTTGGGCTGACTTCCGGACCAGAGCCAACTCCTCAACCAGCACACTGAGTAGTCGCCTCTCTCCCATCATGGCCAACCATGAGCCAGATGATCTGGAAGAGGATGATGGGACACCTTCTTCCCCACTGATGTACCCTAGCCCATCCAGCACCATGTCACCCTCCCTGAACACCCGATGCTCCGTAGAGATGCCTCGGCTTGCTGATCTCACTGGTACCATCAACTTGAACGAGAGCCTTGGTGAAAGCCTTCTCGATGACCTTCAGGACAACTACAACATGAGCCCTGCCCATCCACTCCCTGCCGGGGTGCTCCGACAGAGGAACTCTAGCTTCGGCTTTAGCTCCAAGTGTTCTGCTGTGGGGGGCGGGGGAGGGGGTAACACCTACTGCGGAACCATCTACAGCCAGCCGGCTATGAGCCTTATGCGCCGTCTACCCATGCAGACCATCCAGGAGAACAAGCAGGCCACTTTTGCTCCCATGAACTCCTACCGCAATACATCATTGCAGGACCTCCTCTCTTCTATTTCCTACACACACAAAGAAGGGGAGTCACACATGCCACAGGCCAGCAGCATGGGGCCACCAAACCGCAGCCACCGACCCAATGCCCTGATGTGCAGCGGTGGTGGTGGAGAGATTGGCCTGGTTCCCTATTCTCCCCATCCCAACTCCCTCATGAAGAGCAGTGCGTTGTACCCTCACCCATCACCAGCCAGCCACAACCCTCCTCTCAATAACAGTGCCTTACCCTCTTCAATCAGCCTTATGAGCCTGCCAAGTGACCCTTGCAGTATGGTGGCCATGCCCCATCACGGGCACATCCATTCCTATATCAACCACCAGGGGGCACACATGAGTTTGCTTGATTCTTTGCAGGGACCTTATCCAGAAGCCATGCACACTCCTGTACTGGGCCAGGACAGATTCCCAGCAGACTTAGATTTGGACATGTTCAATGGTAGCTTGGAGTGCGATGTGGAATCCATCATCCTCAATGACTTTATGGACAGTGATGAGATGGATTTCAACTTTGACTCAGCTCTTCCACCACAAAATGGTCTCAACATGGCCACGTTGCCCAATGGCCCACAGTCCACCAATCAGAGCTGGGTGCCTGGGTGAGATCCACTTGGACACTTCCAGTCCACCAGTTGGCAGGATGGGTGGGGGTGGGGGACCTGATGTCTGCCTCCATCCCCATTGCCTTTCTTATTTTCTTTGCCTTCGTTTGTTCAGCCAGGCTAGAGCCATCTGTTTAAACTTGACAACAACACTAAACACACACAGCGTATGATAACAAAATGTTTTGACAGGCACCAGTGGCTTCCCGCTCGTGACCAGATGTATTGTGCAGTAAGTCGGATCTGTCTTTGATGTGTGCAATAGGCACAAGTTAGCCATGGCACTACAAAGCTGCTGCCCACTCCCTTTCTCTTTTCCATCCTCTCTCCCTCCCTGCCAAGCCACCTGCACTACTGCACAGGAAGAAGGACCACATGGGCTAAAGATTATTCTAGAACTTTTGCCAAGCCTCCATCGTGACCTAGGTAGCCTCTGTGGGCAGTAATCCTGCGTTTCCATTGGTTCCTTCCTCCCCTTCAGTTTGATTCGCCCTTTCCCCTGGTCCTTGCCCATCTTGGCACCCAATAGCAAATGCCAATACTTCTTGTCTAGGGCAGTTTCTCTCTGATCAGTCTTGTCATACTGATTTAGCCAGTGATGAGAACAATGGGGGAGATATTTACCCCACCAAAACCAGTGCCAGTCTAAATGAGCTCTGATTCATCCCCTCTCAATGGTGCCCAATGAATTTTTGTGTATTTTGCCCACCAGGTTAAGGAATCAGTAATACTAATTGTGTGGTTGATTGGGGGGGGGGGAAGCTGCCAGTGGTGTAATGGAATTTGGGCTCTAAGGGCAATGACACTATCTCCCCCACCCACCAGGTTTCCTTTTTCTTTCAGGCTGATCCCTATTCCACACAGCTGGGAGAGGGCAAATTGATTTTCCAGTAACCATACATTGTGGCAAGGTAGTTTCAATGCAAATTATTTGGAGGGATTGGCTTCATATGAATGGGCAATTAGTCCAATTGTCTTCACAAATGTCCTGCTTCTGGTAGAGATGAAAACTTGTAGAATGTATTTGTTGTTGTTGAACAATACAACCATTTGCATTTGTAGATCTTCCTTAAGGGTTTAGCTATGGGTATTGTCATAATGAGTGCCTGTACTTCAACTAGTCCACTGTTTGCTGTTTCCAGCAGCTGGTGCTGTAGACTTCAGTGTACTGTTCATAAGTGGGCGAATACTGGTGACGTGAAGTTGAGCCAACCTGATCAAAGCCAGCTTTTTCAAGGTGGCGTCTTCTGTGTTCTTTGCTTGCAATAGAACCACATACATTGATAGTACGACAGATATGTTCACATAGCACAAGTGATAGCATATGCACTGAGACAGGCCTGCAGAGGTAGCATCAGCTTTGACACAGCCACTGCTAGCTTGGAAAACTGGAAAGTTGAAGGTGGAAGGTCTGAATGAAATGGGCAGTGGCAACTATTATTTATTTGCTTTTGTGCACAGTCTTTCCAATAAATACACAATATTGGTAACATAAACCCTTAAGTTTGAGTTAGAACAGATGGCCTGCAAAATAAGGACTCCACTAAACTAGAAGACCTGTTGGAGCTGGGGGGAGGAAACTGCAACAGACCAAGATGCAGACAAATAAGAGATGAAGGAGGAGGAATAAGAGGTAGGAGGACTAGAATTTGTTTCCCAGATTCTAGATTTGGTGTGATAATCCCTAAGTGATCTAACATGGAGAACAAATACTTGTTTTCATAAAATGTAGTTATAAGATGAAGAGCCCCTTGGGTTGAAGTGTAAAAGAAAGCAAAAAGGCTGAAAAATACTGGGTAGGTCTACTTGTCATAAAAGGAGTGTCCAAGCCAGCTTGAAAGAAAGAGTTTCTTACCAGACCGGTCATGGTGAATGGAGGCCAGTGATGCCTTCAGGGAGAAGGAGACTAGGTCAAGCTAGATTCCTGTGCAGCTTGGAGCTCTTCACCAGAACCAGGAAATCATCCAAGTTCATACTAGGCACTCATTAATGTTTGGGTTATGTCTGCCTCACCTGTTTGTTACATGTTTGAACAAAGAGTGAACCTGGCTGTTTGGCTTTCTTAAATTCTCCAGTTCTAATAATAAGGGTGGTCGCTTAAAGCCTTTACAGTAAACACTCAGATGTATGTGATTCATATCAAACAAAGTCTCAGATCTTTTTGAGCTTATTATTACCTTCTTAGGATAAAAGTAAATGCAGAATGTGCAGACCTGTGTGTTTAAATCTCAATCTGCTCCAGTCCCATAGGAAACATGGTGCATAATCCTTTACCATTAAACCTGCTAGTTAGGGCTGATGGGGTTTTTAATCTATTGCATCTAGAGGAACTGAGTTTAGTACTCTGTGGAAAGTATGTTTGAGGGAGGATTCTGTATGAAGAGTAAAATGGCTATGCTTGTGAGAACTCTTCTCTAACACTGCATTCTTTATATTGTTTTGATGACATGTACCATCTGTCTTTTTTGGAGTAATACACAGGACATTGCCTTAGACTAGATCAGACTGTCACATAGCCTAATACTAACAGCTCCTTCATTCTGACTAACAGCTCCTTCATAGGATCTCAACCCAGATCTTTTCCATGTCCTGTTAAAGGGATCTTTGCGGATGGAGGTGCCTGTTAGTGAGTCTGGAACTTGCTTTTTCTCACCATGACTTTTTCTTGTTTTGTGTTGCTCCTTAGATCTTTTCACTCCAGCCTTCTTTGTGACTGGTACATGTCGAGATTGAAACATATGGTGCCACCATGGATTTGTGTCATATAATCTTTTGCCCTGCTGACTCCCGCCAACCCCCTGGGAAGATTAGGCACATATTGATTTTCAGCACTGGTGCTTTCTTTAATTTCTCCCATCTGACTTCAATACACCCAAAACATTTATACAAATAATTATACATACACCAGATGTCAGAGATGGAGCTGCCTTTGCTTCATCCTATGATACTGAAACATGTTTCCTTTTTTCTTCTTAAACTGAACAAAAAAAAGACATAAGCATTGTAGTAAACAAAAAGGGGCAGTCTATTATTTGGGATTAGAAATTGCTACATGTAAGGAAGTAGATTACATGAATACAGAAAGTCCTTTTGGGAGCTTGGTTTGTACAAATTCTGTGAATGAGCATTTATTTGCATTGCACTTGAGCATCCACTGCTGTGCATGTTTTGTCCAAGACAACAACACAACCCAGACCAGACCAGTCTAGTACAGTATATAGATTACAAAAGCAAATATTTGAATTGGACCATAAAAGTCATCTAATCCAAAATTCTGCTGATGAAGCAAAACCAAACAAAACCCAGCCATGTCTGAGAGATGGTTATCCAAGCTTTATTTAAAAACCTCCAGTGAAGGGAAGTTAAACAGCTTCTGAGATAATCTGTTTCACTGTTAGATAAAGTTAACCATCATATATTTCTTCAAGTGTTTTGTTGAAATCTTCTGTTTTATAATTTGAATCCATAGGCATATCCTACAATATAATATAAATCCATAGACATCTACCCTCTAGAACCACAAAAAACAAACTTGCTCTATCCACCACATTATTCTTCACAGACTTGTAATCTACCTAGCTACATATCACAATAAGATGTTGAAGGAGACTTATTTCTGAAGGAAACACAAGCAGAGGGTTTTTTCCCATGCGACTTCCCCTAACCTGCTTTTGATCTGTATGGGAAAACAACTTTCACCATTCACAGCTGGCTGGCATTAATAAGAAGTGTAGCACAATGCATCTGAAAGGCAGAAGACCTCTGGTTGAAGAAGACTTCTGGAAAGCCGCTTACACAATTTCAATGATCATCCTGAAAGAGACCACTTGCTCTACCCCACAACATGTGCAGTTTATCCCCAGACTTCTTGTTTTCACTGTGTGTCTCAAGAGTATCATAGAAAGCTGTCCCTTCAAGTGAATTCTCACCTCCTTGTCAGAAACAAGTATAGCCATAGTATCAAAATTCAGAGCTTAGAAATGTTACTTTTCTGAACTGTCACATCCAGAATTTCACAATGAGCACAGCCAGTGATTGTGCTGGCTGGATATTAGTATAAGAACAAAGGGCCAGTTCTGTGCCAACTTAAACATAATAATGTAGCATTATCAAGTCACAGAAAGGGAAAATTGATTCATGGGAAGGATTCAAAATCTATCAAAGAATAGCATTCACCTTCCCTACTTACAACTCCAAAACCTTTAATTTTGAAGAACTATTTATTTTGTCCCCTCAAACCATTTTGTGATTATCATCTGGGTCCATGATGGTGAACCTTGGCACTCCAGATGTTCTTGGACTTCAATTTCCCATATGGGTGCATTCTACTTCTGCTTCCAGGAGCAACAAGGGCAGCGTTGCCGGATGAATAACAGTAAACCCATGTGTGTGGCTTCTGGGAATTGAAGTCCAAGAACATCTGGAGTGCTAAGGTTCACCATCACGGATCTGGATGAACCATCTGAAAGCTTTCAGCAGTGGGAATCGTATCCTACTCAGAATTTAGAAATGTTATCTTTTTCGGCTCCAACAGCAGTATATCCCTTACTTAACCACATGGCCGTGGTGGCTGCAGAAATCTGGGAGTGCACCAAACTCCCACCCGTTTAAAAACCTCCAGTTTTGGAATAATATTGCTGGATAAAAGAAGGTAACCCTCTTTTCTCTCTAAAATTGACAAGATGAGTTTGATCACCCTGCATTAATCTTTTGTCTGAGTCCATATTAGCTCTCGTCTGAAAAAATGAGAAGAATCAAATGAGCTCAGTTGATATAAATGATTACACTGCTGGGCATCTATTGAATTTATATCCTAATTCCTTGGAATTATTTTTTTTCACTCATTAATCATTGATTGTTGCTTTTTAGAATCATTCTGATTTGAGCTTTGATTTCACTTTATAATTTCAGTTTGCCAAACTTTTTAAAAACAAAAGCATGAAATCACACTTGACAATTCCAACTTTTTGGCTCTCATGACTGTTTTGTTGAGGAAAGAGAAGTTGTCTCTAACTTGATATTTAGGAATCTGACTGCTTCAATTTAGGCTGCAATTATATGCATACTCATAGAAAGGGGAGTGCACAGGATCTCTTTAAACAATAATTCTGCATATCTCACCAAACCATGAATCTCTGGATTCCATAGGATGGAGCTGAGACAATTCAAACAGGACCAGCTTCCTTTAACTGTGAAGTGTATTGACATATTCAATGAGGGCACACATCTACATGTTACATTAAATATATGCACCAGTCTTCTGTTAAATTTACTATGTGCTTTTTGCAAATGTAAAAATGGCTGTGGTGAGGCAGAGATGTCTGGTGAGCATACTAGAAGATACATAACCAAACTGGTGGTCACCACAGCCACTATTACATTTGCAGTTATGCATGTGGAAAATTGGGATGGGCATGGAAAGCAGGTTTTTTTATAAACATTTTTTGCAGCTCAACAGTTGTGACTCAGACAGTTCTGACCACCACCATTCTTGTGATGGCAGCAAGAGGGTGAAGGAAATGGCAGGACACTCAACTGGCTCCAATGGAGATTTTCCATTTTTAAAGGGGGTGACTCTAAAGGAAAAAAGAACCTGATGGTCTGGTGCCATACTTGATAAATGTTGTGTTTACCAAAAATCCTAGGGAAGCAGACTTGGACTCAGATGATGAGGAGTGGGCCATTTCAGGGATGTGAGAAGACTGTCCCTCTGTATTAACATGATGAACAGAAATGAAGGTTAACCTACATAGAGGAAAGAGATGGTAAAATACTCTTAATGTTTACTCATAGCTTAAAACATCCTCCCACCCAAAAAAAAATTGGGATTGGTCAATCTACTGTGCAAAAAAGACTGAAGAAAAAGTGGAAGACAGCTAATCACTCCCTCCATTCAACTCCATTGTAGATCCTTAGGTGAAACCTTTTGTGGAGGCAGAAAAAGAAGAGAAACTTCAAAAGCCATTAGACCAAACAATGTGCTGGACTGGATTCTCAGAAAGTGCCCTCTTTGCTCAGCAATCTTGTGATGTGTTAACTGTGGGGTCATCGTTATGTGCAATGGCGTCAAATTTACTAAGCGTTGTGTTTACTGTCTTTTGTGGAAGTGCAGTACAGTGCCAGCAGGCTGGGAGTGGTTGAGCAAGGACTGGGCAAAGATGCATGAAAGAGCATCCACAAGGGCAAGAGACAGATGGGTGTATGTGTGAGTGTATGTATGAAAAAAGTATCCCCTGGTTGGAAGTATAGCATACATGGCAGAAAAGGAAGCATGGTAGCAGCTTGTCTAAAGAAAATTGGGGAAACTAAGAATCAACCAATGAGGAGTGGGACATTTTGGGGATGTGAGGATCACTTATTGCCTTTCAGATGGAGATGGTGGTTTATTGATTTCCCTGCCTGAGGAATTTCAGTCTTTGGAGTGTGAGTAGCCAAGTTGGCCTACAATTGTGGCTTCTGCTAACATGTTGATCCATCAGTCCATCTGGTCATTACAGATCGCCCAAGGCTTAGGATGGCCTTTCCCACTTCTTTGAATCATTGGTGACATGCACATCTCAGACAGTGAGCGGCTGACAATCCTATAACCATGCATATCACTTGCCTGCTCTTGACTGGTTCAGTGAATCTATGCTGGGGGGCGGGGGTGATTTCCTGGCCACTGCCTGGTTGATAATTGCAGTGACAGTCACTACTATCTCACTGCCCCAGTTGGCTGCAGCCATAGTCAAAATCATGATGTGGCTCAGTTCTCATCAGAGCCAAACTATTGCTGTTTTAGTGCAGCCAGTTAGACTTTTTTTACTAAACAAACAATTCATTTTAAGCCTATACATTTAAAAATAAGTTCTATTTTGTTTTCAGAATTTTGAACTTTTTCAAGGGGGAGTATATGAAAATTTTAGCAATGCTCTTTATTTTGGCAATAAAAATTTGTTCTCAGACTGAAAGGTTATTATTTTCACTAGAAAAAGCTTTCATTCATGTCACTATCCTGCTGTGTATTGCTAATGGTTTCCTCAAAAAAATAAAAATAAACGACCAACATTTCTGTCATTTACACTGGTGTGATTCCATCATGTCCTTGAAGGCTATGATTTTCCATCAGTGTAAGCAACCAGAGATTCCCAATTATCTTCCATTCCCATCCTTTCCTGAAAACTCTTTGCCAAACTCCTTGTATAACACAGACAGTGCTTAACATAGCTTGTTTTCAATGCCAGGGCTCAGCTAAATTCACAACCAAGGAAAGAAGATGGTGCTGCACAAGGAACGTGTAAAATCTCCCTCACTCACACAACCCCGCGTCCTAGATAGCACAAAATAAGGATGGAACCTCAGTCTAAGCAGAAAGGCAAGCTCATTTCTTATTTTAAATGTTTCAAAAATAATAGGCTGCTTTGGATAAATGGACAAGAATATATTTCGCAGGTCTAGCCTCCTGTCTGGTGCTCTGCAGCCACAGTGCTCTCTGAATCTAGTGATCAGTTCATGTGATTCCTCAGTTGTCCTTGGATTGGCCTGCCATCTCCAAGGTTCTTCAGAAGAGCTTGGAAAAGTTATAATTCCTGGACACTCCTAGCCACTATAGTTTCTGGGAACTGTAGTACAAAAAGGTAACTTTTTTCAGATTCTTGATGCCATTTTTTGTACTTGAGTTGTAAATGAAAATCACCATAAGGAGCAGTTCTCTGTGGCTGATGATTCTTATGAGCTGTCACCGGATGTCACATTAAGTCTATTGCAGCCCAATCAGCAGAAGGCAGCAGAGGGCTCATCCAGATCCCTAACTTAAGCACAGTCTTAGTTGTGCACCAGCCCAACATCTCTACTCCATATGTGGTCCCATTGCCCACCTTTCCAGTCTTGTACAGAGGAACTGATTCACACCATCTGGTGTATGGGCGCTTTAAGATGAGACCACACACCGTTGTCTGTGACAGGCAGTTTTTATCAAAACAGCAAGCCCACAAAAAGGAGAATAGCAGTGTACTAAGAGGTTCTGTGAGAAGAGTGGGTCAAACAAAGTTTTTCCAAACCCACCCACCCCCATGTCTTTCCCCTCCTCCTCTTATTTATAACTGTACAGACTCTTGGGGGGGGGTGTTGTGGTTTTCAACAGGCTGTTATCTCTCACCACACATATATTGTACGCAATGTAATCTTGATTGTGCTATTCTAGTTTTTGTGTATGTGGCAATGTAAAGAACTGTGTATAGTGCATTGTACAGCATATTTTCATGAATAAAATTTGTTTTAAATATGAGAAGAAAGGTCATGATTTTGTGTGATTTTTCCCCCAGAGCAGGAGCCATCAAATGCAAAGGAGACTTAATGGTTTTTGTTTGTTTGTTTTTAAACTTTTTCTCTGTCTTGACTTAAGGCTGATTCTTGACTGGCTTAGATGACTTTTGACTGCCCTGAGGTCTGTGGTTTAACTAGCCACCCTACGCAAAGGTATAGGATTCTCACAGTGTAAAATCCTCAGGACCAAAGATTCCCTGCTTTGAGATCTCAACTACAGATATGATTTCACAGCAGGGAAAATACATGTTTTTTTGCTGTGAGTCACTCCTGTGGAAACTGGACTATCTTGGGTTAAATCACTGCAACTGTCCAGATTTTCAGGAGTCAGCAGAAGAGACCTGAGTTTAAACTGGCCTCCAACAGTAGAAGTTACTTTAACAAGATGCTAAACAAATGCTCTTTTCTCTTTTGATTTTCCTAAGTGCTCGAGTGAAACTGTTCTTGCCCTGTTGAAACTTAAAATGGTCGTTGGTCCATCTAATTCATGTTACTGCTTCACAGAGTAGCCACCTGGATGCCACAGTTGAAACATTACTTTAGAAAAGAAACCTGATTCAACCTTGTTAACCGCCCCCCCCCCCCAAAGTAACAAACATACTACAAATAACATCATCATTTGTTAATATGTTGTCTCCAAGTACTAGAAGCTTGCATCCAAAATTATTTCTTTGTCTGCAGGTGGTGAAAGGAGGGGGACTGTGATGGCTTAGTGGTTGAGATGCTGGACTTGATGACTGGAAGGTCAGCAGCTCAGCAGTTTGAGACCTGAGTATTGCATGATGGAGAGAGGTCTTGTCCTCCACCCCAGCTCCTGCCAACCAAGCAGTTCGAAAGCAAGAAATTGCAAGTGGATAAATAGGGACCACTTTGGTGGGAAGGTAAACAGTGTTCCATGTTCTCCAACATCTAGTCATGCCTGCCATCTGTAGATGCAGACATTGTTCACTCTTTGGCTATAAAAGGAATTGAGCACTGAACCCTAGAGTGGGATATGAATGGCTTTCGAGCAAGGGCAACCTTTACCTATATGCGTGATGGCGAACCTTGGCACTCCAGATGTTCTTGGACTTCAATTCCCAGAAGCCCAAGCCCATGTGAATCCACACAAATGGGTTTGCTGCGATTCATCTGGCCCGCACCGTCCTCGTCGCTCCCAGAAGCGGAAGTAAAACGTGCCTGTATGGAGGAAGGGTTAACCCAAAAGAGTCTTAACCATACGGGCACATTTTACTTCTGCTTCTAGGAGCAATGAGGACAGCGTGGGCCTGATGAATCACAGCAAACCCATTTGTGTGGATTCATGGGAGCTTGGGCTTCTGGGAATTGAAGTACAAGAACATCTGGAGTGCCAAGGTTTGCCATCACGGACCTATATGATTTAGTGAGAGGTTTTTCTCAACAGTTCTTTCAGGATGGGTCTCCTTATTAGCAAAATATTGTCTGTGTTGTTGGTGTGGGATGAAAGCCAGGGAAAAACTTGCTCCTGGCCATTCTTCTTGAGTTGCTCTGCTTTCTCTTAGAATAGGGGGGACCAAACTATGGCCTGTGGATCAGATCTGGACGACAACACCAAATCATCCAGCCTGCACCACCCTCGCCACTCACAGAAACGGAAGTAAAACATGCGTGGGCGCATAATGCAGCTGTAAATGACCTGCAGCTGTTGTAAATGCGCATGTGCAGGCACATCTTGTTTGTTTGTTAGATTTATATCACCGCCCACTTGCTGTGGAGACTCAGGGTGGCTGAAAAACAGCAAAACAACACAGCACAAAATCAAAAAAATAATACATTTTTCTAAATAAATAATAGATTTCTCTATCCCCTCCGGCCATTGGTGGGGGCTCGGAGGTCAGCGGTAAAGTCCTCAGCCACCTGTGAGATCATGGTGGCTCTCTTTCCCCTCCAGCCATTACTTCTGTTTCCAGTGGGAGAGGAACCATGTGACCAGCCTGTGGCCTGAAAAGTTTGGTCACCCCTGTCTTAGAAGATAAGCGTTATCCTGTGCTCTGTTCCATCAGTGAAATAGGTTTCCCTTGCTCGAAAGCCAGTCATATCCGACTCTAGGGTTCAGTGATCATCTCTGTTTCAAAGCTGAAAAGCCAGCACTGTTTGCTTCTGCAGACATTTCCATGGTCATGTGGCAGGCATGACTAGACACCGGAGCACACGTAACGCTGTTCACCTTCCCACCGAAGTGGTCCCTGTTTATCTACTTGCAATGTCTTGATTTCAAACTGCTAGGTTGGCAGGAGCTGGGACAAAGACAGTCGGTCGCTCATTCCATCCTGCGGTACTCGGGAATCAAACTGCTGACCTTCCGCCTCACAGCCAGCGTCTTAGCCACTTGAGCCACTGCAGTCTCAAGTGAAATACTTTAGGAATAAAGTCCATTGTCCCAGTTTGCATAAAAATAATGTAGTCTAAAATACATCAGGTCTGGCTTGTCACATTTTGAATTCTTTGAAAAAATACACAATACCACATAACAAAGAGATATCCTCCTGTAAGATCATTAGGTCAAATTTACCACTTCCACTGATGATTTTGAATACTACTAATGGCCACCATTAATGTCTTTATTGTTGGATAATCTTTGCAGATTGTGCATCTAGCATGAGCCAAATGATTAAGGCTGAATACTTTGAGATACAAGCCTCCTCAATTCCCTTTTCTTTTCTATTACAGTGGAACCCCACATAACGAATGCTTCGTATAACGAAAAATCTGTACAATGAAGCATTCATGTACTCTGCATGATACCCCGCATAATGATTTCTTTCCCATTATATAGGGTATTCATTAACCGGGGTATACCCCACTTAAACCCCGTATAATGAACTTTTTCCCGTTATACGGCGTATCACCTATTTAATCCACATAATGAAAAAAACGCATAGTGAAGAGCTCCGTGGAATGGAGCTTTATCTTTATGCAGGGTTCTACTAGTTAAAGGTAAATGTAGTTACTGTAGGTAAAGGTAAATGTCGGCCTTGCTCAAAAGCCAGTTGTATCCAACTCTAGGGAAACTCGACTGCATAATTAGGGTTCAGTGTTCATCTCTGTTTGTAGCTAAAGAGCCAGCTCGGTCCACATCTGAAGGTGCCTCCGTGAACATGTGGCAGGCATGCCTCAACACCAGAACACACGGAACACTGTTTACCTTCCCACCAAAGTGGTCCTTATTTAAGTACTTGCAATTTCTTGCTTTCAAACTGCTAGGGGCAGGAGCCTACCTAGGAATTGAACTACGACCTTCCAATCAGCGAGTTCAGTGTCTTAACCACTTGAGCTACTGCAGTCCCTTGCTCTCAACTAACCCAATAATTCTTTGACATATGAAATGATTAGACTTCCCAATAGTCAGGACTTCCCAATAGTCTGGCTGTTTCTTTTAAATTTTAAAATTTCTTCCACGTCATTTGGCAGCCTTGGTAACCTCTGGGTAAAAATGCAAGCCGTTATCTAACTAATTAATTTCAAGGTGTGAGTTTAGAACAGGCACAACACTGGATTATTCAGTCGCAGTGCTATGGCCCATTTTGATCATTCAGAAAAACCACCGCCAATGAAAAAGCCTGCAGGAAAATGAGTAATTGTGGATATGGATATCTGTACCTGGAAGCTCTGTAAGACAAGAGCAATACAAAGAAGGAAAACAAAAATAGCTCCAAAAGGCATCTATATAAATGCATTTTATCACCCTGCTTATTCAACTTATACACAGAGCACATAATGCGCAGTACAGGGATAGAGGAATCACAATTTGGGATCAAAATTTCTGGGAGAAACATCAACAATTTGAGCTATGCAGATGATACCACCCTAATGGCAGAAAGTGAGGAAGACCTAAAGAACCTCCTGCATAGGTTGAAAGAAGAGAGTGCAAAAGTTGGCTTGAGTCTCAACATCAATAAAACACTTTTTTAAAAAATAGAAGACCAACCACTTCTGTAGATTAAAAGTGGCAGAAATGGTGTATTCACCAAAGCTTCCCTCGCAGGTTGTAAAAATCCTAGGGTTGCATGCATAGGCAATATATAAAATGCCAACAATCCACTAGTTGTGTTTATCAAAGGGTAAAAAATTGTTTCATTTGTTAAAAGTGTGTTTTCCCAAATTTCCAAATTTCTTCATATGCTGAATGGAAAAAATTCAGGAGATTTTTTTTAAAAGCATTAATGCAGGAGAACCTGAAACTGACAGATTTGTGCATCCAGAAGCAATGAGCTTTAAGTGCTCATCTCTTCAAAGTCTGGATTTAAATACTGAGTACTCAACCATGTTAGTGTAGAATTAGGGTTAACACCCACCTGGGAACTGTAGTTCAAAAATAAAATAAAGAGTAACATTTTAAAGTTGGGGTATAACATGGTTGTTTCCATGTTGGAAATAAAAACCTGTATCTACTGAATATAACACAGATGAGAAAAAATAGTTTTAGTTCAGCTTTAAAGAATTTACCAGAATTCACTCATTATATTTTAAGGAGAAAAAGAACCTAAGGTTTAGAAATGTGGATACAGGAGAAATTGAGCTGGAGTTTCCCTCAATCCCTCACTGTATTTTGAGTATGGACCTCTGGCCATGTACCTCTGAAAGCCAGTAATTGTGTGTGGGGAGAATCAATATAACAGAGTAGTGGTTCCGGGGGGGGGGGGAGGCAAGATCAATTCCCAGAAGCCTAGGTCAGTACATTGGCTGTTGAGTGCTTTGGGGAGTTTATTTATTTATTTATTGAATTTGTAACGCCACCCCCTCGCCGGAGCAACTCCGGGCAGCTCACAACAGTATAAAAGCATAAAACATCTATTAAAACATTTTAAAAATCTATTAAAAACTCACCCACCCCATCTGAAAAGAGGGATAAATTGTTTAATGAGTCAACGGGTGGGGACCACCTCCCTGTCAGTGCCCCACACCTGCCCTGCCAGCCAGGTTTTAAGCTCCTTCCTAAAGGGCAGCAATTCTGTCTGCAATTGTAATTCTGCCAGCAGGAGGTTTCATAGGGCCGGGGTGGACACGGAGAAGGCCCTCCTTCTTGTGCTAGAAAGACGAGTCTCTCTAGCTGATGGCACAGTTAGGGAGCCCCTCCGGTCCACTCTGGTTGGACGGACAGACATTCTTGGGGAGACGCGGTCTCTTAGGTATCCTGGCCCACTACCATTTAGGGCTTTAAAGGTCATCACCAGAAGCTTGAATTGCATCAGGTGGCAAACTGGTAACCAGTGCACCTCCTGGAGCAGTGGGGAGGCATGGGCATAATGCCCACACCCCATCACTACCCAGGCTGCCACATTCTGAACCAGCTGCAACCTCTGAATGGTCACCAAGGGCAGCCCCATGTAGAGTTTACTTAGGCTTCTGGGAATTGAAGTCCAAAAACCAAAGTTGGGAAACACCTGGCTTGGAGAATAAACCCATTTACAGTTTTGTCTTTTAAACAGAAAGCTCTCCTCCAAAATCACATTTGGCATGGGTGAGTCTATTAGAGTGGGACTCAGGAGATCTGGGTTCAGATCCTTTAGTGTTCAAGAACCAAGACAATAGAAACAGCCGAAGTCTGGCTTAACTCATCTTTATTGCATGATGGTCAGGGGGAACATGTGGTAATGGCGGACGAACAGCTCATTATATACAGTGGCTATACATTTGAATGTGGCTCCTCGGTAGCTCATTGGCTACTATCCGCGTGACGTCACCCTTAGCCACGCCCTTCTTGTCCAGGTGAGGCAGTGGCAGGAATCTTCCCGCGGCTGTAGACATTTGGAGAATTTGTACCATATGAGCTGGATGCTCGCTACTGCCCCCAGTGGTCACTAGCTCGTGTCCTAATACAGAAGGTTATAATGTTACTTTTAGAGATTGTTACATTCTCTCATTCGTGTGGTTGCATTTACTTAAAGGCACATTACAATCCATACACAACACCCCTCCCCCCTAGGATGAGACGAAGTCTCTCATCCAATGTGGTTTGTTGCATGAGCATTTTGGGCGTAAGGCTGGCTGGCTTGTCCCGGGGGAGCTATCGCTTCTGTGTTCCCTGGGCTATTGTCCTGCAACAGGAGAGGGAGACTCGTTAGCGACTTGCTGTGGTTCTGCAGCTTTTGGGGTAGGGGTAAACTCCATTGTGGGAAAACCGGGGGCATTGGGGACTAACGAAAAATCCCGCTCCTTGCTTGGATGGGTGGGGGACCACTCCGAAAAACTCCCCCGGTTTTGTAACTCAAAGTCAAACTCATGTTCTGGGATATCTATGGGGGCATCCTCCAGGATATCTGCGGGGACAAACTCATTCCCTTCCCCCCTTGGTGGGGGCCGCCAGTCCCCCTCTTCTCCCCCTTGAGCTAAACGGGTGGGGGAGAACCCTAACACTGAGTTCTGATGTGCGGTTTCCGCGCCCTGACTACCGGATACCTGTCGCCGGAGTTGGTCTGCATGTCGCCTCCAGAGTAGACCCGTGCTGGTCTCAACGCAGTACGACACAGGTCCAGTTTGGCCAATGACTACCCCCGGGACCCAGGCTGGTCCTGCAGTTGCATAATTTCTGCAATGGACCGGGGCGCCTATTTCGAAACTCTTGGTGCCCACTATCCCTATGTTCCTCCCAGTATCCTCCACCCTTGTGGGGTCTAGCCTAGTCAGTATCGTGATCAGCTTCCTGCGCATGAGGAGTTCTGCTGGCGAGTAACCTGACTCTAGCGGTGTCACCCTATAACCCAGCAGGAATTGGCATAGCTGTAGATTCAGGTCCCCGGGGCCCATGCACCTCAGTGCTTCCTTTGTTGTACGCACGAGGTGTTCTACCTGTCCGTTTGTTGCTGGGTGAAAAAGTGCAGAGGTGATGTGCCGGATGGCGTTTATGTCAATGAATGCCTGGAACTCGGCGGACGTGAAGCTACTCTCATTATCACTCACAAGCACATTGGGTATACCAAATGAGCTGAACACCTTGCGCAATTGCTTAATGGTTGCTGCTGATGAGGTGTTTGCCATTGGGATAACTTCTAACCATTTGGAATAAGCATCCACTATGAAGAGGAAAAATGAACCTCTGAAGGGATCTGCGAAATCTATGTGCAGGCGAGACCACGGCCCTTTGGCTGCGTCCCATTCTCTGTGCGTAAGTCGGGACTCTTCGGGCCAAGAGCTTTGGCAACTCTCGCAAGTGCTCACCATGTGCTTTATGTCAGCAACTAACTGGGGCCACCAGAAATAGCTCCTGGCCAAAGCCTTGGAGCAGACAATCCCCGGATGGCTGACATGCAGTAGCTTGAGCACCCTTGCTCTCAAAGATTCAGGGATGACCACCCACTGGCCCCAAAGGAGGCAACCCCTCTCCGTGGACAGTTCTATCCTCTTCCTAAAAAATGGGGCAAATTCTGCCTTTGGGGAAGACGGTGGCCACCCTTTTTGCACCCATGAACTCACTAGGGCCAACGTCTTATCCCTCCCTGTCGCTTTGGCAATATTGGCGGGTACTATTGGGGGTGAATCCAGAACCTCTATCAGGAGCACTTGGTGATCTTGTTCCACTTTACACGCAGGGTTGCCCACGTAAGGCAGAGGTGACCTCGAGAGTGCGTCCGCATGGCTTATGTCCTTTCCGGGGCGATAAACCAGCGTGCTCTGGTACGCATTTAGAAAAATGGCCCATCTCAGCATTCTGGGGGACAGGATCTGTGGTGTGGGCTTGTCTGCGGTGAAAATGCCTAGCAGGGGCTTGTGGTCAGTCATGATGGTGAAAGGGCGGCCATATAGAAAGTTGTGAAACTTCTTTGTTCCAGCGATTATTGCAAGTGCCTCCCTGTCTGTCTGTGCATAGTTACGCTCTGCCTTTGACAGGGATCTGGAGTAGAACGCCACTGGGGCTTACCGCCCACTTTCCAACATGTGGCACAGGACCGCCCCCGCCCCCACTGATGAGGCATCGCATACCAGAACCACTGGCTTCTTGGGATCGAAATGGGTCAGGATGGCCTCTGAGGATAAGAGTTGTTTCAGCTCATTGAATGCTCTCTCTTGACTCTCGCCTCATCGCCAAACCTCGTCCTTCTTTAATAATCTATGAAGTGGCTCCACCACCGATGCCTTCCTAGGCAGGAAGGAATGGTAAAAATTCAGGAGCCCCAGGAACAATTGCAACTTGGGTTTTGTGGTGGGGCGAGGAGCATTTTGAACAGCAGCCACCTTTGACTCAGAGGGTTTTATACTAACTGGCGTTACCTGGAAACCTAGGAACTCTACTTCTTTTGTGAAGAACACACATTTGTCTTTCCGCAGCCTCAAACCCGCTTTCTCGAATACGGTCAGTACCCTGTCTAGCCTTTTGGCCAGTTCTGACTCGCTCCCCCCTGTTATCAAAACGTCGTCAAAATATGGCAAGACCCCCTCCAAACCCTTCAAAAGTCGCTCCACTAATGATTGGAAGATGCCTGGAGCCAAATTTACATCAAACTGTAGGCGTGTCACCTTAAAAGCCCCTTTGTGGGTGACTATGTGCAGCAGCTGCAACTGGGGTTACCGTAAGTTGCTGGTAAGCCTACGCCAGGTCTAACTTCGCAAAACACTTTCTCCCATGTAACCTGGCCAACAAGTGGCTGACTATCGGCACCGGATACGCATTTGGGCGTATTGCCTTGTTGATGGTGCATTTGTAATCAGCGCAAATCCGAACCTCCCCGTTAGCCTTTAACGCTGTTACAATAGGAGTTTCCCACTCCGCAGAATCGACTGGGACTAGAATTCCCTGGCCCACCAACTTGTCCAGTTCTGCCTCTATTTTGTCCTTTAGTGCAAAAGGCACCCTTCGCGGTTTGAGCCTTATCGGCCGAATCTCCGGGTCCAGCTCGAACGCAACTGGGGGCTCCTTGAATTTTCCGAGTCTCTTCTTGAATACCTCGGGATGCGCGTTACACACTTCCTGTATTGGATCAGTTCCGACAGTATGCACACCCCCTATGAACAAACCCAGGGGCTTAAACCATTGTGTCCCCAGGAGGCAACAGGCCCCCTCCTTGAGAACGACCAGAGGGAGCTCCGGGGCGTGTTGCTTGTATTGCACCTTGAATTTTCCCACCCCCAACATCGGAATGCTATTTCCCTGCACGTCTTGCAAAGTAGACTTCAGTGCTTTGAGTTTGGGGGAAATTTGCAAAAACTCCCTCTGGGAAATAATGAAATAAGAGCAACCCGAGTCTATTTCCATCTTAACGGTGACCCCTTGCAACAGTACCTCAACAAAGTAACGTGGGTGTCCCAAGGACACACTTTGGACCACCGCGTTGTCGTCGCTGGGGCCTCGCCGGTACACTCCATGTACCTCAACGTCGCTGTCGTCGGAGACTCGGCCCACGCCATCCTGTTTCCTCAAGGGCTGGACGCCATCCTTCCTTGGGGTATGGTCTGCTGAGCCCTTGTGCTCTCCATGCCGTCGCCTGCAAACCTTGGCGATGTGGCCCCGCCGTCCGCAGTTGTGGCACTCGGCCTTCCGGAACGGGCACTTGCTACGGTCGTGGGATGCCCCGCAGCCGTTGCAACATCGTCCGTCCTTCCGCACCTTCCGGATGTCCTCATCCTCGCTGCTCTCTGTGGAGGAGTGTGGCGCCCGCCTGGCCGCTTGCACTGGGGCTGCTGCCCTGTCAGGTTGTGGGGGCCTTGTTCTGAACCCCTTAACCCCGGCTCTCGTGGCTTCTGCCGCCTGCGCTTCCTTCAAGACCTCTTGTAACGTTGGGGGCGGCTCTTTGTTCATCAGCTTCCGCTGGGTCTCCTCATCCCACTGGCCGCACAGCATGTGGTCCCTAAGGGCGATTTCTAGGTTCTCCCACTTGCATGGGCCTGCAGCCAAATGGAGGGCCACTGCAAAGGCAGCCATGGACTCACCAGGGGACTGCACCCTCTTCCAGAACGTGTCCTGAGCCGAGAACATCGAGACTGTGGGCTGGAAATGGTCCCGCAGGGCTTTCAGGAGCTGTTTGACCGGTACCTCATCTACTTTTCTTGGAGACACCAGGTCCACCAAAATCTTCATGGCCGGGAAACCGAGCATCCTGATGAGGGTGGCTCTTTTCTTCCCCTCGTCTGAGATGTCGGACACCATCAGTGCGCTTTTGAAATCCATCTCAAACAGTTCCCATTCCTCCAGTTTGTTGATGTCGAAACTGGTCTGTGTTGTCTTGATTCCATGGGAAGCCATTATCCCACCTTCGTCGCCAATTTAGTGTTCAAGAACCAAGACAATAGAAACAGCCCAAGTCTGGCTTAACTCATCTTTATTGCATGATGGTCAGGGGAACATGTGGTAATGGCGGACGAACAGCTCATTATACACAGTGGCTATACATTTGAATATGGCTCCTCAGTAGCTCATTGGCTACTGTCCGCGTGACGTCACCCCTAGCCACGCCCTTCTCACCTCCAGGTGAGGCAGTGGCAGGAATCTTCCCGCGGCTGTAGGCATTTGGAGAATTTGAACCATGTGAGCTAGACGCTCACTACTGCCCCCAGTGGTCACTAGCTCGTGTCCTAATACAGAAGGTTACAATGTTACTTTTAGAGATTGTTACATTCACTCATACGTGTGGTTGCATTTACTTAAAGGCACATTACAATCCATACACAACAGATCCCTATCTGGCCGTGAGAATCCAGTGTGGTGGTGGCAAAGGCAAACCAACCTGTGGACATCTCATTTAAAAAAATTGAGAGTCACCTCCATAAATAAATCAGACGTGACATGGTGGCTCACAACAACAGCAATGTGTGTGGTGGTTACTGTTGTGTATGTATAATTTCACACAGTATTGTATTGTATTTAAAATGGCCGCCCTGTCATTTCCAATGAGTGTCTTCTTCACTGCGAGCTATCGTGAGACTGGGTTTGCGCCAGTTTCAAGTGAGAAGCGCGAAAGGGTATCTGTTCTGAATCACTCCATTTCTCCCAACCTATCAGGTTGTACCCCGCCAAAATGTATCTAGTTTGAAGGGTATTTAAGGTGCTGTTGTGCCCCTGTTATCCATGTTCGGAACTCTGAAGTAAAGTTGTGTTAGCCATTAATGCCAGCTGCTGCATCCTTTCCGAACATCAAAGTTACAGACATCTGCTCCTGCCCTTACTCAAGTCCATGAGCTTGTATCAGGTTCTCTCTCACTTCCCTTCTTTTAGCCTAATCTCCCTCAGAGGGTTTTGTGAAATTAATGGGTACATGGGAGTGTAGTCCAATGGAGAGAACAATATGTGCAGCTTTCAAATCCTTGGAAGAAGAAGATGACAATGATGATGATTGATGACGATAATAATAATAATAATAATAATAATAATAATAATAATAATAATAATAATAATAATAATAATAATAATAATAATAATAATAATAATAATAATAATAATAATAATAATAATAATAATAATAATAATAATAATAATAATAATAATAATAATAATAATAATAATAATAATAGAGAAATTTCCATTCCACAGATTCCTTGCATGGCTGACTGAAAGAAAAGATTATCAGAGTGCCCAAAAGGCCATCATTTGTGGGGCACAGATGTGATCTTTGTACAACCTTACACTCCAAAAATAAAGCCTCAATTGAATAGCAGGGTGGAGAAAGTGGGCTTAGAACTGGGCATGCTCCAAATTACTGAGGACCTCCACGAGGCATGTTTCTGTTATAAAATATTCCACTTGCAGGAATCTTGGAACACTCTGAGAGAGCCTCCCTCTGCAATGTTATTAATTAAGGCAAAAGAATCCCCATATGGAAATAGAAACAGTCAAGTTATATTTTTGCTAAATATGCAGCACCATATGGTAATATACAGAAAATTGGCCACAAAGGTGGCTTTGACTATATTTTACCATATGGTCCCATGTACTTTATAATCTCTTTGTTTTTGCAAAGAGGGCATTGTCTTATGGGGTTAGAAATGAACAGTCAGCCCCTGGGGAGCAAGAGTGGACCCGCAAGGCCTGGCTTGTTCTTGGAAATGAAGCTGGGCAAGGATCCAGATTCTTCTATTCTCAAGGGTTGGCAGCACAGGGTGTGGAAGTTTTGCTGAGACGTGCGCTGCTGGGTGTCTGGATGGAGAGAGAAATGGAATTTGGGGTTCCCTTTCTGAGAGCAGGAATTGCTAAGTGTGGCTCAGCTCTCATGGGATATGCTATATTTGGCAGCAGTTATATAGATGCTGTCACAAGAAGACAGAGACTTGGACTACGAAGAAAGCACATGGGATCATGTAAAGAAGGTGTTGCTGGAGGCTAAGGCCAAGATCAAGGTCATCCATATTATGATATGATCAATTGCTATACACAGTATGTGAACAGCTGGACAAAGAAGAAAATGAACAGGAAGAAAAGTCTCATTCATGCTAATCGTTATGTTAGAGAGGAGCTTTCTGTAGATGCTGGCTGGAAGGTGGGAGGTCAGCAGTTTGATTCCCAAGTACTGCAGGATGGAATGAGCTCCCGTCTTTGTCCCAGCTCCTGCCAACCTAGCAGTTCAAAAGCAAGAAATTGCAAGTAGATAAATAGGGACCACTTTGGTGGGAAGGTAAACAGCATTCCGTGCCTGCCACATGACCACAGAAACATCTGCAGAAGCAGACAGCATTGGCTCTTTGGCTTTGAAACAGAGATGAGCACTAAACCCTAGAGTTGGGTATGACTGGCTTTCGAGCTTTACTAAGATTGAACTCTCACTAGAACTACAATGACGAAATGAAAGCCATCCTACTTTGGGCCAATGACAAGAAGACAAGACTCACTAGGAAAGATAGCCATGTTAGGAAAAGCTGAAGGTAGGGACAAAAGATTAAAACATATCATGGGATGGATTGATTCAGTAATGGAACCCGCAGCTTTAGCTTCTGTCTGTGTGGCTCCTCCTCCTGCTAACCCAGCAGTTTGTAAGCAAGGAAAGGCAAGTAGATAAATAGGGCCCACCTACTTGTCCTCTTTCTTCAAACTGCTGGGTTGACAGGAGAAGAGACAAAGACTGGAGCTCATTCCGTCTTGCACTCCTCGGGAATTGAACTCCAACAGTCATTTGGGGACTGGAAGCTTGGAGTTTAATTCCTGAGTAGTTAAACAAGGAATGAGCTCGCATCTTTGTCCCAGCTCCTGCCAACCTAGCATTTTGTGGGAAGGTAAACAACATTCCGTGCACTCTGGTGTCTAGTCGTGCCTGCCACATGACCACGGAAACGTCTGCAGAAGCAGACAATGCTGATTATTCGGTTTTGAAACACAGATGAGCACTGAACCCTAGAGTCAGAGATGACTGGCTTTCGAGCAAGGGAAACATTTACCTATGGTCACGCTGTCAGACATAAATGTTAATTACCTGGTTATGGTGTTTGGTGTAATTAGAGTGTGCTCCTGTTCCCTAGTGTGTTTGCTGTGGTTTTTTGACTTTTCTCTCTCGTTCTGTCAGTGTGCAGCAAGGATTTCTGATGCCATTGGCGCCCTATTTGAACTGACCGCCTCAGCGACTTGTTGCTTTGTGTGGCCGTGTCCCCCTTTTTTTTATTCCTCTACAGTCTATGGCGCTTGTATTCTTGTGTGCATGCGTTCCTTTGTTTTTTCCCCCAGTTGCGTTTCCTCCTCAGTCTGTGTCATGCGGTTGGGTGCAGTTCTTTGGTTATGGTGTGGGCCTGTGCCCCCTTGACGGCCCCTGGACCCGGACCTTTGACCAGTGGGTTGGGGAAGGTACGCGGGTGTTTAATGGCAGGGTGGTTGGTTGCGGGGTGTGGCCATGAATTGAGGACTATCAAACATACGCTTCTCTTTATAGGTTTAGATGAAGGTTTTATGTAAGTTATGTAAGACAGGATCTGCCCCTGTGGGGCCAAACAAGCTGAAACAGTTATCCATGTCCATTTCTATTGCCCATATTATGAGGAAATCCGTCTATATCTATACTTTCAAATGCTTAGAATGCAAATGGGTGCAAACTGGTATTCTCTACTATATATGTTACCACACTGTGTGAGTTTGTGTGTGATTTTTTCTTTGGTGTGACAAATTTCAGTTGACTTCCAGATTCATCCTGTTCCTTCTTTTAAACAGTGATTCTACTGATTTTATGGATAGTGTGGCTGCTTTTTTAAATGTATGCTACCAGACACCACCCTAGAGGTAAGAGCAGTGGCTTCCATGTTCCTCATGATTTTTTTTGTACTACACCTTGTTGTGGCAACTGCCTGCGATGTTCTTGGCACTTTAGCGATGGTTGTAATGCCAATACAGGTCATTTGAATTTGAGAGCCCAGTGTGTTTACATTTCAGACGCTCATACCCTTTTTCAGATGTGGATAATTGTTTCCTCTAAAGTAGCATACAAGAAATGATCTGCCAGACTGTCCTAAAGTGGCTTGTCAGAAAATCCTGAGATGGACATGTGGTGTAGGTGACTTTTCCAATCAGTTATATTAATTTCACAAAATATGCCAATGCAAGACACCAAAAGAATTTTGTTCCCAGTAGTGACAAAATGCACCAATGATCTAACATGAAGAGAAAGGCTGATTTGATTTGAGAAACGCACAGCTCTTCCCAGTTTGAAATGAGAAATCCTTTGTCCCCAATTGCTGCCAACAGGCTACCAACAAGGAGAAAAGCAGCTGAGGGATATATGGACTCTTGGTGACAGCCCTCTGAGTCCAACCCAGAACCTCACCATTTGGAATGCCCTGAAGCACTCTAGGTATACAATGGTGGTTTGGCTATCCATCTTCTCGGTGCTTCCTCCATGTCCTACTGATTTAACCCTAATACTGCCAGAGTAAACTCATGTGATCTGTCTCAGGTAGGGTTGCCATAATTCTATCCCCCCACAAACCAGGACTCCCTTGCTCAAAAGCCAGTCATATCCGACTCTAGGGTTCACTGCTTATCTGTGTTTCAAAACCAAAGAGTCAGCATTGTCTGCTTCTGCAGACGTTTCCGTGGTCATGTGGCAGGCATGACTAGACACCGCAAACTCTAAGACCCTTCCTCTCCCTGAGGTCATCCCTCTACCCTACCCTTCAAACCCCACATGAGGATCCCTTGGAAGAAAGCTCTAAAAAGTCCGGAACGGAAAAACATGTAAAAAGCTACGGAAGATTCCTTCAGACTGCAAATGGTTAAATGCATAGAGTCAGTATTCCTAGAGAGGAAGGGAAGTGAAGAGTTGTCTTTCTCACTTCCTATCCATAGTGTTCCCTTCCTCTCTAGGAAAGCTCTCTCTATGCATTTAACCCTTTGCAGTCTGAAGGAATCCTTCGTAGCTTTTTACTTATTTTCCCTTGAACTGGGATTTTTACATGTTTTTTCTTGAACCGGATGGGACAGCATGAATCCGTGAAAATCACAGAAAAACAGGACGTATGGCATCCCTAGTCTCAGGGAATTGGTGGTGTTTTGCTTTACCCTATCACCAGCCCCCAAATGTACAAATAGTTTTGATTGGATCCATTTTGCAATTTTCCTCCAAAGGCTGTGCATATCCATAGTCCTATCCAACAAGCTTGGGCTGTCAGAAGCATCAGCACTGCATTCCTTCTCCATTTTCTTGGACTTTTGTTAACCTTTCCTAGTTTAAACAAATCCGTAAGGTAGAGAATATGGAGAATGGCAGTCTGAGAAGGAGAGCCTTTCAGAATTTTGCTGTCCATATATAATTTTGATGTCCATAGATGGGGAGTGATGACAGTTGGGGCAAATC
Organism: Bradypodion ventrale; assembly: GCA_035047345.1. NCBI lineage: Eukaryota > Metazoa > Chordata > Lepidosauria > Squamata > Chamaeleonidae > Bradypodion > Bradypodion ventrale. The sequence goes on from JAWDJE010000008.1 coordinate 38,767,527, forward strand.
TAGCGCACTCTCTTCCTTATATGTTAACTAGCTGATTACCCAGCTTCACTTGGGTTTTTCTTTTCTTTAACGTAGGCCAGCCTTTCCCTCTTGAAAACCTCGTGGGGTGTATATGGGTTACTCCTGCCTCCCTTCCTCCACCTCTCTCTTCCCTCACCCATCCCGCTTCTTTGTCGACAGTCACTTACAGTGCTGATCTCACATGCCCATTTGCCTTCCACCTACTGTGAAAACTACAGCTGAGCTCAGAGGGCTACAGCTGAGCTAGTCAGATGATGTCACAATGGGACTATGACATCAGCTCAATTACATCACTGGGAAACACACACATTGTATAGATCAATTGCATCCCAATTTGGGGGACGTACACCTTCAGGGCTGATCTCCCAAGCCCAAGGTACGTATGTGCCAAATTTCAGTGGGATCGGTCCAGGGGTGTGGGAGCCTTTGGAGCACATACAAACTCTTCTGTTTTGTATATATAGATTTCAATGGGGCAGTACAATGTGTGGGTAACAGCCTGTCTGCACTGCCCAATTTTAGGGCAATGTGATACTGGATGAAGGAGTGTGGTGGTGGAGCAAAATGCCATTTGGTGCAATCCCCTCACCCCAATGGCATTTTGCTGAGTATATATGTATGAATGACAAGTATATATGTAGTGGCTAGAATGTCAAATTGGGTTTCAAAAGGCCCAGTTTGTGGTAATTTGCTCCACTCCATCATCTAAATGGTGTAAACACCAGAAGATAATCCAACCGTAATTTTCAATTCAAACCCCCCTCCCTTTAAAATTATGTAATCCTGAGCTTTTGTACCGAACTTCTAATTTTAGAGCTTTTCACTATTGGTGCCTAATGCAGACTGCACAAGCAATTCAATAATCTCAAATTGGATCAAAATTCCCAGAGATCGTTTTTAAACCTAAAAAAGTGCCATGTTTTAAAACCACAACAGCTCCAAATGGATCTTTGACTGACCCCTACCCCACGTAATTTTCTGCAATTCAGATTGCAGAAACCCCACCCCCGAGGGTCACATAATTGTTGAATGGCCCCTTAGGGGGTAAGACGCTGAACTTGATGACTGGAAGGTTGGCCAATCAGCAGTTTGAGACCCGGGTGCTGCATGACAGAGTGAGATCCCAAATCTGTCCCAGCTTCTGCCAACCTAGCAGTTCGAAAGCAAGCAATTGCAAGTACTGTAGATAAATAGGTACCTCTTCAGTGGAAAGGTAAACAGTGTTCCATGTAATCTGGTGTCTAGTCATGGCTGGTGTCTAATGTCATGGAATTTATTTATACTTATATACTTAATTATATATGCAAATGCTTAATTTATACCCTGGCTTTTTCACAACAAAGGAGTCCCAAGCCAGCTTGTAAAGAATTTTGACTCAAGTATTAAAACAATGACAATGCAATGGCTGGAATACTGTTGCATATTTTTAAGATCCACAAGTTGGAAAATGGTTGTTTGTGAGGAATAAACAGTTTCCTATTCCCTGTTTCCCCGCATCTCCTAAGAGTCCATTATGCTACATTTGAAGGAGCTTCAAGATTTTGGCAATGGGGAAATACATTTCTTGAACACACCCCCAATCTTCATTTCCAAGCTCAATTTTGTTATCACATCGTGAACTTGCCCCGGGTACCACAGCTGCCTATGATGAGGTGGATTGCATGAGTTCTCTGCTGTCCTAGCAAAAATTAATAATACGAATAATACGAATAAGAGAAAGCTGTTGGAGACATTATACTTCAGGTTCCTGCTATTTTCAGAGACCTTGGCTTGCATGATTTATTCATTAAAAAGCCATTATTTATGCCAAAGAAAGAAGACAGAATGGGTTAGCTTTTTAAGTGCTTATAATGCATTATATGGTACTGTAGGCTGCCAGACATAATTTATAATTGTAGAATCCTTTGGCTTCCCTTCCCCCAGATTTTTCTTCTTCCCTTCTCCTTTTCTCTCCTTCATATCAGCATGGAAGGTGATAGCAACTCAGTTAATTAGCAGAAGCTGACAGATGTAGCAAGGAGAGGTAAGGTGAAGGAGCAGTTTCTCAGCAGTTTCTCAGGCACCTCAGAGTGGAGAGAGGTTTCTTTCTGCCTACCTTGATCTCTCCCTTGCAGCGAACTGAAGGAGGAATTGGGGAGGCTAAAAGGAGGGAGTTGAAACTGCCCAGGGAGGCATTAGCATCACTTGAGACATGTCTCCATCCCAAAACTGCGACACTAGTCAAGACAATGGAAAAGGAGGGGTTTTGTTGGTTTGTTGGGGAAGAGCCCAAAAATGTCCAGAATATTTTGCCCAGTCTGGGCACTGGGAAAGTTAGCTCTTTCTTAACTGTTGCACCATGGTCTATCTGCTACTTCGGCTTTAGAGAATCCACATTTCTGCATGGAGTTGTTTGTCAAATAATGCTAATGCCTGGGCTGATGGGTTGCTTCGACTCCCTCTGGTTATGGACTACGTCATAGCTGTTTGGGGAATTTCAGGAGCTATCATCCGAAAAACACAAACTAGCACCTCTTTGCAATGGTGTTTCTAGAATCACAGAATGCTGCTTGCTTCCAAGACCTGTTGCTGGACAGCAATAATGGGAGAATGCTGTTTCTGCCAGACATTGACAAAGTCCGTTTTGAGACTATGACTTCCAGAATCCCACATTCCATGTAGCTGGAGATTCTGAGAACTGTGATGTAAAAAACATCATGAAAACATTCCCAACCCAACCCAAAGACAAAGAAACAATAATATCAATGAAAATTATGCACCTTTTTCAAGCTTTGCATTAGGCCAAATACACCTGAAATGGAACTACAGAAGTTTATTCCTGGGCTCAACTATCCAGAGGACTCATACCACCCTGCATGATGCTACCACGCTTTTAGGAAGCCAGCTTGAAACCTTTGGCTGCCTCAGAGTGCATAGAACCACTTCCCAGGGCTAGAGAAATCGTTGGTTCCTGCTTAAATGCCAACCAGACTAGGTAGACTAGTAGCGAGTAGTCTTCCAGCTGATGCAACTACAAATAGCTCCACCAACCCTGCTTCAAAAGGATGGCAATTAGTTGAAAGGTTCAGCCACCAGTTATAATCAAACACATATAATGAGGGGTATTCCACTTTAATAATAATTGTATGTCATGAGTCAAATATCTTTTCAGGATTTTCTAGGTAGAGAGTAGTAATAGTAATAGTAATTGCACGTATATACCGCCCTATAGTGCTTAGTGCACACTTTGGGCTGTTCGCAAGGTAATTAGCAACCCACCCCCCAACTGGATATTCATTTTACTGACCTCAGAAAGGTGGAAGGCTTGGGATTGAACTCGCATGAAAAGTGCAGTTTAAACTGTGACACAGTGATAGGTGATTTACCAATCCCATTTTCTGGGATTGTGCAGCTTCCCCAAGGCCAGGCCATCTCTTTTGGGATGCGATGTGCGGAATGAAATTCCCAACCTCTACCTCCACAACAGGAGATCTAGCTCATTGAACCATCCATCCACCCACAGAACTAAGGGGAAAAAACTCCTTTTTGTTGTTTAGCATAAGGCACACTAGACTAAGTCCACTGAATCAGTGGGGATTTGGTGAGTGAACTTCTCTCTAAGTTTCACAGATTCAGTAAGACTTCTCTGGTTGTTGTTTATGCTGTTTTATTCAGACCAGCAGGATTGGGTCAAACCAACAGTGTTTTATTGTTCAGCTCATAATAGCGGACCGGACTGGGGAAAGGGGGGAAGCTGGCTCAAGCAGAATGGCAGTTACAATGATACATTAGCCTGGGCTTTTACTTAATGCGGGAAACCTGTGTAAACCAATCATAGTACATTGAGAACATATGAATTAGGCACCTTAAAGAGATGGTGCGTGATTACAGCAAAGACTTAATGGTGAATGCACTTAAAACAATATATGCTACTAAATGTTTGCAGCAGGGTTTCAGCAGATGAGTAGACTCCATCTATGCAATATTATGAAAATCATGCCCCCTTTTCTCTTCAGTCCTCTGCAAGGTTTCCCTTGTTGAAAGCCAGTCATATCCGACTCTAGGATTCAGTGCTCATCTCTGTTTCGAAGCCAAAGAGCCAGCATTGTCTGCTTCTGCAGACATTTCCGTGGTCATGTGACAGGCATGTTTAGTGTTCTTGAAATAACGAGGAGCAGCCAGCATAACAGGCCAAACACATAACTTTATTCAGGGATAAGAACACAATTTTAACTGTGCCACAGCGACTTATATACAGGTAAGGAAAGATACATTTAAGCAGGAATTAACAGGTTGATGGAACTCAGGAGAGAATGGGGTGAATACTGGACTGGATTACCACTCATGCTTCTCGAAGTAAAATGGTGCAAACCCCAATCTCACGTTACTTTAAAACTGAGAACCCAAAATGGTGAATCATTTTATTAAATAAACACATGACTAGACACCAGAGCACACTGAATGCTGTTACCTTCCCACCGAAGTGGTCCCTAATTATCTACTTGCAATTTCTTGCTTTCGAACTGCTAGGTTTGCAGGAGCTGGACAAAGATGGGAGCTCATTCCGTCCTGCAGTACTCGGGAATCGAACTGCTGACCTTCTGCCTCCCAGTCAGCGTCTTAGCCACTTGAGCCTCCTTTAAAACAATGCTAAGCCAAGTGTAAACTTCTTGAGACAATCTCAACGTTTTTCTGACCTACTTGACTGGGGCATGGACTGTTTGTTCTCCATGGAACTCAGCTTGAAAATGTCTGCTTTAGACTTCCATCTTAATAAATTTGCTCCCTGAGCAGCATCATTTTCCCTATTTTTCTTCCTGCACTGTTTAAACCCAACAGGTATTTGATTTTGGGATAAAATGACGGGACTTGATGTGAACAGCAGCACTCAAAATGTTATACTTTGAGATCAAATTTCCTAGTCTGGGTATTTTATAAATTCAAAATTATCTTTTTGTGATGTTCCTTATTTGAAAGCCTTGTTGTCACCACTGCTGATCATATTGCCCTCTGTCATGATTTCTTTTTCCTTTCAGCAAAGGCCACTTGCTTTAAATAATAAATCCAATGCCACTTCTTTCTGGGGGGAAAGGGATTTTTCCTGTAGATAGCACACCCCTTTCTCTTTTGGGTTTGGCATGTAGATTGTGGATGCTGGAATATGATTGGCATCTACTGGGGACTGCATGAAATGCAAACACAGCTAAAGGAAACAGCTTCTTTTCTCACTGTTATGAATGGCATGAAACAGAAGTCAGAAACATGATTTCAAAAGCAAAAGCTCCAAGGTTACTTTGTAAAACATTGTTTGTTTCTCAACATTCATTACATTCCTCATCAGTAACACGTTCCTAGTGTGCTGTTTTTAAAAGATTGTTTGAACGTACAAAAAGTGGCCATGCTGGCCCCAAATGAGCCCTCCATAACAATTTCAAGTAATGAGTAGATGTTACAGGTATGTCTTAAACCAGGAGTTCTCTGCGGATTCCGCTAGCATAATTGGCATAATACGGCCCTTGCAGAGGCCACTTCAGTCGAGAAAGCTCCTGGCCCGTGGGCTCTGCGGGCACAGAAATTGGGGGGGGGGGGGGGGGCAGATTAATAATCATAGGGTTGATTCACCCACATCTGACCTGACTGGCGATTCTGCTGAGGAAGGCAAATCGCTAACCTCCGTTACGTATTAGGCAATTACTGACTCACAGATCAGCCCAAGCTCTAGTGCAAATAGAGGCCATATTTACTCTGGTGTAAGCCCCGAACAATGGTTTTCCCCTGTCAGTGTTTGCCCGAGTTAATTAACTTCCCCAAGAGAGATTTCCCATTAACCCGAGTAAATGGGTGATGTGATTTTCTGTCAGATGACGATTCTATCCCTCATTGCCTTCTGATCTATATATGATGATGCTTTTTCCTCAATAAACCACTGATCTGATCTCGCTCCATTTTGCCTCGTGTCGTTACTTGATCAGTCTCCTCCGGGACCTCACGGTCGTCCAGCGGCCCCGATCCTACAGTTCTCAATCTTTTTAAGCCGGGGGTTGTGTCACGCTACCTCAGACAGCTTTGGCGGCCGGACGGCCATTTTGTCCTTCCTCCACCACATGGCATTTCTAGGTGTGATGGACATACCTGTCAGGTATCCCAGATTGGGCGGGATTTCCCGTATTTTCGTGCCGATTTTCGCCATTTCCCGCCCAGAGCTGCCGCTATCCCGTAATTTGGCAGCGGAGGGAAAGGAGTTACTGCACATCCCTTCTGCGCAGGTCCTTTCTACGCATGCGCAGAATTCTACGCATGCATAGAAGGCTTTTACACATGCGTAGAAGGCTTCTGTGCAGAAGGGGATGCGTAGAAGCCTTCTATGCATGCATAGAAGTGAGCTGCGCAAACCAGTTCTGCGCAGGTCTGTTCTACGCATGCGTAAAAACCTTCTATGCATGCTTAGAAGTGAGCTGCGCAGAATGTTTCTGTGCAGGTCCATTCTACGCATGCGTAAAAGCCTTCTCGCATGCATAGAACGGACCTGCGCAGAAACGTTCTGTGCAGGTCCCATAATCTCCAGAGCTGCGCTTGACTGGTATAGTGGGGGAGGCAGTGGGGGAGGCACAGGTTGAGAATCCCTGTCTTAAATAGAACATCTTTATTGCTTGTACCAATAGGGCTGGGTATAAATATAAAAAAATACATAAATAAAATAATCTTTTAGCATTTGTTCTAGTACTATATTTTGCAAAACTAGATTGCTCCTCATTCATTCCCCAAATGTAAGATGGTACAGGTAATGTCACCTATTTATAACACACCATATCCAAGCTCTGTCATGATGAAAAAGGCGTAAGTTCCTCTAGAATTGAGACACTACCGTATTTTCTGGCGTATAAGACGACTGGGCATATAAGACAACCCCCAACTTTTCCAGTTAAAATATAGAGTTTGGAATATACTTGCCGTATAAGACTACCTCTCTTCCAATGCACACCAAATAAAAATTAACCCTCACTCAACCCGAAGACGCGCAGCCCTCTGAGTCGAATGGGCAGGTTCTGGTGGAGAGCCAATCCACGCTCACGTTCTCCTCCTCAAGGTACAGGAAGATGTGTGCAGCTTGCTTCCCCTTGCTTCATACTCCCCGCACAGAGCTTCAAGAAGCAATTCTTCTTTATATACTGAATTTCTGCACTACTTTTCTGCCAAAAATAAAGTACCGAAGGTGGCAAGCAATAAAACACAAATTAAAAACCAGATTCTGATTCTTATCTTCTCATGTGGTGTCAAGTCAATTCTGACTTATGGTGACCCTTTTCAGGATTTTCTAGGTAGACAATACTCAGAGGTGGTTTACCATTCCCTTCTACTTGGTTGCCCTGGAACAATGCAGCTTGCCCAAGGCTACATAGCCTGGCTGTTTTCCCAGGAAGCAATTCCCAACCCCTGGCTCTGCAGCCAGGTATTTCCCTCACAGAGTTATCCAGCCAGCTCAGATTCTGATTAGAAGCATAAACACAAATAAAAGCACATTTAAGAACAAAGCAAGAAAATACACCCCTGGCATCCGACAAGCTAAATCCCTTTCAACAGGAGAATTAGCTTACATGCAAAATGCCTTCCTGAATGACAATGTAGTTGATGGCCAATGGAAGGAGAACAGAGGAGGAAGACAAGAGTTCCTCAGTAGAGAGTTCCAGAGAATAAGAGCAACTGGAAATCACTAAATATGATTCTGGCTGTAGTTGTTGTTGTTCAGTGGCACAGTCGATTCCGACCCTCTGCAACCCCATGGACCATTGACCTCCAGGCACCCCTGTTCTCCACCATTCTCCTCAGCCCGCCCAGCTCTGTGCCCCCTTCTTTTGCCCTCCACCTTTCCCAGCATCAAGGCTTTCTCAAGTGAATCCGCTCTCATTTGATGTCCAAAGTACTGTAGCTTCTTCATCTTGACTATTTAACCTAAGGAGCAATCAGGGTTGATTTCTTCTAAGATTGACCTATTTGTTCTCCTCGCTGCCCAGGGGATTCTCAAAACTCTCCTCCAACACTACATTTCAAAGGAATCTATTCTTCTGCATTCAACTTTCCTAATGGTCCAGCTCTCACAACCATACATTACCACTGGGAACTTTTCACTATGTTCCCCAGGTTTCTCATAGCTTGCCTCCCAAGAATCATGGCTGCAGTCTCCATCTGCAGTAATCTTTGATCCTAGTAAAGTAAAATCTGTCACTGCTTCTACTTCTTCCCTATCTATTTTCCAGGGACTGATGGGGCCTTTTGCCATTACCTTGGTTTTCTTGGTATTGAGTCTCAAGCCAGCTTTTACACTCTCTTCTTTCAACCTAATCAGGAGCTTCTTTAGGTCTTTAGGTGGTATCATCTGCATATCTCAAATTGTTGATGTTTCTCCCAGCAATTTTGATACCATTTTGTGATTCCTCCACCCCTGCGTTGCGCATTATGTGCTCTGTGTATGTTGAATAAGCAGGGAGATAAAATACAGCCTTGTCTTGCTCCTTTTTCTATTCCAAACCACGCCGTCATTCCACATTCTGTCCTAACTGTTGCTTCTTGACACTTGTACAGATTTCTCATGAGGCATATAAGGTGTTCGCCAAAGTGCCAAACCACTTGTAAATGCAGTTGTTTGAAATCCTACATATTTTCTGGGACTGGCATACCTCACAGCTTACTAAAAGTTGTCCTATGAGGACTCACACATCAACTCAAAGACCAGATGACATTAAATCGAGTTCAAAAACCCTGAACCATTCCTAATTTATTTTAATGGTGTAGTTAAGCCCTTAGTGTGGTACACAGAAAGACCCACCTTGAATATTGTGGTACAGTGATACCACAATATTCAAACTTGGTTCCCCAAGTTTGGACTTTATACGGATTTGGACTTTGTATCCCATGCAAAATCCTAGCCGTAATGCCTCATACAACGTACAAATCCTTGCCGCGATTCCTCAAACAACGTCGTTTCCATAGAGATACATTGTACTGTAATAGTACAGACTTCAGGGCAAAGTCAAGGAAACAGACAGGAAACTGACAGAACTTTAAGAAATCATTGTCTAAAGGCTAAAAACATTACAAAAAATTGTCAAACAACCCTGATTGTCCAAGAACCTGAAGAATGCTGCAAAAATCCCAGGAATGCTTCTAAAAATTCTGATGAAAAAATTCAAAAAAATTCAAAATCGCGCTCAAAACCACTCCTAAACACTCTTTGCCTCATACAAAACCCACAAGAGCAATGCACACATGTGTCCTGCCTTTTATACTGCCCAGGCACAATGCAACCTGGGAAAACCCCAATGCCTCATACAACGTCACACGACTGTCTATGAAGCGACTTTTTTCAAGGCGATGTTGTATGAATCCGATGTTGTATGAAGCAGACTTTGTATGAGGTATTACTGTACAGTAAAACCCCGGTTTGTGATTTTAGTTCGTTCTGACAGTTTTGTTGGAAACCAGATCAATTGTAAACCGAAGCACATTTTCCCATAGGGATGCATTGAAATTTTTTTAAAATGTTCCCGACCTCCTAATTTTTTTCCCCAAAAATATCCCCCAAAAATGCAGGATGTGTGATAAAGGGGAATATAAATGAGGGAGCTAAGCTCCCTACCTTTCCCTACCTTGCCTGGGCTCTGGCGGTTCTTCCTCAGAGTCGGTGTTGGGTGACAAAGAGGAGTGTTTTCCCTGGCTTCTGGGACATGCCACATCCTAGGGCTCCCCCATTGAAGACACTGCAGCCGGGTGAGGCAAACCGCTTGCCTCTCCCCCCCCCCCTTTTGTGCCCGGATCGGTGCTGCTAAGAGTGGGGGAGAGGTGATTGATTGCAGTGGGGCAACCTTGCCTTGTGTGTTCATAGCACCTCTTCCAGATCCGTCTCTGGCTGCAGGCAGGATTTAAAAGACATCCCATGCTTTAGCGACAGCTCAGGAAGAGACACCGTGAATACGCAAGGCAAGGTTGCCCCACTACGATTGTGCCACCCACAGAGTCCAAAATGGCTGCAGGTGGTCTTATATACCCCCTAGGTGCAATGCACTCTGGGGAATTCCCGGTCATAAAGTGAAAAAAGTCACAAAAAAGAACGTCATTTCCTCTGGATTTCCAGTTGTAAACCATGGCAAACATAAGCCAAGGCATTTGGGAACCAGGTTTTACTGTATTTTTGAACCACAATCAGGCATAACCTGGGTAATGGACACCTTGTTCTGGCTAATCTTTCTCACACTAGATCAGGCGAAAGGGACTGCCAAAACAACTCCCAGAAGGTTGCTTCATGATTGTGTCTTTTGGTGAGTTATGATCCCAAATGATTGTTTTTAATGGAGCTATGTTTGGTCCCCCTTCAGCCATTTTGGACTGCAGCTCCTCCAATTTCAGTTGTAGTCCAAAATATTTGGCAGATTCTCCAAATGTTGCGGTAATGATAATCTAGCCAGTGCATTGTGCTATATTATTCCCTTCACCAGGTGGGAGATCATATATTGAATCCATTTTTAAACCATTTTCCAGCCAATATTAAATTCTCTAGAAAGTGTATAATTCATTAATAACAAGTAAATAGAAGAACAATGACTAGCCACCACATACAGTGGAACCTCATACAACAATTGCCCCGTATAGCAACGAAATCGCATAACAATTAGGCTTTGAAAAAAATGGCATCTCGTATAACAATTTCCCCTATGGAAAAAATTATACAACAATTTTTCAATGGGAAAAACCACTTAGCAAAAAAAAAAATTCATTGTACGATGCATCCAATAGGGGAAATCTCTATACAATGCATGTATTGTATAGCAATTGTTTCGTACAACAACAAGCCCCATGGAACAGATTAAAATCATTGTATGAGGTACCACTGTATTATGAAATCAAGAAAAATTCAGTGGGAACCAGTAAAAACCATCTTTTAAAAGATATTTTTTTATTTTAATTATTAAATTCTTTTTGACTTTTCTTAAAAATCAAAGTTTGGAAAAGTTGCTTGTTTCTCAAAGCATAGAAAGGTCATGGTGCCTTTCTAAGGAGGAAAAATGGGATATAAATACAATAAGCACACATACCTAATTATGCACTATTTAAAGTGCTGATAGGGGATGAATATACACAAATACAGTTCCAACATACTAAAGCTTAATGAGGTGGATCTAGACTGTCATTTAATGAGATGTGGAGTTACAAGAGTGGCCTCTTTTCAAAGATGCCTCCTGCCTTTTCAAAGATGCTCAATATGATTTACAGTTGAAGCTGTAATGTGGAAGAATAGAGACTTTGGCCTTCCCCACCCACACTTTGTACATGGACCATGGGTTCAAAACACGTACAGGTAATGGGCCATCATTGAGGTGAGCACATCTCACCTGGGAAGCAGCATGTTTTTAATAGAGAAATTGATAAAAGTGGTAGTCAGGACTTTTTTTTTGTTTTAAATTCCTCTGTTTGTCAGTTCATTTTCAAAGTCTATATATCTGCTGTCTCACCAGTCACTCTGGCAAAGAATTTCAGCCCCTCCCTGACATAGACAAAAATGTCATTTTCTTCTGAGAAGGCGATTGAGATGTTTGTAGGCAATTTATCATTTATGGTAAATAGGTGGGTGGGAGAAGCGTGTCCAAAATAGCTACTACTATGCCAAGAGGTGATAGAGAAGATGATCTGAATTAATAAGAGATGGCACATGTCACATTAATCGGAAGGAATAGGAACTGAAGGAGAAAAGTCTCAGTAATTGTTATAAAACCCTACACAGAACCTGCAGTACATCTGTGCCCCCAGCCCTTGTGGTGTATGCTCCATTGTATTAGCATATGTAATTTTATGCAAATCAGTATCCCCCCCTGATCATACCGATTATGTTATTGTTGGACTATTCAGATAAAGGAGTTTGAGAGGTAGGACATGGTGCTATAGTGTAACAGAATTGGATAAGAAAAATCAAAGACACAACTTGCACACACGTGTATGTGCATGGGTGCATGGAGAAACACACGCACACATACACGTGCAAACACATTTTCAAGCCAATTAAATTATCTCCATGGAAATATCTTTTAATCCATACTCCTCGGGATCCAAGAGTATCTGATTGTTTTGTGCTCAATGTATGAATAATTGAAAATGTAATATGTTTAAAAATGCAAACAGTATATGATACTGGGGAGTGCTTGTAGATTCTTCCAAGAAAAGGGGGGGACGGAAAGGATTAGAGGAAGATATAAATAAAAAATTGTCCAATAGAGGAACCCACTAAAATGTGCTAACCTTAATGGCTAGTACAATTTCCCAAACCAAGCCAAGCAGGAGTTAAAACCATTTGGCAGAGACTAACCCATTAGACCTAATAATTATGAAATTATAGAGGTACTCAGGTGACTGTTAATTTCATAATACTGTTCAGCTCTGTGGCTAATGAGGGCCTGAAGAACTCAAGTGCCTCATCTTTCTTGTTGAATGGTGACCTGCAATTAATGAGCTTCTGCAAGAAAAGGCAGCATTTTGCACTTGGGGCTAATAAGATGGCTTTTGTGAGGCAGCATTGTGATACCACAAGCTTTTGAATGAAGATTAAGAACTTTTCCTTATTTATTTATGAGCCGCACAGCATCCCGGGGACCTCACATGGAGGGAAATGGCCTGGGTTCTGTGTGTCTGTCTGTATGCACACGCATGTCCTTCTGTCTTGGAACCAACCTGAAAGCTTCCTGGCTTTAAGGCAAAGAAAGACAAGAATTAACTTCTTTCTCCCCAGCTGGGGAGGAAACCAGCATGAAAGAAGAAGCAATGTCAAAAATAGAGGGGAGGTGGGTGAGGGTTGGGATTGATTTGTCTATGGTGAATTGCTTTTCATACACATAACACAAGGTCTCTGCTGATGACAAGAACCTAAAACCAGTAATTAATTCTAAGTAGACCCACTGAATCCGTTGCTGAATGATAAATCAACATGTAGAGAGCCAGCTATGGAACCTCACTTGTGTTGAGGGTGGTAATGACAAACAACTGCTTGAATATCTCACATACCTTGAAAACTGTACTAGATTACCATAACTCTGAAGTGATGTCATGGCCTATATGTAAATCTCCATGATTCAATGAGTATACTCTGGTGTGATTAGCTATTTTATTTAGGCCAGTTATGTATAATGAATAATTTGAATAACATCATGCCTGCTGAATTGCTATGTTTTAGGATAATGACTGACATTTCTGAGGATTTTCAAGCTCCTCTGCTTCTTTAGTTAGGGAGACAACTTTCAGAGCAAGCATTTCTGGAGGAAAAGAAAATTTAATTTTATTGTAGTGTAATGAATTAAAACAGGGGCTTTTGCTTTGAGTGAGTAGAGTAGTTCTTTGAGCTAGAGAAGCCTGGAAAACAACCTTCAAGGAAGAAAGGCAGATATTAGTTAATTTACTTTTGTATGTAGCCATAACAGGCTGAAATCTGTGTGAACAGAATTAAAAATGATGAACATTGTATGCTGTGCTTCAGTTAGTTAAAATTCAGGAAGAGGTGGGATGAGTAAAAAAAAGATGGGTTCTGTTATATTGGAATGAGAGGGAGAAACACCATGATTGCCATTACGATTACTGATTGTCAAGATGCTGAACAAGAAATAGCGTGCTTGTGAGTAAATAATAGCAATATGTAGTCAAATTTGTTAGCTGGCTAGGCTAGGCCAGAGAAATATAGCTAGATATGCTTTTCTTGTTTTATTTTGTGAAAGGAGCAATGCTGCTTAACATGTGTATGAGGCCACTTGGAGAGATCATCAGGAATTTGGAGTGTGCTTTCATTAGTATGCTGATGATACACAGCTATCTCTCCAATAAATGCCATCTGAAATCTGGAGATGTGCCTGGAGGAAGTAATAGTGTGGCTGGGTGACTATCAACTGAAACCAAATCCACTTAAGACAGAGGTCATGCTGATCACAGACAATTGGTCTCAGGTTGAGTGGATTTCCCTTAATTTAAGGTGTTTTGCTCCCCCAATGAGAGAAAGTGTTCACAACCTGAGTGAGCTGCTTGACTAATATCTGACTATGGAGCATCAAGTGTAGTGATGGTCAGATCCACTTTTACCCCTCTGTGGTGCATTGCCCAGCTCTGCTCACTCCTGAACTGAAAATCGTAGTTGATGCTCCCGAACCTCCCGAACCTGCTATTGAAATGCTCTATAAGGCTGGGACCTAAGTGGGTACAAAACGCACCTGCTATGCTGATTATTGGTATTACTAAATTCAACTGTATTACTACTGGCTAGTTTGCACTGTCTACCCATGGTAATCCATGCTAGATTCAAGGTGTTGGTAAGCATGTATAAAGCCCGTAACAGTTTGGGACTATATTTGTCGGAGTGCCATAGGAATCATACCCATTCATACCAAATGCTTAGATGCTTAGATGTAGTGCCAATAGAAAAAAGATCAGTGTCAACCTTGTTGGCATTCTGTTGTACCAAGATTTTACTTCTTAATTCATCAAATTTATTTTTTCCTTTTTAAAATCTGTTTGTTTTGATTGATGTAGTATGTGTTGTGAGGGAATGATTTTCATATTTTATATTGTATTTTATGTGATTTAATTGTAAACCATCTATCCCCTCCAAGGATTGTTGATTTGCTGTGGTGAGGAGGATTGTGTAGTCTGATGAGGCTTTGGGCTATGCCGTCTAGTCCCACCCAATATGGACAGGCCATAGCGGAGCATGCAGACTAAAAGCAATCCACTGGAGAAGCAAATGGCAACCTACTTCAGCATCATTGCTGCCACCGCCTCCGCCACAACCCCCGGACTCTCCCTCAGCCAGCCCAGCTGAGGGAAGGAGACGCAGCTGTGCGGCCCAGCCAGCCAGCCTTAAAAACAACGCCACTGCCACCGCCACCGCCACCGCCGCCACCGGACTCTCAACAGCAACAGGTAAGGAAATCCCTTTGAAAGTATCAAAAAGCTAAAAGATATGACTCTGGAAGATGAGCCCCCTCAGATTGGAAGACAGAGGAGCCTGGTGTCCATGGGGTCATGAAGGGTCGGATTCAACTGTGAGACTGAACAGCAACAACAATAAGCAGCCCAGAGTAGTGTTCTACCAGATGGGTGGGGTATAATTTCATTAAATGAATGAATGAATGAATACTCATGGTGAGTGTAATCTAATACACAATGGATGAATAGAACTTCTTAGTTAAGAGAACAATAACTTTTCTTTTGTATCACAATATCATGAGAGAAAAGTCTGTACTTGGCTAGAAGAGAGATGCTATACTTTTCCAGGAATCCAAGCAGGGAGAGAAACAATATTTCAGGGTGACTGGTGCTAGAAGAGCTAAATGTTTTATCCTATGTTGTGAAAGGGCTTTAAAAGCTGGTGCTTCACTTCTAAACAATGTTCAATGGGCTCCAGAACCCACTGGTTCAGCAGGAAGGCATTTGTCTCCATTCGGCATGCTTATAGTTGATACACCCAAAACTATGGAATAGTGAGCTTCTTCTTCTTCTGCCATATCTGAATCTGAATATTGGTTATCCTTATGGCGATCAGACATGAAGACTGTCCTGAGAATATAATGCAGTGGCATTTCATCTTCCTTCTGCATCGCAGCATGACCACTGTACCACTGATCCCATTCCGTGAATCGCTTCCTGGTCCTGAACCCTTTTGGCCTGGAAATTCTCCTCATATGTCTTCTGCAATATAGTTACAGTATAGTTGTCTAGTCCATAGTGCAATCTGGCTCCTTTGCCCTGAGCTGGACAATGAAGTTGGGAATGCAGTGCAAGTTTTTTTAAATTAAAAATAATAATCAAACATTGAGTTGAGCTCCAGATTGACACCTATCAAGGGCACATCAAGCTCCAGACTGACACCTATCAAGGGCACATAATTCCATTATATAAACATCAAACAAACACCTAATATAGGATCACCAATCATAATCCAAATATCCATTATGTAGAAACATGTAAATTCTTTGCCCCTTCAGTAACCCTGTTTTGAAAGGAACTTGCCATATTTAGCCTTAAGAAAAGGAGATGAATGGGGATATGACAGCACTTTTCAAATACTTGAATGATAGTCATAAAGAGGAGGATGAGAATCTATTCTTGATTATCCTAGAGTGAATGACACACAATAATAGGGTGAAACTACAGGAAACCAGATATAGGCTGAACATCAGGAAAAACATCTTAACTGTTAAAGCAGCCTGACAATGGAATCAATTACCAGCTTAGCATCACCCACTGAATTTCACAGCCATGCTGACTGGAATCCAGCTTTCCTCTATCTCAGTCTAATCAGTAAGTCAAATTTCAACATTCTTTTGATTTAGCCACTTCTTATCTTCTACCTTGAAGCTCTTCCTAAATTTATTTCTGAGAAATAAGGATTTTTAAAGCCCCCCCCCCCCAATACCACAGCCTTCCTCAGGGCAAAAGGAAACCCAAGGGAGCCTTGGAACCTAAAACAGAGGGTTAGGAAGCTTTTAATTAGTGTAAGATAAATGTTTCCAACACCTGATTCTACATGCACTGGGCTCACACAACAGGATTTGGCTCAATATATTATACACAATCCATTGGGACTCTTGCTATTCACTTCATGAGACATCTGCCCCAATATATGTCTCATTCTCAAGCTGTCATTTGCCACATGGGTTGGTGAACTCTCCTCTTCTCAATGTGCCACTATCTACAGTGCAGCACCCAGCTTGAGATAGCAAACACACATTAGTTTTTGAGGCAAGGAAGCTGTGGCTATCTTTGTTAGAGATGGCATGGTTGTTGCAACATAGATATTATACCTACCACACCCCTTCACTGATCCCTCCCAAATTTGGCGTACACATACCTGCCGTTTCGGTGCCAAACGCTGTCTGGGTCCTGGGGCTTGAGGTGGCCCGTGCGCCCCACCATCAATGAAAAAAGGTGTACGCATGTTCTAGAGCCGAATGGCAAGTCCTGGAGCCGAATGGTTGCACACACAGAGAGCAGTGGCTCGCACTTGCGCATAAAAAACAAATCAACAGACAGTTGAGGGGAACTTTGAGGCAGCACGTGAGACGGCAGCGGACAGACGAGGTGCAGCCGCAGCTGAGAGAGATGGTGGCACAGATGCACTAAGTGGCGGAACCTCAAAACAAAAACAACACAAACAGAGGACGAGGCATCGCCATGGGCAGAGGAGCCGGCGGCGCGAGTGGCCGTGCCAGCATCTGTTGTGCTACACTGCTCCAAATCAGCAGTGGCACAAAAGGACAGCTGGGGCGAACAGACAGTCCATGTTCTGAGTGTCAGGGCTTGGAGGCCTAGACCTGGCCCAGCCCTTCTGTGGCCTGGGAATCCTTGCCGTGAGGGAGGTAGCCATGACAGCTACCAGACTTGGCAGGTCTGTCGGGTGAGCCAACAAGAGGTGGGGTGGGAGGAGAAGGGGGCCTGAGGTGTGTGTGTATGTGTCTGTTCAGGGAGGGAGGGAGGGAAGGGAGAAAGGGAGGGCGGTGTGTGTGTGTCTGTGTGTACATGGGGTGGGAAGCACAGAGGACGCAGGGGGTGGAGAAGGTGTGTGTGTGTGTGTGTGCGGGGAGGAGGGTGGGAGGGAAAGGGACGCAGGGAGGGTGAGGGGTATATATCTGTGTTTGTCTGCCTATGTGTGTGGGACACTTCAGGGACCACGCCAGCTCCACCAGCCCAGGGCCCCCGAAACACCCCAGGAGGTAAGCCAGTACCTTTAGTGTCTTGCACGGAAGACAAAGAAGGAGCCGCAGTGGGGGCTAAAACAGGTTTATTTCATGATGGTCAGGATGAACATGTGGTAATGGCGGAGATACAGCTCATTTTATACTGCAGTAATACATTTGAATATTGTTGCACGGTAGCTCATTGGCTGCTACCGGCGTGACGTCATTCTGAGTCACGCCCATCTTCTCCAGGTGATCCTAGCGCAGGAAAGGTTCCCGCGGCTGCCGGTGATTGGGGAATGTGAACCATGTGGGCTGAACGCTCGCAGCTGCCCTCTATGGGCAGCTTACTCGCGTTCCTTAAACAGCTGGGTTACATTGTAATCATTGTCAGGTTACATTCATACATTCTTAAAGTAATACTGTTACATACACAACACTCCTGCCCCGTAGGATGGGACGAAGTCCCTCAACCATTGTGGCTTCCCGCACGTGCGCTTGGGGCGTGCGGCTGCTTGGTTTAGCTCAGGGGAACTAGGGGCTCCGAATTCCGCAGAGTCTCATCCTGCAATGGAAAGGGGGGAATCATTAGTCGTTTGGCGGGGACTCTGCGACAACCTTGCATTGGGAGAAGGGAACGGAACATACAGCTGAGATGTGAACCCCTGCCTGTTGCCCATGGCGCCCGGGCCCCCCCCCCAGCACGAACCTCGGGACTGATGAGGAAACCCTTGTTGTCTCGCCCCGGTCCCTTGTGCCTGCAACCGGCGTACTTGCGCCACCCCCTGCTGCTTGACCCGGGGTTCTAGGGGATGGGGAGGGCGAACTTCCCCCTGCTGCCCGGCTCGGGGGGCTTGGTGATATGGTATACTCTAAAGCAAAAGGGCTAGGGGGACTGGAGGTACCAGGGGCTGAACTGAAACCCCTCTTCTCGCTCGGACAGGTGGGGGACCACTCCGCGACACCCCCCTGGTACGGTAACATAAAATCAAACTCATTCCACTCTTTGAAAGTATCCTCCTCCTCCTCGGCTGAGAATCCAGGGTATGCATTTGTACCCGAGGACACCCCCGTGTCTCCCCCTTGGGTTACGCGGGTGGGGGAGGACCCTAACGCTGATTCCCTTTCACTAGTGACTCGCCTTCTGAGCTGGTCAGCGTGCCTTCTCCAGAGTAGCCCTGTGCTAGTCTCGACCCTATAGGATACTGGCCCCGTTTGTTCAATGATCGTCCCTGGGACCCACGTTGGTCCCGAGGCCGCATAGTTTCTGCAGTGAACCGGGTCCCCTACCGAAAAGCTTTTGGAACTCTCTACCACTATATTTCTCCCTTCATCCTCCACCCTGGTCGGATCCAACCGATCAAAAAGGGTTACTGGCCGCCTCCTCATGAGGAGTTCAGCCGGCGAAAGTCCTGAAGCTAGGGGAGTTGCCCTATAACAGATGAGGAACTGACACAGTTGGAAGTTCAACTCACCGGGACCCATGCGCCGCAGTGCGTCTTTCGTAGTGCGCACTTGGCGCTCTACCTGACCGTTTGTGGCGGGGTGAAATGGGGCAGCGGTAATGTGCCTGATGGCATTCCTCTCAATAAACGCCTTGAATTCCGCAGAAGTGAAGGCACTGGCGTTATCGCTAACAAGGATGTCCGGCAGGCCGAAGCAACTGAACACCCTGCGCAAGTGTTTAATGGTTGCGGCAGATGAGGTGCTAGTCATGGGGATTACTTCCAGCCATTTGGAATAGGAGTCGACTATCAGCAGAAACATGGACCAGGGAAGTCGACGTGTATTCGGGACCATGGTCCGCGGGCCGTGTCCCATTCCGTATGGGGTAGCTGGGACTTCTCGGGCCAAGAGCTCTGGCAGCTCTCACACGTGCCCACTAAGTGTTCTACATCTGCGTCTCTTTGGGGCCACCAGAAGTAACTCCTGGCCAGTGCCTTGGAGCGCACTATTCCCGGTTGGCTGGTATGCAATAGCCTCAGCACCTTCGCCCGCAATTTTTCTGGGATAACTACCCACTGGCCCCAGAGCAAGCAGCCCCTTTCAAGGGAAAGCTCTACTCTACGCCTGAAAAATGACTTGAAATGCTCCTCGAGGGGAGTTGTGGGCCACCCTTTCCTTACCCAGGAACTGACTTGGGCCAGAATTTTGTCGGCCACCATGGCTTTGGCGAGGTCTGCCGGTACTATGGGGGGGTGAGTCGAGAGACTCGATCAGCAGGACTTGATGGTCCTGCTCTACCTCGCATGCGGGATCTCCTAAACTGGGGAGAGGAGACCGGGACAGTGCATGGGAGATCTCCTTCCCTGGGCGATAGACCAGCTCATACTGGTAGGCGTTAAGGAAAATCGCCCAACGTAGCATTCTGGGGGACAGAATTTGTGGGGTGGGCTTGCCTGTAGTAAAGATCCCCAGAAGGGGCTTGTGATCAGTCACAACCGTAAACTCGCGGCCGTATAGGAAATCGTAGACCTTCTTTGTTCCCGCGATTATGGCCAGGGCCTCCTTATCTGTTCGCGCATAGTTGTGCTCCGCCTTTGAAAGGGACCTGTAATAGTACGCGACCGGGGCTTCCCACCCACTCTCCAGCACGTGGCACAGCACCACCACCACCC
Source organism: Bradypodion ventrale (assembly GCA_035047345.1). NCBI lineage: Eukaryota > Metazoa > Chordata > Lepidosauria > Squamata > Chamaeleonidae > Bradypodion > Bradypodion ventrale. The sequence goes on from JAWDJE010000008.1 coordinate 38,787,844, forward strand.
CCACTGGGGATGCATCACAGACTAAAACTACTGGTCTCCTCGGGTCAAAATGGGTCAGGACAGCATCCGAGGATAAAAGCGCTTTGAGCTCCTTGAAAGCTTTCTCTTGCCTATCTCCCCACCGCCAAACCGCCTCTTTCTTTAGTAGCGCGTGCAGTGGCTCCGCAATGGATGCCTTCCTTGGCAAGAAGGAATGGTAAAAATTTAGGAGCCCTAGGAATGACTGCAGCTCCGGTTTCGCTGTGGGGCGAGGGGCGTTTTGCACAGCCGCAACCTTGGACTCGGAAGGCTTGATGCCCTCCAGGGTTATCCTGAACCCGAGAAACTCAACCTCCCTCACAAAAAATACACATTTGTCCCTTCTCAGTCTACGCCCCGCTTTCTCGAATACTGAAAGGACCCTGTCTAGCCTCCTCGCTAGCTCTGATTCACTCCCCGCTGTTATCAAGACGTCGTCAAAATAGGGGAGCACGCCTGGAAGCCCCTTTAAAAGGCGTTCCACAAGGGACTGGAAGATCCCAGGGGCCGAATTTACGCCGAACTGTAGGCACGTTACCTTAAATGCCCCTTTGTGCGTAACGATGGTTTGCGCAGCGGCAGCAGCTGAGGTTACTGTGAAGTGCTGATACGCCTGCGCCAGGTCTAGTTTGGCAAAACACCTCCCCCCATGCAACGTTGCCAGCAAGTGGCTAACCACTGGCACCGGATATGCATTTGGCCGAATGGCCTTGTTAATTGTACATTTTTGTAGTCAGCGCAAATCCTGACTTACCCGTTTGATTTTAAGGCTGTAACAATTGGAGTCTCCCACTCCGCTGAATCAACTGGAACCAAAATCCCCTGCCCCACCAATTTGTCCAGTTCCGCCTCAATCTTGTCCTTGAGGGCGAAGGACACTCTTCTTGGCTTGAGACGTATGGGCCGGATTTCTGGGTCCAACTCAAAAGAAACTGGGGGCCCCTTGTAAGTCCCGAGCCCCTTCTTGAAAACATCCGGGTGCGCATCGCACACGTCCCGCATTGGGTCAGTCTCTATGGCGTTAATGCCGGACAGTTCAATTCCCAGGGGAGCAAACCACTGGGTTCCCAAAAGGCAACATCTTCCCCCCTTGAGAACCACTAAGGGCAGTTTCTCTGTGTAATTTTTGAACTTCACCGTGAAGTTCCCCACCCCCAACACTGGGATCCCATAGCCCTGCACGTCCCGTAAGTGTGACTTCATGGCCTGCAGCTTGGGCCGCGCATTTGGGGGAATGCGCATGAACTCCTTCTGGGACAGGATGGAGTAGGATGACCCCAAGTCTATTTCCATCCTCACTGGAACTCCTTGTAACAGTACCTCTACAAAGAAGCGCCGGTGCTCTAGGCCCACGCGGTTCACGCCTTCCGCGCCATCATTGGCTGAGACCTTTCCGATGCCAGCCGCCTTTCACTGGTGTGCTTGAGGGTGTCTCAATGCGCCCTTGTCCTCGGTTCGCCTGCGCCTGCAGACTCTGGCGATGTGGCCCTTCCAGCCACAGTGTGGCACTCGGCCTTGCGGAATGGGCATCTCGTCCGGTTGTGAGATGCCCCACAGCCATCACAACGGTGGCCTCTTCGCTCGCTGGTCTGGCGCCTCTCCCCGCGTTTCTTCACCTTCTGTATGTCATCGTCCTCGCTGGAGCAGGAGTCTGCCGTCGTGGACAACTCCTCGGAGGTTGCTGGGGTGCCTGCGGGCGACTGGGGTGCCCACCAGGCCGTTTTCGCCGACGCCAGCCGGGCCACTTGCACGGGTGACTTGGCCCTCTCAGGTGCGGCCCCTCGGGACTTGAACACTCTAACCCCGCTCCTGGCCGCCTCGGCTGCTTGGGCCTCCCGCAATACCTCATTGAACGTGAGGTGATGGTCGCGGGTCATCAACTTCCTCTGGACCTCCTCGTCCCTCAGGCCACACAGCATGTGGTCTCGGAGGGCCGTGTCCAGGTCCTCCCATTGGCAATTGACCGCCGCGAGCCTGAGGGCAGCTGCGTAGGTGGACACGGACTCCCCCGGGCGCTGGTCCCGCCTGTGGAATGCAACCCGGGCTGGGAAGATTGAAACGGGAGGCTGGAAGTGCTCCCTCAGTAGCGCCAGGATGCGGTCGATGGGCACCACGTCTACCTTCCTGGGAGCCACCAGGTTCATCAGGATACGCAGTGTGGCCGGCCCCACCTGGGCAAGGAAGTGCGAGTGCATCTTCCCGTCGTCATCGATGCCTGCAGCATCCATCGCGTCCCGAAACTGGCACTCATACAGCTCCCATTGTTCTGGATCGCTGATATCAAACTGATATCAAACTGATATCAAACTGATATCAAACTGGCCATCCTCGTCGCCAATTTAGTGTCTTGCACGGAAGACAAAGAAGGAGCCGCAGTGGGGGCTAAAACACAGGTTTATTTCATGATGGTCAGGATGAACATGTAGTAATGGCGGAGATACAGCTCATTTTATACTGCAGTAATACATTTGAATTTTGTTGCATGGTAGCTCATTGGCTGCTACCGGCGTGACGTCATTCTGAGTCACGCCCATCTTCTCCAGGTGATCCTAGCGTGGGAAAGGTTCCCGCGGCTGCCGGTGATTGGGGAATGTGAACCATGTGAGCTGAACGCTCGCAGCTGCCCTCTATGGGCAGCTTACTCACGTTCCTTAAACAGCTGGGTTACATTATAATCATTGTCAGGTTACATTCATACATTCTTAAAGTAATACTGTTACATACACAACAGTACCCCTCCCCCCAAAAAAAACACCCATGGGCGAAGCCAGGCACTAAGCTATAAAGTATATTTCCAACCAAAAAAACTAACCCAATTTGTGAAACTAGGATGCACGTACATACCGTAGGATGAAAATGTGTGAAGTGATCCATTATGCAATTGCAATCATGATTTCAGATTTCTGTAGGTGAATTCACTTTAGTGGTTTGTACACAGAGCAGCAGAGAAAGCAGAGGAAATTGTCAATCCCCATTTGTGTTAATTGCAGCCATCCATGTTTGCAAAAGGCAAAGTTACTGTAAGGGCGCCCTTTGCTCAAAAGCCAGCCGTATTAAACTCTAGGATTTGGCGCTCATCTCTGTTTATAGCCAAAGAGTCAGTGCTGTCTGCGTCTGCAGATATTTCTGTGGACATGTGGCAGGCATGACTTGACACAGGAGAGCATAGAACACTGTACTGAAATGGTATCTATTTACTGACTTTTAATTGCTTCCTTTTGAACTGCAAGGTTGGCAGGAGTTGGGACAGAGACAGGAGCTCACTCCATCATTCAGTACTTGGGTCTAGAAATACTGACTTGCCAACCTTCCAGTTGTCAAGTTCAGCATCTTAACTATGAAGCCACTATCTATCAACAAGCTGCAAGCAAAAACTGGCTGCCAGTTTCCTCCCATTGGCTGATTTCCTCCTCACCACCACCCCTTTTTGTCCAGCACATTAGCACTGGCATCAAGGCTTTGAGGGAAACAAAGCACTGCTTGGTTGAGGGGAACTGACACTCTCACAAATGTCTTTTGGTTTCCTCTCTTGCCATCTTAAAATAAGAAGCCATGAGAGCAAGTTCCTGGTTGCACATAACATTGACTCCAGCGATCACACTGTCTGAACCTACACAAATGCATTCAATTCTTTTTTTAAAAAGTAGATTTCTCAGTGGTCAAGGGTTGGGTTAAAATCCTCTGGGTTGTTTCTTGTTGCCTTGTATATCATAATGTCAATAAAAAAATAATGCAAATCAGATTGTCCCAGTCTTGGAGCACTTCTGGCATTATTCTTTTTTAATGTAGTCAGACCTTCTGTTAACTTTTAGGACAATGGTTGCCCTCTACATGTGTTAGCTTTCATTCCTCATCAGTCCCAGGCAGAATGACCACCGGGTGTGCAGGCTGTGGATGGTGGGCTTTGTAGTTCAACATGTTTAATGGACCATGTTGGATGAAGAATTCTTAGGATGAGATGGACCTGAGACTAAAATGAAGATCACAAAGAAGCTACGTCATGATCTGCTGAGAGAATACAGCTGGGGGTAATGATGGTAGAGGTTATACAAGGTTCTTGTGCAGCACAGATGTGTGGACACTGGCTCTAGTCTCTGGGTCTTCACTAAACTCGAGACAGCATAACTCATGACATGACTTTGTCTAATTCTGAAGGTTACCTCTTATAATACTGAATTTCATAATACTGAAGAACATAATGTTTTCACCCTTTAGTTAAGGATGTTGATCTGCCTGCCACTCTGGGAGGGGAGAGAGAGGGAGGGATGATATGAGAGAGAACTCTGTTTGCTAACAGAAAGAGAAGTGTCATATCAGAGCATCTTGGAGAGCTAATGTGTAGTGAGGGGCAGTCACAGCCTATCATGAGTTGGCAAGCAGCCTTCCCATGCATCCTTCTGTTGCTTTGCCTTTTTATATTCAAACAATCAAGTGGCATTGTGGGAGGCTTCCTTCAGCATGATGGAAAGGAAGAGAAGGCAGTGTAATATACCTGACAAAGTGGGTGATGCTCATCATGTTACAGAGCATGATGGCCTTAGGCATGCATTAGACAGAGAGAAGTCTGGGTCAGCAATTCACTTAAATCTTTGGTGGCCACAGGACTTGGTTTTCCATTGAGAAAATTCCAAAGCAAACAGTACAAGCCTCAAAGTTTTTCCCTCTCTATTTTGGATTGTAAAGAATGAACTGGTGAATTTTTCCCTTTTTCTGGTGTCTGGGAAGCTGAAATAGGAACATTCGACAAGTTGGGAACCCTAGGAAATGGCACATTCCTATGGTAATTTCTCTTCTTTCTATAGATATCCTGGAAAACTACCATTATATTATGAGTTTTTGGGTGGATCTCATTTTTTTAACCCATTACAATTTACCACTATGACACTTCTGCACTGAATACTGCAGGCAGTTGTGTTCCTGTTCATTTCCTATTATGCCAAAATACCATGATACCACTATAGCAGAATAATTTTTAAAAGGTCCAAAATGCATACTTTAAACCAGGAGTAATGACTTCCATGCAACATACTGAAACATAGCACACAAAACACAATTGTAATCTTAGTTTTAAAAGAAATGATTGAGAAGACAGTGTAGTCCAATGTACATATATACTAAGAAAAAAACCAATCAGAAAAGGTTTTACATGGACTCAAACACCACACAACCTTAGTCTGATTCCACAAAAATCCATTTAGAAACCTTATTTATTTATTTTTATTTGATAGTCAAGAGATCTGCTTTGGTTTGAGTTTCCACCCAAAAAATAAAGGTAAAAAAGATGATATGGAAGAATCACTAGATGCAAGAATGTTTCAATTTTTTTTTTCAATGAAGAGAAGATTGACTTGTCTAGCAGCCAGGAACAAGCAAGGGAAGCAGCAGGAACCAAAGAAAAGGATGAGCTGCAAAAGAGCTATGCTAGCAGCTTCCAATTCACACCTGTTAACTGCTGAGTGCAACACCGGGAGTGCCATTTAAATGAACTTTTCCCCAAGCAGGTGTGCCATTTATCCATTGTTTAGTCACCAAAATGTGGCCTTCACAGCTCTCCTTGGCAAGTTTCCCAATGAAATAGCCATGGCAAGTTTCAACAGCCATAGGAGTAAAGAAGGCTTTTTCTTTACAGTTTTGCAGTCAGATTTATCAGGTGGCTAAGCTCCTAGACTGGAAGCAACACTGGTGAAAATAATGACATTACATGCAACACATTCCATTTTTATCAACAAGCAAGCAATAGGGCATATCAGTTAATCAAATCAAATATCAGTTAATTTTGCCCAGTAATCGGCAGCTTCAAGAGCTTTGGAAGACATCAAATCTTCCATAGTGCTTCTTGAGTGGGAGCCATGGTGATTCAGGGAATGCCCAGGTGTGATAAAATTCTTCACATTCTTGAGAAAGCCCTCTTCCATTCACCCAATCATTGACTTCAAACCTGTATTTTTACTCAATTCACTATTATAATTGTAGAATCTGCCTTCTCTTGAACTTACTAACTTGATCATACAAACCATATTTCAGACAATAAAATATGAACCCTCATGACACAGAGGTTAAGCTTTAGTAATGCAGCCAAAACCCTGCTTACTTTCCGAGTTTGATCCGATGGGCTCAAGGTTGACTCAGTCTTTCATCTTTCCAAGGTCTATGCACTTTGTTGGAGACAAAATGCTAATAATTTGTGAACCGCCCAAAGAGTGCTCTAAGCTCTATATGTTGATGTATAAATTTAATTCCTAAATGCTATTGCTGCAAGTGGCTAACATGGCTGTTGTTTCGGAAATACTCCATGCCATTAGAATCATCATTTGCAAATCTCTACACAAATGGGACTGGAATGCTGCCATCGTCGTCGAGAAAGGCTGTGAAGGAAAAGAAAGAAGAGCCCAAATGGGACTGGAATGCATACTGGTGGTGGCGGCGGCGGAGGCATGTTTAATTTGTATGCCGCCCACTTGTTGAAGGGTAGAAAACATGTAATGGGTTGTTGGGAATGGAATAGTGAGTCTGGAATTCTTAAGATGGAATGCTTTATTAGCTACATTTAGTTCTCAGTTTTCTCCAAGAAGCTCAACACAACATGCAGGGGTACACAAAAAGAGCCTCCTCAAAGATTGTGGTACTTTTGAACCACAATCGGGCATAACCTGATAACGGCAACATGTTGCTGGCTGATCTTTCTCACAGTCAGGTGAAAGGGACTGCAGAATGAACTCACCCAAAGGTGCCTTCATTTTGGCAGTTTCATGTCTGACTTAGACATGGAAGAACATGACAGTTTTTCTGAGCAAAGAGCATCCCACAGCTACCCAGTAAACATTATAACTGAATGAAAATTTGTTCAAAGATGTCTCTGGTCCTACTTTAACAAGTTCGCTAATATACCCCACTGTCTCCCTCTGGGGTTAAGGATAGAACTGCTGTCAGAAACAATGTCAACCCCAAGACGGCATAGAGATACCACTGGCCTGGCAGATAATTAGTGATGGAAGTACAGTAATTCAAAAATAACTAGAGGCTGCTACAAAGACAGAGATAAACAGCAACAGTTAAAATCAGCAAGACATTTTTAATTGATTTCATTCAGTCTGAATTTATATGCCAAAAATTGTGGTATTTTTGAACCACAATTGGATGTAGCCGGGTAATGGCTGTAAAAGGTCGAAGCTCATGGCCCCTTGGGTTTGGCCCTCAGAGCCCCTTGGCCTATGCCTGGGCTGCTTCTGCTTCTGACAACCCAGGACTTTCGCCGCAAAAGAAACACTCCAGTCACTTCTTGTAGTTATAAAAGTGTATTGAAGGAAAGGATTACAGCAAGCACTCTTTCAGTGGGGCTGTAAGGGCTCCCCCCTCATTATGGCTAAGCAACATACATTATGGTGCTTCCCTCGGACTCAGCAAAGCCAAGCCCCAGTAGCGCAGAAAGTTCATATTTATAACATTTTCTCGCCCCCTCCTGTCAGTCACGGTATCCAATCCTGGTCCTCACAGAAGTGGTCAGAGGCCGGTCTTGCCTGCCTTTGCTGGGGTAACTAGAGGCCAGACCTTTCTTGCAGCTTCCTCTCCCATCTTTCCCTCTCAAGGTCAGTTTCTCCCTCCTCCTGTTGGAAACTCCTCCTGATAAGCTAGCTGGGATGAAAAAGGATACTCCCATATCCAGTAGGGTTGCCATATGTCCTGGAAAATTGGGATTGTCACAGATTCAAGGTCAGGAAAATTGTCCTGGCTAGTTCAATAAAAATTATGTTAGTCACGGATGTTTAAAACACAGTCTAGGAAAGGCAGAGCCCTTCTCTTTTTTCCCCCATACCTGAGTGGGGTCGGTCTATATGGAGGGATGTGAGAGAGACAGTGAGTGTGTGTCGCTGCCTCCTCCTCCTCCTGCAACCTTTGCCATTTTCCCCCCTCATGCGTCTGGCTCTGCAGAATGAGGCTGGTGAGGTGAATGCAGAGCTCCATACTTGGCCCCCTTCCACCATGTCCCAATTGGACGGGACCTCGGCAGCAGCTTCCCTCACCATCAGCCCCGCCAATGGCCTCCCATTTTTGTCAACTATACTTATGTCCTGGTTTTGTGGGAGAGAATTATGGCAACCCTAATCTCCAGCAACCATGATGTCTATGTGCAGCTTTGCCCCCTTCTGCTTCCCAAGGGTTATTATTCACTCCTCTTCTTACACACCACCCTAAGGAAAGAATCAGGGTTTGGATGCCCCAGTTCTTACCCCACCTAGGAGTGAGGAACACCCCCCCCCAACAGTAACCAAAGCTAAGGTATCCTCCCAAAACCAGAGTGATTTCAATGGCAACCTTGCAATGGCAACCTTGTATTGCCAGCTAATTTTTCTCACACTAGGTCAGGTGAAAGAAACTGCAGAATGAACTCAACAAAAGATGCCTTTGTTTTGGCAGTTTCATGTCTGGCCTAGACACGGCAGAAGAATATGCTAGTGAATTGAATGGAGGGGGTAATAATACAATAGGCTCTATATGCACAACACATTGCTGTACTTTCTGTGGGGTGTTTTCCATTTCAATAGCAGCTGCTCCTTTTCCTCCCCCAGCTCTTCATCAATCTATTGCCCTCCCATGCTTCAACCACAGTCTTTAACATTTGAAGCCCCATTCCCATTCATTCCCTAGTTACCATACACATTGCACATGTGTATGGGATGCTGGCCTCTGGGGAACAGGGAATTGCTTTGTCAACATTTCTCAGACAGCTTGAGGTGTGTGTGTATGTGTGGAGTACCATGATGTGGCATAGAGTTGGGTAGGTGAGATGGTTCCCGCCTCCCAGGTCAGGAGCTGGGAGGCAGCACACATGAAAAGGAATTTGGCCCTTTTGAAAAGGGCCAAGAGGCCTCCAAGCTTTCCCTTGTCCTGTGGGCAGAACACATGGTGCCTATTAGCCGGCTTTCAAGGGAGGTTTGGCTATCAAAGTGTGCATAGTATGTGTGAACTAGACACCAATTAGCAATGCCTTTTTAAAGGCTGTCTTGTTAGGAGTGAAGTGGGATGGGGTGAGGGTAGGTTTAAAATGAAATTGGCCAGAAAACATGGAGCTATTTAACCTTAATTAGAAGGAGGATATGGGCTTTGTGGAAAAAGCCATATCTGGAGTTTTCGTCTCCCTCTCCCTCCCCTTCTACTGCCTCCCTCTCTGAGTATAAAAGCAGCCTGCCTGCTTGTTATAGACTTGTTAGAGTTTATAAGGATGGGCAGGAGGCTAACTTGCAAAAAATGCCTTTTATACTGCTTGAATGTGTGGCTCTCCCTGCTACAGGCTGCCATGCTGCCAGACTTGGCGTCTCGAGAGAAGAGGAGCAAGTTGCCAACTTGGCTATAAATTTCATGAACATCATAAATGTAAGTGCTTTCTGGAGAACTATACAGATTGCACATAAAAGTCCCCCTTCTGTCCCTGTAAAACTGAAAAAAAGAGGGCTTTCTTGGCAAATTAAAAATTGTGGATCGTATTCAGTGCCAGGCAAAGAAATGGAAATATGGGCTGTGTTTCCCCACCTCCAAAGGGACTCTTCAGTTAGAAGGCTTCCTTCCATCCACTCCAGCACCGTGCTGCACCTCTAGATAAGGCCATCAGTCAAACATCTCCTAAAAGAGCAGATAAGAAATGATGCTGATTTGCATAAATCTGCATAGCCTAAATTGTGTGTACAAATGCAAAACCAGAAATGTTTTTATATTTTGAGCAGGATTTATAATGCGTATTCCATGGATAGAGAAGACTGTGGACAAGATATCTATGTTCCTGCCCAGTCCACAGCATCAGTTTACTATGAATATCTAGCTTCAAGGTCTTTGATCTCTTTCCAGACAATTCTTTTTCTTTCACATTAGACGGACTCTATAACTCCATGATGGCGAACCTTGGCACTCCAGATGTTCTTGGATTTCAATTCCCAGTAGCCCAAGCCCCCATGAATGGGGTTTACTGCGATTCATCTGGGCCACACCTCCCTTGTCACTCCCAGAAGCAGAAGTAAAATGCACCCATATGGAGGAAGGGTTAACCCAGAAGAGCCTTAACCGTAAGGGCACGGTTTACTTCCACTTTTGGGAGCGACGAGGGCAGCATGGGCCGGATGAATCACAGTAAACCCACTCGTGTGGATTCACGGGGACTTGGACCTGGGAATTGAAATCCAAGAACATCTGGAGAGCCTACATTTTTCATAGCTTGCCTCCCAAGGAGTAGGTGTCTTTTTTTTTTTTTAGATCCCCAAAAAGTAAAAATCTGCTTCCATTTCATATCACAGGGAGTGATTGGGCTGAATGATCTTGGTTTTTTATGATGAATTTCAGGGACCTGACTGTGATCTACACAGTCAAAGGCATAAGCATAGCAAATGAAGCAGATTCTGGTATTCCCTACATGATTTAGCAAATGTTTGCATTTTGACCTCTAGTTCCCCTGCTCTTTCATACTTAGCTTGTACATTTGATAGTTCTCAATCCACATACTGCTGAAGTCTTATGTTTATATGCTGCCCCTTAGGGCTTAGTGCACTCTCTGGGTGTTTTGCAGGTAATTACATTTGCCCCCCTCCCCATATGCTGGGTACTCATTATACCAACTTCAGAAGGATGGAAGACTGATTCAAATTTGATACCCATCAAGATCAAACTCACAACATTTTGGCTGCAGTACAGCAGTTTAACTACTTACATATAACACTACCGTCTCATTAGATCTCTAGATGAGTTGGTCTATCATTAGTCTTCTTGGCCTAACAAGCTTCTCTCCCACAGTTTTGTTATTTCTGATTTTCTCTTGCCCGAGCCTAGTAGTGTAAAAGTGGTTCCCTACCCAACTGTAAGCTATTCAGATCTTGGAAACAACTTATTACAAGTAACACAATTACACATAACTAGCTACTTCTAGTTAAACATAATGCAACTAGTAACTGTAAAATGTTTCAGGTGCAGTGAGTAACAAGAAGTTGCTTTTAAAATGTCAAGTATTCTTTCAACTTTGTCTTCTATTTTACCAAACATTTCGAACTCTATGGTGAAATAACTTAATTGCCACTAGAAGGAGCTAGGCATAATCTCTCCCCCCCCCCCCAAATCTTGTTGGTAACACCACTGCAACACATTAATCACATGGAATATAACAATATACCTGTGGAACAATAGTAATTACAGCAATGTGGCTGTGCATGCTGCAAGTTGCTTTTCAAATGCAATGTTCTGATCTGCTGCAACCTTCCGCAATCCACAAACTCTGAAACTACTGTTTCAGTCCAAACTGTTCAAAGATTTGCATGCAAAATATGTCTTGCATTGTTGAACAGCCACACCTTCTCTTTGAACATGGCTGAACATATCTTGGCCAGCTAGGCTTGCAGGAACTGCAGGTGTGCTTAATTTGATTTGTTCACTTGGGTAAAACGATCATACTTAGTTTCCTTTGGCAAATCCTCGAGACCAGCATTTGATTTGAATTCTTGAAAGAAAAGGGAAAAGAAAACAAGATAACATCATTGCTAATACAGTACATGCACAGCCCTCTTTAGCAGCATGCTCCATATTAGCAGCAAAGCAGCATTAGTGGGTATGGCAAGGCCTATTCATGATAAGGATAAGCCTATCCATCACAAGAAAGCCAGTGCCCACTCATGTCAGCTCTCCCATCCTCCTCCAGCAGCTTGCTATAGAAAAATTGATGCGGATGGTCAAAATCCTGCAGATCTGTGCCTCTGACAATTGACCTGACATGCTGACCTCTCTTGCATGAAAGCTGACAGCCCTGGGATCTTGCTTTCTATTATTTCCAGCCTTGACAGCTCAGGATGGATGTAATTGCCCTCACTGTGCTTGTTAGGATCTCTGCCTCCACCTGTTAGTACTCATTCAAGCCCATTCAATCAAACCACTTGTGCCTCGGTTTTGTTGCTTTGTTATGTCAGGCTCTTTTGACTGCTTGAAAGAGCCTAGAATAGATCTTCCTTCATCAACCTGCAAGTGCTCGCCAGGTTATCTTCAAATAGCACATCCTAAAGTTCCTAGCCAGAATGGCAGCTAAAATAGCCTTGCTCTGTGAAACAGGCTTCCCTACAGGAACTGAAGTATATTGAAACTTTCAACACATAATACAATGTCCATCACTCCTAGTCAAAATGTGAACATAATGGTTGGATTTAATAGAGTTCTAATCTTATGCATCTGTAAGGATAATAAAAATAAGCAACCTAAGCTACTGCTTAGATTGAAAGAAGAGAGTGCAAAAGCTGGCTTGAGACTCAACATCAAGAAAACCAAGATAATGACAACAGGTCCTATCAGCCCCTGGAAAATAGATGGGGAAGTGACAGACTTTACTTTCTTAGGATCTAAGATCACTGCAGCCATGAAATAAAAAGGTGACTGATTCTTGGGAGACAAGCTATGAGAAACCTGGGGAACATAATGAAAAGTAGAGACATCACCTTGCAAACAAAAATTCGTATAGTCAAAGCAATGGTATTCCCAGTGGTAATGTATGGGTGTGAGAGCTGGACCATAAGGAAAGCTGAGCACAGAAGAATAGATGCCTTTGAGATGTGGTGTTGGAGGAGAGTTTTGAGAGTCCCCTGGACAACGAGGAGAACAAATAGGTCAATCTTAGAAGAAATCAACCCTGTGCTCATTGGAAGGTCAAATAGTAAACATGAAGCTGAAGTACTTTAGACATCAAATGAGAAGAGAGAATTCACTTGATGCCTTGATGCTGGGAAAGGTGGAGGGCAAAAGAAGAAGGGGCGGCCAAAGATGAGATGGCTAGATGGTATTGTAGACACAACGGGCACAGAGCTGGGCGGGTTGAGGAGGATGGTGCCTGAAGGGCAATGGTTCATAGGGTTGCAAAGGGCTGGAGTTGAATATGCGACTGAAAAACAACAATATAGATGGGGCTTTCCATTAAAATTAAGAATTGTTTATAACAACAAAACATGGATAATGGACAATGAAATGGAAGCCCTATATTGATTGGAAGATATGGAATTAATAACCTGGCTCAGAAGAATGGCTGGATTTGTTGCGGAAGTTATTTGTTGCGGAATTATGTGTTGCAGAAATTATATATATCAGGGGAAGGTGAAAAGGGCACTGATCAAGATCAAAAGGAAGACCAGCAGGATTCAGCGGATGATCATCAAAAGACTAATGGGAAACAAGATCTATTTCAAGAAGAAGATCAAAGCTTAAGGCAAAAGAAGAGGAACAGATGCTGGGATCATCGGGGACAGAATAGAGAGAGAAACCACCTAAAGGATTAGGTGCAAAAAAGGAGGAGAAGAAAAAAGCTACAGTTGAGGGTGGAATGAAATATGAAGGGTACTCATGGTTATACAGTAAAACCTTGGTTTACAACCTAGGTCCGCTCTGATAGCCTTCATCGTAGATCAAAAAAATCTTAAACTGAAGCACTTTCCCCCATAGGAATACACTGAAAATTTAAAAATGGTCCTAAACCTCCGAAAAATAGTACAAAAATTAGAAAAAATAATCCCCAAAATTCCAAAAAAACAGAAAACACAATAAAATGGAATGGAAGAAGACACTAAGCTCCTTACCTTTTCCTCCACTTGAGAAATCCACTGCCAGCACCACTTTCCTGGGCTCCAAGCAGGGCTGCCCACGGCCAGGGCTCTCTTCGGAGCTGATTTTTTTCTATTTTCAAGGCATATTCGTCACATTTTTATCAGCGCCATCTATTGGCCAGCCCTGGTAATTGCAGGAAAAAAATCTCTGATCTACAGCTGAGGCTGGGGAAAATTCTAGCACTCCCTGGTTGTGAGAAGAGCTTCTACCACAGCCAAAAAGCAATGAAAATTTTCAAAAACAGAGCGGAAATGCTCCAAACACCTTCCCACCACAGCAGTAAGTGCTGAATTGCAACTTCCGTTGGTGGGGGTTGGGCACCATTTTAGAGTTTAAAATGGCCCTGGTGGTCAAATTCCCGGTTGTAAGGCAAAAAATTATCATACACCAGGATGTTATTTTAAAGGAATTTGCCATTGTAAACCATGGCATCCAGGACAGCCGTAAGCCAAGGTTTTACTGTATGTGTAATGAATATATAATAAAAGGTATAGAGAACAGCAGATGTTAAGTAACAGATATTATTTAGATGCCACAGCATCATCCCCTCCTCTTTTTTCCTATAAGAAGAAGTAAGTGGGCAACCGGAAGAGGTGTAGAGCTGGGGGAGGGGGATGGATGTGTGTGTTTGTGTGAGGGGGTTGCAGGATGGGTGTATATATATATATATGTACTTTATTTATTGTTGTTTAAATTTATTTTTAATAGGTTAAGATTTAAAATTAATGTTGGTACTGACACAAAAGGGACTATGCAAGTTGAGAATAGCTTAAAGAAAGAATATGGTTAAAACGGATTGTTAACCGGTTAGGAAGTATATATAAACGCAGGAAGGTGACTCTGGTGCTCAGAAGAGAGAATGTGGATAAAGTGGAACTCCTGATAACGTCTGGTCCTGATAACGTCATACCCGGACAACGTTCATCAATTTTTAGAAAATTGATGGATCGGATAGAGTCGTTGGGATGTTGTCCGGAGCTGCCTGCGTTGCACGCTCCAGGGACAGAACCGGCCAAGCGTGTGGCTTCTTTTCCCCCAGATGGCCAGTCTGCATGCCGCTCTGGAACTTCCTGGTTATGTGCCAGGTGCCCAGGTGCCCATTCCCGGCTGTTGTGTCATGGAGGAACCTCGAACGAAGACTGGAATGGAGCAGATATGTGGTAAATAACAAATCATGACTTCTGTTGGTGGGGAGCAGCTGCCGTTTTAGAGTCTAAAATAGAACAGGGGTGCCATTTTAGACTTTAAAATGGTGGTGGCAGTCTAATTCCTGGTCATACGCTGGAAAAAAATTGTAAGCCGGGACATCAATTTCATAAAATTTCCCATCATAAACTGAGGCAAACATAACCCAAGGCTGTCGTAAGCTGGGGTTTTATTGTATATTGATATACAGTGGTGGGGATGGGGGGAGTATGGTCCCAAGAGTGGAGGGTGCACATTAGTATTATAGGCAGATAATAAGGACACTAAGTGTATAAAGGTTTTTCACCTTTGTTTTGTTATTAAGTATATTTTTGTATATTGTTTATGTATTGCTTATTATAATTTATTTAATATAGATACAGGGATATGCCTTTATTATTTTATCCAGGAAAAGGGGAAATGTAAAAATCTTCCTTTTTTATTGTTGTATCTATTTTTTGTGATCCTGGACTTTGATCTATTTTTCCTTCAAATAAAAGCTGATTTGTTACAGAAGACATTGTACTTTTTATATACTTGTGAAATTTGAAAAATTAGAATATTGTGCAAATGTTCATTCATTTCAGTAATGCATCTTTAAAGGTGAAACAAATATATAAGATACTCATTACATGCAAAGCGAGATATGTCAAGCCTTACTTCGTTATAATTGTGATGATTATGGGGTACAGTTTATGAAAACCCCAAATTCACAATCTCAGAAAATTAGAATATTACATGAAATCATTAACACAAGGATTGGAAACAGAACAATATCGGACACCTGAAAAGTATAAGCATGTGATACCTCTGGGGTGTATCTACCATCAAGAAAGTCTAGTAAAGTGTATCTCCCCTACAGTTAATTCAATTGCTACATTTTTTAAAAAAATGCCTTTTTTGAAAGGTAACTGAAGTTCACTACCTCCAGAATTAGTACTGTAAGACCTGTCAGCTGCATCAACTCAACCTGACAATTTAACAAGAATGAAGGTATCTTCATGAACACTTTTTATTTCCTCTGTCTTCTCCCTCTTCCCAAATGTCTGTGGTAGGTCTGGTCTTTTCCTGCGGCTCAAATGGTGTTGGTGAACTGGGCAGTCCCATGAGATAGTTTTTGCTTTCATTTTGTAAAACATCGGTTGTGTCGGAAAGACCCTGGACCATCTTTGAGTCCCCAAATTGATTTCTCTCCTTGTATTCCAAGGCTGGATCTCTCTTCTGAGCCATTAAAGCTTGACAGGTAGATATTATGCATTTTCTGAATTAGATATTTGTCCAACATAACTGCAGTGACAGGGCTCCTAGAATTGCTCAGGCAGATGGAAATAGTCAAAAAAGTGGAAATGGCATGCATAGCCATGGGTTTTTAATCTGGATATTCTGTAGTTTGGGAAAGTGAAACATCAAGGATTGTGATAAAGCCATTGCTGCTGTTAATGGAGAAGGGGTCCATTTCCTACAGGAAAAAGGAGAGATAGAGAGAGATTGAGAGGTTAACCAAGGGTCCAGGGGGAGCTTTTATTAGATTTATTTAGCCATCAGTCATTGAATAGCATACATATCTGTTTGTGTGTGAGAGGGGGGAGGGGGCAGAGAGAGGGGAGGGAGGGAGGGATTACAGCATGAAACTGGGCTTTGCTTTGTGTGTTTGCTTTTCCCCTGTGCATTTGGAACTGTTGCAATATTCTCCATACATTCATTCTCTTGACCCACTTTCAATTTAGAAAATCGCTTCTTGACAGCAAAAAATTGTTTCTGCCTTGCAAGCCAGTCGTGGCAGTCTGTAATTCGAAATAGGAAGATGTTGGATCGGGGCCGTGAAGCGGCCGTTGGGTCCCGGAGGAGACTGGTCAAGTAACGACACAAGACAAAAAGGAGCGAAGACCAGTGGTTTATTGAGGGAAAATCATCATCATATATAGGAATTCAAGGCGGCGTGTGATAGAGTCATCTGACAGAAAATCACATCGCATGTTTACACGGGTTAATTGGGAACCTCTCCCGGGGAAGTTAATTAACTAAATTAAACACTGGCAGGGGAAGTTCATTGTTACAAGCTTACCCAAGAGTAAACATGGCCACTGTTGACGTTAGGGCTTGGGGTAATTCGCAGGTGCGATATTACCTATTACCTAACTGCTTAGTTAGACATTCAATTTCCTCCTGCTCGGACTGTTTGTCAGGTCAGATATGGGTGAATCAATCTTATGACTATTAATCTGCTCCCCAATTTCTGTCCCCTCGGAGCCCAAGGCTCGGAGCGATCTCACAAGGCATGGCCTCTGTCAGGGACAGTATGCCAATTGTGCTCGCAGATCCCGCACTCCCCCTTTACTTGTTTGATTGGACCTGACAGACGGCCTTGCGCAGGAGTGGCATCAGCTGGCGTGGGGTGATGACATTCCGGGGTTCCTTCCATGGGGGACATCTCAACATCAGTGAGCGAATACATTGCACGAAACAACACACTGCTGTGCCCAGTATTACCACCCCCACAATCACGTTGAGTGTCGTCTGTAGCCAACCCCACAGGAACCACGACCATAACGAATCCCACCAACCCCACGTCGCATCCTCCTTGATGTTTTTGACCAAGGTGTGGAGGTCCGTGAGCTGACTCTGTACCTTATGCGTGTTGTCTGTAAGATTAAAGCAACACATGCCGTGGACAGACTCGCAAGCCAAATGATGTAATAACAGGAGGTAATCGATAGCTGCTCAATTATCTAGTATGACATGGCGAAGCTCTGTCTGCTCCTGGTTGGGCAGCGCTATCGCCGAGGAGGTGTGGTTGATGGCTTTTGCCAGAGCGCAAGCCAATTGACCAATTCTCCGAGCGTTGCCGACGGCTAAGCCTGGCACGCCAAGTATGCTGACTGCCAACGAGACGTACTCAGCTTTACTCAAAACCCTAATGTTGCTATCACATGAGCTGTCTAGCTGGGTGGCACGAGAAAGGAAGGGACATTCGTGCGGGAAGGGACATTCGTGCTTGGTGCAACCATATCCCTAGTGGGGAGCAACAATGTCAAGCGACTGATACAACATGTGGAATCTGATACATTTGCGGGAATGTAATTCCAAGTATACTGATTGCATATAAAGAACCATCCTGAAGGCAAGATAACATGAACATACATTGAACTAATTGTCTCTGGGTTATCACAAGTCCAGTTGCCGCTGCCGGGGTCGAGGCAACGGCGCTGAGGCCCGCCGGCCACGGAGCAGCCAACCATTCGGGCACAAGTAGAGTTCGGGCTGACCGCCACTCGAGGAGTGTAAAGAGTGGCTGCATCAGCCGGCAAAACTTTGGTGACTTGAGTTCCCCACTGTGCGTACGTTGAGAAACCAGTCTTGTAAAACGGACCGAATATCCGCTTCACTAACCAGTCGCCGTTCCTGGTGTGCGTTTCTGGAGAATGACACACCGGGATGAGACATGTACTCAGGATTGAGGCAGAAGCGGTGGTCTGCCTCAGGCAAAAATCGGACTGGTTGACGAGAGTCGCCAACCTTTCCCAAATGTTGTAATGTATCCGGGCAGAGAGGTCTCTGCCTGGCATCAGGTTGTTGGTTTCCAGCGAAGCTGCCTGAATGCCTCCCCCCGCAAGTAGGGAGAGGATCAGGATGATGGTGGCTGCCACGGAATTAGCGGTGATCAGGGAAAAAGCTGCAACCAAGATGTTCTCCGGTGTCGGCTCCTTTTCCTCGCGCCGGACAGCGTCCACCGCCTCTTGGCAAAGGGTTTTGGCCATCCCCCAGGTGATCTACAGTGCTGTCATCTGCTGTCGCCGCTTCTTCCGCCTGGTTCCCCATCAGGGTGAGGTTCTCCATCTCCGGGATCAGGTTCAGAACAGCCTGAGTCCACGCCATGTGGCTCCAAGTGGGGTTTGACGCACCGAGCTGGAATCCAGATGACACCTGTAGGAGACATAATTGCAGCATACCCTCTTCCCCAGGTTACGAGTGGCACCGGGCCCTACCAGGAGGGATCCGGTGGCACTCGGTAATGCACCATCGGCCGCGGGAGAGCTTCCAAGCGGCGAAAGTGCTTCTCCTGCGGCGTGCAATCCGAAAAAACATTAAGGTGATTGTACGTGAACAACACCTTGTTCAGACAACACCTTGCCTGACCCTGAGATTTGGGGAGGGCAGGTGGTTCCCCCCTTTCTGTTTGTTTGTCAATGTAGGACTTGAGTGTCCGATTGACTCGTTCCACAATCGCTTGCCCCTGCGGATTGTACGGAACGCCAAAGGTGTGTTTGATGTCCCAGGTGGCCATGAAGTCAGCCAGTTGCCTGGAGCTGTAGGCCGGGCCATTATCGGTTTAAACGTGCCGTGGTTTGCCCATTGCTGTAAAACAAGCAAGGAGATGCTGCTCCACATGGGAAGCCGTCGCTCCCTTTTGTGCTGTTGCCCAAACAAATTGTGAAAAGGTATTAATGCAGATGTGCATGTACTGCCATCTGCCAAAATGCGTGACGTCCATTTGCCACACCTGATTTGCCTCTGTCCCCCCGTCGCCCCTGTGCAATGCTGACAGGAACGGACTATGCCTTTGGCTTGAGAAAGTGGCAGGTTAAACTGTCTTGCGAGCACTTTGGCATTCTGGTGAAAGAATGCATGGCTTTGAATCGGAGTTGTGAAGACTCCCAAAACTGACCGTTGCTGAATTTCCTTTGCGGCCACATCCACTCTGCTATTGCCCGCGGAAATCGGACCAGGCAAGTCCTGGTGACTTCTGATGTGGGCGATATAGAGCGCTTCGGTGCGGTTTCGCAAGTGAAATTGAGCTGTGAGGAACAAACTCAGCAAATTTTTGTCTATCGCGGGAGTGATGTACGCTCCCGGTAGACTGTGAAGCAAATTCCTAATATACTGGCTGTCAGTTATGATGTTGAGGCATTCTTTGGCAAAGGTGTGCAAAGCGAGGTTCACCGCTGCCAACTCTGCCCGCTGCACGGACTTCTGTGGAAGAGTTAGAAGCGTGCACCAAGCTTGGTCCTCCTGCCAGGTTAAACCACCATATCTACGACCCCCATCCGTAAAAACTGTTCTGGCCCCCTGAAGTGGAACCAGCAACATTAATTCACACAAACTGACTGTCTGCGTTCGAAGCGAGATGAGTCTGGGGTCTTTTGGCAAGCATCCAGTAAATCCCTCCAAGGCAATTGGAAGCGAGTCACCAAGCTGCATCAGCTGCTGAACTTGCTCTTTTGTGAATGGGACCACGAGTTTTGCTAAATCGTGCCCTGAGATGTCCCTTGCCCTCAGCCTGACCAAGGAGTAGATCACTGCAGAGACCAGTTCCTGCACGGGAACGATGTTTCGGGAAGAGGTGTTTGGTAAATACACCCATTCCACGATACTCGCCCCTCGCTCGGAGTCTACTCCTAGGGTTCCGGTGAACATGGATCCGGTCCGAACGATGTACAAATTCAGGATCAGAGCATATGGCCCCTGGCTAATCCTGTCTACCTATCTCTGGCTGAGAACTTGGTTAACCTTCTCGAGAGTCAAGCGTGCCTCTCGAGGAATTTGTATCCGGTCTGCCGGCTGCTTACCTAATGTTAGCAGCGAGAAGAGCGGCTTTAAAAGATCTGTATCCAATCTGAAGTACGGTCTGGCCCAATTAATGTTTCCTAAGACCTGCTGTAACTCTACCAGGGTGACTGAATCTTTTAAGTTGATCTGGGGCAAAACCGATGCTGCGAAGGAATGGAGAAGCCGATGACCCAAGTATGAAAATGGCTCGGTTCTCTGGACTTTTTCTGGGGCAATGAGTAACCCTTTTTCCCCCAGGGTGGCCTGGAGGTCCTTAAACATTTCACTGCCGATTTGCGGCGCTGCGACCAAGATGTCATCCATAAAATGACACACTAAAGGTGAAGGTTTCAAAACTTGGCCAGTGCATTGTGAACATAAATTTGGCACAGGGTGGGCAAATTGAGCATCCCCTGTGGCAAATATTTCCACGCATAACACTGCGTGGGCTCTCTGTGTTTCACAACTGGCACCGTAAAGGCGAACCTTTCCCTGTCCCTAGGATCTAGGGGAATAGTATAAAAGCAATCCTTAAGGTCTACGACCAAGATCTCCCAACCCTCGGGGATCATATTCGGATTCGGAATGCCGCATTGAAGCGGACCCATTGGCTGAATACATTTATTGATCTCTCTGAGATCGTGGAGGAGTTGCCACTTCCCCGACTTTTTCTTGATGACAAATATGGGCGAATTCCAAGGACTGGTGGACTGCTCTATATGTCCTGCGTCTAGCTGTTCCTGTACCAGCTGTTTCAGGGCGACTAATTTCTCCCCTACTACCGGCCATTGTTCCACCCAGACAGGCGTGTTGGTAAGCCATTTGAGTGGCAGGGCCATTACCCGAAGGTAAGAGTGGCACGGTATTGCTGCAAAATGTCTCGCCCCCAGAGGTTGACGTGCACGTCCACAATGTGCAGTCAGATGACCGCTGTGCCGTCAGCCTCAGGGATCATGACTTCCACCCACTCCTGGCTCCTAAACGCTTCTTGGATGCCGCCTAGCCCCCACACACGGAGACCGGCTCAATGGCCCACTCCCACAGCCACTGACTTCGGCTGACCACGCTGACGTCAGCTCCGGTGTCCAGCAGCCCAGTGAACGGTTTTTTATTCAAAAATACCTCTATAACTGATCGCCATTTCCATTCTATGTTGGTTTCCACTGTCGCTAAGACCTGGTATCCTTGCACTGCCTCACTTGCGCTCGAGCGGTCTTCCGACCCGGACTCTGAGCTGTCCCTGAGCCTTCCCTGGCTGTCTGCTGGCGAGTTACAAGGAACCATAATCAGTTGCGCCAACGTGTCTCCCTTGTGAATGGTCTGGGGTAGGTGCATCCAGAGTTGAACTTGGAGAACACCCGAAAAATTGGAGTCAATGACTCCCGGAATTACAAGAATTCCTCGTGCTCCTGCGACACTACGAGGCAAAACTAAGCCTATGAAGCCTTTGGGCAGGGGTCCCATGTACTGAGAATCGACCAGATAGACTGTGCCTGGCAAGTCGCATGTGACGTCTGCCTGGGAAGTCAATTCTAGCCCTGTGCTGCCTTTGGGGCTGGCCTGCACCTTCGCAATGTCTGGAATGTGATCAGAATCTAATCTTGCTCTGGCTCTCCCAGAGTGAGGGAGGTCTCTGTTTGGACCGGGGCCAGAGACATGCCCGCATTCCAGTTTCCCGAATTCGGACAGTTCTTGGCCCAGTGGAAGCCTTTATTGCACCTTGGACACGGGGTGGTTGGAGCCTTGGGACGGCCGGCGTGTTGGCCGCTGCCCCTGGATCGGCATTCCCTAGCGAAATGACCGACCTTGCCACGTGTGGCATGCTCCTTTGTTCTTGGGCTTCCTACCCCCTTGCACCGCCGCTGCCAACAGACCCATTTTGTAGGAGTCTGTGCCAATGTCGGCGCATGCCCTAATCATGTCTGTGAGTGTCATGTCGGAACGATTGCCCAGTGACTGCAAGATCTTACGGCAGTCAAGATTGGCGTTGTCTTTAGCCAATTTCATCATGAGCTCTTGTTGGGCCTGTTCGTTATCGATCTGTCTACTGATCGCTTCCTCTAACCTATTGACAAAGTCCATGTAGGATTCCTGGGCGCCCTGTTTGACTGCTGTGTAATTTTTGGCTGCTTTGCCAGCTGCCGGGACTTTGAGGTAAGCCTTAAAGGCTGTCTCAGCTGCGATGTGGAGAGTGGCGATTGGCAGGGCGACTTGCGCATCAACGGATTCGAACGGACCTGAACCATATAGCTGGTCAGGGATTACCGCTCCGCCCATCCTGGTGGCCCTTGCCTGCGCTTCAAGACAATACTCGCTGTCCCATAGCAGATACTGGCTGGGGTTGAGCATAATTCGCATGACGGCTTTCCAGTCGTACGGAATGAGCATCATGGTTTCGCACACTTGCTGAAGCGTGCCCCTAGTAAATCGACTCTGAAGTCCTGTCTCTGTGATGGCCTTCCGTATAGCCATGAGCAGCTTGTACGGAACTGGCGAATGGACTGCTTGCTGCTGGCCCGTGAGGGCATCTACCTCTATGCGAACTGGGCATAGCTGCCTAAGCTTAACTAGATCTTCTGCTGGCAATTCCCCCTTGCTGATTTCTGCCTCAGCCATGTGCTGAACCGCACTCTTGGTAGCTTGGGAACCTGTAGCTATCAGGGAAGCGCCAGCGCTTCCCATTCCACGCATTCCATCGGTGATGTCTGCAGCTGTCACCGAGGGAAAGCTCCCTACACTACCCTGTTTGAGCTGAAATGACGGATAGAGAGCCGCTGGGGCTGATGACTCTGACTGCGCTGGGGGTTTCTGGGTCTCTATCCGGACTGGGTCTTCCTCTGCTAAGAGTTTCCTACATTTGCTCCATGTGCCAATTATGCTATCTGGAGCTCTCGGTCCTTGCTGAATGCAGGCTCCTATCCTATCCCAAAGTTGGAGATCAAGCATACCCGCTTCTGGATAAAGCGAACAATTGCCCCCCAAGTACACTAAGAGCTCCGCTAACTTATCACTGTGAATGCGTATTTGGTATACCCTGGCCAGTGCCTTGAATTCCATTAAGTGAATTCTCTGATTAGCGGTCGGACGTTGCCGCTGAGGACAAGTCCCCATATTATACCTGCCGGTCCTTCGAAGTTTTCCTCCTCGGGACAATTACGACGCGTCCTTTTAGGTAACAGGTCTCAGGGTGACGAACCTCTGGGATGGAGCTTGGAGCATGGACTGCTGCCACGGGCCCTCGGCAGCCTCTGCGCTGGAATCAGGGTTTCACAGCCTGCCCCTGAGCGGAACGCGTTTCCGCGATGCAAGCCGTAGGATGCCTCTTCGGAAGTGCCTCGCCGTGCAGCTGTCACTCAGGCCGGATGGCTTTCCAACCAGAGCTGCCGCGCTGTCCTCCGGGACGAGTCGGACATGGTTCTAGCGTAGAACCGGACCGCGTAGATCGCTTACTCATGAGTAGAATCACGTCACGGGTCACCAGATGTTGGATCGGGGCCGTGAAGTGGCCGTTGGGTCCTGGAGGAGACTGGTCAAGTAATGACACGAGACAACATGGAGCGAAGAGCAGTGGTTTATTGAGGGAAAATCATCATCATATATAGGAATTCAAGGCGGCGTGTGATAGAATCATCATCTGACAGAAAATCACATCGCATGTTTACACGGGTTAATTGGGAACCTCTCCCGGGGAAGTTAATTAACTAAATTAAACACTGGCAGGGGAAGTCCATTGTTACAAGCTTACCCAAGAGTAAACATGGCCACTGTTGATGTTAGGGCTTGGGGTAATTCGCAGTTGCGATATTACCTAACCGCTTAGTTAGACATTCAATTTCCTCCTGCTCGGACTGTTTGTCAGGTCAGATATGGGTGAATCAATCTTATGACTATTAATCCGCTCTCCAATTTCTGTCCCCTCAGAGCCCAAGGCTCGGAGCGATCTCACAAGGCATGGCCTCTGTCAGGGACAGTATGCCAATTGTGCTCGCAGATCCCGCAGGAAGAGTTGCTCCAAATCCCCAATTCTGTAGTTTCAGGGCAGTAGGAATAGAAAAGAAGAAAGTTTGCTGACCAACAGCATTCTCTCTGCTTTCATTGCTCTGTAGGAAAACTAAATTTTCTAAATGATACCTTTTGGACTTCAGGTCTCCTCACTCCTTAGCCAGCATGGTTAACTAAAGGATTCTGGGGGCTGAAGTCTTAAAAAGTGGTTGTCAAGTTCCAACTGGAACAATCAGAAAAAAAAGGAAATATCTCCACTAAAGGAACTATTAAAGTAGGCCTTTCTGGTTTATATTTTATGGGCTATAACCCCCATCATTCTTTATTATTGGCAAGGCTGCCGGGTAGGGAACTGAGGAGGTGGAGATGCCTGAGATAACACAGCTTATCTTGCATCATAATGGCCCAAACCCCTGCTCATTAATTTTGATTCATAGATTTGCTTCTGCTAGTCTCTTCTTGGTCTTATTGGGTTGCTACAATTTGAATGCTTGTACTGTACTTACCTCTGATTCTCTTCTTGCATACTCCTTGAATCTCAACTTTGATTAACCTGTCTTTGACATGGACCAGTAGTTGACTTTCTCTCATGTTCACACACTTGTTGCCTATCATTGTCACTGGGTTCAGGGCCCCTTTAAAAAGCTGATTAAGGCTGTTAACATAGTGATACCTGACCCCAGTTTAATTTTCTTTCCCATAATATCACCAATCTCTTTCTCAACTTTTTTCCAAAAGTCTTTAACCACACTACAACTCCACCACATATGTTCCTATTGCATCTCCAACACATTTTGTCTTTTTTATTATCAATCTGGTGTAACCTTACTGGGGTTACCACCATAACATTTTGTAATTATGTTCCTTTATTCTAATCGACATAGTTCTCATTATCCTCTTTTTCCATTTATTTCTCCATATATCATTTCCTATCTTTACATTCAAATCCTGCTCCCAACTTGTTTTCAAATCATCCTGTGGATTATCTTCCTTATTTAATATTATATACAATTTTATATACTAATATTATATACTAATGCCTTAATATTTCTATCTCCCTTTCTTATTTTTGTGATCAATTCCTCAAACTCTGTCTTCTCTCTTTCCAACTCAAATTCTCTCAAATATTTACTATTCCATTTGTTTACTATCTGAAACCAGTTCAAATTCATTTGTCCAAGCAAGTTTGTTCTTCTATCAATATCCATACAGGTCCGTAACCAGTCTTTCAGCAGGAAAACCTCATTCTTATCCAATACTTCTTTTACCCTTTTGTCTATCTTTATTGGAAAATTTGCCATATCTTCCAGTTCAATAATCAGAGACATTCGGGGCCAAATCCTTCTTTACCTTTTTCCATGAACTCATTAATCCCTTCATCGTAGTATTTTTAGTTGTTACTTTTGCCATATTACCTCCTAAGAAGACCATTTTACCTATATGATTATAATCCTTTGTCTCTTTTTCTTCCCAAATTACATTTTCCCTAGCCAAGATCTTCACAACGTTCTTAATTTGAAAAGCTTGGTAATATACCAACAGATTTGGCATTCCTAATCCACCTTCTTTCTGGGGTAAATACCATTTTTTTTTGTAATCTAGACCTCTTTCCTCCATTACAAAAATTATTAAGCAATTTTTGAAACTCCTTAATTTCCTTATCTTTCATTTGGATTGTTAAGGCATCAAATAAAAATTAATTCTGGGTAAAAGAATTACTAAGTGCAATTCTTCCAAACCATGACAATTTCAGCTTTTGAAAACTCTGTATTTTAGCTTGAATTTCTGTTTTCAAACTATCATAATTCAATCTCTTAAACTCTTCAAACCTATTTGAGATATTTATCCCCAAATATTTCAGGTTGTCTTTAATTTGAATGTTACTCATTCCCTTTATCTTCTTCAGTTCCTCCTTTCCCATGTTACATAACATCATTGATCCTCAAAATCCTTTAACTGCGCTTGAATGCCTTCTCGGGATGTTAGCAATAATCAGAGTGTCATCAGCGTATAAGCTTATTTTATTTCCCATAACCCCCTCTATTACTACATCTTCTCTTATAGCTTTTGCTAGCATCTCCATTGCCATAATAAACAAAATTGGAGATAATGGACAACCCTGTCGTGCCAGCTTCTAAATTTATCTCATCAGTAACCTCATCATTTACTCTAACAGTAGCTGTGCCTTGTTGATATAATTGATCCCTTCTAAAGTTATCACCAAATCCATAACATTTAATTATTTCCTTAATTGAAACCCATTGTAAAGAATCAAATGCCTTAAAAATATCCAAAGATATTAATCCCACTTTTTCTTTTGTTTCACAGTATCTATTAAATCTACCGTTCTTCTTGTCAAATCTGACATATGTCTCCCTTTCAAAAACCCACTTGATCTACATTTATATAATTGCCCATAAAATTATTTAACCTATTTTCCAATAACGCTGTGAAGATCTTGGCATCTTGATTAATCAACGAGATCTCAACCTATAAAATCGAGGGTTAACCGTTGGAACTTTGCATAGGCTCCTTTGCCAGGCCCTACTAGCCTGCACTCACCAATCATGCACACGCCCGAACTAGGTACCCAGGTAAACACGATTAAGAAATGCGCCAGTGGGGCAAGAGCCCCACAAACATGAAAAAAGGGAAACAACTTCCTTTCCCAATGTTCTTTGTGCTGCGCCGCACCACAGCCAATCAGGCTGAGAGGCGCGACCACAAAGAACATTGAAAAATGCACCGCGGCCAATCAAAATCGAGCCACAGAAAAAAAACTCACCACAACCACAAATCACAAACCCATAACTACAAGCCCCAGCGTCCTGTGCGACATAAGCACGCAGGACACTGAGGAAACCGGGGCCTGAAAAATTAAAAAGAAAAACAACTCACCGCCTCACAGCCAAGCAAACACCAGCCAGCTTTCTTTCCCTCACCCACGGCACCTGAAGGTCCCGACTGGAGTTTCCCCTTTAATATAAGTGGGTGGGGGGTTGCGAGCCCCCTCTCCCCTGGCATCCATCCTTTGAGAATTAAAATCCACTTTTTTAGAAAAATCCATAAACATTGTGGCCAATTTATCCTGTTTTCCCAAAATTTCATTTTTATCTTTCACTCTTGCCTCCTCCATCTTCTCAAATTTCTTAAACAATTTACCTAATTCAACCATTATTTGTGTTTGATTGAATGATGGTGGCTCAGGCGATGATGTTGGTGGGGACACCTCCTCTGTTGCTGGTTTATCTTTCTTCTTAGGTCTCACCACCACCTCCTCCTTCCTCTTTCCCCTTGCAATTTTATCCATTGTGATGTCAAACAATAATTTAAATGCGCAACTTTTTTGGCTCCCACAAGTCTCTCTCCTTGAAACTGTTCCAGAGTTCAATCAGGTCAAATCTAAACCCAAAAACTTGACTGAAGATTCTGCAGAACCTATCACCTTATATCCAAAGCCAAGGAGGCCAGCTTTCTTTATTGTAATCCAAAAGCAACACTGAATCCAATTGCAAAAACTTTTCTGTTATAATCCACAGACAGTAATGTATCCAAATGGCATGAACCCAGTTAAAAAACAGTTATTGCATGTCCAATGCTGAAGGGAAGGAGGGAAGAAAAACAAGCCACTCAGCACTTTCTCCAAAACAAATTGTCGTCTTCTGTATCCAAATACCATGAGCTTGGTTTAAAAAACAAAAACTATGTATCCATTTATCCGAGGAGAGGAAAAGAGACAAGACAAAACAGGAGTAAGGATCCCAAAAAAAAAACTTTAGTAGCTCCAAACATAAACTTAAAATAGTCCACAAAAATAAAGATTGAAACCAAGAAAGTTCTAATGGAGAAAGGAAAATTAAATCCAGTGAGCCGCTTGTATTAAGAAAAAACCCAAAACCACAGTATCGTTGCGGCTTCTGGGAGCCTCCGAGGACGAAGCCCCCTTATTCTCCTTCTCCTCCTCAGCCCAAACTTCCAAAAACCAACCAAATCTTAGTTCTTTCTCTACCCTTCTTTCTCCTTTCTCCTTACCTTCTCCGCACCTTCACTCTTCCAAAAACACTCTCCAACAATCCACTCTGTCTCCATGCTTTTACTTAACTTTCACTCTTTGCTCCGCCGCCATTAACCCTCACTCACTTTTGATCTTCTCCCTCCTTCAACACTTGCCTTTCTGTCAGTGGGCTCTCGTAACTTACACTTCAGTCTCACCATCGCCACGTTTTTGTCCGAGCTGTCCTTTTTCCTTCTGTAACTTTTAAAACTTTTTCTGGGGCCCCTCCTCAGATGTCTCGCCCGCCCATGGCACGACTGGCTTCGCCTTGGCTTCCGCCGCTTGCCTTACCAACCGCCACTGCTCCACGAGCTTCAACCCTGGGAATCGGAGACCAATCAATAGACAGGTATGAACCGCACCTTTTGATGGCTTTTTCTGGCTTTTTAAAGTAATAAATCTCTTTCAATACCACATTGGATAGCGCAAGGTAAAAAAGTAGTTAATCCATCGCCATCTTGGCCACGCACCCCCAGAATAATTTCTGACACAAAATTATTATCAATACTACTTAGTTGTGTCCCTTAAATGTTGTTAATGGTAAGTTTCTGCTCCTTCCCATTTGTCATGACTATTTGGGTTTCGATGGCTTCCATTTGTATGTGTGCCATTTGTAAAGCACTCTTGGATTCAAGTGACATATGATCTGGTGACAAAAAAACCCACATGCTCCCATGGATACTAGATAACTCCTACCCAGATATCAATTCTGCTGGCCCTCAGCACAGAATATCATCTGTAACATGATCTCCCCTCAGTTCTTCTTCATGGATGGGGAACTGAAGAGCCAGTAGATACTCCACTCCACTCCCCGGATCAGTGAAAGTGGAGAACTCCTCTTTTCCCCTTCTTCCCCCGCTTGAAGCTCAGTTCTGTCTTTGTGCCTTAAACAGCAATTAGGAATAAATGTGGAGCTGCCTTCACTCTGTCTGAGGCCTGTCTCCTCTGAGCCAGGCTGTGCTTATTTCCATCTCATGCATATCTTATTTAACATTCTGGATACTGTTTTGAGTGCCCCAATATTTTAAAATAAATTGCTGCATGTAAAAGGCTTAATGTCACATTCTGTTATTGTGACTGTTAAAAGAAAAGTGAAATCTTCAATGGGGCTAGTGGAGCAGAAGCGATCAAACAGTGGGAGGTCCTATTAATGTGTATTGCGTTTCATTATTCTGGCTCAGCGTGTCAAGTCTCGCCTCATCAGAACGCATGCAACAGATCAGAGGATTAACTCCTTGCAAGCAAATGGAGGAGGATATTGAGTATGGGGAGAGGAAAAGAAGGTTCTTAATCTTAAGGATTTTTTTTTAAAAAATGACAGTTGCTTCCTGAACATTTTTTTCTGTTGTGGTTGCCAGAAACAGAAAATACCCGATGTACACACACACACACACAATAATTACTGCTAATGGTGTGAAGAGCAGGTGGACATCAAATGACTAACAAGAGAATGTGGGAAGCAGATGAACTGTTGGAAAAGTGGGACAGAATGAAAAAGTGACATGTTTGGAATGCAAACAAACAACCCAAGATCCCTAATCAATGACCTATGTAGCACAGATACTTCCGCTCAAGATGGTTGGCCATTACATCAGATGTGTTCCGCCAGTGCTCCCTACCTCTCTCTAAGCATGTTCCTGAGGCATCAAAGAGATGTAAGCAGGATGAGATCAAAGATTTACCCAGTCAAGCATAGTATGTAGCCATTATGACAATTGACAATATGACAATTGGAAGAGAGGTAAATGTTGACGTATTGCATTTCTACAGAGGAGTATGAAAACTTTCAAGAGCTATCTCCCTGCTGTGATTTTTTGTATATTTTGTATATTTTGCTTGGCATGGAAAATTTGCAGCCATTAACTTATTGTGCAAAAATCTTTATATTTTTCAGCTTGAATTTTGCATTTTGTGCACAAAAATTTTATTTTGTGGAAAACCCTATAGTACATGCTGAAAATTATATATATAACAAAATATAAGTGTTTCCCACAAAAGCCAGTGTTTTATTTCATTTTGGTGTTCCTGCTGATTAAGAAAAGACTTTTTTTGCTCTTATGAAGGAGTGAAAAATCTTGCAGATTGACAATTTCCCCCTACACATTTAGACACTGTTTTTTATAGGATAAGAAAATATGCAGGTATTCACTATGTCCTTTACTCTTAGCTATCAAAAGAGCTTTATCTTTAATCCCTTTTAAAGTTGTTCAAGTTGATGATGGCCATTATTTCATCTTGTGGTGTTGAATTTTATGTTGAGTTGTGCACAATGTATAAAAGTATTTTCTCTCATCTATTCTACCATTCAGATATATTGAACAATCATATTGGATTCTAGTAGTATGACAGATGGTCTCTGACAAACTTTCTGCATTTTTGCCGCCATTCATGTATTCATTCAAGAATTGGTCCGAGGCCAATCTTTTCTGTCTTTAAACTACCAATCAAATGACACCAAATTCTGGTGTTATGAGAGAGCAACGTGGTTTCTAATGAAGACAAGCGAAACATTCAATTGAAAAGGGTTGAGAACTAATGTAAAAATGTTATTTCTGGTAGCCCTCATAGATTTTCCTAAATGTAAAGTACGGTTGCCCTTGCTCGAAAGCCAGTCATATCTGACTCTAGGGTCCAGTGCTCATCTCTGTTTATATCCAAAGAGCCAGCGCTGTCTTCATCTGCAGACGTTTCTGTGGACACGTGGCAGGCATGCCTCAACACTGGTGTAAGTGTAAACTACTCAGAGGTATTTAACTAGATCCTTCTTTTGATGGTGCTGTGGGACATGCAGCTTGTTCAAGTTTATACAACCAGTAGGACAAGAAACCCCATCAGCCACACATGGTCCAGGCAATCTAGCCCATCATCTATCCAAGTACGTATAGCTGGGATTCAAATCCCTGGGCACAGAATCTCTGGTTAAGTGTCCCAACCAGTGATGCACTCCATTTCTTTTACTATCACCTCTATGGGCAGCGCCAAATCTGAGGGTGGAGCCAAATCTGTGGGTGGAGCCAAATCTGTGGGCATGGAGTATGTGGGCATGCAATGGGGTATGGAGGTGGGTGTGGCCAGCCAGGTGCGCGTGGCCTGGGGGAATTTCCGCTACCGGTTCTCCCAAACAGGATATAACCTGCTTCAGTGTATCACTGGTCCCACCCCACCGCGTTATACTGTTTCTGAGCAATGTTTGTTTCAATATTATTAATTTTTTTGTAGGGAGGAGTTTCTCCCCTTACTTCTCCCCACGAGACTCTCAAGGAGATTTAAAACAGTTTAAAAGAATTAAGAGAGAACAAAGTCATGAAAAAAACAACAATCAGCTAAAACTCAGGAAGAATAGAAGAGGAGGCGCAGCAGTAGGAAACACTGAAGTAATGTAAAGCTTAAGCTACTAAAAAGGTAAAGTATAGGTCTACCTTGCTCGAAAGCTGAAGATTAAATGCTTGTCTACAAGAAGGTTATCAGCAGGTGGGAAAAACATGTCACAATGGGAACTGGAGAGATCTCACAGCCTATTCTAGAAAATAAAATCTCTTGTGTTTCTAAGCGAAGCCCAGGTTGCCAGTAGAGATGGCATGAATACCTGTTAAATCACTGATTCAACTTGACAAGATACTTTGATAAGGCTTTCTATGGCTTAAAAAAAATTGTTTTGTTTTAAGATGATTGTAATGTGCCCCCCCAAAAAATCTATCTGTATGTAGTGTCTTTTCCCCTTGGGAAGCAAAGCAAACAAAGACACGAGAACTGTGTTTAAAAAGACACAAACAACCTATCCACTATTTTCAATTCCTTAATGTTTTTGCCACGCAGTAGCAGTAACCCAAATTTCCTGCAAATTTTGTAGAAAAACTGGGTAGTTTATGAAAACTTTAGTCCTGCTGTTGTTGTAGCATCAAGACTATCAATACATTCCTCATTGTCATTGGTGGTAAGAAGAACATGGTGATTATTCATCCTCAGTTACAAGGATTCATTCATTCATTTTAATTAACTAATTAATTAATTGTTGGATTTATATATAACCACCTTTTTCGCCTAAGCAACCCAAGGCGGTTCACAACATCAATTAAAACCCATACCCGATACCAGTTAAAACCAAATGCTATAAAACTCTCTAAAACATCCATAAAACCTGCCCAGTCCCCTTAAAAGAAAGGCACTCAGGCAAGAGTAAATAAAAATTTAAAAACTTACAGGCAGGGCTAAATAAGACAGCAGGACTAGGTTGTGGTACCACTTGTACCCCACACCTGCTGGCATTGCCAACGTTTTTAAGGTCTTCCTGAAGGGGAGCAATTCTACCTGGAGGAGTTCAAGTGGCAGGAGGTTCCATAGGGCTGGAGCAGATACCGATGACTTCTTCTTGTACCATATCTGATTCTGAATATTGGCTATCATCATGGCAATCAGCTATGAAGATTGTCCTGAGAATTTTATGCAGTGGCCTTCCATTTGCCTTCTGCATGACTGCCACTGATCCAGTTATGTGAGTTACAATTCATCCCAACCCTCACCAGCCTTAAAACATCTAATCTTTCCCTTATATTGTAATCTGCATACACTGAGTGGAATTTTTCGTAACATGTTCGTGTGTATTTACACACATATTTTCCAATTCTCTTCCAACCATCAAATAAAATAATTCCCATTTGAATCGCCCTCTACTTCCTTTGAGTAATCCAGTTCTTACATTTGCTCTCACTTTCTCCCAAACACTGTGTCTTAGTCCAGTCCTATATTCTCCAGATTTGACCCCATTTTTGAGTCCAAATCATACCTGTCAAGTATCCCGGATTGGCGGGAAATCCCGTATTTTGGCCCTCCTTCCCCCTCCTTCCTGCTGTCATCTCATATTGGGGTGGCCGGAGAAAGGGGTTTCTGTGCATTCACACCCCCAGAGGCAGCAGTGTGCAAAGGGCATACCTGTCAAGTTGGATTGGCCGGGATTTCCCATAATTCAGCACTGCAAACTCTACTTTCCTGCTGCCATCCGCCGCCATCCCGTAATTTGACAGTGGGGGAAATAGTTACTGCGCATCCCCTTCTGTGCAGTAGAACCCTTCTACACATGCATAGAAGGGTTCTGCACAGAAGGCTACTGCACAGGTCCAGTATTCTCCGGAGCCGCGCTTGACAGGTATGGTGAAGGGGTTTCTGCGCATGCGTGCCACACCCGGACAAGTTCCTGGATTTCTACGGAGACAACTTGACAGGTATGGTCCAAATCCCCATCCACATTTGAATCACCCTCCACCCCTGCCATTCAAATTCTCTTGCATAACATCCCAAGTAATTCACCAACAGCCAATGTCAGTTCCTCTTTGCTGTCATTTTCTGCCCTCTCCTTCACCTCTCGGTGTCTTTCACAGCATTTCTTGGGTAGTCTCACTCCCTTCACAGCTCACAAATCCATGAACACTCTATTGTTGACACCCTTCGACCACAGCTGAGCCTTTATTGATAATCCTTGGCAGGTTGATGTTTAATTCAAATTGGCGTGTGAATTAAAACTAAAGAAAGGTTTAGTAATATATATATATATATATATATATTTATAGAGATCTGGGGTGAATGTATTGATTATGTATTTGTTAAAATTAAAGGAATAAAACCAGAAGAATATTTAACTTTTAGGAAATAGATTTGAATAAGAAAGGAAAAATGTGTTTGGATATATGAATAGGATAATAATGTACCAGTGGTGGTGGGAGCACTTGTAAAAGTGTTTTTATTACTATTTTATTATTAAGCTTAGTGTTGTTTAATATTTCTATGTATTTTTCATATTTCTTTTTTATGTTGTTTATTAATTAAAAGGGGAAGAAAGCAATTACAGCACCTGATAGGGGAGAAAGGCATTCTAAGAATAAAGTAGATGATCCATTTTTTTTGTTCATAACTAGAATATACATTTATTTTCCAAAAGATTAAGTAATTTTTCAAACTCTTTCTGAAAATAATATTATGGTAAGTAATTTTTCCAAGCTTTGTCTCAACTTAGCAAGCTTATCTATGACATCTTAAGGTCATATATAGATAACACATAGTCATGTTATCACAAGGCAGGAAATTCACACAAAGATTTATCTGCCTGCCTAACCCAGAGAATCATCACAATTATCATACGTCTGCAGGATGCAGAAGGCGGGATATCACCTGTCTCCATTTGAAATCCTATATTTATTCATGTATACATATGAGCAGGTAGACCAGTAAAAGTAATAATAATAAAAATAAAAGTATTTTACAGATTATTTTGCAGATTAGTAAATAATTCATAATACATTTAATATCAACAGAGGGCTATATAACTACTGACTAGCTAGTCAGTAAAGGGGTTAGAGTACTCTCTCCCATTGAGAGTCTGACTGCCATATTTTGACTGTACATAGGACATTCCAGGGAACACAAAAAGAGCCTCCTCAAAGAATGTAGCATTTTTGAACCACAATAGGGTGTACCCCGGGCAACGGAAACCTTGTGCTAGCTAACCTTTCTCACACTAGGTCCTATGGAAGGAAGTTACAGAATAACTTCACTGAAAGGTAGCTTCATTTTGGCAGTTTCAAGTCTGGCCTAGACATGGAAGAAGAAGAGGACATTCCTAAGTACTGTGTTCACGCATTCTTTCGTTCTCTCATTCACCTTGTTTTCCAAATGTTCTCCCTTTGTTGCAGTTCATAATGTGTCGTGTTCTCTTTAAGTACAGTAAAACCCCGACTTACATATTCCTTGAGCTACATAAAATTCAATTTACATAATGATTTTTGCACTGAAACCATGTCCCAATTTACATAATTTCCTGTTTGCTTCAAGTTAAGTAAAAAAATCATTTTTCCTATGGGGTTTCTTCGATTCACATAAATATCATTTTATGTGTTTGCTTCGAGAAGTAAAAATTCATTTTTCTTATGGATTTGCTTCGAGTTAAGTAAAAAACCAATTTACATAAAAGCCTACGGAACAGATTTATGTAAATAGGGGTTTTACTGTACTGCCAATTCCAAGTTCTGATATTTTCTTCCCCTGCTTGCTATTTTTTATGTCATGAGCCAATCATAGAATAATAGAGCTTTAGAGGTGAAAGGGATCCCAGGTTTAACTGAGTCCAACCCTCTGTTCATCCAAGAAATCCTCAGCTAAAGCTTTCCTAGCAGGTGCCTATCCAATGTTTGTTTTAATAAAAGGAGAGTGCAGCACTACTGAGACAGTCCATTCACCTGTTAAATTTCTCTTACTGCCATTAGGTAAAGGTAAAGGTCGCCCTTGCTTGAAAGCGAGTTGTATCCAACTCTAGGGATCAGTGCTTATCTCTGTTTATAACTGTATGTCTGATGTTTCAGTGGACATGTAGAAGGCATGCCTCAGAATGCTATTTACCTTCCCACTGAAGTGGTCCCTATTTATCTACTTGCAATTTCTTACTTTCTTACTGCTATATTGACAGAAGCTGGGGCAGAGACGGGAGCTCGCTCCGTCATGCAGTACCCAGGAATCAAACTCTGACATTCCACTCAGCGAGTTCAGCATCTTAACTACTTTGGCCACCGCAGTTTAGGCAAAATATCTTTCTTGTAATTTAAATCCTTTGTTTTGTGTCCCACTCTCTGGGCATGCAGGAAACAAGCTTGTTCTTTTCTCCACACAACAGTCCTTCACATCACCTGTCAGTACTCTCTTCCTATGGCCTAAAGCAGGGTTGCCCAAATTTTTTGGGTCGCGGGCCAGTCACGTGTTTAGATATGAGTTAACAATTTAGGTTCTACTCACTTGTTTTCTGTGACTTCCCAAACCAAGTGTAATTCTCTCCAGTTACTTCTTTATTGTCTTTTCCTGTCCATTATTGGACCTAATACTTGGTTCCACAAGTTTGGACTTTATACAGATTTGGACTTTGTATGAGGCATGCAAAATCCTAGCCGCAATGCCTCATACAACGTCCAAACTTTGGACTTTGTATATAAAGGTAAAGGTTTCCCTTGCTCGAAAGCCAGTCGTATCCGACTCTAGTGTCCAGTGCTCATCTCTGTTTCAAAGCCGAAGAGCCAGCACTGTCTGCTTCTGCAGATGTTTCCATAGTCATGTGGCAGGCATGACTAGACACGGAACGCTGTTACCTTCCCACCGAAGTGGTCCCTATTTATCTACTTGCAATTTCTTGATTTTGAACTGCTAGGTTGGTAGGAGCTGGGACAAAGATGGGAGCTCATTCCATCCTGCAGTACTCAGGAATCAAACTGCTGACCTTCCGCCTCCCACTTTCCGCCTCCCACTAAGACCTTCCGTCTTAGCCACTTGAGCCACTTGTATGAGGCATGCAAAATCCTAGCCGCGATGCCTCATACAACATCCAAATCCTTGCTGTGATGTATAATGTTACATTGTACTGTAACAGCACAGACTTCAAGGCAAAATCTCAGGAAACTGAGAGAACATTAAGAAATCATTGTCTAAAAGCTAAATACATTACAAAAACATGTCAAACAACCCTGATTTTAGGGGACAAACCATACAACGTTTTAACTTTTGAAAACTTTATGAAGTGCAGGTTTAAAAGTTAACATGTCCCATCATGTGGCACAGTGTTAATCTGCAGCCATGCGGCCGATCATCCATTTTGTACAAGCTACTGTAAACAATTACTGGATGGAAGCAAGGACAAAATGGATGCCAACATGTCCCATCATGCAGCACAGTGTTAATCATCCAAACAGCAGCAAACACCAAACAATTGCCCACCCCACCAAACAGTGCTCCCCCAAAAAAAGACCAACATAGGAAAAATTATGGAGCATGCAATCTGTTTTTAAAAACCACAGCAGCAAACACCAAACAATGCACGTATGTTTCCTGCCTTTTATACTGCCCAGGCACAATGCAACCTGGGAAAAACCCCAATGCCTCATACAAATTCACAGCGACTTTGGTATGGCAACTTTTTCAAAGAATTAGGAGATGATGTATGAATTCGATGTTGTACGAAGTGGACTTTTTATGAGGTATTACTGTATCACCCTTTCTCTTACTAATGAATCACTGTCCCTTTTGTTCCCGTTACTTGGTAGCCCCCTATCTTCTGCAATACCTTCTTCCTCCACAACAGGATTCTGTTTTAAGGGTTAGGTCCGTATGCCTTCTTATAGAACTGTTCTCCCCATAAGGTAGACCCATCTTGTGCAAGGTGTTTTCCTTTTTGGAAGTATATTCCCAATGGGGCCATTCAACAATGACGTGATATTTATTTTGGGAGGGGGATTGACCCCCTCCCCCTGTAATCTGACCATAATTTTTGCTTCAAACCCCCCTAAAATTACATAATCCATAGCTTTTATATCGAAACTCTAATTTTTAGAGCTTTTCACTATTGGTGAAATAAATATAGACTGCACAAGCCATTCCCACAAAAGATAAGGCTCTTATTTGTTTTCCCCCTTAAAGACAATTAAGAGATGGAGCTGATCTACTTTCTATATGGTAAACTATTCCATAATGTGGGGGCTCAGCAGAAAATTCTCTTCCTTTAGTCACAGCTTTCTTTATTATTTAGGAGTGGCTACCAGGGCTGCCATCAGACATTTCTGGGCCCCACACTGAGCAATCCTATTGGGCCCCCCACAGTAATGTCTCACAGTAATGTCACAGATATGGCCGGTGGCGGCAGGACCCCTGTCAGCTCCAGGCCCTATATGGCAGTGTGGATTCCCCGTGCCCGGTGGGCACGGAACGTCCCGCGCAGAGGCCACTTCGGGAGAACGCTCCTTGAGCCGTGGGCTCTGCGGGCAAAGAAATTAAGGGGGGTGGATAAATGATAGGGTTTGATTCACCCAATTCCTTGACCTGGCCAGCGGATCTGCTGAGAGCGCAGATATCTAACTCTGTTACCCATTAGAGTAATCACTCATCTCCGAGTCTCAGTCTAATCTCAGGCACAAATAGAAGCCATTTACCCCTGCCTAATCCTTGGACAATGGTGTTTCCCCATGTCAATGTTTATCCCAGTTAATTAACTTCCCTCAGAGAGATTCCCAATTAACCCGAGTAAACAGGTGATGTGATTTCTGTCAGAGGACGGTTTTGCCACCGTTGCGCTTTTCCCTCTATATATGTTGAAGCTTTCCCTCAATAAACTACTGATCTTATCCTCCTCCATACTGCCTCGTATCGTTCCTTGATCAGTCTCCTCCGGGACCTACGGCCCTCAGCGGCCCCGATTCCTACATGGCAGTACTGGTAGTACTGACCTGATGGTGGCCCTGGTGGCTACTCATAACAAACTGATGAGTGGTCCAGGTAGCATGTATTCAGGACATACCTATCGTTTCGGGAAATTTCTGTCAAGGGAAATTTCCCGACCAAAATGGGAAACTGCTTATCCTGTGCTGGCCTCCTATCTAACTCCAGTCTAACTGTAGTCTAACTAATATGGAATGATGGCGGGAGAGTGTAAAATACGGAGGTTCAACAGATATTTCCCAAAACTTAACAGGTATTATTTGGGAGGTGTGCTATACAGACCTAAACTGTTTCAGCTTTATAGGTTGAAGGCTGTGCCTTGTAGTAGCCAAAGAAAGGGATGAGGTTCAGTGATGAGCATTTGCAAATTCCCTGTCATATCCTGGATCTTTGAACCAGGGAGACATCACATCCAACAAGAAATCTTATCAAGATTATCAACCATACCACTAATGTGCTACTAAGGATCAAACCATGCATATAAAATTCACACAAGAAAAATGCAGGTATGTTGAAGCCGTATGCATTATGACTTCTTCTTATATGTCATTAGGCAGCTTTGTCCCCATCCAGAAAACTTCCTGTGGACATTCTTGGTAATAAAGTGGTAATGCATACAACAATTTTAATCTTGTGTTGTGTATGAAACAATTGCTATATGATGCATGCATCGTATAATGATTTTCCCTATGGGATGCATCGTACAATGATTTTTTTTGCTAAGTGGTTTTTCCCATTGAAAAATTGTTGTACGGATTTTTTCCATAGGAAAAATTGTTATGCGGGATGCCATTTCCCCCCAAAACCTAATTGTTATGCGATTTCATTGCTATACGGGGCAATTGTTGTATGAGGTTCTACTGTACTCTGAAATGTCAATTGGCACCACAAGATCTGGCAGGCTTTGCTGGGTGATAGCACAAAAAAAAGAACACTAGTAGAGTATGCATGCTGGAGTATGTGGAATCAATATACTGTATATTATAAAATGTCTACGCTGATGCTTTACTATCATTTCTGGTGAAGCAGTGTGGACAGAGGGAGTAAGTGTGCTAAAATTAGGGTAACAAGCCAGGCCCCACAGCTGAGTTTGCAAATGTTGGCATGAAAGCTCAGGACTTTGTCACTTGCACATCACACCTCCTCTCTGGGCCTTGCGTTCTGGGCCAACCTTGTCATTCTTTTGGCTTCAGCTTGGAACTCTCCCACACAGTTTCCTGTCTTTTAAACTCCAAATTAATATATTGCCCCAGTTTGTTGTTTCCCCACTCGCTCTTCAATCAATTTAAAATTCCCTTTCCTCCTCCTTTCTGTCCCTTCCCACATGCTGCAGCTGTTTCTCCTGCTGGTCCTGTGTTGTCTGCTCATGTGGTCTTAAAAACACAGCACGTTGATTCCCAGGAGTCTCCAGTAAGCATGACCAGTGCCTCAGGGCAGGCCAGAGAGGAGTAGTATAAAAATAGATTTCAACTTTGCAGCTAATCAGGTAGTATAAAGGTAGTATCAAGATTATGATCACCTGTATATTTCAACTTTCTTTGGCTTTATTTCAGCCTTTACTATTGACTGTAAGCCCCAAATCATAGGTTAGTCACTTAGCATCTACTTTGCCTGAAGATAATTCAAAATCCAATTCTTACAGGACAGGACATTTTGCTACCATAAGCTCAAAGTAGATAAGATTCCAGTTTCTCGTTTAGAAGCAGAATTCCCTTAAGAAGTAAAGTGTGCTTGTCATCCCGCTATGAGTTTTCTACAGCTTTGCAAGTGGCAAATTGTTGGATTGGGGCCGCGGGGAGGCCGTGAGGTCCCGGAGGAGACTGGTCAAGGAACGACACGAGGCAAGATGGAGCGAAGACCAGTGGTTTATTGAGGGAGAAACATCATCATATATAGGAATTCAAGGCAGCGTGTGATAGAATCGTCATCTGACAGAAAATCATATCACCTGTTTACCCGGGTTAATTGGGAATATCTCTTGGGGAAGTTAATTAACTAGGGCAAACACTGACAGGGGAAATCCATTGTTCGTGGCTTACACAAGGGTAAACATGGCCACTATTTGCACTCGGGCTTGGGCTGATCTGCAAGTGTGTAATTGCCTAATGTCTAACGGAGGTTAGCGATTCTGCTTCCCTCAGCAGAACTGCCGGTCAGGTCAGATATGGGTGAATCAATCCTATGACTATTAACCCGCCCCCCAATTTCTGTGTCCGCAGAGGCCAGTGACCAGGAGCTTTCTCAACCGGTGTGGCCTCTGCCAGGGGCCGTTTATGCCAATTGTGCTCGCGGAACCCGCAGCAAATAAGCTTCCTGGGGTATTTTTGAACCATAATTGGGTGTACCCTGGTAACAGCAACCTTGTGCTGCCAGCTAATCTTTTTCACAGTAGGTCAGGCAAAGGGAATCCCTGAATGAACCCATCAAAAGACTGCTTCGTTTTGGCAGTTTCACATCTGGCCTAGATACGGAAGAAGAAGCTTCCTTTGTTTGGTAATCAATCATCTGTAAGTTAACAAGTAGCATCACTTGAATGTGTGCTCAGCTTTTAAGGAATTTAGTCTCCTTAAGGGACAATGTTTCCCATCTAATTGATAATATTGTAAGACCTCTTCAGGTTGGTATAATTTATGGCCCCAGTATGGCTTTATCTGGCCCATTTGACATTTTAGAGAAAAATGCTGATTGTATTTATTAGGAAGGCTCACCTATCTTGATTAGAGATAAGGAATTTTTTGGGACCACAGCACAATAAAAAGTTGTCAACTTTGGAACCTTGCACATGGTGGCTGTGAAGCTCATGAAGCCCCACAAATAACTTTAGTCAACTCTCCTTGTTGCACAAAGAAAATAAAGCTAAGGTAGCACTCAAAAAATTGAGCTTTGATGAAGATGTGAAATGCCATTAATCGGTGTAATACTTTGTTTATTCCCTTTAACTCTCACAAATGTCTTCCAGATGTTTTAGACAACTGCTGCAACCACCTTAGTTGGCGTATCAATGATGGTATTTACAATCCAACATATCTAGAAAGTGACAGGTTGATGGAAGAATAGCTTAAGTACAGGTACATGTTTGAAAGCAAAGTCTTTTTACCAAGTCAAAAGCAAAGCTATTGTGTACAGAAAAGCAGGAATCAGCAGACAAAGAAGTGACCAAACCTTGACATAAAAAAGCCTTATTAAAGAAATCTGTCCACTTCTGGATAGCCACACAGTGATACCTCGCATAACGAATGCATCACATAGTGAAAAATTAACAATGGAGCATTCGTTATGCAAGGGCAATACCCCACATAACAGGGGGAAAATGTTTGTTATGCGGTGTTTTTGGAAGCCGGGGTATACTCAGTCAATGGGAACCCTGGATAATGAACATTTTTTGTTCGTTATCTGGGGCCTGCCATTAGATTCGCATAATGAAAAAACTGCATAGCAAAGAGCTCGGTGGAATGGAGTTTTTTCGTTATGCGGGGTTCTACTGTATATCCTCCCTCTTTTTAGTAAAAGCTAGTCTGGAGATTTTCCTTTCAGAAACATTGAAACAGTGAAGGATGGAAGAGCCACCCTCTTTTTAATCATCTTTCTCTTCCTTGAGTTCTCTCAACTTCACCTTTTGTTATCTGTGATCTCGATTTTAGTCTTGCTGAATGGGGGCGAGCCCTTCTGGGTAACCCCTGACATTAACCTAATTGCACCCTCTTTGATTAGATGCATCACAAAGCTAGCAGAGGGATCAAATTAAATTTGAGTGGCGGGCAGAGCAGCTTTAGTACATTGATTAGACTTGAAAATAC
The DNA here is from genome assembly GCA_035047345.1 of Bradypodion ventrale. Classification (NCBI taxonomy): domain Eukaryota; kingdom Metazoa; phylum Chordata; class Lepidosauria; order Squamata; family Chamaeleonidae; genus Bradypodion; species Bradypodion ventrale. The sequence goes on from JAWDJE010000008.1 coordinate 38,830,297, forward strand.
CACATTTAAATATCTTAGCATTTATAGGGATTAGCAGAGGCAAAGAGTCTCACTGATGGGGAGAAGCCAGAGTGAAAACTATTTCCCTGGGCAATCCCCATGAGGGTACCAACCTTGCTCTGCAGGATGGGTATTTTCTCGTCATCTCTTGACTGTGATGGCAAACCTTGGAATTCCCAGAAGCCCAAGATCCTGAAGCATCTCTTAAGACCATGATGTCGAACCTTGGCACTCCAGATGTTCTTGGTCTTCAATTCCCAGAAGCCCAAGCCCCTGTGAATCCACACGAATGGGTTTGCTGCAATTCATCCAGCCCGTGCCGTGCCAACCCTCATCACTCCTGGAAGCGGAAATAAAACCCACCCGTATGGGCATGTTTTACTTCCGCTTCCGGGAGCGATGAGGGTGGTGCAGCACGGGCCAGATGAATCGCAGCAAACCCAATCATGTGGATTCATGGGGGCTTGGGCTTCTGGGAATTGGTCCAAGAACATCTGGAGTGCCAAGTTTCGACATCATGGTCTTAAGAGATGCTTCAGGATGGCCACAGTGGCAATTCTGTTTTTCAGGTCTTTGTTTCAAGGAAAGGAAAGGTGAAATTATGTTGCTCATGAGCCTACTGAAATTAATCTGATTCCAGAAAACAGAGTTAACCTTTCTTCCAATCAGCCTGTTATTTCCCTCCACAAAACAACCAACCAACCTAAACATAAGTCTAAATGTCTTCTTTGTCACTTCCCTCTTGTTATGTATTGAATGAATGTTGCAAGGTTCCCTTTAACAGAATGTCAATGTATCCATTGTATCTAATCAGAGACACATTGTAACAAGCTGTATAAGGATGCGAGCTGTGGCCACAGGTGGCAGTAGCGAGTATCCAGCTCACATGGTACAGATTCTCCAAATACCTGCAGAGTGGGAAACCTTCCTGCCACACCGCACCTGGAGAAGATGGCTGTGACGATCTATGATGTCACGCGGACAGTAGCCAATGAGCTACCACATCGGGATAATCAAATGTACAGTGTACTATAAATAGAGCTGTTTGTCCACCACATGTTTGTCCACCACATGTTCACCCTGACCATCATGCAATAAGGTTGTGTTTAGCCCTACTGCGGCTCCTTCTATCGTCTTCCTTGCAAGACACTAAACCTCTCAAAACACCTTTTGTGAAAGGTTGCTGCTCATCTCAGAATTGCTGGTCTCATGGCCTTTCAGATACAATTGGAAGCTGGTTCATGCCTGTCAAATTCCCCATATTGGCAGGGATTTACCCCGTAATTCCACGCCAACTTTCTCCATTTCTTGCCCGGAGCTGTTCCTACCCCGTAATTTGGCAGCGGTGGGAAAGGAGTTACTGTGCATCCATTCTGCATTTCTGTGCAGGTCACTTCTACCCATGTGGCTTTTTTACGCATGCGTAGAACGGACCTGCGCAGACAGGTATGAGCTAGTTTCTACCGAATGAGAAGATACTCTTCTAGAACTGTCCCTAAAAGCATCTATCTATTGTAGCTGATTCATGGGGAAAGAAGAGACAGTGAAACCCATTCCATCAGTTCTAGAAGTTGTGGTGCAGAAAAGAAATGTTTCCACTCTCTGAGCATGTTGTGATATTGATTCTTCTTCAAAGTCACATTACGCGAATTGCAACCTTTAGCAACCATTCCATTTAGTAATTATATAGTATCAAAATATAACAGTATGAAAAGATGGTGCCCACAGTTCCAATTCCACTGTTCAATTCCTGGTTTCATTTATCTTAGATTGTAATTACTTTTGTTTTATAATAAAGCAACTTGAGTGCTTTGGCACAAAGGGAAAGCAGTATATTAGTAAACAAACAAGCAAACAAATGTCCTCGCTCAGTCATAATTCTTGCTGTTAATTCTTGCCAATGAGGCAAGAGGAGGGAGACAAGAAAGAAAAGGAAGAAGAGAAGGAGTGGGATAATTTTTATTTAATCTAATACAGGTGCTCTCAAATATAGTACATTGTTTGCATCCATAGAAAGAAAGCAGAATTCGGCTTGTTAATCAGGCTACGTTCCATGATGGTTTTCAAGAAAGAGGAATATTCGGGGTTTTTGGCAGTGCTAGTAAGAGAAAATGAGAAGCAGAAAATACATTGGGACATCACAATAATTAGAGCTAGGCCAGCAGTCCATAATTGACGATATGGTGATTATGGAAGAAGATAGATGGAATGTAATTTTGGTCTGTGACACATTAGCAGTGACTTGGAAAACAGTTATAAGCTGCACACAGAAAGGGAACACAGTTTCTCCAGAAGCCTAGCTATGGATAGTCCTGATGTCCTCTGATTACATGTTTACCATCCAAATTTGGGAGTTCTACTCTGGTATTTCCCAAGTGAAAACAATACTTTAAGACCTCTGCTTTTATGCCTCATTTTCTTACAGAGTAAACTCTGGGCCAAATCTTGTAACTTAGCATAGTAACTGGTGCTAGTATTGGCTCATTGAATCAATGGGGTTTTAGTAAGTCAATTTGTAAGTATGTTCCAATCATTCAAATGAGCCTACTCTGTGAATTTCTGCAAAGACGTTGCAGTTAGAGTACGTCCATTTGGGGTCGCAAAGGGTTGGAATCGACTGTGCGACTGAACAACAACAGCGATTGCACATTCTGGGAATGGACTAAACTAGAGTATACCTTCCTGAATCAGAAAAGTGGAAGACCCTGACAGCCACCCATAAAAGGGATAGGATCACTCTGAGGGCAAATTGGTCTGCTCTAGTGACTGCATCATGTTACATCATGTACAGAGAAGGGCAACATGGATGATCAGAGGTCTGGGAACCAAGCTATAAGAGAAAAGACTGAAGGAACTAGGCATGTTTAGCTTTGAGAAAAGGAGTCCGAAAAGGGATATAATAATTCTCTTCAAATACCTGAAAAATGATCATAAAGAGGTGGAATGGGATCTGTTCTTGATCATCCCAGAGTGCAGGATGGGCTCAAACCAAAGGAAACTGAAGATATTGGCTGAATATCAGGAAAAATATCTTAATGGTTAGAGCAGTACAACAGTGGAACCAACCAATGGTGGTGAGCAACACTGGAAGCATTGAAGAGAGAATTGGACAACCATCTGTCAGATCTGCCTTGATTTGGATTCCTGTATTGAACAGAGGGTTGGTCTCAATGGCCTAAAAGGCCTCTTCAGTTATTCTGTGATTCTAGATGTCACCAGGGAAATAAGAGCAGCACCAAAGAGCAGGATTTTGGACTTGAGTTTTGATCTCTTGCACCCAGCTCTCTGATAGGCGCTGTATGTTAGATTTCTGCAAAGTGCTCAGCTTGCGTGAAAGGAGGACAAAAAGTATCATATGTATGTGAGAGAGGTAGACAAAAAAAGCAAAAAAAATATTGAAGAGAGGAAGCCTAGAGAGAAGTAGAGTGGGGAGATAGTCATAGTGTTCAAGTATAGACAGTTGTGAGGGAGAGAGAGCAAGAAGAGAAGGGGAAGAAAATAGAAAAGAAAGAAGAGGAGGGAAAGAGGGACCATTCAACAATTACATGATAAAGGGGGAAGGGGGTCTGCCATCCGAATTACAGAAAAATTACGTGGCGTCAGGTCAAAATTACGTAATCCATTTGGAGCTGTTTCTAACCCAGTGGAAAACCAAATGTGCATAAAAAGTAAGGGTTTTATTTACCTTTGTGCCCTTGCTCCATGTGGTGAAAATAGAGGGGGAAAGCCATGCTTCCTGATTGCAGGGAGAGCAAGAGGCTAGGCTAGAGCATCGCTTTTTGCTTCAGTGCAATTTCCCCTGCAGTGCCACCACTGATTGGTGGTGCAAAATAGAGTACTATTATTATACACATAATTTTAAAGGGGTGAGGGGGTCAAATCGAAAATTACAGTTGGATTATATGGGGGAGGGGTCAATTTTTCCCAGAAAAATGATCACGTAATTGTTGAATGGCCCCAGAGAAGTGGGGAGAAAGAATAATAAGGAGACAGGAAGAGCACAAATAGAGGGATGGAAAGAAGCAAAAGTAGTACAGAAGTGGGAAAAAATAAGGAAATGGTGGGTAAGGGACAGCATTGTTGATGCGGTAGGTGTGGATTTGAGTAGACTGGTGTGCTGTGGTCCATGGAGTCAGAAAGTCGACTGTGTGATTGAACAAAAACAACGACAAATGGGAGGGCGGAAGCTGGGGAAAAAGAATGAGAGAATGGCCAAAGGAAAATACTTCAGTGATGGTAAAGGATTTCATAAACTGTCAAGGACAAGCCACTCTGAAGAAAGCAGGCAATCCTTCTGCCTCAGCTTTGCCCTGTGTTGTGTGAGCTAAAAAAAAATAGAATGAAAGAAAGCCCCTGGCAATTCTATAAAGCTATCAAAATTGTTGGAAGCCTTTGCCTCACATGGTGATTAGGCAAATTCTCTAGAGCTGGGTGCACAGAGCCAGACACGTCATGCTAGCTTTCTGAGAAACCTGGCTGCTGAGAGGTTATGTATGAAAATAATTAGCGCTGTCTCTTTGGTGAGGATTTTGATAAAGGCTTCACTGCACACTGGGAATTGATCTCCAGCAAGAGGTGACTCACTCCAGGGGAATAGCAAGGATACTTAAAAAGTGTGTTGTAGGCTCCTAAAGTAAAGCTAGATGAACACAGCCTTGGATGGAAGGTACAATCTTAATGGGTGAGGGAGCATCTTTGTCATTATGATGATTACATAAGAAGATTTTAGCACTGGCAAACCTAGTGCCTTTCACACGTCTCACAATTCACTTCAGAGGTCAACAGAGCTTGGGAGCTGCTCCTGGTTTGTGCCTCATCTCATTCATCGGATTGCCAACTTTATGCCATATAAATATGATATCATCAGCTGTGGCCACTTTCCAAGAGTTAATAAATACAAATAAACAATCTTACCATCACTACTCCACTTCCAAAGCTCCTTTGGGACCCATTTTGTCCTGGGGAACCATTTAAGAACACAGGATAGTGAAAGCTGTCAATTAAATCACCACAATGGTGGTAATTTTTGGAACTTAAAGGATGAAGAGTAAAGCCTAATAACTGAAGTAACACCCATGTTAATTTCTCTGGAAATTTGTAACCCAGGACTGATTTAGATGGTATGGAGAGAGCAGTGTAGGGATAAGCCATGAAATTAGAGGTGCTGTGGGAATACCTGATCAAAAAGTCAGGGGCTGAACTCTATGTCAGAGATAAACCACCTTACTGTAAGTTGAAATCATCTTACTGTTTGAAGGTGTAATGGGGCCAGTATTTGGTACCTGACAAATCATACTTAAAAGGAAAAACAATAACAAAACAAAGGAAAATAATTTGCAAATTATACAGAAAGTCTTTCAATGAGACAATCATACACAATCTGCTCTTAAAGAAGAGCTAGTGATGCCTACCACATGACCACAGAACTGTCTGCAGATACAGACAGTACTGGCTCTTTGGCTGTAAATGGAGTTAAGCACCGGACCCTAGAGTCAGCTATGCTTTTGAGCAAGGGCGACCTGCCCCTCCCTCCCCCTCCCCCACACAATCAGGATGGACATTTTGGATGTTTCTAGGACTTGTAATTCAGAAGTAAGCACTTCCAAACTCTGTTCCAAAAATGAGTGTGGTAGAATGCTTCCTTATCTGTATGACTAAAGGGACATGCAGCTGGAGAAGATGTCTGTTTCTCTGTAGCATTCAAACCTTCTGCAGCCTCCGGTTGGTAACATGGTAAGGAGCAGCATGCATTGCATCAGATCGTCGTAAAACAAAGTGAGGGACAGGCACAGGTTACACCCCTTCCTCTACAAAACATACCAGTGGTCCTGTTTTCTCTCCCTTCCCTTCCACTCCAGCAGCCAGACATGTGGTGGACAGGGAGCCAACATGAGAGGCATTGACAGAGATTTCAGAACCAAGTGGAGCTGGCTGGGCAGGAGTGGTGTGATGGGCAGACAGCAGAGTGGATTTCTGCATGAGTGGTTATTATATCGTCGATTTGAAGAGACAGATGACGGCAGTGGCAGAGGAGGTAATAATTGAAAGCACCATGAAACATTAATGAATGCCCAGGGACTGGATCAGGAGTTGTTAAAGCTCACTTCTCTCAACCCTCTATCTCTCTGTCTCCTCAGCCCACTTCTCTTTTTAAAGTCAATATGGCTCCACCGCCCTCTAGATGCAGAATGTCTTTTTCCTCTCACCTTCTTCTTTTAAAGGTACAGAAAAGCTGGAAAAGTAGCAGGACTGAGAAACTCCCCTGGAAGGGAGCTGATCAGTGTTAGGGACAACACACTCACATTATCCCTCTCTCATAGGACTCATCCCACCTGCCAGAGACTTGCACACATTCAGAAAGCCCACATAAATCTTTTTGCTGCTTCTGAGGACCAGTGCTTCAAGTCCAGGCTAGAGAAATCTGATAGGTTTCACTCACTGACTGCTTATGCTTACAAACCAGCCATATCAGGTAGAACATGCCATGTATATCTTAGTTAGAAATAGGTAGCATTGCCAATCTATACCTATAAATCCGAGCGTTAACCACTGGATTGTGACAAAGGCTCCCGCACCCGGCCATACTAGCCCGTACCGAGCCTCTTGCATGCGCCCAAACCCGGAGGTTACTGCAGGGTTGAGAAATGCGACAGAAATAGGCAGGTCACTTTGGTGCAGGTTAATGATAGAGCTGCCCCAGGGAAATATATATATACCTCACTGAAACAGCAATGAAAATAATGCTGGTCTAAAATGCATTTTGACCCCATATGTTGTCAGATGCAACCATTATTTGTGCAGGAATCAGAATCAATAAGTAAATTTACCCCTTGAGAAATTAAGCATGGATTTCTGAGAAGATGGGTGAGGATTTTTGCTATGATTTAGAGGATGAGGTGATGACACAGCAGTTAAGCAGGGTGCCCAGGAATCCTACATGGATTTCGTTAACAGATTGGAAGAAGCGATCAGTAGGCAGATAGACAACAGACAAGCCCAGCAGGAGCTTATGATGAAGCTGGCAAAAGACAACGCCAACCTTGACTGCCATAAAATCTTGCAGTCACTGGGCAATCGTCCCATTGTGACGCTTACTGACATGATTAGGGCTTGTGTCAACGTTGGTACAGATTCCTACAAGATGGGTCTGTTAGCAGCGGCCGGTGCAAGACAGTAGGAAACCCAAAGGCAAGACCATGGGAGCATGTCACAATTGTGGTCATTTCGCTAGAGAATGCTGATCCAAGAAGGGTAATGGCCAAAACATGGTTCGTCCCAAGGCTCCGACCACCCAATGTCCACAACGTCGCAATGGCTTTCACTGGGCCAGGAACTGTCCTGGCATGGGCATGTCGCTCTGGGAGAGTCAGAGCTGGATTAGATTCACAGAACATTCCACCCTGCATTCCGGAGGCACAGGTCAGACCTAAGGGCAGTGCGGGACTAGATTTGACTTGCCAGTCAGAAGTCACATGTGACTTGCCACGCACATCTATCTGGTTGATTCCCAGCACATGGGACCTCTGCCCTAAGGGCTATATAGGTTTAGTTTTGCCCCATAGAATCGCAGGAACACAAGGAATCCTTGTGATTCCAAGAGTCATTGACTCCAATTTTTCGGGTGTACTCCAAATTCAGCTTTGGACAAACCTACCACAAACCATTCACAAAGGAGACACATTAGTGCAACAGATCATGATTCCTTGTCACCCGCAAGCAGGCAGCCAGGAAAGGCTCAGAGACAGCTCAGAGTCCGGGTCAGCAGACCGTTGGAGCACAGAAGGGGCAGTACAAGGATACAGGTCTTAGCGACAGTGGAAACCAACATAGAGTGGAAGCAGCGGCCAGTCATAAAGGTATTTTTGAACATGGTCAGCCAGAGTCAGTGGCCACATGAGTGGGCTCTCGAGCCAGTCTCCAATGCTCCACACGGTGTCCAGAAAGCATTTAGAAGCTAGGATTGGGTAGAAGTTACAATCCCTGAAGCTGACGGCACAGCGGTCATTCGGCCGCATGTCTTGGATGTGCACATCAATCTCTGGGGGCGAGACATCTTGCAACAGTACCGTGCCACTCTTATCTTCGGGAAATGGCTCTGCCACTCAAATGGCTTACCAACACACCAGTCTGGGTAGAGCAATGGCCGGTAGTAGGGGGAAAATTAGTCGCCCTAAAACAGCTGGTTAAAGAACAGTTAGATGCAGGACACATAGAACAGTCCACCAGTCCCTGGAATTCACCCATATTCATCATTAAGAAGAAGTCAGGGAAGTGGTGACTCCTTCACGATCTAAGATCTAAGAGAGATCAATAAATGTATCCAGCCAATGGATCCGCTTCAATGCGGTATCCCAAATCTGAACATGATCCCCGAGGGTTGGGAGATCCTGGTCGTAGACTTAAAGACTGTTTTTACACCATTCCTTTAGATGTAAAGGATCGGGAAAGGTTCGCTTTTAAGGTGCCAGTCTTGAACCACGTTTTGCAACGTTTTGTGTGGAAATATTTGCCACAGGGGATGCTCAATTCGCCCACCCTGTGCCAAATTTATGTTCATGACACACTGGAAAAGTTTCGAAACCTTCACCCCACAGTCTTGGTATGTCATTTCATGGATGACATTTTGATAGCAGCTCCGCAACTCGGCAGCGAAATGTTTAAACACCTCCAGACCACGCTGGGGGAGAAGGGGCTACTCATTGCCCCGGAGAAAGTTCAAAGAACTGACCCCTTTTCATACTTGGGCCATCGGCTTCTCCGTTCTTTTGTGGCACCAGTTTTGCCACAAATTAACCTCAAACATTCAGTCACTCTCGTAGATTTGCAGCAGATTCTGGGGAATATTAATTGGGCTAGACCGTATTTCAGGCTAGATACAGAACTCCTGAAGCCGCTCTTCTCGCTGCTAATGCTAGGTAAGCAACCAGCAGATCGGATACACATTCCGTGAGAGGCTCGCTTGACTATCGAAAAGGTCAACCAAGTTCTCTGCCAGAGATGGGTGGACAGGATTAGTCAGGGGCCATATGCTCCTGTTCTGAACCTGTACATAGTCCAAACTGGAGCCATGTTCACCGGAGCTCTAGGGGTAGATTCTGAGCAAGGGGTAAACATCATGGAGTGGGTGTATTTACCACACACCTCTTCCTGAAACATCGTCCCTCCACAGGAACTGGTCTCTGTGGTGATTTACCGAGGAAGGTTGAGAGCAAGGGTTATCAGGGCACGATTTAGCGAAAATCGTTGTCCTATTCACAAAGGATCAGATCCAGCAGCTGATGCAGCTTGGTGACTCACTCCCGATTGCATTGGAAGGATTCACAGGATTCTTGGCATACCATTTGCCGAAAGCCCCCAGACTTGTCTCACTTTAAATGCAGACAGTCAGTTTGTGTGAGATATTGTCCCTGGTCCCACTTCAGGGAGCCAGGACAGTGTTCACTGATGAGGGTCGAACATATGGCGTTCTTACTTGACAAGGCAGCAGTGAACCTTGCCTTGCGCACCTTTGCCAAGGAATGCTTGAATATAATTACAGACAGTCAGTATGTCCAGAATTTGCTTCACAGTCTACCGGGAGCCTACATCACTCCTGCGATAGACAAAAACTTGTTAGGTCTCTTCCTCACAACTCAATTTCATTTGCGGAACTGCACCGAAGCACTCTATATCACCCACATTAGAAGTCACCAGGATTTACCTGGCCTGATTTCCACGCGCAATAGCAGAGCGGATGCGGCCGCAAAGGAAATTCAGCAAAGGTCAGTTCTGGGAGTCTTCACGACTACGATTCAAAGTTATGCATTTTTTCATCAAAATGCCACAGCACTTGCATGGCAGTTCAACCTGCCACTTTCCCAAGCTCAGGGCATAGTCCGTTCCTGCCCACAATGTGCAGGGGCGATGGGGGGCACTCGTGGGGTGTCAACCCACGAGGGTCAGAAGCCAACCAGGTGTGGCACATGGATGTCACAGTTTGGAAGATGGCAGTTGATGCACGTCTGCATAGAAACGTTTTCACAGAAGGGAGAAACGGCTTCCCACGTGGAGCAGCATCTCCTCTCCTGCTTCGCGGCCATGGGCTAACCACAACACGTGAAAACCGACAACGGCATATAGCTCCAGGCAGCTGGCCACGTTTATGACCACCTGGGACATTAAGCACACTTTTGGTGTTCCATACAATCCGCAAGGGCAGGCAATTGTGGAGCGGGTGAATCAGACACTCAAGTCCTACCTTGATAAACAAACTTGATAGCCCTCCCCAAAAATCAGGGTCAGGCACAGCATTGTTTGAACAAGGTACTGTTCACATACAACCATCTCAATGTTTTTTCAGATTACACTCCGCAGGAGAGTCACTTCTGTCGCACAGAGGCTCTCCCGCATCCTCTGGTGTGTTATCGAGTGCCACCAGATCCTTCTTGGAGGGGCCCGGCACCACTCATAACGTGGGGAAGAGGGTATGCCGCAATTCAGGTGTCATCTGGATTCCAGCTCATTGTGTGAAACCTCATCTCGAGTCCAATGGCGTGGAGCCAGGAGTTCCCAGACCCGCTGCCGGAGATGGAGGGATTGACCCTAACTGGGAAAGCCAGGCGGAGGAGGCGACGACAGCCGGTGACAGCACCGAAGATCACCTGGGGAATGGTCAAGTCCCTGTGCCAGGAGGCGACTGACATCGTGCAGTGGCAGAATGCAGAACCAACTCCAAAGAACATTGTGGTTGCAGCTTTGTCCCAGATCACCTTTAATTCCTTGACAACGATCATCTTGATCCTTTCCTTGCATATGGCGGGAGGAGCTCAAGCCGCTTCATTTGAAGCAGAAAATCTGATGCCTGGTGGAGATCTCTCTACCTGGCTGCACTACAACATCTGGGAAAGATTGGCGAACCTCGTCAATCAGTCCAATTTTTGCCTGAGGCAGGTCACCAATTCTGCCTCTCTTCTCAGTACTTGTCTCATCCTAGTATGTCATGCCCCAGGAGCGCACATCAGGAACGGTGACTGGTTAGTGAAGTGGATATTTGGCCCATTTCACAAGATCATGTACTCGACATATGCAACGTGCTCACCTGACCGGCTGTTCCGTGGTCAAAGAGCCACATCACCGTTGCCTCGACCCCGGAAACAGCACTTGGACTATTGCCTCAATGTTTGTTCATGTCACTTTGCCTTCAGGCTGTTTTTTTACATGTATCAATCGTCAGCTGGCTTGCACGCTGGCAAAAGCCATTAATCAAACCTCCTTGGCAATATCGATGCTCAATCAAGAGCAAATGGAGCTTCGCCATGCAATATTGGATAATTGAGCAGCCATAGACTACCTCCTACTCGTACACCATTTGGGTTGCAAGACAGTCCATGGCATGTGTTGTTTTAACCTCATGGACAACTCTCGCAAGGTACAAAATCAGATCACACATCTCCATACCCTGGTTAAGAATATCAGGGAAGACGCCCTGTGGGAATGGTGGGATTTGCTTTGGTCGTGGTCCCCTTGGAGGTGGCTACAAGCAACGCTCAAGGTGATTGTGGGTGTTGCAATTTTGGGGATAGCGGTTTGCTGCTTCGCACAATGTATTCCCTCATTGCTGTCAATGTGTCCTCCATGGAGGAAGCCTCAGGATGTCCTCACCCCACATCAGCTAATGCCACTCCTGCGCCGAGCCATCTGTCAGGTCCAATCAAACAAATAAAGGGGGAGTGCGGGTTCCGTGCACATAATTGGCATACTGTCCCTGACAGAACCACAGTTTTGTGGGAACGCTCCTTTGAGCTTTTGGTTCTGAAGGGACAGAAATTGGGGAGCAGATTAATAGCTATAGGTTAATTCACCGATCGCTGACCTGACAGGCAGTTCAGACAATAGGGTGCAAAAGATCGCCAGATGATCAACTCGATAGGTATTTAATGAGTAACCTCGCATCCGCAGAAGCTCTAAGCCCAAGAGTCAACCTAGGCACATGTTTGCTTCCGGTAGTAAATTAGATAGATAAGAAACTTCCCCCGGTGAAGTCATCCCTAATGGGTAACTTGTGTAATCTCAATGTGCAGACTCTTGGGCTATGCGCATCGTATGCACGCAGGCGAGCTAGGCAGAGTATAAAGTTAAGTGCCTTCTGATCAATAAACACTGGTCTTCACTAAATCTTGCCTCGCGTGTCTTGCTTGACCAATCTCCTCCGGGACCCACATCGGGCCCCGATCCAGCAGGCTCTATCAGTCCCTGGAAAATAGTTGGGGAAGAAGTAGAAGCAGTGACAGATTTTACTTTCTTAGGATCTAAGATCACTGCAGATGGAGATTGCAGCCATGAAATAAAAAGTAGTCAACCCTGACTACTCCTTGGAAGGTCAAATAGTAAAGATGAAGCTGAAGTATTTTGGACATCAAATGAGAAAAGAAGATTAACTTGAGAAGGCCTTGATGCTGGGGAAGGTGGAGGGCAAAAGAAGAAGGGGGAGGCCAAAGATGAGATGGCTAGATGGTATTGTGGACGCAACGGGCACAGAGCTGGGAGTGCTGAGGAGGATGGTGGAGAACAGGTTGCCTGGAGAGCAATGGTCCATGGGGTCACAAAGAGTCATACCTGTCAACCTTCCCGGATTGGCCGGGATTTCCCGATTTTTGGTGCCGATTTGCGCCATTTCCCGCCAGCAGTGCCAAAACCCCGGAATTGGCAGCGGGGGGGGGAGAGGTACTGCGCATCCCTTCTGCACAGATCACCTTCAACGCATGCGTAGAAAGCTTTTACGCATGCATAGAACCCTTCTATGCTTGCATAGAACCCTTCTATGCATGCGTAGAAGGCGATCTGCGCAGAAGGGGATTGTAGAAGCCTTCTACGTATGTGTAGAAGGGTTCTACGGAAGTGTAGAAGGGCTCTACGGAAGCGTAAAAGCTTTCTACGCATGCGTAGAAGGCGATCTGTTCAGAATGGTTCTGCACAGATCGCATAGAAGGCGACCTGCGCAGAACCGTTCTGCGCAGGTCCCGTATTTTTCGGAGCCGCAGTTGACAGGTATGCAAAGAGTCGGAGTCGACTGTGCGACTGAACAACAACAGCAAGCATGAATGAGACAGGAAATATTTCTATTGGTGTCAAATACAAACAAGAAATTATGACAGCTTCATTTAAGATTATTGTAACATCAAGGTTGTTTCACCCCTCAACCCCCAAAATGAAGCCTTTTTAAAGATTTGGGTATAATCTTGACAAACATAGGAAACTCTTCGTTGTTTGTGCTGGCAAAATTGATACATGCAGCCTTTCTCAGCATGAAGAAGTTATACCATGGTATACCTGCCTGCAAAAGAGCTGTTAAAGATGAGGACCTCCCATCCCCCCATCAATAAAGAGGGGACTATCCTGATTCATTGTGAACGTGACTGATTGAATACACATTTGACACTAGAATTTCCAGAGTTAAGCACTTGCAGCTCTGGTGGATGAATTTGGCAGTTCTTTTTTTTCTGACATTCATTAAAATAAAAAGTCTGAGGTTTTTAAAAAAATACAGACGTGATCTGTACATTTTTGATAAAGTTATAAAACTAAAAAGAAATTCCCCCCCATCCATGGTATCAAGCTGTTATTGTATTTTAAGGCAAAACTATATGTAGCACATATGTGTCCATGTGGGTGCATTTTCATTTCATTAAATTTCACTTTATTTTTGCATACCGTTTAATTCATCCCGAAGGCAACTCTAAGTGGTTTATACCGGTGCATGCTGTTTGCACAGCAGACAGCAGCAGGAAAGTGAAAAAGGTACAATAATAACAATATAGAAAATCAAGTACAACATACACAATACAATAAAACAGCATAAAGCAAAAATAATAATCAAAATATACATGGCCAAAGGCCCAGATACAGAATTAAGCAAATGCAGCCCTCGCTTACAACAAAAACAGTCCGGTCAGATGGAGTCCTCTAGAATATTGACGTGTTGCGTGTCTTATCCAGGCCCTAGGCCGTAGGTTGAGAACCCCTGATTTAACCCAACTACTATATAATAGTGTTACATTACATTTCATACATTGGTGTATTGCATGTTTTTGAGTTTTTATTTTTATGAACTAATTCGCGTTTTCCCCACAAATGTAAATTTTGCTAAATGATAATCTGCCTTTTTTGTGCACAATAAAGAATTTGTTTGGTGGTTGAATGGGGGATAACAAAATGCTATAATAAAAGGGTAGTCCTTAATTTAGTGGATCAAAATCTGGTGCAGAATTCTGTTCTAAACAATGGCCAAGAGTGTTGTCAAGTCTCAGAGATAACTGAAATTTCAGGGAATTACTACAGTTCCTTTATTCTTCAAGCAAAGAGAGATATTTGTAAGTCCACCATGTGGGTACAATAAAACCTCGAGATACGAAATTAACCAATTCCTTGAGGTTTTTCCTATCTTGAAAAATTTCGAATTGTGGTTTCCTATAAGAATGCATTGAAAAGCAAAAAATCCATTCCAGAGCTCAGAAAAAAGCCCCCCAAAAGTATTTTTTCTGTTGAAAACTTCATAAAGTGCACTTTGTGATTTTTGCTGCATTTTTGAACCTTGTAGACACATGTAGATACATTTGGCTTATTTTCCTGAGCTCCAGAATTTGGTTTTCAATGCATATTCATCACATTTCCAACAGCACCATCTAATGGCCACCTCTGGTAATTGCAGGAAAAGTACCCGCCAGTCAGCTGTTTCAGAGAGAATTTTCAGCAGTTCCTGGTTGCGGGGATATCTTTTGGTGCTGCCAAAACATAATGAAAAATTCCAAAAATGGAGCGGAAATGCCGTGGGAAGCATTGTAGCACCCCCTCCCCCAATTTTGTATCTCGAAGCAAATCCCCCCCCCCCGAGATTTCCTTTTGTATTGCAAGTTTTTTTTAATAAATATAGAACTGTTCCTAGCTTGAGCTTTTACTGTACATTGTTATGTGTTACGGACACTTAACATTGGGAAGTAATATCGTAGAGCAGTGGTGGAGAACAGAGGGGGCACTCAGAACCCCCTCTGTGAGCACACATGCTATTATGCCAGCACAGAGTTTTCACTCTCCATTCTGCCCAGCTGCCCAATGAGACTGTTTTCTGTAGCTGTGTTGGCACTTTGCAATAAGTGGGTTTTGGGTTGCAGTTTGGGCACTCACTCTTCTAAAAGATTCATCATCACTGTCCTAGAGATACATTTAGCCCAGCATTTTTTAAATCCTAGATATATTTTGTCATTTTACTGTGGTATGGAATTTCTCCAAGATCCCCACAGAGACTGAGATGTCCTGGAACAGCACTGGGCAAGATGCTCTGCCCTGTCCTCTTCCCTCCCTGCTGATTTCTTGTGCAATATTAAGATTGAGGGGCCTGTGCAACTGCCTTGAAGTATTATGCTTTCCCTGATTTTTGAATCTCTTTGTGGTTCTTGCAATTGCAGGCTCTTGAACTGGTCAGTTCCAAATAATTATTAATCAGCTGCAAGAGATGCCACTTTTTGTCAATTTCAGACTTCATTTTCAAATGACTGGGTATATCTCAATAAAAGTCTGAAATTGACAAGAGCCTAAGAAAGCCTGAGAAAGACACGGATTTCATATTATCTAAGGAATCATGCACAGGATTTCACAGGAAGAAACAGGCTATTTTGTCGGGGAAACCTGGTAGAATGGTAAAAAAGGGTTAAAATCAAATATGGGATTGAGCCATTCCAGGCTGACATCACGTCCCATCACGTCCCAGAATATGTTTGAAAGGGCTGCTACTGACTTAGCAGTCATAGAGGTCAAGCAGAAGACTCTAGAACAGGGCTGGGGGTTCTTGATGCTCTAGATGTTTAAGATGACAACTCTGAACATGCCCAAATGTAAGGGATTATGGGAGTTCTTGTCCACATATTTGGAGGGTCAAAGATTCTCTACTCATTTTCTAGAAAGCCTATGGCATCTCATAACTCAGAAACTATTTTAAATCCTCTATATTTTTCAGTTCATATGGAATGCTGATTGACCTCAGAATTTGGTAGCCTGGAATGACCTTCCATCAAGAAGGAATCTAATTCCTAATGGCACTCGGTGTGTGTGCGTTTTTTAAGTCAGGAACTTTCAACCTTTTCTAAAATGATGAAGGTTTTGATGGAAATGAAACAAATTATTTAAACATCAAAACTGGCCCTGCCACTAAGCACAGTGAGGCCATCTACTCAAGTGATGGATGCTGTGAGATGACAGGAAGACATGAGAGTTGTGTGCTGTGGAGCCTCTCCTGTAGCTTAAGCTAGCCCATGATCTTTGCACTCCCACTCGATCCAAAGGTGGAAAGAAACTACATGTTTGCAGATAACCCACAGAAGCAGGTGATCTGCAAGCCAGAGTGAAAATGCTCCAAACAAACGTTTTGTTTTAATGCAACGAAACAAAGTCATTCGCTGGGCCCTCAGGCAAGAAATTCCAAAGACACCCCTGCCACTGCTGCATTGTTCATTTGCCCCATGAAAAAAAGTATTATTTGACTAGCATTGCCCATCCAGAATTATGTTGAGATACTAGAAAATAATGGGGTACACAGAAAGATCCTCCTCGAAGATTGTGGTATTTTTGAATCACAATCAGCCATACCCTGGCAACGGCAACCTTTTGTTGCCGGCTAATCGTTCTCGCACTAGGTCAGGCAGAGGGAACTGCAGAATGAACTCAGGAGGTGTCTTTATTTTGGCAGTTTCATGAGTGCAATAAGGCAATACATTGCAAAAATAATAGTAATGGGAAGTTAAAGCTTATTTTCAAATAAAAGAATGGTATAATGAAAGCTGGAATATAGCTATTAATGATAACCTGACATGTGAGAATAAAGTTTAAAAACAGTGATCATCCATCATTAGCCAATGTTTGGTTCCTGCTAGTTAAAAAGCAGTAGTCTGACCTTGTGAACCTGGCTTCACTATGTTCATGGTGTAGAAAGAGCTGTGGAGGCTTTTGCTGATGGGGGTTGATATAGCACATGCAGACAG
The DNA here is from genome assembly GCA_035047345.1 of Bradypodion ventrale. Lineage (NCBI taxonomy): Eukaryota > Metazoa > Chordata > Lepidosauria > Squamata > Chamaeleonidae > Bradypodion > Bradypodion ventrale. The sequence continues at coordinate 38,847,306 of JAWDJE010000008.1, forward strand.
CCAAGGATCATAAGCAGAGAGACAAAGAGACAAAGAGGAGCATTTCTACACATATACACATAGGAAGTAGAAGGAGTACTCTGGTGGGGATCTGACCACCTCCTTAAGGGGAGTAGACAGGAGGAGTTTGGCTTGGCATGGTCTGAGCCTGAGAGAAGCAGCATTCTATCTGCCATCGCACATAAGATTCCGTGCCTGGAACCAGCAGGTGTAAAAGATCCAAATCCTTGAGACTTGCTCTTTCCTCTTCCCTACACAGAAAAACTTGCAGGGTTGAGTAATTAGAAATGTAATTTGTCTTCCTCCAACTTAGTTAATTGCTGGTGGATTTTGATTTTTAACCATGTCTACCGACCAATGCAGAATAACCACCTTATTTCTCTTAGACATCTCTCACGGTGATTAGGATGATTGGATGCATATTACCGCCCTGTCACCTGCAGCAACTCAAGGAGAATCAAAGCTCACCTGTCTTACCCCTAGCAGGAAGCAAGGAGGTTGCGACCTGAACGAGCCATAACATGGTTCTGTCTCAAGCCTCTTTCCTGCTTGCTCCTTTCTGGAAATGCTTTATAAATCAATTTTGCCTGGGAATCATAGACTGTGGAGCTCTTGCACAACCCTGTGAAGCTACCTTGAAAAATCCAAGTAGGGAAATGTGTGTCATTAACCCTTCGTGACATGTTGTGCCTTTTGAAATGCTTGCTGAGCTGCACTATTGCCCCTGGGATGCTTCAGATAAGCAGGCATACTGAGACAGAAATCATCTTAGGGAATTCTGAGACACAGGTTTTGTCAGCATGGTTCTTCATGGATGGTAATCTTCAGCTAGGAGTCTTGGTTGGAATTGGCAGGGGCAGGAGGACACTACCCCCACACTAAAATTAGGAAAAAAGCAAACCAGGACAATCCTGTTCTCCTCTTACAAAGCTACTACACATATCAGAACTTGTAAAAGTTACTTTTTGGACAAGATCTCAAAATTTCTCTAGCCATGCTGGCTAAGAGATTGTCTAAAATCTAACTTTCTAAACCTCTAGAATCACGTGGTGCATGGCCCCTTTGTGGTGTGGGCCCATAGGCTGCAGCCCAGGTAGCCTATGCTTAAATCTGGTGGTAGTTGAATGCCACCTTTTGTGTCAAATAGCCAAATATCTTGGGCTGTTCCTCCTTATCAGTTCTCCTGGCCATTTCTTTCTGGTCAAATGCCCACAGTCACAGCTTGTCTGTCAGGTATTACAAAATTTAATGAAAAAGTGGTTTTCTAGGAGCTTGATTATTCCTTTTAGTTAACATGAAAAAGGCATGAAAAAAGGAAAGAGCAACACAGAGAACATTCAGATATCAGCCCAGTCCCCTCAAACACTCTTCTTTGTACACAAAATTAGCACTTGTGTAGTAAATATCACTTTAGAAGCATTTAAGGGAGAAAAAAGGTATCACTACTTACAGTTACCATCATGAATGATTGCTTCTTTCTTGAAGGATGGTAAGAGGAAGAAAGTAAATCAATAAAATAATGGGGGGTGGGGTGGAGACTTGCTTCAAATGCCAGTGGTAGGAAGAGAACTTTACAAACCAAGTGGGTGGCAAAGGACAATCATATGTCTGTAAAACCTCCCTCCCACTGATACCTAGTTACTGCATGCAAGATTGCTTCTTCCACAATTTTTGTCTCCTGATCAAACTCTGGACTGCCAAACTGAAGCCACTTTCTTGACTTTGTCATTGGCCAAACTTAAATCCTCACCAGTACATGTTTCTCGCAGTAATTGGCAGACCAGTAAATGAGCGGGATTCTGCATCTCTCCACCTTCAACTTGAGCATGTTTGTCTAAATTTAGGGACTCCAACCGCCTATTCAGTCCTTCAAACGACAGGGGAGGTTGAGCTCCTCAGATATATCCTCCTTTAATGTCATTCCTTTTCCAGTGAGCTCCTCCCTCCATTTTCTAATTTGGTTTTGCTCTTTACCTTTAAGAATATTTGTTCTTGCCATAAATCTCTTCCTGGATCTGAGTTGGTGGACTTGAGACTCATATCCATTCAGAGGATGTTGAGGGTCCTTCTCTTGCTTAGTTCTCGGATGCAAGATTGCTATTACCCCAAAAATGAACTTTTTTGTATGTGCGATGTGAAAGAAACCTGTGAAGGCAGTGACCAGCCATGTTTTAAAGCCAAAGAAGAAACTTTGCATCATCCTCAACTGCTCCTATTATTCCCCAGTGAGAAAGAAATCTGCAATTTTCCTCTTTGGAGACTGGAAAGAGACTGGTGGAACCTTACTAGATCTCCCCCCCCCTCACTTATTCTTAAACAAGACAAAGCACAGGCACACCCATTGACAAGACTGCTCCAGGCAGAGCAGCAAATAACAAATGTGTCCCTCCCAAATCAAAATCCAAGTCACTGAAGGGAATTTAGGTGGTTTTGCCCAGGCATGACTACACACCAGAGTGCACGGAATGCTGTTACCTTCCCTCCAGAGTGGTCCCTATTTATCTATTTGCAATTTCTTGCTTTCGAACTGCTTATAATAAAGCATTATGTAATTAACCAGAATTAAATATGTGGGGCCCTAATGGGAACAGGGTCCCCGCCTGCTGGCTTATGTAAACAATTAAGAACTCTCTCTTATTTTTTATAGTGGGTGGGATGGGTGGGTGGGATATGGGTTTTTTGAAGCGGGTGGGATTATGGGCTTTTAAAGTGTTTTTATGTGTTTTTAGAACTTGTTGTAATGCCACCCTGTTGGGTTCTACCTGAGCTGGCGGCATATATAAATATGACTCTTAAATTAAATTAAATTCCAGCATGAAAAATAAATGAAAGTTCAAACGCTGTAAAACAAATCAAATATTGATCTAAATAAAATGAGTTAATGGTGTCTGGGGGGGGGAATCTAAAAGGTCAAGTTTTAGCAGATCTCACTAGATAACTGAAGTTTTAGCAGATCTAGTGAGATAACTGAAGGCAAATGTGCAGTGCACAGTGCATTAACTGCACTGACCTCTTGTGCAATCCGGCAATTGGACTTGTTCACTGTCTCTTTGCTTGGTTTAAAACACTTAGGTTAGGAGGTTTGCCAGGGTGCTAAATTAACCTCTTTGTTAAGCCTTTGATGTTACCTATCTGTGATTCTGTTATCAGTTCATCAAACAGCTCAGCTGTCATGTGAAGAAGAGCTCATATTTTTCCTCCTTCATTTTTGTTGTTGTTCAGTCGCACAGTCGATTCCAACCCTTTGCGACCCTATGGACCATTGCCCTCCACCATTCTCCTCAGCCCACCCAGCTTCTTGAGCACCTGGCCAGTCCGGCGGGGATACCAACAGGGTTCTGTCACCCCAAAAACAGCCTCAAAAGTCCCCCCTTACCAGCAGCATGCAATGGCCGGGGAGGCAGCATGGAAAACACTTACAAGTTATAATGACTGAAAACCTGCTACATAGTTATGCAAAAAGCATAACCTCTAGAGTCGTGATGGCAAATCTTGGCACTCCAGATGTTCTTGGACTTCAATTCCCAGAGCCCAAGCCCCCATGAATCCATATGAAGGGGTTTACTGCGATTCATCCATCCCATGCCGCCCTCGTCATACATTTACTTCTGCTTCCAGGAGTGACGAGGGTGGCACGGGCCAGATGAATCGCAGTAAACCCCTTCGTGTGGATTCATGGGGGCTTGGGCTTCTGGGAATTGAAGTCCAAGAACATCTGGAGTGCCAAGGTTCACCATGACAGCTCTAGAGCCAAATTGTTGCAAGTTAAGAAATCTCCATTTTGTTATGTCTCAGCATGCAACAGGTTGGGCTTTTGTGTAACACAGTTTCATTCAGCACCTCAAAGAACCAATAAAGGCATGTTTAAAAAGGTAACTGAAAGAGTAACTGACAACTTTAAATTTTGCAACCATAACAACAAATTAGAAGAAATATTGCAGAGAAGGCTGTGTTTCTCTCTGTCTGATAGCATTTGGCTGTTAACTGTGTGGGAATAGTTTCCCTGTAGACTGCCATACAATGACAGTCAAGTCAAAAGCAGCTGACCAGAACTTGCAGGTGCTAAGAACAAATTAATGTTCTGCTCTATAAAACATGTGGACCCAATTATTACGAACGTATTAAGTGACTTGAATACAGGTGGCAGCTGAATGACTGAGTGAAGTGGTTATATTCAGTGGCCAATCTTCTCCAAAAAGTGCAAATTAAGGACATCGCTCATTAGAAAGTACCTGTCTCTCCTCTGTAGTACTTCAACGCAGAACTGAGAAACTTCTGTTCTCAGACACTAGAGAATATTTTAATAGCAGGTGGCAACTGAATAGTATACTAAAGTCCCATGTATCACTCCAGGAAGTGGAACTTCACAATTTCATTCAAAATCTGAACAAACAACACGCTGTACTGTAATTCTTTCTCCTCTCGAACAATTGACAGGATCATATGCCAGTACAGGTATATTGGAAATTGCATGATGTGGTCCATGGGGTAACGAAGGGTTGGATTTGACTGTGTGACTGAATAACAATAAATCCTCACTCTTGACAGATATCCTGAGATGCCAGAAAGATTAATGAGGAGGTGCTGCAAATCAAGCCTAAACTCTAGCTAAAAGCTAAAACTACCATGAATAAACAAAACTACCTGGGAAGACAATCATGCCTGGAAAAGATGAAGGCAACAGGAAAAGAAGACCAATTTTAAGAAGGATTGACTGACTCGTGGCCTTGAGTTTGCAAGAACTCAACATGCTGTTGGTGGAAGAACACTTTTGGAGATCACATAGTGTCACCATAAGTTGGGAGCAACGTTACAGCACATAAAAAGAAAACATCTGTCCCCATCCTGATTTTATGCAAATATTTTGGCTGTGTTAGAGGAGGTTTGAATCCAGTGCAACTTGGCTCCTCTATTATTCATCCCTCTTTCTGTCCATCCCTGCCCCCAGCACTTATGCCAACAGATGTTAGCCAGAATAGTAATTCTCCCAAAAAATTATCTGCAGTATGGCAGTAGTGACAAGTAAACAGTAATGTAAACAGTAAATGCACTCCAAGGTTGAACCTGAACAAAAGACCTTTGCGACCTCATGGACAATGGACACGCGACCTCCAGGCACCTTTGTCCTCCACCATCTTCCTTAACCCACCCAACTGTGCCCATTGTGTCTACAATACCATCCATCTCATTTTCTGCTGCCCCCTTCTTTTGCCCTCCACCTTTCCCAGCAAGAAGGCTGGGAATCCTCTCTTCTCATTTGAAGAGTACTTTAGCTTCATCTTTACTATGTATTTGACCTTTTCAGGCGCTGATTTCTTCTAAGATTGACCTATTTGTTCTCGCTGTCCAGGGTACTTTCAAAAATGGGAAGCATCAGAACACACAAAAAAAATTGGGACTATTTCCTCAGAATTTCCTTCTGTAAGTTGAGTTTTCCACTACCCGAGGCGTCTGTAATGCAGGGTTTTACTGTACTTGGTTTCCTGGGTTTGTGGAATGGGAGAGATATCAGATCCAGCATGCTGTTTTTTCCAACTCGCCACTAAGAAATAAATCTTGGGACACTCATTGATAATTTTCTCACACTATTCACAAGAAATCAGTATGTGCCTGAAGAAGTTATCTTGAATCATGAAAGCTCGCCTAAAGTTTGATTTTTTTTGGGGGGATGATCAAATAAAGGTGAAGAGATAACATCAGAGAAATATTACAAGAACACCAGATAACACCAGTGGAGGCTGCTAGAAGTGCCTTGCATCTCCTTTGACACCCAATGGAGTAAAAGAGGAAGCAAAGAAGATCAGATAAAGTTATTGCCTTGTTTCTGCATCCTTTTTGATTTGGTGAGCAATGAAGGCAAACATTCTCCTTTTCTATCTCCAATCCCATTATTTTTCATTAACAGCTGATTATTCAGCACACCTTACCTCTCATTAACTGGTACAGTATCTCATTAACTGGTGATCCTATCCATTAGAAAATTGCTACCAGTCTTATCTCATGTTCAGATGAGAGTGTCATCAAGCCAATTCAGAGAAACAAATAGCAAAGTTCTGTAAATATAAGATGTCAGAGAAACAGGGAATTTCTTATGTATTAATTCCACTAGTAGCCAGGATGCAAAACGGATTCTTGGGAATATATCAGTTCCTTCTCACTAGTAGAACACACCATTTATTTATTGGTACAGATGCGAATGTGAAACCTGTTTCTCCCCAAGGGAGTGAACAAAAATTCAAACCTAAGACTCTTAAGACCCAGTATCACTTTTTGCACTGTGTCATTTTAACAATACAGTTCTAGATGTCGAAGTAAGCCATATACAGTTCAATCGGAGTTAATCCCTGATAAGCAGATACAGGATTATGCTATAGTTATCCCAGGCTTTTGAGTCCCTATGAAAGATATTAAATCACTTTCTTCCTTTATTGTTTTTTTTCCTTCAACCTCTCTGTTGTATGTAACTTTTAAACTGGCAAATTTAATAGATAACTTGCCTTGTTTTTCTCATCATGTCTTTCCTGACTTGAGAGTCATGCACTCCAAGGAGCAGATTTAATGATAAATAAAATAAAATATTTCTGCGACCTGATTCCTACAGGCACCAGCTAGCGGGGTTTGAGCTGTTAGCATGGAACAGCAAAGGTATGCCAAGGAAGGTCATTTAAGGACCTTTTCACCCAGGTAATCTCCTGCTGGAGCCAAGCAATTGGCATTGTAGTAAAGTCACAGAATATCCCCTCTTTCACAACTCCCTCCCCAATGAGTCTGCCTGGACTCATTCAGTAATGCTAAAGTAAGCCTTACTGAAGAGACAAAAAAAGACCAGCAGCAGTTGAGGTTGTCACTCAGCATTCTTGCTACCCTGTGTCCCCCTTGCTTGCTCTTGACACACCCCAAGCCACACTTTGGAGTGATGCGCACTATGAGGGATGGAAGAGCCAAATCTAAATCTAAAATGAAAATCTTACGGAACAAGCAACAGGATCCTTGGCTATAGACCCAGTCCAGAGGGAAGGAATGGCAACGTGTGAGAAGCACAAGATACTTTAGAGCAGTAAGGAGAATTGGTTGCAGAGTGAAGCCAAAATATCCTGCATGTATATTTAGGATAGGCCAAGATTTTACTTTCTCCCTTTTGCACTGTCTGTAGATTTTTCTCTAGATAGTCTACAACAGAATTTCCCAACTTTTGGTTTTTGAATTTGAGTTCCCTAAAGTCAATTCCCCAAAGCACTGATCAACCAATGTACTGACTTAGGCTTCTGGGAATTGAAGTCCCCCATTGTGCCCCACATTGGGAAGCATGGGTCTGCAACATTCTTCTCCCAAATCAGCTTTGTCTCCCAATCTTATAAAAGATTAGTGCTAGAGCACCCCATCATATTATCATTGAATTATTATTCTTTGCTGTAACCAAACTCCTGTATTCCCAAGACAATAACATTGCAGTAATAACGACAGCATTGGATAGCATCATATTTGCATAACATCCATAACCACTCAAAAAACTGATGGTATTGGTAGCATCTGTTTTCGGATAACAGCTGTTTTCGACCATTTTTGGACTATATGCGATGCATCTTGCCATAGGAACTGCATAACGTCCAAAATTGCATAGCGACCAACTGTGTAACTTTGGACGTTATCTGAGGTTGTACTGTATTGGCAGACACAAACAGAAAAATTATGTCCATCAACTGATTGGCAGAGCCAGTACCAGAGGAAGTAAAGAAAGAAGGTGGTTTGTGGTCTGGAATGAGAATCGAATCACATCCTCTATGAATGATACACTCCCAAATGAATCTGAAACCACTGTATGAGCACTGTCTGTTATTTCAAACATGATACAGGCTGTAAATTACATATTTTGGTCTAGTTGATAATTCCAACTAGAGTAGATCCAGTGAATTAGTTTTGGAATGGTGAATCAACCGTTAAGCTTGCTGCATTGATTCAATGGGTTTGGCTGAAACTAACAATTGGATTTAGGCTTCTGCATATTTGAATGTTTGTGGGAGCCATTGCACGAGATGACATGAGAGGGCTTATAGGCACTTTTCTTGCAGACAGCATTACATGAAATTTGTGTCAGATCCATGAAGGGTGGACACGGAGAGTATGAGGGTGCAGAATAGGATCACAGAGCCACTAAATAGAGTGAAAGCAAATGTGGTCCTGTATTTTTCGGAGCCGTGCTTGACGGGTATGTTGGTGTCGTATAACAGTGAGGGTTTGGAATCAGCTGTAGTGGAGTAGTAAGGGGATGAGTTTTGTCTTCACATATTCTGTATCAGCAAACTGAAGGCATTGGTTAGCTATCATGAAAACAGTGCTGCAGATAATGGATTCTTGATATGTTGGAACATTATTTTTGGACTGCAGTTCCTGTAATGTTCCAACTCATGGAATCTTTTCTTCTCATAACCAAAGATTCTTTGGCAAGAAGGGGTGGTGGTCTCAGAGAAAATGCATGCATTTACCAACAGAATTGTTAGCACAATCGCACACACTTTGAAACAACAATCTGTTTTTTAAGGGACTTGGTTGTGATTTCGCATTGAATAGCCTTTTCCTTTTGATTATGTGTTTAATTTTTCAAATGGTGCAAACCATAATGAGGGGAGGTTTGGTGTTTTGCTCTCACACCAGTGATAGGAACAACTCTTGTGGTAGGTGAAGAATCCTCAACAGTATCTTGTTGCGTCAAGATTAGAGATATAAAAAATATTCACTAAATCCAGTTCTCATTCATTTAGGCTTTCTTGGCCTGATGGGATACTTCACTAAGTAATTTTCAAGCTATGAGAAGTTCCTCATCTGCAGTGAAAATGGAAGACTGATATTTCTCTGCTCAGCATGATTGGCACACTCTTCATACAGAACCAATATCCTTTCTTAGAGAAGCAAAGCATATACAAATACAGCAAACACAAAGGTGTTTGTTATTTCTAATCTGTTTGTTTTTAACCTTATATGTCTGTACAACAAAGTAACCATCATAGTTGTGCAGACCTGAAATTTGCTCAATATTAATTGTGCAATTTTGTATGCAAACATTTTTAGTTCATGTTCTCATCTCTTATTGAAGCCATAAGTATCTCACTAGTTCACATAAAGTAAGGGGGAAAAATCTGTGGATCCTTAAACTCATTTGCAACCAGTCTCAAGATAGGCTGTTAACCATGATTGAGACTTTGAGTTTTCCTCATGTGGCTAGCTAAAACTGTAGAATTTGGCATGTTGGTGTAGTGACATTTTACATCTTTATTTCCAGTGAATATAAGGCCCCACATCTTCACTCTCCAGCCAGCAAACAAAGAGCAGCTGTCATTGAGAATGCTGAATTTCTCTTAGTGAATAAGTACTGTAGAATGAAAACCAAAAACTCCAAAAGACTGAATTAACCGGGGACAAAAGTTGCATGTTACAGGGACTACCATCCATAGAACAGGAATGAGCATGGCAGGGTTGGAATAAAGTACCAATTCAAATAGCAAGTGATTTGAACAAATTTGAGGCTAGGAATCGGCAACTAGATAATTTTCTTCTCCGGATCTGCCTATAGATTGGTGTTTTCTTTTGCCTTTCCCCATCTGGTTGCTTGCTGATTCTTCTTCCTCCTAACCAGAAAGGAGTAGACTTCCATATCTTGCAATAGCTACGCACACATAGAATTTGGCTGCCATCGTCAGCTGCTACTCGTATCTTATACATCCCCCCCCCCCCCCAAAATCATTTTCAGGAAAAATGCCATTGGCGTGAATTTGTTTAACTATTGGGAATCAGAATAGTGGTTCCTCCTCCATTCATTTTGCTGTTGGGCCCAATATGATGGTTTCCAGTGGCATTTACTCCACTGAGGGGGTCATCACCCCACCTAAAGGGGCTCATCCTCCCATAGCCTTTGGCCCCTTTAGGGAGTCAAGTTATTTACTGCCACCCAACACTCCGAGTTGTTACATTACATATTTTGGTTTTAAATACAGTTGATAATCCCAACTAGAGTAGATCCAGTGAATGGTGACTCAATCCTTATGCTATACCATCTACTACATTACCATAGTGGAGTCGGGCCAGATACTTGGCTGTAGAGGGTTCTTAAATCAGTTTTAGGATTCTTTCTTTCCATGATCCCTGAGGCAGTAAATATATCCAGTTATATTTTATCCAATTACAGTATGTGCTTTTGGAAAAGTGATATCTGTTTTAATAATCAGCATTACTCCACTGCATTTTTCTTATACAAAATGGAGTGAATGCATGGACATCATGATTGTTGCAACCTCCAAACAGTCACTGAGTCTTTTGCTGCCTGAGATGAAACATAAATTGGCTCCTCCATCTCAATTCCATGCATAGACAGGATGGAAATTTGAACCATATTTCAACGCTAGTCATGGAACAATGCCATTCACTGCAGCAAATATAGCAGGTTGTTTTAGGGTAGGAATGTAACAATTTGGGTTGCCTCCCTATATGCGCAAGGGATATGCCCCACAGATACCTGAAACCATGGATAACAACAAGCTTTATATTTTACATTGGAAACAATGGTCTCTAGTGGCCAACTCTGGTAATGCACCATAGAAATACATAATATTTTAATTCAATATTTTAAGACCTGCAGATATGTCAGAGGGGTGTACTTGCTACTTCAGCAAAAATATACAGTACTTCAAACCCTGTGAGATTCCACAGTGATTGGTCAGCATGGCAAATATGCAAATCAATATGGCTTTTTACAACTGGCAGTAGCAGATGATCTCTGCCTGTTTTTTGGTTTAGCTCTATATGTTCCTTTTTCAATTGCAAAAATATACAAAACAAACACCTGGCACTGAATATTTGCTAATGAGTTTAACCTTGTCTTACTGTGTAAGCACATTCTTTGTTCTGTGAGTATGTTGTGAAAGGGAATTTTACAGGAAAGTTTGTGAAGGTGGTATAATATAACAAAATATAATATACAAAATATATAGCAGCATATATAATATCTGTATCAAATTTTACAATGTCCAGAAACCTTTGGCTATTCCAACCTTTGTAATAGGTGTCGAACAGATGTATTTTATTTCTGCTGCCTCTCTCTGGATTTTGTAATTTGTTCCAGAATCACAACTTTCAGGTCTTGGATAGTGCCCAGGTAGATTGAAATGGGTTGAAATGGGTTTCTCTGTGTTGCCATTCCAGATGTCTGATTTATGTGGACAACGATGTGGACAACAAGAAAGCTCTTTGTTGTGTTATTTTATTGGAGTGCAGAAGGGCATGTTTGACAAGAGATGGCATAAATCACATTGGCAGAACAAGTAAAACTGCTTTCAATGTTGTGTGTGGCACTGTTGGGTCCAGTAATATGTGTGGGCAAAGCTGACATCTGGGTTTGTATCTAGGTTTAGTTCCCATCTTTGTTTCACCTTTGTGTAGTCTGTCGTTTGTCAACAGTTTGGATGATTGTCTATAAGCAAGTAGAGGTCTGTCACCAAGCACTTTGGAGAGTGTTCTTGTAGCGGGTTGGGCTGACCTACTTATCTGAGTCCCCTTCATGAGCTAAAACCTGATAGCAGAAGGCACAGTTGATTTGTTCTTTGTGCAGATACAGATCTGATGTACATAAATTGATGCCATGAAATCTCACTCCCATGTCTGATGAAGTGGACTTGATCCACAAAAACACATTAAAATAGTCTTTAAAGAGCTACTGCATTTTTGTTTTGTTTATTCTCTGAGATGCCTGAAACACAGACTAACATTCCAAAAATAATAATTTGATAGTCACAGATTTTGAAATTATTCTGGTCATCATCATTTAGGGCTCTACAATTTGCACAAGCTAAATTGTACATTACACCAATGTGTAGAGATCAATAGTAGGTAGGTTTAAGAAGTTTTTCATTCTTAAATGGTCTATGTAATAGTAATTATTGTAGCTTTGTAAAATTTGCATTTATTTCTGCAAAACTTGTTCTTGCAAATGTGAAAGTTTAACTTTCAGGAAGGAAAAAAAAATGTGTTTTTCATTCTCAGGTGCCAAAGCAAAGGTGTGGATCTGCATCCCCAGGCTTTGACAAGTTGTGTGGCAGTGTCAGATGCACAAGTTTTGTAAATGCACAAGGAAACATGCAAATCAGACAAATGCATTGAAAATATGCATTAATTTCAGTGGAGGAAGGTAGGAAGTCTTGAAACCTGATACAAGGCATGAATAGAAGAAAGTGCAGATGGGCTGCAGAGAAAGGAACAGCATCAACAGGAATAATTTTTCTCATGCTTATCTGACCTGTGTAGATTCATATGCAAGCTCTTTTTGCAAAATTCAGATTTGCTGTGTTGCATAAAAAAGGGGTGTTTTGTGGCTTCAGTGCAGAAAGCCCAGTCATGGCAGGTGAAGTAGGTAGAATCTCATGCCATACAGATCAAACCCACCAGCTGGGACAGTGTTGCCTGGTGGCTAGAGCTTGAATGGGCTCTGGGGGCTGCCAGCTTGGAGGCCTAAGACAAGCTCCAGCTTTTGCCCTGGAGCTGGCTAAGAGCATTCGCGATCTGATCTGAAGGTAGCTGAAGCTTCAGCGACTGATGCTCAGGAGATTTGATGGCATTTTCTTGAAAGCAAATGCCAGCACTCTCCGACACTGACTGTTAACAAGGTGTGTGCACCAGACTGTGCAGGTCGGTCCTCATTAGCATGGATGTGCGTACTTCTTCCTCCCTCCCTCCCTCCTTCCCTCCCTCCTCCCCTCCCCTCTTTTGCTTTTTCCTAAGGCAGGCTGCGTATGCTGTGCTCATCTTTGCAGGGTGATGGCATCTATCAGGTGCTCTGGCAAAGTTCTCCTGCTCTTCATTGGCACGACCAAGGGGCAAGAGAGAGAGACATCTGAGCAAGAGCAACCATTAAAATTGCAAGATAAGAGCAGAAAGGGACCAATTAGACACTTCTGATGTTCACCACAGTCATTCTCCAGCTGCCGAATTCTCCGCTCAGGAATAGTAGAAGCCTGTTGGAAGCATGAGCAAGAGAAGTCAGAAGGGAAAACTGGGAAGCACACTCAAGATCCACGCAGGACCCATCCTTTGAAGCAGAAAGGAAGTGAGCAGGTTTCCTTCCTATAAGAAAAGTAAGAGGAATGATGAGGATCTAAATGCCCTTCTCACAAAAAAGGGCACAAAGGATTTAGGAAGATTGGTTTGATTTGATTTGATTTGATTCATGGACGTATGCCACTCACTCGGCTATGCGACTCAGTGCGGCTAACAGCAATCACAATATATCATAATATTTAAATTAAATATAATAAAAATATAATGCAGCAAAACAGCAACAAATATAACAATCAACAATATAATCAGTACATGTCATTAGACAATTTCAATTACAAAACAGTCACTCCCCTCTGAGCGGACAGTTACAGTCACTTCCCTGGCGCCAGGAAGGTGGATCCCAACGGCAGCTGGGTGGTGGTATCCAGCCACCTGGAGCAGACCGTGGCTTTTCTTTTCCCCGGCCCCGGGAGGGTTGGGTCCCAACAGGGCAGCTGGGTGGTGGAGTCCGGCCACTTGGAGCAGCCCGCTGCTTTTCTTCTCCCTGGCCCCGGGGATACCCGACAATGTCCACAGTGCAGGCTGTGGGTCAGAAAGAAACAATAGAATTCTGAAGGAGTAGGGTTTACTTTAGGGTGCAGGCAGGCAACCCCATTTGAAGGTGTCCTCCCCAGTTAATACATAATACCTTTGCACAAATAAAGGATAATGTTAGGATGTGAAAGTCTTCATTTTGATTTTGCTGTATTTCTCTGGAACCCCCCTCCTTTCATATTCTTTGTGATTTTCTATCAACAATGTAATTTGTGCATTTTTACATTATGCATATTGCTAGTATGCACTTTCATTTCTCTATTTACCTCAGTACTTTCCCCTCTTGTTTTTGTGTTTAAGCCATTTTAGCTGTTCTCATTTTCAAATTTATGCCATGCTTTGTGCCCACAATTTTTCTGAGCAGCCCCTTGGAGGTGTACAAATTCTTGAGGCCGGATACATTTCTTCTTCAGCAGGTTGCAAGAGATGTGGAAAAACCCACTTTTCTTAAAGCTGTGGAATCCACCAAAGGTGTTTTTAATCACAATTTGGTGGAGGTTGGTAGCATCTTTCTTTCTTTATAAAATGCATATTCTTTCAATGAAACAAGGTAAAATTTACTAGGGACATTCCAATGTAACTAACCCAAGCAGTCACAGGTGGCATTATGAAGACACAACTAATCATAAGTAACCTGAAATTCAAAAAAAGAGACACACACATAACCAAATAAGACTCTGTTTTTAAACCTTAAGGGAGAATAAATAAGTTTTAGCAGTATCTTAAAAGCCTGGGGACATTGTATTACAGATCTCCTTTGGGAGATAATTCCAAGTGTAGGGAGCCAGCATCAAGAAGTCTCTCACTTCTTCTGGTGTTTATACGGTATGCCAAGCATACTTAGGAAGTGAACCTCCAAAGCTCGAAATAAGCTCTCCATCTCATAGATGTTGAACAGCTTAGGGGAGGTGGCTGAATACTGTGGAAACTCACTTTGTAGGACCAAAGAGTCTGACACCATCTCTCCAAGCTGCAGTTATCTAGAGACTGGCCCCAACCCCAACTCCAGGTTACCTATCCAGGAGGATATCATGGTTGATGGTATCAAAGGCATCAACTGGATGGAGATATCCAAAGGAACCAACTGAGTTGCATTTCCCCTGTCAGACTTAAGAGGTTATCTAGCAATGTGACCCGTGCTGTCTGAGTACTCTGTCATGGCTTGAAACCTAACTGGAATGGATCGAGGGTATTTCATACCTGAATGTCTGCAGCTGATCTTCTACCACCCTCTCAACAACCTTGCCCATGAATGGAATGTTGGCAACCAGACTATAGTTGTTTAGGTTATCTTCTGATTGGGCCACATAATTCAGCAACCCTTTCTGAAGAGAACAATCTGCATAGGCCATCCCATGGTTATTTCACAAGCTGATTTAATCAACCAGGACAGGTAAGTGTCAAGAGGGGAGCTTTACATCCTGCAAGCAGCCTGGAGATGGTATCTGTTGTCACAGTTTATTCCACAACACTGGACAAGATGGTGCTTTAGACCGTTCCTGCAGATTAGCCATAATAACATCCGTCTGGTACTCATGGACGACCTCAAATTTAGATCACTATGAAATCCATAGAGACTATGAACTTTAAAGGGGCTATCCACAACGCTGAACCTATATGGATAACAGGGTCTCCTTGGGTCTCCTTTAAAGTTCAGATTACAACCTCCAGACTGCAGAGTTTTCCCCAGCAGCAGTTCCACATAGGAGTTTATACAAGCAACAATAGCGAATCTCTGAAGCTTGGTTCCCAGTGGCAGAACATATTATCAACTCAGTAAACGGCTTAGCTTTTCACCTCCACTTCCCTCAGGGTCTGACAAGTGGCAAGAATGAAAAGTTCAGAATTGCTGCTCAAAAGATGTAAATGTCTAAGAAACAAAGTAGTGTTTGGACTGCCACGAATTGCGCTGGTTGCCCATCTTGCTCGGAGCCTGAAAAGGTCACATTTCATTAGGATGGTGCCACCTTGTACCCCCAAAGTGGGTGACTGAAATCATGCTCATCTTAATGAGGTGACCTTCACTTCAGAGAATGTATTAACTTCTCCTGGAGGATAAAATAAGGGAGAATTAGCAGATGTTTTGTTCTAGTCCCTCAAAAGCTTGTATAAGATGAAGAGAATTAAACAGGGTCTTTCTCTCTATCTCTTTCCTTTGTCCTGTCCTTCAAATTTAATCATTTTCGAGGCATGCTATCGTTGCTGAAGAGGTTAATAGGATGGCACAATCACAAATTCAACTGTCTTGAATTGTTAAAATTATATATCACCTAAAGGTGGCAGATACCTAAATCACTGAGCTATCCAGTCAAATGTCATAGGTTTGAGGGGTTGCAATATTTGTCCGATGGACAATGCTGTGTCTTCCAAAAATAGAAGATTGTACTGTTCCATGCTTCATTCCTCTATTTCTATTCTACCATGTAAGGCCTTTTGTCCTGGCGAGGGGAGAGAGGGTGGTGCCCGGAACGCTGGCCGGTGGCTTGGCCAGAGAAGGCCTCTTCACCCCCTCCGAGGCCGGGCGCGGCAGCGGGTTCACCCAGCAGGCCCACTCGCCTTTTAAGTCCTGGCGAGGGGGGGAGGGCGGGGCCCAGAATGCTGTCCGATGGCGTGGCGAAAAGGCCTCTTCGCCCCCACCAGGTGAATTCTAACGGCAGAAAATTTTGGCTGCCTCACTCTTTATATTGAAAGGTTCTGTGGTCCTGGGGTTGATGTTCCATCTTCCACTTTGGCTTCAGTGCCATTTTATATTAGGGGAGAAATTTCCATAATCCCCACACCCCAGCATTTCTTATTTATTTGGGCAAACTCTGTGTTCAGGGGTGGATGTGGGTCACTGTTCCTGCTTTGCTTATGGGAGAGGTTTTTCCCAACAAGTTTAGGAACATTATTTTCCACTTCTGTTATTTTAATGAAAGGATTGTGTGATCCTTTTATGGACTCACTAACTGATCTCTGGGTTGACAGCATCCATAAAAGCAAACAATGCAATTGCTTTGGCTTGGCTGTGAGATCAGCTACAGTTTGGATGCTCTTCTCCCTGAAATGTCATATTTCAGCTGCCGTTCGACTTGGCTCCAGTCCAGTGAGATATGGGACAGCAGGGACTATTGCATTAGCTCCAATGAGAGAGCAGCTGCCTCTTGGCTTCTCCTTCCCATTCAAGCTGGTTAAGATACGTACCACTATATAACTTTACCAACCAGCTGCCTATGCTTCTTTTCCTCTGCCTGCTCAACTCTTTTTACCTTTTGTGCCAGATCACAGCAAGTTCCAAAGCTTGTCAGTTATCTCTTTTATGATTTACAAGAGTGTCCAATCCAGTATCCTGCTATAGTAATAGACCATACTGCCAGTAACTCAACACTGATCAATTGTCAGGCAGCAGTTTAGTAACATAACAACCCTGAGGTCTAGCGGCCTTGGGTGAAGAAGCCCACAGGAAAGAGTGTCAGTCCACTAGTAGATTAAATCCCACTTGAATCCATCTTGACAGAGGGCAGCAACGTCATCAATTCTGGCCTGGAAATTGGTGTGAACTTTGCATGCCTAAAGGCCTCAGGACCAGAAAGTGACTCGTGGAGCAGTGACTCACTGGATCAGTGAGACAGGTGTCACACTGTGTTGCAGAAGGCAAATGATAGGCCACTGCTTTATATTCTCAGGACAATCTTCATGGCTGATCGCCATGAGGATAGCCAATATTCGGAATCAGATATGGCACATTGATCAGATGCAAAAGAAACTGAAATGCAGAAATGTTACCTTTGCTCAACCCATTGCTGTCACACCAAGCCCTTGATTACAAGGATGGTTACTTTTATAATGGCAAAGAAGGGGCAATTTCCAGTGGGAAATGAAATGAAGCAGGGCACTTTGACTTTTGCTTACTTGTTACATTCCACCCATCTGGGATATCTTTCCACTCTGGGCAGCAGAATTTGCTTATTTTAAATTTATTTATTTAAATATTTCTGATCCACTTTATAGTGATAGATCTCAGAATACAGTATGATAAATAAAATCACCTTAAAACAATCGAGCCACTTGAAAGCATTAAAGAATGAGTTAAGCAAAAAATCAACAACTATAATCTGAAAGAATGGGAAGCAAGCTGTGAGTTTTCTCTGAGATGCATGGGTGAAAACACAGAATTAACCTGGCACCAAATGTTGGTCTTACTCAAAGCTCCAAAAGGAGATCATTGCTCAACTACAGACAATGCTGTTTCCAAAATATAATAATATTGATTTTGTCAGAAATTATTCTGGGTTGAAAGGATTTTTGTGGAAGAAACTGCTCAGAGAATGCCCAAATGAGGCTCCTTTCATGTTCCCAAGATCTGGGACAGAAACCTGCTGAATTGTCAGCCTTCCAGCTAACAAGGTGAACATTAACCACTGAGCCACTGCACTGGACCTCCAGCAGATTGTAAGGATCAGGCAGGTACTTCCTCAAATATCCTGGCATTAAACCATTTAGGATTTGGAAAATTGTAACCAACACTTTGAACTAGAAACAAAATGGCATCCTAGGCAATTCTTTTAAACTGGTGTTGTACAGTTTCCTGGAAGCAGTCTAGGTGTCTCATATTTGATGACCTTCTGAGGTCAACATATAGTTTATTATAATAGTCTACCCTGTAAAAGAGAAATTACTAGTGCATGTGTTTGTGGCCTGTTCCAGCAAGGCTGTTCTTATGTACTCTGATGTATTCTAAGTTAAACAAAGTATATTGGGAGGTGAAGAAGAAACATACAAAATATCACCCCAGATAGACATAATTGCCTATCTCCCTTGTATTAGGAAAGATGTTGACCTTTGTTGAAACGTGACCTTTGTTGAAACAGATAGGGTGAGTTTTGTTCACTGGAACAACACTGTTGTGCTTCAACTTTTGAAAGTAATGCGACATTGCCTGCATTTTCTCACAAATACAGTATAGGAGTGCCATCCCTTTCCAGATATTGATTAGCATTCCCTTTGTTGCATGACTGTCTGAAAGAAGTAGCAGCTAAATAAACCAGTCAGATTGTGCTAATTTGCATGTTAATGAAGCTCATAGAGCACAGCCCACAAAGACACTGGTGAATGCAGGCTGTCTTGGAATTCAGAGAAGGAGGGAAGAAAAGGCCAGATTCAGACCCACAGATGGCTGAAAAGATTGGCAGACAGCTGGCTTTATAGAGGGAGGCTTGACAAGAGGATGAACTTGCAATGGGAAACAGGCTGGGAAGTCAGAATGAGCAACTTGGGACTGGGAATCTTTTTTGGAGCTCAGCTGAAATCGCCCAGGATGGAAACAATTATTGTAGATACCTGGATTTAACATAGAAAGAACACTGGTGAGACATCCCACATCTTATCATGACACCCGTACCCCTGATCCAGCTCCTTGAGTAACTTTCTGGTCCTGAGCCCTTTTGGCACGCAAAGTCCTCCTCAGCTCCAGGCCAGTATTGATGAAGCTTTTGCCCTCCATCAAGATGGATTCAAGTGGGATTTAATCTACTTGGGGACCTGTGGATTTCGCCAAGGCTGCTAGTCCTTAAGGTTGTCAGTGTCAAGACAGTGGAGGGGTGAGAATGGGGTTGCGTTGGTGTGACTGTGTCAGCACCTGCTGAAATTCTTTTATCCAGGATGAGGGGTATTTTGACCCACAGTTCACAAAACTCCAGCCCTGTAACTAATGCACTACACCTGGGTTGTCCTCTCTCCCCTCTGGATCACTATTCTCCAAACGATGAGCCATGGAAGGTTTGTGTGTGGTAGCATTTAAAAATAAATAAATAAATCAAATCAATCAAGTGACTTACTGGGACACAACATTGATAAAGTTGTATTAGGTGTCTTAGGTGTAAGGCAGTTCAAGCCAGTAAGGGATGAAAGATTGCAGCTATTGCTAGTAAAATTATTAACAATAGCAATACTGCAAACAAACTGTACTATGTTAGCCACTGCTGCTAATACTACCAAAGCAAGATTGTAGGCAATTGATATAATAGGTGCTTTACAGCAGCTCCTCTTATCAGCACTGAATGGAATAATTTTGAAGTGTAGAAGGACAAGACACTTGTAATAAAAGATTTCTGAAATCCCCCCCCCCCCCATCTGTTACAAAGTACAGCGCAATTTAATTAATAATCCCGTTTCTGGGATGAATAATGAACTGATAAACATCACATGTGGTGTTTTTTTAAAATCCTTTCTGCAGCAGAAGTTGGTCATCAAGATTTTTAAAAAGCTAAAGGAGGGAGAAACAGGAAAAAGTATATGCTGTTATTGAAACAGATGGAAAAGCACCCACTTGAAAATACATTTGAATGTATTATCATCTACTAATAATTAGTAAGTCAAATTCACAGAAGACATTGGACAGTAATGCTTCACTTTCCCAGGTGTGATGTTTTGGGGCCAGATCTTGTACAACCGAAGGCCGTTACACCGTAGGCCATTACACCGTAAATCATCTTTTGTTTTGTGGATTGTCAGCAATTTGGTAACTTCTTTGCTTTCTCTTTTATCCCTTTGGGTTTTGAGAGACAGGTTTAGAAAAGATCTATGAAATGGCAGCAATTTATTTCTGCGGTAAAAAAATACAGTTTCTGAAACTTTTCTAGTGGGCTGCATATTAAATACCTTTGTAAAGGGCTGTGGCCATGATGGCGAACCTTGGCACTCCAGATGTTCTTGGGCTTCAATTCCCAGAAGCCCAACCCCCTGTGATTCCACACAAATGGGTTTGTTGTGATTCATCTGGCCTGCGCCGCCCTCGTCACTCCTGGAAGCTTAAGTAAAATGTACCCATATGGGCATGTTTTACATCCGCTTCCAGGGGCGATCCGCTTCCATGGCGTGGGCCGGATGAATTGCAGCAAACCCTTTCATTTGGATTTGGGCTTCTGGGAATTGAAGTCCAAGAACATCTGGAGTGCCAAGGTTCGCTATCACGGGGCTGTGGCATCTATGGTGTGGGGAAACTATCCTTCCCCTAGTATAAGGATTAATTATTTAGGCAGTCCAAAATTATCAGTGGCGAAGAAAAAGTCTGCCCCTTTAACCACTTAGTCTTCTTCCCATTTAGGCCTGAAATTACACATTACAGGAAAAACTTGTTAGAATTCACTGTGATTCTTTTCACTGCACATGACACAATCCCTATTGTGATTTAAAATGGCATTCAATCTGGACTTTAAAAAACAGTAGTCTTTCTTCAGGGATCCCACAAGAAGGATTCTGTAGTTTCAGCCCTGGCTGCCATCTTCTTTGGCAGCTTTCATCTTTTGGCAGACTTTTGTAGATCACTTGCCATCACTTGCTAACTGACCTGTAGTGCCAGGAAGCCTACTCACTGTGCCTTCTGCTATCAGGTTTTAGCTCATGAAGGGGACTCAGATAAGTAGGTCAGCCCAACCCGCTACCATAATCTAGAGCAGTGGGCACACACTCCCAGCATGGGGCACACACCCCACAGGAGGACTTCAAATTCTAGAAGCCTAAGCCAGTGCCTTGGCTAATCAGTGATTTGAGGAATTGACAGACTTCAGGGAACTGAAGTCCATAAACCAAAGATTGGGAAGCACATGTAAATGGTCCAGTTGCTGGAGAAGTCAAGCAAGATCTCTTTCTTCATGATAGGTTTCTCTGGGACAATTAAAATAATAAATACATTGTTTATTTAATTTAAAATAAGTTAAAGAGAGGAAAAACATATAAAATTAATTTTATATGTTGATAATAAGTTTCCAGGCTCAAATCTACTTAGCTGGCAATAGATTAAAAAGCATGTGGATTGCGAGTCCTTGGCTCATCTGTAATGAACATATATGCTGCAGATTATTACCATCTCTTATTCCTGTCTGTGAAGCGTAGGTTCTTTAGAAGACATGAGCTCACAAGAATATGATCATGCTTCTTCTCCTGTTCTTTTTGTCTATGAGAGGTGATACACTCCTTTTTGCTCCATTTTCCAGCAGTGGAGATGGGCAAACTTAGAGAAGCTTGAGGAGAAGGTTTCAGAAGAAGGCCTCTGTATATAGAGACATTTAGTAGGAAAAAAGACGGCTTAAGAACAGTAGGAAAGTAGGAAATCAAAAAGTAGATGGAATAACAGGTAAGTTTGGTCTTGGAACACAGAATGACCATGATAAGGTACAAAGACGGCAAGGAGTTAGCTGATGCAGAAGAGATTAAGAAAAGATGGAAAGAATACACAGAACTTTACAAAAGGGACCTCAACACCACTGATAATCACAATGATAACAGAGAACTTGAGCCAGACATCCTAGAGAGTGAAGTCAGAAAGTTAGTGGAGATGACATCCCAGTTGAATTTTTTAAAGCTTTAAAAGATGACCGAATCAAATTACTGCATTCGATATGCCAGCAGATCTGGAAATCAAAACAGTACAGTGGCCACAAGATTGGAAAAGATCAGTATACATTCCAATCCCAAAGAAAGGTAGTGCCAGTGTTCAAATTACCTAAACAATTGTGCTCATTCCACAAGCTAGCAAGGTAAGATAATAACAAGGTAAAATACAGGATATTCAGCAGCAGGTGGAGAATTGGCCAGAGGTGCAGGCAGGTTTCAGAAGAGGCAGAGAGACCACATTGCCAATATACGGTAGATCATGGAGAAAACAAAGGAATATCAGAAACAAGTATACCTCTACTTTATTGACAGTCAAGGCCTTTGACTGTGTGGACCACAATAATATGTGGCAAGTACTTAAAGAAATGGGAATACCTCATATGCCTCATCAAGAAGCAACAGGACAGAACATGGAATGACAGAGTGGTTTGGAATAGGAAAAGGAGTAAGACAAGCCTGCATTTTATCACCCTACCTTTTCAACCTATACACAAAACATAATCCATAATGGAGGAATCACAATATGGGATAAAAACTGCTGGGAGAAATATTAACAATTTGAGAAATGCAGACGATACAACCCTAATGGCAGAATGAGGAAGATTTAAAGAAGCTACTGATGAGGTTGAAAGAAGAGAGTGCAAATGCTGGCCTGAGACTTAACCAAGAAAACCAAGACCTGGAAAACCAGCACCTGGAAAGTAGACGGGGAAGAAGTAGAAGCAGTGACAGATTTTACTTTCTTGGGATCTTGGATCGCTGCAGATGGTGACTGCAGCCATGAAATAAAGAGGTGACTGATTCTAGGAAGACATGCCGTGAGAAACCTGGGGAACATAGTGAAACTTAGAGACATCACTTTGCAAACAAAAATCCGTATAGTCAAAGCAATGGCATTCCCGGTGTAATGTATGGTTGCGAGAGCTGGACCATTAGGAAGGCTTGAGCGCAGAAGAGTAGATGCCTTTGAGATGTGGTGCTGGAGGAGAGTTTTGAGAGTACCCTGGACAGCGAGGAGAAATAGATCAATCGAAAGAAATCAGTCCTGACGACTCCTTAGAAGGTCAAATAGGCTGAGGCTGAAGTACACCAAATGAGAATTCACTCGATAAAGCTTTGATGCTGGGAAAGGTGGAGGGCAAAAGAAAAAGGGGACGGCAAAGGACGAGATGGCTAGATAGCATTGTGGATGCAGCGGGCACCGAGCTGAGCGGGGTGAGGATGGTGGAGGACAGGGGTGCCTGGAGATCAATGGTCGGAATCGACAACAACAAAATAACAGTATTGCAAGATGTGAACTTTGCTTGTTTGCTCCCACTGCTTGTTTGCTTCCGTGATCCAAGATACTTGGAATAATTACAAATACTGATATCTATAGATTGCTGTTGTTAATTGCAGTTTCAATGGAAATCTTGCATGTTATAATTAATATTTGCTTAGACTTCCCCAGATTAATCAATAATCACTCTTGTATAATTCAGCCTTCTATGACAGACAGTTTGGTATTAGGTGGTGAGAGGGAATAAGAAGAAAAAGATTGTCATATGTAAAAGCAGACATGCTACGGATATGTAATGGACAAAATAATTTTGGGTAGTCTTTTTAGTTAACAGTTTTAAAGTAGAAAAATTATAATTTACCATTACCATTCATAGCAGGGATGCCCAAACTTTTTGGGCCATTGGCAAGTCACATGGAGCAACAGGATTTTTAAGATGCCATTTTCTCTGCTTAAACCAGGGGTGCCCAAATTATGGCCCATAGGCCAGATCTGACCCCCGACACCAATTCATCCAGCCCATGCTGCCCTCGTCACTCACGGAAGCAGAAGTAAAACACGCCATACAGGTGTGTTTTACTTCTGCTTCTGGGAGTGACGAAGGTGGCGTGGGCCAGATGAATTAGCATCTGAGGCCGGATCTGCTCCATGGGCCATAATTTGGGCACCCCTGATTTGAAGTTAGACAGAAGGATATAAAAGGAAAATGGATTCTCCAGCATTAGCTGGTCATTTTGGGGCCAGTCAGGTTCACTCACCTGAATGGCATTGAAAAGGTGGTGATAATTTTTCATCTCTCCTGCACTAATTACTGTATGGACCAGGGCTAATCTAGGGCAAGTAGCCTTTTAAAAAGTTCACAACTGGCAGGTACTGCAGCGTGTAATCTAGGGACTGGGTTGTGAGTTGCAGTCTTCCTCTCCCTGACCTCGATTGCAAGATTTGGGTGGTAGGGTAAGGGTAGAGCCACAGGTGGTGGGCACTGCCATCGGACACCTTTGTTTGATTAGGTGTCTGGAGGCAGTGAAACGTCACCTGTAAAGCAGCTGGCCGGGAGTGGCAGCCTTCCCAGGACTTGGGTCTCACACAGAACAAACAGGAGCAGGAGTAACCAAGAACCCTATGGAATGCACTACCAGTGGAGTTACGCCAGGTTTTCAACAAACATCTTAAAACTGTACAGTACTGTTTAAAGAGGTTTATAAGAACATTCTCCATTTAGGTAAAGGTAAAGGTTTCCCTTGCTCGAAAACCAGGCATATCCGACTAGGGTGCAGTGCTCATCTCTGTTTCTAAGCCGAAGAGCCAGCGCTGTCTGCTTCTGCAGACATTTCCGTGGTCATGGGCAGGCATAACTAGACACCGGAGTGCACGGTCCCTATTTATCTACTTGCAATTTCTTGCTTTTGAACTGCTAGGTTGGCAGGAGCTGGGATGAAGACGGGAGCTCATTTCCGTCCTGCAGTACTCGGGAATCGAACTGCTGACCTTCCGCTTCCCAGTCTCCATTTAGTCAATGAATAAATACATAATTGGAGTATGTCACCATCCATTGTTATTGTTTGTATATTTCTGGTTGTAACTATTGGGAAAACATCCAAGATGGGCGGTACAGAAATCGTTTGTGTGTATGTGTGTGTGTGTGCTCATTTCCTTGTTAAAGTATTATTTGCCATTCTTGGTGCAGTTTGTGACAACTGAGTAGTGTGTATGTGTGTGTGGTTTTTTTTTAAAGGGCAGGTGGAAATCTTACAAAGACTGTAAGAAGTTTCACTGCATGTGGGATTTTTTACCCACCAAAACCACCTCCCATTACGCCTCACCACGCCCACAGCTGGTGTCTGCCCAGGCTCTGCCAATAGCTCCGCCCAGACTCCACCCAGTATGCGCATGCAGAAATGGGTTTGCGAATGCGCAAAACCCGTACGGTAATGTACGGTAATTTTTACGCTGCTAATGTCACAGCTAATGTCAAAGAATTTCTACACCAATACCAAAAGACGAGTTGCTGAAGACAAAGGAATATTTGAATATTGTGAATGTTCAGGCTTCATTTGACCTACAAATCATTTATTTGATTTTTTTCGTGGCTCATGATAGTTGTATAGTATAGCCCTTCTCTAACACCACATTTAAAAGAATCATTCCCCCCCCCCCCCGGTCAGTTTCTTTCAGGGGCCTGCTTTCACAACCATATATAGAGAGATCAGGAACACCTTGGCCTCATTATGATAAAGGATCTTTTCATCTTTCTTCACAGCTTTCCAAATTCTCAGACTTCTATCCTTCTATTCTTGGCAGCAGTCTCTTTTTTGATACAAATTTGTCTGACATCTTTGCCAATTGGAATGCATTTTTCTTTTCTATCCTAATAATAGATTTTAATCTTAAAATAAGATGCTGGGACAATCAAAAGATGTGGCACAACCATTTATTTTACAATTATTCCTATCTTTACATAATCTGTAATCTATTAAGCAAATACTATTTTCTTTTGAAATTGTTGATATGCTTTACTAGTTGACATATTTGCAACAATGTAAAAACTTCATCATTTTCTGAATTCACTCCAAATATTTACTCCAAATAAATATTTGGTTATTTGCTTGAATTAAAAATTAATTGGGGTTAGAGTTACGGTTAATCCTTTTTCTGGGGGTCTGAAATGTACATGGAATCTTTATCACCATTCACAATGTTTCCCATGTGTGAACCATTTATTCTGTTTTCCATAGTAGATTCAGACTCTTTAAATAGAATTAACTATTGATATCTGTTCAGGCTGATTTATTTATTTCACATGTTCTGACAACAGCTCTCACAAGATATTCTAGAAATGCAGATTGTTCAACAGAATTCTGTTCTGAAGGAAAAAACCTATCACGCTTGCATCGCTTCTGTATACTTCTTCAGTATAAAGATGTTTCCATCTTTCTCTTATCCTGATCAGATTAGATTTTTCCCCCCACTTAGGTTTTGTTGTTGTCACACAGTTGACTGTTCTCAACCATTTTAAGCCAGGGACTGGGTCGTGCAACCTCAGACAGCTTCGTGGACCGGACAGCCATTTTGCCCACACTTCCGGGTGTGGTGGAGGTATGCTTGCCATAATTCTCCCACAAACAGGACAGGTTTCCCTTTCTCAAAATCCAGTCGTATCTGACTCTAGGATTCAGTGCTCATCTCTTTCAAAGCCAAAGAGGCAGTGCTGTCTGCGTCTGCAGACATTTTCGTGGACATGTGGCAACAAGCATTCCAAGACACCAAAGTTTTGTACCTCAAAGACTAACCTGTTTTCACATTCTTTCTATTTGCATAAAAGTTTACCCAATCTCTTTCCTCTTTGGCCACCAAGCTGCTGCTGCTGTGACTGTATGGCAGCTGCTAATGATGCTGGCTGCTGGTGCTTAAATAGAGGTACCACTCAAAGGTGGCAAGAAAAATGTGATTTTTCTTCAAACCAAGCATGCACCTTGGTTTGAAAACTGGGAATTTTCAATGTTTTTTATGATACTGGGTGGGACAGTTACAACCTGGGAAATCCTAGGTGGAGGCAGTGGGGGGAGAACATGAAATGGCACTGTGGGCTGTATCTGACCCACAGGCTGCAGGTTGAGAATCTTAGCTGTACTCTAATTTCTGATCATTCATGACCCTGGCTTTGTTTTCATGCCAAATAGAGCTTCATCTTTTGATTCCAATTATAGTCTGCCACAATTTTGTATTGCTTTTGAGTGATGTCCACATGTACAGTGCTCTTTTTGGATCTGCAATGGACAAATTGTTTACATTACAGAATTTTATAGGTTGTTCTAAGTTTGAGGGCAAATGCTCCAGGAATCTTTAGTCTGTTTTGTTTCCTACATTTCTGTTTCAGTCACCCAAGGAATTGTCATCAATTCCTTCTTATACAATTATATACAAGTTTTCAGTTTCTTCTTCTTGGCACCTGTTGAAGAACCATAGAGTTGAATGATGGTTATGTTTGACTTTGCATGATTAATATTATTCAATAACTTTTTATTATACTTTCTACCTATGCTACACGCCTCAGTATTGTAGTCACACCATTTCTTCTGCATTTGTCTTCCAGAATAAAACATTTTGTAATTTATTGTAATATCCATTTCTAGTTTACTTTAGAACACTTACGTATTTCAGTGTTCAACTTATCCATTTCTGGTTTCACAGTTTTGATTCATACTTCTCAGTTTCCTTATTCTCATTATACATGTTACTCGTGCAGCATCAGACTTTCATTTTGCTTCTGTGCACATCAAGAATTAGACATCACTTTGGCTTTAATCCAGTGGCTTCATTAGCAAAAGTCCAATTCATACCCATCCTTTCTTCTGCCTCAGTAGCTAACTGAATATCTCATGCTCAAAAGTGTTGAGAAAAGTTACCTTATCTATGAAATAACCCCTGCCAATCTCAACACTACAGCTCCTGTCAAGTAGCTGTCCTCCTGGATGTTTCTCCACCTACAATAGAATTATCAGTTCTCTTCTACTGATGAGATGGTTAATTCCTAGAGAGGATGCCTGCATGTTTGTGTGATGTCTTAGCCTTGACCAGTGATACAGAAGCTAACCAACCGTTTAATATGTACTAGTAGCCTGGACTCATAGAGGAGTCTAGCTTTTCATTGGCACTGCTTTCAGTTTCTCTGACACACTCAAACCCATCCCAATGTTAACCTATGCATACAAGAAGGGGATTTTCTAAGGGTCAATGTTAAAAGGGTGGTTTAGTTCCTCAGCAAATTTCATCTTAAATTTTTCCATCTTGTTTTGCATTTTGCATAGTGCTTCTTGCCCATAATTTTTTCCATTCCACCCATTCCTGCCTGATCCTCTATTGCCCTGATTATTCCTTTCTAGTTTTCTGTCATTCCTCCATTGTTTTGATTACTGGAGTGCTTAAACTGCTGTATTGCAACCAAAAGGTTGTAAGTAATCCTGTTGAGGGCTCATCCTTCCAAGGTTGCTAGCATGAGGAATATTATATAACAGTGGAGTAGTCACAAAAGGTGCCATATAAAGCAAGGATTTACAACTCAGGAGTCCCCTTTATACATTAGCAGTGCCTCTGGGACCAAGTAAAGAAGGGAAAAGGCTTCAGCCAGTTTATTAAAAGAGACAAGCAGAGCTTGAGAAAGTTGCTTTTTGATTGTAGCCCTCATGCTATCTGAAGGCTTCCAAGAGCTGTAGCTCAAATCAACCACAGCATCAAAACACAAAAGCCTGGGTAATAGGCTAAGAAGGACCTGAATTCGGATAATGTATTCTACCATGTTCTCCACCTACCACCATTTTTGGCCCATTTCTTTACACTGGCACATTCAGAAGGTTCCTGAGCTAAAGTCAGAGCCAATACATGGACAATCAAAGCTGGCCAGCAGCAGGAAGGGTTAAGTGAGCTTCAGCGGTACTGACATTTTGCTAATGCACTGTGTTAATTGGTTCGCTCATTTCCATTTGTTCTTGTTAAAGACAGATGAGAGTGATCCTGCTGTGCGGTGCCTTGACATGGAGCACTGCTGCTGAGTACAGATGTGTTCCTGACTCATTAATACCATCAGGTCTCTAGCCTACTGCTCAGAGTGCAGCAAAATTCCAGTGAGAATGATCTGCTCTTTCTTTTTGCACAGGTGCAGTCTAGTTTTTCCTGTGTGCACACACACATTTCTCTCAAGTGAAGGCACACAAGCACAATTCAAAGGCTTTGTTGGATGGGATTTGCATCTCTCTGGCATCTTCCTTTGCTACTCTTTTCACTAAAAATTTGCTTCCTCTGTCAGTGCCGGGGGTGGGGTGGGGTGGGGATTCGGGGTTGGTTTTGGATCAAGTTAAAAATTGAACAAATAGGTCCTCTTTGAATCTTTCATTTAAGAAGTGTGGATGATGAGCAACAATCAGTTACAAGTGGGAATGATTTTATAGTGTTCTCTTTGTCGCAGTGCACTTTTCATTTGAAGGCATTATGGGGGAACTTTCCTTTCTCAGAAATGCATGAGAAGGTGGCCATTGCCCAGGGTATGCCTGGTTGTGGTTCAAACATTACCACAATCTTTGAGAAGGCTCTTTCTCTGACCCCAAAAACTGGCATTGAAAAGCATCTATTGTGATTTTGAATGTAATATGTAGTTGTCATGATTGATAACCTCGTTTCATGTACACTTTTCTAAGCCATCTGGCTTGGGTTCACTGTGGGGTACTGTACTCCATAGGTTAACTACCTGCTGCATGAACAAGTCCTTACCTGTCTTGAATTTCCCTCAGTTCAGTCTCCTCAGGTGACCCCTAAGGTTCTGGTATTAGGAGAAATGGAGAAAACCTCTCTTTCTCCTCTTTTTCTGCAGCATGAATAACTTTATGCACTTCTGTCATGTCCACATTATTACTTTGAAAGATACATAGTCTCAACCCAGCACAACCTTTCCTCACAGGGGAATTGCTTTCACCATTTGATCATATTAGCCACCCTTTTTCTGTGGAAGGTCTGCCCTCGACATGCAGTTTGAATTCAGGCTTGTAATGCCAAACTCACTTTTCACTTCATTGAAATGGCTGGAAATGTACACGGACTTCACTCTAAATCTGGATTTCAAGGTAGTGGTGGTGGTGATGCATATTTCAACACCCAGATTGGACATTAGCATTCAGTTTGAGATGCCCTGTCTTTTAGAAACAGCCTAGTTATTGTTTTTGAGTCATGTCTCTAAATCTGCCATTCACTCCTTCATGGCAGTTTCATAAACAACATCATAAACAATTCAAAGAATTAGGTTAAGAGTAGAGTATTTGGCTAGATAAGAATTCCTGCAGATTAATTAATATATTATCATATTAAAATAACTAAATTGCACTCCTGTACACACTTCCATGGGATTCAATCCCTTTTAATTTCAGCTTTGTGTGGAAGACATTCTACTATAAAACATTTTATTCCACCCAAAATATTATCCCATTGAATTCATTGGCAATTATTTCTAAGTAAAAATGTACTAATTGTATAGCAAGAGAATAAAATGGTACGTATATATTTGCAGGAACCTGAAATGTCACATAATTAAAATTTGATGAGGATGTCAAATAATCAATTAGTTAATTACATTTGCATATTAGTAGAAAAATTCAATTGTACTGATAGAAAAAGCAGACCTGATGGGGAGGATTTTATTTGCCTGTTGCTTCCATCACATGAGTACAAGAAAACTGGAACTGACTCTTCTAAAATGAAGCTACAGTACTTAATCTTTAGAAGCAGGCAGGTAAGTGTCCAGTTGTGTCAGTATTAAATGGTTTTTTTTCCAAGTTGACCAGGAGCTGTCCAGGTGTGTGCTACAAAAAGAACAGGCATAGGATCAGCAGTCTTCATGGAGGCAAATTATTAACTGCTGTCACTCACAAGTTAGTGGCATTCTGCCATATAATAATTAAAAAGGTAAAGGTTTCCCTTGCTCGAAGGCCAGTCGTATCCGACTCTAGGGTGCAGTGCTCATCTCTGTTTCTAAGCCAAAGAGCCAGCGCTGTCTGCTTCTGCAGACGTTTCCGTGGTCATGTGGCAGGCATGACTAGACACCGGAGCGCACGGAACGCTGTTACCTTCCCACCGAAGTGGTTCCTATTTATCTACTTGCAATTTCTTGATTTCGAACTGCTAGGTTGGCAGGAGCTGGGATGAAGACGGGAGCTCATTTCCGTCCTGCAGTATATAATAATTATGAGCAATCAAATTGATTTAGATTTGTGGTAATGTGCTGGCTGAAGTGAACTCTGGGTCGGAGTTCGATTCCCGGGTACTGCATAATGGAGTGAGCTCCCATCTGTCCCAATCCTATTAGTTCAAAAGCAAGAAATTGCAGGTAGATAAACAGGGACCACTTTGGTTGGAAGGCAAACAGTGTTCCATGCACTCGGGTGTTGAGGCAGTGCTGGCTCTTTGGCTAGTCAGATACAACTGGCTTTTGAGCAAGGGTAACCTTTACTAATGTTCCCACCACTTGTACAGGAGAGCTTTTCTTGATGGCTATTAATCTGGAACCTTCTAAAGAGCTATCCTTTTCGAGAGACAGTATACTGTAAGTGGGATCATACTGAAACTGTTTCAAATGTGTGGAGCTTGAAAGCAAACGGAAAAGGAAAGGCCCTTGGAACTGTGGGCATTAGTTAGTCACAGACATATCGGATTGCACCATTTTCCTCTTCCTTTTGCATATTATCTCTTCTTCGCTTCTTCTCTCTCTCGCTTTCAGAACTGCACGGGTCTCTTAATGGATGCATGGCCAAATGCATGTCCTCCTTCTGTGCATTGCATTGTCAATGTCAAGTGCAGATGATTCAAATGGCACATGCCCGCTGCCTCATCTTAAATGTCAGTTGCCGTGGCAACTTGATGAACCATGGTATCCCTTGGCTAAGATTTCTAAAAGTTGGTAGAGAAGGGAGGTTTCCTTCTGTTTTCTGTATAATAAACAAATAAAGGACATTGTACTGGGACATTGGTGTGATACCAAGTGGCATAATGCTCCTCCCCTGACTTCAAGTGATTGCTTATATGCCAGACCACACAGGTCCAAAATGGCCGGGGTAGACAGTTCCTCTGACAAATATTGAAGATGTTTTCTTCCCCTGGTAAAAAATCACTGGACTAATGGTATGTTGGAAAATAGGTATGTTGGAAAATATTCTTGCTGGGCCAAAGGCCCATGTGCTCATCCCCAAACTTTACAAAAAGTTTTGTCCACCTACAGAATCGATGACCTCAACATAGAGAGAGGCACATACTGTCGTGAAAATCCATATAGGTTATTTTGCCTTTAAGTTATTTATTTATTTGTTTGTTTGTTTTATTTGCACTATTTCTATACCACCTTCCTCGCTTAAAAAAGCAACCCAAGGTGGCTTACAAAGGTAATAAACATCACACAAAAAGTTATATAAAACATCAAATAAAATCAGAATATCTAAAACTAGCAAAAATAAAATTATCTGATTAAGGGAACACTGTAGTTCACCTTTTTAGCATGGTAATCTAACACTTAGAAAGTTAGCTGCTGCAGAGCAATTTTGTATAAGAATGATTCCACACTCTCCACCCATTAGCAACTCATTAAGCCTGCCAATTTAGCAAGGCCACTCTTAGAAGCCAATTAGCAAGCAGAGTGGTTGTCATAACAAACAGCCATCAAAGCATCTTCCACACCTTTCAAAGGAAAAGGACATCTCAGAGAGACACCTCAGAGATGGACATTGAAATAAGAAGACATCTGCTCGTCTCTAACAAGCAAAATTAGTCATAGCAATTGTCCTTTTTGGCACATTTTCCGATTCCTAGGGAGGGGTGTGATTAAAAAAGATAATATATAAAAGATACTACATTTCGTCGATCGAGACTGGTCTCCCAGTGGGAACCCAGGTCCTATCGAACCAAGTCTCAAAGCCTGCAAGGCTGTTCTCCGCAATGGGAAGGTGGAGACCAGCCCTAGCGGCTTCATGGTTTGGATTCCCAGTGGGCTGGGGGGTGTCTGGCCTCTTCCCTTTCCAGACGGCTGGAGGGTGAAATCTGTTGTACCCATGATCAGAGATCAATGCCTAGCGGACTCCCTAGATATTTGGAAATTGAACATCAGAATTCTCCAAAAAAACAATACTAGGAACTACATATATACTCAGATGTTTCCATAACAGTTTTTAGATCCTTGGTTCGGGCTTGAACTGTTAATTTTATTCCAGTCCTTGACTGTGAACCAAATTGTTGATTAATATATAACAATATAATGCAGTGGAGCAAACTTACATTGGAACATGCTGGGAAATTTAAACTCCATTGTGCATTTTAAAAAATTTAATGGGTCTGTAGGAATCGGGGCCACTAGGACGGCCGTTAGGTCCCAGAGGAGACTGATCAAGGAACGACACGAGGCAATATGGAGCGAGATCAGATCAGTGGTTTATTGAGGAAAATACATCATCATTTATAGATCAGAAGGCAAGGCAGGAAAAACCGTCATCTGACAGAAAATCACATCACCCATTTACTCGGGTTAATGGGAAATCTCTCTTGGGGAAGTTAATTAACGTGGGCAAACACTGACAGGGGAAAACTATTGTCTGGGGCTTAGACCAGGGTAAATATGGCCACTATTTGCACCAGGGATTACGCTAAACTCGGAGATGAGTGATTGCCTAATGGGTAACAGAAGTTAGCGATCTGCTTACTCGGCACAGCCGCCGGTCAGGTCAGAACTGGGTGAATAAACCCTTATGATTTATACCATTAATCAGCCCCCCCAATTTCCGTACTGGCAAGGGCCAGTGACCAGGAACCTCTTTCGCCGGTGTAACCTCTGCCAGGGGCTAATAATGCCAATTGGCCATGCGGAATCCGCAATGGGTCTTAATATGCTCGGATACTGACAATCTTCAAAGATGTAGTATAGGAATAAAAGATAATGCTTAAGGTGTTGCAACAAAAGATTTTACTTACATGGAACAAGAAATACATAATGCTCAAGGTGGATTTCAAAAGGGAAGGCACTTGAAACCATATTGGAAATATTCACTTACTACTGGAAGGCACCAAAGAAATCCAGAACATCAGTTTTTGCTTTATAGACTCCAGGCAAAGCTTTTGATTCTGTGGATTCTGTGATTGTATTGGTTAATATACGGAAGAGGTAGGAAGAGAGATAAAAAATAGCTCTTTGGCTTTGAAACAGATTAACACTGAACCCCAGAGTCAGATACGACTCGCTTTCGAGCAAGGAAAACCTTTACCTTTACCTTTACTATGCCTTTCTTGTTTTATCCTGGGAAAGGGGGAAAGTAAAAAGATTCATTTTTATTTTGTATTTGCTTTTTAGTAATTCTGAACTTTGAAACTATTTTTCTTTTAAATAAAAGCTGTCTTGATACAGGTGTGTACTTATTATGCTCTACATGGGTGGCCAACTTACAGCCCATGGGCCAGAACCAGCCCATCCCACCATTTCATGTGGCCTACCGCTGCCATAGCCACTATTGAAAGCAGAAGTGGATGTGTTTGACAGCTGTAAAAAGCACCTGTGTTTGCATAAATGCAGCTGCAGCTGCCATAAACACTGCCGTAAATGCACCCATTGCTGTAGTAAATGCATTTCCAACAGCCGCTAAAACATTTTATATCATTTATGATGGGAAGAACTACATGACTGGCCCACTCAGCTGTCCAAGGGATGTGGTCCAGCTTGTGGTATGAAAAGGTTGGGGACCACTGATAGAGAGAAGTGGGAGATTTTCAGTTCCTTTCTTAGCAACACTACATTTTGCTAATTCAAACTGCATGTCCTACCAGATCTTGCTGGTTTGTAAGCATAAACCGTCAGTGATTGAAATCTATCATAGATTTCTCTAGCCTGGAGCAAGACCACAGGAACTCTGAAGCAGCACAAAGATGATGTGGGCTTCCTGAATGGGTACAGGCCTCTGGAAGGTGGAATGAGTCCTATGATTGTGGGATAATGTGGGTGTGTGGTCCTTTACACCACTTTCAGACAGCAAAAGGCATTGGGCCAGCAATGCTAAGAGTTCACCGTTGTGCAATGAGACACAGATTGTGAAGAGGTTGAATACTGTTCAATGTTCTGGATGGCCCCACAGAAGCTTGGAGGGGGAAGAAGGAGTGTAGCTACAGAGAGCACAGCCTTTCGCTGCATGGCTTGGTGATATGCCGTTGCTGTGACAACGACTGAGGGTCTCTTGCTGCCTCCCTTTGCCAACACAAAGCACTGGAAAGGAATTGGAGCACCAAGTCATGTTGCTCAGCACCCAGCTACATCAATCCTATGCAGTGACAGCCAGCCTGGATGAGTTACTGGTATCACAGTTATTCTTTCTTTCTTTTTTTCTTTCTTTCTTTCTTTCTTTCTTTCTTTCTCATGTTATTCCCATAATAAGCACTTACAACTGAACTTTGATACTGTTTTTCATTTGTTGCCTGGACATTACGCCTGACAATTAGAAGACAACTGAGCATCTGTGCTACTTGTCAGCAGCCTGAGACCACTTGGTGAGAAGCAAATTAGCAAAGTGCTTTTTTTTTCCAATCAGAATTTGTGCCACCACAGTCACTCTTCCGATCAGCAAATGTGACTAGACAGGAAAGCAATGGGGAAGTAATTGGGTTGGTCTGGAATATGGGCCTTGTGGCCACTAAAAATAAACACTGATTCATTTTTAGGAAGCTGAAACATCTTCTTAAATAAATATTCTTCAAAGAACTGTTGGTTCTTTGTTCTCATCACAGATGTCATGTTAGTCTGTGCAACCATATCAGAGTAAGCAAAACAAGGGGAAAATGTAGCGAATATCTGCCGCTAGGCGGCGCTAGGTCCCGGAGGAGACTGATCAATGACAATACGAGGCAAGGAAGCAGGATCAGATCAGTGTTTATTGGGAAAATGCATACACCTTTTATAGACCAGAAGGCAAGGAGAAAGCAACTGTCACCAATAAGTCAATCACAATACCTGTTTACTCAGGTTAATTGGGGAAACTCTTCAGGGGAAGTTAATTAGCAGGGGCAAACATTGACAGAGGAAGCCCTATTGTTTCGGGCTTAGAGGCTGGGCAAACATGGTCCCTGTTTGCGCCGGAGATTAGCGCCAAGCCGGGGAGATGAGTGTGTACCCAATTATACACAGGAGATAGCGATCTGTTTGCCTGGCAGAGCAGCTGGTCAGGTCAGATAATTGGGTGAATCGAATCAAACCCTATAGCCCTATAATTTATTCACCCCCCCTTAATTTGGCCGCTCGCAGAGTCCACGGGCCAGGGAGCCTTTCTCCCGAAAGTGATCTCTGCCGAGCCGACCCATGCCCAAGGGGGCACGGGGAAACCATATCTCCCCTTACTTTTTTATATTAAGAACCTGACCAGCGACTTTACGCAGGAGCGGCATCAGCTGTTGGTCGGGAGTGACGTCACGGGGTTTCCTTCTATGGCGGCATCTCGAGATCAGTGAGGGGACACATTGAGCAAAACAGCAGAATGCAATGCCTAGTATGACTACCCCCACCACCACTTTAATTACCGTCTGAAGCCACCCCCATGGGATCCACGACCACATCCATTTCCACAGTGAGCTCCACCAAGCCCCCCATGCAGAGCCTTCGGTGATGCCAGCCACTATGGAGTGAAGATCTGCGATCTGGCTTTGAATCTTACGAGAGTTGTCCATAAGATTAAAGCAGCACATACCGTGAAAAGACTCGCAGCCCAAGTGGTGCAGCAATAGGAGATAGTCGATAGCCGCTCGATTATCGAGAATGGCATGGCGAAGTTCCGCCTGCTCCTGATTGAGGAGCGCTATCGCTGAGGAGGTATGGTTGATGGCCTTTGCTAAACCGCGAGCCAAGCGCCCAATCCTCTTTGCGTTGCCGACGGCTAAGCCTGGCACGCCAAAGACGCTGATTGCCAAGGAGAGATACTCGGCAGGTCTCATTACCCTAAAGCTGCTTTCACATGAGCTGTCTAACAGGGTGGTGCGAGTGTGTCGTATGAGTGAAGGAACATGGGATACATTGGAAACATTAGGAACCTTAGGGCTTGGGGCAATCATATCCTTAGTGGGGAGCAAGAGTGTCAACCGGCTAATACAACATATAGCATCTGACATATTGGCAGGAATGTAATTAAACGTATACTGGTTGCAAGTGAAAAACCATCCAGATGGTAGGGTGATATGTGCATACATTATGCCCATCGGCACTGGGTTATTACAAGTCCAATTGCCACTGCCCACGTTAAGACAGCGGCGCCCGATTCGGCCAAGTCCTGAGCAACCGTGCATTCGCCCACAAGTAGAGTTCGGGCTGACCGCCACTCGGGGAGTATGGAGAGTGGCTGCATCAGCCGGCAAAGTCATGGTTAGCCGCATCTCCCATCGAGCATATTCTGAAGAAGCTGATGGGATGTATGGGCTGAAGAGTCGCCTCACCAGCCAGTCCCCGTCCCGGGGGTGTGCGCCTGGAGAATGGCACACCGGGACAAGGCAGGTGCTGAGGATTGAAGCAGAACCGACGTCCTGCCTGAGGCAAAAATCAGACTGGTTGACAAGGCTTGCCAACCTCTCCCAAATGTTGTACTGCATGTGGGCAGAAAGGTCTCCGCCCGGCATCAAATCGCTGGTTTCCAGTGAGGCGGCCTGAACGCCTCCCCCCAAAAGCAGGGTGAGGGTCAGGATGATGGCGAGTGCCAGGGTGTTGGCGTGGATCTGGGCAAAGACTGCTGCTGTGATGTTCTCCGGTGTCGGCTCCTTCCTCTCGCGTCGGACGATGTCCTCGGCGTCACGGCAAAGGATCTTGACCATCCCCCAGGTGATCCTCGGCGCTGCTGTCGGTGGCCGTCTCCTCCGGCGGGTCCTCTCGGTCAGCGTGAGGTCCTCCATTTCCGGGATCGGGCTCTGGTCGGTCTGGGTCCACTCCATGTGGTTCCAAGTAGGGTTTGACACACCGAGCTGGAATCCAAACGACACCTGTAGGAGACATAACTGCAGCATACCCTCTTCCCCAGGTTATGAGCAGCACCGGGGCCCTCCAAGAAGGGTCTGGTGGCACTCGGTACCGGACCATAGGTCGCGGGAGAGCTTCCGAACGGCGGAAATGCCTCTCCTGCGGCGTACAATCCGAAAAAACATTAAGGTGATTGTAAGTGAACAATACCTTATTCAAGCAAAACTGTGCCTGTCCCTGTGATTTGGGGAGGGCTGGTGGCTCCCCCCCTTTCTGTTTGTTTGTCAATGTAGGACTTTAGCGTCCGATTGACCCGCTCTACAATCGCCTGCCCTTGCGGATTGTAGGGAATTCCAAATGTATGTTTGATGTCCCATGTGGTCATGAAGGCGGCCAACTGCCTAGAGCAGTAGGACGGGGCGTTATCTGTTTTCACGTGCCGCGGCTTGCCCATCGCCGCGATGCAGGAAAGGAGGTGCTGCTCCACGTGGGAGGCAGTTTCCCCTTTCTGCGCCGTGGCCCAAACGAACTGGGAAAAAGTGTCGATGCACACATGCATGTATTGCCATCTACCAAATTGCGGCACATGCGTGGCATCCATCTGCCACACCTGATTGGCCTCTGTCCCCCGTGGGTTGACCCCCCACGAGGGCCCCCCCGGTGCCCCTGCATAAAGCTGGCAAGAGCGGACTATGCCTTGGGCTTGGGAAAGTGGCAGATTGAACTGTCGGGCGAGTGCTTTGACATTTTGGTGGAAAAAGGCATGACTTTGGATTGGAGTAGTAAAAACTCCCAAAACTGAACGTTGCTGAATTTCCTTTGCGGCCGCGTCCGCTCTGCTATTGCCCGCAGAAATTGGACCCGGTAGGTCTTGGTGACTTCGGATGTGGGCAATATAGAGCGGCTCCGTGCGGTTTCGCAAATGAAATTGAGCAGTGAGAAACAGACTAAGCAAATTTTTGTCTATCGCGGGAGTGATGTAAGCTCCCGGCAGACTGTGAAGTAAATTCCTAACATACAGGCTGTCAGTGATGATATTTAAACGTTCCTGGGCGAAGGTGCGCAAGGCAAGGTTCACGGCTGCCAACTCTGCCCGCTGCGCGGACTTCTGTGGAAGAGTTAACAGCGTGCGCCAAGCTTCGCCCTCCTGCCAGGTCAAAACACCATACGTGCGACCTCCATCTGTGAAAACTGTCCTGGCCCCCTGAAGCGGGACCAGCGAGAGTAATTCGAACAAGCTGACTGTTCCTGTCTGCAGTGAAACGAGTCTAGGATCTTTGGGCAAATGGTACGCCAAACTTCCAGTGAAACCTTCCAAAGCTATCGGAAGCGAGTCACCTAACTGCATTAACTGGTGAATTTGTTCCGTGGTAAACGGAACCACAATTTTGGCCAAATCACTTCCTGAAATGTCCCTAGCTCTCAGCCTGCCGTGGTAAATCACCGCGGAAACCAGCTCTTGGGGCGGAACGATGTTCCGTGAAGATGTGTTAGGCAAGTAAACCCACTCCACAATTTTCGCTCCCTTCTCTGAGTCTACGCCTAGTGCCCCAGTGAACATGGATCCCGACCGTACGATGTACAAATTCAGGATCGGGGCATATGGCCCCTGGGCGATCCTATCCACCCACCTCTGGCTGAGGACTTGGTTCACTTTCTTGAGCGCCAAGCGCGCGTCTCGGGAAATTTTGATCCGGTCTGCCGGCTGCTTACCTAAAGTTAGCAGCGAGAAGAGCGGTTTCAGAAGATCCGTATCCAATCGGAAGTACGGTCTGGCCCAATTGATGTTTCCTAAAACCTGCTGTAACTCTACCAGGGTGACTGAGTCCTGTAAAGCTATCTGGGGTAAAACCGGTGCGGCAAAGGAACGGAGAAGCCAATGACCCAAGTATGAGAAGGGCTCGGTCTTCTGCACCTTTTCCAGGGCAATGAGTAAACCTTTGTCCCCCAGGCTGGCCTGGAGGTCAGAAAACACTGCGCTGCCAAGTTGCGGCAATGCTACTAAAATATCATCCATGAAGTGACAAACAATAGCTTTAGGGTAAAGGCTTCGGAACTTTGCCAGTGCGTTGTGAACATAAATTTGGCACAGGGTGGGCGAATTGAGCATGCCCTGTGGCAAATATTTCCACGCGTAACGCTGCGTGGGCTCACTGTGGTTCACAACCGGCACTGTAAAGGTGAACCTTTCCCGGTCCCTGGGGTCTAAGGGGATTGTATAGAAGCAATCCTTGAGATCTATGACTAGAATCTCCCACCCCTCGGGAATCATATTAGGATTTGGGATGCCGCATTGAAGCGGACCCATTGGCTGAATACATTTATTGATCTCCCTGAGATCGTGGAGGAGTCGCCACTTCCCCGACTTCTTTTTAATAACAAAAATTGGCGAATTCCAAGGACTCGTGGACTGTTCTATGTGTCCTGCGTCTAGCTGTTCCTTAACTAGCTGCTTGAGGTCAACTAATTTCTCTCCCACTACCGGCCATTGTTATACCCAGACCGGAGTATCGGTGAGCCATTTAAGTGGCAACGCCATTACCCAAAGGTAAGGGTGGCACCGTACTGCTGTAGAATGTCTCACCCCCAAAGATTGACGTGCACGTCAAGAATGTGCGGCCGAATTACCGCCGTGCCGTCAGCCCTTGGGATTGTGACTTCCACCCACTCTCGGCTCCTAAACGCTTCCTGAACTCCACCTACCCCCCACACATCGGAGACCGGCTCAATGGCCCACTCCCTTGGCCACTGGCTTCTGCTTATCACGGTCACATCCGCTCAGGTATCGAGTAACCCTGAGAACACTCTTTTGTTCAAAAATACCTCGATAACGGGGCGCTGCTTCCACTCAATGTTGGTCTCCACTGTCGCTAAGACCTGGTATCCTTGCACTGCCTCACTCGCGCTCGAGCGGTCTGCTGAACCGGACTCTGAGCTGTCACTGAGCCTTCTCTGGCTGCCTGCTGGCGAGTGACAAGGAACCATGATCAGTTGCGCTAAGGTATCTCCCTTGTGGATTGTTTGGGGCAGGTGTGTCCAAAGTTGGACCTGGAGAACGCCTGAAAAATTTGAGTCGATGACTCCTGGAATTATAAAAATTCCTCATGCTCCAGCTACGCTACGGGGCAAAACTAAACCTATAAAGTCTTTGGGTAGGGGTCCCATGTACTGAGAATCGACTAGATAGACTGTGCCCGGCAGATCGCATGTAACGTCCGCCTGGCAAGCCAATTCTAGCCCTGTGCTACCCTTGGGGCTGGCCTGTGCCCTCGCAGTGCCTGGAATGTGCCTAGGACCTAGTCTAGTTCTGGGGAGTTCTGGATCTGGGTGAAGGAAGCCTCTGTTTGGACTGGGGCCAGAGACATGCCCGGATTCCGGTTTCCTGAACTCGGACAATACCTGGCCCAATGATAGCCCTTTTTGCACTTCGGGCAGGGGGTGTTCGGAGCCTTGGGACAGCCGGACTTTTGTCCGCCTCCCTTGGATCGGCACTCCCTAGCGAAGTGCCCGATCTTGCCACAAGTGTGGCATGCCCCTTTGGTCTTACCACTACCCTGAGGTCTTTTCCCCCCCTGCACCGCTGCCGCTAGCAGACCCATCTTGTAGGAGTCTGTGCCAACGTCGGAACATGCTCGGATCATGTCCGTTAAGGTTATGTCAGGGCGATTGCCCAGGGACTGCAAGATTTTACGGCAGTCCAAGTTGGCGTTGTCCTTTGCTAGCTTAATCATGAGCTCTTGTTGGGCTTGCTCATTATCAATCTGCCTGCTAATTGCTTCTTCCAGGCGATTGATGAAGTCCATGTAGGGCTCCTGGGCTCCCTGCTTAATAGCGGTGTAATTTTTGGCCGTTTTGCCAGACGCTGGAACTTTGAAGTATGCCCTATAGGCAGCCTCGGCTGACATCTCTAGGGTGGCAAGAGGCAAGTTGATCTGAGCGTTGATGGGCTCAAAGGCACCTGAACCATACAGCTGGTCAGGAATTACCGCGCCTCCCATCCTAGCAGCCCTGGCCTG
The DNA here is from genome assembly GCA_035047345.1 of Bradypodion ventrale. NCBI lineage: Eukaryota > Metazoa > Chordata > Lepidosauria > Squamata > Chamaeleonidae > Bradypodion > Bradypodion ventrale. The sequence continues at coordinate 38,889,106 of JAWDJE010000008.1, forward strand.
AGCCTCGAGCCGAAACTCGCTGTCCCAGATCATGTACTGGCTAGGGGTTAGCATCATCCTCATGACGGCTTTCCAGTCGTGAGGAATCCACATGGTGGTCTCGCACACTTGCTGAAGCGTGCCCCTAGTAAAACGACTCTGGAGCCCTGTCTCTGAAATTGCTTTCCGTAAAGCCATGAGAAGCTTGTACGGGACTGGGGAATGTACTATCTGTTGCGCGCCCGTGATCGCATCCATCTCCATGCGGATTGGGCAAATCTGTCTAAGTTCAGCTAGCTGTTCTGCTGACAGTTCCCCCTTCTTTAGCTCTATCTCAGCTGTGCGCTGAAGGGCACTCTTCACGACTAGGGAACCCGGAGCTGTCAGAGAAGCGCCAGCGCCTCTCATTCCTTGCATTCCTTCGGTGACGTCTGCAGCTGTCACCGCGGGAAGGCTCCCTACGCTACTCTGTCGATAGCTAATTGACGGATAGAGTGCCGTGGGCGCAGTCGGTTCGACTGGCTTGTCTGATGACTCAACTAACGGGGGTTCTTTGGCCTCTACCCGGACTGGTTCCATCTGCTCTAAGAGTCTCCTACACTTTCTCCATGTACCAACTATCCCTCCTGGAGCTTTCGGGGGTTGCTGAATGCAGTCTCCTATCTGATCCCAGAGCTTCAGGGTTAACATACCTACTTCTGGGTAAAGTAGGCAGTGTTCCCCGAGATACGCCAAAAGTCTCGCTAATTCCCTGCTGTGAAATCGTAATAGAAATACCCTGGCCAGGATTTTAAACTCTTCCTCTCGAGTTCTTTGGCTAGCGGACGGACTTGGTCTATGAGAACAAGTCCCCATATTACCTGCAGATGGTCCTCTGAAGTTTCCTCCTCGGGACGAGTGCGACGCGTTTTTTCAGGCAATAGTTTCGGGCGTCTAGTGTCTGGGGTAGACCTCGGAGCGTGGACCTTCTGCCACGGGCCCTTCGAACGGCCTCTGCGATGTCAGGGGCTCACAGCCTGCCCTGAGCGGAACGCGTTTCCCTCTATGGCAACCTCCTCGAAAGCGGGGAGCAAGCTGTAGGAATGTCTCTCTGGAATGCCTCGCCGCAGGCCACTTCTCTGATCGGCTGGCTGCCGGCCGGAGTGCCGCGCTGTCCTCCGGGATGACGGGTCGCGGTTCAAGCGCAGAACCGGACCGCGTGGTTCATTACTCACGAGTAGACCTCTCCGGGGTCCCTTACTCACGAGTAGAATCACGTCGGGGTCACCAGATGTAGCGAATATCTGCCGCTAGGCGGCGCTAGGTCCAGGAGGAGACTGATCAATGACAATACGAGGCAAGGAAGCAGGATCAGATCAGTGTTTATTGGGAAAATGCATACACCTTTTATAGACCAGAAGGCAAGGAGAAAGCAACTGTCACCAATAAGTCAATCACAATACCTGTTTACTCAGGTTAATTGGGGAAACTCTTCAGGGGAAGTTAATTAGCAGGGGCAAACATTGACAGAGGAAGCCCTATTGTTTCGGGCTTAGAGGCTGGGCAAACATGGTCCCTGTTTGCGCCGGAGATTAGCGCCAAGCCGGGGAGATGAGTGTGTACCCAATTATACACAGGAGATAGCGATCTGTTTGCCTGGCAGAGCCGCTGGTCAGGTCAGGTAATTGGGTTAATCAAACCCTATAGCCCTATAATTTATTCACCCCCCTTAATTTGGCCGCTCGCAGAGTCCACGGGCCAGGGAGCCTTTCTCCCGAAAGTGATCTCTGCCGAGCCGACCCATGCCCAAGGGGGCACGGGGAAACCATAGGAAAAAAAGACAAAGATGCTGTAATACCTTAAAGACTAACTCCTGTATTTCAATGTTAGCTTTCATGGATCAAGCCCACTTCATCAAACATAAGTGGATGGTATACATTTATATATCTGATAGAGAAGTCCAGAGTAGCTGGGCAAAGTTGGTTGGTTCAGGAGATGAATAAATAAATAAATCAATGATTTATTTACAACCAGTAATAAAGGATCTTGCCCCTCCCTCCCCATCCAAAGACCTGGGGCCAGAGAGAAGGATGACACCTCAGGAGACCCCCGACCAAGAGATACCATCCCCAACCACCATCACAGCGATGAGGCAAGAGCTGCTGCTTGCATGCAAAGGATAAGTAATCGAACTGAAATAATATAGTTGACTAAACATAGATGGCTTATGGCAACTGACATAGTGACTGTACAAGAAACTGACTTACTTGATATAGTGGACTTTTTCTTTCTTTCCCTTTCTTTAATTAGTTCAACTTTTACTTTGATACTATGTGATAAATTGTGATATTGTGCATGACAATACTTTGTTTTAAAACTTTGTGATAACATGTGTGATGGGAAAAGACTGCACACCACAATTTTGCCAAGAGAACCCAATTAACCAAAACAAAAGGCAAAACAAGGGGATGCTCAGCACAGGAGATCTGAAAAGGGGGAGGGATTCAAAAGGGGGAGGAGAAATACAGTGTTGCAGGGAACAATTACTGCATAGGGACATGGAATGTGAGGTCTATGAATCAAGGAAAAAACGAGATGGAAGGGACATCCTGGGCATCAGTGAATTAAAATGTGGATGGGTGAATTCCGCTCTGGAAACCATCATATCTACTACTGTGGGCAAGAAAAAGAAAAAAACGGAGTAGCCCTAATTGTAAACAAAAGAGTGAGGAAAGCAGTAATGGGATACAACATCAAAAATGATAGAATGATGTCAGTCAGAATTCAAGGCAAAAACCTTTCAATATCACTGTAATCCAAGTCTATGCACCAACCACTAATGCAGATGAAGCCACATAGAACAGACACCAAGAAATGATGTCCACATTATTTTAGGATATTGGAATGCCAAAGTAGGAAAAAAGTAAAATGGAATAACAGGCATTTGGTCTTAGAACACAGAATGAAGCAGGGCAAAGATTGATAAGAGTTCTGCCAAGAGAATGCACTAGTCATAGCAAACACCCTCTTCAAGCAAGACGTGACTTTACACATGGACATCACCAGATGGCCAGCATCGAAATCAGATTGATTACATACTCTGCAGTCAAAGATGGAGAACCTCCATTCAGCCAGCAAAAACAAGACCTGGAGCAGACTGTGGCTCAGATCACAACCTACTGATCGCAAACTTCCACGGTGGAGGTCATGAATAGATTTAATGTCCTGTACCAGAAGAATTATGGATCATGCAGGAGGCAGCAAGAGAAACCATACGAAAAGAAAAGAAGCGTAAGAAAGCAAAGTGGTTGTCTGATGAGGCTCTTAAAATAGCAGAGGAAAGAAGGAATGCAAAAGTCCAAGGAGAAAGGAAAAAATACAACCACCTGAATACAGAATTTCAAAGAAAACCAAGGAGAGATAAGGAAAACTACCTAAACGAACAGTGCAAAGAAATGGAGGAAAACAACAAAAGAGGCAGGATCTTTAAAAAAAAAATTGGGGAAATCAAGGGAACATTTAAAGCAAAAATGAACATGATAAGGGACAAAGATGGAAAAGAGTTAGCTGAAGCAGAAGAGATAAAAAAAGATGGCAAGAGTACACAGAGGAACTCTACAAAAAGGATCTCAACACTCCTGATAATAACAATAATGAGAAATTTGAACTTGATCCAGACATTCTGGAGTGAAGTCAGAAATGCCCTAAAAAGCACTGCAAACAACAAAGCTAGTGGAAATGATGGTATCCCAGTTGAATTTTTCAAAGCCCTAAAAGATGATGGAATCAAACTACTGCATTCAATATGCCAGCAAATTTGGAAAACAAAACAGTGGCCACAGGATTGGAAAAGATCAGAGTACATCCCAATCCCCAAAAAAGGCAATGCCAAAGAATGCTCAAATTACCGAACAATTGCACTCATCCCACATGCCAGAAAGGTGATGCTCAAGATAATACAGAGGTGCAGGCCGGTTTCAGAAGAGGCAGGGGGATTAGAGACCACATTGCCAACATACGTTGGATCACGGAGAAAACAAAAGAATACCAGAAACAAGTCTACTTTTGTTTTATTGACTACACCAAGGCTGTGTGGACCACAACAAAATGCACATGTGCAATGCAGGGATGGAGGAATCACAATATGGGATCAAAATTGCGGGGAGAAACATCATCAATTTGAGATATGTAGACCTAATGGCAGAAAGTGAGGAAGACCTAAAGAACCTCTTGATTGGATTGAAGGAGGAGAGTGCAAAAGCTGGCTTGAGACTCAATATCAAGAAAACCAAGATAATGGCAACAGGTCCAATCAGGTCGAGAAAATAGATGGGGAAGAAGTACAAGCAGTGACAGATTTTACTTTCTTGGGATCTAAGGTCACTACAGATGGTGACTGTAGCCATGAAATAAAAAGACTACTGATTATGGGGAGACAAGCAATTAAAACCTGGGGAATATAGTGAAAAGCAGAGACATCACCTTGAAAGGGAATGAAAAAACTATCTGTAAGAGAAAAGAAGCAAATGAGAAGGGTTTAAAAACCTTCAGTAGAATGGCAAAACAACAAAGATGTTGTTGTTGGGCTCCCAGTCAATGGTGCCCATGGCCCCTTTCCTAAACAGTAAAACATCTAAGAGGAAGTTCTGCAGTGACCCCGTCTCATTCTCGCCTCTGCCTCTCTCCATTTTATCAAGCACAAACATTATCAATAAATAATTGGATATAATTAAGATCTTTATTCCACGCTCTACTACACTGACCAGTCATACTACCAATGATTTATGGCACTGCATTGTTTGCGGCTTTAATTGCACCCGATATTTTAGTTGTGGCACTGATAGTTCCCCTCTCACATTCTTCAGGAATTATATGTTAAGCAGGACAGGGCGATATTTGTGTGCTGTAGCTCCATAAAGAAGTTTAATAGCTCAAAGTGTCCTTTTCAAGGAGAAGACCTGTTGAGGCACAAGGAAGATCACTTTTTAAAAAACAAGGAGACATTCACTCCACATAATCTGACTGGCCTCAGCTGTGAACAATAGGCATAATTCATAAGGTCACAAGGTCATGAGATGGTGTTCTTCCTTTGTGCTTCTTCAGGACGAAGTCCTAGCAGCGACAGAGGAACTGAAATCCCTACCACTTCCTCTCCTCTGGCCATTGGAAGAGGGCCAACTAGTTTCGTTTTCCTTTCTTGCTATGTATTTCCTGGAGAGCAGGAACAGTCTCTCTCATTGTTTCTTCAGCTCCCTGACAGAATAGACAAAAGACAGAATCTTCCACCCATTTCATCTTCTGGGCTAAACTGGGATTGTCATATCATAGCCAATTTGCTTGGATGTTTAAATTTGGACCTTCAAGTGCTTTCCAACCAGATATAATTCTACAATTCTAAAGAAATTTACCAAATCAAAATTTTCCCTCATTTGCAAATCCAAATTAAAAGTAGAGCTATTCTCAGCACAGATAGTACCTGGCATGTTCTATTTACCGGATTGAGTGCCTGTCTTTGTCCCAGCTCTTGGGGATATGATAGGAGCCTCATTTGGCCGCCTGAGAGGAGTTTCTTCAGCAAAAAATCTTTTCAATCCAGAAGAATTTCTGACGAAATTATTATATTTGGAATTAAATATAATGAACCTATTTTTCCTAACAAAAAGGTGAGGGAGTAGTTGTTTGTATCAGAGCATTGCACAATTTAAAATTATAGATGGGCCAGGATACCTTAGAGACCGCATCGTCCCAAGAGTGTCTGCCCGTCCAACCAGAGTGGACCGGAGGGGCTCTCTAATGGTGCCATCAGTTAGGGGTGCACATCTGTCCAGCACCCGAAGGAGGGCCTTCTCCATGTCCGCACCAACTCTCTGGAACCTCCTGCCAACAGATCTAAGACTTCAAAGAGAATTGCTGCCCTTCAGGAAAGGATTGAAGACTGGCTGGCAGGGCAGGTGTGGGGCCCGAATGCTGGCTTATGTAAACAAGAACTCTCTATTCTTCTTTTGATAGTGGGTGGGATGGGTGGGTGGGATATGGGTCTGTGGGATATGGGTCTTTTAAAGTGTTTTTATGTGTTTTTAGAACTTGTTGTAATGCCGCCCTGAGTCGGGGTCTGCCTGAGTGGGCGGCATATATAAATATGACTATTAAATTAAATTAATTAAATATTAAATAAATTAAATATAGGTATATTAAATAAAGGCTTGAGACAATATCAAGAAAACCAAGATAATGGCAACAGACCCTATCTTTCCCTTGAAAATAGATGGGGAAGAAGTAGAAGCACAGATTTTACTTTCCTGGTATCTAAGATCACTGCAGATGGCCACTGTAGCCATGAAATAAAAAGATGACATTATGGGGAGACAAGTGATGAGAAACCTGGGGAATATAGTGAAAAGCAGACATCACCTTGAAAACAAAAATTCGCATAGCCAAGCAATGGTATTCCCAGTGGTAATGTATGGGTGTGAGAGCTGGACCATTAGGAAAGCTGAGCACAGAAGAATAGATGCCTTTGAAATGTGGTGTTTTGAGAGTCCCCTGGACAGCAAGGAGAACAAATAGGTCAATCTTAGAAGAAATCAACCCTGACAGCTCATTAGAAGGTCAGATAGTAAAGATCACGCTAAAATACTTTGGACATCAAATGAGAAGAGAGGATTCACTTGAGAAAGCTTAATGCTGGGAAAGGGGGAAGGCAAAAGAAGAAGGAGTGGCCAAAAAATGAGATGGTTAGATGGTATCGTAGAGACAATTGGCACAGAGCTGGGCGAGCTGAGGAGGATGGTGAGAGGTGCCTGGAGGACATTAGTCACTGTCCGACTGAAAAAATAATTTCAAAACTAATTAAAAATATACTGTAATTAGACAGTGGGGGAACAGTAATTCAGTGCTAATGTGACCACTCAGGTACACAAATCCAAACTTTTAAGAGGTAAGTGCTCAAACCTCTGGACTTACTTGTAAGAGCTATCAAATTCCTGCTAGGATCAATGTTCATATTCCTAATTGTTTTAGGTGGTTCCACTAGTTTACTTGGTGTCTCCATGCATACTTGATATATATGATTTCCACAATGCCCAGGTCCAATATTCTAACCACTAGTCTGCACTCTATTAAATGCATATGTTTGTGTAGTTTTAAAAAAAGCAGAAACACAAATGTGAAAATATCCAAAAGTATAATTTAAGTTCAGTGCTACTTCCAAATTATTGGTTTTGTTGCGTGTAGCTTTCATCTGAAACCCATACTATAGATGTATGCTGTTTACATACTATTACCGTCCTCTCTTTGTCCTACTCTCCATTCAGCCATTCTGGTTCTTTCTTTTTCAGATATAATTTTCTCCCCTCATCTTCTTCCACTATTTTTCTATCATTCAAGCTATTTACCTTCATTAAGTCATGCAGAAGGAAAGAGCAGCTGCCTACACTCTGTGAAAATATTGCGCGCTGTTGGATTCGTAAAACAACTGATTAAAGACAATGTAATTAATTACTCCTTGATGAAACAGTAGAAATTATAATTAAAAATGAAGAGTGCTGGCAGAACCCTACCTTCCTTAATTGCATCTTTTCTGTAAAGGAAGTATAGGAATAAATAGGCTGCAATCAAGATTTTTCTTTCTTTCTCTATAGCACCCTGTCTAGAAATAGAAATGATACACATATGTGAGAAAGGCATATTCATTCATCCATCCCACCAAGCAATTCACTCCACGAGAAGAGTTCACACTATACTTGGTGGACTAGACCTCTAGTTAGGAAACAATAGATCAGAACAAAAAACTGCAGCATCCTGCAGTCACCCATCATATGCCTTTTGAAAGCCAACTGGTTGGCTGCAAAGGCTGTACCATTCCAATATTTGCTGTGCATGGGACTTCAGCCCTCAGAATTCTCCCAAAATTTTCCCAACAGAATTCTGAGGCTTTTAACCAAGGAATTAAGATCATGGTATGTTTTCAATTACAGGTAAAGGAATGAATCAACCATCAATTTCCTGTACAAATGACAAATGGATGGGAGGGACTATGATCCATGGGAGCTGAAAGGGATAAAGGGACTGGTCAATGCCTTAGTGGTTAAGATGTTGAATTTGACGACAGGAATGCATGAATGCTTATGTCTCCATCCCCACCAACAGCAGTTTGAAAGCAAGAAATTGCAAGTAGCCAAACAGGTAGTGCTTCAGTGGGAAAGGTGACAGCATTCCTGCCACATGACCATGGAAACATTGCAGATGCAGACAGTGCTGGCTCTTTGCCTGTAAACGAAAATGGGCACCGTACCCTAGAGTCAGAAACAACTAGCTTCCAAGCAAAGGCGACCTTTACCTAGTCTCTTTAGCTGTTAGGCTTAGTACAGTCATAACAAAACAACTGGTTTCCTAATCCCTTGACTTTCCACTGTAGTTAAATGGCAAGCTTTCAGATTGAGGCAGAAATAATCTGAAATGATCCAGGATCCATTCTGAACTCTGAAGTTGCTAATTGGCCTTTAAACTGAGAGTCCTGCCAAAAGCTCCAAATCCTCAGTGATGTCAGAAACATAGAAGCAAGGTTAGGAAAATGGGGATGCCATGAAATCCACAGATTCTGCCTTTCACTGGGGAACTCACATTTCTCTTTGCAGCTGATATTTACTGCAGCTCCCTTTAGGAACTGGTGTGGATCACAGCACCATATTCTGTTTGAAATGAGCTCTTTTGCAGCTTTAGAGACTCCCAGAAGAGATCAAACCATCTGATTATAGCTTGTCGCCAGGTTTGCTTTGAGTTTCTCCATTGACTCATCTTTTAAAGGTTTTGAACTTGTTGGGATGAATTTTCGCACAACTTTTGTGTGTCTAATGTGTGGGTGAATGGCTAGGTGGTTGAAGTGAACAACTTTCTAACTGTATACCTTCACAGAATTGGGAAAACAAGCAGTATCCTCCACTAGAGCTTTAAAACTTTATTTTTTTTGTTGGGGGACTAAACATTGATAAAGCTGTATGAGCTTTTATTTTTATTTTTAGTTTCTGCCCCAACAAAGATAATTTTTAAAGATAGAAAACAAGAAAGAATTTTAGGATAAATCCTTGCAGATGAGATTTGTGAGCTTTTCTAACTTGTTAGGTGATTGTGGGGTCTGTGTGTGTGTGTATGTGTGTGTGTGTGTGTGTGCGCGTGCGTGCGTGCGTGCGTGCGTGCTTTTAATGTTCAGTTATTTCTGTAACAGTCAGCAGCTTTCTGACCTACCTAGATCTGAATTAAATCCTGTGGAATATATGGTAAAGTAACCATCCACACAGCTACTTCAGATCAGGAAGTGAGATCAGCTTGGGAAGTGTCAGATAGATAATGGGAATTCTTAAAAAATCTAACATCTTGTAAGCTCAAAAATACAACCCTGTGAAATTCTAAAAGGCCAAAAGAATAAGGTAATAAAATGAAAACTTTATTTCATGTGAGAAGTTAACTTTTGGGATATTAGATGACACACATTGGGACAGAAGTATTCAGCATTTTTCTACAGCTGGACACAACGTTCTCTTCCTTCACAAGAGTGGCATGGCTTAAAGGGAAAGAGTTGCATTATAAGCATCTGAAAATTTTTACTGTTACGAGGGAACCTTGGAGGGCTGGCAAAGCTTTTAAAAACTGAATATGCCAAACCTACTTTTTTGGGGCGAGGGAAGCATCTGGGGGTCCCCTCAAAACAGTGTCTACCCCACCCCTTAGAAGGAACAGGAGAACTTTTAGAGCCTTTTAAAATGGTGTGTCAGGTAGCTGCATAATGTTAGAGACACGGGGGAGGGTAAGTGAGTCCCGTTTGAGGGGACTGCACGAAGTCTAAAGGATGTATGTTACCCACCTTTGACTACATACATTAAGCTTTTAGAAGGTGTTGAAAACCAAGGTAATGTTTCTCAGAAGACTCCCCACCCCAACTAAAAAAACTGTGTTTTTCTTACTCCACTAGCGAGACAAAGCTTTTTTTCTTTTGTCCCTCTCCTCCCTTTCCTTTTCTGGTAGCTGCTTCCTTCTGCCATCTGACAGGAACCTAGAATGGCAGTAAGTCAATAGTTTTTTGATGAAAACAAAGGGGAGCCAGGCTGCCAACAGAATGATGGTTGATGTCACTTGCAATTGACATGCAAATATATACAAGTATAAACCATTTTGGAAACTTGAAAAACAGTGATGCAACCATGATTGATGATGACAGAGCCTTCCTGCTTGTATTAGCCAAGCACCAAAACTGCAAACCTCTCACACTGCAGTGAATATATAGGCTTGTCATGAAAGATAGCCTTTATGTTCTCACCATTTATTTGTCCATCTCTCTTTTAAAGTCACTACAAGTTGGCAAATAAGCCAAGTAAGTTAATTTTGTGTTTTAATTAATAATTTCCTCTCATAAAAAATAGGCTCATATGAGACAAAATTAAAAATGTTTGCTATGTTCATAACCTATGTTCATAAGGGCTAGGAAGGAAATCTGAGATACTTAAGGTCACATTTGTCCTATCGTTCAAACATTCAGTGAGAAACAGGTGGATTCTCATCAACTAGTGGCAATTCATCACACTGTGACATGCCAGTGTGAAGAACCAACAAGATGTCGGCCTATACTATAAGCATTGTATCATTAGATACTGGATTCTGTATTTATTCTAGATGTGTGATTCTGGAAGGCCTTTATAAATTAGTAATCTTAACCTATAAATCCAAGGGTTAACCGTTGGAACTGGCTATAGGTTGCTATGCCTCGCCCTACTTGCCTGCACTCACCCTTCATGCACACGGCCGATCTGGGTACGCAGGTCAACGAAGGATTTAGAAAACCGGCAGTGGGGCAACAGCCCCACAAATGCTAAGAAAGGGAAACAACTTCACTTCCCAACATTCCTTGCGCCGCGCCAGAGCCAATCAGGCTGAGAGGCTCTCGCACGGCGCAGCGTTCGGAAACGCGCCGCAGCCAATCAAAAGAAAAGCATTTTTAAAAAACGCAGCAAAAACACAAAGCACCAACCCATAACTACAAGCCTCAGCGTCCTGCACGCCCGCGCAGAACGCTGAGGAAACCGGCGCCCAAAAAATTAAAAAGAAAAACAACTCACAGCCAAGCAAACACCAGCCAGCTTTCTTTCCCTCACCCGCGGCGCCTAAAGGTCCCGACTGGAGTTTCCCTTTTAATATCAGTGGGTGGGGCTTGCGATCCCCCTCTCCGCTGGCTACCATAGGGTTGGGAGGTTTGTGGGAACAAAAGGGGTATGTTTCCCAAACCCTTCTGGACTCAGGACACCAGGGAGAGGGGATCGATTCCCACCCCCCTCCCTAAAACAACTCCGTCTTTTCTTCTATTTAAAAACGGAGTTGTTTTAAGGAGGGGGGGAGGGAATCGATCCACTCTGCCTGGTCTACTGGGTCAGGAAGAGTTGGGGGGACATACCTCTTTTGTCCCCACAAACCTCCCAACCCCAGGGGAGCCAGCGGAGAGGGGGGTCGCAAGCCCCACCCACTGATATTAAAGGGGAAACCCCGATCTACTTTCACGACTCCACACAAACAAAGCACCATAAAACAATAAAGCCCCCTCCATACCACCTAGCCCACCCTTCCTAACCCCCAACGACCATGCCCCCCTCCCCACCACCTAGCCCACCCTTCCTAACCCCCAACGACCATGCCCCCCTCCCCACCACCTAGCCCACCCTTCCTAACCCCCAACGACCATGCCCCACTCCCCACCACCTAGCCCACCCTTCCTAACCCCCAACGACCATGCCCCCCTCCCCACCACCTAGCCCACCCTTCCTAACCCCCAATGACCACGTACCTTCCCCACCACCAAATAAATAATTTTTAAAAAATTACTAAAAACACTCAAACACATCCAAAAATACACAAAAACAAAAACACCAAAAACAATAAGAGGTAAACAAAGATACAATCAAAAACAAAACAAACAGACAAAAAATACAAATTCCAACCCCCCTCCCCCCGCCCACACACACACACACACAAAAGAAAGAAAACAAGCAAACTTACCAAAAGAGGTGCTACCTCCACCAGGACTGAAAAAGAAATGAATAAACCTACTTACCAGAAGAAGCTCCACCCAGAGGCCAGGAGAGAAAAAAAGTCAAAATACAATAACCCCTACCAGCACCACCTGCTGGCCACAATAGTAAAAACAATTCAAAAACACACAACAGCCCCAAACAAAACACAAATTCACAATTTTACACAAAAGGTCACACCAATAAAAACAAGTAAAAAAATTACACTAAACACACTTTCACACAAATCACAAATATATGTCAATAAAATACAATAGAAACTTTTAAAAATCCTGTGCTGAGTTATAACAAAATTAAACTCAAAACATCTAAACACATTTTAAAAACATTGAATGTAAAAAACATTTACTTTTACATTATTAAAATTATTACCTATGGTACAAGTAATTAAAAAAATTCAAAAAACTAAAACATTATTCGCTTACATAAAACAATTTGAAAAAATTATATCATACTTTCTTCTTTTATTAATCCTCAAAAAAACCCAAAATAGCAGATCACAGTTAATAACAGCCAAGCCAATTTTTTTTAACATAAATAAACATTTAAAAAATTAAAATTACAGACTAAGCAATTTTTTAAAAAAATTAACACAATTTAACCTTCCAACACAATGTAAAACTATTGCAAAAATAAAATTGGTTCATTTTTTATTAAAACACACGGGGGGAAAAGCCCGGCAACGCCGGGCAACCCTTGCTAGTCATTCTTTAAAATGAAGCTTATTTCTAGATGATGTCACCAATGACAAGAAACTAATTTGTTAACTATACTAGGTGTGAAAACCAACTGCTTTGACAATCAGATATTCTGGGTACTTAAGAAAATCTGATTTATAATTATTTATACTATAGTTTGGCCCTTTGTGAACAGCATGGAAGGAACTATGTTGGTCTGGTCAAATGACTAGCTGAATTCCTTCTTCAGCTTCTTTGTAAATAAATGAAATCTATTTTCTCTTGCTTGATTGTGAAAGGTGCATGGGGTTAAACAGAATTTACATGTAAGATATAGGTCAACCCCCATTTCTGTGGATTTAGTATGCATGGTTTGTTATCCATGGGTCTATAAATATTCAATAAAAATTCTGAAATACAGGTGAAACTTGGAAAATTAGAATATCATGAAAATGTTCATTCATTTCACTTAAAAGGTGAAACAAATATATGAGATACTCACTACATACAAAGTGAAAGATGTCATGCCTTAATTTGTTATAATTGTTATGATCATGGCACGTCCATGGCACATGAGATTGTGATGATTATGGGGTACATGAGATTGTGGGGTTGGGGTTTTCATAAACTGTAAGCAATAAGCATCAATATTATAACAAAGTAAGGCTTGAGCTATCTTGCTTTGCATGTAATGAGTATCTCATATATTTGTTTCACCTTTTAAGTTTCATTACTGAACTGTGCATAATATCTATCTATTTCTATGGTGTATTACTGGAGCTGGCCACTAGAGGCCACTGTCTGCAATGTAAAATATAGGGTTCACTATTATCCATGGTTTCAGGTATCCATGGTAGGTCTTTGGAGGTTTCCTAGGCAGATATTTTGGGGGGGCTGTATCCTAAAGGAAGCATTACATATATTAGATAATTCTCTCCTGGAACAGCTCTGCTGGAGCTTTTTGGATTGTTTGTCTGAGTGTTAACTAAAAGCTCTCAAATAGGAGTCTCTCACCAGTCATCAGATTCTTCTTCTGAATATTGGCTATTATCATGGTGATTAGTCTTGAAGATTGCCTGGGAACAATATAATGCAGTGGCCTTCCACTTGCCCTCTGCATTGCAACATGATACCCATACCACTGATGTATCTCCGCAAACCAATTCTTTCCAGTCCTGAGCTCTTGTGGCACACAAAGTCATCATCAGGCCTAGGGCAGGATTGACAAAAGCTGCCTTCCATCAATATGGATTTAAGTGGGATTTAACCCACTTGAGGACCATCACCCTCCCTGTAGATTTCGCTACCCAAGTCCAATAATCCTCAGGGTTGTCAGGTTAGTTAACTGCTGGCCTGATGATCGACATTGAGTTGCTGACAGCATGGTGTACTCTATTATTCATAGCTGGATAACCAGGCAAACTTTCAGAAAGGGAGAAAAAACATGGAAACTCATTGAACTGTATTGACCAGATGAGGGGCTTCATATGAAGTGGGGGAAATGCTGATAGTGCAGAACTTGGTTGGTTAAAGGAAACAAATCCCTAACATCCACCTTATGAGACGAGACTTCTCTGAGACTCAGCTCTTTCCAGCAGTTCCTGGAATATCTATGCTTAGTTGCTTCAGAGGTGGTGGAAATACCTTTAAACCAGCTTAGCTCATCCCTCCAAGAAACTCTCCTTTCAGGCAGCTTCACACTCTCTTAAAGAGGGTGGTGCTTTGGCAGGCAGGGAATGTTTGGTGAGAAATAAAATAAATGCTTCAGAACTTGCTGAATAAATAATTTCCATTTCCCCCTTCTCCAATCTCTTCCCTGTTCCCTTTCTTTTGTGCAAATCAAAGGCTCTGAGCTGCCAGGAGCTGACAAGTGTGCCTCCTCCTTCTCTTCTTCAATGTAGAACACCACAACCCACATCCTCTGGAACTTTACAGGGATGTTTCAGAGGCAATCAAACTCTGACAGGCCAGCCTGGGGGACAATCTGGAAAATGAGGAAAGAAGGGAAGGGAGAGAGAATGTGTGACGGGGAGGGCAGAGAGTCAGCAGCATTTTGTGGCAGTTACCCCTGCAGGTAGGGAACATGTGGGGAAGGCAGATAAACTCCAAGATTAAGTGAAACCAGCAAATTGAGATGCTTAGACAATTACAGAGCTAAGCATGAAAAGGAGAAGGCGGGAAAGAACCAAAAAGAATGGAAGGTGTGTTTTTTTTCTTCCCTTCACTTAATTTATCCAAATTGCCTGCTTTGTGTAAAACGGACAGTCAAAGACGAATACCCTGCTATGGTATCTCA
Organism: Bradypodion ventrale; assembly: GCA_035047345.1. Lineage (NCBI taxonomy): Eukaryota > Metazoa > Chordata > Lepidosauria > Squamata > Chamaeleonidae > Bradypodion > Bradypodion ventrale. The sequence goes on from JAWDJE010000008.1 coordinate 38,904,108, forward strand.
AGAGGGGTCTGACCCCTTTGTTTCAGAGGGAGCCCAGTCATTCAGAGTGCAAAGAAGGGCTCTTCAATTGGTAATAAGTCTTGAATGAATTCTAATTACTCTATCATTCTTACAACAAAATCAACTGTGATATATAGGTTTATTTAGCACAAGCTTTTGTGGATCTCACTCCTTTTCCAAAGCTTCAAGTAATTAGTTACAAATACGTAATTACTTGTGATGAACGCCATGATACCTGCTGCAACTGTAACTAAAGGAGTAATTGTTTTATCCTTTCTGTGATATAACAGTGTATATCAGTGTTATTCTTTATAGTGGTGGGGGTGTGGCATTATTAAATGTCACCTGGATCATATTCTGGCTCATGCTGTGCTTGAGTGCTGATGCAGTGTTTTGTTTTTTATCATGTCAGAAGCATACAAAGGTGCTTTCTGGGTTGAAAGGATTTTTGCTAGACGAACTCCACTTAGGGGATGCCTGAATGAGGCTCCTTTCATGTCCCCAAGATCTTTTTCCCACTGGTCCCTATTTATCTACTTGCAATTTCTTGCTTTCAAACTGCTAGGTTGGCAGGAGCTGGGACAGAGACGGGCACTCATTCCGTCATGCAGTACCCTGGTCTTGAACTGCCAACCTGCCGACCTTCCAGCTAATAAGGTGAGCTTCTTAACCACTGAGCCACCACAGTCCCCTGATGCAGTGGTGAAGGAAGCATATTTTATACTAGAATCCAACAATTAATTGCATTTAGTTTTTTGGTTAATTAACAAGTGGGGAGTGAGATACTTTGTATCCAAATTAAGAGCACATTTCACGGAATAGAAATGTGGCCTGTGGGTTTATTAGAAAAGTGATATGGATTTTTGTGTGTGTGCACTGAAGAGGGGTGGCAGTGAAGCATTATGGGTTGTCACTGGGCAGCAACTGTTTGCTAGACTAAACATTCTAACCATCTTCTTGGAGAAATAAAACAAAGTTTGATACACAAGGAGTATGTACTGAATAGTTATTGGGTGGACTCTTTCAGAGGAAGGGCCAAAGGGTGGAGTTTGTGGAAGGAGTTAAAAAGGAAAGAACGGAGGACAGTCCTTTTGCTCTTTTGCTGTTAGTTCTTTAGGGGTGCTTTGAACTCAAGCAACCCCTCTGGGCTTGCACACTGAACTGAAAATGCTTCATTGGCTAGAATTGTTGTGTAACTAAGAAATCTGTATATTTTGCTACAACATATCTTTAAGAGACATGAAGATGACTGGAGTTGTTTATTTTTCTGTCCGCTACCTTACTAACAGCCTGACTCACTTACAGTACTTGGAGGCCCAAGCGACTATTTGGGAGCAACGGGTCTGTTACATCACACGTTGGTTCTGATAAACCCTGTTGTTACCAGACAGTAAATAAAATAAAAAAGAGATACAAATAAAGATAAAAAAGAAAATGACACCTTAAATACTAACTATCCTATTTTAATGTTAGCTTTAGCTCCACTTCTTCAGACATAAGGAGAATTCATGGCACTATATGACTCCATGATCAGGTGGGTAAATGGTTGGTGGATAAATGCAAAACAATAATTGTGGCATTGCACATTATATATATTTTAATTCTTGATAAATTTTTGTTCTGATTTCCTTTTAGGTTATTTTATTTCAGGATGTCTACCCCAAGACCAGAGAGAAAGTGCATGTTTTTTTTAGTTGGGTCGGGTGGGGGTAGGGAGATACTGCCAAGTTTAGTAACATATCTGTAGTTATTCTTTGTAAAAATTGTTTATTTAATCACTTCTGTGGGACAATAATGAGCTGTTTTTTAAAAACCACTGGTTGATTATTCTTGAGTTTCAATCTACCTTCACCTCCCAGTACTTTATATTGCAAATTGCAGTAGTTTAACCTATTTCTGTTTACTAATATGTGTTTTCTTGCATCTGGGTGTACGTTAGGTGGTAAAATTCATTCTGTCTATCAGTATCATAAATTTATTGAACATCGGAAAATTATTGACTTTTTTCTGTAAACAAAACTAGGCATAGAAAGGGTTGTCCTTTGTCCCCTATATTGTTTATCATGGCAATGAAAATATTGGCTAAAAGTATAAGAGAGGATGCAAAAATAGAAGGGCAATAAAATAAGTAAGTATGCAGACACATACATATGTTAAACATCCTGAGAGGGTTATGGATAGGATTAGAATACAATTTAAGGGTTTTGAGGATATCACGGGTTTGAAGATAAATTGGGACAAATCGGAAATGATGTTGTGTAATATGGGCGAAGGGGAGAGGAGGAAAATAAAGGGATTGAGCAACATTCAAATTAAAGATAAATTGAAATATTTGGGGATAATTATATCGAATAGATTAGAAGAGCTTAAAAGATTGAATTACGATAGTTTGAAAATGGAAATTGACCAGAATACAAAGTTTTCAAAAGTTGCAATTGTCATGGTTTGGGAGAATTGCAATTAGCAAAATGATGTTGTTACCGAGAACTATTTTTTTATTTGATGCATAATTGTCCTTGATTGAAGGACAAGGAAATTAATGTTTCAAAAGTTGTTCAATAATTTTTGTAAAGGTGGCAAAAAGCCTAGATTAATAAAGATATGGTATCTACCTCAGAAAGAAGGTGGTTTAGGAATGCCAAATTTAGTGGCATATTACCGTGCTTTTCAAATTAAGAATGTTGTGAAGATCTTGGCAAGAGAAAAAGTAATTTGGGAGGAGAGTGAGATGAAAGATTTTAAACATAGGCAAAATGATTTTTTTGGGAGGTAAGCAGAAAGACAATGATGGAGGGAGTTATGAATGTGTGGAAAAGATTAAAGAACGATCTCTCCAATCTTGGAATTAGCAGATATGGCATGTTTTCCGCTAAAAATTAGACAAAGAAATAAAGGAAATATTGGATAAAAATGAAGTTTCCTTGGTGAAAGACTGGTTACAGGGATGAAGGTAAGAAGAAAAAGTTGTTTGAACAGTTGAAAATGAATTGGTTCCAGACAATGGGTTAATAATTGGAATTACAAATATTGGAGAGAACTAGATATAGACAGAGAAAAGATGGAATTTGAAGAATTGGTTTCAAAAATTAGAAAAGGAGGTAGAAACATTAAGGGTCTAGTTAGCAAACTATGCTTTAATAAATAGGGAGGGTGATCCACAGGATTTGAAATTGAAATGGGAACAAGATTTGAATATAAAGATAGAAAAAGATGAATGGAGAAATAAGTGGAAAAAGAGATTAATGAGAACTATGAGTTAGAATTAAAGAGCATAATTATAAAATCTTGTAGCGATGGTATCTGACACCAGTGAGGTTACATCAGATTGACAATAAAAAGGATAATCTATATGTTGGAGATTCAAAGATACTATAGGAACTTATGAACATGTGGTGGGGTTGTAAGATGATAAAGGATTTTTGGAGAAGAATAGAAAAAGAGATTGGTGAAATATTGGGTAAAAAAATTAAACTGGTGTCAGGTACCATGCTAACAGATGTGGATGGTATGAATTTAAACAAAGAGGAAAAAGAGTTAATAGAAATAATAACAACGGGCAGACAATGTATCGCTAGACATTAGAAAAATGATGTAATCATACAGATGGAATTGTTGGAGTATGGTGGGGGCATGTGGGAATCTGATAGGGATGAACCATAAGAGTGCAAACACTTCTGTTTGGCTTCTGAGTTTCCCCCGAGATATGTTCTGCATCCCTTTACTATGTTTCAATCTTTCCCTGAAAGAATGTCAGTACACATGTAATCAAGGTCTAAGCTTCTACTATGGAGAGACTGATCACGCAGGTTTCACGAGGCTAGTATGCTATCTTAGCTGCTCTAACCAATCAGGACTCTAATCACATACTGTAGCTTGCATAATTTTCACATGGTATCCTAATGTTAGAAACAATGTATGCCGAATGTAACCTATGGCTGAATACTCTCTATTGTTCACTATGCACCCCATTTTGCTCCCTTTCTACAGAATGCACTATTGTTCCCATATTCTTATCTTCTGTTGAATTTTGGCAATAAAAGATACTGGTTGGGGTGGTTCGAGAGAGCTGGACCGTATCTCTGTCTGGGCATTTCATGGTGTCAGGATTTCCTCCCGCAACATTCAATAAGACTGCATATTTCAATATCCATAAAGCATTCCCTTCCATTCCCACAGTCCCAGATTGTTATGTCCATCTACAAGGAATCTGCACCTTGGCTTCTCAGGAATTTACTCCTATCTCAGGAAGGAAAGTAACAACATTAACCATTTTAAACTCACTAGAGTTTAAAAGGCAAAGCCTCCATTTCAATTCATTACAGATGTGCCCAGAAGTGGTTTACCATTCCTTTCCTCTGGGGATGCACCGTAATTGTGCAAGTTTCCTATGACTTCACAGGCTGGCTCTTTTGGGAAGCACAGAGGGGTGGGAGTGGGGAATGAACTCCCAATATTTGGCTCTGCATCCAGATAACTAGACCACTGCGTTATCTAGCAAACTACAACAGTGTGAAACTCTCTCAATCTCAATTTTGCTTTATTCGCAATCCAACTATGTTTGTTCTTGTCCTTGTTGCACACACCGTTGGCTTGGTACAAACTAGCCACGTTTATTAACCAAACTGTGGCATGAACAAACACTGCACCAGGGTAGTAGCACAGCGTAATACTTACCACTTTAATTAACACCAGTGAGGTTACATCAGATTGACAATAAAAAGGATAATCTATATGTTCCTTATTAACTTGGTTCAGTTTAGGCAGACTCTTTCTGTCATTTGTAACGAAAAGTGACGTTATGTATTTGGAAATTTCCAAAGATGCATTTGGGTTAAGTGTAGTTTTGCTCCTCTAAGAAAAGTCTTGTTTCATTTTCCAATAGGCTCTTCAGCAGGTGTAGCCTGTGAAGTTCTAAAAGGCCGCTAGGCTATTTACCTGGAAGGAGATAGCTGCAGCCGCCACACCCAGTCACAGAGTGAAAGAAGGTCTCTATAAGAATAGGAGAACATGGGTGTATGTGGACTAATATCTTTAGATATATATAAAGTGTTTGACTCGCTCTAATGACTAACTATTAAAGAAATGGTGAGAAAAAACGGATTTGGCTCTAAATTTACAAAAGTAATTGATAATTTGTATCTACAAAGTAGTGCAAAGATAAAAGTGAATGACGTTTTCACTCCAGACAGGAATGCAGGAACAAAACAAGGAGACCTTTATCGTCAGTGTTATTTATAATGGTAATTACAAATGCAATCAGAGAAGGAATAAACAATAACAAATTAATTTGTATGCTGATGACACTATTAATAAGGAACCACAAATTGCATTACCTAAAATACAAATCCATCTTAAAAACTTTCAAGATGCAACTGGCCTAAAAATAAATTGGGATAAATCTGAAATAATACTTTTCAATGTAAGTAAGGAAACCCAGATGTTTAGGAATAAAAATCTCCAAACAATATTACGAACTAAAAAAATTTAAACTTTGATGCACTAGTAACAGAAATAAAAGGAATGTTAAACCGATACAGAAAACTAAAACTATCCTGGTTTGGAAGAATAGCTTTAAAAATGATTATTCAAAAAAATAATTTTGTATTTGAAACTGTACCAATTCAAATGAAAAAAAAAAGGACCTTAAGGACATACAAAATTTAATAAATAATTATTAAATGAAGGAAAGAGATTGAGAATTTTGAAATAATTATGGTACAAAGATCAAAAAAGTGCTGGGTTAGGACTTCCAGATATTAGGAAATACTATAAGGCACATCAACTAAAGAACATCATAAAAATTTTAATGTAATCTGATACTTTATGGGAAAATATCGGGATGAGTGAACACAATAGGAAAAGCAATATTCTTAGGTAAAAATAAGGTTAAAAGTCACAATAATACAATTTTAAACATTATTACATACCTGGCACTCGTCAAAAGTAAGCTTGCTCCAGGAACACCTATAATTGAAATAAAGACTCCCAATACTCACAAGTAAGATTGAAGAGATAATTCAACACAATGAAATAGTTGAACACAATGATTGGATAGTTTTGTAAAAATACAGAAAAGAAATGAACAAATGAACACAAATGAACAAATTGGATTCAAGTCACAGCAATCAATAAATGTAACTGCTCTTATTTTAGTGAAGCAGACAAACAGAAATCTGACAGAATTTGAGAAATTAGTAAGTAATGTAAGATCAGGAAAAATAGAATTAAAAGGACTAATTGGCAAATTATCCTGGTGAAATTATGGGAGGTTTGGGAAAATGAAAACGTTGCATCAATGAAGAAAGAAAAAAAAAAGTTACGAGAAATTTATCAATTAGACTGAAGTATTGTGGAAATGGCATTCAACCCCGGTACGATTGAATCAGATGGACCAATCTAATTCTAACGTGTTGGAAATGCAAAAAATAAAAATAAAATTTGGGACCTATATCCACATGTGGTAAAAGAATTCTGGACAAAAGTAGGAAAAGAAGTAATGGAAACATTATGAACCAACATTAAATGTGATGCACCTAGTGTACTAGTTTTTGAATTTAGTAATTTAAACAAATCATTGTGAAGCAGATAATCCATCATAATAACAACTGCACTATTGCCACTAAAATTGAAAGGAGGGGAACCGTTAAAAATTGAAGAATGGTACAAATTGGATGGTTGTACTCAATGATAAGTTTACATGGGAGATAAATGTAAAAAGGGCATTATCATTAAAACTAAATTCTATGAGATTTGGAAGCCCTTCTTAGAACATACTATAACTAAAGGAAAAGGGAACAAGCCTCCACTTGAACAATTATATTTTTGGAATAAAAATCAATTATTTTGTGTACTTCAGGGAAGTTGTAAATGCATTGGATAGATGGCATTAACCACTTAATAAGTATGTGATGTTTTGTAACAAGTTTCGTGTTTGTTTTATATGGTTATATCATTTTGTTGTTGTTCAGTGTATATGTTTCTTGTTTCACATTATTTAATAAAAATGATTTTTTTAAAAAAAGTAGGAGAGCATAAGGAGGGACGAGGGAACACTGAGATGCCAAGAATTATGGACAAAGAAGAGGGCACTTGGAGTATAGTCAGCTGGACTCTGAAACTGAGTAAGTTCACTCAGGGAAGAGGATTGGACTCAGAATCACTAATGAGCCCAAACTCCATATAAGCTTCAGCAGTATTATTCAGACTAGACATGTTTTTGTTCTTTTATATGGGGGGGAAACCTGTGTGTAAATATTCCTAAATGATAAATTCTCTTCTCTTATGCTAAAGATTAATTCAGTTTTTTATTTTATAATATGTTTGCTTGAGAGAGTAAAACTGTCCATATTTTGGCCAGGCTCTCTATAGAAGAAACATGCTGGCTACCGGGTTCCGAAGTTGAGCCTGCCAGTAAAGGAGGCTAGGAAAGGAAAGGTAATCTGGTATTGTCACACCATTCTCATTTGATCTTTCATCTTCTCAACTAATTCATAACGCCATTGGTTCTACAATATCTTTTCAAGCTGTTGCTTTTTATTTTACAGTAATATTGGTCTCTCTTTCCTCCACTACTTCTCTAATGGTTTATCCATTATAAACTGATCTTCTTACAATCTCTTGTAATTTGAGTTCAATGAATTTGTGTTTCAAAATAACACATCTCTGGTCCATTAGACTTTGTTAACCAATTTCCAAATCTGGGTGATTTTCTTTCCAAATTTGGTACACACATTATTGAAATCTATGTTTTGATGGCTCATACTGGGACTAGGCTTCCATAATCGAATAGTTTCTTCCCTTGTCCAGATTCTTCTGGGTTTTTTTACAGTCTTCCAGTAGCTCATCAACTCCATGTCCTGGTAGCCTAGCAGAGAGAGTTGAGCCTTTTGGTCCATTTTTTGATGGATGCCCAGGAGCCATCGCGATCCTTGTTAATCCAGGCAACGACTGAGCCAGCATGGGATTAGAATTATGTTTGTTCACCATATTCAATGGGTTGTGGATCTGAAGATTCCCCGTGCCCGGTTGGGCATCAGTGGTCTCTGGCAGAGGTTAAACCAGCGAGCAAACTCCTGACCTCTGGCCCTTGTCAGGGCATAAGGGGGGTGAATTAATGATAGGGATTAATTCGGCTGCTTCCAGCCTGACCGACGACTCTGCCGAATAAGCATCTCGCAGACCCCAGTTACCTATTAGAGTAATCACTCATCTCCTGGCCAAGGAAATCCCCGGTGCAAATAGTGACCATATTTACCCAGCCTCTAAGCCCAAAACAATAGGGCTTCCTCTGTCAATGTTTGCCCGCACTAATTAACTTCCCTTTGAGAGGTTCCCCAATTAACCTGAGTAAATAGGTGATGTGATTGACTTTCGGGTGATGGTTTTTTCTACCTGCCTTCTGATCTATAAAACGTGTATGTATTTTCCCAATAAACCACTGATCTGATCTCGCTCCTGTTGCCTCGTGTTGTCATTGATCAGTCTCCTCCGGGACCTAAGGCCACCCCAGTGGCCACGATTCCAACAGCTGGTGACCCCGACGTGATTCTACTCGTGAGTAAGAGACCCCGGAAAGGTCTACTCGTGAGTAGCGATCCACGCGGTCCGGTTCTGCGCTAGAACCGCGACCCGTCAGCCCGGAGGACAGCGCGGCAGCCAGCCGGTCAGAGGACGGCCCGCGGCGAGGCATTCCAGAGAGTCATCCTACAGCTTGCTCCCCGCTTTCGAGGAGGTTGCCATAGAGGGAAACGCGTTCCGCTCAGGGCAGCTGTGAGCCCCTGACATCGCAGAGGCCGTCGAAGGGCCCGTGGCAGAAGGTCCACGCTCCGAGGTCTACCCCAGACATCCGACGCCCGAACCTGTTGCCTGTAAAGACGCGTCGACTCGTCCCGAGGAGGAATCTTCCGGAGACCCCATCGCAGGTAATATGGGGACTTGTTCTCATAGACCAAGTCCGTCCGCTAGCCAAAGAACTCGTGAGGAGGAGTTCAGAATCCTGGCCAGGGTTTTTAATTTACGCTTTCACAGCAGGGAATTAGCGAGACTTTTGGCGTATCTCAGGGAACACTGCCTACTTTACCCAGAAGTAGGTACGTTAACCCTGCAGCTCTGGGATCAGATAGGAGACTGCATTCAGCAACCCCCGAAAGCTCCAGGAGGGATAGTTCGTACTTGGAGGAAGTGTAGGAGACTCTTGGCTGAGATCGAGCCAGTCCGGGTAGAGGCCAAAGAACCCCCGTTAGTCGAGCCATCAGGCAAGCCAGTCGAACCGACTGCGCCCACGGCACTCTATCCGTCAATTAGCTATCGGCAGAGTAGCGTAGGGAGCCTTCCCGCGGTGACAGCTGCAGACGTCACCGAAGGAACGCAAGGAATGAGAAGCGCTAGCGCTTCTCTGACAGCTCCGGGTTCCCTAGTCGTGAAGAGTGCCCTTCAGCGCACAGCTGAGATAGAACTAAAAAAGGGGGAATTGTCAGTTGAACAACTAGCTGAACTTAGACAGATTTGTCCAATCAGCTTGGAGATGGACGCGCTCACGGGCGCACAGCAGATAGTACACTCCCCAGTCCCGTACAAGCTTCTCATGGCTTTACGGAAAGCAATTTCAGAGACAGGGCTCCAAAGTTGTTTTACTAGGGGCACGCTTCAGCAAGTGTGCGAAACCACCATGTGGATTCCTCATGACTGGAAAGCCGTCATGAGGATGATGCTAACCCCTAGCCAGTACATGATTTGGGACAGCGAGTTTTGCCTAGAGGCTCAAACTCGAGCTGCCAGGATGGGAGGCGCGGTAATTCCTGACCAGCTGTATGGTTCAGGTGCCTTTGAGCCCATCAACGCTCAACGCCTCTCGCCACTCTAGAAATGTCAGCCGAAGCTGCCTATAGGGCATACTTCAAGGTCCCAGCATCTGGCAAAACGGCCAAAAATTACACCGCTATTAAGCAGAGAGCCCAGGAGCCCTACATGGACTTCATCAATCGCCTGGAGGAAGCAATTAGCAGGCAGATTGATAATGAGCAAGCCCAACAAGAGCTCATGATTAAGCTAGCAAAGGACAACGCCAACTTGGACTGCCGTAAAATCTTGCAGTCCCTGGGCAATCGCCCTGACTTGACCTTAATGGACATGATCCGAGCATGCTCCGACGTTGGCACAGACTCCTACAAGATGGGTCTGCTAGCGGCAGCGGTGCAGGGGGGGAAAAGACATCAGGGCAATGGCAAGATCAAGGGAGCATGCCACGCTTGTGGTAAGGTCGGACACTTCGCTAGGGAGTGCCGATCCAAGGGAGGTGGACAAAAGTCCGGCCGTCCCAAGGCTCCAAACACCCCCTGCCCGAAGAGTAATCACTCATCTCCTGGCCAAGGAAATCCCCAGTGCAAATAGTGACCATATTTACCCAGCCTCTAAGCCCAAAACAATAGGGCTTCCTCTGTCAATGTTTGCCCGCACTAATTAACTTCCCTTTGAGAGGTTCCCCAATTAACCTGAGTAAATAGGTGATGTGATTGACTTTCGGGTGATGGTTTTTTCTACCTGCCTTCTGATCTATAAAACGTGTATGTATTTTCCCAATAAACCACTGATCTGATTTCGCTCCTGTTGCCTCGTGTTGTCATTGATCAGTCTCCTCCGGGACCTAAGGCCACCCCAGTGGCCACGATTCCAACATGGATCAGATTTAGTCAGGTTTGAATGAACTCCTACATTGCATCTATGGAATGATCAATCAATCAATTTAATTCTGCCTTCCTCAGCCAAGGCCGACTCAAGGTGGCTAACAACATAATCATAAAAAATAGCAACAAAATAATAATACAATAAATTTAAAATAGAGCAATACAGGTAAGCATAATATCAAAATAAACTATACAACATAATTACATCATAAAAATACAAGACCCCCATGTCCATTGGAGAAAGTCGTAGGAGCTATCACTCACCCCGACAACTCGGGGAAAGGGGCTCCATGCCTCAGCCGCAGCAGCAAAGGTGGCCACAGCAGTCAAAGGGGATTAGTCCTAGGAGCAGCATTCTCATTCTCATCCTCATCCTCGTCCTCGTCCATCAATCATCAACTCCTCTCCTTAGCCTCCATTTGAAAGCCTGCAGTGATGGAGCTTGGGAGACATCCATTAGAACATAGGAATTGAATCATCCTAAAAGAATGCTGGTAGCAAACATATGATAAATGCCTGTTGCTGAGGGCTGTGTCCTGCTCACCCAAGGGCCAATTACACAACAGTCTCTAGATGGACTGTCATTATGGGTCTTGGTGGAAAACAAATTGAATGTGGCCCCAAATGATGCCAATGTCAGAGGAACGGCTTAATCTTCTTTTAAATATTCAATATAATGCATGTGAGTATGGTTTTGCATTTGTAAAATATCTTTGAAGAGTTTGCCTTGAAGATGAATAAATAAATAAGTAGAAAAAGCAGCTCTAGCTAGGGGAACATCTGCGGAAAGAGATATTCTCCTTGAGCAACCCCAACCTGTTCATCTACCCTAGCCTGTTATCCCTTTATGATGCTGAGTAAGGTCTTAATGAAATGGTATTTTCAGGGAGAAATGGACGGGGAGGGAGCAGGTGTTCTAAGCAAAACTGTGCTTCTCCCCACTCCCCACCCCCTTTGGGGTTGTGCTCTGAGCCACAGATTCCCTTTCCATACCTCCTGTGTCAGGCCAGCACACTTACCTGGAAACACAGATGGCAAAGCCAGGCAACCAACAGGAACAAGGAGCTCATGATTATCTGAACATATTATTAAACACCCTCAAGGGAAGCAAGGGAAGAAAAAGAGAGGTGGGGAAAACCCTGAAAAGCCGAACAGTTGAAATCTGATGCTTAACCCTCCAGATCTTTCACTATATTCTCTTTTGTTTCTCATTGTTCCACATCCAAGAGATGCTGTATTTCCATTTTCCTGACATTGTAAAGACTTGGGACAAGCAAAAACTGCCCAGTGATTTTCAGTTTGCCACCTCACCCGACCCCTTTCCTTACAGCTGCTGCTGGTTCAGTTCAGTTATTTTGCTTGCCTGTCCAAACCTGAGTGCACAACCATTAGCAACAGGTTGATTAAATTAGAGGCATGTGTGTATGCTGATCCTTGTTAAATCATTGACTGAAGCTGTGGGTGGCTGGCTTTGCAAAGAGATTAGGAGAAATTGTGTGTCAAGTGAGAACAACTAGCAGAGGCTTGGAAGCCATTCAGTCAGCTTGGCTGTACTTTGCCCAACACTAGAGAAGCCCACTTGTGGATGAGAGGGTAGGAGAAAGACAAAAGAAGCATTTGCTTATACTAAAAGGGTAATAAATCTTGCCTCTTTAGGGCTAGCAATTATTAACTTATTATTAAACTTTATTAAACTTTTTATTAGCACAACTTGTTGTCCAGTTGCACAGGAGTCCAACCCCATGGACCATAGCATGTCAGGTTCCTCTGTCATCTGCCATCCTCTGGAGTCTGCCCACTCTGTCAACAATACTGTCTAGTATTGGCTATGTAACTCGAAGCAAACCCATAGGAAATCATGTAAATTGGGACATGGTTTTAGCATAAAATCATTATGTATCAAATTTTATGTAACTCGGGGCATTTGTAAGTTGGGATTTTACTGTACATGAATCACTCATATATTTCTTTTACAATAAAATTGAAAGCACAGAATGCAAAGTCAGTAATAATGTGTAATGTGTAATGATCAGACCATTTTCCTAAGAAAATCTTGAGTCTAGGATCGTACCGGGATATTCAGTAGCACAATCCTGGCTCTGTTTTAACAAATTACAGCTTCCCCTCTCCCTAGGGTTAGCTAATAAACAGTGTTTCAGCTTAATCTTGTAGCATTTAGGTAAACTAAAATCAAACAAACTCCCTTTACTTGTGTGAGGAAACACAAGGGCTGGATTTTTAATCAGATTCAGAATCAGAATTTGTTTCTTGGAAAGGCCATTCCTGAAATCTTTTACAGTAAATCCCTGATTTATGTATTTATATAAAAATTGACTTACATAACGATTTTTTGCATAAATTGTGTCTCAATTTATGCAAATAAATTGATTTATGTAAGCGGTTTACTTGCATCTTGTAAGCCTAAAATGGTGCCCTGCACAGAAATTCCTTAGAAATTCTGTCTTAGAAATTCCACCCCGCGCAACCCACCCCCATCTCCGGAAGTTGTGAGACACCACTACCGTGGCGGTAGTGTATGCAGTAGTGGCAATTGCAGCAGTTTTGTAGTGTTTTCTGGAGTCTCAACTGCTTCTACCAGGACTGGGGAGTGTCCCCCACACCACTTGGTTCCACTCTTCGTCCGAAGTTTCTCCTGGGTGCGCTTTAGCTGGAAACATGCGTCGGACAAAGAGCCTAAAAAAACCTATTTCTGGGTGCTGGGGGAAACTTGCCTGCCATTACCAGAGATGGCCACTAGGGGTGCAAAGCACAATTTTCCATAGGTGAGCTCAGGTAGGGGACTCCGTAAAACGTGACAGCACTGTTGGTGGTGGCTGTTCCTGCTCCCCCTACAGCCAGAGAAACCGTTCAAGGGGAAGCAGCTGCAGCAGCAAGGAAAAGGTAGGCAGATCGCTTTGTCATTTGTGCTGCCGATTTTTTAAAATTATTTTTGGTCCGGTTGGGACCATTTTTTAATTTTCAATGCATCCCTATGAGGATGCATCAATTTACATTAAAAAATGATTTATGTAAACAGCTATGGAATGGACTTTTTACATAAATCGGGGTTTTACTGTATTTTATTTATGATTTATGTCCTGATTTTAAGCCAAAGAGATGCAGGAATTGAATTAGGACTGCAGTTAGAACTACACTCTTTCCTAGAAGTCGGTTCCATTGAGGTACATAGGGTCACTTAATCACATTTTAGCGAGGTAAAGGATTGCCCTGTAAAATGACCTCCTGATGTTCTGTGATTTCATTGTTCTGTGGCCTAGATTAAACTAGTGTGGGGAAATTTTTAGCTGCAATCTCAATCTTATTTATATTCTGCAATGTTTTTTGATTTTAATATTTTATATCTTGTATTTTTAGACTATCTATATCTTGTTGGATCTATGATTAATTCAGAGTGACATTGATTCTGTCTGTACTATTTTTTTAAATCCTCTTGTTTATGGATTGGAGGAAAGTGTGTTTAGTTCACATTTTAATATGAACTGACCTAATTCACAGCTTCCAAACTGTTATGTAAAGTAGAAAACTATCATCCTTTGGTTTGCACAGTTCTGTGAGTTTTTAAGATGCAGTTTCTCTAAAATGCTTTAAAATATGTATATTAGGGAAGATAGCTGGGGAAAAACACTATAGAGAGATAGGCACACATAAGGAGGAAATGCAGGCACAAATGCATACAAAATTTTATGTGGACTTTAAGAAAATGGCAACCTCGTGAAAATGGGGGAGGGGAGAGAGAAGAGAAATGTTACATTTTTAAAAAAATGCACTTTATAGGAAGAAATCAGTGTGTCCATCCCTATTTTGATTACCACTTTATTCCTATGGTGGAAACAAAAAATGGTTTCTATTTTCTTCTTTGTTCGTGTCTAGGCCAGATGTGAAACTGCCAAAAGGAAGGCACCCTTGGGTGAGTTCATTCAGAAGTTCCTTTCACCTAACCTACTATGAGAAATATTTCAATGATAAACAGTGATGAACTTACCTAACAGAGGACTGTTGCAATGGTGGGCCAGAAATGGCCTGCTGGGTCACGAAGGCAACGGAGGCAATGTTGAATGTCCTGTTCCGATTGGCTCGGAGTGCCAACCTCGGGTAATAGCTCGCATAGGCTGCTCGCGACCTGTCACAGAAGACTGCTGATGTGGCACATTGTTAATCCAGTTACATTTGCAGAAGTTACTTGGAAGTAATGTGTAATCAGAAAATTACTGGGGAGTCTGTTATCTACTAATTAATTATCTACAATGGCGAGGCCATTGTCTTGCCCTATCATGGAATCTTTACGGGACTAACTTCTTCAAGTATAACACATTGCAGTTTGCTCTCCTACTTAGGTAGTCCATGGATATGATGTTCATATATCATGTGTTTCCCTTGAATTATCACCTTGTTATTGTCCTGACCCATGTCCGAGCTAATGGCCAAAACGTTATAAGTGAATCCTAACTATGACTAATATTAATCCGCACCCAATTTCCCTTCCAACCAAGTTATGAGGGCTCGAGGGCAAGTGCGCCCGAACCCCACCTTTCAGGAAAGCTTATGCCAATTATATCTGTGGATAAACCACAGAGGACGAAGATGGAGAGGATCAGGATGAGGGGGAAAGTCAGAATTAGGCAATTGCACCAAAGGCTTGATGGAAGTAAGATTTTACAGGAAAGATTCAAGGGAAAAGGCACACACAATTGATTTGGCAGTATGTGGGGCAAAGATTTTAAAGGAAATTTCAAGTAAAGGTTGTAGTTTGCCTGGGTCACTAATTGGACAGCAACCTTTCCCGACGGGTTCATTCGGCGAGAATACCGCCTTGAAGACCAACTGGACTTTACCAGAAAGGAAATTGGGTATGGGCTTATAGTAGTAGGGAGCATTAGCGACTCCATGTTTTCCTTGGCTGGGGGCTTCAACAGCAGTAGGACAACTGTCAGGAGGTAAGAGACCCAAGGTCTCATAAACAGCATACGGTGTCTGGCTCACGTCCGCGAGTAGGGCTGAGCAGACACCAACTGTAGCTAGACCAAATAGCTACACGGAGTCTTCCAGGACCTTGATAAGGCAGGAACAATAAGTCTCGCTAACCTGGGCATGCAGGCTGGCAAGTGTAAACCAGCCAGCCGAGTGCCATGTGGCAAGCTTTCCATCACGGAGGTCTCCTGATTGTAAATAAATACAGACCACCCTGGGGCATCGGGGCTGGCCTTTTCCATCATACTTCAGTGTTGCGTGCCCTCCTTGAGTTCAGCACCACAACTCCTGCGGACCATTCCAACAAAAGGTAAAGGTCTCTCTTCCTCAAAAGGCAGTTGTGCCCAACTCTAGGGGGTACTGCTCATCTCCGTTGGCAACCAAAGAACCAGTGCATGCCAAGGGTGCACAGAATGCTATTGCCTTCCCCACCAAAGCAGAACCTCTTTAACTACTTGCAACTGCTACTTGCAACTTTCGAACTGCTAGGTTGGCAGGAGCTGACAGACGATGGGCACTTTTTCAATCAGTTTATTTCTGATCATGTTTTGCATGTCATGCTTGCCTTCCCATTTCCACACAAATCCGTGATCCCCCCTTTAAAAATGCATAATATTACTTTATTTTTACTGCATTTTCCCCACACAAAATAGATCTTTGTATGCATTTTACTCCACATTGCACATTTCTCATATGTTTCTGTCCCAAAATCTGTAGGCATACAAAAATGTGTATATAGTGGCTTCAGAGCTTTGAAAAATATAGAGAACACCGTGTCCAAATCATACCTGCATCTCTATCATCAGATTAGTCCTGGAAGGGCAGATCAAGTCAAGGTTCCCCCAACCTTTTTTTGCACCACGGACCAGTAAGTGGGGGTGGTGGGATTGGACAGTGCAAACACATAATATAATACAATTAAGTACATTATATATATTTTATTATATAATTATTTTCCAACCTAGATTATTATGTAACTAATGTTAATGCAAAAGTAAATACACAAAACATGGTCTTTAGCCCTGTAGGTTTTGGGGCAGAGATCAACGTTGGGGAATCTGAGGAAAACTTTTGCATCGCACAATGTTATCTTAATGTTGTGCGGTGCAGAGGTATTCCTCAAATTCCCCGATGTTATCCAATTTTAGTGTTGTCCGATGCATTCATTATCCGAGGTATTACTGCGCTTGAAAATATTAAAGCAACCATGAGCCTCTAGAGGCCCCATTGGACTGAGCTTTGTCCTGGCCCAGCACTTGTGGCTGCCTTGTGAAGAGGGAAAGGCTAGAGTACTTTCAAAAAGTAAAGGGAGGAAGGTGAGGCTTGCACACAGTGCATTAATAATGCCGCCTTCTATTTATATAGCTTACAGTGTTCTAAATGAGAAAACAAGGAACAGCACCAGGGGACTGACCAGGGGGATTTTTGCTTCTGGCAAAAGAACAGCATGAAAAGAAAGCACCCTTTTGTTATTGCATTTGATGGTAGAGTGACAGCAATGTATCTCATGGGTGTTTATATTATATCCCAAAAACTCCCTTTGTAGAAGCTTCTGACAACTTCACTTACATATTGGTGTTCTTCTTCTTCCGTGTCTATGCAAGATGTGAAACTGCCAAAATGAAGCCGTATTTGCGGAGCTCATTCTGCAGTTCCTTTTGCCTGACCTAGTGTGAGAAAGATTAGCCCGCACATGGTGGCCTTTTCCCTGGGTAAGCCTGATTGTGATTCAAAAATACCACCATCTTCAAGGAGGTTCTTTCTGTGCAACTGATGTTGGCGTTGATATTGATATTAGTATTATTTCATTATTAACAGTTTATGTCTGATGAAGTGGATTTGATCCATGAAAGCTCATGTTTAAATACAGGAGTTAGTCTTTAAGGTGCCAAAACATTTCTTTTTCTTTTCTTTTTAGCTGTTCTGTTTTGTTTACTCTCAGATATTTTGTTTACTCTTTTAGATATTATGTTTACTCTTGTCTGGCTACGGCAATGAAGTAAGCCATACAGCCAGCGACTCAATGTCTGAGTGTTGGGTCGTGGTAAATAACCTGACTCCCTAAAGGGTTCATTGGCTATAGGCACCCCTTTAGGTGGGGTGATGGTCCCTTCAGTGGAGGAAATGCCACAGGAAACCATCAAACCATCATATTGGGCCCAACAGCAAAATAAGCAGAGGCGGAACTCTGATTCCCAGTGGTCATGGAGGCCATGCCAGATGGACTGGCTGTGAAAGCGCACCTTGTCCATCTCCTCAAGGCTGCAGAATTCCATTGCAGTCCCGGTGTTAAATCCTATACATCTGATTTCATATGCTGCAGAAGATGGCTCCATGATCATAGTGTGTGGGTCACTTTATGACAAGCTGTAGCAACCTACTACATGGGATTCTGACCAGCAGAATGATGAGATGAATTTGTGGGGTGCTTGCTGGGTACTTCAAAGTCTTCTCTCCCTTCCCCTCCATCTTATCTCTCTCTCTCCTTCTCCCAGCAGCTCTCTTTATTAACAGTTTCACAGAAGCATATAACATATGGCACACAACGACATAATCCATCATCCTTCACCAGTTCTCTATGCTAACTTTACTTTACACAAAGATTTGGTCACGACTAGCTGATTCTGGTGACAACTACACAATCACATAATTAATTATATGATGTATTTTTAGGCCCTTACAATGGTGGCTGCATGAGCTTAGAGAGAAAGGAATGTTTTCTGCCTGCAATCATTGTTCCAAGACCAGAACAGTTTTGCCCTACAAACATGGGAAGAGAAGCAACCTGTGCTATTGATCAGTTTATTGGAGAATTTGTTCTCATGATTAATCTGGTCAATCCAGAAGGATGCAACAGCAAGCTGGGATCCACCTTAAACAAATTCAAGCCAATGGCATTTTTCCTGCTTCAGGGGAAAAATGCATTCTCTGATACTAGTTGCAGCTGACAACGACTCTCAGATATGCTAACATGGCTACAACTTCAAACATTTAAAATACAGGAGTTAGTCTTTAAGGTGCCACAGCATTTTTTTGTCTTTTTTGTTGTTTTGTTTTGTTTACTCTCTGACAAGTTCATGATGTGACACTTCTGCCTCTCAACAGGACAAGATGTTGGCTGGACCATCTGAAAGTCACTTAATAGCCTTTAAAGTGAAGTAGGTAGATCAAAGAATAATCAAGTAAAAAGGGGCTACTTGGAATCTGTGAACATGGAGAAACACAATCAATGCAGCATTTACATGCATGTAAATTTAAGCCCTATCACATGTACAAATAAAATCTAGTTAACAGCTGAGATATTGCTATTGGAACTACTTTCGGTCAAAATAGTCTAATAATTTTAACCCTTTAATGTGTTTGAATTTAATCTCTATTTCATATGTACATAATTTTAAATTTGCAACGTTCTGATATGAATAGAGAAAGATTAGGAACAAACAACAATGGCAGATTAACTATGTGGAAATTCATTCTGACAACAGAAGGTATCAGTATAAAATTACTTATTTTGCAGGCCATGTACAATATACAAAGTCAGCTAAAAGTGATACTGTGGTGCTGATCATGACAGTTGCCATGCCCATGTCCTTAAGAAGAAACAAATAAGAACAGTGAAAGCAACAATGTTCATCCAAAGCAAGAAATCACTTCTTGCTATTATCTCCTGCATCAGGTCTTCACTGTCCTTTAAAGACCAAAAGGTAAAAAGGTAAAGGTTTCCCTGGCTCGAAAGCCAGTCGTATCCGACTCTAGGGTGCAGTGCTCATCTCTGTTTCTAAGCCGAAGAGCCAGCGCTGTCTGCTTCTGCAGACATTTCCGTGGTCATGTGGAAGACTAGACACCGGAGCGCACGGAACGCTGTTACCTTCCCACCGAAGTGGTCCCTATTTATCTACTTGCAATTTCTTGCTTTCGAACTGCTAGGTTGGCAGGAGAAGCTATCCCTAAAATTACTTTGCACTGTAGGGGAGTAATATTCATAAGAATATGTTCTTTCTGGAGAAAAACCATCTTTAAAGTAGACCTGTTGCATCAGTGGGATGTCTATTAAGTATTGACTTTCACAAGAGTTTTTCATCAAATGCATCTGTTCCAATTGAGACTAACAGTTGGATTTAGCTCTTCAGTTTGGTTTGGTTTAGCCAAAACAAACAACAAAGTATATGCAATATCATCAGCAAACATCAATATCATCAAAAAGCTTCCTAGTCCTCTTTCCTAGCAAGGGGTTCTGGCTTCTGACAATTCTCCTAATGCATCCTCCTCCCTCTCCTCACCCCCACTTCTTCTTCCTGTTTCTGCTGCCAATTCAGCTGCCTCCTCTATGTATTTATTTATTTTGTACAGCATAGCAGAATACAACATCATTAGAATATATATGCAAGAGCCAAACCAAATTAGAAGATGGAGGAAGGAGCTCACTGGACAAGGAACAACATTAAAGGAGGATACAGCTGAGGAATTCAACCTCCCCGTCACTTGGAGGACTCTGAATAGGCTGAGGATTGGAGTGCCTAAATGTAAGACCAACATGCTCAAATAAGGGCTGCTGGTGGGCAACAGTGTGCTGTGTGAATGTAGAGAGATACAGAATCCGGCTCATTTACTGGTCTGCTGATTACTGCCAGAAGCATGCACTGATGAGGGCTTAAGTTTGGCCAATGACAAAGCCAAGAAGGTGGCTTCATTTTGGCAGTCCAGGGTTTGATCAGGACATGAAAGAAGAAGAATATATTTGGGGGAAAATGTGCATTTTTCACAATAGCTTCAGAGTTCTGGGATGCTTCACCATCAGAGAATCCGATGTTTTGGACCAGGAGCTCTCAACCTTTTTAAGCCGGTGTTGTGTATTCATTCCTTAAGAATGAACGTAACCACTTCAATGTAAGAATGTAACCTTGCAATGAATATAATGTTTCTCAGCTGTAATGGAACGCAAGCTAGCTACCCATAGAGGGCAGCTGCAAGCATTCAGCTCACATGGTACAAATTCCCCAGTTCAAATACTGTCAACCGCGGGAACATTCCCGCCACGGCTACACCTGGTGAAGGAGGGTGTGACTCAGAATGACGTCACGCAGGCTACTGTCCATATTGTTGCTGTATAAAAGGAGCTGTACCTCCACTATTACCACATGTTCAGATTGCATACCACCAAATAAAGATGTGTTTAGCTTTGTAACTGCTGACTGCTGCGTATCAATCTGCCAACATCAAATTGGCGACGAAGGTGGGATAATGGCATCCCAGAAGGTAAATGTACCTCTATTCAACATCATGCACACCCGAAAAATGGGGGTTGTTCGAGATGCAGTTTTGGCATGCAATGGACATTGCCGACATCACCGACGAGGGAAAAAAGCAGTCGCATCTCCTCACAAGCGTGGGGTTCCCCACGCTAGAGCTCCTGGTAAACCTGCTGGCACCAAGGAAGGTGGAGACGGTTCCACTCAAACAGATCCTGACGACACTGTGGGAACATTTCCAGCCAACGGTGTCCATTTTTCTGGCTCGGGCAGCGTTCCTGAGGAGAGACCAGCAACCAGGAGAGTCCGTGGCTGAATACGTGGATGCCCTGTGACTGGCGGCAGGCACATGCAATTGGGAAACTTTGGAGATAACCCTCAGAGACCGGCTACTCTGCGGACTGCGGGACGAGGAGACCCAGAGAAAGCTAATGACCTGGGGCCACGACCCTGACGCTCCAAGACGTGATGAAGGCGGCTGAGGCAGTGAGGAGTGGGGTCAAGTTGTTTAAGGCATGACCCCCGGCTCTCGAAGGGCCAGCAGTCACGATGAAGGTGGCCTGGCATATACCGCAGCCCCCAAAGAGTCCGATATCCTCATCGGAGGCCTCTGCAACATGGGTTCAGGCTCCAGCAAAGACGACAATGTCCAAAACATGCAAAAAAAGTCAGCGGAGAGTCACACTCACTCGAAAGGGAGCCACCAATGCGATGGCTGTGGAGCATCTCACGAGCGGAGATGGTGCCCTTTTCGGAAAGCGGAGTGCCACAACTGTGGGTGGCAAGGCCACATCGCCAAGGTGTGCAGGCGATGGCGAATGGAGGACAAGGGCTCAGCACAACGACCTCGGTGGAAGGTGGCCAGGATCGGCAAGGTCTCCGATGACGACTACGCGCCGGCGGTGAACCGCGTGTCCCTGGAGCACCGGCATTTTTTTGTTGAGGTACTGTTACAAGGGGTCGAAATAGACTTGGGGTCATCCTACTCCATCCTTTCACAGAAGGAGTTCCTGCGCATTCCCCTAATGCGCGGCCCAAGCTGAGGGCTTAGAAGTTGAATTTATGGGACGTATAGGGTTATGGGATCCCGGTGTTGGGGGTGAGAAACTTCATGGTGAAGTTTAAAAGGTTCATGGAGAAATTGCCCCTAGTAGTTCTTAAACAAGGGTCTTGTTGCCTCCTGGGGACGCAGTGGTTTGCCCCCCTGGGAAGTGAACTGTCTGAAATAAATGCCATCGAGACTGACCCAACACGAGATGTGTGCGATGCACACCCTACGGTTTTCAAAAAGGGGCTCGGGAAGTACAGCCCCCCCAGTTTTGTTTGCCCCTCGCCCCACCGTGAAACCGGAGCTGCAGTCATTTCTAGGGCTCCTAAATTTTTACCTTTCCTTCTTGCCAAGGAAAGCATCCATTATGGAGCCACTGCACGGATTACTAAAGAAAGACGCGGTTTGGCGGTGGGGAGATACCCAGGAAAAGGCGTTCAAAGAGCTCAAGAGGCTCCTGTCCTCAGATGCCATTCTGACCCATTTCGACCCGAGGAAACCTATACTCCTGGTCTGTGATGCCTCACCAGTGGGGTTGGGGGCCGTGCTGTGCCACGTGTTGGAAAATGGGCGGGAAGCCCCGGTTGCATTTTACTCCAGGTCACTTTCAAAGGCAGAGCGCAATTATGCGCAAACAGATAGAGAAGCCCTAGCCATAATAGCGGGGATGAAGAAGTTCCACGATTTCCTGTACGGTCAGCATTTCACTATCATGACCGACCACAAGCCCCTTTTGGGGATTTTCACCACAGGCAAGCGCACACCACAGATTATGTCTCCCAGGATGCTATGATGGGCCATCTTCCTCAACGTGTACCAATTCGTACTGTTCCACTGCCCGGGGACGGAAATCTCCCACAGAAATCTCCCACAGGATGCGCTTTCCCGGTCCCCCCTCTCACAGCTGGGAGAGCCCGATTGCAAAGTAGAACAGGAGCACCAGGTCCTGCTGATTGAGTCTCTTGACTCACCCCCATAGTACCCGCAGACTTCACCACAGCAACGGACAAAGCCCTGTCCCTAGTCAGTTCCTGGGTTAAGAAAGGGTGGCCCACGACTCCCCCAGCGGAGGAGTTCAAAGCATTTTTCAAATGGAGGGTTGAGCTCTCCATAGAGAGGGGCTGCCTCCTCTGGGGCCAATGGGTGGTCATTCCCGAAAAGCTACGACTGAAAGTGCTCAAGCTGCTGCACACCAGCCACCCGGGGATCGTACGCTCTAAAGCTGTGGCCAGAAGCTATTTCTGGTGGCCCCAAATAGATGCTGATATAGAGCACATGGTGGGCACTTGTGAGAGTTGCCAGAGCTCTCTTCCTGAGGAGTCCCGGCTTCCCCACAGAGCATGGGACACGGCCAGTGGCCCATGGTCCCGGGTACACATTGACTTCACTGGCCCATTCCAGGGTTCCCTTTTCCTGTTGATAGTAGATTTGTACTCCAAGTGGTTGGAGGTCATTCCAATGTCCAACACCTCATCAGCTGCAACAATAAAGCAGTTACGCAGGGTGTTTAGTTGCTTTGGTTTACCCGATGTGCTGGTCTCTGATAACGCCAGTACCTTCACGTCTGCTGAATTCAAGGCGTTCATTGAGAGGAATGCCATTCGGCACATCACCTCTGCTCCTTTCCACCCCGCCACAAATGGTCAGATAGAACGCCAGGTGCGGACTACAAAGGACGCACTGCAGCGAATGGGCCCCGGGGATTTGAACCTCCAGTTCCTAATCTGCTATAGGGCAACTCCCCTGGCATCCGGGCTCTCACCTGCACAGCTCCTAATGCGTAGGAAACCCATAACACTCTTTGATTGGTTGGATCCGACCAGGGTGGAAGATGAGGAGAGGGATATAGAAATCAGGAACACCAAAACTTTTGCAGTAGAAATTATTTGGAATAGAAACCAGTGAATTGTAGAAATTATGCGACCTCGGGACCAACATGGGTTCCAGGAGTGGTAGTTGAGCAAACGGGGCCAGTGTCATACAGGGTAGAAACCAGTACGGGTCTACTGTGGAGAAGACACACCGACCAACTCAGGCATCGGGTCACCAACAGTCAGGGCGAAGAAAGCCAAGAAGGCTTAGGGTTCTCCCCCACCTGCTTATCCCAAGGGGGAGACACAGAGTACCCTTCGAGTACATATCCTTTGGGCCCCCCCGAGTACAAATGCATATCCTCGCCTCCCACCAGGAGGGGAGGGGGATGATATAAATCCATATCTTTTGGAGGCATCACGGGGGGAAGGGGATGACAAAGTGGTTGAGGAGTTTGATTTTGATTTTCAAAACCGTTTTTTTTTTGTGGAGAGGTCCCCCACCCATCCGAGTGAAAAGCGGGTTTTTTGTTTAGTCCCAGGTGCCCCCGGTTTCTCAGGGTTAGAATTTACCCCTACCCATCGACGGGAACCATCGAGGACAGCGAGTCCGTAGCAGATCGCTAATGAGTCTCATTCTCCCCTTGCAGGGCGAGAATCCATGGAACACGGAATCCCTAGTTCCCCTGAGCTCGGCCAAGCTGCCATATGCCCCAAGCGCACATGCGGAAAACCACATTGGTCGAGGGACTTCGTCCCATCCTAGGGGGGAGGGGTGTTGTGTATGGAAATACTATATCCTTAAGAATGAATGTAACCACTTCAATGTAAGAATGTAACCTTGCAATGAATACAGCGTTTCTCAGCTGTAATGGAACATGAGCTAACTACCCATAGAGGGCAGCCGCGAGCATTCAGCTCACATGGTACAAATTCCCCAATTACTGTCAACCGCGGGAACATTCCCACCACGGCTACACCTGGTGAAGAAGGGCATGACTCAGAATGATGTCACGCAGGTGGTGGCCAATGGGCTAC
This sequence comes from Bradypodion ventrale, assembly GCA_035047345.1. Taxonomy (NCBI): domain Eukaryota; kingdom Metazoa; phylum Chordata; class Lepidosauria; order Squamata; family Chamaeleonidae; genus Bradypodion; species Bradypodion ventrale. The sequence goes on from JAWDJE010000008.1 coordinate 38,928,925, forward strand.
CTACCGTGTATCCATATTCAAATATATTGCTGTATAAAAGGAGCTGTACCTCTGCCATTACCACATGTTCAGATTGCATACCACCAAATAAAGATGTGTTTAGCTTTGTAACTGCTGACTGCCGCGTATCAATCTGCCAACATCAAAGCCGGGGGCTGGGTCATGCTCCCTCAGACAGATTCAGGGTTGGCCATTTTGCCCTTCCTCCACCACATAGCACTTCCTGGTGTGATGGAGGCAGCGAGGGGGCACATGAAATGGTGCCATGGGCCACATACAGCCCACAGGCCGCAGGTTGAGAATTCCTGTTTTGGACCCAAAGTCCTGTAATAGCTTGGTGTTCCTGGTTAGAGCTTTTGTGCTCTGGATCCTGAAACATCTGGATGATACATGAATCCACAGCCTCCTAACATCACCTTGCTGTAATATCTGTGAAGCTCAGGGTTCATATATAAGCATGGTTTCACCTTCATGTATTCCAAATCAGTTCCAACTATCTGTTGTATCTTGTGTGTTGCTTTGTAGCAACATATATTTTTTAATGCTTTGCTCAGGATCAACTCAACTCCATTCCAGTGGTGTTTTTCATTGTTTCCTGAGTAATGGACCTTGTAATCGGACACACTCCAACTAATTATGCAATGAATATTCCAACTCCAAATAAAGGGAACTGCAAATACAAGGGAAGATCTTTGGGAAGAGAGGCCCTGGAAGTAGACAGATTTCATGGCTTCATGTGGTATGTCCTTGGAAGAACTGATCTAAGGAGTTAAGAACAGGAAGACTATTGCCATGATGATAGCCAATATTTGGAACAGTTATGGTACTTTGGAACAGTTATGGCATTTTGACTCTGCATGTGCTCTTAAGCAGAGCTGCTGCTGAGGAGAGCCAAACAAAGGAAGTGAGCACTGGTAAGTTTTGCAGTTGGAGTAGAGCTGCTTTAGAGGCCTCTACTAATTTAAATTGATAATTGAAACTGCTGAGAGCCACCTCTGTTCAAACAGAGGAAGCAGTTTGAAGCTTCCAGAAGCAGGGGGGCAGGGCCACACCAGGCCCTTCCCTGAACTGTGACTCATAGGGGCGGAGCCACACTAGCCTTTAAAAGCTCTGAGCTCTTTCAGGGTCAGCCATTTTGACTCTGCATGTGCTCTTAAGCAGAGCTGCTGCTGAGGAGAGCCAAACAAAGGAAGTGAGCACTGGTAAGTTTTGCAGTTGGAGTAGAGCTGCTTTAGAGGCCTCTACTAATTTAAATTGATAATTGAAACTGCTGAGAGCCACCTCTGTTCAAACAGAGGAAGCAGTTTGAAGCTTCCAGAAGCAGGGGGGCAGGGCCACACCAGGCCCTTCCCTGAACTGTGACTCATAGGGGCGGAGCCACACTAGCCTTTAAAAGCTCTGAGCTCTTTCAGGGTCAGCCATTTTGACTCTGCATGTGCTCTTAAGCAGAGCTGCTGCTGAGGAGAGCCAAACAAAGGAAGTGAGCACTGGTAAGTTTTGCAGTTGGAGTAGAGCTGCTTTAGAGGCCTCTACTAATTTAAATTGATAATTGAAACTGCTGAGAGCCACCTCTGTTCAAACAGAGGAAGCAGTTTGAAGCTTCCAGAAGCAGGGGAGCAGGGCCACACCAGGCCCTTCCCTGAACTGTGACTCATAGGGGCGGAGCCACACTAGCCTTTAAAAGCTCTGAGCTCTTTCAGGGTCAGCCATTTTGACTCTGCATGTGCTCTTAAGCAGAGCTGCTGCTGAGGAGAGCCAAACAAAGGAAGTGAGCACTGGTAAGTTTTGCAGTTGGAGTAGAGCTGCTTTAGAGGCCTCTACTAATTTAAATTGATAATTGAAACTGCTGAGAGCCACCTCTGTTCAAACAGAGGAAGCAGTTTGAAGCTTCCAGAAGCAGGGGGGCAGGGCCACACCAGGCCCTTCCCTGAACTGTGACTCATAGGGGCGGAGCCACACTAGCCTTTAAAAGCTCTGAGCTCTTTCAGGGTCAGCCATTTTGACTCTGCATGTGCTCTTAAGCAGAGCTGCTGCTGAGGAGAGCCAAACAAAGGAAGTGAGCACTGGTAAGTTTTGCAGTTGGAGTAGAGCTGCTTTAGAGGCCTCTACTAATTTAAATTGATAATTGAAACTGCTGAGAGCCACCTCTGTTCAAACAGAGGAAGCAGTTTGAAGCTTCCAGAAGCAGGGGGGCAGGGCCACACCAGGCCCTTCCCTGAACTGTGACTCATAGGGGCGGAGCCACACTAGCCTTTAAAAGCTCTGAGCTCTTTCAGGGTCAGCCATTTTGACTCTGCATGTGCTCTTAAGCAGAGCTGCTGCTGAGGAGAGCCAAACAAAGGAAGTGAGCACTGGTAAGTTTTGCAGTTGGAGTAGAGCTGCTTTAGAGGCCTCTACTAATTTAAATTGATAATTGAAACTGCTGAGAGCCACCTCTGTTCAAACAGAGGAAGCAGTTTGAAGCTTCCAGAAGCAGGGGAGCAGGGCCACACCAGGCCCTTCCCTGAACTGTGACTCATAGGGGCGGAGCCACACTAGCCTTTAAAAGCTCTGAGCTCTTTCAGGGTCAGCCATTTTGACTCTGCATGTGCTCTTAAGCAGAGCTGCTGCTGAGGAGAGCCAAACAAAGGAAGTGAGCACTGGTAAGTTTTGCAGTTGGAGTAGAGCTGCTTTAGAGGCCTCTACTAATTTAAATTGATAATTGAAACTGCTGAGAGCCACCTCTGTTCAAACAGAGGAAGCAGTTTGAAGCTTCCAGAAGCAGGGGGGCAGGGCCACACCAGGCCCTTCCCTGAACTGTGACTCATAGGGGCGGAGCCACACTAGCCTTTAAAAGCTCTGAGCTCTTTCAGGGTCAGCCATTTTGACTCTGCATGTGCTCTTAAGCAGAGCTGCTGCTGAGGAGAGCCAAACAAAGGAAGTGAGCACTGGTAAGTTTTGCAGTTGGAGTAGAGCTGCTTTAGAGGCCTCTACTAATTTAAATTGATAATTGAAACTGCTGAGAGCCACCTCTGTTCAAACAGAGGAAGCAGTTTGAAGCTTCCAGAAGCAGGGGGGCAGGGCCACACCAGGCCCTTCCCTGAACTGTGACTCATAGGGGCGGAGCCACACTAGCCTTTAAAAGCTCTGAGCTCTTTCAGGGTCAGCCATTTTGACTCTGCATGTGCTCTTAAGCAGAGCTGCTGCTGAGGAGAGCCAAACAAAGGAAGTGAGCACTGGTAAGTTTTGCAGTTGGAGTAGAGCTGCTTTAGAGGCCTCTACTAATTTAAATTGATAATTGAAACTGCTGAGAGCCACCTCTGTTCAAACAGAGGAAGCAGTTTGAAGCTTCCAGAAGCAGGGGGGCAGGGCCACACCAGGCCCTTCCCTGAACTGTGACTCATAGGGGCGGAGCCACACTAGCCTTTAAAAGCTCTGAGCTCTTTCAGGGTCAGCCATTTTGACTCTGCATGTGCTCTTAAGCAGAGCTGCTGCTGAGGAGAGCCAAACAAAGGAAGTGAGCACTGGTAAGTTTTGCAGTTGGAGTAGAGCTGCTTTAGAGGCCTCTACTAATTTAAATTGATAATTGAAACTGCTGAGAGCCACCTCTGTTCAAACAGAGGAAGCAGTTTGAAGCTTCCAGAAGCAGGGGGGCAGGGCCACACCAGGCCCTTCCCTGAACTGTGACTCATAGGGGCGGAGCCACACTAGCCTTTAAAAGCTCTGAGCTCTTTCAGGGTCAGCCATTTTGACTCTGCATGTGCTCTTAAGCAGAGCTGCTGCTGAGGAGAGCCAAACAAAGGAAGTGAGCACTGGTAAGTTTTGCAGTTGGAGTAGAGCTGCTTTAGAGGCCTCTACTAATTTAAATTGATAATTGAAACTGCTGAGAGCCACCTCTGTTCAAACAGAGGAAGCAGTTTGAAGCTTCCAGAAGCAGGGGGGCAGGGCCACACCAGGCCCTTCCCTTAACTGTGACTCATAGGGGCGGAGCCACACTAGCCTTTAAAAGCTCTGAGCTCTTTCAGGGTCAGCCATTTTGACTCTGCATGTGCTCTTAAGCAGAGCTGCTGCTGAGGAGAGCCAAACAAAGGAAGTGAGCACTGGTAAGTTTTGCAGTTGGAGTAGAGCTGCTTTAGAGGCCTCTACTAATTTAAATTGATAATTGAAACTGCTGAGAGCCACCTCTGTTCAAACAGAGGAAGCAGTTTGAAGCTTCCAGAAGCAGGGGGGCAGGGCCACACCAGGCCCTTCCCTGAACTGTGACTCATAGGGGCGGAGCCACACTAGCCTTTAAAAGCTCTGAGCTCTTTCAGGGTCAGCCATTTTGACTCTGCATGTGCTCTTAAGCAGAGCTGCTGCTGAGGAGAGCCAAACAAAGGAAGTGAGCACTGGTAAGTTTTGCAGTTGGAGTAGAGCTGCTTTAGAGGCCTCTACTAATTTAAATTGATAATTGAAACTGCTGAGAGCCACCTCTGTTCAAACAGAGGAAGCAGTTTGAAGCTTCCAGAAGCAGGGGGGCAGGGCCACACCAGGCCCTTCCCTTAACTGTGACTCATAGGGGCGGAGCCACACTAGCCTTTAAAAGCTCTGAGCTCTTTCAGGGTCAGCCATTTTGACTCTGCATGTGCTCTTAAGCAGAGCTGCTGCTGAGGAGAGCCAAACAAAGGAAGTGAGCACTGGTAAGTTTTGCAGTTGGAGTAGAGCTGCTTTAGAGGCCTCTACTAATTTAAATTGATAATTGAAACTGCTGAGAGCCACCTCTGTTCAAACAGAGGAAGCAGTTTGAAGCTTCCAGAAGCAGGGGGGCAGCTGCTTTAGAGCTGCTTTAGAGGCCTCTACTAATTTAAATTGATAATTGAAACTGCTGAGAGCCACCTCTGTTCAAACAGAGGAAGCAGTTTGAAGCTTCCAGAAGCAGGGGGGCAGGGCCACACCAGGCCCTTCCCTGAACTGTGACTCATAGGGGCGGAGCCACACTAGCCTTTAGGAAAAAAACTAGGAAAAAAACTAGGAAAAAAACAAACTAGGAAAAAACAAACTAGGAAAAAAAATTTATAGTCTTACTAGGTAGAAAGGTAGTAAACGTGTACATTTTTGAGGCCCAGAATACTGCACTTGTTAAAATGGATTCTGAGGGAACAGCTGTAGTTACCTGCAATTCTTGTGCCATGTTTGTGTTCTTGCCAAAGTATATGGAGAACTACACTTGCAGCAAGTGCAAGCTGGTTGCCCTACTAGAAGAGAAGGTCCAGCAGCTAGAGGCCCGCATATCTAACCACCAACAAATTAAGGAGCTTGAGCTGTTCTTGGACAGAGCGGAGCAGACTATGCTGGACAAAGAAGTGACAGGGCACAGTTCTGATGGAGAAGGCCCTTCACTAACTCAGGAGGGAGATGGTTGGAGGAATGTGACTCAAAGGAGGAGAAGAGTAGGGGATCACTCTGAGAGTCTGAAATTACAGAATAAATTTGAGGCTCTTTCCCTTATCACACCTGATGAGGAACACACAGAGGAACAACTGGTTCCACCTGATGATCTCTCCTTCATCACACTTGATGAGATCCAGGAAGATGAACAACAGGAACAAACTGAGGTTCTCTCCCTTAATATGGTTGATGAGGTGCATGTAGATGAACAGATTGCAGGAGAGAGGCTCCTTATACTAGGCGATTCAATAATTAGAAATACAGAGAAATGGATTTGTGATGCACATGATAACCGTATGGTGACATGCCTGCCAGGTGCAAAAGTTGCAGATATCACAAGAAATCTAGATAGATTGTTAGAGAGAACTGGGAACGAGCCAGTTGTCATGGTACACGTTGGTACTAATGATGTTGGGAAGGCCAAGCGGTCTGTCCTGGAAGCCAAATTTAGGTTGTTAGGAAGAAGATTGAAGTCCCGGACTTCCAAGGTAGCATTTTCAGAAGTGCTGCCTGTCCCTACCAGGCAGGCAGAGCTCAGAAGCCTCAATGCGTGGATGAGGCGGTGGTGTCGAGAGGAGGGCTTCAGATTTGTCAGGAACTGGAGAACATTTTGGGACAAGCCAAATCTGTTCAGGAGGGATGGGTTGCATTTAAACCATGATGGGACCAGATTGCTGGCACTCAACATCAAAAAGGCTGCAGAGCAGCTTTTAAACTGATAACTGGGGGAAAGCCGACAGGAGCTGGGCAGCATCCGGTTCGGGAAAGTGTGTACTTGAGTAGTGAGGAGGATGCAAAAATTACTGAGCAGAGCAAGGAGCTAGTCACCAGCACTCTAGCAGAAGGATGCAAGAGGCAGTCTAACAATGCAACTAGACTCAAAAGACTGTATCAGGAAAGCATATATAAATGCTTGTATACAAATGCCAGAAGCCTCCGGAACAAAATAGGGGAGCTGGAATACTTAGCAATAGATAAAAATATTGATATTATTGGTATCACTGAAATCTGGTGGACGGATGATAACCAATGGGATACAGTTATCCCAGGCTACAAACTGTACAGGAAGGATAGGAAGGGGCAAACAGGAGGTGGTGTAGCCTTGTATGTCAAAGAAGTGATAAAATCGTATGAATTGGAATATCTAGGTGATTTGGAGTCACCATTAGAAGCTCTGTGGGTAAGAGTACCAGGCCACAAGGATGGTCTAACAGTAGGCATATACTATCGGCCTCCGACCCAAACTCTTGAGGGAGACTGGCAGTTGGAGAATGTTGTAAAGGAGGCATCCAGGAAGGGAAGCCTGGTTATAATGGGGGACTTCAATTACCCTCACATAGACTGGGTGAACTGTTGTTCAGCACATGATAAAGAGATAAAGTTCCTAGATATGCTCAATGATTGTTCCCTGGGACAGATGGTTGAAGACCCAACTAGAGGTACAAGAATCCTTGACTTGATTCTGAGTAATACTCAGGATCTGGTGCAAGATGTTAATGTGACTGATCCAATAGGGAACAGTGACCACAACTCAATTATGTTTAACTTGATCATAGACCGCAAGTCACTGATAAAATCTAACACAGAGACCTTAAATTTTCAAAAAGGAAATTTCCCAAAGATGAGGAAACTAGTAAAAAAGAAACTGAAAGGGAAAATTGAGAGAGTCCAAACACTCCAAGAGGCATGGAGGTTGTTTACAAAAACAATAACAGAGGCTCAATTGGAATGCATACCCAAAAGGAAAAAGGGCACTGCCAGGTCCAAGAGGACTCCGATGTGGCTTACAGGAGCTGTTCGGGAAGTGATCAAGAGCAAGAAAAGCTCATTTAGAAGATGGAAGGCTTGTCCAAATGAGGACAGCAGGCAGAAACATAAATTCTGGCAGAACAAATGCAAGGCAACAATCAGGAAAGCAAAGCAAGACTTTGAGGAGCGTATAGCTAAAAATACTCAGAGAAATAACAAAGACTTCTTTAAGTACATTAGAAGTAAGAACCCAACTAGGAAGGCCATTGGACCATTAGATGACAATGGAAGGCAAGGGGTTATTAAAGAGGAAACAGAGATTGCAGAGAGACTCAATGAATTCTTTGCTTCAGTATTCACTGAAGAAGACAGAGACCACATGCCCAAAACAGAGCCTATCTTCGTAGGGAGGGAAACCGAAGAATTAAGCAAGATAGAAATAACCAGGGAGGAGGTCCTTGCATGTCTTGTTAAGCTAAACACTAACAAATCCCCAGGACCAGATGGCATCCATCCACGAGTTCTCAGGGAACTTAAAGATGAAATTGCTGATATCCTAGCCAAAATATATAATCTTTCCCTCAAATCAGGCTTTGTGCCTGATGACTGGAAGGTAGCGAATGTAACACCAATTTTCAAAAAAGGGTCCAGGGGTGATCCAGGAAATTACCGGCCTGTCAGTTTGACATGTGTCCCAGGTAAAGTGATGGAAACCATCCTAAAAGATAGAATTAATAGTTACATAGAAGAGAAGGCGCTGCTAAAGGAGAGCCAACATGGCTTTTGCAAGGGCAAATCATGCCTCACTAATCTGTTGGAATTTTTTGAGAGTGTCAACAAGCATGTGGATAAGGGGGATCCAGTTGACATTGTTTATCTGGACTTTCAGAAGGCTTTTGACAAGGTCCCACACCAAAGGCTCTTGAATAAACTTATCAGTCATGGAATAAAGGGACAGGTCTTGTCCTGGATCAGCAACTGGCTAAGGGACAGGAAACAGAGGGTAGCACTAAATGGACACTTCTCCAAGTGGAGGGAAGTAAAGAGTGGGGTCCCCCAAGGTTCAGTACTGGGACCCCTGCTTTTCAACCTCTTCATAAATGATCTAGAGGTAGGAGTAAAAAGCAAGGTAGCCAAATTTGCTGACGACACTAAATTATACAGGGTAGTGAAAACTGTGAGAGATTGTGAAGAGCTCCAGAGGGATCTCTTGACACTGGGGGAGTGGGCAAAACAGTGGCAAATGAGCTTCAACATCAGTAAGTGCAGAGTGATGCATGTTGGGGCAAAGAACCCCAATTACATTTATAAACTGATGGGGTCTGAACTCTCTGCGACAAACCAGGAAAGGGACCTTGGTGTCCTGGTGGACAGCTCAATGAAGGTGTCAACCCAGTGTGCCTCAGCAGTGAAAAAAGCAAACTCAATGTTAGGGATCATTAGGAAGGGTATAGAAAATGCAAGCGCGGCGCCAAAATGGCCGCCGCGCCCTTTGCGGCCCCCCCCCCACAGGACAGAGAATCCGGGTAGTTAGGGGCGTGGCCAGCTCCCTTATAAAAGGGGTGGCCACGAGGCAGCCGAGCTGCCATTTTACCTCAGCGACGGAGCGGAGAAGTCTTTTCCCCTGTGTCTCCGTCGCTCTTGAGCCTACCGGGAAGCCTTTTGGGTAGCGATTCTGCCTTGCCGGCTTCCCTTTGCTTCGGTGGAAATGCCTTCGAAGAAGAAGGCAGCTCCGAGTGCAGCTCGCGCGGTTAGGAGGCGCAACCCAGGTCGGAGGACCGCGGTGCTGCCTCCTCAGCTGCCGCCTTTGCCCGCCCCTGCCGGGGCCGGCGGAATGGGGTCTATTGCCCCTTCGCCCGGAGTGGGCAACCAGAGTGCGGGCGCGGAAGGGGTTCCGGCCCGCGGCCCGCGAGCGGTGGACACCGCTCCTTCACCTGCTTTCGGGTCCTGGGTACAGGGGCCTGTACCCACGCATGGACCAGGCGGGCCAGCCGGCCCTTCGCCCCAGGTTAACGTGGAAGTCAGGCGGGGGCCCCCCCTCCGTTGGGGTTCCTTTTGAGGCGCTGTCTTCAGGAGGACAACAGCCGACAGGGAGGGTTGAGCTGCTGCAGGCGCGTGGCGCGGTTTCGGCCACTGCCTCGCAGCTCCCCAGCCAGCAGCCAGGTGCAGGTTCTCCGGGGATGAGCTCTACGTCGGTCGTGAGCTCCGACGCCCCCAGTGGGCCGGAACCCCCGGTGGGGGCGGCCCGCGGGGGTGCAGCATGTGAGTATACGGTGTAAGCGAGTACATCCACACACATTCCCAATATGGGGGGGGCTTTCCAATCGCTTTGGCCTCGCGCGGGTGGTGCGGCGGTGCACCCGCTGACGCCTCACCCGGCGATGACAGCTAACACCCAGGGCCCCGTGGTGGGGGGTGTTCCCTACCCTTAGGGGAATGTTTTGGGTGGCCGGGTTGGTCCAAGCCCCTATTCCTTACCGATGAGTGACCACTTGGCACAGGCCGCCAGAGAGTAAATTTGGCGGGGGGAGTACGTGGATATCTTCTCATTCCTAAACAGTGTGCCCACCAAGGAGAGAGGGAGGGGCAGAATGAGAAGGATAGTGGCAGGCACGTTGTCGCAAGCCACCAAGTATGTGGGCCAAATGGTTGCTGGCCTGCATCGTATGCATGGCGGTGTACCTTAGGGCATGGCCGGATTTGGCAATTCCGATGGTCCAGTATTTGGACAACGCCTACCGGGCGATGATTTACTTTCCGGGCCCAGCGTGGTTGGCTTGTGACGAGGGATGCCGTAGGCGGATTTCCCCGCACCCCGAGATTAGGCAGGATGAGCCAGGCCAGAGGCTGTGGCTTTTGTACGTGACGCCCACGCGCCCTGCACCCGGGGAGATATACCATTGTGGGCATGCGGTTCAGCGGGCGGCCCCAGCACAGGTCACCTGCCAGGGGGCGGGGCGGGGGGTTCCAGCCCGCCGGCTGTGCTGGACTTTTGGTCCAATGGCTCCTCTAAGGGGAAGACTTGCAAATACAGACAGGAGTGTCCCACCTGTGTTGGGCCCCATGCGGCCTCTGCCTGTCCCAGGCCTAGAAGGATGCGGGGCAGAGGGTGGGGCAGACAGGGGGCTTGCAAGACTGCCGCAGATGGATCTAGTTCACCGATGGGCTCCCTCCCCATTTAAGGTGGACATGTTGGAGCGTTGGCTCACATGGTGCCTGAAGGGTGAGGATGCGGGTATCCTTCAGGGTTCTAGGCAGGGGTTCCGGATCCCTTTCATGGGTAATAGGTCCCCTCAGGATGCCCCCAATCTTTTATCCCTTAAGGGGAGGGAGGAGGTGGCTGCTGCCAGCTTTGACGAAAGGGTCTATGCGGGCAGGGTCGTTGGCATTGTCCCGCACCCCCGTCCTGGGGAGCATATTGTTCAATGATGCCATGCCTTTTGGCTATTCCTTTGGGGCTCGGTATTCGAGCGTTTCACCATTTTCCTAGATTGCGCTTTTGTCCGCAGGTCAGGGTCCCGGTCTGTAGCCCATTCCCTGGATGGTTTTATTCGGGGCTGAACGGGGCTGGGACACGTACCCACGTCTCCTCATCACATTTCAGACGCTAATGGAGGAACTTGGTGTCCCTTTAGCGCCCGAAAAGACCGAGGGCCCATCTCCACAGCTGGTATTCCTGGGGTGGAGAGTAACACGATAGCGCAGGATTCTAGGTTGCAGCAGGATAAGGTGTCAAGGCTAGTGGCCCTTGTCTCGGTCTTGCTGACCGGGCGCATGGCATCACTGAGGTAACTTCTGGTGCTACATGGTCACCCCAGTTTCGCTGGCAGGGTCGTCGCACCGGGCAGGGCATTTGCTCTGCGCTGGTGCGACGCCATGGCGGGATTATCCAGGCCCCATCACAGGCTCAGATTTACCCAGGGTATCGGGGCAGACGTGCTTGTCTGGCCATAGATCCAGAGGTACTTCAACGGGGTGTCATTTTGGGGTCTGATTTCCTGGCTCCCCCCTTGCTTTCAGATGCGGTCCGATGCCTCATGATTCCTGGGTTTCTGGGATGTACTTCAATTGGAAGTGGGCCTATGGTGGGTGGCCACCATCCTGGGCAGGCAAAGGGTTGCCTGCATGGTCTCACGTATCTGGAATGTTTCCCTATCCTGGGTGCTTTGATGCTATGGGGCAAGAGGTGGGCCAACTCGGTTGTGCAACTTGGGCATGGCAACGCGGCTGTTTTCCGCATCGTCACTGCACAGGATTCCAAATCGCCCGGGGTTATGGAGCTAGTTAGTTGGTTTGTGTTATGCAACCTGTGCCTCAATGTTCCCTTCAGGGCCAGGCATGTCCCAAGGGTTGATAATGATATTGCTGCTGCTTTGTCCCGCCTGCAGATCTCCCGGTTCCGTGCCTCGGCCCCCGGATGCGGAGGAATTTCCCTCGCCGCTCCCGGATGTGAGATGGACCGTTGGCAAGGAGAGGTGAACCGGGCGATTGGCCTGTCACTAGCGCCATGCATGAGTAAGGCGTATCACCACGCATTTAGTTCCTTTAGAGTATTATGTACCCGATTCTGACTGCCAGGAACCTGGCCTTTTCCAGTAGCCCATGTTCTGCGGTTCACGATTTACCTGTATCCCCAGGGCCTTGCACCACGCACCATAGCATCTCAGCTGTCGGGTTGGCTTTTATGGCCAAGGTGGGAGGTCGTGTTGACAGCACCACTGACTTCCGGGTGAGACATGTTGGGAGGGGTGGGTGCGCGTGCCCGGGCATTTCCCGGGCGACCGCCACCCCATTTACCCAGGGGTTTTTTGACCCAGTTGGCCCGGGGCTGGCCTGGCCTCTGTTTTGATAGATGAGGCAGCCCACTTCATGCGGCTACAACGGTGGCCTTTTTGGAGTCCTCCGCGTCGGCGAGCTTGAGATGCTGAGTAAGGCGGATGCAAGAGTTTCCCAGGGTTTTTACCCAATTGGCCCGGGGCTGGCCTGGCCTCAGTTTTAAGAAATGAGGCAGCCCACTTTATGCGGCTACAACGGTGGCCTTTTTGGAGCCCTCCGCATCGGCGAGCTTGAGATGCTGAGTAAGGCGGATGCAAGATTTTCCCAGGGTTTTTACCCAATTGGCCCGGGGCTGGCCTGGCCTCTGTTTTGGAAATGAGGCAGCCCACTTCATGCGGCTACAACGGTGGCCTTTTTGGAGCGCTCCGCGACAGCGAGCTTGAGATGCTGTATAAGGCGGATGCAAGTGTAGGGCACTGGAACTCGAGGATGTCTATATTGCCAAAGACTGGGCCCAGTTGAGGATACGCTCCTCTAAGACAGATCAGCATGGCGTAGGCAGTGGTGTAAGACTGCTACGGTGTTCTTTGGCAGACATCTGTCCGGTTGGTGCCCTACAGGAATTCCTGGCACTGCGTGGCAGGCACCACGGCCCGTTTTTTCTGTCACCAAGATGGGTCTCCCCTTACTAAATTTCAGTTTTGGAAGGTGACAGCCAGAGCCCTCACCAGGGTGGGCCTACCAGGTGCCCGTTATGGCACACATTCATTCCGTATTGGTGCAGCCTCTACAGCAGCTGCTTTTGGGTACTCTGGGGCTGACATACGCAGCATGGGGAGGTGGGGCTCGCAATGTTTTCAGTTTTATGTGCGCCCACTCCTGCCATGAGTACCAATCCAGTCACCTTACCGCCTTTTTTCTCAATTTCTTGCAGACCCTGGGTGTCGTATTACACCGGTGACAGTATGGCTGGTGGGCCACAGCTATGTGCACAGGGCAGCGCGTTACGCTGCGGCGACAGAGTGGACCCCGACTGGGACTGGGTGAACACGCCAGTCTCGCATGGCATGGTAAGCCTGGGATGTTATGGCGGGGGCTGCGGCCTTTCCCTTTTCTGGCCTGAGTGCTGACCCGCCTGACATTCTCATCATCTACCTTGGGGGCAATGATTTGTGCCAGGTCACCGGCTTATCGCTCGAGCATGCGATTTGCGAGGACCTCGCCTACTTGCATTATGTCTGGCCTGCCACAACCCTAGTTTGGTGGACATTATCCCGCGCCTTTCTATAGAGGGGGCGTTCACCTCCTGGCCCTTGACCGCGCTAGGCGCACGGTCAACGGGGCGGTGGCGCGGTTTCTTGCTGACAGGGCTTGGGGACGGGTCAGTCATCACCCCGATATCAGTCTACAAAATTATGACTTGTACGCAGGGGATGGGGTCCATCTGTCGCGAGGAGGTATGGACCTCCTGTTAGGTGATTGGCGAGCAGGCCTGTTGACCGAGCTGACGGTCTGGGTGGGGGCGTCAGGTCTTCTTTGAAGCCCCTCCGTGTGGCGGGTAGCACTGGTAAGGTAAACAGTATGACCCACAAGTATCCGGCAGGTTCGCAATTGACTGGACAACACTAGACAGGAATAAATTAGTTAAACGTTGTCCGGTCAACGACGAATCAGGCGATGGGGTGATGACGATTGCTAACCAGCATGCATCACCCCTGTGATTTCACGGATACGCGTCAGAGGGTGGGGTCATGAGTTAGTTATTGACTACGGTCAACAATTTGTTTGTTGTCAACAAACAAATTGATACAAATTGATACATTGTAACCAATTGCCGTTGGCAATTTTGGGGTGGTACCTTACCAGTGTTACTTCGGCCTGCTTGCCTTAGGAATTATGATTGGTCGTTTTACCAATACAAATTTATAATTCGGACTAGGGCATTGAATCAATAAATGTGGCCCTATGCTGTTATCCACTTTCAATGTTGTCTGTTGTTCAATATTGGGGGGGTGCGCCTGCAATGCAAGCGCGGCGCCAAAATGGCCGCCGCGCCCTTTGCGGCCCCCCCCCACAGGACAGAGAATCCGGGTAGTTAGGGGCGTGGCCAGCTCCCTTATAAAAGGGGTGGCCACGAGGCAGCCGAGCTGCCATTTTACCTCAGCGACGGAGCGGAGAAGTCTTTTCCCCTCCACCCCCTCCCTAGTTAACAGTGTGATATTTTGGTCGCTTCGGGGCCGGGTGGGAATTTTTGGCTGGGACCCATATTGGCTTCCGGGTCCTGGCTTTTTTGCCCATCCCACACTGTTGCTATGGTTTGATATAGGGGTCTTTCTGTGTTCCTAATGTTGACTTTGGTCACATTGGCGGGTAGCACTGGTAAGGTAAACAGTATGACCCACAAGTATCCGGCAGGTTCGCAATTGACTGGACAACACTAGACAGGAATAAATTAGTTAAACGTTGTCCGGTCAACGACGAATCAGGCGATGGGGTGATGACGATTGCTAACCAGCATGCATCACCCCTGTGATTTCACGGATACGCGTCAGAGGGTGGGGTCATGAGTTAGTTATTGACTACGGTCAACAATTTGTTTGTTGTCAACAAACAAATTGATACAAATTGATACATTGTAACCAATTGCCGTTGGCAATTTTGGGGTGGTACCTTACCAGTGTTACTTCGGCCTGCTTGCCTTAGGAATTATGATTGGTCGTTTTACCAATACAAATTTATAATTCGGACTAGGGCATTGAATCAATAAATGTGGCCCTATGCTGTTATCCACTTTCAATGTTGTCTGTGTCCGTTATTGGGGGGGTGCGCCTGCAATAAGTCAGCAAGTGTTATTTTGCCTCTTTATAAATCTATGGTGAGGCCCCATCTGGAATATTGTGTACAGTTCTGGTCGCCATACCTCCAGAAGGATATTATGGAGTTGGAGAAAGTACAGAGGAGGGCAACCAGAATGATTAGGGGACTGGAACACCTTCCTTACCATCTGAGGCTGCAACGTTTGGGCCTTTTCACTCTTGAACGACGGCGTCTAAGAGGTGACCTGATTGAAGTTTATAAAATCATGCACGGTGTGGACAAGGTAGATAAGGAAAAACTGTTTTCCCTATCGCACAACACTAGAACTAGGGGACACTCCATGAAACTTTTGGGTACTAGTTCTCAAACAAATAAGAGAAAGTACTTTTTCACCCAGAGGATTACTGGTCTATGGAACTCCCTGCCAGAAGAAGTGGTGACAGCTGTCAGTCTTCACAGCTTTAAGAAAGGATTAGACAAGTTCATGGAGGACAAGGCTATCAATGGCTATAATTATGGCTACCTAAGGACAACCTCCGGGTTGGAGAGATAGGCAGGATATCTCTCAATGCCATTTCCAGGGAATCCTAAGCAGGTGAAGGCATCTCCTTGGGAATACCCTGAAGGAAATGGTGAGCCACTGTGTGAGACAGAATGCTGGACTGGATGGGCTGTGGCCTGTTCCAGCAAGGCTGTTCTTATGTTCTTATGTACTTGAAGAAGAAAAAAAAGAAGATCGATGTTCTGATAATATTATTGGGTCTTGTTATGAAATGTTTTGCAAGTTTCCTTCTAGAATTTGTTGAGAACTCAGAGGGAAGATGTTTAAATTCCACAGTACATTTTTCTATGTTACAATCCAATTTCCCTTTTTTTAACACATAGAATATTGTCTGCTTGGGCAAACTTATGCTGTTTGATTTCAAAAAAGGGCGAAATGGGACTCCAGTGGAGTGGGGAAGAGAGCATTAAGAGATCCTAATACCCTATGAAATCCATCCTTCAAATGTTTCTCAAGCTGCTTTATTAAGCAAATGAGAAAGACATTCCTGAGATGGCAGTATGCCCTTGAAGAAAGGGTTAAGTCAAGGCAGTGGTGGGGACAAGAGGTTACGAGTGCATATGGAGACACAGGGAACAATGGTCTGCTTGCAGATGGGTACTCTGCCTGGGGATGCATGTAACTTAAATGGAGAGCTGCCCTTTCCTCTTAGAAGAATGGCTTTGATGGCTCCAGCTTCAGGCAGACTTTTCTGTCACTGTGCAGTTGGCCACCCACAAGCAGTTCAGCTGGTTTTATGATTGTCCTGCTGCCTTTTGTGGTGAGGGGATGTGTGTGTGTGTGTTTCTCTCACACACTATTCCTTCAGATCTGTTCTCCTCAACTAGGGAAGATGGTCAAGGTCATTGCAGGGAGTTATTTATTCGAGGAGAGACAAGTAGCACAATTTAAGAACAGGGAAGCAGATAGGCACATTTAACCGTACATTAAAAGTGGAAGAGTGCTGGGGATGAGGGAGAACCTCAGTTCATGTCATTTTAAAACTCTTTTTGTGTTTGTACAAAATAACAAATTTGTACTCTGAATGGGAAGAACAATAGATCTCTCTGCATTTCATTATGGGATCTGAATCTCTGACAGGACTAATTGGGAATTGTCACCTCTTTCCTTTTGGAATGGCTTTTCACCATCAACACACAATTAGCTGGCAGGCACAGTTGCCCTCTATGTTCCGAAAGATGTGCTTAATGAGTTTGGCCAGAAGGATTGTATACAAATCTAATAAATAATGATACAGATGCACAAAAATTTCATTTTGGTACATTTAAAACACACACATGCCCCAAATTGCAGGGCACATATTTGGGGTGGAAATATTCTGAGATTAAAGAAAACCAAATGTAGAAGAAATGGGCAAAAAAGATTTTTCCCCTTTCTTTAATAGTGTATGGTTTGTCTACAAGTACATCACTAAGTCTAGTCCTTGATCTGTTTGGATAGTGCTGAGAGTGGGTGAAACCCCTCTCTCAGATCCTGCAAATTCACAACCTTTCAGTGCAAATACCAACTAGCTGGTTGGCTTTGTTGTCTGACTCAGTATAGAGTAGTTTCCTATGATCAGAACATGCAGGCAGGATGATTAAGTATGGAGCTGGATTCCCAGTGCTAGTTCAGATTATCCAGTGAAGAAATAATAATATTTAGACAATTTAATGGTTGGGCAGGCTTGCTTTTCACCCGCCCCACCCCATTTAGACCTAATTCACAAGATTTTTTGTTTGTTTGTTTGTTTGTAGATTTTTGCTGAGGGGAAAAATTAACAATTTGAATTTTGAAGCCTCCTCCACAGGTTTGAACATGTCACAATAGTTTTTGCAAGTTTGGTGAGAAAAAAGAAGGGAGGAAAGCACAGAAGGCAGGATTAGCTTCCTGTTGCATTGGTTTTGTGCTCTGCTCTATCATCACGTCTCCTGGTTCCTCCCTCTAAAGGCTTTAGCATACTTGGTTAGTCTCCTGGGCTCTTGGATACTTTGTCACTCTTTGGGGATGATTGGACATGTCACTTAAAGACAAAGCGGTCATTGCTGCCCAGAAGACCTAGCTCCAGTCTTTCCTGACACATGCTATGTTCATACAGAATCTCTATATTCTCTTGGGGCGTAGATTGTTTCAATGTCCACAAACAATCCCTTTCACACCTAAAATGGGGCAGGTTCATCACATACCTGTATGGGAGCATCATTTATCCATGCAGTAGGGACTGCAAGGAAAAGGAGATAAATGGATCCACACCTCCACTGGTTTTGGAAGCTGTTGTATTTCAGAAAAGAGCTTTCTCATCAGCCATCTTTTATTATTATTAGTTTACTAGCAGAGGTTGCCCGGCGTTGCCCTCTCTGCCAGGTTCCCTGGGGTCAGGAGGGTTGGGGAGACAGACTCCTTTTGTCCCCCTAACCCTCCCAACCCCAGGGGAGCCAGTAGAGAGGGGGAGCACAACCCCCTCACCCAGTGATATTAAAGGAGAAATAACCAGGGAGGAGGTCCTTGCATGTCTTGTTAAGCTAAACACTAACAAATCACCAGGACCAGATGGCATGCATCCACGAGTTCTCAGGGAACTTAAAGATGAAATTGCTGATCTCCTAGCCAAAATATATAATCTTTCCCTCAAATCAGGCTTTGTGCCTGATGACTGGAAGGTAGCGAATGTAACACCAATTTTCAAAAAAGGATCCAGGGGTGATCCAGGAAATTACCGACCTGTCAGTTTGACATGTGTCCCAGGTAAAGTAATGGAAACCATCCTAAAAGATAGAATTAATAGGCACATAGAAGAGAAGGCGCTGCTAAAGGAGAGCCAACATGGCTTTTGCAAGGGCAAATCATGCCTCACTAATCTGTTGGAATTTTTTGAGAGTGTCAACAAGCATGTGGATAAGGGGGATCCAGTTGACATTGTTTATCTGGACTTTCAGAAGGCTTTTGACAAGGTCCCACACCAAAGGCTCTTGAATAAATTTACCAGTCATGGAATAAAGGGACAGGTCTTGTCCTGGATCAGCAACTGGCTAAGGGACAGGAAACAGAGGGTAGCACTAAATGGACACTTCTCCAAGTGGAGGGAAATAAAGAGTGGGGTCCCCCAAGGTTCAGTACTGGGACCCCTGCTTTTCAACCTCTTCATAAATGATCTAGAGGTAGGAGTAAAAAGCAAGGTAGCCAAATTTGCTGACGACACTAAATTATACAGGGTAGTGAAAACTGTGAGAGATTGTGAGGAGCTCCAGAGGGATCTCTCGACACTGGGGGAGTGGGCAAAACAGTGGCAAATGAGTTTCAACATTAATAAGTGCAGAGTGATGCATGTTGGGGCAAAGAACCCCAATTACATTTATAAACTGATGGGGTCTGAACTCTCTGCGACAAACCAGGAAAGGGACCTTGGTGTCCTGGTGGACAGCTCAATGAAGGTGTCAACCCAGTGTGCCTCAGCAGTGAAAAAAGCAAACTCAATGCTAGGGATCATTAGGAAGGGTATAGAAAATAAGTCAGCAAGTGTCATTTTGCCTCTTTATAAATCTATGGTGAGGCCCCATCTGGAATACTGTGTACAGTTCTGGTCGCCATACCTCCAGAAGGATATTATGGAGCTGGAAAAAGTGCAGAGGAGGGCAACCAGAATGATTAGGGGACTGGAACACCTTCCTTACCATCTGAGGCTGCAACGGTTGGGCCTCTTCACTCTTGAACGACGACGTCTAAGAGGTGACCTGATTGAAGTTTATAAAATCATGCACGGTGTAGACAAAGTAGATAAGGAAAAACTGTTTTCCCTATCGCATAACACTAGAACTAGGGGACACTCCATGAAACTTTTGGGTACTAGTTCTCAAACAAATAAGAGAAAGTACTTTTTCACCCAGAGGATTACTGGTCTATGGAACTCCCTGCCAGAAGAAGTGGTGACAGCTGTCAGTCTTGACAGCTTTAAGAAAGGATTAGACAAGTTCATGGAGGACAAGAGTATCAATGGCTATAATTATGGATACTTAAGGACAACCTCCGGGTTGGAGAGATAGGCAGGATATCTCTCAATATCATTTCCAGGGAATCCTAAGCAGGTGAAGGCATCTGCTTGGGAATACCCTGAAGGAAATGGTGAGCCACTGTGTGAGACAGAATGCTGGACTGGATGGGCTGTGGCCTGTTCCAGCAAGGCTGTTCTTATGTTCTTATGTTCTAAACTCCGATAAGGAGCTTCAGGCGCCGTTGGGGAGAGGGGCTTTGGTTCCCGCGGCTTGGTGGACTTGCTCTCCCGGTGTTTTTGTTTGTTTTAATTTTTGCTCGCTGGCTTCCTCAGTGTTCTGCGCGCTCATGGCAAGCAGGACGCTGGGGCTTGTAGTTATGGGTTTGTGCTATGTGTTTGTGCTGCGTTTTTAAAAATGGTTTTCTTTTGATTGACTTCGGCGCGTTTCCGAACATTCCTTGTGCCGCGCCGTGCGAGAGCCTCTCAGCCTGATTGGCTCTGGTGCGGCACGGTGCAAGGAATGTTGGGAAATGAAGTTGTTTCCCTTTTTTCGCGTTTGTGGGGCTGTTGCCCCTCTGCCTGTTTTCTCAATCCTTTGTTGATCTGCAGACCCAGATCGGCCATGTGCACGAAGGGTGAGTTCAGGCAAGTAGGGCGAGGCATAGCAACCTATAGCAAGTTCCAACGGTTTTATAGGTTAAGATTTATATTATATTATTTATATGCAACATTTCTTCCCCTAGGGGACCAAATGTGGCTCACAAAACAAACTATAAAACCATCAACAGTTTCAAAAATACAATACAACAATCATTAGGTAAAGGTCGTCCTTGATTGAAAGCCAGTCATATCTGACTCTAGGACTCAGAGTTCATCTCTGTTTATAGTCAAAGTCAGTGCTGTCTGCATCTGCAGACGTTTCCATGGACATGTGGCAGGCATGACTAGACACTGTAATGCATGGAATGCTGTTTACCTTCCCACTTATTTGTTTTTTTTAAAATCATGTCAGAAACACACAAAGGTGCTTTCTGGGTTGAAAGGATTTTTGCTGGAGAAATTCTGCTCAGGGACGCCCGAATGAAGCTCCTTTCATGTCCCCAAGATATTTTCCCACCGAAGTGGTCCCCAATTATCTACTTGCAATTTCTTGCTTTAAAACTGCTAGGTTGGCAGGAGCTGGGACAG
This sequence comes from Bradypodion ventrale, assembly GCA_035047345.1. Taxonomy (NCBI): domain Eukaryota; kingdom Metazoa; phylum Chordata; class Lepidosauria; order Squamata; family Chamaeleonidae; genus Bradypodion; species Bradypodion ventrale. The sequence goes on from JAWDJE010000008.1 coordinate 38,949,390, forward strand.
AGACGGGCACTCATTCCGTCATGCAGTACAGGTCTTGAACTGCCAACTTGCCGACCTTCCAGCCAACAAGGCAAGCTTCTTAACCACTGAGCCATCGCAGTCCCTCCCACAGAAGTGGTACCTATTTATCTACTTGCAATTTCTTACTTTGTAACTGCTAGGTTGGCAGGAGCCAGGACAGAGACGAGAGCTCATTCCATTGTGCAGTACTTGGGTCTTGAATTGCTGACCTGCTGATCTTCCAGTAATCAAGTTCAGCATCTTAACCACTAAGTTACCACAGTCCCAACAAACGTTAGAAATGAACACAAAATATCAAGATTAATACCAAAATCTGTCCCCAAGATCTTTTCCCACCGAAGTGGTCCCCATTTATCTACTTGCAATTTCTTACTTTCTAACTGCTAGGTTGGCAGGAGCCAGGACAGAGACGAGAGCTCATTCCATTGTGCAGTACTTGGGTCTTGAACAGCTGACCTGCTGACCTTCCAGTCATCAAGTTCAGCATCTTAACCACTAAGCCACCACAGTCCCAACAAATGTTAGAAATGATCACAAAATATCAAGATTAATACCAAGAATAAAAACAATTTTAAAACATTTTTAAAAAAATATTCAAAATCTGTAAATTGAAGACCATTCCTGAGACGATCACTGCTTAAAAACCTCCCTGGAGAGGAACATCTTTTCACGGTTTCAGGCTAAGAGGGAGGGATCCAACCTGCCTTCTTGGGACAGTGGATTCCAAAGCCTTGGAGCAGCCATGGAGAAAGACGAACATGGGCCGAAGTTACATCAACAGGACCTACATGTAGATCAACTACAGCATCTAAGTCAGAGCAAATGTGAGCAGCTTTTTATGAAAGAGCAATGCAAAATCTTCACACCAAGGCACTGAGGGGGTCAGAAACTTTTTCCTCCTTATGGATATTTGTGCAACAGGTCCTTGCCCATGTGAAAGGGCTTCACCACCATGACTAGACACTGGTTCTGTGCAGATGCAATGGCGACAACAAAGAACTGCTTCTTCTCTGCCATTCCTTATTGAACTCTGCCACTGCAGCCAAGGATTAGGGTTTCCAATGTATGATAAGGTTTACTCCACATTTTCCACCTTCTAGGCTCACTTGTTTCATCATTCCCAGCCCCGTATTAAACTACAGAGCTATTTTGACTGAATTTTGTGGAAGAATATACTTAGAGGCACAAGTTACCATTTATTTCAGTACCATTTGTAGTTTGTCATGATCTACTCTGATAAAAGCTTTTAGGAGTGATCGTGTTAATAGATCTGGCCATTTCCCCATTGCAGATATCAGCCAAGGCAGCTGACAACTTCCCAAGAGCTGTCAAGAAACCATTTGGATCCATCAGTTTCCTAGGGTGGATCGTTTTAATCTTGCCTTGGTTTGGAAGCTATCACAGAATGGATTACCACTGGACATAAAGCAGCCACAAGGAAGGCCAGCAACCAGATGGGATGACCAGTTCAGGGCAAAGTTTCCGAGGCCCTGGAAGGGATCTCCAACAGTGTTAGTCTTGGGCAAGGCACTTCTTATGGAAGACATCAAGTCTCTTGTATAGGACCAAAAATTAGCCCCCAATTTTTAATGACAAAGCAATTTTCTCATTTGTGTGCATGAGCTGAAACCATTGGGCAAAGCTATTCCAAGCATGGAAAAACCACACATAATGACAGTATTAGGGCTTTCAAGGTAAGCAAGATCTTTAATGTGTGGTTTTATAAGTTCTACTCTCTCATTGAGTTTCAATAGCTGAATGGGGAGGTTTAAACTTTCTGTCTAGGTTCAGGAATTTGACCTTGGTTGGAATGAGTTGAATAAAAGAAGCCAGGTCTCCCCAACCCCACCCCCACCCAAGAAGTGCCTTGCCTTTAGCATCTTAGATGGAGGATGGTGAGGTGCAGTCCTTGCCCAGCTAGGAATTACTTTGAAAATCTGGCTGGTTCAAACAACAAATAATTTCTATATGTTTTTGGCAACGTGATTTAGATGTTTATTGCAAAAGAATAGTGAAATCGAGAGGAGCCCCCTTCTTTACCATCTTCAGTTTACAGACTGTCAAATCCTTCCAATGATTTTTACCCCGGGATTGGGAAGTGAGGCTGAGGAGCTCTGACATTAGTGAAATGTCTACAACAGTTATTAATGGTAATTGCTAGACATGGCATTTTCAGAATTCATAGTCTGTAGTCCTCAGAAGTCTGCCTGGGAGAATTCTTGTAGTCATCCAGTGGCCACTTTTCTCAAAATATGAAAAACGTATGTTTAGCAGATGCCATTTCTCTCCCTTCCCCACCTCATGACACATGAGACTGAGGGCTTAATTCTCAAGTGGCTAAGACGCTGACTGGGAGTAGTTCGATTCCCAAGTACTGCAGGACAGAATGAGCTGGGTCTTTGACCCAGCTCCTGCCAACCTAGCAGTTCGAAAGCAAGAAATTGCAAGTAGATCATTAAGGACCACTTTGGTGGAAAGGTAACAGTGTTCCGTGTGATCCAGTTGTGGGATCCGCGCACACAATTGGCATACTGGCCCTGACAGAACCCCGGTAAGGGGTGATCACATCGTTACCAGGGATTCCTGAAGGGACAGAAATTGGGGGAGCGGAATATTAGATAGGGTTTAATTCATCTATAGCTGACCTGACAAGCAGCTCGGACAATAGGAAGCTAATGACTAACTCGCTAGTCATGTAATAGGTAATCTCGCACCTGCGGATTACTCTAAATCCTAAAACCAATACCAGCCACATGTTTACCCCGGATAACACGGAACAATGGATTTCCCCTGTCGTTGATTAAGTTAGTTAATTAACTTACTCTGAAGACTTCCCCAATTAACTCGTGTAAACATGGCATGTGGATCCTGTCAGATCGCAGTTCTTTTGCACGCAGCGTGTACATGATAAATACTGATGATTTGCCTTCATTAAATCACTGGTCTTCGCTCCATCTTGCCTCGTGTCTCATTGCTTGACCAGTCTCCTCCGGGACCCAACAGCCGCTTCGTGGCCCAGATCCAACATATGGTGACCCCGATGTGATTCTACTCATGAGTAAGCGATCTTCGCGGTCCGGTTCTATGCCAGAACCGAGTCCGAGTCATCCCGGAGGAAAGCGCAGCGGCCCTGGTTGGAAAGCCATCCCATCAGAGTGACAGCTATGCTACGAGGCATTCCCAGAGAGGCAGAGTGCACTCCAGGACTCTGAGGCATCTTGCGCACCGGAAACGCGTTCCGAATGCTCAGGGTCGGCTATGAACCTTGACGCCATCGCAGAGGCCACCAAGAGCCCGCGGCAGCAGTCCGCGCTCCGATTCCTACCCAGAGGGACGTCGCACCGAATCCAGTTACGTTAAAGGATGCGTCGAAATCATCTGGAGAAGGAAACTTTGAAGGCCCAGGCAGGTAATATGGGGACTTGTCCTCAGCAGCAATGTCCGGCCGCTAACCAGAAGGGTTCACTTAATGGAACTCAAGGCCCTGGCCAGGGTAAATCGTACTCACATTCGCAGCGATCAGTTAGCAGACCTTTTGGTGTACCTGGGGCAACATTGTCTGTCTTATCCAGAGACAGGCATGCTTAGTCTCCAGCTTTGGGACAGGATAGGAGCCTGCATCAGGCAAGAAAGCCGAGCCCCAGCTAAGGGGCTACCTGCCTGCTCAGCGCCCACTGCTCACGGAAATCTGCACGGCCCCTTGCCATGCAGGGCTCCAGAGCAGACCCATTACCACACTCAGGCACCGAGCAGTGCCAAAACCCAAGGGTGCCTGCTTCCAGTGTGGAAAAATGGGACACCTTAGAAGAGAATGCCAATCTAGACCAGGCAGATCTTCAAAAGGTTGTCGAAATAAGCCTAAGACCAAATGGCCACATTGGCACTGGAGGGCGAGACAGCACCGAGATCCGGGAATCCGCCCCTCTGGCATGCATCTGGCCCAGGTTCGAAAGGAGGCAGTCATCGCCCTGGCTATGCCAGAGGAACCATCCCAGCAATAGTACCCCGAGCTCTCCCAAGGCACAGGCAGAACCTACTTGTCTTGCCTCCGAATAGCCCAGAGAAACTCTCTCCTAAGCAGAAGCACCCAGATGGTTGTGATAGCCAGCTGTGTATAAGTCACCTCCTCATGTGCAGGATAGAACACTGCAGATCAGGGGAGGAATGTGCGAATGCGTAAATGAACATGTGTATGCGTGGTGCACCCCTGAATGTATGACTGCAAGAACTGTGTATGATTGCAAAAGCCTTGTCTCTATGACCACAGTATGATTGCAAAAGGGTTCCTTGTGTGTAACTGCATGGTAATGTGACTGTGAGATATCAGGCATTGTGTGTTTTAAATTTAATTTAATTTAATAGTCATATTTATATATGTTGAACAGTTTGCACTCTGTTCATGGGAAGGAACCATTTAAAGTTTGAGAAAGCATGGTGAGCAAAACCTCTTTGCCCTGCCTGCTTAGCAGCTTAAGGCACCTAGGGCAACGAAAGCAGGAGGGGGGGGGATCCTAACCTGCAATAGGGCAAAGTGACCCCCCTTCCTCCTTTCAGCCAAAAGGCTTTTCTTTTGGATATGCAAGGGAGACTTTTCTTTGTCTCAAGGATTAAGAACCGGTTTTGCAATCCATGCCATTCAGGCAAACAGATAATTGGAAATGATAAAAGCCTTGCATTGAAGAAACCTGCCTGAAAGAGGTGATTTTCTTTTCAGAAGCGCGATCTGAAAACAAAAATCACTTCTATGAGTTTTCCTCACTAAATCATAAACTATGGGGCCCCTCCCTACGTCTGTGTTTCTCAAACTCCTATTTCTGTGTTTGAATGTCCCTTAGCGGTCTTTAAGTCACATATCTCACTAGGAATGAGAGAATTGCATTGTCTTCATGTGTGTACTGCGTTATCATCTTGTAACCTAGGTTCTCAACCTTTTAAAGCCAGGGGCCAAGTTCCACGGCCTCAGGCAGCTCTGGAGGTCCGGACAGTCATCCTGCCCTTCCTTCGCCACACAGCCCTCCTTGGCTTGGTGGAGGTAGTGGCAGAGCAATGTGGGCTGCATCTGGCCCACCAATACAGCAATGTGGGCCACATCTGGCCCACAGGTTGAGAATCGTTCTAACTCTCCTTCAGTCTCTTAAGAAAGCTGTTGTTCTGGTATTTTGACTTTAATCCATGTAAAGTAACTCACTCATTGTACCCCTTTCACAGGAAAAAGCATGCAAACATTCTTGCGCTCTGTATATTCAGAAAATGCTTAATCTTTACCTTTTTACAGGAACAAAACTCCTCTCCAGGCCTTGAAAGTAACCAATTTATTTCTTTCTATAGTTTTAAATTGCATCCTTTCACAGGCTCCTGAGTTAATTGCTGGTAGGGATTCCTCAACAGGAGGATCCCAGCCAGCTGTCTTAATTATCTTATGAGAAGAGTTGTTGCATTCTCATTGTGCTAACCTCTGATTTATCTTTCCTCCTTTCCTCTCGCCATTGGAACTCCCTGCTGGAAATGTTTAACTTGTGTGTCTTTTCATTTTTGTGTATTGTTTCCTTGCAGCTGGTACGTCAAAGTTGGCTTGTTTTTAATAAGTCTTAGTCTGTCATTTCAAGTATGGCACCTGGACCACACACCCACTCTAAATGAGCAGACACATTTCACAAACTCCAGAGCACAAAGGGAGGAAATAAGATTAGTCCCTGAGCTCCTGAGAATGTACAGAGTGCCACTCATTAGCCAGGGCTGCCTAGGACCGTTTTAAGAATGCAGTCAGGTCACATTTTCAATCAGACACAGGCATTTTCAGGCCACCCCTTCTTTTTTTTCTTCTGTTAGTCTAAGCACAGGCAAAAGGCTAAGCCAGCATCTGGTACCCTTCTCACAGGAGCACAAGAATAGCTCCAGGAATTGTGCGCATGCACGCCATGGGCGGAAATGCGCAGGGGGGGCCTTCATGAGAAATTTACCCAAGGGAAGCCTGGCACGTCATGCGCCAAGGTTTGCCATAATACCCTAGACTCGTCTCACTTCAAACGCAGACAGTCACCTTGTGTGAATCAATGTCCCTGGTTCCACTTCGGGGGGCTAGGACAGTTTTCACTGATGGGGGTCGCACATATGGTGTTCTTATTTGGCAAGAGGGACAGGCTTGGCGCATGCTTCTAACCCTTCCACAGAAGTCCGTGCAGCGGGCAGAGTTGGCAGCGGTGAACCTTGCTTTACGCACCCTTGCCAAAGAACGCTTAAACATAATTACTGACAGCCAGTATGTTAGGAATTTGCTTCATAGTCTACCGGGAGCATACATCACTCCCACAATAGACAAGAATTTGTTGAGTCTTTTCCTCACAACTCAATTTCAGTTGCGGAACCGCACCGAAGCGCTCTATATCGCCCACATCAGAAGTCACCAGGACTTGCCTGGTCCGATTTCCACGGGCAATAGCAGAGCGGATGTGGCCGCAAGGGAAATTCAGCAAAGGTCAGTTTTGGGAGTCTGCACAACTCCAATTCAAAGTCATGCATTCTTTCATCAGAATGCCAAAGCACTCGCAAGGCAGTTCAACCTGCCACTTTCCCAAGCCCAAGGCATAGTCCGTTCCTGTCCGCATTGTGTAGGGGCAGTAGGGGGCCCCTCATGGGGGGTCAACTCATGAGGGACAGAGGCCAACCAGGTGTGGCAGATGGACGTTACACATGCCCCACATTTTGGCAGATGGCAGTACATGCACGTTTGCATTGATACTTTCTCACAGCTCGTTTGGGCTACAGCGCAGAAGGGAGAAACGGCTTCCCATGTGGAGCAGCATCTCCTTTCCTGCTTCACGGCCATGAGCGAACCTCGGCATGTGAAGTCCGATGATGCCCCGGCTTATAGCTCCAGGCAGCTGGCCACCTTCATGGCCACCTGGGACATTAAGCACACCTTTGGCGTTCCATACAATCCGCAAGGACGCTTAAGTCCTACATTGACAAACAAACAGAAAGGGGGGAACCACCAGCCCTGCCCAAAAATCAGGGTGAGGCACAACATTGTCTGAACAAGGTATTGTTTACGTACAATCACCTTAACGTTTTTTTGGATTACACTCCGCAGGAGAGGCACTTCCGTCGCACGGAGGTTCTCCCGTGGCCGATGGTGCATTACCGAGTGCCACCGGATCCTTCCTGGAAGGGCCCGGCACCACTCATAACATGGGGAAGAGGGTATGCTGCAATTATGTCTCCTACAGGCAATATCTGGATTCCAGCCCGGTGTGTCAAACCTCACTTCAAGTCCAATGGCGTGGACCCAGGCAGTCCCGGACCCTATCCCAGAGATGGAGGAACTAACCCTGATGGGGAGAGCCAAGCGGAGGAGGCGGCGACAGCAGATGACAGTGCCGAAGATCACCTGGGGGATGGCCAAGTCCCTGTGCCAGGAGGTGGCGGATGCCGTTTGGCGGGAGGACAAGGAGCCGACACCGGAGAACATCTTGATTGCAGCCTTTTCCCTGATTACAGCTAATTCCATGATGACCACCATCATCTTGATCCTTTCCCTGCTTGTGGGGGGAGGCGTTGAAGCAGCTTCACTGGACGCCAACAACCTGATGCCAGGCGGAGATCTCTCTGCCCGGCTGCAGTACAACGTTTGGGAAAGATTGGCGAACCTCGTCAATCAGTCCGATTTTTGCCTGAGGCAGACTACCGCTTCTGCCTCTATCCTGAGTACTTGTCTCATCCCGCGCATCAGGAATGGTGACTGGTTGGTGAAGCGGATATTTGGTCCGTTTTACAAGACTGCCTTTTCAACGTATGCGCATTGGGGAACCCAAGTCACCAAAGTCTCACTGGCTGATGCGGCCACTCTCTACACTCCCCGAGTGGCGGTCAGCCCGAACTCTACTTGTGCTCGTATGACCGGCTGTTCCGCGATCGAAGGGCCACAGCGCCGTTGCCTCGACCCCGGCAGCATCAATTGGACTTGTAATAATCCAGAGACTATTAGCTCAATGTATGCTCATATTACCTTGCCTTCAGGATGTTTTTTTACATGTAACTAGTATACTTGGAACTACATTCCTGCAAATGTATCTGATTCCCTTTGCTGTATCAGTCGTTTGACAGTGTTGCTTCCCACTAGAGACATGATTGCCCCAAGCATAAATGTACCCTCACACATATGGCACGCTCGTGCCACCCAGTTAGACAGCTCATGTGATAGCAACATCAGAATTCTGAGTAAAGCGGAGTATGTTTCATTAGCAGTCAGCTTGTTTGGCATGCCAGGCTTAGCCGTAGGCAACACTCGGAGAATTGGTCAATTGGCTTGCGCTTTGGCAAAAGCCATTAACCACACCTGCTCGGCGATAGCGCTGCTTAATCAAGAGCAGACAGAGCTTCGCCATGCCATATTGTATAATTGAGCAGCCATCGATTACCTCTTATTGTTACATCATTTGGGTTGCGAGTCTGCCCATAGCATGTGTTGTTTTAACCTCACGGACAACTCGCGCAAGGTACAGAGTCAACTCACAGACCTCCATACCTTGGTTAAAAACATATGTGGGTGTGGTGGAATTCGTTATGGTCTTGGTTCCCGTGGGGTTGGCTACAAACGACACTCAAGGTGATTGTGGGGGTGATAATACTGGGAACGACTGTGAGTTGTTTCATGCAATGTATTCCCTCGCTGATGTCAAGATGTCCCCCATGGAGAGAACCCCGGAATGTCCTCACTCCACATCAGCCGATGCCGCTCCTACGCCGAGCCGTCTGTCAGGTCCAACTAAACAAATAAAGGGGGAGTGTGGGATCCGCACACACAATTGGCATACTGGCCCTGACAGAACCCTGGTAAGGGGTGATCACATTGTTACCAGGGGTTCCTGAAGGGACAGAAATTGGGGGAGTGGAATATTAGATAGGGTTTAATTCATCTATAGCTGACCTGACAAGCAGCTCAGACAATAGGAAGCTAATGACTAACTCGCTAGTCATGTAATAGGTAATCTCGCACCTGCGGATTACTCTAAGTCCTAAAACCAATACCAGCCACATGTTTACCCCGGATAACACGGAACAATGGATTTCCCCTGTTGTTGATTAAGTTAATTAATTAACTTCCCCTGAAGACTTCCCCAATTAACTCATGTAAACGTGGCATGTGGATCCTGTCAGATCACAGTTCTTTTTCACGCATGATAAATACTGATGATTTGCCTTCATTAAATCACTGGTCTTTGCTCCATCTTGCCTTGTGTCTCATTGCTTGACCAGTCTCCTCCGGGACCCAACAGCCACTTTGCGGCCCAGATCCAACATCCAGTGTCTATTCATGCCTGCCACATGACCATGGAAATGTCTGCAGAAGCAGACAGCACTGGCTCTTTGGCTTTGAAACAGAGATGAGCACTGCACTCTAGAGTCGGATATGACTGGCTTTTGAGCAAGGGAAACCTTTACCTTTACCTTTAGACACACCTGATTGAGCTCATTGCATCATCACTACCACTATTATTACCATTGTAGTCATCAGGAAGGTAAACAAGGTGCTCTCACTTTTAGCATCTTATGAGTTTTAAAAAGACAAATGGCCCCAACAGTAATTTGGAGCCTGATTACCATAGCTAGGATGAACAAACTGGTGGTGAACTCTGTGGGTCAGGGCGCTGTCATTAAGCCTTCAATTGAGGTTATCCTTAGACTGAATGGGTTCACCATGGGGACATTTGGGTCAACATTCACGTAACCAGCAAAGAATTCATGATTGTTGCTTAAAGACACAAAACATGACAATGATCAGTGGGTGATAAATCATTAAGGAAGTGTTTATCAATGGACCATCTTGAATAGATGACTAGCCCTAGTTTTATCCCTGTAGATGTTTCCAGGATCTATTTGACTTTGCCCTAGATAATGCCTCTGCATGTTGAGAGTTTGGAGCACACCTCCTGAGCCAAGGCTCAGCTAGACCTACTTGCAAAGGGAATAACTAGGTCACAAGATAGAATGGAGCTAGGAAGTGAAAAGAAATTATACAAGCAAACATGAACACATATATTGGCTAAATATGCTCTCTTCAGCTATAGAAATGCCCATTTACTTTGAAAGAAAAGTTAGTTTTAAAAGAAAAACCAGATAAAACTTGCTGAAAACTCCCCATGGACAAAAATCTGCATTTCTTTTAATTTAAAATACGTACGAGTCTTGTGATTTTTAGGATAAAATTAAAGTATCCTCCAGACAAAGCATTTTATCTTCTTAATGTACCAGCCTCTACATTGATTTTATCAGTATTTTCCTCAACATCCACAAGGAGCTCCTCTTATCTCATACAACAGAGTGACATTTCCTAGGACTTTCCATGGTGTTTCATCCTTCCTATGATCATAATTCATTTTCAGTCTCAGTTTGGTCTGTGGAGCAAAGTTCAGTGCACTGGAAGCTCTCAGTTAACACCAAACAAACAAAAGCAAAGCTCCAGAACAGATGCTTCAGTAGGGAAGTAGGTTTCTTGGAAATATATCTATCACATATTTCTTAAAGTGAAATAATTTGCTTACAGAGAAAAGATGTCATTTATAAAAAAGAAATGTGGGTGCAACTTGGAGGAAACTTTTGCTCCATTTAGAAAGGACTTGACTGTACACTTCAATTGCTGTTGCTTCATTCTATATAGTCTTTGAATCACTACACTGGTGAAGCAAATAGAATTCCCCTACAAGTAAGCTCTAGCACCTTTTCCTGAACAAAGTACAGAATTCAAAGTGCCTCATCAAACTACAAACCCTATGTTCACCACATATGGCAAATTGACAGTTAAAGTAGGATCAGTTGGCTGTAACAATGGTATCAAATGTGGAGATATATGCACAAGCTAAGAGCAGTTAATCTGAATATATATATATATATATAAAATCAGTTAAATTTGAAATGGGCTTTAAAGTTTTGATGTTTGCAGATTGATACGCAGTAGGCAGCATTCATAAGGCCAAACACATCTTTATTGTAGGATAAGCAATCTGAACATGAGGTAATGGCGGAGGCGCAGCTCCTTTTATACAGCATGGTACATTTGTTCATTGGTTACTGTACTCGTGACGTCATTGTGACGCACGGCATTCTTCATCAGGTTTACCTGTGGCGGGAATATCCCACGGCTGGCTGTAATTGGGTAACATGTATCATGTGGGTTGATCGCTATCAGCTGCCTCTCGATACCATCTAGAGGCAGCAGTAGCTCATTGTAACTGTTGCAATACATTGGGTTACATTGTTACATTCCATCTTAAAGGCATAGCATTCCATACATAACACTCCTCCCCGCTATGATGGGACTTAGTCCTTTAACTATTGTGGTTTCCCGCATGTTCGCTTGGGCCGTACGGCAGCTTGGCTGAGCTCAGGTGAATCAGGGGCTCTGTGTTCCGCAGACTCTCATCCTGCAATGGGAAAATGAGACTCATTAACTGCCTGTCGGGAACACTGCTCTACTCGCGAACTTGGGGGCGAGAAAGGAACAAACAGCTGCAACTTGAAACCCTGCTTTGTCACCGCAGCGGCCGGGAACCTTCCTAGCACGAAACATGGGAGCAAGGAAGAATACTTTAATGCAAAATCCCGCCTGTCACTCCGTGCAGTGGGCGGTTCCATGGGTGTTTATGTTGCTGCTTGGGAAGGGGTGGACTCAAAGGCCGGAGGACTGGGGGTATTCGGGACTAAATTAAAACCCCGCTTCTCACTCGGATGGGTGGGGGACCACTCCTCAAACTCCCCCCGGTCCCAGAAATCAAACACTAAGTCATTGGGCTCTTCCCCCCCTGGGAAGGGCACGGATTTGTACATTCCCCCTTGTTGTACAAATCGGAGTACCCCGTCTCTCCCCCTTGGAATAAGCAGGTGGAGGAGGACCCTAACGTTGACTCACCCGGGCTGTACCCTGCCTGGTTGTTTGCATCACCATGGCTGACCTCCCCCTGGGTGTCCGTGACCCATTGTCTGAGTTGGTCAGCATGTCGTCTCCATAGTAAACCCGCAATGGTTTCTACTTTGTATGATACCGGCCCAGTCTGTTCGATCACAACCCCTGGGACCCATGCTGGGCTATTGGCTGCATAGTTTCTGCAGTGCATCGGGTCCCCTACAGCGAATACCTTTGTGTTTCCCATCTCTATATTCCTCCCTTTCTCCTCCACCTTGGTCGGATCCAACCGATCAAAAAGGGTTACTGGTCTACTGTGCATTAGGATCTCAGCAGGTGAGAGTCCGGATGCCAGGGGAGTTGGCCTGTAGCAGATGAGGAATTGACACAGTTGCAAGTTCAAGTCCCCGGGACCCATTTGCCGGAGTGCCTCCTTGGTAGTTCACACTTGGCGTTCAACCTGCCTGTTTGTTTGCGGGGTGGAAAGAGGCTGAAGTGATGTGCCAAATAGCATTTCTCTCTAGGAATGCCTGGAATTCAGCTGATGTGAAGGTACTGGCGTTGTCGGAGACAAGCACATCGGGCAATCCGAAACAACTGAATACCCTGCAGAACTGTTTGATTGTTGTGGCTGAAGAGGTGTTGGGCATTGGGATAACCTCCAACCACTTTGAGAAGGAATCGACCAAGAGGAGGAACATGGAGCCTCGAAACGGACCGGCAAAGTTGATGTGTAATCGTGACCATGGACTGCGGGCTGTGTCCCATTCTCTGTGAGGAAGTCGGGACTCCTCAGGATGAGAACTCTGGCAACTTTCACAAGTGCCCACTAAATGCTCAATGTCCGCATCTATCTGGGGCCACCAGAAATAGCTCCTGGCCAAAGCCTTTGAGCGCACGATTCTTGAGTGGCTGGTATGCAGCAATTTGAGTACCTTTGCACGCAATACCTTGGGAATGACCACCCGTTGGCCCCAGAGGAGGCAACCCCTCTCTAACGACAGCTAAATCCTTTTTTGGAAGAACGCTTGGAACTCCTCAGCTGGCGGAGTCATTGGCCAGCCCTTCATTACCCATAAGATCACTTGGGAGAGAACCTTGTCCTTTGCCGTAGCCTTGGCAAGATCTGCGGGCCTTATGGGCGGTGAGTCGAGGAATTTGATCAGCAACACCTGATGATCTCCCTCCACCTCGCATTCAGCTTCCCCTATCTCTGGGAGGGGCGGCCGGGAAAGCGCATCAGCATGGCTGATCTCTTTGCCTTGTCGGTGGACCAGAGTGTACTGGTACGCATTTTAAAAAATGGCCCACCGAAGCATTCTTGGGGACAGAATCTGGGGTGTGGGCTTGATTGTGGTGAAAATCCCCAGTAGGGGCTTGTGGTTGGTGACAATGGTGAACCCCCGACCATAGAGGACGTCGTGGAATATCTTGGTTCCAGCGACTATAGCAAGAGCCTCTCTATCTGTTTGCATGTAATTGCGCTCTGCCTTTTAAAGTGACCTGGAGTAAAAGGCCACTGGGGCTTCCCGCCTGTTTTCCAACACGTGGCACAGCACCACCCCCACCCCCACTGGTGAAGAATCACAAACTAATACCACGGGCTTCTTGGGGTCGAAATGGGTTAAGATTGTCTCAGAGGAGAGGAGCTGTTTCAACTCTTTGAACGCCTTCTCCTGGCTGTCTCCCCACCGCCAAACTGCGTCTTTCTTTAAAAGATGATGCAGGGGCTCTGCTATGGATGCTTTCCTTGGCAAGAAGGAGTGATAGAAATTTAGGAGCCCTAGAAAGGACTGCAGCTCTGGTTTCACGGTTGGGCGAACAGCCGCAACCTTTGAATCTGAGGGCTTAACATCATCAGGGGTTATCTTAAACCCTAGGAATTCAACCTCCCTCGCTAAGAACACACATTTATCACGTCTCAATCTCAGCCCCGCTCTCTCGAACACAGTTAGGACTTTATCCAGTCTTTCCTCACTCCCCGCTGTTATCAATACATCATCAAAGTAGGGGAGGACCCCAGGGAGACCCTTGAGAAGACATTCTACCAATGATTGGAAAATCCTGGGGGCCGAATTCATGCTGAACTGTAGGCGTGTTACCTTGAAGGCACCTTTGTGCGTTACAATGGTTTGCGCAGCTGCGGCAGCAGGCGTAACTGTGAGCTGCTGGTAGGCTTGCGTTAGGTCTAGCTTGGCAAAACATTTACCCCCATGTAAAGTGACTAGTAAATGGCTCACTACCGGCACCGGGTACGCATTAGGGCGAATCGCCTTGTTAATTGTACACTTATAGTCGGCACAAATTCGAACCTCCCCATTTGCTTTCATTGCCGTAACAATAGGAGTTTCCCACTCCACAGAGTCTACCAGGACCAAAATCCCCTGACCTACCAGTTTGTCCAGTTCCGCCTCGATTTTCTCCTTGAGGGCAAATGGCACTCTCTGCGGCTTGAGCCTGATGGGTTGAATTTCTGGGTCCAGGTCAAATGAGACTGGGGCCCCCTGTACTTCCCAAGGCCCTTCTCGAAACAGCTGGGTGTACGTCGCACACGTCCCGCACAGGGTCAGTCTCTATGGCATTAATGCTGGACAGTTCAATCCCCAGGGGGTGAACCATTGAGTCCCCAGGAGGCAACAGGACCCTTGTTTGAGGACCACTAGGGGCAGTTTCTCTGTGAACCCTTTGAATTTGACCATAAAATCCCCCACCCCCAAAACCAGAATTCCGTAGCCTTTGACTTGAGTGCCTTAAGTTTTGGGCGCGCTTTGGGGGGAATGTGCAAAAAATCCTTTCGGGAGATAATGGAGTAGGACGGGCCTGAGTCCACCTCCATCCTAACCCCTTGCTTCAATGAAGAAACATCGGTGCGCCAGAGACACACAGTTTACTGTTGTGTCATTGTCGGAGACCCTTCTGATACCATCAGCCCTCCGTTATGGCTGGTCCGCCGGCTCTTGGTCTCCTCTCCGCCGCCGCCTGCACGCCCTGGTGATGTGGCCTCGCCATCTGCAACTGTGGCACTCGGCTTTCCGAAAAGGACACTTCTTTTGGTTGTGGGATGCTCCACAGCCGTCGCATCCTTGTTGCTGGCGCTTGACTCGGTCGTCTTCTTCCAAACCTTTTGGATGTCGTCATCCTTGCTGGAGCAGGAAGCCGCTGGAGCAGAGGCCTCCGAAGATGATGGGGCGAGCACCATGCGGCCTGGATAGCTGCCCGTGGCCCTGAGCATTCTTTGCTCAGAAGGTTCTAATTCCAGACCTCGCCACTTCAACCGCCTGAGCCTCCCGCAGGACGGCCTGAAATGAAAGTTGCTCTCGGACCATCAACCTTCGCTGGTCTCTCAGGGATATTTCCAGGTTCTCCCAATGACAAGGGGCAGCCGCTGACCTGAGGGCTGCCGCGTAATCAGCAACCAACTCGCCCAGCTGCTGGTCTCTCCTGTGGAAGGCGACCGTGGCTGAACATGGCCGGCTGGAAGTGTTCCCGTAGAGCCGTTAAGATTTGCACGGGCGGGACCGCATCGACCTTACTCGGTGTGAATAAGTTGATGAGGTGCCAGGAGGCCTATCTGTGCGAGGAGGCAAGACCACATCTTCTCCTCGTCCTCGATGCCCTCGGCATCCATGGCATGCCTGAACTGGCACTCGTACAGCTCCCATGATTCTGCGTCGTTGATATCGAACTGGGATAGCTTAAAACTTCAGGGAGCCATATCCCATCTTCGTCGTCAATTTGATGTTTGCAGATTGATATGCAGTAGGCAGCATTCATAAGGCCAAACACATCTTTATTGTAGGGTAAGCAATCTGAACATGAGGTAATGGCGGAGGCTCAGCTCCTTTTATACAGCATGGTACATTTGTTCATTGGTTACTGTACTCATGACGTCATTGTGACGCACGGCATTCTTCATCAGGTTTACCTGTGGCAGGAATATCTCCCGCGGCTGGCTGTAATTGGGTAACTTGTATCATGTTGGTTGATCACTCTCGATACCATCTAGAGGCAGCGGTAGCTCATTGTAACTGTTGCAATACATTGGGTTACATTGTTACATAGCATTCCATATATAACAAAAGTGCATTGGGACTTCAGGTGGCATCATCCCTAAAAAGTATCTGTGTTGTTAGGGTTGCAGGGAATTGAAGTCGAACCTTTGCTAAACCAAAGTTTCTCATTCTTATATTGAACAGGGAAAGTGAGCAATTACCACTACTAGTTAACTACAATCAATTCTGATATCAACTAGAAAACATGTCAGCTTTGACCCTGAGCATCTCCACAGCAGAGTATTATGCTCCAGTGTGGAGTGCATCCACACATGCAAAACAAGTTGACATCACTGTAAATGAAGCCATGCGTATAATGACAGGATGCCTCAAATGTACACCAGTTGAGAAAATATATCCTCTTGTGAGTATTGCCCCACTTAAGATCAGGAGATAAGTAACAGCAGATGCTGAGAGAACTAAACAAGAGAATGACCCTCGGCATCCTCTGAGTGGATACGAGCCTCAAGTCATCTGACTCAGATCCAGGACGAGCTGTATGGCAAGAAAAACATTTTTCAGGGTAGGTAAAGGTCACCCTTGCTTGAAAGCCAGTCGTTCAGTGCTCATCTCTGTTTATAGCCAAAGAGCCAGCACTGTCTGCATCTGCAGATGTTTCCATGGACATGTGGCAGGCATGACTAGACACCAGAATGCTGTTTATCTTCCCACCAAAGTGATACTTGAAATTTCTACTTGAAATTTCTTGCTTTGGAACTGCTAGGTTGGCAGGAGCTTGAGTCTCAAACTGCTAACCTGTCGACTTTCCAGTTATCAACTTCAGTGTCTTAACCAATGAGCCACTGCAGTCCCTTCTTGAGGGTACACAAGAGCAGAACCAAATTAGAAGATGGAGGAAGGAGCTCACTGGACAAGGAACAACACTAAAGGAGATATAGCTGAGGAACTCAACCTCTCCTACATCACTTGGAGGACCCTGAATAGGCTGATGGTCAGAGTCCCTAAATGCAAGACTAACATGCTCAAGCGGGGGATATTGATGGACAACAACACGTGGTGTGAACATGGATTGATACAGAATCCAGCTCATTTACTGGTCTGCCAATTGCTGCCAGAAACATGCACCGATGAGGACTTAAGTTTGGGCAATGACAAAGCAAAGAAAGTGGCTTCATTTTGGTAGGCCAGGTTTTGATCAGGACACGAAAGAAGAAGAAGAACTAGAAAATGTTCAGGAAAACAAAATAATTTTAGCTTGTTGTGGAATGAAAACCAGACAAACCGCTTTCCAGCTAAGACAGATTCAGAGTTTTATTATTATTTGGCCAAACAGATTCAGGGATGCTTTAACAAGCTAATAATCCCTGAATGACCATACATTTTCAGAGCCATCTTTTTATAGCATAAAATTAGGAAATTTCATCACTATGGGATAAGCCAAAATTATTAATTAATCTTTTGACATTGTCATGCAGTTCAGGTTAGAACATTCAGAATATTTGTTCATGTCATGTCACACACAAATATAATTCAGCATTATGGTTTCTTGAGTCTAAGAGAAATCCCTGTCAGCTGTACAAACTGTGTTGAGCTTGTGGAACAAGGCCTTCTGTTTACTTAGCCTCGTCATTATGTTCTATTTGATTAGGTCAATCTGATTTGTTTAACTTTACAGAGTACTGAGAAAATGATTTTTACTTTTTAAAACCAGAATTAATATTTTAATTCTTTCACTCCTATTTCATTCCCTCCTGATTTCTTGAAAATTATTATTTTTAATAACTTTTCATACTTTACTGCAATAAATAAACATTTCTATCATGTTGATTGCAGATTCCTCAAGCTTCAACTGGGCATTTTGGCAGCTTCCGGCTTGTGCCTAACACCAAGTTGCCGTCTTCTTTCTTGTGATGTCTATTTAAGCAAAATCTATTCATTTTAATCCTTCCAGGGTTTTAAACTGCAAGAGAAGAAAATACTACTAACAGTATACAGTTCTTTTCATTTTGGTTTCAATGATTCATTTTATCAATATTTAACTATAGACCAAACTTGCTGTACCTTGATTCACATATTGATTTATACTGCAGTAACTGAGTTAATAATTTCTTAACTTCCATTCCCTTCTATGTGGGCCAGATCTGGCCATCTCTATGTGTTTAAACAGAAATTCAAATGGGGAAATACAATACTTTATGCAGAGGGGAGTTCTCATATCATGCATTGTCATTGGCTAAAACCTGGACTTAGTGATTTAGCCTTTCATACAATTCCTCAATGCTTTCAACAACCCCACTTGCTTTCTCAACCTCTTCCTATCTGTGGATTAAATGAACAAGGATGATTCCACTAAGCCTCCCTACTTTTAAGTAAGTATTTCCTTACTGGCTTTTTATTTTATTTTCGTGTACTTCAGATGTTTTATACTTTCAAGTCCTCAAATTCTTTAATCAAATACAACTCCTGTGTTTGTTTTGGCTATTTTAACAAAGTTGTTCTTCGCTTCGCTCCTGCCCTTCTGTTTCTTTTTGCCAACTGTGGCTTCTGTTTTCTGATTAATTGCAAGGGATTTAGGCATTCTGGGCAGCTTTGATCAGTCTTTGATTACTAATCCATAAATGTCCCTTATTTTCCAAATCATCTGGAGGGCATGGCCAGTATTTACTCGTACGTCTGCAGAAAAAGTAAACTTTCTTCTTGTGCAGGGCCTTCAAGTTCCTTTGGAGTTAGGCAATTGGCCTCTGACATCTACACTTTTATTTCTGCGTGCTTTCACATACTGCCTGAAAAGTTGGGACAAACCTAGTAGCCTTAAAGTTTGGGGCTGACTAGGGATTGAACATCTTGGGGTTAGCTATTAAGTGCTCAGCTGATTTTTTCTTGTTTTTTCCTTCTTTTTCTGGGATTTCCCAAATTCCTCTGGTTTCTTCAATCATCCCATTCCATCTCAGCCAATTCATCATGTTCTTCTTGTTTCTCTCCATAACTTCCTCTGCCAAATGTGTGTATTTTTCCCATTCCTCTCTCTGGGCAATTCCTCTGCCAGTGGCCCTCTTGCTTGCAGTAAGCACACTGATTGTAATCAAGTGTTCCTTTGCCTCTTCCCAAAGCAAGGGCGATCATCTCAGCTTTCTTATATTCTCCTTCTTCTCTTCTCTATTTAGATAGATCTTCTTCGCTATTTGCACCAGCTCACTAGTATTCTTTCCCAATGCTCCTTCCAGCTTTTGTAATTTCTTTCTTACATCTGGCACACACTGAGTAATGAATCTCTCATTTAACATCTGGCGGTTTTCAGGATCTTCCATATTTATTCCTGTATTTATTTTATATCCTTCTATTAATCTGGATAAGAAACTTTCAGGGGATTCTTGTTTCTCTTGAATTATAGCAGCCGCTTTGCTAAAATTGACAGGACCTTTTTGCTGCTTCCTTTAGTATCTTGTCTTTTGCCAGTTTTAATTTTCCCTTATCTTCCATATTAAGGAGCGTATTTATTATTTGCCGCATATCACTCCATGTGGGGTTATGTGTGACTCCTAAATGTAGTCAATAAATACAGACCACCCTGGGATATCGGGGCTGGCCTTTTTCATCATAGCCTAGTCCTGAAGGGGCACCTTCCTTGAGTTCAGCACCTCGACTCCTGTGGACCATTACAACACGGGGGAAGGGGGGAATCAGGATTTTAGAGATGCTCAGGTGGGTCTTGGCCATAAAAAAGTTGGGAACCACTGATCTAGAGAGTGTTTGAAGGACCACTTCTCCCCATATGAACCTCCTCAGTTTTTAAAATCTTTGAGGGAGATCCTTCTCTTATTCCTACCACACTCACAGGTAATGCTTGGTGGAGACTTGAAAGAGGGCAGTTTCAGTGGAAGATTTCAGATGGTGGAATTTCCTCTTATGGTAGACCAGGCTGGCATTCTCCCTCCTGTCCTTCTGCCATACACGCATGCATACACACATGCATGCACACATACATACACGCAAGCACGCAAGCACGCACGCACGCACGCACGCACACACACACGCACACATGCACACACACATACATACATACATACATACATACATACATACATACATACATACATACATACATACATACATACATACATACAGTGGTGGGCATCAGCAGGTTTGCACCGGTTCGCTAGAACTGTCAGCAGAAATTCTGGCTGGCCCTGCCCATCCAAGTTTTGAAATAAAGCAGTGACAGATTTTACTTTCTTAGGATCAAAGATCAATGCAGATGGAGATTGCAGCCATGAAATAAAAAGGTGACTGATTCTTGGTAGACAGGCTATGAAAAACCTGGGGAACATAGTGAAAAATAGACATCTCACTGCAAACAAAGGTCTGCATAGTCAAAGCAATGATATTCCTGGTGGTAATGTATGTTTGTGAGAGCTGGACCATTAGAAAGGCTGAGCGAATAAAAATAGATGCCTTTGAGATGTGGTGCTGGAGGAGAGTTTTGAGAGTCCCCTGGACAGCGAAGAGAACAAATGGGTCAATATTAGAAGAGATTAGCCCTGACTGCTCCTTAGAAGGAGCACGTTCCACTGGACAGCTGAGCAGGCACAAAAGTATTCGCAGTAGGAGACCAGGTGCATTACAGAAACTATGCGGCCAATGGCCCAGCATGGGTCCCAGGGGTTGTGATTGAACAGACCAGGCCAGTATCATACAAAGTAGAAACCAGAGCAGGTTTACTGTGGAGAAGACACACTGACCAACTCAGATGGTGGGTCACGGAACCCAGGGGGAGGTCAGTCAGGGGGACGAAAGCAACCAGGGGGCAGACAACATGGGTGAATCAACGTTAGGTTCCTCTCCCACCCGCTTATTCCAAGGGGGAGAAACAGGGTACTCCCCACAAGGGGACTCCCACAGAGACACAGAGTACCTTCCCCCCCGACAGCAGGGGTGCACGTGCAAGTCAGCAGTTCAAGACCTGGGCACTGCATGATGGAATGAGCAACCATCTCTGTCCCAGCTCCTGTCAACCTAGCAGTTGGAAAGCAACTTCTTTGGGAAAAGATCGTGGGGACATGAAAGGAGCCTCATTCAGGCGTTCCCTGAATGGAATTTCTCCAGCAAAAATCCTTTCAACTGAGAATAATTTCTGACACGAAATTATTATTATTATCCTATGATTCAATTTCTGATTCAATCAAGCAAGCAATCAAATATATTTACACAGAGTCTCATTCCCAGAGTTTCACTTCTCAAGCTCTGGATTTTCTAAAGCAGTATCTTTTCCAAATCCCTTTACTTTGTGCCTAGAATGCTGCTATTGTTCTAAGTTAGATACATGGGCAATCATAATATCCCCAGCTCACATAAACAATTAGAAATGCTCAAATTACTAATATTGTGTGACACAGAAGATCACTAACCTGGCAATGAGAGTTTAACAAAGCATGTCGCAAATTATGTAACTTCCCAAACTTAAACACATGCATACATACACAAACACACTCTCACACACACTCCTGCCCTGCTGAGCAGCTCCATGCAATCATCTCCCTTTGGTTTCTCCCTCACAACTAGCCAAGCAGAGGAGAAAAATGATTTTGATGATTTACAACGCCTCAAAAGGGTTGGAAAAAGCAAAGTAAATAATAAATCAAAACCAGCAAAGGGAACAAGAATGCATCCATCTTTTATGAGCACTATTCACTGCTGCATGTACAGTTCAGACATAAAACAAATGCACAGCACAAAGTTACTTTATCTCCTTCAGAGTCAGTTTCTGACCATTCCTTCACTACTTGGAAAGGAAAGGGTATTGTACTGAAATCCCTCCATCTGTGTAGGATGAAGGAAGGAATGACTGTCTGGTTGTGAGACCAAAAGACTCTTTGTTAGATATATTTTCTGAGTTTTAGTAGCAATGTTATCCAGATTCACTCCAAAATTATCTCTCTGGCATACCTGTATCTGTGAGGTGCTGTTGTTCTGAGATCCAAACAAAGACTTGTCTACAAAAAAGGATCCAGGGGTGATCCAGGAAATTACCGACCTGTCAGTTTGACATGTGTCCCAGGTAAAGTGATGGAAACCATCCTAAAAGATAGAATTAATAGGCACATAGAAGAGAAGGCGCTGGTAAAGGAGAGCCAACATGGCTTTTACAAGGGCAAATCATGCCTCACTAATCTGTTGGAATTTTTTGAGAGTGTCAACAAACATGTGGATAAGGGGGATCCAGTTGACATTGTTTATCTGGACTTTCAGAAGGCTTTTGACAAGGTCCCACACCAAAGGCTCTTGAATAAACTTACCAGTCATGGAATAAAGGGACAGGTCTTGTCCTGGATCAGCAACTGGCTAAGGGACAGGAAACAGAGGGTAGCACTCAATGGACACTTCTCCAAGTGGAGGGAAGTAAAGAGTGGGGTCCCCCAAGGTTCAGTACCCCTGCTTTTCAACCTCTTCATAAATGATCTAGAGGTAGGAGTAAAAAGCAAGGTAGCCAAATTTGCTGATGACACTAAATTATACAGGGTAGTGAAAACTGTGAGAGATTATGAGGAGCTCCAGAGGGATCTCTTGACACTGGGGGAGTGGGCAAAACAGTGGCAAATGAGCTTCAACATTAGTAAGTGCAGAGTGATGCTTGTTGGGGCAAAAAAACCCAATTACTGATGGGGTCTGAACTCTCTGCGACAAACCAGGAAAGGGACCTTGGTGTCCTGGTGGACAACTCAATGAAGGTGTCAACCCAGTGTGCCTCAGCAGTGAAAAAAGCAAACTCAATGCTAGGAATCATTAGGAAGGGTATAGAAAATAAGTCAGCAAGTGTCATTTTGCCTCTTTATAAATCTATGGTGAGGCCCCATCTGGAATACTGTGTACAGTTCTGGTCGCCATACCTCCAAGAGGATATTATGGAGTTGGAAAAAGTGCAGAGGAGGGCAACCAAAATGATTATGGGATTGGAACACCTTCCTTACCATTTGAGGCTGCAACAGTTGGGCCTTTTCACTCTTGAATGACGGCGTCTAAGAGGTGACCTGATTGAAGTTTATAAAATCATGCATGGTGTGGACAAAGTAGATAAGGAAAAACTGTTTTCCCTATCGCATAACACTAGAACTAGGGGACACTCCATGAAACTTTTGGGTACTAGTTCTCAAACAAATAAGAGAAAGTACTTTTTCACCCAGAGGATTACTGGTCTATGGAACTCCCTGCCAGAAGAAGTGGTGACAGCTGTCAGTCTTGACAGCTTTAAGAAAGGATTCGACAAGTTCATGGAGGACAAGGGTATCAATGGCTATAATTATGGATACTTAAGGACAACCTCTGGGTTGGAGAGATAGGCAGGATATCTCTCAATGCCATTTCCAGGGAATCCTAAGCAGGTGAAGGAATCTCCTTGGGAATACTCTGAAGGAAATGGTGAGCCACTGTGTGAGACAGAATACTGGACTGGATGGGCTGTGGCCTGTTCCAGCAAGGCTGTTCTTATGTTCTTATGTACTAGGGAGCATGAGATAACGTAAACTAGTGCTTGAATCATGGGACATTCCTATTCCACCATTTGTTGAGGCAACCCTGTAACTATAAATGAAACTAACTATAAATGTAACTAAAAACAAAGTGTTATCAATTGCAGCTAGATAATGTAAGTTTGTTATACTTTCAGGACTTGCAACTGGAAATAATTACAGCTAATTACAGATAATTACATGATCAATTGTTCCTAACTATTTCAGCAAAAATAAGTTTAGGATGTGAATGTTAAGGTCACATATCTATCATCTAGTACCAGTGAGTATTAGATCAAATCAAGTCTCTCTAGAAGTGAAGATTTCTAAACGTTTTGGGAAAATCATGAGAATACAAGACTCATTGGAAAAGGCAACAACACTGGGAAAAGTTGAAAGCAGAAGGAAAGAGAAAGTCTGGACAAGATTGCCTGAATATAGTAATAAAGGACACCAGAACCACAATACAGAAAACCTGCATTTTTATTGTGTAAGGATCACACAGTTCTTTTTTGTTTGTTTTCGAACCATGAATTTGTAAGTCGTGATCATTAATGACAGGAGCTTTTGAATGTCATTAATTCAAAGGCTTTAAAAGTTATATATATTTCAATTTTATATGCAGGTCAGACACACAAACAGACCATATCCATTGGTTCTGTGTCTGCAGTTTCAGTTATCTGTGGATCTAAATACATTCAATAATACAGTACATAATTTGTATTCCTATGGTGTATTGTCAGAGCTGGCCAGTAGAAGCCACAGTCTGCAAGGTGAAAATATAGGGTTCACTGTTATCTGCTGTTTTAGGTATCTGTGGTAGGTCTCAGAATGTATCCCCTGAGGATAAAAGTGTGTGTGTGTGAGAGAGAGAGAGGCGGGGGGAGAGAGAGGGGGAACGAGAGAGAGCTGTACTACTCAACTTAGTGCTAGCACTACTCAGGGTGGTTTCCAACATTGTCTTGCCACACGTTGAAAGTGAATTGACAGTACATAATGAGGACACAATATACCCAGGGTTCCCAACGTTTTCAGGCTGTGGGCCAGTCACGTGGTTGCACGGGCTGGTCATGTGGCTCCTCCCACCCAGAAGTAGAAGTAAAACACACCTGCACATGCACAAAATGCTGCCATAAATGCACTTGTAACTGTTTCCAACAGCTGCGGGTCATTTACGGCAGCGTTTTGTGCATACAAGAGCACATTTTACTTCTGCTTCTGAGGGCAGCGAGGCTGATGAGGGCTAGATGATTTGGCACCATGGGCCAGATCCAGCACATGGGCTGTGGGTTGTGTACCCCTGCAATAGACCATCATTCCTCTTTCAAAATCTAGCATAGAGAACAAAGCAATCATTTGAAATACATTTTACAAACACACACACATACACATAATTATTGGCTTGCCACAGTTTTAAAAACTGACACATTTAAATAAGTGAAGTCATGCACATACTTGTCCATATTCAAGAAACTAGAGTATTCCCACCACTTCCAAACTCCAAGACCTTTCAGTCCAAAGTTTAAAATGATCTAACTGTGTGCTTTCCTGAAACAGAAGTAGAAAAAAAAAGGCCAGCTTCTTTCTAAGCAACTAAAGGTTAAACTTAATTTGTTTTTGAACTTTGCTAGTGAGTAGAAAACCATCTCGCTACCCTAGTAATTAAAACAGTGATGCAGGTGTCTTTCCATATAGATTGGAAAGCAGGCGAAATAGCAAATCCATGCAACGTCAGTGGAAACAGACCCCAGTGGAGATATTTGTTCCAAGGATTCACAGGTAAATTGACTTGCATAGGCAATGAAAGCATGGCACCGAGAGCCCTATTAGTACAGTGTTGGATCGGGGCCCGATGTGGGCCCGAGGGTCCCGGAAGAGACGTGAGGCAAGATGGAGCGAAGACCAGTGTTTATTGATCTGGCTGCATGCATACGTTGCGTGTAGCGATACAGAGGAAGCCCTGAGTCTGCACATCATGTTTACACAAGTTAATTGGGGAAGTCTTCACTGGGGAAGTTTCTTATCTAACTTAATTAACTACCGGGGACATGCATTGTTCCTCGTTATCGGGGGCAAACAACTGGCTGAAGTTGACTCTTAGACTTTAGGGCTTCTGCGGATGCAAGATTACCCATTGCATGCCTATCGAGTTAACCATCTGTGATCTTTAGCTCTCTATTGTCCTAGCTGCCTGTCAGGTCAGCAATAGGTGAATCAAACTATATCTAATATTCCGCTCCCCAATTTCTGTCCCCTCGAAACCTGCAGCTCGAAGGAGTGATCTCCCATAACTGCGGTTCTGTCAGGGAGAGCTGTGCCAATTGTGTGTGCGTGGAACCCACACTCCCCCTTTATTTGTTTTATTGGACCTGACAGACGGCTTGGCATAAGAGTGGCATCAACTGACGTGGAGTGAGGACATCCTGGGGTTTCCTCCATGGGGCACACATTGACATCAGTGAGGGAATACATTGCGCGAAACAACAAACCACTGTCCCCAATATTATCACCCCCACAATCACCTTGAGTGTTGTTTGTAGCCATTCCCATGGAAACCACGACCATAACACCCCCACAGGGCATCCTCCTTGATATTCTTAACCAGGGTATGGAGATCTGTGATCTGGCTCTGCACCTTGCGAGAGTTATCTGTGAGGCTAAAGCAACACATGCCATGGACTGTCTCGCAACACAAATGGTGTACTAGCCGGAGGTAATCGATAGCTGCTCGATTATCCAATATGGCATGGCGAAGTTCTGTCTGCTCTTGATTGAGCAGTGCTATCGCCGAGGAAGTGTGATTAATGGCTTTTGCCAAAGTGCAAGCCAATTGACTGCACGCATTGCCTACGGCTAAGCCTGGCACACCAAACAAGCTGACTGCCAATGAGACATACTCAGCTTTGCTCAGAACCCTGATGTTACTGTCAAATGAGTTATCTAACAGGGTGGCATGGACATGCCGTGTGTGGGCAGATTCATCAGTGCTTGGGGTAACCATATCCTTAGTGGGAAGCAACAGTGTCAAACGACTGATACAACAGAAGGAATCAGATACATTTGCAGGAATATAGTTCCAAGTGTGTTGGTTACATGTAAAAAACCATCTTGAAGGCAAGGTGACATGAACGAACATCGAGTTAATAGTCTCTGGGCTATTACAAGTCCAAGTGCTATTGCCGGGGTCGAGGCAATGGCGATGTGGCCCTTCGACCGCGGAATAGCCAGTCATGCGGGCACAAGTTGAATTCGGGCTGACCGCCACTCGGGGAGTGTACAGAGTGGCCGCATCAGCCGGTAGGACCTTTGTGACTTGGGTTCCTCAGTGCGCATATGTTGAGTAGGCGGTCTTGTGAAATGGGCCAAAAATCCGCTTCACTAACCAGTCACCGTTCCTGATGCATGCATCTGGGGAGTGACACACTGGGATGAGACGAGTACTAAGAAGAGAGGCAGAATCGGTGGTCTGCCTCAGGCAAAAATTGGACTGATTGACGAGGTTCACCAATCTTTCCCAAATGTTGTAGTGCAGCCGGGCAGAGAGATCTCCACCTGGCATCAGGTTTTCTGCTTCCAATGAAGCGGCTTGAACCTCTCCACCCATAAGCAAGGAAAGGATCAAGATGATTGTCGTCAAGGAATTAAATTGATCTGGGACCAAACTGCAACTGCGATGTTCTCCGGCGTCGGTTCTATGTTCTCCTGCCGGATGATGTCCGCCGCCTCCTGGCACAGAGACTTGGCCATCCCCCATGTGATCTTCGGCGCTGGCATCTGCTGTCGTTGCCTTCTCCTCTTGGTTTTCCCGGTCAGGGTCAATCCCTCCATCTCTGGTAGCGGATCCACGCCATTGGACTTGAGATGAGGCTTGACACACCGGGCTGGAATCCAGATGATGCCTGAAGGAGACATAATTGCAGCATACCCTCTTCCCCATGTTATGAGTGGCGCCAGGCCCTTCCAGGAAGGATCCATTGGCACCCGGTAACGCGCCATAGGGCGCGGGAGAGCCTCCGTGCGGCGGAAGTGCTTCTCCTGCGGAGTGTAATCTGAAAAAACATTGAGGTGATTGTACGTAAACAATACCTTGTTCAGACAATGCTGTGCCTGACCCTGATTTTTGGGGTGGGCTAGTTCCCCCCTTTCTGTTTGTCTGTCAATGTAGGACTTGAGCGTCCAATTCACCCGCTCCACAATCGCTTGCCCCTGTGGATTTTACGGAATGCCAAAGGTGTGCTTAATGTCCCAGGTGGCCATAAACGTGGCCAGCTGCCTGGAGCTATAAGCCGGACCATTATCGGTCTTCACGTGGCGTGGTTTGCCCATGGCCACGAAGCAGGAGAGGAGATGCTGCTCCACATGGGAAGCCGTTTCTCCCTTCTGAGCAGTTGCCCAAACTAACTGTGAAAAACTGTCAATGCAAACGTGCACGTACTGCCATCTCCCAAACTGCGGAACGTGCATGACATCCATCTGCCACACCTGGTTGGCCTCTGTCCCTCATGGGTTGACCCCCCACAAGGCCCCCCCCACTGCCCCGGCACAATGCGGGCAGGAGCGGACTATGCCCTGGGCTTGGGAAAGTGGCAGGTTGAACTGCCATGCAAGTGCTTTGGCATTTTGATGAAAAAATGCATGACTTTGAATTGGAGTTGTGAAGACTCCCAAAACCGACCTTTGCTGAATTTCCTTTGCGGCCGCATCCACTCTGCTATTGCCCATGGAAATTGGACCAGGTAAATCCTGGTGACTTCTGATGTGGGTGATATAGAGTGCTTCGGTGCAGTTCCGCAAATTAAATTGAGTCGTGAGGAAAAGACCTAACAAATTCTTGTCTATCGCGGGAGTGATGTTGGCTCCCGGTAGACTGTGAAGCAAATTTCGGACATACTGGCTGTCAGTTATGATATTCAAGCATTCTTTGGCAAAGGTGAGCAAGGTGAGGTTCACTGCTGCCAATTCCGCCCGCTGCGCGGATTTCTGCGGAAGAGTCAGAAGCGTGCGCCAAGCCAGCCCCTCTTGCCAAGTAAGCACACCATATGTTCGACCCCCATCAGTGAAAACTGTCCTGGCTCCCTGAAGTGGAACCAGGGACAATAACTCACACAAACTGACTGTCTGCATTTGAAGCGAGACGAGTCTGGGGTCTTTCGGCAAATGGTATGCCAAATTTCCAGTGAATCCTTCCAATGCAATCGGGAGTGAGTCACCGAGCTGCATCAGCTGCTGGATTTAATCCTTTGTGAATGGAACAATGATTTTGGCTAAATCGTGCCCTGAAATATCCCTTGCTCTCAGCCTTCCTTGGTAAATCACCGTGGAGACCAGTTCCTGTGGAGGAACGATGTTTTGGGAAGAGGTGTGTGGTAAATACACCCATTCCACGATACTCGCCGCTCGCTCGGAGTCTACCCCTAGAGCTCCGGTGAACATGGATCCGGTCCGG
Organism: Bradypodion ventrale; assembly: GCA_035047345.1. NCBI lineage: Eukaryota > Metazoa > Chordata > Lepidosauria > Squamata > Chamaeleonidae > Bradypodion > Bradypodion ventrale. The sequence continues at coordinate 38,978,271 of JAWDJE010000008.1, forward strand.
ACTATGTACAGGTTCAAAACAGGAGCATATGGCCCCTGACTAATCCTGTCCACCCATCTCTGGCTGAGAACTTGGTTGACCTTTTTGAGAGTCAAGCGAGCCTCTCGCGGAATGTGTATCCGGTCTGCTGGCTGCTTACCTAACATTAGCAGCGAGAAGAGCAGCTTCAGGAGTTCTGTATCTAGCCTGAAATATGGTCTAGCCCAATTGATATTCCCTAGAATCTGTTGCAATTCTACGAGGGTGACTGAGTCTTTGAGGTTAATCAGTGGCAAAACTGGTGCCGCGAAAGAACGGAGAAGGCGATAGCCCAAGTATGAGAAAGGCTCGGTCCTCTGAACTTTCTCCGGGGCAATGAGTAGCCCTTTCCCCCCCAGAGTGGTCTGGAGGTCTTTAAACATTTCGCTGCTGAGTTGGGGCGCAGCGACCAAGATATCAACCATGAAATGACACACTAAGACTGTGGGCTGAAGGTTTTGAAACTTTTCCAGTGCATCATGAACGTAAATTTGGCACAGGGTGGGAGAATTGAGCATCCCCTGTGGCAAAAATTTCCATGCATAACGTTGCGTAGGCTCTCTGTGGTTCACGACTGGCACTGTAAAAGCGAGCCTTTCCCGATCCCTTACATCTAAAGGAATGGTGTAAAAACAGTCTTTCAAGTCTACGTCCAAGATCTCCCAACCCTAGGGGATCATGTTTGGATTTGGGATGCCGCATTGAAGTGGACCCGTTGGCTGAATACACTTATTGATCTCTCTTAGATCGTGAAGGAGTCACCACTTCCCTGACTTCTTAATGATGAATATGGGCGAATTCCAAGGACTGGTGGACTGTTCTATGTGTCCTGCATCTAGCTGTTCTTTGACCAGCTGTTTTAGGGCGACTAATTTCTCCCCTACTACCAGCCACTGCTCTACCGACTAGCGTGTCGGTAAGCCATTTGAGCGGTAAAGCCATTACCCGAAGGTAAGAGTTGCACGGTACTGCTGTAAGATGTCTCACCCCCAAAGGTTAACGTGCACATCCAAAATATGCGGCCAAATGACCGCTGTGCCGTCAGCTTCGGGGATCGTGACTTCTACCCAATCCTGGCTTCTAAACGTTTCCTGAATACTGCCTACCCCCCACACATCAGATACTGGCTCGAGAGCCCACTCGTGTGGCCACTGACTCTGGCTGACCACGCTGACGTCAGCTCCCATATCTAATAGCCCATCAAAAGGTTTTTTTTATTTAAAAATACCTTTATGACTGGCTGCCGCTTCCACTCTATGTTGGTTTCCACTGTCGCTAAGACCTGGTATCCTTGTACTGCCCCTTCTGCGCTTGAGCGGTCTGCCGACCTGGACTCTGAGCTGTCCCTGAGCCTTTCCTGGCTACCTGCTGGCGAGTGACAAGGAACCATGATCAGTTGCACTAATGTGTCTCCTCTGTGAATGGTTTTGGGTAGGTGTGTCCAGAGTTGAACCTGGAGTACACCCAAAAAATTGGAGTCAATTACTCCTGGAATCACTAGGATTCCTCGCGTTCCTGCGATACTACGGGGCAAAACTAAAGCTATATAACCCTTAGTCAGGGGTCCCATGTATTGGGAATCGACCAGATAGACTGTGCCTGGCAAGTCACATGTGACTTCTGACTGGCAAGTCAAATCTAGTCCCGCACTGCCCTTAGGTCTGGCCTGCGCCTCCGGAATGCAGGGTGGAATGCGCTGAGAATGTAATCCAGCTCTGGCTCTCCCAGAGCAACTGTGGTCTCTGTTTGGACCGGGGCCAGAGACAAGGCCGCTCTCTGGTTTCCCGAAGTCAGACAGTTCCTGGCCCAGTGGAAGTCATTGTTACAACGTGGACATGGGGTGGTCGGAGCCTTGGGACGATCTGTGTTCTGGCCATTACCCTTCTTGGATTGGCATTCTCTAGCGAAATGACCGATCTTGCCAGAATTGTGACATGCTCCTTTGGTCTTGCCTTTGGATTTCCTACCACCTTGCACAGCCGCTGCCAACAGACCCATTTTGTAGGAATCTGTACCAACGTCGGCACAAAACCAAATCATGTCAGTAAGCATCAGATTGGGACGATTACCCAGTGACTGCAAGATTTTATGGCAGTCAAGGTTGACGTTGTCTTTCGCCAGCTTCATCATAAGCTCCTGTTGGGCTTGCTCGTTGTTTATCTGCCTACTGACCGCTTCCTCCAATCTGTTAATAAAGTCCACGTAGGACTCCTGGGCACCCTGTTTGACTGCTGTGTAATTTTTGGCTGCTTTGCCAGCTGCCGGGACCTTGAGATAAGCCCTAAAGGCTGTCTCAGCCGCCAGATGAAGTGTGGCGGGTGGCAAGGTGATCTGCGCATCAACGGATTCGAACTGACCTGACCCATATAGCTAGTCAGGGATTACTGCTCCTCCCATCCTGGCAGCCCTTGCCTGTGCTTCGAGTCGATACTCGCTGTCCCATAGCAAATACTGGCTGGGGTTGAGCATCATTCTCATGACGGCCTTCCAGTCATATGGAATGAGCATCATTGTCTCGCACACCTGCTGAAGTGTGCCCCTAGTGAAACGACTCTGGAGTCCTGTCTCTGTGATTGCCTTCCGTATTGCCATAAGCAATTTATACGGAACCGGCGAATGGGTCATTTGCTGTTGACCCGTGAGGGCATCTACCTCTATGTGGACTGGGCATATCTGCCTAAATTCAGCTAGCTCTTCCACTGACACCCCCCCCCCCCTTGCTGGTTTCTTCCTCTACCATGCGCTGGATGGAACTCTTGGCTAACTGGGAACTTTTAGCTATCTGGGAAATGCTAGCATTCCTTCAGTGACGTCTGCAGCTGTCACTGAGGGAAAGCTCCCTACGCTGCTCTGCTTGAACTGAAGTGACGGATAGAGACCCATCGGGGCTGATGGCTCTGACTGCGCTGGGGTTTTTCCGGTCTCTATCCGGACTGGGTCTAACTCTGCAATGAGCTTCCTACACTTACTCCATGTGCTGATTACCTTAGCTGGGACTCTAGGTTCTTGCTTAATGCAGGTCCCTATCCTATCCCAAAGTTGGAGACTTAACATGCCTGTTTCTGGATAAAACAGACAGTGTTCCCCCAAGTACACCAAAAGATCCGCTAACTGGGCGCTGTGAATGCGTGTACGATTTACCCTGGCCAGGGCCTTGAGTTCCATTAAGTGAACTCTCTGGTTAGCGGTTGGACGTTGCCGCAGCGGACAAGTCCCCATATTACCTGCCGGTCCTTTGAAGTTTCCTCCGCGGGACGAGTCAACGCATCTGGGTTAGGTAACTGGATTCGGTGTGATGACCCTCTGGGTAGGACTCGGAATGTGGACTGCGGCCACAGGCCCTCAGTGGCCTCTGCGATGGCGTCAGGGATCACAGCTGACCCTGAGTGTTCGGAATGCGTTTCTGATTCGCAAGATGCCTCAGAGCTTTGGCGCGTGCTCCGCCGCCTCTGGAATGCCTCGTAGCGTAGCTGTCACTCAGATCGGATGGCTTTCCGACCGGAGCTGCTGCGTGGTCCTTCGAGAAGACTCGGACATGGTTCTGGCGTAGAACCGGACCAAGGGGATCACTACTCACAAGTAGAATCACATCGGGGTCACCATATGTTGGATCGGGGCCCCATGTGGGCCGGAGGGTCCTGGAGGAGACTGGTCAAGCAAGACACGTGAAGCAAGATGGAGCGAAGTCCAGTGTTTATTGAGCGATACATAGGAAGCCCTGAGTCTGCACAAGTTAATTGGGGAAGTCTTCACCAGGGGAAGTTTCTTATCTAACTTAATTAACTACCAGGGACATGCATATCAGGGGCAAACAACTGGCTGAAGTTGACTCGTAGACTTTAGGGCTTCTGCAGATGCAAGATTACCCATTACATGCCTATCGAGTTAACCATTTGTGATCTTTAGCTCTCTATTGTCCTAGCTGCCTGTCAGGTCAGCTAGGTGAATCAAACTATATCTAATATTCTGCTCCCCAATTTCTGTCCCCTCGAAACCTGCAGCTTGAAGGAGTGATCTCCCTTTACTGCGGTTCTGTCAGGGACAGCTGTGCCAATTGTGTGTGCGGAACCCCAGTACAGCCCTACCAGCAAAGCTAATATAGGAGAAGAGATGGCTACAGTTCACATTTATGCTACTCCCATAGATTTTATAAAATAGATTTCAGATACAGGGGTTGCACAGATGGTAATAGTTTTGGAATAAGGAGGTCAGTATGGTTGAGTTCTTCTCCTACATACTAACAGTGAGCACATTGTCCAAAGGTTGGTCCTCTATTTTGAAGCCCAACATTCTACCATCTAGAACATATTCTAAATATTTTCAGACCAGAGTGCACAATCAACAATCATTAACACTGGAGTCAAATATTTGGTGCCAGAACTTGCACCATGACTCATCGTTTTGTTAAGAAGACTGTTAGAACACAGGAGAACATAGTGGAATGAAATATTTAGAAAATGAACATGGCTGACAAGGACGCTGAAGGATTCCACATTGTGTTGTTGTTTTTTTGCAACTACCATGAAGCATTCCTAGATCCTCCATATATACATATCTACTTGTGTGTGCATATGTGTGATCCATATACATAGATTTTGGCATAGTGATAAAACCTGTAAACCAAGCATATTGGGAGGTGTACTTCATTCAGTTCATTTTTGCTTCCTCCTTGAAACTTACTGCTGCATACTGTGGTTTTCTATTCATCATGTGTTTGATGATGTGGGGAAGACTCAGGCAAACTAAAGAGGATAGAAGCTGTTGCAGACTACATGCTGACAGTATTTTAAATACAATGCAGAAATAAGAACTAAAAGAAAAGGTGTCAAGTAAAATGCAGGGTGTGGAGATGTGACTTTTAAAGATTACAACATCCAGACCTGTAGTTCAAGAAAAGGCACATTTCCATAATAAAGAATCTGAGGCAATCCTTACAACAGCAGAAATGGGTCGGTTTTTCAGGTCAGCAGGATCCCATCCTTGAGATTTCAGGATCAAAGCACAAGACCTGGGGAGAAACCTCTGTGATACCACAGCAAAGACCCATCAGCAACAATTGCAAAATAATGTGTGTGACAGATAGACAGAAAATGTAGAGGCTGTACAAAGTACAGAAATTTCATGACTACTTTTCACATTCCTACCTTATGATGAATTTTAAAGCTAATGTGTGAATTCTAACAGCAGCTGTTCTGGAGCAGGAAAGAAAATGAAAAAGCATGTCAAACTGCGGGTTCCGCGAGCACAATTGGCATATACGGCCCCTGGCAGAGGTTAAACCAGTCGAGAAAACTCCTGGCCACTGGCCCCTGCCAGTATGGAAATTGGGGAGCGGATTAATAATCATAGGGTTGATTCACCCACATCTGACCTGACCGGCAGTTCTGCTGAGGGAAGCTGAATCACTAACCTCAATTAGTCATTAGGCAATTACACACTCACAGATCAGCCCAAGCCGAAGTGCAAATAGTGGCCATGTTTACCCTGGTGTAAGCCCCGAACAATGGATTTCCCCTGTCAGTGTTTGCCTTAGTTAATTAACTTCCCCAAGAGAAGTTCCCAATTAACCCGGGTAAATGGGTGATGTGATTTTCTGTCAGATGACGATTCTACCACACGCAGCCTTGAACATAATATATACTGATGATTTTCCCTCAATAAACCACTGGTCTTCGCTCCATCTTGCCTCGTGTCATTACTTGACCAGTCTCCTCCGGGACCTCAAGGGCCGCTTCACGGCCCCAATCCAACATCTGGTGACCCCGAGACGTGATCCTACTCGTGAGTAAGCGTTCTACGCGGTCCGGTTCTACGCTAGAACCGTGTCCAATCACCCCGGAAGGACAGCGCGGCAGCCCCAGTCGGAAAGCCATCCGATTGGGAAGACAGCTACGCGGCGAGGCATCTCATACAGCTTGCTCCGGCTATCGCGGCGGCTTGCAGCATGGAAAAACGCGTTTCGCTCAGGGTCGGCTGTGAACCCCTGACAGCGCAGAGGCCACCGAGGGCCCGTGGCAGCAGTCCACGCTCCGAGCTCTACCCAGAGATTCGTCACGCAAAACCTATTGCCTGAACTACAGACACGTCGAATCGTCCCGAGAAGGAGACTTCAAAGGACCCCGCAGGTAATATGGGGACTTGTCCTCAGCGGCAACGTCCGCCCGCTAGTCAAAGAATTCATGAGGATGAATTCAAAATCCTGGCCAGGGTATATCAGATAAGCTTTCACAGTGGAGAACTAGCGAGGCTTTTGGTGTTCTTGAGGGAACACTGCCTGCTTTACCCAGAAGTAGGTACGTTACCCCTTCAGCTCTGGGATCAGATAGGAGTCTGCATTCAGCAACCCCCGAGAGCTTCAGATGGTGTAACTCGCACATGGAGCAAATGTAGGAAACTCTCAGTAGAGGATGACCCAGTCCGGATAGAGACCCAGAAACCCCCAGCGCAGTCAGAACCATCAGCCCCAAGGAGTCTCTATCCGTCATTTCAGCTTAAGCAGGGCAGTGTAGGGAGCATTCCCTCAGTGACAGCTGCAGACATCACTGAAGGAATTCATGGCATGAGAGGCCCTGGCGCTTCTCTGACAGTTACAAGTTCCCTGCCAATTAAGAACTCCATTCAGCGCATGGGTGAGGAAGATCCATTCACAGGGAAATTGCCAGTGGCACAATTAGCTAGCGCCCAACTGCTGTGTTCAGCCTATCTGAAGGCAGACACATGTTCAGGCAGGGCTGCTCAGCACCCACTGCTCATGGAAATCTGCGCGGTCTCTGGCCACGCAGGGCTCCAGAGCAGACCCATGACCACACTCAGGCGCAGAGCAGTGCCAAAACCCCAAGGCGCCTGCTTCCAGTGTGGAAAAATGAGACACCTTAGAAGAGAAAGCCAATCTAGACCAGGCAGATCTTCAAAAGGTTGTCTTAATACCAAATGGCCACGCTGGCACTGGAAAGGAGGCAGCACCAAGATCCGTGAGTCCGGCCCTCTGGCATGCATCTGGCCCAGGCTAGAGAGGAGGCAGCCATCGCCCTGGCTATGCCAGAGAAACTCACCCCTAAGTAGAAGCACCCAGATGGCTGTGATAGCCAGCTGTGTATAAGTCATCTCCTCATGTGTAAGATAGAACACTGCAGATCAGGGGAGGAATGTGCGAATGCGTAAATAAATGTGCGTATGCGTGGTGCACCACTGAATGTATGACTGCAAGAACTGTGTATGATTGCAAAAGCCTTGTCTCTATGACCACAGTATGATTGAAAAAGTGTTCCTTGTGTGTAACTGCGTGGTAATGTCACTGTGAAATATGTGTTAAACAGTTTGCACTCTGCTCATGGGCAGGAACTATTTAAGGTTTGAGAAAGCATGGTGAACAAAACCCCTTTGCCTTGCCTGCTTAGCAGTTTAAGGGCAGCGAAAGCAGGAGGGTGGGGGGTGGGGATCCTAACCTGCAATAGGGCAAAGTGACCCCCCTTCTTCCCTTGAGACTTTTTTCTTTGTCAAGGGATTAAGTCACTCTTGGAAACCGGTTTTGCAATCCGTGCCACTCAGGAAAACAGATTTTTCTTTTCAGAAGCGCGATCTGAAAACAAAGATCACTTCTATGAGTTTTCCTCACTAAATCATAAACTATGGGGCCCCTCCCTACGTCTGTGTTCCTCAAACCCCCATCTTTGTGTTTTAAGGTGTCTGAATGTCTCTTAACGTCTTTAAGTCACGTATCTCACTAGGAGTGAGAGAATTGCATTGTCTTCATGTGTGTACTGTGTTATCATCTTGTAACCTCGGTTCTCAACCCTTTAAAGTCAGGGGCCAAGTTCCGGGGCCTCAGGCAGCTCTGGGGCCCCGGACAGTTATCCTGCCCTTCCTTTGCCGCACAGCCCTTCTTGGCTTGGTGGAGGTAGTGGCAGAGCAACATGGGCCACATCTGGCCCACTTACCCACATCTGGCCGCGGGTTGAGAATCGTTCTAACTCTCCTTCATTCTCTTAAGAAAGATATTGTTCTAAATGTTGACTTTAATCTGTGTAAAGTAACTCACTCATTGTACCCCTTTCACAGGAAAAAGCACGCAAACATCCTTGCGCTCTGTATATTCAGAAAATGCTTAATCGTTACCTTTTTACAGGAACAAAACTCCTCTCCAGGCCTTAAAAGTAATCAGTTTATTTCTTTTTACAGTCTTAAATTGCTTCCTTTCACAGGGTCCTGAGTTAATTACTGGTAGGGGTTTCTTAACAGGAGGACCCGGTTGTCTTAATTACCTGACCTAATCTGATTTCGTTATGATAAGAGTTGTTGCATTCTCATTGTGCTAACTTCTGCCTTGTCTTTCCTCCTTTCGCCAGTGGAACTCCCTGCTGGAAATGTTTAACTTGTGTGTCTTTTCATTTTTGTGTATTATTTCCTTACAGCTGGCACGTCATAGTTGGCTTGTTTTTAATACGTCTTAGTCGGTCATTTTAAGTATGGCACCTGGCCCACAGCACCCTCTCTAATGAGCAGACACATTTCTCAAACTCCAGAGCACAGAGGAAGGATTAGTCCCTGAGCTCCTGAGAATGTGCAGAGTGCCACTCATTGGCCAGGACGGCCTAAGACCATTTTAAGAGTGCAGTCAGGTCACGCCTTCAATCAGACACAGGCATTTTCAGGCCACCCCTTCCTTTTTTTGCTGCTAGTCTAAGCACAGGCAAAAGGCTAAGCCAGCATCTGGCACCCTTAATAGCTCCAGTAAAAGTGTGCACGCACGCCATGGGCGGATGTGCGCAGGGGGGTCTTCATGAGAAATCTACCCAAGGGAAGCCTGGCACGTCACACGCCAAGGTTTGCCATAAGACCCCAGACTCGTCTCGCTCCAAACGCAGACAGTCACCTTGTGTGAATTAATGTTACTGGTTCCCCTTCGGGGGGCTAGGACAGTTTTCACTTATGGGGGTCGAACATATTAGGTTCTTACTTGGCAAGAGGACCAAGCTTGGCGCACGCTCCTGACTCTTCCGCAAGCGGGCAGAGTTGGCAGCCGTGAATCTCGCTTTGCACACCTTTGCCAAAGAACGCCAAAGAGCATACATCACTCCCGCGATAGACAAAAATTTGCTGAGTTTGTTCCTCACAACTCCAATTCAGAGTCATGCATTCTTTCATCAGAATGCCAAAGCACTTGCAAGGCAGTTCAACCTGCCACTTTCAATAGCTCAAGGCATAGTCCATTCCTGCCTGCATCGTGCAGGGGCACCGGGGGGGGGGCCCTCGTGGGGGGTCAACCCACGAGGGACAGAGGCCATCCAGGTGTGGCAAATGGACATCACACATGCCCCACATTTTGGCAAATGGCAGTACATGCACATTTGCATTAATACCTTCCCACAGTTTGTTTGGGTAACAGCACAGAAGGGAGAAACGGCTCCCCATGTGGAGCAGCATCTCCTTCCCCACGGCCATGGGGAACCTCGGCACATGAAGTCCGATGACGCCCCAGCTTAATAAAGCACACCTTTGGCGTTCCGTACAATCCGCAGGGGCAAGCGATTGTGGAACGGGCCTATCGGACGCTTTAGTCCTACATTGACAAACAAACAGAAAGGGGGGGAACAACATCCCATAGTTGCACAGCAATTGCTATCCTATAAGTGCAAAAACCAACTAACTCTTTCAGAATTTTTATCTCCCAAACAAGTCTCTTCCCCATGCAGATCCCAGAGGCCAGAATCAGGCCCAGATGCCAAGTTCGGCTATTGCAAAGTCACTGCCAGTCACTGTCCTGGATGTCATCAGCTGTCCATCTTCCTTTATGACTTACATCTCCAAAGACATTTCTATGAACATTTTGCATACTCAGTGCTACTTCTGAGGACCATGCTTTTCCACAAAACAAGACTTTTCCAAGAAACCCCACCAAGAAGGGAAGCCTCATCTTCAAGAAGCTGCTGAATGTTTTCTATTGCTATTATCTGTAGTTGCTCTTCATTTATTCATGCCTTGTACAATGCTCCAGTTGGGATTTGCGAGGGACACTTGAATTTCTGTATACGTAGGGTCGTGTATTGTTAATAACGGCCAGCTTCCACCAAAGGAAGCCAGACCGGCCCATGTTTGCACCGGCCCATTGCTTGGAAAGATTGAGCACCCGGTAGCCGGCTATCTCCAGCCATTGTAAGTTTCACACCTCCCCATAGGTGCTAGAAAGACATTTGCACAACACCAGAAGTTGTAGAAATAGCTTAGAATCACCCCAGGTCACAGTAAGAGATCAATGACACATCTCATTATCTTGCCTTGCTACAGAAAGCAGTCTGGATTCAGACCCACAGCTCTGAAAAACCAGGCAGCAGTCAGTATATTCAGCGTGCCAGGCTTAGCCATAGGCAATGCTCGGAGAACTGGTCAATTGGCTTGCGCTTTGGCAAAAGCCATTAACCACACCTCCTCGGCAATAGCGCTGCTCAGTCAGGAGCAGACAGAGCTTCGCCATGCCATGCTGGATAATCAAGCAGCTATCGATTATCCCCTGTTGTTACATCATTTGGGTTGCGAGTCTGTCCATGGCATGTGCTGCTTTAATCTCACAGACAATACCCACAAGGTACAAAGCCAGCTCACGGACCTCCACACCCTAGTCAAGAACATCAAGGAGGATTCTTCATGGGGGTGGTGGGATTCCTTGTGGTCGTGGCTCCCATGGGGATGGCTCCAGACAACGCTCAAAGTGATTGTGGGGGTGGCAATACTGGGCACAACAGTGTGTTGTTTCGTGCAATGTATTCCCTCACTGCTATCGAGATGTCCCCCATGGAGGGAACCCCGACACGTCATTCCCACACACCAGCTGATGCCCCTCCTACGCAGGGCCGTCTGTCAGGTAAAAAAAAACAGAGAAAGGGGGGATGCGGGTTCCGCGAGCACAATTGGCATATACGGCCCCTGGCAGAGGTTAAACCAGTCGAGAAAACTCCTGGCTACTGGCCCTTGCCAGCATGGAAATTGGGGGGCGGATTAATAATCATAGGGTTGATTCACCCACATCTGACCTGACCGGCAGTTCTGCTGAGGGAAGCTGAATCGCTAACCTCAATTAGTCATTAGGCAATTACACACTCACAGATCAGCCCAAGCCGAAGTGCAAATAGTGGCCATGTTTACCCTGGTGTAAGCCCCGAACAATGGATTTCCCCTGTCAGTGTTTGCCTTAGTTAATTAACTTCCCCAAGAGAAGTTCCCAATTAACCCGGGTAAATGGGTGATGTGATTTTCTGTCAGATGATGATTCTACCACACGCAGCCTTGAACATAATATATACTGATGATTTTCCCTCAATAAACCACTGGTCTTCGCTCCATCTTGCCTCGTGTCATTACTTGACCAGTCTCCTCCGGGACCTCAAGGGCCGCTTCACGGCCCCAATCCAACATCAAACTGAGATTCCAAGTCCAAAACTTAATACTGAAGAATATGTCCAAAGTCCTGTTGAGACAAGCTCCCAACTATTGCACTGCAAATACTGTCCTACTTATATTGACTATGGAGTTCAACCACATCTGGAAAGCCACAATTCCTCTACCCAAGCCATACAACCAGTACTTTTGCTGGTGCTAGCCTGCTAAGACATCTACCATGCATGCTCATTTTAATTAGAAAAGAATGCATACCCTTCTTGAAGCATTATAAATCTGCTTTCATGGTAAGGAATGTCCTGAATTTAAGTTGTAATTAGAACTTCTATCGATGGCACAAAGCCTCATTTTTCATGTGAAGGCTGCTTGTCGCTCCCAGTCAAGAAATCAATCAGTGGTCATTGATGAGATGAGGCTGTCAGATTTGTAGAGTGGATTGATAATGGCACGCTGGGAATCTCAGCTGTTTTTAACCTTTTGGCCACTCAGGCTATGCCAAAGGTTTTGAAGATGTAGCGATGGTAGACCCCTGGAGGCTAAGGGGCACTGGAATAACTTGGATGTTTTGGCCTGCCAATAGAAGTAGCAGTTATGTTTTAAGATCTATAGAGAACAATGTTGTGGCAAGTTTGCATCTCTGTAGACATGGGAGGAGGTGACAGATACACAACACTATTTTTTATTTGTTGCATCCATTTCTATACCACCCATCTAACCAGATGGCTACTCTAGTGATGGTTTATGTGTTTGTATGGACATAATAAACATATTGATTTGGTATACAATTGTTTGAACTGCCCGTGGTCATTTGTTCCTTTCAAGATGCAGAACACCACTGGTAAAAAAATACTTCAGGGCCAGTTTAAGGATGCATCTGTCTGCTCCTGAATATGGTGCAAATTTTGGAATAGTGTAGAAAAAATGAAAATCTTTGCTTCTTTTTGTCACAAGCTTCTCTGTTTTATTCCTGTCCTTGGATCCTATTAAGTTGCAAGATTGTTTTCATTCTCACATTAAAATGTCTGGACATTAATACATCTTGCTAATATACAGATGTATTGAAATTTTTGGAAATGGTAGCTGCGTTTGTGTTTCGAACATATAGAGAGTAAATAAACCAAGACAAAAAGACAAAAAACATTGTGGCATTTTAAAGTCTGTTATATTTTAATGTTAGCTTTAATAGATCAAGAGCTCTATCTATTCTAAGCTCTAAAACTTTCCCATTTGAATGCACATTTCTGCATAGCTTTCCGATTATTCTTATTTGTCCATGCTCTAACTGTTTACACAAGACATAATTTGTGTGGGATTGAATTCATACAGGAGGGATGAAGGGTTGTGCTACTTCCCTATAATTAGAACTCCTCCCTGAATGGGCTCTAGGGATATAAATCTTTGCTTGGTCACCCCAAAAGGCAAGGATGGGCAACTGCAACATTGTGCTCCAAGAGTGTGAAGGTTGCATGTTAGTAAATTAGTAAAATTTAAACATTCATCCCACCTCATTGCTGCTTTTGAGGAACTGACAATAAGAAGCTTTAGGTTCAAGTGATTTGGACTGGTTTCAACTGCACTGTAAACTTGAGAAAAGAAAGGAAAAAAGTAGGGGTGGGGACCTCCTTCCTACATTAAAAATATGAACCATATCTACACATTGCAGTTAATATTTCTCCAATCTGCAGCGTCCTCTGTTGTTTCACATAATATCACCCACCATTCTGTATTAAACTAACGTCTTTTCTTTTTCCTTAGTAGCAATGTTGGGATGCACTTTTACTGTACTGTGTATTAACTCTGGAGCAATAAGACAGGTATATGATGTGCAACATCAATCTGGAAGCCTCTTAATACACTTTGACATTGTGTTTTTCTGGCATTTAGATCCAAAGATATAAACAAAATTAAGGCATTTGATAGCCTTCTCCAAAAGATCTTGGAGGTTCTACTTTTAGCTAGAGGCCAACTACATCAGATCTTCTTTTTTATGGCATCACTGGAGTTTCTATCCATTCAGATCTGGAGCTTCTCTTGGGAGTTCTCCTGATAGGTTTACCCCATAACAGAGCATCTTCAGAGTTCAAGACCTGGGTACTGCATGACAGAATGAGCACCCATCTCTGTCTCAGCTCCTGCCAACTTAGCAGTTTGAAAGCAAAGTAGATAAATAGGGACCACTTCAGAGGGAAAAAGCTCTTGGGGACATGAAAGGAGTCTCATTCGGGTGTCCCCTGAGTGGAGTTTCTCCAGAAAAAAATCCTTTCAATTCAGAATAATTTCTGACATACTCTGACATTCAGAGTTCAATCCAGGAGAATCCAGTGACCAGCAGGACTTTTTGCTGAACAAAACTTGTAGTGGCACCAGGAGTTTGTTGCTGTCATCCTCTCTTCCACTCTTGTAGACAAACTACACATATCATTTATTGCATTGAGCAATTTGCTGAGCTTCAATGGTAAATCTTGCCTTAAGGAAGAGCAATTTCTGGAACAGCTGATTGGCTTTGTGAGAAAGTTACCAGCCTTGACTGTAGCGAGCTGGGACAACTTTAGGTTTCCATTTGCCTCTTTCTTAAGAATCAGTCAGTTATTTGAGATTTTGCTCCTTGAGAGGAAAAGAGCCACATTTTGTAACAACATATTTTGTGCAGAATAAGAACTCTTTATTATCACACCAACTTGAACGAATCTCATAGGGCTTTTGAATTTCTTTTTGAGTCACAATGGCACAAATCAATGCGGATGAACAATGCAGTGAGTATTCTTCAAATGCACAGTGAGCCCACTATCTTGCCTCCTTCACCACTGCACCTTTATTTGTGTCTCTTCAGTGGATCAAATTCAAAAGGAGACTGAAAAGGAAATGGAGGCTTATCCTACTTTGCATTTGAGAAGAGAAGCTTGGAGGTAGTAAGTGAAAAAGCTGAGTCACAAGTGCAGTTGCCAAAGGTTTGGGACTCATTTGACGTTTCGAGGAATTGCTGTGCTTCATGTCACCAGAAAATAAATAAAATCTCAGAGTGAACAATACTGGATGAGTAGAAAGATAGATTTCCCCCCATCACCTGTGTATGAGATAACTTTAAAACCCTGGCACCCACATTTATTATATCCCATCTGGCTGACTGGTTCTGTGCCAAGATGACTGCCAGCATCACAGCCCTTCAGCCTTCTGGAATCAATCAATCCTGGCAGCAAGATCACAGATTGTGAGAAAAAACTCTCATTGGGCAAGCTCCACAACAGCATCGGACCTGAAAGAACTTCTCATACATCAAGTGTAGAGAAGCCCTTGTGAGATGTGAGCCCTAGAAGTAATGTCAGAATTGCTGCAGTTACTAGGTCTTTTCTGCTGCCTTCCAAAATGTCCCCAAATGGATTCCCCCTCTCAGATCTGGGCAGTTTTATTAGCCTGGTTCTGGGTTGCTACTTATCTATTTTAGCCAATTCTGGACCCTTTTTCAATATACCCCCTTGTGCCTATTTCTGTAATTATCTGGCTCAGTTGTTCTTCTAGCTTCATTTTACAACTCTTACCTTCCTCTTCTCTGTGATGCACACAATTTCAAGTTCCACTCCTCAAATCTCAGGGAAGGGGATGCCAGCAGTGAGGTATCCCTGGTGGAGCAATGACTTCTGTACTGGGGTGTGGTCCTTAGCAGATGACTGGAGAAAGCCCACCACTGACACCCCCCCCCCCCCCAAAGCTGTTGTGCTTGGTCTGGGTACATACGTTGTTGGATTTTGTATTGTAATTGGATATTGTAAACCGCTTCGAGTTCCCTTTTTGGGGAGTAAAGTGGTATAGAAATCTAAACAATAAATAAATAAATAAATAAATAAATTTAATATCTCTACGAAAGAGGCATCCTGTATTTATGTGTCACTCCATCTCAGTTGTTCTCCATGATGGCGATTTGCAGGAGTCCATTTTTTCTGTGTAGAAGAAAGTGCTGTAGCCTCATTCTGAAATCTCTCTAGCACCATTCAGCTCCACTGAATAATAAACAGTCACCTGACATTTTAAGCCAGAATCAAAGCAGACGACACATCAAAGGTTTGAGTTCAGTCGTCAAAGACTAGTCATTCTTCTTGCCTTCTAAAAAGGCTAAGATGCTTTACCTTCTTATACATGGCAGTTGAATGACTAGATTTTATTATTTATTTATTCAGATTTATATACCACCCCAATCAATAGACTCTGGGCAGTGTACAAAGTCCAGCGAATACCTCACTGGCTGCTCAGCAAAACTTAAAAACAATATAAAAACAGTTAAAAGCCCTCCAGTAAAACCAATTACAAGAGGGGGAACCTCAGATGAGCCAAAAAAGGAGATCTTGTTAGCAATCCCAGCCCCCAGACTTCCACTAAGCACATTTTCAATTCTCTCCTAAATGGTAGCAACTGGGCCTGGAGGTGTAAATCTACCGGGAGGAGGTTCCATAATGTGGGGGCTATGACCGAGAAGGCCCTTTTCCTCGTGCTGGAGAGATACACCTCCCCAACAGATTGTATATTGAGGGTGCCCTCTTGGTTTGCTCTCGTGGGACAGGTCGATGTCCTAGAGATGATGCGGTCCCTGACGTATCCTGGTCCGCTACCATGAAGGGTTTTAAAGGTGATAACTTGCACCTTGAATTGCACCTGGAGACATATAGGCAACCAGTGCAGCTCCCACAGCAGTGGTGAGGCATGGGTGAAACGACTACACCCCAACCACACGGGCTGCTGCATTCTAGACCAACTGCAGTCCCCAGATTAATTTAATTTAATTTAATAGATTTATATACTGCCCTATCCAAAGACCAATATACAGGAAAAACAATTAAAAAACCCCATAAAAACATAACAATATTAACCCCCCCCCGCCGTGACATCTATTATCTAAAAACAAATATAAAATCTTAAAAACCTTAAAAAAATTAATTACAAGAGGGGGAAAACCTCAGATGAGCCAAAAAGGGGAGCTTGTTGACAATCCCGGCCCCCAGACCCATTTTGCCAACCACGTCTTCAATTCTTTCCTAAATGGTAGCATCAAGGGCAGCCTCATGTAGAACGCATTACAATAGTCCAAACGGGAGGTGACCAGGGCATGGGTGACCGTGAGCAAGGCCTCCCAGTCCAGGAGTAGGTGCAATTGGTTAATGACACACACTGGCCCGAAGGCCTTCCTGGCCACAGCCATAACCTGCTCCTGGAGCAGAAGCCATGAGTTCAGGAGGACCCCCAGGTTGCACACCTGATCGGATTGGGGCAACGATGCCCCATCCCAAATCAGCGGGGATAACTTCTTATGACTAGGGCCCCTCACCCACAGCCACTCAGACTTGCCAGGATTCAGCTGTAGTCTGTTGTCCCCCATCCAGACACTAACCGCCTCCAAGCAACTGGTCAGGACTTTGACTGCACCACTGGAATCACCACAGGCAGAGATATACAACTGAGTATCATCAGCATACTGATGTTATCTCACCAGGTGGGATTGGATGATCTCAACCAGTGTTTTCATGTAGATGTTAAAGAGTAGGGGCAAGAGGACTGAGCCCTGAGGCACCCCACACATGAGCTGCCTTGTTTTTAAAATGATGGATTCCAGAAGATGAGGTATTGCTGTGTCTCACAGACTCTTTGTTTCATGAGTGTAAGCCCTACCTTCTGTTCTGTACCTACATTTAATTGTCCTACAGAAAGATGTGACATTTAGCAAATCTTTCGTTAAGATTTTTGTTCTATATCTATTAAAACAGAGGTGTGGTCTTGCATGTGCTCTATAGGAACCCACACCACTGGACCAATCTCGCTGAAAAGTGGCACACACCTACCTTGGGCTTGCGAGATCAGCACTGTTGGAATCTCAAAACCCATTTGGGGGTTTATGCCCCCCAAATTGGGATGCAAAGGGGACACCCACACAGGCCAGAGAAGAGCAAAGGAATTAGCTGAGCATTCCACTGCTATTGGCTCCTTAAGGAGCACATGACCCAAGGCGGTGTGGACTGGGAGGGTGGGAAGGGAGCCTGTGCAGCTTTGGTTCCTACCACCACCGGCGCTGGAAAGGAGGCAGGCTCTTGGGTTTCCTTGGCGACGGAGAGGGAAGAAGGTGGGACATGAATAGTGGCAGGATTCCTCTCTGACATGGGCAGCAACAGCAGTAGCAGTAGCAGTGACAGCACCAGGACTCCGTTGCTTCTGATGCCAACGCTGCTGCTGTCAAAGGGATGAAAGCGAGACGCCACCGGGAAAAGGCCATGCGGACTGGACGAGGCAGCGGTGGGAACAGGTGAGCTCTCCCAGGGAAGTGTGAGCACCCAAGCTGTCCTGTGGGGCCTAAGGAGGAGGAGGAAGAAGAAGAAGAGGAGGGAGGAAACAGGAATGGCACATCTAGGGTGGCAGAGTCAGGGGCAGCTGCAGTGCAACGTTTCCCCTTCACTGGCCCCCCTTCTTCCTGCTGCCTTCAGTTGTTTTGCCCAGCATTGTTTCCACGCAGCACTTCCTAGACCAAGGTGCCCCCGCTGCCCTTTTCTCTCCTCCTTTGCCAGAGTGGGGTGGGAGGGAGAAAGGGGTGACCCGAGCAAGGCTGGGTAATCAGCTAGTACTCTCTAAGTATGGCAGGGAACTGTGATGGCTTAGTGGTTAAGACACTGAACATGACTACTGGAAGGTCAGCAGTTCAGCAGTTCGAGAACTGAGTGCTGCACAACAGAGTAGGCTTCCATCTCTTTCCCAGTTCCTGCCAAACTAGCAGTTTGAAAGCAAGAAATTGCAAGTTGATAAATAGGTACCACTTCAGTGGGAAAGGTAATAGCATTCCATATGCTCTGACATCTAGTCATGCCTGCCACATGACCATGGAAATATATGTAGATGCAGACAGCCCTGGTTGTTTGGCTGTAAATGGAGATGAGCACCACACCCTAGAGTCAGATATGACTGACTTTCAAGCAAGGGCGACCTTTACCTTTACCTTTACCTAAGTATGGCAGTGTGGAGCTGAGCTTTGAGCTTGTGAGTGCTGAATAAGGATAACAACTCATGGCACTTAGGCCAATAAATAAGCAAATAAAAATCAAAACAGGAAATGTATCTCAGGATTTGTGGCTAGAAAGTTGCTTAAAAAAATTAATAGTCCTTAGAGTTGACAGATCTGCGTACACACTTTATGGAATCTCCATGTGACTAAGGCATTTCTCTAGCAGGGAAAACAAAGAGGAAGTCAATGAAGAGGAAGAGGAAGGAAGGAAGCCTAGGAATATAAATAACTCAAAACATCATGGAGAGATATGAGGGGGGAAACCAGTAGACTATTTACTTGCCTATCACCCGTCTCACCACTTTAGGTCACTTGTTCTGTTCCAGTGAGTCAAGCAAAAAGAGCTATCCTGCACAATTTAGCACCCATAGGTTTGATACACAGAGATGTAAACCTGGACTTCAAAGAGTTATAGACTCCCAGACATAAACAAGGGTAGATGAATCTAATAGTTCCCCTTTCTTCTTAGTTAAGAAAACCTTGAATCTCAAATTATTTCCATCTTAAATACAGTGGAACCTCATATAATGAAGTGTGAGCACCCCAAGCTACCCTGCGGGGCCTATAGCGAAAAAAATATCACATAATGAATAGGTTTTTTAAAAAATGGTGCCCTGCATAACGATTTTTTCCTATGGAAAAAATTGTACAACAAATATTCAATGGGAAAAACTGCTTAGTGAAAAAATCATTGTATGATTTTTCCCACAGGAAAATTTGTTGTACAATTTTTTCCATAGGAGAAATCGTACAACAACAAAAAATCACATAGCGAACAGACCCGTAGAACAAATTAAAATAGTTATACAGTAGAGCCTCGGATAACGTCCAAACTCTGTTCCACAAGTTTGGACTTTATCCGATTTTGGACTTTATCTGAATCAAATGGACGATGCATTGGATAACATCAAAAAATGGATGTTATCCAAGGTTCCTATACCAAATTCTTCGGATAATGTCCATTTTTTAGCAGTTTTGGACTTTATGCGATACATCACGTGTGCATGAAAACTGCGACTTTATCCAAATCAGACTTTATCCGAATTGGACTTTATCCAAGGTACCACTGTACAGGGTTTTACTGTATAAGAAATGTGTGAATTTTGATAAATTCTGATGAAATGAAATCAAATTCTCAAACAGTCTTATTTACAACAGAGCCAGACCACTTGTCCATTTGTCATTTTACAGGTTCCAGGCTGATTTCTTCCTGGTCTTACCTGGGAACATCAGGGTTGAACTTGATCCTATATCACCTGTTGAATTTCTGCCTATTGATTAAAAAAAGTCATGACTGGAAGGGGACAGGGCAGAAAGAAGCACAACCCTTTAAGAAGAGGGGGATTTCTCCTCCATACTTTAGGAGTGAAAATACCTAATACATGCCCAAGTTGACAGTGAATGTTGCTGGAAAGCTCTCAAGAGAGTCCCCCTTTTGTCATTTCAAAGTGTCTCTGCCAGATGTTGAGGGCTTTCTTCGCCTGTGGGATGCCCTCTTCAACAGGTGAATCAAACACCATCTCTAATGTGCAATATGAAACCTCTGCAGTGTGAATGCCTTCTCTGGCTTCACGCTGAGTTGCAAGTGGGGATTCATCATTCTTTCCCCTTTGAGGCAGGCAGGTCCTGATTTTCTTCTCACGGCCACTAATGGCCGCAGTTCAGCTCAGCAGAAAATGTCAATTGTGGCAGTAAGGAAGTGGAGAGAAGGAGAAAATTGAGCATGGAGAGTGGCTGGGAATGCCATCCTTGCCAAACAAAGCACAATAAAAAAACCTTGCCAAAGCATCCCATAGCAAAAGGGATGTCATTCAGTACTTTGTAAGCAAGAAACCGCAAGTTTAGTTCTCCCATTGCCAGGCAGAACTTGGAAAAATTATTCCAGTATAGGGGAATCTGAGATGTGCAATGCCAAAAAGTAACTTTTCCAAGCTCTGGCCCCAGGCTGAGTTGGGAATAATGCTTGACTGTGATCCTAGAGAACTGCTGCCTCCCCATGTTTACAGTACTCAGCTCAACAAAGTATAAAGCAGCTTCTGTGCACTGATTTCCTTTTGTCTATTCATTCTTTTTGCCTTAGAAATATCCAGCATAAGGTATGGAAAATGCTCTTGTTTCCTGTTCCAAGCACAGCTTGGAAAAGTAGTTTTAAAGTAGTTTTAAAAATAATTAGTTATAATTTAGTCCCACACACTCAAAGTAATTAGTTTGCTATCATAGTTACAAATTATTTCAGGCAAACTATCCAAAAGGCAAATTCAAACCTATCATAGTTTTAAATTTACTTAAAGAAAATATTTTCTTACCTGTTTCTCAAAAAGCATTTTTTAAAAACCCATTTGAACATTGCAAGACACTGGCCTACAGTAAAAATCTCCCAGTCCTCCCAGTTACTTACTTCATAGGAACTCTACATTAGGCACAGATGAGCCAGAAGCTCAACCCTTATTCCTCTTTCACTATTTAGTGAAATGGCCTCCTTTGACTGGCAGAATTTCTCCAATAAATATTTGCAATGTACAGTATCAGATTTAGGCACTAGGCAGGACCACAGAGTGCTTCCTTTTCTGATTCAGTTCCAGGCATTGCCAGGCACGTGAAAACAAGGCAATATCTTAAATAACACATAAAACTACTCCCAAACCAAATAAATGATAAGGACCCCCTGGATCCTGAAGTGTAATGAGTTACATAATAAGTTCACTTAAAAAAAATAATATGCATATTTTGCTTGGTTAACTGAATTTGGTTTCTACCCTGCCCCGACCCCAATTCTCCTTAAGTTTACAAGAATGTCATCCCCATCTCAGATGAATATTCAACACTTATCTAGAGAGAGTACCTGTCACAAGGAGGGTGTCACAAGGAGGGTGTAGACTTTTGTATCTGTCATTGGACCCAGGTTTAATTATGTGTAATAGCATATTAAAAGGCTTATTCCCTCTTCTTTCCAGACTATCTTTCTTTGGCCTATTGATTTCTCCATCCATTAAGAACCAACAATACAGTTGCAAGCAATGTTTCATCCAGTGTTAACAGCAGCTGTTCTCTAGCAATGTGTGAGGTGGAAGTGCTGACTGGGGTCCTATCTAGTTCTCTGGGGACTGTGGTGGCTTAGTGGTTAAGATGATGACTTGATGGCTGGAAGGTTGGCAGGTCAGCAGTTTGAGACCCAAGTGCTGCATGACGGAGTGGGCTCCCTTCTTCTGTCCCAACTCCTGCCAACCTATCCGTTCGGAAGAAAGCAATTGCAAGTAGATAAATAAGTACCACTTTGGTGGGAAGGTAAGGAGCGTTCCATGCACTCCGGTGTCTAGTTATGCCTGCTACATGACCACAGAAACATCTGCAGCTCTGGCTCTTTGACTGTTAATGAAGATGAGCACCGTACCCTAGAGTCAGAAATGACTGGCTTTCGAGCAAGGGTGACCTTTACCTTTACATGACCTATCTAGTTCTCTGGGGTTCTCCATTTGGCTGCACCCTCTTTTCCCATGACACTGTTGTTTGGTATTTCTCCAGCTTTTATACTGTTCCTTATTGTCAATCTATTATGGGTTATCAATTTACTTCCAGCACCTCCTAGAGTCGGGTATGACTGGCTTCCAAGAAAGGGTGACCTTTACCTTTACCTAAAGGCAACCATCAAAGATTTTTAAGCTAAGTGATATGGTTGAGGAGCAGGTCATCACTGAGACCCCACCAGTGGGCTTCCATGGCCAGGTCAGGATTCAATCCCAGGTCTCCTGAATCCTAGTCTGATACTTGATCCACTGGCTCATTCCATTCTAAATACAGTAAAAATCCATTTTACCGATGCCTCTTTTTACACAAAAATCATTTTACAGAAGGAAATTCTGGGGAAATCACATCCCAATTTAGGGGGAAAATTCAACTTACGGAATGGGTTTCCCCAAAGTTCCTTCTGTCTGTCAGAGCCCAAAATGGTGACCCACCATTTTAGACTATAAAATGGTGGGGATGTGACATTTTAGATTCTAAAATGGCACCCACCCCCACTGCCGAAAGTTGCGGTTTGTCACTTACTGCTGCAGAGGTGGCAGTAGCAGCAGCGGTGCTTTCCACAGTGTCCTCCATTTCTATTGGCAACAGGAGACTGTGGGGCCATATCTGCTGCTTTCCGGTCTTCGTCCACGGTCCCCCTGTGGCACCTTAGCTGGGAATGCATGCCACTCTGGTTACATGCTGGGTGCCTAGGCATGTATTCCCAGCTGTAGTGCCACCGCCGCTGCCACTGCAACTGTCACCGCCATTGCCTAGTTTCCCCCAGTGGCCAGAAAAACCACTCAGGAAGCAGCAGCATACAAGAGGTAGGGGGATCGCTTCATCATTCATTTATTTCCTTTTACTGTTTGCTCTGCTTCCCCCCTTTTTTTCTCACACCTCCGCACCTCGATCAGTCTCTTTCCCTGCTCTTTTCCACCCCAGCCAATCAGCTGGGGAGTTTGATTGAGGTGTGGAGGTTCAGGATAAAAAAGAGGGTAAATCCTTTAAGAACACTCCTTTTTCTCTACCCAGCCCCTCAACAGGTTGTGGGGTCAATGGGGGGGATGGGGGGGATCGTGTCTGGCATTTTAATGGATTTTTGGGATGCTTTTGTATTTTTAAATTATTATTTTTGGTCCAGCTGGGACTGCTTTTTAAATTTTTTATTGCATTCCTATGGGAAATTGTGCTTCATTTTATGGAAACAGCAAGTTACAGAAAAAACTACGGAATTGACTTTTTCCGTAAAATGGGGTTTTACTGTACTTGCATTCTTCCAACACTTTGTTCCTGGCAGAGTGGGTTTAATAACAGCCTGTCTCTCATTTTCAAAGATGATCATCTCCATCAGATTCAGATTCACTATTTAGGGGAGAAAAAGAGAAGAAAACAGCAATAAAGTTTGCAAGTGCGGCGCCAAAATGGCCGCCGCGCTCTTTGCGGGCCCCCCCCACCGGACTTGGACATCCGGATAGTTAGGGGGGCGTGGCCAGCCCTCTTTAAAAGGGGTGGCCACGAGGCAGCCAAGCTGCCATTTTGCGAAAGCGACGGAGCGGAGAAGTTTTTCTCCGTCGCTCTCAGCCTTTGCAGGGAAGCCCCTTTTCAGCGGCAAACAGCTTGGCTCTTCGCCTTCTTCTTAGGCTTCCCACCAGCGATTCTACAATGCCCGTCCAGGAGGCAGCAGCCGGGTCGGAGGACCACGACTGCACCCACCCAACAGGCCCCCATTGCGGAGGCTCTCACCGGGACCGGTGGGATGGGGCAGATTAGTCCGTGGCCTGAGGCTTTACAGCCCCAGACCGGCCCCGTGGGGCTGCGGCCCCCGGCCGGCAATTGCCGGCCATGGGCTTGGGGCAGGTGGGTGGGCATGGTGCCGCTGGGCCTCCGGCCCCTGGCCTGCATCCCCGGCCATAGGTTTCAATCAGGGGGGAGGGCTGGGTACAATTCCCTGGCAGGGCATGCCCCAGGCTCCTCGGGGGCCAGAGTTTTGGGCATGGCCCTACTCGGGTCCGAGTGCTCTGGCACCGGGCCCGGGTCCTGCGACCAGCGGGCCGTCCGGCCCGCTTGGCCCCCTTTATGCAGGGGGCTCTGTGACGGTGGATACTCTATTGGCCCGCGTAGCGGCCTTGGAGGCATCCCTGGGGATATCCAACCCATCTGGGGCACCTTTTGGCTGACTGGTCACTGCGGGGGCGGACAGTCTTCAGCAGGCGGCCGGCCGGGTTGAGCTGCTCGAGGCGCACAGGTCGGCGCCCGCCGCGGCCTCGCACCTCCCCGCGCAGCAGGCACCACCGGCGGGTGGTGGTCAGATGGGTCCTCAGAGCTCGATTGCGGTTGCGAGCTCCGACGCTCACCGTGGGCCGGAACCCCCAGTGGGGGCGGCCCATGGGGGTGCACCCTGTGAGTATCCGGTTCAAGTTAATGCTCCCACACCACCATCCACTATGGGGGAGGGTCTCCAGTGGCCATGGCCCCGTCACGTCGGGGCGGGGGGACAGCAGCCCCCGGCTTACCCAGATGCGGCTTTGCCACTTACAGGTCCCCCTGTGGGTGGGGGGCCTTACGCCGCAGGACATGCAACGGAGGTCACGGGGGCGGTTCAGGTCCCTTTCTTGATGTCCCGCACTGCTAACGTGCCGGTGTCGGCATTCCCGACAGCGGGGTATTCTTTGCCCCTTGGGGATCATTTAGCTCAGGCCACGAGGGAGAAGATTTGGCGGGGAGAATATGTAGACATTTTCTCCCTATTGAACAGGGAACCCACCAAAGAGCAGAGGGAGGGGCAAGACGAGAAGGACAAAGAGCAGTCCCGCCGTCGCAAGCCACCACGCACGTGGGCCAACTGGTTGCCCGCATATCTCATATACATGGCGGTGTACCTCAAGGCCCGGCCCGATCTGGCCATCCCGATGGTCCAATATTTGGACAATATTTACAGGGCAATGGTTGATTTCCCTGGCCCGTCGTGGTTGGCTTACGATGAGGAATTTCGAATGAGAGTGCCCCTACACCCGGAGATGAGGTGGGACGAGCCCTGCCAGAAGCTCTGGCTTCTGTATATGACCCCCACGCGTCCTGCGCCTGGGGAGAGGTATCATTGTGGACACGCGGTCCAGCGAGCCGCTCCAGCACAGGCACACCGCCAGGTGGCGGGGCAGGGGGTTCCAACCCGCCTGCTGTGTTGGAGCTTCTCGGCCAATGGTGCGTGCAACAGAAAACAGTGCCGATACAAGCACGAGTGTCCCTCTTGCGCTGGCCCCCACGCCGCCGCTGCGTGTCCGCGAGCAGGCGGGTCTCGGGACAGAGGTAGAGGTGGACAGGGAGTGGGCAGACCTGCCGCTGAGGGAACTGGTCACCCAAAAGGCCCCCTCCCCAGTTAATTTGGTCATGTTGGAGCGTTGGCTCGCAACATACCCGAGGAAGGAAGACGCTGGTTACCTGCTCGAGGGTTTCCAGTGAGGGTTTCCCATTCCGTTCACAGGGGAGAGGTGCCCCCAAGATGCCCCCAACTTACTTTCTCTTAGGGGCAGGGAGGAGGTGGCCGCCCTGAGTATTGCTAAGGAGGTTATTGCAGGCAGGGTTGCTGGCCCCTTTCAGGCTCCACCCTTTCCCAACCTGAAGGTTTCCCCTTTGGGGGTAGTGCCCAAAAAGACACCGGGAGAATTTCGTTTGATTCACCACCTGTCATACCCGGCTGGCCATTCAGTCAATGATGCTATCCCTGATGACCTTTGTTCGGTCAGGTATACATCATTCGACCAGGCCCTGCGCATGGTCCTGGTGCACTATTGGCAAAGTGCGACATTAAGTCTGCATTCCGTTTGCTGCCGGTGCACCCGGGCGACTTTGAGTTGCCAGGTTTCAGATTCCAGGGCAAGTTTTATGTTGATAAAGCCATGCCTTTTGGCTGCTCCATCTCTTGCTCGGCATTTGAACGTTTTAGCACCTTCCTCCAGTGGGCCTTTGTTCGTAGGTCGGGGTCTCGGTCTGTAGCCCACTACCTCGATGATTTCTTGTTCGGGGGTGAACGGGGCTGGGACACGTGCACGCGTCTCCTCAACACATTTCAGACGCTAATGAAGGAACTTGGTGTCCCTTTAGCGCCCGAAAAGACCGAGGGCCCATCAACCAAGCTCACGTTCCTTGGTATTGAAATTGACACGGTTGTACAGGCATCCAGGTTACCCATTGACAAGGTTTCCCGGATCACTGCATTGATTTTGGCCTTACTGGCCAAACGCAAGGTGTCACTTCGTGAGCTCCAGGTGCTACATGGTCACCTTAACTTCGCCTGCAGGGTGGTCGCTCCTGGCAGAGTTTTTGCTCGTCGCTTGTGCGACGCCATGGCTGGCCTATCCAGGCCCTATCATAGGGTCCGA
This sequence comes from Bradypodion ventrale, assembly GCA_035047345.1. Taxonomy (NCBI): domain Eukaryota; kingdom Metazoa; phylum Chordata; class Lepidosauria; order Squamata; family Chamaeleonidae; genus Bradypodion; species Bradypodion ventrale. The sequence goes on from JAWDJE010000008.1 coordinate 39,004,599, forward strand.
CTGAACAAGGGCACGAAGGAGGATATGCTGATTTGGCTTGAGTTCCTTAAGGAATTCAATGGGGTGTCATTTTGGAGATCTGACCTACTGGTGTCCCCTCGCTTCCAGGTTCAGTCGGACGCATCAGGGTCCCTGGGTTATGGGATTTACTTTGAGGGGAGGTGGGCCTACGGCCGATGGCCTCCAGCTTGGCGGGGCACGGATCGTTTACGCGATCTTACGTTCCTCGAGTTCTTTCCCATACTGGGAGCTTTGATGCTATGGGGTGCGGAGTGGGCCAATTCGGTTGTTCATTTCTGGTGTGACAATGCTGCGGTCGTGCACATTGTCAACTCACAGACGTCTAAATCACCCAGGGTTATGGAGTTAGTGCGCCAGTTCGTCTTGCGCAGCCTACGTCTCAATGTTCTATTCAGGGCCAGACATGTACCAGGTATTAATAACGACATTGCTGATGCTTTGTCCCGCCTGCAGATCCCCCGGTTCCGCGCCTTGGCTCCACACGCAGAGGAATTTCCCTTGCCGCTCCCGGACGAGATATGGACGTTTGGCAAGGAGAGGTGAACCGGGCGATCGGCATGTCGCTAGCGCCCCGCACGCGTAAGGCGTATCACCATGCATTCACTAAATTTCAGGCTTTTTGTGCGCGATTCCGCTTGCCAGAGATTTGGCCCATTCCAGTGGCACATGTCCTTCAATTCATGGTTTACCTACACAATCAGGGCTTAGCTCCCCGCACCATAGCATCCAGGCTGTCAGCCCTGGCATTCAAGGCCAAAGTGGGGGGTTATGCTGACAGCACGACTGACTTCCGTATACGACACATTTTGGAAGGGTGGGCATGGGAACGTGGACGCTGCCCGGACAGCCGCCACCCAATTTCTCCAGGGGTCCTTACCCACCTTGCACGAGGCTGGCATGACCTGTGTTTTGACAGGTATGAGGCAGCTCTCTTTCATGCGGCTACCACGGTGGCCTTTTTTGGAGCGCCCCGCATCAGTGAGCTGGTACTACTGTCTAAGGCGGATGCGACGTGTAGGGCACTGGAACTCGAAGATGTCTATGTTTCCGATGAGTGGGCTCAGTTGAGGATACGCTCCTCAAAGGTCGATCAGCACGGTGTAGGCAGTGGTGTAAGACTGCTACGATGTTCCATTGCAGACATCTGTCCGGTTGGTGCCCTACGAGAGTTCCTTGCACTGCGTGGTACGCACCCTGGCCCGTTTTTCTGCCACCAAGATGGGTCTCCCCTTACTAAATTTCAATTTTGGAAGGTGACCGGTAAGGCACTGTCCAGTGTGGGCCTCCCCGGGGCTCGTTACGGCACCCATTCTTTTAGAATAGGAGCTGCTTCTACCGCGGCTGCGTTTGGGTACTCTGGGGCTGAGATACGGCAGATGGGGAGGTGGGGATCGCAGTGTTTCCAGTTGTACGTTCGCCCTCTTCAATTGTGAGCACCAGTTAAGTCACTGTCCTGTTTCCTTTTTTCCTTGACAGACCCTGGGTGTCCGATCACACCGGTGGCAGTATGGCTGGTGGGCCACAGCTACGTGCACAGGGCAGCGCAGTACGCTGCAGTGACAGAGTGGGGACCCCAGCTGGGACTACGTGCATCCGCATGTCTTAGGTGGTACGGTAAGCGCGGGATGTTATGGCGGGAACTGTTCCATTCCTTTTTTCCATCAGGGATGCTGACCCGCCTGATGTCCTGGTGATACACCTTGGGGGCAATGATTTAGGCCAGGTCACGGGCCTGTTGTTGAAACATGCGATCTGCGGTGACCTGGCTTACTTGCATTATGTGTGGCCTGCCACAACCCTGATTTGGTCGGACATCATACCGCGTCACGCTTACAGGGGGGGGGGCATTAACCTCCAGGCCCTTGACCGTGCTCGTCGCTCGGTGAACAGGGCAGTAGCCCGGTTCGTTATAGACAAGGGTTGGGGGCGCGTCATTCGACACCCCACCATTAGTCTCCAAAATTGTGATCTTTATGCAGGGGATGGGGTCCATCTGTCGCCAGGAGGTATGAACCTCTTTTTGGAAGATTTGCAAGCAGGCCTGTTGACCGAGCTGACGGTCGGGGGGCGGGGGGGCGGTGAGTCTTTATTGAAGCCTCCCCGTGTGGCGGGTAGCACTGGTAAGGTAAATATTTATGACCCACAGGTATCCGGCAGGTTCGCAATTGACTGGCCAACACTAGATAGGCACAAGTTGGTTAACGTTGTCCGGTCAACGACGAACCAGGCAATGGGGTGATGGCACGAGCTAGGCAGCATGCATCACCCCGTTATTTTACGGATATGCGTCAGAGGGTGGGGTCAGTAGTTAGTTTATTGACTACGGTCAACAATTTGTTTGTTGTAAACAAACAAATTGACACAAATGGATACATTGTAGCCAATTGCCGTTGGCAATTTTGGGAGGAACCTTACCAGTGTTACTGCGGCCTGCTTGCCTTAAGAATTATAATTGGTTGAGTACCAATCGAAATTTATAATTCGGACTAGGGCATGAATCAATAAATGTGGCCCAATGCCGTTATCCACTTATACTGGTGTCCAAGTCCTTTTTTTGGGGGTGGGCCTGCAATGCAAGCGTGGCGCCAAAATGGCCGCCACGCTCTTTGCGGGGGCCCCCACCGGACTTGGACATCCGGGTAGTTAGGGGGGCGTGGCCAGCCCTCTTTAAAAGGGGTGGCCATGAGGCAGCCGAGCTGCCATTTTGCGAAAGCGACGGAGCGGAGAAGTTTTTCCCTCCATCCCCTCCCTAGTAAACAGTGTGATATTTTGGTCGCTTCGGGGCCGGGTGGGAATTTTTGGCTGGAACCTACAATTGGCTCTTGGGTTCTGGTTTTTTTTTTTTGCCCATCCCACACTGTTGCTACGGTTTGATACAGGGGTTTATTTAATGTTGACCTTGGTCACATGGGCGGGTAGCACTGGTAAGGTAAATATTTATGACCCACAGGTATCCGGCAGGTTCGCAATTGACTGGCCAACACTAGATAGGCACAAGTTGGTTAACGTTGTCCGGTCAACGACGAACCAGGCAATGGGGTGATGGCACGAGCTAGGCAGCATGCATCACCCCGTTATTTTACGGATACACGTCAGAGGGTGGGGTCAGTAGTTAGTTTAATGACTACGGTCAACAATTTGTTTGTTGTAAACAAACAAATTGATACAAATGGATACATTGTAGCCAATTGCCGTTGGCAATTTTGGGAGGAACCTTACCAGTGTTACTGCGGCCTGCTTGCCTTAAGAATTATAATTGGTTGAGTACCAATCGAAATTTATAATTCGGACTAGGGCATGAATCAATAAATGTGGCCCAATGCCGTTATCCACTTATACTGGTGTCCGAGTCCTTTTTTGGGGGGTGGGCCTGTAATGAGCAGTGGCATTTTGATGAACAAGCAGGTGACTAATTAGCCCATTATAAGCCTGGTAGACCTGGAAATATAAGATCCAAATACCTGTTCCTGGGCTCTTGAGTGGTTACATCTTTGCTTTCTCACTTCTCACTTCCTTTTTACATCCTCATTTCTTTTAATTTCAAATCCAAACTGTTTAAGCTACCCCACTCTTTTGCATCTGGTGCCACCCATCACAAGAATTAACCCCCACCCTGGCCCCCACTGAATTTCCCAAAAAAATTAACCCAGCCTTTGAGATGAAAGAGATTTCATCTGCAAAGAAAATGGGAACTGATTTAGAGTAAAAATCAGATTATTTATTCAGAAGTATAATGCATTCAGGTCTTGTGGGCTGTACCACTTCAAAATACAAATGGGAATGATACTTCATACACATACTGATGTGAAACACAAGAAAGTTCCTTTCAGACAGAGAGCTAGTATATTGACTTCAAGGTAGGTGAACATTTTTCTTCCCTATGGAAACATGTTTTTTTTAATAGGGCGTACACTTGCAGAATTATAAAATGGCCCATCCCAGGAGGGTTATACCATATAGATTAGTTCTAATACTAATTTACCCTGCAGTAAATGGCGCAAAACATAATCTGCTTCTCCTGGCAATCAAACTGTGAGCAGATCTGCCTTTACGGTTGTGGCTTTCGTAATTAGTCCCTGCCACATTAAATTTTTATAGAAAAATATTTAAATTAACAACCAGAAAAGAAGAGTAGGGGAATTGGAAATACAGCTGACTGAGATGTGGTAGAGAATTTTTAAAATGTGGATTTGTTAAATTTTTACAAATGGCACAGGCTAATTCCCAAATGCAATGAACTCATGAACCCTTGTCTGATGTTACCATTCTCCTGTTTTCTGAACATGTGAAGAGAGAAGGCTGGTTCACAGAAGCTGCTTCTTGTGTTTGGCCCTTCGGCCCAGAGATTCACACCCTGATCTCCTCACTCCAAACCCTTTAAAAAAAAAGATGTGAGGAAACAATTTCGGGCACTATTATTTTCCAAAGAAAATGTCAGAAGTTTTTCCTTTTATAATCATAAAAGCTATCACAGAATGGATAACACTTGACATCAAGTGACCACTATGAAGGCCAGCAACCAGATGAGAAGACCAGTTCAGGGCAAAGTTCCCAAGGCCCTGGATGGAAAACAGTGGAAGATGATGCTTTGATCCACCATGTCAACCTGACGTGTGAAACGGATCAATCAAGTAACCAAGTAGTAGAATCATAGAATCTTGGAAGGAAAGAATTATAGTGTTGAAAGGTTCCCAGAGGATCATTCATTCTAGCCCTGCTGATACAAGGAATTCGCAACTTACACAGGTCTGTAACAACAACAACAACAACAACAACAACAACAACAACAACAACAACAACAACAACAACAACAACAACAACAACAACAACAACAACAACAACAACAACAACAATAATAATAATAATAATAATAATAATAATAATAATAATAATAATAATGGGGGTACTATACTCAAGCCAAGAAAAAGGAGATAATAATAATTTTGTGTCAGAAATTATTCTGGGTTGAAAGAACTTTTGCTGGAGAAACTCTGCTCAGAGGACACCCGAATGAGGCTCCTTTCATGTCCCCAAGACCTGGGACAGAGATGGGTGCTCAATCCATCATGCAGTACCTGGATCTTGAACTGCTGACTTGCCAGCCTTCCAGCTAACAAGGCAAGCTTATTAACCACTAAGCCATCACATTTCCTGTCAGATGATGATACAACATCTGTTTGCATAGGTCCAATTCTATTTCTCCATGCTAACATTTCTTTACATATTTTTCTCAGAGTACTTGCATCCTGTTTTTTTTAAGCAACAGCTGTCATTTTCTCTCCAGTGTGATGGGAAGTTTCAATTATCATTGAGGACTATAAATTGGTGGCCACCTATCATTACTGTCCTATGAATCCACATCAGGTTTTGGTCCAGACTTTCAATCATCTTCCAAATAGGAAATAGGTTTCATCACTCTACACAGTTCCTGTAAAGTTGAAATGAAAACTCAGAGTGGATTTACTGCCCCACAGAAATCATAAAGTCATTAGCCTCCATTGGTAGCCAAGCTGACACAACTTGAAGAAGAAATGGAAGAAATTGCTTTCTTACTATTGCAGAACAGTCATAACAAAGCTATGATGTAGTAAGGATCAATGGTGGGCATCAGCAGGTTCGCACCAGTTCACCAGAAATTCCAGCTGGCCTTGCCCATCCAAGTTTTGAAATAAAGTAGTCCGAATTCGGGTGCAATGCAGAGCTTTCCCCTTGGCCACACCCACCATACCATGCCCACAGTGTGGTAGTAAAGATTTTTGGAGCCCACCACTGATAAGGATGGTAGTAGTAATAGCAATAATAAGGACATAGTAGTACGAGTCCTGCTTTTACTGCTGTTAACTCTTAAAACATTGTGGGGTGCTTTTTTTTTTTAAGGTGAGGGATACCACTAGTGGAAATATGTATATTCAGGGCTTGGAAACTCAACTTTAAATTTAATTGGTTACACTAATAGTTCAAATGCAGCAAAAGTAATTCCTATAGTTTTACATTTCATAGTTGTAGTTAGCTACATACTTTAAAAATAACTCTTCATGTTTTCTGTTCATAAAAAATAACCATCACTTTTAGTTGCTTACCATTAAAAAACCTAAAGACCACAAGCTGCTAGCTTATGCCAAAAAAGATACCATCTATTTCACCATTGCTTCTATGGCCATGGCAGTGTAATCCAGCAGCCCAAAGCACAACATGACTAACAATTCAAATGTGTGATGTTCTTCCACTACTTAGTAAGGACACTCTTCCCCCAAATACTAAAGTAATTAATAAAGCTATAGGTACACTGCTTAAGGTGTCTTGATACTCCTTGTGAAATTACTACCATAACATAAGATCTTTATGACTTTGTGAGTCAAAACAGAGAACTGCAAGTACCAGTTATTTGCCATCAATAACAGTTTCTCTCGGTCCATGTACAGAGAATGCACTGGCCACCATGCCATTTCCCCTGGCTCACAGAATTGATTTCTGTTAAGTATGGTTGCTGTTGCTTCAGTCATAGCTCTGAGTTGATGGAGCATAGAATAGATGGCTGTAAAAATTGGTGTATTAAACTGCTGAGCATAAAAGATGCTCCATAAAGAGGATGCTGTGTCCCCCTTGCCCATCTTGCTTCCTTCATTTCCCTTAGTAAATCACAGCACAGGCTTATCATGTCACATTGAGTCCTAATCCACAAAGCCTGGGAATAGTCCACAATTAGGAGTGAACTCAATGATGGGTTTAGCATGGCCCAGTGGAATCTCTTCTCTGCTTGCACATGCTGTGCATGAGCTGGCTTAAGGGAGATCTTCTGCGCTTGAAATAAAGCCACTAGGTCATAACTCATCCCTGCTTTTATTTGCCAACTTTCCAGGGATGCGGATGGTGTTACAGGGAGATGAGGATACATGAGCCTGCAACCACCCCTTGACAACAAAAGGTGAAGGTAAATATCCAAGGTAAATATATTCCTTGTTGTCTGGAAAAGCCTTGTACCAGGCTGATGACAAGACTCGGCATTGCTAGGAGGTTGCCATAAACCAACCTCCCAAGGAAAACTGGAGAAAGCTACTTTCCTAGAATGTAACTCACAGATCCTCCCCCATCAGTATGATTCAGGATCACGTGGTTCTATTGAAATGGAGAAAGGTCAATTTATCTAATTTTTTTACATATATATTTATATATTTATACATATATTTGAATATATATATATTCAAAAATAAACATTGAAATAAACATACAAATATGAAATAAAAATATACAAATCTTAACAAACTTATACAAATTACCAATTTACCTAATTCTGGAGAGCAGACAAATAATCAAAGAGGTGCAAAACATCCCTGAATTTCCCTGTCTTCCTTGTTGCACCCTGGCCCTAGTTATAGCATGCAATATCTGGTGAATCAAGTAGGTGGATTGCCTGTTGGGAGGCATTTGCAAAAGTTACTCTTTTGAATTAAATCTCTCAGAATCTCCCTGCCAGCATAATTTCTGGGACCTGTCATACAAAAAAAGTAATATTTCCAAGCTCTGGTTCTGGAGAATCGAAATAACTTCCCTGCTATAAGGCTGCTTCTTAAGTTCTTCAGGTTCTGAAAATAAGAGGCATCCACGAGGTGAATGGTCCGGGAGTTTCCCAAGGAGAGACACACACACACCCCTGCAGTCAATAGCCAGCTCTCCTCCTAGCCTGTCTTTCCATCACCATGGCTGCCTTTTTCAGTGCTTCTTCATTTTTGTGTTTCTTATTAAATTTCAGTGGACCTGCTGCTACCTTTTCAGCTGGGAGATTTGACTTTGCAGGCGCACCCCCCAAAGAAAGACTCAGACACCGGTATATGGATAAAGGCATCCGGCCACTTTTATTGAATAATGCCCTAGTCCGAATTATAACTTTCAATTGGTGTAATCATCCAATTGTAATTCTTTAAGGCAAGCAGGCCGCAGTAACACTGGTAAGGTTCCTCCCAAAATGCCAATGACAATTGGCTACATGTAACTATTTGTATCAATTTGTTTGTTGACACAAACAAATTGTTTGTTGACACAAACAAATTGTTGACCGGAGTCAATAAACTATCTTCTGATCCCACCCTATGACGTGTATCCGTTAAATATCAAGGTGATGCAGGCTGTGAAGCTCCTGACATCACCCCTTGCCTGGTTCGCCTTTGACCGGCCAAACCTCTTTCCCCTGTACCTGTCTACGTGTTGGCCAGTCAATTGCGAACCTACCGGATACCTATGAGTCATAAATCTTTACCTTACGGGGAGGCGGGGAGGCGTCCATGATGACTCACCGCCCCCCCAGACCATCAGCTCAGTCACCAGGCCTGCTTGCACCTCATCCAGAAAGAGGTACATACCTCTAGCCGACAGGTGGACCCTATATCCTGCCTACAGGTCAAAATTTCTGTAAGCCTATCCTCAGACATCTAATGGCTGTCCCCCAAGCCATTCTCAGCAAGGAGCCGGGCAACAGCCCTGTCCACTGACCGCTGGGACGGTCCGAACTGCGGAGATCCATGTCTCCTCTAAATTGGTGTCTCGGCACGATGTTAGACCATAGCGACCGTGTGTAAGCCATAAATGATATAAAACGCCAGGTCACTGCACCTCGACAGTTTAAGGAAAGGTCAGTGATCCGTGTGAGATCATTGCCGCCGAGGTGCAGAATAAGAACATCAAGTGGTCCAGCATCCCTGATGGACATCAGGAATGGCAACAGTTCCTGCCCTTTCATGCCGCGCATACATAGCACCGCATACGTGCGGATGCATGCAGCCCGAGCTGGGGTCCACACTCTGTCGCCGCAGCATATACTACTGCCCAGTGTACATAGCTGCGGCCCACCAGCACAGGATCTGTAAAAGAGGAGAAGGGGTTAAGGACATAACTAGGTACTCATACAGTGAGGGGACGTACATATAGAAAAAATACGCGCACACCCCCACGTGCCCACCTATACCCGCCTCCGAGTACCCCAAACGCAGCCGCGGTCAACGCGACGCCTATCCTAAATAAATGGGTGCCATAACGGGCCCCACACTGTGAAGCGCGGTACCGGTCACCCTTCGGAACTTAAATTTGGTAAGGGTAGACCCATCCTGGTGGCAGAAAAACAGGCTAGGGCGCGCAGCAGGCACTGCCAATTGCATGTAGGGCACCAACTGGAACGATGTCAGCAAATGTACGTCATGGCAGTATACACCACTGCCCACTCCATGCTGATCGGCCTTCGAGGGACGAATCCCCAACTGAGCCCACTCTTGTTTGATATAGACATCTTCGAGTTCCAGTGCCCTACAAAACACGTCCCCCTTTGACCATGGGACCAGCTCGCTGAGTCGTCGAGCTCCAAAAAAAGGCTACATCAGTAGCTGCATGAAAAGAGACTCCTCCCACCTACTGCAATATAGTGTATGCCAACCTCGTGCAAGATGGGTCAGAATATCTGTGAGAATAGGGCGACGTGTGTCAGGCGGCAGCCACGTACACATGTCCACCCCCCTAATACATGGCTTATTCAGAAGACCCTCGCATAGTCAGGAAAGCCCTGTGCTTTGGCCATGAGTATCAATGCTCAAAGCCTGGTGGCTATGGTGCGTGGAGCCAACCCCAGATCATAGGGCAGACTATACAATCTAAAACCCAGTCGACCAATGTCGGCCGCCTTTTGGGTGGCCCTTTACCAACAAAAAGGCTCTAAAGTGAAGGATTGGATGCCGATGCGCAGTGCGCGTGCGAGTTACCAAGACATGCAATTCGCCCGGTTCACGTCTCCTTGCCACAGCCTGGAATGGAGAGGGTAGCTCACAAGCGTCCGGAGCCCAGCCGCGGAACCGGGCGATCTGCAGGCGGGGGAAAGGATAAGCAATATCGTTATAAATGACTGGCACATGTTTAGCCCAAAGAAGCGCCTTAAAGCGCACGAACCCCAGAACAATATGCAAGCTGAGGCCATGACTCAGGTGATTTAGACGTTCGGGCATTGACAATGTGCACCACCGCAGCATTACCACACCAAAAGTAAAGCACAGAATCAGGCCGCCTGTCCCCCAGAGCATAAAGGGTACCCAGAATTGAGAAGATATGTTAGAAACATAAGATCGTGTAAGAGATCCGTGCCCTGACATCCCTGGGGCCAATGACCATAGACCCCTGTCCTTAACTAAATCCCCCCACCCGGGGAGCCGGAGGCATCCGACTGTACTTGTAACTGGGGCTGACCAGAAGCTCAGACCTCCCGATGCAACAGCATGGAAGTCCTGCGGTAATGTGAGCCAAACCAACAGGTCTGCTCGTAAACCCCTAATCAGCTGTACCCCGCGGCTTCGTTTAACGAGACCCGCCACAGCGTGACCCAGACACTAGGCGAAAGCACTGCCTGGTATTACCACTCTGCAGGCGAAGTTGATGCGGCCCTGCATCACGTGTGACTCTCGTAGAGGCACCTTCCACTTGGCAACATTGCCACCTTGCAGCAGGGGCCGCTCACCCTGACCGACAATTCGGTCGCCTAGCCCTCTTGCACGCCATTCAAAAGAGAGGTGCCTCGACTTGTTGACCGGTGAACCCCATCTCCAGAATACAGGCCAAATTCCTGTAACCCTATCCCCAGACTACAAATGTCTGTCCCCGGGCCATTCTAGATAAAGAACCAGGCAGCAGCCATGTTCACTGACCGTCAGGCACGGTCCAAACGCTGGGACAAAGTGTCACCCATGATATTGCATCGGCATGATATATGACCATAGCAATCGTGTAGACGGCCATAAATGGCAAAGAAACGCCAGGTCACTGTACTCGGAAGTCTTTAAGTCCGGGCCAGCAATCCGGTAAGATCACCGCCTCCGAAGTGCAGCATTAAAACATGTGGCGGCCCAGCATCCCCAATGGACATCAGGAATGTCAACAGTTTCCGCCACCTCTATGCCATGCACCCATACCACTGCATATGCGTGGTTACACGTCGTCCGAGATGGGGTCCCCATTCTAACGAAGCGGCATACTGCACCGCCCCAGTACACAGAGTTGTGGCCCACCAGCCACACTACCACCAGTGTGCGGGAACACACTGTGTCTGTAAAATAAGGAGGGAGAATAGAGGGCAGACAAGGCACTCATTCAGTGCAGGGACGAATGGACAGAGGAAATTGGGCAAATCCACACCTGCCCCTGCAACATATGTTGGGCTCTGGGCACCCAAACGGAGCCGCAGCTGATGCGGCGCCCAACCAGGAGGAATGGGTACCAATTTCAGTTCAGTCAGGGTAGACCCGGCTTGGTGGCAGACGACAGGCCGGGACGCGAACCAAGGGCTGCCACAAATACCTGTGGGGGAGCGACCAGACATATGGCAGCGCCAGGCTAGTAGTCTCTCCCGGCTGATCGGCCCTTGAGGAGCGAAGCCTCACCATAGCCCACTCCTGATCGCGCAACCCATGATCTAGCGCCAGTGCCCTGCAAAACATGTCCCCCGTTGAAGGTAGTAGCAGCTAACTCAATTTGGGAGCTCCAGATCAAGGTTGCCCGAAAGTGGACTCGCCGCACGCAGCATAAGCGTTGCCACATAAGAGTCACATACAGTAACCACACTCGCTAACAGGGGTCGTCGCTGGCCTCATAGGGGAAGGGGCCGCCCTAAGCCTGAGGTCTTGACGTATGCTAACCATGACGGGCCAGGGAAAACAACCACGGCCCTGCCATCATTGTCCCAGCACTGCACCATTGGAACGGCCTAATGAGGACGGGCCCTCATACATCCTGCCATGGATGCCAAATAGGCTGGCAACCATGGGGGGGGGGGCAGGGTGCGGCGACGGGGCAACTCCTTGACCCTGTCATCCTACCCCTAATCCCCTAATCAGTGTGTTCACAATGCAGGAGGGAGAAAACGTGAATATATTCCCCAAACCACAGTGCCCAGCTAATAGCTCAGTACAAGTGGGCACCCAGGGGCATAGAGCAAGTGGCCGACAGCAGAACCACCGTTGGCACTGATTATAGTGGATAAACACATAACCCTATGGGCCCAGGGGAAGTAAATAAAAGCATAGGGGCGGTAACCCCATTAAGAACCAGAGTGTAATTGTCCTGCTGTGACTATGGCCACTACACCGCCCCCCCCAGCATGACAAGCTAGTGTCAGAGGTGTGCTAACTTGACCAGGATACTCACTCGGTGCACCCCCATGAGCCGCCCCCACTGGGGGTTCTGGCCCGTGGCGGGCGTCAGAGTTCGCGATGTCCCTCTCGCTTCGTGTTCCCGTGCGTCCTGGGCCGGATGGGGAGCCGTGAGGTGCCAGCCTACGCTGGCCTGAAGGCCTCCGGCAGCTCAACCCTGTTGGCGGCACGTGGGCCGGAACCGCCAAGTTGGCACGCCCACCATCCGAGGTGGTGGAGCAATGACCATAGATGCCTCCATTGCTGAAGTGGAGGCAAGGGAGCATCCGCAACACCTAACCCACCAAGACGAGGTGGGCCGGATGGGCCGGATGGCCCCAACGGGTAATTGATACGGGGTAACCCATGGTAATCCCCGGCCATAATAGGGGCATGCCTATCAATACGGCCCGTGAGGGGCCGGAATGACGGTGGGGCGGAAACCCACACCGTGCCGAAGTGGGTCGCTACTCCCAATCCGGGCTAATAAGCAGTGGGGGTAAGAACCCCAGCGGGGCAGGCCTGTGCCACCCCCCACCCCAGCCCCCAGCCCGGGCTCGTGGGACCTGCGGGGTTGCCATCCGAGCCCTCCGGCCCGGTGGAACTCCCGCAAAATAAAGGGGTGGGCTGAGCCCACCACATTGTAGCATCCCGTTCTGCAGTGCTCGGAATCGAACCGCTGACTTTCAGCCTCTCAGTCAGCCTCTTAGCCACCTGAGCCACTGCAGTCCGGAGCGAAATCAAGCCTCTTGCAAAGAGGCAAGCAAAGTAAAAAGAAGCCTCGAACAGAGGCTAACAGGGGAGGAAGCGACGGAGCAAATTTCTCCACCCCGTTGCTTCTAAAAGCCAATCGAGCCTCTAGCACAGAGGCGAGAATAAAATGAATCCTCGAATAGAGGCTAGCGGAGCCCAGAAACTGCCTCCTGAAGGATCCCTGGCAAGGGATCGGATCCTGAGCCCTGAGTACCGCAGTAGCAAAGAGCAAGAAACTCCGCTCTAAGCCAAGGTACGAAGGGCAAAGCTCTGAACAAAAAATGCGACGGAGAAAACTTCTCCGCTCCGTCGAATTCTAAAATGGCAGCTCGGCTGCCTCGTGGCCACCCCTTTTATAGAGGAGTAGTCATGCCCCCTAACTACCTGGATGTCCGAGTCCGGGTGGGGGCCCCCCGCAAAGAGCGCGGCGGCCATTTTGGCACCGCGCTTTCATTTTGTTCCTTCTTGGCAACACTGCTTTCCTTAATTGAAAACAAAATTAGGTTAAGTGCCTGATGGCCCTGTGTGCTCAGAAAAAAATCACCCCCAATCTGTATGGCCTTCCCAAGCTACCCCCCCAAAATAAAAGGGGAAGATTCAAGTTGCAGATCTAGCTTGTTGTAGTGAACAAATGAATTGTTAACAAAGCCACTACTTCCAAGAGAAGATAAACATACACACACACACACCTTTCCTTGTTGGATTGGGGCAGCGAGGTGGTCATTGGGTCCCGGAGGAGACTGGTCAAGCAATGAGACACGAGACAAGATGGAGCGAAGACCAGTGATTTATTGAGGGAAAATCATCAGTATATATCGAGTAAGCGAGGCTGCGTGTGATGGAATCGTCATCTGACAAGAATCACGTCCCATGTTTACACGAGTTAATTGGGAACCTCTCCCAGGGAAGTTAATTAACAAAATTAAACACTGACAGGGGAACTCCATTGTTCCATGCTTATTTTGGGGTAAACATGGCCGATGTTGGTTTTAGGGCTGTAGATAATCCGTGGGTGTGGTATTACCTATTCCATGACTTATGAGTTAGTCATCCAATTTCCTCTTGCTCGAACTGTTTGTCAGGTCAGCTGTGGGTGAATTAAACTATGGCTATTAATCCGCCCCCCAATTTCTGTCCCGTCAGAACCAAAGCTCGAAGGAGCAATCTCCCAAGTGATGGTTCTGTCAGGGACAGTATGTCGATTGCGTTCACGGATCCCGCATTTCCTCTTTTTGAACTGGTCAGAACCAAGGTCATATAATTCCTTGTTCCTTTGCCTTGACATCCTAATGATGTCCTCCAAGCCTTAAGGCACCAAACCATGGGTTTTTCCTGGTTTATATTGATGCAGTATCACTTCACAATTCTGCTTGGAAGAATGGGCACCAAACAGCCTTCATAATACTTTGGAGTCAAAAGGAAATAGAATGGAGGGTGAGCAAAGCTGGCTTTCACTGGTCAGCTATGACCCTATGCCTAGGGATGAAGAAGATTCAGCCCAGGCTCCAGGTTTGTGTGCAACCTGGAGTGGCCACCTGTTTTCTTCTATGAAGAGACTAATTGAAGATTGGTGAGAGGGCTCTCCTACTTGTGAATGTGTCTTCTGTTTGGAGCACTTTCCAGTCTAGGTCTGCTTTAAAGACAAAGAACCACAAGACAGGAGATCAAAGAGCTCAAAAAAGTTTCAATCTGGACAGGAGACACAGATGTCATCTGGCCACACCTTTGCCTACAAATTAGACATGCAATCTTACTCAAATTGGTGTTCTTTTGAATCCTTTTTTGTTTGTTTGTTGAGGCACTTCTCCCTCATTGGTTTGGTAACGTCCCCCAAACACTTAGGTAATATTCACACAGTGTGTGTGTGTGTGTGTGTGTGTGTGTGTGTGTGTGTGTGTGTGTGTGTGTGTGTGTGTGTGTGTGTGTGTGTGTGTGTGTGTGGCATGACTAGACACCGGAGTGCACGGGACGCTGTCACCTTCCCACCGAAGTGGTCCCTATTTATCGACTTGCAATTTCTTGCTTTCGAACTGCTAAGTTGGCAGGAGCTGGGACAAAGATAGGAGCTCATTTCCGTCCTACAGTACTTGGGAATCGAACTGCTGACCTTCCGCCTCCCAGTCAGCGTCTTAGCCACATATTTACTATGTTGTGATCTGCTATGATTTTCTATACTGAGATTCCTTCATGTTTACCTTTACAGAACAAACTTCAGAGGGTCAGTGAGGCTTATTTCTTTCATACAGCACATGATATTCATAGCATGAGGTCCTTTCCAATATTAAATTTAAATAATATGTTTTTATCTGCAGTCATTTCACCTACCAACCATTGTCACAGTTCACAGAACATAGTGTGTAAATTCAAAGTGCAAGATCTGAAAGGTAAACACATTGCCAAATGTGTAATGTGACAATGATTATGTTGCGTCTACCTACTAGTCATTTGACACTAGTCATTTGACACTTCACAGAACAAAACTTCACAGGAATATATCTGAATATCTATCAGGAATCGTCAGTCATTACCAAATGTGAAAAGCCACACTGACTCACAGGATTTGCAATCGTATCTACTGTCTTTCTGTATCTCCACTTGGTTATAGGGCCAGTTATAAACTGTTGCCATGAAGTCTCACTCTTATGTCTGAAGAAAGGTACTAGATTCCCAAAAGTTAACATTAAACTATATCAGTTGATTTTTAAAGTGCCAATATATTTTTGTCTTTATTTTTGTTTTGTTTTGTTTCTTGTCTGCTTTGCTTGCACACACTAACATGGATACTACTTCGAAAACTTCTTCTCTTGAGGCAAGAGCTGGACAACGTGGAAGATGGGTTATTTTATTTTAAAATGTAGTAGTTGTCAGGGGAGAATTTATGCCTTGGTTTTAGCCTCATCCAAGATGGAGATTTCAATCCGTGGGAAACCACTTTCTCACATACCAAAGGAATTGGAATGTGTAAACATGCTGGCCTTGTGGGTTGGAAGAGATGGAGCCTAATGTCTGATGAACAAATTATGCTGTATGGTCATTGGCTTGATTCCTTTATGAAAGGGGGTGGATTATGTGTAAGAAGATAAAACCCGGAAGATGGGGGCCAAGAGTCTCTCTCGATCTAAGACTCTGAGCTAAGGGTGAACTGAAAGCATGTAGTTGCTTAAGCCAGAAGAGGGGCCACTTGGCTTTCCCCGTAGAGCAGCTTTCTTTATTTTGATGTGCTTTCTGAACTTTTTTTTAATTAAATTTTTATTAAATTTTTAACAAACATACAAAAAAGAAAAACAATAACAATACAGTATAATAATACAACAAAAACAACATCAATACAGTATTACCTCAAGTTCATAAGAGCTAGCACATATTAATAATTAAACTGATTATTTACCATATAACCCCCAATATTAAGTGCCACATTGTAAGTTATTACTATAACCATAACAGTAATAAAAACTTTCAGTGCTACCACTATTTTTTGTTTCTTTACTAATTACACATCACCCTGTGAGTATATACAATGCCCGGAGAGTTTAGTATCTGTTTCATCTCCAAAAACCTCTTTGAAATGGTACAGGTCCAGAACTGTCACTTGCCATAAGAGAATGATCCACAAACGGCTTCCAAATACTCCAGAACCTATTCTCTTTTAATTTATCTCGTTTTACTTTGATCTCCCATGTCAGTTTGTTGTTCAATGCTAAACTCCACATTTCTTTATACCACTCTCCAATCTGTATGTCTACATCCTTTTTCCAATTTCTGGCTATGCATTGTCTACCTGTAGTTAATATAATTTCCAATAATTCTTTTTCCTCCTTGTTCAAACCCATGCCTTCCACATTTGTTAAAAGGATGGTACCTGACACCAACTTAACTCTTTTACCCATTATTTCAGCAATCTCCCCTTCTATTCCTCTCCAAAAATCACTTATTTTTTACAACTCCACCACATATGTTCATATGTTCCAACCGTTTCTTTGCATCTCCAACATAAATTATCCCTTTTATTATCCATCTGATGAAGTCTCAGTGGTGTCAAGTACCATTGCCACAGCATTTTAAAATTATGTTCCTTAATTCTTACTGACATTGTTCTCATTATCCTCTTTTTCCATTTATTCCTCCATTCAACATCCCCTATTTTTATATTCAAGTTTTGTTCCCACTTCCGTTTCAAATCTTCCTGTGGATCTTTACCCTTATTCAGTATAATGTAAAGTTTGCTTACCAGACCCTTAATGTTCTTTTCCCCTTTTCTGATCTTTATTACCAGTTCTTCAAATTCAGTCTTTGTTCTATCTATCCCTACTTCTCTTCTATATTTTTTGTTCCAATTATCCACCTTCAATTTCTGAAACCAGTCCAGTTTTAACTTTTCAAATATTTTTTTCTCTTGGTTTCATCATCGCAAACTTTTAACCAGTCCTTCAGTAAAGACATTTCATTTTTATCCAATATTTCCTTTTTTTCCTTATCTATTTTTATTGGAAAACACACCATATCAGTCAATTCCAAAATTGGAGAGAAATTTGGGACCATATCTTTCTTTACTCTTTTCCACACCTCCATGAGGCCTCTCATTATAGTATTACTTGTCTTTTTCGGTTTATCCTTTATTCCCAAAAAGATCATATTGCCAATATTCCTATACTCTTTCATCTCCAATTCCTCCCAAATTGCCTTTTCTCTTGCCAAGATCTTCACAACATTCTTAATTTGAAATGCTTGGTAGTATGCTAACAAATTTGGCATGCCCAAACCCCCTTCTTTCTGAGATAAGTACCAGAACTTCTTTGGAAGTCTAGATCTTTTACCTCCATTACAAAAACTATTAAACATCTTTTGACACTCATTAATTTCCTTCTCCTTCAAGTGGATCGCAAGTGCATCAAATAAAAAATTAATCTTTGGCAGCAATATCATTTTGCAAATTGCAATCCTCCCGAACCATGACAGCTTCAGCTTCTGAAACTCTTGTAATTTACTCTTAAATTCAGCTTTCAAACTGTCATAGTTCAATCGTTTAAATTCTTCCAATTTATTTGAAATAGTTATCCCCAAATATTTCAACTTTTCTTTAATTTGTATATTAAGTGTCCCCACTATCCTTCCCATCTCGCCTACCCCCATATTACACAGCATCAGTTCTGATTTATCCCAATTTATCATTAGTCCGGTTATAGTTTCAAATACCTGTAGTTGATCTTTAATCCTATCCATTACCAACTCCGGATGTTTCAACATTAGCAACGTATCATCTGTGTACATGCTCACTTTATTACCCATTATCCCTTCTATATTTGAATCATCCCTTATATTTTTGGCTAGTATTTCCATTGCCATGATAAACAGGATAGGAGATAATGGACATCCCTGCCTGGTACCAGCCTCAAGCTTTACCATATCAGTAACCTCTTCATTTACTCTGATCCTAGCATTCCCTTTTTGATATAATAGATCAATTACCCTTCTAAATCTGTCCCCAAATCCGTAATTTTTAACTATTTCCTTAATTGAAGACCATTGTAATGAATCAAATGCCTTAAAAATATCTAATGATAATAAACCCACCTTTTCCTTCGTTTGATTAACATTATCAATTAAATCTAATACCCTTCTAGTCAAGTCCGCCATGTGCCGGCCTTTTAAGAAATCAACTTGATCAACATTTATGTATTCCCCCATGAAACTGTTTAGACGATTAGCCAATATTGCTGTGAAAATCTTGGCATCTTGATTTATAAGGGAAATTGGTCTGTACGATTCCACCCTTTCCAAATTCTTTCCCGGTTTTGGCAGTAGAACGATTGTAGTGTTATACCATGAAGTCGGGATTTGTCCTCCGTCTAAAATATAATTATATAACTTCACTAACTTTGGAACCACCACATCTTTAAATTCTTTATAAAATTCTGTCGATAATCCATCATCTCCCGGGGCTTTCCCCCATCTTCAACCCACTGATTACCTCCTTTACCTCTTTGTCAGTAATCCTTTCCTCCATTTTCTCTCTATGTTCTTGTTTTATTCCGTTCCCTAACTGTCTCTCCAAAATCATTTTGAGCCTCTCCAAATCTACCTCCTTTTTTGCATATAATGCTTGATAAAATTCCCTCACAATTTTACATTTATCTCTATTCTTATTACACCTTAAACCTTGTTTATTAACCAATACCCCAATTTCTCTTTTTCCCCTTTTGGCCTTAGCTGCTCTTGCTAATAATTTTGAACTTCTATTACTAAATTCAAAGTACTCTCTGTTTAGATAAATCAAGTCTCTTTTAACTTTGTCAATATCTTTACCCATTAACTCTGCTTTAAGTCTTTGCAGTTTTGTGAAAAAAATTATCTTTACTTTTTGAATGATCCTCCTGTAACTGCTTTATTTCTCTTTCTTTTTCTATCTGTTCTACCTTATGTCTTTTATATTTAAAACTCGCCAACTTTTTGCTTTCCCCTCTAAAAACCGACTTCATGGTATCCCATACAACATTAAAAGCAACCTCATTATTGTCGTTCCACTGCCAACTTTCTTTCCACCTTTCCATAATTTGCTCTTTACATTTTCAATCTTTAAATAAGTTAGGATCGTACCTCCAATTTCTTCCTCTTTGAGTATCTTTTTGTAATTTCAATTCCAAAAGTACTTTGGCATGATCTGATTCCTTGATGATCCCAATTTCCATTCCCTCTATATCTTTAATCAGGTTTTCCGTAAGAAAGACGTAATCTATTCTCGAATAAGTCCCATGGATGTGTGAGAAAAAAGAATATGCCCTTTCAGAGCCCTTAATCTCTCTCCAAGAGTCCTTCAAACCCATCGCAGCCATCCATTTATCCAAAACCTTCCCTTTCAAGCCAATTCCACTTCTTGCTATATTCGTACAATCTAAACCCGACCTTATCAAATTAAAATCTCCAGCCACAATAGTTTTTGCAACATTCTCTGGTTCCACTATTTTCCGAACTTTTTCTAAAAAGTCCGCTTGATGATCATTTGGAGCATAAATATTTACCAACATGATTTCCTCATCCTCTATTTTTCCTCTTACAATCAAGTATCTACCCTCTTGGTCAGCAACACTTTTTGTAATCTCAAATCCTAATTTTTTAGAAATCATAATTGCCACCCCTTTCGCTTTTGAAGTTCCAAACGCCATCTCGTAATGTTGAATCCATCCCAGAAAAAGTTTATTCGTGTCTTTTGACTTCTGGTGCGTTTCCTGTAAGAACACTATATCGGGTCTATCTTTCTTCAACGCCAGTTCCAGCCTCCGCCTCTTAAGGACAGAACCTGTACCCTTCACATTCCATGTTAATATTTTAATATTTCCCATAATCTATTTCCTGTCTAATTTCTAAACTCTCCATTGGGCGTGCCTCCACCAACCCCTTCCCCCATAAACATACAAATCTACATAAAACACTCACTATCTCTCTCCCCACCTTCTTAAAAAAAAAAGGCCGCCTTTGACAACCAAAGACGGGAGAGGGGGGACATGCAAGATGTGCCTTCCTACCAGTGCTACGCGCTACTCACCCTTCTATATCATTTAAATGCTTTAGTTTTTAATAATCTAATTCTCATTGTTCCTTACTTGTCTCCTCCTCCACCATGATCAACGACAGCTCCTCCTCCTCTTCCCTTCCTTGCGGTGTTCCACCTGTTGCACCACCGGCCTCCGCCCTCCCATACTCCCTCCCCAAGGCACCGGATTCCATCAATTCCTTCTTAAGATTTATCCACTCTTCCGAGTCTATTTTTACTAACTCCAGCAAGCTCAAATACTCCAATGGATTAGCCCCTTCATCAATTACTTGCATTCTTTTATCATAAAAAAGGCGCAGTTGCTGTGGGAATCTCCAGTTATACCTTATATTTTTACTCATCAGCAATTTAGTTACAGGCCTCATCTTATATCTCCATGTTCTTTCTTTCAATGAAATATCATTATAAACTTCTACATCAGAACCATCAAATTTCAGGGCATCAGGTCCAGCTCGTTTCAGAAAAGCCATTACAATCAGGAAAGCAAAGCAAGACTTTGAGGAGCGTATAGCTAAAAATACTCAGAGAAATAACAAAGACTTCTTTAAGTACATTAGAAGTAAGAACCCAACTAGGAAGGCCATTGGACCATTAGATGACAATGGAAGGCAAGGGGTTATTAAAGAGGAAACAGAGATTGCAGAGAGACTCAATGAATTATTTGCTTCAGTATTCACTGAAGAAGACAGAGGCCACATGCCCAAAACAGAGCCTATCTTCGTAGGGAGGGAAACCGAAGAATTAAGCCAGATAGAAATAACCAGGGAGGAGGTCCTTGCATGTCTTGTGAAACTAAACACTAACAAATCACCAGGACCAGATGGCATCCATCCACGAGTTCTCAGGGAACTTAAAGATGAAATTGCTGATCTCCTAGCCAAAATATATAATCTTTCCCTCAAATCAGGCTTTGTGCCTGATGACTGGAAGGTAGCGAATCTAACACCAATTTTCAAAAAAGGATCCAGGGGTGATCCAGGGAATTACCGACCTGTCAGTTTGACATGTGTCCCAGGTAAAGTGATGGAAACCATCCTAAAAGATAGAATTAATAGGCACATAGAAGAGAAGGCGCTGCTAAAGGAGAGCCAACATGGCTTTTGCAAGGGCAAATCATGCCTCACTAATCTGTTGGAATTTTTTGAGAGTGTCAACAAGCATGTGGATAAGGGGGATCCAGTTGACATTGTTTATCTGGACTTTCAGAAGGCTTTTGACAAGGTCCCACACCAAAGGCTCTTGAATAAACTTACCAGTCATGGAATAAAGGGACAGGTCTTGTCCTGGATCAGCAACTGGCTAAGGGACAGGAAACAGAGGGTAGCACTAAATAGACACTTCTCCAAGTGGAGGGAAGTAAAGAGTGGTTCAGTACTGGGACCCCTGCTTTTCAACCTCTTCATAAATGATCTAGAGACATGAGTAAAAAGCAAGGTAGCCAAATTTGCTGACGACACTAAATTATACAGGGTAGTGAAAACTGTGAGAGATTGTGAGGAGCTCCAGAGGGATCTCTTGACACTGGGAGAGTGGGCAAAACAGTGGCAAATGAGTTTCAACATTAGTAAGTGCAGAGTGATGCATGTTGGGGCAAAGAACCCCAATTACATTTATAAACTGATGGGGTCTGAACTCTCTGCGACAAACCAGGAAAGGGACCTTGGTGTCCTGGTGGACAACTCAATGAAGGTGTCAACCCAGTGTGCCTCAGCAGTGAAAAAAGCAAACTCAATGCTAGGGATCATTAGGAAGGGTATAGAAAATAAGTCAGCAAGTGTCATTTTGCCTCTTTATAAATCTATGGTGAGGCCCCACCTGGAATACTGTGTACAGTTCTGGTCGCCATACCTCCAGAAGGATATTATGGAGCTGGAAAAAGTGCAGAGGAGGGCAACCAGAATGATTAGGGGACTGGAACACCTTCCTTACCATCTGAGGCTGCAACGGTTGGGCCTCTTCACTCTTGAACGACAACGTCTAAGAGGTGACCTGATTGAAGTTTATAAAATCATGCACGGTGTGGACAAAGTAGATAAGGAAAAACTGTTTTCCCTATCGCATAACATTAGAACTAGGGGACACTCCATGAAACTTTTGGGTACTAGTTCTCAAACAAATAAGAGAAAGTACTTTTTCACCCAGAGGATTACTGGTCTATGGAACTCCCTGCCAGAAGAAGTGGTGACAGCTGTCAGTCTTGACAGCTTTAAGAAAGGATTAGACAAGTTCATGGAGGACAAGAGTATCAATGGCTATAATTATGGATACTTAAGGACAACCTCCGGGTTGGAGAGATAGGCAGGATATCTCTCAATATCATTTCCAGGGAATCCTAAGCAGGCATCTGCTTGGGAATAATACCCTGAAGGAAATGGTGAGCCACTGTGTGAGACAGAATGCTGGACTGGATGGGCTGTGGCCTGTTCCAGCAAGGCTGTTCTTATGTTCTTAACTTATCACCCCAGTTTGCAAATTTTACCAAAACATTTCTTTGAACCACCCTCCCTCTTCTTGGGCCCACCCTAAATACACTTACAAAATCTTCCTGAACAAATTTCTTTCCCATATTCAAACCATTTAACCACTGAACCACTATTTCTCTTAACTGATCCGGTGTCCGTTCAACCACCTGATGGATCACAATGTTCTGCTTTCTCATCATATCTTCCACAGCATCAATCCTTCTCTCTTGCTCATCCAATTTCAGCTTATTCTCCCGCACCGCCTCCTGAGTCCCTTTTATTCCCCTGTTTATGGCAATTACCTCATTTTGAACCAATTTCACATTTCCCTCTATTTTTTGCAAGCTTAAGTCCACCTTTTTTAAAAAGTCTGCAACAGATGATACCACCTTATCTTGCTTTTTCATCATTTCATTTCTATCTTTCACCCTTGATTCCTCATTCTTCTCCAATTTCTGAAACAATTTACCAATTTCCACCATAATTTGAGTTTGATCATAAGGCTCCGGGGGCGGTGATGAAGACTGAGGGGCTTCTTCCATTGGTACTTTTTCTTTCCTCTTAGACTTCACTACTGGTTCTTCCTCTTTTGCTTTCCTTCTTGTGCCTTTATCCATGATAAGACGCAATAGAAAAGTCCAGTGTTTCAGACTGTTGTAAAGATTTAATCAGTCCAACAAGCCTATAGCACTGCAGCCACTGGTACCACATATCCAAACAAGGCAGACAAAACTTGCAGGGAGGAAGAAATCCAGCGAGGAGTTAGATACTATAATCCACAAAAAAAAATAAAGGAACCGGAATATACTCCAAGCAAACAAAGGAAAAAGAGAAGGAAAGAAAAAATAATAATCCACATCCGACCCGTTTCCCCAAAGCAAGAAGTCCAACTGTTCGTCTTCCAAACCACGAAAATAAAGGCTCCAAGGAAACGGTCACCCAGAATTTTTCGTTTGAGTCAAAGCCACCAGGGGGGGGGGTGAGAGGGAAAAAAAGCCCAAAATCCAAGCAGGAAGGAAGAAAGACGTGAGGAGCAATGTGTCCAAAAAAAGAAAATGATATTTGTAATCCACACGGTGAAGGAATAAAAAAGAAACCAGTTAAGCCTTCTCTTGAAGCGGACAAATCAAAGCGCCATTTTCCAGCGGTTACAGTAACTTCAGGGGGAAACCCCCCTTCTCCCTCTGTGGAACGGCAGACTTTCCCCACACACTCTAAACTGGAAACGCACTGCAGCCTTCCAATGCTTGAGCCCAGACGAAAACTTCTTAAGCCACTTTATTGTCGCCAAAACACGCCGCGGTTCTCCTGGGGCGCAGAGAAACCATAGACCAAGACAAAGTCACTTTCGTTTTCCAGGTCCGCCGCCATTAACGGGACGACCGCCCGATTTCATCCACTTCCACCCGCTTCCAAGTCCAGGCTCTTCTAAGCAAAATCCCCAGTTAACTTTAACTTTAACTTTTCCATATAGTCTTTCATGCACTTACATATGATTGTTTTCTTGCCAATTCCACTGCTGCCACAAATCTCCGCCGTCTCGCTGGTCCTGTTCTCGGCTCCTCGGCAGGAAAAGCCGCGACTTCCGTCGCGAGCCTCGCCTGCCCAGAAAAGCCTCCCAAACTTCGACCGTCCGACCTCAAAACTTTCCAAAACTTTCCAAAAAGGCAAGCAGGAGTCTTATTGCCAAAAATTACCACTTTAAAGTTTTCCCATTTTGCTCAATCACATTGATTACCACTTTGATAGGCACGAGCGTCCGGATCAAGATGTTACTCGTCGGCCATCTTAGCCACGCCCCCGCTTTCTGAACTTTTAACGAACTTTCTTCTGTAACTTACTTTGATTACAATATACTTTTAAAATACTGTACCTGAAGAAGCCTGGACTGTTTACTTGGCTCTATGCTACCTTATCTACACTAATGTAGAATCCTGGGTTGCTTAACTAGGAGGCGGCAGCTCAGAAGCAGGGAAGCAACCACTGATGGGCAAGAAGACCTACTCGTGAGTAAATTCCTTTCCTGACAGTAGTTGGTCATCAGAAAGTCCAAGGTGGCTTTCCTTAAAGAGAAA
This sequence comes from Bradypodion ventrale, assembly GCA_035047345.1. Lineage (NCBI taxonomy): Eukaryota > Metazoa > Chordata > Lepidosauria > Squamata > Chamaeleonidae > Bradypodion > Bradypodion ventrale. Next base: position 39,029,614 of record JAWDJE010000008.1, read on the forward strand.
ATGAAAGCAGCACAGTAACAAGCAGGCAAGTTAATTCACTTTCAAGTATGAAGATATTGACTAGGTAGTATAGAAAGCACACAAATGATTTCACAATTACAGCAACTGTTTTATTATTATTGGGTTTTTCTGGGGAGCAGCATTTTATCAAGAAATACAGCTGCTGTGTGGGATGGAGAGATGGGTGAAGTATAACCAAACCAGGGAGGAATGAGCAACACCTGCTCCGCCCCTGCAGGACATAAAAGGACCTTTCGTGGCCGCCGCCAATGCCTGGGCTTGGAACCCCTTCCTGGTCTGACAAACTGGGGAGGAATGGGCAACACCTGCTCTGCCCCTGCAGGACATAAAAGGACCTTTGCGGCCGCTGCCACCTTTCGCCACCAGTGCCGGGGCTTGGAGCCCCCTCCCGGTCCAGCAAACCAGAGAGGAATGGGTAATACCTGCTGCGCCCCTGCAGGGCATAAAAAGGACATTTTGCGGCCGCTGTCCTTTGTCCTTTGCTGCCCCTCGCCGAGTTTAATGTTTCTGCTAGTGCATTGTATTGTGTGGGGATTGAACACTGTATTTTTCTTTCTTTTTGGGACCTTTTGATACTACTATTGTCATATTGATTGTATAGAATAAAGGATAGAATATAGGATAGAATAAAGGATAGAATAAAGGATAGAATATAGGATAAAATAAAGCCTCCCCATCTTTTTAAAGCGGGCAGTTTTTTAAAAATATTTTTTATTAATTTTTTCAACATATAAAATACAAAACATAATACCAATAAAATACAATACATTATAAAAATAATAAACAATAAGAAACAAATAACTAATATACAAACATTAAAAGAAAAAAGAAAGAGAAAAAGAAAAAGCAACCCCTACTCTGTAACATTTTATCACTATCCTTATAAGTCATAAACCTTAACATCCGCTTTACTACAGAGATTTATCCCAATAATTCATACAATAATATCTTGGTAAGGGAACAATTGCAAAATAAAAAATATAAAAATACACATATCACATATCACCCAGTGTTTATTTACATTGCCCTGGAGAACTCGGAGTGATTCAACATTTTACTTCCAAAATCCACTTTGATCAGATACAGGTCTATTTCTTTCTTCTCCCATGAGAGAGTGATCCACAAAAGGCTTCCAAATATTCCAAAATCTATTCTCTTTTAAGTTATCCCTTTTTTTTTCTTTATCTCCCAAGTCAGTTTATCGTTCAATACTAAATTCCACATTTCTTTATACCAATCTTCAATCCGTAAAATTACCTCATTTTTCCAATTCCTAGCAATACATTGTCTACCCGTTGTAATCATTATTTCTAACAACTCTTTCTCATCTTTACTTAAATTAATACTTTCCACATTTGTTAACATAGTGATACCCGATCCCAGTTTGACCACTTTTCCAAGTATTACTCCTATCTCCTTTTCAATACTTTTTCAAAAAGTATTCACTCCAGTACAACTCCACCACATATGTTCATATGTTCCAATTGTATCTTTACATCTCCAGCACATTTTATCCCTTTTATTATCCATTTGATGTAGTCTCACTGGGGTCAGGTACCACCTCCATAACATTTTGTAATTATGTTCCTTTATTCTTACCGACATAGTTCTCATAATCCTCTTTTTCCATTTATTTCTCCATATATCATTTTCTATTTTTATATTCATTTCTTGTTCCCATTTTAATTTTAAATCCTCTTGTGGATCACCCTCTTTATTCAATAGCTTATACAAATTACTAACTAATCCTTTGGTATTTCTATCTCCTAATTTTAAAAATCAATTCCTCAAATTCCATCTTATCTCTTTCCAAATCATGTCCTCTCATGTATTTACTGTTCCATTTACTGATCCTCAATCTCTGAAACCAATTTAATTTTAATTGTTCAAATAGATTTGACCTACTAATCTCATCCCTGCACAACTGTAGCCAGTCTCTCAACAGGAAAACTTCATTCTCATCTAGTATTTCTTTTACCTCTTTTCCCATTTTAATTGGAAATTCCGCTATATCAGAAAGTTCCAGTATCGGAGAAATATTCGGAGCCAAATCTTTCTTTACCTTCTTCCATACACTCATTAATCCTTTCATCATGTCATTTTTAGTTACTAGTTTTCCCAAATTACATCCTAAAAAGACCATTTTTCCTATATGCCTTTAGTCACTCATCTCAATTTCCTCCCAAATTGCCTTTTCCCTTGCCAAGATCTTCACAACATTCTTAATTTGAAATGCTCGATAGTATGCTATCAAATTTGGAATACCACAACTTTTTTTTGATAACCTAGCTTTCTTTCCACCATTACAAAAATTATTAATCATTTTTTGGAACTCTTTAATCTCCTTATCGTTCAGTTGAATTGCTAATGCATCAAATAAGAAATTTATTCTAGGTAATAACATCATTTTAGTAAGCGCAATTCTCCCAAACCATGACAGATTCAACTTTGTATCCTATTTTTAAAATCTTTCTTCAGACTGTCATAGTTCAGTCCTTTGAGTTCTTCCTATCTACTTGAAATAATTATTCCCAAATATTTCAATTTGATCTTAATTTGAATATTAAATAATCTCTTTATCTTCTTCTGATCCTCCTCACCCATATTACAAAGCATAATTTCCGATTTATCCCAATTTACTTTCAATCCAGTAATATCTTCAAAATCCTTTAATTGTAGCCTAATTCTATCCATTACCTTATCTGGATGTTTTACAATTATCAGTGTGTCATCAGCATACATGCTTACCTTATTTCCCATAATCCCCTCAATTTTCTTATCATCTCTTATAGCTTTCGCTAATATTTCCATTGCCATAATGAACAAAATTGGGGACAACGGGCAGCCCTGTCTTGTACCTGCCTCTGATTTTATCTCATCAGTAACCTCATCATTCACTAAGACAGTGGCTAGTCCTTGCTGGTATAATTGATCAATTATCTTTCTAAATTTATCCCCAAATCCGTACCATTTAATTATTTCCTTAATTGAAGTCCATTGCAGAGAGTCAAATGCCTTAAATATGCCCAGAGATATTAATCCAACTTTTTCTTTTGTTTGACTCACAAAATCTACTAAGTCTAGCACCCTTCTGGTCAAATCTGCCATATGACGTCCTTTCAAAAAACCGACCTGATCAGTATTTATATAATTGCCCATAAAATTATTTAAATGGTTAGCCAATATTGCTGTGAAGATCTTGGCGTCCTGATTTAACAGAGATCGGTCTATAGGATTCTACTTTTTCTAATTCCTTTCCAGGTTTTGGCAACAGTACAATTATGGTCCTATACCATGAAGTTGGAACTTGCCCACCATCTAATATATAGTTGTACAATTTTACCAACTTTGGTACCACTATATCTTTAAATTCCTTATAAAAATCAGCCGGCAGTCCATCTTCCCCCGGAGCTTTCCCCAATTTTAAACCTGCAATTACCTCTTTTACTTCCTTTTCTGACACTTGCTCTTCCATTCGATCCTTATGTTCCTGTTTTATTCCAGAGGCTATTTGGCTTTCTAATTGCTTTTTGAGCTTCTCCACTTCTATCTCTTTTCTTGAATATAAACCTTGATAAAATTCCTGCACAATTTTACATTTATCCTTAATCTTGTTAAATCTTAATCCATGCTTATTGATCAGGACTCAAATCTCCCTTTTCCCCCTTTTATCTTTTGCTGCTTTTGCAAGTAATCTCAAATTTTTATTGCTGTATTCAAAATACTCTCTTTTTAAATACACCAAGTCTCTTTTTACCCTTTCTATATCTCTGCCTACCGATTCAGCCTTCAGTCTTTGTAAGCTCATGAAGACCTTCTTATCTTTTGTTCTTGAATGTTCCTCCTGTAATTGTTTTATCTTATTTTCAATTTTATCCTGCGCTATCTTGTACTTTTTATACCTATTACTTGCATGCTTGATGCATTCCGCTCTAAAAACCGACTTCATGGCATCCCAAACCACATTGAAATTTACCTCACCATTATCGTTCCATTGCCAATTTTCCTTCCATCTTTCCATAACTTGTTCTTTACACTTTTGATCTTTAAATAAATTAGGATCATACCTCCATCTCCTTCTATTTTCTCCCTGTAAATTCATTTCTAACACTACCTTAGCATGGTCTGACTCCTTAAAGATTCCAATTTCAGTTTCTTCCAAATTTTTAACCATATTTTCGGAAACAAATATATAGTCTATTCTAGAATATGAATTGTGAACATTTGAGAAATAAGAATATGCCCTTTCTGTCCCCTTATGTTCTCTCCAGGAATCTTTCAAACCCAAAACAGCCATCCAATTATCCAAAACCCCTCCTCTAATACTTTTCCCACATCTCGATATATTGGTACAATCCAAATTTGATCTCACTAAATTAAAGTCGTCAGCCACTATCATCCTTGCTGATTTATCTAAAACCAAGATTTTACTTATTTTTTCTAAGAACTCAGCTTGATGCTCATTCGGGGCATATATATTCACCAAAATTAATTCCTTGTCATCTATTTTCTCTTTTATTATCAAATATCTACCTTCTAAATCTGATATACAGTTAGTTATCTCAAACCCCAGTCTAGTCGAAATCAAGGTTGCAACTCCCCTTGCTTTTGATGTACCATATGACATTTTATAATGTTGCATCCAAACAAGAAAAATTTTATTAGTATCCTGAGATTTTTGATGTTTCCTGAAGAAAGACTATATCCGGTCTATCCTTCCTCAATGCTGATTCTATCCTTCTCCTCTTAACAACAGATCCTGTACCTTTCACATTCCACGTCACAACTTTAATATTCCTCATATTTTAAATTAAATTGATAACCGCTTTTTCCACATCCGAGTTCTCCATTGGGCGTGCTACCACAGTAATCAAAATAAAACTAAAAACACACATACCTAACCTCCCCATTTTCTTCCTCTTCTTCCAAAAAGGGAAGAAGAAGAAAGAAAGAAAAAGAAAAAAGAGAATCACCTTCTTCTTCCCCAAGGAGGAGGGGGGGAACGCATAAGATGTACGTAACAATTAACGCTCAAGCGCACCTTCATATAAAAACATTAGCATTCCCTTTCTTTCCTTCATCTGACTCTTCCTCCAGCACAATAAGTGATAGGTCAACTTCTGCCTCACCAGTTCATTCACCTCCCACAGCGCCACCCACATCATCTCCACCATAGTCCCTCCTTATCCCTCTTGTCGCCAACAGGTCTTTCCTTAACTCCAACCATTCATTTGAATCCCCCTTAACCAAGTCAAGTAGACACAAATATTCCAGTGCATCAGTTCTCATATCAATCACTTGCATTTTTCTATCATGGAAAAATCTTAACTGTTGTGGAAATCACCAATTATATCTTATTCCTTTTTTCATCAAAATTTTTGTTACAGGCTTCATCTTGTATCTCCAACTACGTTCCTTAATGGAAATGTCATTATATACCTCCACATTACTTCCATCAATTTTCAGAGCACCAGAACCAGTTTGTTGTAAGAAAGCCATTACCTTCAACTTATCGCCCCAGTTTGCAAATTTAACCAAAACATTCCTTTGATCTGTCTTTCCCCTCCTGGGACCCACTCTATATGCACTTACAAGGGACGCACGGCAGCGCTGATACGCTGCTGTGCGCTTTGCCACCCCCACCCCATCAGAGACGGAACCAGGCCAGAAGGGGTGGGGGCCGGGCCTTCCTTAAGGGAGGGGCCCGGACCGCCCTTCCTTCTTCGCTGCTGGCTGGGCCGGGAAGCGTTTGCCCGCCACCCGCCAGCGGTATCGCTGTGTGGCCCAGGCTTCTCCTTTGCCGTGTGGCGCTTTCTTCTCAGCCACGGTGGTCGACCGCGGCAATCCAGGGGCGGCCCAGGCTCCTTGGCCCTACTTTCCAGCTCGGCCGCCTCGTTCTTCTTCGCCCTCCGCCACAGCCCCATGCCTCCCAGGCGGAGGGCCTCCGGGCGTGGTCCGAGGCTGCGCACTTCCACCCATCGGGGTGGTGCCTGCCACGGCACTTCAGCCACGGCTTCTCCCCCGGGCCCTCCCCTGGGTTCCCCGCCGGTGCCGGCTGTGGGAGCACGTTGGGGCAGGGCCCACCAGGGGCCTGCGCCGCCGGCTCCTTTGCCGGCCATGCCTCGCAGCCTCTCTCTTCCCAGCCCTTCCGGGTGGGGGGGCCTGCCCTTCGTCAGCAGGGTCCGCCCCCATGGCAAAGGTCTCACCTTCGGGCCGGGGCCTCTGTTGCTCCATCTGTGGAGCTGGCTTCCTCATCGGCCCGGCCCGCGGCCCACGATGATGGGCTGGAGCCCGGACTCTTGGCCCGCATTGAGGCCCTGGAGCAGGCTGCGGGCTTGGGTCCTGCATTGCCCACTGGGTCTGGCTCTTCCCGGTCTGGCTCTAGGGGGTCTCGCCGCTCGGCCCCCCTTTTGGCCCGCCTGGACAGGCTTGAGGTCTCCCTTGCTGGGGGCTTGGTTGAGGCTGGGGATCGCCCGGCCGACCCATCGACGGCCGATGGGGAGGGCTCCGATTCGGCCAGGAGCCCTGATGCCCGTTGGCAGCCAGAGCCCCCGGTGGGGGCAGCCGCCGCGGGTGCAGCTGGTAAGTACTTGAGTCAAGTTAGTACACCTGCCCCGGGTTGTTTCCTGCTTTGCCTGCTGGTCGTTGGCCTTGGTCCCAGCAGTCGCCCTCTGGCCCTCTTGGCCAGCAATGGCCTTCATCGGTCTTCCCTTCATCCCTTGCTGTGCCTCCCGTTCCCTGGCATGTGCCTTATCCTCCTGTGCCGCCTGCAGCTCCCCTGGTGGGCCCTTCTGTGCCTTACCCAGCTTGGCCATACGACCCGCCCTCCAATGCGGCCTACCATACGATTCTGCTCTCTGCTTTCCCGACGGCTGGTCACTCCCTTCCTTTGGGTGATCATTTATTGCCTGCCACCCGCGATAAAATTTGGCGTAGGGAGTACATTGATATCTTTAGTCTCCTGAACCGGGAGACCACTAAGGAGGAGAAGGAGCGGGAGGATGAGCGGGACAAGGAGATGGCTTGCCATCGCAAGCCTGCCCGTACGTGGTCCAACTGGTTGCTGGTATTTGATCTATGCTGCCGTCTCCATTAGGGCCCACCCTGATCTTGCCGTTCCCATGTTGCAGTATTTGGATCTCATCTATAGGGCATACATTGATTTCCCGGGCCAGTCTTGGTTGCCCTACAATGAGGAATTCCGTATGCATGCAGCCCTGCATCCTGAGATGCCCTGGGATTAGCCTGATCAATTGCTGTGGCTCCTCCACATGATGCCCTCCCGCACTGTGTCTGGTGACTGTTTTCATAGCGGTAACATGGTCCAGCACCCTGGCCCAGCTCAGTCTCACCACCAGCCAGTGGGGCAGGGGGTTCCAGCCACTCCTGCTATGCTGGAGCTTCTCGGCACCGGGCGGGTGTACTCGGTGGCCGTGTAAATACCGGCATGAGTGCTCCACCTGCGGCGGACCTCATTCTGCCTCTGCCTGCACTTGACCCTCAGGCTCTCGGGGCCGGGGTCGTGGCCAGGCCCCAGCCTGTGCCTCCGGCGACCAACCTCCACCTTCAAAAGGGCCCCTCCCCAATTAGTCTCCCGGCCCTTGCTCGCTAGACCTTGCTCCTCCACATGATGCCCTCCCGCCCTGTGTCTGGTGACCGTTTTCATAGTGGTCACATGGTCCAGCGCCCTGGCACAGCTCAGTCTCCCTGCCAGCCGGTGGGGCAGGGGGTTCCAGCCCGCCTACTGTGCTGGAGCTTCTCGGTACTGGGCAGGTGCACTCGGCGGCCGTGTAAATACCGGCAAATACCGGGCTTACCCCAGGCAGGCTGATGCTGACTATTTGTTGGCTGGTTTTTCCGAGGGCTTCCGTATCCCTTTTGTTGGCCCACACGCTCCGCAGGATGCACCAAATTTGCTCTCCCTCCGGGGCAGGGAGGATCTGGCTCGCAAGGCGATCTTTAAGGAGGTGCACCTCGGCCGGGTGGCAGGCTCATTTGACGACTCCCCCTTTCCTAATTTGAAGGTTTCACCTTTGGGTCTGGTCCCTAAGAAGTCCTCGGGTGAGTTTCATCTCATTCATCGTTTGTCCTACCCGGTGGGCTCGTCGGTGAATGACACGATACCGGACGACCTTTGTTCCGTTCGGTATACGTCCTTCGATGAGGCGGTCTCCATGGTCCGCACCTGCAGTCCTGGGGCATTCCTCACCAAGTGCGATGTTAAGTCGGCCTTCCGGCTGCTCCCCATCCACCCTGCTGATTTTGAGCTTTTAGGTTTTCAGTTTGAGGGTCAGTACTTCGTTGACAAGGCCATGCCCTTTGGCTGCTCGATATCTTGTTTGGCCTTCGAGCGCTTTAGTACCTTCTTGCATTGGGCCTTCATCTCCAGGTCCGGCTCCTGCTCTGTGTCCCACTACCTGGACGACTTTTTGTTCGGCGGAGTGGGCCGGTCTGACACGTGCGAACGCTTGCTCCGCATCTTTCAGGAGCTCATGGCGGAGCTGGGGGTTCGCTTGGCTCAGGAGAAGACGGAGGGTCCGGCCACTACCCTTACCTTCCTGGGCATTTCACTTGACACGGTTCGGCAGTCCTCCGGTCTCCCCATGGATAAGGTCACCCGCATATCCGAGGTGATTTTGGCCATGTTGTCTAGACGCAAGGTGTCCCTCCATGACCTGCAGGTGCTTCATGGTTACCTCAACTTTGCCTGCAGGGTCGTCGCACCTGGCCGGGCTTTTGTTCAACACCTGCGCGACACCATAGTTGGGCTTTCCAGAAGGCAACCACAGGGCCCAGATGACACTTGGCATGCGGGCTGACCTCCGGGTCTGGCTTGACTTTCTCTCCGATTTCAATGGCATCTCCTTCTGGTGCCGGGAGCGAGCCCTCTCCCCCGGCTTCCAGGACCATTCTGATGCCTCCGGCACCCTGGGTTATGGCATCTATTTTGACGGGCATTGGTGCTGCGGCAGTTGGCCGGATGCTTGGCAGGGTACGGATGTCCTTCGGGATTTAATCTTCCTGGAGTTCTTCCCTATCCTGGGTGCACTTGTGCTCTGGGGCCACCTCTGGAGGGATTCTGTGGTCCATTTTTGGTGCGACAACGCAGCTGTTGTCCGCATCATCAATGTGCAGACTTCCCGTTTGCCCAGGGTGATGTCCCTCGTCTGCCAGTTTGTGTTGCGCTCCTTGCGTTTCAACATCGTTTTTGGGACCTGCCATGTGCTCGGTCTTGATAATAGTATAGCTGATGCTTTGTCCCGCTTACAGATCTCTCGATTCCGGGAGCTCGCGCCAGGGGCTGACGACCTCCCCTCCCACTTGCCCAGCAAGGTGTGGATGTTTGGCGACTTGAGGCATCCCGGGCGTTAGGCCTGTCGCTTTCCAATCGTACTCGCAGGGCATATGCCAGCGCTTTCCAGTCCTTCCGGGTGTTTTGCCAGGCCATGTCCCTTTCGGACATGTGGCCCATCCCGGTAGATCATCTCTTGCAGTTTATGGTTCGTCTCCATGATGGTGGGTTGGCACCATGCACCATAGCCAGCTGCCTGTCAGCCTTGGCATTTGCTGCTAAGGCCCGGGGTTTCTGCGACACTACGTCTGATTTTTGGGTTCGTAGGGTCTTGGATGGCTGGTCCCGGGAGCGGGGCATTCGCCCGGATTCCCGGGAGCTGGTTTCTCTGGCTCTTCTCTCCTGCTTGGCCCGTGCCTGGCCTTCCCTTTGTTTTGACCAGTACGAAGCCTCCCTTTTTCATGCGGCTACCACGGTTGCTTTTTTGGGGGCTTTGAGGATCAGCGAGCTGGTCCCCCTCTCTCGCAATGACCGCTCCTGTCGGTGCCTTGAGTTGGCCAATGTCACTCGACCGGCGCTCCGTCCACTTGTGCATTCGTTCATCCAAATCGGACCAGTGGGGTAGGGGTTGTTTTGTCTCCCTTTTCCGTTGTGCCTTTCCTGCCATTTGCCCAGTCGCGGCCCTGTCGGCCTTTTTGGCGGTCCGTGGCGCCACCCCCGGTCCTCTCTTCTCTCACCAGAATGGGCGGCCGCTCACCAAGTTTCAATTCTGGAGGGTCACGGGGGCTGCTCTGGCTCCTTGGCCTCCCCAGTGCTCATTATGGTACGCACTCCTTCCGTATAGGCGCCGCTTCGACGGCCGCCCTTTTTGGTTACTCAGATGATGACATCCGCAGGATGGGTAGGTGGGGTTCCTCGCGTTTCCATCTATATGTTCGCGCCATGTTTTGTTGAACACCCGCTGGCCCTTGTTCCTCTTGTTTTTTTCTTGCAGCTCCTGTCCTCCGTTGTCGGCTGGCTACCGTGTGGATTGTGGGGCACAGTTACGTATTCTGGGCGGCTCGTCACGCAGCGGCATCCCGTTGGGGTCCTCATCTCGGCTTGCAGGTTTTGGCCCACCTCAGTTGGCATGGCCTTCGAGGGATGCGTTGGCACCAGTTTGTCCCTTTCCTTTTTTCCCTGCAGGCTCCTTCCCCTCCCGATGTTCTTCTGATCCATTTGGGTGGCAATGACTTGGGCCAGGTTACGGGCCTGGGTTTGATTATTGCCATACGCAGGGACCTCTGCCTCTTGAGGCGCCGATGGCCGCGTACCCATTTCATCTGGTCCTATATTTTCCCATGGTCCTTTTTCTGGGGGCGGTGGCGGTGAGTTAACTGTATTGGCTGGGCCCGGCGGTCAGTTAACCAGGCCGTTGCCCGTTTCTTGGGTGACCATGCCTTGGGTACCGTTGTGGAGCATCCGGCCATCAGTGTTCACGATGCTGGTCTGTATCGTAGGGACGGAGTCCACCTCTCTCCGAGGGGGATGGATAGGTTCTCGGCTTCCTTGCAGGTGGGCCTGGCGACCAAGTTGGCGGTCGGGGGGCGGGAAGTCATGGTAGGTACCTCCCCGTGTGGTGGCTAGCACTGGTAAGGAGCCTCTGGGTGACCCCTATGAGTCCGGCAGCAGCACACTCCGCTGGCCTCTGGCAGCTCTAGACAGAGGGATAATCACATGGCCAGTCGGGTGTGCTCAGGAACTAGGCGTTGCCATTCTAGACAAAGCATGCAAAGTCTTCTAGTCCACCGGATACTCGATAGAAGCAGAGGTTTGTTCATTTGCGCTTCTCCTGGGGTCTTTATAATTGGTTATTACCATCGCTCCTTACCAGTGCTATGTTGGCCCGCTTGCATTTAATGAACTATTCTTAAAAAAGTGGCCCAGTTACAATCCCAGCACTGTGTCCATCTCTTTATTGGGGAGTGGGCTCGGCAAGGGACACGCGGCAGCGCTGATATGCTGCTGCGCGCTTTGCCGGCCTCGCCCCATCAGAGATGGGACCAGGCTGGAAGGGGCGGGGGCTGGGCCTTCCTTAAGGGAGGGGCCCGGACCGCCCTTCCTTCTTCGCCGCTGCTTGGGCCGGGAAGTGTTTGCCCTCCACCCCCGCCCTTGGTCACAGTGTGATTGTTTTGGTCACTTCGGGGCCAGATGGGAACTTTTGCTTGAACCTTGATTGGCCTGTTGGTTCTTGGCATTTTTGCCCATCCCACACTGTCGCCGTTTGGGGCACTATGGGGTAGGTTTTTTCCACCTTTTGATGTTCGGCGGCTAGCACTGGTAAGGAGCCTCTGGGTGACCCCACGAGTCCGGCAGCAGCACACTCTGCTGGCCTCTGGCAGCTCTAGACAGAGGGATAATCACGTGGCCAGTCGGGCGTGTTAAGGAACTAGGCATTGCAGCGTGCAAAGCCTTCTAGTCCATCGGATACTCGATAGAAGCAGAGGTTTGTTCATTTGCGCTTCTCCTGGGGTCTTTATAATTGGTTATTACCATCGCTCCTTACCAGTGCTATGTCGGCCCGCTTGCATTTAATGAACTATTCTTAATAAAGTGGCCCAGTTACAATCCCAGCACTGTGTCCGTCTCTTTATTGGGGAGTGGGCTCGGCAATGTCTTCATTAGCAAAATCTTTCCCCATTTTCAAATTGTTCAGCCAATCAACAATTCTATCTCTTAACTGGTCTGCCGTTCTTACCACCAAATGGCGAATCACAATGTTCTGTTTTCTCATCATTTCTTCCATCGCATCTATCCTTTTTTCCTGATCTTTCATTTTCATAGTATTTTCCTTCACCTCCTCTTGTATCCCTTTAATTTCCCCCTTCATTATTTTCATATCATTTTGCATCAACTTAACATTACCCTCTACCTTATGGAAATTTAGATCAACTTTCTTAGAGAAATCCATAAACGTTGTGAACAATTTATCCTGTTTTCCCAAAATTTCATTCTTGTCTTTTACTCTTGCTTCATCCATCCTTTCAAATTTCCGAAATAATTTACCCAATTATTTGAATCTGTTCATATGTTGGTTCAGGAGATGATGATGTTGATGGTGGGACATCAGTTGCCACTGGCTTATCTTTCTTCTTGGGTTTCACAACTGGCTCCTCCTCCTTTCCCTCCTTTCCCTTTGCTCTTGTGACCTTATCCATAGTGATGTCAAATAAAAGCTTTAGTGCTGAAATATCCTTAACTTTCATGCCTTGCAATTCCTCCAGCACTCCAAATTTCCAGGTCAATCTTCTTCAAATAAAATTGTAATCCCAAAGTTTGTTGCTTATGATCCAATCGTAAAGAATCACTTGTTATAAATCCAATTGTTACTTTAGTAACCAAGCGCCCTTGATGAGATAAGGAAAAAAGGGGCCAGGAGGAGGAATGGCCCCAGAGCTGATTTTAATTCAAAAAGTCCAAAAAGATCATCTAAGCACCGTGTATCCGGAAATATATCCAACAAGGCACATGAAGGAGTAAAAAAAATTAAAACCAATAATCCAAGAGACAGGAAGTCCATCCACAAAATAACAAAAATGAAAAAAAGGAGAGGCACTCTTGTTATAATCCAATTGTTATACTGTTGCAGTTGTACTTCTTGCAATTATGTATCCAAGGAACCTACATTGCAATGGGCTGAATAAATGGATACACAATTTAGGGGTCCTCCTGGACTTGGGGCTGCTACTAGCAGATCAGGTGGCGGCTGTGGCCAGGAGGGCTTTCTCACAGCTTCGTGTCATCCGTCAGTTGCGTTTGCTCCTGGACCAGGACTCCCTGCTCATGGTCACACATGCTCTGGTCACCTCCAGGCTAGATTATTGCAATGCGCTCTACATGGGGCTGCCCTTGAAAAACATTTGGAGGCTGCAGTTGATCCAGAATGTGGCAGCCCGGGTGGTGATGGGGCATGGGTGTTATGCTCGTGCCTCACCATTACTTCGGGAGCTGCACTGGCTATCAGTTTGCCTCCGGGTGCAGTTCAAGGTGCTGGTTTTGACCTTTAAAGCCCTTCATGGTAGTGGGCCAGGATACCTTAGAGACCGCATCATCCCAAGAGTGTCCACCCGTCCAACCAGAGTGGATCGGAGGGGCTCCCTGATTGTTCCATCTGCCAGAGGGGCTCGTCTCTCTGGCACACGAAGGAGGGCCTTTTCCGTGTCTGCCCCGGCCTTGTGGAACCTCCTGCCAGTAGAGTTGTGGGAGCAGATGGAGCTGCTACTTTTCAGAAAAGACCTAAAAACCTGGTTGGCAGGACAGGTGTGGAGCCCAGATGGAAGAGTGGTCCCCGCCTGTTGGCTTATAAATTAAGCCCCCATTTCTTTTAATTGTCTTTTTTCTTCTTCTTTTTTTTTAATGTGGGTTTATGTGGGTTTTAAGAGGAATGGGGTAGGTGGGTGGGTATGTTGGGTTTTAATTGGTTTTAATTGGTTGTACTGTTTTATGTGTGTTTTAACTTGTTGTGAGCCACCCAGAGTCGGGTTTACCTGATTGGGCGGCATATAAATTTGAATATATTGACTCTGCATGTGATCTTAAGCAGAGCTGCTGCTGAAGAGAGCCAAACAAAGGAAGTGAGCACTGGTAAGTTTTGCAGTTGGAGTAGAGCTGCTTTAGAGGCCTCCACTAATTTAAATTGATAATTTAAACTGCTGAGAGCCACCTCTGTTCAAACAGAGGAAGCAGTTAGAAGCTTCCAGAAGCAGGGGGGCAGAGCCACACCAGGCCCTTCCCTGAACTGTGACTCATTGGGGCAGAGCCACACTAGCCTTTAAAAGCTCTGAGCTCTTTCAGGGTAAGCCCTTTTGACTCTGCATGTGCTCTTAAGCAGAGCTGCTGCTGAGGAGAGCCAAACAAAGGAAGTGAGCACTGATAAGTTTCGCAGTTGGAGTAGAGCTGCTTTAGAGGCCTCCACTAATTTAAATTGATAATTTAAACTGCTGAGAGCCACCTCTGTTCAAACAGAGGAAGCAGTTTGAAGCTTCCAGAAGCAGGGGGGCAGAGCCACACCAGGCCCTTCCCTGAACTGTGACTCATAGGGGTGGAGCCACACTAGCCTTTAAAAGCTCTGAGCTTTTTCAGGGTCAGCCCTTTTGACTCTGCATGTGCTCTTAAGCAGAGCTGCTGCTGAGGAGAGCCAAACAAAGGAAGTGAGCACTGGTAAGTTTTGCAGTTGGAGTAGAGCTGCTTTAGAGGCCCGCGTGCCTAACTAGTAACAAAGGAAGAATATAGTCTTACTAGGTAAAAAGGTAGTAAACGTGTACATTTTTGAGGCCCAGAATACTGCACTTGTTAAAATGGATTCTGAGGGAACAGCTGTAGTTACCTGCAATACTTGTGCCATGTTTGTGTTGCACTACTGGAAGAGAAGGTCCAGCAGCTAGAGGCCCGCATATCTAACCATCAACAAATTAAGGAGCTTGAGCTGTTCTTGGACAGAGTGGAGCAGACTATGCTGGACAAAGAAGAGACAGGGCACAGTTCTGAGGGAGAAGACCCTTCACTAACTCAGGAGGGAGATGTCTGGAGGAATGTGACTCAAAGGAGGAGAAGAGTCTGAAATTACAGAATAAATTTGAGGCTCTTTCCCTCATCACACCTGATGAGGAACACACAGAGGAACAACTGGTTCCACCTGATGATCTCTCCTTCATCACACTTGATGAGATCCAGGAAGATAAACAACAGGAACAAACTGAGTTTCTCTCCCTTAATATGGTTGATGAGGTGCATGTAGATGAACAGATTGCAGGAGAGAGGCTTCTTGTACTAGGCGATTCAATAATTAGAAATACAGAGAAATGGATTTGTGATGCACATGATAACCGTATGGTTACTTGCCTGCCAGGTGCAAAAGTTGCAGACATCACAAGAAATCTAGATAGATTGTTAGAGAGAACTGGGAACGAGCCAGTTGTCATGGTACACATTGGTACCAATGATGTTGGGAAGGCCAAGCGGTCTGTCCTGGAAGCCAAATTCAGGTTGTTAGGAAGAAGATTGAAGTCCCGGACTTCCAAGGTAGCATTTTCAGGCAGGACCTACCAGGCAGGCAGAGCTCAGAAGCCTCAATGCGTGGATGAGGCGGTGGTGTCGAGAGGAGGGTTTCAGATTTGTCAGGAACTGGAGAACATTTTGGGACAAGCCAAATCTGTTCCGGAGGGATGGGTTGCATTTGAACCATGATGGGACCAGATTGCTGGCACTCAACATCAAAAAGGCTGCAGAGCAGCTTTTAAACTGATAACTGGGGGAAAGCCGACAGGAGCTGGGCAGCATCCGGTTCGGGAAAGTGTGTACTTGAGTAGTGAGGAGGATGCAAAAATTACTGAGCAGAGCAAGGAGCTAGTCACCAGCACTCTAGCAGAAGGATGCAAGAGGCAGTCTAACAATGCAACTGGACTCAAAAGACTGTATCAGGAAAGCACATATAAATGCTTGTATACAAATGCCAGAAGCCTCCGGAACAAAATAGGGGAGCTGGAATACTTAGCAATAGATAAGAATATTGATATTATTGGTATCACTGAAACCTGGTGGATGGATGATAACCAATGGGATACAGTTATCCCAGGCTACAAACTGTACAGGAAGGATAGGAAGGGGCAAACAGGAGGTGGTGTAGCCTTATATGTCAAAAAAGTGATAAAATCGTATGAATTGGAATATCTAGGTGATTTGGAGTCATCATTAGAAGCTGTGTGGGTAAGAGTACCAGGCCACAAGGATGGTCTAACAGTAGGCATATACTATCGGCCTCCGACCCAAACTCTTGAGGGAGACTGGCAGTTGGAGAATGTTGTAAAGGAGGCATCCAAGAAGGGAAGCCTGGTTGTAATGGGGGACTTCAATTACCCTCACATAGACTGGGTGAACTGTTGTTCAGCACATGATAAAGAGATAAAGTTCCTAGATATGCTAAATGATTGTTCCCTGGGACAGATGGTTGAAGACCCAACTAGAGGTACAAGAATCCTTGACTTGATCCTGAGTAATACTCAGGATCTGGTGCAAGATGTTAATGTGACTGATCCAATAGGGAACAGTGACCACAACTCAATTATGTTTAACTTGATCATAGACCGCAAGTCACTGATAAAATCTAACACAGAGATCTTAAATTTTCAAAAAGGAAATTTCCCAAAGATGAGGAAACTAGTAAAAAAGAAGCTGAAAGGGAAATTTGAGAGAGTCCAAACACTCCAAGAGGCATGGAGGCTGTTTACAAAAACAATAACAGAGGCCCAATTGGAATGCATACCCAAAAGGAAAAAGGGCACTGCCAGGTCCAAGAGGACTCCAATGTGGCTTACAGGAGCTGTTCGGGAAGTGATCAAGAGCAAGAGAAGCTCATTTAGAAGATGGAAAGCTTGTCCGAATGAGGACAGCAGGCAGAAACATAAATTCTGGCAGAACAAATGCAAGGCAACAATCAGGAAAGCAAAGCAAGACTTTGAGGAGCTTATAGCTAAAAATACTCAGAGAAATAACAAAGACTTCTTTAAGTACATTAGAACTAAGAACCCAACTAGGAAGGCCATTGGACCATTAGATGACAATGGAAGGCAAGAGGTTATTAAAGAGGAAACAGAGATTGCAGAGAGACTCAATGAATTCTTTGCTTCAGTATTCACTGAAGAAGACAGAGACCACATGCCCAAAACAGAGCCTATCTTCGTAGGGAGGGAAACCGAAGAATTAAGCCAGATAGAAATAACCAGGGAGGAGGTCCTTGCATGTCTTGTGAAACTAAACACTAACAAATCACCAGGACCAGATGGCATCCATCCACGAGTTCTCAGGGAACTTAAAGATGAAATTGCTGATCTCCTAACCAAAATATATAATCTTTCCCTCAAATCAGGCTTTGTGCCTGATGACTGGAAGGTAGCGAATCTAACACCAATTTTCAAAAAAGGATCCAGGGGTGATCCAGGAAATTACCGACCTGTCAGTTTGACATGTGTCCCAGGTAAAGTGATGGAAGCCATCCTAAAAGATAGAATTAATAGGCACATAGAAGAGAAGGCGCTGCTAAAAGAGAGCCAACATGGCTTTTACAAGGGCAAATCATGCCTCACTAATCTGTTGGAATTTTTTGAGAGTGTCAACAAGCATGTGGATAAGGGGGATCCAGTTGACATTGTTTATCTGGACTTTCAGAAGGCTTTTGACAAGGTCCCACACCAAAGGCTCTTGAATAAACTTACCAGTCATGGAATAAAGGGACAGGTCTTGTCCTGGATCAGCAACTGGCTAAGGGACAGGAAACAGAGGGTAGCACTAAATGGACACCTCCAAGTGGAGGGAAGTAAAGAGTGGGGTCCCCCAAGGTTCAGTACTGGGATCCCTGCTTTTCAACCTCTTCATAAATGATCTAGAGGTAGGAGTAAAAAGCAAGGTGTCCAAATTTGCTGACGACACTAAATTATACAGGGTAGTGATAACTGTGAGAGATTGTGAGGAGCTCCAGAGGGATCTCTTGACACTGGGGGAGTGGTTAAAACAGTGGCAAATGAGTTTCAACATTAGTAAGTGCAGAGTGATGCATGTTGGGACAAAGAACCCCAATTACATTTATAAACTGATGGGGTCTGAACTCTCTGCGACAAACCAGGAAAGGGACCTTGGTGTCCTGGTGGACAACTCAATGAAGGTGTCAACCCAGTGTGCCTCAGCAGTGAAAAAAGCAAATTCAGTGCTAGGGATCATTAGGAAGGGTATAGAAAATAAGTCAACAAGTGTCATTTTGTCTCTTTATAAATCTATGGTGAGGCCCCATCTGAAATACTGTGTATAGTTCTGGTCGCCATACCTCCAGAAGGATATTATGGAGCTGGAAAAAGTGCAGAGGAGGGCAACCAGAATGATTAGAGGACTGGAACACCTTCCTTACCATCTGAGGCTGCAACGGTTGGGCCTCTTCACTCTTGAATGACGACGTCTAAGAGGTGACCTGATTGAAGTTTATAAAATCATGCACGGTGTGGACAAAGTAGATAAGGAAAAACTGTTTTCCCTATCACATAACACTAGAACTAGGGGACATTCCATGAAACTTTTGGGTACTAGTTCTCAAACAAATAAGAGAAAGTACTTTTTCACCCAGAGGATTACTGGTCTATGGAAGTGGTGACAGCTGTCAGTCTTGACAGCTTTAAGAAAGGATTAGACAAGTTCATGGAGGACAAGAGTATCAATGGCTATAATTATGGATACTTAAGCCAACCTCCGGGTTGGAGAGATAGGCAGGATATCTCTCAATGCCATTTCCAGGGAATCCTAAACAGGTGAAGGCATCTGCTTGGGAATAACCTGAAGGAAATGGTGAGCCACTGTGTGAGACAGAATGCTGGACTGGATGGGCTGTGGCCTGTTCCAGCAAGGCTGTTCTTATGTTCTTAATATAAAATAAAATTAAAAATAAATACTGTCTTTCAAAAAACAAAACAGGCAGAGACCCAAATGAAAAAGTTCCACCTCAGCTCCACCTTATAAACCAAAAACCAATAGTCCATGGAAGGGTAAAAAATCTTTGATAGGAGAAGGAAGAGGAAAAAACACACAGCAGAGAAGCGATTGACCCGAACAGCAAAAAACCATAATGTTTAGAGCACACAGAAAAGAGTAATGGGGCTGCCGCCTTCCGAACGTGGCTGCATTTACCAGGTAACACTTTTCCCTTCTTCTAAAAAAGTACTGTTGTTAATATTTATCCTTTTGTCTTACTCTTCTTTTCATCCTCGCTTTCTTATCAGCCATGAATCCTTCTCCCCGATTCACTCCACTTTCTTCCTCCAATATTACCCTTCTTCTTTAACCCTCTTTTTAAGTTTCGTTTTCCTTTGCCGCCGCCATTAAGCCTCCTTTCTCTCCAACTTCCTTCTCTGCTGATCTTTTTTTTAAAACTCTTTTTAATTCAACCACAGTCACTCTTTCCACTGTTACGGGCTCTTACTCACTCCCAGCAATTTCTTCAGCCGTGGAAGAACTCGCGGTTTGAGTTTAGTTTTCGACACTCTTTCTCGGCCTCCTTTCTCAGCCTCCTCTTTGGTCCTGTTCGCCGCTATCCAGCCAGAGCTGCCGTGGTTTCGCCGCTTGCCTCTCCGGCCAGACCCGCTTCCGACCTCCGACCTCTGCAACGAAATTCGCTACCGCTCTTTGCAACACTTCTTGCTTTCTATTCTTTTTTTTTTAAAAAAAACTCATTTACTGCTGTTTTAGCTGCTGTTTACCACATTATGGTGCGCAAGCTCTTAACCTATGATGTTAAGTCCTCGCCATCTTAGGCCACGCCCCCCAAAGCAGGCAGTTTTAATGTGATTAGTTTCTAATAGGTGGGTGGGTATGTTGGGGTTTTAATTGTTTTTTATATGTATGTTTTAATTCTGCTGAGAGCCGCCCTGAGTCGGGTTCACCTGATTGGGTGGCATAGAAATTTGAATTATAAATAAATAAATAAATAAATAAATAAATAAATAAATAAATAAATAAATAATAGTTATGTAGATTTTGTTTCTAGAGTTCTAGAGTTAATTTGGGAGGTTTTTTTTGCTTGATCACTATATGAGAGAGAGGGAGGGGTTTCCCTTGCTCGAAAGCCAGTCATATCCAACTCTAGGGTTCAGTGCTCATCTCTGTTTCAAAGCCAAAGAGCCAGCATTGTCTGCGTCTGCAGACATTTCTGTGGTCATGTGGCAAGCATGACTAGACACCAGAATGCACGGAACGCTGTTACCTTCCCACCAAAGTGGTCCCTATTTATCTACTTGCAATTTCTTGCTTTCGAACTGCTAGGATGGCAGGAGCTGGGACAAAGACTGGAGTTCATTCCATCCTGCAGTACTCAGGAATCGAACTGCTGACCTTCTGCCTCCCATTCAGCATCTTAGTCACTTAAGCCACTGAGTAAACAAGAAAGAAAACAAAACAAAAGTCCCCCAAGAAGATGGGTAAAGGGTTCTTTAGCCCACACAGCTTTGTGCCCATTGCATCTACAATACCATCTAGCCATCTTATTTTTGGCCACCCCCTTCTTTTGTCCTCCACCTTTCCCAGCATCAAGGCTTTCTCAAGTGAATCCTCTCTTCTCATTTGATGCCCAAAGTACTTTAGCGTCATCTTTACTATTTGACCTTTAATGAGCAGTCATGGTTGATTTCTTCTAGGATCGACCTATTTCTTACACCACATTTCAAAGGCATCTATTTTTCTGTGCTCAGCTTTCCTAATGGTCCAGCTCTCACACCCATACATTACCACCGGGAATACCATTGCTTTGACTATGCAATTTTTTGTTTGCAAAGTGATGCCTCTACTTTTAACTATGTTCCCCAGGTTTCTCATAGCTTGTTTCCCAAGCATCAGTCGCCTTTTTATTTCATGGCTGCAATCACCATCTGCAGCAATTTTTGATCCTAAGAAAGTAAAATCTGCCTGTTGTATCCAACTCTAGAGTGCAGTGCTCATCTCCATTTACAGCCAAAGAGCCAGTGCTGTCTGTGTTTGCAGAAATTTTCATGGCCATGTGGCAGGCATGACTAGAGCCCAGCAAGTCACATGGCTATATTTGGCCACACCCACGGATTTGGCCACACCCACAGAGTGGTGTGGCCAAAGTTTCCCTTATTTTCAAATCAAAAACTTGACAGGTATGTTCTAAGTTGCTCCATCATTCCTAGCTAGCTAGCTGGAGACTAAGGTAGATACCGGAAGGCTGTCATGAGACATGTTCTAGGCATTATTTCAGCCTGGAAAGGAATCCTTCTGAAATGATTCTAGAGTTACAAATTGTTAAGTTTTTATGTAGCAGTAAATCGGGGCAGTTTTACAAGTAGCATTAGTTTGAATTACAAATTCTCCAAGCCTTTTACTCCCCACTCGAGTCCAGCAATTAAACACTCTCCCTCACAATGTCTTAGAAACATAACAAAAGTATTATTTTCTTACAGTTGATTCAGAGATAAACATGTGATCTGCTTTGCAAAAGGTTCTTTTCATAAATGTTGTCATGAGCTCAAACGAAAATGGTGTTCTTAAACATACATGCTTTTGCTTGTAAGGCAAAATAGGAAGAAAAACAAGAAGGATTGACAAGAGGAGAGAGCAGACTGAAGAGACTCAAACAGCAAGAAGCCCAAAACATAAAAACATCACACATCTTAACTGTAGAGGTTAAGAGTTTTGCTGCCATGAGGAGCTGACAAACATAGAGGGTCCTGAAGATTCCCCGTGCCCGGTTGGGCATCAGTGGTCTCTGGCAGAGGCTAAACCAGCGGGCAAACTCCTGGCCTCTGGCCCTTGTCAGGGCATAAGGGGGGTGAATTAATGATAGGGATTAATTCGGCTGCTTCTAGCCTGATCGACGACTCTGCCGAATCAGCATCTCGCAGACCTCAATTACCACCTGGAAGAATCACTCATCTCCTGGTTAGGGAAATCTCCGGTGCAAACAGTGAATATGTTTACCCCTGTCTAAGCCCTAAACAATAGTCCTCCTCATCCCATGTTTGCCCCTGCTAATTAACTTCCCCTGAAGAGTTTCCCCAATTAACCTGAGTAAACAGGTATTGTGATTGGCTTATTGGTGACGGTTGTTTTCTCCTTGCCTTCTGGTCTATAAAAGGTGTATGCATTTTCCCAATAAACACTGATCTGATCCTGGTTCCTTGCCTCGTATTGTCATTGATCAGTCTCCTCCGGGACCTAGCGCCGCCTAGCGGCAGATATTCGCTACAGGGTCCTCCTACTTTTTATTCTCAAAAAAAGAAATTATAAAATGTGGGTACTATACTGAAGGCAAGAAAAAGGAGATAATAATAATTTTGTGTCAGGAATTATTCTGTGTTGAGAAGATTTTTGCTGGAGAAACTCTGCTTAGGGGATACCCGAATGGGGCTCCTTTCATGTCCCCAAGATCTTTTCCCACTGAAGTGGTCCCTATTTATTTACTTGCAATTTCTTGCTTTCGAACTGCTTGTTGTTGTTCAGTCGCACAGTCGATTCCGACCCTTTGCGTCCCTATGGACCATTGTCCTCCAGGCACCTCTGCCCTCCACCATCCTCCTCAGCCCGCCCAGTTCTGTGCCCATTTGTAATCTAGCCATCTCATCTTTGGACTCTTTTGCCTTCCACTTTTCCCAGCATCAAGGCCTTCTCAAGTGAATCCTCCCTTCTCATTTGATGTCCAAAGTACTTAAGCTTCATCTTTACTATTTGCCCTTCCAATGAGCAGTCAGGGTTGATTTCTTCTAAGATTGACCTATTTGTTCTCTTTGCTGTCCAGGGGACTCTCAGGACTCTCCTCCAACACCACATCTCAAAGGCATCTATTTTTCTGTGCTCGGCTTTCCTAATGGTCCAGCTCTCACAACCATACATTACCACTGGGAATACCATTGCTTTGACTATGTGAATTTTTGTTTTCAAGGTGATGTCTCTACTTTTAATTATGTTCCCCAGGTTTATCATAGTATGTCTCCCCAGAATCAGTCGTCTTTTTATTTCATGGCTGCAGTCACCATCTTTGATCTTAGGAAAGTAAAACCTGTCACTGCTTCTACTTCTCCATCTATTTTCCAGGGACTGATGGGGCCTGTTGCCATTATTTTGGTTTTCTTGATATTGTGTCTGAAGCCAGCTTTTGTACTCTCTTCCTTCAAACCAATCAAGAGATTATTTAGGTCTTCCTCACTTTCTGCCATTAGGGTGGTATTGTCTGCATATCTCAAATTGTTGATGTTTCTCCCAGCAATTTTGATCCCATATTGTGATTCCTCCATCCCTGCACTGCACATTATGTGCTCTGTGTATAGGTTGAATAAGCAGGGTGATAAAATGCAGCCTTGTCTTACTCCCTTTTCTATTCCAAACCACTCTGTCATTCCATGTTCTGTCCTAACTGGGACAGACATGGGCACTCAAACCGTTATGCAATACCTGGGTCTCGAACTGCCGACTTGCCAGCCTTCCAGCTAACAAGGGGAGCTCTTAACCACAGAAGGGAGATGAAAAGAACCCAGTCAGGAAGGAGCCTGCCATCCACTTCTTTTCCACAAGAGCCACTGTGATTGATGGCTAAGCCAGTTAGTGAAGGCTGAGTCAGCTCCTCAGCGACCTTCACAGAATTCCTCCAGGTTTCCCAACTCCCCATCTGTTGCTTAGTGTCGCTCAGGCTCAGCAGATTGATGGCAGCTCACGGTCAATTTCTCTGATGCACTTTTGCTGAGAGACACTCATACATCTTCCCAGTGTCATCTCACCCGATCTGAGGTCAGGCTTTCAACAGGCAAGAAATGTTCCAGAATAAATCACTATGCATGAAGGGGAGGAGGAGGAGGAGAGAGATGGGATGGGCACACAGTCATAAGCAAGGCACAGGCCAGAAAGGTTGGAGTGAGGCTAATTATACTTCCCTTTTTCTCTGGAATTCATAGGTAGGAATTAATTTCAACTATTGTCTCCTGTCCCCAGATCCATTCTGAAGCCTTTAATTTTAAGTCCTTGATGAAACAGTAGCTTCAAGAGCTATCATGGGGGTAATCAAGCAATTAGTTAATTAACATTCCAGACTTAGAGCTTTGAGAAAGCATACCTGTCAAGCGTGGCACCGCAAAATACGTGAAATTACTGTGCATGCATGGGCAGTAACCCGTTTGTGCATGCGCACCGTGGGCGTGCATGTGCAGTATCCCCTTTCCCTGCTGTTCAAATACGGGACAGCGGTGGGAAAGGGGAGTAACAAGCGCTGAAAAATGGGAAATCCTGGCCAATACGGGATACTTGACAGGTATGCTGAAAAGATGCCAGAAATTTAAAGGAAAACAAGCAAATCTAGTGACTGCTTAAAGACAAATACTTCTCTTAGGAATTGCAGATCCAGGGTAGTATCTTAATGATTTCCTTTCGTGTTCAGGGAATGAAGAAGCAGACGAGTGAAGTAGTGAAATTCAGCTCTTTATTAGTGGGGTTTGAACACAGTTTGGATGGGGCAAAACTCGGACTTATATACACTATAAACAGTAACAGTAACAATAATACAACAAGCCCATTGGCTAACAGAGTGCACATTTTTGATCCACTTATTTGCATAAAAATAGATACATGAGAAAAGATACATTCTGCTCCTGTCAGAAAACACAGTTAACATACATAACATTCTTCCCCCCTAGGTAAAAACAAATCCTTTAACCAGGATGGCGGTCTAGTTTCCCTTCTGGGTCGGACGCTTGGCTGAGCTGGCTCAGGGGCTCGTAGGATGGGCGACTGGAGTGAGGGATTGACTAGAGGTTGAGGATTGTAAACCCAAATTTAAGCCCCGTTTGTCAGATGGAGGAGCAGGGGATCGCTCAAAACCAAAATCTAATTCTGTCCCTCCTGTGTGTACTAAGAGTGGAGGGTGACTCCAAACAAAATTGGTCATCATCAATAAAGGAATACAGAGTGCTAGGCCATAGCTGTCAAGTATCCCTTATTGGCCGGGGAAACCCCTTATTTTACCCTATTTCCCGCCGTCATCCCTTATTAATTAGACTGCAATGCCCTATTGCCGCCATTGGAGGGCAGCACAGGATAATCATAGCTGTCAAGTATCCCTTATTTGCTGGGAAATTTCCCTTATTTTCAAATCCAAAACTTGACAGGTATGTGCTAGGCTGGGCCGGAATAGGGGAGCATTCCACAAATTCCCCTTGAAATCGGTTCCTATAAGAACTTCTGGGTCAATGTTGGCTGGCTGCTGACTATTACCTCTGCCCCCTGGGTTTAAATGGATGGGGGCCAAGCCTAGCGTTGAGTGTCTGTATTCGTCTTGTGGGTCCAGTACTCTGGGTCTCAATTGATCTGCGTGCCTCCTCCAGATGAGACCAGTTGCTGTTTTGATTCTGTAAGAAACAGGACCAGTTTGATCGATCACAAACCCAGGCACCCACGTAGGGCCACCAGCTGCATAATTGCGGCAATGTACAGGGTCTCCGGACAAGAAACCCTTCTGGTGTTGGATTGCTATATTTGTGCCTTTGTTCTCTACCCTAGAGGAATCCAATCTGTCCAGCAAGGATGGCAGTTTCCTTCGCTGGAGCAATTCAGCAGGGGACAGCCCTGAGGCAAGGGGGGTGAGCCTATATGTGAAAGGAAACTGGCATAACTAGAGCTCCAAATCCCCTTCACCCATATGCTGAAGTGCGTCTTTAGTTGTGCGCACCTGCCACTCTACCTGGCCATTGGTGCCTGGGTGGAATGGGGTGGCAGTGATGTGCCTAATTGCATTCCTTTCCATGAAGGATTGGAATTCTGCAGATGTGAACACGGACATCCAAATGCTGCAAACAGCCTTCTTAGGTGTATTATTGTGGTGGCTGAAGTAGTATTAGGCACCCTAATCACTTCCAGTCACTTAGAGAATGAATCCACAACCAACAAAAATAGGGCACCCCTAAATGGACCTGCAAAATCTATGTGCAACCTGGACCACAGGCCCCGAGCAGAACCCCATTCCCGAAAGGGAAGGTGGGATTGCTCTGGGTGAGAGGACTGACAACTGGCACAAGTGCCGACCATTTGTTCTATGTCTTGGTCCAGTTGAGGCCACCAAAAGTAACTACGGGCAAGGACCTTGGAACGGACAATTCCCGGGTGACTTCTGTGAAGTAGATGTAAAACCTTTTTCCTTAGAGTGACAGGAATGACCACCCGCTGGCCCCATAGAAGGCAACCTCATTCCACTGACAGTTCCAAATGCTTGCGGTGGAATGTTCTGAATTCCTCGGCTAGAGGAGAGACAGGCCAGCCTTTTTGTACCCAAGACATTACTTTAGTCAATGTTACCCCAGGAACTCCACTTCCTGTGCCAAAAACACACATTTGTCTCTTCTGAGACATAGACCGGCCCTCTCAAAACGTGAGAGGACTCGATTGAGCCTGGCTGCTAGTTCGACGGTGTCCTTAGCGGTGATCAGGACATCGTCAAAATATGGCAGGACACCGGGCAAACCTTTTAAAATACGTTCTACAAGATATTGAAATATTCTGGGGGCCGTATTCACCCCAAATTGTAGTCTAGTTACCTTAAATGCCCCCCTGGTCTGGGCTATGGCAGCAGCAGGAGACACAGTCAATTGTTGGTAAGCCTGGGCAAGGTCATGTTTTGCGAAGCAATTTCCTCCATGCAAGGAGGCAAGAAGGTGGCTTACAGCAGGCACAGGATATGCGTTCGGGCGAATAGCTTTATTGATGGTACACTTGTAGTCAGCGCATATCCTGACCTCCCCATTACTTTTCAAAGCAGTCACTATTGGTGTCTCCCAATCTGCGGAGTCCACTGGCACAAGGAAGCCCTGCCCCACCAGTTTGTCCAGCTCGGCTTCTATCTTCTCCTTTAAAGCAAAGGGTACCCGGCGTGGCTTCATCCAGATGGGCCGGATGGTTGGGTCAAGCTCAAAGTCCACAGTGGGTCCTTTGTATAACCCTAAATCCTTTTTGAACACCTCAGGATGGGCAGCACAAACGTCCCAGATTGGGTCAGCATCTATTGCGTGAATGCCAGAAAGCCGGATTCCAAGGGGCCTAAACCATTGGGTCCCAATAAGACAGTTAGTGCCCTGCTTAACTACAACCAATGGCAAGGAGGTGCGAATGTTTTTGAATTTGACCAAGAAATTTCCCACCCCCAGGACCAGAATTTGGCAACCTTGCACATCCCAGAGGGAAGTTTTAAAAGATTTGAGCTTGGGCCGAGAGGCAGGGGGAATTCTCAAAAACTCCCGCTGCGGGATTATGGAAAAGATAGTACCTAAATCCATCTCCATCTTGAAGGGGGCGTCCTGCAGGCTGAGGTCTGCGAAGAAACGCTCGCTGACGATGCCCACTTGGCACAGCTCAGGCTCTGGTGACACTTTGGTGATGGACGTTTTGTGGTGATAACTCTTCTTGGACTCAGGTGCTGGAGTTCTTTGCTTTTGCTGTCGGCATACTTTAGCAATGTGCCCTCATTGCCCGCAGTTGTGGCATTCTGCGGTGCAGAAGGGGCACTTCCTGTGGTCATGCCGGGCTCCGCAGCCATCACACTTGCAAAGGAATTTCTTCTCCCGATCATCACGGTGCTCTCGGTGCTTTCGTCGGGCTGCTTGGACTTCTCCCTCTGCATCGCTGGACTCCGATGAAGAGGTGGAACCAGGCGATGCTGAGGAGGATGAAGATGAATTTTTCTGAGCTTGCACAGCTGAGTCGGTGGCACTGGTGGTGGAGTGGCAGATGCCAGAAAAGCTTGATGCCAGACCGTGCAGCCTCAGACTCTACCGCCTCTTCTAGGACAGCCTTGAAAGTTAGCGTCTTCTTGATCATGAGGCAACATTGAGCATCTTCGTCCCTCATGCTGGCCAGCAGACGGTCCCGGAGTGCTTCTTCGATGTTGTCCCACTTGCACAGGGCGGCAGCAATGCACAGAGCGGCGGCGTAGTCTGCAATGGACTCCCCAGGTTGCTGTTCCCTTCTGTGGAAGGCCACCCTGGCCGGGAAGATCAAGGCCTCTGGCACCACATCCACATCCCTTGGGAGAACGAGGTGGGTTGCCAGCTCAAGCGTCTCAGAACTGCACTGAGTGAGGAAACAGGAGTGCTTCTGGTTTCCGTCGGTGATCTTCTGCGAGGCCATTGTGTGGCGGAACGGTGTTCGTATGTTGCCCATTTCTCTGGATTCGCTGGGTCGAATGGGCCAATGTTGCTGCCATGTGGGGATGCCATCCCACCTTCATTGCCAGTTTCGTGTTCAGGGAATGAAGAAGCAGACGAGTGAAGTAGTGAAATTCAACTGTTTATTAGTGGGGTTTGAACACAGTTTGGATGGAGCAAAACTCGGACTTATATACACTATAAACAGTAACAGTAACAATAATACAACAAGCCCATTGGCTAACAGAGTGTGCACATTTTCAATCCACTTATTTGCATAAGAATAGATACATGAGAAAAGATACATTCCGCTCCTATAAACAGTAACAGTAACAATAATACAACAAACCCATTGGCTAACAGAGTGTGCACATTTTCGATCCTGTAGTATGCCCGCGTGCCTAGGTTGGACATTACTCTTCCAGCTTCGTTTGCTCGATAACGCACACGGTTGGAGAACCAACACGAGTGTTAATGGAAGAGAAATTGGGAAATCGGGCTTAGATTAATTGGCATTAATTATAAAGAGCCTGGCTGGGAGATTGCAGAGGAAATAGGACAAAGGGTAAAAAAGGTGCTGACTCTAAGGTCGAATTTGCTCTTCCCCTTCTGGTCTCGATAAGGCTGAGCGAGGCTGGCTGAGTCAGCGGGAAAGGAAAATAGAGACTCGGGCAGTTTAAATGGTCTTCGAGATAGGGCAGGAACAATAGGATTTCGCCTACCCAGATCTTAGATAACTGCGGTTTGTCCTTCAACCTCCTGACTCATGTCAGGAAACATGTGTTATCTTGACCAACAGAAATGCCACATAAAGCCTTCTGTTGCTGAGTGATGTCAAGCCTTGGCATTCAAACTCCTGGGAGGAGAGTATTAAATGCGCCACCTAGCTTAGGCTGGGTCTGGACTTTGCCACCACACATTCGCCTCCTTGCTGCCAGTCATTCCGGCCCCCATGGGCCATTCCAACACAATCCACTTATTTGCTTAAGAATAGATACATGAGAAAAGATACATCCCGCTCCTGTCAGAAAACACAGTTAGCATACATAACATTTCCTCAGGTCATTTAGTCCATTTCTCAGATAGGTTAAAAAGTCTATTGGTGTTGGTTATAGTTTTACGTAGACTACTGCTCACATACATTTATTTAGGGCATTTCCTCAATGGAAACTGAATTTTTAAAAAGATTTTAGAAAAAACAAATCCAGCTAGATTTTGAAATCTACTCTTTCTTTTTTGGTGTGCCTGGGTGGGTGGGGAGTACTTATTAAGAAAGTGTGGCCAGATTTGTAGTATAAAATTATAAATAAGTAGAGATTGCCTGAATGGACAAGCCTGTCCTTTTGACTTTCTACCACATGTTGATGGAAGCCTTTGCATTGTATCAGAAAATGAATCAAACTCATTGCTCAGTATCATTATCTGGAGCCAGGAAACCTTGGAGAAATGCTGTCAATCAATGTGACCAATAACACCCTTGATAGACCAGAGCAGTGAAAGCAGGTAGCTTCAATTTTACTCTTAAGTTTTGGTCAGAACTTTATGGGCGTTAACAGGATCCTGACTTGATGTTGAAGCAGAGGGTTCATAATTGGATAGTTCCTGTAACATTCAGTGTGGATTCACTACCTGCACAGTAGCAGAATTATCATCCTTTATTGGACTTGTGGCTTATGTATGATAGCTTTCTATGCTCTCTCTATATGCACCAATTTAAATGTAACTTATCTCCCCTCTGCAGGAGATTGTGGTGGCATAGTGGTTAAGACGCTGAACTTGACAACTGGAAGGTCGGCAGGGGAGTAGTATGAGAACCTAGCAGTTTGAAAGCAAGAAATTGCAAGTAGATAAATAGGTACCATTTCAGTGGGAAGGTAAACAGCATTCCATGCACTTTGGTGTCTAGTCATTCCTGCCACATGATCACGGAAACACAGACAGTCCTGGCTCTTTGGCTATAAATTGAGATGATGAGCACCGAACCCTAGGATCAGATATGACTGGTTTTCGAGCAAGGGTGATCTTTACCTTCACTTATCTCCCCTCCTGTTATGTATGTACAATGTTGCCTTAAGAAATGTATGAATGTAACCCGACCATAATTACAATGTAACTCAGCTGTTAAAGGAACGCGAGTAAGCTGCCCATAGAGGGCAGCTGCGAGCGTTCAACTCACATGGTTCACATTCCCCAAATCACCGGCAGCCGCGGGAACTTTCCTGCACTATCACTACCTGCAGATGATGGGCGTGACTTGGAACGACGACACGCCGGTAGCAGCCAATGAGCTACCGTGCAACGAGATTCAAATGTATTGTACTACTGTATATAATGTGATGTACCTCCGCCATTACCACATGTTCATCCTGATCATCATCCAATAAACCTGTGTTAGTCCTTACTGCGACTCCTTCTTTGTCTTCCGTGCAAGACACTAAATTGGCGACGAAGGTGGGATCGATGGCGAATCCCAAGGTCAAGCCTTACCAGTTCGATGTCAGCGAGCCCGAACAATGGGAGCTCTACGAGTGCCAGTTTTGGCATGCGATGGAAGCCGCGGGCGTCAACGACGACGCGAAAATGCGCTCCCACTTCCTGGCCCAAGTGGGGCCGGCCACGCTGCGTATCCTGATGAACCTGGTGGCCCCCCGGAAGGTGGACGTGGTGCCCATCGCCCGCATCCTGGAAGTGCTGGGCGAACATTTCCAGCCCCCCGTGTCGATTTTCCCAGCCAGGGTCGCGTTCCACAGACGAGACCAGCGCCCGGGAGAAACCAGTGGACTGCCAGTGGGAAGACCTGGACACGGCCCTCCGAGACTGCATGCTGTGTGGCCTGAGGGACGAGGAGGTCCAGAGAAAATTGATGACCCGCAACTATCGCCTCACGTTCAACGAGGTACTGCGGGAGGCCCAAGCAGCCGAGGCGGCCAGGAGTGGGGTCAGAGTGTTCAAGTCCCGAGGGGCCACGTCCGAAAGGGCCAAGTCACCAGTGCAGGCGGCCCGGTGGACATCGGCGAAGACGGCCTGGCGGGCCCCCAAGTCGCCCGTCGGCACACCAGCGACGTCCGAGGAGTCGTCCACGACGGCGGACTCCTGTTCCAGTGAGGACGACGACTTCCAGAGGATAAAGAAACATGGGGAGAAGCGACAGACCCGCGAACGGCAAGACCGCCGCTGCGACGGTTGTGGGGCGTCCCACGACCGCACGAGGTGCCCGTTCCGAAAGGCCGAGTGCCACAACTGCGGCCGAAAGGGACACATCGCCAGAGTATGCAGGCGCGGGCGAGCCGAGGACAAGGGCATCTCAAGCCACCCCCAGACACACCAACGGAAGGGGGCTGGCACCAGGAAGGTCTCAGCCAACTACAGCGAGGAAGGCGTGAACCGCGTGGGCCTGGAGCACCGGCGTTTTTTCGTAGAGGTACGATTACAGGGGCTCCCAGTGAGGATGGAGATAGACTCGGGGTCATCTTATTCCATCCTGTCCCAAAAAGAGTTTATGCGCATTCCCCCAGATGCGCGGCCCAAACTGCGGGCCATGAAGTCACATTTACGGGACGTGCAGGGAAATGGGATCCCAGTGTTGGGGGTGGGGAAATTCAAGGTGGAGTTCAAGAGTTATTCCGAGAAACTGCCCCTAGTGTTCCTCAAGGGGGGGAGATGCTGCCTTTTGGGAACGCAGTGGTTTGCTCCCCTGGGAATCGAACTGTCCGGCATTAACGCCATCGAGACTGACCCAATGCGGGACGTGTGCAATGCACACCCGGACGTTTTCAAGAAGGGGCTTGGGACGTACAAGGGCCCCCCAGTTTCCTTTGAGCTGGACCCAGAAATCCGACCCATCCGCCTCAAGCCAAGGAGAGTGCCCTTCGCCCTCAAGGACAAGATCGAGGCGGAACTGGACAAATTGGTGGGGCAGGGGATTTTGGTCCCAGTTGATTTGGCGGAGTGGGAAACGCCGATTGTTATGGCCCTTAAGTCAAACGGGGAGGTCAGGATTTGTGCGGACTATAAATGTACGATCAATAAGGCCATTCGGCCAAATGCATATCCGGTGCCCGTGGTCAGCCACTTACTGGCCACGTTACATGGGGGAAGTGTTTCGCCAAGCTAGATCTGGCGCAAGCATACCAGCAGCTCTCAGTAACCCCGGCTGCTGCCGCTGCGCAAACGATCGTGACGCACAAGGGGGCATTTAAGGTAACGCGCCTTCAGTTTGGCGTGAATTCGGCCCCCGGAATCTTCCAGTCCCTCGTGGAACGCCTTTTAAAGGGGCTTCCAGGTGTTCTCCCATATTTCGACGATGTGTTGATAACGGCGGGGAGCGAATTAGAGTTAGCAAAGAGGCTAGATGGGGTCCTCTCAGTGTTCGAGAGGGCGGGACTCCGACTGAGAAGGGACAAATGTGTATTCTTTGCGAGGGAGGTCGAGTTTCTCGGTTTTAAGATAACCCCGGGTGGGATCAAACCCTCTGAGTCTAAGGTTGCGGCCGTGAAAAACGCCCATCGTCCCACCGCGAAACCGGAGCTGCAGTCATTTCTAGGGCTCCAAAATTTCTATCACTCCTTCCTGCCTAGGAAGGCATCGGTCGCAGAGCCACTGCACGCGCTACTAAAAAAGGACGCGGTCTGGCGGTGGGGGGACAGGCAGGAGAAAGCGTTCAAGAAGCTTAAGACACTCCTATCCTCGGATGCTGTCCTGACCCACTTTGATCCAAAAAAGCCAGTGGTTTTAGTCTGTGGTGCGTCCCCAGTGGGGGTGGGGGCGGTCCTGTGCCACGTGTTGGAGAGCGGGCGGGAAGCCCCGGTGGCGTACTACTCAAGGTCCCTCTCGAAGGCAGAGCGCAATTATGCGCAAACGGATAGGGAGGCCCTGGCCATAATCGCGGGAACGAAGAAGTTCCACGATTTTTTATACGGCCGCGAGTTTACGGTAGTGACGGATCACAAACCACTCCTCGGGATCTTCACTACCGGCAAACCCACCCCACAAATTCTATCCCCCAGGATGCTGCGTTGGGCCATATTCCTCAACGCCTACCAGTATGAGCTGGTCTATCGCCCAGGGAAGGAGATCTCCCATGTGGACGCACTGTCCCGGTCTCCCCTCCCTAGTTTAGGGGATCCCGCATGCGAGGTAGAGCAGGAACACCAAGTCCTGCTGATCGAGTCCCTCGACTCACCCCCATCGTCCCGGCCGACCTCGCCAAGGCCACGGCGGCCGACAAGATGCTGGCCCAAGTTAGTTTCTGGGTGAGGAAAGGGTGGCCCACTACTACCCCCGAGGAGCATTTCAAGCCATTTTTCAGGCGTAGAGTAGAGCTTTCCCTGGAAAGGGGCTGCTTACTCTGGGGCCAGCGGGTAGTCATCCCAGAGAAGTTAAGGGCTAAGGTACTGAAGCTACTGCATACCAGTCACCCAGGAATAGTGCGCTCCAAGGCGCTGGCCAGGAGTTTCTTCTGGTGGCCCCAGATAGACGCAGATATACAGTGGGCACGTGCGAGAGCTGCCAGAGCTCTCGGCCCGAGGAGTCCCGGCTACCCCATAGGGAATGGGACACGGCCCGTGGGCCATGGTCCCGGATACATGTCGACTTCGCTGGCCCTTTCCGCGGGTCCATGTTTCTACTGATAGTCGACTCCTATTCCAAGTGGTTGGAAGTAATCCCCATGAACAGCACCTCCTCCGCGGCGACCATTAAACAGTTGCACAAGGTGTTTGCCTGCTTCGGTCTGCCAGACGTACTCGTTAGCGATAACGCTAGTACCTTCACGTCTGCGGAGTTCAAGACGTTTATTGAGAGAAACGCCATCAGACACATTACCACTGCCCCATTTCACCCCGCCACAAACGGTCAGGTAGAGCGCCAAGTGCGCACTACGAAAGACGCACTGCGGCGCATGGGTCCCGGTGAGTTGAACCTTCATCTGTGTCAGTTCCTCATCTGCTACAGGACAACCCCCTAGCTTCAGGATTTTCCCCAGCCGAACTCCTCATGAGGAGGCGTCTGGTAACACTCTTTGACCGGATGGATCCGTCCAGGGTGGAGGATGAAGGGAGAAATATAAATATAGGGGTAGAGAGCTCCAAAAGTTTCTCAGTAGGGGACCCGGTTCACTGCAGGAACTACGCGGCCTCGGGGCCAGTGTGGGTACCAGGGACGATTATTGAGCAGACGGGGCCAGTATCCTACAGGGTTGAGACTAGCGCGGGTCTACTCTGGAGAAGGCACGCCGACCAACTCAGAAGGAGTTGACGGGGAATCAGCGTTAGGGTCCTCCCCCACCCGCGTTACCCAAGGGGGAGACACGGCGGCGTCCGCGGGTACAAATGCATACCCTGGGTCCTCAGCCACAGAGGAGGATACTTTGGAAGAGAGGGATGAGTTTGATTATGAGTTGCAGTACCAGGGGGGTGTCGCGGAGTGGTCCCCCACCCGTCCTAGCGAGAAGAGGGGTTTCAGTTCAGCCCCTGGTACCTCCAGTCCCCCTAGCCCTTTTGTTTTAGAATATACCATAGCTCCAGCCCCCCGGAGACAGACACCCCCGAGACAGGCAGCAGGGGGGAGTCAGCCCACCTCAGCCTCTAGAACTCCCGGACAGGCAACAGTGGGTGGCGAGACCACGAGGGCTTCCTCGTCGGTCCCGAGATTCGTACTGGGAGGGACCCCAAGCTCCTCAAACGGTAGGCAGGGGTTCACGTCCCAACTGTTCATTCCATTCCCGTCCCCCAATGCAAGGTTGTCACAGAGTCCCCACCGAACCACTAATGAGTCCCCCCTTTCCGTTGCAGGAAGGGACTCCGCGGAACCAGGAGCTCCCGGCTCCCCTGTGTTAAGTCAAGCGGCCGCACACCCCATACGCACGTGCGGCAAACCACAATGGTTGAGGGACTTCGTCCCATCCTAGGGGGGAGGGGTGTTATGTATGTACAATGTTGCCTTAAGAAATGTATGAATGTAACCCGACCATAATTACAATGTAACTCAGCTGTTAAAGGAACGCGAGTAAGCTGCCCATAGAGGGCAGCTGCGAGCGTTCAACTCACATGGTTCACATTCCCCAAATCACCGGCAGCCGTGGGAACTTTCCCGCACTATCACTACCTGCAGATGATGGGCGTGACTTGGAACGACGTCACGCCGGTAGCAGCCAATGAGCTACCGTGCAACGAGATTCAAATGTATTGTACTACTGTATATAATGTGATGTACCTCCGCCATTACCACATGTTCATCCTGATCATCATCCAATAAACCTGTGTTAGTCCTTACTGCGACTCCTTCTTTGTCTTCCGTGCAAGACACTAAACCTCCTCCCACCACCAGCTTTCCAATCAACCAGTTCCCATAAAAAAGGTAAAGTCCCTCGTTAGATGACAATTGAAAAGTGAATCAAAGATCTGAACTGTAACATACCATATTTGATCTCTGTTCTTTTAACAGATAGCTATTTTCATATAGGTTAATTATTGTTATTATTTGCTTCAAGGGCCTAAAGACGGATGCGGGTTTCCCCAATATTTTCATAAGCTACTTTTGTCAAAATCAGAATTGTTTTAGGATTAATCTATTGAATACTCTATTGATGTCTTACTAGCCATCAGTTGCCAAGCTCCTGTGGATGCTTGCATTTGCTGGAAAAGTTAGCTTTTTACCAGAAAGCATCAGGCAGTTTCTGACATCACCACAGTCTTTGTCATTTTTGAAGTACTGCCGTTGTAAATCAAGGGTTACTTGAAACTTCCAGGCGATTTCTTCTCATGGTAACCTCTGGCTGTATGGCAGCAACTGCATCCTTCAAACAATCACAGCTCCCCCTAGTGATGCAAATTTAATTCTGCTGAAATTTCCAAGCATGCTTCACTTATAAGGTGACCTGGTACAATTTCTGCAGGTTCCATTCAATACTGCTGGCCTGACTCCCGGTTTTGCATTTGGTAGCTGTGTTTTGCGGCTTTGTTTCCTTTGTCTGCTTAAATCTTTTGATACTCCCATCACTAACCTGTTCCAGTGACCTCCCTCTCCTTCAATACATTTGACTTCAGTTTTCTACAGAATGAGAGTTGGCATAGGGGGCTGACTGGTTTAGCAGCCAGATGGCATCCATCCAAGTGGCCTTCCCTCTCCTCACTCTTTGTCTCTGGCTGTTGGCGTGGATCAGGCTGAGACTGGCATGAAGTCTTGGCCATCTTTCCTTAAGTTCCCATTTAGTAGTGCTGGGCTTTTCTCTCTCCTCACTTTGAGGACGCTTGGTTAACTCATTTTTGCTTGGAAACAAGATTTAGCACATCCTATAATTACACGCAGACTGGCAGATCTAGACAAAGCAAAGTCTCCAACGGGCACCAGAGTGTGTAACAATGCTTGTAGAAACCTAGAGTAACAACACATTGTTGGTATATTTCTCTAACTTGCAAGAATTAAGGAAAAGCTATAGCTCAGTTGTAGGACAACCACTTTTCAAGTTGAAGGTCTCACATTCAGAATGGAAATTTGCATTCCACTTTCTTCATTATGTAAGCTATCATAAGTAACAAGGTAACCTGTTAAACTTTGCTTATAAGTTTTAATGAAGGAGGTGGTATTCTGGGAAGAAATTGAGTTGAAAGAATTAGATCAAATTGGTAAAGCAGCAGTAGTTTGAGATGAAGACATGGGCAAAATAGTTATTAACAATAAATTTTTAAAGACAATGATAGGTGTATGGAAGAAAGTGAAGAAGAAATTAGCCCCAGATACATCTCCGATTATAGAAATGGAAGATATGAAGAATTTCCCGATAAAAATAGATAAGAGGATAAAGGAAGTTTTTGTTAGAAATGATGTGTTCCTGTTGAAAGACTGGATACGGAGTTGTCAAGATAGAGATAAAAAGTTAGAGATATATACACAAATGAGGTTGAACTGGTTTCAGATTGCATTAGTAAATAAGAGGAATAATAAATATTTGAGGGAAACCAGTTTAGAAAGGTGTAGAATGGAATTTGAGGAATTGGTATCAAAGATAACAAAGGAAGAAATGGAAATTAAGGGCTTGGTGAGTAAGATATACAAGATTCTAAACCAAGAAGGTAGACCACAAGAAACACTGAGAAAAAATTGGGGACAAGATTTGAATGTTAAAATTATAGAAATAGAATGGAAAAACAAATGGAAGAGAAGGATCATGAGAACTATGTCTGTCAGAGTGAAAGAACATAATTATAAAATGTTATGAAGGTGGTACCTGACCCCAGTTAGGTTGCATCAGATGGATAATAATAAAAATAAAATGTGTTGGAGATGTAAAAATACACTGGGTACTTATGTGCATATGTGGTGGAGTTGTGATGTGGTAAAAGATTTTTGGAAGAAAATTGACGAAAAAACTTCAAGAATAATGTAGGTAAGCATTAAGCTGGGGTCAGGTACCGCTTTGCTGACAGACATGGATAACATGGATTTAGATAAGAGTAAAAAAAGAGTTATTATCTATAATATTAACAACTGGCAGACAATGTATTGCAAGAAAATGGAAAAGTTATATGTTATTAAAAATTGAACATGGGAGTTGAATGAAAAGAAAGGTATTATTACTGAAAACAAATTTTGGAATACAGTAATACCTCATACAAAGTCCGCTTCATACAACATCAAATTCATACAACATCGCCTAATTTCTTGAAAAAAGTTACCTCATGTATGAGGCATTCAGTTTTTCCCAGGTTGCATTGTGCCTGGGCAGTATAAAAGACAGGACCCATGCGTGCATTGCTCTTGTGGGTTTTGCACAAGGCAAAGAGTGTTTAGGAGTGGTTTTGAGCATGATTTTGGATTTTTTTGAATTTTTCATCAGCATTTTTAGAAGCATTCCTGGGATTTTTTTAGCAATCTTCAGGTTCTTGGACAATCAGGGTTGTTTGATATGTTTTTGTAATGTATTTAGCCTTTAGACAATGTTTTCTTAAAGTTCTGTCAGTTTCCTGTCTGTTTCCTTGACTTTGCCCTGAAGTCTGTGCTGTTATAGTACAATGTATCTCTATGGAAACGACGTTGTACGAGACATCGCGGCAAGGATTTGAACGTTGTATGAGGCATCGCTGCTAGGATTTGGCATGCCTCATACAAAGTCCAAATCAATATAAAGTCCAAACTTGTGGAACCAACCAAGTTTGGACGTTGTATGAGGTATCACTTGTATATGGCAACCATTTGTAGAACATACATTGATTAAAGGTGAAGGCGGTAGGCGGGTACCTGATCAACTGAGTTTCTGGAAATAGTAAGAGATGACTGTGATACACCACAATCTCCAGGGCAATGTATATATCAGAGGGGTGTCTACAATAATTATGTCTTTTTGGTTTTTGGTTCATGGTATTGTGATAGAAAGATATGAAAATAATGAAAACATGTACACATATTAAAAATTAGTCATGAATCAGATTTAGATAAATATTTAGATAATGAGAACAAATTCATAAAATAAGAATTACTTATTATATTGATTCTTAAGGATTAAATATTTTTATCGTGTTGTAGTGTAACTATGTTGTGTATTGGATGTATTGTTTGTAATTTTTATTATGTTTTGTTTGTATATTATTTTATATCTTACTTTGAAAATTAATAAATATTTAATAAAAAAACTGGTTCCAGATTTACTAGTGTATAATCCCAGCTGTGGAAGTGGCTATGGTGGCACATCTGGGTCATGTGATAAGGCATGTGATTTTTGCAGAAGGAGCACCTTGTCAGGTTACTTTAGAAGCTTCTGCAGTTAAATATTGTTTTTAATGTGGGAAAAGATATTACCCATAGAACTGTAGCATAGGAAGGGATCCACAGAATAACTGAATCCAACTGTCTGCCCCACTACCCGGTGGTAGTAGGGCAATATGGTTATTGGAGGACAATGAAAGCATCGCAGACTTATTTTGGCAAAGCAACGGAAGAGTTGGTCATGTTGTTAACTTTTTCCATGTGTAAAATCTTGCTTTTTTAGAATAGCTATGAACAATTCTGGGACTTTTAAATGTTTAACAGGAAATGTTAATAAATTATTAATAATGAAGTGACAAAATATGCATTGCAAGAACATGGAGCCAACTTAGGACTTTACTACAATGGTGAAATACACCAGGAGTTCCCAACATTTTTGGCCATGGGCCAGTCACGTGGTTCCTCCCACCCAGAAGCAGAAGTAAAACGAATCCACGTATGTGTAGAACGCTGCCGTAAATGCATTTATGACAGCCGTGGGTCATTTATGGCAGTGTTCTGTGCATGCAGGGGTGACATATTTTACCTCTGCTTCCAGGAGCAGCGAGGGCGGTGTGGGCTGGATGAATTGGTGTCGGGGGCCGGATTCAGCCTGAGGGCCGTAGGTTGGGAATACTGTATTACACAGATGAATACAGAAATTTATTTTTCCTTCATGATGCAAAGACTGATTCCAACTGATTCCAATCTGAAGCTTTTTTCCTCCCAAAACAGCTTTTTCTTTGTGCCACTGGGGGATTCAACTTTTTCCAAGCTGGAATGACTTATTGAATAAAAAAGATCTGTGTGTGTGTGTGGGTGGGGGGAGTGTCTGCGCATGGTGGTGTGGTGAAATTGGCAATTTGAGTGTGATCAGTAACACCGTTCCCCACAGTCTGTCCCCTAATAGTCCCTGATATTTTTAATTTTTTAAAAAAGGTTGCGGAATAAATGAGACTTGCACTGATCCATTGTATTAAGGTAAAGGTTTAGTCGTATCTGACTCTAGAGTTCAGTGCTCATCTCTGTTTCAAAGCCGAAGAGCCAGCACTGTTTGCTTCTGCAGACATTTCCGTGGTCATGTGGCAGGCATGATTAGACACCGGAGCGCACAGAACGCTGTTACCTTCCCACCTAAGTGGTCCCTATTTATCTACTTGCAATTTCTTGCTTTCAAACTGCTAGGATGGCAGGAGCTGGGACAAAGCCGGGAGCTCATTCCGTCCTGCAGTACTTGGGAATCGAAATGCTGACCTTCTGCCTCCCAGTTAGCATCTTAGCCACTTGAGCCACTGGAATAGCACAAGATCATTTTTTTAAAAAGCAGGACAGTAATTGCTCTTTGGCTTTTCAGCCAAACCAAAGCAAAGGGTTGGGAAGGTGGTTTTTTTTAAACAAGCTTCTAAGGAAAGATGAGACAAGATGAAGCCTCTGAGAGTTGAGGAGGTGAAATCTGTATGTGAGAGTTAGAATGGGCTAAGATAATGCAATTGTGTGTGTGTCTATCTCTGTGTATAGAGAGGGAAGGGAGGGGCAATTGTGTGTGTGTCTATCTCTGTGTATAGAGAGGGAAGGGAGGGGTGTTTCAGGCTGTCTTTTGTAGGCTTAGGGCAGCCAAAGCTGGCAAGGAAGATGAGTGGGCAGGAATAGAGGAAGGAAGGAAGGAAGGAAGGAAGGAAGGAAGGAAGGAAGGAAGGAAGAAATGTAAGAGCTGTGGGTTGGAATGCCAACTGCATGTGTATACTGAATTTCACATTCAAATTGCAAGCCTAATAAGAACACTCATTACATTTTCAAACGAAATTGAAACTGTGATTCAAACCACAGTGGAGCCAAATTGCTCCATTTCATCTTTCCAATGTAGCCTTAGTTTTGGCCCTGTTAAAGCAGAATTTTTATGAGCTGTTGGATAAAAATCGAGCTCTAGAGCTACCAGTTGTTCTGTATCCTTTCAAAGGCATTAGCCATTGAAAATGAGCAAGTGATGGCCTGTGCTTTTTGAGGGGAAAGGGTGAGCAATACAGGCTGAATAAAATGCTTTTTAAAATGTATGTGGTATAAAGCCATGTCCCTTTGGATGACACAGAAGAGGCTATCTGACCAGTTGCCATGGACCGAAGTTAATCCTACACTAATTTAGCTGGAAGACCTTTTTTTGGACCAGCACAACTCGATTTTCCAGGCCTGCTACTACAATGCCCTTATTTGGAGTTTCCAGCTAGGTCAGTAAGTGGCATTAAGAAATCGTATGCTCTTCAATTCAAATTGCTTCAGTAACACAAGGAAATGCAGAGAAACAAGATTTACTCATTGTCTCTCTCTCTATCTCTCTCACACACAAACATACACAGCAGTTTTGAGGCAAGGTTACACAAGATCTTTAGGAATTAACTCTTCATTTCAGTTTTATATATTTTATATAATAATCCATGTGAATTTGCATGTGTTGCTTTCAGTGTTTCTCTCTACTATCAACTTACATAAAATGAATTTGTTCATTTAGGTATCTATCTAAAAATCCTGAAAGTGATAAGTCAGAGTTGATATGATGACACACAATTATTATTTATCAGTATTAGAAAACACTTTTATTTTTTATTTGTGTTGTTCATGAAACAGACTAGCATGCCTGTGAATTTGCTAAGATAATATTGCATTTGAGGGTCTGCAGTGGCTCAAGTGGCTAAGATGCCGACTGGGAGGCGGAAGGTCAGGAGTTCGATTCCTGAGTACTGCAGGATGGAATGAGCTCCCGTCTTTGTCCCAGCTCCTGCCAATCTAGCAGTTCGAAAGCAAGAAATTGCAAGTAGATAAATAGGGATCACTTCGATGAGAAGGTAACAGCGTTCTGTGCACTCCGGTGTCTAGTCATGCCTGCCACATGACCACAGAAACATCTGCAGAAGCAGACAGCACTGGCTCTTTGGCTTTGAAACAGAGATGAGCACTGAACCCTAGAGTCAGATATGACTGGCTTTCGAGCAAGGGAAACCTTTACCTAATACTGCATTTATGGCTCCCTTTTTATTTCCTATAGGCTTTTTAATAGAATCTATTTGTTTGAGCTAATGTTTCAAAACTGCTATCCTTTGATTTGTTACTATTGATATTTTATTTGTGTGTTTTGAATTATTTTTGTTGCATTTAAAAAAAAAGATATCATTTGGCTTTAAGCTGTCTTTGTACCTCAGATTTGTTTTTCTTTGCTTCGTTCTAAACTTCCCTTGGAATGCGTTTGAAGTGCAAGTTTAAAATTTCCACAATTATTTAATTAATGAATATAAGTATTAAAGATTTTAAAACAATATCTTTGGAAATCCAATCAAATCACATTAAGTTGTAAAACTGCCTTTTAAGGAAAATTTGACATCACAATCCAAGATAACATAACAATAATTAAAATCTAAGTTAAATACAGTACAGTAAAGTAAAACTTTTCTTATACTGCTATAGTTGTGTTGTCAAGATTTGTCATAAGTTGTCCTCTGTCTCTTAGCAAGATCAGAAAATTATGGAATCAAGTAACTCCAGGTTAATCCTATTACATTATTCCAAGGAAAGAAGGGATAAGCTATATCTATAAAACAGAGGTGTGGTCTTGTATGTGCTCTAAAGGAACCCACACCACAGGACCAATCTCACTGAAAATTGGCACACACCTACCTTGGGCTTGCGAGATCAGTACTGTGGGGGTCTCGAAACCCATTTGGGGGTTTATGCCCCACAAATTAGGATGCAAATGGGGCACCCCCATTTGCAAATGGGACACCCCCACCGACGGGAGAGAAAGCACATACCACCACCAAAAAGGGGGATCCTTTCCCAGAGCTGAAGAATAAAAAAGTATTAAAAAAAAGAAAAGAAACCTGCTTTTATTCTTTCCATTGATGGGTTATTATTGTTAAAGTATCAGGATGGTGTTGGAATACTGTGGAACAGAGAAGGGAGGGGAATGGGGGAGAAAATGGGATAGTGGCACCCCCATAGGGTGGTACAATGGAATGGTCCACTCTCCTCTAGCGGTTGGGGAGGAAAAAACAAACCGCTGGAGCCTTCTTTTTTTGAGCCCTCAGAAGAGGGAGGAAAGAGGGCGAGGGGGAATCCTTTCCCAGAGCTGAAGAATAAAAAAAAAACATTTTAAAATAAAAGAAACCTGTTTTTATTCTTTCCTTCATTGGGTTATTATTGTTAAAGTATCAGGATGGTGTTGGAATACTGTGGAACAGAGAAGGGAGGGGGGAATGAGGAACAAAATGGAATAGTGGCACCCCTGTGGGGTGGTACAATGGAACGGTCCGCTCTCCTCCAGTGGTTGGGGAGGAAAAAAACCCGAGCAAGGCCAGGTAATCAGCTAGTAATTAAGAAAGTTTAATGCCTGTGCTTGCGAAGAAGAGAAAAGTTACTCTTTTGGACTATCCCTACTCCCAACCCTATCCCTATGATCTCATAGCCCACATAGTCAGTAGACAGGCTGGAATTTGCAGTGTAAGAAAGTAACTTTTCCCATCTCTGCTTTCTTGCTATTTGATGCCTTACTGTGTGTTCTATACCCTAGAGCATCAAAAATGGTGGACACTGACTATTGTGCCTCTTGAGCAGTGGCATCTCATTATAGAACTTTCCTCCAAAAGAAGTCAGATTGGTTCCTTGATTTCTGATTTTTGTCCAGTTGGTAAAAATAGAAGCAGCTAGTTGGATTGCTTCGTGAATTGGAGTAACTGACAGATCCAGGACTGGGGGGTTCAGTTAATCACTGGCTTCTTGGGAGAAGAACTAATCTATGTAGCCTTGGGCAAACTGCACAACCTCAGAGCACCATCAGAAGAAGAGACTGGTAGATCTCTCCTGAGTGTATTATATCTAGGGGCCCTACCATGTATTTCTATAAGGCAGAATCAACTTGACAGTACATAATAACTATTAAAAACTGTTGAACATTCAGTGAATGGTTTGAGTTTAGAAACTTCCTGTTTTATTGTGATCTATATAGCTCATCTGTTCT
Source organism: Bradypodion ventrale (assembly GCA_035047345.1). Lineage (NCBI taxonomy): Eukaryota > Metazoa > Chordata > Lepidosauria > Squamata > Chamaeleonidae > Bradypodion > Bradypodion ventrale. Next base: position 39,073,373 of record JAWDJE010000008.1, read on the forward strand.
GTTTTCATTTTTTAAAAAATTGCATTTTCTTTCTCTTCTCAGTTTTATTGTCAATCTCCTTGAGTATTCACTAAGCAGAGGGATAACTCGAAAATCCATTAAATACATAATATATCCCCATTGTAGGACTTTGCCAGTTGTGGTTTCGCAGTTAAGAATGCTGCTTATGTTATTCCATTCTCTCCCGTGTCACCTGGTGATGACGAGGGGGCGAAGAGTAGACTGATAATTATTCTGACATTGATTATTCCACTCTGAGGTCTGCTGATCTCTTTCTGAGTCAGAGAGAGAGAGAGAGAAGAAGAAGAAAGAGAAAGGAAAGAAAATCACATTTAAAAAAAGAAAAGAAAAAAGGCTCCCATGCCCTCAAAGCATTCTGGAGATGAAGGCATCCCTCCGTCTCTTACTCCTCCCCAACAACAAGTCAGAAAAATTGAGTAATATGCCACCTAGCGGTGTGGGCTTGGTGAGAGGCGCCCACGGGAGGGGGGGGGGTCATGGTTTAAATAACGTCCTATATACCCCTGAGTAATTTTACATCCTTCGGAATGCTAACCAGTCAGAGGAGGGCTTTTTGAAGTTAGTTCAGCAAGACGCTGTGTCTCAGACCTTCTCCCAGGGCCTTATTAAAATGCAGACTGCAAATTCAGATACTGTAAACAAGGTCACTGGAGAATGAAGATCAACAGAGTGCAAGCACAAGTAATGCAGGGTATTAATATTCTGATGCATGAGACCGTCCTAAATATTTTATCAGGCTAAGCTTTTTGTGTGTGTGTAGGATTATTCCTCTACTCTTTTTACCCCTCCATCCCCACTCACTCCCAACAACTCCTGGGGCTCCTTTATCTCTCCAGCTTTGGCTTTTCAATAGCAATGTTGTGTGTGCAGATACAAACACACCAACATGATAGCATTACAGCACAGGCTTGAAATGCATGCCCAAAAAAAAGTGCACCCAATCTCCTGCTCTCAAGACATATTTTAACAAGCTTTCTTTTGTGTGAGAGAGCATATGTATCACCATTACCACAAAGGCTGATAGAGCATTTATACTTTTCTTCTCTTCACTGTGTGGAACCAAAGCAGAGTAGGTTTATTTATTTATTATTTATTACAATATTTATGCACTGCCTTATGTTTAGACATCTCTGGATGGGATACTGAGAATGAAACAATTAAAATAACAATTTAAAGGGATCCAACAGATTGAAACTGAATGGAATATAACTTCACAACTGTAAGTAAAAGTAAAACAAAACAAAACAGTTTCTTGGTTTAGTGAGCTTGAGTCTTATTTTGATGCAGTGCTGAAATAAGGCCAGCATTAGTGGCAGGGCTTGTAAGGTAGGTCTAAGTTCCAAGATTTTATGAGTGCTGGGAACTGTGACATCACTAGCCCTCTCCCAGGTTTTCTGTTCCTCTCATAGGCTGGTGGGATGGGAGTATTCCAGTTCCTTTTCAACCTTTTTGGCAATCGCTACCTAATTTTGAACATCCTGTCTGATCTGGTTGGTTTGTAAGCACACCATTGATTATAGTCTTGGTGATGTCCTTCTGACGTAATGCATAGCTAACATAGTTTCACCTGTGGCAGGGAGGTTTCCCTCGATAGTTACCATTGGAGGAATTGGAGCCACGTGATGCTCTGCCAGCTGCGCTAATGGCGAGCAGCTGAAATGCATGCATACACAACACCCGTTCACACTCTCTCAGTCAGTTTTGAGAGGCAGATGGCCATTTTGACCTACCTGCACGATGGGGGTGGCCATTTTGTCCTAACAGTTTCAAAGGGGGTGGCCATTTTGTTTCTTGAATGCCCTTGGAGAGGTGGGGGCCACGTGAAATGGTGTGATGGGCCGAATCCGGCCCACAGGCCTTAGGTTGGGAGCACCTGATTTAGAGGACTGTTATTTCCAAGTTCTGTTTCCTTTGTGTTTGGACTGGTTGGAAGGAGGCTGCGGTGTGGTTGTTCTTGTTCAGTTGCACAATCCACTCGGATTCTTCCAAACACAGCTGTAGGGGAGGGCAGGATAGGTTCTACGGTCTGTTAAGGACAGGAAGCACAGCAAGCAAAGGAGAAGGGTGAATTACACTTTGGAGAAAGAAGAAAGGCCAGCAAGCAAGAAATAAGAATAAGCAAGTTATTAGAAAGAAAAAAGAAGAGTGAGGTAGAGCACCATTCTGTGGCAGATGGCTCCAGGGTTTTGAACTCTTGCAAAATTAGGCACTCTAGGGTAAGTATATATACAGATTCGAATTAGGACATTATATATATTTCAAGGCAATCATAACTGCATTACAGAAGAACATTTTTTAAAATCATAATTGAAATATTTCAGTATTCTGAACAGCTGCCAAACTTTTCTTTGTTGTGGTATGCCCATAGATCCATTGCCAGGAAAGCAAATTGTCTTTGAGAAGGAAAATACAGGCTTTGACCACGAACAAGCATTTTAATATGCCACCCCGATTTATGGACTACTTCTCTACTAACTGGAGTCTGCAAAGATCAGTATATTTGATCATAAATAATAAGAGAAATACAGAATGCCTTTGTAATTGTAATTCTTCAGAATATGTGAGTGCCTTTTAATGCGTGATGTAGAATGATGGCCCTCTTGAGGAGTCAAAATGTCGGTAAATTGCTGTAGAAGAATAATTTTTAATTATTGGATTGCCAGAATCTCCTTCTAGGGCTATCCAGTAGCTCTTTCACATGACGAGTTCAGCTGAATGTAAATGTGCTGAAACAAAAGTAACAGAACACTATAGAATGAGTATGGCAAAATCCTAACTTCTGTTCTCCATTTCTCAGTATGGGATCTACATAGGGTTTCCACAATTCTCTCCCACAAAGAGACAGAAATAAATGTTTCCCTTGCTCAAAATCCAGTCGTATCCGACTAGGGTTCAGTGCTCATCTCTGTTTCAAAGCTGAAGAGCCAGTGCTGTCTGTGTCTGCAGACGTTTGCGTAGACATGTGACAACAGGCATTCCAAGACACCACAGTGTTGTGGCACCTTAAAGACTAACTCCTGTTTTGACATTAACTTTCTATTTGCATAAATGTTTACTCAATCTCTTTCTTCTTTGGCCACCAAACTGCTGCTGCGACTGCAGCTGCTGCTAATGATGCTGGTTGCTGGTGCTTAAATAGAGGCACCGCTCTAAGCCTTAGAGCGGCGCCTCTATTTAAGCACCAGCAGCCAGCGACATTAGCAGTAGCCATGCAGTCGCAGCAGCAGCAGCTTGGTAGCTAAAGAGGAAAGAGGGGAAAAATGTGCCTTTTTCTTGCTGCCTTAGAGTCTAAGGCAGCAAGAAAAAAGGTGTGATTTTTCTTCTTCAAACCAAGCACGTCCCTTGGTTTGAAAACTGTGAATTTTCAATGTTTTATATGGAACCGGGCAGGACAGTTACAACGTATGACGTATGGCAACCCTAGAGCTACACATAAGGCCAATTGAATTTTAGAATCTCAGAAGATGAAGGGCTTCTAATAATAGTCATTATCTTGTGCTATCAAGTCCAATCAAACTTATGGATTATGGCAAACTTTCCAGGATCTTCTAGGTACAGAATGCTCAGAGGTGACTTACCATTCCCTTCTTCTGGAGGTGCTTTGAGATACTGAAGCTTACCCAAGACCGCACTGGCTCTTCTCTTGAGAGACACAGTGGGGAACCAAACTCCCAACCCCTGGCCCCACAGCCAGATACCTAAACCACTGATCTAACTAATATTAAAAATTGAACCAACAAAAATGCTGTGCTCTATAATCAAGGAAGGTAATGCTGTGGGGCTCCTTAAAGTTGAGATAGTTTTGTACACGGTTAGGCATGTGTGACAATCCACTTACTCCCAAGTAGTACTCTGGCAACCTGGCGATGGGATTGCGCCTGATCCTGCTTCCCTGGTCCAGTTCAGACCCAGTAGTTCAGGCTTTTCCTAAAAGTGTGCCCAGTCACCCCTGACCTAAATACAGGTAGTGAACAAAGGGTGCTCATGAAATTAGTGTAGATTCAGGTAACGTGAGCCAAGTAATCACTCCAAGTCACTTCAGGTATTTGAGAAGTATACTGAAATCAAAGTAAGGTCCAAAGTACAGTACAGCATAAATTCACAAAGCATTTCAAAATAAAGAAAGCTACTTATTTGAGTGTGGATTCCCCGTGCCCGGTGGGCACGGAACGGCCCGTGCAGAGGCCACTTCGGGAGAACGCTCCTTGAGCCGTGGGCTCTGCGGGCAGAGAAATTAAGGGGGGTGGATAAATGATAGGGTTTGATTCACCCAATTCCTTGACCTGGCCAGCGGATCTGCTGAGAGGGCAGATATCTAACTCTGTTAGCCATTAGAGTAATCACTCATCTCCGAATCTCAGTCTAATCTCAGGCACAAATAGAAGCCATGTTTACCCCTGCCTAATCCTTGGACAATGGTGTTTCCCCATGTCAATGTTTATCCCAGTTAATTAACTTCCCCCAGAGAGATTCCCAATTAACCCGAGTAAACAGGTGATGTGATTTCTGTCAGAGGACGGTTTTGCCACCGTTGCGCTTTTCCCTCTATATATGTTGAAGCTTTCCCTCAATAAACTACTGATCTTATCCTCCTCCATACTGCCTCGTATCGTTTCTTGATCAGTCTCCTCCGGGACCTCCGGCCCTTAGCGGCCCCGATTCCTACACCTGGTGACCCCGAGACGTGATCTACTCGTGAGTAAGCGACCCCCGAGCGGTCTACTCAGAGAGACACACGGCCCGGTTCTGTGCTTGAACCGCGGCCACTCGTCCCGGAGGACAGCGCGGCAGCCCGGCCGGTAAACCAGCCGGTCGGGAGAATGGCCTACTCGGCGAGGCACTACCGAGAGGCTTCCTACAGTTTGCTCCCGGCTTTCGCGGCGGCTTGCAGGTTACGGAGAAAACGCGCTCCGCAGGGTCAGCTGTGAGCTCTGACAGCGCAGAGGCCACCGAGGGCTCGTGGTAGGGGACCACGCTCCGAGCTCTACCCAGAGAATCGTCGCCAGAACCTATTACTTGCCCAAGACGCGTCGACCCGTCCCGAGGAGGAAACTTCGGAGGACCCTTCGCAGGTAATATGGGGACCTGTCCTCAGTGACAGCGTCCGTCCGCTAGCCAAAAAACTCGTGAAGAAGAGTTTATAATCCTGGCCAGGGTATTTCAGTTAAAGTTCCACAGCAGAGAGCTACCGAGACTTTTGGCGTACCTAAGGGAACACTGCCTGCTTTACCCAGAAGTAGGTACGTTAACCCTTGAGCTCTGGGATCAGATAGGAGACTGCATTCAGCAACCCCCGAAAGCTCCAGGAGGCGTAATTCGCACTTGGAACAAATGTAGGAAACTCTTAGCGGAGATAGAACCAGTCCGGGTAGAGGCCAAAGAACCCCCAGCGCCAGCCGAGCCAACGGCACCCACGGCGCTCTATCCGTCATTACAGTTTAGGCAGAGTAGCGTAGGGAACTTTCCCTCGGTGACAGCTGCAGACATCACCGATGGAATGCAAGGAATGGGGAGCGCAGGCGCTTCCGTGACAGCCCCAGGTTCCCTAGTTACCAAGAGTGCCCTTCAGCGCACAGTTGAGGAAGAACTGAAGAAGGGGGAGTTGCCAGCAGAAGAACTAGCTGAGCTTAGTCAGATTTGTCCAATTTGCCTAGAAATGGATGCCCTCACGGGGGCCCAGAAGATAGTTCATTCACCAGTCCCGTACAAGCTGCTCATGGCTATACGGAAGGCCATTTCAGAGACAGGGCTCCAAAGCAGATTTACAAGGGGCACGCTTCAGCAAGTGTGCGAGAACACCATGTTCATTCCTCATGACTGGAAAGCCGTCATGCGGATGATGCTCAACCCTAGCCAGTACTTGATTTGGGACAGTGAGTTTCGCCTTGAGGCTCAAACTAGGGCTGCCAGGATGGGAGGCGCAGTAATTCCTGACCAGTTATATGGTTCAGGGGCCTTCGAATCCATCGATGCGCAGATCAACTTGCCACTCGCCACTCTCCAGATGTCGGCAGAGGCTGCCTTTAGGGCTTTTTTCAAGGTCCCTGCGACCGGCAAGGCAGCTAAGAATTATACCGCAGTCAAGCAGGGAGCCCAAGAGCCCTACATTGGAGGAGGCGATTAGTAGGCAGATCGATAATGAGGAAGCCCAGCAAGAGCTCATGATCAAGCTAGCCAAGGACAATGCCAATTTAGACTGCCGTAAAATCTTGCAGTCACTGGGCAATCGTCCTGACTTGACTCTCACGGACATGATTAGAGCTTGCGCCGACGTTGGCACAGAATCCTATAAAATGGGTTTGCTAGCGGCAGCGGTGCAAGGGGGTAGAAGACCTAAAGGAAAGACCCAAGGAGCATGCCACAACTGTGGCAAGGTCGGTCACTTCGCTAGGGAGTGCCGATCCAAGGGAGGCGGACAAAATTCCGGCCGTTCCAAGGCTCCGAACACCCTGTGTCTGAAGTGCAAGAAAGGCTACCATTGGGCCAGAAACTGTCCGAGTTCGGGAAACCGGCGCACGGGCACGTCTCTGGCCCCGGTCCAAACAGAGACTTCCCAGATTCAAGGCTCGCCAGAGCTAGACTAGATTCAGGTCACATTCCAGGCACTGCGAGGGCGCAGGCCAGCCCCAAGGGTAGTACAGGGCTAGATTTGACTTGTCAGGCAGACGTTACATGCGACCTGCCAGGCACGGTCTATCTGGTGGACTCCCAGTACATGGGTCCACTGCCCAAGGGCTTTATAGATTTAGTTTTGCCCCGTAGTGTAGCAGGAGCACGCGGAATTCTTGTAATTCCAGGAGTCGTTGACTCCAATTTTTCAGGCGTTCTCCAAGTTCAGTTGTGGACTCACCTGCCCCAAGCAATTCACAAGGGAGACACCTTAGCGCAACTGATCATGGTTCCTTGTCACTCGCCAGCAGACAGCCAGGGAAGGCTCAGTGACAGCTTCGAGTCCCGGTCAGAGGACCGCTCGAGCGCCAGTGAGGCAGTACAAGGATACCAGGTCTTAGCGACAGTGGAAACCAACATTGAGTGGAAACAGCGCCCGTTTATTGAGGTATTTCTGAATAATAGATCATTCTCAGGCCTGTTAGATACCGGAGCAGATGTCAGCGTGATAAGTAGGGGCCAGTGGCCAAGGGAGTGGGCCATTGAGCCGGTCTCTGATGTGTGGGGGGTAGGCGGAATTCAGGAAGCGTTTAGGAGCCGAGAATGGGTAACAGTCACAATCCCAAGGGCTGAAGGCACGGCGGTAATTCGGCCGCACATTCTTGACGTGCACATCAACCTTTGGGGGCGAGACATTTTACAGCAGTACGGTGCTACGCTTACCTTTGGGTAATGGCGTTGCCACTTAAGTGGCTCACCGATACACCGGTCTGGGTAGAACAATGGCCGGTAGTGGGAGAGAAGTTAGTTGCCCTTAAGCAGCTGGTTAGAGAACAGCTAGACGCAGGACATATAGAACGGTCCACAAGTCCATGGAATTCGCCAATTTTTGTCATAAAGAAGAAGTCGGGGAAGTGGCGACTCCTCCACGATCTCAGAGAGATCAATAAGTGCATACAGCCAATGGGTCCGCTTCAATGCGGCATCCCAAATCCTAATATGATTCCCGAGGGGTGGGAGATCCTAGTCGTAGATCTCAAGGATTGCTTTTATACAATCCCCTTAGACCCCAGGGACCGGGAAAGGTTCGCCTTTACGGTGCCGGTTGTGAACCACAGTGAGCCTACGCAGCGTTACGCGTGGAAATTTTTGCCACAGGGCATGCTCAATTCGCCGACCCTGTGCCAAATTTATGTTCACAACGCACTGGCAAAGTTCCGAAACCTTTACCCAAAAGCGATAGTTTGCCATTTCATGGATGACATCTTGGTCGCGATGCCGCAACTCGGCAGCAAAATGTTTTCTGACCTCCAGGCCAGCCTGGGGGACAAAGGTTTACTCATTGCCCCAGAGAAAGTGCAGAGAACCGAGCCCTTCTCATACTTGGGTCATCGGCTTCTCCGCTCTTTCGTAGCACCAGTTTTGCCTCAGATCAATTTACAGGACTCAATCACCCTTGTAGAATTGCAGCAAGTTCTGGGTAATATCAATTGGGCCAGACCGTATTTCCGATTGGATACGGATCTTTTGAAACCACTCTTCTCGCTGCTAACTTTAGGTAAGCAGCCGGCAGACCGGATACACATTTCTCGAGAAGCGCGCTTAGCTCTCGAAAAAGTGAACCAAGTTCTCAGCCAGAGGTGGGTAGATAGGATCACCCCAGGGCCATATGCTCCGATCCTGAATTTGTACATCGTACGGGCAGGATCCATGTTCACCGGAGCGCTCGGCGTAGATGCCGAGAAAGGAGCGAGTATCGTGGAATGGGTGTACTTGCCGAACACCTCTTCCCGGAACATCGTTCCTCCCCAAGAGCTGGTTTCCGCGGTGGTCTACCGCGGAAGGCTGAGAGCTAGGGACATCTCAGGGCACGATTTGGCCAAAATTGTAGTTCCATTCACCAAGGAACAAATTCAGCAATTGATGCAGCTCGGTGACTCGCTTCCAATCGCGTTGGAAGGATTCACCGGATGCTTGGCATACCACTTGCCAAAAGACCCCAGACTCGTCTCACTTCAAACGCAGACAGTCAGCTTATTCGAATTGCTCTCACTGGTTCCGCTTCAGGGGGCCAGGACAGTTTTTACTGATGGTGGTCGCACATATGGTGTCTTGACTTGGCAGGAGGGCCAGGCTTGGCGCACGCTGTTAACTCTTCCACAGAAGTCCGCACAGCGGGCAGAGTTGGCAGCGGTGAACCTTGCCTTGCGCACCTTCGCCAAAGAACGTTTAAACATCATTACAGACAGTCAGTATGTCAGGAATTTGCTTCACAGTCTACCGGGAGCATACATCACTCCAGCGATAGACAAAAATCTGCTTAGTCTGTTTCTCACTGCTCAATTTCATTTGCGAAACCGCATGGAGCCGCTCTATATTGCCCACATCCATAGTCATCAAGACCTGCCGGGTCCGATTTCCGCGGGCAATAGCAGAGCGGATGCGGCGGCAAAGGAAATTCAGCAACGTTCAGTTTTGGGTGTTTTCACTACTCCAATTCAGAGTCATGCCTTTTTTCACCAAAATGCCAAAGCGTTAGCCAGACAGTTCAATCTGCCACTCTCTCAAGCCCAAGGCATAGTTCGCTCTTGCCAGCATTGTGCAGGGGCACTGGGGGGGCCCTCGTGGGGGGTCAACCCACGAGGGACAGAGGCTAACCAGGTGTGGCAGATGGATGTCACGCATGTTCCGCAGTTTGGCAGATGGCAGTACATGCACGTTTGCATTGACACATTTTCTCAATTCGTTTGGGCAACGGCGCAGAAAGGGGAGACTGCTTCCCACATGGAGCAGCACCTCCTTTCCTGCATCGCGGCAATGGGCAAGCCACGGCAAATTAAAACCGACAACGCCCCGTCCTACAGCTCCAGGCAGCTGCCGGCCTTCATGGCCACTTGGGATATTAAGCATACTTTTGGCATTCCTTACAATCCGCAGGGGCAAGCGATTGTGGAACGGGTCAATCGGACGCTCAAGTCCTATATTGACAAACAAACAGAAAGGGGGGAGCCACCAGCCCTCCCCAAGTCACAGGCTCAGGCACAGCACTGTCTGAATAAGGTATTGTTCACTTACAATCACCTTAATGTTTTTTCGGATTGCACGCCGCAGGAGAAGCACTTCCGCCGTTCGGAAGCTCTCCCGCGACCGATGGTCCGATACCGGGTGCCACCGGACCCTTCCTGGAGGGGCCCGGTGCCACTCTTAACCTGGGGAAGAGGGTATGCTGCAGTTATGTCTCCTACAGGTGTCGTTTGGATTCCAGCTCGGTGTGTCAAGCCTCACTTGGAACCACATGGCGTGGACCCAGACCGACCCGAGTCCGATCCCGGAGATGGAGGACCTCACCCTGACCGACAAAACCCGCCGGAGGAGACGGCCACCGACGGTGCCGAAAATCACCTGGGGGATGGTCAAGGTCCTTTGCAGTGAGGCCGAGGACGCCCTCCGACGCGAGGAGAAGGAACCGACACCGGAGAACCTCACGGCTACAGTCTTCGCCCGAATTCACGCCAACACCATGGCAGTCACCATCATCCTGATCCTCTCCCTGTTTTGCGGGGGAGGCGTTCAGGCTACCTTGTTGAAAGCCAATGATTTGGTGCCCGGCGGAGACCTTTCTGCCAGGATGCAGTACAACATTTGGGAAAGGTTGGCGGGCCTCGTCAACCAGTCCGATTTTTGCCTGAGACAGGACATTGGTTCTGCCTCAATCTTGAGCACCTGCCTCATCCCAGTGTGCCACTCTCCAGGCGCATACCCCAGGGATGGGGATTGGCTCGTGAAACGGATTTTCAGCCCATACAACCCAGCGGCTTCTGCAGAGTATGCCCGTTGGTAGATGCGGCTCACCATGACCTTGCCGGCTGATGCAGCCACTCTCCACACTCCTCGAGTGGCGGTCAGCCCGAACACTACTTGTGCTCGAATGACCGGCTGCTCCTCAGTCGGTCGAACCCGGCGCCGCTGCCTCTACGTTGGCAGTGGCAATTGGACTTGCAATAACCCAGTGAAGCTTGGTTCAATGTATGCTCATGTTACGTTACCATCTGGTTGGTTCTTCACATGTAATCAGTACACGTGGAACTATATTCCTGCAAATGTATCAGATGCTACTTGTTGCATTAGTCGTTTGACACTGTTACTCCCCACTAAGGATATGGTCACCCCAAGCACAAATGTCACAAATGTTTCCGCACCCATACGTCACACTCGCACCACCCAGTTAGACAGCTCATGTGAAAGCAGCTTTAGAGTTATGAGTCCAGCCGAATACGTCTCGTTGGCGGTCAGCATAATCGGCGTGCCAGGCTTAGCCGTCGGCAATGCTCGGAGGATTAGTCGGTTGGCTTGCGGTCTAGCCAAAGCCATCAACCATACCTCCTCGGCGATAGCGCTGCTCAACCAGGAGCAGGCAGAGCTTCGCCATGCCATACTTGACAATAGAGCGGCTATAGACTACCTCTTATTGCTTCATCATTTGGGTTGCGAATCCTTCCATGGTATGTGTTGCTTCAATCTTACTGACAACTCCCGCAAGGTACAGAGTCAGCTCACGGCCCTCCACACCATAGTCGAGGGCATAAGAGAAGGTTCTGCATGGGGAACATGGTGGAGTTAATTGTGGAATTGGATGTGGTCGTGGATCCCGTGGGGGTGGCTCCAGACGGTACTCAAGGTAGTTGTGGGGGTGATTATACTAGGAATTGCGTTATGCTGCTTTGCACAATGTATTCCCTCACTGATCTCGAAGTGCCGCCCCAAGAAGAAACCCCGAAACGCCATTCCCGCTCAGCAGCTGATGCCCCTCTTACGCAGAGTCGCCGGTCAGGTCCTTAAATGAAAATTAAAGGGGAGATGTGGATTCCCCGTGCCCGGTGGGCACGGAACGGCCCGCGCAGAGGCCACTTCGGGAGAACGCTCCTTGAGCCGTGGGCTCTGCGGGCAGAGAAATTAAGGGGGGTGGATAAATGATAGGGTTTGATTCACCCAATTCCTTGACCTGGCCAGCGGATCTGCTGAGAGGGCAGATATCTAACTCTGTTAGCCATTAGAGTAATCACTCATCTCCGAATCTCAGTCTAATCTCAGGCACAAATAGAAGCCATGTTTACCCCTGCCTAATCCTTGGACAATGGTGTTTCCCCATGTCAATGTTTATCCCAGTTAATTAACTTCCCCCAGAGAGATTCCCAATTAACCCGAGTAAACAGGTGATGTGATTTCTGTCAGAGGACGGTTTTGCCACCGTTGCGCTTTTCCCTCTATATATGTTGAAGCTTTCCCTCAATAAACTACTGATCTTATCCTCTTCCATACTGCCTCGTATCGTTTCTTGATCAGTCTCCTCCCGGACCTCCGGACCTTAGCGGCCCCGATTCCTACATTTGAGGGAAAGCCCATGGCCCCCCTTCTGGCTAAAAATGATACATGATTGCAGTTAAGATCCAATAGAGTCTGTCTCCTCGGTCCCCCCTTTCTGGGTTATATCTTTTCCCTCATGGTCCAACTTATGGCCCTCCCCTAAGGGATTCCAACCAATGATCTTACAGGATGACATGTCCACCACATTTTAAGTTTCGTTTCTTCCAACTTACATGGCCAACATTGTTTACATTCCAAACCTGGTATGAAGGGATACCTCCATGTTAAAATCTCCATCTTGGATGAGGCTAAAGCACAGGGTACAATTCATTTTATTACACCATGTGTGAATAGTATGTATTCTGTTTCTTCCTCTAGATTAGTGTTTCCCAACCTTTGGTTTTTGGACTTCATTTCAAAGAAGCCTCAGTCAAAAAGCACTAACCTAAAGCACTGATCAGCTAATGTACTGATGTACTGAATTAGGCTTTTTTATTTTATGGAGAAGAATCCTATGATTGACAGTATTGTATGCTGAAGTTAGGTCAATGAAAGCCACTCCCAATGTTTGCTTTCTTTCGAAGCCATCCTCAATGTGTTGTGTAAGGTTAGGATTTGAACACAACATGATCTGCCTGGCCTGAAGCCTGCTTGCTCCTTTATGATCTTTTCATCAATAAATTCAGAGGTGCAATTGTGAATTTATTTTTTATTTTATTTTATTTTGCACATTTATATCCCACCCTCCTGGTGGGTACACCACTCAGGGTGTCTAACAACAAAAAGGGAAAGGGAAGAGAGAGAAGATACAATAAGTAAAAATTACAATATAAAACAGTTTAACAACAACAGCTAAAACAAGACCTTTATAAGGCACTGAATCATCCGTTTCAGTGCCTTATAAAGATGGCAAAGGAATGACACTGGTCAGTAGCTTTTTGGATCATATGGGTCTTTGTCTGGTTTCAATAAAGCAACAACTCTAGCCTGTTTCCACAATTTAGGAGTCAAGCTGATACTATGGTCATCATAACAATGAGCATCTCTTTGATACAATGTTCTTTCTCAATGTGATCCACTTACTCCCAAGCAGGACTCGGTAGTCCTCTGGCCTCCTGGTAATGGGATTGCGCCTGATCCTGCTTCCCTGGCCCAGATTGGACCCTGCAATTCAGAGCTTTTCCTATCGGTATGCCTAGTCACTCCTGACCAAAATCTAGGTAGTGAGCAAAGGGTGCCCGTGAAACTAGTGTAGATTCAGGTAACATGTGCCAAGTAGTCACTCCAGAGTCTCTTCAGGCATTTTATAAGTGTATTGAAAGCATAGCAAGATTCAGGATACAGTCCAGCAATATATTAGAAAACATTTCAAAGCAGAAATAAAGCAAGCTGCATGTTCCAGGGATAGCCCAAAGGCCATAGGTCTCCTTTTCTCCCAAGCTTCTACATTTTGGCAAGCTTAAAAGCACAACATTCCAGAGAGCGTCTCTGTGTCGACTTGTGTGTGTACATGTCTCTCTGGGTTATGTCTCCTCCCACAGGGTCCACTTTTGGCCATCCCCCTCAGGGATTCCAACCAATGATCTTACAGCAAGACATGTCAATCACACTTTACATTTCATTTCTTCTAAATCATGATGCAAGGATATTTACATATTTTCTCTCTCCCCCTAACTTGAAATTGCCATTTTGAGAATAAAGAATGGAGTATACTTTGTTCTGTGACACTTGTGATAATCCTGACGTGTAAATTCATGCTGTTGTGCTGGTCTTAACTGGGGTTGCCTGGTACAAAATCCTTAATATTGCAATAAATGACATCCAGACTGTTAGCCAAAGGTTGCAGCTCAGGGAGAATGGAGCAATCTCTTCTAAGAGACACTTTGTCATTTTTACCAAATGTCTGCAAACAGCAAGAAAATCAAAAAGATAAAAAAGCTGGAGCACACTTTGCCTCAAACATTGCAAAACTGCTTTGTAGTGAAATTGCTTGGCAGAAAATTTACCACATCTTCGGGAGGGTTAGAGGAAAACTGTGATTCTGTGTTCATATTTTTAATACCTGAACTTATTTCTGTTCCTAATATGAAGTTTACTTATAACAAGTGTCACTACCCAAGGTTTGTGCAGCACCAGGGATGGGAAAACATACTTCCCCATTTCCCTCATATTTGAAATTCTAATCTCTCCCCCCCCTCACATGTGACATTTCAAAACTTCAAATTATCTCCATGTTATCTGATTTGGTATATTCTTCATAAAAATTGAAATGAAATTCTTATGTAGGAAAGGAAATCCCCAAGAACATTTGTATAACGATGAAGCAGCAAAAACAGACAAAAACATGCTGTAAATGCACCTGTGGCTGTCGTAAATGTGTTTATGACAGCCATGGACATGGTTTATGGCAGCGTTTATGGCAGGGGGAATGATGTGTCCAGCCCGCTCAGCTGTGTGAGAGGAAGTGGTCCGACCCGAAGCAGGAAAATATTGAGAGGTACAGGAGGAGTGGCTAGCTGTTTGAAAATGAGCATTTCCTGCACCTTGTTGGGGCACAGAACTTGAGCAATCTAACTAGGCAGTGTTGTCTGACTCTCATCAATGATGTTAGGCCGGGACTAAAACTCACTAAAGCATCCTCCGTAGGATCCCTTGGGCCAGGTGAAAGCAGAGGGCTCATGTCATAGCCAGCGGGTGACGTGATATTCAAATGGATAAAAAACCACATGTAAATGGGCTTGACCTCTCACTTTACACCTACAAATGTAGAGGCTTAGCGAGGGAAGACATTTTATCCCTAATATTTGAAGAAAAAGAGAAAATCAGCTGCAACATACTGGGCCTCTGTGAGGTAAGAAGAAGGGAAGACCTGATAGCAACATGGAAGAATGGTTTCTGGGGCAAGGTGAAGTGAGAAGCAACAGAGTAGGAGTTGGCTTTATCATCCTTTGGTGTCTTGCACGGAAGACAAAGAAGGAGTTGCAGGAAGGACTAACACAGGTTTATTCATTGATGCTCAGCAGGAACATGAGGTAATGGGGCAGATACATCTCATTATATACCATAACACAATACATTTGAATCTTGTTGCACGGTAGCTCATTGGCTGCTACCGGCGTGGCCTCGCCCAGGTCACGCCTCTCATCTGCAGTTGTTTTCTCTTCTGCAGTTGTTTTCTCTTCTGCAGTTGTTTTCTCTTCTGCAGTTGTTTTCTGTAGCTCCTGATCATGTGGGGAATTTCCCGCGGCTGTTTGTGATTTGGGCAATGTGGACCATGTGAGACTGAACGCTCGCAGCTGCCCTCTATGGGCGGCTTGCTCGCGTTCCTTAACAGCTGAGATACATTGTGATTGTGGACTGGTTACATTCATATATTTAAAGTAACATTGTACATGCATACATAACACATCCGGAAAAAAAATGGGTTCCTCTAATCACTTCCTGTCAGCTACACTCCAGTCACGTATGCATTCTCGTCTTAAAGCTCCCTGCTGAATAACAACTCCAAGGTATCCAAAGTAAGGTTTCCCCTTCCAAAATGGAAGGACAGTTATGTTCAAACAGGAGGTCTTTCTGTGAAGTAGAATGATCCTTCCCTGGTGTCAGATGCCACAGACAGGGTTACAACTGTTCTTTAGTTTCTCACATCAAGAACCATTCCATTTTGTGCATGATGTATTAAAAATTGTACCATGGCTTCTTTTGCCAGTTCTCCGAATATCCCTGCACAGAGATTGTATAGTTTCTCAGCATGTTATTTCACCTTTACACGGCTGTCAGCATCTCATCTCCTCAGCCACCTCAGTGATTGATTCCAGCTCTCACTTCTTTGTAGAATCTTACCAAGGAAAAGAAGCACACTAGAATTAAAGGGATGATAAGGAACCAGGAGGAGATCATTACTAGTGAAACCTTGTAACTACCTTCCATTAGTGCTGTCAGGAATTTCAAAGTAGCTCACTTTAAACAGGTCACGTTAAGTTCAATGTCAGGTTTATGGGCATGTAAGTGAAACTAAGCATATATAAATTGTTTCAGATTTTTCAATAGCCTAGAGTGCTTGATTCACAATAACTCAAGCTCTTTACTCCTTTATTCCCAGCAACTTCAATAGGATGAACATATCTTTTGGTTTAAATATGCCATGGCACCAAGGCTGCAGAGCAGGTAAGAACATTATTGTGTATACAAGCAGCTCTCCCGATTCTGCACACTACTCAGATGCCACAGTAGTGCAGCTGAGGAAGCTCAGCCCATGCAGATCCAATTAACCAATCAGCAGCTAGCGCGGGAAACCGCCTGGTTTAAGGTGTACCTTAGTAGCTACGCAGTACGCCCCCAATGACATCACTACCACCACAGCCAATGAGTATCCATGGCTGGGAATTCAAATACAGTATATAAGGAGCTGCGTCTCCTACATGTGCCCATGTACAGATTGACCATGCTGAAATAAAGAAGTGTTTGGCCTGCCTGCCATGTGCAATCAATCTGCCTACATCAAATTGGCGATGAAGGTAACCCTCGCACCGTTTGACACCTTGAAGCCCGAGTCATGGGACCTGTACGAGGAGCAGTTCCTGTATGCCATGGACGCCGAGGGCATCGAAGACGAGGCTCAGAGATGAGCCTGCCTCCTGGCTCAGTGCGGGTTGCCGACCCTGGAACTGGCGAGGAACCTCCTGATGCTGAGGGGCCTAAGGTCGGTCCCCATCGCTGAGATCCTGAACGTGCTGTGGGCACACTTCCAGCTGAAGGTGTCCGTGTTCCCGGCATGGCTGGCCTTCCACCGGCACGACCAGCAGGTTGGAGAGAGCATGGCTGAGTACATCACCATGCTGAGACTGGCAGCCGTCCCTTGCTGCTGGGGCACCCACCTGAGCGAGGCGCTGCAAGACCTCGGCATGCGGGACGAGGAAGCCCAGCGGAGACTTTTGGCCCGAGATGAGGACATCACCTTTGAGCAGGTCCTCAGAGCTGCCCAGGCTGCAGAGGCGGTAAAAGATGGGGTGCGGGCGTGTCGGGTGAGAACCGGCACCTCAGAGAACCCGTTGTCCACTGTGCAGGCCCACAGATGCTCACCTCGCAGGGAGCGAGAGCTGAGAGCCGCGGCAGCTGCGGCGGCGTCCTCATCCAACCTCAGCGAGAATGAAAGTGAACCCGAGGTCCAAAAGGTGAGGAAACGACCTTCTGAGAGGAGCCGGAGAGACACCGCCGAAGCAAGCAGACACTGCGAGGGGTGCGGGGGCACACACGACCGGAGGAAGTGCCCCTTCAGGAAAGCCGAGTGCCACAACTGTGGGCATTTGGGCCACATCGCCATGGTGTGCAGACAATGCCGAGACCCCAACCGGACCAGCTGCCAGAAGGACCAGAGCGTGGGGAAGGTGCACGTGGAGGACACAGTGGTGAGACGTGTGTCAGACCGGCGCACCCATTTTTTTGTTAAGGTACTGTTGCAGGGGGTCCAGGTGAAGATGGAGGTGGACTCTGGGACTGCCTACTCCATTATCTTGCAGACCAAGTTTCTGCGCATACCCCCTAAAGACCGCCCCAAACTTAGAGCCCTCTGAACGAACTTGAGGGATGTCCAGGGAAGCTATATCCCAGTCCTGGGGGTGGGGGATTTCACCGTACGGTTTAAGAACTTCACCAGGAAGTTGCCCTTAGTAGGGGACCCAGTGGTTTGAACAGCTGGGAATTGCATTGACTGGAATCAACACCATCTGAGGCGACCCCATCCAAGACGTGTACAACGCACACCCGGCAGTCTTCAGGAAAGGACTTGGGGAGTACAAGGGAGCTCCTGTGGACTTTGATATGGACCCTTCCATTCGCCCCATGCGGCTCAAGCCGCGCAGAGTGCCTTTCGCACTAAAGGACAAAATAGAGGCGGAGTTGGACAAACTGGTGGGTCAGGGGATTTTGGTACCAGTGGACTCTGTGGAGTGGGAGACTTCGATTATAACGGCCATGAAGTCTAACAGGGAGGTTAGGATTTGTGCTGATTACAAGTGTACTATCAATAAGGCAATCCGCCCCAATGCCTACCCGGTGCCGGTAGTTAGATAGATAGACAGACAGACAGACAGACAGACAGATAGATAGATAGATAGATAGATAAATCTTTATTGTCATTGTCCTGCACAGAACAACGAGATTGGGGGGAAAAACACTTATCAACCCAACAAAACCTAAACAAAATACAACTATACAAAATTATTAACATACTCCCACCCCACATATACACATCTAACCCCTAAAAAGCTCTAAAGCTCTAAAAACTCTAAAACTCTAAAAACTATATACAGAAGCTCCCTCATAGATTGCATTGCACTGCATTCAAAGCCAGAACCGCTTTTGGGTGGAAACTATTTCTCAAGCGGCTGGTCCTGGTCTTTATGACCCTATACCTTCTTCTAGAAGGCAGAAGCTGAAAGAGATCATTTCCGGGGTGCATACTATCTTGCGCAATCTCTACAGCTTTCTTATAAAACCTGGTGGCATAGATTTGATCTAGAGTGGGAAGAGTATGCCCGATTATCCCCTCTGCAGTCTTTATGACCCTGGACAGCATTGTTCTTTCCCTAGCTGTACAACTCCCAAACCATACACACAGACCATAGGTTAACACACTCTCTATGGTACAGTGGTAGAATGCCAACAGCAGGTCCTTTGAAAGATTGTTCTTCCTGAGGATTCTCAAGAAGTATTATGACAGGTGTAAGTGCCTGTCATAAGTGCCTGTAAGTGCCTGTAAGTATTATGTCAGGTGTAAGTGCCTATCTATGTTAGGTTTTTTAGGTAGATGTATAATAGTAGAGGATTTCAGACAAGGTGGGACAGTGGCTTGGGCCAAAGACCGATTAAAAATCTTCATAAAAGTTTCTGCCAGCTGTTCTGAGCAGTCTCTCAGTGCCCTACCAGCCACTCCATCAGGACCCATAGACTTGCTCGCATTTATCCCTTTTAATATTCGCCTCACTTCTCCCTCTTCCATCCTGGCAACATTCCCTAAGGGGAGTAATGACGATGACTCTGGCAACACTGCTGGATCCACTGCTGGTGTCACCTCAAATCGGGCGAAGAAGGTATCCAGCTCCTCCACCAGAGAAGCACTGTTCTCTACAAGCGATGAATTACTCAGTTTGTAGTTAGTAAGGTGCTGGATCCCCTGCCACTCTTGCCTGGTGTTGTGACTACTCAGGTGATCTTCAATTTTCCCTCTATACACAGCTTTTGCCTTCCTTATACCCCTCTTCAGGTTCGCCCTTTGTATACTATACAATACCCGGTCTCCAGTTCTAAAAGCAAAGTTTCTGGCCTTCAACAGTCTCTGAACTTCACTCATCATCCAGGGCTTCCTGTTTGGATACATCTTTACATGCTTTTCCCTGGTGACATTGGCTGTGCAGAATCTAATATAATCCAGGACCGTTGATGTGTAGGTCTCCAGATCTTTATGGTCAAACACATTCCAATCGGTCTCCTGGAAACAGTCCTGCAGCTGTTGAGAGGCTCCCTCAGGCCACACAGTAATAGTCTGTGTTTGTATCAGGGCTTGTTTCCTAAGGGGTGTGTATGCTGGTGTCAAAAACAGGGACACATGATCTGACCTGCCAAGGTGTGCCAAGGGCTTAACCTCATATGCCCGTTTAATGTTTGTATACACCTTGTCAAGAGTATTCTCCTCCCTAGTTGCACGTTTAATGTGCTGATGAAATTTTGGGAATACTGCCTTCAAGTCTGTATGATTGAAGTCTCCTCCGATGATCAGCACGGCTCTGGGTATTTGCTCAGTTTAGTATTGATGTTTCCATACAAAATATCCATGGCCATGCGTGCATTTGCAGTTGGTGCCACATACACCATCATTAATACTACTGCTGTAAATTCCCGGGGGAGATAAAAAGGTCTACATTTAATCATTAAAAACTCTAACTCCGGGGAACAGTGGCTATCCAACCTGACAGAGTCCATGCACCAGTTGTGATTTACGAAGATACACACTCCCCCACCTTGTTTCTTGCCAAAATCCTTTGTCCTGTCCAACCGGTGTGTAGTATAGCCTTGCAATTCAATAGCTGTGTTGGGAATGAAGGAGTTAAGCCATGTCTCTGTGAGTAGCAATGCACAGCAATCCCGAAAGACTCCCTCAGCTCCAACACACAGCCTCCACTCGTCAAGTTTGTTCACCAAAGACCTCACATTGGAATAGAAAATACTTGGGAGATGTAATTTATAGCATTGTTTTCTTATCTTTGTCCTCGCATTCACATGGCCATTACCTCTATAGCCTCTTTTCTGCCTTCGCTCTCTCCTCCTCCTCCTCCTCATCTTTCTCCAGATCCGGTGATTTATGATTTCTGGAATCTTGCAAGCCCACAGTTTTTCACACATAACACAGTCTCCACTTCTGTTTCTATAAAACAACAATTCCTGACGGTTATAAATAACTCTACTTAACTGACCCTGTCTCAAAAGCAAGGAGTTCTCAGCCGCAGCATCTGAACGCGCCACCACTTGCTGGCCAAGTTACATGGGGGGAGGTGTTTTGCGAAGCTGGATCTAGCACAGGCTTACCAGCAGTTAACAGTCACACCTGCGGCCGCAGCTGCCCAGATGATAGTGATGCACAAGGGTGCCTTTAAAGTGACACGCCTCCAGTTCGGCGTGAATTCAGCTCCCGGTATCTTTCAGGCGCTTGTGGAATGCCTACTTAAGGGACTCCCTGGGGTTTTGCCATACTTCAACGATGTATTGATAACCGCTGGGGGGGGGGAGTCAGAGCTAGCACAAAGGTTAGATCGGGTTCTGTCCGTATTTGAGAGGGCTGGGTTACACCTGAGAAGGGACAAGTGCGTTTTTTATGCAAATGAGGTAGAGTTCCTGGGGTTTAGGATCACCCCCGACGGAGTAAAGCCATCCAAATCAAAGGTTGCGGCCATTCAGGATGCCCCCACAGCAGCTACTAAGCAGATCTGCAGTCGTTCTTGGGGCTCCTGAATTTCTACCACTCCTTCCTCCCACGGAAGGCATCTGTGGCAGAGCCGCTGCACCGCCTACTGAAAAAGGACGCAGTCTGGTGGTGGTGGGAGGCTCAGGAATGAGCATTCAGTGAGTTGAAGAGGCTTTTCTCTTCCGAAGCGATTCTCACTTCGACCCCAAGAAACCCTTAGTGTTAGTATGTGATGTCTCACTGGTGGGGGTCGGGGCTGTCCTATGCCATGTGTTTGAGGACAGGAGGGAGGCGCCAACTGCATTCTATTCGAGATCCCTCTCAAAAGCAGAGCACAATTATGCCCAGACAGATAGGGAGGCCCTCGCGATCATTGCAGGGACAAAGAAGTTCCATGACTTCCTGTATGGGTGGGAGTTCACCGTTTTCACGGATCACAAGCCCCTCCTAGGTATCTTTGTCACAACCAAGCCCACCCCACAGATCTTGTCCCCTAGGATGTTAAGGTGGGCGATCTTCCTAAATGCATACCAGCTCACGCTGGTGCATCGTCCAGGGAAAGACATCGCGCACACAGATGCACTTTCCAGGTCTCCCCTACCAGAGCTGGGAGAGCCCGAGTGCGAGGTTGAGCAAGAGCACCAGGTGCTGCTCATCAAATCACTCGAATCACCCCCAATTGTGCCTTCGGATATTGCCAAGGCAACCGCCAAAGACCAGAGTCTTGTCCCAAGCATTGGCATGGGTCAAGAAGGGCTGGCCCTTAACGTCTCCTTCTGAAGAACTCGATCCGTTCTTCAGGAAGCATTTCGAGCTGTCGCTCGAGAGAGGATGCCTTCTCTGGGGGCAAAGAGTAGTAATTTCCGAGGCCCTGCGAGCCAAGGTGCTCCGTCTGCTCCATACGAGCCACCCGGGGATCGTGAAGTCAAAGGCCCTAGCAAGGAGCTACTTCTGGTAGCCCAAGATAGATGAGGACATAGAGAAACTGGTGGGCCAGTGCGAGAGCTGCCAGCAATCGCAGCCCGAGGAGCATAGGCTACCCCCCAGGGAGTGGGACGCAGCATGCAGTCCATGGTCCAGACTCCACGTGGACTTCGCGGGGCCCTTCAGGGGCACAATGTTCCTACTCGTGGTCGACGCATTCTCAAAATGGCTCAAGGTCATTTCAATGTGTAACACCTCCTCCATAGCCACAATCAAACATCTACGAAGGATGTTCATTTGTTTCGGCATTCCCGATGTGCTAATTTCGGATAATGCATCCATATTCACGTCCGTGGAATTCCAAGCGTTCCTCGAGCGGAACGCAGTCAGGCACATCACCTCTGCCCCTTTTTACCCGGCCATGAACGGCCAAGTGGAGCGCATGGTCCTCACCACAAAGGAGGCGTTAAGGAGAATGGTCCGGGGGACCTGGAGCTTCAGCTCTGCCAATTCCTCATAAGCTACAGGGTCACCTCACTAGCCTCGGGGCAATCCCCCTTGGAACTCCTGATGTGGAGGATAGGGATACGAATGTGCCAGTAGAGCAGGAAAAGGTGTTTGGGATAGGTGACCCGGTTTATTGCAGGAACTATGTGAGTTCAGGACCAGCGTGGGTGCCTGGGGAGGTAGTAGAGCAAACCGGACCTGTATCATACATAGTCATGACAGACTCACAGGCACATTACTGTGGCGTAGACATGCTGACCAACTTAGGAGAAGGGTCACGGGAGCCACAAGGGAATTTGATCCAGAGGAACCCACTGAAAGGAGTGATAGAGAGGGTTCAACGTTAGGGTTGCCCCCCACCCACTTAACCCAAGGGGGGATACAGGATTGAGCATTACAGGCTGCACGGAATCACCGGAGTCAGCCTTTTAGCCCGAGGAAGCGGACCCCAGTTTGATTTTTTGTTTCAGGATGGGGGGAGTTTTCCCAAGTGTTCCCCCACTCATCCCAGAGAGCAGCGGGGCTTTGAGTTCTCTCTCTCCTCATCCTCCCCGAACTAGGGATACCCCACCCTTTCCCCTGCCAGGATTTGATGGGGCCCTTCAGTTTTCCAGAGGGAGAAGCCCGGGCACCCCAGGCACCCCGGGGAGTGTTTCTGAACCGGCGGGCTGGCCACAGAGAAATCGCCGGCCCCCACAATGGTTAAGGGACTTCGTCCCATCCTAGGGGGGAGGGATATTGTGTATGCAAGCAGCCCTCCCGATTCTGCATGCTACTCAGCTGCCACAGTAGCGCAGCTGAGGATGCTCAGCCCATGCAGATCCAATTAACCAATCAGCAGCTAGCGCTGCCCAGTTTAAGGTGTACCTTAGTAGCTACGCAGTACGCCCCCAATGATGTCACTGCCACCACAGCCAATGAGTATCCATGGCGGGGAATTCAAATACAGTATATAAGGAGCTGCGTCTCCTACATGTGCCCATGTACAGATTGACCATGCTGAAATAAAGAAGTGTTTGGCCCGGCCGGCTCCGTGTGCAATCAATCTGCCTACATCAAAAGCATGCAAACCACATTAGAATAATTTGCTTTATTTTCTGAATTCTAAATGAAAGATTTCCAGAGAAAGTTCTCCACATTTTGAGAGGCTACTATTGAATATCAGTAAGTTCAATGCTACCAATTCTTCTTCCTCTGCCTCTTTTCGGAATTTTTAAAACTGCATTATGGATTTTGTAAGCCTGATTCAATCTTGTTCACAAGACATCACATGTCATAGCCTCAATGAAATATAAATAATTTGCTGTTGATTCACTATGTTTTAGTTGTAAGGACAATACTGGTTTTCAGTGATGAAAGCCTAAAAATATAAGTGTGCAGAAGAAGTAGAAATATCACAATAGTGCATTTCATAACTTTTTCTTCAAGTGCCATATCCATTCCAAATATTGGGAATCATCATGACAATAGTCTTCCTGTTCATAACTCCTTGGAACAGTTCTTCCATGGATATTCCACACCAGTCTCTCAGGTTCTTTAGCCACAACGTCCATCTATGTCTAGGGCTTTTCTTCCCAAAGATCTTCCCCTGCATAACAAGTTGAAGTATTCTATACTTCATGTTGTTCCTCATAATATGGTCAAGATATTGGAGCTTTCTTTGTTTAACATAGCACTTCTACATTAGTCACATGGTCAACCCGGTGGCTCAAGTGGTTAAGACTCAATGACTGAAAGTTTGGAGTTCGATTCCTGAATACTGCACCCGTCTCTGTCCCAGCTCCTGCCAATTTAGCAGTTCAAAACCAAGAAATTGCAAGTAGATAAATAGGGACCCCTTTGGTGGAAAGGTAAACAGTGCCTAACACATGTCCATGGAAATGTTTGCAGCCCTGGTTCTTTGGCTATAAACAGAGAGTCAGGATACAACTGTCTTTCAAACAAGGGTGACCTTTACCTTTACAACCCATTATATCTTTAGCAGCCATCAAAAGCTTCAATTTTCTTTTCAGATGCTTTAGTCAATGTCCAAGCTTTGACTCCATATAGCAACACGGGGAATAAATAACATCTCACTGTTCGGATCTTTGTAGCAAAGTTTGATCTCTACGACATAACAAATGTGGCATTTTCATGAAGGTGGAGTATATTTCATAACTATTCTACATAATAAAACTGTTTGATTTTTGAGAAACTCACACCTCCTCATTTTTTGTTTACCATTGTCCAAGCCCATTTTAACAATAAAATAAAATAATCTTTGTTCATTTTAAATTTTAAAAACAAACTTGTGGTTCCCTCACACACAGTTAGATAGATAAGGAACTTCCACCTAGTGAGGTCACCCCTGATGAGCAACTTGTGTAATCTTAAAGTGCAGGCTTGCAGTTTTCCTGTAACGGTCACACGCAACTTATGCACGCGGTCGAGCTAGGCAGGGTATAAAGATTAGAGCCTTCTGATCAATAAACACTGGTCTTCGCTCTATCTTGCCTCATGTGCCTTTACTTGACCAGTCTCCTCCGGGACCTGCCAGCTCCCATCGGGCCCCGATCCAACACAAACTCAAGAAATAAAATTACTAGGATTCAGCAGACCTGGGTTCGATTCCCCATTTCTCCCATGGAATCTCACTGAGGGATGGAACTGGTAAAACTACTCCTTATAATTATTTCACTTTCCTTAAAAACCTTATAAGGGTTGCTACAAGTCAAGCTTGAATTTCTCCACGTCCTATGCATAGTAATGTGATAATGAAATTATGTAATTCAATGCAACAGAATTTGATTTCTGACTAATTGCTACATTTTAAGATCAAATTCATAAGTATCAAAATCATATCATCCAGTCTGCATGTACTTATGAGATACTAGCATAGTTTGCCTCGCAATGCCGGGCTGTTATAAACTGTGATTAGCTTTTTGGGTTTTTTAAAATGTGGATTAAAAAAAGAACAAAGGATGATATAATTTTTTCAAATTGTTTTATTTAACCAAATAATGTTTTAGTTTGTGGTTTTTTTAAAAAAATAGTTGTACTGTAGGTAATACAGTGATACTTCATACACCATCCAAACTTGGTTCCAAAAGTTTGGACTTCATATGGATTTGGACTTTGTATGAGGCATGCAAAATCCTAGCTGGGATGCCTCATACAATGTCCAAACTTGGTTCCACAAGTTTGGACTTTATACGGATTTGGACTTTGTATGAGGCATGCAAAATCCTAGCTGCGATGCCTCATACAACATCCAAATTGATGCCGCAATGCCTCGTACAACGTCGTTTCCATAGAGATACATTGTACTGTAACAGCACAGACTTCAGGGCAAAGTCAAGGATACAGACAGGAAACTGACAGAACTTTAAGAAATCATTGTCTAAAGGCACAATACATTACAAAAACATGTCAAACAACCCTGATTTTAGGGGACAAACCAACCTGGGGAAAAATACCAATGCCTCATACAAAGTCGCAGCGACTTTGTATGAGGCAACTTTTTTCAAGGAATTAGGTGATGTTGTATGAATTCGATGTTGTACGAAGCGGACTCTGTAGGAGGTATTACTGTATTTTTAAAAATGTGAAAGAACGTGTTTTACATTCAATGTTTTTAAACTGTGTTTAGATGTTTTGGGTTTTTATTTGAGTTAAAACTCAGCACAGGATTTTAGAAATCTTTTTATTTTATTTCTTGACATATGCTTGTGATTTGACTTGTTTTTACTCTTATGGCCTCTAGGTGGGGCTGTTGAGTCTTTTTGAGTTGTTTTTACTATTCTGCCAGAATAGGATATTTGGCGCAAATGGTATGGCACTCAACAGATCAAAGAATATGATCTGAATATTATATCCAATAAATCATTCTTGCTTCCTCGAGGGGGATATTTGTGTACAATGCCTCCACATTGAGTGTTAGCAAAACTCCTAATGTAGATTTCTACATTAATAAATATGCGAGACAAACCCCTTCTTTTATACGAGACACCACTCACTTTATTTCACAAGTTGAGGGTTTAGAGAGTTTTGCTAACACTCGATGTGGAGGCATTGTACACAAATATCCCCCTCAAGGAAGCAAGAATGATTGTTCAGGATAAGTTAGACATGAGGGATTCACTCCTTCCCCCAACCCATTTCTTAATGGATTTATTGGATATAATATTCGAACACAACTATTTCCGATTTGAAAAGTCCTACTATATGCAAATTAAAGGCATATAGGCATTTGGCCCCCTCAGTGGCAAATATGTACTTGAACAATTTTGAAAGCCTACACATGTACAATTCTGCTTCCAATCCTTTTTTACCGCACATTATTCATTATGGTAGATTTATAGATGATTTGTTTCTCATCCTCGATTCCAAGGACATTGTCACTGATTTTGTACGATGGATTAATTCCATCGACAGCAATTTGCGCTTCACTCCTCACTTTGATACAGTATCTATCCCATTTTTGGATGTAGAGGTTTATATTTCCGACTCTAGAAGAGTAGCGTTTAGGCTATATAGGAAGCCTACGGATAGGAATCCATCTTTAAAATATACCTCTTATCATCCAGCCTTTGTTAGGAAGAATATTCCATTTGGCCTGTTTGCCCGTGCCAAGAGGAATTCCACGGAATCCGCAGACTTCAACAAATCCGCACTAGTGATTCTGAAAAAAAATCTTACAAATAGAGGGTACCCAATGCACGTCGTTAACAAAGCCTTCCAGAGAGTAAGGGACACACCCAGAAAGCAGTTGTTTGATAGGAAACAATGGGGAGGAGGTAATACCATTAGATACTCTTTCGAGTTCTCGCCAGCAGCCAGTCAAATAAAGAATATTATTTATAGACACTGGCATTTGGTCAGTGAACTTCCCGGTTGCAATGAGAAACTGGTGGTAGGCTTTAGGAGGTCTAAATCCATTAGTAATATTCTTGTGCACTCAGACCACACTGCCAGGGTTATTATGAATGATAGAAAGTTCCCAACAGGACACTACAAGTGTCACTCATGTATAGTGTGTCAATTTTGCTGGGAAACCAAAGAGATCTATATTCCAAAGAAGCAATTAACTTTCACTTTAAGATCCCTCACCAGTTGTGCCTGCCAAATGCGTTATGTGGGACTTACGAGTCGGTCACTGAGGAAGCAGATATCGGAACATAGGAGTAAAATCAGAAACCAGGTGACTGATGCACCATTAGTTACCCATTACATGGAAAAATGCCACTCTGATAGAGATTTCCGATTTGTAGTGTTAGAAATGGTCAGACCAAGACTATTTGAAAGGTGCGACATCAATAAAAGATTAAGACAGCGGGAAGCATTTTTTATTCACTTCTTTGATACCATGCATCCAAAAGGATTAAATCAGGAGCTAGATCTTTCAGCGTTTCTATAAGTAATAGTGTGAAGGTCGTAAGTGTTAGCGGCTACAGCAGGAGGTTCGAGAGTTTGCAACAATTGGTTACACGTGTGCTATTTTTCACTAAGCATTAGGGCAGCTGCTTTACAACCATCATTAATGTCCATACGCACCTAATAGATTGAGCGGAGGTGAGGACGCGATACTAAGAAATCTTTACATATCGGTAAGCTTCTTTCATTTTAGACATTGTATTCATGTGATAGATTAGACTTGTATTGGGGCTGCCAGAACCTGTATTATGATAGCAATAGTTGAGAAGGTATTTATATCATGTGTACCAGTAGTTCTGACCATATAGTCATGCTAATTATTATGTTTATGTACAATCCTCTTTGTGTGCAGATTTCCTGAGGAAGAAAAAGTAATTCAAAAAGTCGAAATAACTGGTATCGTCTTTGGAAACAATAGCTGTATCAGTGAATCATTTATATATACCCACAGAGGAATCATTTCTGTTATTAAGAACTGTGAAAATTTACCCATAGAGGAATTCTTTTCGTTATCAACATTTGTATAATTCAGTCTTTCGTTTGTGAAGAAGAATAAATTATATATTTAGCTCTTTACCAAGTTGGATACATTTAATAACATATCATTTTTTTGAGATAACACAGTCGTCATTTTTCGTCTCAAACGGTTTCTTTGATCTGTTTACTATTCTGCCCTGCAGGTGGGGCTGCTAGGGGTTTTGCTTTCATTTCATGTGTTTTTTCTCTCCTGGCCTCTGGGTGGGGCTTCTTCTGGTAAGTAGTCTCTTTGTTTCTTCATTTCTGTTCCGGTCGTTGTGGAGGGAGGATGTACTGGTGAGTTGTCTGGTTTTCTTTCTTCTGGGGTTTTTCTTTGTTTTGCTTTTGTGGTGGTGGGCTGGGAGGTGTTTCTGGTTGTTCTTTTTTGTTTTGGTTTATTTTAGGTTGGTTTAATTGGTTTGATTATTTCTGGTTGTGTTTAATTTGTTTTATTTCATTGTTGTTTATTTTTGTAATTAGTTGTTGTTTGTTTGTGTACTTTGTGGTTTTTTTGTGTTGTAGTTAGGTGTTTTCTTTGTGGTTTTGTGCCATTGTGGATGTTTTTGTTTGTGTATTTTGTGGTTTATTTTTTTTATTAGGTAGGTCAGGGGAGAAGGAGGAGCCAGATGGTTCTATCTTCTCTGTCTCCTTTTTCTCCTGGCTTACCTAACTGGAGATCGGCAGGCAGCAATCCATAAGGGGTGGTGCTCTTCCTTGCAGATTGCTGGCTGTTGTTTTTGTATTCAGAAATACAAAGGCATCAGCCAGTCATCCGCCAGGGAGGGTGCTACTCCTGATGAACTTCTGCCTGTTTTTGGGTTTTTCCCCCACCCCGGCTCAACTTTACTAGAGGCTGGTGGTGGTCTCGCCATGTCTTCGGCGGGGTAGCATGGAGGAGAGGGAGTCCTTCTTCTCCCCATTGCTCTGGGAAAGAAGGTCAGTGGGTGTCTCGTGGTGGCATTTTGTGGCATTTGGTTTTGCGTGGCTGTGAAGCGCTGAGTCTGCCTGCTGGGGACTTGCGCTCCTGTTGATTTTTGTAAGTTTATTTTTTGTGCGCCGGCTTTCTCAGCGTTCTGCACGCTCAGGGCATGCAGGACGCTGGGACTTGTAGTTTTGTGTTTGTGGTTTGCATTCGTGCGGTGTTTTTTTTCTGCGGCTCAATTTCAATTGGCCGCGACGCGTTTCCCAATGTTCTTTTTGTTCGCGCCTCTCAGCCTGATTGGCTGCGGTGCGGCGTGGTGCAAAGAACGTTGGGAATTGAAGTCTTTTTTCTTTGTTTGCGTTTGTGGGGCTCTTGCCCCACTGGTGCATTTCTCAACCCTGCAGTAGCCTCCGGACCTGGTTCGAGCGAGTGCAGGAGGCTCGGTACGGGCTAGTATGGCCGGGTGCAGGAGCTTTTGTCACAATCCAATAGTTAACGCTCGGATTTATTGATATGAATATCTGGAGTGACGTATTGCATTAACCCACAGTTCTTTTCTTTCATTCATAGTTATAAAATCTTTTTTAAAAGTTTATGCAGAAATGTGTATTTTCATGTATATTTTCCTAATATGTTTATTTTTGTATGAAATTTTCCCTAACAAACATATTTATTAAAAAAAACTCTTCACAAAGATGTGGCATTTTTTTGTATATTTTTAATTCTTACTATAATAATAATAATTTAGTGTCAGAAATTATTCTTGGTTGAAATGATTTTTGCAGTAGAAACTCTGTTTAGGGGACGTCTGAATGAGTCTCCTTTCATGTCCGTAACAGCTGGGACAGAGACAGATATGCTCAATCTGTTAAGCAGTACCCGATTCTTGAACTGCCGACTTGGTGGCCTTCCAGCTAACAGGGCAAGCTTCTTAACCACTCAGTGCAGCTCCCTTATTCTTGCTGATATTCACATTTTCTTTCCTTTTTCCTGGGTCCTCTTTTTTTGTTTGCATGCTTTGATTGCAGAACTGCATTTCTAAATTCAGAAACCTAAGAATATCAAAGCATAACTGCATTTCAATTTGGAAGTACTAATTAGGATATTTTTCATTCAAGTGAGATAGGAACAAATTTATCCTTCATCCCCATTACAGGCATAAAAGTTAGAAAGGTACAGGCTGGATCTACCCATTTTCTTTCAATGACATATGCCATGAACAGGTCTGACTCTTTAAAATGCAAATGCAAATAGAGATGCAAAATGCAAATGCAAATAGAGATGGTTAAAGTATGCCACTTCAAAACAGGAGTTTTGGAAATAGCAAGGAATCTATATGGAACTGGATCAAAATACTTTCAAATATACTTTCCCACGCCCAGGCTTTAGGGCAGTGTTTCCCAACCTTTGGTTTTTGGACTTCATTTCCCAGAAGTCTAAGTCAACCTCCAAAAGAACTGTTCTACCAATGTACTGACTTAGGCTTCTGGGAATTGAAGTCCAAAAAACAAAGATTGGGAACACACTGTTTTAGGAGAATATTGTAGAAATACTGTACTGAGGCACAAAGACAGTGAAAAAAGCTTTTAGATCAGATGTAGTAAAGGTAAAGGTCTCTCTTGCTCGAAGGCCAGTTGTATCTGACTCTAGTGGTTGGTGCTCAAAGTAATTAGTATTTTGCCCCAACAAACTGAATATTCATTTTATTGACCACAGCAGGATTGAAGGCTGAATCAGCCTTGTGCTCATCAGAATCACATTCAGATTGTGAGCAAAGTTTTGGCTCAACACCTTAATCTCTGCACACGTAGGCTTTTAAATACGATTACTTAAAGTCGGAATCAGCAAGGCCCAGCTCTACTGCTCATTCCATGCAGAGAGGCCCACAGGGGAGGGGAGTAAAGGATCCAGCCCCTCCCTCCCCATCCAAAGACCTGGGCCTAGAGAGGAAGAAAAAGGAATCAGCAAGGCCCAGCTCTACTGCTCATTCCATCCAGAGAGGCCCACAGGGGAGGTGAGTAAAGGATCCAGCCCCTCCCTCCCCATCCAAAGACCTGGGCCTAGAGAGGAAGAAAAAGGAATCAGCAAGGCCCAGCTCTACTGCTCATTCCATGCAGAGAGGCCCACAGGGGAGGTGAGTAAAGGATCCTGCCCCTCCCTCCCCATCCAAAGACCTGGGCCTAGAGAGGAAGAAAAAGGAATCAGCAAGGCCCAGCTCTACTGCTCACTCCATGCAGAGAGGCCCACAGGGGAGGTGAGTAAAAGGATCCTGCCCCTCCCTCCCCATCCAAAGACCTGGGCCTAGAGAGGAAGAAAAGGAATCATAAAGGCCCAGCTCTACTTCTCATTCCATGCAGAGAGGCCCACAGGGAAGGTGAGTAAAAGGATCCTGCCCCTCCCTCCCCATCCAAAGACCTGGGCCTAGAGAGGAAGAAAAAGGAATCAGCAAGGCCCAGCTCTACTGCTCATTCCATGCAGAGAGGCCCACAGGGGAGGTGAGTAAAGGATCCTGCCCCTCCCTCCCCATCCAAAGACCTGAGCCTGGAGAGGAAGAAAAGCCTTCAGGAAGGCCCAGCTCTACTGCCCATTTGCCATCCAGAGAGGCCCAAGGGGGAGGTGAGTAAAGGATCTTGCCCCTCCCTCCCCATCCAAAGACTGGGGCCAGAGAGAAGGACACTTCCGGAGACCCCCGACTACCCCCAGGAGATACCATCCACAACCACCATCACAGCGAGGCCCGAGCCGGCGCCTTTGACCGACTCCATGCGGCCGAAGAGAGGCAAGAGCTGCTGTGTGCATGCAAAGGATAAGTAATCGAACTGAAATAATATAATTGACTAAACATAGATGGCTTATGGCAACTGACATAGTGACTGTACAAGAAACTGACTTACATAGAGACTTGATATAGTGGACTTTTTCTTTCTTTCCCTTTCATTAATTAGTTCAACTTTTACTTTGATACTATGTGATAAACTGTGATATTGTGCATGATAATACTTT
Source organism: Bradypodion ventrale (assembly GCA_035047345.1). Taxonomy (NCBI): domain Eukaryota; kingdom Metazoa; phylum Chordata; class Lepidosauria; order Squamata; family Chamaeleonidae; genus Bradypodion; species Bradypodion ventrale. The sequence goes on from JAWDJE010000008.1 coordinate 39,105,610, forward strand.
GTTTTAAAACTGTTTAAACTGTGATAACATGTGTGACTGGCGTAGAGACCGGCAAGGCACGCCACAAAGTTTGCCAAGAGAACAATATGGACCAAAACAAAAGGCAAAACAAGGGGATGCTCAGCACAGCAGATCTGAAAAGGGGGAGGGATACGAAAGGAGGAGGAGAAATACAGTGTTGCAGGGAACAATACTGCATAGGGACATGGAATGTGAGGTCTATGAATCAAGGAAAACTGGAAGTGGTAAAAAACGAGATGGAAAGAATAAGCATTGACATCTTGGGCATCAGTGAGCTCAAATGGACAGGGATGGGCGAATTCAGCTCTGGAAACCATCATATCTACTACTGCGGGCAAGAAAACCTTAGAAGAAATGGAGTAGCCATAATTGTCAATAAAAGAGTGAGAAAAGCAGTAATGGGATACAATCTCAAAAATGACAGAATGATGTCAGTCAGATTTCAAGGCAAACCTTTCAATGTCACTGTGATCCAAATATACGCACCAACCACTGGTGCAGATGAAGCCACAATGGACCAGTTCTATGAGGACTTACAACACCTCATAGAACAGACACCAAGAAATGATGTCCAAATTATATTAGGAGACTGGAATGCCAAAGTAGGAAATCAAAAAGTGGAGGGAATAACAGGCAAATTTGGTCTTGGAACACAGAATGAAGCAGGGCAAAGATTGATAGAGTTCTGCCAAGAGAACGCACTGGTCATAGCAAACACTCTCTTCCAGCAACACAAGAGGCGACTTTACACATGGACATCACCAGATGGCCAACACCGAAACCAGATTGACTACATACTCTGCAGCCAAAGATGAGAACCTCCATACAGTCAGCAAAAACAAGACCTGGAGCAGACTGTGGCTCAGATCACAACCTACTGATTGCAAAATTCAGACTTAGACTAAAGAAAATAGGGAAAACACGGAGACCAGAAAGATATCACCTAGACAGCATCCCTAAAGAATACACGGTGGAGGTGATGAACAGATTTAATGGCTTAGACTCGGTAGACAGAGTACCGGAAGAATTATGGACGGAGATGAGGGACATCATGCAGGAAGCAGCAAAGAAAACCATACCAAAAGAAAAGAAAAGTAAGAAAGTAAAGTGGTTGTCTGATGAGGCTCTTAAAATAGCAGAGGAAAGAAGGAACGCAAAAGTCAAAGGAGAAAGGAAAAACTACAACCATTTGAACACAGAATTTCAAAGAAAAGCAAGGAGAGATAAGGAAAACTACCTAAAAGAACAGTGCAGAGAAATGGAGGAAAACAACAAAAGAGGCAGAACCAGAGATCTTTTCAAAAAAAATTGGGGAAATCAAGGGAACATTTAAAGCAAAAATGACCATGATAAGGTACAAAGACGGAAAGGAGCTAGCTGATGCAGAAGAAATTAAGAAAAGATGGAAAGAGTACACAGAGGAACTTTACAAAAAGGACCTCAACACTCCTGATAATCACAATGATGAAGAAATTGAACTTGAGCCAGACATCCTGGAGAGTGAAGTCATAAAGGCCCTAAAGAGCACTGCAAACAACAAAGCTAGTGGAGATGATGGCATCCCAGTTGAATTTTTCAAAGGGCCAAAAGATGATGGCGTCAAATTACTGCATTCAATATGCCAGCAGATTTGGAAAACAAAACAGTGGCCACAGGATTGGAAAAGATCAGTATACGTCCCAATCCCAAAAAAGGGCAATGCCAAAGAATGTTCAAGTTATCGAACAATCGCGCTCATTCCACATGCCAGCAAGGTGATGCTCAAGATAATACAGGACAGACTTCAGCAGCATGTGGAGAGAGAATTACCAGAGGTGCAGGCTGGTTTCAGAAGAGGCAGGGGGACTAGAGACCACATCGCCAACATACGCTGGATCATGGAGAAAACAAAGGAATACCAGAAACAAGCTTACTTTTGTTTTATTGACTACACTAAGGCATTTGACTGTGTGGACCACAACAAGATGTGGCAAGTAATTAAAGAGATGGGAATACCAGAGCACCTCATATGCCTCCTGAGAAATCTGTACATGAACCAAGAAGCAACAGTTAGGACAGAACATGGAATAACAGAACGGTTTGGAATAGGAAAAGGAGTAAGACAAGGCTGCATTTTGTCACCATGCTTATTCAACCTATACACAGAGCACATAATGCGCAGTGCAGGGATGGAGGAATCACAATATGGGATTAAAATCGCTGGGAGAAACATCAATAATCTGAGATATGCAGACGATACCACCCTAATGGCAGAAAGTGAGGAAGACCTAAAGAATCTCTTGATTGGGCTGAAGGAGGAGAGTGCAAAAGCTGGCTTGAGACTCAATATCAAGAAAACCAAGATAATGGCAACAGGCCCCATCAGTTCCTGGAAAATAGACGGGGAAGAAGTAGAAGCAGTGACAGATTTTACTTTCTTAGGATCAAAGATCACTGCAGATGGGGATTGCAGCCATGAAATAAAAAGGCGACTGATTCTTGGGAGACAAGCGATGAGAAACCTGGGGAACATAGTGAAAAGCAGAGACATTACATTGCAAACAAAATGCAAGCGCGGCGCCAAAATGGCCGCCGCGCCCTTTGCGGCCCCCCCCACAGGACAGAGAATCCGGGTAGTTAGGGGCGTGGCCAGCTCCCTTATAAAAGGGGTGGCCACGAGGCAGCCGAGCTGCCATTTTACCTCAGCGACGGAGCCGAGAAGTTTTTTCCCCTGTGTCTCCGTCGCTCGTTAGCTTACCGGGAAGCCTTTTGGTAGCGATTCTGCCTTGCCGGCTTCCCTTTTCTGCTTCGGAGGAGATGCCTTCGAAGAAGAAGGCGGCTTCGAGTTCAGCTCGCGCTGTTAGGAGGCGCAACCCAGGTCGGAGGACCGCGGTGCCGCCTCCTCAGCAGCCACCTTTGCTAGCCCCGGCCGGGGCCAGCGGAATGGGGTCTATTGCCCCTTGGCCCGGAGTGGGCGATCAGAGTACGGGCGCGGAAGGGGTTCCGGCCCGCGGCCCACGAGCAGTGGACACCGCTCCTGCTCCTGCCCACTCTGTCGGGCCTACTCCTCTTGGGCCGCAGCCTCTCCCTGGGCCCTCTAGCCTTGGGGGGTGGTGCGGCCCCCTGCCTTGGCAAGTTTCTCCACCAACCCTGCCGGGCTTCGGTGCTGGCCAATGGCCATATGTGGGTCCCGGGGTACAGGGACCTGTACCCATGCCTGGACCAGGCGGGCCGGCCGGCCCTTTGCCCATGGTCAACGTGGACACCTTGCTGGCCCGCATTGCGGCCCTGGAAGCCTCGTTGGCTCGGGCCAGTCAGGCGGGCGCCCCCTTCGGGGTTCCTCTTGAGGTGCTGTCGGCAGGAGGACAACAGCCGGCGGGGAGGGTCGAGCTGCTGCAGGCGCGTGGCCCGGTTTCGGCCACTGCCTCGCAGCTCCCCAGCCAGCAATCAAGTGCGGGTCAAGCCCCGGTGATGAGCTCTACGTCGGTCGTGAGCTCCGACGCCCCCAGTGGGCTGGAACCCCCGGTGGGGGCGGCCCGCGGGGGTGCAGCATGTGAGTATACGGTGCAAGCGAGTACATCCACACACATTCCCAATCAAGGGGGGGCCTTTCAATGGCCTTGGCCTCGCGCGGGTGGTGCGGGGGCCACGCTGTCGGCGACCCACCCGGCGACGACGACTGCCACCTTGGGCACTGGGGTGGGCATTGGTCCTTACACTGCAGGGAATGTTCTGGGGGTGGCTGGGTTAGCTCAGGCCCCTTTTGCCAGGCCGGCTGTCCCCTTTTCGGCTTTGCCGACGGCAGGGTATTCCTTGCCATTGGGTGATCACCTGGCACAGGCTACCAGGGAAAAGATATGGCGAGGGGAGTACGTGGATATCTTCTCACTCCTGAACAGAGAGCCCACCAAGGAGGAAAGGGAGGGTCAGGATGAGAAGGACAAGGAGCAGGCACGCCGCCGTAAGCCGCCGCGTACCTGGGCCAACTGGCTCCCCGCGTATTTAATATACATGGCGGTATATTTGAGGGCGCGGCCGGATTTAGCTATTCCCATGGTCCAATATTTGGACAACATATACAGGGCGATGGTTGATTTCCCGGGCCCCTCATGGCTAGCATATGATGAGGAATTCCGTATGAGGATTCCCCTCCACCCCGAGATGAGATGGGATGAGCCGTGCCAGAGGCTCTGGCTTTTGTATATGACACCCACACGCCCTGCCCCGGGGGATAGATACCATTGCGGACATGCGGTCCAGCGAGCGGCTCCAGCGCAGGTTACCCGCCAGGCGGCGGGGCAGGGGGTTCCAGCCCGCCTGCTGTGCTGGACTTTCTCGTCAAATGGTTCCTGCAATCGAAAGAACTGCAGGTATAAGCATGAGTGTCCCACATGTTCTGGCCCCCACGCAGCCTCTGCTTGTCCCAGGCCTGGGGGGGCGCGAGGCAGAGGGAGGGGTGGACAGTGGGCTGGCAAGGCTGCCACGGATGGAGCTAGTTCTCCAAAAGGCCCCCTCCCCAATTAAGGTGGACATGCTGGAGCGCTGGCTCGCATCGTACCCGAAGGGGGAGGACGGGGAGTATCTCCTTCAAGGTTTTAAGCAGGGATTTCGTATCCCTTTTATGGGTGACAGGTCCCCTCAGGATGCTCCCAACCTTTTATCCCTCAGAGGTAGGGAGGAGGTTGCTGCGGCCAGCATTAAAAAGGAGTTAGACGCGGGCAGGGTCGCTGGACCTTTCCCCGCACCCCCGTTTCCCAATCTTAAGGTCTCGCCACTGGGTTTGGTCCCCAAAAAGTCCCTAGGTGAGTTTCGCCTTATTCATCATTTGTCCTACCCAGCCGGCCGATCGGTCAATGATGCTATCCCTGATGACCTTTGTTCAGTCAGGTATACATCGTTTGACCATGCGCTGCGCATGGTGCGCTCGTGTGGCCCGGGTGCCCTGCTGGCCAAGTGTGACATTAAGTCAGCTTTTCGCCTCTTGCCAGTGCACCCGGGCGACTTTGAGTTGCTGGGTTTTAAATTTAAGGGGGAATATTATTTTGATAAGGCCATGCCTTTTGGCTGCTCCATATCATGCTCGGCTTTCGAGCGTTTTAGTACCTTCCTAGAGTGGGCTTTCGTCCGCAGGTCAGGGTCCCGGTCTGTAGCCCATTACCTGGATGACTTTTTATTCGGGGGTAAACGGGGCTGGGACACGTGCGCACGTCTCCTCAACACATTTCAGACGCTAATGGAGGAACTTGGTGTCCCTTTAGCGCCCGAAAAGACCGAGGGCCCATCGACCAAGCTAGTATTCCTGGGGGTTGAGATTGACACAGTAGTGCAGGCTTCTAGGTTGCCGGGTGATAAGGTGTCCAGGATAGTGGCCCTTATCTCGGAATTACTGGCCAAGCGTAAGGCATCCCTGAGGGAACTGCAGGTGCTACATGGGCACCTTAATTTTGCTTGCAGGGTGGTCGCACCGGGCAGGGCTTTTGCCCGGCGCTTATGCGACGCCATGGCAGGGTTATCCAGGCCCCACCACAGAGTCAGGCTTACCCGGGGTATCAGGGCAGACATGTTCGTCTGGTTGCAATTCCTGAGGGAGTTTAATGGGGTCTCATTTTGGAGGTCTGACCTCCTGGCATCCCCCAATTTCCAGATCCAGTCTGATGCCTCAGGATCCCTGGGTTATGGGATGTACTTCAATGGGAAGTGGGCCTATGGTGGGTGGCCACCGGCATGGGCAGGCACAGGTCGCCTGCGGGATCTCACATACCTGGAATTTTTTCCCATTCTGGGGGCTTTGATGCTATGGGGCGAACAGTGGGCTAATTCGGTGGTGCATTTCTGGTGTGACAATGCGGCTGTTGTACACATTGTCAATGCACAGACTTCCAAATCGCCCAGGGTCATGGATCTAGTGCGCCATTTGGTGCTGCGCTGCCTGCGCCTCAACGTCTTGTTCAGGGCCAGGCATGTCCCAGGGATTAATAATGATATTGCTGACGCTTTGTCCCGCCTGCAGATCTCCCGGTTCCGCGCCTTGGCCCCGGATGCGGAGGAATTTCCCTCGCCACTCCCGGACGAGATGTGGACTATTGGCAAGGAGAGGTGAACCGGGCGATTGGCCTGTCACTAGCGCCACGCACGCGTAAGGCGTATCAACAAGCATTCAATTCGTACAGGGCATTTGCTAATCAATTTCTCTTGCCAGAGACCTGGCCTATTCCGGTGGACCATGTTCTGCGGTTCATGGTTCATCTGCATGCACAGGGCCTCGCACCTCGCACCATAGCATCCAAGCTCTCGGCGTTGGCTTTTATGGCCAAAGTGGGGGGTCATGTGGATACCACCTCTGACTTCCGGGTGAGACATGTTTTGGAGGGGTGGGTGCGCGAGCGCGGGCGTTGCCCGGACGACCGGCACCCTATTTCCCCAGGGGTTCTTACCCAGTTGGCCCGGGGCTGGCCAGGCCTCTGTTTTGATCATTATGAGGCAGCCCTTTTTCATGCAGCCACAACGGTGGCATTTTTTGGAGCGCTCCGCGTCAGCGAACTCGTGATGCTGTCTAAGGCGGATGCAAGTGGTAGGGCACTGGAACTCGAGGATGTCTATGTTGCCAAAGACTGGGCCCAGTTGAGGATACGCTCCTCTAAAACAGATCAGCATGGCGTAGGCAGTGGTGTAAGACTGCTACGGTGTTCTTTGGCAGACATCTGTCCGGTTGGTGCCCTACAGGAATTCCTGGCACTGCGTGGCATGCACCACGGCCCGTTTTTCTGTCACCAAGATGGGTCTACCCTTACTAAATTTCAGTTTTGGAAGGTGACAGCCAGAGCCCTCACCAGGGTGGGCCTACCAGGTGCCCGTTATGGCACACATTCGTTCCGTATTGGTGCAGCCTCTACAGCAGCTGCTTTTGGGTACTCTGGGGCTGACATACGCAGCATGGGGAGGTGGGGCTCGCAATGTTTTCAGTTTTATGTGCGCCCACTCCCTCCATGAGTACCAATCCAGTCACCTTACCGCCTTTTTTCTCAATTTTCTTACAGACCCTGGGTGTCGTATTACACCGGTGACAGTATGGCTGGTGGGCCACAGCTATGTGCACAGGGCAGCGCGTTACGCTGCGGCGACAGAGTGGGACCCCGACTGGGACTGGGTGACCACGCCAGTCTCGCATGGCATGGTAAGCCTGGGATGTTATGGCGGGAGCTGCGGCCTTTCCTTTTTTCTGGCCTGGGTGCTGGCCCGCCTGACATTCTAATCATCCACCTGGGGGGCAATGATTTGGGCCAGGTCACCGGCTTATCGCTCAAGCATGCGATTTGCGAGGAACTCGCCTACTTGCATTATGTCTGGCCTGCCACAACCCTGGTTTGGTCGGACATTGTTCCGCGCCATTCTTACAGAGGGGGCGTTAACCTCCTGGCCCTTGACCGCGCTAGGCGCGCGATCAATAAGGCAGTGGCGCGGTTTCTTGCCACCAGGGCTTGGGGACGGGTTAGTCATCACCCCGATATTAGTCTACAAAATTATGACTTGTACGCAGGGGATGGGGCCCATCTGTCGCGAGGAGGTATGGACCTCCTGTTGGGTGATTGGCGAGCAGGCCTGTTGACCGAGCTGACGGTCTGGGGGGGGGGCGTCAGGTCTTCTTTGAAGACCCTCCGTGTGGCGGGTAGCACTGGTAAGGTAAACAGTATGACCCACAAGTATCCGGCAGGTTCGCAATTGACTGGACAACACTAGACAGGAATAAATTAGTTAAACGTTGTCCGGTCAACGACGAACCAGGCGATGGGGTGATGACGATTGCTAACCAGCATGCATCACCCCTGTGATTTCACGGATACGCGTCAGAGGGTGGGGTCATAAGTTAGTTATTGACTACGGTCAACAATTTGTTTGTTGTCAACAAACAAATTGATACAAATCGATACATTGTAACCAATTGCCGTTGGCAATTTTGGGGTGGTACCTTACCAGTGTTACTTCGGCCTGCTTGCCTTAGGAATTATGATTGGTCGTTTTACCAATACAAATTTATAATTCGGACTAGGGCATTGAATCAATAAATGTGGCCCTATGCTGTTATCCACTTTCAATGTTGTCTGTGTCCGTTATTGGGGGGGTGCGCCTGCAATGCAAGCGCGGCGCCAAAATGGCCACCGCGCCCTTTGCGGGCCCCCCCCCACAGGACAGAGAATCCGGGTAGTTAGGGGCGTGGCCAGCTCCCTTATAAAAGGGGTGGCCCGAGGCAGCCGAGCTGCCATTTTACCTCAGCGACGGAGCGGAGAAGTTTTTTCCCCTCCACCCCCTCCCTAGTTAACAGTGTGATATTATGGTCGCTTCGGGGCCGGGTGGGAATTTTTGGTTGGGACCCATATTGGCTCCGGGTCCTGGCTTTTTTGCCCATCCCACACTGTTGCTATGGTTTGATATAGGGGTCTTTCTGTGTTCCTACTGTTGACTTTGGTCACATTGGCGGGTAGCACTGGTAAGGTAAACAGTATGACCCACAAGTATCCGGCAGGTTCGCAATTGACTGGACAACACTAGACAGGAATAAATTAGTTAAACGTTGTCCGGTCAACGACGAACCAGGCGATGGGGTGATGACGATTGCTAACCAGCATGCATCACCCCTGTGATTTCACGGATACGCGTCAGAGGGTGGGGTCATAAGTTAGTTATTGACTACGGTCAACAATTTGTTTGTTGTCAACAAACAAATTGATACAAATTGATACATTGTAACCAATTGCCGTTGGCAATTTTGGGGTGGTACCTTACCAGTGTTACTTCGGCCTGCTTGCCTTAGGAATTATGATTGGTCGTTTTACCAATACAAATTTATAATTCGGACTAGGGCATTGAATCAATAAATGTGGCCCTATGCTGTTATCCACTTTCAATGTTGTCTGTGTCCGTTATTGGGGGGGTGCGCCTGCAAATTAGAATAGTCAAAGCAATGGTTTTCCCAGTAGTAATGTATGGATGTGAGAGCTGGACAATTAGGAAGGCTGAACGCAGAAGAATAGATGCCTTTGAAATGTGGTGTTGGAGGAGGGTTTTGAGAGTCCCCTGGACAGCGAGGAGAACAAATAGGTCAATCTTAGAAGAAATTAACCCTGACTGCTCATTGGAAGGTCAAATAGTAAAGATGAAGCTAAAATACTTTGGACATCAAATGAGAAGGGAGGATTCACTTGAGAAGGCATTGATGTTGGGAAAGGTGGAGGGCAAAAGAAGAAGGGGGAGGCCAAGGATGAGATGGCTAGATGGTATTATAGACACAATGGGCACAAAGCTGGGAGGGCTGAGGGGGATGGTAGAGGACAGAGGCGCCTGGAGGAAAATGGTCCATGGGGTCGCAAAGGGTCGGAGTCGACTGTGCGACTGAACAACAACAAAGTCGGAATCAGGTGAAATTCTACCACTTTTGTAGAATTATAATAATTTTGCTTGAATGAAATACTGAGTCTACAATCATGCCTCCAGCTTTCTTCCAGAACACACTTCAAAATCCGTTGCCACTCCACTCCGAAAGAAGACACAGACACCAATGTTGGTTGAAAACTAGGGCCACCTTTATTAAATATAACTCTGGAACCAAATAACTTGTTTCAATCATAAGATCTTCAGAAAGAGTCATCACAGTGCAGTCTATCAATTGTGACTCTCTCCTGGGCCGGAAGGGCCAAGTCCTTCACTGAATTCTCCTCCCTTCTTTTACTGACCATCAGCTGATGCATGGCCTGGAAGAGGTAGCCCACTGTCTCAGTCTCCGCCACTGCCGCCTCAGTCACCGCCGCTGCCACTCCTGCTGCCTCAGTCTCTGCCCACCTCAGAAAATGGCCACTTGGCTTAACTTTTAGCATGCAAGCACTAAGCTATGAAGTAGTGCATGCACGCTAAAAGATAAGCCAAGTGGCCATTTTCTGATGTGGCGGAGACTGTGGCAGCAGCAGTGGCAGCGGCGACTGAGGCAGTGGTGGTGGAGACTGAGACACCAGGAGCGGTGGTGGCAGGGACCTTGTGGCAGCAGGAACCTTGTGCTGGTGGCGGTCAAGGCAGCGGCAGTCAGGGCAGTAGCAACGGAGGCAGTGGCGGTGGCGGCAGCGGAGATCGAGGCAGTGGAGGGGACCATGCAGTGGTGGCGGGACCTTGCTGCTGCTGCTGCCTCAATCACCAGTGCTGCTCCTGCCACCTTATCCTCCGCTGCCTCAGTCTCCATCTCCACAGTTGCTGCCTCAATCTCCATTGCCTTGGTCTCTGTCACCGCTGCTCCTGCCGCCTCAGTCTCCACCACCACTGCCTCAGTCTCCGCCACCTTAGTCTCTGCCACCTCAGTATCTCTCCGCCGCTGCCCATCTGGCCATGCCCACAGTTAGCCACACCCACAGTTAGCCACACCCCCAGCGTGGTAGTAAAATTTTTTGGAGCCCACCACTGCCCAGAACCAACCTACTGCAAGACAGGCATAGAAGGGAAAACAAAAAAAACACCCCTGGTTGTCACTTCCAGGCCAAAACTGAGACCTCTCACACAAATAATAAAAGATCTCCAACCCATCCTGGACAAGAATACTTTAATTTCCCAGGCTCTTGGTAGCAAACCCATACTTGCATACACACACACACACACACACTGCCCAATCTCAGGCAACTATTGACACTCATCTGACTACGCACGCAACAGTGCATTTGAGCTTGGAACTAAACCCTGCTACAAACACAGATGTCAACAATGCACCCAAATTTACTCTGCAACAGTATTACTGGACCCAACAAAGCCACACACAACATAAAGGGTGATTTTACTTGTTCCTCTGCTAATGTGATTTATGCCATCTTTTGAAAAAATGCCCCTACATAGGCCAAACAGGGCAATCTCTGTGCAAAAGAGTTAATGGACATAAATCAGACATCAGGAATAGCAATACACAGAAACCTGTTTCAAGCCACTTTAATCTACCTGAACACTCAGCCATGGACCTGAGGGTTGCTGTTCTAAAGTAGAGGAATTACAAAACTAGAATCCAGAGAGAGACAGCAGAGATTAAGTACATGCATATGCTGGACATCTCAGAGGTTTAAATATCAGTCAAGGGTTTCTGGGACATTATCAAATTTGATGCACCACAACTAACTGGTTGTTATATGCTACAATTTTGCCTAGGTCACTCAAATCATTGTCAATAGATGCTAGCTCATTGTCAAATGTGTAATGCCGCAATGTTTGTTGCATCCATCCTTAGGGTGTGATGCATTAGCTTGCAAAAGAAGTTTGTTTTGCAACTATTTGCAATAGGGCCAGGCTTTGCAGCAGGTTTTTAAATAACAACCAGGGATTTTCCATTGCAGGCGCACCCCCCAAAGAAAGACTCAGACACCGGTATATGGATAAAGGCATTGGGCCACTTTTATTGAATAATGCCCTAGTCCGAATTATAACTTTCAATTGGTGTATTCATCCAATTGTAATTCTTAAGGCAAGCAGGCCGCAGTAACACTGGTAAGGTTCCTCCCAAAAATGCCAATGGTAATTGGCTACAATGTAACCATTTGTAACAATTTGTTTGTTGACACAAACAAATTGTTGACCGGAGTCAATAAACTATCTACTGACCCCACCCTATGACGTGTATCAGTCAAATCACGGGGTGATGCATGTTGTAAAGCTCCTGCCATCACCCCTTGCCTGGTTCATCGTTGACCGGCCAAAGCTATTACACCTGTACCTGTCTTAAGTGTTGGCCAGTCAATTGCGAACCTGCCGGATACCTATGGGTCATCAATCTTTACCTTACCAGTGCTACCCGCCACACGGGGAGGTGTCTATGAAGACTCACCGCCCCCCCCCCCCCGACCGTCAACTCGGTCACCAGGCCTGCTTGCAAATCTTCCAGAAAGAGGTTCATACCTCTAGCCGACAGGTGGACCCCATCCCCTGCATAGAGATTGTAATTTTGCAAACTAATCGTGGGATGCCGGATGACCATCCCCAAACCCTTGTCTGACAAGAACCGGGCAACTGCCCTGTTCACCGAGCGGCGAGTGCAGTCAAGGGCACGGAGGTCAATACCTCCCCTGTATGTATGACGCGGTACGATGTCCGACCATAGCAGCCTTGTGGATGGCCACACATAATGCAAATAAGCTAGGTCACTGCAGATCGTGAATTTTAAGGAAAGGCCAGTGACCTGGGCAAGGTCATTGCCCCCGAGGTGCAGTACAAGGACATCAGGCGGTTCAGCATCCCTGATGGAAAACAGGAATGGCAACAGTTCCCGCCATCTCATTCCGCGCTTACCATACCAACGTATACGTGCGGTTGCACGTAGTCCAAGCTGGGGTCCCCACTCTGTCGCCGCAGCATACTGCGCTGCCCAGTGCACGTAACTGTGGCCCACCAGCCATACTGCCACTGGTGTGCGGGGACACACAGGGTCTGTAAAAGAAGAAAAAAGAATAATGACTTAACTGGTACTCATGCCTGAAGTGGGCGAACATACAATGCAAAACGCATGGATCCCCATCTCCCCATCCTTCGTATATCAGCCTCAGAGTACCCAAATGCAGCCGCAGTGGATGCAGCACCTATCCTAAATGAATGGGTGCCGTAACGAGCCCCGGGGAGGCCAACACTGGATAGTGCCATACCGGTCACCTTCCAAAATTGGAATTTAGTAAGGGGAGACCCATTCTGGTGGCAGAAAAATGGGCCAGGGTGCGTGCCACGCACTGCCAAGAACTCATGTAGGGCACCAACCGGACAGATGTCTACAATGGAACATCGTAGCAGTCTAACTCCACTGCCTACGCCGTGCTGATCAACTTTTGAGGACCATATCCTCAACTGAGCCCACTCATTAGTGACATAGACATCGTCGAGTTCCAGTGCCCTACGAGTCGCATCCGCCTTAGACAGTAGTACCAACTCACTGATGCAGAGCGCTCCAAAGAAAGCCACCGTGGTAGCCGCATGAAAAAGAGCCACCTCGTACCTATCATAGCACAAATTATGCCAGCCTCGTGCAAGGTGGGTCAGTACCTCTGGTGAAATTGGGTGGCGAGTGTCTGGGCGGCGGCCATGTTCCCATGTCCACCCCTCCAAAACATGATGTATGCGGAAATCATCAACATAGTCAGCAAAACCCCGCACTTTGGCGATAAATGCCAGTGCCGACAGCCTGGATGCTATAGTACGAGGAGCCAAACTCTGACTGTGTAGATAAACCATAAATTGTAAAACCTGTTCCACTGGAATGGGCCACACTTCGGGCAACTGTAGTTGTACACAAAAGATTCTAAATTGTATAAAAGCATGTTGATATGCCTTACGCGTGCGGGGTGCCAAAGACATGCCGATCGCCCGGTTCACCTCTCCTCTCCAAATGTCCAAATCTCGGCTGGGAGTGGCGAGGGGAATTCCTTTGCTTCCGGAGCCAAGGCACGGAACCGGGGGATCTGCAGGCGGGATAAAGCATCAGCAATATCATTATTAATGCCTCGGACATGTCTGGCCTTAAACAGCACATTCAGGCGTAGGCTTCGTAACACAAACTGGCGAACCAACGCCATCACCCTAGGCAATTTAGACGTCTGAGCGTTGACAATGTGCATCACTGCCGCATTGTCACGCCAAAAATGGACCTCTGAGTTGGCCCACTCCTCGCCCCATAGCATCAAAGCTCCCAGGATTGGAAGGAACTCAAGAAAGGTAAGATCGTGGAGGCGATCCGTGCCCCGCCATGCGGGAAGCCATTGGCCATAAGCCCACCTCCCCTCAAAATAAATCCCATATCCCAGAGAGCCGGAGGCATCCGACTGTACTTGGAATCTAGGGGAAACCAAAAGGTCTGATCTCCAGAAAGAGACCCCATTAAATTCCCGTAGGAATGTGAGCCAAACCAAAAGATCAGCCCGCATGCCCCTGGTCAGTCGGACCCTATGGTGGCGCTGTAACAGGCCAGACATGGCGTCACATAGGCGCCGGGCAAATGCTCTGCCGGGTGACACCACCCGGCAGGCAAAGTTAAGATGTCCATGAAGTACCTGAAGCTCACGAAGTGGCACTTTACGTTTGGCCAGCAATGCCAAAATCATTGCGGAGATCCGGGTGACCTTCTCAATGGGTAACCGGGATGCCTGTGCGACCGTGTCAATTTCAATACCCAGAAATGTGAGCATAGTAGATGGGCCCTCGGTCTTTTCGGGCGCTAAAGGGACACCCAGTTCCTGCATTAGCGTCTGAAATGTAGTGAGGAGACACGTGCACGTGTCCGAGCCCCGTTCACCCCCGAACAAAAAGTCATCGAGGTAATGGGCTACAGACCGAGACCCGGACCTGCGAACAAAGGCCCACTGAAGAAAAGTGCTAAAACGTTCGAATGCCGAACATGAAATAGAGCAGCCAAAAGGCATGGCCTTATCTACATAGAACTTTCCTTGGAATCTAAAACCCAATAGCTCAAAGTCCCCAGGGTGCACTGGTAGCACTCGGAATGCCGATTTAATGTCGCATTTTGCCAGAAGGGCACCGGGACCACAAGAGCGCACCATCCTTAGGGCTTGGTCAAACGACGTATGCCTGACCGAACAAAGGTCATCAGGAATAGCATCATTGACAGAAGAACCCACCGGGTACGATAGATGGTGGATTAAACGGAATTCACCCGGGGTCTTTTTAGGTACTAGCCCCAGAGGGGAGACCTTCAGGTTAGGGAAAGGTGGTTCGGAAAAGGGGCCCGCTACCCTCCTGGCCTCTACTTCTTTGGCAATACTCAGGGCAGTTACCCCCTCCTTACCCTTCAGGGAAACCAAATTGGGGGCATCCTGGGGTCCCCGCACCCCTTTGGGTACCTCCAGGAGGTACCTCGTGTCCTCCCTTCTTGGATAAGTTGAGAGCCATCGCTCCAACATATACACATTAACTGGGGAGGGGGCCTTTTGACTGGCTAGCTCCATCAGCGGAAGCCCTGCCCGCTCCCTGTCCACCTCTACCTCTGCCCCGTGACCCACCAGCCCGCGGGCACGCGGAGGCGGCGTGGGGGCCAGCGCAAGAGGGACACTCATGTTTGTATCGACACTGTCGCTTATTGCACATGCCATTAGCTGAGAAGCTCCAACACAGCAAGCGGGCTGGAACCCCCTGCCCCGCTGGCTGGCGGGGAGCCTGTGTTGGAGCAGCTCGCTGCACAGCATGGCCACAATGGTACCTATCCCCAGGCGCCGGACGCGTGGGGGTCATGTACAAGAGCCACAATTTCTGGCAGGGCTCATCCCATCTCATCTCCGGGTGTAGGGCCACCCTCATTCTAAATTCCTCATCGTAAGCCAACCACGATGGGCCAGGGAAATCAACCATCGCCCTGTAAATATTGTCCAAGTATTGGACCATAGGAATGGCCAGATCAGGCCGGGCCCTAAGGTATACCGCCATATAAATAAGATATGCCGGCAACCAGTTGGCCTAGGTACGCGGTGGCTTACGACGACGAGACAGCTCCTTGTCTCTGTCGTCCTGTCCCTCTCTCTCTTCCTTAGTGGGCTCATGGTTCAATAGGGAGAATATATCCACGTACTCCCCTCACCAAATCTTATCCCTCGTGACCTGTGACAAATGATCACCCAGGGGCAAGGAATAACCAGCCGTCGGCAAAGCCGTCATCGGCACATTCTGTATAGAGGGCATACGCAGCGGGACCTGGACAGCCCCTGCGATGCTCGGCACTGCCCCAGGGGCGGAAACCCCCGCCCTTAACAAGGGGCCATTTTGAAACCATGGGGCACTGGGATAGGCTGGTAACTGATGCCCACTCACCTCAACTTGACGAGGCCAGGGCCACTGAACCCCACCACTGTAAGTGGGCTGTGATGTAGGTGCACTAAATTGAACCTGATACTCACTAGGTGCACCCCCGTGAGCCACCCCCACCGGGGGTTCCGGCCCACGGCGGGCGTCGGTGCTCGCGACCGGAATCGAGCTCTGGGACCACACTTGACTACTCCCAGTCTGCACATCGGGACGAACGGGGAGCTGCGAGACACCAGCTGGTGCCGGCCGGAGCGTTTCAAGCAGCTCGACCCGGCTGGCCGCCCGTTGAAGCGTTGCGGCCGGCAAGGTAGCCGGGGCCAACGAAGGGGCCCCAGTGGAAAGAGTAGCGCCCCCCTCCACAGGAGGCTGTGCAATGCCCAAGGATGCTTCCAGCACTGCTAACCGTTCTAACAGAGCATCCACTGCCACAGAGCCCCCAGCATAAGGTGGGCCGGGTGGGCCGGACGGCCCACCAGGCAATTGAAAAGGTAACCCAAAAGGCGAGCCAGGGCCAGAATAGGGCCATGCCCAAAACTCCGGCCCATGAGGGCCCGGAGGAGGATCGGGTTAGATACCCGCACCAGGCCCCCCCATGCCGCCCTGTACCATGGCCGGTAACGGCGGGCCGAGGGCTGAAGCCCCTGAGGGGCCGGCCTGTAGTTGCCCAGCTACCAAGCTGGAGCCCGGCTGCCAAGTGTCAGCCTGAGTAGCCCCACTGGTACTAGTGGGCAAGGCTGGCACATTGCCTTGCCGCGGGGGCGCAGCCCTAGTCCTCCGACCTGATGGCTGGCCCCCGTCTGGCGCAGAGCCAGTAAAATTTCTACCCCTCGGCCGCGGCTTCATCGCCAGGGCCTTCCGCTTGGGAGCCATGTCTCTCTAGGAGAAGAAAAGCAGGATTCCTATCCAGGGATCGAACTCCTAGCGCCTAAGCACCGCGGTAGCCAAGCAACCAAGGCTCCGCATGGGTTAATCCTCCTTTCCCAGCCGGGAAACGAACTGCAAGGGCTCAATAGCCAAAGACTAAGAGGAAAAAACAGCGACGGAGAAAACTTCTCCTCTCCGTCGCTATTTCTAAAATGGCAGCTTGTCTGCCTCGTGGCCACCCCTTTTATAGAGGGGTGGCCATGCCCCCTAACTCACCCGGATGTCTGAGTCTGGGTGGAGGGGTCCCGCAAAGAGCGCGGTAGCCATTTTGGTGCCGCGCTTTCATTATTGCAGTTGTAAAAAGCCACAAAGATACTTTTCTGTTAGGCTGCCTAATCATTGTGTGCCTGTGTACCTGATGTGTACACAATTTATATTGATGCCATGAGACCTCACTCTTATGTCTGATGAAGTGGGTTTGATCAACGAAAGCTCACATTTAAATACAGGGATTAGTCTTTAATGTCACAACATTTTTTGTCTTTTTGCTGTTTTATTTTGTTTACTCCCTGCTATGCATGCACAGACTAACATGGCTACCACTTTAAAAATTACAAACATTTAGATGGCATGTCTTTCCCCACAAAGGATCCTGAAAAATGTAGTTTGGTAATAACAATGAATATATGGTCTTTGCTAGAAATTGCATCCTTTCTTACCCCGCTTAGAGCCACAGATCCCAACCTGCGGATTCCGCATGCACAATTGGCACAAACTGCCCCTGGCAGAGGTTACACCGGTCGAAGAAGGTTCCTGGTCACTGGCCCTTGCCAGTATGGAAATTGGGAACGGATTAATAATCATAGGGTTGATTCACCCACATCTGACCTGACCGGCGATTCTGCTGAGGAAAGCAAATCGCTAACCTCCATTACGTATTAGGCAATTACTGACTCACAGATCAGCCCAAGCTCTAGTGCAAATAGAGGCCATATTTACCCTGGTGTAAGCCATGAACAATGGATTTCCCCTGTCAGTGTTTGCCCTAGTTAATTAACTTCCCCAAGAGAGATTCCCCATTAACCCGGGTAGATGGGTGATGTGATCTTCTGTCAGATGACGATTGTATCACACGCTGCCTTGAATTCCTATAAATGATGATGTCTTTTCCTCAATAAACCACTGGTCTTCGCTCCATCTTGTCTCGTGTCGTTCCTTTGACCAGTCTCCTCCGGGACCTCAAGGGCCGCTTCACGGCCCCAATCCTACATCTGGTGACCCCGACGTGATCTTACCCGAGAGTAAGCGATCAACGCGGTCCGGTTCTACGCTAGAACCGTGTCCGATCATCCCGGAGGACAGCGCGGAAGCCCGGTCGGTAAGCCAGTAAATGGGTGATGTGATTTTCTGTCAAATGACGATTCTTTCCTGCATTGCCTTCTGATCTATATATGATGATGCTTTTTCCTCAATAAACCACTGATCTGATCTCGCTCTATATTGCCTCGTGTCGTTACTTGATCAGTCTCCTCCGGGACCTCACGGCCGTCCAGCGGCCCCGATCCTACATCTGGTGACCCTGACATGATCTACTCGAGAGTAAGTGATCAACGCGGTCCGGTTCTACGCTAGAACCGTGTCCGATCATCCCGGAGGACAGCGCGGCAGTCCAGTCGGTAAGCCAGCCGATCGGAAAGACGGCCCAGTGACGAGGCATTTCAGAGAGGCATCGTACAGCTTGCTCCGACTTTCGCGGCGGCTTGCAGCAATGGAAAAATGTGTTCTGCTCAGGGTCAGCTGTGAACCCCTGACAGCGCAGAGGCCACCAAGGGCCCGTGGCAGCAGGCCACGCTCCGAGCTCTACCCAGAGATTCGTCACGCAAAACCTATTGCC
Source organism: Bradypodion ventrale (assembly GCA_035047345.1). NCBI lineage: Eukaryota > Metazoa > Chordata > Lepidosauria > Squamata > Chamaeleonidae > Bradypodion > Bradypodion ventrale. The sequence goes on from JAWDJE010000008.1 coordinate 39,124,178, forward strand.
TGAACTACAGACGCGTCGACTCGTCCCGAGAAGGAGACTTCAGAGGACCCCACAGGTAATATGGGGACTTGTCCTCAGAGGCAACGTCCGTCCGCTAGTCAAAGAATTCATGAGGATGAATTCAAAATCCTGGCCAGGGTATATCAGTTACGCTTTCACAGTGGAGAACTAGCGCGGCTTTTGGTGTTCTTGAGGGAACACTGCCTGCTTTACCCAGAAGCAGGTACGTTATCCCTTCAGCTCTTGGATCAGATAGGAAACTGCATTCAGCAACCCCCGAAAGCTCCAGAGGGCATAATTCGCACATGGAGCAAATGTAGGAAACTTTTAGCAGAGGTAGATCCAGTCCGGGGTCCGGGTAGAGGCTAAGGAACCCCCAGCGTCAGCAGAGCCATCGGCGCCCACGGCGCTCTATCCGTCACTTCAGTTTAAGCAGAGTAGTGTAGGGAGCTTTCCCTCGGTGACAGCTGCAGACGTCACCGGTGGAATGCATGGAATGAGGAGCGCAGGCGCTTCTCTGACAGCTACAGGTTCCCGAACTAAGAGTGTCCTTCAGCACACAGTTGAGGAAGAGATCAAGAAGGGGGAATTGCCAGCAGAAGAGCTAGCTGAGCTTAGTCAGATTTGTCCAATTCGCTTGGAAATGGATGCCCTCACAGGGCAGCAGCAGGTAGTTCATTCACCAGTCCCGTATAAGCTCCTCATGGTTATACGGAAGTCCATTTCAGAGACAGGACTCCAGAGTCGGTTCACTCGGGGCACGCTTCAGCAAGTGTGCGAGAACACCATGTTCATCCCGCACGACTGGAAAGCCGTCATGCGGATGATGCTCAACCCCAGCCAGTATTTGCTATGGGACAGTGAGTATCGCCTCGAGGCTCAGGCGAGGGCTGCCAGGATGGGAGGGGCAGTACTTCCTGACCAGCTATATGGCCCATCGATTCGCAGACCAACTTGCCACTCGCCACTCTCCAGATGTCAGCTGTGGCGGCCTTCAGGGCTTTCCTCAAAGTCCCAGCAACTGGCAAAGCGGCCAAAAATTACACCGCAGTCAAACAGGGCGCCCAGGAGTCCTACATGGACTTTATCAATTGCTTAGAGGAAGCAATCATTAGGCAGATCGATAATGAGCAGGCCCAACAAGAGCTCATGATGAAATTGGCCAAAGACAACGCCAATCTCGACTGCCGTAAGATCTTGCAGTCACTGGGTAATCGTCCTGACTTGACTCTCACGGACATGATTAGAGCTTGCGCCGACGTTGGCACAGACTCCTACAAAATGGGTCTGCTGGCAGCGGCGGTGCAAGGGGGTAGAAGACTGAAGAACAAAGGGGCATGTCACAATTGTGGCAAGGTCGGTCACTTCGCTAGGGAGTGCCGATCCAAGAGCGGCGGACAACATTCCGGCCGTTCCAAGGCTCCAACCACCCCGTGTCCGAAGTGTAAGAAAGGCTTCCATTGGTCCAGATTCTGTCCGAATTCGGGAAACCGGAACACGGGCACGTCTCTGGTCCCGGTCCAAACAGAGGCTTCCCTTGCTCTGGGCGAGCCAGAGCTAGATAAGATTCCCTTCACATTCCAGGCATTGCGAAGGCGCAGGCCAGCCCCAAGGGTAGTACAGGGCTAGAATTGACTTGCCAGGCGGACGTCACATGCGACTTGCCAGGCACAGTCTATCTGGTGGATTCCCAGTACATGGACCCCTGCCCAAAGGCTTCATAGGTTTAGTTTTGCCTCGCAGTGTAGCAGGAGCACGCGGAATTCTTGTAATTCCGGGAGTCGTTGACTCCAATTTTTCGGGTGTTCTCCAAGTTCAACTCTGGACGCACCTACCCCAGACCATTCACAAAGGAGACATACTAGCGCAACTGATTATGGTTCCTTGTCACTCGCCAGCAGATAGCCAGGGAAGGCTCAGGGACAGCGCAGGGTCCGGGTCAGAAGACCGCTCGAGCGCAAGTGAGGCAGTGCAAGGATACCAGGTCTTAGCGACAGTGGAGACCAACATAGAGTGGAAACAGCGACCAGTTATCGAGGTATTTTTGAATAAAAGATCATTCTCAGGGTTGCTAGATACCGGAGCTGACGTCAGCGTGGTCAGCCAAAGCCAGTGGCCACGGGAGTGGGCCATTGAGCCGGTCTCCGATGTGTGGGGGGGTAGGTGGCATCCAAGAAGCGTTTAGGAGCCGGGAGTGGGTGGAAGTCACGATCCCCAAGGCTGACGGCACAGCGGTCATTCGGCCGCACATTCTGGACGTGCACATCAACCTTTGGGGCGAGACATTTTACAGCAATACGGTGCCACTCTTACCTTCGGGTAATGGCTTTGCCACTTAAATGGCTTACCAACACGCCAGTCTGGGTGGAACAATGGCCGGTAGTGGGGGAAAAATTAGTCACCCTAAAGCAACTGGTTAAAGAACAGCTAGACGCAGGACATATAGAGCAGTCCACTAGTCCTTGGAATTCGCCCATTTTTGTCATCAAGAAAAAATCGGGGAAGTGGCGACTCCTCCACGATCTCAGAGAGATCAATAAATGTATACAGCCAATGGGTCCGCTTCAATGCAGCATCCCAAATCCAAACATGATTCCCGAGGTTTGGGAGATCCTGGTCGTAGACCTCAAGGATTGTTTTTACACCATTCCCTTAGACCCCAGGGACCGGGAAAGGTTCGCCTTTATGGTGCCGGTTGTGAACCACAGTGAGCCCACGCAGCGTTACACGTGGAAATTTTTGCCACAGGGCATGCTCAATTTGCCCATCCTGTGCCAAATTTATGTTCACAACGCACTGGCAAAATTTCGAAACCTTCATCCCACAGCTTTAGTATGCCATTTCATGGATGATATCTTGGTCGCAGTGCCGCAACTCGGCAGCGAAATGTTTACAGACCTCCAGGCCAGCCTGGGGGAGAAAGGGTTACTCATTGCCCCGGAAAAAGTGCAGAGAACCGAGCCCTTCTCATACTTGGGTCATCGGCTTCTCCGCTCTTTTGCAGCACCGGTTTTGCCCCAGATCAACTTAAAAGACTCAGTCACCTTGGTAGAATTGCAGCAAGTTTTGGGTAACATTAATTGGGCCAGACCGTATTTCAGATTGGATACGGATCTTTGGAAACCGCTCTTCTCACTGCTAACGCTAGGTAAGCAGCCGGCAGACCGGATACAAATTCCTCGAGAGGCACGCTTGGCTCTCGAGAAAGTCAACCAAATTCTCAGCCAAAGGTGGGTGGACAGGATTGCTCAGGGGCCATATGCCCCGATCCTGAACTTGTACATCGTTCAGGCTGGATCCATGTTCACCGGAGCCCTAGGAGTGGACTCTGAGAAAGGGGCGAGTATCGTGGAATGGGTGTACTTGCCGAACACCTCTTCCCGAAACATCGTTCCTCCCCAAGAGTTGGTCTCCCCGGTGGTCTACCGCGGAAGGCTGAGAGCTAGGGACATCTCAGGGCACGACTTAGCAAAGATCGTGGTCCCGTTCACCAAAGAGCAGGTTCAGCAGCTGATGCAGCTCGGTGACTCGCTTCCAATTGCCTTGGAAGGATTCACCGGATGCTTGGCATACCACTTGCCAAAAGACCCCAGACTTGTCTCGCTTCACACGCAGACAGTCGGCTTGTATGAATTGATCTCACTGGTTCCACTTCAGGGGGCCGGAACAGTCTTTACTGATGGGGGTAGCACATATGGTGTCTTAACTTGGCAGGAGGGCCAGGCTTGGCGCAAGCTTCTAACTCTTCCACAGAAGTCCGCGCAGCGGGCAGAGTTGGCAGCGGTGAACCTTGCTTTGCGCACCTTCGCCAAAGAGCACCTAAACATTATTACTGACAGTCAGTATGTTAGGAATTTGCTTCACAGTCTACCGGGAGCATACATCACTCCCGCGATAGATAAGAACTTGCTGAGTCTGTTCCTCACAGCTCAATTTCACTTGCGAAACCGCACGGAAGCGCTCTATATTGCCCACATCCGAAGTCACCAGGACTTACCGGGTCCAATCTCCGCGGGCAATAGCAGAGCGGATGCGGCCGCAAAGGAAATTCAGCAACGGTCAGTGTTGGGTGTTTTCACTACTCCAATTCAGAGTCATGCATTCTTTCATCAGAATGCCAAAGCGCTCGCCAGACAGTTTAATCTGCCACTTTCTCAAGCCCAAGGCATAGTTCGCTCTTGCCAGCATTGTGCAGGGGCACCGGGGGGCCCCTCGTGGGGGGTCAACCCACGAGGGACAGAGGCTGACCAGGTGTGGCAAATGGACGTCACACATGTCCCACAGTTTGGCAGATGGCAGTACATGCACGTTTGCATTGATACTTTCTCGCAATTCGTTTGGGCAATGGCGCAAAAAGGGGAGACTGCTTCCCACATGGAGCAGCACCTCCTAGCCTGCTTCGCGGCGATGGGCAAACCACGGCACGTGAAAACCGATAACGCCCCATCCTACAGCTCTAGGCAGTTGGCTAACTTCATGGCCACCTGGGACATTAAGCATACCTTTGGCGTTCCTTACAATCCGCAGGGGCAAGCGATTGTGGAACGAGTCAATCGGACGCTCAAGTCCTACATTGACAAACAAACAGAAAGGGGGGAGCCACCAGCCCTCCCCAAGTCACAGGGTCAGGCACAGCATTGTCTGAACAAGGTGTTGTTCACCTACAATCACTTTAATGTTTTTTCGGATTGCACACCGCAGGAGAAACACTTCTGCCGTTCGGAAGCTCTCCCGCGACCGCTGGTTCGTTACCGAGTGCCACCGGACCCTTCCTGGAGGGGCCCAGCGCCACTCGTAACATGGGGAAGAGGGTATGCTGCAGTTATGTCTCCTACAGGTGTCATCTGGATTCCAGCTCGGTGTGTTAAGCCTCACTTGGAACCACATGGCGTGGACCCAGACCGACCCGAGTCCGATTCCGGAGATGGAGGACCTCACTCTGACCGAGGGGACCCAGCGGAAGAAGCGGCAACAGCGGATGGAGCCGAAGGTCACCTGGGGGATGGTCAAGACCCTTTGCCGTGAGGCCGAGGACGTCGTCCGGCGCGAGGACTGGGAACCAACGCCGGAGAACATCGTGTCTGCAGTTTTTCCCTGATTACTGCCAACACCATGGCAGTCACCATCATCCTGACCCTCTCCCTACTTGCGGGGGGAGGCTCCAGGCAGCATCACTTAAGGCCAGCGATCTGATGCCAGGCGGAGATCTCTCTGCCCGGATGCACTACAATCTATGGGAAAGGTTGGCGGGTCTCGTCAACCAGTCCGATTTTTGCCTGAAGCAGGACATCGGTTCTGCCTCAGTTCTGAGCACCTGTCTCATCCCCGTGTGTCACACTCCAGACGCGCACACCAGGGATGGCGACTGGCTGGTGAGGCGGATTTTCGGTCCGTATCTCCCTACGAGCTTCACAGCATACGCTCGCTGGGTAATGCAGCTGACTATGACTTTGCCGGCTGATGCAGCCACTCTCCACACCCCGCGAGTGGCGGTCAGCCCGAACTCTACTTGTGCTCGAATGACCGGCTGCTCCGTAGTCGGCCGTACTCGGCGCCGCTGCCTTGACGCTGGCAGCAGCAACTGGACTTGTAATAACCCAGAGACACTTGGTTCAATGTATGCTCATGTTACCCTACCTTCAGGTTGGTTCTTTACATGCAATCAGTACACTTGGAACTACATTCCCGCAAATGTATCAGATTCCATATGTTGTATCAGTCGCTTGACATTGTTACTCCCCACTAGGGATATGATTGTTCCAAGCACAAATGTTACCGCACCCATACGGCGCACTCGTCCCACCCAGTTAGACAGCTCATGTGATAGCAACATTAGGGTTCTGAGTCCAGCTGAGAACGTCTCGTTGGCAGTCAGCATACTTGGCGTGCCAGGCTTAGCCGTCGGCAACGCTCGGAGAATTGGTCAATTGGCTTGCGGGTTAGCAAAGGCCATTAACCATACCTCCTCAGCAATAGCGCTGCTCAACCAGGAGCAGGCAGAGCTTCGCCATGCCATCCTAGACAATCGAGCAGCTATCGACTACCTTCTGTTGTTACATCATTTGGGTTGCAAATCTGTCCACAGCATGTGTTGCTTTAATCTCACAGACAATACCCGTAAAGTACAGAGCCAGCTCACGGACCTCCACACCCTAGTCAAGAACATCAAGGAGGATTCTTCATGGGAGTGGTGGGATTCCTTGTGGTCGTGGCTCCCATGGGGGTGGCTCCAGACAATGCTCAAAGTGATTGCGGGAGTGATTGTACTAAGCATAGCAGGATGTTGTTTCGTGCAATGTATTCCCTCGCTTCTGTCAAGATGTCCCCCATGGAGGGAACCCCGACACATCATTCCCACACACCAGCTGATGCCCCTCCTACGCAGAGCCGTCTGTCAGGTCCATAAATAACAAAGAAAGGGGGGATGCGGATTCCGCATGCACAATTGGCACAAACTGCCCCTGGCAGAGGTTACACCGGTCGAAGAAGGTTCCTGGTCACTGGCCCTTGCCAGTATGGAAATTGGGGAACGGATTAATAATCATAGGGTTGATTCACCCACATCTGACCTGACCGGCGATTCTGCTGAGGAAAGCAAATCGCTAACCTCCGTTACGTATTAGGCAATTACTGACTCACAGATCAGCCCAAGCTCTAGTGCAAATAGAGGCCATATTTACCCTGGTGTAAGCCATGAACAATGGATTTCCCCTGTCAGTGTTTGCCCTAGTTAATTAACTTCCCCAAGAGAGATTCCCCATTAACCCGGGTAGATGGGTGATGTGATTTTCTGTCAGATGACGATTGTATCACACGCTGCCTTGAATTCCTATAAATGATGATGTCTTTTCCTCAATAAACCACTGGTCTTCGCTCCATCTTGTCTCGTGTCGTTCCTTTGACCAGTCTCCTCCGGGACCTCAAGGGCTGCTTCACGGCCCCAATCCTACACCAACCCTTCCTAGACAGAATATACAATATTGGCACTGGTTTAAGTCTTTTGTATAGATGTGCCCTGAGGGCTTGTAAAAGCTAATTTATTTACAAGAGAATAGTAACCTTGAGATGTGTGGTCAAATGAGTAATAAATGCACTTTACTGCACACACTCAGCACATACCCCCCCCCACACACACACCAACAATGTGATCATGCATAAACTCCTGAACTTTAGAAAACAGCCATAGCTCATTCCTCTCCCCCCTACATCAGGAAGACTAATTGCTTCCTTCTTTACATGCTGCTGGAGGGTTAATTTGTCACTGACTGCTTAGTTCCTGGGTGAGGTGAAGTATGAGGAATTTATTATTAATAATGCTCCATTGGCAAAGAGCTTAGCGGGATTCAAAGAAGGATTAGTCGTTTTATGCGAGCACACAGACTATCAGATGCTACATTAAGTATGATGAAAAGCTGTGGAGGAGAGAAGCACTCACATTCAGGGTCAAAGACCCAACATTGGTGTCCTGGGACTTAATGTGATTTTTTTATCTCCTCTCCAGCTTGTATGGTCAGGGGATTTCTTTTTCGCCTTCCCAGAAGGAGAGTAGGTGGTTTTTAATCTGCAGACCCACTTCCTTTCATGCAAAGATGGATGTTGTGAAAAGGCGTAATAAAATGTAGGTTTAGCAGTTGCATTCTTCATTATGAGCTGGTGGCCACCTACTGCCTCCTCCTGTGAACACTGTTCCCAGTTGGCCAGCTGATCAAAAGATGAAAGGGAAACAAGCTTTTCTCTGCTGTTAAGAGTTGTGGGGAAACAACTTTTTGAGCAGAACTGCTAGGTAAGCGTGGTGTGCAGTGGACTTGACACTCTAGTATTAGTTAGCATATTTTTATATGTGTTGACATATTCCTTTACAAAGCAATGTATACAGTGTATGTAATTAGATATAAAGTTGTAACATAAGCAGAGCCATCTTGAAATTAAGAAAGCCTCTCTAGTTAAAAGTTGTTTACAGCTAGTTTGCTGAGGAACACACCCAAAAAGGGTCTTATCTGAAATAAGCAGACATGTTAGAATGTACGTCATTGCATATGTGAGTTAGAATATGCAACATCAAGATAAAGGTGAAACGCCTACCGCCCATGGGTGACCATATGGACCCAAGACACGTGTGAAGCTTCATGAAAAGTATAAAAGGCTGGCTGGATCTTTGATGGAGGTCCTTGGATCTAAACATGGATCCAAGATCATGCATATATGCATTATGATGTACCATGATCATGTGTTATTGTATTATGTTGTATTTTGACAGAAAAACGTAGATAAAATTCTCTTTTTCCATTTCAAACCTCTCTGGCTGATTTATTTACTTAAAAGCTGTTCACTTCTTGGAGAGTGGAAGTAACAAATTGAGGGCTTGTAAGGTTTAACCCTCAAGAGTTTCTGATTAGCAGTGGCTACAGCATCATCTGCCATCCCCCTGAGACTGCAACCCATGCCATAGCTAGAAGAGAAATGGATTTACCCAGGAATATTCCAAGGATATTCTTGTAGGCAATAATTGTTGTAATGCAAAGTATTTGAGGGTGGTTTAGTCTTGATTAGGCAATTAAGAACCATTGACGTCCCCAAAGACTTGCTCCCTGCTTGTTCATAAGGACTGATCAAGCTTTCTGTATTCTGAGCTATTCTTACAAATAGTGGCTTCTATGGAGATCATCATCATGAGGTCCTCCTTCTCCATTGTACCAGTGAAGAAGAAGAAGGCTGAAACTTCCCCTCTCCATGAGATCAATGGAGCTATAATTGCTGTTTCTTAGGGAAAATTCTATCTTGATTAGGATTATCAGAACCTCCCCTGCAATATAATTTCTACATACATTTTATTCTTCATGCTGCATAATAATATACTGCTTGTCACAGACATGGCCTCAGATTTCAACAGATTTTCTCTTCCCAGTCCTAGCTGTTGGAAAGAGGAGATCTGAACCTCCTGTCCTTATGTGCAGATTTGTGGGTTGTAGGAATCGGGGCCGCTAGGGGCCGGAGGTCCCGGAGGGGACTGATCAAGAAACGATACGAGGCAGTATGGAGCGAGATCAGATCAGTAGTTTATTGAGGGAAAACTTCATCATATATAGGAGTAAAAGCGCAACGGTGGCAAAACCGTCATCTGACAGAAAATCACATCACCCATCTACCCGGGTTAATGGGAAATCTCTCTTGGGGAAGTTAATTAACTTGGGCAAACACTGACAGGGGAAAACACCATTGTTTAGGGATAAGACCAGGGTAAATATGGCCCCTATTTGCATTCTCCTTGGAGATGAGTGATTACCTTAATGGGTAACGGAGTTAGATATTCGCTCTCTCAGCAGAACCGCTGGTCAGGTCAAGGAATTGGGTGAATCAAACCCTATCATTAATCCACCCCCCTTAATTTCTCTGCCCGCGGAAACCACGGCCGGGAGCCTTCTCACCTAAGTGGCCTCTGCAAGGGCCGTTTCCATGCCAGATGGGCATGGGGAATCCGCAGTGGGTGAATAACAGGAAAACTCTTGTTATGTGTTTTTGTTGGCTCAGTGGGGGCTTCCTCTTTCATCCTATGCATTATAAAACATAGAACTTGGAGTGGGTAATTGGGCAACACAGACCTCTTCAGGTAGTCTTTGGTTCGGGTTAATATCACTTTCCCACACACTGTCCTTTAGGCTCTGACTTCCTGGTTCTCTTTACTAGGATGATCAGGGCTTTTGCTGGGGACCCATTTCTCACCACTGAGTCCTCAGCCCTCTCACCTGGCACAACACTATTTTATGAGTGCCTTCCACTTAGACTTGCTCTGTAGAGTGAGGGATGATATGCTTACATGTAGGACAAGAATATTGGGATCCTTCTTTTGTTGGCTCATGTGCCTGGACTCTCTTTCTTTCTCACCTCCAAATGCTGATGGTTGTGTCACCACTTCCTCTGCCAGTGTCAGCTCTGGGCCTCCTTTCTTTCTCTGCCTCTTTTCCCAGTATGAATGCTAGGGACTCTAAACTGCAGCAACACATCCTTCCAGGGATCTTCCCCATAAATATAATTCCACTCTCCTGCGAGCATGGGTTTTTCTTCTGAGGACTCCTTGGCCTAGTATGTCCCAGACCGTTCTTCCTGGACATCTTCCCAGATCTCATCTCCTAGGCGATCCTCATCTCTCCCTGACCTTCCAGCATCTTGCAGTTCTTCCACCTCATCATCCCTTTCCTTCTCAAGCTCACCTTCTTCCTCTCCTGCAACTCCTCTGTTTGACAATCTACTGCTTGTCTTTCTTTTGACATCAAGACAGCTTTTACAGCCATTATCTATCTTGGTATCATCTGCTGAATGTCAGAGCTACCATGACCACTAGGACTGTTGTCTGAGTTGCCACATAAAGAGCAGCCATTCTCTCCTTGGGATCTCTGGATCTGTGGGTGGGATATTGGCTGGGCAGGCTGAGAAGTGGTCAGAGCAAAGGTCTTGGATTCCAGCCTGGAGCATGATGGCTTACCAACAGATGTAACCATGGACCTGTTCTCTTCACACTCCCCCATACATAAAGTGGCCACTGATGTATTGCCAAAAGTAAGGACAATGGAGGACCATGTTGTCGGGAATCAAATTTAATCATGAGTAGGACTTCTTGCCCACCAGTGGTTGGTTCCTGCTTCTGGACTGCTGCCTCTCTAGCTTCGCAACCCAGGACCTTAGATTAGTGTAGATAAGGTAGCACATAGCCAAGTAAACACTCCAGTCATCTCCGGGTAGTTTAAAAGTACAGTAATACCTCATACAAAGTCTGCTTCATACAACATCGGATTCATACAACATCACCTAATTCCTTGAAAAAAGTTGCCTCATACAAAGTCGTGTGACTTTGTATGAGGCATTGGGGTTTTCCCAGGTTGTATTGTGCCTGGGCAGTATAAAAGGCAGGACACATGCGTGCATTGCTCTTGTGGGTTTTGCATGAGGCGAAGAGTATTTAGGAGTGGTTTTGAGCACAATTTTTGATGTTTTTGATTTTTTTTGTCAGAACTTTTAGAAGCATTCCTGGGATTTTTGCAGCATTCTTCAGGTTCTTGGACAATCAGGGTTGTTTGACATGTTTTTGTAATGTTTTTAGCCTTTAGACAATGATTTCTTAAAGTTCTGTCAGTTTCCTGTCTGTTTCCTTGACTTTGCCCTGAAGTCTGTGCTGTTACAGTACAATCTTAACCTATAAAACCAAGCGTTAACCGTTGGAACTTCGCATAGGTTCCTAAGGCAGGCCCTACTAGCCCGCACCTACCATTCGTGCACATGCCTGAACTGGGTCTACAGTTCAACGAAGGTTTGAGAAAAGCACCAGTGGGGCAAGAGCCCCACAAACGCAAAAAAAGGGAAACAACTTCATTTCCCAACGTTCCTTGTGCCGTGCCATGCCAGAGCCAATCAGGCTGAGAGGCGCGAGCAAAAGGAACATTCGGAAATGTACCGCGGCCAATCAAAAGAAAACCACAGCAAAAAAAATGACGCACAAGGCAAAAACGCAAACGCTAAACTACAAGCCCCAGCATCCTGCGTGCCATGAGCACGCAGAACACTGAGGAAGCTGGCGAGCAAAAAATAAAAATAAAAAACACACCGGGAGCGCAAGTCTGCAGCAGCCAGATACAGCACCTCACAGAAAAAAAGCCACAAAAACAGGGGGGGTGGAAGGGGGGAAAAGGCACTGCCCCCCTTGAAAGTGAACCATTCCCAGGTAAGCAAAGCCATCGGACAGCGCTCTGTCCGCTGACTTTACTTACTGCAAAAGGGTTTCACTTTCAGCAGAGAGGGGATTCCCCTCCCTCCACACAAACACACACACACACACACACCATATTAAAGAGAAGAAAACAAGTGGTTTCTTCTCTTTAAAAATGGAATGTTTGGGGGGGGGGATGGAATTGATCCCCTCTCCTGGGCCCCATGAGTCTGGAAGGTTTGGGGGGACAAAAGGGGTCTGTCCCCCCAAACCTTCTAGACCCAGGAGACCAGGGAGAGGGGATCGATTCCCCCCCAAAACACACCGTTTTTGAAGAGAAGAAACCAAGCGGTTTCTTCTCTTTAAAAATGGAGTTTTTTGGGGGGGGATTCCCCCTCTCCAATGACTCTCCTGGGTCCGGAAGGGTTGGGGAGACAGATCCCTTTTCTCCCCCCAACCCTCCCAACCCCAGGGGAGCCAGCGGAGAGGGGGATCACAACCCCCACCCACTGATATTAAAGGGGAAACCCCGATCTACTTTCATGACTCCACACAATCAAAGCACCATAACCCCCCCCAACACCGCCTGAAGCAGCGCTGGGATTTCTGCAGCCCGGACAGTGAGCCCGGCCCACGGAAAGGAAACCACCCCCAACGCCACCTGAAGCAGCGCTGGGATTTCCGCGGCCCGGACAGTGAGCCTGGCCCACAGAAAGGAAACCCCCCCAAAGCCACAACATAAAAACAAACTTTGAAAAATAAATAAATAAATAAATACTTAAATAAATATATAAAAACACAAAAACAACAATCAAAACCATCCAAAAATACACAAAACCAAACAAAAATCACCCCAAAAAACAATAAAAAGTAAACAAAAACAAAAATTAAGAAACACAAACAGCACCCAGCCAAACACCACAAATTCAAAAACAAAAACCAGCCAGACACCACAAAATCCACCCCCCCACACACACACACAAAATAAAGAAAACAAGCCAACTCACCCCCACGTCCTCCCTCCACGACGACCGGAAATGAAATGAGGAAAGAAAGAGACTACTTACCGGAAGAAGCGCCACCCAGAGGCCAGTAGAGAAAAAACAGCCAAAGTAAAGGAAATACTCAACAGCCCCACCCAGAGGCCACAATAGAAAAAATAGTCAAAAACATAACATTACATCACACATTCACACAAATCACAAATAAATCTCACAATAAACACATGTAAACACAGTTTAAAAACATTAAATGTAAAAAAATGTACTTTCACATTTTTTAAATTATTACCTAAGGTACAACTATTTAAAAAACCCCCGCAAACTAAAACATTATTCGGTTAAAAAATTTTTTTGAAAAAATTATATCATCCTTTTCTCTTTTTTTAATCCACAAAAAACCCAAAAAAGATGAACACATTTTATAACAGCCCACTAAAAAAATATATTGGATAAATAAACATTTTAAAAAATTCAATTATAGACTAACCCCGGGGTGGGCAAACTTTTTGACTCGAGGGCCACAATGGGTTTTTAAACTGGACTGGAGGGCCGGAACAAAAGCATGGATGGAGTGTTTGTGTGAACTAATATAAAGAGAACCCTCCGCTCTTTTGGATCTGTGGGCCGGATAGAACAGCCGAACGGGGTGGATCCGGCCCGCAGGCTATAGTTTGCCCATGGCTGGACTAACCTCTACTTTACAAACATTATAAAAAAAACCCTTCCAACACCATTTAAAACAGCCCGGCAATGCCGGGAAACCTCTGCTAGTGTATCTCTATGGAAACAACGTTGTATGAGGCATCACGGCAAGGATTTTGCATGCCTCATACAAAGTCCAAATCCGTATAAAGTCCAAACTTGTAGAACCAAGTTTGGACGTTGTATGAGGTATCACTGTATAGTGTAATCAGAGTAAGTTATAGCATATCATAGCAAAGAAAGCTTCTCTAACTGAGGAAGCCCAAGGGCACCTCTTCTAGCTTAAGCACCTACATGTTTGCAGTTCACCCTTAGCTCGAAGCATCAGATCAAGAGAGCATCTTGGCCCCACCTTCTGGGTTTTATCTCCTTACACACGGTCTACCCCCTTTCCATTCCCCTAAAGGCTGGTTTGGTCTTAGACTTAAAATTTTCTTAGGAAAGGGGTCTGGCAATCATTACACATACAAACACCCCCACCCCAACCCCACCCCCACTCACACACCCCACCCCCCACCGCCCCACACACTAGAATTTACTCTTTCAGCCATTCCCTGTGATGAGGAGCAAAACAATGGCTACAGCAGACTGCGACGCTTGGTTCCTGTGGGGAAAGGTGTTGCTGGAATGTAGACCACCACCATATGAGCATGATGACCCTAAAGGGAGGCCCTAAATGGCTTTCTCCTTAAGCTTTCAATCTTGCTGATATTAAGCCTTAACTGTGTTTTCCTCTGTGCATCTTTTCAGCAGTTCGATTCCTGAGTAATGCAGGACGGAATGAGCTCCCGTCTTTGTCCCAGCTCCTGCCAACCTATCAGTTCGAAAGCAAGAAATTGCAAGTAGATAAATAGGAACCACTTTGGTGGGAAGGTAACAGCGTTCTGTGCGCTTCGGTGTCTAGTCATGCCTGCTACATGACCATGGAAACATCTGCAGCAGCAGACAGCCCTGGCTCTTCGGCTTTGAAACAGAGATGAGCACTGCATCCTAGAGTCGGATATGACTGGCTTTCGAGCAAGGGAAACCTTTACCTTTTACCCTATTTGTGAAGTCAAGGTTGCTTAGTGGTTAAATCACTAAACATAATGACCGGAAGGTCAGCAGATCAGTAGCTCGAAACCTGAGTGCTACATGACAGACTGAGCTCCTGCCACCTGTCCCAGCTCCTGCCAACCTAGCAATTTGAAACCAAGAAATTGCAAGTAGATAAATAGGTGGGTAAGTTAACAGCGTTCTGTGCACTCTGGCATCTAACCATTCAGATGCAGACAGCACTGGCTGTTTGGTGTTAACAAATAGGAACACCCCCTCCTGGAGTTGGATACAACTGACTTTTGAGCAAGGGTGACCTTTACCTTACTACATACAAGACTAATGTATCCCTCTGCCTGGCATGAAGTTGCTAAGGAAGGGTGCTTTACCTACCCCTCAGAAGTGATGTCATTTGGTGAGTGCCAGTGGAACAATTGCAAGACCTATTTAAGTGGCCCTGCAATACGAATAGAAAAAGCATGATCCACCTTCATAAAAATGCAAGATTAGTTATGCAGTCGAGATCTAACTCTCACTACAAAGATATGAATAGTAAGATGTTATGTATTACCAGTGTTGCTATATGGAGTGGACTGCTACAGCCTTGAGGATATGGACAAGGTGTGCTTTCACAGCCAGTCCATATGGCATGGCCTCTTCCGCCTCCATGCCATTGGCAATCAGAATTTCTCCTCCACTCATTTTGCCGTAGCGCCCACTATGATGGTTTCAAGTGGCATTTCCTCCACTCATCCACCCATAGCCACTGGCCCCTTTAAGGAGTCTGGTTATTTACCATCGCCCAACACTTGGCGTTTGGTCGCTGGCTGTACGGTCTAATACATTACCGTAGCGGGATGTCTGGTCAGACACTCTAGTCTATAGTAACTTTTGATTTATAAGCCACCTATTATACCATTCTAATTTGAGAAGAAGCTGTCTAATATAGAAAACCAAAACACTCACTTTCTATTTGGAGATTTCAACAGCCACAACAACATTTAGAGCTATATTCAAAAATGCATTAATCCCAAACATCACAGATTCATTTTATGTAGACCACCTCAACCATCTGACCTCAATCTATCCTATTTCGTAGGAGGTATACTCAAAAAAGTCAATTGGGAAATGTTTACAACAATGCTAGACAGAGCAAATATTGGCCCTCAACCAACAAACCATGATAAGTTTTGGACTGTTTTTGTGCCTCCATTCCAAGAGAGTACTGGATGAAGTACATTCAAGGTCTCACTCCAGAAACGCATGCCCAGTACTTAGATTATATTTCACACTTAGAAGAAAATTCTTTTAGTGAACATATAGTTAAAGGAGATCCAAAATTTGATCTCAACTCTTGCAGAAACAAAACAACAACAATCAACCAGTGTTTCCCAACCTTTGGTTTTTAGACCTCAATTCCCAGAAGCCTAAGTCAATTCCCAAAGTACTGATCAGCCAATGTACTGACTTACGCTTCTGGGAACTGAAGTCCCCCTTGTGGGGCGTGAGGCTTGCATTGGGAAACACAGCACAAGACAGACACTGTAACAAATCTTGACATGGCAAAAAGCAGCCAGAAGATACTACTGAGTATACTGAACAATGCTCCAAATAAAACACTGTATGTAAATATAACCCTAACACCAAATAGCACACCAGCTGCTCCTGGCAGGGAGCACCAACCAAAAACATTAGGAAAATAAAACATCAAAGGGATATCCAGAGCAAATCCAATGAACGTTTTACTGCTTAAAGGAAGCCATAAGAAAATGTAGTAATGGCAAATTGGCAGGACTCAATGATATCTGGATTAAGTAAATTCAACATTTTGGGCAAAACACAAAGGAATGACTCCTTCAATTCTTGAATAAGTGGTGGACAAGCAAAACTATGGTAGAAGATGAAAGTAATTGTTATATTGAAACTGGGGGGAAAACCAACAGATAACCAAAATGACAGGACAATCTTCCTTCTATGCCACAAAGTGTTTGAATGAATGATATTAAAATGTCTAGCCCAGTGTTTCCCAACTTTTGGTTTTTGGACTTCAATTCCCAGAAGCCTGTCAATTTCCAGAAGCACTGATCAGCCAATGTACTGACTTAAGCTTCTGGGAATTGAAATCACGCTCTGGGGCATGGGCCACATGTTGGGAACCACTAGTCTAGCCTCAAAAATTTAACCTTTTCTAATTCCAGAATAGGGCGGCTTTAGACCTGACAATTTTTGTACAACTCAAATCTTAAATCTAACCCAGAATATAGAAGACAGCTTTGGAACATGGAGAGGAACAGAAGCAGCATTTGTCAGCCTTACCACGACACCATCAGTTGATGCTGTCCACCATCAATTGATGCTCAACAAAACTCGACCTCCTTAACAGAAATTCTATTTCAAAACCAAAGATATTTAGTTCAATTTCAAAAGAGGCACAGTCACTGGACAAATCAAAGGTACAGTCTTCCACAGGGTAGTGTACTAAATAATAAGCTAGTCTAAACCTAAGGAGAGTAAAAACAACATATCTTGCTAGATACATGAATGCAAAAAAGTAGCTCTTATTAGGGCAAAATTCTTTCTCAACTATCTGGAGGTTACTTAATAGTCTTAGAAGTGAAATAGGAAGATCAAAGAATAATCAAGTGCAATGGGCCTCTTGAATGCAGGACGAATATTCTGTGAATATGGAGAAATTCTATGAATACAACATTTATGTGCATGCAAATTATTCCTCAACAGATGCACAAGAGAGCATCTAGTTAGCAACTGGCTGTGACAATGCTATTGAAGTACTGTAGCCTGCTTCTGGTCCAAATTAGTCTAATTATTTTGTTTTAAACTATGCCACACTCTGATATAAAGAAAGAAAGATCTGCACTAGGAGTTGTAGCCCAAATGTTCTGGAAGGCACCAGGTAAGAGGCAGGCTGTCTTAAAGAATCAGCTGTGTGTAAATCTCATTCAACTCTCCAAAACCTCTTCTGACATTTAGCAAAAGAATCTGTGTCATCTGTGTATTATGCCTTGACTGTCAATTCCCTCTTTATACATTAGCATACAATTCTCTTATTTATTCACTGAGAAGAAGTGATGGCCAATTTGTGTCATTATTGGAATGCATATTTTAATATGTTGCATGGAATCCAATTAGAAAATGGGAAGCTGGAGGGCGGATGGTGGGGGCAGATTTTTGCCAGCATATTCTTTTTTACCATCTAGAGTGGATGAGTGGTACAATGGCTTTGAACATAACAAATGCAGCATGCAGTCAAAAGGAATGTCCTACGTGCTTCTCCAAGACTTGCTTTGTGAATCTGTCCATATTATTTACTGGTTAATGTGCACTTAACATATAAAGCATTATCTGAAAGGGGTATTCAGGCAGATGCCATCAGCATATATATTTTTGAGACTGGCACACTTCATTGGCATTGTGATAGCAAGACGCTTTTCCTGAGAGTCAACCAAAGGGGAAAACAAAATAAAGCAGGCAAAGAAATATTGAAGAAGTTGAAATCTGTCTATGGTAGTCCAGGAAAGTTGGCAGTTCAAGACCCAGGTATGGCATGATGGATTTAGCACCTGTCTCTGTCCCAGCTCCTGCCAACATAGCAGATCGAAAGCATGAAATTGCAAGTAGATAAATAGGGACCACTTTTCATTTCATGTTAAATTTCTATACTGCTTTACTCGTCCCAGCAGGTGACTCAAAGCAGTGTACACAGTCACAATAATACAGTAAGACAAGTAAATATAACTCAATACAGTCAATAATACAATAATAATACAATAATATCGAGTTACAAAATTACAAATCAGGAAAAAATACAATATTAAATACGAAAAACATCAATGAATGGCGCCCCTGACTCACAGGTCCATAACGGGGCCAAGGGAAGATGCCAGTCCGGCTGAGGAAAAGAAATGTCCTTTCTGTGGCCTCCCAACGGATTCAAGCCTTGCAGCGAAGACGGGGTTCAGCTGGGCTTCTCTCGCCTCCCCTGACTGGCTGGGCCAGAGATGGTGCAGGCGGCTCCAGGGCGCTGGTGGTGGCTTTTTCAAGCCTCGCCATGGAGACGAGGCTCAGCTGGGCTCCTCTCGTCTCCCCTGACCAGCCGGGCAAGAGGAGGGAACCAGAGATGGTGCGGGCAGCTCCAGGGTGCTGGCGGTGGCTTTTTCAAGCCCTGCCATGGAGATGAGGCTCAGCTAGGCTCCTCTCGCCTCCCCTGACCAGCTGGGCCAGAGGAGGGGGCCAGAGATGGTGTGGGCGGCTCCAGGGCACTGGTGGCGGCTTTTTCAAGCCCCACCACAGAGACGAGGCTCAGCTGGATTCCTCTCGCCTCCCCTGACCAGCCAGGCCAGAGGAGGGGCCCAGAGATGGTGCGGGCAGCTCCAGGGCACTGGTGGCGGCTTTTTCAAACCCTGCCATGGAGACGAGGCTCAGCTGGGCTCCTCTCACCTTCCCTGTTGTGTATGTAACTGTTTCCTTTGTGTAGATAACTGTTTCCTTAAGAGATGCAACCTTGTATTCAAATGCAGCTGCTCTTGCTACCGGTACAGCTGCCTACAGAAGGCAGCTGATTGGGCTCAGCCCACAATGCTGCAAATTATCCAATCACAGAGTAGCCGCCCTTGCAGCCACAGCTGACCTGTGGCAAGCAGCCAATCGGCACCCGTGCAGCCACAGGTAACTTGTAGCAAGCAGCCAATCGGCAACTGTGCAGCCACTGGTAACCTGTAGCAAGCAGCCAATCGGTGTCCTTGCAGCCACAGGTAATCTGTAGCAGGTAGCCAATTGGCGGCCCTGGTGCAACATTCAATTGTACTGTAAAAGCATATATAAGGAGCTGCACTTCCGCCATAACCTCATGTTCAGATTGCATACCTTGCAATAAAGATATGTTTGGTCCCCTGAATGCTGCCTACTGTGTATCAATCTGCAAACATTAAATTGGTGACGAAGGTGGGATCATGGCTTCCCACAAGGTCACTCTCGCCCCGTTTGACACCTGGAAGCCGGAGACATGGGACCTCTACGAAGAGCAGTTCCTGTATGCCATGGATGCCGAGGGCATCAAGAGCGAAGCACAGCGACAAGCCTGCCTACTGGCTCAGTGCGGACTGCTGACCCTGGAGCTGGTGAGGAACCTCCTGATGCTGAGGCCATTCCGAGGGGTACCCCTCGCCGACATCCTCATGGCACTAAGAGCACATTTTTGCCCGAAGGTGTCAGTTTTACCAGCAAGGCTGGCTTTCCACCGGCACGACCAGTGGGCCGGAGAGTCTGGGGCTGAGTTTGTTGCTGCCCTGAGAGTGGCTGCCGTTCCATGCCGGTGGGGCGCATCCCTAGGCGAGGCCTTGCGGGACCGACTGTTGCTCGGGTTGCAAGACGAGGAGGCCCAGAGGAGACTTCTGGCCCGCGAGGAGGACATTACTTTTGAACAAGTGTTGTGGGCCGCCCAGGCCACTGAGGTGGTCAAAGACAGGGTGCAAGCATGCAGGGCTAAGTTCGCGACCCCCAGAAGCTCGACGTCTGCAGCCCCGGTTCACAGCTGCTCGTTGTACAAGGAGCGGGGATCGGGAGCCGTTGCAACTTCTTCGTTGGACTGCAGTGAAAGTGATGGGGAACCGGATGTCCAGAGGGTGCGGAGACGGCAAACCGAAAAAAGAGACACTGCCGAGGGAAAATGCCGGTGCGACGGCTGCGGGGGCACGCACAACAGGAGAAAATGCCGTTCCGAAAAGCCGAGTGCCACCACTGCGGACGCAGGGGTCACATCGCCAGGGTCTGCAGACGGCAAAAGGGAGGAGACCATGAGTCAGCTGAGTGACCGCGATGGAACAGGGGCATCGGACAGGTCATCGAGGACGAGGAAATCGTGGGCCATGTGTCAGCCCACCAACATTTTGTTGTTGAGGTACTGTTGCAGGGGATCCCTGTTCGGATGGAGGTGGACTCAGGGTCATTGTACTCCATCATTTCCCAAAAAGAATTTTACGCATTCCTCCAAATGAGCGCCCGAAACTTAAGACTTTAAAGACAACTTTACGGGACGTGCAGGGAAACCAGATTCCGGTTCTGGGGGTGGGGGATTGCCAGGTTAGGTTCAAGAGCTTCAAGGAGAAGCTACCCCTTGTGGTTCTTAGACGAGGGATGAGCTGCCTCCTGGGGAGCCAGTGGTTTGCGCCTTTTGGCATTGGGTTGTCCGGCATTCATGCCATAGACACTGACCCAGTGCAAGACATGTGTGACGCACACCCAGGGTTTTTTGAGAAGGGGCTCAGGAGGTATAAGGGCCCCCCAGTCTCATTCGACTTGGACCCTGAGGTTCAACCCATTCGGCTCAAGCCTCAGCGAGTGCCTTTCACTCTCAAGGACAAGATTGAGGCAGAATTGGACAAACTGGTGGGTCAGGGGATCTTGGTTCTGGTTGACGCCGCAGAATGGGAAACACCAATTGTTACAGCGTTGAAAGCAAATGGGGAGGTCAGGATCTGTGCGGACTACAAATGCACCATCAACAAGGCCATTCGCCCTAATGCATACCCGGTGCCGGTCATTAGCCATTTGCTCGTCACTCTACATGGGGGCAAATGTTTTGCAAAATTAGACTTAGCACAGGCCTACCAGCAGCTCACAGTCACACCTGCTACGGCAGCTGCCCAAACGATAGTCACACACAAGGGTGCGTTTAAGGTAACTCGCCTTCAGTTCGGCGTAAACTCAGCCCCAGGGATATTCCAATCTCTCATGGAATGCCTCCTTAAAGGTCTCCCTGGGGTCCTCCCATATTTTGATGACATACTGATAACTGCGGGGAGCGAGGCAGAACTAGCCAAGAGATTGGATAGGGTCTTAACAGTGTTCGAGAAAGCGGGTTTGCGACTTAGGTGAGACAAATGTGTGTTCTGGGTGCAGGAGGTAGACTTCCTAGGATTTAGGGTATCCCCAGAAGGAGTTAAGCCCTCAGATACAAAGGTTGCAGCTGCTAGGAACGCCCCTCGCCCCACCGCAAAGTTGGAATTGCAGTCCTTCTTGGGACTACTGAATTTCTATTATGCGTTTCTGCCGAGAAAGGCGTTCATAGCGGAACCTTTACACCACCTCTTAAAGAAAGACGCGGTTTGGTGGTGGGGCGACAGCCAGGAAAAAGCTTTCAAGGAGCTCAAACAGCTCTTCTCCTCAGAGGCAATACTAACGCACTTTGACCTCAGGAAGCCCGTGGTGTTGGTGTGTGATGCTTCACCAGTTGGGGTGGGTGCCGTACTGTGCCAAATGCTCGGAAACGGGCGGAAAGCCCCAGTGGCTTTCTACTCTAGGTCCCTATCCAAAGCAGAGCGCAACTACGCGCAAACAGACAGAGAGGCTCTTGCCATAGTTGCTGGGACAAAGAAATTCCATGACTTCCTATACGGCCAGCCGTTCACGATCATAACGGATCACAAGCCCTTACTGGGCATATTCACTACGGGCAAACCCACACCCCAAATCTTGTCCCCTAGGATGCTCCCGTGGGCCATATTTCTCAATGCTTACCAGTTTACACTGGCGCGCCGCCCAGGAAAAGAAATCAGCCACGCGGATGCACTCTCGCGCTTGCCACTGCCGGCACGAGGGGAGCCTGAATGCAAGATAGAACAAGACCATCAGGTGTTATTGATTGAGTCCCTCGACTCAACACCAATTGTGCCCCCAGACTTTGCCAAAGTGACAGCAAAAGACAAAGTCCTGTCTATAGTTAGCTCCTGGGTAAAAAAAGGGTGGCCCACAGCTCCACCGGGAGAGGAATTCAAAACATTTTTCAGAAGGAAGGTGGAGTTGTCCATTGAGAGGGGGTGCCTTCTCTGGGGGGAGAGGGTAGTCATTCCTGAGGAAATGCAGCCAAAGGTTCTCAAGCTGCTCCACATAAGCCACCCGGGGATTGTGCGCTCAAAGGCGCTGGCCAGAAGCTATTTCTGGTGGCCCCAGATAGATGCAGACATTGAACACATGGTCGGCACTTGCGAAGGTTGCCAGAGCTCCTGACCCAAGGAGTCCCGACTTCCTCACAGAGAATGGGAAACAGCCCACGGACCTTGGTCTCGGTTGCACATCGATTTTGCGGGACCGTTCAGGGGATCATATTTCCTCCTGGTGGTCGATTCATTTTCAAAGTGGTTGGAGGTTTTCCCAATGCCCAACACCTCCTCAGGTGCAACCATTAAGCGGTTACGGAACCTATTTAGTTCTTTCAGGTTACCCGACATGTTGGTCACCAACAATGCCAGTTCCTTCACCTCTGCCGAATTCCAGGCATTGCTTGAGAGGAATGAGATTCGGCACATCACCTCAGCTCCTTTTCACCCTGCTACAAATGGGCAGATTGAGCGCCAAGTGCGGATAACTAAGGAGGCACTTCGGCAAATGGGCCCCGGGAACCTCAACTTACAACTGTGCCAGTTCCTACTTTGCTATAGAGTAACTCCTCTCGCATCTGGACGCTCGCTGGCGAAGCTCCTGATGCGAAGGTCACACTTTTCGACCGGTTGGATCCAACCAGGGTGGAGGATAGGGGGAGAAATATAGGAATTGAGCATTCAAAGGTATTTTCAACAGGAGACACGGTGTATTGTAGGAATTACATGACCGGCCCAAACTGGATGCCAAGGGTTGTTCTAGAGCAGACAGGGCAAGTGTCGTATAAGGTTGAAACAAATGCGGGGCTAGTATGGCGGCGACACGCCGATCAACTCAGGCGTAGGGTCACGGACAACCAAGAAGACGACGAATCAACGTTAGGGTCCTCCCCCACCCGCTCATTCCAAGAGGGAGACACAGGGCAATCACCGTCAGGGAGTTTCCACAGGGACACGGAGAGTTCTCCGAGGGGGGACCCCAATATCTATTCCTCCCACAGAAATGCGTGTTTTAGCCCAGGCTCCACACGCCCCCCAGAGAGGAAGAGCCCGATGAGTTTGCTTTTGATTTAAGGGATCGTTTTTTTTTTTTGCGGAGTGTTCCCCCACCCGTCCAAGCGAAAAGCAGGGTTTTGATTTAGCTTTAGGTACCCCTGGTCCAATTAGTCTGGAGTTCACCCCCAGCCCCCAGGGAGTGAGGCATCCTTCCGTTGAGTCACCCGCCACTCTGAGACACGGGCGGGATCTGGAGTTGGGAAATTCCGCTAACGAGTCTCATCGTCTTCCCATTGCAGGATGAGGAACCGCAGAGCACAGAAACCCTAGTTCCCCCGACCTCAGCCAGACAGCTGTACAATCCAAGCATAATTGCGGGAAGCCACATTGGTTGAGGTACTTCGTCCCATCCTAGGGGGGCGGGATGTTGTGTATGTAACTGTTTCCTTTGTGTAGATAACTGTTTCCTTAAGAGATGCAACCTTGCATTCAAATGTAGCTCTCCTTGCTACCGATACAGCTGCCTGCAGAAGGCAGCTGATCGGTCTCAGCCCACAATGCTGCAAATCACCCAATCACAGAGTAGGCGCCCTTGCAGCCACAGCTGACCTGTGGCAAGCAGCCAATCAGCACCCGTGCAGCCACAGGTAACTTGTAGCAAGCAGCCAATTGGCAACCATGCAGCCACTGGTAACCTGTAGTAAGCAGCCAATCGGCGTCCTTGCAGCCACAGGTAATCTGTAGCAGGCAGCCAATTGGCAGCCCTGGTGCAACATTCAATTGTACTGTAAAAGCATATATAAGGAGCTGTGCCTCTGCCATAACCTCGTGTTCAGATTGCATACCTTGCAATAAAAATGTGTTTGGTCCCCTGAATGCTGCCTACTGTGTAAAAATCTGCAAACATCAAATCCCCTGACCTGCTGGGCCAGAGGAGGGGGCCAGAGATGGTGCGGGCAGCTCCAGGGTACTGGCAGTGGGTTTTTCAAGCCCCGCCATGGAGACGAGGCTCAGCTGGGCTCCTCTTGCCTCCCCTGACTGGCCGGGCCAGAGGAGGGGGCCAGAGATGGTGTGGGCGGCTCCAGGGCACTGGCGGTGGTTTTTTCAAGCCCTACCATGGAGACGAGGCTCAGCTGGGCTCCTCTCGCCTCCCCTGACCGGCCGGACCAGAGGAGGGGGCCAGAGATGCTGCGGGTGGCTCCAGGGAGGTGCCACTTTGGTGGAATAAGATCTTGGGGACATGAAAGGAGCCTCATTTGGGCATCCCCTGAATGGAGTTTCTCCAGCAAAAATCCTTTCAACCCAGAATAATTTCTGACATGAAATTATTATAGTCCAGGAAAACTTCCTTGCTTGGGACATGATGAAAATAAGGGAGATGGAAAGCAAGAAAGTATATTTCTTATTTATTTTCTTCTACTTAATCCTGAGCTGGTGGTAGACAAGGCTGTGAAGTTATAGGCACCAGATACACATGGGGCTTACTCTAGAATCTTTCTATCTTTCAGCATAACCTTCTGATTGGGATTACTTCCCAAAGGTAAACATGCTAATGTGCAAGACATGGACTCAATCTACTAGACAAGGGCAGGGTCACTGAGGTCCAAAAACCAAAGGTCCACAATACCAGCTATCCATCTCATCTTTGGACACCCCCTTCTTCTCTTGCCCTCCACCTCTTTCCCAGCATCAAAGCCTTCTCAAGTGAGTCCTCCCTTCTCATTTGATGTCCAAAGTACTTTAGTTTCATCTTATTTATTTTATTTTATATTCATATTTATATAGCTGCCCAACTCACAAAAAATAAAAATAAAATAAATCTTCACTATTTGATTAAATTAGATACAAGATACACAGTGCTCATCTCTGTGTATAGCCAAAGAGCCAGCACTGTCCTGCATCTGCAGACGTTTCTGTGGACATGTGGCAAGCATGACTAGACACCTGAGTGCATGGAACACTGTTTACCTTCCCACCAAAGTGGTCCCTATTTATCTCCTTGCAATTTCTTGCTTTCAAACTGCTAGGTTGGCAGGAGCTGGGACAAAGATGGGAGCTCACTCTGTCATGCAGCACTTGGGAATTGAACTCCAACTTTCCAGCCATTGAGTTCAGTGTCTTAACCACTTGAGCCACCGCAGTCCCTGTGGCCTGAATAGTACCTTTCTGCTTTACTAATTTGGACGTTTTTTCCTGCAGGCATAAATATACACTCCGCCACCGTGTGAACGGGCGAGGCAAGCGAGCGCACACACACGCACATGGAGCGCGGGTTCTCTCTCCCTTCCTGGGGGGCGCCGGAAAGCTGGCCCACTCCGGGGCCATCTCGCACTCCTCTTACGGGTGGGGGAGGAGGGAGGGCTAGACCCGCGCCACCGGATCACGCCCAGCCAGCATCCCTGCGCCTCGCCTACCTGTGCCCCCAAGCCGGGGTTGCACATGTGGATCAGGGAAGGGGAGTTGGGTTTCTTGGTGCACAGAGGAGGAGACCCTGGTTGGGGCGGGCGGACAGCACGGTCACTCGGGAGCGTGCAGCGACTCCCTAACAAAGGCAGTTGAGGGACTGTGGCTGAAGCCGGCCCCCCCTCGGAAGGTCTCCGGAGTGGCGGTTCAAGCCGCCGGAGCTCACTCCGCGTCCCCATCGCAGCCGTCCCGAAGGAAGCCTCGCCCACCCCTTTGGAGCCCCATCCCGAGGGGTCCCAGAGTGGCGCTGGCGGGAACCCTCTCTAGTGGTGCTGCCATCCTCCATTGTAAGGGTGGGAACAGGGGGTGTGGTGGGTGGGCACCCCCAAGGGGAAGCCCCGGAGGCACCGGGAAACCCCTCAGCCTAAGGCACCACACCCCCTCTCCCTCCCTCCCTCCCTCCCTGGGTTGTCCCTCCATTCCAGACACATAAGGGGGGGACCCCCCACCTCACCCCACCCAGCCCCTTCCCCCGGACGGCACTTACAGCCTTTTGGCGCTCCTGGGGATGTTCTTGGGGACAGCGCAGAGCCCCAGGCCATGGCAGTTGACCGTCGTGCCGCTGCAGGCACAGTGCACCAGACAAGCGCCGGCCCGGCCTGGGCAAAGGGTGGCTGCCAAGAAGGCCAGCAGCAGGCAAGTCCCAGCCCGCAGCCACACGCCGGAGCCCACGGGCTGCTGTGGGGGAACCATGGGCTGACGGAGCGGGTGGGCGAGCGAGCGAGAGATGCAGACTGGCATCTAGCGAGGGGCTGCCCTGTGCATGGCACCCCAGCTGGGGGTGTGGTCTCCGGGCGGCCCCCATCCGGCTCCAGACAGAGGCCTCACAGTGGCGGCAGTGGCTGGCCTTCCGGCCGCTCAGCTGCCTGGTCCTCCTCCTCACCCCTGGCTGGGTGTGTGGTCTCCGGGCAGCCCCGCCCAGCTCCGGACGGAGGCCTCGCAGCGGCGGAAAATAAGGGAGAATACGGGGAAATTAATAAAATGGGAGGGAGGTGGGAAGAGGGTTAAAATACGGGGTTTTCCCAGCTAAAATGGGATGGTTGACAGATATGGACATATGTGCATCACTGACACTTAACCAAGATTATCTTGTTGCCTCATGTAAATATTTGTGGCTGTGCAAAGCTGGGCTTAGCAGCAAGAACTTCATGGCAGGAAGGAAAACTGAGACTCATAGAGGGCAAAAGCTGTCGCCTTGGCAGCCTGATTGAAGACATTTCACCATGGCTTTCCTGGTTCTTTATTGATGGGTGCTCAGGCAGGGTTCGGCCTGTGGAGTGGCAAAGAGTCCAGCTGACACCATTATTGGAAATATCAGTAAATGTTAGCAATCAAGCATGAGGGAAGGTGTAACAAATCATTAACAAATCCCTTCAGGAGGAAATTCTAAATACAAATTTACAAATCCTGAACCCGCTTACCCAGGAACACATTCCATGGAGTTTCATGGAATGTATTCTGAGTAAGCAGTCTAAGATGGTGCACCAAGGCTGCAATTCTCAATAAAATTATGAGGGAGTAAAATGCACAGAGCACAAAGCAGGGAAAACTGTTTCTGAGTTCTTGGGATTACACAGTAAGGATGAGAGGCAAGCTGACTTAGCCAGTGTTCCAACTTCTTTGCTTCCAGATTCCCAAAAATACATCATCTCCCCAGCTCAGCATCTGACACAACTTGAGACATCCAGCTATTGAAGGGCATTCACATTGGCCCGCTGTCATGCCCTTCCTTCTGCTGTTTTGTAGGGAAAGCATCAAAGGATACCTATGCTGGAGAGACTGTGTCCCTGTGATACAGGAGAACCTGAAACTGCAGAACATGTTTTATGCATCTGTCCTTTCTATAGGATATCCGAGATAAACTTATATCCCCACCTCTCTGCAAATATCCTGGTCAATCAAACAGCACTTACTGACTGCTATCAGACGAAAGTCCTGCTTTTGCCCGAAATACCACCAAATTTTGTACTACAACAATCAGGATTTGAAGAATAATTCTGCCAGGCCCTTCAGTGGCACAAACCGTGAATGCTGTATTGCAGTAGCAGTTACTGTAGCACTAATCTGAAAAAACAAAACAAAACAAAACCTGATTTTATTCTATTTATTTTAACTTTGAATGGAATTTTTTAAAAAAATAATATACCGTATTTTCCAGCGTATAAGACGACCCCCAACTTTTCCAGTTAAAATATAGACTACCCCTCTTCCAATGCATACCAAATAAAAATTAACCCACACTCAACCAAGACGAGCAGCCCTCCGAGTCGAATGGGCAGGTTCTGGTGGAGAGCCAATCCACGCTCACGTTCTCCTCCTCGAGGTACAGGAAGATGTGTGCAGCTTGCTTCCCCTTGCTTCATACTCCCTGCACAGAGCAGGGACTCGGCCGCGGCACCCCCCACCATATGCACCGGACATATGAAGCAAGGGGAAACAAGCTGCAGTTAAGTACCTGTCCTATAAGACGACCCCCGACTTTGGCACAGATTTTTTGGGGTTAAAAAGTAGTCTTATACACCAGAAAATACAGTATTTTAACTTCATTCTAAACATTTAAATTTTTAAAAAATACTTCTCATTTTTCTGTGCTGGTTGTAGACCGTAATAACGTGATTGATTGATATATGCACCTGTAAGCAAGCCTGTTGTATACCATTGGCCACTTAATAAACCTGTTAGAACTCTATTGAAATGTATGCAGTTTCTGTGCTTAGCTGAATGGACACACTGATATATGTTTGGCTATGTTTCCTTTCCAATATTACATTGTAATTTGCCAAATTTCAGTCCTAATACCTTTGATTTCAGTGTAGTACCTACTGTGCATAGAAAGGGCTGCAGTGGCTTAGTGGTTAAGACACTGAACTTGATGATTAGAAGGTTGTCAGGTCAGTAGTTTGACAATCAAGTGCTGCACGATCGAGCTACTGCCTGTCATCTGTCCCAGCTCCTGCCAACCTAGCAAATGGAAAGCAAGAAACTGCAAGTAGATAAATAGGTACCACTTATGCGGGAAAGGTAAAAGCATTCTGTGTGCTCTGGTGTCTAGTCATGCATGCCACATGATCACGGAAATGTCTGCAGATGCAGACAGTGCTGACTCTTTGGCTGTAACCAGAGATGAGCACCAACCACAAAAGTTGGACACATCTGGCTTTTGAGCACGGGAGACCTTTACAATACCTAACCTACATGGAAATACATATGCAAGTTGTCTTATAAGGGTAAAAGACACTTTTTCTGTCTAAAGCATAGATTTTGCTGTGGCCTATCCATTTGACCCCAAAATCTTATTATTTCTCTTACAAAAACAAAACAAAACTTTTAAAAATAAATTGGCAATATCCATTGACAATATCCTTTGCACCCGCTAGTAACCATTTTTTAAAAATTAGAAACATTTTCAAGGAGTGCAAAACACGGCAAACTCTCAAGCCCCCTTATCATCACTACCATCATCCCTTCTGAAAGCATTTTTGTTCTCTTGTGTCCTTCTTGGTGTTGTCCAAGAAATTACACCATGTTTATGTGATTAATCCAGATCTGCTCACTTAATTCCAATAAAGCTGTTCCAAAACATTTTCCGTGATGAGTGGGGAGGGTAAGCTAAGAATCAGTTCGATAAAATAAGTGTGTGTGTGCATGCATATGCACATGTGCACATGTGCATGTGCACACACGTGCATGCATGCACACACGTGCGTGCATACACACACACACGTGCACACTTCCTTTCGTCCTCCCTGTACAATCTAGTTCTTGGCTCAGCAGGATCTTTCTGCTGGATTGCCTTTCCTGCCTCCCCCTCTGCTGGAACTGTGCTATGAACCACAGCCATCATTGTGCCAGCACACTGTTAAGTCACCATTATAAATCTTCTTTTGCTATTTCATTCAGTTCAAAGCTCCCTCTTACTAGCTTTGGTCCTTAATCTTGTGCTCTATAAATCAATCAGCTGGGGAGAGCCGGGTAGAATAGCAAATGAGAGTCTTTTACTTGGCATTCCCACTTACTTTGAGCCATTGCTGTGAAGACAAGAAGATGGTGAAAGAGGGTGGCATATCATTTAGGGATCTGGGGCATGGATCAGCTGGGATACAAGAAGGTGCCCTTGATGTGCATACCACAAGGGGCAGAAGTGGGGCAGAAGTAAGGTCAATTGCTCTGGAAGCTTTTGAAGGTCCCAGGAGCAAATTGCCTAAATTGATTTGCTGAGTCTAATTAACTTTCCCAGCTCTCCCGAGGCTTGGATTATTGATAACTGAGAAGCACTTAGTCATTTTCTGTCTAAACTCCATTCCCCCTTCCCCCAAGGTGGCAAAGCTGTAGCATTGCTCCAACCAGGGCATGCCATATTCAATTTGGTCTAAAAAGCTAAGTCTCTTAGCCTGACACTTGCTGTGATGATAGTTCCATTTCAAAAAGCAGCACAGACCTTCCATGACCACTTGGTTTAACAATAGACAGAGAAGTTTTACTCTGATTGCTGCTGGGCTTTCATGGAACTTGGGAGAGCAGATCTGGTAGCATGATCAGAGAGAAAGCAAACATTGACCTGTAGTAATTAGGAAAAACTTTTGTTTAAAGCTCATGCTAATAATGGTGTCAGCAGGATTATTAATTATAGAGACAAATCGCCTCCCCAACCACCGCCTGGACATTCTTCTACTTGCTTTCTTGTCTGTCCTTAACCCATCTGGCCACTCCAGGTAAATAACTTCCAAGGCATCTCCATGTTCTCCTCAAGCCAAGGATGTGTGGTGCTATTCAAAACTGGCATCTGGGGGTGCAATTGCAAAAAATAAATAAATTCCGGATACATGACATGATGAAGCACTTTTTATTTGAAACAAAACATGCGTGGGTTGCCTGCCTTATTTTGGAGCAAGCTAGTGTCTTTTGTTTTGAAGCTCTTTATGTCACTTGTTTTGAAATGGATGTATGCCATTTTCTTTAATTTATTGCCAAAGATGCAAATTTGGAAAGAACAGCTATCATTTAAATAGGAATACATCGCACCATAGCTGGAAGGATCATGGCAATGGGAATGGTTCTTCTTAGTTTCAGTGTAATCACTATCTTCCCTTCCATGGACTGAAATATCAGAAGTAGGTTTGATGTCTACCTTAGTGGTAGAAGGAAGACATGTTGCAATAGTAGGTCCAAATTTCTGGCAGCATTGGGCAAAATGCCCTCATCAGGTAGCATCGCTAAACAGGTTTTCAAATGGATCATATCTTATTGAGGTCTATCTTCTGCAGAGTAATTTTCATGGCTGTCTCGCCAGATGGTTTAGAGAGGCTACTTGCAAAAGAGGATCAAAGAGGATACCAGTCTGTGTAAAACTGCATATGCTAGCTCTCATGTGGATATGCAAATTTAGAGATGATTTTTGTAATTTCAGCCAAATTGCAATATGTCTCTTTGGCTAGGCAGATCTTTAAACAGGGAGTTTTTCCTGTATGAAACACACGCGCTCGGCCCTGGTGGGGGCGAAGAGGCCTTCTGGCCAAGCCACCGGCCAGCGTTCCGGGCCCCACCCTCCCGCCTCGCTAGGACTTAAAAGGCGAAGGGGCCTGCCGGGTGAACAACCGCCGCCACGCTCAGCCCCGGTGGGGGCGAAGAGGCCTTCTGGCCACGCCACCAGCCAGCGTTCCGGGTCCTGCCCTTCCCTCCTCACCAGGACTTAAAAGGTGAGGGGGCCTGATGGGCGAACCACCGCCGCCGTACTTGGCCCCAGTGGGGGCGAAGAGGCCTTCTGGCCATGCCACCGGCCAGCGTTCCGGGCCCCGCCCTCCCCCCTCGCCAGGACTTAAAAGGCGAGGGGGCCTGCTGGGTGAACCACCACCGCCGCACTCAGCCCCGGTGGGGGCGAAGAGGCCTTCTGGCCACACCACCGGCCAGTGTTCCGGGCCCTGCCCTCCCCCCCTCGCCAGGACTTAAAAGGCGAGGAGGCCTGCCGGGTGAACTACTGCCACCACGCTCAGCCCCGGTGGGGGCGAAGAGGCCTTCTGTCCATGCCACCGGCCAGCGTTCCAGGACCCGCCCACCCCCCTTGCCAGGACTTAAAAGGTGAGGGGGCCTGCCGGGCGAACTACTGCCGCCGTGCTCAGCCCTGGTG
Organism: Bradypodion ventrale; assembly: GCA_035047345.1. Taxonomy (NCBI): domain Eukaryota; kingdom Metazoa; phylum Chordata; class Lepidosauria; order Squamata; family Chamaeleonidae; genus Bradypodion; species Bradypodion ventrale. Next base: position 39,156,092 of record JAWDJE010000008.1, read on the forward strand.
GGGGCGAAGAGGCCTTCTGGCCATGCCACCGGCCAGCGTTCTGGGCCCCGCCCTCCCCCTCCCCAGGACTTAAAAAGCGAGGGGACCTGCTGGGCAAATCCACCGCCGCAGCGCTCCTGGCCTGAAGAGGCCCTCCCGGCCACGCCACCGGTCGACGTTTCTGGGCCCTGTCCTCCCCTTCATAAGACTCTGGAGGCAGGGGTATTTTGTGGGTGGTTTTGGTTGAATTGTTTTCTATTTTGATGTGGTGCTGATATTTTGCATTTTGTGGATTGTTTTTGCTTTATATTGTGATTTGTGTTATTGTATTTACTTGAAACATTGTATTTATTATTGTATTTTGAATATTGTATCTTGTATCTTATATGTAAACCCCTTGGTTGCCCTGGGGTCATTTATATGTTGTTAGCCACCCTGAGTCGGTCATGTGTTGAGTAGGGCGGGATATAAATTGAATAAACATAAACATAACAACATGCACCTCCTGGGTAAATGGGCATATGGTCACAGATGGTGCCAGAGGTTGCCATGAGCTGGAGTCAGCAGAAGATGTAGCTCAACAACAACCATCATCATTTAGTTACCTTGATGGGGTACACAGAAAGAGCCTTCACAAAGATTGTGGTATTTTTTGAAGCACAACCAGCCTTATCCTGGTAATGACAACTTTGTGTTGCCAGTTAATCTTTCTGCAGCATGAACTCTCCAAAAGGTGGCTTCGTTTTGGCAGTTTCATGTCTGGCCTAGACACGGAAGAAGACGTTACCTTGATGTCACACCTTCTTTTCCTTTACCTCAAGGCAGCAAGGAGGCCTCCCTCTTACCCATTTGATTTGTACAACAACCCTGGTAGGTAGGCTGAGTGGAAAGTTGGCTGCCCCCTGTCGAGCACTAATCTTCTACTTTCCTGCTTTCCTGTCAAATTTCATGTCTCACTAACCCATGGTTTAAATCAGTGTTTGGTACATCTTAAGCTTGACATTTAAAGCAAACTCTTAAAGTTGCAGGAAAAGCTGATTGACTGCAGCACCGGGGTGGGTGGGGGTGGGGAGTTTGAGCCCCACATGGCAGAGACATACATTCTCACTTTTCAACTCCCCAGGACTTGTTGTGGCTCCTTTCAGTGCCCAGCTGTGTCTCTCCTATTGGGGTACCTTTCACTTTGCCTCAGCTGTCTCCTTGCCCCCAGCTTTCATGTCAGTCCAGTTTCTCATCCCATGCTAATGACAGCCATTCAAAGCGCAGTCACTTTTCCTGGCTTCCCTCCACCCACCTACCATTTTTATTTTTTGGTTGAATGGTTTCCTTTGCAATAACTCTTCTTTATTTCAAAGCACTTAAACACCCAGCTCTGTAAATCTCTATTACCGTGGCTTAGAGTGCTCTTTAAGTACTGCTTTGAATTAAGGTTCTCAAATATGCATTCAATTTCCCTTTTAAGGGGGTAGTTAACGTATGTTACATAAATAGCTATTATTAAATATGTTATCTGAAGATTAGCAACTGCTGTGTGTAATGGATACATGTCTAACTAGTATGATATATACCACATTTCCTGATTATATAGCTGTTGGATGCATGTCTGCTACAACCCAGAACAGAGCCTGCAGTGAATAAAAGTGGGAAGCAAATAACATCGAGCTTTCTTTCTACCTGCCGTCAGGACAATTGGCATTGCAAGGGTCCCAGACATGGGTATGTGTGTGTGTGTGTGATTATTTAAAAGAAGGATGGGCAAAGTATGGCATTTCAGATTATATCAGATTTCAACTCCCTTCAGTCCCAACAAGCATAGCAAATAGGCATAGCATATATAGGGTTATATGCTGCCCAACCTATTCTGCACTACTTCTTCTCTAAGGACACCACCAGGAAAAAGCTGCATCTTTATGCATAAAATCTGAAATCACAGATGTATCACTGAAAATAAGGGAAAGGTTGTGACTGATCAAGCATCACTGTTTCTTCTGCTATTCCATTTGTCTAGATGCGAATTTGGAAAGTACTGTATTGTTTTTCTGTAAATGGTTCTAGCTCCCCACACCCACGCCCAAGCCCCTTACTCTCCAGAAGTAGACAGAATAAGAGGGAGATAAGTCTTCTACTGCTATGTGACTTGAAGCAGCTGAGCTCTGAAAATACATTAACATTAAACCTAGATCAGACAGTGAATTTTTGTACCATTTGAGAAGCTGAAAGAATCTCCTGTCTGATTAGCCAGCCAGAGAAATAGATATTAATTTCAAGGGTCATTGTCAGGAATGGAATATATGGCTATACTGTATATGACAGGTGGAAATGATGATGGGTCACATCAAGTTGAACAAAACACTACTTTTGGGACCTACAACTACTAAAAGCTCAAACAAAAGCCAAAACCTTTCTGGAAAACTCCAGTTCTTGAGTCCTGGTGATAATTCAGATTGACCTGACTGGACTCTTATTTATTCCTCTCCACCCAACCAGCTGTTTTGTGTGCAGGCATGGAATGATGAGTTTGGTATATATCAAACTGGCCATATTTGGGGTTTTTTTTCCTTTTAGGCATCTACACTGAAACTTCCTTACATTTTTAATTGACTCTCTTGTGCAGGCTTTGATTGGGGAGGTGAAAGGAGTATTAGGGACTATCTATCTATTATTTTAGAAGGATAGAATACTTAGGGATGGCAAGAAGTTCCTCCTCACCAGCCCTCCAATTTCTATTAGTGCTGAACTAAAGAATGGAAGTCACCAAAGCTGGATCGAACTGATCCTACATAGGTCAGGCATCAGATCTGGTAACACATGCCAGCTCAGTCTTCTCATTCATAATTGAGTTGGACAAGATGTATTTGCTATGATCTGTCATGGCCTTCAACAGGAGAACCATGAAACACAAGGGTGAGCTGGAAGGGCAATCTAGGAGGGACCAAAAGATAGCCTTCAGAAAACTGGCATGTACTTGGCATGTCTAATCCCCAGCAAATGATTGCATTCATGTATGGCTTTTGCACCTCCTTCTAGTTACTGGATTCTGTAGTTAAAAATAGTGGAAGAAAAGAAGGAACGAAGAGAGTAAACCAGGTTGCCAGGCAGATTGTATGGTGTTTCACGGAGCTACAGTCCTTTTGAAAAAATAATGGAGAAATCAGTCAAATGTCAGGAGATTGAGAATAAATCAGAGCCTGGTAACCAGTAGTGGGGATTGGCAGGTTTCCACCAGTTCGCCAGAACGGTAGCAGAAATTCTGGCTGGTCCCGCCCATCCAAGTTTTGAAATAAAATAGTCCTAATTCAGGTGCAAAACAGGGCTTTCCCCCTGGCCACACCCACCATACCACACCCACAGTGTGGTAGTAAATTTTCTGGGAGCCCACCACTGCTGGTAACCATACCTTTTTGAAGTACAACTCCATGCCCTCCCATGCTGGCTATGAGTTTGGGAGTTGGAATTGCAAAAGGAAGACTTACCAAGTTGTAGAATCAACAGATAAAGGTAAAAATCACCCTTGCTCGAAAGGCAGTCGTAGCCGACTCTAGGGTTCAGTGCTCCTCTCTGTTTCATAGCCGAAGAGCTAGTGCGCTGTTTTTGCACATGTTTCCATGGTGATGTGGCAGGCATGACTAGACACCGGAGCGCAGAGAACACTGTTTACCTTCCCACCAAAGTGGTCCCTATTTATCTACTTGCAATTTCTATCTTTCAAACTGCTAGGCTGGCAGGAGCTGGGACAAAGATGGGAGCTCATACCGTCCTGCAGTATTTGGGCATTGAACTGCTGACCTTTTGCCTTCTAGCCCTGTGGATTTTGTTGATGAAAATGATCAAAGGTGAGATGGATACTCTAAGTCTAAAACCAGCCTCAAACTCTTAAATCAGATAAGGACAAAGGCAGAAAAAAATGAACAGCATTGTCAAATGCAAAAGAAACCTTTTTTAAAAAAAATTAAGGAAACAGGAGGTTCTGCTGCTGCTGAGGATCAAATCAAAAGGCTCCGTGTTTGGGGCAAGAGAAAGGAAATCTGTCACATTTCACTGAAATTTGAAATTGTTTTTACATTAGGGTTTAGAAAAGTTCTTGCTACAAGCAGATTTTCACTAGAATTTTCATTGAAATGGTAAGTGACTTTATTCTGAGTTAAACATAATCACTTACTAAGGAAAAGAAAGCACAAGCACCCCAAAGAACCAGCTGCATTTGCTAAATATTCTGCACTCTCCCATTTCAGGTTATTTTAGATAATTCAAAGAAGTAAAAAAAGAGGCAAAATCATTCATTCCCTCTAATTTATATTCTATTAGCATATTTTGCCCGGCGGTGCCGGGCTTTTTAAAATTGTGTTGGATAGTAAAGGTTTTTTTTTCTTGAACCAATGGGGCTGTGTTTTTTTAAATGGTGGCGTAATTTTTTTTGATTGTTTGGCTTTGAGGCGCTGCATCCGCCTGCGGCAGACTTGCGCTCCCAGTGGTTTTTTTTTTTGTGTGTGTGCTGGCTTCCTCTGTGCCGTGCTGTTTAAATTTGTTTTTTAAGGTTTTGCCGGGCAAAATCTGCTACTTTTAAAGAAGAATGTGTTTCTTTGTGAATTTTTGCAAATATTTTTACTTCGGATAATTATTTTAAAAAATGTGTAAATATATGTTTTTTAAAATTGAATGTATTTTACAGTGGTTTTTTTAATATTAATATTTTTATCTGTGAATTATTTTTGATTTTTTTGGATATTTTTGAATGTTTTTGGAATTGATTACCCTATTTTTGGGGATTTATTGAATATTTGGGAATATTTTGGATGTTTTTTCTCCTTTGGCCACTGGGTGGTGGTGTTGAGTAATTTTTTGGTTTTGCTTGTTCCGGTAAGTCTCTTCTTCTCCTCATTTCAGTTCCGGTTTTCATCGGGGGAAGACGTGTATTGGTAAGTTCTTTCCTTTTTTTAGGGGGGGTTGTTTTCGGTTGGGGGGCGTTCTGTTTGGGTTTTTGGTTTTGGGTGGGGGTTTGTGTGTGTGTGTTTTTGATTGTTTTTGGGTTTTGGGTGGGGGTTTCTTTGTGTGTATTTTTGACTGTTTTTGGTTTTTTGGGTTTGAGGTGGGGGTTTCTCTCTGTGTGTGTTTTTGTATGTTTTTTTGGTTTTTTTGAATGTTTTTGATTTGTGTTTTGGGTATTTTTGTGGGCCAGTCTTGATGGGTGGCCCACGGAAATACCATCGCCGTTTCATGCGGCGTTTGGGGTGTGTGTTTTGCCGTGGCCCGGGCTGGGTTGCGGTTTGACTGTGTTTTGGGTGGGTGTTTGGCTTACCGCTTCATGCGGCTTTTTGGGGAGGGTATTGTTGTGTCCCTGGCTGGGTTGGGGTTTGTTTGTTTGGGGGGTGGGGGTTTGTTTGACTGCCTTTTTTTGATTTGTTTTTGGTTGCTGCTGCCACGGCGTTTTTGGCAGCGGTTGGGTGGGGAGTGTTTGTATTTTTTTTACAGCGAGTTTGTCTCACTGGGCTCGCCGTGTCTTCGGTGGGGCAGCGTGGGGGAGAGGGTGTCCCTCTCTTCCCCGTTGCTCCGTGCAAGATGGCCGGTGGGTTTGCATTTTATTTTGATTTTGGGGTTTGTTTATTTGTGTTTTCTGGGCGCTTCGTCCGCCTGTGGCGGACTTGCGCTCACGGTTTGTGTTTGTGTTTATTTTTCGCGCGCCGGCTTCTTCGGTGGACTTGCGCTCACGGTTTGGGTTTGTTTTTATTTTTCGCGCGCCGGCTTCTTCAGCGTTCTGCACGCCCATGGCGCGCAGGACGCTGGGGAATGTAGTTTTGGCTGCGCGGGTTTGCTTGCTGCGGCGGTTTTTCTCTTGCGGCTTTTTTTTGATTGGCCGTGGCGCGTTTCCGAATGGCACGGCGCGGTGAAAGGAACTTTGGGAATTGAAGTTCCCTTTTTTTGTTTGCGACTGGGGGGCTCCTGCCCCCGGGTCGAAAATTTCAACCCGACAGTTACCTGCGAACCCCATTCGGGCAAGTGAACGGAGGCTCGGACGGGGCTACTGGGGCCTGGTGCAACATCCTTTGTCACATTCCAACGGTTAACGCACCATTTTATAGGTATAGATACTGCAGTATTGTCTTCCCTGGTTGATTTTACTTTGGAACACTATTGCTTCCCTTTGGCTGTTGATATAATTCTCTTTCCTTGAGGAGCTCCAGATTTTTGAATGACTCTGTGACTGTATCATAAATTTGATTTGGTTTAACATAAGCATGTATTGATTAGTCCTGAAGTAATTCTAACTCACTAGGGACTGTTTTAATGAATGAGGGAACTTCACAGCATAATTATGACCAATAAACTATAGCTGTCTATAGGTAAATCAGAACAACTGAGAATGAGAATACCACATTCCAGTATGGATTAAACCAGGGTTTGTTAGTTTAATCACACAGGTGGCCCCAACCAATCAGGAATCATGTGGTTTCCTGTGACATAAAAGTGCAATAGCTAGTTAGACTGAATTATCATGGTATTGAGAGCAAGTGTCTGAATGCTTGTTTTAGCTGTTGTTGTCAAACTGTTTTATATTGTAATTTTTACTTATTGTATTTTCTCCCTCTTCCCTTTCCCTTTTTGTTGTTAGCCGCCCTGTGTGGTGTACCCACCAGGAGGGTGAGATATAAATGTGCAAAATAAATAAACAAACAAACAATAGACAGTAGCTCAATGCAAGTGTTTAAGTAGGAAGAATAAAAAGGTGATATTATTTACTTATTTATTTATTAACATTTCTATACTGACCAACTAGAAATGGGCTTTTATCTATCTATCTATCTATCTATCTATCTATCTATCTATCTATCTATCTATCTATCTATCTATTTATTTATTTATTTATTTATTGGAGTTCTATTACCACCCCCTCACCGAGGTGACTCCAGGCAGCTCACAATCATCATAGAAACATTGTATGCAAAATGAGTGGATTAAGTTTTCTAAGGCTAACCAATGAAACTTCTCCATCTGGTTAGGATCATCTCATGAATCTTAAACCCATTTTATATGCAAAATGGGTGTAGACTTTGTAACTTGACTTTGAGTGAGTAGCATCCAAAGTCCTTTGCATGGCTGTAGAAATCTGTCATGTCTGATTTCTTCTGCATTTGATTTACAAAAACAAAAACAGCTTCTACCCACTGCCCATCTTCAAGAAGGATATGAAAAATACTTATTCTCAATAAGCTTGTTTGCCTTGATAACTACAAAATGCTTTGATGAGGAAATCCCAAGCCCTGCTAGATTTTTGGTACCAGTGTGAGGTAACTGATTGAGGTTCCTCTGAGCAAGTGGAACATTTTTGAAACTTTGCATTCTCACATTGTTGTTGTTGTTGTTGTTATGCATGCTGATTTTATCTCCAAAGAGACCCAGAATGATGCACCATGCAAAAATAATACAACAATCAAAAATAATAAAATACTCCCTATAAATGATAAAATACAGTAAAACCTAGTAACATCTATATACTTATTTAAAGCAAAGATGTGGGTTTGGTGTCCAGAATGGGCTGCCGCACCCCCTGACCAAACCCCATGAGATTCGGCACATACGTACCTTGTGCATGTGAGCAGGTCACTGTAAGGTTCCTGAAGCCCATGGGGGGTTGCCTCCTAAATTGATCTGCAAAGGGGGGGGGTACAGTTGACAGGAGGGCTTGTGTCTGCCCCAGTGTTCGGCCAACCAGGGGGGATTGTGATGTCATTGCCAAGCTCACATCACATGCCCACCCCTGGCCAGTGGGTTTCCCGGGCAACATTGGCACTCAGCTAGCTGGGTTGGGACCACCCCGGTGAAGCCGGGCACCCCTGCTAGTTAACATATAAAAATGCATGGCACAAGTTCAATCAATCTTTATTATGGTCCAAGTACAGCAAAAAGAACAGAAGTTAAAATGAGGGTACTTAAAATATATTTTTAAAAGAAACGTTTCTATTCAGAGTTAAGGAGTCGTAAAATTGATATTTAAGATTAAAAGTGTTACTATTACTAAGCCTATGATGTAGTGCTAGTAGTTTATTTAGCTGAAGAAACTGCCCAGATTGTTCTTCTAATCTTACATGCTGCGGCGCAGAACCTGGCAGTATTGTGGGTGAAGGTGGAACTTTCATCAGATAGCAGCCAGCGGGTGTATGTGCTATTTGACCGGCCAGAATATGAATATGTCACATAAGTTGTGGAACAGCAGTTCCTAGCCTCTAAAGAGCCACTGAAATAACTCTGGCATATATCCCTTCCTGAATCCCCTGCAGGGATATCACACTTTTCAGGGACTCAGAAAGACAATTCCAGAGCATTGGGGCAACAACTTGGAAGGATCTTTGTTGAATACACTGTATCCAGACTGTTTTAGTGTTTGGCATCTTTTGAAGAGTAGTTTCAGATGAGATTAATTAGCAGGGCAACTCATATGGTCTGAGGCCATCCAGTAGGACATGCAAGAATGAGACATGTGAAGATTTAGCATCCATCCTGTTTGAAGAACATGGAGCAAAGTGGAGAATATCATAGATTTTTGTAAATATTTATAAAATGAATTCAACTACCGTATTTATTCGTGTATAACGCGCACTCGTGTATAACGCGCACCCCTAATTTTCCATGAAACCTCGGTATAAAATTGTTCATAAGAGCACGCCTTAAAACATTGAGGGAGGGGGGAAAAATCAGACCCACCTGTTTCAGGGTGAAGAAAATGCAATCCAAAACGAGCACTTCCGACCCCCAGGAGCCTCGCTCGAACTGCCCTAAGGAAGCACGCGCCGCTGCTGCGCGCTCCTGGGTGGGGGCGGCGCGAGCTACCTCCGGGCCACGCCTCGTCTCCCGCGCCACCCAATCAGATCCCGTCAATTTCTTCAAAGCCACGCCCCCGCCTCCCCTTCACCCACCGCAGCAATAGACAGCCGACCCAATTCTAAAAAGGAAGTAAAAGACCAGTCCTCGTTTATAACGCGCACCCAAACTTTGAGTTCTTTTTTGGTATAAAATTTTGCGCGTTATACACGAATAAATACGGTACTCATCTTTCTCCTAGGCCAAAGATCTGATTGTTGAGGGGTCATGGTGTCACCTGCACTCTCAAAACTTGGCTGAATGGGAAATGAGGAACCTCATTGAGGGTGACTGCAGTCATTGAGTGCTTTACTATTCCCTCTTTCCCTTTTAGTTTTCAGACTCCAAGGAAAATGAAGACTATGGAGGTCAATTTCTAACTGGTGAATAGATTTCTGACTACAAGCATATCATAGAGAAGATATTGCTGCTTTGACCAATTCTGTCACCAGCTTCATGCTGTCTTTTACAAAGAGATCAGGGAAATGAAGCAATGCATGTACCCGCACACGAAAAAAGTAAGACTTTTAAAAATTGAGATGAAAATAACTTGCCAAGGCACATCCCATGTGTTGAGAAGATCAGCACTAATGATGATTCTGGTGTGTCAGTGACACTTGTGTCTGGTGCGTGTATATATGTTTTAAACTGTGAGACCACATGGGAAGCTGCTTATGCAGCCAGGGTATCTTTGACAGCTGCTGTGAACACATTGGATTCTAACTGCTGGCAAAAAAAGACTCATCCTATTAAAAGCTGTCGATAAAGGGAAAGGAAATGACAAGGGGGCTTGGAAGGGAGCAAGGCAGCAGGAGGAGATGGAGGCTGCCACTGCCAATGTCATTACTAGGAATGAGAAAGAGCTTTTGTGTAAAAGCACCATGTGTTTCCATTAGCAGCAGCGGGGCAGAGAGAAGCTGATCTGCATTGGGTATACTGGTGTGATAGACGAAAAGCAGGGAGAGAAAAAGTGAGTGAGCAAGCGAGAATGTCTTGGAGTCAGTGATGTTCTGAAGCCAAAGCTTCCAAGGTGGCATTTCTTGATTAACAAGGACCATGGTATCACCTGCCATTGCCAATCTCAATTTTCCCTGGGACAGTCTAAAATATTTTGACACATGAAGTATAATTAGATCTCGCATCCCTGGCAGTAGAAATAACATAATAGCAAAGTAAGTTACAAGTAATTAGTCCTTTCATTATGCACCAACAATGTTGCCTGAGCCATTTGCCCAACTTTGTTTAATGATAGGGCTGGCCCTGTTAAAGACAGACAAACCAAATACTTACAGAGAGATAGAGAGATGAATCAATGGATCAAAAGAGTTGTCTGGTTGTTGTTGTTTTTGGATCCTCTTTATCAAGGGTAGGGCATGATTAAAGTGAGGCTTCAACTTTCAGAATTTATTTCAAAATTTGTCACCATCTAGGATTGCCAGGTCAGAAGGGACAAATTTTGAGATCAAGAACAGGTCCTTGAGATATCACCGGTATAGGTACTCATAAAGTCATGGGGTGTATTTTGGTGATGTTAAAGAGGTAGGACTGCAAATGGGAATTAGTACAATATAGGGTCACCACAATTTGCACAGAGTGGTTCTCTGCAAAAATCCCCCTGTGTGAACACTCACATACTCCCACATCTATACATGTGTATGCACATTTTGAGAGAATGAAAGCGCGGCGCCAAAATGGCCACCGCGCTCTTTGCGCCCCCCCCACCCGGACTCAGACATCCGGGTGAGTTAGGGGGTGTGGCCACCCCTCTATAAAAGGGGTGGCCACGAGGCAGCCGAGCTGCCATTTTAAAATAGCGACGGAGAGGAGAAGTTTTCTTCGTCGCTGTTCCTTTTGGTTCTTCAGCTCTTTAGCCCTTGACTTTCCCGGCTGGGAAGGAAGGAGTTGCAGAGAGCTTTTGGCTTGCTTGCTCTGTGTTTTTTGGCATCGGTTGATCCCTGGAAAGGGTCTTGCTATTCGATATGCCTCCCAAACGGAAGGCCCGGGCGATGAAACCGCGGCCAACGGGGAGGACTTTTGCTGGCCCTGCGCAACGCGGGGGGCAGCCCTCAGGTCGGAGGACCAGGGCTGCGCCCACGCTGCAGGGCACTACCTCCACCGATACTGGTGGGGCGATGCAGGCTGCTTGGCCCTCGGCTAGCCAGTCTTCAACCGGCCCTTCTGGGGCTTTGGCCCTTGGCCCGCAGTTGCCGGCCATGGGTCCGGTCAGCGGGGGTGGGCCCGGTGCTGGTGCCCAGCACGTTCCCCCTCCGGCCCCTCATGGGCCGGAGTTTTGGGCATGGCCCTATTCGGGCCCAGGCTCTCATTTTGGGGTTCCTGGTCAAATGCCTGGCGGGCCGTCCGGCCCACCCGGCCCACTTTATACTGGGAGATCTGTGGCAGTTGATGCATTGCTAACGCGTTTAGCTGTGCTTGAGGCATCCTTGGGGATGGCGCACAACCCCATGTCAGGTGGCCCTTCACTCTCTGCGGGGGGCCCTTCGGGTTCACTGGCTACCTCGACGGCCGCCACACTGCAACAAGCGGCCAGCCGGGTTGAGCTGCTTGAGATGCTCCGGCCTGCCCCTGCCGGTGTCTCGCAGCTCCCTGTTCGTCCGGAGCTACAGCAGGAGAGTGGTCAGGTGTGGCCTCAGAGCTCGATTCCGGTCGCGAGCTCTGACGCCCGCCGTGGGCCGGAACCCCCAGTGGGGGCGGCTCACGGGGGTGCATCTAGTGAGTATTAGGTTCAAGTTAATGCACCCACATCACAGCCCACTTCCAATGGTGGGGTTCAGTGGCCATGGCCTCGTCAAGTCGAGGCGAGTGGGCATCAGTTGCCAGCCTATTCCAGTGCCCCTTGGTTCCATACTGGTGCAGTGTTGGGGGTGGGGGTTTCCGCCCCGGGGCAGTGCCGGGCATCGCAGGGACTGTCCAGGTTCCGCTGCGTATGCCCCGGGTACCTAATGTGCCGGTGACGGCCTTGCCGACGGCTGGTTATTCGTTCCCCTTGGTGATCATTTGTCCCAGGTCACGAGGGAAAAGATTTGGCGGGGGGAGTACGTGGATATATTCTCCCTATTGAACCGTGAGCCCACTAAGGAGGAGAGAGAGGGACAGGATGACAGAGATAAGGAGCTGTCCCGCCGTCGTAAGCCACCACGCACCTGGGCCAACTGGTTGCCTGCATATCTTATTTATATGGCGGTGTACCTCAGGGCCCGGCCTGACCTGGCCATTCCTATGGTCCAATATTTGGACAATATTTACAGGGCAATGGTGGATTTTGCTGGCCCATCGTGGTTGGCTTACGATGAGGAATTTAGAATGAGGGTGCCCTTGGACCCGGAGATGAGATGGGATGAGCCCTGTCAGAAATTGTGGCTATTGTACATGACCCCCATGCTTCCGGCGCCTGGGGATAGGTACCATTGTGGACATGCCGTTCAGCGAGCTGCTCCAACGCAGGCTCCCCGCCAGCTGGTGGGGCAGGGGGTTCCAGCCCGCTTGCTGTGTTGGAGCTTCTTGGCTAGCGGTGTGTGCAATAAGCGGCAGTGCCGATACAAACATGAGTGTCCCTCTTGCGCTGGCCCCCACGCCGCCGCCGCGTGTCCGCGGGCCGGCGGATCACGGGGCAGAGGTAGAGGTGGACAGGGAGTGGGCAGAGCTTCTGCTGATGGAGCTAGCCAGACAAAAGGCCCCCTCCCCAGTTAATGTGTATATGTTGGAGCGATGGCTCTCAACTTATCCAAGGAGAGAGGACGCGAGGTACCTCCTCGAGGGTTTTCAGTGGGGCTTCCGAATCCCATTCAAAGGAGTGCGGGGACCCCAAGATGCACCCAATTTACTGTCCCTGAAGGGTAGAGAAGAGGTGGCTGCCCTGAGTATCGCTAAGGAGGTTGAGGCCAAGAGGGTGGCAGGCCCCTTTTCTGTACCACCCTTTCCCAACCTGAAGGTCTCCCCTCTGGGGTTGGTACCCAAAAAGGCCCCGGGGGAATTTCGTTTAATCCACCATTTATCGTACCCGGCGGGTTATTCTGTCAATGATGCTATACCTGATGACCTTTGTTCGGTCAGGTATACGTCCTTTGACCAAGCCCTGCGAATGGTGCGCTCTTGTGGTCCTGGTGCCCTCCTGGCAAAATGCGACATTAAATCGGCATTCCGATTGTTGCCAGTGCACCCGGAGGACTTTGAGCTATTGGGTTTTAGGTTCCAAGGGAAGTTCTTTGTGGATAAGGCCATGCCTTTTGGCTGCTCTATATCCTGTTCAGCATTTGAACGTTTTAGCACTTTCCTTCAGTGGGCCTTTGTTCGCAGGTCCGGGTCTCAGTCTGTAGCCCATTACCTCGATGACTTTTTGTTCGGGGGTGAACGGGGCACGGACACGTGCACGTGTCTCCTCACCACATTTCAGATGCTAATGCAGGAACTGGGTGTCCCTTTGGCGCCCGAAAAGACCGAGGGCCCATCCATTACCCTCACATTTCTGGGTATTGAAATTGACACGGTCGCACAGGCATCCCAGTTACCCATAGATAAGGTCACCCGGATCTCCACGATGGTTTTGGCCTTGCTGGCCAAACGTAAAGTGTCACTTCGTGAGCTTCAGGTGCTATACGGCCATCTTAACTTTGCCTGCAGGGTGGTTACGCCTGGCAGGGCATTTGCTCGGCGCCTATGCGACGCCATGTCTGGCCTGACAAGGCGCCATTATAGGGTCCGACTAACCAGGGGCATGCGGGCTGACCTTTTGGTTTGGCTCTCATTCCTGCGGGACTTCAACGGGGTCTCCTTTTGGAGGTCCGGCCTTTTAGTTTCCCCTAGGTTTCAAGTCCAGTCGGATGCCTCCTGCTCCCTGGGATATGGGATTTACTTCCAGGGGAGGTGGGCTTATGGCCAATGGCCTCCAGCATGGCGGGGCACGGATCGCCTCCGCGATCTTACATTCCTTGAGTTTTTCCCAATCCTGGGAGCTTTGATGCTATGGGGCGAGGAGTGGGCCGACTCTGTGGTTCACTTTTGGTGTGACAATGCTGCGGTAGTGCACATTGTCAATGCTCAGACATCTAAATCACCCAGGGTGATGGCTTTCGTTCGGCAATTCATGTTACGTAACCTACGCCTGAATGTGCTTTTTAGGGCCAGACATGTACCAGGCATTAACAATGATATTGCCGATGCTTTATCCCGCCTGCAGATCCCCCGGTTCCGCGCCTTGGCTCCGGACGCAGAGGAATTCCCCTCACCACTCCCGGCCGAGATTTGGACATTTGGCAAGGAGAGGTGAACCGGGCGATCGGCATGTCCTTGGCGCCCCACACGCGTAAGGCGTATCATCATGCTTTCGTTCAATTTAAAAATTTTGTGTGCAACTTCAGTTGCCCGAGGTGTGGCCCATTCCAGTGGAACAAGTTTTACAATTCATGGTTTATTTACACAGTCAGGGCCTCGCTCCCCGCACTATAGCATCCAGGCTGTCAGCACTGGCATTTATTGCCAAGGTGAGGGGTTTTGCTGACAGCATGAACGATTTCCGCATACGGCATGTTTTGGAGGGGTGGACACGGGAACGTGGCCGCCGCCCGGACACTCGTCACCCAATTTCCCCAGGGGTGCTTACCCACCTTGCACGAGGCTGGCCTAACCTATGTTTTGACAGGTATGAGGCAGCTCTTTTTCATGCGGCTACCACGGTGGCCTTCTTTGGAGCGCTCCGCATCAGTGAGTTGGTACTACTGTCTAAGGCGGATGCGACTCGTAGGGCACTGGAACTCGACGATGTCTATGTTTCTAATGAGTGGGCTCAGTTGAGGATACGGTCCTCAAAAGTTGATCAGCACGGCGTAGGCAGTGGAGTTAGACTGCTACGATGTTCCATGGCAGACATCTGTCCGGTTGGTGCCCTACAGGAGTTCTTGGCAGTGCGTGGCACGCACCCTGGCCCGTTTTTCTGCCACCAGGATGGGTCTCCCCTTACTAAATTTCAATTTTGGAAGGTGACCGGTATGGCACTAACCAGTGTTGGCCTCCCAGGGGCTCGTTACGGCACCCATTCATTTAGAATAGGTGCTGCTTCAACTGCAGCTGCATTTGGGTACTCTGAGGCTGATATACGCTGTATGGGAAGATGGGGATCTATGCGTTTTGCATTATATGTTCGTCCTCTTCAGGCATGAGTACCAGTTAAGTCACTGTTCTCTTTTTTCTCTTACAGACCCTGTGTGTCCCCGCACACCGGTGGCAGTATGTCTGGTGGGCCACAGTTATGTGCACTGGGCAGCGCAGTATGCTGCGGCGACAGAGTGGGGACCCCAGCTTGGACTGCATGTGGCCGCATGCATACAATGGTACGGTAAGCGTGGAATAGGATGGCGGGAACTGTTGCCATTCCTTTTCTCCATTAGGGATGCTGAACCGCCTGATGTCCTTGTACTGCACCTCGGGGGCAATGACCTCGCCCAGGTCACTGGCCTTTCTTTAAAATTCGCGATTTGCAGAGACCTAGCTTATTTGCATTATGTGTGGCCGTTCACAAGGCTGCTATGGTTGGACATCATACCACGTCACGCTTACAGGTGAGGTATTGACCTCCGTGCCCTTGACCGCGCTCGTCGCTCTGTGAACAGGGCAGTTGCCCGGTTCGTGGCAGACAAGGGTTTGGGGATGGTCATCCGACACCCCACCATTAGTTTACAAAATTATGATCTGTATGCAGGGGATGGGGTCCACCTGTCGGCTAGAGGTATGAACCTCTTTTTGGAAGATTTGCAAGCAGGCCTGTTGACCGAGCTGACGGTCTGGGGGGGGTGGGGTGCGGTGAGTCTTCATTGAAGCCTCCCCATGTGGCGGGTAGCACTGGTAAGGTAAAGATTGATGACCCATAGGTATCCGGCAGGTTCGCAATTGACTGGCCAACACTTAGACAGGTACAGGTGTAATAACGTTGACCGGTCAACGACGAACCAGGCAAGGGGTGATGGCAGGAGCTTTTCAGCATGCATCACCCCGTGATTTGACGGATACACGTCAGAGGGTGGGGTCAGTAGATAGTTTATTGACTACGGTCAACAATTTGTTTGTGTCAACAAACAAATTGATACAAATGGATACATTGTAGCCAATTGCCGTTGGCAATTTTGGGAGGAACCTTACCAGTGTTACTGCGGCCTGCTTGCCTTAAGAATTATAATTGGATGAGTACCAATTGAAAGTTATAATTCGGACTAGGGCATTATTCAATAAAAGTGGCCCAATGCCTTTATCCATATACCGGGGTCTGAGTCTTTCTTTGGGGGGGTGCGCCTGCAAAGAGCAAGGAGAGGAAAATGCAAAAAAGCTCCAGTAAGACATCACTCCCTGTGAAGAAAAATAATGACTATGGAATAAAAATAAGAGGGAAGATAATTTCAACAATTACCATGGTAAAATCCACTAAGGAGAATTTAATTATTCACTGGAAGGAATTGGGCAATGACTTCCCTGTGACATTGACTTAGATTTTAACAAAGATGATAAACTTATAGCCCTCAGTCAATCAAAAGAGTGAATAAAGAGAACATTCTAGTCCCACTTTGTCTAAAGACAGAAATTATCTTAGCTCTTATTTTTATTTCATAGTCATTAGTCTTCTGATGCATATAGCAAAAGGCTTTCCTCTTCAGTCATTCAGCTCTGGTGCATATAGTAAGTTCTCCCTGTGGGAGTCTGGAGGTGAGGCTAAAACTCTGTTTACACTTATAGGTAAAGGTAAAGATTTCCCTTGCTAAAAAGCCAGTCAAATCTGACTCTAGGGTTCAGTGATCATCTCTGTTTCAAAGCCGAAGAGCCAGCATTGTCTGCTTCTGCAGACGTTTCCATGGTGATGTGGCAGGCATAACTAGACACCAGAGCGCATGGAACGCTGTTTACCTTCCCACCGAAGTGGTCCCTGTTTATCTACTTGCAATTTATTGCTTTCGAACTGCTAGGTTGGCAGGAGCTGGGACAAAGACGGGAGCTCATTCCGTCCTGCAGTACTTGGGAATCAAACTACTCACCTTCTGCCTCCCAGTCAGCGTCTTAGCCACTTGAGTCACTGCAGTCACTGTTTGCACTTATATTTCCAATTAAACCTCTTGAGAATGCCTGGTCTGTAACTATTGTGTCTGCAGGTGCATCATTACATCACTGATTGGGTGAGAAAAATATCCTTCCATATAGAAAATGTTTGGGAGGTGTTACAGCCAGGCTTAAATGCAAGACATTTCACCATCTGAGGCAAAGAGAAGATGGAGCCCCCTCCCTCGTCCTCACAGAGAACCTGAATGGACGAGCACATGCTGAAGATATTTTCAAATGCAATCATTTTGTTTCTAAAAATCATCTGCTGGGCACAGAATCCCATAATTCACTTCTGCTATGATATTTCATAGGAGATGTTAGGAGTTACAGGAAAGCAACATTTTCTAGTGCAACTGGAGTATAATTAGCTAATAGGTAAAGGTTTCCTTTGCTCGAAAGCCAGTCATATCTAACTCTCTGTTTCAAAGCTGAAGAGCCAGCGCTGTATGCTTTTGCAGATGTTTCCATGGTCATGTGGCAGGCATGACTAGACACTGGAGTTCACGGAACACTGTTACCTTCCCACCAAAGTGGTCCCTATTTATCTACCTGCAATTTCTTGCATTTGAACTGCTAGGTTGGCAGGAGCTGGGACAAAGATGAGAGCTCATTCCGTCCTGCAGTACAGTAAAACTCCTCCTTACAAAAAAAAGTCGAATTTTTATGTAACTCAAAGCAAACCCATAGGAAAAATAATTTTTTATGTAACTGGAAGCAAAACCCATAGGAAAAATAATTTTTATGCAAATTGAAGAATAGGAAAATCAATAGGAAAAAGAATCTTTATGTAACTCGAAGCAAACCCATAGGAAATTGTGTAAATCGGGACATGGTTTTAGCACAAAATCATTTTGTAAATCGAATTTTATGTAACTCGGGGCATTTGTAAGTCAGGGTTTTTACTGTACTCGGGAATCGAACTGCTGGGCTTCTGCCTCCCAGTCAGCATCTTAGCCACTTGTGTGGCTCCTGGGTGTTTTACAGTACTTTGGTACAGAAAAGGAGAGATGAGAGAGCAGTTTCCTTTCCAGGGCTACTAAAATAGCAACACATGAGGTGAATAGCAGATGCAGGTATTATGGAAATAGGAAGGGTGGATTTTGGTTAACACTTCAGTTTAATTCTGTGTTGAAGACAGACATTACAAGTAGCCAATATTTGTATATCTGAGCCACAAAACATTCCTATTTCTAAACCAAGAATAATGAGACTCACAATACCACCAGTTAAATATAAAATATCACATTATCCAAACTGCATATAACACCCTCATTTTAAAATGATTTACGAATTTTGTGAGGTATTTGTATTGTCCTTTCAAAACTTCCCCACACCTGTTTTGGTAAGCCTGTTTATATCTGTTGTGACTAGCAAGTGAATGGTGTCATCAGCTTATAACAGAACTGCGTGCTCAACTTTAACATTTCTCTGATGTGGTGTCCGCGGGCGCAATTGGCATAAACTGTCCCTGACAGAGGTTACACCGGTCGAGGAAGGCTCCTGGTCACTGGCCTCTGCGGGAACAGAAATTGGGGAGCGGATTAATAGTCATAAGATTGATTCACCCATATCTGACCTGGCAGACAGTTCGGCAGGAGGAAGTTGAATATCTAACTCAAGTTAGGAATTAGGTAATTCCACACTTGCAGATTAGCCCAAGCCCTAGCGCAAATAGTGGCCATGTTTACTCTTGTGCAAGCCATGAACAATGGATTTCCCCTGTCAGTATTTGCCTTAGTTAATTAACTTCCCCAAGAGAGGTTCCCAATTAACCCGGGTAAATGGGTGATGTGATTTTCTGTCAGATGACGATTCTATCACACGCTGCCTTGAATTCCTATATATGATGATGATTTTCCCTCAATAAACCACTGGTTTTCTTTCCACGAGATGGAAAGAATAAGCATTGACATCTTGGGCATCAGTGAGCTCAAATGGACAGGGATGGGCGAATTCAGCTCTGGAAACCATCATATCTACTACTGCGGGCAAGAAAACCTTAGAAGAAATGGAGTAGCCATAATTGTCAATAAAAGAGTGAGAAAAGCAGTAATGGGATACAATCTCAAAAATGACAGAATGATGTCAGTCAGATTTCAAGGCAAACCTTTCAATGTCACTGTGATCCAAATATACGCACCAACCACTGGTGCAGATGAAGCCACAATGGACCAGTTCTATGAGGACTTACAACATCTCATAGAACAGACACCAAGAAATGATGTCCAAATTATATTAGGAGACTGGAATGCCAAAGTAGGAAATCAAAAAGTGGAGGGAATAACAGGCAAATTTGGTCTTGGAACACAGAATGAAGCAGGGCAAAGATTGATAGAGTTCTGCCAAGAGAACGCACTGGTCATAGCAAACACTCTCTTCCAGCAACACAAGAGGCGACTTTACACATGGACATCACCAGATGGCCAACACCGAAACCAGATTGACTACATACTCTGCAGCCAAAGATGGAGAACCTCCATACAGTCAGCAAAAACAAGACCTGGAGCAGACTGTGGCTCAGATCACAACCTATTGATCGCAAAATTCAGGCTTAGACTAAAGAAAATAGGGAAAACACGGAGACCAGAAAGATATCACCTAGACAGCATCCCTAAAGAATACACGGTGGAGGTGATGAACAGATTTAATGGCTTAGACTCGGTAGACAGAGTACCGGAAGAATTATGGACGGAGATGAGGGACATCATGCAGGAAGCAGCAAAGAAAACCATACCAAAAGAAAAGAAAAGTAAGAAAGCAAAGTGGTTGTCTGATGAGGCTCTTAAAATAGCAGAGGAAAGAAGGAACACAAAAGTCAAAGGAGAAAGGAAAAACTACAACCATTTGAACACAGAATTTCAAAGAAAAGCAAGGAGAGATAAGGAAAACTACCTAAAAGAACAGTGCAGAGAAATGGAGGAAAACAACAAAAGAGGCAGAACCAGAGATCTTTTCAAAAAAATTGGGGAAATCAAGGGAACATTTAAAGCAAAAATTACCATGATAAGGGACAAAGACGGAAAGGAGCTAGCTGATGCAGAAGAAATTAAGAAAAGATGGAAAGAGTACACAGAGGAACTTTACAAAAAGGACCTCAACACTCCTGATAATCACAATGATGAAGAAATTGAACTTGAGCCAGACATCCTGGAGAGTGAAGTCATAAAGGCCCTAAAGAGCACTGCAAACAACAAAGCTAGTGGAGATGATGGTATCCCAGTTGAATTTTTCAAAGCGCTAAAAGATGATGGCGTCAAATTACTGCATTCAATATGCCAGCAGATTTGGAAAACAAAACAGTGGCCACAGGATTGGAAAAGATCAGTATACGTCCCAATCCCAAAAAAGGGCAATGCCAAAGAATGTTCAAATTATCGAACAATCGCGCTCATTCCACATGCCAGCAAGGTGATGCTCAAGATAATACAGGACAGACTTCAGCAGCATGTGGAGAGAGAATTACCAGAGGTACAGGCTGGTTTCAGAAGAGGCAGGGGGACTAGAGACCACATCGCCAACATACGCTGGATCATGGAGGAAACAAAGGAATACCAGAAACAAGTTTACTTTTGTTTTATTGACTACACTAAGGCATTTGACTGTGTGGACCACAACAAGATGTGGCAAGTAATTAAAGAGATAGGAATACCAGAGCACCTCATATGCCTCCTGAGAAATCTGTACATGAACCAAGAAGCAACAGTTAGGACAGAACATGGAATAACAGAGTGGTTTGGAATAGGAAAAGGAGTAAGACAAGGCTGCATTTTGTCACCATGCTTATTCAACCTATACACAGAGCACATAATGCGCAGTGCAGGGATGGAGGAATCACAATATGGGATTAAAATCGCTGGGAGAAACATCAATAATCTGAGATATGCAGACGATACCACCCTAATGGCAGAAAGTGAGGAAGACCTAAAGAATCTCTTGATTGGGCTGAAGGAGGAGAGTGCAAAAGCTGGCTTGAGACTCAATATCAAGAAAACCAAGATAATGGCAACAGGCCCCATCAGTTCCTGGAAAATAGACGGGGAAGAAGTAGAAGCAGTGACAGATTTTACTTTCTTAGATTTTACTTACTGGGGATTGTAGCCATGAAATAAAAAGGTGACTGATTCTTGGGAGACAAGCGATGAGAAACCTGGGGAACATAGTGAAAAGCAGAGACATTACATTGCAAACAAAAATTAGAATAGTCAAAGCAATGGTTTTCCCAGTAGTAATGTATGGATGTGAGAGCTGGACAATTAGGAAGGCTGAACGCAGAAGAATAGATGCCTTTGAAATGTGGTGTTGGAGGAGGGTTTTGAGAGTCCCCTGGACAGCGAGGAGAACAAATAGGTCAATCTTAGAAGAAATTAACCCTGACTGCTCATTGGAAGGTCAAATAGTAAAGATGAAGCTAAAATACTTTGGACATCAAATGAGAAGGGAGGATTCACTTGAGAAGGCATTGATGTTGGGAAAGGTGGAGGGCAAAAGAAGAAGGGGGAGGCCAAGGATGAGATGGCTAGATGGTATTATAGGCACAATGGGCACAAAGCTGGGAGGGCTGAGGGGGATGGTAGAGGACAGAGGCGCCTGGAGGAAAATGGTCCATGGGGTCGCAAAGGGTCGGAGTCGACTGTGCGACTGAACAACAACAAAACCACTGGTCTTCACTCCATCTTGTCTCGTGTCGTTACTCGACCAGTCTCCTCCGGGACCCCAAGGGCCGCTTCACGGCCCCGATCCAACATCTGGTGACCCTGAGACGTGATCCTACTCGTGAGTAAGCGATCAACGCGGTCCAGTTCTACGCTAGAACCGTGTCTGATTCATCCCGGAGGACAGCGCGGCAGCTCCGGTCGGAAAGCCATCCGGCCGGGGTGACAGCTACGCGGCGAGGCACTCCAGAGAGGCATCCTACGGCTTGCATCGCGGAAACGCGTTCCGCTCAGGGGCAGGCTGTGAAACCCTGATTCCAGCGCAGAGGCCGCCGAGGGCCTGTGGTAGGAGACCACGCTCCGAGCTCCATCCCAGAGATTCGTCACGCTGAGACCTATTGTCTAAAAGGACGCGTCGAAATTGTCCCGAGGAGAAACACTTCGAAGGACCCGGCAGGTAATATGGGGGCTTGTCCTCAGCGGCAACGCCCGACTGCTAACCAGAGAATTCACATAATGGAATTCAAGGCCCTGGCCAGGGTATACCAAATACGCCTTCACAGCGATAAGTTAGCGGAACTCTTAGCGTACCTGGGGGCCAATTGTCCGCTTTATCCTGAAGCGGGTGTGCTTGACCTCACACTTTGGGATCGGATAGGAGCCTGTATTCTGCAAGCACCAAAAGCTCCAGATAGCATAATTGGCAAATGGAGCAAATGTAGGAAACTCTTAGCAGAGGTAGACCCAGTCCGGATAGAGACCCAGAAACCCCCAGCGCAGTCAGAACCATCAGCCCCAATGAGTCTCTACCCGTCATTTCAGCTTAAGCAGGGCAGTGTAGGGAGCATTCCCTCAGTGACCGCTGCAGACGTCACTGAAGGAATTCATGGCATGAGAAGTCCTGGCGCTTCTCTGACAGTTACAAGCTCCCTGCCAATTAAGAACTCCATTCAGCGCATGGGTGAGGAAGATCCATTCACGGGGAAATTGCCAGTGGCACAATTAGCTAGCACCCAACTGCTGTGTTCAGCCTATCTGAAGGCAGACACACGTTCAGGCAGGGCTGCTCAGCGCCCACTGCTCATGGAAATCTGCACGGCCCCTGGCCAAGCAGGGCTCCAGAGCAGACCCATTACCACACTCAGGCGCAGAGCAGTGCCGAAACCCCAAGGCGCCTGCTTCCAGTGTGGAAAAATGAGAAACCTTAGAAGAGAATGCCAATCTAGACCAGGCAGATCTTCAAAAGGTTGTCCGGATAAGCTTAAGACCAAATGGCCACGCTGGCACTGGAGGAGGAGACAGCACCGAGATCCGGCCCTCCGGCATGCATCTGGCCCAGGCTAGAAAGGAGGCAGCCATCGCCCTGGCTATGCCAGAGGAACCATCCCAGCAATAGTACCCCGAGCTCTCCCAAGGCACAGGCAGAACCTACTTGTCTTGCCTTGGAGTAGCCCAGAGAAACTCACCCCTAAGTAGAAGCACCCAGATGGTTGTGATAGCCAGCTGTGTATAAGTCATCTCCTCATGTGTAGGAGAGAACACTGCAGATCAGGGGAGGAATGTGTGAATGCGCAAATAAATGTGTGTATGCGTGGTGCACCACTGAATGCATGACTGCAAGAACTGTGTATGATTGCAAAAGCCTTGTCTCTATGACCACAGTATGATTGGAAAAGTGTTCCTTGTGTGTAACTGCGTGGTAATGTCACTGTGAAGTATGTGTTAAACAGTTTGCACTCTGTTCATGGGCAGGAACTATTTAAGGTTTAAGAAAGCATGGTGAGCAAAGCCCCTTTGCCTTGCCTGCTTAGCAGCTTAAGGGCAACGAAAGCAGGAGGGTGGATGGGGGGGGGGGGAATCCTAACCTGCAATAGGGCAGTCTTCCCTTGAGACTTTTTTCTTTGTCAAAGGATTAAGCCACTCTTGGAAACCGGTTTTGCAATCCTTGCCACTCAGGATAACAGATTTTTCTTTTCAGAAGCACGATCTGAAAACAAAAATCACTTCTATGAGTTTTCCTCACTAAATCATAAACTATGGGGCCCCTCCCTACGTCTGTGTTTCTCAAACCCCCATCTCTGTGTTTTAAGGTGTTTGAATGTCTCTTAGCGTCTTTAAGTCACGTATCTCACTAGGAATGAGAGAATTGCATTGTCTTCATGTGTGTACTGTGTTATCATCCTGTAACCTCGGTTCTCAACCTTTTAAAGTCAGGGGCCAAGTTCCGGGGCCTCAGGCAGCTCTGGGGGTCCGGACAGTCATCCTGCCCTTCCTTCGCCACACAGCCCTTCTTGGCTTGGTGGAGGTAGTGGCAGAGCAACGTGGGCCGCATCTGGCCCACTTACCCACATCTGGCCGCAGGTTGAGAATCGTTCTAACTCTCCTTCATTCTCTTAAGAAAGATACTGTTCTGGTATTTTGACTTTAATCTGTGTAAAGTAACTCACTCATTGTACCCCTTTCACAGGAAGAAGCACGCAAACATTCTTGCGCTCTGTATATTCAGAAAAAATGCTTAATCTTACCTTTTTACAGGAACAAAACTCCTCTCCAGGCCTTAAAAGTAACCAATTTGTTTCTTTCAACAGTCTTAAATTGCTTCCTTTCACAGGGTCCAGAGTTAATTACTGGTAGGGAATTCTTAACAGGAGGACCCGGTTGTCTTAACTATCTGACCTAATCTGATTGATAAGAGTTGTTGCATTCTCATTGTGCTAACTTCTGACTTGTCTTTCCTCCTTTCGCCAGTGGAACTCCCTGCTGGAAATGTTTAACTTGTGTGTCTTTTCATTTTTGTGTATTATTTCCTTACAGCTGGCACGTCATAGTTGGCTTGTTTTTAATAAGTCTTAGTCGGTCATTTTAAGTATGGCACCTGGCCCACAGCACCCTCTCTAATGAGCAGACACATTTCACAAACTCCAGAGCACAAAGGGAGGATTAGTCCCTGAGCTCCTGAGAATGTGCAGAGTGCCACTCATTAGCCAGGACTGCCTAGGACCATTTTAAGACTACAGTCAGGTCACACTTTCAATCAGATACAGGCATTTTCAGGCCACCCCTTCCTTTTTTTGTTGCTAGTCTAAGCACAGGCAAAAGGCTAAGACACCATCTGGCACCCTTCTCACAGGAGCACAAGAATAGCTCCAGTAAAAGTGTGCACGCACGCCATGGGCAGATGTGAGCAGGGGGGCCTTCATGAGAAATTTACCCAAGGGAAGCCTGGCACATCATGCGCCAAGGTTTGCCATAAGACCCCAGACTCGTCTCGCTTCAAACGCAGACAGTCACCTTGTGTGAATTAATGTCACTGGTTCCCCTTCGGGGGGCTAGGACAGTTTTCACTTTGGGGGTCGCATATATTAGGTTCTTACTTGGCAAGAGGACCAAAGAACGCTTCAACATAATTACTGACAGCCAGTATCTTAGGAATTTGCTTCACAGTCTACCGGGAGCGTACATCACTCCCGCGATAGACAAAAACTTGCTGAGTTTGTTTCTCACAACTCCAATTCAGAGTCATGCATTCTTTCATCAGAATGCCAAAGCACTTGCAAGGCAGTTCAACCTGCCACTTTCCCAAGCCCAAGGCATAGTCCGTTCCTGTCTGAATCGTGCAGGGGCAGTAGGGGGGCCCTCGCGGGGTGTGTGTGTGTGTCAACCCACGAGGGACAGAGGCCAACCAGGTGTGGCAGATGGACGTCACACATGCCCCACATTTTGGCAAATGGCAGTACATGCACGTTTGCATTAATACCTTCTCACAGTTTGTTTGGGCAACAGCACAGAAGGGAGAAGGCTCCCCATGTGGAGCAGCATCTCCTTTCCCATGGCCATGGGCGAACTTCGGCACATGAAAGTCCGATGACACCCCAGCTTATAGCTCCAGGCAGCTGGCCACCTTTATGGCCACCTGGGATATCAAGCACACCTTTGGCGTTCCGTACAATCCGCAGGGGCAAGCGATTGTGGAACGGGCCTATCGGACGCTTAAGTCCTACATTGACAAACAAACAGAAAGGGGGGAACAACATCCCATAGTTGCACAGCAATTGCTATCCTATAAGTGCAAAAACCAACTAACTCTTTCAGAATTTTTATCTCCCAAAACAAGTCTCTTCCCCATGCAGGTCCCAGAGGCCAGAATCAGGCCCGGATGCCAAGTTCGGCTATTGCAAAGGGTGGCACCAGTCACTGCCTTGGATGTCATCAGCTGTCCGTCTTCCTTAATGACTTACATCTCCAAAGACATTTCTATGAACATTTTGCATACTCAGTGCTACTTCTAAGGACCATGCTTTTCTACAAAACAAGACTTTTCCAAGCTCAAGTTACACATGAAACCCCACCAAGAAGGGAAGCCTCATCTTCGAAAAGCTGCTGAATGTTTTCTATTGCTATTATCTGTAGTTGCTCTTTATTTATTCATGCCTTGTACAATGCTCCAGTTGGGATTTGCAAGGGACACTTGAATTTCTGTATACATAGGGTTGCATATTGTTAATAACGGCCAGCTTCCACCAAAGGAAGCCAGACCGGCCCATGTTTGCACCGGCCTATTGCTTGGAAAGATTGAGCACCCGGTAGCCGGTAATCTCCAGCCATTGTAAGTTATTTTCACACCTCCCCATAGGTGCTAGAAAGACATTTGCACAACACCAGAAATTGCAGAAATAGCTTAGAATCACCTTAGGTCACAGTAAGAGATCAATGACACATCTCATTATCTTGCCTTGCTACAGAAAGCAGTCTGGATTCAGACCCACAGCTCTGAAAAACCAGGCAACAGTCAGTATATTCAGCGTGCCAGGCTTAGCCATAGGCAACGCTCAGAGAATTGGTCAATTGGCTTGCGCTTTGGCAAGAGCCATTACCCACACCTCCTCGGCAATAGTGCTGCTTAATCAGGAGCAGACAGAGCTTTGCCATGCCATACAGGATAATCGAGCAGCCATCAATTACCTTCTGTTGTTACATCATTTGGGTTGTGAGTCTGTCCACGGCATGTGTTGCTTTAATCTCACAGACAATACCCACAAAGTACAGAGCCAGCTCACAGACCTCCACACCCTGGTCAAGAACATCAAGGAGGATGCTTCATGGGGGTGGTGGGATTCGTTGTGGTCGTAGTTCCCATGGGGTTGGCTTCAGACGACACTCAAGGTGATTGTGGGGGTGGTAATACTGGGCACAGCAGTGTGCTGCTTCGTGCAATGTATTCCCTCACTGATGTCAAGATGTCCCCCATGGAGGGAACCCCGAAACATCATCCCCCCACACCAGCTGATGCCACTCCTGCGCAGGGCCGTCTGTCAGGTCCATTCTAACAAGTAAAGGGGGAGTGTGGTGTCCGCGGGCGCAATTGGCATAAACTGTCCCTGACAGAGGTTACACCGGTCGAGGAAGGCTCCTGGTCACTGGCCTCTGCGGGAACAGAAATTGGGGAGCGGATCAATAGTCATAAGATTGATTCACCCATATCTGACCTGGCAGGCAGTTTGGCAGGAGGAAGTTGAATATCTAACTCAAGTTAGGAATTAGGTAATTCCACACTTGGAGATTAGCCCAAGCCTTAGCGCAAATAGTGGCCATGTTTACTCTTGTGCAAGCCATGAACAATGGATTTCCCCTGTCAGTATTTGCCTTAGTTAATTAACTTCCCCAAGAGAGGTTCCCAATTAACCCGGGTAAATGGGTGATGTGATTTTCTGTCAGATGACGATTCTATCACACGCTGCCTTGAATTCCTATATATGATGATGATTTTCCCTCAATAAACCACTGGTCTTTGCTCCATCTTGTCTCGTGTCGTTACTCGACCAGTCTCCTCCAGGACCCCAAGGGCCGCTTCACGGCCCCGATCCAACACTCTGACTTAAAGCATCTTCTGAGAGCCAGTCTGGAAGCGAGAAGAGTTTAGATTAGTGGTCATCTGGTGCTCTACTAGGAGCATTTTGGTGCAGAATCCTGGATCATCACTTGTTTGGAAAAGTTATTTTTTGTCCTACAATTTCCAGGGTCTCCCAACCATATTTCCTTGAGGGGAGTGTGGTGTTGGAGTTATAGTCCCAGAAAGTAACTTTTCCAAACTTTGATGCTGGATGAAGTTCTAAAAATGCTACCAACAACCCATATCCTAAAATTGTAGGCATGCAGAGACAGGCATGCTTAGTCTCCATGACATCTTTGCAACAATCTTAAAGGAAACAAATTACAGAGGAAAGTTCTGAAATACTTCAGGTTTTATGAAACAACATAGAAATGAAAATGCTTTTACAATTGCCACCTGGATTTTAAAGTCTGGTCATCAGCACACTTATCCCTGCTGTATTTGAAGTTATTCCTAAACTATAGGGTCCATGTAGAATTCATAATTGTACAGGGAAAAATCTGCATGCTGTTTACTAGCTTATTGTCCCTAATGTATGTGTATTTCTCATGGTACACCAATTTTTGTGTGCATTTATTCTAAAGTGAACTATTTTAATGAATTTATAGGAGTTGACCCTTCCTAAAATATACATATTTGCACATATGTTTTTTGATTGGATAATTGCTCTGCAAAATTTGAAGAAGTGGATAACATGAAGGATAATATGAAGATCTGGCTAAGTTGACTTGAACCATGAAACAAATGTTCAATTACAGCAGTTAGTCTTTAAGGTGCCACAACATTTTTTGTCTTTTTGTTTTGTTTTGTTTAATCCCTGATATGAAGGGTAGTAGCATGTTTCCATGTTGCTTGTAAGGGTGTGAAGACAGCTCTATTAGTACATGGGACTACATTAGTTGTAAACTAGTTTGAGAAGTGCACTTTGGATCATCTCTTTTTAAAAGGCAAACCAGTTTCTTCTCCATCTCTACCTACACCACATCGATGTTTTTTTGGAGGTTTCATGCTTTCCCCAATAGGATTCAAATGCATTTTGCTGTTCAACCAATTTCATTTGAGGTTTGCAGCTATTATAATTAGTATTAGTAGATAAGTGTTCAAAGTCCACCAGATGTTTGGACCAGAGTTTTTGAACCTTACTGCTCGAGTCTTAGCCCAGGACCTAAGAGTTAGTGAGGTATTGCCTGATAATATAACTGGTACTTACCTGTAGTAGTGCTACTCTCTTCAACTGCTTTATTGTAATTTTATCAATGCCAATAGCACTCAAATATTTCTTTAACCATTTTGGGATTGCTCTCAGTGCTCCTATCGCTACTGGTATCACTGTTTTCCTTTTCTTTCAGAGACGTTGTACTTTATTTCTCAGGTCCTATATGGGATACGCGCACACAATTGGCATATTGTCCCTGACAGAACCCCGGTGATGGGAGATCACCTCGTTCTGAGGGGACAGAAATTGGGGGAGCGGAATATTAGATAGAGTTTAATTCATCAATAGCTGATCTGACAGGGAGTTCAGACAATGGAGAGCTAATGACTAACTCGACAGGCATGTAATAGGTAATCTCGCGTCTGCGGATTCCTTAAAGCCCCAGAGTCAATGTTGGCCACTTGTTTACTCCCGATAACGTAGAACAATTTGTTCCCCCTGAAGTTAATTAAGTTAGTTAATGAGCTTCCCCTATGTGGACTTCCCCAATTAACTTGTGTAAACATGAGATGTGAAGTCAGGTTTCACACTGTATCACTATGCTTGTGCATGCAGCCAGAACAGCATAAATGCTCATGATTTGTGATCATTAAACTACTGGTCTTCGCTCCTTCTTGCCTCGTGTGTCTTTGCTTGACCAGTCTCCTCCGGGACCTACTGGCTGCTTCGCGGCACCAATCCAGCTTGCGCAACCCGCTTCACGGCAGAGATCCAACATATGGTGACCCTGATGTGATCTACTGTGAGTAAGCAATCTCCTTGGTCCAGTTCTATGCCAGAACCGTGTCTGAGTCTTCCCGGAGGACAGCACAGCAGCTCCGGTCAGAAAGCCATCCGATCCGAGTGACAGCTACGCGGCGAGGCATTCCAGAGGCGGCAGAGCGCACTCCAAAGCTCTGAGGCATCTTGCTCGGTGGAAACACATTCTGCTCAGGGTCAGCTGTGAACCCTGACTTCATCGCAGAGGCCACCGAGGACCTGTGGCCGCAGTCCACGTTCCGAGTCCTACCCAGAGGGACATCACGCCAAACCAGTTACCTGACTCAGACGTGTCGATTCATCCCGAGGAGAAAACTTCAAAGGACCAGCAGGTAATATGGGGACTTGTCCGCTGTGACAACGTCCGACTGCTAACCAGAGAATTCACTTAATGGAATTCAAGGCCCTGGTCAGGGTAAATCGTACACTCATTCACAGCACCCAGTTAGCTGATCTTTTGGTACTTGGGGGAACATTGTCTGTTTTATCCAGAGACAGGTATGCTTAGTCTCCAACTTTGGGATAGGATAGGAGCCTGCATTAAGCAACAACCCAGAGCCCCAGCTAAGATAATCAGCACATGGAGCAAGTGTAGGAAGCTCATAGCAGAGGTAGACCCAGTCCGGATAGAGACCGAGAACCCCTCAGTGCAGTCAGAGCCATCAACCCCAATGGCTCTCTATCCGTCACTTCAGCTCAAGCAGGGCAGCGTAGGGAGCTTTCCCTCAGTGACAGCTGCAGACATCACTGAAGGAATGCATGGTATGAGAAACGCTGGCATTTCTCTGACAGCTAAAAGTTCCCAGACTGGTTGAGGAAGAAACCAGTAAGGGGGAGTTGTCAGCAGAAGAACTAGCTGAGCTTAGGCAGATATGCCCAGTCCACATAGAGGTAGATGCCCTCATGGGTCAACAGCAAACGACCCATTCACCAGTTCCGTACAAGCTGCTTATGGCTATATGGAAGGCTATACAGAGACAGGACTCCAGAGTCGCATTACTAGGGGCACACTTCAGCAGGTGTGCGAAACTATGATGCTCATTCCATATGACTGGAAAGCCGTCATGAGAATGATGCTCAACCCCAGCCAGTATTTGCTATGGGACAGCAAGTATCGACTCGAAGCACAGGCAAGGGCTGCCAGGATGGGAGGAGCAGTAATTCCTGACCAGCTATATGGGTCAGGCCAGTTCGAATCCGTCGATGTGCAGATCACCTTGCCTCTCGCCACATTTCACTTGGCGGCTGAGACAGCCTCCAGGGCTTATCTCAAGGTCCCGGCAGCTGGCAAAGCACCCAAAAATTACACAGCAGTCAAACAGGGTGCCCAGGAGTCCTACATGGACTTTATTAAAAGATTGGAGGAAGCAGTCACTAGGCAGATAGACAATGAGCAAGCCCAACAGGAGCTTATGATGAAGCTGGCAAAAGACAACGCCAACCTTGACTGCCGTAAAATCTTGCAGTCACTGGGCAATCATCCTGATCTAACTCTCACTGACATGATTAGGGCTTGTGCTGACATTGGTACAGATTCCTACAAAATGGGTCTGTTGGCAGCGGCGGTGCAAGGCGGTAGGAAGTTCAAAGGCAAGACCAAAGGAGCATGTCACAATTGTGGCAAGATCGGTCATTTCACTAGAGAATGCCGATCCAAGAAGGGCAACGGCCAGAACACCGGTCGTCCCAAGGCTCCGACCACCCCATGTCCACGATGCATAAGGGTTTCCACTGGGCCAGAAACTGCCTGAACTCAGGAAACCGGAGCGTGGGCTTGTCTCTGGCCCCGGTCCAAACAGAGACCACAATCGCTCTGGAAGAGCCAGAGCTGGATTAGATTCCGGTCACATTTCCTGCATTCCGGAGGCGCAGGCCAGACCTATGGGCAGTGCGGGACTAGATTCGACTTGCCAGTCAGAAGTCACATGTGACTTGCCATGCACAGTCTATCTGGTCAATTCCCAGTACATGGGACCCCTGCCTAAGGGTTATATAGGTTTAGTTTTGCCCTGTAGTATCGAGGAACGCGAGGAATCCTAGTGATTCCGGGAGTCATTGACTCCAATTTTTCAGGTGTACTCCAGGTTCAACTCTGGACACACCTACCCCAAACCATTCACAAGGGAGACACGTTAGCGCAACTGATCATGGTTCCTTGTCACTCGCCAGCAGGCAGCCAGGAAAGGCTCAGGGACAGCTGAGAGTCCGGGTCGGCAGACTGCTTGAGCGCAGAAGGGGCAGTACAAGGATACCAGGTCTTAGTGGCAGTGGAAACCAACATAGAGTGGAAGTGGCGGCCAGTCATAAAGGTATTTTTAAATAAAAAACCTTTTGACAGATTATTAGATACAGGAGCTGACGTCAGCGTGGTCAGCCAGAGTCAGTGGCTGTGTGAGTGGGCTCTCGATGCGGTCTCCAATGTGTGGGGGATAGGTGGTGTTCAAGAAGCATTTAGAAGCCAGGATTGGGTAGAAGTCACGATCCCCGAAGCTGACGGCACAGCGGTCATTCGGCCGCACATTTTGGACGTGCACGTCAACCTTTGGGGGTGAAACATTCTACAGCAATACCATGCTACTCTTACCTTCGGATAATGGCTTTGCCGCTTAAATGGCTTACCAACACGCCAGTTTGGGTAGAGCAATGGCCGATAGTAGGGGAGAAATTAGTCACCGTGAAACAGCTGGTCAAAGAACAGCTAGATGCAGGACATATAGAACAGTCCACCGGTCCCTGGAATTCACCCATATTCATTATTAAGAAAAAGTCAGGGAAGTGGCGACTCCTTCACGATCTAAGAGAGATCAATAAATGTATCCAGCCAATGGGTCCGCTTCAATGCGGCATCCCGAATCCGAACATGATTCCCGAGGGTTGGGAGATCTTGGTCGTAGACTTAAAAGACTGTTTTTATACCATTCCTTTAGATGTAAGGGATCGGGAAAGGTTTGCTTTTACAGTGCCAGTCGTGAACCACAGGGAGCCCATGCAATGTTACGCGTGGAAATTTTTTGCCACGGGGGATGCTCAACTCACCCACCCTGTGCTAAATTTACATTCACAACGCACTGGAGAAGTTCCGAAACCTTCACCCCACAGTCTTAGTGTGTTATTTTATGGATGTCATCTTGGTCGCAGCGCCGCAACTCGGCAGCCAAATGTTTAGAGACCTCCAGACCACTCTGGGGGAGAAAGGGTTATTCATTGCCCCAGAGAAAGTTCAGAGGACTGAGCCCTTCTCATACTTGGGCCATCGGCTTCTCTGTTCTTTCGCAGCACCAGTTTTGCCACAGATTAATCTCAAAGATTCAGTCACCCTTGTGGAATTGCAACAAATTCTGAGGAATATCAATTGGGCTAGACCGTATTTTAGGCTAGATACGGACCTTCTGAAGCTGCTCTTCTCACTGCTAATGCTAGGTAAGCAGCCGGCAGACCGGATATACATTCCTCGAGAGGCTCGCTTGACTCTCGAAAAGATCAACCAAGTTCTCAGCCAGAGATGGGTGGACAGGATTAGTCAGGGGCCATATGCTCCTGTTCTAAACCTGTACATAGTCTGGACGGGAACCATGTTCACCGGAGCTCTAGGGGTAGACTCCGAGCGAGGGGCGAGTATTGTGGAATGGGTGTATTTACCACACACCTCTTCCCGAAACATCGTTCCTCCACAGGAACTGGTCTCCATGGTGATTTACCGAGGAAGGCTGAGAACAAGGGATATCTCAGGGCACAATTTAGCAAAAATCGTGGTCCCATTCACAAAATATCAAATCCAGCAGCTGATGCAGCTCGGTGACTCACTTCCGATCGCATTGGAAGGATTCACTGGATGCTGGGCATACCATTTGCCGAAAGACCCCAGACTCGTCTCGCTTCAAACACAGACAGTCAGTTTGTGTGAATTAATGTCCCTGGTTCCACTTCAGGGGGCTAGGACAGTTTTCACTGATGGGGGTCGAACATATGGTGTTCTTACTTGGCAAGAGGGGCAGGCTTGGCGCACACTTCTAACTCTTCCGCAGAAATCCACGCAGCGGGCGGAATTGGCAGTGGTGAACCTTGCCTTGCACACCTTTGCCAAAGAACGCTTGAACATCATCACTGACAGCCAGTATGTTCAGAATTTGCTTCACAGTCTACCAGGAGCGTACATCACTCCCGCGATAGACAAGAATTTGTTAAGTATTTTCCTCATGACTCAATTTCATTTGCGGAACCGCACCGAAGTGCTCTATATCGCCCACATCAGAAGTCACCAGGATTTGCCTGGACCGATTTCCGTGGGCAATAGCAGAGTGGATGCGGCCGCAAAGGAAATTCAGCAATGGTCAGTTTTGGGAGTCTTCACGACTCCGATTCAGAGTCATGCATTTTTTCATCAAAATGCCAGAGCACTTGCACGGCAGTTCAACCTGTCACTTTCCCAAGCCCAGGGCATAGTCCGTTCCTGCCCACATTGTGTAGGGGTGGTGGGGGAGCCCTCGTGGGGGGTCAACCCACGAGGGACAGAGGCCAACCAGGTGTGGCATATGGATGTCACACACGTTCCGCAGTTTGGAAGATGGCAGTACATGCATGTTTGCATTGACACTTTTTTGCAGTTCGTTTGGGCTACAGCCCAGAAGGGAGAAACGGCTTCCCATGTGGAGCAGCATCTCCTTTCCTGCTTCACGGCTATGGGCAAACCACGGCACGTGAAGTCCGACAACGGTCCAGCTTATAGCTCCAGGCAGCTGGCCACCTGGGATATCAAGCATACTTTTGGTGTTCCATACAATCCGCAAGGGCAAGCAATTGTGGAGCGGGTGAATCAGACGCTCAAGTCCTACATTGACAAACAAACAGAAAGGGGGGGAACCACCTGCCCTCCCCAAAAATCAGGATCAGGCACAGCACTGTCTGAACAAGGTATTGTTTACGTACAATCACCGTAATGTTTTTTCGGATTACACTCTGCAGGAGAAGCACTTCCGTTGCACGGAGGCTCTCCTGCGGCCGATGGTGCGTTACCGAGTGCCACCGGATCCTTCTTGGAAGGGCCCAGTGCCACTCATAACATGGG
Source organism: Bradypodion ventrale (assembly GCA_035047345.1). Classification (NCBI taxonomy): domain Eukaryota; kingdom Metazoa; phylum Chordata; class Lepidosauria; order Squamata; family Chamaeleonidae; genus Bradypodion; species Bradypodion ventrale. Next base: position 39,190,603 of record JAWDJE010000008.1, read on the forward strand.
GAAGAGGGTATGCTGCAATCATGTCTCCCACAGGCGTCATCTAGATTCCAGCCCGGTGTGTCAAGCCTCATTTCGAGTCCAATAGCGTGGACGCAGACACTCCCGGACCCGATACCGGAGATGGAGGGAATAACCCTGACCGAGAAAGCCAAGTGGAGGAGGCGACGGCAGCTGATGCCAGTGCCGAAGATCACCTGGGGGATGGCCAGGTCCCTGTGCCAGGAGGCAGAGGATACCGTCTGACAGGAGAACGTGGAACCAACATCGGAGAACTTCATGGCTGCAATCTTGTCCCAGATCACCTTTAACTCCCTGACAACCATCATCTCGATCCTTTCCCTGCTTGCGGGGGGGGGGGGGAGGCGTTCAAGCAGCTTCACTGGAAGCAGATAACCTGATGCCAGGCAGAGCTCTCTCTGCCCAGCTGCAATTACAACGTTTGGGAGATATTGGCGAACCTCGTCAATCAGTCTGATTTTTGCCTGAGGCAGACTACTGATTCTGCCTCTATTCTCAGTACTTGTCTCATCCCGGTGTGTCACTCCCCAGATGCACGCATCAGGAAAGGTGACTGGTTGGTGAAGTGGATATTTGGCCTGTTTCACAAAACTGCTTATTCCACATATGTGCACTGGGGGAACTCAAGTCATGAAAGTCCTACCGTCTGATGCGGTCACTCTATACATTCCCCGAGTGGCGGTCAGCCCGAACTCAACTTGTGCTCGCATGACCGGCTGTTCTGCTGAGTGAAGAGAAGGACACATGTCATGGGTTCAAATAAGGACCACTTTATTATGTGGGTGCATAATAATAAATCAGGTCAATACCAGAGAATTTGGATCCCAAATACAGTAATAGGGACAGCAGAAAAGCTCTGCAGGCAGACCAACACTGGGCCCAACAGTGGGACCAAGCTATGTGACCAGGAAGCTGACAAAGCTTCCTGATCAGCTGACCCAGGTCTGCAGCTATTCGACAGCCATAAGACACCCCAAGTGATAGTGCTGTCCGAGGTCCCAAATTAACTGAGACCCCAACCGAATAGCTAAACTGGACATTCTGATTAAAATCACCTGCACTACCCACATGGGGTACAAACAACAGCTGAACCTTTACCTACCCCAGACCGACCTATTGGGCTGGAGGCCCCAGTGCAATGGAAGGAGCAAATTGAAGCATAAAGGCAATGAACCCATAGCATAGCTGGAGGCCCTAACCTTCGGAATGGTAAAATTGGGCACATAGAATATCAAAAGAAGAGCAGGTCATGGCTGTCAGGTGTGAGAGGGGAAAAAATGGAGGCAAGGGAGGCAACTCTGACCATCGCATGGAAGGAGGTCTACCAGTGCAGGCCTTGACTCCGAGACTTCAGAAATGTGCCAACACAACATATGGGATGCACACCTCCAGCAGACACACTGCAAGAGAAAACAGAAGAAGGGAGACAAGGTGTCACGTCTGACTATCACATGGAAGGAGGTCCACTAGCGCAGGCCTCACCTCTGTGATTTCAGAAATGCGCCGTCCCAACCTTTGAGATGCATGCCACCAGTGGACGCTCCACAAGAAAACAGAAGAAGGGAAGCAAGATGGTACCCCAGTTCATCGTATGGAAGTGGTCCACCAGTGCAGGTCTCGCCTCTGTGATTTCAGAAATGCACAATCCAAACCTTTGAGATGCATGCCACCAGCAGATGCACTGCACAGTAAACTATTCAATGTGCAACATCGGCAGGGAAGAAAAGTGCCATCTCCACTGTGAGATGCACGCCACCAATGGAAGCACAGTGGGGATGCCCCTCTAAAGTGGAATCAGGAGGAAAATTGTGCCCTCTCACAGACGAGATGTGCACCCCCCAGCGGAAGCACTGCGGGACAAAACTGCGATGCAGCAGGCTGTGGCACGAAAGAAACTGTGTCCTACAAAAAGTCTGGGAAACTGAAAGAAAAGAGAAGGCACCATCAGGAACTGCACACATATTGAGAAGGGAGGTTACACACAAGAAGAAATAGAGCTAAATATGACAATATTATAAGATCATTATCAAGTGATCACAATTATTATTATCTGAACAAATAAAACACAGTTGTCAAACAGTATAAAAACATTGACTGGTATTATATAACAGATACTGTACAGATTTTAGCAGCCGCCATCATCATCATCATCATCATCATCATCATCATCATCATCATCATCATCATCATCATCATCATCATTTTTGTTGCATTATGTCTATTTAATTTTGATGTATTATCTTGTTTCTAACTTCTGTATGCTGCTCAGAGTGGTCTTCTTATCAGATGGAAGGGATATAAATAAATAAATAATTATTTTATTTCAGGTGATACCGTGAAAAAGTGGAAAGATATTTGGAATACTGTGTAACATTGGCTGATACAGATTCTAATTATTTTTAAATGTGTTAAAGTTGTAACTTAAATTAAGGCCTATTTAACCTCCTAGTCAAAGAATAACAATGTATTCAGTATCACAGGTTAAATCATTCAATAAAGCCTTGCTCTCAGCAGCCAAGAATAGCAGTGTAATTCTGGCAGAATGCTGTATTTCTCAAAAATCTGCAAGTTTCAACATGTACAAAAGCATTTAATGCTCAAAGAGCAATGTAATAACTTAGTGTTGTGTATGAAACAATGTTGCTTTAAGATTGTATGCATGTAACCTGAATGTAACCTGACAAGATTACAATGTAACCCAGCTGTTTAAGGAACGCGAGCAAGCCGTCCATAGAGGGCAGCTGCGAGCGTTCATCTCACATGGTCCACATTCCCCAAATCACCGGCAGCCGTGGGAATCTTTCCCGCACGAGGATCACCTGGAAAAGATGGGCGTGACTTGGAGTGACGTCATGCCGGTAGCGACCAATGAGCTAACGTGCAACCATATTCAAATGTGTTTACTGCAGTATATAATGAGATGTACCTCCGCCATTACCACATGTTCATTCTGACCATCATGAAATAAACCTGCGTTTAGCCCTCACTGCGGCTCCTTCTTTGTCTTCCGTGCAAGACACTAAATTGGCTACGAGGATGGGATCAATGGCGAATCCCAAGGTCAAGCCTTACCAGTTTGATATCAGCGATCCAGAACAATGGGAGCTGTACGAGTGCCAGTTTCGGCACGCAATGGAAGCTGCGGGCATCGACGACGATGCGAAGATGCGCTCGCACTTCCTGGCCCAGGTGGATACGCTGCGTATCCTGATGAACCTGGTGGCCCCTCGGAAGGTAGACATGGCCCCCCGGAAGGTAGACGTGGTGCCCATCGACCGCATCCTGGCGCTCCTGGGTGAGCACTTCCAGCCACCCATTTCGATTTTCCTGGCCAGAGTCGCGTTCCACAGGAGGGACCAGCATCCGGGGGAATCCGTGTCGACCTACGCGGCGGCCCTCAGGCTTGCGGCAGTAAACTGCCAGTGGGAGGACCTGGACATGGCCCTCCGAGACCGCATGCTGTGTGGCCTGAGGGACAAGGAGGTCCAGAGAAAGCTGATGACCCGCTACCATCGCCTCACCTTCAACGAGGTGCTGCGGGAAGCCCAAGCAGCCGAAGCGGCCAGGACCGGGGTCAGAGTGTTCAAGGCCTGAGGGGGCGCACCCGAGGGGCCTAAGTCACCTGTGCACGCGGCCCGGCGGACGGCGGCGAAAACGGCCTGGTGGGCGCCACAATCGCCCGCAGCCATGCCAGCGACCTCCGAGGAGTCGTCGACGACCGCGGATCCCTGCTCCAGTGACGACGACGATGTCCAGCGGGTAAAGAAGCACGGAGAGAAGCACCGGACCGGCAAGCGAGAGGGCCGCCATTGCGACGGCTGCGGGGCCGCACACGACCGGACAAGATGCCCTTTCCGGAAGGCCGAGTGCCACAACTGCGGCCGAAAGGGGCACATCGCCAGAGTCTGCAGGCGCGGGCGAAGCGAAGACAAGGGCACATCGAGACACCCTCAAGCGCACAAGCGAAAGGCGGCTGGCATCGGGAGGACCTCAACCAGTGATGGCGCGGAAGGTGTGAACCGCGTGGGCCTGGAGCACCGGTGTTTCTATGTCGAGGTACTGTTACAAGGGGTTCCAGTGAGGATGGAGGTAGACTTGGGGTCGTCCTACTCCATCCTGTCCCAAAAGGAATTCATGCGCATTCCCCCAAATGTGCGGCCCAAGTTGCGGGCCATGAAGTCAAACTTGCGGGACGTTCAGGGCAAGGGAATCCCAGTGTTGGGGGTGGGGAACTTCGCAGTAAAGTTCAAAAACCACACCGAGAAGCTGCCCTTAGTGGTCCTCAAGGGGGGAACATGCTGCCTTTTGGGAACCCAGTGGTTCGCCCCCCTGGGAATCGAACTGTGTGGCATTAACGCCATCGAGACAGACCCGATGCGAGACGTGTGCGATGCGCATCCGGGCGTTTTCAAGAAGGGGCTCGGAACATACAAGGGGCCCCCAGTTTCCTCGAGTTGGATCCAGAAATCCGGCCCATATGCCTCAAGCCAAGAAGAGTGCCATTCGCCCTCAAGGACAAAATAGAGGCGGAACTGGACAAATTGGTGGGGCAGGGGATTTTGGTTCCAGTTGACTCAGCGGAGTGGGAGACTCCGATTGTAACAGTGTTAAAATCAAACGGGGAAGTCAGGATTTGCGCTGACTACAAATGTACAATTAATAAGGCCATTCAGCCAAATGCATATCCGGTGCCAGTGGTTAGCCACTTACTGGCCACGTTGCATGGGGGGAAGTGTTTTGCTAAGCTAGACCTGGCACAGGCATACCAGCAGCTCACAGTAACCCCAGCTGCTGCCGCTGCGCAAACCATCGTGACGCATAAGGGGGCTTTTAAGGTCACGCGCCTACAGTTCGGCGTGAATTCGGCCCCCGGGATCTTCCAGTCCCTCGTGGAACGCCTTTTGAAGGGGCTTCCAGGTGTTCTCCCATACTTCGACGATGTGTTGATAACAGCGGGGAGCGAATCAGAACTAGCTAGCAGGCTAGACAGGGTCCTCTCAGTATTCGAGAAAGCGGGACTTCGACTGAGGAGGGACAAATGTGTATTCTTTGCGAGGGAGGTTGAGTTTCTCGGGTTCAAGATAACCCCGGTGTTGGGATTTGATTCATGTAAAGATCTCTTCAATCAGTCAGCCTCATTAGCAGCAGTTTATATCCTCAGATCTTTTGAGGTAGAGACAGAAAAAACACGACTCCAGTCCTTGGCTGACAAACGATACTGATGCCTTCTCTTTATTCAGGCAGAGAGACTCAGAAACGAAACTTAGGCAAGCATTGTATATCAGAAACGAAACTTAGCAGAGACAAAACCCAAATAAGGAGAGATAAGGAGAATAGCAAGCAAAGAGGCTTTTGTTTACAAAATGTGTCAGAGGCAGCCTGACAGAATCCAGATGCATTCCCACATGTCCTCCTTTTTCATTTAAATTTGAGAGAGAGAGAGACGGCTAATCATACCCCTGCATGTCATCATATACATCATCACTGTCCTCCTGAACATCGTACCCCTCCTGACTCATGGTACTTTGTTCCGGAGGGTGATACCTCATTGAGTACAATCGCCGTTGTGCAAAACTCGATGTCTCCCTTCTACGCAATGGACATGTGTTACACATAGAAATAAGATTAGGAATACAAGTAATGCAAAAACACAAAGGTATAAAGCAGATAATAATAATGAACCCATAAAAGAAAACTTGTCTAAGGACAGACAAATCAGGCAACCAAGAAGTCACCCAATCAAAGAGATTAACATCAGTGCGTACATTGTTAGTAATGCTCTCCTGTAAATTCTGAAGTTCTTTCTCAATAGTATTATTCAGATCCTGGAATTTTACCCGACATCCCTGGTTCCCGACCAGTTTACAAAATCCTCCGGATTTTGCTAACAGGTAATCTATGGCCAGTCTGTAAGGTAAAATAACCCAATGCTGCACATTGATATTGTCCTGGATGGAAATTCGTGGCAACTCCATTAAAAAAGAACCACATGTTAGGATCCTTGATTTGCCATCCATTGCAAATTGAACCACTATCTATAGCAGAATAATCAGGAGTAAACATAGGAAATATATCATATATATCTTCAATAGTAGTGTTAAACAAGGTATAATTAAGCTTATAAGAACTGTTATAACTACCCCATAACCAAAAATATCCATCACAACCCGTATAATTGCCTACATTCTGCAAAACCCTTTTTGCTTGAGTCCAGTACTTCCATTTACTATTCCAGACTCCAGAACTATGACAGCAGAAACAAAGTCCTTTAGTATATTTCTTGAATGTCATGCTTCGCCAGCGGGTGTTGTTAAATTGTTCTGGAGGATTAGAGAAGAGTGTAGACCTATCCAGATGTTGCAAATGTCCAATAACCAGCTCTGGCGTGTTGAACAATGCCGGAAGAAAGGCCATTTGAGACACTGCCAGTGGATGCTCATAGTATAACGTTGCATTCTTACCATGAACCTCAAACATATAGTTAGCATGACGAATCCAAAAGTTGGGGTTGCCCCCATGAGGCATTGTTCTTACAGCTGGAAGCACAGTAAGAAAGAAAAGAACAAATGTCAGCAAATTTAGTCTACTGGTGAACCACCATCCTGGAGCTGAGTAACCTTCTTCTCTCTCCATGGGCGGATCGCTCCAGCAGGAATCCTTCCACTCAGGATCCCCTTGTTGCCAATAAATGACCAATGGCTTAGGAAGACACTCCCCTAAGAAACAGGAGCATGCCCTGTTATTACTAGTACCATATAACTAAACGTGAAACATGAGTGACATATAACACAAATGCAATATCACAAACCCAATTACATGTGTAGAGTACTGGAAACTCTGCCATGTACTTCTGAAGGTACCTTGAGATATGCAGTTTCATAAGACAATACATAACATAAGCAAGGACAGGTCTTTCTCCTGCAAAAGAATAAGCAAAACATTTAAGCATAAACAAGACATGAACATTTCGTTTCTTCCTTACAAGAAGGAGGTCTCTATAGCATTCTAGAAAGCAATTCTTACTACCCAATTACATGAGTAAGGCATTAAATTTCTTCTTCTCCCACTAGATGTAAAGTGAAAGAGGCATTCAATAACTTAAACCAGCATAGCATGGTAAACCAATACAGTACAAATATCATTAGAGCATTTCACACTCATAGCATGAGCAGGTTGGTTAAAAAACGGTTTTCAGGTTTTAAAATGCAAACAAAGCCAATTCTTGTTTACAATCCACACAAACTTTTTTCTTTTTAGTCCAATTAAAATGTCCAAATTAAAAGTCCAAAACTTGATTGAAGATTTCTTCTTCTCAGATTACAATATAATAAACACTATCTTCTCTCCCCAGCACAGTTCTTGGCATGGCAAGTGTTGAAATTAAGCCCTAAATTAAGTCTCACTGACTTCACAAGACAATCCCACACAACCCCCCTTTTCAGCTTTTCAGGCAGACACACATTCCTTCATGCTCCAGCCACACCCATCTGCATTAAGGCAGGCCGAAGAGGTGTGAAGGCACAAGACTTCTCCAGAAGTTGCAAGTAATTTTCACACAGAAGAAAATCACAGGGAAGTCCAAGTTGCTTTCCCTGCAATCCTGATGCTTGAAGCTTGGGACAGCTCACTCTGGATCTCTTTGTTTGAGGGTTGGGCAGTTCAAAATCAGCCAAAAACTGTATGTCTTCTTCCTCCTTGTATTTTTGCCACAGCCTGCTGTCCATACAGGCAAGATTAACCCCCCTCTTTCTCTGTATTTCTTTCATCTCCAGCATATGATTCTCAACCTTATGACAACCTGCATCTGTTAGTTTGTACTTGCACCCCTTTTTTGTCTTGGGTTTTGTGAGTTCCTCCTTTGGGCCATCCTTCCATTTCTGCAGGATCTTCCTGCCCAAACGTGAGGTATCAAATTTACTACTCAGCTTCTCCTGCTTTTGTGATGAGGGTTGATTCACGGGGGGGCTGAGATCCCCTAAGCTGCTCTTTGAAACACAGTCCTTGCTTCCTGCCACTCTGCATGCATTAACAGCTTCAATCTGTGATGAGGTCCCCACCATTTGTTCCCCATCAGCCGGCACTAGTATTGCAGCAATCTCATTTGCAAGCGGCTCTCTGTTCACTGGATATACATCAACAGGTTCCATATCCAGCACAGCTGTAGTTAACGCAGCAGAGAACAGGTCTTTTGTAGGGCTAAAAGGACTTGATTGTTGCAAGGCAGGATATAATGTCCCATCTCCATTTCCACCTCCACCCCCATCAGGGGGCTGTTGTTTCTCATATGATGGAAGGGCAGTTGCCATAGCCCCCCCTTTATCTGGAGGCAAAAGCTGTGGGAGGGGGCCATCAAGTCTTTGAGACAATAAAATATTTTTTGGAGTAAGTCTCTGAAGGCAGTCTTCAATTTCCTCCCATGTAAATAATATTGATCTAGAAATTCCATTATGCTTCTGCATTTCTCTCCCGATCTGTTTCCACTGTTTTAAGTCCAGACCTTCATATTTAAACCAAGGACAGATTTTTGCTATAGCTTTAGCTAGCTTTTGTATCTCCTGTTCATCAGCCTTTCGCCCATTGTCATGCAAAAGATCTGAGATATCTTTACAAAGTTCCTGCGTTTGCGAAGAAAGCACACACCCCATAATTAAAAAAAATCACTCACGTAATGTGGGACCCAAAGTTGACTTTGGATGAATCTCGAGCGCTCGAATGACCTTTCCTCCAGTCTGACCTTTTGCCTGGTCATAGGTGAATGAGACCTCCCCGGTCGCCAATTATGAGGTGTTAATTGCTGAAGCAGAGTTCAAAGCAGGCTCTCTCATTGTAGTTCAAAGCCTCACATGGGGCACCACTTGTTGGGATTTGATTCATGTAAAGATCTCTTCAATCAGTCAGCCTCATTAGCAGCAGTTTATATCCTCAGATCTTTTGAGGTAGAGACAGAAAAAACACGACTCCAGTCCTTGGCTGACAAACGATACTGATGCCTTCTCTTTATTCAGGCAGAGAGACTCAGAAACGAAACTTAGGCAAGCATTGTATATCAGAAACGAAACTTAGCAGAGACAAAACCCAAATAAGGAGAGATAAGGAGAATAGCAAGCAAAAAGGCTTTTGTTTACAAAATGTGTCAGAGGCAGCCTGACAGAATCCAGATGCATTCCCACACCCCGGAGGGAATCAAACCGTCCCAGTCCAAGGTTGAGGCCATAAAAAACGCCCCTCGCCCCACCGCAAAACCGGAACTACAGTCATTCCTAGGGCTCCTAAATTTTTACCACTCCTTGCCGAGAAAGTCATCGGTAGAAGAGCCACTGCATGCGCTACTAAAGAAACAGGCGGTTTGGCGGTGGGGAGGACAAACAAGAGAAAGCGTTCAGGGAGCTCAAGGCACTGTTATCCTCTAATGCCGTCCTGACCCACTTTGATCCGAGGAGACCAGTAGTTTTAGTCTGTGATGCGTCCCCAGTGGGGGTGGGGGCGGTGCTGTGCCACGTGTTAGAGAGCAGGCGGGAAGCCCCGGTTGCGTACTACTCACGGTCCCTCTCAAAGGCAGAGCGCAATTACGCGCAAACAGACAGGGAGGCCCTGGCCATAATCGCGGGAACAAAGAAGTTCCACGATTTCCTCTATGGCCGCGAGTTCACGGTGGTGACCGATCACAAGCCGCTCCTAGGGATTTTCACCACAGGCAAACCCACCCCACAAATTCTATCCCCCAGAATGTTGCGCTGGGCAATCTTCCTTAACGCCTACCAGTATGAACTGGTCTATCGCCCAGGGAAGGAGATCTCCCATGCGGACGCATTGTCCCGGGACCCCCCTCCCTAGCCTAGGGGACCCCACATGCAAGGTGGAGCAAGACCATCAAGTCCTGCTGATCGAGTCTCTCGACTCACCCCCCATAGTTTCGGCTGACCTCGCCAAGGCCACGGCGGCCGACAAGACTCTAGCTCAAGTCAGTTCCTGGGTTAAGAAGGGGTGGCCCACAGTTTCTCCCGAGGAGCAATTTAAGTCGTTTTTCAGGCGCAGAGTAGAGCTTTCCCTCGAAAGGGGCTGCCTACTCTGGGGCCAGCGGGTAGTCATCCCAGAGAAGTTAAGGGTGAGGATCCTGAAGCTACTACATACTAGCCACCCGGGAATAGTGCGCTCCAAGGCTCTGGCCAGGAGCTACTTCTGGTGGCCCCAAATAGACGCGGATATAGAACGCCTAGTGGGCACGTGCGAGAGCTGCCAGAGCTCTCGGCACGAGGAATCCCGGCTACCCCATAGGGAATGGGACACGGCCCGCGGGCCATGGTCCCGGATACATGTCGACTTCGCCGGCCCATTCCGCGGGTCCATGTTTCTGCTGATTGTCGATTCATACTCCAAGTGGTTGGAAGTAATCCCCATGACGAGCACCTCCTCTGCGGCAACCATTAAACACTTGAGCAGGGTGTTTAGTTGCTTCGGCCTGCCAGACATCCTTGTTAGCGATAACGCTAGTACCTTCACGTCCGCAGAGTTCAAGACGTTTATCGAGAGAAATGCAATCAGGCATATTACCGCAGCCCCGTTTCACCCCGCCACAAACGGTCAGGTAGAGCGCCAAGTGCGCACTACGAAAGACGCACTGCAGCGCATGGGTCCCGGTGAGTTGAACCTCCAACTGTGTCAGTTCCTCATCTGCTATCGGGCAACCCCCCTAGCTTCAGGGTTTTCACCGGCCGAACTTCTCATGAAGAGACGGCCAGTAACGTTGTTTGATCGGTTGGATCCGACCAGGGTGGAGGATGAAGGGAGAAACATAGTGATAGAGAGTTCCAAAAGTTTTTCAGTAGGGGACCCGGTATACTGCAGAAATTACACGGCCTCGGGACCAACGTGGGTCCCGGGGACAATCATTGAGCAAACGGGGCCCATGTCCTACAGGGTCGAGACGAGCACAGGTCTACTCTGGAGAAGGCATGCCGACCAACTCAGAAGGCGAGTCACTAGTGAAGGGGAGTCAGCATTAGGGTCCTCCCCACCCGCGTAACCCAAGGGGGAGACACGGTGGCGTCCGCGGGTACAAATGCATACCCTGGATTCTCAGCCGAGGAGGAGGATACTTTGAAAGAGAGGGATGAGTTTGATTATGAGTTTCCGTACCAGGGGGGTTTCGCGGAGTGGTCCCCCACCTGTCCGAGCGAGAAGAGGGGTTTCAGTTCAGCCCCTGGTACTTCCAGCCCCCCCCAGTCATTTTGTTTTAGAATACACCATTTCTCCGAGTCCCGCGAAGCAGGCAGCAGGGGGAAAGTCAACCCCCGCACCACCTAGAACTCCCGGACAAGTAGCAGGGGGGAGCGCAAGCATGCCAGGTAGTGGCGAAAGGGGAAGGGTCTCTTCGTCAGTCCCGAGGTTCGTACTGGGGGGGGGGGCAAGGCGCCACAAGCAACAGGCAAGGGTTCACCTCCCAGCTGTATGTTCCGTTCCCGTCCCCCAATGCAAGGTTGTCGCAGAGCCTCCAACAAACGACTAACGTGTCCCCACTTTCCTTTGCAGGACGAGACTCCGCGGAACTCGGAGCCCTTAGTTCCCCTGTGCTAAACCCAGCAACCGCACGCCCCAGACGCACGTGCGGGAAGCCACAATGGTTGAGGGACTTCGTCCCATCCTAGGGGGGAGGAGTGTTGTGTATGAAACAATGTTGCTTTAAGATTGTATGCATGTAACCTGAATGTAACCTGACAAGATTACAATGTAACCCAGCTGTTTAAGGAACGCGAGCAAGCCGCCCATAGAGGGCAGCTGCGAGCGTTCAGCTCACATGGTTCACATTCCCCAAATCACCGGCAGCCGCGGGAATCTTTCCCGCGCGAGGATCACCTGGAGAAGATGGGCGTGACTCGGAGTGACGTCACGCCGGTAGCGACCAATGAGCTACCGTGCAACCATATTCAAATGTGTTTACTGCAGTATATAATGAGATGTACCTCCGCCATTACCACATGTTCATTCTGACCATCATGAAATAAACCTGCGTTTAGTCCTCACTGCGGCTCCTTCTTTGTCTTCCGTGCAAGACACTAAACTTAGACTATTTGATATTGGTATCTTTCTCGTGCTCACTAACTCTCCCTGGTTTTGCACAGTCCTAGTGCTTTGTTAATGTGACTAAAAGTCATCGCTGAAATAATTCACTGCAGAAAAAGGTCACTGAGGTACTCTGGGAAAGTCTGTTCCTTCAAAACAAATCACATTTTCTGCAATTGGCATTTAGAGCTTTCTGCACCAATGGAAAGAATGGGAAGAAAGGGAGACTGGGAAAAGTGAGGGAATCAATCTAAGAATATGTGGATAGATAGAGAGTGCTGAAATTTAGCATTTTGTCTACCAGTGAGTTTAAGAAAATTAAAAACAACATCTCCCATGATGTTTACTCTTTTGGCTTTTTTTTAACAGAAGCATAAACTTCATCTACCTTTTTGAGGAGATTTCGTTGCGGGGGCTGTGCAGCATTTCACATTCTTGTGAAATGAAGAAAATATTTTGAGTTTGAATTTAGGTTTATTGAATAACAATTGACTGAGAATTATTTTTCTTGTAAGATGGATTTACCAAGGGACAACAAAGACTGAATAAGAGTGAGAAGAATATATACATTTATAGACTTTGCAAAATAAAAAGAACTTTATAAGTTTTACTGATTTCTTGCCATGGACGTTTTTAAATATATATATATATACATTTTGCATTACTTCATCGTCCTGCCATATATCGTGTTTCTGCCCAAGTGGCCCCATGCACTTGGCAGCATTACGGACCTTTACATAGTGTGCATGAAGTTATGAAGGGATCTGTGTTAGTGCAATGGTCTAAATGTACTCCCAGATCTCCCAGGATTTTTGGCATAGAGTGGCCTTTCAACATTCCTACACATTCCTACTAAATGTATCTGTTTTAGTTACCTTTCTGAAATGGGAACTTTAAAAAAGTCATTTCTGTAATGGCAACTAACAAATTTATTTGGTGTTTGTCTTGGCACTATGAAAAGAGCTACTTATGTTTTTCAAAGCAACCTTACCATTTTTGATAATCACTAAATGGGCTCACCCAAAGTGCCCCAAATATGTATTGTGTTGTATTTCTCCCTCCCCCTCCCCCTCCCCCTCCCCCTCCCCTTTCCCTTCTACCTACTTATGTTTTGCTTTGTATTTATTGGATTGCTCTGTAAACCGCTTTGAATTGTCAGTAGACAAGTAAAGTGGTATATAAGCTGCGGATTCCGCATACACGATTGGCACAAACTGCCCCTGGCAGAGGTTACACCGGATGAGGAAGACCCCTGGTCACTGGCCCTTGCCAGTATGGAAATTGGGGGGGGGGGTGGATTAATAATCATAGGGTTGATTCACCCACATCTGACCTGACCGGCGATTCTGCTGAGAGAAGCAGATCACTTACCTCCGTTACGTATTAGGCAATTACTGACTCACAGATCAGCCCAAGCTCTAGTGCAAATAGAGGCCATATTTACTCTGGTGTAAGCCTCGAACAATGGTTTTCCCCTGTCAGTGTTTGCCCTAGTTAATTAACTTCCCCAAGAGAGATTCCCCATTAACCCGAGTAAATGGGTGATGTGATTTTCTGTCAAATGACGATTCTTTCCTGCATTGCCTTCTGATCTATATATGATGATGCTTTTTCCTCAATAAACCACTGATCTGATCTCGCTCTATATTGCCTCGTGTCGTTACTTGATCAGTCTCCTCCGGGACCTCACGGCCGTCCAGCGGCCCCGATCCTACATCTGGTGACCCTGACATGATCTACTCGAGAGTAAGTGATCAACGCGGTCCGGTTCTACGCTAGAACCGTGTCCGATCATCCCGGAGGACAGCGGGCAGTCCAGTCGGTAAGCCAGCCGATCGGAAAGACGGCCCAGCGACGAGGCATTTCAGAGAGGCATCGTACAGCTTGCTCCCACTTTCGCGGCGGCTTGCAGCAATGGAAAAATGCGTTCCGCTCAGGGTCAGCTGTGAACCCCTGACAGCGCAGAGGCCACCGAGGGCCCGTGGCAGCAGGCCACGCTCCGAGCTCTACCCAGAGATTCATCACGCAAAACCTATTGCCTGAACTACAGACGCGTCGACTCGTCCCAAGAAGGAGACTTCAGAGGACCCCGCAAGTAATATGGGGACTTGTCCTCAGCGGCAACGTCCGTCCGCTAGCCAAAGAATTCATGAGGATGAGTTCAAAATCCTGGCCAGGGTATATCAGACACGCTTTCACAGTGGAGAGCTAGCGCGACTTTTGGTGTTCTTGAGGGAACACTGCCTGCTTTACCCAGAAGCAGGTACGTTATCCCTTCAGCTCTGGGATCAGATAGGAGACTGCATTCAGCAACCCCCGAAAGCTCCAGAGGACATAATTCGCACATGGAGTAAATGTAGGAAACTTTTAGCGGAGATAGATCCAGTCCGGGTAGAGGCTAAGGAACCCCCAGCATCAGCAGAGCCATCGGCGCCCACGGCGCTCTATCCGTCACTTCAGTTTAAGCAGAGTAGTGTAGGGAGCTTTCCTTCGGTGACAGCTGCAGACGTCACCGACGGAATGCATGGAATGGGAAGCGCAGGCGCTTCTCTGACAGCTACAGGTTCCCGAACTAAGAGTGCCCTTCAGCGCACAGTTGAGGAAGAGATCAAGAAGGGGGATTTGCCAGCAGAAGAGCTAGCTGAGCTTAGTCAGATTTGTCCAATTCGCTTGGAAATGGATGCCCTCACAGGGCAGCAGCAGGTAGTTCACTCCCCAGTCCCGTATAAGCTCCTCATGGCTATACGGAAGGCCATTACAGAGACAGGACTCCAGATTCGGTTCACTAGGGGCATGCTTCAGCAAGTGTGCGAGAATACCATGTTCATCCCACACGACTGGAAAGCCGTCATGCGGATGATGCTCAACCCCAGCCAGTATTTGCTATGGGACAGCGAGTATCGCCTCGAGGCTCAGGCAAGGGCTGCCAGGATGGGAGGGGCAGTACTTCCTGACCAGTTATATGGTTCAGGTGCCTTCGAATCCATCGATGCGCAGACCAACTTGCCACTTGCCACTCTTCAGATGTGAGCTGAGGCGGCCTTCAGGGCTTTTCTCAAGGTTCCAGCAACTGGCAAAGTGGCCAAAAATTACACCGCAGTTAAACAGGGCGCCCAGGAGTCCTACATGGACTTTGTCAATCGCTTAGAGGAAGCGATCAGTAGGCAGATCAATAATGAGCAAGCCCAGCAAGAGCTCATGATGAAATTGGCCAAAGACAATGCCAATCTTGACTGCCGTAAGATCTTGCAGTCACTGGGTAATCGTCCCGACTTGACTCTCACGGACATGATTAGAGCTTGTGCTGACGTTGGCACAAACTCTTACAAAATGGGTCTGCTGGCAGCAGCGGTGCAAGGGGGTAGAAGACCTAAGAATAGAAACCAAGGGGCATGTCACAATTGTGGCAAGGTCGGTCACTTCGCTAGGGAGTGCCGATCCAAGGGCGGCGGACAAAACTCCGGCCGTTCCAAGGCTCCAACCACCCCGTGTCCGAGGTGTAAGAAAGGCTTCCATTGGTCCAGATTCTGTCCAAATTCGGAAAACCGGAACGCGGGCACGTCTCTGGCCCCGGTCCAAACAGAGGCTTCCCTTGCTCTGGGCGAGCCAGAGCTAGATTAGATTCCGATCACATTCCAGGTGTTGCGAAGGCACAGGCCAGCCCCAAGGGTAGTACAGGGCTAGAATTGACTTGCCAGGCAGAGGTTACATGCGACCTGCCAGGCACAGTCTATCTGGTGGATTCTCAGTACATGGGACCCCTGCCCAAGGGCTTCATAGGTTTAGTTTTGCCTCACAGTGTAGCAGGAGCACGCGGAATTCTTGTAATTCCGGGAGTCGTTGACTCCAATTTTTCAGGCGTTCTCCAAGTTCAACTGTGGACACACCTACCCCAGACCATTCACAAAGGAGACACATTAGCGCAACTGATTATGGTTCCTTGTCACTCACCAGCAGATAGCCAGGGAAGGCTCAGGGACAGCTCAGAGTCTGGGTCAGAAGACCGCTCGAGCGCAAGTGAGGCAGTGCAAGGATACCAGGTCTTAGCGACAGTGGAGACCAACATAGAGTGGAAACAGCGACCAGTTATTGAGGTATTTTTGAATAAAAGATCATTTTCAGGATTGCTAGATACCAGAGCTGACGTCAGCGTGGTCAGCCGAAGCCAGTGGCCACGGGAGTGGGCCATTGAGCCGGTCTCCAATGTGTGGGGGGTAGGCGGCATCCAAGAAGCATTTAGGAGCTGGGAGTGGGTGGAAGTCACGATCCCAAAGGCTGACGGCACAGCGGTCATTCGGCCGCACATTCTGGATGTGCACATCAACCTTTGGGGGCGAGACATTTTACAGCAATACGGTGCCACTCTTACCTTCGGGTAATGGCTTTGCCACTTAAATGGCTCACCAATACGCCGGTCTGGGTGGAACAATGGCCAGTAGTGGGGGAAAAATTAGTCGCCCTAAAGCAGCTGGTTAAAGAACAGCTAGACACAGGACATATAGAGCAGTCCACTAGTCCTTGGAATTCGCCTATTTTTGTCATCAAGAAGAAGTCGGGGAAGTGGCGACTCCTCCACGATCTCAGGGAGATCAATAAATGTATACAGCCAATGGGTCCGCTTCAATGCGGCATCCCAAATCCAAATATGATTCCCGAGGGGTGGGAGATCCTAGTCGTAGATCTCAAGGATTGTTTTTACACCATTCCCTTAGACCCCAGGGACAGGGAAAGGTTCGCCTTTACGGTGCCGGTTGTGAACCACAGTGAGCCCACGCAGCGTTACACATGGAAATTTTTGCCACAGGGGATGCTCAATTCGCCCACCCTGTGCCAAATTTATGTTCACAACGCACTGGCAAAGTTTCGAAACCTTCATACCACAGCTTTAGTATGCCATTTCATGGATGACATCTTGGTCGCAGTGCTGCAACTCGGCAGCGAAATGTTTAAAGACCTCCAGGCCAGCCTGGGGGAGAAAGGGTTACTCATTGCCCCAGAGAAAGTGCAGAGAACCGAGCCCTTCTCATACTTGGGTCATCGGCTTCTCCGCTCTTTCGCAGCACCATTTTTGCCCCAGATCAACTTAAAGGATTCAATCACCTTGGTAGAATTGCAGCAGGTTTTAGGAAACATTAATTGGGCCAGACCATATTTCCGATTGGATACGGATCTTTTGAAACCGCTCTTCTCGCTGCTAACATTAGGTAAGCAGCCAGCAGACCGGATACAAATTCCTCGAGAGGCATGCTTGGCTCTCGAGAAAGTCAACCAAATTCTCAGCCAAAGGTGGGTGGACAGGATTACTCAGGGGCCATATGCCCCGATCCCGAACTTGTACATAGTTCGGGCAGGATCCATGTTCACCGGAGCCCTAGGAGTGGACTCCGAGAAAGGGGCGAGTATCGTGGTATGGGTGTACTTGCCGAACACCTCTTCCTGAAACATCGTTCCTCCCCAAGAGTTAGTCTCCGTGGTGGTTTACCGCGGAGGGCTGAGAGCTAGGGACATTTCAGGGCACGACTTAGCAAAGATCGTGGTCCCGTTTACCAAAGAGCAGGTTCAGCAGTTGATGCAGCTCGGTGACTCGCTTCCAATTGCCTTGGAGGGATTCACCGGATGCTTGGCATTCCACTTGCCAAAAGACCCCAGACTTGTCTCGCTTCAAACGCAGACAGTCACCTTGTATGAATTGCTCTCGCTGGTTCCACTTCAGGGGGCAAGAACAGTTTTTACTGATGGGGGTCGCACATATGGTGTCTTAACTTGGCAGGAGGGCCAGGCTTGGCGCACGCTTCTAACTCTTCCACAGAAGTCCGCGCAGCGGGCAGAGTTGGCAGCGGTGATCCTTGCTTTGCGCACCTTCGCCAAAGAGCGCCTAAACATTATTACTGACAGTCAGTATGTTAGGAATTTGCTTCACAGTCTACCGGGAGCATACATCACTCCCGCGATAGACAAAAATTTGCTGAGTTTGTTCCTCACAGCTCAATTTCACTTGCGAAACCGCACGGAAGCGCTCTATATTGCCCACATCCGAAGTAACCAGGACCTCCCGGGTCCAATCTCCGCGGGCAATAGCAGAGCGGATGCGGCCGCAAAGGAAATTCAGCAAGTTTTGGGTGTTTTCACTACTCCGATTCAGAGTCATGCATTCTTTCATCAGAATGCCAAAGCGTTCGCCAGACAGTTTAACCTGCCACTTTCTCAAACCCAAGGCATAGTTCGCTCCTGCCAGCATTGTGCAGGGGCACCGGGGGGGCCCTCGTGGGGGGTCAACCCATGAGGGACAGAGGCTAACCAGGTGTGGCAAATGGACGTCACACATGTCCCGCAGTTTGGCAGATGGCAGTACATGCACGTTTGCATAGATACTTTTTCACAGTTCGTTTGGGCAATGGCGCAGAAAGGGGAGACAGCTTCCCACGTGGAGCAGCACTTCCTCGCCTGCTTCGCGGCGATGGGCAAACCACGGCACGTGAAAACCGATAACGCCCCGTCCTACAACTCTAGGCAGTTGGCAAACTTCATGGCCACCTGGGACATCAAGCATACTTTTGGCGTTCCTTACAATCCGCAGGGGCAAGCGATTGTGGAACGAGTCAATCAGACGCTCAAGTCCTACATTGACAAACAAACAGAAAGGGGGGAGCCACCAGCCCTCCCCAAGTCACAGGGTCAGGCACAGCATTGTCTGAACAAGGTATTGTTCACATACAATCACCTTAATGTTTTTTCGGATTGCATGCCGCAGGAGAAACACTTCCGCCGTTTGGAAGCTCTCCCGCGACCGATGGTCCGTTACCGAGTGCCACCGGACCCTTCCTGGAGGGGCCCGGTGCCACTCGTAACCTGGGGAAGAGGGTATGCTGCTGTTATGTCTCCTACAGGTGTCATCTGGATTCCAGCCCGGTGTGTTAAGCCTCACTTGGAGCCACATGGCGGGGACCCAGGCCGACCCGAATCCGATCTCGGAGATGGAGGACCTCACCCTGACCGAGGAGACCCAGCAGAGGAAGTGGCGACAGCAGCTGGCAGCGCCGAGGATCACCTGGGGGATGGTCAAGACCCTTTGCAGTGAGGCCAAGGACCTCGTCCAACGCGAAGGCGGGGAACCCACACCGGAGAACATCGTGTCTGCAGTCTTTGCCCTGGTGACTGCCAACTCCGTGGCAGTCACCATCATCCTGACCCTCTCCCTACTTGCGGGGGGAGGCGTTCAGGCAGCCTCACTAAAGGCCAACGATTTGATGCCAGGCAGAGATCTCTCTGCCCGGATGCACTACAACCTATGGGAAAGGTTGGCGGGTTTCGTCAACCAGTCCGATTTTTGCCTGAAGCAGGACATTGGTTCTGCCTCCATTCTGAGCACCTGTCTCATCCCAGTGTGTCATGCTCCAGACGCGCGCACCAGGGATGGCGACTGGCTAGTAAGGCGGATTTTCGGTCCGTATCTCCCCACGAGCTTCACAGCATACGCTCGCTGGGGAATGCAGCTGACTATGACTTTGCTGGCTGACGCAGCCACTCTCCACACTCCGTGGGTGGCGGTCAGCCCGAACTCTACTAGTGCTCGGATGGTCGGCTGCTCTGCAGTCGGCCGGACTCAGTGTCGCTGCCTTGACACTGGCCGCGGCAACTGGACTTGTGATAAACCAGAGACACTTGGTTCAATGTATGCTCATGTTACCCTACCTTCAGGATGGTTCTTTACGTGCAATCAGTACACTTGGAACTACATTCCCGCAAATGTATCAGATTCTATGTTGTATTAGTCGCTTGACACTGTTACTCCCCACTAAGGATATGATTGTTCCAAGCACAAATGTTTCCTCACCCATACGACACACTCGTGCCACCCAGTTAGACAGCTCATGTGATAGCAACATTAGGGTTCTGAGTCCAGCTGAGTACGTCTCGTTGGCAGTCAGCATACTTGGCGTGCCAGGCTTAGCCGTCGGCAACGCTCGGAGAATTGGTCAACTGGCTTGCGGATTAGCAAAAGCCATTAACCATACCTCCTCAGCGATAGCGCTGCTCAACCAGGAGCAGGCAGAGCTTCGCCATGCCATCCTTGACAATCGAGCAGCTATAGACTACCTTCTGTTGTTACATCATTTGGGTTGCGAATCTGTTCATGGCATGTGTTGCTTTAATCTCACAGACAACACACGCAAGGTGCAGAGCCAGCTCACGGACCTCCACACCCTAGTCAAGAACATCAAGGAGGGTTCTTCATGGGATTGGTGGAATTCCTTGTGGTCATGGCTTCCGTGGGGGTGGCTCCAGACGACGCTCAAAGTGATTGTGGGGGTGATAATACTAGGCATAGCAGGATGTTGTTTCATACAATGTATTCCCTCACTGTTATCGAGATGTCCCCCATGGGGGGAACCCCGAAGCGTCGTTCCCGTACACCAGCTGATGCCCCTCTTGCGCAGGGTCGCCTGTCAGGTCCAAAAATAACAAAATAAGGGGAGATGCGGATTCCGCATACACAATTGGCACAAACTGCCCCTGGCAGAGGTTACACCGGATGAGGAAGACCCCTGGTCACTGGCCCTTGGGGGGGCGGGTTAATAATCATAGGGTTGATTCACCCACATCTGACCTGACCGGCGATTCTGCTGAGAGAAGCAGATCACTAACCTCCGTTACGTATTAGGCAATTACTGACTCACAGATCAGCCCAAGCTCTAGTGCAAATAGAGGCCATATTTACTCTGGTGTAAGCCTCGAACAATGGTTTTCCCCTGTCAGTGTTTGCCCTAGTTAATTAACTTCCCCAAGAGAGATTCCCCATTAACCCGAGTAAATGGGTGATGTGATTTTCTGTCAGATGACGATTCTTTCCTGCATTGCCTTCTGATCTATATATGATGATGCTTTTTCCTCAATAAACCACTGATCTGATCTCGCTCCATATTGCCTCGTGTCGTTACTTGATCAGTCTCCTCCGGGACCTCACGGCCGTCCAGCGGCCCTGATCCTACAATAAGCACACTAAATGAATGAATAAATAAATAAATAAGATACAAATATCAAATGCTCCAAGGTATTACTCTGTGTTAACTGCTTTTGTGAGTATTAAATCTTTCAGACTTTTGAGAAATACAGCACTCTACAAGAAGGACAATGCTATCCTTGGCTGCTCAGCAAGGCTCCATTGGACGATTTAATTATGACACCGAGTAAATTAGAATGCTTTGACTACCAGCAAGTTACATAGACTTAGTTAAAAATACAACAACTTCTGTTAGTCAAAGCATTTTTATAACACCATTCTCATTTTGAAATGAGGGAAATGAAAAACCATGCTGATCGTTCTACTGACTGGATGGAACTAGGCTAAGTCCATCCCATTCTGACACTTTGTCAACAGAAGCCATTGCAAATGGCTGCTGCTTCAGACAAAGTTTTCAGGGAACATGAAATAAATTAATCACCTTGAATCTTTTTTTCACTTTCTGAAATGTGTCAGATCCACTGAATGTTCCATATGTAATATTAAACACTGTCATCTGACATCTGATTATGCACACACACACGCAATGTAAATGCTGATAAGATTTTTCTTCACGTATTCACAAGAAAATTTGAATTCTATTTCTCCTCCTTTTGCAATGGCGATACCATTTCTTAGTTTTCCTTTGATAAATTATGGGTTGGCGGCGCTATTTGTTAAAATACAAGGTATTGTGCTGTATAATATGGATTATTTTCTTGGCTGCAGAATAAAAAAAGCTTTGGATATATAAATTCTATAGTCAATGTAAAGGTCATTCTACTGAAAGCATTCTATTTGTACTGTCTATTTGTAGTGCATTTGCAATTTGCACTGATAAGCCAAAATCTCTTGCAGAAGTTACAACTGTGGAAACATAATGATGTCATCAGAAAGGGGATATTTTCCATCAATAAATACTTCCTCCTTTGTTCCAATGGCTTTTTTTAACTTGCAAGTACAGTAAATCTTTTTCATTCTTGAAAACCATTAGTACCACATGATGAAAAAAAGAAGTCTCTAATTGCTGAAAGTCTCATCTGACAATTGACATTAGTGACAAGGAACATTTTTGGTTAATTAATGACTTTCTCCCTCTATCCTATGGATCCCCCAGCTTCTGTGCAATGAAGCAGTACTTCTAAGTTAGGCTTACCATGGGATGGGAGGAGGAAGACTTTAACTACTAAAAACATCCACTGCTACTGATGATTTAACTTATATAACAGCATTTTGTCTGGAGGCTAATATGGTCTGGATGGGGGACAACAGGCTACAACCGAATCCTTGCAAGACTGAGTTGCTGTGGGTCAGAGCCCCAGCATTATCCTGGGAGCTACCACCTTTGGTACTGGATGGGGCTATTTTGCCTCAGACAGACTTTGTGCATAATTTGGGAGTCCTCCTGGACTCACAGCTCCTGCTTGATGACCAGGTGGCAGTCATGGCCAGGAGGGCTTTCGCACAACTTTGTGTTATTCGCCAATTATGCCCGCGAGCCGAGATGGTTCTGCAGCGGTGGCATTTTATTGCCCCGCCGGGAACGAGGATCAGCTGGGCTGCTCCCACCCCCTCTGACCAGCCGGGCCAGGGGAGGGAGCCGAGATGGTGTGGCAGCTCCAGTGGTTCCGCGGCGGCGGCTTTTCATGGCTCTGCGACGGCGGCTTTTCATGGCCCTGCTGGGAACGAGGCGCAGCTGGGCTGCTCCCACCTCCCCTGACTGGCTGGGCCAGGGAGGGAGCTGAGATGGTGTCGTGGCTCCAGTGGTTCTGCGGCGGCGGCTTTTCATGGCCTCACTGGGAATGAGGCTCAGCTGGGCTGCTCCCACCTCTCCTGACCAGCCTATATTTCACATACATGTATAATTTTAAATTGAACACTGTTCTGTTATGAGAGAAAATGGTAGAATTTAGGTTATTTGCCCCAGCCCTCTTGCACTGGTCTCTAATGTTTAGGCTATTTATGTCAGCCTGCTCACATTAGTTCCTGTTGTGTATTAATTAAGGTTGTTTCTTCCCATTCAATTTATTAGCTTACATTGTAAATCAAATTAAGTTTTATTTAAATCTGCACTATTAGTCACTAGTTCCTGTATTAGTTTATGCTATTCCCTTGTGTTATGGTTCTAGCCTGTTTAATACTTATCCTTTTGTAGAAGTACAGAAAGAAGAATTTGAGCAACACATTATAAGGGCTTCACTTTATAGAAAACTAGCAGAGGTTGCCCGACGTTGCCGGGCTGTTTTAAATTGTGTTGGAAGGTTAAATTGTGTTAATGTTTGTTAAAAATTGCTTAGTCTGTAATTTTTAAAATGTTTATTTATACTTTTTTTTGGCTTGGCTGGCTGTTTTACGTAACTGAATAATGTTGTAGTTTTTGGTTTTTCTTAAAATAGTTGTACCATAGGTAATAATTTTAATAATGTGAAAGAAAAAAGTTTTTTACATTCAATGT
This sequence comes from Bradypodion ventrale, assembly GCA_035047345.1. Lineage (NCBI taxonomy): Eukaryota > Metazoa > Chordata > Lepidosauria > Squamata > Chamaeleonidae > Bradypodion > Bradypodion ventrale. The sequence goes on from JAWDJE010000008.1 coordinate 39,214,137, forward strand.
TTTTAAAATGTGTTTAGTTGTTTTGGGTTTTTATTTGAGTTAGAACTCAGCACAGGATTTTAATAATTTATTTTATTTTATTTTATTGACATATGTTTGTGATTTGTGTTAAATTGTATTTTCGTGTAATTTTTTGACTCATTATTATTGTGACCTTTTGTGTAAAATTGTGATTTTGTGTTATTGTTTTGATTTGTTTTTACTGTTGTGGCCTTTTGTTTGGGGCTGTTGTGTGTTTTCGAATTGTTTTTACTATTGTGGCCAGCAGGTGGTGCTCGTAGTTTTTTTTGTATTTTGACTGTTTTTTCTCCCCTGGCTTCTTCCGGTAAGTAGTCTCTTTCTTTATTCATTTTGTTTCCAGTCGTCGTGCAGATAGGACATGTGCTTGTGCGTTGGCTTGTTTTCTTTATTTTGTGTTTTTTTTGTATTTTTTTGACTGTTCGATTTTGATTGTTTTTGTTTACTTTGTATTGTTTTTTGGTGTTGTTTTTGTGTATTTTTTGATGTTTTTGATTGTGTTTTAAGGTATTTTTTGAAAATTATTTATTTATTTTTATAATTTTTGTTGTTGCTGTGGCTTTGGGGGGGGGGGTTGGTTTATTTCTGCGGGCCAGCCTGGCTGGCATTGGGGAGGGGGGCTTTATTGTCTTATGGTGCTTTGATTGTGTGGAGTCATGAAAGTAGATCGGGGTTTCCCCTTTAATATTAGTGGGTGGGGGGTTGCGATCCCCCTCTCCGCTGATTCCCCGGGGGTTGGGAGGTTTGTGGGGACAAAAGGGGTATGTTCCTCAACTCCTAAAAAACCTCATTTTTTAAAGAGAAGAAACCGCTTGGTTTCTTCTCTTTAAAGATGGAGGTTTTTTTTGGGTGTGTGTGTGGATTTGATCCCCTCTCCCTGGTCTACTGGGTCCAGAAGGGTTGGGGGGACAGATCCCTTTTGTCCCCACAAACCTCTCAACCCCAGGTGAGCCAGCAGAGAGGGGGATCGCCACCCCCCACCTACTGATATTAAAGGGGAAACTCCAATCGGGCCCTTCAGGCGCCATTGGTGAGGGAAAGAATGGTGGTTGGTGTTTGCGTGGCTGTGAGGCGGTGAGTTTATTTTAAATTTTTTGGGCGCCGGCTTCCTCAGCATTCTGCATGCTCATGTCGCGCAGGACTCTGGGGCTTGTAGTTATGGGTTTGTGATTTGTGGTGCGTTTTTTTTCTGTGGCTCGATTTTGATTGGCCGCAGCACATTTCTCAATGTTCTTTGTGGTCGCGCCTCTCAGCCTGATTGGCTGTGGCGTGGTGCAGCGCAAAGAATGTTGGGAAATGAAGTTGTTTCCCTTTTTTCGCATTTGTGGGGCTGTTGCTCCACTGGTGCATTTCTCAATCCTTCGTTGACCTGCGGACCCAGTTCGGCCGTGTGCACGAAGGGTGGGTGTGGGCTAGTAGGGCCAGGCTTAGGAACCTATGCGAAGTTCCAACGGTTAACGCTTGGTTTTATAGGTTAAGAAAGAGTGATAGTTCCCCATTGGCAGTTTATTACACCTGGATACATTTAGTGGAGGAACCCATTATCAGGGGGACTTTGAGGTTCATCTTGACATGTTATTGGAGTATATCATCTAATTAGTAACAATGTATATTAGTGGATTTTAATTTTGCATGGTCTCTGGGACTAAAACTAAAATGTACACACACAGAGAGAGAAAGAGAGAGAGAGAAAGTGAAATAAAATTGATTAATTTTCAAGAACTAAGATATCAAATTGATTCAATGTTTTATAAGTGCTTTCTATTGAAGAACTGGAAAGCAACTTAAAGAAACAGGAAAAGGATAGCAATATGTGAAATTCCCTTGCTGAGAATTAATTAAATAGTAAGAAAGATGAATTTGATCAAGTATATGTCCTCCAGCTATGGGCCTCATAAACTCTTTTAGTTATTGGAACATTGCAAAAGATCTATTTAAAAATTATCTAAGATCTCAATTAATTGAGATGATTTGCCCATAATCCAAACACAAATGTGAGTTTAGATATGGCTTCTACACTGAACGATATTGGTAGCTCCCCACCATTAATTTTAGATCATTCTAAATGTTCACTATTAATTTTATTCTATCAAAATAGTAATAGCAAATACACTTATATAATGCCCCATGGCACTTAAAGTACTCTTTTGGCAGATCACAATGTAATTAGCACTTCTGCACCATCACACTGGGTACTCATTTTACCAACCTCAGAAGGACAGAAGGCTGAGTTGACCTTGAACCCAGTCAGGATCAAACTCAGATTATGAGCAGAGTTTGGGTTGTAGACCATTCCCCCCTCTCTCCCCTCCTCCTCCATCATCATCATCATCATCATCATCATCATCATCATCATCATCATCATCATCATCATCATCAACAACAACAACAACTTCTTCTTCTTCTTCTTCTGGAAATATGTAACATCTCAATATTCAGATCTTTGTAGCAAGAGTTAGGTCTCTACTGCATAACAAATGTCACATTTTTTATGAAGCTGGATCTTGCTTTTTCTATTCAAATTTTAATCTCAACCCTGGGATCCCAATTTTCATTTAATATACCCCCCCATAGACAATTTTATCCACGCTTTCGACTTCTTGTGTTCTTGCCATTAGCTTGATGTGAGTTGGTGCTCGATCTATAACAAAATATTTAGTCTTCTAGGTGTTAAGATCCAAACCATATTCTGCACTTGAAGCTCTAACTCTCTCCAGCATCAACTGAAGATCTGCAAGGTTTGTGGTCAACTAACACTGTGTCATCAGCATATCGGATGTTATTCAGGTATTCCCCATTCATTTTAATGCCAATGTTTAAATTTGATAGTGCTTCTGGAAAGAAATACTTTCAGAATATATATTAAACAGTGCCAAGGACAACACACTGCCTTGTTGCACACCTCTGTGAATTTGAACCTGCTCTGTCAGCTGATTAGACAGAATGAAGGAATCCTGCAAATAACCATATGATAGCTATGGTCTGATGTTTCCAGACTGGCCTATGAGTCCAAGTGGAGGGCTAAGTCAGTGGTGGCTAACCTTGGCACTCCAGCTGTTCTTGAACTTCAATTCCCAGAAGCCCTGATCAGTGGTGTTGCTGACTTGGGCTTCTGGTAATTGAAGTCCAAGAACAGCTGGAATGCCAAGGTTCATCACCACTAGGCTAGGTGGAACAGCACTTTTCAATATAGGTAATTTCAGTCAGACATGGTTCTATAAGTCCTTTCCAAATTTGAATAATTGAATTGAATTGAATTGGCCTGTTGATGTGAATGTCCACAAAAGCCCTGATGTAGTGACTCCAGAATTTCCCAAAGATTCCCATTTCCCCATGTCTCCTCTAATTGTATTCTTCCTCCACAAACACAAGCCCTGTGACACACATATATGTATGCACGCATGCACGCAGATGCATGCACAGACACACACACACCAAGTGCACCTCTTTTGAAGGAAGTTGCCATAGTTACTTGTGCTTCACAGCAGTAGCCAGAGCTCATTAAAATGGTTAGGCTGGCTACTCTGTAATCAAAGCATTTAGGGAGGGAGACTGTCTCCCAATATGTGTTCCAAGGAAAGGAAGAATCCCTCCTCTCCATTGCCTGGGAAAACTACCAAGTGTCCAGTTAGAGATAGCCTTTGCTCACTAGGCTTACAGCTACATAGTTTCTCTCACCACCACCACCACCTTTCCCCAATTTTGGTTTGCTTTAGCTTTTACAGCAAGATAGGAACCATACCTGTCAAGTATCCTGTATTGGCCAGGATTTCCATTAATTTTGCGCCACTTTCCTTCATTTCCTGCCCAGAGCTGCCGCCATCCCATAATCTGGTGGCAGGGGAAAAGTAGTTACTGCATATCCCTTCTGTGCAGGTCCCTTCTACACATGCATAGAACCCTTCTACACATGCGTAGAAGGGTTCGGCGCAGAAGGGGATGTGTAGAAGCCTTCTACGCATGCCTAGAAGGGACCTGCGCAGAATGGTTCTGCACAGGTCCCATATTGTCTGGACCGTGCTTGACAGTTATGATAGGAACAGAACAGGATAAGAAAAGGGGCAAAAATAATCTTCAGGCATGGAGAGGGAGAAAAGCAAATATTCATGTGCAACCTCTGGAAAATGTGGGTTTTAGGTGAAAAAGCAATCTTTTCTTGAATATACTGCATTTTTGGAGCTAAAATAGTCTATATATTATAATTTTTGCTGGAATTCAACAGTGCATAAAATAAAAAGAGATATCACTGAAGCGGAGTAAAAGCAAAGCAATTACACTTATATACTGCCCCATGGTGCTTAGTGCACTCTCTGGGCAGTTCACAAGTTAATTAGCCTTCTACCCCCAACAAAGGTGGGGGGTATCAGAGGTGATTCTGAGAAAAATCAGAAGGATTGAAGGCTGAGTCAACCTTGAGTTATCATCAGGATCGAACTCACAAACTTTTGGTTGCAGTACAGCAGTTTAGCCACTGCGCCAGCAGGGCTAAAAGGAAATCTTCAAGGTTTAGAGGTGTTATGCTTGGGGTCTAGAGGCAGTAATGTAGCGTAAATTTGGAAGTACATGTGCCCATGTGAGACTCCTTTAGTTGTTTCCAGTAGGAGAGTACAAAATTGAAAATACCATATCAGAAGTGATGAGCAGGTATTTCACAAAGCTAGAAAAAAAGAAGGCGGCGCGTTCAGATGCTGCGGCTGAGAGCTCCTTGCTTTTGAGACAGGGTCAGTTAAGTAGGGTTATTTATAGCTGTCAGGAGTTGTTGTTTTATAGAAACAGAAGTGGAGACTTTGTTATGTGTGAAAAACTGTGGGCTTGCAAGATTCCAGAAATCATAAATCACCGGATCTGGAGGAAGACAAGGTGGAGGAGGAGGAGGAGGAGAGAGCGAAGGCAGAAAAGAGGCTGTAGAGGTAATGGCCATGTGAACGCGAGGGCAAAGATAAGAAAACAACGCTATAAATTACCTCTCCCAAGTATTTTCTATTCCAATGTGAGGTCTTTGGTGAACAAACTTGACAAGTGGAGGCTGCGTGTTGGAGCTGAGGGAGACTTTCGGGATTGCTGTGCATTGCTACTCACAGAGACATGGCTTAACTCCTTCATTCCCAACACAGCTATTGAATTGCAAGGCTATACTACACACCGGTTGGACAGGACAAAGGATTCTGGCAAGAAACAAGGTGGGGGAGTGTGTATCTTCGTAAATCACAACTGGTGCACGGACTCTGTCAGGTTGGATAGCCACTGTTCCCCGGAGGTAGAGTTTTTTAATGATTAAATGTAGACCTTTTTAACTCCCCCGGGAATTTACAGCAGTAGTATTAATGGTGGTGTATGTGGCACCAACTGCAAATGCACGCATGGCCATGGATATTTTGTATGGAAACATCAATACTAAACTGAGCAAATACCAAGAGGCCGTACTGATCATCGCAGGAGACTTCAATCATACAGACTTGAAGGCAGTATTCTCAAAATTTCATCAGCACATTAAATGTGCAACTAGGGGGGAGAATACTCTTGACAAGGTGTATACAAACATTAAACGGGCATATGAGGGTAAGCCCTTGGCACACCTTGGCAGGTCAGATCTTGTGTCCCTGTTTTTGACACCAGCTGAATACCTTCTTCTCCCGATTTGAGGTGACACCAGCAGTGGATCCAGCAGTGTTTCCAGAGTCATCACCATTACTCCCCTTAGGGAATGTTGCCAGGGTGGAAGAGGGAGAAGTGAGGCGAATATTAAAAGGGATAAATGCGAGCAAGTCTATGGGTCCTGATGGAGTGGCTGGTAGGGCACTGAGAGACTGCTCAGAACAGCTGGCAGAAACTTTTATGAAGATTTTTAATCGGTCTTTGGCCCAAGCCACTATCCCACCTTGTCTGAAATCCTCTACTATTATACCTCTGCCTAAAAAACCTAACATAGATAGTCTGAATGACTTCCACCCTGTGGCGCTTACACCTGTCATAATGAAATGCTTTGAAAAGTTGGTGCGGAACCGTATTATGGCTTGTTTACCAGTTGGACTTGACCCTTGTCAATTTGCATATAAGAGAAAGAGATCCACGGAAGATGCTGTGGCTACGGCCCTACATGCTGTTCTGACCCATTTGGAGAAACAAGGAACTTATGCGAGACTGTTATTTGTAGATTTTAGTTCTGCTTTTAATACTATTCTTCCGCATAGACTGGTGCCCAAATTATTAGATCTGGGGCTTCCGCCATGCTTATGCAGGTGGATACTAGATTTTCTATCAGATCGTTCGCAACTGGTCAGGATGGGCTCTCATGTCTCTGCGGATCTCAGTATAAGTACGGGGACGCCGCAGGGGTGTGTGCTGAGCCCGCTTCTGTACACGCTTTACACATATGTGTTCCCAATTACCCCAGCAATAAGATCATCAAGTTTGCAGACGACACAGTGGTGGTTGGTCTGATTACTGCTGGGGAGGGGGAGTCAGCTTACAGGAAGGAGGTTGAGATGCTGACGGAGTGGTGTAGGGAAAACAATTTATTCCTCAATGTAAAAAAGACAAAAGAGATCAATGTGGACTTTAGAAAATGCAAATTGAACATCCAGCCATTTATTATTGAAGGGAATTGTGTGGAACAGGTCTCAGTGTTTCGATTTCTGGGTATGGAGCTGAGGGATAATCTAACATGAGGAGCAAACACCAAAGATCTGATGAGGAGAGCACAGCAGAGGTTATACTTCTTGAGAATCCTCAGGAAGAACAATCTTTCAAAGGACCTGCTGTTGGCATTCTACCACTGTACTATAGAGAGTGTGTTAACCTATGGTCTGTGTGTATGGTTTGGGAGTTGTACAGCTAGGGAAAGAACAATGCTGTCCAGGGTCGTAAAGACTGCGGAGGGGATAATCGCGCATACTCTTCCCACTCTAGATCAAATCTATGCCACCAGGTGTTATAAGAAAGCTGTAGAGATTGTGCAAGATAGTACGCACCCCGGAAATGATCTCTTTCAGCTTCTGACTTCTAGAAGAAGGTCTAGGGTCATAAAGACCAGGACCAGCCACTTGAGAAATAGTTTCTACCCAAAAGCGGTTCTGGCTTTGAATGCAGTGCAATGCAGTCTATGAGGGAGCTTCTGTATATAGTTTTTAGAGTTTTTAGAGTTTTTGAGTTTTTAGAGTTTTAGAGCTTTTTATGGGTTAAATGTGTATATGTGGGGTGGGAGTATGTTGATAATTTTTGTATAGTTGTATTTTGTTTAGGTTTTGTTGGGTTGATAAGTGTTTTTCCCCCCAATCTCGTTGTTCTGTGCAGGACAATGACAATAAAGATCTATCTATCTATCTATCTATCTATCTAATGCATCTTAGCTGCCCATTCAAGACTTGAATATTTTGTATTAGAATAAGAATAGTTTGCAACAACAGAATGTCCTTGAAAAATTCTATCTCTCTTATCTATTCTAAGAATTGTATATATCAAGCAGAGTCTTCGGTATGTGTGTGACAGATGTTGTTTACTTTGCTGCTTGGAAAAATCTTGGACTTAATTTCTGTGATTCCTGGATTCACTTCACCATGGTGAGTGGGAACCTAACCAGATCTATAGTACTTCCTGTAAGTATCTCATTGTTTTCCGTCAGAAATTGGCTCGGACTCACCTGACCCAGGATGGGTATCCTTTATTACAGCTCCCAAATATCCCGTATCTTTTCAAATCACCTGGGGAAAATGATCAGGGCTTAGAAGTAACAGAGTTAAGGCTATACATTTTTGCTTTTTTCATCCCTACAAGTGAACACAAGGAACAGAAATATCACTGGTGAAGATCATAAGGAATGTCCCAGTATTCTCAGTAAAGTTCTCACATTGGTGGGAAAGATGTTTTATGTAAAGTTTGGCCCACTGTGCATAAAAATCTGCCTGTTGTACACATTTGCTCAATTTGCTCAGCTGTGCAAATTGTGTTAATTGCCCTAATTGGGATGGTTTTGCTTTATTTAAGACTGTGAAACCCTGGATAAGTTGCACTTATACTGTTATTTTGTGCCCTATACCTTACTCTCTTTGTGCATGCATATCTGCATGTGTGCTTTGCTTCCCAAAGTAAAAGGACATTAGAGACATTTTCTCCAAACATCTAAGATTGGAGAAGGGCAGATAGACAGGCAGTACCTGTACAGCTCTTTGTTGTGTCTGGATCAGAGGTGATCCTGAGAAAATACACTGATTTCATTTAGAATATTATGTCATTTTCTTATAACTTTTAATATTCCTTCACTCACCCCTACAAAATATCAAGCAGAATAGAAAGCAATGAATAATAGAAGAAGAAGCAATTCAACAAGTTTATTTCCTAAAACTTTGCAATTGGAAATCAGAACAAATTTATTTTAAAAATAGAGTGTAACATGAAAGGTTCAAATGATTTTTAAAAAGCTAAGGTATGCTCAAGTAGCTAAGATGCTGACTGGGAAGTGGAAGGTCAGCAATTTGATTCCTGAGTACTGCACGACGGAATGAGCTCCCATCTTTGTCCTAGCTCCTGCCAACCTAGCAGTTCGAAAGCAAGAAATTGCAAGTAGATAAATAGGGACCACTTCGTTGGGAAGGTAGCAGCATTCCGTGTGCTCCGGTGTCTAGTTATGCCTGCCACATGACCACGGAAACGTCTGCAGAAGCAGACAGCGCTGGTTCTTCAGCTTTGAAACAGAGATGAGCATTGAACCCTAGAGTTGAATACGACAGGCTTTTGAGCAAGGGAAATCTTTACCTTTACCTTTAAGGTAGGTTTAGTGAAAGGAACAGAAATATGTGTTACTCCAGATGGTTCTGGTCTACAACCCCCAACAACCCCCACAGCTGATACAGCAAATGGCAAAAGACTAAGGGAGTTGCAATCTAACAATATCTGGTGGTCCATCTATTTCCATTCCCAGGGATGGGCCAATAGGTTGGTCTAATTTTCCAGCTTCTTCAGAGAATGGAACATTGGCAATACTTAAGAGACTGCGTCACCCCAAGAACAACTGTTCATCCCACCAGAGCTGACCGGAGAGGCTCTCACATTGTTCCAGCTGCTAGAGGGGCACGTCTTTCTAGCACCAGAAAGAGGGCCTTCTCAGTATCTGCTCCAGCCCTATGGAACCTCCTGCCAATTGAGCTGCGTCTCCAGACAGAGTTGCTGCCCTTAAGGAAAGGGTTAAAAACCTGGCTGGCAGGGCAGGTGTGGGGCACCAGCAACATGGTAACCCTGGCCTGCTGGCTAATTTAGTAGAACACACACACTCTCTCTTTTTTTAAAATTTTTTTTAATTGAATTTTTTAAGACATACAGAAAAAAGAAAAAAGGACAATGACTAACAATACAATACACAAACAAATCCATAGTATCATCTTAACAAACATTACTAAATGTTAGCACATAACAATATCTAAACTCATTAATTACTATATGACCACCAAATATTAAAAACCATTATTTCCAGATCCAAAATAATAAGGACTTTCTGTGCTACTACTAATCTTTGGACAAATAATAATCACCCTGTGAATATATACATTGCCCGGAGAGTTTATTTTCTGCTCATCTCCAGAAACTTCTTTGAGATGGTACTGGTCCTGAACTATCATTTACCATACAAGAATGGTCCACAAATGGTTTCCATATATTCCATATACTCTCTCTTTTATTTATTTATTTATTTTATTAAATTTGTATCGCCGCCCCCTCGCCGAAACGACTCTGGGTGGCTCACAACATGACATAAAAACCTAAAAACATCCTCAGCAAAAAAATCATCTAAAACCAATCCATTAAAAACCCACACACCCCAAGCCACAGAAGAGGAAACAATTCATATGAACCAGCAGGCAGGGGTCACCTCCCTATCGGTGCCCCACACCTGCCTTGCCAGTCAGGTTTTAAGATCTTTCCTACAGGGCAACAATTCCATCTGGAGTCGTAACTCTATTGGCAGGAGGTTCCATAGGGCTGGAGCGGACACAGAGAAGGCCCTCCTCCTTGTGCTAGAGGAGGCGAGCCCCTCTAGCTGATGGTACAGTTAGAGAGCCCCTCTGGTCTGCTCTGGTTGGACGAACAGATGTTCTTGGGGAGACGCGGTCTCTTAGGTATCCTGTGAGCTTTTAATTTTTTTAAAAAAATTGTCAGTAGTTTTTTAATGGGTTTTTAATTGCTTTTTTTTAAAATTGCAGCTGGTTTTATTTTCTGTGAGCTGCCCAGAGTTCGGAGTTGGGCGGCAATACAAATTAGAAAAATAAAAATAAATAAAACCTAACCATTTGGCACATTTGACAATTCGTTCCATTTTTTTTCTTCATTTTTTGGTGGGAGAAATCAAAATTGAGCGATTTGTCTATCCAGATTCAGGACTATGAGTCCCTTCTCTTTTTCCTCTCATCCTCCTGTTTAAGAGACAACTCATCTTTAACCCACCTATGGGTGTGTCAGTGGATACAATTGTGACCTATTGGCCATTTGAGTTCAAGTTGTTGTTCAGCCATGGGAACTCACTGACTAGTGACAATGGGAAATTTCTCATTAAATAGTTGCATTTTATTTTATTTAAAGACTAAGTGTGATATTTCAATATGAGCTTTCCTGAATCAAGTCCACTTCATCAGACAGTCTACTTCATCAGAAAGTCCACTTCATCAGAAAGAATTGAAGCATTGTTAGATGAATTTATATAAATTGTACACATGTGAAAGAAAATATTACATCTAAAAATGAATAATATGTATACAAAACAGAGCACAAACTTTAGGCCCATGAGAATGCTCAAAAAGATGGTGGGTTTTGTAGACTTTAACAGTTTTGCAGATTATTGAGGAAATTATGTAAAAAGAATTGAAGCGTTTTCAAAGTTCTGTAATAAGCACAGGAACTGGGTGGCTGGTTTTACCCATTCATACTGATGAGAAGCTGATGGATCAGAGTGGCTGCTAACAAGCTAAATGCATGCTCTGATACAGAAAGCCTATTACAGATGGGAAGAGAGGGGTTATCACAGCTCTCTTGTCTGAATAGGAGCAGTCCAGGTGACACAACTTCTAGGAGACATATTCTCCTTTGGCATGACTGGAAGAGATAGGAAGTGGCCATCTACTTGGCTTTTGAAGTAGCAATGTCACTTGGGCCTCCCACACTCTTATCAGATATAAATAATAGAGCTTCTCCTCCAAACATATATTCCCCATTTGCCTGGACTCCATAGGTGACCATAAATCCCATGCAGCTGAGTGAACTTGTTGTAGAAGGAAGATTCTGGCCCTCATCCATGAGTTGACTTGATCTCTTTGTAGCTTCTAGCAGAGAAGTTCTTCAATCACAATTTGTCCAACCTGCTTTTTTCCTGCTGGTAATGTCTGAAGTTTCTTCACACATCAGTGCTTATAATGCATGCCCCATTTTGTTCTTAGTTGCCAGAGCTGCTCCCTGTTTTTTGTATTTTTGGTGCATTTTTTGCACTTCTGGCATGTTTTTGGTGATTCTGTCACATTTTCAGTGCTTTTGGTGGCTGCGGGGTCCTCACCATGGGTCAGGTGGACCCAGCCCATGGGCCATCGGTTGCAAATCCCTGCCCTATTGAATCCTTGAAATGTGCAATTGTGTTCATCTACTATTCAACAATTGATTCCATAGAGGATTCTCACAGGCCTTTGGCTTTATATATATATATAAACTGTACTCCTTTTAATAAGAAAAACCTTGCAAATGTTAATTACTGTTAGCAATGAATTGAAACAAAAAGTGTAACACAGATTTGAATACATCTCTGAACATATTAGAAAGAATAGCGGGGCAGCAACCAGTCCAGCTGGAATCAGGTGAGCTACTTCAAAAAGTGGCCTTTCTGGCTAGGAGATTTTGAGACATACACACACATACACACCTCCCAAATTACTTTCTTCAAGCTCTGGCCAGGTGGGATCCAAAAGTGTGCTGCCAAGATTGGCTACACAAAACACATGTGCCTATCTCTTCAGGTTAAAAGTAGACCTGTATTTATAGCACAGACTCCTTAATGCAAGATTGAACAAGCTGCAGAGTTTGAACAACAGCTGTTACTCCTGTTTGCGTGTATATTTGGAGATGGGTTGTTTTGCAGTCAGGTGAGAACTTTCTTTTCCTTTTTTGCTAAATCAAGAACAACTTTTGCTCTATAACAGGGCTTTTGTCTTTGGCATTGGAAATACAAACAGAGGTTTGATTTACTAAACTTTCCTGTGTAGTGTGAGCTCCCTACTAGTTGCCCCACCAAAAATGATTGTAAAACAGGCCATAGAGTTGCATTTAATTTGCATATACCAGTGTTGGTGAACCTATGATCACACAACATCAGTGGTTTCTTTGGCTGCGGTACAGCACTTTAACCACTATGCCATGAGGTTTCCTAGTGATGAAATATTGCCAAAATAAAGCAAATAAACTTTGTATGCAAATTGACTGCAATAAATATTGCACAGAATAATTGTTTGAAATGGTAGCTGTGTTTGTCTGTGTTTTAAGCATATCAGAGAGTAAGCAAAACAAAACAAAACAAAAAGACAAAAAACATTGTGACACTTTAAAGACTAACTGCTGTATTTTATTTATTATTTATTAGTTCAAATTTATATTGCCGCCCACTCGCCGAAGCGACTCAGGGCGGCTTACAAACAATACATTGGAATACAATACAATATGTTGATGGAGGCTCAGGGGGAGGGGCAGTGAAGTCCTCAACCTGCCCTGGCTTCTTCTCCCCCGCCCCCTCGCTGTTGGTGTGGGCTTTAACATTGACTTTCATGGATCAACTCCATTTTGTCAGACGTAAGAGTGAAACTTCATGGCATCAATTTACACACAACAGGTACACATGTAAATGGTTGGTTAGCATAACAGATAAGTATACAAATCAGCATGAATTTTTACAACTGGTAATAACAGAAGATCTCTGGTTGTTATTCAGATTAGTTGTAAAGTTTCACTCTGTTGAATTGCAAATGGTTGTTAGATGGATGCAAGACATACATTGTGGCATTACACATTTGCTAATGAGTTTACCCTTCAGCCCTGGCATCTACTGGCAATAGTATGACTGTCCCAGGCCAAGCACCAAGTTCTTCTTTTGTTCTGAGAGGTAGCCTAAGGCTATGGATGAGCGTTCTATGGCACAGAAGGTAACCAATGCATAACAGCATCTGGGCAAAACAAAAAAACTGTCCTGCCATAAATAATGTGAATGTCTGTAAGATTCTTGCTTTCTTGCCTTGGTGAAAAATACTTAAACCCATGCACTGCTCCAAAGAGCTCCAAATCTGATACTGGAAATCTAACATTAATGTGTCTGCCCTCTGAAGCAGACAGATAGCTGGACTAGAGGAACCTTTGCTCTCATTCAGCAGGGCTCTTGTTATGTTGTTATTTGAAAGGAAGTAAATTTGTTCTGAGAAGCTCTTAGAGCAGCAATTAAAATTGGTTGGGGTCTGATTTTACCTTTCTATTTCAAGAAGCCCTAAGACACATGGATTTTTTTTCCTAGGTAAATTAACCCAAAGTAACTAGATAGCTAAAATTAGAAATAGAGTCCTTCAATTTGCAATTTTCAGAATAAGTCATACTGAACACTTCTTTATCTTTTTTAAAATAATTTTTATTTTGCGAAGGAGGTGAGGGAGGATTAAAAGGGCCCCCAGCAGGTGAATCTGGACTCCAGGTGGTGGTGGCGCCACTTGGCTGGCCGTGACAAAAACAAAAGGCAAGTCTCTTGGACTGGGACAGAAAGATCCGGCCACTCACTTTGATCGTGGTCAAATGTGCTCAGGGAAAAGGAAAGTTTCCTTGTGCTCTGGACCTGAAAAACACTTTGCAACAAGATAAATTTCAGTGTGTGTGTGGGAGAAACAACCCACAGAACCTTCCCCCCCCCCAGGGTGTTTTCTTCCCCCTCCCCCTGGAAGATGGTCTCTAAGGCACAACCAGAGGAGAATACTATATTTTTAATCCTGGGAGAAAAAAGGAAAGGGAGCCGGTGGTTCTGGCCAGAGAAGCATGCCCTTGGAAGAGAGGGAGCAGTGGTAGAGGGAAAGGAAGGGGCAGCTGCCCACACCTAGCCTTGGCAATGGATGATCAGCCCAGGTCAATGCATTCCCATGTACCTCGGCCTGTCCCAACACATGCAAGATGGGAGCGCTGCCGCCGCAGGCATTGGGGAGATCATGTCTTTCTTCTGAGCACTTTCAGAGGCAGCTGCTTTCCCTGTCCTGGTATCGGTCGGTCAGTTCTCCTGAGGGAAGCTGCTTCAGAACCAACAGCCCAAACTGGACATCATGCCCACATGTTTAGCCAGCACTGGTCTGGGCTTCTGATTTCCCTGCCCAGAAATCACTATGCACACAGTGAGCGCTGGTCAGTTCTTCTGGGGGAAGCTTCCCTTGTAAGCCCTGATCACCTTTGCAGGAATTCACTGCAACCAGGCCTCAAAAACACAGCAAAAATGTCCCTCCCACCCCCACCACCATGGGAAGTGGTGGTGGCTGGCCAGGCAGCCAAAAGAATGGCCAGCTTGGGGAAAAGTTTTTGCTAATGATAAAAAATTGAATCGTTGTACAGGACACAATTTCCCCCTGATTTCCTTTCATTGTACGATTTTTCATTGTAAGATCCCTTTGTTATATGGAGCTTTACTGTATTAATTTAATTTAACTGACAAATTTATATACCGCCCACTCGGCCAAAGCCGACTCTGGGCGGTTCAAAATGACAATTTAAAAAACATGTTAAAAACAGTTAAAACTACCCACCCCCTAAAACAAGGGGTGCAGGATCCAAAGGCACCATGGGGGGGAGTTCTTCTACACCAGCCACCCAATGGAGGTTACCCTTCCACCTGCACCCCACACTTGGGGTGAAAGGCAGCAATTCTGAAAGGCAGCAATTCTGTCCGGAGACATAGCTCTTTGGCAGGAGGTTCCAGAGGGCCAGCACAGACATGGAGAAGGCTCTCCTCCTTGTGCCAGAGAGGCGAGCCCCTCTGGCTGATGGAACGATTAGAGAGCCCCTCCGGTCTGCTCTGGTTGGACGGACAGACGTCCTCAGGGCGATGCGGCCTCTTAGGTAACCCGGTCTGTCATGATCCTTGAGTAACCATGGCAACCTTATCACTAAGCTACTAGAGCTGTTTCACACACACATTCCTTTCTGATGAAATCAACACAGCTGCGATCCCACACTGGAGTGATTGATAGCTACTGCAGGTGCAGCCCCCACAAGGGTACAGGGTGACGACAGGGTCAGCTGCTCATACCACGAGGGAGAAGACACCTCCCCTCCTGTCAATCAAAAACCCGTGGGTCTAACACCTGCAGATGTGGAAATTCCAGGAATGCAAAGGTGGGAGGGAAATCTGCTCCTTTTTGTGTATAAAAGCAGAGCCCTTTCCCTCAGTTATTTGGTCCTCTTGGGTAGAAGGCAGGGCTTTGTCTCCCCAAGATGGACTCAGAAATATCCCTTCGGGGCTTTCCCGATCAAAGGGAACCTTACTAACTCTGTATTACGATGTACTTTGTCTGTCTCTGTTCTTTTTCAGATGCTAATGGAAAATAAAACTCTTTGTGAGTAACATCAACGGAGTGGATGTCAGTTTATCAGGCTATATCCAAGTGCTTTGCATATGCTACCAATATATTAAACCACCGCATACTCTCTGTAAGCGACAGGTGGAGTTCTTTGAAGCCGATTGGGAAGCGGTACAGTGAGGCGACCTTAGGCTGCACTGGGAGTGTGCGGATAAAGGAAATTATCACAGCCTAAAGGATTGGTACATGCCTCCTGTAAGCCAGCGCCTAGTCGAGCATTCAAGACACGGCCCACTAACATATAGGGCTTTAAAGGTCAAAACCAGCACCTTGAATTGCACCCGGAGACAAACTGGCAACCAGTGCAGCTCCCGGAGCAGTGGTGAAGCATGGACATAACGCCCACACCCCATCACCACTCGGGCTGCCACATTCTGGACCAGCTGTAGCCTCCAAATGGTCCTCAAGGGCAGCCCCATGTAGAGCGCATTGCAATAATCTAGTCTGGAGGTGACTAGAGCATGAGTGACCATGAGCAAGGAGTCCCGGTCCAGGAGCGGGTGCAACTGGCAGATCACCCAAAGCTGGGCAAAAGCCCTCCTGGTCACAGCTGCCACCTGTTCTTCCAGCAGTAGCCACGAATCCAGAAGGACCCCCACATTGCGCACCGGGTATGTCTGGGGCAAAATAGCCCCATCCAGAACCAAAGATGGTAGCTCCCGGGATAGCGCAGGGCCCCTTATCCATAGCCACTCAGTCTTGCTGGGATTCAGTTGTAGCCCATTAGCCCCCATCCAGACCCAACAACTTTCAGACACCTGGAAAGGACTTTGACTGCATCACTGGGGTTCCCATGGGCCGAGATGTACAACTGAGTGTCATCCGCATACTGATGGTACCGCACCCCATGGGAACGAATGATCTTACCCAGCGGCTTCATGTAGATGTTAAATAGGAGAGGAGAGAGCCCTGAGCCCTGAGGCACCCCCCATTTGAGGGGCCTAGGACTGGATCTCTCACTCTCCAATCACACCGACTGGGTCTGACCCCTCAGAAATGAGGAAAACCAGGACCACACAGTGCCCTGGATCCCCAATCCTCGGAGCCGTTCCAGAAGGATACCATGGTCAACGGTATCGAAAGCCACTGAGAGGTCAAGAAGAGCAAGGATGGATGGGTGACCACCATCCCGCTCCCGCCAGAGATCATCCATCAGTGCGACCAATGCCGTCTCGGTACCATATCCAGGCCTGAATCCTGACTGAAAGGGGTCCAGATAATCCGCTTCATCCAGTACCCACTGCAGCCGATGCGCCACTGCCTTCTCCAACACCTTCCCTAAAAAGGGGAGGTTGGAGACAGGCCTATAGTTGGTTAGGACAGCTGGGTCGAGGGAAGGTTTCTTCAGGAGCGGGCGCACCAAGGCATGTTTTAAAGGTGCGGGAAACACCCCCTCCCGCAATGATGCATTGATCATAGCCCCGACCCAGCCACCTGTCACCGCCTTGGAGGGTTTCACCAACCAGGTGGGACAGGGGTCCAATGGGGAGGTAGTGGCATGCACAGCTGCAAGGAGCCTGTCCAAATCATTAGGGGCAACTGGATCAAACTGGTCCAAGATGGTATGGCAAGACTGTGCTCCAGCTCCCTCCGGACTCTCTCGATCCACACCAGGATTAAACCCCGAGTGAATCCGATCGATTTTCTCCACCAGATGGTCAGCAAAGTCCTCAGCCGACCCCTGCCAACCAGGCACCGGGACCCCCCTACCAAGGAGAGACCTGGTAACCCGGAACAGGGTGGCTGGGCGATTATCAGCGGAGGCAATAAGGGTGGTGAAGTATTGCCGCCTCACCACCCCCATCGCCACTAGGTAGGCCCTAATAGAGGCTCTAGCTAGTGTCCAATCGGAGTCTCTTTGGGTCTTCACCCAGCGGCGCTCTAGCCGTCTCTTTGCCCGTTTGAGCTCCCGCAGTTCTTCCGTGAACCACGGGGATGACCGAGCTCCATGAGCTCTGAGAGGTCGTAGTCGTGCGATTACATCCAAGGCCGCTATTGTCTTCCTGTTCCACAGGTCAACCAGCACCTCGGGCGAATCGTGTTGCCGATCCAGAGGAAAATCCCCCAGTTCCCTCTGGAATCTATCAGGATTCCATCAGTTGCTGGGGGCGGGCCATTCTAATAGGCCCTGCCTCCCTACAATGAAGCATCGGACCCAGGAAGTCTAGAGCCACCAAATAATGATCTGACCATGGCGCCCGCTCCTGAAGAAACCTTCCCTCGACCCAGCTGTCCTAACCAACTATAGGCCTGTCTCCAACCTCCCCTTTTTAGGGAAGGTGTTGGAGAAGGCAGTGGCGCATCGGCTGCAGTGGGTACTGGATGAAGCGGATTATCTGGACCCCTTTCAGTTATGTCTAATTTCTGTAGTCTCAGATCACTCCGCCACCGCTCCGACAAAATGTCTGGTGTGTGGCCACTGCCCCTGCTCGGGCCCTGAATTACCTGAATCAGGTCCATAGCTGCCATGGAAGCCATGAACTCCTGAGCCACCTTGGAGCCAGTCCCCAGCGAAGGCAAATTGAAGTCTCCCAGAACCATCAGTCTAGGGAACTCCAATGCCAATGCTGAGATGGCCTCGAGGAGCTCAGGCAGGGAGTCCCTTACCCTGCAAGGGGGCAGGTACAGGAGTAAGACTCCCAACTGACCCTTAGAGCCCAGATGCAGAAGTGGGCCTCACAACCCAGAATTTGTGGAGTGGAAGCCCTGGCAACTCCCAGTGACTCCCTGGCTATGATGGCAACACCACCGCGCTTACCCTCATCCCTAGGCTGGTGCCAAATACTGAACCCAGCTGGACACATTTTTGGCAGAGGAACCCCATCCTCTGGTCTCAGCCAGGTCTCAGTGATACATGCCAGGTTGGCCCGCTCCCCCATAATGGAATCTTGTATCAGGGGGGCCTTATTACAGACCGACCTGGCATTCATCAGCAGCAGCCTAAGGGCAGGGTCACCCTGGGTCAGCTGCTCAGGACCTAGAGGTGTAACCGGGGGGCTGGAACTAAGCATCTGTCCCATGTTCCCCGAGTGCGGCCCGCCCCTCGATACCCGCTATATCTCCCCATGCCCATCACAACCTCTATATTGGCCCCCGGAGCCTCCCTGTTTGCCTCGGACAGAACACTGCCTCTCCTTCCTGGCTGGCTGGGCAGTCTTTCCCTCCCTCCCTCCCTACCCCATATAAAACCTCCCCACCCACTCCCATCACCCCCCTCCACAAGGCTCCGACGGTGATGGAAGTGGTGGGGCAGTCTTCCAAGTCTACCTCGAACCCTCAACTGGGGTGAGACGTTCCACCCGCAGCAGTGATGGCGGTGGAGTGGCTTTTCAAAGCTATCTCGAATCCCCAGGGCCGGTGTTCTCCATTGATGGCACAGTGCTCCACCTCCCCTTCCAAAGGGGGGGAGAGCATCGGCGTAAGCAGCCCTTGAAGGACCTTTCCACTCCCCGCCACCAGTGCAGATGTTGCTGCTCAGCGAGGAAGGAGGCGTCTGGAGCAAGCAACCCCTAAAGGTCCTTTTCTCGCCCCGCCAACAGCACAGGTGTTCTTGGTTGGCGTGGTGGCTGAGGCAGCATCGTGCTCTGTTTCCCTCCGCAAAACAAGAGGAGGGAAGTGTCTGGAGCAAGCAGCCCCTGAAGGTCCTTTTCTCGCCCCGACGCCAGCGCAGGTGTTCTTGGTTGGCGTGGTGGCTGAGGCAGCGTGGTGCTCTGCTTCTTTCCGCAAAACAGGAGGGAGGCACCCATGCCAATCACCACCTTAATTTTATCCCCATGGACCTCCAAGCCAGCCCCAGACAGACTGCTGCCTCTATTCCCTGACTGGCAAGTTAGTCCCTCAATCCTTCTAACCCTCCCTCCCACCACCACCTCCTCCCCCATTTTTGCCCGTACCTCCCCCCATCGCCCCCAGTGGGCATTTTCAAATCCAGTTTAAAGTTTTTGCTCCATATTGCAGTCTTCATTTTCATTTTAAAGAAACTGCATGGCTATGATCCTATTGTTCATTCAGTCAGATTCCAAGGTTCTTGTATCTGTCAACACCTTCCACATTTTCATCATGGATCTACAACTGCATTTCATGGACTGATTAGCTTTTACTGACTGCCATTAATTTGGTACATCCATTGATGACAGCAAAAAACAAAACAGCAACAACAAAACAGTTTCTGTCTTGCAGACTCATGATCTGTAATTTGGTGGCAGTGGTGGCTGCTACTTGTATACATTTTTTCTGGGTAATTTTCATAGTTGATGGATACATCTCTGGTGACTCAATAAACTGATCCTGGCATGAAACATGCGACCACACACATTACACTTATGGCGGATGGCATATTTGAGATTGACAAAGTTTCCATGCTTGTCACAGCCTCTTCATGTCTGTGGCATTCTCCTTCAAAGTAATCGGTATCAGCAGAGATGGGTTGGTGCCAACATGGGCGATCTATGGCTGCTGCCTCCCAGTTTTGTGGGTTTATGCCTGACACCTTCATGGTTTGTTTCAGCTGGTCCTTATAACACTTCAAAGGAGCTCCACAAGCTCTTGTACTGGAGCTAAGTTCCCCATAAAGAATTTGACGAAGAAACTTGGAACTGTCCATATGGTGGACATGCCCTATCCATCTAAGATTATGGCCTATGATGGAAGCTTCAATGCTATTTACATGTGCAATCTCGAGAACTGCAATGTTGGTGACATAGTCATCCCACTTGACATTCAAGATGGACCTTAGTTTCTGTTGGTGAATGTGCTCAAGCTTTTTGATGTCATGGTGATAGAGGGTCCATGTTTCACAGCCATACAATAATGTTGATGTAACAACAGCTTGGTATACCATGAGCTTTGTATAAACTGTTAAATCTTTGTTCATGAAGACCCAGTGTGATAGACTACCAAAGGCAGATCTGTAATTATAGTAGCAGTAATAGTAATGACAACTACAGCCACAATGATTGTGTCCTATCAAGTTGATTCCAACTTATGATGTCCCTGTTCAGGGTTTTCTAGGTATCAAGTCCTCAGAAGTGATCTACCATTCCCTTCTTCTGAGGACAATCTGTGAATGTGCAACTTGCCCAAGGCTGAACAGCTTGACTCTTCTCCCAGGAGGCATGCTGGAGAATTAAACTCCTAACCCTTGGGGGTTCCAGTTTACTGAGCCTTGCAGGCACAATACAAATGGACAAAAGCAGAAGAGTAAAAGAAGAAGAAAGAAAAATAGACATCCACAGTTAAGTTAACAGATAAGAATGAAAATTGAGAAAAAAGGAGTGGACAATTGCTATTCCATTGTCTTACCAAAAGTAGAAGAATGGTTCTGATCACTGTTTATTATTCAGGATAGATTATGCTTTAAAAAGCTTTTATTACACCCCATGAGAGATAAAGAAAGAAAGAGAGAGCGATACGGTATATTAGTTCCCATTTTCTTCCCCAAATGTGCCAAAATGGGCTAAGGAGTATATGGTCCTCTAAATGTTGTTAGATTGCAGTGGTTTTAAGTGTAAGCATGGTCAATGATAAAAGACAATAGACTTCTCAATCTAATGGCATCTTGTGTCACACTTTCTCATTTCTGCTCCACAACTATGCTAAGTTCAAGACATCATGAAGGATGCAAAATAGTAGTTAAAGTATCAGTGCAGTTCCTGCTGCAACATTCAGGTGCAGAAACAGTTGCCAGTTACCATTATAAAAATTTGGAAGTTGTGTTATCATGAGACCTGCTGTGTTATCATATGCCACTCTTGACATTCTTGATCATGGTTGAGCTTGAAAGCTAAGCATAATCATGCTTGGCTGGGGACATGGAAAGAAGCAGCTCCAGCTAAGATGGGAAACCATCTGGTCTGTTACCCTAGAAAAATATTATCAGGTAAAGTTGACAATATTGGTTTTAATGAACTAAATCAACCCAGGTCATCCTCCCATACTGAGAAGTAGAAAGAAGTTTTATCACTACTGTCATAGTTAATAGGAAACCTACCCCATGGAGACTGTTAGAGAATCTCTACGCCTCCAAAGAATTAATAAGGAAGATTGTCCCCATTTGGCTGCCCATAAACATGCTAGATACAGTAATTTGAATAGAGCTTTCTTTTTTTTATCATTCCCCTCCGCTCACCATTGCAATATTGCTGTTTTTGAGGCAAACCTGCTTGAAGGTTTCCATTCTATGGGACTATTAAAATTCAGAAGTGATCTCCAGTGTAATTTCCAATTTCCATTGTATTGTATTTCAGCCACCTCTGTCAAATGAATTTATTTTGTAGCTGAGTAGCATGCAAAACCTAAGCCACTTTTACAAAACAAAACAAAAATTAAAATTAAAAAAATCACAGTAGCAACAGAAACCACATATGCAGTCCATGGTACCACAACTCTTGTGAAGAAGAAAACAGTTTGTAGAACTTCAAGACAAACACCTGTTATAAGCAGAGTTGGCAAGGAATGGGCATCCCATTCTCTAAGATTTCATGCCCTTTACCCGAGTCCAGGGGACAAGTCTCTGATGGCACAGGAATGGGTTCTTCTGACATCACAGATGTGGGGCAGGCAATGGCCATAACGGAAATAAACATTAGCAATACCTGAAAAATGTTGAAGATTCCAATTTCATGTGGAGAGAAGATCCACTCCACATCTTAGCCTAGTGTTAAAGGATCTGTCCAAGGTGCTGCACATAAGTTTGATAGGTCTCAGCACACTGAAGAGTTCCTGCAAAGGCTAGATTAAAACCTGGAGTATCTTTCTTACCTTTGCAAAATTGGAGTCACAGTCTTCTGCTGGCAAACATCTTTGCACTGAACTAGTTTGCTCTGGTTCTGGCTGGGAATGAGCAGAGGTGCTGATTGCCTGAGATTTCTTTTACTACCTGAAGACTACTATCAAGAAGCACTCCCCAGAGACTTAATCCTGCATCCTGAAACTGACACCACTAAATTCTGTTGTGAACTACAGTTCATTTCATCAGCTGTGAAGAGATGTTGTAGAAATGAGATCAGAGGTGAACAAAATGTGAAGAAGTGTACAAGCAAGGTTTGGGTTATTTTTACTGCAGTACCCATAGTGCTATTTTTCTAGAAATTCTGGAAAAGAAGATAGAATTGTTGTGTTAAGAGTTAATAATTTGCAATTTCCTGGGTTTTTCCCCTGCCAGTTGACATACTTTCAGGAGCAGACATTACCTCAAATCTACTCTGTTAGATGGTTCTGCTGCCCTCCAGTGAGTATAAAAGTTGTACAATTTTGGCTATTTCAAATGGCCAAAGAAAACATGATGGGGCTGTGTTTGAAGCTGGACTTGTGCAATGATGCAGGATTATTTTTGAACACTTATGGCCATACGCATAAGAGCTTAAGGAGAAAAATAGTATAAAGCTAAGGTACATGAAATGGACCATATATGAACAGTATCTCTATTAGGGGCATGAAGAAATTTCTTGAGGAGAAAGCCTGTTTCATTTTTTTACTTGCTTATTTATCTTTTGTTGCTGTTGTTAATTGTGTCTATAGCCCAACTTTCCTCTCATGAGCTCAAGGCAGCACACATGATCTCCTTCCTCCCACTTTATCTTCTTAACAACTCTCAGAGAGTTGAGAGACAGTCTGAGATACTATGAGCTGCCCAGAGGCATCTGATTTCTTTCCTAGCTGAATAAGGTTTTGAGTCATAACATAACTTGCAAAAAAATCTCCAAACCATGTGTGGATTCTCACTCTGTAGTAGGAGAATGGATAGCAAATGCTCTTTATTATTCTGTTTCCTGCCTTTTGTGCAGAACGCAACAGCTATATTTTCTTCATCATTGATTTCCCCAGTAACATTTCATTTTTCAGAATGCACAAACATCTGCCCTTACAAATGCAGAAAAGCTCTCCAGCTTCATACCTACTCCTGGGGAGGAGAAATGTTCTCATGTTTTTGTGTGTGTCACACCCACACAAAAGCAGCAGATCAGAATCTACCTTTCTAATTATTACATCATTTTGGTACAGGTTCTACCAGTATCCTTTAGATCTAAAAGAACCAAGGAGGTAGAAAATATCTTGTCCTCAGAAGGTTTCTAAGAAAGAAATGATGAGATACCATTGTGAGGATACTCTGGCTCTCTAATAACCTCACCTCCAATATGGGACCAAGGTGCCACATTTGCTGTTGTTCAGTCGCACAGTCGATTCCGACCTTTTGCGACCCTATGGACCATTATCCTCCAGGCACCTCTGTCCTCCACCATCCTCCTCAACCCACCCAGCTCTGTGCCCATTGTGTCTACAATACCATCTAGCCATCTCATCTTTGGCCGCCCCCTTCTTCTTTTGCCCACCACCTTTCCCAGCATCAAGATTTTCTCAAGTGAATCCTCTCTTCTCATTTGATGTCCAAAGTACTTCATCTTCATCTTCACTACTTGACCTTCTAATGAGCAGTTAGGGTGCAAAATGCTTCCCCTATATATATTCCACTTTTGTTTCTCAGTGAATATATTTTCTTTTTGTGAAATTAAGCAACATACACAGACAACAAACAAAACGCAGCAGGGCGAATTATCACAAAAGCACGAATCCTGTTGCTTTGTGCAGCAAAAGGCAAACCTTTCACTCTTTTTGAGCCAGCAAGTAAAGAGTCTCCACTGGGATTCCCAAGGACAAACCAAGCCAATATGTACACACACACACACACACCCACGTCCAAGAACTACAGCAGTGACTCTTTACTTGCCAGCTAGGAAGGATTGAAATTTTAGCCTTTTGTAATCCAAAACAACAGGATTTCAACCAATAACACAATCAACCCATCTGTTGCTACTATTTTTACTAGCCTGTACAACAAAGCAACAGTCACGTTATTGTGCCTTTTAGAGAAATGCACCTAGACCACCCGAGCACCTCTAAACTCACCCTCCCACCACTGGAAGTCATGAAATGTCACTTACTGTGGTGATAGTGGTGGCGATGGGAATTGTGACATTTTTGGGGGTTCTTGGACAGGCTCCGCTACTTCCCAGGGTGGCTGGATGCTTTTTGGAGCAGTGGGTGACTTCTGGTGCTGGGTGGAGTTATGTCAGTGCCTGGGATCTCAGCACAGAACCAGGAAGTTGCCCACGGTCACTCTCTAGCTGCTGAAATGCAGCAGAGAAGCAATGAAACAAACAAACAAACAAAAAATGCAAATAGGAGCGAACATGCTCTGAAAAGTCTCCCGCTTCTCTGGAAAGTGGTGGAGCCTGTCCAATAACCCACCACAATGGCACTGCCAATGCCACCACTGCCGATAACGACAATGATGACAAAAATATAACTAGTTGGCACATCAACGCCTCAGGCCCCCACAGCTGTGCATGCTGGCGGAACTGGCCCCTGGCAGGAAAACTTTGGGAACCCCTGATCTAAAATATTATACATGATGTAGAAGAAATAAAGAATGTGAAGGGAAGAGGAAAACATTGTTGGAAAATAACCATCTTAGGAGATAGAAAATCAGCAGGTAGACTTTCCCAGAATATGTATTAGTGATCTACATGGCCTTAAAAATAAAATAAAATAAAATAGTGAGGAGAGCTCATATTAAGGTGAAATCAGCCTTTGCAACAATGCACAGAGTTCCTTCCTTAATCCAGTTTTGTAACACATATTGGTTGCGGGGAGAAATTCTGCCAGAGCCATAAGCCAAAAAGCGATGAAAATTTCCCAGATATTTGTTAGTTATGTGCCATCAAGTGGGAACTGACATAAAGTGAAATCCTGGGTTACGGAATTAATCAATTCCAGGACATTTTCTATAAAGCATTTTTTCAGTAACTTGAAGAACAATTTCCCATAGGAATGCACTGAAAAATAAAAAAAATTCTGGAGGTTAGAAAAGAGCCAAAAAAAACCCGTAATTTTTCTGTTCCAAACTGTTTCTAAAGTAGCGAAAACAGAGCAAAAAATCCAAAGTGCCCTTTAGAAAGAGTATGGAACAGAAAAACAAGTTTTTTTTTGGCTTTTTAGTGTGCTTTGGAGCTGATTTTGTTTTATTTTCAAGGCATATTCAACACATTTCTATCAGTGCCATCTAGTGGCCACCCCTGGTTGTGGTATCCGCGAGCACAATTGGCATAACTGTCCCTGACAGAGGTTACACCGGTCGAGAAAGGCTCCTGGTCACTGGCCTCTGCGGGAACAGAAATTGGGGAGCGGATTAATAGTCATAAGATTGATTCACCCATATCTGACCTGGCAGGCAGTTCGGCAGGAGGAAGTTGAATATCTAACTCAAGTTAGGAATTAGGTAATTCCACACTTGCAGATTAGCCCAAGCCCTAGCGCAAATAGTGGCCATGTTTACTCTTGTGCAAGCCATGAACAATGGATTTCCCCTGTCAGTATTTGCCTTAGTTAATTAACTTCCCCAAGAGAGATTCCCAATTAACCCGGGTAAACAGGTGATGTGATTTTCTGTCAGATGACGATTCTAACACACGCAGCCTTGAACATAATATATACTGATGATTTTCCCTCAATAAATCACTGGTCTTCGCTCCATCTTGTCTCGTGTCGTTCCTTGACCAGTCTCCTCCGGGACCTCACGGCCGCCCCGCGGCCCCGATCCAACACCTGGTAATTGCAGGAAAAGTCCCTGCCTAACAACTGGTGGGGAAGGTGGGATTTCCAGCACTTCCTGGTTTGGGGAGAGCTTCTGCCAGAGCCAAAAAACGACAAACATTTTCAAAAATAGAGTGGAAATGCTCCTAACACCCTCCCACCACCATGGGAAGTGTCAGAACACCCAAAAAAAGTTTCTGTATCACGAGTTTTCCCATAAATCAGGATGCCATTTCCACAGAATTTCCATCCGTAAGTCAAGTTTTCCATTACCCGAGGCATCCGTTACTGTGCAGTAAAAGGGCTTTCAAAGTACGTGAGATAGTTAAAGAATAGTTTTATCAGTTCCACGGTCAGTTTCCATGACTGAGCAGGGATTTTAACCCCAGGCCTCCTGAATCTTAGTCCTTCACTCTCTCCACAAATCACACTGAGTATCTCTCCAAAAGGCTAACCCTCAACATAAAGTAATGTGCAGCCCAGCTGTAGATCAAATGATTATAAAATTAGGTTTTTTTTTTTCATGACAGCTTCCAGAATTATCTAGTCATGTTGGCTTGAGGACTTTTAAGAGTTCATGTCACCACCACCCCACAAACCTACTCTTCCAGTAAACCAAAATCCTAAAACACAGGTTCTGAAAACTCTCATTGTTTCATATTTCTATTGCCAAGAAGTTCACATTACCAACCTTGAATGCTCACTAATTTTATTAATAATGCCATTGTCATCTTGGAAGTTCAATAAAGGAATAGGTCTCCCATGCTCGAAAGCCAGTCATGTCTGACTAAAGGGGGTGGTGCCAAAGAGCTAGTACTGTCTGTATCTGCAGATGTTTCTATGTTCATGTAGCAGGCATGACTAGATACCAGAATGCACAGAACACTGTTGTTTTTCTTGCCAATTTCTTGCTTTCAAAGTTTAGCAGGAGCTGGGACAGACAATGCAAGCGCGGCGCCAAAATGGCCGCCGCGCCCTTTGCGGCCCCCCCCCACAGGACAGAGAATCCGGGTAGTTAGGGGCGTGGCCAGCTCCCTTATAAAAGGGCTGGCCACGAGGCAGCCGAGCTGCCATTTTACCTCAGTGACGGAGCGGAGAAGTTTTTTCCCCTGTGTCTCCGTCGCTCGTTAGCTTACCGGGAAGCCTTTTGGTAGCGATTCTGCCTTGCCGGCTTCCCTTTTTTGCTTCGGTGGAGATGCCTTCGAAGAAGAAGGCAGCTTCGAGTTCAGCTCGCGCTGTTAGGAGGAGCAACCCAGGTCGGAGGACCGTGGTGCCGCCTCCTCAGCAGCCACCTTTGCCAGCCCCGACCGGGGCCGGCGGAATGGGGTCTATTGCCCCTTGGCCCGCTGTGGGCGAGCAGAGTGTGGGCGCGGATGGCGCTCCGGCCCGCGGCCCACGAGCGATGGACACCGCTCCTCCTCCTGCCCACTCCGTCGGGCCTATTCCTTTTGGGCCGCAGCCTCTCCCCGGGCCCTCTAGCCTTGGGGGGTGGGGCGGCCCCCTGCCTTGGCAGGTTTCTCCACCAGCTCTGCCGGGCTTCGGTGCTGGCCAATGGCCATATACGGGCCCCGGGGTGCAGGGACCTGTACCCGTGCCTGGATCAGGCGGGCCGGCCGGCCCTTTGCCCATGGTCAACGTGGACACCTTACTGGCCCGCATTGCGGCCCTGGAGGCGTCTTTGGCCCGGGCCAGTCAGGCGGGCGCCCCCTTCGGGGTTCCTTTTGAGGTGCTGTCGGCAGCAGGACAACAGCCGGCGGGGAGGGTCGAGCTGCTGCAGGCGGGTGGCGCGGCTTCGGCCACTGCCTCGCAGCTCCCCAGCCAGCAACCTGGTGCGGGTCAAGCCCCGGTGATGAGCTCTAGGTCGGTCGTGAGCTCCGACGCCCCCAGTGGGCCGGAACCCCCGGTGGGGGCGGCCCGCGGGGGTGCAGCATGTGAGTATACGGTGCAAGCAAGTACATCCACACACATTCCCAATATAGGGGGGGCCTTTCAATGGCCTTGGCCTCGCGCGGGTGGTGCGGGGGCCACGCTGTCTACGGCCCACCCGGCGACAACAACTGCCACCTTGGGCAATGGGGTGGGCATTGGTCCTTACACTGCGGGGAATGTTCTGGGGGTGGCTGGGTTAGCTCAGGCCCCTTTTACTAGGCCGGCTGTCCCCTTTTCGGCTTTGCCGACGGCAGGGTATTCCTTGCCATTGGGTGATCACTTGGCACAGGCTACTAGAGAAAAGATATGGCGAGGGGAGTACGTAGATATCTTCTCACTCCTGAACAGAGAGCCCACCAAGGAGGAAAGGGAGGGTCAGGATGAGAAGGATAAGGAGCAGGCACGCCGCCGTAAGCCGCCGCGTACCTGGGCCAACTGGCTTCCCGCTTATTTAATATACATGGCGGTATATTTGAGGGCGCGGCCGGATTTAGCTATCCCCATGGTCCAATATTTGGACAACATATATAGGGCAATGGTTGATTTCCCGGGCCCCTCATGGCTAGCATATGATGAGGAATTCCGTATGAGGATTCCTCTCCACCCCGAGATGAGATGGGATGAGCCGTGCCAGAGACTGTGGCTCCTGTACATGACACCCACACGCCCTGCCCCGGGGGATAGATACCATTGTGGACATGCGGTCCAGCGAGCGGCTCCAGCGCAGGTTACCCGCCAACCGGCGGGGCAGGGGGTTCCAGCCCGCCTGCTGTGCTGGACTTTCTCGTCAAATGGTTCCTGCAATCGGAAGAATTGCAGGTATAAGCATGAGTGTCCCACATGTTCTGGCCCCCACGCAGCCTCTGCTTGTCCCAGGCATGGGGGGGGCACGAGGCAGAGGGAGGGGTGGACAGTGGGCTGGCAAAGCTGCCGCGGATGGAGCTAGTCCTCCAAAAGGCCCCCTCCCCAATTAAGGTGGACATGCTGGAGCGCTGGCTCGCATCGTACCCAAAGGGGGAGGACGGGGAGTATCTACTTCAAGGTTTTAAGCAGGGATTTCGTATCCCTTTTATGGGTGATAGGTCCCCTCAGGATGCTCCCAACCTTTTATCCCTCAGAGGAAGGGAGGAGGTGGCTGCGGCCAGCATTAAAAAGGAGTTAGACGCGGGCAGGGTCGCTGGACCTTTCCCCGCACCCCCGTTTCCCAATCTTAAGGTTTCACCACTGGGTTTGGTGCCCAAAAAGTCCCCAGGTGAGTTTCGTCTTATTCATCATTTGTCCTACCCAGCCGGCCGATCGGTCAACGATGCTATCCCTGATGACCTTTGTTCAGTCCGGTATACATCGTTTGACCAGGCGCTGCGCATGGTGCGCGCGTGTGGCCCGGGTGCCCTGCTGGCCAAGTGTGACATTAAGTCGGCTTTTCGCCTCTTGCCGGTGCACCCGGGCGACTTTGAATTGCTGGGTTTTAAATTTAAGGGGGAATATTATTTCGATAAGGCCATGCCTTTTGGATGCTCCATATCATGCTCGGCTTTCGAGCGTTTTAGTACCTTCCTAGAGTGGGCCTTCGTCCGCAGGTCAGGGTCCCGGTCTGTAGCCCATTACCTGGATGACTTTTTATTCGGGGGTGAACGGGGCTGGGACACGTGTGCACGTCTCCTTAACACATTTCAGACGCTAATGCAGGAACTTGGTGTCCCTTTAGCGCCCGAAAAGACCGAAGGCCCATCGACCAAGCTAGTATTCCTGGGAGTTGAGATTGACACAGTAGTGCAGGCTTCTAGGTTGCCGGGTGATAAGGTGTCCAGGATAGTGACCCTTATCTCGGAATTGCTGGCCAAGCGTAAGGCATCCCTGAGGGAACTGCAGGTGCTCCATGGGCACCTTAATTTTGCCTGCAGGGTGGTCGCTCCGGGCAGGGCTTTTGCCCGGCGCTTATGTGACGCCATGGCAGGGTTATCCAGGCCCCACCACAGAGTCAGGCTTACCCGGGGTATCAGGGCAGACATGTTCGTCTGGTTGCAATTCCTGAGGGAGTTTAATGGGGTCTCATTTTGGAGGTCTGACCTCCTGGCATCCCCCAATTTCCAGATCCAGTCTGATGCCTCAGGATCCCTGGGTTATGGGATGTACTTCAATGGGAAGTGGGCCTATGGTGGGTGGCCACCGGCATGGGCAGGCACAGGTCGCCTGCGGGATCTCACATACCTGGAATTTTTTCCCATTCTGGGGGCTTTGATGCTATGGGGCGAACAGTGGGCAAATTCGGTGGTGCATTTCTGGTGTGACAATGCTGCCGTTGTACACATTGTCAATGCACAGACTTCCAAATCGCCCAGGGTTATGGATCTAGTGCGCCATTTTGTGCTGCGCTGCCTGCGCCTCAACATCTTGTTCAGGGCCAGGCATGTCCCAGGGATTAATAATGATATTGCTGACGCTTTGTCCCGCCTGCAGATCTCCCGGTTCCGCGCCTTGGCCCCGGATGCGGAGGAATTTCCCTCGCCACTCCCGGACGAGATGTGGACTATTGGCAAGGAGAGGTGAACCGGGCGATTGGCCTGTCACTAGCGCCACGCACGCGTAAGGCGTATCAACAAGCATTCAATTCATATAGGGCATTTGCTACTCAATTTCACTTGCCAGAGACCTGGCCAATTCCGGTGGACCATGTTCTGCGGTTCATGGTTCACCTGCATGCACAGGGCCTCGCACCTCGCACCATAGCATCCAAGCTTTCGGCGTTGGCTTTTATGGCCAAAGTGGGGGGTCACGTGGATACCACCTCTGACTTCTGTGTGAGACATGTTTTGGAGGGGTGGGTGCGCGAGCGCGGGCGTTGCCCGAACGACCGGCACCCTATTTCCCCAGGGGTTCTTACCCAGTTGGCCCGGGGCTGGCCAGGCCTCTGTTTTGATCATTATGAGGCAGCCCTTTTTCATGCAGCCACAACGGTGGCATTTTTTGGAGCGCTCCGCGTCAGCGAACTCGTGATGCTGTCTAAGGCGGATGCAAGTGATAGGGCACTGGAACTCGAAGATGTCTATGTTGCCAAAGAATGGGCCCAGTTGAGGATGCGCTCCTCTAAAACAGATCAGCATGGCGTAGGCAGTGGAGTAAGACTGCTACGGTGTTCTTTGGCAGACATCTGTCCGGTTGGTGCCCTACAGTAATTCCTGGCACTGCGTGGCATGCACCACGGCCCGTTTTTCTGTCACCAAGATGGGTCTCCCCTTACTAAATTTCAGTTTTGGAAGGTGACAGCCAGAGCCCTCACCAGGGTGGGCCTACCAGGTGCCCGTTATGGCACACATTCGTTCCGTATTGGTGCAGCCTCTACAGCAGCTGCTTTTGGGTACTCTGGGGCTGACATACGCAGCATGGGGAGGTGGGGCTCGCAATGTTTTCAGTTTTATGTGCGCCCACTCCCGCCATGAGTACCAATCCAGTCACCTTGCCGCCTTTTTTCTCAATTTTCTTACAGACCCTGGGTGTCGTATTACACCGGTGACAGTATGGCTGGTGGGCCACAGCTATGTGCACAGGGCAGCGCGTTACGCTGCGGCGACAGAGTGGGACCCCGACTGGGACTGGGTGACCACGCCAGTCTCGCATGGCATGGTAAGCCTGGGATGTTATGGCGGGAGCTGCGGCCTTTCCTTTTTTCTGGCCTGGGTGCTGACCCGCCTGACATTCTAATCATCCACCTGGGGGGCAATGATTTGGGCCAGGTCACCGGCTTATCGCTCAAGCATGCGATTTGCGAGGAACTCGCCTACTTGCATTATGTCTGGCCTGCCACAACCCTGGTTTGGTCGGACATTGTTCCGCGCCATTCTTACAGAGGGGGCGTTAACCTCCTGGCCCTTGACCGCGCTAGGCGCGCGGTCAATAAGGCAGTGGCGCGGTTTCTTGCCACCAGGGCTTGGGGACGGGTTAGTCATCACCCCGATATTAGTCTACAAAATTATGACTTGTACGCAGGGGATGGGGCCCATCTGTCGCGAGGAGGTATGGACCTCCTGTTGGGTGATTGGCGAGCAGGCCTGTTGACCGAGCTGACGGTCTGGGGGGGGGGGGCGTCAGGTCTTCTTTGAAGCCCCTCCGTGTGGCGGGTAGCACTGGTAAGGTAAACAGTATGACCCACAAGTATCCGGCAGGTTCGCAATTGACTGGACAACACTAGACAGGAATAAATTAGTTAAACGTTGTCCGGTCAACGACGAACCAGGCGATGGGGTGATGACGATTGCTAACCAGCATGCATCACCCCTGTTATTTCACGGATACGCGTCAGAGGGTGGGGTCATAAGTTAGTTATTGACTACGGTCAACAATTTGTTTGTTGTCAACAAAAAAATTGATACAAATTGATACATTGTAACCAATTGCCGTTGGCAATTTTGGGGTGGTACCTTACCAGTGTTACTTCAGCCTGCTTGCCTTAGGAATTATGATTGGTCGTTTTACCAATACAAATTTATAATTCGGACTAGGGCATTGAATCAATAAATGTGGCCCTATGCTGTTATCCACTTTCAATGTTGTCTGTGTCCGTTATTGGGGGGGTGCGCCTGCAATGCAAGCGCGGCGCCAAAATGGCCGCCGCGCCCTTTGCGGCCCCCCCCCACAGGACAGAGAATCCGGGTAGTTAGGGGCGTGGCCAGCTCCCTTATAAAAGGGCTGGCCACGAGGCAGCCGAGCTGCCATTTTACCTCAGCGACGGAGCGGAGAAGTTTTTTCCCCTCCACCCCCTCCCTAGTTAACAGTGTGATATTATGGTCGCTTCGGGGCCGGGTGGGAATTTTTGGCTGGGACCCATATTGGCTTCCGGGTCCTGGCTTTTTTGCCCATCCCACACTGTTGCTATGGTTTGATATAGGGGTTTTTCTGTGTTCCTACTGTTGATTTTGGTCACATTGGCGGGTAGCACTGGTAAGGTAAACAGTATGACCCACAAGTATCCGGCAGGTTCGCAATTGACTGGACAACACTAGACAGGAATAAATTAGTTAAACGTTGTCCGGTCAACGACGAACCAGGCGATGGGGTGATGACGATTGCTAACCAGCATGCATCACCCCTGTTATTTCACGGATACGCGTCAGAGGGTGGGGTCATAAGTTAGTTATTGACTACGGTCAACAATTTGTTTGTTGTCAACAAACAAATTGATACAAATTGATACATTGTAACCAATTGCCGTTGGCAATTTTGGGGTGGTACCTTACCAGTGTTACTTCGGCCTGCTTGCCTTAGGAATTATGATTGGTCGTTTTACCAATACAAATTTATAATTCGGACTAGGGCATTGAATCAATAAATGTGGCCCTATGCTGTTATCCACTTTCAATGTTGTCTGTGTCCGTTATTGGGGGGGTGCGCCTGCAAAGAGCACCCACTCTGTCACACAACACTTATGTCTTGAACTGCTGACCTGCCGAGTTTCTGGGCATCATATCAGATATTAATATGGGACTATAATTTTTTTGGGGGGTTCTACCCCACATTTAGACCCACTCTCACTATACCCACTACTAGGTGTGTTGTGCAAAAATATGTGATCTAGATATTGTTCGTCATGTGTTTGATTGTGATTTACAAAGGTTCACACAAAAATAAATATACTTGTCCAAAAGGTGTCATAATACTTCTATTGTTGCATTTGATTTGTTTTTGTGAATGTCCAAAATAAAGAATGTCATTCAACTGAAGGGGAAGGTTGGATAGAGTCGTCAACATCTTCACCAGCCAGGACTTCACCCATTGCCCTGCACACCTGAATTGTGTGTGGGAAACCCATTGTTATTTTGCTTCTGAGATCATTGCAACAACAGGTAAAGGACAACCTTGCTGGAGAATGCTGGGAAATGAGTACATGCTGAAAATCAGAAATTTGTATGACTCCAAATCCAAGCTCTTTCTCCAACTTGACACCAGATATGTTCACCAAAGAGGCTATTGTTGGCCACAACTTGATCCGAGTATATGATTTTTCCTGCCCCAGGGTGCCTGGAGATCTAGTCTTGGATGCCAGCTGGTTCTGGGTCGCCTTCACCCTCTGAGGCAAAAAAATGCCATTGTTGTGAATTTGTTTAAGGTGGATCCCAACTTGCCAAGAAGTGACCCACACACTATGATCTCGAAGCCATCTCCTGAGGCACATATGAAATGAGACCAGGGCTGTAGCCAGGATTCTAGATGTGGGTGGGTGAATATTTTATCAGGATGGGCAACAATGTCATACATATATGTGTGTATGTCATATATATATATATATATATATATATATATATATATATATATATATATATATATATATAAGCAGCCGAGAGTTTGAGGGTGGGAAAACTGCTAACTCAGGGTGGGCAAAGCCCACCCCACCTTGGCCACCCCCTTGCTACGGCCCTGAATGAGACATGCAGGATTTAACACTGGGACTGCAATGGACTGTTGCAGCCTGGAGGATGTGGACAACGTACGCCTTCATATCCAATCCATCTGGCATGGCCTCTTCCGCCTCCATGACCATTGGGAATCAGAATTCCTCCTACACTCATTTTGTCATTGGGCCCAATATAGTGGTTTCCAGTGGCATTTCCTCCACCAAGGGGACCATCACCCCACCTAAAGGGGCTCATATGCCCTTAGCCATTGGCCCCTTTAGAGAGGTTATTTTTCTGCTGCCCAACACTCAGCATTGAGTTGCTGGCTATACAGTCTACTCCATTATCGTAGCCGGATGTCTGGCCAGACAAATAGAGTGGAGGCACAATCATTCATATAGACACAGGAATAACTGGCTGTGAAGTTCCTTCATCTCATCTAGCAGCAATCCTAAAGGTGTCTCCAGCCCCATAGGCAGAAATTCATTAGACACAGCTTTCTCTGGCATAGACATGCAATGGTGGGGAGAATTATTGCTAAATCTATTCCTTCCGTCACATGCAGTTCAAGACATCGAGGTAGAGAATGATTACATTTACAACCTGGCTCCCCAAATTTACATAACCTAGTCATCGACTGCAACTTGTACCCGAGAATGCATTTTTTCCCCTGAAGCAGGAAAAATGTCACTGGCATGAATTTATTTAAGGTGGATCTCATCTTGCCATGAAGTGCCCCACACACTATGATCTCGGAGCCATCACCCACAGCACACATGAGGCACAATATGCAGGATTTAACATCGGGACTGCAGTGGACTGCCGCAGCCTTGAGGATATGGACAAGGTGCACCTTCATAGCCAGTCCATCTGGCATGGCCTTTTCCGCCTCCATGACCATTGGGAATCAGAGTTCCTGCTCCTCTCATTTTGCCGTTGGGCCCAATATGATGGTTTCTAGTAAATGTGGTGTGAATTAGTTTTTTCTAATGTAACACCCTTCCAAAAATTGTTAGTGGAATGATTTGAAAAGGTTTGCATGGAGATGAAAAAAGAATGAACAGAAATTACTTTGGCCAACAGAAGATGCATCTTGAGATCACCTTTGCTTTTTTAATGCTTCTAGTCCTCCGTTCACTTTCCTCTCTGTAAAAGAAGACAGATGGGGATCCACAGCTGTGCTTGGCCTGGCAAGTGTTCTTAACAATTCTGCAAGGTTGAACACATAATAATTAACATTGAGCATGGGTGTGCTCATCCACT
The DNA here is from genome assembly GCA_035047345.1 of Bradypodion ventrale. Lineage (NCBI taxonomy): Eukaryota > Metazoa > Chordata > Lepidosauria > Squamata > Chamaeleonidae > Bradypodion > Bradypodion ventrale. The sequence continues at coordinate 39,249,946 of JAWDJE010000008.1, forward strand.
CCTCTTAATCTATCGGTTGTTCTTGCCTTGATACATTCTTTTTTGTTGGCAGCAACCCAGCCGGCACATATGAAATATTGAATTGACCTTACAAGTAGGCAATGAATTGCACGTCTTGAAGAAAGATTCCCATCCCTCAAATCAAACCCATTCTCATCATCTCAGATATAATGAAGAGCCTATCAATTCAAGGGAAAGGAAGACCTGGTGTTGCTGAGAAGTCAAATATAAAGTTGTCCTTCGAAACTACTATTTTGTAGATCTTGTCCTTAGGGTCAATAGATCTATAAAATACCAAAAAGAAAAAAAAAGAAACTGGAGGGGAGGAGGCTTTGGTAGCAGCAACAGTTTCTTCCTTCTTATCTGTTTACATAAACTACCTTGAACCCTCTCCCTGAAAAATCAGTCTTCGTTTTGTTGTTTGGAGTGACTTGCTGAACATTTTAAAGTGCATCATTGGAATGGAAGCTGAAGCTCATTAAATCCTATATGATAACTCAATCTACAATTTCAGTTTCCTTTGTAGCTCAGAGGCAGCACTCTGTATGCGATGAAGGTAGAAACTGGCATAGGAAAAAACACAAATTGGGAAAAAATTTAAAAACATGGAATGATACGTAGGGATAGGTAAAGGTAAAGGTTTCCTTTGCTCGAAAGCCAGTTGTATCCGACTCTAGGGTTCAGTGCTCATCTCTGTTTCAAAGCCGAAGAGCCAGCGTTGTCATGTGGCAGGCATGACTAGACACTGGAATGCATGGCATGCTGTTTCCTTCCCACCAAAGTGGTCCCTATTTAACTACTTGCAATTTCTTGCTTTCGAACTGCTAGGTTGGCAGGAGCTGGGACAAAGACGGGAGCTCATTCCGTCCTGCAGTACTTGGGAATCGAACTGCTGACCTTCCGCCTCCCATTCAGCGTCTTAGACACTTGAGCCACTGCAGGGATAATATATTCTAATTCAAAGATGCACTGACTGCATGGGGTAGGGGAATAGGCATAAGCCTGAACGTCCTTCTGTCAGCAGAACTGTCTTCTGCTGGCTGATCATGGAGATCTACCAACTGAATGATTTTCCAGGTGAAGTGCTTGGTCACCAAGATCTGCTTACAGAAAAACTGAAGAAAGTTCAGAGAGGAGCAAAGAAGAGAACTTTGTTACCCTTTGATCCAAACATCTTTCAGTACAGGAACATAGACACTATATTGCCACTAATTTAGGCCAAGGTCATGCTAGGTAAAGGTATAGGTCTTCCTTGCTCAAAAGCCAGTCGTGTCCAACTGTAGGGTTTGGTGCTCATAGTTTACGAGCCAAAGAGCCAGCACTGTCTGCACCTGCAGATGTTTCTGTGGACATGTGGCAGGCATGACTAAACATCAGAGTGCACAGAACACTGTTACCTTTCCACCAAAGTGATATCTATTTATCTACTTGCAATTTCTTGCTTTTGAACTGCTAGGTTGGCAGGAGCCGGGAAAGAGCTGGGAGCTTACTCTGTTGTGCAGCACTCACATCTCGAGCTGCTGAACTGCTGACCTTCCATTCACTCAGGTCTCGAACTGCTGACCTTCCATTCATCAAGTTCAGCATCTTAACCACTAAACCATGGCAGAAATGCTACATAGGTCATGCTAGTCCTATGCAATTTCTAACATCCATTGTCTAGGAAGGGATTGGATTCAGCACAGCTTCAGATGACCTGGTGATGGCTCAGCTAGACTTGGCCATTGTTTAAGGCCATGATCCTCTACCCATCTTCCTTAGAAAAATGACCATTAAATCAATAGGACTTACTCCTACTAGGCAGGATGCAGCTTGCATTCTAAAACCTACATGAGTAGTCCGAAGCACCTGTACTCTTTTCTTGGGAAGAAGCCTCATTGGACTCAGTAGCCTAAATCTAATTTTTGTTCCAATCAGAAGAGATCTGTTGAATACAAGCAAAGCTGACAAATGTTGACTTACCTTTCAGCAGATGACTTGTTGGATCTGCTCTAGCTGGGACAAGGAGTTGAGTTTTGTTCACAGTGGCTTACCTTTTTGTTGATACAGTATAAGCAAAATGGTGCTATAAAACTCACAGGTATATCTGGTTAAGACAGCAGTTTGATAATGCACTGTGTTTGATAATCACAAAAGTTGATGTCATAAGGCAGTGGTTCTCAACCTACAGCCTGTGGGCTGGATCTGGCCCACAGGGCCAAATAATCTGGCCCCTACCTTCTCTCCAGCCACCGTCACCACCCGAACTGGCCACAGACTCATTTATGACCATCATAAAGGCATTTACGATTATTATTATTATTATTATTATTATTATTATTATTATTATTATTATTATTATTATTATTATTATTATTATAGTTACATTTTGATACTGCGTTACTTCCCCTAGGGGAACTCAAAGCGGTTTACAGCATATAAATACAATATCCAAAGTACAAAAGCAGCATACAAAATCTAAATTCAAACAATATACAAAATCACAATTATAAAATTATATATAAAACATCAATTAATAGCATCAAAAAGTACATAATATACAAAATACAAAATGTCCAAATACAAATCATCACAAAATAACAATATAACAATATGAAGATAAACCCCAACACAGTCCCTTCCAAGTCCTTCAAGGTGGGGTGGGGATGATGATGAAAGTGTGCGTGCTCAAGTCCTGGTGCTCCTAGCCAGCTGGCCTCTTTACCTCTGCTGAGGCCAAGACCATGAGCGATGGTGGTGGCAAATCCAGCCGCTCACCACAGCGCCATCTTTTCCATGACGGCCCGAGGCGAGGCCCAGGAGTGAAAGGAAAAGAAAGAGAGGGCGGGCGGACCCCCTCCCTGCAGCTGCAGCAACGGTCCTCAGGGCGGCAGAAGCTCTTCAGCTTGGTCTGGCAGCCCATGGCCCTTTATCCTTCCCCACAGGGGATGGGAGAGGAACCCCCTCCCTGCAGCTGCAGCAACGGTCCTCAGGGCGGCAGAAGCTCTTCAGCTTGGTCTGGCAGCCCATGGCCCTTTATCCTTCCCCACAGGGTATGGGAGAGGAACCCCTCCCAGCAGCTGCGGCAACGGTTCTCGGGGCTGTGGAAGGTCTTTACCTTTCCCGGCAAAGGGAGGAAGGGCGGGGCTCCCCTCTGTTGGTCGGAGGCTGCTGTCTTTTGCCAGCCCGGATGGCCCTTTACCTCTCCCGGCAAAGGGAGGAGGGGCAATGGCCATTAACAAGTCCGCGGCTGTTGTAAACACATTTACGACAGCCGTAAATGGCAGGGGGACAACCAATCCAGTCCCCTCAGCTGTCTGAGGAAGTGTGACCCAGCCCCCAACTTGAAAAGGTTGAAAACACCTGTCATAAAGTATCATTAATTGACTGCCTGATTTGAAATGCCAGACTGTTTATTCTTTCAGAGAAGATACAAAATGTTTTTCTCATGTTGCAAAAGGTTGCAAAATCATTTCCCCACTGACTAATCAAGATGCTATACTATCAGAAAAAAATCCTAGTGACACTCCATGGGGGGGTGGGGAGGAGAGAAGGGCTTCTAAAAAGGATTTTTCTTCTTTACGTATTTGTATGTTTATGGGTGACTGGCTGGATATCTATGGTAATGGAGTAAACCAGTGGTGGTGAACCTATGGCATGCGTGCCAGAAGGGGCACTCAGAGCCCTCTCTGTGGGCAAGCACACCTTGACTCCAGCACAGAATTCACCCCACCCCTCTGCCCAGCAGCCCAATGGGAGTGCTTCCTCCCTCCCCTAGGACAGAGTTCACCCCGACCCAATGGCAGTGCTTCACCCCACACCCTTTGTTTGGGCACTCATCTCTAAAAGGTTCACCATCGCTGGAGTAGACCGTACATCCAGTGCCTCAATGGCAAGTGTTCGGCAGTGGTAAATAACCTGACTCCCTAAAGGGGCAAATGGCTACAGGCAGATAATCCCCTTTAGGTGGGGTGATGGTTCCCCTCAGTGGAGGAAATGCCACTGGAAACCATCATATTGGGCCCAACGGCAAAACGAGTGGAGGAAGAACCACTTCATTCTGATTCTCAACGGTCATGGAGGTGTAAGAGGCTGTGACAGATGGACTGGCTGTGAAGGCACACCTTATTAATATCCTCAAGGCTGTGGCAGTCCAGCTAAGTCCTGCATGTCTCATTTCATATGTGCCACAAGAGATGGCTCCATGATCCAAAGTGTGTGGGTCACTTCATGGCAAGCTGGGATCCACCTTAAACAAATTCATGCCTGTGGCACTTTTCCTGTTTGTCATTTTGTAAAAATGATTTCCAGAGAAAATGTATGCTTGGATACGAGTAGCAGCCAACAACGACGATGATGACGTATGTTTATAACAAAGAGTGACAGTGCAATCATATACATTTTGTTCTTCTTTTTATGTTCCATCAGTTCAGTTCTGACTTAAGTGGTGTTCTTTTTATGTTCCATCAGTTCAGTTCTGACTTAAGTGGTGACCTTATGAATGAAAGGTCTCCAAAATGTCTTATCAATAACCCACTTCACTTCTTGTAAACTCAAGCCATTGGCTTCCCTCACAGAATCAATCCATCTCACGTTTGTCTTTTGCTTTTCCTGTTGCATTCCACATTTTCCAGTCTTTTCTAGAAAACCCGACTTTCTCATGATGTGCCCAAAGTATGGTGGCCTCAATTTCATCATTTTGTTTCCTGTGACAGTTCAGGCTTGGTTTGCTTGAGGACCCACTTTCCCTCTTTCCTCAAAAGTAAGTTCTATGGATTTAATGTGACTTACTCTTAGGATGGGAGACTATGATGGCTCAAGTGCTTAAGACTCTGAACTCAAAGACTGGAAGGTCCGAGTTCAATTCCAGAGTACTGCATGACAGATTGAGCTCCTGTCTCTGTCCCAGCTCCTGCCAACCTAGCAGTTCAAAAGCAAGAAATTGCAAGTAAATAAATAGGTACCACTTCATTGGGAAGGTAAATAGCATTCCATGCACACATGTCCACAGAAACACCTGCAGACGCAGACAGCGCTGGCTCTTTGGCTATAAACAGAGATGAGCACTGAACCCTAGAGTCAGATACAACTGGCTTTTGAGCAAGGGTGACCTACTCCAAGGATGCTGGCTATAGGACTGCAGGCTAATAAACTACTCATGAAATGGGTGAGTAAATGGGCATTTATTTTGTACTAGCTGATTACCTGGCTTCGCTCGGGTTTTTCATTTTTTTAACGTAGGCCAGCCTTTCCCTCTTGGGTGACGCCTGTGCCAGAAGAGCGGGATATAAATTATCCAAATAAATAAATAAACCTCACGGGGTGTATGTGGGTCACTCCTGCGTCCCTTCCTCCATCTCTCTTTCCCCTCACCCATCCCACTTCTCTGTCGACGGTCACTTTCCACCCATACATGTGTCCGGCCACCTGGTGAGAGAGCAGCAAGCAGCTGTTGAGAAGCCCTCAGACCTTCCCTTCCTCCTCGGCTTCACCGGCCTGACCAGGCTCCCCAGTTGCCCTCCACCTACTGTGAAAACTACAGCTGAGTTCAGAGGGCTACAGCTGAGCTAGTCAGATGATGTCACAATCTCAACCTACCTGAGACTATGACATCAGCTCAATTACATCACTGGGAAACACACACATTGTATAGATAAATTGTGATGCAATTTGGGGGGCATATGCCCCCCATGGGGCTTGTGATCCCCACAGTGCTGATCTCTCCAGCCCAAGGTACATATGTGCCAAATTTCAGCGGGATTGGTCCAGGGCACATATAAAACCACACCTCTGTTTTATAGATAGAGATATCTATGCTTCCATGGGTTGTATGCTACTACAATGCTGCCAGACTGTACCCATTTTACAAGTTAATATGATCACTGATCTGCCAGTAGGTGGAGGTATTAGATTATTTTTCTAATACCACACTCTTTGGATCAGTTGCAAACTCATGTTTAAAGAGAGGTGGGAGTTGGAGAGGAAGATATGACAAATTGGACAGAGGTTAATTTGTGCAGTTCTCTTTTATCAGTAATTTTAATCCAGGAAGACCTTCTCTAAATGTATGAAAATGAACAATTTGTGAAAAATTAACATTCTACATTCCAACAGCAGTTGTTTTAAGATGGGGTGCCCAAACTTTTCAGGCCACGGGCCGGTCACAGGGTTCAGTGAGCCAGTCGCTATTACCCGGAGTCTGGATCCAGCCCCCAACACCAATTCATCTGGCCCACAAATCCCTCATCACTCCTGGAAGCAGAAGTAAAATGTGTTTTACTTGTTCTTTACTTGTTCTTTTCATATTATGCAGTTAGTGAATAATTTAACAGTGGTTAACAATTTTCTTCGGTAGCTTTTCCAACAAGAATGAGGTGAAACGCGTATTTATGGGCGTATTTAACTTTCCCTTCCAGAAGTGACAAGGGCTTTGTGGCCCGGTTGAATTGGCATCAGGGACCAGATCCGGCCCCCGGGCCATAGTTTGGGCACCCCTGTTTAAAGCCTAAGATTGGTTTAGCCTTAAACACACACACACACACACCCACCGCTGCCCTATCTTTGTAAATAAATATTGCTTCATTTGGCTGGTTGACTTTGATAAGGGGACTTCTTGAACCACTTGCATATAATTCTAACCCTGAAACTTGTCGTGCTTTTTGCTGTGAAAATGTGAAACTCATAAGAACATAAGAACATAAGAACAGCCTTGCTGGAACAGGCCACAGCCCATCCAGTCCAGCATTCTGTCTCACACAGTGGCTCACCATTTCCTTCAGGGTATTCCCAAGCAGATGCCTGCTTAGGATTCCCTGGAAATGATATTGAGAGATATCCTGCCTATCTCTCCAACCCGGAGGTTGCCCTTAAGTATCCATAATTATAGCCATTGATACTCTTGTCCTCCATGAACTTGTCTAATCCTTTCTTAAAGCTGTCAAGACTGACAGCTGTCACCACTTCTTCTGGCAGGGAGTTCCATAGACCAGTAATCCTCTGGGTGAAAAAGTACTTTCTCTTATTTGTTTGAGAACTAGTACCCAAAAGTTTCATGGAGTGTCCCCTAGTTCTAGTGTTATGCGATAGGGAAAACAGTTTTTCCTTATCTACTTTGTCCACACCGTGCATGATTTTATAAACTTCAATCAGGTCACCTCTTAGACGTCGTCGTTCAAACTCAACAACAACCAAATGCCAAACATTACCAAGACTAAAGCATTGGAGACACTAGTAGCTGAGACCTTTCAGCTACAAACAGTGGTATAATGGTAGATATGAGGAGGATGGCGGAGGATAGGGGTGCCTGGCATGCAATGATCTATGGGGTCGCAAAGTGTCAGACAACTATGCGACTGAACAATAAAAACAAATGAATATGCAGCGGCTCATCATGAGAGTCTGCATAGCCTTTTCCAATTAAAAAGAATTTAAAAGTGCTGTCATTTTGGCAGTTTGATGTCTGGTCAAGCCACGGAAGAAGAAGAAGAAGCAATAGAGGAACAAGTATTTTGTAATGTCAAGTGTTCTTGTTTTCAAGACCAATAAACCCTTAAATAAACCAATAAACCCTCTTTTGTTACAGCATTGGAACAACATTTCTTCCTAAGCTAATGTGAGGATTCTAATAAAACTGGAAAGGAACAGGGAATCCTGGACGAGACTGGATGGTATCATGGTCCTGCTGTTTAAGACATCCTGGATCTTTACCTTTGTGAGACCTACATCATTTCATATGATACAGGTCTCTTAGGGGATCATTCAACTGAATCTCTCTGTTGGTGAGTGCACATTGCAGGCACACCCCCCCAATAATGGACTCAGACACAAATGAAAGTGGATAACGGCATTGAGCCACATTTATTGATTCATGCCCTAGTCCGAATTATAAATTTCTATTGGTAAAACGACCAATCATAATTCTTAAGGCAAGCAGGCCGAAGGGGGTGATGCCAGCTGTCTAGTTGTAACCATCACCCCCTCGCCTGGTTCGTCGTTGACCGGACAACGTTTAAACAACTTATGCCTATCTAGTGTTGTCCAGTCAATTGCGAACCTGCCGGATACCTGTGGGTCATAAATGTTTACCTTACCAGTGCTACCCGCCCATGTGACCAAAGTCAACAGCAGCACAGAACAAACCCCTATATCAAACCATAGTAAGGTACCACCCAAAATTGCCAACGGCAATTGTTACAATGTATCTATTTGTATCAATTTGTTTGTTGACAACAAACAAATTGTTGACCGTAGTCAATATCTAACTAATGACCCCACCCTCTGACGTGTATCCGTAAAATCAGGGGGTGATGCCAGCTGTCTAGTTGTAACCATCACCCCCTCGCCTGGTTCGTCGTTGACCGGACAACGTTTAAACAACTTATGCCTATCTAGTGTTGTCCAGTCAATTGCGAACCTGCCGGATACCTGTGGGTCATAAATGTTTACCTTACCAGTGCTACCCGCCCATGTGACCAAAGTCAACAGCAGCACAGAACAAACCCCTATATCAAACCATAGCAACAGTGTGGGATGGGCAAAAAAGCCAGGACTCAAGGGCCAATTGCGAGTCCCAGCCAAAAATTCCCACCCGGCCCCGAAGCGACCAAGAAATCACACTGTTAACTAGGGAGGGGGTGGAGGGGAAAAACTTCTCCGCTCCGTCGCTTCGTCAAAATGGCAGCACGGCTGCCTCGTGGCCAGCCCTTTTATTAGGGTGCTGGCCACGCCCCTAACTACCCGGATGGCTTTGTCCGGTGGGGGGGGGCCCGCAAAGAGCGCGGCGGCCATTTTGGCGCCACGCTTCCATTGCAGGCGCACCCCCCCAATAATGGACTCAGACACAAATGAAAGTGGATAACGGCATTGGGCCACATTTATTGATTCATGCCCTAGTCCGAATTATAAATTTCTATTGGTAAAACGACCAATCATAATTCTTAAGGCAAGCAGGCCGAAGTAACACTGGTAAGGTACCACCCAAAATTGCCAATGGCAATTGTTACAATGTATCTATTTGTATCAATTTGTTTGTTGACAACAAACAAATTGTTGACCGTAGTCAATATCTAACTAATGACCCCACCCTCTGACGTGTATCCGTAAAATCAGGGGGTGATGCCAGCTGTCTAGTTGTAACCATCACCCCCTCGCCTGGTTCGTCGTTGACCGGACAACGTTTAACCAACTTATGCCTATCTAGTGTTGTCCAGTCAATTGCGAACCTGCCGGATACCTGTGGGTCATAAATGTTTACCTTACCAGTGCTACCCGCCACACGGGGAGGCTTCCCAAAAGGCTCACCGCCCCCCCCCCCCCAGACCGTCAGCTCGGTCAACAGGCCTGCTCGCCAGTCTACTAACAAGAGGTCCATACCTCCCTGCGACAGATGGGCCCCCTCCCCTGAATAAAGCTCATAATTTTGCAGACTGATGGCGGGGAGGCGAATGACGCGTCCCCAACCCTTGTCAAAAAGGAACCGGGCAATAGCCCTGGAGCGACGAGCCCGGTCAAGCGCCTGGAGGCCAAACGCTCCCCTGTAAGCGTACTGCGGTATCATGTCCGACCAAATGAGGGGTGTGGCAGGCCACACATAATGTGAATAGGCCAGGTGACTGCAAATCGCAAGCTTCCGCGATAGGCCAGTGACCTGTCCGAAACCATTGCCCCCAAGGTGAATAACCTGGACATCAGGCGAGTCAGCATCCCTGATGTAGAAAAGGAATGGCAACAGTTCCCGCCATAACATGCCGCGCTTACCACACCACCTGAGATGTGCGGGTGCACCCAGTCCCATTCGGGGTCCCACTCTGTCGCCGCAGCATAACGCGCTGCCCTGTGCAGCGTAACGCGCTGCCCTGTGCAGCGTAACGCGTTGCCCTGTGCACGTGGCAACGGCCCACCAGCCATACTGTCACCGGTGTAAAACGACACCCAGGGTCTGTCAAGGAAAAAAAGGGGGGGTGAGAAACATTGCAGTGACTAAACTGGTACTCACGGTTGAAGAGGGTGAACACAAAAACTGAAAACAATGTGATCCCCACCTTCCCATGCGGCGTATTTCCGCCCCAGAGTACCCAAAAGCAGCTGCAGTAGAAACCGCCCCCATCCTGCGGGAATGGACGCCGAAACAAGCCCCCGGGAGGCCCCCACTGGCTAGGGCTTTCCCATTCACCTTTCAAACTGAAATTGAGTGAGGGGAGACCCACCCTGGTGACAGAAAAACGGGGCATGGTGCGTGCCACACAGTGCAAGAAACTCCTGTAGGGCACCAACCGGACAGATGTCTTCCAAGGAACATCGTAGCAGTATTACTCAACTGCCTACGCCGTGCTGATCTGTTTTAGAGGAGCGTATCCTCAACTGAGCCCAATCATTGCAAACATAGACATCTTCGAGTTCCAGTGCCCTACGACTTGCATCTGCCTTAGACAGCATCACAAGCTCGCTGATGCGGAGCGCTCCAAAAAAGGCCACCGTTGTAGCCACATGAAACAGGGGTGCCTCATACCTATCGAAACATAGGTCATGCCAGCCCCGTACCAGTTGGGTAAGAACCCCAGGGGAAATTGGGTGGCGGTTGTCCAGGCTACGCCCACGTTCCCGCACCTACCCCTCCAAAACGTGTCTCACACGGAAATCAGCGGTACTGTCCGCATGACCTCCCACCTTGGCCATGAAAGCCAGCGCTGATAGCCTAGATGCTATGGTGCGGGGTGCAAGGCCATGAAACGAAGGAGGTGGGCCACTGGGATCGGCCAGGTATCTGGCAGTCGAGATTGGGTACAGAAAGTCTGAAAGGAAACCAACGCATGGTGATACGCCTTACGCGTGCGTGGCGCCAGCGACATGCCGATCGCCCGGTTCACCTCTCCTTGCCAAAGGTCCATATCTCCTCCGGGAGTGGCGAGGGAAATTCCTCCGCATCCGGGGCCAAGGCACGGAACCGGGAGATCTGCAGGCGGGACAAAGCGTCAGCAATATCATTATTCACCCCCGGGACATGCCTGGCCCTGAACAGTACATTGAGGCGCAGGCTGCGCAATACAAACTGGCACACGAGGTCCATGACCCTGGGAGATTTAGAGGTCTGTGAGTTGACAATGTGGACAACGGCCGCATTGTCACACCAGAAATGCACCACAGAGTTGGCCCACTCCTCACCCCATAGCATCAAAGCCCCCAGTATGGGAAAAATTCCAAATATGTGAGATCCCTCAGGCGACCCGTGCCTGACCAGGCTGGTGGCCATCCACCATAGGCCCACTTCCCATTGAAGTACATCCCATAACCAAGGGATCCCGAGGCATCAGACTGAATCTGAAAGTGAGGTGAAGCCAGGAGGTCGGACCTCCAAAATGAGACCCCATTGAACTCCCTCAGGAACTGGAGCCATATGTGCATATCTGCCCTGATGCCCCGTGTCAATCTCACCCTATGATGGGGCCTGGATAAGCCTGCCATGGCGTCGCACAAGCGCCGAGCAAATGCCCTGCCAGGTGCGACCACCCTGCAAGCGAAATTAAGGTGTCCATGTAGCACCTGCAGTTCCCGAAGGGATGCCTTGCGCTTAGCCAGCAAGTCCGATATAAGGGCCACTATCCTTGACACCTTGTCTCCCGGCAACCTAGACGCCTGCGCTACCGTGTCAATCTCCACCCCCAGGAATACTAACTTATTAGACGGGCCTTCGGTCTTTTCGGGCGCTAAAGGGACACCAAGTTCCTCCATTAGCGTCTGAAATGTATTGAGGAGACGTGTCCACGTGTCCCAGCCCCGTTCACCCCCGAACAAAAAGTCATCCAGGTAATGGGGTACAGACCGAGACCCTGACCTACGGACAAATGCCCACTGCAGGAATGTACTGAAACGCTCGAAAGCCGAGCAGGATATGGAACAGCCGAATGGCATGGCTTTGTCAAAATAATATTCACCCCGGAATTTGAAACCCAGCAACTCAAAGTCACCCGGGTGCACCGGCAGGAGACGAAAAGCTGACTTAATGTCACACTTAGCCAACAGTGCACCCGGGCCACAAGAGCGCACCATGCGCAATGCCTGGTCGAAGGATGTATACCTGACCGAACAAAGGTCATCAGGGATAGCATCATTGACCGAGTGACCGGCTGGGTAGGACAAGTGATGAATCAGGCGGAACTCGCCCGGGGACTTCTTGGGCACTACTCCTAGAGGAGACACTTTAAGGTTGGGGAACGGGGGTGCGGGGAAAGGGCCAGCGACCCTGCCCGCATCAATCTCCTTATTAATGCTGGCGGCAGCCACCTCCTCCCTTCCTCTAAGTGACAAAAGGTTGGGTGCATCTTGCGGTGACCTATCCCCCATGAAAGGAATACGAAACCCCAGTTGAAAACCCTGAAGGAGGTACACTGCATCTGCCCTCTTTGGGTACAATGCGAGCCAACGCTCCAGCATGTCGACATTATTTGGGGAGGGGGCCTTTTGGTGCACCCGCTCCCTCCGCGGCAGTCCTACCTGCCCCTTGTCCGCCCCTACCCCTGCCCCTGAATCCTCCCGGCCTGGGACAGGCGGAGGCAGCATGGGGGCCAGAACAAGAGGGGCACTCATGCTTGTACTTGCAATTTTTCCTGTTGCAAGAACCATTGGACGAGAAGGTCCAGCACAGCAGGCGGGCTGGAACCCCCTGCCCCGCCACTTGGCGGGGAACCTGCACCGGGACCGCACGTTGGACCACATGTCCACAATGGTATCTCTCCCCAGGCGCCGGGCGCGTGGGGGTCATATACAGAAGCCACAGCTTCTGGCAGGGCTCATCCCACCTCATCTCTGGGTGCAGTGGAATCCTCATGTGGAATTCTTCGTCGTAAGCCAGCCACGACGGACCCGGGAAGTCAACCATGGCCCGGTAAATGTTGTCCAGATACTGGACCATAGGGATGGCCAAATCCGGCCTAGCCCTGAGGTAAACGGCCATGTAAATTAGGTACGCTGACAACCAATTTGCCCACGTGCGTGGCGGCTTACGACGACGTGCCTGCTCCTTATCCTTCTCGTCCAGCCCTTCCCTCTCTTCCTTGGTTGGCTCCCTATTAAGAAGGGAGAAGATGTCTACGTACTCGCCCCTCCAGATCTTTTCCTTGGTGGACTGGGCCAGATGGTCCCCCAGGGGCAAGGAATACCCTGCTGTCGGCAATGCTGACACCGGCACAGAGGGAACTGCGGGCAAAGCAAAGGGGGCCTAAACCAGCCCGGGGATCCCCAACACATTCCCTACCACATAGGGGGCGCCACCCTGACCCGGGCCCTGGGTCAGGGATGAAGTCGCCGGGTGGGCCGGGGGCAATTGGACCGCCGGGCCACCCGTGCGAGGCCATGGCCACTGGAAAGCCCCCCCCAGGGAAGTCAGTTGTGTGGGTGCACTAGCTTGAACTGCATACTCACCCGATGCACCCCCATGGGCCGCCCCCACCGGGGGTTCCGGCCCGCTGGGGGCGTCGGAGCTCACGACCGAAGCTGAGCTCGTCGACGGGGCCAGACCAGCACTGGACTGCTGCACCTGTTGAGTGGGGAGCTGCGAGGCAGTGGCCACCACCGGCCCGCGCGCCTCAGGCAGCTCAACCCGACCCGTCGCCAGCCGCTGTTCGGCAGCCAAAGGGTCAACCTGGAATCCGAGAGACGCCCCCGCTTGATTGGCCCTCGCCAAGGATGCCTCAAGGGCCGCTACACGGGGTACCTGTCCAGATTCCTGGGCCCCAGGGGCCAGATAAGGCCAAGAGCCCATGCTCAACCCTTGGGGAGCCGTGGGCACGCCCTGCCAAGGCAGGGAACCCAACCACCCCCCATGGCTCGCTCCCCCCATGGGGAACTGTGCGCCCGGGCAAGAGGGCCCAGCCGCACGGACCATGCCGGGGGCAGTGGGGCCAAGGGCCGAGGCCCCGTCCGGGGCAGCCTGTGCGCACCACGCAGCGGGCCAAGGGGCCACCGATCCCATCGCTAAAGGTGGCTACTGGGCGGGCGCAGTCGCGGTCCTCCGACCCGGCTGACGCCTCCGCGCCGATCGAGCCACGTTCGCAGCTGCCTTCTTCTTAGAGGGCATAGCTGGGTTAGCTAGGAAGCCAAAGAAAAGAAAAAAGCTGCCCGAAAAGGCTTCCCCTGGAAGGACACGAGCGACGGAGGTAAGAGGGGAAAAACTTCTCCGCTCCGTCGCTTCGCCAAAATGGCAGCACGGCTGCCTCGTGGCCAGCCCTTTTATTAGGGTGCTGGCCACGCCCCTAACTACCCGGATGGCTTCGTCCGGTGGGGGGTGCCCCGCAAAGAGCGCGGTGGCCATTTTGGCGCCACGCTTCCATTAGTCAAGCTCCAAATCTATCTACTGGCCTGAAGTAAGGTTTAGATGTATGCATGATGCATAGATGGGTGTAAACAAATCTTGCAGTCAGCTCAAATGCCAGTGGGTGGCCTCTTGAGTGACCAGTGAATGACTGCCAAGGAATTATGAGCTGGGTGTCAGACATAATAAATACTGTCATCGTTGCTGCTGCCATTTGCATGCCATTTTTCATGTCAACAATGTTAGCACATAAAAGTGCAATTATAGTTCTTGTAGACCTAAGTAGATATGTCAGAATGCTTAATCTCACAGATCAGGCAAGGTTTAGAAATCAAAACTCAAACAGTTCCATTGCACAATTCTTCTTACGGGGGTTTAAGATGTTTTCATTGGAGAGATGACAAAACCAAGTGGTGGAATTTGATGGGCTGTAAAAAAATTCTGAGCTTAATAGTGTTCTTGCTAGTATTGGTTAGCTATCAGTGAGAAGCAGAAACTAAAATAAGACTGGAACTTTATTGTGTTGCTGGTTTGTTTTGCCAGTGCTTCACTTTTATTAACTAGGAAAATGCTTAATACTGTGATCTCTTGGAATGGAGAATCTCTTGCCCATGGTCCAGATATGGCCCAACTGAATTCTACATTCAGCCTGCAGTCTGTTTTGCTGTTATGGTTCATCATAGGTGTCATAAGAATTCAAGGAACAATTTACTTCTTTGAATTACTTTTTAATATATTCAGTTACAATGTAGTTTTAGCTTGATTTCTGTAGGTTGAGAAAGCCTGATTCTCAGAGAAAGCAAGGGAAAGTGACAGACATTCCAGTCACATACCACAAACACAGCATTATTAAGTTAGGTCATTAGCAAACATTCACACCTTCTAAGGGAGGGATGACAGCGTAGTTCTGAAGGAAGGAAACCTTCACCTGTTACATTTAAACTTTGACAGGAACTTTTACACTTTCACATCATCAAAGGGGAAAGGTAAAAAGTCACAGAAAAGCATTCTGGTGCCCATACAGGAGCAGAACACCTGTGTGGAAAACATGACATCAATCTGATATCAGGGGGAAAACACCTGCATGGGGAAGTCCAAGATTACCACATAACTCTCATTCCGAAGGGAAGGGGGAGCAGGCAAATATAGTATTTGAAATTGGGAGCTTAGAGCAACAAATCTGGAATAGCGGGGAGCCTATGTCATTCCTGAATATTGAGATGGAAGCCTAGCAAGAAGCTATGGGAGCCATTTGGCCCAACTTATTTTCTAAGACTTGTCAAAAGTAAACCAAGGTAAAAATGTCTTAGTCTCTGAGAAGAAATGCTTATTTTTTTAGATAAGTTAGTTCTTTTCTTGTTTTATTAGATTGTCTAAGACAAGTCTAAGACAGATTTAGGAGATCTGTCTTGGATATTCTTTATAAATCTATGGTGAGGCCCCATCTGGAATACCTCCAGAAGGATATTATGGAGCTGGAAAAAGTGCAGAGGAGGGCAACCAGAATGATTAGGGGACTGGAACACCTTCCTTACCATCTGAGGCTGCAACGGTTGTGCCTCTTCACTCTTGAACGACGACGTCTAAGAGGTGACCTGATTGAAGTTTATAAAATCATGCACAGTGTGGACAAAGTAGATAAGGAAAAACTGTTTTCCCTATCACATAACACTAGAACTAGGGGACACTCCATGAAACTTTTGGGTACTAGTTCTCAAACAAATAAGAGAAAGTACTTTTTCACCCAGAGGATTACTGGTCTATGGAACTCCTTGCCAGAAGAAGTGGTGACAGCTGTCAGTCTTGACAGCTTTAAGAAAGGATTAGACAAGTTCATGGAGGACAAGAGTATCAATGGCTATAATTATGGATACTTAAGGACAACCTCCGGGTTGGAGAGATAGGCAGGATATCTCTCAATATCATTTCCAGGGAATCCTAAGCAGGCATCTGCTTGGGAATACCCTGAAGGAAATGGTGAGCCACTGTGTGAGACAGAATGCTGGACTGGATGGGCTGTGGCCTGTTCCAGCAAGGCTGTTCTTATGTTCTTATATTGATAAGTTAGTTAGGGAAAAGTGTGAAGTTAGATTTATTCTTATTTTGTTGTGTATCTGGATTTTGAATACTTGTGCAAATAAAGCCTTGGAAAAGACACCGCAAGCCTCGTTCTTGGAGATGAAAGGACCAGAAGCGGAGCTTTTGCAGAGATACCAGATTCGGGAGCATACCTGTCAAGTATCCCATATTGACCAGGATTTCCCATTTTTCTGCGCTCGTCCCTCCCTTTTACCGCTGCCGTACCGTATTTGAATAGCTGGGAAAGGGCTTACTGTGCATGCATGGCCACCGTGCACATGTGCAAATGGGTTACTGCGCATGCATGGACATGGTGTGCATGTGCAAACGGGTTACTGTTCATGCGCGGACACAGTGCGCATGTACAAATGGGATACTGCGTGTGCACATCCACGCATGCACAGTAATTTCTCATATTTCATGGAGGGGTATGTTTGGGAGTAGCCTAGTCTTGTGGCTACACTTCACACGGACAGAGCCTTGACCGGAAGGGGGAGGGGGTTTGTAGAGATGGAGTGAGAAAAATAAGTCTCCTTGCTTTGAGACAAGGGTTGCCAGGCAGGGTGAGTTTCTGAAGGAGGTACTTGTGCCCATAGTTTAAGGCTTGGGAAGAATAAACCGCTTTTTGTTTCCCAGGACTTTTGAAAGAGTAAAAAAACCTCTTTGAAGTGGTTTCCCAAAAAGCAGCCTGTTCCACTTCATATCTCTACTAGGAAGGTGGCATTTAAAACGGGACTGTTTGTACCAGCTAGCTATCATCGTGAAAAGCTCCATTAAAAGCATTGCCAACCTTCTAAAGCCCTGGGACTCCAAACTAAGTGAGGGGTTGTTGTGTATGGATTGTAATGTGCCTTTAAGTCAATGTAACCACACGAATGAGTGAATGTAACAATCTCTATCATGTATAAGAAACAATGTAACCTACTGTATGAGGACGTGAGCTAATGACCACTGGGGGCAGTAGCGAGCGTCCAGCTCACATGGTACAAATTCTCCAAATACCTACAGCCGCGGGAAAGATTCCCGCCACTACCTCACCTGGACAAGAAGGGCATGACTAAGGGTGACGTCACACAGACAGTAGCCAATGAGCTACCGAGGAGCCACATTCAAATTTATAGCCACCGTATATAATGAGCTGTTTGTCTGCCATTACCACATGTTCCCCCTGACCATCATGCAATAAAGATGTGTTAAGCTATTCTACGGCTGCTTCCAGAACACTAAATTGGCAACGAGGATGGGATATGGCTTCTCACGGAATCAAGACAACACAGACCGGTTTCGACATCAACAAACCGGAGGAATGGGAGCTGTTCGAGATGGACTTCAAAATCGCACTGATGGTGTCCGACATCTCAGACGAGGGGAAGAGAAGAGCCACCCTCATCAGGATGCTCGGGTTCCCGGCCATGAAGATTTTGGTGGACCTGGTGTCTCCGAGAAAGGTAGACGAGGTCCCAGTCAAACAGCTCCTGAAGGCGCTGCGAGACCATTTCCAACCAACAGTCTCAATGTTCTCGGCTCGGGACGCATTCTGGAAGAGAGTGCAGTCCCCTGGAGAGTCCGTGGCGGCCTTTGCGGCGGCCCTCCATTTGGCTGCCGGCCCATGCAAGTGGGAAAACTTAGAAATCGCCCCCAGGGACCGCATGCTGTGTGGCCTGTGGGATGAGGAGACCCAGCAGAAGCTGATGAACAAGGAGCCACCCCCAACTTTCCACGAGGTCCTGAAGGAAGTGCAGGTGGCAGAGGCCACGAGGGCCGGGGTTAAGGCGTTCAGAACAAGGCCCCCACAACCTGACAGGGCAAGCAGCCAGGCGGGGGCCCCACTCCTCTGCGGAGAGCAGTGAGGACGAGGACATCTGAAAGGTGCGGAAGGACAGCTGACGTTGAGATGGCTGCGGAGCGTCCCACGATTGTAGCAAGTGCCTGTTCCGGAAGGCCGAGTGCCACAACTGCAGACAGCGGGGCCATATCACCAAGGTTTGCAGGCGACGGCGTGGAGAGCACAAGGGCTCAGCAGAACGTCCCCCAAGTAAACAGGCTGGCATACGGCCCCCAAGGAAATAGGATGGCGTCAGCCGAGTCTCCAATGACAGCAACGTAGAGGTGCATGGCGTGTACCAACGGGTCCTCGGCGCCGACAACGTGGCGGTCCATAGCGTGTCCTTGGGACACCCACGTTACTTTGTTGAGGTACTGTTGCAAGGGGTCCCCGTTAAAATGGAGATAGACTCGGGGTCCTCCTCCTCCATTATTTCTCAGAGGGAGTTTTTGCGCATTTCCCCCAATGTGCGACCCAAACTCAAAGCACTGAAATCTAATTTGCGAGACGTGCAGGGGAATAGCATCCCAGTGATGGGGGTGGGGAAATTTAAGGTACAGTACAAGCAGCACACCCAGGAACTCCCTCTGGTCGTTCTTAAGGAGGGGGCCTGCTGTTTCCTGGGGACACAATGGTTTAAGCCCCTGGGATTGTTCATAGGGGGCGTGCATACCGTCGGAACTGATCCAATACAGGAAGTGTGTAACGCGCACCCTGAGGTATTCAAGAAGGGACTTAGAAAATTCAAGGGGCCCCCAGTCACGTTCGACCTGGACCCAGAGATCTGGCCGATATGGCTGAAACCGCGAAGCGTGCCTTTTTCACTAAAGGACAAGATAGAGGCAGAACTGGACAAGTTGGTGGGCCAGGGAATTTTAGTCCCAGTGGACTCTGCAGAGTGGGGAACCCCTATTGTCACAGCGTTAAAGGCTAATGGGGAGGTTCGAATTTGCGCTGATTACAAATGCACCATCAATAAGGCAATACGCCCAAATGCATACCCGGTGCCGGTAGTTAGCCATTTATTAGCCAGGTTACATGGAGGGAAGTGTTTTGCGAAGTTGGACCTGGCGCAGGCGTACCAGCAGCTAATTGTAACTCCAGCTGCAGCCGCTGCGCAAGCGATAGTCACCCACAAAGGGGCATTTAAGGTAACGCGCCTACAGTTCAGCATGAATTCGGCTCCAGGCATTTTCCAATTGTTAGTGGAACGACTCTTGAAGGGTTTGGAGGGTGTTTTGCCATATTTTGACGATGTTTTGATAACAGGGGGGAGCGAGTCAGAACTGGCCGAAAGGCTAGACAGAGTACTGACCGTATTCGAGAAAGCGGGGCTGAGGTTGCAGAAAGACAAATGTGTGTTCTTTGTGAAAGAGGTGGAGTTTCTAGGGTTCTGGGTAACCCCAATCGGCATAAAACCCTCTGAATCAAAGGTGTCCGCTGTTCAAAATGCCCCTCGCCCCACTGCAAAACCTGAGTTGCAATCCTTCCTGGGGCTCCTGAATTTTTACCATTCCTTCCTGCCCAGGAAGCTTCGGTGGCAGAGCCGCTTCATAGGTTACTAAAAAAGGATGGGGTTTGGCGATGGGGCAAGAGTCAAGAGTTCAACGAGCTAAAACATCTCTTATCCTCAGAGGCCATTCTGACCCATTTTGATCCTAAGAAACCAGTGGGGGTGGGGCGGTCCTGTGCCACGTGTTGGAAAGTGGGTGGGAAGCCCCAGTGGCCTTCTATTTGAGATCCCTGTCAAAGGCGGAGCGTAACTATGCGCAGACAGACAGGGAGGTGCTTGCCATAATCGCAGGGACAAAGAAGTTTCACGACTTTCTATATGGTCGCCCGTTCACCATCGTGACCGACCACAAGCCCCTGCTAGGCATTTTCACCACGGACAAGCCCATACCGCAGATCCTGTCCCCTAGAATGTTTCGATGGGCCATTTTTCTTAACGCATATCAGAGCACGCTGGTTTACCGCCCAGGAAAGGACATAAGCCATGCAGACGCACTCTCTAGGTCACCACTGCCCCACGTTGGCAACCCCGAGTGTGAAGTGGAACAAGACCACCAAGTGCTCCTGATAGAGGCTCTGGATTCACCTCCAATAGTACCCCACATTGGATGAGAGACTTCGTCTCATCCTAGGGGGGAGGGGTGTTGTGTATGGATTGTAACGTGCCTTTAAGTCAATGTAACCACACTAATGAGTGAATGTAACAATCTCTATCATGTATAAGAAACAATGTAATCTACTGTATGAGGACGTGAGCTAGTGACCACTGGGGCAGTAGTGAGCGTCCAGCTCACATGGTACAAATTCTCCAAATACCTACAGCCGCGGGAAAGATTCCCGCCACTACCTCACCTGGACAAGAAGGGCGTGACTAAGGGTGACATCACACAGACAGTAGCCAATGAGCTATCGAGGAGCCACATTCAAATGTATAGCCAGCGTATATAATGAGCTGTTCGTCCGCCATTACCACATGTTCCCCCTGACCATCATGCAATAAAGATGTGTTAAGCTATTCTTTGGCTGCTTCAGGCGTCTTGATTCCAGAACACTAAAGGGGTCCCCCTTAAAAGACCCCTCTAACCCCATAAAAAGACCTTGACAATAGAAAGTGAGAAGTTATTGAACTGTGAAGAACTGCATTGGGACTAGTACTATCTGCTTGGTTGTACACATGATGGTGGAGTAGTGCAGTGAATTAATTAAAATAATGCACTAAATAGCCATGGTGTGTACTTAATTTTCCACATGTACACTGGAATTTATTAATATAATCCACTTCTGCTGTTTCCTTTTCACATTTTCCTCTGTGGTTCCTTCTTTCTACAAAACCCACTTTCAGATTAACAACAGAATGACCTAGGAGAGTGAAATGTTCTGAAATGATTTTGTCTTGTTCCCATTTTAGGTTAGAAATCGTTCTTTGCTTAATGTGCAAATACAAAAGAGTACAATTGAAAGAGAACGGCATATACAGTAAAACTTTGCATAAAGAGCAGCTCACTTAGAGACTAACTTGCTTAAAGAGCAGAATTTCTCAGAATGGTCTCCTCGCTTAACAACTAAAACCAACCAAAAACTCACTTAACAACTAAATCAGGGTTCACAATCCCCCCCGCCAGAAGTCACAATTTGTCACTTACAATGGTGTTTCACTTAAAGAGCAAACTCACTTAAAGAGCAATCCTGTGGAGTGCAAAATGCTCTTTAAGCGAGGTACCACTATATTATATTGTATACAAGTAAATATTCTTCAAAATTGGCATTGTACTGTGGCTCCTAAGAGCTGTTATCTCCCCCCCCCTTTGCAAAGAAACATTTAAGTATGCCATATCTCTACCATTAGTACAACTGTCTGGTTGGACATCCCACTATGGTAATGGAGTAGACCATTAAGCCAGCAACTTGCCAAGGGTTGGGGAGTGGTAAATAACCTAACTCCCTAAGGGGGCCAATGGCTATGACAAATGAGCCCCTTTAGGTGGGGTGATGGTCACTTCAGTGGAGGAAATGCCACTGTAAACCATCATATTGGGCCCAATGGCAAAATGAGCGGAGGAGGAACTCTAATTCTCAACAGTCATGAAGGTGGAAGAGGCCATGCCAGATGGACTGGCTGTGAAGGCTATCTCCTCAGGCTGTGGCAGTCCTTTGCAGTCCTGGTGTTAAATCCTGCATGTCTCATTTCATATCTTGTAGGAATCGGGGCCGCTAAGGGCCGGGGGTCCCGGAGGAGACTGATCAAGGAACGATACGAGGAAGTATGGAGGAGGATAAGGTCAGTCGTTTATTGAGGAAACGACATCACCTTTTATAGATCAGAAGGCAAGGTAGAAAAAACCGTCACCCGACATTAGATCACATCACCTATTTACTCAGGTTAATTGGGAATCTCTCTTGGGGAAGTTAATTAGTGCGGGCAAACATTGACTGGGAAAACACCATTGTTCAAGGCTTAGACTAAGGCAATCATGACTCCTGTTTGCCTCTGGGATAAGACTGAAGCTCGGAGATGAGGGATTACTCTAATGGGTAACATATTAGCTCTCTCAGCAGGTCCGCTGGTCAGGTCAAGGAATTGGGTGAATCAAACCCTATCATTTATCCACCCCCCTTAATTTCTCTCCACTGGCAAGGGCCAGGGGCCAGGAGCGTGCTCGCTAGGTTTAACCTCTGCCAGAGGCCATGCGTGCCAACTGGGCACGCGGAATCCACATCTCCCCTTTTAATTTTTCTTAAGAGCCTGACCGGCGACTCTGAGCAAGAGAGGTACCAGCTGATGAGCGGGGATGACGCTTCGGGGTTCCTTCTTGGAGCGGCACCTTGATATCAGCGAGGGAATACATTGTGCAAAGCAGCAGAGTGCTATGCCTAGTATAATCACCCCCACGACCACTTTAAGTACAGTTTGAAGCAACCCCCACGGAATCCACGACCACATCCAGTTCCACAATGAACTTCACCAAGTTCCCCATGCAGACCCTTCTCTGATGCCCTGGACTATGGTGTGGAGGTCTGTGAGCTGGCTCTGGATTTTTCGGGAGTTGTCAGTAAGGTTGAAGCAACACATACCATGAAAGGATTCGCAACCCAGGTGTTGCAGCAATAAGAGGTAGTCGATAGCCGCTCTATTGTCAAGAATGGCATGGCGAAGCTCTGCCTGCTCTTGATTCAGGAGCGCTATCGCTGAGGAGGTGTGATTGATGGCTTTTGCTAGACCGCAAGCCAGGCGACCAATCATCTTTGCGTTGCCGACGGCTAAGCCCAGCACGCCAAAGATGCTGACTGCCAAAGAGAGATATTCGGCAGGGCTCATTACTCTAAAGCTGCTCTCACATGAGCTGTCTAACTGGGTGGTGCGAGTGTGCCGTATGAGTGAGGGAACATCAACATTTGTGACATTTGTGCTTGGGGTGACCATATCCTTAGTAGGGAGTAACAATGTCAAACGACTGATACAGCATATAGAGTCTGAAATATTTGCAGGAATGTAGTTCCATGTATACTGGTTGCATGTAAAGAACCAACCAGATGGTAGGGTAACATGAGCATACATGGTGCCAAGTGGTACTGGGTTATTGCAAGTCCAATTGCCACTGCCAACATTGAGGCAGCAGCGCCGGGTTCGACCCACTGAAGCGCAGCCGTACATCCGTCCGCAGGTAGAGTTCGGGCTGACCGCCACCCGAGGAGTGTGGAGGGTGGCTGCATCAGCCGGCAAAGTCATGGTCAGCCGCATCTCCCAGCGAGCATATTCTGAAGAAGCTGCTGGGTTATATGGACTGAAAATCCTCTTCACAAGCCAATCCCCATCCCTGGGGTATGCGCCTGGAGAATGGCACACTGGGATGAGGCAGGTGCTCAAGATTGAGGCAGAACCAATGTCCTGTCTCAGGCAAAAATCGGACTGGTTGACGAGGCCAAATGTTGTACTGCATCCGTGCAGAGAGGTCTCCGCCGGGCACTAGGTCGTTGGCCTCCAACGAGGCGGTCTGAGCGCCTCCCCCCAGAAGCAGGGAGAGGGTCAGGATGATGGTGAAGATCACGGTGTTGGCATCAATCTGGGCGAAGAC
Organism: Bradypodion ventrale; assembly: GCA_035047345.1. NCBI lineage: Eukaryota > Metazoa > Chordata > Lepidosauria > Squamata > Chamaeleonidae > Bradypodion > Bradypodion ventrale. Next base: position 39,273,719 of record JAWDJE010000008.1, read on the forward strand.
TGCTGCTACGAAGTTCTCCGGTGTCAGCTCCCTCTCCTCGCGTCGGAGGGCGCCCTTGGCCTCACTGCAAAGGGTCTTGACCATCCCCCAGGTGATCCTCGGTGCTGGCGTCCGCAGCCGTCGCTTCTCCCGGAGGGTCTCCTCAGTCAGGGTGAGGTCCTCCATCTCCGGGATCGGACTCGGGTCGGTCTGGGTCCACGCCATGAGGTTCCAAGTGAGGCTTGACACACCGAGCTGGAATCCAAACGACACCTGTAGGAGACATAACTGCAGCATACCCTCTCCCCCAGGTTATGAGCGGCGCCGGGCCCCTCCAAGAAGGGTCTGGTGGCACCCGGTATCGGACCGTCGGTCGCGGGAGAGCTTCCGAACGGCGGAAGTGCTTCTCCTGCGGCGTACAATCCGAAAAAACATTAAGGTGATTGTAAGTGAACAATACCTTATTCAGGCAATGCTGTGCCTGGCCCTGTGACTTGGGGAGGGCTGGTGGCTCCCCCCTTTCTGTTTGTTTGTCAATATAGGACTTGAGCGTCCGATTGACCCGTTCCACAATCGCTTGCCCCTGCGGATTGTAAGGAACGCCAAAAGTATGCTTAATATCCCAAGTGGCCATGAAGGTGGCCAGCTGCCTAGAGCTGTAGGACGGGGCGTTATCGGTTTTCACGTGCCGAGGTTTGCCTATGGCTGCAATGCAGGAAAGGAGGTGCTGCTCCACGTGGGAAGCAGTCTCCCCTTTCTGCGCCGTAGCCCAAACGAACTGGGAAAAAGTGTCTATGCAGACGTGCATGTACTGCCATCTGCCAAGCTGCGGAACATGCGTGACATCCATCTGCCACACCTGGTTAGCCTCTGTCCCTCGTGGGTTGGCCCCCCACGAGGGCCCCCCCGGTGCCCCTGCACAGTGCTGGCAAGAGCGAACTATGCCTTGGGCTTGAGAGAGTGGCAGATTGAACTGTCTGGCGAGCGCTTTGGCATTTTGGTGAAAAAAGGCATGACTCTGAATTGGAGTAGTAAAAACACCCAAAACTGAACGCTGCTGAATTTCCCTTGCTGCCACATCCGCTCTGCTATTGCCCGCGGAAATCGGACCCGGTAGGTCTTGATGACTGCGGATGTGGGCAATATAGAGCGGCTCCGTGCGGTTTCGCAAATGAAATTGAGCAGTGAGAAACAGACTAAGCAAATTTTTGTCTAGCGCAGGAGTGATGTATGCTCCCGGTAGACTGTGAAGCAAATTCCTGACATACTGGCTGTCAGTAATGACGTTTAAACGTTCTTTGGCGAAGGTGCGCAAAGCAAGGTTCACCGCTGCCAACTCTGCCCGCTGCGCGGACTTCTGTGGAAGAGTTAACAGCGTGCGCCAAGCTTGGCCCTCCTGCCAGGACAAGACACCATATGTGCGACCACCATCAGTAAAAACTGTCCTGGCCCCCTGAAGTGGAACCCGCGAAAGCAATTCAAATAAGCTGACTGTCTGCGTTTGGAGTGAGACAAGTCTGGGGTCCTTTGACAAGTGGTATGCCAAGCATCCGGTGAATCCTTCCAACGCAATTGGAAGCGAGTCACCGAGCTGCATCAATTGCTGAATTTGTTCCTTGGTGAACGGGACCACAATTTTGGCCAAATCGTGCCCTGAAATGTCTCTAGCTCTCAACCGTCCGCGGTAAACCACCGCGGAGACCAGTTCTTGGGGAGGAACAATGTTTCGTGAAGAGGTGTTCGGAAGGTACACCCACTCCACGATACTCGCCCCTTTTTCGGCATCTACGCCGAGCGCTCCCGTGAACATGGATCCTGACCGTACGATGTACAAATTCAGGATCGGAGCATATGGCCCTGGGGTGATCCTATCTACCCACCGCTGGCTGAGAACTTGGTTAACTTTCTCGAGAGCTAAGCGCGCTTCTCGAGAAATTTTTATCCGGTCTGCCGGCTGCTTGCCTAAAGTTAGCAGCGAGAAGAGCGGTTTCAAGAGATCCGTATCCAATCGGAAATACGGTCTGGCCCAATTGATATTACCCAGAACTTGCTGCAACTCTACAAGGGTGACTGAGTCCTGTAAATTGATCTGAGGCAAAACTGGTGCTGCGAAAGAGCGGAGAAGCCGATGACCCAAGTATGAGAAGGGCTCGGTTCTCTGCACTTTCTCTGGGGCAATGAGTAAACCTTTGTCCCCCAGGCTGGCCTGGAGGTCAGAAAACATTTCGCTGCCGAGTTGCGGCATCGCGACCAAGATGTCATCCATGAAATGGCAAACTATGGCTTTAGGGTAAAGGCTTCGGAACTTTGCCAGTGCGTTGTGAACATAAATTTGGCACAGGGTGGGCGAATTGAGCATGCCCTGTGGCAAAAATTTCCACGCGTAACGCTGCGTGGGCTCACTGTGGTTCACAACTGGCACCATGAAGGCGAACCTTTCCCGGTCCCTGGGGTCTAAGGAAATTGTATAAAAGCAATCCTTGAGATCTACGACTAGAATCTCCCACCCCTCGGGAATCATGTTAGGATTTGGGATGCCGCATTGAAGTGGGCCCATTGGCTGTATGCATTTATTGATCTCCCTGAGATCGTGGAGGAGTCGCCACTTCCCCGACTTCTTCTTTATGACAAAAACTGGCGAATTCCATGGACTCGTGGACTGTTCTATATGTCCTGCGTCTAGCTGTTCTTTAACTAGCTGCTTGAGGGCAACTAATTTCTCTCCCACTACCGGCCATTGTTCTACCCAAACTGGCATATCAGTGAGCCATTTAAGTGGCAACGCCATTACCCGAAGGTAAGCGTAGCACCGTACTGCTGTAAGATGTCTCGCCCCCAAAGGTTGATGTGCACGTCAAGAATGTGCGGCCGAATTACCGCCGTGCCGTCAGCCTTTGGGATTGTGACTTCCACCCACTCTCGGCTCCTAAACGCTTCCTGAATTCCGCCTACCCCCCACACATCGGAGACCGGCTCAATGGCCCACTCCCTAGGCCACTGGCTTCTGCTTATCACTGACACATCTGCTCCGGTATCGAGTAACCCTGAGAATGACCTTTTGTTCAAAAATACCTCGATAACGGGGCGCTGCTTCCACTCAATGTTGGTCTCCACTGTCGCTAAGACCTGGTATCCTTGTACTGCCTCACTGGAGCTCGAGCGGTCCTCTGACCGGGACTCGGAGCTGTCACTGAGCCTTCCCTGGCTATCTGCTGGCGAGCGACAAGGAACCATGATCAGTTGCGCTAAGGTGTCTCCCTTGTGAATAGTTTGGGGCAGGTGAGTCCAAAGCTGAATTTGGAGAACGCCTGAAAAATGCGAGTCAATGACTCCTGGAATTATAAAAATTCCGCGTGCTCCAGCTACACTGCGGGGCAAAACTAAACCTATAAAGCCCTTGGGCAGTGGACCCATGTACTGGGAGTCCACCAGATAGACCGTGCCTGGCAGGTCACATGTAACGTCTGCCTGACAAGTCAAATCTAACCCTGTACTACCCTTGGGGCTGGCCTGTGCCCTCGCAATGTCTGGAATGTGACCGGGATTTAGTCTAGCTCTGGTGAGCTTTGGGTGAGGGGAGTCCCTGTTTGGACCGGGGCCAGAGACATGCCCGCGTTCCGGTTTCCTGAATTCGGACAGTCTCGGGCCCAATGGTAGCCTCTTTTTCACTTCGGGCATGGGGTGTTCGGAGCCTTGGGACGGCCGGACCTTTGTCCGCCTCCCTTGGATCGGCACTCCCTAGCGAAGTGACCAACCTTGCCACAATTATGACATGCTCCTGGGGTCTTGCCCTTAGGTCTTTTACCCCCTTGCACCGCTGCCGCTAGCAAACCCATCTTATAGGATTCAGTGCCAACGTCGGCGCAAGCTCTAATCATGTCCGTAAGGGTCAAATCGGGACGATTGCCCAGGGACTGCAAGATTTTACGGCAGTCTAAGTTGGCATTGTCCTTGGCTAACTTCATCATGAGCTCTTGTTGGGCCTGCTCATTATCAATCTGCCTGCTAATAGCTTCTTCCAGGCGATTGATGAAGTCCATATAGGGTTCCTGGGCTCCTTGCTTAATAGCGGTGTAATTTTTAGCCGCTTTGCCAGTTGCTGGGACTTTGAAGAACGCCCTAAAGGCAGCCTCGGCCGACATCTGGAGAGTGGCAAGAGGCAGGTTGATCTGGGCATCAATGGGCTCGAAGGCACCTGAACCATATAGCTGGTCAGGAAGTACTGCGCCTCCCATCCTGGCAGCCCTTGTCTGCGCCTCAAGGCGAAACTCACTGTCCCAAATTAAATACTGGCTAGGGGTGAGCATCATCCGCATGACGGCTTTCTAGTCATGGGGAATCCACATGGTGTTCTCGCACACTTGCTGAAGCGTGCCCCTAGTAAAGTGACTTTGGAGCCCTGTTTCTGAAATGGCTTTCCGTATAGCCATGAGAAGCTTATACGGGACTGGGGAATGTACTATCTGCTGGGCGCCCGTGAGGGCATCCATCTCCATGCGGATGGGACATATCTGACTGAGCTCTGCTAGCTCCTCTACCGGCAAATCCCCCTTCCTGAGTTCTTCCTCTACTGTGCGCTGAAGGGCACTTTTGGTAGCTAGGGAACCCGTTGCTGGCTGAGAAGCACCTGCGCTCCTCATTCCTTGCATTCCGTCGGTGACGTCTGCAGCTGTCACCGAGGGAAAGCTCCCTACGCTATTCTGCCTAAACTGGAGTGACGGATAGAGCGCCGTAGGCGCCGTTGGTTCGGCTGGCGTATCTGGCAGATTTGGGGGTTCCTTGGCCTCTATCCGGACTGGCTCTATCTCCGCTAAGAGATTCCTACATTTTCTCCATGTGCGAATTACGCCTCCTGGAGCTTTCAGGGGTTGCTGAATGCAGTCTCCTATCTGATCCCAGAGCTCAAGGGTTAACGTACCGACTTCTGGGTAAAGCAGGCAGTGTTCCCCTAGGTACACCAAAAGTCTCGCTAGCTCTCCGCTGTGAAAACGCACCTTAAATACCCTGGCCAGGATTCTGAACTCTCCCTCACGAGTTCTTTGGCTAGCGGATGGATGCTGTCGCTGAGGACAGGTCCCCATATTACCTGGGATTGGGTCCTTGGAAGTTTCCTCCTCGGGACGAGTCGACGCGTCTGCGGCAGGCAATAGGTTCTGGCGACGACGCTCTGGGTAGAGCTCGGAGCGTGGACTGCGGCCACGGGCCCTCGGTGGCCACTGCGCTGTCAGGGGCTCACAGCTGCCCTGAGCGGAACGCGTTTTTTCCTTTGGCGCAAGCCGCCGCGAAAGTCGGGAGCAAGCTGTAGGAAGCCTCTTTGGGCTGCCTCACCGCAGGCCGTCCCTCCAATCGGCTGGCTGCCGGCTGGAGTGCCACGCTGTCCTCCGGGATGATTCGGACACGGTTCAAGCGCAGAACCGGACCGTGTGATCGCTACTCTGAGGAAGACCGCTCGGGGGTCGCTTACTCACGAGTAGATCACATCGGGGTCACCAGGTGTAGGAATCGGGGCCGCTAAGGGCCGGGGGTCCCGGAGCAGACTGATCAAGGAACGATACGAGGCAGTATGGAGGAGGATAAGGTCAGTCGTTTATTGAGGAAACGACATCACCTTTTATAGATCAGAAGGCAAGGTAGAAAAAACCGTCACCCGACATTAGATCACATCACCTATTTACTCAGGTTAATTGGGAATCTCTCTTGGGGAAGTTAATTAGTGCGGGCAAACATTGACTGGGAAAACACCATTGTTCAAGGCTTAGACTAAGGCAATCATGACTCCTGTTTGCCTCTGGGATAAGACTGAAGCTCGGAGATGAGGGATTACTCTAATGGGTAACATATTCGCTCTCTCAGCAGGTCTGCTGGTCAGGTCAAGGAATTGGGTGAATCAAACCTTATCATTTATCCACCCCCCTTAATTTCTCTCCACTGGCAAGGGCCAGGGGCCAGGAGTGTGCTCGCTAGGTTTAACCTCTGCCAGAGGCCATGCGTGCCAACTGGGCACGCGGAATCCACAATATGTGCCACGGGAGATGGCTCTGTGATCATAGTGTGTGGGTCACTTCATGGCAACTTGGAATCCACCTTAAACAAATTCACACCAGTGACATTTTTCCTGCTTCAGGGAAAAAATGCATTCTTGGATATGAGTTGCAACCAATGATGACCATTAGTATAATGTATTTAAAAACCTGGAAAGACCTGTAAGCTACAGGTGTGCCAAAACCTTTACATTATTTTCAAAAGAATAATTTGTCTCCCACACTAGTAGATGGATTTTGAACTATTTAGAGGTGATGGAAAATATTTGGAGTGGTGAGTTTCAATGGTTGCAGTTCATAGGTGAAGAAGTTTTCTCTTTTGTGGTGATTATGGTCATATTCCTATGGTATAGTTAGGCCCGCAGAAGGACAATGGCAAATTGCTGCTAATTAGAGAAACCTTGTTCATTGCATGCCAGTCAGTTGGCTTGACACACTATCAGGCATCAAACCAGGAACTCACTAATTAGCAGAAGTTTCCCACTGTGAGTTACCTCGTTGTTCTTCCACCTTTATAGTTAAGCAACAGGAGATGATCAGTGCAACCAAAACACAGGTTGAGCCATTTTGAAAAGTTTTGCTAACATTTCTGACTTCAAAATCCCTACCAATATTTCCTCTGTCACAGCACCATAGAGCGATACTACATCATCTAGCATTGCCCCCATGATAATTTGACACAGGGAGAGTAAAACAAAACAGTGGTTCTTACAGTCTAACATGATGTTTATAGGTAGCTGAACATTCGAACCTGAAAACCACGAGTGCTCCAGTGACATACATCAGGCAGTCCCTCATGACCGAGGATTTCTACAAAGCAAAAAACTGTGCTTATCTTTAATTGACCAGTTGCAAAACAGAGCAGGCTACTTTGCAAACATCAAGAGTTGTGAAATGTTCCTGCTACAGCAATCACATGTTCTTAGCACTTAAGAAATTCCCTCTTCTGATGATGAACCATCTGTTTACATGCAACTTAGCTTTCACTGTTGTGATCAGTGATCAGTGAGAGATGGAATGAGAGAGATTTTTCCACTGCTTTATATGAAAACTGATGAAGGTGAACACTCAAAAATGTCAGCAAATTTCACTGGGGCTGTAACAGAACGAAGCATACCCTGTGCTTTATTCTCTTTCAAAATAGCGATTTCAAGTCAGGGGGAGAGAGAAAATATGTAAACAATATGAGCCTCATGGTGTAGAGGAAATGAAACTTATTGTGTGATTGACATGTCTTATTGTAAGATCCTTTGTTGGAATCTCTAAGGGGGAGGGCCAAAGGCAGACCCTGTGGCAGGAGATATAACCCAGAGACGCACGCACGCACACACACACACACAGGCCAACACAGAGACACACTCTTGAGTGCTGTGCTTTAAGCTGCTGAGATGTAGAAGCTTGAGAGAAAGGGGGGCCTGCAGGGCCGGCCCTACCATAAGGCGAATGGAACGGTTGCTCCAGACACCCACTCCCAGAGGGCGGCGCAGTGGTAAAGGAAATTTTTTTGGGGGGGATTTCGATATTTTGATTGCAAGCGTATGGTATGTATATTAAGGGTGACCAAGGGGGTGCTTAAAACTTGCCTCGGGCCGGCACTGGGGGCCTGAGGGCTATCCCTTAGAGGACTAGTTTGCTTTATTTTATTTTTTAAAAAATAATTTTTATTGGTTTTTTAACATATAAAAAACAACAACAAAGGATATATATGAAGAAGAAAAAAACAAAAACAAAATATATATACATTAGACAAAAAGGAGATCGACATATATAGAAAGAAAAAAAATCAACACTAACATACTCATAAAGTAAGAATAAAGCTGCACTGGATTAAGTATAGACAATCAAATTCATCCTAAGTCATTTAATAGATTTCTACTTGATTAAGAGTTTCTATAATTAAACTAATTTGTTTTTCAAACAATCATTAGAGATCTTTTCCTTGAAGCAAAGATACAGACTTTCCAATAAAGTACAATGAAATTCAAGTGCTTTATCACCCTAAGTGACTATACAAGGCCCAGGAGGGTGCGGTAGGACACACATTTATATTATTTCCAAAAACTGGAATGTTCAGGCACTGGTCTGCTCCCTTCATTATTTTTTTTACCATAATCGACAAAGGGTTGCCAAATTCGAAAAAATCTGTTCTCTTTTACTATTCCCTTTTTCTTATTCAATTCCCATGTTAATTTATCATTCAGAGCTAACTGCCACATTTCCCTATACCATTCTTCGATCTTTAATGTTAAGTCATTTTTCCAATTCCTCGCTATACATTGCCTCGACATTGTCATACATATAGACAACAGTTCTTTTTTATCCTTATCTAAATATACTTTTCCTGTGTCTGTCAGTAAGGCTATGTTTGGCCCCAGATTAACGTTTACCCCCATAATTCTGAGAATTTCTTTTCCTATTTTCTCCCAAAATTCCTTTACTATCCTATAACTCCACCACATATGCTCATAAGTTCCCAATTTGTTTTTACATCTCCAACACATTTGACTTTTATTTTTATCTATCTGGTGTAACCGCACTGGGGTCAAATACCATCTCCACAAAATTTTAAAATTATGTCCTTTTATTCTGACAGATATAGCTCCCATGATTCTTTTATTCCATTTCTTTTTCCAGTCGAAATCTGTGATGCTAACATTAAGATCTTGCTCCCATATTTTCTTCAATGTTTCTTGTGAGTTGATATCTTTGTGAAATCCTGTAAATTTTGCTCACCAAACCCTTTATATCCACTTCCCCTCTTCTAATTTTCAATAATATTTCCTCAAAATCAGTGGTATCTCTTTCCAAACTATTTTCTTTCAAATAGACACTATTCCATTTATTTACCTGTAATACCTGTAACCAATTTAAGTTCAGCTGTGTATATAACTCCACTTTTTTCTCCTTATCTTTACACGCTTTTACCCAATCTTTTTACAGAAAATATTATATTCACCCAAAATTTCCTTGGCTTCTCTATCTAACTTTATTGGGAATTTTTTAAAATCAACTATTTCTATAATCGGAGATACATCAGGGACTAAATCCTTCTTTACTTTTTTCCAAGTATCAAGTGTTGCTTTCAACATTTTATTTTTGACCCCTACCTTATTCCTCTCTTTATCCAAAAATACTGCTCTGCCAATATGATTTAATTCCTTCATCTAAATGTCCTCCCAAATTAATTTCTCCTTCCTTAACATTTTAACAACTTTTCTAATTTGAAAAGCTCTACAATAGTTTTTAGGATTTGGTATGCCCAACCCACCTTCTTTTTGGGATAAATACAGCAAGCCTCTATTGAGTCTAGATCTTCTTCCTCCATTACAATATTCATTAAAGAAATTTTAAAAATCTTTAATTTCTTTATCATTTAATTGAATCATTTAATTTTGGAAGTAACATCATCTTACATAGTGCTGCTCTACCGAACCAAGAAAACCTTAATTTATTATATTGCAAAAAAAATTTTTTTATTTCCTTTTTTTGCTTTCCATAATTAAGGCTCTTAAGATCATCCCAATTACAAGAAACATTTATCCCCAAATATTTCAATTTTTCCTTAACCTGAATTTTATATTTGTCTTTTATTTTCTTTTGATCTTCTTTAACTACATTCCATGTTATCATCTTGGATTTATCCCAATTTATCCTCAATCCCGTTACTTCCTCAAAATCATTTAGGTGTTCTTGAATCCTATCCAAAGCCCTCAAAGGATGTTTTACACTTACTAGAGTATCGTCAGCATAAAGGCTTATCTTTATATTGGCGACTCCCTCAATCTTTCTATCCTGTCTTATGGCGTTTGCTAACACCTCCATTGCCATAATAAATAGTATTGGAGATAATGGGCACCCTTGACATGTTCCTGCCTCTAATTTTACCTCCTCCGTCATAACCTCATTTACTCTAATCTTGGCAGAACTTTGCTGATATAATTGTTCAATAATTCTCTTAAATCTATCTCCAAACCCATAAGATTTAATTATCTCATTAATAGCCACCCATTGAAGAGAGTCAAATGCCTTAAATATATCCAGGGATAGAATTCCAACTTTTTCTTTCTCTTTTGAAGCAACATCAATTATATCTAAAGCCCTCCTTGTCAAATCCACCATATGCCTTCCTTTTAGAAATCCCACCTGATCTTTGTTTATATAATTGTTCATAACATTGTTTAGTCTATTTGCCAATATTGTTGTAAAAATTTTTGCATCTTGATTTATTAAAGAGATGGGTCTGTATGACTCCACCTTTTCAGGATCTTTATCCGGTTTTGGTATTAGAACAATTATAGATCTATGCCAAGAAGTCGGAATTGAGCCCCCCTCCAATATATAATTAAATAATTTTAATAATCTTGGGACCACCCTATCTTCAAACTCCTTATAAAACTCTGCTGGCAATCTGTCTTCCCCTGGAGATTTGCATGTCTTCAACTTATCAATCACATCTTTTATTTCTTTAACTGTTATTAATTCTTCCATTCTAGATTTATGCTCTAAAGTTATCTCCCCCCCCATTTGTTTTGCTAATTGATCTCTTAACTTCCCTACATTTATCTTTTTTTCAGTATATAACTCCTGGTAGAAATCTTTAATTATCTTTGTTTTATCTTTTAATTTGTTATATCTAATTCCATCCTTAATCAAAATTCCAATTTCCCTTTTACTCCTTTTTTCTATCGCCGCTCTTGCCAACATTTTTGAATTTTTATTGCCATTTCTATGTCCTTTCCCACAATCTCCATTTTCAACCTTTGTATTTTGTCAAAGGTCCTCATATTTTTTGTTCTTGCGTGTTCCTCCTGCAATTTTTTTATCTCCTTTTCCATTTCTTCATATTTAGTCCTATACTGTCTATTTCTAACAACTGCCAGCTTAATACTTTCCCCTCTAAATATCAACTTCATAGTGTCCCAAACTATGTGGTATCCAACTTCTCCCGTATCATTCCAATGCCAATACTCCTCCCAGTTTTGCATCATCTGTGTCTTAATCTCCGGGTCTTTATATAACTTGGAATCATATCTCCAATTGACTTTACTCTTTACTCCTTCTGATTTAAAAACCATCAATACTTTTGCATGGTCGGACTCTTTAATTATTCCTATCTCTATATCTTCTAGATTTTTACTAATATTTTCTGTAACAAATATATAATCTATTCTTGAATAAGTATTATAAACCTGAGAAAAAAATGTATAAGCTCGTTCTGATCCTTTTATTTCCCTCCATACATCTTTCAATGCTAATAAATTCATCCATCTATCCAAAATTCTTGTTTTACTGACTCCACCCCGGGTTAAGTTTGTACCATCTGCCATTGATCTTATCAAATTAAAGTCTCCTGCCACTATCATCTTTGCAGAACCTTCCTTCATCAAAATTTGATAAATCTTATCTAAAAACTTATCCTGACCGTCATTAGGGGCATATATATTTACTAATGTTAGGACTAGTTTGCTTTATTTCCTTGCTTTGAAATGCTTCCTGTTCTTTTGTTGGACTGTATCCTGAATCTTGCTATGCTTTCAATATACTTCTAAAAAAACCTGAAGAGACTTGGAGTGATTACTTGGCTCGACGCTACCTGAATCTACACATATCTGATGCCTGGGTTGTCCAGCCAGGGAGCTGCAACTCAGAAGAACAATAGGGCCTACTCAAGATTAAGGCACCATATTGTTACAGGGGCATATTCTGTTGTACTATGTTCATGAACTATTTTTTAAAAAGCCTCCCCCAGCTTCACCCCAGCTTTGTTTAATTTCCTGGTTCTCCTGCAGTCTGAGTACTCAGACTTACAGGCTGTGAGGTTTTATGTTCAGCCCACTTGCCTGCCCCTGACCTTTGGCTTTTATTTGTTTACACAGATTTCATCCCATTTTAGAACAGAGTGTTTCATATCAAGGCACTTCAGTATTTACGAGGATAAACTGCTTAAGCCAAGCATGCGTGTGAAAGATTAACAGCTTTATATGACAGACTGGTTAAAGTGACTATTTAAAGCAGGGATTCTCAACCTGCAGCCTGTGGGCTGGATGTGGGCTGCAGCATCATTTCATGTGACACCCCCCCACACACACACACACACACACTGCCTCCACCACACCAGGAAGTGCCATGTGGTGGAGGAAGCACAAAATGGCCTTCTGGCCCCTGAAGCTGTCTGAGGGAGCGTGACCTGGCCCCCAGCTTAAAAAGGTTGAGAACACTGATTTAAAGCAAAGAGGATGGGAGGGAGGTGAAGCATCATCCCTTTCCAGCAGCCCAAGGGTCATCAGGGCAATAACTACAGAGGGAAGCTGCTGTTGTCAAGCTAGTGGCAAGTCAGAATCATTGCAAAGGAGCACAATGAGAAGGAGAAGGCATTGCCCATTCAGGAATTCCTTCTTTATATCCTGGAGCAGCAGTTGGCCACATAAGACTTGCAGGTTCTATGTCCATGATGGTGAACCTTGGCACTCCAGATGTTCTTGGACTTCAGTTCCCAGAAGCCCAAGCCCCCATGAATCCACACAAATGGGTTTGCTGCGATTCATCCGGCCCACACCGCATCACCCTTGTTGCTCCTGGAAGCGGAAGTAAAACGCTCCCGGAAGGAAGAGAAATCTACCACAACACAGACTGTAGGGACACTAACTCACAGTAGTGGTAGATGTAGTAGTATACTTTTGAGACAGTGAGAGTATTTTTCAGACAGTGCTAAATGAAGCCAACTCTGGTTCTAGCAGTAAGGGCACACAGCCTCCCTCTCTCTTCTCTTCCCCAAACTTAATAATTTAACATAACAAAGAAATACAATTTTTGTACAGTAACAAGAAGTAGCTTTGCAGGCGCACCCCCCAAAGAAAGACTCAGACACCGGTATATGGATAAAGGCATTGGGCCACTTTTATTGAATAATGCCCTAGTCCGAATTATAACTTTCAATTGGTACTCATCCAATTATAATTCTTAAGGCAAGCAGGCCGCAGTAACACTGGTAAGGTTCCTCCCAAAATTGCCAATGGCAATTGGCTACAATGTATCCATTTGTATCAATTTGTTTGTTGACACAAACAAATTGTTGACCGTAGTCAATAAACTATCTACTGACCCCACCCCACCGGGGTGATGCATGCTGAAAAGCTCCTGCCATCACCCCTTGCCTGGTTCGTCGTTGACCGGTCAACGTTATTACACCTGTACCTGTCTAAGTGTTGGCCAGTCAATTGTGAACCTGCCGGATACCTATGGGTCATAAATATTTACCTTACCAGTGCTACCTGCCTAAGTGACCAAAGTCAAGAGCAAAAAAACCCCTATTTCAAACCTTAGCAACAGTGTGGGATGGGCAAAAAAGCCAGAACCCAAGGGCCAATTGTAGGTTCAGGCCAAAAATTCCCACCCGGCCCCGAAGCGACCAAAATATCACACTGTTCACTAGGGAGGGGATGGAGGGAAAAACTTCTCCTCTCCATCGCTATTTCTAAAATGGCAGCTCGTCTGCCTCGTGGCCACCCCTTTTATAGAGGGGTGGCCACGCCCCCTAACTCACCCGGATGTCTGAGTCCGGGTGGGTGGGGGGCCTGCAAAGAGCGCGGTGGCCATTTTGGTGCCGCTCTTTCATTGCAGGCGCACCCCACAAAGAAAGACTCAGACACCGGTATATGGATAAAGGCATTGGGCCACTTTTATTGAATAATGCCCTAGTCCGAATTATAACTTTCAATTGGTACTCATCCAATTATAATTCTTAACGCAAGCAGGCCGCAGTAACACTGGTAAGGTTCCTCCCAAAATTGCCAATGGCAATTGGCTACAATGTATCCATTTGTATCAATTTGTTTGTTGACACAAACAAATTGTTGACCGTAGTCAATAAACTATCAACTGACCCCACCCTCTGACGTGTATCCGTCAAATCACGGGGTGATGCATGCTGAAAAGCTCCTGCCATCACCCCTTGCCTGGTTCGTCGTTGACCGGTCAACGTTATTACACCTGTACCTGTCTAAGTGTTGGCCAGTCAATTGCGAACCTGCCGGATACCTATGGGTCATAAATATTTACCTTACCAGTGCTACCCGCCACACGGGGAGGCTTCAATGAAGACTCACCGCCCCCCCCCCCCCAGACCGTCAGCTCGGTCAACAGGCCTGCTTGCAAATCTTCCAAAAAGAGGTTCATACCTCTAGCCGACAGGTGGACCCCATCCCCTGCATACAGATCATAATTTTGTAAACTAATGGTGGGGTGTCGGATGACCATCCCCAAACCCTTGTCTGCCACGAACCGGGCAACTGCCCTGTTCACAGAGCGACGAGCGCGGTCAAGGGCACGGAGGTCAATACCTCCCCTGTAAGCGTGACGCGGTATGATGTCCGACCATAGCAGCCTTGTGAACGGCCACACATAATGCAAATAAGCTAGGTCTCTGCAAATCGTGAATTTTAAAGAAAGGCCAGTGACCTGGGCGAGGTCATTGCCCCCGAGGTGCAGTACAAGGACATCAGGCGGTTCAGCATCCCTGATGGAAAAAAGGAATGGCAACAGTTCCCACCATCTCATTCCACGCTTACCGTACCAACGTATGCATGCGGATGTACGCAGTCCAAGCTGGGGTCCCCACTCTGTTGCCGCAGCATACTGCGCTGCCCAGTGCACGTAACTGTGGCCCACCAGCCATACTGCCACCGGTGTGCGGGGACACACAGGGTCTGTAACAGAAAAAAGAGAACAGTGACTTAACTGGAACTCATACCTGAAGAGGGCGAACATATAATGCAAAACGCATAGATCCCCATCTTCCCATATGGCGTATATCAGCCTCAGAGTACCCGAATGCAGCCACAGTTGAAGCAGCACCTATCCTAAACGAATGGGTGCCGTAATGAGCCCCTGGGAGGCCAACACTGGATAGTGCCATACCGGTCACCTTCCAAAATTGAAATTTACTAAGGGGAGACCCATCTTGGTGGCAGAAAAACGGGCCAGGGTGCGTGCCACGCACTGCCAAGAACTCCTGTAGGGCACCAACCGGACAGATGTCTGCAATGGAACATCGTAGCAGTCTCACTGCCTATGCTGTGCTGATCAACTTTTGAGGACCGTATCCTCAACTGAGCCCACTCATTAGAAACATAGACATCATCGAATTCCAGTGCCCTACGAGTTGCATCCGCCTTAGACAGTAGTACCAACTCACTGATGCGGAGCGCTCCAAAGAAGGCCACCATGGTAGCCGCATGAAAAAGAGCTGCCTCATACCTGTCAAAACACAGGTTATGCCAGCCTTGTGCAAGGTGGGTAAGCACCCCTGGAGAAATTGGGTGGCGAGTGTCCGGGCGGCGTCCACGTTCCCGTGTCCACCCCTCCAAAACATGTCGTATGCGGAAATCATTCATGCTGTCAGCAAAACCCCTCACCTTGGCCATAAATGCCAGTGCTGACAACCTGGATGCTATGGTGCGGGGAGCGAGGCCCTGACTGTGTAGAGAAACCATAAATTGTAAAACTTGTTCCACTGGAATGGGCCACACCTCGGGCAACTGAAGTTGCACGCAAAAAGTTCTAAATTGAACGAAAGCATGGTGATACGCCTTATGCGTGCGGGGCGCCAAAGACATGCCGATCGCCCGGTTCACCTCTCCTTGCCAAATGTCCAAATCTCGGCCGGGAGTGGCGAGAGGAATTCCTCTGCGTCCGGAGCCAAGGCGCGGAACCGGGGGATCTGCAGGCGGGATAAAGCATCGGCAACATCATTATTAATACCTGGTACATGTCTGGCCCTAAAAAGCACATTCAGGTGTAGGCTGCGTAACACAAACTGGCGAGCTAACGCCATCACCCTGGGTGATTTAGACGTCTGGGCATTAATAATGTGCACTACCGCAGCATTGTCGCACCAAAAATGGACCACTGAGTCGGCCCACTCCTCGCCCCATAGCATCAAAGCTCCCAGGATTGGAAAGAACTCAAGGAATGTAAGATCGCGGAGGCGATCCGTGCCCCGCCATGCTGGAGGCCATTGGCCATAAGCCCACCTCCCCTCAAAGTAAATCCCATATCCCAGGGAGCCGGAGGCATCCGACTGTACTTGAAACCTAGGGGAAACTAAAAGGTCGGATCTCCAAAAGGAGACCCCGTTGAATTCCCGTAAGAATGTGAGCCAAACCAAAAGGTCAGCCCTCATGCCCCTGGTCAGTCGGACCCTATGATGGCGCCTTGACAGGCCAGACATGGCGTCACATAGGTGCCGAGCAAATGCTCTGCCAGGCGTGACCACCCTGCAGGCAAAGTTAAGATGGCCATGTAGAACCTGAAGCTCACGAAGTGACACTTTACACTTAGCCAGCAAGGCCAAAACCATCGCGGAGATCCGGGTGACCTTATCGATGGGTAACCGGGATGCCTGTGCGACCGTGTCAATTTCAATACCCAGAAATGTGAGCGTAGTTGATGGGCCCTCGGTCTTTTCGGGCGCTAAAGGGACACCCAGTTCCTGCATTAGCATCTGAAATGTGGTGAGGAGACGCGTGCACGTGTCCAAGCCCCGTTCACCCCCGAACAAAAAGTCATTGAGGTAATGGGCTACAGACCGAGACCCGGACCTGCGAACAAAGACCCACTGAAGGAAAGTGCTAAAACGTTCGAATGCTGAACAGGAAATAGAGCAGCCAAAAGGCATGGCCTTATCTACGTAAAACTTCCCTTGGAATCTAAAACCCAATAGCTCAAAGTCCCCCGGGTGCACTGGCAGCAATCGGAATGCCGATTTAATGTCACATTTTGCCAGGAGGGCACCAGGACCACAAGAGCGCACCATCCGCAGGGCTTGGTCAAAAGACATATACCTGACCGAACAAAGGTCATCAGGAATAGCATTATTGACAGAATAACCCACCGGGTACGATAAATGGTGGATTAAGCGAAATTCCCCCGGGGCCTTTTTGGGTACCAACCCCAGAGGGAGACCTTCAGGTTGGGAAAGGGTGGTACAGAAAAGGGGCCTGCTACCCTCTTGGCCTCTACCTCTTTGGCAATACTCAGGGCAGCCACCTCCTCCCTACCCTTCAGGGACAGTAAATTGGGGGCATCGTGGGGTCCCCGCACTCCTTTGAATGGGATATGGAAGCCCCACTGGAAACCCACTGGAAACCCACTGGAGGTACCTCGCATCCTCTCTCCTTGGGTAAGTTGAGAGCCATTGCTCCAACATATCCACATTAACTGGGGAGGGGGCCTTTTGTCTGACTAGCTCCATCAGCAGAAGCTCTGCCCGCTCCCTGTCCACCTCTACCTCTGCCCCATGACCCACCAGCCCGCGGGCACGCGGCGGCGGCGTGGGGGCCAGCGCAAGAGGGACACTCGTGTTTGTATCGGCACTGCCGCTTATTGCACACGCCATTAGCCGAGAAGCTCCAACACAGCAAGCGGGCTGGAACCCCGTGCCCCGCCGGCTGGCGGGGAGCCTGTGTTGGAGCAGCTCGCTGCACGGCATGGCCACAATGGTACCTATCCCCAGGCACTGGACGCTTGGGGGTCATGTACAAAAGCCACAATTTCTGGCAGGGTTCATCCCATCTCATCTCCTGGTGCAAGGGCACCCTCATTCTAAATTCCTTATCGTAAGCCAACCACGATGGGCCAGGAAAATCCACCACCCTGTAAATATTGTCCAAATATTGGACCATAGGAATGGCCAGGTCAGGCCGGGTCCTAAGGTACACCGCCATATAAATAAGATATGCAGGCAACCAGTTGGCCCAGGTGCGTGGTGGCTTACGACGGCGGGACAGCTCTTTGTCTCTGTCATCCTGTCCCTCTCTCTCCTCCTTAGTGGGCTCACAGTTTAATAGGGAGAATATATCCACGTATTCCCCCCGCCAAATCTTTTCCCTCGTGACCTGGGACAAATGATCACCAAGGGGCAAGGAATAACCAGCCGTCGGCAAGGCCGTCACCGGCACATTAGGTACACGGGGCATACGCAGCGGGACCTGGACAGCCCCTGCGATGCCCGGCACTGCCCCGGGGGCAGAAACCCCCACCCCCAATGTTGTGCCAGTATGTAACCAAGGGGCACTGGGATAGGCTGGCAACTGATGCCTACTCGCCTCGACTTGACGAGGCCATGGCCACTGAACCTCACCACTGGAAGTGGACTGTGATGTGGGTGCATTAACTTGAACCTGATACTCACTAGGTGCACCCCCATGAGCCGCCCCCACTGGGGATTCCGGCTCACGGCGGGCGTCGGAGCTCGCGACTGGAATCGAGCTCTGGGGCCACACCTGACCACTCCCCGGCTGTAGCTCTGGACGAACAGGGAGCTGTGAGACACCGGCAGGCACAGGCCGGAGCGTCTCAAGCAGCTCAACCCGGCTGGCCGCCTGTTGCAGTGTGGCAGCCGTCGAGGTAGCCGGTGGACATGAAGGGCCCCCAGCAGAGAGACAAGGGCCCCCTCCCATGGGGTTGTGTGCAATCCCCAAGGATGCCTCAAGCACAGCTAAACGTGTTAGCAACGCATCCACTGCCACAGATCCCCCAGTATAAAGCGGGCCAGGTGGGCCGGACGGCCCACTAGGCATTTGACCAGGAACCCCAAAGTGAGAGCCTGGGCCAGAATAGGGCCATGCCCAAAACTCCGGCCCGTGAGGGGCCGGAGGGGGAACATGCTGTACACCCGCACCAGGCCCTCCCCCGCTGTCCTGACCCATGGCCGGCAACTGCGGGCCGAGGGCCGAAGCCCCTGAAGGGTTGGCCGGAGGCCGGCCAGCCGAGGGCCAAGCACCAGCCCGCATCGCCCCACCGGTATCGGTGGGTAAAGCTGGGGTAGTGCCCTGCCGTGGGGGCGCAGCCCTGGTCCTCCGACCTGAGGGCTGCCCCCGCCCTGCGCAGGGCCCGCAAAAGTCCTCCCCTTTGGCCGCGGTTTCGTTGCCGGGGCCTTCCATTTGGGAGGCATATCTGGTAGAAAGAGCAGGATCCCTTTCTAGGGATCAACCTAGCGCCAAAAAACACAGAGCAGCCAGCAAGCCAAAGGCTCTGTGCGAATCCTTCCTTCCCAGCCAGGAAGGACCAAGGGCTAAAGAGCCGAAGAGTCGGAGGAACAGCGACGGAGAAAACTTCTCCTCTCCGTTGCTATTTCTAAAATGGCAGCTCGGCTGCCTCGTGGCCACCCCTTTTATAGAGGGGTGGCCACGCCCCCTAACTCACCCGGATGTCTGAGTCCGGGTGGGGGTGGGGGGCTGCAAAGAGCGTGGCGGCCATTTTGGCGCCGTGCTTTCAGTATCCATCACTTACCCCCATGATGGATTCCATCATGACTGATCAGTTAAAAATACTAGCATCCGGTCATTCAAGTTGTTAGGTAAAATAACAATAATGTTCTCCCTAACTGTTTTAACGAGTCATGTTGTTAAACCTTAATTTGTTTTTTATTGTTCCAGGACATTTGGGAGGTCCCTTTACAAGCAAACTGGGCATTTATATTGTGTACTTTATAAGGCATGACGTAGGATTACTTTCTTGTTTCCCAGGGTGTTTTGTGAATTGGTAGAGGATGGTAATTTCTTTTGGGGGGGATCAACATGACCCAGTTCTAGTGCTCTTTCTATTTTCTTTTCATATGCTTTTCTGTGTTTCCTTCCTTCCCCACACTTTTTTTCACAGAGGACTGACTTCATTCCTGTGCTCATTTATCTTTTTCTTCTACTTACCTTACTTGCAGAAACACACACGAGGTTGGGGTGACAGAGAAAGGCGCTTAACTATTTGAACTGTTTTAGGGACATGTAGCAGAAAGCACTACCTTAAGGTTGTTAGAGCCTCTCCATAGGAAAAATAATAATAATATCCCAAGCCTAACTGTAATTTCATCTGTATCAAACATGGGGCTGCAGTGGCTCAGTAGTTAAGAAGCTCAGGTTTGCTCCCATCTACCCGTGGGAGTGTCATCCTAACTCCATGAAACATTTTGCTGTTCTTAAGAAGAGAACCTGGCAGACCAACAGCCATGAATATTTTAATGCATTCCTGAAGAAGTGGTCTTGAACCACGAAAGCTTGTGCAACAATTTGTTTTTCTTAGTGATCTAAAAAGGTATCACCTGCCTCCTGCATCTTTTGCATTCTTTACAATTTGAATATAGATCACACACAGTTAATCTTCCTTGTTTGTCAGTTGTCTATATTAATGCTGAGCACAAGTTGACCATCTCAGGTTCCTAACTAGCATTCCACGTTTAGGTTTGCAAGCCATTGAAGGGCTTTATCTGTGGCACCATGCAAATCCCCCAATGTGCCTCTAAACACATGTAAGGGACACTTAGATATAATGTGGTCCATGGTTTGGTCTTCTCCACAGTCACACTGGGAAGAGGACTTCCATCCCCATGTGAAGAGAGTAGCTTCGCATCTACCACAGCCAATCCTCACTCTGTTGAGCATCCTCCACTGCCATCTGGGAAGGGGAAATCTGGCTGGCCACTTGCGTTTTTTTTTTTATTATTATTATTATGTGGTGGTGCGGAATTGGGGATCCCATCCAGGCATCTGAGATATTGAAACAGTTATTCTGTAGGTTAATTGCAGTGTGCCAATCAGGGTGTTTAGATTTTAATTGTTGGGCAAAGGGGGCTGTTATTTCAGCATGCATTGGAAGGAGAGGGTTGTTTACTTCTGTGGTGAAATTTAGGAATATACAATTGAGATGCCATTTTGAAGTTTACCACCACCAGCAGAAGGTGTTGACGATTGTGTTGCAATCATATCTATTCCTTTACTCTGTAATGGCTCTTTTCTCCTTTGATTTAAATGGCAAGAGGTTATTTGTTCCACTGGTTAAAGTTATACTAGGGAGGGGAAAACATAGCTCTCCTACATTATATTACTGTATATGATGTGTTATCAACAGTTCAAAAGATACTCTAGGAGCTGCAGTGTTTGGACTAGGAGGCTTTGTTCTGCACAGTATATTAATAACAGTACACAGTATTTGAATTTGGGGGTACTAACAAATACACATTTCATTTACTGGGTATATGAATATTAGTACCTGATTTTACTGTTAGAAGTGAACAAATAGATTACAATAGAAATGAATTTATTTCTCTTAACCTTAGAGTATTTCGAAATTTTCTTTCCTCTACAAACCTATTGTTTTCTATAATCTATTGCCTTGCCTAGGTTTTCATAAACCCAGAGAAAGACCCTTCAAAACAAGGACCTACTCTTTAATTATATCACAAATGTCATTAGATATAATGTGGTCCATGGTTTGGTCTTCTCCACAGTCACACTGGGAAGAGGACTTCCATCCCCATGTGAACAGAGTAGCAGGACATGTGCAGGACATGCAATAGCAAGAAATATTCCTTCTAATTACTATCCTTCATCTTACTAAATGATTCCAGAATGAGATACTGTATAGTTTGTAGCTTGTAGTCAGTGCCATCAGATTTCAGTTTGGACGTCTTGTCTCATGGATGAACAAAGGCAAGGGATGTAATGAGTACTCAATATATTTTTAAAATATTGTCAATTTTTGAAATTTTGCTCAGGCAGAGAATTCTTTGGAACCATAAAGGAGAGGGTGATTTCTTGAGCAGGAATAAATACTGAACACTAGGGTTTTTGTTTTGTTTAGTGTTTCTTTTTGGGGTAGGGATTATTATTTTTAGTTTTTTTTTTACCATCTTCTTGCTGATATTCAGTGCAGCATTTAGTTGACAGTGCTATGTTCTTGAACCTAAACCATAATTCTCCCTAGGATTTCCTTGTTGTCACTTTCAGGCTCATATGGTTATCCAATCTGCAGGGGATGATACACAACAAGCAATTGAAACTGACTGGTTTAAGGGCCTGAACCTGGCAAGGACAGCAAAGGTACAAAAATATCCTTCAGAGGTTTATACCTCAAACATAAGCAGCCAAACTATCAAACTTAATCTTGCATACAAAATTAGCATAAAGGGCAAAAATTCTCCTCTTTTGATACCCAGATCGTGACACAGTCAGATAAAATAATCATAAACTTAAATACAGTGTGTTGTAATATAATATAGCAATAATCCTGCAACAATAATTAAGGAAGGGTCAGGGGTGGGAGACCCAAAATTGTTATTTATGTGGGTTTGTCTCTGCAAGATAAGCACTGCCATAGCCTTCACTGTTTGCTATGCCATTCTTAGTGGCCAAGAATGGCCTATAAAAACTGGTGTTTGCTATCATAGTTCTGGATAAGATTTACCTAGGAGGTAGGAAGTAATCCTGCAGAGAGTTATATTAATTTCTTCATAATTCTTCAGAATTATGTGCAGGACACTTTGCTGGAGAATGTAATTAAAAGTGAAAATATCCCATATAAAGCTGTGAGACCCAGCAGCATCTAGTAATTTTTTCCTCATTTTGCTGTAAGGACTAAGAGATTTGAATTATTAATTCTTTGAATTTTATTAACTCTCTACATGGTCTGTATTTTTAAAATCTAGCAATTAGACCAATTCTCCATTTTCAATCTATTAAACCAATTAAATTTCATATCTAGATATAGCTTCTCTCTTTCCTCTCTATGCATAGCTTTTTCCATCCAATCTTTTACACTTTTCACTCCCATTTTTTCCAAATCCTTTGCCGGACCCACTCCCCAATAAGAGACGGACACCTGTGCTGGATTTAAAATTGGGCCACTTTATTTAACTTATAACTTTTACTTAACTGTTGTTAAGGTAAACGGGCCGAAATAGCACTGGTAAGGACTAGATGTTATTTCCGATCTTAATTAGATACAATGTATCAATTTGTTTACTTAATTAAACAAATTGTTGTTGACCCCACCCAGAAGCGCAACTTGTTAACCTCTGCTTCTGACGTACATCCGGTGAACTATAAGGTTTTGCAAGCTGTCTAGAGCATAGCATTGCCTTGTTCCTGGTCCACATTTGATTGGCCATCCAACTTTTCCTCTACCTTGTCCTTCTGATGGCCAACCAACTGCGTAGGGGTCATTCAGTTTCTCCTTACCAGTGCTAGCCGCCACACGGGGAGTAGTCTTCGACTACTCACTGCCCCTCCCCCCCGACTGCCATCTCGGTCACCAGGCCCGCTTGCCATGAAGCCAAAAACAGGACCATGCCCCGTGCAGAAAGGAGCCCTCCAGGGCTACGATACAACTGGCCTCCTCAATACGGATCGTGTGGAGCTCCACCATGGTCCCCAAAAATTTGGACCTGGGGCCAACGTTGACTAAAACCACGCCAGTGACCTGGCGCCCCTCCTGAGGCCAGCATTGGCTAGATCCATGCCAGTGACCTGGCTGAGGTCATTAGCACCAAGATGGAGCACCAAAATATTAAGTGGACTGGAATTCCCAATAGATAGAACGAAGGGTAGTAAATCATGCCATCTCATTCCATGGAATCCGTGCCACATCAGGTGCGTTACAGCCCGAAGCCCCAGGTGCGTGCCCCACATCAATTAAGCAGCGTGTCGGGCAGGCCAAAAATTGTAGCTGTGGCCAATGAGCCCCAACCGTGCTGGAGCGTCCAGGGGGCTCAGGAGCTGAAATAAGAAAAGAAAGAAGAAGTGCCAGCGAGGTGCTCATTGCAACATGGGGCAACATATGAACGAAAGCGAGCAGATCCCCACCGGCCCATCCTATGGATGTCAACATCCGAATACCCAAAAACCGCAGCTGTCGATGCAGTACCCATACGAAATGAATGGGTACCATACTGAGGCCCCAGAAGGCCTAATTGGAAAGGGGAGCACCAGTAACCCCCCAAAACTGGTAGTTCGTCAAGGTAACCCATCCTTGTGGCAAAAGAGAGGCCCTTGGGTGGTATCCTGGATTGCCAAAAAGGATGTCAAAGCGATCACCGGGCAAATCACTTATGGCGTCCTGGTAACCCCGAACCATGGCTGGAAAAGCTAAAACAGATGGGTGCCGCAATGGTACAGGCAGCTAGTCCACCACTGTGCAAGTGTACCATGTACTGAAGAACATGGTCAACCAGCATAGGCCACAAAACAGTCGGGGGCACATTCAGTCAAATTTTTAAGGAAAGCCTGATAAGCCCGTTGATACGCCCTAAGGGTGCGACTGGCAAGGGACAGGCCTGTGGCCCTGCTCCCTTCACCCCGTCAAATGTCCCCATCACGTTCGGAAGTGTCGAGGTAAGCTTCTCGGCCGCTGGCGCCAGTGCCCGAAACCAGGTAATCTGCAGGTGGGATAAGGCATCAGCAATACTGTTATCAATGCCTGGAACATGCCTAGCCTTGAAAAAAATAATATGGCGCGAGGAGTGCAATACAAACTGGCAGACAAAGGACATAACCCTGGGCGAACGAGATGTTTGGGCCTTGACAATGTGCACTACTGCCGCATCATCACACAAAAATGCACCACTGAATTCTCCCAGATATTTCCCCACAGCAACAGGGGACCCAGAATGGGAACGAAGTCTAAAGTCAAGTCTCTGAGCAATTCTGTGCCCAGCCATGCCTGGGGCCAATGCCCACAGCATCATCGGCCATTGAAATAAATGCCGTAACCCAATGACCCCAAAGCATAAAACTGGACCTGAATTTAGTCATGATATAAAGTTAAGAATGCCAAAATGACACTCCATTGAAGTTGGCTAGAAATGCGAGCCGGACCCAAAGGTCAGCCCGCATACCACCTGTAAGGCGGACTCCGTGGTGCTCCTGCAAGCACCTGGCAAAGGCCGGGCCAGGTGTAACCACCCCGCCAGCAAAGTTGAGATATCCATGGAAGCACCCGGAGGTCGTGGAGCAAAAACCCTGCGCTTGGCCAACATGGACAAGATAGCATCCAAAATCTGTACAGCCCTGTCCCCGGGCTATCCCCAAAACCACTGGCGTGGTAGGAGGGCCCTGTCGCATCAGGAGCCAATGGCGCTCTCGGCTCGGCCCTAAGCAACTAAGAAGAAACCAACAGTTGGGCACATGTCCCTGGGCCATGCCACCCACCGGGTAAAATTCGTCCAAATAATGAGCCCAAGTTTGTACCCTAGGCCTGTACACAAAGAACCCATGTAGTAAAGTACTAAAGCTCTCAAAGGCCGAACAGGATTCATGACAGCCAAAAGGCATAGCCCTATCCACAGAATACTGGCAATTGAAATGGACCCCCAGCAATACAAAGTCTAATATTGCAATCCATTTTAAGGATATAGGTGGCATACATTTATATCCCATAGTAATAAGGGAAAAGGCATAAAATCGAAATTGGCCTTAAGCATTTGGTAGGTAAAAGGACTAAGTATCCTTCCTAAAATGGAAATCCATTTTCCAATTTTCAGTAGGGTCTCCGGTGGTGCCATTCCTATTTACTCATACTATATATCCGCACTATACAGATGCATCTGGCTGCTAGAAATTATGAATGGAGCTCCCTTCCTGTGTATGCGAGTGAGGGAAGAACAAATCTATGCAATTAATACAGTTGTTTTTTTTTAAAAGATATATGCCGAAGGGTGTAGGAAGCAGAGCCATTGTGTTTAATCCATCTGTCTTGGCAGATATCATTAGCCACGGTTGCACTATGCAAATAATGTAGGCTCTATTACAAATAATTCTAGACTGCTCCTAAGCAAAGTCCTTGTCATAAGCGAGACACTCGTCATCAATGACAATAATACACACCCGTAAACTCACCCCCCACCTACATGCGCATATGGTGGAGACAAAAAGAGAATGGTCCAGTGTCTTGGCCACCCTTCGAGGTATTGGGATACTGGATACCTCCAATATAATCTGGGGTAAAGCCAATTGTGATTCGCCCCTGAGGGGGGGGGGGAACCGCGCTGGGCTGCATGTGCCCCATAAATGATGTCCAAGTACTGGATCATAGGAATAGCTAGGTCTGTGAGCCATCTGGTGTACCCATGGCCATCGGGCCATGGGGGTCATGGGCCATCAAGATGTGTGTTGTGAACTCATTTGACTACCATACTCACCCGATGCACTTGCAGCATCTGCCCACACCGGGAGTTCCAGCTGCCGCCAAGCGCCGGGGCTCACGACCGGATTAGAGCCCGTCGGGTCGGAGAAAGGTGGCAAGGGCCTATCTAGGTCAGAGCGATTCCCCGGAGATAGGCAGGTTTGCCGGTCAACGTGGCCCCTACCGAGGGTGACTGTGCAGCTCAAAGTTGTTCTACCCCCCACATGAGGGTGTCAGTTGAGCAATCAGTGACAGATGAAAAGGCCCGTCGGGCCGGCTGCCTGGCTGGCTAACGCATAGCTGTTGCAGCCTCTATCCCCATGGCATGCTCACATGCCACCACATGGGCCTTCAAGGCCGTGTGGGTGGGCCGAGACACATGCCTTAGCAAAGCCAGTACCTAGAGACTACTGCCCCCCCATGCACTCTGGCGGTTCACAAGTTAATTAGCATTTTTTTGAACATGCGGGGTACTCATATTTCTAACCTGAAGGGTCGAAGGCTGGACCAGCCTTGAGCCCTGGTCTGGCTTGAACCCACTACCCCTTAATTGCAGTACAGCAGTCCTAACCACTGTGCTACTGGGGCTCCATTGTGACGCTAGGCCCCAAAGAGGCCCTGCCGCTCGGAGGCGCAGGCCTAGGAGGCCTCTGGCACTGATCCCGTGAGTACAGCAGGCTCTGAGTACGGCAGGCCCTCTTTTTGGCGCCATGCAGCACGAACCTGGCTGGGGACCAAGGCCTGGGAGGCCCGGAGAGACCGGCTGCTGAAGGCCTGGTCTCCGGACAGGAGGCTGTATTTTGGGGCCGTAATAAAGCCCCCAACTTGCCTGTGTGCAGCCCACAAATAAGAAGGGAAGGGGGGGAGGGTGCCATGCAAGGGCAATGGCCTATGCCAGTGCCCCGGCCCCATATGAGCTGGGGGCAGGCCTTCCGCAAAGGCCCACCATCCATCACCAGCAGCAGCTGCTCTAGCCGGCCACCAGTCGATGCTATGGGGCGAGGGGGGAAAAAGACAGGCCAAACACCGCAGCAAAGTGTGGCTCAAGCGGGGAGGGAGGGTGAGCTCCTCGCCCCAGCTGCTGTAGCTCGGAGGGTCGGCTGGGGCGAGAATTGAAACTCGCCCCAGCCGACCTCAAAAAGCAAGCCCCGGATGGAGAGGGCACTGGCATGCGGGTTCCCAGCAGGGGTGCTCAAAACCATGTCCTGTCCGGGCTCTGGGGCTTGGAAAAGTGCCACCGCTGGCTCTTCAGCCGAGTAGTGCCCCGGCAACTGAGGCCCAGCCGCCATGCCCGAGGCAAGGGCTGGAAGGGCCTCCAGCTGCGGCCAAGAGCCGCAGCTAGCAAATCTTGAGTGAGCAAAGTGCGCGGCAGCCTGATTCCGGCCGCCGTGCATCGAAATGCAGCCAAAGTAAAGATTGGCTGGGATGGGGACAAACGTGTCCTGGCCCAGCCGATCTATGGAATGCTGACGGGGAGCTTGGCTCTGCCCCTCCATTGGCAATTGCCCGGCTCTAAGGGGGCGGGGCTGGCAAAACGCGTGGCAGCCTGATTCCGGCCGCCGCGCATCCCTTCTTACAACTTTTTTTTATAGTATCAGGAAATTCCTATAAATCTCCTAAATAAGTTACTGGGGAAATCTCTGGACTCAGAACCTTTTTAGTCTTCTGCCAAATGTCTATAGTATTCCTACAAAAAGGATTTTGTATATTCTTATTGTCTTAAAAAATTGTTTCCTTAAAAAACAATTCTTATATCTACCTTCCATTTCAGAAGATTCAATATCTCTCCATACCAGTTCTTTTTCTGTTAAAATCTTAATTATCCCTTTAATCTGGTTGGCATAATAATAGTTTCTTAACTTTCCAAATGTTGTAGCTTTCAATCTGCAAATTGTTCCCTTTAAACCTCTAGGGACATACCTACAGAAGCTCTTAAATAATCTGTTTGGTGTGGGTTTTTTTGTCCCTCCCCTTCCAGTTTTATAATGTTTGTTTTTAATATTGTAAGCTGCCTTGGGTCCTCTTGACAAGAAAGGAAGGGTATAAATATTTCCTTTTATCTTCCTTGCTACTCAGCATCAGGGGTTGAACTGTTGGGTCTAGTATGATAAGAAGAAGAAGAAATGTCCTAGTAAGTTTCTCCCAATTGTGGATAATTTTATCATTTATATTTCTTTATTATTTATTTTATGGATTTATATCCCGCCCTCCTGATGGGAACACCACTCATACAAAATTGAAGATTCCCCGTGCCCGGTTGGGCATCAGTGGTCTCTGGCAGAGGTTAAACCAGCGAGCAAACTCCTGGCCTCTGGCCCTTGTCAGGGCATAAGGGGGGTGAATTAATGATAGGGATTAATTCGGCTGCTTCCAGCCTGACCGACGACTCTGCCGAATAAGCATCTCGCAGACCCCAGTTACCTATTAGAGTAATCACTCATCTCCTGGCCAAGGAAATCCCCGGTGCAAATAGTGACCATATTTACCCAGCCTCTAAGCCCAAAACAATAGGGCTTCCTCTGTCAATGTTTGCCCGCACTAATTAACTTCCCTTTGAGAGGTTCCCCAATTAACCTGAGTAAATAGGTGATGTGATTGACTTTCGAGTGATGGTTTTTTCTACCTGCCTTCTGATCTATAAAAGGTGTATGTATTTTCCCAATAAAGCACTGATCTGATCTCGCTCCTGTTGCCTCGTGTTGTCATTGATCAGTCTCCTCCGGGACCTAGCGCCGCCCTAGCTACATCTGGTGACCCCGAGACGTGATTCTACTCATGAGTAAGAGACCCCGGAGAGGTCTACTCGTGAGTAGCGATCCACGCGGTCCGGTTCTGCGCTTGAACCGCGACCCGTCACCCCGGAGGACAGCGCGGCGCTCCGACCGGCAGCCAGCCAATCGGAGAAGTGGCCTGCGGCGAGGCATTCCAGAGAGTCATTCCTACAGCTTGCTCCCCGCTTTCGAGGAGGTTGCCATAGAGGGAAACACGTTCCGCTCATGGCAAGCTGTGAGCCCCTGACATCGCAGAGGCCGTCGAAGGGCCCGTGGCAGAAGGTCCACGCTCCGAGGTCTACCCCAGACACCCGACGCCCGAACCTGTTGCCTGCAAAGACGCGTCGACTCGTCCCGAGGAGGAATCTTCCGGAGACCCAATCGCAGGTAATATGGGGACTTGTTCTCATAGACCAAGTCCGTCCGCTAGCCAAAGAACTCGTGAGGAGGAGTTCAGAATCCTGGCCAGGGTTTTTAATTTACGCTTTCACAGCAGGGAATTAGCGAGACTTTTGGCGTATCTCAGGGAACACTGCCTACTTTACCCAGAAGTAGGTACGTTAACTCTGCAGCTCTGGGATCAGATAGGAGACTGCATTCAGCAACCCCCGAAAGCTCCAGGAGGGATAGTTCGTACTTGGAGGAAGTGTAGGAGACTCTTGGCTGAGATCGAGCCAGTCCGGGTAGAGGCCAAAGAACCCCCGTTAGTCGAGCCATCAGGCAAGCCAGTCGAACCGACTGCGCCCACGGCACTCTATCCGTCAATTAGCTATCGGCAGAGTAGCGTAGGGAGCCTTCCCGCGGTGACAGCTGCAGACGTCACCGAAGGAACGCAAGGAATGAGAAGCGCAGGCGCTTCTCTGACAGCTCCGGGTTCCCTAGTCGTGAAGAGTGCCCTTCAGCGCACAGCTGAGATAGAACTTAAAAAGGGGGGATTGTCAGTTGAACAGCTAGCTGAACTTAGACAGATTTGTCCGATCCGCATGGAGATGGACGCGCTCACGGGCGCACAGCAGATTGTACACTCCCCAGTCCCGTACAAGCTTCTCATGGCTTTATGGAAAGCAATTTCAGAGACAGGGCTCCAAAGTCGTTTTACTAGGGGCACGCTTCAGCAAGTGTGCGAAACCACCATGTGGATTCCTCATGATTGGAAAGCCGTCATGAGGATGATGCTAACCCCCAGCCAGTACATGATCTGGGACAGCGAGTTTCGGCTCGAAGCTCAGACTCGAGCTGCCAGGATGGGAGGTGCGGTAATTCCTGACCAGCTGTATGGTTCAGGTGCCTTTGAGCCCATCAACGCTCAAATCAACTTGCCTCTCGCCACTTTAGAGATGTCAGCCGAAGCTGCCTATAGGGCATACTTCAAGGTCCCAGCGTCTGGCAAAATGGCCAAAAATTACACCGCCATTAAGCAGGGAGCCCAGGAGCCCTACATGGACTTCATCAATCGCCTGGAGGAAGCAATTAGCAGGCAGATTGATAATGAGCAAGCCCAACAAGAGCTCATGATTAAGCTAGCAAAGGACAACGCCAACTTGGACTGCCGTAAAATCTTGCAGTCCCTGGGCAATCGCCCTGACTTGACCTTAACGGACATGATCCGAGCATGCTCCGACGTTGGCACAGACTCCTACAAGATGGGTCTGCTAGCGGCAGCGGTGCAGGGGGGGAAAAGACATCAGGGCAATGGCAAGATCAAGGGAGCATGCCACGCTTGTGGCAAGGTCGGACACTTCGCTAGGGAGTGCCGATCCAAGGGAGGTGGACAAAAGTCTGGCCGTCCCAAGGCTCCGAACACCCCCTGCCCGAAGTGCAAGAAAGGCTATCATTGGGCCAGGTATTGCCCGAGTTCGGGAAACCGGAATCCGGGCACGTCTCTGGCCCCAGTCCAAACAGAGGCTTCCTTCACCCAGATCCAGAACTCCCCAGAACTAGACTAGGTTCCAGGCACATTCCAGGCACTGCGAGGGCACAGGCCAGCCCCAAGGGTAGCACAGGGCTAGAATTGGCTTGCCAGGCGGACGTTACATGCGATCTGCCAGGCACAGTCTATCTAGTCGACTCTCAGTACATGGGACCCCTACCCAGAGGCTTTATAGGTTTAGTTTTGCCCCGTAGTGTAGCTGGAGCACATGGAATTTTTATAATTCCAGGAGTCATTGACTCGAATTTTTCAGGCGTTCTCCAGGTCCAGCTTTGGACACACCTGCCCCAAACAATCCACAAGGGAGACACCCTAGCGCAACTGATCATGGTTCCTTGTCACTCGCCAGCAGGCAGCCAGAGAAGGCTCAGTGACAGCTCAGAGTCCGGTTCAGCAGGCCGCTTGAGCGCGAGTGAGGCAGTGCAAGGATACCAGGTCTTAGCGACAGTGGAGACCAACATTGAGTGGAAGCAGTGCCCCGTTATCGAGGTATTTTTGAACAAAAGAGTGTTCTCAGGGTTACTCGATACCGGAGCGGATGTGACCGTGATAAGCAGAAGCCAGTGGCCAAGGGAGTGGGCCATTGAACCGGTCTCCGATGTGTGGGGGGTAGGCGGAGTTCAGGAAGCGTTTAGAAGCCGAGAGTGGGTAGAAGTCACGATCCCAAGGGCTGACGGCACGGCGGTGATTCGGCCGCACATTCTTGACGTGCAGGTCAATCTTTGGGGGCGAGACATTCTACAGCAGTATGGTGCCACCCTTACCTTCGGGTAATGGCGTTGCCACTTAAATGGCTCACCGATACTCCGGTCTGGGTAGAACAATGGCCGGTAGTGGGAGAGAAGTTAGTTGCCCTCAAGCAGCTAGTTAAGGAACAGCTAGACGCAGGACATATAGAACAGTCCATGAGTCCTTGGAATTCGCCAATTTTTGTTATTAAGAAGAAGTCGGGGAAGTGGCGACTCCTCCACGATCTCAGAGAGATCAATAAATGCATTCAGCCGATGGGCCCGCTTCAATGCGGCATCCCAAATCCTAACATGATTCCCGAGGGGTGGGAGATTCTAGTTGTAGATCTCAAGGATTGCTTTTATACAATCCCCTTAGACCCCAGGGACCGGGAAAGGTTCGCCTTTACAGTGCCGGTTGTGAACCACAGTGAGCCCACGCAGCGTTACGCGTGGAAATATTTGCCACAGGGCATGCTCAATTCGCCCACTTTGTGCCAAATATATGTTCACGACGCACTGGCAAAGTTCCAAAGCCTTTACCCTAAAGCTATTGTTTGTCACTTCATGGATGATATCTTAGTAGCGTTGCCGCAACTTGGCAGCAAAATGTTATCAGACCTCCAGGCCAGCCTGGGGGACAAAGGTTTACTCATTGCCCCGGAAAAGGTGCAGAGAACCGAGCCCTTCTCATACTTGGGTCATCGGCTTCTCGGTTCCTTTGCAGCACCGGTTTTGCCTCAGATAAACTTACAGGATTCCGTCACCCTGGTAGAATTACAGCAGGTTTTAGGGAATATCAATTGGGCCAGACCGTATTTCCGACTGGATACGGATCTTCTAAAACCGCTCTTCTCGCTGCTAACCTTAGGTAAGCAGCCGGCAGACCGGATAAAAATTTCTCGAGATGCGCGCTTGGCGCTCGAGAAAGTGAACCAAGTTCTCAGCCAGAGGTGGGTGGATAGAATCGCCCAGGGGCCATATGTCCCGATCCTGAATTTGTACATCGTACGGTCGGGATCCATGTTCACTGGGGCGCTAGGAGTAGACACAGAGAAGGGAGCGAAAATTGTGGAGTGGGTGTACTTGCCTAACACTTCTTCACGGAACATCGTTCCGCCCCAGGAATTGGTCTCCGCGGTGGTCTACTGCGGCAGGCTGAGAGCTAGGGACATTTCAGGGAATGATTTGGCCAAAATTGTAGTCCCGTTCACCAAGGAACAAATTCATCAGTTAATGCAGCTAGGTGACTCGCTTCCGATAGCTTTGGAAGGTTTCACTGGAAGTTTAGCGTACCATTTGCCCAAAGACCCCAGACTTGTCTCGCTTCAGACAGGAACAGTCAGCTTGTTCGAATTGCTCTCTCTGGTCCCACTTCAGGGGGCCAAGACAGTTTTTACTGATGGAGGTCGCACATATGGTGTTCTGACCTGGCAGGAGGGCGAGGCTTGGCGCACGCTGTTAACTCTTCCACAGAAGTCCGCGCAGCGGGCAGAGTTGGCAGCCGTGAACCTTGCTTTGCGCACCTTCGCCAATTACGTTTAAATATCATAACGGACAGCCTGTATGTTAGGAATTTACTTCACAGTCTACCGGGAGCTTACATCACTCCCGCGATAGACAAGAACTTGCTTAGTCTGTTTCTCACTGCTCAATTTCATTTGCGAAACCGCACGGAGCCGCTCTATATTGCCCACATCCGAAGTCACCAAGACCTACCGGGTCCGATTTCCGCGGGCAATAGCAGAGCGGATGCGGCGGCAAAGGAAATTCAGCAACGTTCAGTTTTGGGAGTTTTTACTACTCCAATCCAAAGACATGCCTTCTTTCACCAGAATGCCAAAGCTCTCGCAAGGCAGTTCAATCTGCCACTTTCTCAAGCCCAAGGCATAGTCCGCTCTTGCCAGCATTGTGCAGGGGCACCGGGGGGGCCCTCGTGGGGGGTTAACCCACGGGGGACAGAAGCCAATCAGGTGTGGCAGATGGATGTCACGCATGTGCCGCAGTTTGGTAGATGGCAGTACATGCACGTCTGCATAGACACTTTTTCTCAGTTCGTTTGGGCCACGGCGCAGAAAGGGGAAACTGCCTCCCACGTGGAGCAGCACCTCCTTTCCTGCATCGCGGCGATGGGCAAGCCGCGGCACGTGAAAACGGATAACGCCCCGTCCTACTGCTCTAGGCAGTTGGCCGCCTTCATGGCCACATGGGACATCAAGCATACATTTGGCATTCCCTACAATCCGCAAGGGCAAGCGATTGTAGAACGGGTCAATCAGACGCTAAAGTCCTATATTGACAAACAAACAGAAAGGGGGGAGCCACCAGCCCTCCCCAAATCACAGGGACAGGCACAGTTTTGTCTGAATAAGGTATTGTTCACATACAATCACCTTAATGTTTTTTCGGATTGTACGCCGCAGGAGAGGCATTTCCGCCGTTCGGAAGCTCTCCCGCGACCTATGGTCCGGTACCGGGTGCCACCAGACCCTTCTTGGAGGGGCCCGGTGCCGCTCATAACCTGGGGAAGAGGGTATGCTGCAGTTATGTCTCCTACAGGTGTCGTTTGGATCCCGGCTCGGTGCGTCAAGCCTCATTTGGAACCTCATGGCGTGGACCCAGGCCGACCCGAGTCCGATCCCGGAGATGGAGGACCTCACTCTGACCGAGGAGACCTACCGGGAGAAGCGGCGGCTGCAGACCCAAGCACAGAGGATAACCTGGGGGATGGTCAAGACCCTTTGCAGTGAGGCCCAGGACGCCCTCCAACGCGAGGAGAAGGAGCCAACACCGGAGAACTTCGTTGCAGCAGTCTTTGCCCAGATTAATATCAATTCGGCGATCTTCATCATCATCCTGGCCCTCTCCCTGCTTTTAGGGGGAGGCGTTCAGGCCGCCTCACTGGAGGCCAGCGATTTAATGCAAGGCGGAGACCTCTCTGCCCGGATGCAGTACAACATTTGGGAAAGGTTGGCTACCCTTGTCAACCAGTCCGATTTTTGCCTCAGGCAGGACGTCGGCTCTGCCTCAATCCTCAGCACCTGCCTTGTCCCGGTGTGCCATTCTCCAGGCGCACACCCCCGGGACGGGGACTGGCTGGTGAGGCGACTCTTCAGCCCATACATCCCATCAGCTTCCTCGGAATATGCTCGTTGGGAGATGCGGCTGACCATGACTTTGCCGGCTGATGCAGCCACTCTTCACACCCCTCGAGTGGCGGTCAGCCCGAACTCTACCTGTGGCCGAATACACGGTTGCTCTGGACCCAGCCGAACCCGGCGCCGCTGCCTCGATGTAGGCAGCGGCAATTGGACTTGCAATAACCCAGTGTCACTTGGCTCAAAGTATGCACATATCACCCTACCATCTGGATGGTTCTTTACGTGTAACCAGTATACGTTTAACTACATTCCTGCTAATATTACAGACTCTATATGTTGTATCAGTCGTTTGACACTCTTGCTCCCCACTAAGGATATGATTGCCCCAAGCCCCAATGTTCCTAATGTTTCCAATGTCTCTAATGTTCCCTCACTCATACAGCACACTCGCACCACTCTGTTAGACAGCTCATGTGAAAGCAGCTTTAGGGTAATGAGACCTGCTGAGTATCTCTCCTTGGCAGTCAGCATCTTTGGCGTGCCAGGCTTAGCCGTCGGCAACACAAAAAGGATTGGTCGCTTGGCTTGCGGTCTAGCAAAGGCCATCAACCATACCTCCTCAGCGATAGCGCTCCTCAATCAGGAGCAGGCGGAACTTCGCCATGCCATCCTCGATAATCGAGCGGCTATCGACTACCTCCTATTGTTGCACCACTTGGGCTGCGATTCTTTTCACGGTATGTGCTGCTTCAATCTTACAGACAACTCTCGTAAGATTCAAAGCCAGCTCACAGATCTCCACACCATAGTCGCAGGCATCACAGAGGGCTCTGCGTGGGGGGCTTGGTGGAGTTCTCTGTGGAAATGGATGTGGTCGTGGATTCCATGGGGGTGGCTTCAAACGGTAATCATGGTAGTGGTGGGGGTAGTCATACTAGGCATTGCAGTTTGCTGTTTTGCTCAATGTATTCCCTCGCTGATCTCGAAGTGCCGCCTCAGAAGGAAACCCCGTGACGTCATTCCCGATCAACAGCTGATGCCGCTCCTGCACAGAGTCGCCAGTCAGGCTCTTAATATAAAAAAGTAAGGGGAGGTGAAGATTCCCCGTGCCCGGTTGGGCATCAGTGGTCTCTGGCAGAGGTTAAACCAGCGAGCAAACTCCTGGCCTCTGGCCCTTGTCAGGGCATAAGGGGGGTGAATTAATGATAGGGATTAATTCGGCTGCTTCCAGCCTGACCGACGACTCTGCCGAATAAGCATCTCGCAGACCCCAGTTACCTATTAGAGTAATCACTCATCTCCTGGCCAAGGAAATCCCCGGTGCAAATAGTGACCATATTTACCCAGCCTCTAAGCCCAAAACAATAGGGCTTCCTCTGTCAATGTTTGCCTGCACTAATTAACTTCCCTTTGAGAGGTTCCCCAATTAACCTGAGTAAATAGGTGATGTGATTGACTTTCGGGTGATGGTTTTTTCTACCTGCCTTCTGATCTATAAAAGGTGTATGTATTTTCCCAATAAAGCACTGATCTGATCTCGCTCCTGTTGCCTCGTGTTGTCATTGATCAGTCTCCTCCGGGACCTAGCGCCGCCCTAGCGGCCATCCATCGCTACACAAAATGCTCCTGTTGGGCACCTACTATTGAAGGCAGAATGGAATATGAATCCAAATACAGGTATCCTTAGCAGTTGGTATTAGGCTTTGCTCATCAGTACACAGACTAGCTACCTTAAAATATGCCTTTACTTTACACAGGAAAGGCTACTGCTGCTGATCAGTAAAACATTATCACAGGAACAGACAACATAATAGGACATCATTGTTGATCAATTCCCTTTATGATGCAACAGATAGGATGGATCTAGTGAGTTAGTTTATGAGGAAGGAACCAACCAATAAATTAAGAAATCACCCAGGCTCATAATAAAGCATTTTAGGTTTAGAAAGATATTTCCTCTTCTTAGCTTCCCCATATCTAGGGAGAGACAATCATTAAAAGACTATCACCCTTTTCAAGATATTAATGGCAATCCTATTGCAGAAGTTATCTGAGTGAATTGTGTGGGGTTTCAAGATTTAGTGATGTCAATAAAGCAGCATCTGACACACAAGTGACTGGATCCTCCCCACCAGCCCACCCCCAA
Source organism: Bradypodion ventrale (assembly GCA_035047345.1). Taxonomy (NCBI): domain Eukaryota; kingdom Metazoa; phylum Chordata; class Lepidosauria; order Squamata; family Chamaeleonidae; genus Bradypodion; species Bradypodion ventrale. Next base: position 39,310,365 of record JAWDJE010000008.1, read on the forward strand.
TATTATAGACAATGCTTCAGGGAAACTTTGGATTATTCTGGGGTTTAACCTAAATATCTTTTAAACAACCATGGCGTCTACTTTTCAGATTTGACAGTGTTATACTGTGAAATGTAATAGCAAACTGGGCTAATCTTGTAAAAAGTCCACTATCATTATTTATCTTTGAGAGAACTCCATCCGCCTTGTTTATTTACAAGGCAGGTGTCACAAATATTTAATTCAGACAAGTATTGTATGTGGGCTATGCAATCCCGGTTGTTTGTACTCGATAACCTTAGAGTCAAGGGTTATTTTAAGAAATGTAGAACATAGGAACACACAAGAAGCTACCTAAGACTAATCCATCTAGGTCAAATTGTAAAGACTGAGTGGCAATGTTTGTATGGATTTCCAGGCAGTTTTTCCAAAGCTACTTACAAATGCTAAGAGCTAAAATTCAGAATTTCTACAATTGTGAGAAATTGTAATAGAGGTGTCTAGTCACTGGACATCTACTGCCAGTACAGGCCATGCTATCAATGTGTCTCCCAAGCCTGGAGATGTTTGATTTATTCCCCAAGTTGGCTTTCCAAAGTTAAAACCAAATGTTTTTGGCTTCATTAACAAATTGCATCTATTTACTGTTCTATGTACTTTGACCTTTATATTGTGTTGTCATCGTCTTCTTCATTCGCTGTAGCCGAATCCAAATATAGGTGATCATCATGGTGATCAGCCATGAAGACTGTCCTGAGAACATAATGCAGTGGCCTTTCATCCATTTTCGGTATCGCAGCATGACATCCATACCACTGATCCAATTCCATGAGCCATTTTCTGCTCCTGAGCCCCTTTTGACACACAAAGTCCTCCTCAGCCCAGGTCAGTATTGATGAAGCTCCTGCCTTCCTTCAAGATGGATCCAAGTAGAATTTAATCCACTTGGGGACTATCAGCCTTTCCTGTGGACTTCTACACCCAAGGCTGTTATTCCTCAGGGTTGTCAGGTTACAGTAGTTAACCACCACTTGACACAGCATTTAGTCACTGGCAGTATGGTCTACTCTATTACCATAGCAGGATAACCTGTGTTGTCATACATGAGACTCATTCCAGTAAAAATTATTTACAAGGGAATTGCCAAAATTCAAAGTGTTTCATTGTGTATTGCAACGGTGGGAGGAGGGGAGAAGTCAAGCAGATGTGAGAAGAAGAGACTCTTGGATCAAAGGAAAGACTTGCCTAGTTTATCACTCGGTGGCCACTTAAATCCCTGTAGGAAGCCTACAAAGTGGGTGTGAATGCAGAGTGTACTCCAGTCATCTTCAACATTAATAGGGTTAGGGTTAGGGTATTAGGGTTAGGGTTAGGTCTAGTTCTAGGGTTATGGTTATGGTTATGGTTATGGTTATGGTTATGGTTATGGTTATGGTTATGGTTATGGTTATGGTAAGGGTAAGGGTAAGGGTTTGGGTCTGGGTTAGTGTTAGTATTAGTGTTAGTGTTAGTGGTCTGATCAATGCAATTTCACAGTAGCAGCTCATTCACTTTAGTCCAAATTTGAAGGAGCTATCCAAGTGCTGAACCTACTGGAACAATGGAAGGTTTGGCATCCTACAAAGTTTATACTACAACCAAAATACTGAAACATAACCACCAGAAAATCAGAGTCCATTGACATAATCACTTGAAGTACACATTTGGCTTGGAAGTTCCTGTGGTATAGGTGAGAATTTAATTTCAGTTTGATTTTCTTAAGAATTAACCACCACCCACAAATTCCTTTATTTGTGGATGGTGGAAAACTCTTAAGAAGGAGAGAACCAGAAATTTAGAATCCAAGAGTAAGAAAATGAGAATCAGTTGAGAGCTCAGCTCTTGAAATTCTGGAATTTGGTTTATACAGATAGGGAAATTGCTAAATGCATTTTAAAAATCATCTTAGCAGAAAAAAATTAATTTCTTTGTATTGGGGATAGAAAGAATTTGATATTTAGGCAACCTAAATCCAACAGTGAAACTGACAACTTTCTATTCCAAATTCTGGGAGCACTATCTTGTTTCCTATATAAAATCAATATATGCATCATATAAACAGACAAAAGACAGGCAGACTGGCAGAAAGACAGACAGACATGCTGACTTGAGGTAGCAGAGTGTATAGTTAGTTATCTGAAGGACTGAGGGATGTCATAAAACACAATTTCTTAAAGCATCATTCCATGGACTGGTACATATACTACAATGAGAGAAGTCAGGAGAATATAAAGTAAGTTACAGGCTTTTTCAGTGATGGCCCCATCCCTGTAGAGCAGTCATTCATTGGAGTTATCCTAGGCCTCATCCCTCCAAATATTCAGGAAATTTGTGAAAGCTTAACTTTACAAAGCAGCTTTTAATAATGTAATCCCAGAGGCAGTAAATTAGTGCACCCCCCTACTTGAGTAAGTTTAGATATCACTATTTGGTTTTTAAATATATGATTTTGTTTGTACTGTTATTGGTGGTGAGAGTTGGATGTAGGGTTCAGGATCTATGCTTACTGCCCAGAGTACTGTGTTGTACTAAGTCAGGTGGTATAGATATTTAATTCATTTGGTGCATTTGTTTGTTTATTCATGTGCTTTACATGCTAAACATCTGCAGCATACCAGGATCTGGAGTCGCTACGGCGAGGGGGCGGCAGTATAAATATGACTAATAAATAAATACATAAATCTCTTTGGATAAGATATATTGAGAAAATATAGTATTAATTTGGCTGTGTTGGATTAATTGATCTTGTTCAGTGAAGTATAAAGGGAAAGCTATACACACATTTTGTTGATCTCACTTGGAAGTGATGAAAAGCCAGAGATGGTAAAAAAAAGGGTAAACAAAGTTCATCAGCAAGAACTAGTGCTAGCCATATGGTATGTTCATGTAGGGAGGAACAAGGCAAGTAGCATATTATAGATAATGACATGGCTCAATGCTTAAATATTGTGTTTACATAGGCACAAAAACACATGAGGGAGGGAGAGGCCACACTGGCTGAGGATCATTAGAATTCCAATCCAACTAGTGGAGAGTGATGGGTTTGGAAAAGCAATTTTAGCTCCTATTAAGATTATGATAATGGTGCTGGTGCTGAGGAAACCAGCCATCTCATCTTTTCAGTTGCAAAGTAAAATTACATCAGTAAGGAATGATACTATCTAAGACTAATAGGATAATAAGTTACAGCAGGTGCTTTTCAAACACACACATATGAACCAGGCCTTGTGAAAGCAAGGCTTTTTTTTCTATGTTTAGAATTTCTTCACATCTCCGATTTCATGTAGATTAGATTTTGAAAAAAGTTTTAGGACTTCCAGAATCCCTCTTCTGGCATGTACTGGGGAATTCGAGAGTTATCGTCTCCAAACTTTTGAAATGGTAGCAGTGTTAGTCTGTGTTTCAAGTATATCAAGAGAGTAAACAAAACAAAAAGAAAAAATCATTGTGGCATTTTAAAGACCAACTGTTGTATTTTAATGTTAGTTTTAGTGGATCAAATCCATTTCATCAGACAGAAGAGTGAAACTTCATGGCATCAATTTATACACATCAGGTACAGGTGTACAGAAAGATTAGCATAGCAGATAAGTATACAAATCAGTGTGGTTTTTTTTTACAACTGGTAACACCTATTATTCAGATTATTTGTGGAGCTTCGCCCTTTTGAATTTCAAATGGTTGGTAAATGAATGCAAGACAGACATTGTGGCATTACACATTTGCTAATGAATTTACTCTTCAGGCTAGTATCTATTGTGTGAGTGGCCCAAGCCACACCAGGTTCTTTCTTTGTTCGGAGAAGTAGCCTGAGGCTGTAGATGAGAATTCTACTGAAGTAGTTCCTGTAAAAGTGGTATAATATAGCAACATATAACATACAACATATATAGCAGCATATAACAACCTGTCGGTTCTGGTGTATCACATTTGTCAGAAACCCTTGACTAATATTCAAACCTTTGAGATGGATGTCCAGCATATGTATGTCCAAGTAGATTGAATTCCAAGCTCTAATGTGGGTGCATACAGGCAGCAAGAGTGCTGTGCACAACCCACCAGCTACAATGGAACAGTTGAGGTACTCAGCTGCTGTAAGCATCAGCCAATCAATTGGTAGTATGTGATGTCATCTTTAACTCAGCCGGGCTTGCCCCATCAGCTTTGGGCTGGCATCTGGACAAGCCAGCTGTTTCACCCCCCTGCACAATAAAAAAGAAATACTTCTTTCATTTGTCTAAAAGGATGTTCCATCATTAAAGGAGCTACCCAATGCAAGGGGTGCCTGATAACTCACCACATAATTATCTGATAACAACAGGAGCCATAAAATTTTAGTAATATTATTAGCTCCTGTCTTCAGGCATTCTGTGCAAGGCAGGAGATCAGGGAGAGATAAAACAGCATGCAGTCAAGGGCAACCAAGATGATTAAGCAGCTGAAGCAACCCAAGAAGCTTTTTTAGCATGAATCCATGAGGATTCAACCTGTTGTATGCTAAATTCAGAGAGGAAATAGTTATCAAATGCTGCTAGTTACAATGGTTATGCATTCCCCTTGGTATCAGAGGAAGTAGAACTCTGAATTCCATTGCTGGGACACATAAGTGGAAAGGTGTATCTGCACATCTGCCCTGCTTTTGGTTTCTGCATGAGAAACCATCATGGCACAGATAAGCAGATTAACACTTGTGTGGTTAAGAGACACCTGTGTGCTATTTTGGTTGCTAAACATGAGGCCACTGCAGTGGGGTGGTGATGAAATGGACTGCAGCACACAAAAGCGTATGCCAGATTAAAAAGTGTTTGTCTAAGGTTAGGTTCAAGCTTTGTTGTTGCTTTGATAAGCTAACATATTAATAGCTCTCCTGCTAGAAACAGTGCCAGTCAATTATTTTTATGCACCCACAAGCTGCAGCTGCTCTAGACACTGGGGGAGTGGGCAACATACCTGTCAGGTTTCGGGAAATTTCTGCCAAACCCCCGTATTTTACACTCTTTCCCGCCATCATCCTGTATTAGTTAGACTGTAATTAGACTGGAGTTAGACTGGAGGCCAGCACAGGATAAGCATAGCTGTCCAGTTTCCTGTTTTGGCTGAGAAATTTCCCTTATTTGACAGAAATTTCCCGAAACTTGACAGGTATGGTGGGCAAAACAGTGGCAAATGAGCTTCAACATGCAGAGTGATGCACGTTGGGGCAAAAAACCCCCAATTACATTTATAAACTGATGGGGTCGGAAATCTCTGCGACAAACCAGGAAAGGGACCTTGGTGTCCTGGTGGACAGCTCAATGAAGGTGTCAACCCAGTGTGCCTCAGCAGTGAAAAAAGCAAACTCAATGCTAGGGATCATTAGGAAGGGTGTAGAAAATAAGTCAGCAAGTGTCATTTTGCCTCTTTATAGATCTATGGTGAAGCCCCATGTGGAATACTGTGTACAGTTCTGGTCGCCGTACCTCCAGAAGGATATTATGAAGCTGGAAAAAGTGCAGAGGAGGGCAACCAGAATGATTAGAGGACTGGAACACCTTCCTTACCATCTGAGGCTGCAACGGTTGGGCCTCTTCACTCTTGAACGACGGCGTCTAAGAGGTGACCTGACTGAAGTTTATAAAATCATGCACGGTGTGGACAAAGTAGATAAGGAAAACCTGTTTTCCCTATCACACAACACTAGAACTAGGGGGCACTCCATGAAACTTTTGGGTACTAGTTCTCAAACAAATAAGAGAAAGTACTTTTTCACCCAGAAGAAGTGGTGACAGCTGTCAGTCTTGACAGCTTTAAGAAAGGATTAGACAAGTTCATGGAGGACAAGGGTATCAATGGCTATAATTATGGATACCTAAGGACAACCTCCAGGTTGGAGAGATAGGCAGGGTATCTCTCAATGCCATTTCCAAGGAATCTTAAGCAGGTGAAGGCATCTGCATGGGAATACTCTGAAGCAAATGGTGAGCCACTGTGTGAGACAGAATGCTGGACTTGATCAGCACAGCGTAGGCAGTGGAGTTAGACTGCTACGAAGTTCATTGGAGACATCTGTCCGGTTGGTGCCCTACATGAATTTTCGGCATTGCCTGCTGCGCGCCCCAACCTGTTTTTCTGCCACCAGGATGTGTCTACCCTTACCAAAGTAAAGTTACTGAGGGTGATCGGTGCTGCGCTTCGCGGTGTGGGGCCCGTTTTGGTGCCCATTTATTTAGGTTAGGCGTCACGTTGATCGCGGCTACGTTTGAGGGTACTTGGAGGCGGATATGTGTGTACGCGCATTTTCTTATATGTACGTCCCCTCACTGTATGAGTACCTAGTTATGTCCTTCACCTCTTCTCCTCTTTTACAGATCCTGTGTGTCTCTGCACACCGGTGGCAGTGGGGCTGGTGGGCCGCAGCTATGTACACTGGGCAGCAGTATATGCTGCGGCGACAGAGAGTGGACCCCGACTTGGGCTGTGTGCATCCGCACGTATGCGATGGTATGGTATGCGCGGCACAAGGGGGCGGGAACTGTGGCCATTCCTGATGTCCGTCGGGGATGCTGGACCGCCCAATGTTCTTAATAGGCACCTCGGCGGCAATGATCTTATACGGATCACTGCTATTCCTAAACTGTCGAGGGGCAGTGACCTGTCGTTTTATATCATGCATGGCTTACACACGGTCGCTATGGTCTAACATTGTGCCGAGATACCAATTTAGGGGAGACGTAGATCTCCGTGGTTCGGACTGTTCCGGCAGTCAGTGGACAGGGCTGTTGCTCGGTCCCTTGGACACATGCGGATAGGCTTACAAAAAATTTTGCTGGTAGGCAGGAGAATGGGTCCACCTGGAGGTATGTACCTCTTTCTGGGTGTGGTGCAAGCAGGCCTGGCGACCGAGCTGACGGTCTGGGGGGGGGGCGGTGAGTCATCATGGACGCCTCCCCGTGTGGTGGGTAGCACTGGTAAGGTAAATATTTATGACCCAGAGGTATCTGGCAGGTTCGCAATTGACTGGCCAACACTTAGACAGGTACAGGTGTAATAGCTTTGACCGGTCAACGACGAACCAGGCAAGGGGTGATGGCAGGAGCTTTTCAGCATGCATCACCCCGTGATTTGATGGATACACGTCATAGGGTGGGGTCAGTAGATAGTTTATTGACTATGGTCAACAATTTGTTTGTATCAACAAACAAATTGAACAAATGGATACATTGTAGCCAATTGCCATTGGCAATTTTGGGAGGAACCTTACCAGTGTTACTGCGGCCTGCTTGCCTTAAGAATTACAATTGGATGAGTACCAATTGAAAGTTATAATTCGGACTAGGGCATTATTCAATAAAAGTGGCCCAATGCCTTTATCCATATACCGGTCTGAGTCTTTCTTTGGGGGGTGCGCCTGCAATGAAAGAGCGGCACCAAAATGGCCGCCGCGCTCTTTGCAGGGCCCCCACCCACCCGGACTCAGACATCCGGGTGAGTTAGGGGGCGTGGCCACCCCTCTATAAAAGGGGTGGCCACGAGGCAGACGAGCTGCCATTTTAGAAATAGCGACGGAGAGGAGAAGTTTTTCCCTCCACCCCCTCCCTAGTGAACAGTGTGATATTTTGGTCGCTTCGGGGCCGGGTGGGAATTTTTGGCCTGAACCTACAATTGGCCCTTGGGTTCTGGCTTTTTTGCCCATCCCACACTGTTGCTAAGGTTTGAAATAGGGGTTTTTTTTGCTCTTGACTTTGGTCACTTAGGAAGGTAGCACTGGTAAGGTAAATATTTATGACCCATAGGTATCCGGCAGGTTCGCAATTGACTGGCCAACACTTAGACAGGTACAGGTGTAATAACGTTGACCGGTCAACGACGAACCAGGCAAGGGGTGATGGCAGGAGCTTTTCAGCATTGATGAATACACCAATTGAAAGTTACAATTCGGACTAGGGCATTATTCAATAAAAGTGGCCCAATGCCTTTATCCATATACCGGTGTCTGAGTCTTTCTTTGGGGGGTGCGCCTGCAAAGAACTCCAGCACCTGAGTCCAAGAAGAGTCATCACCACAAAATGTCCATTGCCAAAGTGTCACCAGAGCCTGAGCCGTGCCAAGTGGGCATCGTCAGCGAGTGTTTCTTCACAGACCTGAGCCTGCAGGACATCCCCTTCAAGATGGAGGTGGATTCAGGTACTACCTTTTCCATAATCCAACAGCGGGAGTTTTTGAGAATTCCCCCTGCCTCTCAGCCCAAGCTCAAATCTTTCAAAACTTCCCTCCGCGATGTGCAAGGTTGCCAGATTCCGGTCCTGGGGGTGGGAAATTTCTTGGTCAAATTCAAAAATATTCACACCTCCTTGCCATTGGTTGTAGTTAAGCAGGGCACTAACTGTCTTATTGGGACCCAATGGGACCCAATGGTTTAGGCCCCTGGGAATCTGGCTTTCTGGCATTCACGCAATAGACGCTGACCCAATCTGGGACCTTTGTGCTGCACATCCTGAGGTGTTCAAAAAGGGTTTAGGGTTATACAGAGGACGCCCTGTGGACTTTGAGCTTGACCCAACCATCCAGCCCATCCGGATGAAGCCACACTGGGTACCCTTTGCTTTAAAGGAAGCCGAGCTGGACAAACTGGTGGGGCAGGGCATCCTAGTGTCGGTGGACTCTGCAGAGTGGGAGACACCAATAGTGACTGCTTTGAAAAGTAACGGGGAGGTTAGGATATGCACTGACTACAAGTATACCATCAATAAAGCCACCTTCTTGCCTCCTTGCATGGAGGAAATTGCTTTGCAAAACGTGACCTTGCCCAGGCTTACCAACAATTAACTGTGTCTCCTGCTGCTGCCATAGCCCAGAACATAGTAATGCATAGGGGGGCATTTAAGGTAACTAGACTACAATTCGGGGTGAATGCGGCCCCTGGAATATTTCAATCTCTTGTAGAACATATTTTAAAAGGTTTGCCTGGTGTCCTGCCATATTTTGACAATGTCCTGATCACCGCTAAAGACACCGTCGAACTAGCGGCCAGGCTCGATCGAGTCCTCTCACGTTTCAAGAGGGCCGGTCTAAGTCTCAGAAGAGACAAATGTGTGTTTTTGCCACAGGAAGTGGAGTTCCCGGGGTACCGAATTACACCCCAAGGTATCATGCCCTCTGACACAAGGTGGCGGCCATGCGAAATGCACCCAGGCCAAAATGTAAAGCAGAATTGCAATCATTTCTAGGATTGTTAAACTTCTATCACATTTTTCTCTGGCAGCCTGACTTCTCCCCACCTTCCTGATCATACCTCACTGTTTAGCCTCTCGGACAAACAGTGGCCTGTACCTTCCAATTGGGGCAATTCCCCTCTTGAATGCCCCTGTACTCAGTGGTGGGCATCAGCAGGTTTGCACCAGTTTGCCTGAACTGGTAGCAGAAATTCTGGCTGGCCCCACTCATCCAAGTTTTGAAATAAAGTAGTCCTAATTCTGGTGCAATGCAGGGCTCCCTCCTGGCAACGCCTACCATACCACGCCCATAATGTGGTATTATTATTTTTTTGAGCCCACCACTGCCTGTACTCCACATGGCCCTTGGCTAGTGTAGGTATGCAGGGATCACATTTAGTAGTGTTAGGCTGATTGCACGTGGTCCAACTCAGCTCCTTGCTCCCAAATCAATAGTCACAAAGATCTATATTTTATAAGGTTTATTAAAGGTTCATTAAGAATATGGTTATAGGACAGGAAATCAGACTTTGCAAACTAGTCAATTCAAGGTAAAAAGTAATAAAACTGGCTTTGCTAGGCCTTCGCCCTTAATTTACTCACGGCCATTCTGGCAATGAGGCTTCCCCTCAGCTTTCTTGCAGTGAAAGAGAAACTAACTCCCCTCACAAGTCCTTTTATCCTCACCCAATTCTCTTACATCAGACTCCCAATGTGTGGGAATCCAGCCAATTACAGATACCTGTAGCTTACTTTAAAGTGTACATTCAGTGATGCACTGTAAAAAAAAATTACTGCCCACTTGGTGGGAGTGGCTATCTGTAGGTGTGGCTATCTGTGGGCATGGCCTCAAACCCCCCATGAAAAAAGGGGAAAAAGAAAGGAAAGAAACCTACCTTGGCTTGCTCTCTTGGCTTTCACCGGCGGCACTGCTGGGAGGTGAGTGGTGCGGGTTGGTGGGCTGGCACCGGCCTCCCTCTCCCAGCATTGGCAAGCACGCCTTTGGCCCTGGGCAAGGTACATGGGAAGCATTGCCGGCAGGGCTGCTGGGAGGTGAGCAGAGTGGGTTGGTGGGCTGGCACCAGCCTCCCCCTCCCAACGCAGCCAGAAATGCATCCCATTTGCCTCGCCCAGGGCTGAAGGTGCGAGGGAAGTGTGGAGATGAAAGCATGCCTGGGTGAGGTGAATGGGACACGTTTCCGGCGGCGTTGGGAGGGGGAGGCTGAGAGGTGGGTGTGGCCGGCCAAGTGGGCGTGGCCTGGAATTTCTGCTACCGGCTCGCAAGAACTGTTCAGAATCAGCCACAGTACAACACTGTGTACATTCCATCCTGGAACTGTTATGTCTATGAAAAGGAGAGGGGGAAAGTAAAGGCCAGAAGACTGAATTTCCCCCGACACCCTCAAGGTATTTGTTTAAAAAAAAAAGTTGGCTCAAATGTTGTCTATGGATAAATCCCAAGGTTTACAACAGCACATTATCTGGAGGCACTGACCTTTCCACAACTTCACCAAGCCTTTACAGAACTTAGATTCCAGCTGATGCCCTCTGCATATCATGAAGGTAGCTATAAGGGGATTCCAGTTGAGGAGCAGTCATGTGTCTATGGGTGTAATCAGGCTGAAGATGTAATCAATTATTTACTGCTATGTCCTTTTTATAAGGATCTAAGAGAAAGGTTTTTGACTCCTATTGTTCAGCTACATTTTAAAGGAACTCCAGCAGAAAGAGTAGTACCTCTGCTGGCTGACCACAAGGCTTTTATTACATACACCATAAGCACAATTTGCTCTGGCAGCCAGAAAACTACAATCCTTGCGAATGCGTAAATAAATGTGTGTATGCGTGGTGCACCACTGAATGTAAGACTGCAAGAACTGTGTATGATTGCAAAAACCTTGTCTCTATGACCACAGTATGATTGAAAAAGTGTTCCTTGTGTGTAACTGCGTGGTAATGTCACTGTGAAATATGTGTTAAACAGTTTGCACTCTGCTCATGGGCAGGAACTATTTAAGGTTTGAGAAAGCATGGTAAGCAGAACCCCTTTGCCTTGCCTGCTTAGCAGCTTAAGGGCAACGAAAGCGGGAGGGTGGGTGGGTGGGAATCCTAACCTGCAATAGGGCAGAGTGACCCCCCTTCTTCCCTTGAGACTTTTTTCTTTGTCAAGGGATTAAGTCACTCTTGGAAACCGGTTTTGCAATCCGTGCCACTCAGGAAAACAGATTTTTCTTTTCAGAAGCGCGATCTGAAAACAAAAATCACTTCTATGAGTTTTCCTCACTAAATCATAAACCATGGGGCCCCTCCCTACGTCTGTGTTCCTCAAACCCCCATCTCTGTGTTTCAAGGTGTCTGAATGTCGCTTAGCGTCTTGGAGTCACGTATCTCACTAGGAGTGAGAGAATTGCATTGTCTTCATGTGTGTACTGTGTTATCATCTTGTAACCTCGGTTCTCAACCCTTTAAAGTCAGGGGCCAAGTTCCAGGGCCTCAGGCAGCTCTGCGGGTCCGGACAGTCATCCTGCCCTTCCTTCGCCGCACAGCCCTTCTTGGCTTGGTGGAGGTAGTGGCAGAGCAACGTGGGCCGCATCTGGCCCACTTACCCACATCTGGCCGTGGGTTGAGAATCGTTCTAACTCTCCTTCATTCTCTTAAGAAAGATACTGTTCTGGTATTTTGACTTTAATCTGTGTAAAGTAACTCACTCATTGTACCCCTTTCACAGAAAAAAGCACGCAAACATTCTTGCGCTCTGTATACTCAGAAAATGCTTAATCGTTACCTTTTTGCAGGAACAAAACTCCTCTCCAGGCCTTAATAGTAACCAATGTATTCCCTTCTACAGCCTTAAATTCCTTCCTTTCACAGGGTCCAGAGTTAATTACTGGTAGGGATTTCTTAACAGGAGGACCCGGTTGTCTTAATTACCTGACCTAATCTGATTGATAAGAGTTGTTGCATTCTCATTGTGCTAACTTCTGACTTGTCTTTCCTCCTTTACTCCTTTTGCCAGTGGAACTCCCTGCTGGAAATGTTTAACTTGTGTGTCTTTTCATCTTTGTGTATTATTTCCTTACAGCTGGCACGTCATAGTTGGCTTGTTTTTGATAAGTCTTAGTCGGTCATTTTAAGTATGGCACCTGGCCCACAGCACCTTCTCTAATGAGCAGACACATTTCACAAACTCCAGAGCACAGAGGAAGGATTAGTCCCTGAGCTCCTGAGAATGTGCAGAGTGCCACTCATTAGCCAGGACTGCCTAGGACCATTTTAAGAATGCAGTCAGGTCACACTTTCAATCAGATACAGGCATTTTCAGGCCACCCCTCCCTTTTTTTTTGCTGCTAGTCTAAGCACAGGCAAAAGGCTAAGCCAGCATCTGGCACCCTTCTCACAGGAGCACAAGAATAGCTCCAGTAAAAGTGTGCACGCACGCCATGGGCAGATGTGCGCAGGGGGGCCTTCATGAGAAATTTACCCAAGGGAAGCCTGGTGCGTCATGCGCCAAGGTTTGCCATAAGACCCCAGACTCGTCTCGCTTCAAACGCAGACAGTCACCGTGTGTGAATTAATGTCACTGGTTCCCCTTCGGGGGGCTAGGACAGTTTTCACTTATGGGGGTCGCACATATTAGGTTCTTACTTGGCAAGAGGACCGAGCTTGGCACACGCTCCTGACTCTTCCGCAAGCGGGCAGAGTTGGCAGCCGTGAACCTCGCTTTGCGCACCTTTGCCAAAGAACGCTTCAACACAATTACTGACAGCCAGTACGTTAGGAATTTGCTTCACAGTCTACCAGGAGCATACATCACTCCCGCGATAGACAAAAATTTGCTAAGTTTGTTTCTCACAACTCCTATTCAGAGTCATGCATTCTTTCATCAGAATGCCAAAGCACTTGCAAGGCAGTTCAACCTGCCACTTTCCCAAGCCCAAGGCATAGTCCGTTCCTGTCTGCATCGTGCAGGGGCACCGGGGGGCCCTCGTGGGGGGTCAACCCACGAGGGACAGAGGCCATCCAGGTGTGGCAAATGGACGTCACACATGCCCCACATTTTGGCAAATGGCAGTACATGCACGTTTGCATTAATACCTTCCCACAGTTGGTTTGGGCAATAGCACAGAAGGGAGAAACGGCTCCCCATGTGGAGCAGCATCTCCTTTCCCATGGCCATGGGCGAACCTCGGCACATGAAGTCCGATGACGCCCCAGCTTATAGCTGGGGGCCACCTGGGATATTAAGCACACCTTTGGCGTTCCGTACAATCCACAGGGGCAAGCGATTGTGGAACGGGTCTATCGGACGCTTAAGTCCTACATTGACAAACAAACAGAAAGGGGGGAACAACATCCCATAGTTGCACAGCAATTGCTATCCTATAAGTGCAAAAACTAGCTAACTCTTTCAGAATTTTTATCTCCCAAACAAGTCTCTTCCCCATGCAGGTCCCAGAGGCCATAATCAGACCCGGATGCCAAGTTTGGCTATTGCAAAGGATGGCACCAGTCACTGTCCTGGATGTCATCAGCTGTCCGTCTTCCTTTATGACTTACATCTCCAAAGACATTTCTATGAACATTTTGCATACTCAGTGCCACTTCTAAGGACCATGCTTTTCCACAAAACAAGACTTTTCCAAGCTCAAGTTACACATGAAACCCCACCAAGAAGGGAAGCCTCATCTTCGAAAAGCTGCTGAATGTCTTTTATTGCTATTATTATCTGTAGTTGCTCTTTATTTATACATGCCTTGTACAATGCTCCAGTTGGGATTTGCAAGGGACACTTGAATTTCTGTATACGTAGGGTCGTGTATTGTTAATAACGGCCAGCTTCCACCAAAGGAAGCCAGACCGGCCCATGTTTGCACCGGCCCATTGCTTGGAAAGATTGAGCACCCGGTAGCCGGCTATCTCCAGCCATTGTAAGTTTCACACCTCCCCATAGGTGCTAGAAAGACATTTGCACAACACCAGAAGTTGCAGAAATAGCTTAGAATCACCTTAGGTCACAGTAAGAGATCAATGACACATCTCATTATCTTGCCTTGCTACAGAAAGCAGTCTGGATTCAGACCCACAGTTCTGAAAAACCAGGCAGCAGTCAGTATATTCAGCGTGCCAGGCTTAGCCATAGGCAACGCTCGGAGAACTGGTCAATTGGCTTGCGCTTTGGCAAAAGCCATTAACCACACCTCCTCGGCAATAGCGCTGCTCAATCAGGAGCAGACAGAGCTTCGCCATGCCCTACTGGATAATCAAGCAGCTATCGATTATTTCTGTTGTTACATCATTTGGGTTGCGAGTCTGTCCACGGCATGTGTTGCTTTAATCTTACAAACAACATGCACAAGGTACAGAGCCAGCTCACGGACCTCCACACCCTGGTCAAGAACATCAAGGAGGATGCTTCATGGGGGTGGTGGGATTCGTTGTGGTCGTGGTTCCCATGGGGTTGGCTTCAGATGACACTCAAGGTGATCGTGGGGGTGATAATACTGGGCACAGCCGCGTGTTGTTTTGTGCAATGTATTCCCTCACTGATATCGAGATGTCCCCCATGGAGGGAGCCCCGAAACGTCATCCCCCCACACCAGCTGATGCCCCTCCTACGCAGGGCCGTCTGTCAGGTCCAAAAATAACAGAAAAAGGGGGAGTGCGGTATCCGCGAGCACAATTGGCATAAACGGCCCCTGGCAGAGGCCACACCGGTCGAGAAAGCTCCTGGTCACTGGGCTCTGCGGGCACAGAAATTGGGGGGCGGATTAATAGTCATAGGATTGATTCACCCATATCTGACCTGGCAGGCAGTTCGGCAGGAGGAGGTTGAATAGCTAACCCAAGTTAGGAATTAGGTGATTCCGCACTTGCAGATTAGCCCAAGCCTTAGTGCAAATAGTGGCCATGTTTACTCTTGAGCAAGCCATGAACAATGGATTTCCCCTGTCAGTATTTGCCTTAGTTAATTAACTTCCCCAAGAGAGGTTCCCAATTAACCCGGGTAAATGGGTGATGTGATTTTCTGTCAGATGACGATTCTACCACACGCAGCCTTGAACATAATATATACTGATGATTTTCCCTCAATAAACCACTGGTCTTCGCTCCATCTTGTCTCGTGTCGTTACTTGACCAGTCTCCTCCGGGACCCTAAGGGCCGCTTCACGGCCCCAATCCAACAGAAAGCAAAGCCATTTGCCACCCAGTGCTCCTGTGTGCAACAACTGAGTTTCTGGACATAGCCCTAAATGCTATATTGAAAGGCTAATAGATTAGAGGGAAGACACCAGGATGCTTTGATTCAGAATTCTCTCCTGCCAGGTAGATCATCCTGATGACCTCATAGGTGCTTTCCACTACTCATTTCGGTGACTTCATGAGACCAGTAGAATAAAAACATACATCAGAGTAAAATGTCTTTTACTGAATCTAGGGTTCAGTGCTCATCTCTGTTTATAGCCAAAGAGCCAGCATTGTCTGTGTCTACAGACATTTCCATGGACATGTGGTTGGTATGCCACGGAATGCTGTTTATTTTCCCACCAAAGTGGTCCCTATTTATCTACTTGCAATTTCTTGCTTTCAAACTGCTAGTTGGCAGGAGCTGAGACAGAGATGGGAGCTCACTCTGTCATGCAATACCCAGGAATTGAACTTCAACCTTCCAGTCAGTGAGTTCAGCTTCTTAACCACTTGAGCCACTGCAGTCCTCTGCGGTCTCAGTAGTTGGCTTCTAATAAACAAACTAGAGGAGATCGTAAGGGTCTGAATGAATGTAACATGCTTAATAATGTTGGGTTCCAATCAATAAGATTCAATAAGGAAGAGATGTAACCTGCCTTTAATTTTTGATAATTCTTGGAGAATTGCTGAAGTTTTGGAAGCCTCAGGCAAGCAAATGTCATCCACCAGGTAACTGGAGAAAAAGATCCAGACAACTTTCAATCTGGCAGCTTGACATCAATACCTGGAAAGGTTCTAGAATGGATAATTAAATCATCAGTCTATGAATACTTAGAAAAAAAAGACTGTGATTTCTGTGACCCAACATGGGTTTCTCAAAAGCAAATCATGCTTTTCTCTTTCACTTTGATGAGGAAAAGTTGGATGATTAAGGAATGCTGGAGATGTAGTTTATTGATCTCCTTAAGGTTTTTGACCAGACTCCTCATGATAGTCTAGCAGCCAAGCTGGGAAACAAAGAGTGTTCATCAATGGTTCTTTATCAAACTGGAAATAATGGACTAGTGGGTCAAGTGGATCATTACATATCCAGCCCTGTACCAAATATTGTCCTACATCTTTATGAATGAGGGTTCAAGGGGATTTTTAAAATCAAATTTGCAGGTGACACCCATCTGGAAGTGGCAGACTAAGCAGATTGGAGAACCTGGCCAAAACAAACAACATGAGTTTCAATAGTAGTTAGGCAATATAATAAGATCTTTGAA
Source organism: Bradypodion ventrale (assembly GCA_035047345.1). Lineage (NCBI taxonomy): Eukaryota > Metazoa > Chordata > Lepidosauria > Squamata > Chamaeleonidae > Bradypodion > Bradypodion ventrale. Next base: position 39,327,028 of record JAWDJE010000008.1, read on the forward strand.
ATATGCAGGATATTCAAGGAATGGTTTGCCATTGCTACTCCTCACTAAGTTTCTGTGGTCAACTGGAGATTTGAACTCTGGTCACTTGAGTCCTTGTTTGACATTCTATCCACTATAGCACATTAGTTCATGTTTCTCTTACAATATTGCTTACATTTGAGTAAATTCCTACCATAGCATTTAGTGGAGAAGCCCTTTTTAAAAAACACACACACATGTTAATCTTGAAACAGAGCAGTGCAAGTCAACTATCAGTAGCCACAATAATTTTGATAACATTGTTCGGTTGTTGCAGTCTTAGAAACACATTAAGGCCACTGGTCCCTTCATTTCTGGGATGCTTCCAGTGAATAGCAATTGGCAATGTGATAACCTTACTGGGATTTTTTTTAAAAAAATATTTCTTTTACTAGCAAATGTCCTCAATGAGTTTCAAAAAGTGCAACAACTAAGCAAAGGCAGCATGTCCCATATTGAATCACTTTTAGTTTAGGGAAGTTTCTCCAAATATTTAACCAAAATTTTCCACCCACCCAATCTGGTTCCGACCTTTCGGAAGCAAAGGACTGTGGTGAATGAATGAGAATGATCAAGGGAAAAGTCACTTTGGTCCAGTAGAGGGCAGTGTTGCAATTCCTATTAAGACAATTAAAAAAACTAATCATGGAAAGGGAGAGGAAAAATTATGCAGCAGGTTGTCAATGGTGGGTTTTACCACTAGAGTAATCCAAACTTTACCAGTCACTACTTCATTCTGAATGGCTGCACCAAACCATTCTACTGTTTTTCTTAGAAGTAAATTTCTAAACTCTAGGAGTAACACCTTTATGGAGCACAGTGACTTAGGCCACGGCAGCAGCTGTGGCAAAAAAAGGGATGAAAAGGTTCAGCAAATATTTTTGGGGGTGGATGTCATTAGTTAAGACAAAAAAATTTAATTTGTTTGTTTGTTGTGTCTGCTTCCTTCTGTTCCATATGAGACTCAAGGCAGCTCACAATCAGTTAACATTAAGCAAATCACTATTAAAAACACAAGAAGGAAGTGAACATATAACAATATTATTAATCATTAAAACATTTTAAGACATTTTAACATTCTTTAAACTCAATAGACACTGCATTCTGAGAGCAGCCACCAAAGAAGGCTCTCCAGTTCAGGTGTAGAGGCTCACAGAGACATGGCAATCCCCATATCAGGAAAGACAGAGATTATATTTAGCTGACGCTCAGAGCAAAAGATGACAACTAAAAGCTAATTAAGAATATTACCTAGTGGTTAGAGGATGGAACAGTATTTCTTTAATGGTGGCAGATTTCCCTACTCTGATTGAAGATCATGTCTTGAGTGGCTATTCTGGGTATTTTCCACAACAAATGAAACACAAGAAAAGCTGAAGAAAAGGTCTTTGCTCAATCTCCAAAAACAAGGTTGTATGATGACTTTATTGAATCAACCAATTAAAAAAACAGACAAGATTATGAGTCCAGAAAAATTAACACAACAGAACTCCTATCAGAAAAATTAATTCTGAGAGATTTCAGGCTTAAGTTGCTGTCACTATGAGTCAACAGTGTGGTGTGACTTTAAAAAAGGGCTAATGCTCTTTTAGGTTGCATTAACAGAAGGATAGTCTTCAGAACCCATGAGATACTAGCCCCCCTTTGTTTGGCACTTATTAGCAACAGCTAGAGTGCTGTGGCCAGTTCTGGACACCACACTTTAAGAAGAAAGTCAACAAAGTGGAAAAAGTTCAGAGGAGGGTAACAAGGATGATCAGGAGACTGGAAATCAAATCCTATGAGGAAGGTCTGAAGGACTTGGGCATGTTTAGCCTTGAGAAAAGGAGATGGGGGAGGGAGGGGGAGGAGGATATTATACACTTTTCAAACACTTGAAAGATCATCATAAAAAGAAGAGGCAGGATCTGTTCTTAATCATCCCAGAGTGTAGGACATGTAATAAAGGGCTGAAACTAAAAGAAGCCAGATATAGCTTGAATATTAGGGGGAAAACCTTCAGCCTAGCACTTCCTCTGCTTTCTGCTCAGCATCTGGAATCTGAGTTACACCACTCACAAGCTGGCTGTATGTCTTCTTTGAGGCAAGACAGTCCTCCATTTCCAAGGATTCCAGAAGTCAACCATCCTGGGACACCTATTTGAAGGGCTGTCTAGATGGATTTTGCTCCCAGCTCTGTCCCAGCTCCTGCCAACCTAGCAGTTTGAAAGCAAGAAATTGCAAGAAAATAAATAGAGACCACTTCGGTGGGAAGGTAAACAGTGTTCCATGCACCATGTTGAGGCATGCCTGCCACGTGTCCACGGAAACATCTGCAGATGCAGACAGTTTTTTGGCTATAAACAGAGATGAGCACTGAATCCTAGAGTCAGATATGACTGGTTTTCGAGCAAGGGTGATCTTTACCTATTCCAGAGAGGATTTACAGAAGAGAAACATAAGAAAGCGAGATCATGGATTATGAAACTACATCTGATTTACTGAACACAATTGGTCACAATCTCCCTCATTTCAGCATTGTCTGATGAAATTATGAGAACCAATTCCCAGAAATGGTACAAATGTGGTGACAGCCTTGCTGAACGTCAGCTGTCACTGGGAGAAAGTTAGAGAGGCCAGCTGAGCATAGAGCACGTGACTGCTGGTGTTCTTTTACAGTATTTTGTCCCAGTTGATGAGAGGTACAGTCACCCCATGGTCTTGGAGGTTATATCAGAGCAATTGGCATGGGACCCAGTCAAATGCTTTCTTCAAGTCTATGAATTCAGTTTGCAATGATTGGGTCTTTTTTGTGTTTTTCTATGAGCTGATTTGCTGCAAAAATGGCAAAACCTTATTTGTTGTTGGTAAGTTTAACAATGTTCTAAATGCATTATCCCGGAATTTTCTCAAATATCTTCATAGTGTGAGACAGGAAGAGGATTGGATGATAAGTTAGTGCAGTCAGTCGGCTGGGTCATTCTTGTTTTTAAATATAGGGACTGTTATGCTTGTTGATCAATCAGTCAGTATATACCCTCTATACACTATGGCAGTTATAGCGAACCTTGGCAATCCTGGTGTTCTTGAAATTCAACCCCCAGAAGCCCTAATCAGCAGCTGTGCTGACTTGGGCTTCTGGTAATTGAAGTCGAAGAACACCTGGCATGCCAAGTTTCACCATCACTGCACTATGGCATTGCAGAATCTGTCAGTCAGTTACAGAATTCTTGTAATTTCCTAAATCTGCAGCCAAATCATCCAGTTTGGGGGCCTTCATGTTCTTCATGTTGTCTACTGCATTGGAGACCTCTGTAGTAGTGATGGACTGAATTCATCCATAGGTGGGAGTGCCTTCTAAGATAGGTGACTGTGGGAATTCAACGTTCGAGATCTCATTGAAATAATCTTGCCATTGTGGTAGGGTTTCCTGTTTGCCCTGAAGTCTTTTGTCCATGTACTGGTTATGGATGGGTAAATTCTGGGGTCCCACTGGTCTCACTTTGTTGTTATTTGTTTTTGATGATGTTGTTTCTTTATCTTCAAGTCACAATTGGACTGGACTGACCTTGAGAGAAAAGATGCCTGCAAATACAGTACAGGGAAAATTGGGATGGGAAAATTGCCTGGGGGGGGAGTAAATGGGAAAATTGGGGGGGGGGGAATGCAATCGATACTTCTACAGTTCATGGGTGTGAATTATTTTCAAAGAAGGAATGCGCGGTGGCAATTTTTCCGCTGCGTGCTTTTCTGGCCCCACCCCTGAGGCATGGGCACAGCATGGCGGCCGACCCTTTAAAAGGGGCGGCAGCGACCACGCTCTCCACTTTTGAAATTCAGCTGGGCCAGGGCGCGTTTGGCCTCCTTCGCCCAGCTGTTTCCCCGGCTCGCTGCAGCGAGGGTTGGGGTGCTCCTCTTTTGGGGTGCTCCTCTTTTGTGGCTTGGACTTGGGGTTTTTCTTCCCCTCGCCCAGCCGTCGGTCACTCACCGCTGCGAGCTTCATCAGCGTGCCTTTTGCCTGGGAACGGGCCAATTAGTACACATCGCTTCTTCACGGACTGGTTCACGGCCGTTTGGCACTCGAGGGGCCTGGATGCTGCCCAAGAAGAGGGCCGTGTCCGCTAGGGCGGCGCGCCATGTGCAGCAGACAGTGTGGCCCCTGGCCGGGCCTAGTCCATGGCCTACTACAGCCCCGGACCCCTGGCCTCCACCGAGCTGGAGGGCTCGGGGAGAGGCCCGGGCATCTACTGTGGCGCGGGGCACCGGGTGTGCTGGCGGCAGGGCCCGAGCTCAGCCGTCCACCCAAGGGACGGCTGTGGCCCTGAGCTCAGTTTGCCCCCACACCCGATATTGCCTAGCCAGCATCCTCTGCCTGGGGCTTCCCATGCAGGCCCTTTGGCCCTGGAGGATCGCTTCGCGACCCTTGAAAGGGCTGCGGGCTTGGCCCCTATTACATCCTGGGGGTGGGGTGTGGGCATGCCTGCCAGCGCAGGTGTGCCTCCGCCCCTGCCCCCTTTTATCTGGGGTTCATGGGTACCCAGCCCACGGCTCCGGTGGATTGGAGGCTGGCCTGGCTCAAGGCGGCCCTGTTGGCCGCTCCTGCAGCTGGCGCTGGATCCGCAGCTGCAGCCCCGCCCATGCGGGCACCAGGCTCTCGGGTGGTGCGTCAGAGGGCTTCTGGGATGGATCAGGTGAGCTCAACTTTGGTGGAGAGCTCCGACACCCCTATCCGGTTGGAACCCCCAGTGGGGCAGGGGGTTCCAGCCTGCCTGTTGTGCTGGAACTATTCGTCCGTGGCCGGATGTTCCAGAAAGCAGTGTAAGTACAAGCACGAGTGCACAATTTGTTTGGGGCCGCACTCTGCCAGTGTCTGTACTAGGCCGGGGGGATCCCGGGGGAGGGGATGCGGCCAGCAGGGTGCCGGAACCAGCGTTGGCTTCTAAAGGCCCCCTCCCCAATCAAAACTAAGGTGTTGGCCCATTGGTTGTGGGTATACCCTAAGAGGGACGACGCTGCGTATCTTTTAGAGGGTTTTGTTATGGGATTCCGCATCCCATTTGAAGGTGTTCGCGTACCACAGGATGCGTCTAATTTGGTGTCCTTAAGGGGCAAGGAAGATTTGGCCAGGGATAAAATGTTTAAGGAGGTACAAGAAGGGCGGGTCGCTGGACCCTTCGATGAGCCTCCTTTTCCCAACTTGAAGGTGTCGCCCATTGGGTTGGTTCCCAAGAAATTTTCCGGGGAGTTTCACCTGATTCACCATTTGTCTTATCCTGCGGGTTTGTCTGTCAGCGATGCTATTCCGGACGAGCTTTGCTCTGTCAGGTATACGTCCTTTGATCAGGCACTTTGCATGGGAGTGGGTCCAGCAAGGAACGCATGGTGGCTATTTTCCTGCTGCGCGCTTTGCTGGCCCCGCCCCTGAGGCACGGGCACAGCAGTCCGGGGGCATGGTGGCCGACCCTTTAAAAGGGGCGGTGGCGACCACGCTCTCCGCTTTTGAAATTCGGCTGGGCCAGGGCGCGTTTGCCCTCCCTAGGTGACAGTGTGATTATTTTGGTCGCTTCGGGGCCGGATGGGAATTTTTGCTTGAACCTGCATTGGCTCCTTGGTTCTTGGCGTTTTTGCCCATCCCACACTGTCGCTTCTGATTGGGATTTGGGTTTTTTCCTATGCTTGTTCCTTGGTCACTTTGGCGGCTAGCACTGGTAAGGAGAAAATTCGTGAGCCATTTAATCTGGCAGATAGGCAGTTGGTTGGCCATAGGGCGGACAAGGTTCAGTCGAAACTTGTATGGCCAACCAGATAACAAAGAAACCTGTTGCCATGCTTAATCAGCAGGCAACTGCTCCACAATTGACCGGATATATTTCACCATCAGGAGCTAACAAATAGCATCCTGACCAGAGTCCACAACGGGTTTCAGTAGAAACAAGTTGTGGACAGGGTCACACAGTTTGTTGTAGTGGCAGCAAATTGTGAAGTGCATTCAGTTGAGTTAGTTTTACAGGTTCACTTCTTATCAGTGCTCTTACGGCCCGTTTGCTTCTTTGGCAGTAGCCAAAGATAGTTTTATATTTAGTTAATAAAGTGGCCCAATTTTTCATCCAATTCAGTGTCCGTGTCGTTATTGGGGTGTGGGTCCAGCAAAAGCCTTTAGCAGGCTGGGAGAATACCATTCCACATGGCGCAGATAAACTCACATAAATCACACCTAGAGATGTAATATTCCCAGGAATTTTGAAAGGAAAGTTCACACAAGTAAGGCATGCCACATATACCGGGGGGGGGGGGGGGAATGCATTTCAAAAAAACAATAGATTTTCCCAAAAATGTCATCCTTTTTATTCCTTTGAATTTTATTTCAGATAGTAGTTTCCAAAATCATTCTACCCTTGCAACTTTATAAATTTAAATACCCTAATTTTAACTTCTGTTCTTTTTGCTGTACTATGCTGGTCTTAGGCTGTAATATAGATTGATTGATTATACCTCAAAAGTCATTCTGTCCCATTATTAGCCCAATATGCTAAAGCCAGAACTCGGAAAGGTTACTTTTTTGGACTAAAGCTCTGATAATTCTTTAGCATGCATACCAATGTTTGTCAGCTTGGGGGAGTGTGATAGTTTTTCTCCAAAAGGATAACCTTTTGCACTTCTTACTCCAGCATACCTTGTTTACCAGCAAACTGGCTGATTTTATACTACATGTTATTGATTAAATAACCATAATCTGACTGCCTCTGCATTACCTTACTGACAAGTCCTACTTAAGACAAAATACATTTGTTGACTGTGAACTCCCAACATTACTAGTTTGCAGGGCTTTTCTCCTTCCCTGGATGTTCTGACATTAATATCTGAATGGAGTATCCTTCTTGTCTCTAGAGTGTATGGATGGATATTTCATGTGATAGGAGCAGAGTCTGCCAAAACTTCCAGAAAATACAACCAATAGCAATCTGAGAGGGTTGTAGTCTGAAAAAGAACATTTTTCTTTCCCCATCCTCTTATTTTAATTTCCTTCTGGCTACATATAAGCACCTGCAAAATACAGTAAAACCTCTACATACAAATTTTTCCCATTCCACACAGTTATTTGTATGTCGAAAAATTTGTATGTTGAAAACACATTGGATTACCAGAAGAGGCCACTGGATGTCACCGTATTTTTTGTATGTCAAATCCCCCCCATTAAAATTTGAATGTCAAATTTTATTTTAGCCATGATTTCTATTTGTATGTTGATTTTTTTGTAAGTCAAACTGTTTGTATGTCGGGGTTCCACTGTACTTCTTTCCTGTGTATCCAGCCTTCAGCCCAGTTCTCCTCCACTTTCCTTTGTTGTTTATTCTGGGTCAAGACATTCACTTTTCTTTTAAAGCAGTATGCACGATTATGTATGTAAGTGTATAGAAATAATGCTGCCAACTCATACTCTTTAGCAGTCCTGTCTTTGAATTGCTGACAACCTATAGGCCAATGAGGTTCTCTAAGTAACTCTAAGTCAAACATTATTCTCAGTGCTTAAATCACTGGATGGTTACCCTGCTATCCTGAAGAAACCCAGCCTAAGTCTATTTTGGAAGCTAAACAGGGCCAGGGCTGCTTAGCACTTGCATGAGAGTCCAACAGGGAATCTACCTGTAAATTATTGGAAGACAATTGTGGGGATATCTGGATGTGGCCAGACCAGGGCCACCATCAGGGCAGTACTACCAGTACTGCCGTATAGGGCCCAATGCTGACAGGGGCCCTGCTGGGGGCCCTGCCACCACCAGCCATAACTGTGACATTACTGTGTGTGTGGGAGGGCAATAGGTTTGCTCAGCATGGGCCCCAGAAATTTCTGATGGTGGTCCTGGGCCAGACCCAGTCCATTGTTGCTATTTTCAGCTGGAAGTTGCCTTACATGAGGCCCTGACCTGGAATGCAATTATTAATAAAATAATTATTCACATGAGCTAATCTTTACCTGATTCAGGTTCCTCCCCCACAGGTGCCTCGAGTTCCATTTCGCTCCAGTGCACAGCAAACCTTTGAGAGAGACATTCCAGAGAAACAGAACAGACGGCACAAATGGCCATCCTTCCCAGCATATCATATCTTTTCCTCTGTCCTCCAGGCCAGTGGGAGCCTTTACAGGAAAAGGGCATGATCTGCTTCCTTATTCAGCATCTCTTGCAAGCTAATGCTTCAGAAAACCAAAACCTGCTTTGATGACTAAGCCAAACTATGGATATCTGGCCCAACTGGACTTCAGCCCCTATCCAATTTTTTTAGCATCTATATTTCATGTTGTATATCCAATGTTCCATGCTTTTAGTGAAAGGCAATAGTTCTTAATCATTGATACTCCAGATATCTCAGACTTCAGCTTCTCTATTTCGTTTATAAAACCTTCCTTCCTTCCTTTCTTTGGCCTGTTTGGAATTTCTTTCAATTTGGTGTAATCTCTCAACCATTTCTCCCAAATTCATAACCCAAGATTTACATTCAAACTGCCATGTATTATGGTGACCTCCACAGTTCTTAAGAGGCAAATCTGCCTAGGTGACCCCCCCCCCTTCAAAGCAATTATCCATGTGAAATCACTCTGTCAATGTCTGGACTATTACAACCTATGCCACCTTTTCTGCTTATTTACCTTCAGCCCAGTTGCAGGCCTAGAGGGTGTTCAAAGGATTTGCTGGATGATAAAATGTTGCTCCTGTGAATAACCCATGCTTTGGCATTTTTTCAGCTACTGTCTGGAGTTCACTTGAGCTCCAGGGGGGCTGATTTGGCTTTGTGTTATCACACAAGAGAAATTATTCTGCATGGCTCAGGCATCCCAAAAACTTTTCCACACATTGTTTAAGAATATAAGATGCAGAAAGATTTGACTCAGCACTCTGTTCCAACAATATTCAACAAGGTACGTTTAGAACAGGCATTCTCAACATATGGCCCGCAGGCCAAACCCAGCCCCCAATGCCATTTCATCCAGCCCCCAACACCCTCGCCGATCCCGGAAGTGGAATTAAAATGTGTTCTGAGCATTTGCAGAACATTCTGTGCGTGCATGGCATGCATTTTACTTCTACTTCTAAGTGGGAGGAACCACATGCCTGATCAGCAGTCTAGGAGGCATGGTCAGGCCCACGACCCAAAAACCTTGAGAAAGCCTGCTTTAGAATATGTATGTAATACTGATGCACAACCAACAAACATATCTCAGAAGATACATTGCTTCCAATAAGGGAGATATTTATGGCTAAAAACCATAAAGATCCTCCATGAATTTATCTAATCCTCCTTTAAAGATATCTATGTTGGCAACTATCAATATACCTTGTTGGTGGTAAATTCAAAATTTTAATTAAGCATTTTTAGACTTCATACTATATTTCATAGGGCATCATGTATTACAGGGCTCATGCCTTTTTGCCTGGGTTTTGCCCATTTGTTACAGACTCGATATTGCATTTCCCATGCCAGCAAATTCTATAGTTTGTGCCTAGAATAATACTTTTCTGAGACAACACATGAGCTTTCATTGGCTTAAAGCTCAGAGTCTACTTTCTAAAAATCTTCACTTGTCAAGCATAGAGATGAGTCTTGGGAGGGGTAGCCAGGAGGACAAGTAAAGACAGATCTATATTTGAGCTGCACTCCATGGAAGCAAGTTGTTTCCTCCCTGTGATCTGTCCATGGTTCTGCAAGTTTTGGCACAGCAAAATCTTCATATGACCAGATAGCTCATTGCAGGCGCACCCCCCAAAGAAAGACTCAGACACCAGATGGTATATGGATAAAGGCATTGGGCCACTTTTATTGAATAATGCCCTAGTCCGAATTATAACTTTCAATTGGTGTAATCATCCAATTGTAATTTTTTAAGGCAAGCAGGCCGCAGTAACACTGGTAAGGTTCCTCCCAAAATGCCAATGGCAATTGGCTACATGTAACTATTTGTATCAATTTGTTTGTTAACACAAACAAATTGTTGAACGGAGTCAATAAACTATCTACTGACCCCACCCTATGACGTGTATCCGTTAAATCTCAAGGTGATGCAGGCTGTTAAGCTCCTGCCATCACCCCTTGCCTGGTTCGTCGTTGACCGGCCAAAGCTATTACCCCTGTACCTGTTTAAGTGTTGGCCAGTCAATTGCGAACCTGCCGGATACCTATGGGTCATAAATATTTACCTTACCAGTGCTACCCGCCACACGGGGAGGCGTCTATGATGACTCACCGCCCCCCCCTCGGTCACCAGGCCTGCTTGCAAATCTTCCAGAAAGAGGTTCATATCTCTAGCCGACAGGTGGACCCCATCCCCTGCATAGAGATCATAATTTTGCAAACTTATCCTGGGATGCCGGATGGCCGTCCCCAAACCCTTGTCTGTTAAGAACCGGGCATCAGCCCTGTTCACCGAGCGGCGAGCGCGGTCAAGGGCACAGAGGTCAATACCTCCCCTGTAATTATGTCGCGGCACGATGTCCGACCATAGCAGCCGTGTGGACGGCCAAACATAATGTGAATAGGCTAGGTCACTGCAGATCATGAATTTTAAGGAAAGGCCAGTGACCTGGGCAAGGTCATTGCCACCGAGGTGCAGTACAAGGACATCAGGCGGTTCAGCATCCCTGATGGAAAACAGGAATGGCAACAGTTCCCACCATCTCAACGCATACGTGCGGTTGCACGTAGTCCAAGCTGGGGTCCCCACTCTGTCGCCGCAGCATACTGTGCTGCCCAGTGCACGTAACTGTGGCCCACCAGCCATACTGCCACCGGTGTGCAGGTACACACAGGGTCTGTAAAAGAAGAAAAGAGAAGAATGACTTAACTGGTACTCATACCTGAAGTGGGCGGACGTACAATGCAAAACGCATGGATCCCCATCTTCCCATCCGGCGTATATCAGCCTCAGAGTACCCAAATGCAGCCGTAGTTGATGCAGCACCTATCCTAAATTAATGGGTGCCGTAATGAGCCCTGGGGAGGCCAACACTGGTTAGTGCCATACGGTCACCTTCCAAAATTGGAATTTAGTCAGGGGAGACCCATTCTGGTGGCAGAAAAACGGGCCAGGGTGCGCGCCACGCACTGCCAAAAACTCATGTAGGGCACCAACCGGACAGATGTCTTCAATGGAACATCGTAGCAGTCTAACTCCACTGCCTACGTCGTGCTGATCAACCTTTGAGGACCGTATCCTCAACTGAGCCCACTCTTGTGTGATATAGACATCGTCGAGTTCCAGTGCCCTACGAGACACGTCCCCCTTAGACAATGGGACGAGCTCACTGATGCAGAGCGCTCCAAAGAAAGCTACGGTGGTAGCTGCGTGAAAAAGAGCCACCTCATACCTATCATAACACAAGTTATGCCAGCTTCGTGCAAGGTGGGTCAGGACCTCTGGCAAAATTGGGTGACGAGTGTCCGGGCGGCGGCCACATTCCCGTGTCCACCCCTCCAAAACATGACGTATGCGGAAATCATTCACGCAGTCAGCGAAGCCCCTCACTTTGGCCATAAATGCCAGTGCCGACAGCCTGGATGCTATAGTACGAGGAGCCAGACCCTGACTGTGAAGATAAACCATAAATTGTAAAACCTGTTCGACTGGTATGGGCCACACTTCGGGTAACTGTAGTTGCCCACAAAAGGTTCTAAATTGTACAAAAGCATGTTGATACGCCTTACGCATGCGGGGTGCCAATGACATGCCGATCACCCGGTTCACCTCTCCTCGTCAAACGTCCAAATCTCGGCCGGGAGTGGCGAGGGAAATTCCTCTGCTTCCAAAGCCAAGGCACGGAACCGGGGGATCTGCAGGCGGGATAAAGCATCAGCAATATCATTATTAATGCCTGGTACATGTCTGGCCTTAAACAGCACATTGAGGCGTAGGCTCCTTAACACAAATTGACGAACCAATGCCATAACCCTAGGTGATTTGGACGTCTGAGTGTTGACAATGTGCACCACTGCTGCATTGTCACACCAAAAATGGACCACTGAGTTGGCCCACTCCTCGCCCCATAGCATCAAAGCTCCCAGGATGGGAAGGAACTCAAGGAAGGTAAGATCGCGGAGGCGATCCGTGCCAAGCCATGCATGAGGCCATCGGCCGTAAGCCCACCTCCCCTCAAAATAAATCCCATATCCCAGGGAGCCGGAGGCATCCGACTGTACTTGAAACCTAGGGCAGACCATAAGGTCTGATCTCCAGAAAGAGACCCCGTTAAAATCCCGTAGGAATGTAAGCCAAACCGAAAGGTCCGCCCGTATGCCCCTGGTCAGTCGCACCCTGTGGTGGCGCTTTAACAGGCCAGCCATGGCGTCACACAGGCGCCGGGCAAATGCTCTGCTGGGTGTCACCACCCTGCAGGCAAAGTTAAGATGGCCATGAAGTACCTGTAGCTCACGAAGGGACACTTTACGTTTGGCCATTAATGCCAAAATCGTCGCGGAGATCCGGGTGACCTTATGCCTGTGCGACCGTGTCAATTTCAATTCCTAGAAAAGTGAGCTTAGTAGCTGGGCCCTCGGTCTTTTCGGGCGCTAAGGGGACACCCAGTTCCCGCATTAACATCTGAAATGTAGTGAGAAGACGCATGCATGTGTCCGAGCCCCGTTCACCCCCGAACAAAAAGTCATCGAGGTAATGGGCTACAGTCCGAGACCCTGACCTGCAAACAAAGGCCCACGGAAGAAAAGTGCTAAAACGTTCGAATGCTGAACATGAAATAGAGCAGCCGAAAGGCATGGCCTTATCTACATAGAACATCCCTTGGAATCTAAAACCCAATAGCTTAAAGTCCCCTGGGTGCACTGGCAGTAATCAGAATGCTGATTTAATGTCACATTTTGCCAAGAGGGCACCGGGACCACATGAGCGTACCATCCGTAGGGCCTGGTCAAACGATGTGTACCTGACCGAAGAAAGGTGATCAGGAATTGCATCATTGACAGAAGAACCCGCAGGGTATGACAGATGGTGGATTAAATGAAATTCACCTGGGGTCTTCTTAGGTACTAACCCCAGAGGGGAGACCTTCAAGTTAGGGAAAGGCGGTTCAGAGAAGGGGCCGGCTACCCTCATAGCCTCTACTTCTTTAGCAATGCTCAGTGCAGCAACCTCCTCATTGCCTTTCAAGGAAATTAAATTAGGGGTGTCTTGGGGTCCTCGAACCCCCCTGAACGGAATACGAAAGCCCCACTGGAAACCTTCCAGTAGATACCTCGCATCCTCCCTTTTCGGATAAGCTGAGAGCCATCGCTCCAGCATATACACATTAACTGGGGAGGGGGCCTTTTGAGTGGCTAGCTCCATCAGAGGAAGCCCTGACCGCCTCCTGTCCACCTCTACCTCTGCCCCGTGACCTACCAGCCCACGGGCATGCGGAGGCGGCGTGGGGGCCAGCGCAAGAGGGACACTCATGTCGGAAGCGACACTGTCGCTTATTGCACACGCCGTTAGCTGAGAAGCTCCAACACAGCAAGCGGGCTGGAACCCCCTGCCCCGCCGGCTGGCGGGGAGCCTGTGTTGGAGCAGCTCACTGCACAGCATGGCCACAATGGTACCTATCCCCAGGCTCCGGACGCGTGGGAGTCATGTACAAGAGCCACAATTTCTGGCAGGGCTCATCCCACCTCCTCTCGGGGTGTAGGGCCACCCTCATTCTAAATTCCTCATTGTAAGCCAACCACGACGGGCCAGGGAAATCGACCATCGCCCTATAAATATTGTCCAAGTATTGGATCATCGGAATGGCCAGGTCAGGCCGGGCCCTCAGGTATACCGCCATATATATAAAATATGCCGGCAGCCAGTTGGCCCAGGTGCGTGGTGGCTTATGACGACGGGACAGCTCTTTGTCTCTGTCGTCCTGTCCCTCCCTCTCTTCCTTAGTGGGCTCACGGTTCAACAGGGAGAATATATCTACGTGCTCCCCTCGCCAAATCTTATCCCTCGTGACCTGTGACAAATGATCACCTAGGGCCAAGGAATAACCAGCCGTCGGTAAAGCCATCGACGGCACATTTTGTATAGAGGGTATATGCAGTGGGACCTGAACAGCCCCTGCGAAGCTCGGCACGGCCCCAGGGGCAGACACCCCCACCCTGAACGAGAGACCATTTTGGAACCAGGGGTTACTGGGATAATGTGATAACTGCTGCCCACCCGCATCAAGTTGACGCGGCCAGGGCCACTGATCCCCCCCAGTGTAAGTGGACAGTGGTGGTGGTGCACTAAATTGAACCTGATACTCACTAGTCGCACCCCCGTGAGCCGCCCCCACCGGGGGTTCCGGCCCACGGTGGGCGTCGGAGCTCGCGACCAGAATCGAGTTCTGGGACCAACCCTGGCTGCTCCCAGCCTGTACATCAGGTCTGACGGGGAGCTGTGAGGCACCAGCAGGGTGCTGGCCGGACAGCCTCAAGCAGCTCGACCCGGTTGGCCACCTGCTGAAGCATCCCGGCCGGCAAGTTGGCCTGAGTTGACGAAGGGGCCCCTGTTGAAGAAGAGGTAGCGCCCTCCTCAGAAGGTGGTTGGGCAATGCCCAAAAATGCTTCAGCACTGCTATACGTGCTATCAAAGCATCCACTGCCTTGGAGCCCCCAGTATAAGGTGGGCCGGGTGGGCCAGACGGCCCACTAGGCGGTTGGGGCAAAGGCAACCCAAAAGGGGAGCCAGGGCCAGAATAGGGCCAAGCCCAGAACTCAGGCCCATGGGGGGCCGGAGGAGCTGTGGGGCAGACACCCGCACCAGGTCCCCCTGGGCCAGCCTGTCCCGGGCCCTGCAAAGGTGCGCTCAGGGCCAAAGCCCCCGAGGGGCCAGCCTGCACCTGCCCAGCTATGAAGCTGGCACCCGGCTGCCAAGTGGTAGCCTGACCGGCCCCACTGGTACCAGTGGGCAAGGTTCCATTACTGCCCTGCCATGGGGGCGCAGCCCTGGTCCTCCGACCCAAAGGCTGGCCCCCATCCGATGAAGGGCCGGTAAAAGCCCTTCCCCTCAGCCGCGGCTTCAATGCCGGAGCCTTTCGCTTGGGAGACATGTCTCCCTAAAAGATTATGCGCCGAAAGATCCCTATCCAGGGATCGAGCTCCTGCATTAAAGTGAGAGGTAAATCTAAAACGGAGGTCTTTTCCTGTTCCCAGCCGGGAATCGAGCGCGCAGGCTAAAAGGAGAACGCGACGGAGAAAACTTCTCCTCTCCGTCGCAATTCTAAAATGGCAGCTCAGCTGCCTCGTGGCCACCCCTTTTATAGAGGGGTGGCCACGCCCCCTAACTCAACCGGATGTCTGCATCCGGGTGGGGCCCCCCCGCAAAGAGCGTGGCGGCCATTTTGGCGCTGCGCTTTCAGTGGTTTAAGCCAAGGTTGGATATTTGATTCCCCTCCCGCCTACGTACTGTAGTCATGTAATCATGGGCAAACTACAAAGTCCTGAGACACCCTGAGAAGAATGATAAATCACTCCTGTATAGTCTATACTTAGAAATGGCTGCCATAAGTAAAGAATAACTTGACAGCATGCACTATTATTATTAAATTTCATATGTATTCCACAGCTCTGGGTGAGACAAACTGTTGCCTGCTATTTCTGCCCTTAGCACCATTCACACTATACTGGGTGCCCTCCCCTCAGTCCAGATTATTTTCAGTAAGCCTGTGTCCCATGTAGAATTATTTCTTGCCTAGCTGGTTATGAATTCTGCCTCAAAGACCATAATTTTTATATAGGCTTGAATTTCATCATTTCCTTTTGTGAAAGAAAGCTCTCCAAGTATATAAAAATGAGGAATGTGAAAATCTCTTTTACAAGTTTGTTTTTGATTTCTCCAAATCCTACTCTTACCTTTTTTTCATATTGTAGTTTTTTAAAAAAAAGTTTGTTCTCCATATGGAAAATCATCTGCATGTGGGCATGCATTTTTTGTAAGAGAGGTCCCTTTTATGTATTTTCTTAATACAGTGGTACCTCATACAATGATTTCAATCCATTCCACGGGGCTCGTTGTTGTACAAAACAATTGCTATACGATACATGCATTGTATAGCGATTTTCCCTATGGGATGCATCATACAATGATATTTTTTTTGCTAAGTGGTTTTTCCCATTGAATAATTGTTGTATGATTTTTTCCATAGGGAAAATTGTTATGCGTTCCATGGGATTGATCTTTAAGCGAAACACCATTGTAAGTGACCAATTGTGACTTCTGGTGGGGAGATTGTGAACACTGATTTAGTTGTTGTTGTGTATAGAACATTATACCTTTAAGTAATGTAACACTCAAATGAGTGGATATAATAACCACCAGCTGTAACACTGTAACCTTCTGTATCAGGACGCGAGCTAGTGACCACTAGGGGGCAATAGCGAGCGTCCAGCTCACATGGTTCCAATTCCCCAAACAACTACAGCGCGGGAAGATTCCCGCCACCACCTCACCTGGACAAGAAGGGTGTGACGGGGAATGACGTCACGCAGACAGTAGCCAATGGGCTATCGAGGAGCCACATTAAAATGTATAGTCACCGTATATATTGAGCTGTTCATCCACCATTACCACATGTTCCCCCGGACCATCATGCAATAAAGATGTGTTAAGCCAACCCTTCGGCTGTTCGTATTGTCTTGGTTCTCATACACTAAACTGGTGACGAAGGTGGGATAATGGATCCCCACGGACTCAAGACAATGCAGGCCGGTTTCAACATCAACAAACCGAAAGAATGGGAGCTCTTTGAAATGGACTTCCAAAGCGCACTGATGGTGTCCGATATCACAGATGAGGGGAAGAAGAGGGCCATTCTCATCAGGATGCTCGGGTTCCCCGCCATGAAAGTACTGGTGGACCTGGTGTCGCCGAAGAAGGTGAACGAAGTGTCGGTCAAGCAGCTCCTGAAAGCGATGCGTGACCATTTCCAGCCCTCGGTTTCGATGTTTTCAGCTCGGGACGCGTTCTGGAAGAGAGTCCAGGCGCCTGGAGAGTCCGTGGCCGCCTTTGCAGGGGCCCTCCGGTTGGCCGCCGGCCCATGCAAATGGGAGAACCTGGAAATCGCCCTCAGGGACCGCATGCTGTGCGGCCTGTGGGATGAGGAGGTCCAGCGAAAGCTGATGAACCAGGAGCCGCCCCCGACGCTGCACGAGGTCGTGAAGGAGGCACAGGCGGCGTAAGCCACGAGGGCCGGAGTTAAGGGGTTCAGAGCAAGGCCCCCACAAACCGACAAGGTGGTGGGCCCGGTGCAGGCGGCCAGGTGGGCGCCACAATCCTCCACGGAGAGCAGCGAGGACGAGGACATCCGGAAGGTACGGAAGGATGGCTGACGTTGCGACGGCTGCGGGGCGGCCCATGACCGCATCAAGTGCCCGTTCAGGAAGGCCGAGTGCCACAACTGTGGACGCCGAGGACACATAGCCAAGGTTTGCAGACGGCGGCGCAGAGACCAGAAAGGCTCGACAGACCGCTCACCGAGGATCCAGGAAGGCGTCCGGACCTCGAGGAAGCAGGACAGCGTGGGCCACATCTCCGACGACAGCGACGACGACACCCCAGTTCACAGCGTGTCCTTAGGACACCCCCGTTACTTTGTTGAGGTACTGGTGCAAGGGGCCCCCGTTAGGATGGAGATAGACTCGGGTTCTTCATATTCAATCATTTCCCAGAGGGAGTTTTTGGGAATTTCCCCCAACGTGCGGCCCAAGCTCAAAGCACTGAGGTCTACGCTGCGGGACGTGCAGGGAAATAGCATTCCGGTGTTGGGGGTTGGAAAATTCAAGGTCCAATACAAGCAGCACACCGTGGAACTTCCCCTGGTTGTTCTCAAGGGGGGAAGCTGTAAACTCAATGGTTTAAGCCCCTGGGTTTGTTCATTGGGGGGGGTGTGTGCATGCCGTTGGGACTGACCCAATACAAGAGGTGTGTGACGCGCATCCCGAAGTGTTCAAGAAGGGACTCGGAAAATTCAAGGGACCCCCAGTCGCGTTCGACCTGGACCCGGAGGTCCGCCCAATAAGACTCAAACCGCGCAGAGTGCCTTTTGCACTCAAGGACAAGATAGAGGCGGAACTGGACAAATTGGTGGGCCAGGGGATTCTTGTTCCTGTTGATTCCGCGGAGTGGGAAACTCCGATTGTAACAGTGCTGAAGGCCAACGGGGAGGTTCGAATATGCGCTGATTACAAATGTACCATTAATAAGGCGATACGCCCAAATGCGTATCCGGTGCCGGTAGTCAGCCACCTGTTGGCCAGGTTACATGGGGGGAGGTGTTTTGCAAAGCTTGATCTGGCGCAGGCATACCAGCAGCTCTCGGTAACCCCAGCTGCGGCTGCTGCGCAGACGATAGTCTCATAAGGGGGCGTTCCAGGTGACGCGCCTGCAATTTGGCGTGAACTCAGTGCCAGGCATCTTCCAATCGCTCGTGGAATGCCTCTTAAAGCGTCTGGAGGGAGTCTTACCATACTTTGATGACGTGTTGATAACGGGGGGGGGGAGTGAGTCAGAATTGGCTGAGAGGCTAGACAAAGTACTGACGGTATTCGAAAAGGCGGGGTTGAGGCTGCGGAAAGACAAATGCGTCTTCTTCGCAAAAGAGGTTGAGTTCTTGGGTTTCCGGGTAACCTCTGCAGGAATCAAACCCTCCAAATCAAAGGTGGCCACCATTCAAAATGCTCCTCGCCCCACCTCCAAGCCCGAATTGCAGTCGTTCCTGGGGCTCTTAAACTTCTACCATTCTTTCCTGCCTTGGAAGGCATCGGTAGCAGAGCCGCTTCATAAGTTACTAAAAAAGGACGAGGCGTGGAAATGGGGCAAGAGCCAGGAGAGAGCATTCAATGAGCTGAAACAACTCTTAGCCTCAGATGCTATATTAACCCATTTTGACCCCAAGAGACCAGTGGTCCTGATATGTGATGCATCCCCAGTGGGGGTGGGGGCGGTTCTGTGCCACGTGTTGGAAAACGGGCGGGAGGCCCCGGTGGCATTCTACTCCAGGTCCCTGTCTCAGGCAGAGTGCAACTACGCACAGACAGACAGGGAGGCGTTAGTGATAATTGCTGGAACAAAAAAGTTCTACGACTTCCTCTATGGCCGCCCCTTTACCATCGTGACTGACCACAAGCCCCTGCTAGGCATTTTTACTGCAGACAAGCCCATGCCACAGATCCTGTCCCCTAGGATGCTCAGGTGGGCCATTTTTTTAAACGCGTACCAGAACGCGCTGGTGTATCGCCCTGGAAAGGACATAAGCCACGCGGACGCCCTGTCGAGGTCACCCTTCCCCACACGAGCAGCCACGTGTGTGAGGTGGAACAAGACCACGAAGTGCTCATGATAGAGGTCCTAGATTCACCCCCCATAGTGCCCGCAGAGATCGCCAAGGTGACAGGCAAGGACAAGACGTTGGCCCTGGTCAGTTCTTGGGTGCAGAAAGGGTGGCCAACATCCTCCCCGGCGGCGGAGTTTGCCCCATTTTTTTGCAAAAAGCTAGAATTGTCCTTAGAGAGGGGGTGCCTCCTGTGGGGCCAGCGGGTAATCATCCCTGAATCCCTGAGAGCTAGGGTGCTTAAACTGCTGCACGTCAGCCACCCTGGAATTGTCCGCTCCAAGGCACTGGCCAGGAGCTACTTCTGGTGGCCCCAGTTGGACGCCGATATCGAGCACATGGTGGGCACTTGCGTGAGTTGCCAAAGCTCCCGGCCCGAAGAAGCTCGACTTCCGCACAGGGAGTGGGATACGGCAAAGGGGCCGTGGTCCCGCGTGCACATTGACTTTGCGGGCCCTTTCAGAGGTTCGCTTTTTCTCCTCATAGTGGATGCTTACTCCAAGTGGTTGGAGGTTATCCCAGTTGCGAACACCTCCTCAGCCGCAACAATTAAACAATTGCGCAGGGTTTCAGCACGTTCGGTATACCCGACACCCTTATTAGCGATAACGCTAGTTGTTTCACGTCCGCCGAATTCAGGGCATTCACCGACATCAACGCCATCTGGCACATCACCTCCGCACCCTTCCACCCAGCGACGAATGGCCAGGTAGAACGCCTCGTGCGTACCACCAAAGATGCGCTGAGGCGCATGGGCCCCGGGGATTTAAACCTGCAGTTGTGTCAGTTTTTGCTGGGATACAGGGTAACCCCCCTAGCGTCAGGGTACTTGCCCGCAGAGCTCCTAATGCGCAGAAAGCTGACCACGATACTGACCAGGCTAGACCCTACGAGGGTGGAAGACACTGGGAGGAACATCGGGGTAGCGGGCACAAAGAGTTTCGAAATAGGCGCCCCGGTTCATTGCAGAAACTACGCTAGCGCAGGGCCAGCCTGGGTTCCGGGCGTAGTCATTGGGCAGACGGGTCCCATGTCGTATTGCGTAGAGACCAGCTCAGGTCTACTCTGGAGGCGGCACGCAGACCAACTCCGACGCCGGGTCTCCGGAAACCAGAGCGCGGACAGCGCAGAACAGGATTCAACATTAGGGTTCTCCCCCACCCATTCAGCCCAAGGGGGAGGAGAGGGGGGGCCAGTGGTTCCCACCAAGGGGGGAAGGGAATAAGTTTGTCCCCACAGATATCCTGAGGGATACCCCCATAGATACCCCAGTAGATGATTTTGAGTTTGAGTTACAAAACCGGGGGTTTTTTTTCGGAGTGGTCCCCCACCCATCCAAGCAAGAAGCGGGGTTTTTCATTAGCCCCCAGTGCCCCCGGTTTTCCCACAATGGAGTTCGTCCCTACCCCGAAAGCCGCGGAACCGCGGCAAGTCGTTAACAAGTCTCCCTCTCCCATTGCAGGACAAGAGACCAGGGAACACAGAAGCGATAGCGCCCCCGGGACAAGCCAGCCAGCCTTGCGCCCAAAACGCGTTTGCAATAAACCATATTGGATGAGAGACTTCGTCTCATCCTAGGGGGGAGGGATGTTGTGTATAGAACATTATATCTTTAAGTAATGTAACACTCGAATGAGTGGATATAATAACCACCAGCTGTAACACTGTAACCTTCTGTATCAGTACGCGAGCTAGTGACCACTAGGGGGCAATAGCGAGCGTCCAGCTCACATGGTTCCAATTCCCCAAACAACTACAGCGCGGGAAGATTCCCGCCACCACCTCACCTGGACAAGAAGGGCGTGACGGGGAATGACGTCACGCAGACAGTAGCCAATGGGCTATCGAGGAGCCACATTCAAATGTATAGTCACAGTATATATTGAGCTGTTCATCCACCATTACCACATGTTCCCCCGGACCATCATGCAATAAAGATGTGTTAAGCCAACCCTTCGGCTGTTCGTATTGTCTTGGTTCTCATACACTAAAGTTGTCAAGCGAGTTTTTGGTTGGTTTTAGTTGTTAAGCAAGGTGACCATTCAGAGAAAATTCTGCTCTTTAAGTGAATTGATCTCTAAGCAAGGCGCTCTTTATGCGAGGTTTTACTGTATGGGGAAGGCAAAACTGATACATTACCCACCCGGGTGGCATTAACAGGTAAAAGTTTGACTTTCATGAACCATGTTTATGGTACTGAATTAGATTCATAATTTCTTTTTAATTAGCAGTTGTCATTCAATACCTTCATGGGAGTAATTTACAATATAATCCTCCCCATACTAGAAATTAATAATCCAACTGAACTCAGCTGATAATTGACATTTTATTTCTACACAGATTTCTTTGTAAGCTTGATAGAAGAAAATTTGTGATTTAATATCTATTTTGAAATCAATGAAAGCAAAACCAACCTATCTTTCTATCTTTCCACAGGAATCAGTCTCTTTTCTCTCTCTCTCTCAGAACACTATGAAATTAATGTATATAGCATTTTAAAAATAATGATACAGTACTTCATGTATAGAGTTTATTTTCACTGGGATAAAAGTGTCCCTTCTCCCTTTTGTAGTTTCCTTCAGTTCTTCTGTTCTTCTGCAGAATTCATGGTTTAGCCCAGGGATGGTTGCGGCTTATGGGAGATATAGTCCATACCATTTGAAGGTTGTCTACTTTGCTCTATTCCTGTTGGGCATCCACTCAATGAAGGCCTCTGCAAAATTACCATAATAATAATTTCATGTCAGAAATTATTCTGGATTGAAAGGAATTTTGCGGAAGAAACTCTGCTCAGGAGACACCCAAATGAGGCTCCTTTCATGTCCCCAAGAGCTGGGACAGAGGTGGGAGCTCAATCTGTCATGCAGTACCTGGGTCTCAAACTGCCGGCTTTCCAGCTTTCCAGCTAACAAGGCGAGCTTCTTAACCACTGAGCCACTGCAGCCCTTATAAAATAACCATGAGCTGCCAGCAACAAATTATGCTTTGTCTGTTTCCTCTGTTCATTGCAGGTTTCCAGCACAGATTTCTGGTGGGATGACTTATCACTTTGTACAGATGGACCCAAAAGTCCTATGTGACACGTGCCACACACTTCAGTGCCCAGTTAGGAAAGGGAACAAAGAGCAGTTGGGACCTTTCTGGCTTTCAATGATTTATATACTGATAAGGATCTTAAAGAGCATACTTTTGTCTTCAAGAAAGGTTTTGGTTTGCCAGATCAAATGCAAGCGCGGCATCAAAATGGCCACCACACCCTTTGCGCCCCCCCCGGACTCAGACATCCGGGTTAGTTAGGGGGCGTGGCCACTCCTCTTTTAAAGGGGTGGCCACGAGGCAGCCGAGCTGCCATTTTAGAATGCGACGGAGAGGAGAAGTTTTCTCAGTCGCGTTTCCCTTGCTTTCTCCCTTGGCTTTTAGAACGGAGTTCTCCTTTGCCTATTCCGATTGCGGTATTGAAGCAAAGAGTTGCGTGTTGGATCCCTGGCTAGGGATCGTTTAGGAGCAGCTTCCTTTTCTTTTGCTGGGAGACATGGCTCCCAAGCGCAAGGTCCCGGCTTCCAAGCCGCGGCCGAGGGGAAGGGCTCTCCCTAACCCATCTTCTACCAGGGGGCCGCCACCGGGCCGGAGGGCTCAGGTGGCACCCCCGCAGCAGGGTAGTGGGGTTGCTTTGCCCACTGCCACCAATGTGGCTGAACAGGCTTCCGCCTGTCAGCCTGGCCCAAGTTTTCAGCCGGGGCCGGCGCAGGCCGACCCTTCTGGGATCCCTGCCCCTGTAGGGCCTTTTCCCGGCTTGGGGCTGGGTGGCCCATTTGGGCCCGGTGTGGGTTTCCGCCCCACCATTCCTCCGGCCCCACAAGGGCCGGAATTTTGGACATGGCCCTATTCGAGCCCGGGATCCCCATTTGGGTTTCCCCTCCAACAATTGCCTAGTGGGCCGTCCGGCCCATCCGGCCCACCTTACACGGGTGGCTCGGAAACTGTTGATGCTCTTCTCGCACGCATTTCAGTGCTAGAGGCATCAATGGGCATTGCCCCACCACCTTCCGATGGTGGATTAGCTACCACTTCAATTCTGGCCCACTCGGCCAATTCCGGCCACCATGTCAGCCATGACTCTCCAGCGGGCCGCCAATAGGGTCGAGCTGCTTGAGGCCATCAGGCCAGCCCAAGCCTCGCAGCTCCCCGTCCGGTCATCCCAGTGGGGGCGGCTCACAGGGGTGCACCTAGTGAGTATCCTGGTCAATTGAGTACACCAGCGACACTATCCAGTCACTCTGGGGGGGGGGTGTTCAGTGGCCATGGCCATGGCAGGTTACTGTGGGTGGGCAGCTGTATCCACACTGCCCTGTTAACTCCTGGTTGCCTAATTGCCCCCCGGTTAGGGCAGGGGTGACCGCCCCTGTGGGTATGCCAAGCGTTGCAGGGGCTATTCAGGGCCTGCTGCGGATACCCTCGATCCAATATGTGCCGACGGCGGCTCTGCCGATGGCTGGTTATTCCTTGCCCCTGGGTGATCATCTATCCCAGGCCACGAGGGATAAGATTTGGCGAGGGGAATATGTTGATATCTTCTCCCTCTTGAATCATGAGCCCACCAAGGAAGAGAGGGAGGGACAGGATGACAGGGACAAGGAGTTGTCCCGTCGTCGTAAGCCACCACGTACCTGGGCCAATTGGTTGCCGGCCTATCTCATCTATATGGCGGTATACCTGAGGGCCCGGCCTGACTTGGCCATTCCAATGGAGCAATACCTGGATAATATTTACAGGGCGATGGTTGATTTTCCTGGCCCATCGTGGTTGGCGTACGATGAAGAGTTTAGGATGAGAGTGGCCCTCCATCCTGAGATGAGGTGAGATGAGCCCTGCCAGCAATTGTGGCTCTTGTATATGACTCCCACGCGGCCAGCGCCTGGCGATAGGTATCATTGCGGCCATGCCGTGCAGCGGGCTGCTGCGACACAGGTTCCCCGCCAGTCGGCAGGGCAGGGGGTTCCAGCCTGCCTGCTGTGTTGGAGCTTCTCAGCTAGCGGCGTGTGCAACAAGCGTCAGTGTCATTTCTGACACGAGTGTCCCTCTTGTTATGGCCCTCACGCTGCCTCCGCGTGCCCGTGGGCTGGTGGGTCACGAGGCAGAGGCAGGAGCGGGCAGGGGGCAGTCAGAGCTCCCTCTGACAGGGCTGGCCATGCAAAAGGCCCCCTCCCCAATTAATGTCCCAATGCTGGAACGATGGCTTTCTGCTTATCCTAGACGGGATGATGCGAGGTACCTACTAGAAGGTTTCCAGTTTGTTTTTCATATACCCTTTAGGGGTGTTCGGGGGCCACAGGATGCCCCGAACTTACTTTCTCTTAAGGGTAATGAGGATGTTGCTGCACAAAGCATAGCTAAGGAGGTAACTGCCATGAGAGTTGCTGGGCCCTTTACTGACCCACCATTCCCTAACTTGAAAGTATCTCCTTTGGGTCTAGTCCCAAAAAAGTCCCTGGGTGAATTTCGCTTAATTCACCATCTTTCTTACCCTGCGGGTTCCTCGGTCAATGATGCGATTCCTGATTACCTTTGCTCGGTCAGGTATACGTCATTTGACCAGGCCTTACAGATGGTACGCTCCTGTGGTCCCGGGGCGCTCCTGGCAAAGTGCGATATCAAATCGGCATTCCGATTACTGCCAGTGCATCCTGATGACCTTGAGCTGTTGGGTTTTCGATTCCGGGGCAAGTTCTATGTAGACAAGGCCATGCCTTTTGGCTGTTCTATTTCCTGTTTGGCATTCGAACGGTTTAGCACCTTCCTCCAATGGGCCTTCGCTCACAGGTCAGGGTCCCGGTCTGTAGCCCACTACCTCGATGACTTTTTGTTCGGGGGTGAGCAGGGCTCGGACACGTGTACCCGTCTCCTTGCCACATTTCAGGTGCTTATGAGGAAACTGGGTGTCCCCTTAGCACCTGAAAAGACTGAAGGCCCTGCCACCACGCTCACCTTTTTAGGTATTGAAATTGACACTGTCGCACAGGCATCCAGGTTACCTTTGGAAAAGGTGACACGGATCACCGCTGTGATTATGGCAATGATTGCCAAGCGTAAAGTGTCTCTTCGAGAGTTACAGGTGCTTCATGGCCACCTCAATTTTGCTTGCAGGGTGGTAACCCTGGGCAGAGCATTTGCCCGGCGTCTGTGTGACGCCATGGCTGGCCTATTGAAATGCCACCACAGGGCTGACCAGGGGTATACGGGCAGACATTTCGGTTTGGCTCACATTTCTCCAGGATTTTAATGGGGTCTCTTTTTGGAGATCAGACCTTCTGGTCAGCCCTCAATTTCAAGTACAGTCGGATGCCTCCGACTGCGGGTTCCTCAGTCAATGATGTGATTCCTGATTACCTTTGCTCGGTCAGGTATACGTCATTTGACCAGGCCCTACGGATGGTACGCTCATGTGGTCCCGGTGCCCTCTTGGCAAAATGTGACATTAAATCAGCATTCCGATTACTGCCAGTGCACCCAGGGGACTTTAAGCTATTGGGTTTTAGATTCCAAGGGATGTTCTATGTAGATAAGGCCATGCCTTTCGGCTGCTCTATTTCATGTTCAGCATTCGAACGTTTTAGCATTTTTCTTCCGTGGGCCTTTGTTTGCAGGTCAGGGTCTCGGTCTGTAGCCCATTACCTCGATGACTTTTTGTTCGGGGGTGAACGGGGCTCAGACACGTGCACACGTCTCCTCACTACATTTCAGACGCTAATGCGGGAACTGGGTGTCCCCTTAGCGCCCGAAAAGACCGAGGGCCCAGCTACTAAGCTCACTTTTCTAGGAATTGAAATTGACACGGTCGCACAGGCATCCAGGTTACCCATGGATAAGGTCACCCGGATCTCCGCGACGATTTTGGCATTAATGGCCAAACGTAAAGTGTCCCTTCGTGAGCTACAGGTACTTCATGGACATCTTAACTTTGCCTGCAGGGTGGTGACACCCGGCAGAGCATTTGCCCGGCGCCTGTGTGACGCCATGGCCGGCCTGTTAAAGCGCCACCACAGGGTGTGACTGACCAGGGGCATACGGGCGGACCTTTCGGTTTGGCTTACATTCCTACGGGATTTTAACAGGGTCTCTTTCTGGAGATCAGACCTTATGGTCTGCCCTAGGTTTCAAGTACAGTCGGATGCCTCCGGCTCCCTGGGATATGGGATTTATTTTGAGGGGAGGTGGGCTTACGGCCATGGCCTCATGCATGGCTTGGCACGGATCGCCTCTGCGATCTTACCTTCCTTGAGTTCCTTCCCATCCTGGGAGCTTTGATGCTATGGGGCGAGGAGTGGGCCAACTCAGTGGTCCATTTTTGGTGTGACAATGCAGCAGTGGTGCACATTGTCAACGCTCAGACGTCCAAATCACCTAGGGTTATGGCATTGGTTCGTCAATTTGTGTTAAGGAGCCTACGCCTCAATGTGCTGTTTAAGGCCAGACATGTACCAGGCATTAATAATGATATTGCTGATGCTTTATCCCGCCTGCAGATCCCCCGGCTCCGGAAGCAGAGGAATTTCCCTCGCCATTCCCGGCCGAGATTTGGACGTTTGGCGAGGAGAGGTGAACCGGGCGATCGGCATGTCTTTGGCACCTCGCACGTGTAAGGCGTATCTACATGCTTTCACACAATTCAGAACCTTTTGCGGACAACGGCAGTTGCCCGAAGCGTGGCCAATACCAGTAGACCAAATTTTGCAATACATGGGTTACCTTCATGGTCAGGGGTTGGCCCCCCGTACCATAGCCTCTAGGCTTTTGGCATTGGCATTTATGGCCAAGGCACGGGGCTTCGCTGACTGCGTATGACATGTTTTGGAAGGGTGGACACATGAACGTGGCCGCCGCCCAGACACACGTCACCCCATTTCACCAGATGTTCTTACCCACCTTGCACGAGGCTGGCATAACTTGTGTTATGATAGGTACGAGGAGGCTCTTTTTCATGCAGCTACCACTGTAGCTTTCTTTGGAGCGCTCCGCATCAGTGAGCTCGTCCCATTGTCTAAGGGGGACGTGTCTCGTAGGGTACTGGAACTCGACGGTATCTATATCACAGAAGATATCAGTTGAGGATACGGTCCTCAAAGGTTGATCAGCATGGCGTAGGCAGTGGAGTAAGACTGCTATGATGCTCAATTGATGACATCTGTCCAGTTGGTGCCCTACACGAGTTTTTGGCAGTGCGTGGTACGCACCCTGGCCCCTTTTTTCTGCCACCAGGATGGGTCTCCACTGACTAAATTCCAGTTTTGGAAGGTGACCGGTATGGCACTTCACAGTGTTGGCCTCCCCGGGGCTCGTTACGGCACCCATTCTTTTAGGATAGGTGCTGCGTCCACTGCGGCTGCATTTGGGTACTCTGAGGCTGATATACGCCGGATGGGCAGATGGGGATCCATGCGTTTTGCATTATATGTCCGCCCCCTCCATGCTTAGGTCATTAATCCCCTTTTTCTTCTTTTACAGACCCTGTGTGTACACGCACACCGGTGGCAGTATGGCTGGTGGGCCACAGTTACATGCACTGGGCAGCGCAGCATGCTGCGGCAACAGAGTGGGTACCCCATCTCGGGCTACGTACAGCCGCACGTATGCGATGGTACAGTAAGCGCAGCATGAGGTGGCGGGAACTGTTGTCATTCCTGTCTTCCATCAGGGATGTTGGCCCGCCTGATGTCCTTATCCTGCACCTCGGCAGCAATGACCTCGCACAGGTCACTGGCCTCTCTTTAAAATTGTCGGTTTGCAGTGACCTAGCCTATTTACATCACCTATGGCCGTCCACGCGGCTGCTATGGTTGGACATCGTGCCGCGACAGTCTTACAGGGGAGGCATTGACCACCGTGCACTTGACCGCGCTCGCCGGTCGTTGAACAGGGCTGTTGCCTGGTTCCTTGTGGACAATGGCTCTGGGATAGCCATTCGACACCCTAGGATAGGCTTGCAGGATTATGATCTCTATGCAGGACATGGGGTCCACTCGTTGGCCAGAGGTATGAACCTCTTTCTGGAGGATGTGCAAGCAGGCCTGGTGACCGAGCTGACGGTCTGGGGGGCGGGGCGGTGAGTTATCATGGACGCCTCCCCGTGTGGCAGGTAGCACTGGTAAGGTAAAGATTTATGACCCATAGGTATCCGGCAGGTTCGCAATTGAGTGGCCAACTCATAGACAGGTACAGGGGAAATAGGTTTGGCCGGTCAAGGGCGAACCAGGCAAGGGGTGATGTGAGGAGCTTCACAGCCTGCATCACCTTGATATTTCAACGGATACACGTCATAGGGTGGGGTCAGTAGATAGTTTATTGACTCCGGTCAACAAATAGATACATGTAGCCAATTGCCATTGGCATTTTGGGAGGAACCTTACCAGTGTTACTGCGGCCTGCTTGCCTTAAAGAATTACAATTGGATGATTACACCAATTTCAAGTGATAATTCGGACTAGGGCATTATTCAATAAAAGTGTCCCGATGCCTTTAATCCATATACCGGTGTCTGAGTCTTTCTTTGGGGGATGCGCCTGCAAAGACATTTGACCACAGCCTGATAAAGATATAACTATAAGTGCAGTTAACATGTCAAATTACGTGTAGAGAGCAAGCTGCCTGTCTGTACACTACCTGAGGGAAATATGCAATTAATTAGGGTGCAGCACGTTGGATGCAGGTACATGTGAATATCTCTCTCCTACAATTCAGCCTAGAGCCCAGGAAAGTGAATTTTGGGGACTATTACACTTACAATTTCCCAACCAGATGTTACAAGTTAACTATGCTGACTGATTGGGAAAACTGATCTTTGAGGTTATATGTTATTTATCTGGACCAAGGGGAGGGCATTATTGTTTTGTGCTCCTAGGAGTGAGACCAACCCATTTTTTCAATTTCATGAACACATTGGAACCCAATTCTTTGTGAGCAGGGACTATAAACATACAACCTTCCAGCCATGGTTGGGTTCCCATTCCCATCCAACCCTAGGCAACATGAGTAATGACAACCATTAAGTCATTTAACAACTGCCTGGCTATGTATGGTTTTGTTATAGATGGTGCTTTGTATCATAATGGGATGAACAAAATAGGATCCTCCAGCTCCATCATCACTCACTATGCTTCTTAGGGCTGACGGGAGTTGAACATCTGGAAAAGCTTATCTCATTTACCCCTGCCCAACAGCTTAGTTCACTCTCCTTTTAATTTCAGCTCCTTGGGAAGAGGGAGTCTTAGGGCCTAAAAACTGACTCACACTGAAAAGAAGCCTTCAACTGCCATGCAGGTTATTATGAGCAAGCGTCTTGCATGCCTCAGATTTACTTCGGGGTCAAATGGCATTTGCAAACCTTTTGCAAGGCTTTCATCTGCATGCCAAGTATGACGTGATATGAATTGGCATGCATAACCAAGCTCACAGCAGAGAGAACATGGACACTCCCTTCTTTAAAATGCATAGAAATCAGGATTAGCTGCCATGTCAAGAAAGGAACTTCAGCTTCCTCTGTTCAGTTTTTTTTAAATAACTTGAAATATTTCCAGTTTATGAAGAAATATAAATAATTCTGTGAATTCATAACAAAATAATTTTAGCCATCAGCATTATCTAAATTCAGACATTTTCTTACTCATTATTTTGTTTGTAAATGGTATTTTTCTCGTTGGGGTCTAAATGTGGCTCATAAATTAAAACAAGATAATAAAAACACTGAAAGATATTAAACAAATAATGATAGGGAAACATCAATATTTAAGAACACTACGAACACTTAAAAACAATTTCTAGAGCATTCAACAATCTGTTTTTTAATCCCACCACAATATATTCAATTGTGTTGTAAATGTTTTATCTATATTCTGTTCTGGTTTTTGACTGTAATAATAAGTTGAATTGAAGTTTTAAAAAACTACAACAAATCTACCATTCCCTAATGTCTCAACTTGCCCAAGGCAGTTGAAAGACTGTTTAAAAATAAATGTTTTTGTAGGCTGACAGGAGAGGGATTATAGGATGACTTCCTAGGGACAGCCAAGGAAAAGGCTCACTCTCTTGCATCCTCATCAAATGATGTAGTAATGGTGTTGGCATCAAAAGATCTCAAAAGCCATAATGGCTCATATTGGGTGACATGGTCCTTCAAATAGCCTGGACCTAAGCTTTACAGTCTAGGCTACATGTAGTTATGTAGTCATATCACAGAGCTGTTTCAGAGGAGAGGCATCTCAGGGGAAACAGATAGACTAATTATAATTTAGTGCCACATGCCTGACCCATCCACAGGGTGAAAATGTCACAGGGAGGGTGAGCCCCCAAGGAAACAAGTCTGAATGAGAGGTGGTTGGAAGAAGACATCAAGACAGGGATAAAAGAGCAGGCAAAGGTAGGTGGAAGGATGGTGGAGGTTTGTCAATACCAGTTGATGGAAGATTAGAGTTGTGGGAAGATACTGACAATGTCTTGGAAACACTCTGAAGAAGAGCTGCTGGGCATTCTCTCTTTTCCACTTGGCCCATCTGTATAGAAGCTGAGGACTTTAACCCCCGGGGAAGCAGTAGAAGGCAAGGAAGGGTTGGGCGGCTGAGGGCAGCACTTGGCTCAGCTCCACATCTCTGGCAAGGGAGGAGGCAGCCATGGAGTGCCTGGGCAAGTGGGTTGGCCTTGGCGCAAAGACAGATCCACCAAGCCGGAGGAGGTGGTGGAGGGGTGGGTCATCAGGGTAGCTTGGGCACTGCCTTCTCCCCCATCCCCAATGGCATGGATCCCAATGGCCCCTGCCCGGGAACTACTGCATTGGTCGCCACTCCTCGCTTGGTCTGCCCAGTGCACGGTTCTTGGGGACAGAGGGGAAAGCCAAGCTGAAGGCACGGGCATGTGTGTACACCCAGCAAGAGCAGTTGGAGAAGCTGTCTCGCTGTTGCCATACAAGAGGAGGAGCACCAGCCTGGTGTTTTTTTTCCAAACCAAAGGTTGCCTTGGTTTGAAAACAACAACAACAACAACCTGGTGATCCTCCTCTTGCAGCCAATGGCAATGGTGAGGAGGCTTCTCCGGCTGCTGCTTCCTGGTGCATGGACGTGCCTGTAGTCAGTACAAGGGCACCAATCATACTGGGGGCCTAGGCCGCACTGGGATGAGTCCCGCTATCCTGCTGGGCCAGCACGGGCCTGTCTTGGAATGTGATACTCAGATGCTTACATTCATTCAGATTCACCTTAGTTCAGTGTTTCCCACCCTTTGGTTTTTGGACTTCAATTCCCAGAAGCCTAAGTCACTTCCCCAAATCATTGATCAGCCAGTGTATAGGCTTCTTGCATTTGAAGTCCCCCTGTGGTGTGTGGGTCCCATGTTGGGATCCCCTGCCTTAGTTACAACTTTGGATTTAGCTTCATTCCTCCCTCAACCTCCCCATGAAGATATGTTGGAATACATATCCCCTATTTTCTTGCTGTGTGGGCTATGAAAGATGGATTCTCAGCTACCTTGTTGTTGTTCAGTCGCACAGTCAATTCCGACCCTTTGCGACCCCATGGACCATTTTCCTCATTTAAAAAGTGTTGATGAGACATAAGAACATAAGAACAGCCTTGCTGGAACAGGCCACAGCCCATCCAGTCCAGCATTCTGTCTCACACAGTGGCTCACCATTTCCTTCAGGGTATTCCCAAGCAGATGCCTTCACCTGCTTAGGATTCCCTGGAAATGGCATTGAAATATATCCTGCCTATCTCTCCAACCCGGAGGTTGTCCTTAAGTATCCATAATTATAGCCATTGATACCCTTGTCCTCCATGAACTTGTCTAATCCTTTCTTAAAGCTGTCAAGACTGACAGCTGTCACCACTTCTTCTGGCAGGGAGTTCCATAGACCAGTAATCCTCTGGGGGAAAAAGTACTTTCTCTTATTTGTTTGAGAACTAGTACCCAAAAGTTTCATGGAGTATCCCCTAGTTCTAGTGTTATGCGATAGGGAAAACAGTTTTTCCTTATCTACTTTGTCCACACCATGCATGATTTTATAAACTTCAATCAGGTCACCTCTTAGACGTCGTCGTTCAAGAGTGAAGAGGCCCAACCGTTGCAGCCTCAGATGGTAAGGAAGGTGTTCCAGTCCCCTAATCATACTTTTGTCATACATCAGAAACTCCTTCTTCTCTGTGCATGAACAGGAAGGAAATACATAAAACATTCCCCAAATTCCCCTTCCATCTAATATTAGAGCTCCTACATAACTTATAGGAACTTCCTGGTTTCCAGAGATGGAAAAACATATTTGCCATTCCACTGAAATTGTGCGAGCTTGTCCAAACGAACATAGAAACAAAGAAGTCAAGCCAAATGTTTTTGGGCCCTGGATTTAGATTAATTTGTCAGTTTGAACAAGCTTGATCAGTGCACTGGAGTTTCTGCCTTTGAAGTCATGACCTGGTTTGCCCTTGCATGCTGAATAGGAAAGGGGGGGGAAGGGGGTGGGAGAATCACTTTGTGGTAAGATAGTGAAATTTGGGTAAAACTATATTAATCACTGTTATGTCACAAGGACAAAAGGCAGAGGCATTAGATGTCTATCTCATTGTTTCTGGTCAATCAGCATGCCCTTCTACCCTTGCATTATATGTATCTGCTTAGCTTCACAAAGGAAAAGGTGCAAGAGATGTTAGACTCAGAGGAAAATGAGGAGAAATTACTTGGAGTATCATTGTCCCACAGAAAGAGATGTCTGGCACAGGTGTTGGGAAATTCTTGACTGGCTACCTCACTATAGTGGGACAGCCTGTGTGGACCATATATGAACCATTGATAAAAATTTCTTCACAACCTCATGTGAAGGCTACAGCTCATGGTCAGAGCAGGGAAACATTATTTCTGTGTAGAATCTCATTTAATATCTTGTTTAATCCAGTCTAGCCAGGTTATCCTGCTATGGTAATAGTATACCATACTGCCAGTGATTCAACGCTGATCATCAGGCAGCAGTTAACTAACCTGACAACCCTGAGGACTTGGGTGACCAAGTACACAGGGGTGATGGTCCCCAAATGAATTAAATGCCACTTGAGTTCATCTTGATGGAGGGCAGCAGCTTCATTAATACTGGCCTGGGGCCGAGGAGGACTTTGCGTGCCAAAAGGGCTCAGGACCAGAAAGTGACTCATGGAATTGGATCAGTGGTACGGGGATCACGCTGCAATACAAAAGGCAGATAGAAGATACTTCATTATATTCTCAGGACAATTTTCATGGCTGATTGCTAATATTCGGAGTTGGATACAGAACTTAAGAACATAAGAACATAAGAACAGCCTTGCTGGAACAGGCCACAGCCCATCCAGTCCAGCATTCTGTCTCACACAGTGGCTCACCATTTCCTTCAGGGTATTCCCAAGCAGATGCCTGCTTAGGATTCCCTGGAAATGATATTGAGAAATATCCTGCCTATCTCTCCAACCCGGAGGTTGTCCTTAAGTATCCATAATTATAGCCATTGATACTCTTGAAGAAGAAGAAGACGCATCTCATTTAAAAGCTCAAACCAGCAACTAGGAGACTATCTTCTAGTCATTAGCTCTCCCTGGTAAAACAATACTTTCCCTTAATACATGCATGTTTGTATGCAGTGAGATGCTTTGACTGTTAGGGAAGCCACAAGAACTAGCAGGGTTGTCGAGAAGAGGACATTTTGGAGATCTCTCATTCTTGGAGTCATCATGAGTCAGAGGTGACTTAACAGCATATAACAACAACATGCAACAGTTGTCAGAGCAGAAAATCTGACACCTGAAAATATCTCCCCAAGCGTCCTATAGAACTTCATAGATGTCCAAGGAAAGATCAGAAACCCAAGTTCATCATAGCTGGCATTTATTCCAAAAAGGGTTAAGTCCAATATGATCCAGAGGGATATTATGCAGCTTGTAAAATTTACTCTTTTCTTCTGAATATCCTTTAACCTTTTTGAAAGACAGATGAACTAAATGTTTAGGGGGAAAATCTCTTCCTTTTATTAAACAAACACATGCAAGCAGATATAACTGTATTATATTATTTGCTTGAATATCCAAAAATTGTAGCTGTAAAACCTCTATCCCTGAATGTTACAAAGAATTAATTAAGAAGTCCCACAAGGCATACTCTGTTATAAAAAAAAATCTCTTAATTAAATTTCATCTATGTAAATATCTCAACAACTATACAATCAATAGATCATGTAATTAACTGTCAGAGCCCTACACCAGCAGAGCTCTATAGCTGGTTAGAGCTACAACAGGGGAAGGGAAACTTCTCCTTACTTCAGGTTTCAGAAGGAACAGAGCAGTCTTTGTTGCCAGTCCGGAGGTCAGGAGCCAGTGGAGTCACAATAGAGATGCAGGGGCCATCCAAGAGGGTAGCCAAGGTCACAGGCCAATGTTCAGAACCCAGGGAATCAAGGTCAGGAAGCCAGGAGCACAGTGTCAGGTTCACCAAACTGACAAATTGGCCAGACAAGGGCCTGCTGGCACGCCTCTCCTTTAAGGCGAGGGGAGTCAGACCCCACAGCTGAGGGTTTGTTCAGGAGGCATGCCCTGGCCCTTCTCCTTCTCAACCGCATCTGATGGCTCAATGAAACCCTGTAATGAGCAGGTGTGCCAGCCTGCTCCTGAGTAGCCTGCCTGCTGGCACCTGGCCTAGCTGTCAAACTACGATCCTCCGGCCCAGCTTGACCCTGCTGGGCAGGCTCCGGAGTGGAGTGACAACTGGCTGTGAGGCCAGTGCCATGTCCTTGTCCTCTGACTCGGCCTCCTGATCTGAGCCAGCTGTGGCCTGGGGGACTGGCCACAGCTCATCAGGCTCAGATTCCAAGTCGGAGCTGGCAGCAGGCAGCTGGGCTGGCTGAAAGTCCTCCTCATACCCAGGACCCCAGGTCACAACATTAACAGACTAGAGTAAAATCAATTATAGTAAAGAAATACCTTACACACACCTCAGTAGAGGTTTCCCCCTCTAAAGATGCTCTTTTGACATCCTTTACTCCATGCTCTGGCTATCTTTTCTGACAGTTATTTATATGCTCATATCCCCTTCATCAGCTATCCACAACCCTTTCTGTAAGACTTAGAGGTAAAGGAGTGTAGGGCATAAGTTACATTTTCAATAGGAATTCCAATTGCTTTTGCATCTCCTGTAAGTGAAAGGGCATGTAACTTAAAATCTGTCAGGCTTCTACTGTAATGATAAATGTTGTTATTTTGACTAACATTTTGCAAAAACAGAAGGAATCAAGGTGTGCAAAAAATGGTCTGGTACAATAAGGTACTAGAAAACCAGAGTATTTTAGCTACAGAGAGTGCAAATTGTAGCCTCTGTAAACACCATCTCTGGTCATGTTATACATTGCAGTATTTTACAAATTATTTCAGTACACTTCCATTTCACTCATTTGTTTACACATATCATTTATAAAACACATCCACCTGTCAGGCATGCTATAATAAAATGATCTTGCTTCAAGACCTGGCTGAATCTAATTAATTGTTTTGTAGTGACTTTTTATAAGCTTTTTTATTTTTAAAAAAATATGTGGAGTTGCTGGGTAGTTCAGCAATTTAGGTATCTGCCTGTAGAGTCAGAAGATAGGAGTTTGATTTGTTGGAATGGCTGGCTTGGAAGGAAGACACGTGGAGGCAGCTGTGCGGTGAAGTCCAGCCCCAACCAGAGTCGGGGGTACGTATTTATTACCCTGCCTTGGGGTTGTGACACGTGCCTATGACACTCGTCAGGTTGAGACAGCATGTGTCTCGGACTGATTTGCAACCCAAGCCTATACAGAAGGCTTGCATACATGGCATTTTCTGGTGGTCAGCTACAATGTCTGCTCTTGGACATTGCCCTGTGGTTAATGGACAGCTCATAGTTAATTACATTGGGCTGGCGAAACCCATTGTTCCTGCCTTAATCTTGGGGTCTATGTGTATTGACTCCAGGCAATTATCTTTGTCCTCTGTCTGGCTTGGCGTGTTGGCCTAACTCTACTGTAGCCATCAGCTGAGGATCGTCTTGCTCTACTATAGCCATCATCCTAGTTTTGCCCTGCTCTACTGTAGCCATCAGCCGAGGCTTTATGATTCACCCCTAACTAGCTAACTAGCCTGCTCCCCAATTTCCTTTCCTGCCAGACCCGGTTGGTCCCCGGATCTGTCGAAAGCCGAGAGAACCCCTGAGGAAAGGTTTAATTGCCAATTATTCCCACGGGCAACCCACATTTCCCCTTCTTTTATTATTTAAGTCAGCCTGGCTGAGGGCACGGTAGATGTAGGGCATGATCTGTTTGGGTGTAACTATTTCTTGGGGCCTCTGCCATGAGGTACACATTGATAAGAGTGATGGAATGTTTTGTGCAAAGCAGCAGAGCAAATCCCCACTACTATGATGATTGGTTATGGTATGGGGTGCTGTTTTCACCCACCTCCAGGGGACCCATGACTACAGAGCTAGCCCAATTCTGTCCTCTTGATTGAGGTGTCCAGTTTGGTTATCTGGTTCTGGACTTTGCGAGAGTTGTCCGTCAGGTTGAGACAGCACGTGTCTCAGACTGATTTGCAACCCAAATTGTGTAAAAGCAGCAAATAGTCAATTGCTGCACGGTTGTCTAAAACCACATGTCTCAGTTCAGCCTGCTCTCGGTTTAGCATGGCAATGGCTGATGAAGTGTGATTGATGGCTTTGACTGGTGCGCACGCCAGATGGCCGATTCTGTGTGCGTTACCCACTGCTAGTCTGGGCACCCCTATGATACTGACAGCTAAGGACACAGACTCTGCCTTGCTAAGCAGTCCTGTGCTGCGTGAGTACATTCATGTGCCTCTGATCCTGCTCAGAGGAGCTAACCTTTCCCCCAGTGATAGAAATGGTTTTTCTAAGGTAATCCTTACCTATCCTGCAAAAAGGCTTCTCTGGCAATTATGCAGTGAGCAGCTTCTCACGCCATAGTAGACAAGCAAACACAAGGTAATTAAAGGATTACAATAGTCAGGGATTTCCTTGGCTGCGGGATGCTACCATCTTTGGTTCTGGATGGGGCTATTTTGCCCCAGACAGACCCGGTGCACAACTTGGGGGTCCTCCTGGATTCGCGGCTACTGCTAGAAGAACAGGTGGCAGCTGTGACCAGGAGGGCTTTCACCCAGCTTCGCGTGATTCACCAGTTGCACCCACTCCTGGACCGGGACTCCTTGCTCATGGTCACTCATGCTCTGGTCACCTCCAGACTAGATTATTGCAATGCGCTCTACATGGGGCTGCCCTTGACAACCATTTGGAGGTTACAGCTGGTCCAGAATGCAGCAGCCCGGGTGGTGATGCGGAGTGGGCATTATGCCCATGCTTTGCCACTGCTCCGGGAGCTGCATTGGTTGCCAGTTTGTCTCCGGGTGCAATTCAAGGTGCTGGTTTTGACCTTTAAAGCCCTATATGGTAGTGGGCCGGGTTGCCCTGAGGACGTCTGTCCATCCAACCAGAGTGGACCGGAAGGGCTCTCTAATCGTTCCATCAGCCAGAGGGGCTCGCCTCTCTGGCACAAGGAGGAGGACCTTCTCCGTGTCTGCACCGGCCCTCTGGAACCTCCTGCCAAAAGAGCTACGTCTCAAGATGGAATTGCTGCCTTTCAGAAAAGAACTTAAAACCAGGCTGGTGGGTCAAGTGTGGAGTGCAGGTGGAAGGGTAACCTCCGTTGGGTGGCTGGTGTAGAAGAACTCCTCCCCATGGTGCCTTTGGATCCTGCACCCCTTGTTTTAGGGGGTGGGTAGTTTTAACTGTTTTTAACATGTTTTTTAAATTGTCATTGTGAACCGCCCTGAGTTGGCTTTGGCCGAGTGGGCGGTATATAAATTTGACAATTAAATTAATTTTTTAAAAATGATCAACCTTCACAAGTGTGTGTAGGTGTGGCCCACTTTGATTCCTTCCTCCCACCCATGGGTGAAGACATGACCTCTTAGCAATGGGTGGAATCAGGGTGGAATCAGGGTGGCAGATGTGAGGGTAATATGCAAAAGGGTGTGTGCAAGATTCACAATCTAGTTCATATGTCCCTTGAAAATCCCACCTTGAGCATTGTATAAAGGCAAAGAATTCAAAGATATGCAAAGACAATACAAGCAATAGCAAATAGTGAAACATATACAAAAACATTTAGCTGCTTCTTCTGACGCTGATCCTTGAAGTAGGGTTACGTGTGGTGAAGCCATAAATTGTCCCAATTGTCCCTTGATGTGGATTTTATTGTATAACCCATTTTTCCATTGGTAACTTGAAGAGTCTGTATTTGTGTCAGTCCAAGTTGGCATAAAGGTAAAACAAGTTTGTGTGTTTAACTGAGCATGATGTCCTTTGAAGTCCCAATTGGTGTGTAACATTAAATAGCTTGTGTGTATGTGTGTGTGGTGTCCATGTGTGTGTGTCCCCCAAATCCTCCCCCCTTGGGGTAAAAACATGCCAAAATCATCGAAAAATAGCTGGCTGGTGTCATCTTGGCTGGTCTGCGTTTGCTGCATTTTGGCTATGATGCTGGCATCTAACATCTCCTGGACTTCTAGGATTGGGGCCTGGTTCTGGCCTCTGAGCCTGGTCTGGCTGACCTCCAGAAATGGACCTGCAGAGGAGATAAAAACTGGCTGCTGAAGCAGCCTTGGAAATTCTGAGAGAAGAAGTCTGAGAGAGTTAGTTTTTGTAATTATAGGTAAATATTGCCTTAGCTGAGGATCCGGGGGGGGGGGCTTCCCCCTTCTTTTAACTAAAATAAAAGACAGTGTAGGTTAATTCATTCCCCAATTGCTTGACCTGGAATTGTAAAAAGTGCCATTTAGATGCCAAACTTCCTGATTCAAGGTTATTAATCAGAACATCATCTGATTTTGGTCCTGCTAGGAAGGTCTGCCAGAAAACAAAAATGTTAGATCAAGAAAGAAGGGATTCTAGTGAAATCCTGCATGTCTCAAGGGAAAGTGGTGGACGTTGAAAAAATCAGCAATTAGAATAGAAAGACAAACAAGCTAAAAAGACAGTCTTAATGTGCAGTGCTGTGGTGGAAAAAACATCAAAATGAAGAAACGAGATGAAAATTACATACAGTGCTACTGTAATGACAAAGAGCATGCAGCAAATGAAAAAGTCAGAGGTTAACTTAACCTCATCCCAAACAAGGCCTACAGGTCTTATCAGTTAATGAGAATGTAACGCTCCCTTGAGTTCCTGTGGAAAGAGATAGCAATCCTGTCAATGAAGAGTTAATTAACACAGGAGGCTGTGGAAAAACACTGTACAATTCACAAAAAGGGCTGGAACTCAGTTCCAGGCATGTTCTGACTGCAGAAAAGCAAATCTTCTTGGAAATGTGGCACTAGGAGAGAAGTTTGCAAAAATCAAAGCATTATTTATGTAATGTAAAGGGGTTATGCATAGCAAAAGCTGTGGGAATAAGTCCAAGTCATTAGGCTGTTCATAATGTAATGGATTAGTGAGATTTTACCTTGATCAAGATTCTATTTAGCTCAATCGCCAGTGTCACACTTTAACACAAAATCTGAACCTGTAATTTTACATGCTCAGAACCTCAATTTCAGGCAATCTGACTTTACTATATTCTTAAAACATTTAGACAAGACTAGAAAAGACTTACTATTTATTACCTATTATTTAACCAGTTATGAGACATGTCATTTGTAAATAGGGGCCCAATTTTTCTCTACTGCCATTCTTACTTTTTTTAAAGAGCACTCTTGCCGGGTGAGAAACTCAGAGACGAGGCCGTAAAAATTGTCTCTTCCAGCGAAAGTCTCTTTTATGTAAATGAATCAATTTCTTCCCTATTTTTCACTTTCCAATTAGCTGTCTGCTTTGTAACAGCACTAATTGCTAAGCAGGCTTAAGAATGTGGAAGTTGCAGCTTGATTCTGTGAAGAGATCAGCAATCAGAAAAAGCCTTCCTTGCACATTTAAAAGCAGGCTTGGTTGAGAGGAAGGGGGGTAACTTTTGCCCCTTTTTGACCATTTCAATGCAGCATTTTCCATCAGGACTAACACTCTGTTCAGC
The DNA here is from genome assembly GCA_035047345.1 of Bradypodion ventrale. Lineage (NCBI taxonomy): Eukaryota > Metazoa > Chordata > Lepidosauria > Squamata > Chamaeleonidae > Bradypodion > Bradypodion ventrale. The sequence continues at coordinate 39,367,453 of JAWDJE010000008.1, forward strand.
TAACACAAATAAATGTACAGCCTATAAAGAGACTAACGCCTTCCACCTTGCCCTAGTTTGCCAATCTTTTTGTCTTAGTGGGCTAGAATTTCCCCCCTCCTTCTTCCTCTTTCGTTCCTGGTACTTAAGCTGCTAGGCAGGCAGACAGGAGACAAAGGGGTTTTTGCCCACCGCTCTTTCTCATACTTTCTTTAGCCCACTGCTTGAATGAATCCGGGCTGGGGCTACTTTCTTCCTCCCATTGAAAACAATGTATCCAACCCACGAACAGAGTTAACTGTCACCTTTCTTATGACTTCTAAAATACAATTCCTGACATCTCACTTTTAATGTTGCAACATTATAACACAACCATGCAAACACATAGCAACTCTCAGCAATTCTGCAGTCACACTGGTGCAGCTTTCATTCACGCATCACACATTCATACCTTAGATATCCATATTCCTTCCTGGGGATATTCCCCCTCCACAGGTCTGCAGTGCTTCGCTCTACTCATGAGGAAATGATTCCTCTCTGCCAGATTTTTAAGGTTGTTCTCATGTGGCTTTTACAACCACTTTGGGCTTTTTGCTTAGAACAGTGATGGGCAGTCTTGGCCCTCCAGCTGTTCTTGAACTTCAATTCCCAGAAGCCCAAGTCAACACACCAGCTGGTCAGGGTTTCTGGGAATTGAAGTTCAAGAACAGCTGGGGGGCCAAGACTGCCCATCACTGCCTTAGAAGTTGGTTTCCTTTCTAGTTCAGTTACCTTCCTACTCGATCTAAACTTTTAGACTTGGCTTCTGGGGGTCCCTACCCAACTCCTGCTGCCCCTTCTGTTTCTGCTCTCTTCCTGAGTTCCCTAGTGAATCTGCTCTGGAGCCCTGTGTCCGTAATGGCTTTGCGGGTCTCCTCAAGCAGCCTGTATGGGATGGGCATGTAGATGATGGTCTGTTTGCCCAAACGTGCATCTGCCTCTAGGCAGACTGGACACAACAACTGAATTTCGGCCAGTTCTGTTGCCGACAATCCCCCCTGGCATAATTCTGCCTCTATCATCTGTTGGGAAGGACACCTGATAGCCATGGAAGCGCCAGCGCTTCCTAAGTCTTCCAAGCCACTCTGCTGGAATTTGATGGTCGGGTAGAGACACGCTGGGGCTGATGGTTCTACATGAGCTGGGGGTTTCTCGGTCTCTACCTGGGCTGGACTTACGTCTGCAATTATCTGCCTACATTTGCTCCAAGCTCCTATGATTTTAGGTGGGGCTTGGGGTTCCTCCTTCAGACACCTTCCTAATCTCTCCCATACCTCTAGATCCATTGTGCCTGTTTCTGGGTAGAACAGACAGTGTTCTCCCAAATGCACCACTAAGTTCGTCAGGCTCTTCCTCCTCACCTTTATCTGAAACTGCCTGGCCAGGCCTTTGAGCTCCTTCACCAGAGCCTGCTGCCTGACGGTCGAGTTTTGCTCCCCCATGCAAGCCCCCATACTATCTGATTGGGGGGGGGGGTCCCTGGATCCGCTTCCGCAGGACGAATCGGTGTGCCTTTAGGATAGTAATTCGGGGCGAGTGGTACACAGGGCGATGTCCCTCGGGTATCAGGTCTGGTCAGGATCACGGTGGCAGTTCTCTGCTTCTGGTCATTGGGTCTGCCTTTGCTACTGAGGATCACAGCTCTCCCCCTGCTTTGGAATGTGTCCGTTCCTATGCGTGAGGTCTGCCGGGGCTTACGATCACATCTTGCTTCTCTTCCTTCAGATCACGTCAGGTCTCCCTTGCTTCAGAATCACGGCATGGCTTTAGATAAGAATCACGTCAGGGTCACCATATGTTGGAATGGCTGGCTTGGAAGCAAGACACGTGGAGGCAGCCGTGCGGTGAAGTCCAGCCCTGACCAGAGATGGGGATATGTATTTATTACCCTGCCTTGGGGTTCTGACACGTGCCTATGATGCTCGTGACTACCCTATACAGAAGGCTTGCATACGTGGCATTTTCCAGTGGTCAGCTACAATGTCTGCTCTTGGACATTGCCCTGTGGTTAATGGACAGCTCGTAGTCAATTACATTGGGCTGGTGAAACCCATTGTTCCTGCCCTAATCTCGGGGTCTATGTGTATTGACTCCGGGCATCTATCTTTGTCCTCTGTCTGTCTTGGCTTGTTTGCCTAACTCTGCTGCAGCCATCAGCTAAGGAGCGTCTTGCTCTATTATAGCCATCATCCTAGTTTTGCGCTGCTCTACTGTAGCCATCAGCCAAGGCTTTATGATTCACCCCTAACGAACTAACTAGCTTGCTCCCCAATTTCCTTTCTTGCTAGGCCCAGTTGGTCCCCAGATCTGTCAAAAGCTGAGCGAACCCCTGGGGAAAGGTTTAATTGCCAATTATTCCAGCGGGCAACCCACATTGATTCTGCAATGTTCTTCCTTGACACGGACTGCACTCAATGATTCATAGGGTCCCTTCTGGCTCTGTGGTTCAAAGATTCTAAGATTATCATTCAAGGCTAACATTTTGTAAGGCATTTTGTAAGGCATAAAGGTGTGAAAAATTAAAATTCTGGTACAATAACTAGAGAACAGGAGCACTAAATTCAAGAAGTCAGCATGAACCAGTGAAGTACTGGCTGGCCAGGAGCTTATACTATCTGCAGAGCTTTATTTTGCTCCATGTTCCTTTTTTTTGCATTCATTCTTCTCCCTTTTGGCTTTCTTCTCCCACTTTAGTAAATAGTGTTTTAATATTATGTCTAACGTTGCCATTATTTCCCTTTGATAACTGGACTCTCATTAGATCTTTGTTGGGGACATAATTATTTCTGGAACACTTCCCTAATCCTGCATCCCACACACCTCTTGAGCAATTATCAACTAGATGCCAGAAAGAAATCTTCACTTTTTTGCCCCAGTGATGAAGAGTTGCAAGTAGATGCATTTTCCTCTGAGGTGTGATTAATGCAATGCTTTCCCCTGGATTTGGCTCTAAAATTTGAATATGTACCTCTCACTTAACTTCCTAGAGCAGGGGTGTCCAAGCTACGGCCCAAGATGCCAATTCATCAGGCCAGCTGCGCCCTCGCCACTCCCGAAAGTGGATGGGGGATGCTCCCACCAATGCACATGCACATCCAGAACCACTCCTGGTAATCGTTCCAGACACCCCCGCACATGCACAAATGCACCCATGCCATTTCTGGGAGTGGCGCAGAAGCATTTGTGCTTGCACGGGGCATCTGGAATCACTCCTGGGTGTGGTTGCAGATGTGCATACACAAACACGCCCACTTCTGGTGTGTATATATAACTAGCAGAGGTTGCCCGGCGTTGCCGGGCTGTTTTAAATTGTGTTGGACGGGGGGGGGGGGGTGTTGGGTAATGTTTGTAAAAAAAGAGGTTAGTCTGTAATTTTTCTTTTTAAATTTTTTATTTATGCAAACCTTTTTTATGTTGTCATTTGTTAAATAGATTGTATTGTTTTGATACTGTAAAGAAATAACAACTTGTATTTTGTACTTTTTCTAATGTATTTTTGAATATTTGTTTTAACATATATGTTAATTTTTGTTTCGATGCCGGGCTGTTATAAACTGTGATTAGTTTTTTTGGGGTTTTTATTTTGTGGATTAAAAAAAGAACAAAGGATGATATAGTTTTTTCATTTTGTTTATTTAACCAAATAATGTTTTAGTATGTGATTTTTTTTAATAGTTGTACCGTAGGTAATAATTTTAAAAATGTGAAAGTACATGTTTTTTACATTCAATGTTTTTAAACTGTGTTTAGATGTTTTTGGTTTTTATGTGAGTTAAAACTCAACACAGGATTTTAGAAATGTTTTTATTTTATTTTTGTGACATATGTTTGTGGTCTGTATAAACTTGTGATTTATTGTTATGTTTTTGAGTTGTTTTTACTCTTGTGGCCTCTGGGTGGGGCTGTTGAGTCTTTTTGAATTGTTGAGTCTTTTTGAGTTGTTTTTACTATCCTGCCCTGCAGGAGGGGCTGCTAGTGGTTCTCTTTTACTTTAACTGTTTTTTCTCTCCTGGCCTCTGGGTGGGGCTTCTTCCAGTAAGTAGTCTTTGTTTCTTCATTTCTGTTCCGGTCGTCGTGGAGGGACTACATGTTGGTGAGTTGTCTGGTTTTGTTTCTTCTGGGGTTTTTCTTTGTTTTGTTTTTGTGGTGGTGGGCTGGGAGGTGTTTCTGTTTGTTCTTTTTTGTTTTGGTTTAGTTTTAGGTTTGTTTAGTTTTTGGTGTGTACTTTGTGGTTTTGTTTTGTTTAGTTTTAGGTGTACATGGTGGTTTTTTTGTGTTTTAGTTAGGTGTTTTGTATGTGGTTTTTTGTCATTGTGGATGTGTTTGTTTGTGTATTTTGTGGTTTATTTCTTTTTATTAATTTTTAAAAATTATTGATTTATTTTTGTTTGTGTATGTTGGTGGTTAGGGGTAATTTTGGTGTTCCCAGTAGGTGTGTGTGTGTATGTGTGTGAGTGTAGTTCAGGTCGGAGGCTGCGGCTGGGTGAGTACCTCTGGGAGGCAAAGGCAGCGACTGGAGGCCTGTTTGCTGCCTTTGCTTCCTGGGGAATTGGTTTGCTTTCAAGGGGGGGGGGGTTGAAGGCAGCAGTACCTCCCCCCCTTTGAAAGCGACACACCTCCTCAGGAAGTAAAGGCAGCGAATGGAGGCCCGTTCGCTGCCTTTGCTTCCTGGGGAATTGGTTCGCTTTCAAGGGGGGGGGGGGGCGAAGGCACCAGTACCTTCCCCTCCTTGAAAGTGAAACACCTCCTCGGGAACTAAAGGCAGCGACTGGAGGCCCGTTCGCTGCCTTTGCTTCCCAGGGAATTGGTTTGCTTTCAAGGGGGGGGGGTCAAGGAATCAGTACCTTCCCCCCTTGAAAGCGAAACACCTCCTCGGGAAGTAAAGGCAGCGAGTGGAGGCCCATTTGCTGCCTTGGCTTCCAGGGGAATTGGTTCGCTGTCAAGGGGGGCGAAGGCACCAGTACCTTCTCCCCCCCTTGAACCCCCCTTGTTTATGGGGGGTTTTCTGTGGCTTGTTTGTTTTGCATGGCTGTGAGGCGTTGCATTTTGTATTTTTGTTTTTGCGCGCCAGCTTTCTCAGCGTTCTGCGCACTCATGGCGGGCAGGACTTTAGGGCTTGTAGTTTTGGGTTTGTGGTTTCCGTTTGTGCAGTGTTTTTTTTCCTGCAGCTCGATTGTGATTGGCCACGGCGCATTTCCCAACGTTCCTTTTGCTCACGCATCTCAGCCTGATTGGCTGTGGCCCGGCGCGGCGCAAGGAACATTGGGAAGTGAAGTCTTTTCTTTTTATTTGCGTTCATGGGTCTCCTGCCCCACTGGCGCATTTCTCAACCCGACAGTTACCTCCATACCCAGTTCGGGCAAGTGTATGAATGCTCGGTACGGGATAGTATGGCCGGGTGCGGGATCCTTTGTCAAATTACAACGGTTAATGCTTGGATTTATAGGTATAGATTACTGGTTGTTGTGTTTTGTTTTGTCTATATAAAACTGGAATCTTTGTGAAGTTAAATAGAAACAAAGAGATCATAAGTACAAGTCTGAAGGCTGATTATTACAAACTACATGGCAATACTTTTCTTCTGTGGTGTCTAGGTCAGACTTTAAACTGCCAAAATGAAGCCATTTCATAGTTCCTTTCTCCTGACTTAGTGTGAGAAAAATTAGCCTGCACAACGTTGCTATTTTCCAAGGCTTGCCCGATTTGTGGTTCAAAACTGCCACAATCTTCTAGGAGGCTCTTTTTGTGTACCCCACAGAACTATGCTAATGGCATTAGAGAAGATACATGAGTTCTCTTCCAGACCAGCCAGAATCAACCAACAGTTGTGCAATGCCTTGCTTCAAGAGGAACATTTCACTTTACCAGGATGAAATGTCAGGTTTTATATTGCTGTCTGTCAGCCTTATTTGGCTTGGGAAACAAAGATTTTTCATTTCTGATACAAAGCAACTGATAAGTAATGCAAATGTGTACACCTCCGACGGTTAAGCAAACATCGTCTGAAGAGTTTCCTGTTTCATAAACAATTATACAGTAGTTTCACCAAAGAGGGTAATTAATTGTTCAACCAAAGATAAGGTGAATGCACTGGTGGCAAGAATTCATTTTAGAGAGAAATTCAGACCTGCAGAATTCAAATCTTCTCAACCATCCAGGAGTGACTGGTGCATCATGCTTTCTATTTCGGACTCAACTCTGAATCTATTTATAAAGGAGTATAATCACCTTAGGTGGATGGATAGCATCCATGTGGTTTAGGCAACTAGACTGCAGAGCTTATTGGTTAAGACACTCTACTGGAAGGTCGGCAGATCAGCCATCCAAGACCCAAGTGTGGAATGATGAAATGAGCTCCCATCTCTGTTCCTGCTCCTGACAACCTAGCAGTTTGAAAACAAGAAATTGCAAGTAGATAAATAGGTACTGCTTCACTATGAAAGGTAACGGGGTTCCATGCATTCTGACATCTAGTCATGCTTGCCACATAATCACAGAAATGTCTGCAGATGCAGACAGCAATGGCTCTTTAGCTGTAAATGGAGATGACCACTGTGCCCTAGAGTCAGATACGACTAGCTTTCAAGTAAGGAAGATCTTTACATTTACCTTAGTTATCTGACTACAGAGCCAGAGGTTTGGACCTAGATTCTCCACTGGGCCTCCTGGGAGAAAAGCCAGCCTGTCTATTCACAGTCCCAGAATGTCTTCAGAAGATGGGAACAGTCGATCACATCTGAGAAATCTCTACCTAGACAGCCTTGGAAATAATCAACTTGATGGTACACTACTACGACTACTACTACTACTATTATTGTCAACTTTCATTTGAAAACCAAAGCAATGTCAACATTTGTTTGCTTTCCATATCTACATTTGAAATCTAGAGAATGACAGATCCTAAAGAAGGGAATACGCATGCCAAATTACAGGCAGCTTGTTTTAGAGGTTTGAGTACAAGGAGCATTGAATGTTAAGAAAGGATACTAGGAGGCTAAAATGAGAGGTGGCAAGTCTAATCCGATTGATTTTGTCAATCTGCTTCTCTTGTCTTCAGAGCTGAATCTGTCCATTCAACCTCAGTCCAGACCTTATACTAATTGGTCCTACGGAGACAGTTTGCAATTTTCAATTTATTCAAATCCAGTGCACAGTCTTACTGAAAACCTCATATCCTGTTCTACAAGTTCCTTTTTACTGATTGATTACTTTCTCACCTCATCTCATGTTTTGGAAAGATTTTAAACAAAAGTGGAAGCAAATTTTCCTTTTTTTCTTCCATGTTTTTCACCAAAGCATTTAAAACTATGAGCATGCCCAGTCAGGGCTTATAGTCTGCTCATTGGAGCTCTTGGGGGTTACTCCTATCCTCAATGTAGCATAAAGAATAAATAAAACAAAATGAAAATCAATTCAAACACAAACACACAAAAGGTTTAAAACTTCACTAGAAAGCTCTGCAGCATATTGAGATGAAGTCCCTCTCTCATCCTGCAGCAGGACGAGGTAGATAGAATTATGCATCTTAAATACCATTACACGATCAAGCAAAATAAATGGGTGTGGCCTGTTGGCAATGCTGCTGAGGGAGGGGAAAATTGCATCACCTTTAATCTAGGTGTGAGGGATCTGTAGTTAATTTTGTTACTGATGGAAGTGCCTTCTGGAAATGTTCTGTGAGTCTGTTGTTAGATCTCCTAATCTAAGGCTCAGCCATGACATTTCAAGGGCTAGGCCTAGTTAAGCCTTAATACAACATAAATCCTGGCAATAGGGTGTGAAGGAAGGCAGATGGAGAATTCCCAGGTCTTGTGCAAGAAGCATCTTTGAACAAATGAATAGAGCAGTGGTGGCCAAACTATGGCCTGTGGGCCAGCACCAATTCATGTGGCCTGCCGCCGCCCTCACCACTACCAGAAGCGGAAGCAAACGCATTTATGGCAGCTGTAAAATGTGTCTATGCATGTGTAAACACTCCTGCACCTGCTATTAAGGCTGCTGTAAATGCACCCGTGTTTATGACAGCCACAGATTCGTTTTACAGCAGCGTTTATGGTGGGAGGAATCATGTTATTAACCCACTCAGCTGTCCAGGGGGCGTGGTCAGGCCCATGGCACAAAAGGTTTGGCTACCCATGGAATAGAGGGTGTGGTGAAAAAGGCTGTATGACTTGCCACCTTGGCAGTCACAGAAAAGACGTGATTTCTGATTCTCCGGCTTTTATATATGGCTGAAGACTTTTTTTCTTGCTGCAGACCAGTCTCCTATGGTGGCTTTTTAAAATGTTTGCATTGCACACCTCTGCACATATGAATCTGATCTAGAAAAGATCCATCTTTCTTGACAGTTGTGGGGCAACCCTTCTGGACCCAAGTAACCACTTGGGACAACAGTTTATCCTTAGCCGTAGCCTTAGCGATGTCTGAGGGAACTATGGGGGGTGAATCAAGAGATTCGATCATCAGCTCCTGATGATCTTGCTCTATCTCACAGTCTGGTTCCCCAAGGTCAGGCAATGGGGACCTTGAGAGGGCATTGGCATAGCCTATGTCCTTCCCTGGTTGATGAATTAATTTAAACTGGTATGTGTTTAGAAATATAACCCACCTCAGCATTCGGAGAGAAAGTATTTGTGGAGTGGGCTTTGAAGTAACAAAGTTTCCTAACAGGGGCTTGTGGTCCATCACAATTGTAAAATCTCTCCCATAAAGAAAATGGTGAAACTTTTTCATCCCTGCAACTATGGCCAGAGCCTCACAATCAGTCTGTGCATAGTTTCTCTCGGCTTTAGAAAGGGACCTTGAATAAAAAGCGATTGGGGTCTCCACTCCACTATCCAATGTATGGCAAAGGACAGCCCCCACCCCTACTGGTGATGCATCACAAACCAATACCACAGGTTTTCGGGGATTGAAATGGGTGAGGATTGCCTCAGAGGACAGCAGCTCCTTTAACTCTCTGAAAGCCTCCTCTTAGCTCTGCCCCCACCTCCAAACCACGTCTTTCTTGAGAAGACGATGCAGCGGCTAGGCTACAGACACCTTCCTGGGCAGGAAGAAGTGGTAAAAGTTAAGCAAACCCAGGAAAGACTGCAACTTGGACTTAGAAGATGGCCAGGGGGCATTATGTACAGCAGAGACCTTAGAATCTGAGGGTTTGACCCCTCGGGGGTTATTTTGAATCCCAGAAACTCAACCTCCCTGGCAAATAATACACATTTGTCTTTACATAACCAGAGACCTGCCTGTTCAAACCTCTGCAAAACCCAGTCCAACCTTTCTGTCAGTTCGAATTCTTCCCCCGCAGTTATTAAAACATCGTCGAAATAGGGGAGGACTCCAGGGAGACCCTTAAGTAGACGCTCTATGAGCGATAGAAATATACCGGGGGCTGCATGACCCCGAACTGCAAATGGGTGACTTTGAAAGCCCCTATATCAGTGACTATTGTTTGCATTACAGCATCAGCAGGTGTAACCGTTAGCTGCTGGTAGGCCTGGGCTAAATCTAATTTAGCGAAATATTTTCCCCATGTAATGAAGCCAGCGAGTGACTTGCAACAGGGACCGGGTATGCATTTGGCCGAATGGCTTTGTTGATCGTGCACTTGTAGTCTGCACAGATCCTAACCTCCCCATTTGACTTCATTGCTGTCACAATAGGAGTTTCCCACTCTGCAGAATCAACGGGAACCAAAATACCTTGACCCACAAGCTTATCTATTTCCGCCTCTATCTTGTCCTTAAGGGCGAAAGAAATGTGGCGTGGCTTAGGGCGGACTGGCCGTACGACCGGGTCAAGTTCAAATGAGACCGGGGCCCCCACATAAGTGCCAAGTCCTTTCTTGAAACCTCCGGGTGCACGTTGCAAACATCCAGCATTGATTCTGGACAGTCTTATTCCCAGTGGGTCGAACCGCTGGACTCCCAGCAGACAGTTCCTTGCTTCACCACCACAAGAGGCAATTTGGTGGAAATGTTTTTGAAACGTACAGTGAAATCCCTCACCCCCAGAATTGGTATGTGGCACCCTTGAAAATCTCGGAGGGATGTCTTCAACTCCCGCAACTTAGGGTGCGAGGAATTTTAAGAATTGTTTTTGGGGCAGAATGGAATAAGACGTACCCGAGTCCACCTCCATGCGAATTGGTACGCCTTGAAATTGCAAGTCAGCAAAGAACCGGCCGGACACATTCACCACGTTGCTGTATGAAGTCTCCGACGTGGAGATCTTGGAGATATGCGCTTCCGGCTTCCTTGGGCGCTGGTCCGACGCTGGGGTTTGCCTGCTCCTCTGGCGGCAGTGTTGGCAGCAATAACTTCCATAGGTACAATCCATAATGGTCTTCTATCAGCTATATATCTTTTATATTTCAACCATACATTTAGCAAATTAGCTCTTATATAATGATGTTTAAATAACCATGAGTTTTATACTTTTTGTACCACATATATGATTGCCACCTTCTAAGACTAGCCATTTTCTATTTTGTAATAGGATACATTCTCTTAACCATGCTAGGCAGACAGCTTCATGATATAATCTAAGATTTGGCAGACTGGTTGAAAGACAAAGAAATTTTGAACGTTGCCAGTGCAGATATAACATTGAAAGATAAAAAAGATTTAGGCTTTCAATATGGATGGTTTCAATATGTACAAATTACTGACTTATGTAAATCTAAAAATAAAGAAATATGGTTTTCTACTGAAAGAAACGGAATTGGAAAAGTTGTTGTTAGTCAATAGTAAAAAAATAATTTCTAATATATATATAAACTAGGTTTTTTTTTTGCCCGGCCCTGCCGGGCAGGGTTTTATGTATGTGTTGTTCTGTGAGGTGTTTTGGGGGAGTACACACCACACACCGCACTCAACACAACCACACACACAAACACAAACAAACACATACACACACACACACACACACACACACACACACACACACACACACACACACACACACACACACACACACACACACACACACAACCACACACATGCAATACACACATACAAAACAACCACACACACAACACAACCACACACACATGCCGTAGCTCCACGGGGAGAGGAAGGGCTCTCCCTCCTCCCCCTCGTAGCCTTGGTGAGGACACACACACACACACACACAAACTCTCTCTCACACACACACACACACACATGCCAAAGCTGCGTGGGGAGAGGAGGGACTCCCCCTCCTCCCCCCCAGAAGCCTTGATGAGGACACACACACACACGTGCATAACAAAGCTGTGCAGGGGAGGAGGGGCTTTCCCTCCTCCCCCCCAAGCCTCAGTGACACCCAGGAGGCCTTCACCGGGCGGGTTGGCACATCATTTTCTGGCTGGGCTGCCTGCTTTTGGTGGCCCCCGCCCAACTGGCGATGGCCTCAGCACCAGCAGAAGGCTGCGCCGGGAAGGCTCAGAGTACAAAATGCCCAGCCGCCAACAGATAAGTGGGGCGGGGGACAGGGACTGGGGGGGAGGGGGTGGGTTTGTGCTCCCCCTTTCTTCTCCCAGACCTGGGTGGGTGGCGTGGTCCCAGGGCCCGTCTCCCCAGTCCATGTCCCCTGCCCCACTTATCTGTTACCGGCTCGGCCTTTCATAGTCTGTGCCTCCCCTGCATGTCCTTCTGCGCTGAGCCACTCACCTTCCGTGCCTCTGTGGTGAAGCCTTTCCTCGCTCAACGTCAGCGCCGTGGCCACCAAAAGCAGGAGGCCCAGCAGGCAACTGACATGGCCGCCCACCCACCCACCACGGTGAGCTGGGGATGGCTTTCCTCTGGGAGACAAAGTGTTTCCCGGAGGGAAGTTGTTGGTGTGTTGGAGGTTTTTTTCTAACCACTTGCACCGGCTGCCCCTCCTCCTCCAGCTCACGCCCTTCAGCCTGTTTGGCTAAGGGGTGGCGTGGCACAGAGGATGCTGAGCCTTGTAGGGTCTTTTTGGTTCACCTTCATGGGGTGGTTGCCCCCCTCCGTGGCTGGAGGGTGTTAAGGTAAGTATAGGCGGCTCATTTCGGGATGGTTGGACCAGGTGTGGCTGTGTATGCCGGACATGCATGATTCATCTACCTTCTTATAGGTAAAGATTATTGTTACAATGGTATTCTGAATATGAAAAAGTTAAATCACAGATGATTAAATGGGCTATTAATATTAATAGAGACCTTGGAATGGAAAGCTGGGAGAATTTATGGAAGAAATCAATGAAAATTACAACCTGTGTGAATTTGGAAAAAAACTGTTATAAAATGATGTTTAGATGGTATTTGACTCCCAAGAAGCTTGCGAATATGTATGGTAAAATGTCTGATAAATGTTGGATATGTCATGAACATGAAAGGTCCTTTTATCACATGTGGTGGACATGTAAAAAAGCTAAAGATTATTGGTCATCTATCCACGAGGAAATGTGTAAAATTTTGAAAAGGAATTTATCAAAAGACCCAGAAATGTTTCTGTTGAGTTTAAATTTACAAAATTTAAACAAGAGTGAACAAACCTTATCATGGTATATGTTGATCGCTGCAAGAACATTATTTGCTCAGCATTGGAAACAAGGGAAACCTCCTAGTATCGAGGATTGGAAATTGAAAATGTTACATTATATGGACATGGATAAGCTTACTAGGAATTTAAGAGATGAAGATCCGTATGATTTTTTGACTGATTGGAGAAAATTAATTGATTAGTGCTGAATAGATTGCAAGCACGGCACCAAAATGGCCGCTGCGCTCTTTGCGGGGCCCCCCCACCGGACGAAGAACATCCGGGTAGTTAGGGGGCGTGGCCAGCACCCTTATAAAAGGGGCGGCCACGAGGCAGCCGAGCTGCCATTTTGCGAAGCGACGGAGAGGAGAAGTTTTTCCCCATTGCTCCGTCGCTCTTACCTTAGCCGGGAAGCTACTTCGGGCAGCGGTCCTTTTCGTTCCTTTTCTTCGGCTTCCCAGCACTTTCAAGAATGCCCACCCTTATAAAAGGGGCGGCCACGAGGCAGCCGAGCTGCCATTTTGTGAAGCGACGGAGAGGAGAAGTTTTTCCCCATTGCTCCGTCGCTCTTACCTTAGCCGGGAAGCTACTTCGGGCAGCGGTCCTTTTCGTTCCTTTTCTTCGGCTTCCCAGCACTTTCAAGAATGCCTTCCAAACAGAAGGCGTTGGCGAACGCGGTTCGCACTTCGAGGAGGTGCCAGCTGGGTCGGAGGACCGCGACTGCGCCCCCCCAACAGCCCCCTTTGCCGGCGCCCACCAGGACCGGTGGGATGGGGTCGGTTGCCCCATGGCCCGGGACTGGGCGTCCTCAGACCGGCCCGGCGGGAGCCGTGGCCTCCGGCTCTCAATCGGTGGCTCCCGGTCTGGCCCAGTTTATACCTTGGGGCCTTCTGCCCTTGCCCCGCAGCTACCTGCGGTGGGCTTTAACCATGGGGGGTGGTTGGGTTCCCTTCCCTGGCAGGGCATATCTCCGGCCCCTCAAGGGCCGGTACTGGGTTCATGGCCATATTCGGGACCCGGGGTCCAGAGACCTGACCCGGCGCCTATTATCAGTGGGCCGGCCGGCCCTATGCCCCCCATCAGTGTTGGGGGCTATGTTAATGTTGATGCCCTTCTGGCCCGCGTAGCGGCCCTTGAGGCTTCTTTGGGGGTGGTTAACCCACCCAGGGCGCCATTGGGACCACAGGTCGACGCATCGGCTGCCGGTCATCGGCAGGCGGCCGGACGGGTAGAGCTGCTTGAGGCCCGTGGGTCGGCGTCAGCCGCGGCCTCGCAGCTCCCCGTGCAACAGTTGCTGCCGTCAGGTACTGACCAGGCCTTGTCCACGAGCTCGGTTGCGGTTGCGAGCTCCGACGCCCACAGTGGGCCGGAACCCCTGGTGGGGGCGGCCCATGGGGGTGCAGCGTGTGAGTATGCGGTTCAAACTAGTGCACCCACACCACTACCTATACTGGGGGGGGCGTCCAGTGGCCATGGCCCCGTATGGCTGGCGCGGTGGTTCAGCCGCCGCCGGGCCATACGGGTGCGGCACCATCAATCCAGGGCCCCACTGGGGGTGGTGCCCTCTGTCCCGTTGGGAACTTACTCGGGGTGGCGGGCTTGGTCCAGGCTCCTTTCACCGTGCCCAATGCGGCCTCTGTGCCGTTGTCGGCATTGCCTACGGCGGGGTATTCTCTGCCCCTTGGGGATCATCTTGCCCAGGCCACCAAAGAGAAAATCTGGCGGGGGGATTATGTGGACATTTTCTCCCTTCTGAATAGAGAACCCACCAAGGAGGAGAGGGAGGGGCAGAATGAGAAAGATAAGGAACAGGCACGTCGTCGTAAGCCGACACGCATGTGGGCCAACTGGCTGCTAGCGTACCTCATATACATGGCTGTGTACCTCAGGGCCCGGCCGGATCTGGCCATTCCGATGGTCCAGTACTTGGACAACATATACCGGGCGATGGTTGACTTCCCCGGCCCGTCGTGGTTGGCTTACGACGAAGAATTTCGCATGAGAGTGCCCCTACACCCGGAGATGAGGTGGGATGAGCCCTGCCAGAAGCTGTGGCTTCTATATATGACCCCCACGCGCCCGGCGCCTGGGGAGAGGTACCATTGTGGACATGCGGTCCAGCGAGCTGCTCCGGCACAGACACCCCACCAGGTGGCGGGGCAGGGGGTTCCAGCCCGCCTGCTGTGTTGGACCTTCTCGGCCAATGGTACCTGCAGCAGGAGAAATTTCCGATATAGGCATGAGTGTCCCTCTTGTGCTGGCCCCCACGCTGTCTCCGCCTGTCCTAGGCCGGGAGGAGTGCGGGGCAGGGGTAGAGGTGGACAGGGGGCGGGCAAGACTGCCGCAGAGGGAGCTGGTCAGGCAAAAGGCCCCCTCACCAATTGATGTGGACATGTTAGAGCGTTGGCTCACGATGTACCCGAGGAGGGCAGACACAGCTTACCTGCTTGAGGGTTTCCAGCAGGGGTTTCGCATTCCTTTCACAGGGGTCAGGGCTCCCCAAGATGCACCCAACCTTTTGTCGCTTAGGGGAAGGGAGGAGGTAGCTGCCTTGAGCATTATTAAGGAGGTGGATGCTGGCAGGGTTGCCGGCCCTTTCCCTGCCCCCCCCCGTTTCCTAATTTAAAAGTTTCCCCCTTGGGGCTAGTGCCCAAAAAGTCACCGGGCGAGTTCCGCTTAATACATCACTTGTCCTACCCAGCTGGCCGATAGGTCAATGATGCTATCCCGGATGACCTTTGTTCGGTCCGGTATACATCTTTTGACCAGGCTCTGCGCATGGTGCGCTCATGTGGCCCGGGTGCACTGTTGGCTAAGTGCGACATCAAGTCGGCCTTCCGTCTTCTGCTGGTGCACCCGGGCGACTTTGAGTTGCTGGGTTTCAAGTTCCGGGGTGAATATTACTTCGATAAGGCCATGCCTTTTGGTTGTTCCATCTCCTGCTCGGCTTTCGAGCGTTTCAGCACCTTCCTGCAGTGGGCGTTCGTCCGCAGGTCGGGGTCTCGGTCTGTAGCCCATTACCTGGATGATTTCTTATTCGGGGGTGAACGGGGCTGGGACACGTGTGCGCGTCTCCTCAATACATTTCAGATGCTAATGAAGGAACTTGGTGTCCCTTTGGCGCCCGAAAAAACCGAGGGCCCATCTACCAAGCTCACATTCCTGGGGGTGGAGATTGACACGGTGGTGCAAGCATCCAGGTTACCGGCTGATAAGGTGACACGGATCGTTGCACTCATATCCGGCTTGGTGGCTAAACGCAAGGCGTCCCTTCGGGAGCTACAGGTGCTGCATGGTCACCTCAATTTTGCTTGCAGGGTGATCGCACCTGGCAGAGCCTTTGCTCGACGCTTGTGCGACGCCATGATAGGCTTAACCAAGCCCCACCACAAGGTACGTCTTAGCAGGGGCCTTAAGGCGGATATGCTCATCTGGCTCCAGTTCCTGAGGGAGTTCAACAGGGTGTCCTTCTGGAGGTCCGACCTTCTGGCTTCCCCTCGTTTCCAGGTCCAGTCCGATGCATCGGGGTCCCTGGGTTATGGGATGTACTTCAATGGGAAGTGGGCCTACGGCAGATGGCCGTCAGCCTGGTCGGGCACGGGTCGCTTGCGCGACCTCACGTATCTGGAATTTTTCCCCATTCTGGGGGCCTTGATGCTATGGGGTGAGGAGTGGGCCAATTCGGTAGTACATTTCTGGTGTGACAATGCGGCAGTTGTCCACATTGTCAACTCACAGACGTCTAAATCTCCCAGGGTCATGGAGCTGGTGCGCCAGTTTGTGTTGCGTAGCCTGCGCCTCAATGTGCTGTTCAGGGCTAGGCATGTGCCTGGTGTTAATAATTATATTGCTGACGCTTTGTCCCGCCTGCAGATCTCCCGGTTCCGTGCCTTGGCCCCGGACGCAGAGGAATTTCCCTCGCCGCTCCCGGACGAGATATGGACACTTGGCAAGGAGAGGTGAACCGGGCGATCGGCATGTCACTGGCGCCCCGCACGCGTAAGGCGTATCACCACGCGTTCATCACTTTTCAGGCCTTTTGTGCCCAGTTTCGACTACCTGAGGCTTGGCCTATCCCAGTCGCCCACATTCTACAATTCATGGTTTACCTACATGCCCAGGGCCTAGCACCCCGCACCATAGCATCCAGGCTGTCAGCGTTGGCATTCATGGCCAAAGTGGGGGGTTACGCTGACAGTACCACTGATTTCCGCATACGACATGTTTTGGAGGGGTGGGTGCGGGAGCGTGGGCGTAGCCCGGATGACCGCCAACCAATTTCCCCAGGGGTACTTACCCACCTAGCACGGGGCTGGCATGACCTCTGTTTTGACAGGTATGAGGCCGCCCTGTTTCATGCGGCTACTACGGTGGCCTTTTTTGGAGCGCTCCGCATCAGCGAGCTTGTGATGCTGTCTAAGGCGGATGCAAGTCGTAGGGCACTGGAACTCAACGATGTCTATGTTTGCAATGATTGGGCTCAGTTGAGGATACGCTCCTCTAAAGTTGATCAGCACGGCGTAGGCAGTGGAGTACGACTGCTACGATGTTCATTGGCAGACATCTGTCCGGTTGGTGCCCTACAGGAGTTTCTTGCACTGCGTGGCATGCACCATGGCCCATTTTTCTGTCACCAAGATGGGTCTCCCCTTACTAAATTTCAATTTTGGAAGGTGACCGGTAAGGCACTAGCCAGTGTTGGCCTCCCTGGGGCTCGTTACGGCACCCATTCATTTAGGATAGGGGCGGCTTCTACTGCAGCTGCTTTTGGGTACTCCGGGGCGGAAATACGCCGCATGGGAAGGTGGGGATCACAATGTTTTCAGTCTTATGTTCGCCCTCTTCAACCGTGAGTACCAGTTTAGTCACTGTATTGTTCTCCCCCCTCTTTTTCCTTGACAGACCCTGGGTGTCGTATTACACCGGTGGCAGTATGGCTGGTGGGCCACAGCTACGTGCATAGGGCAGCGTCGTACGCTGCGGCGACAGAGTGGGGACCCCGACTGGGACTGGGTGCATACGCAAGTCTCAGATGGTATGGTAAGCGCGGCATGTTATGGCGGGAACTTTTGCCATTCCTTTTATCCAGCAGGAATGCTGACCCGCCAGATATTCTGATCATACACCTTGGGGACAATGATTTGGGACAGGTCACTGGACTATCGCTGAAGCATGCGATTTGCGGTGACCTGGCTTACTTACATTATGTGTGGCCTGCCACAACCCTCATTTGGTCAGACATGGTACCGCGGCATGCTTACAGAGGAGGGTTCGACCTCCAGGCCCTTGATCGAGCTCGTCGCTCGTTGAACAGGGCTATTGCCCGGTTCCTTCTTGACAGGGGTTGGGGGCGCGTCATTAGGCACCCCGCAATCAGCCTACAAAATTATGAGCTTTATTCAGGGGATGGGGCCCATCTGTCGCAGGGAGGTATGGACCTCCTGTTAGGAGATTGGCGAGCAGGCCTGTTGACCGAGCTGACGGTCTGGGGGGGGGGGGCGTCGAGCCTTTATTGAGCCTCTCCGTGTGGCGGGTAGCACTGGTAAGGTAAACATTTAGGACCCACAGGTATCCGGCAGGTTCGCAATTGACTGGACAACACTAGACAGGCACAAGTTGATTAAACGTTGTCCGGTCAACGATGAACCAGGCGATGGGGTGATGGCAAGAGCTATGCAGCATGCATCACCCCGTTATTTTACGGATACGCGTCAGAGGGTGGGGTCAATAGTTAGGTATTGACTACGGTCAACAATTTGTTTAATTTAATTTAATTTTCACGCTTATATACCGCTCACTCAGGCGAACCTGACTCAGTGCGGTTTACATAGCGGACAATAATACAAAATATAGTAATATAACATACAATAAATAGAGCAAAAAATCAATCACCAAAAGTCCAATTACAAATCTCTGTCCGCAAAAATTACAGAAATATATATATATATATATGTGCACTATAATACAGTTTCTAACAATACATCAAATAAGGTACAATGCAATAAAATCCTAAACATCAATTAATCACATCAAAGAGTACACAATATAAAAAAAAAAACAAATTGATACAAATGGATACATTGTAACCAATTGCCGTTTGCAATTTTGGGTGGTACCTTACCAGTGTTACTTCGCCCTGCTTGCCTTCAGAATTATAATTGGTTGAATACCAATAGAAATTTATAATTCGGACTAGGGCATGAATCAATAAATGTGGCCCAATGCCGTTATCCACTTTCATCAGTGTCTGAGTCCTTTATTGGGGGGTTGCGCCTGCAAAGACAGTCACACAGCCCAGAAAAATCTCTCAGTTGGTTTATGTTTATTTGATTTGTATGCCGCCCTACTCAGCGTATGCTGACTCAGGGCGGTTCACAACACATAAAACAAAATAAAATATAGCAAAAACAATACAAGATGCAATCGCAATTACAAAATGGCAAAAACAAAGATACGCTATAGGAAAGAACGAAGTCCAAAATACAATAGAAACAGTAACATTAGCAATTCAGTAATACAGTAATACAACACACAACTCACTCCGGTCTGAACAAGTCCAAAAGTGAAAAGTGGTAGCAGCAAACATCCAGCCACCTCAACAGCCTTTAAGTCCTGGCTGGAGGCGGGGCCAGGGACGTCGGCAATGGTCTCAGCATCTGATGCTGCCGGGGCCTCTCTGCCCAGCCAGGAGGACTCTTCCCTGTAAGGGGAAAGGGAGAGGCGAGAGGCAGGGTCCAGGCAGCTGTGGTGGTCTTCGTCCCACGAGGCCCAGCAGCTCTTTATCCCTTCCCTGCAAGGGGAACGGGGAAGCCAGGGCCCCGGCAGCTGCGGCGGTCTTTCCAACTATAGGCAGCATGCAATGTTAAAAATGAAACTGTAAGAAATTGCCTGCAAAAAATATTTAATAGGATCACAAGGGCTGTCGGCCAGCAGACAACCAATGTCTAGGAGGTGGGGGGCAAGAATTTTGAATCTAGAGCAGGCATTCGCAACGTATGGCCCACGAGCCAGACCCGGCCTCCAATGCCATTCCATCTGCCCTCGCAGTGTACAGCACTTTTAGGGTGGAGGGGAAAGGGACAGCTGTTTTTGGTCATTACCAAAGATGGCCACTAGAGGGCATGAAGTATAGTTTCCCATAGGAATGCATTGAAAACATATTTCATGTTCTAAAAAGCAAAAATACAACAAAAACTAGAGACAGAGACAAGCTGAGGCATCTGAGGTAGGAAGGTTCCTTTTGTTTACCTGTGTGTGGGGGCAGGGTGGAGAGTATTTTTCTAAATAAGTGAGTTATTAAGGTGCATGCAACTTTCTGGTGAGTGCACTCCATTTTTGCAAAGCACCAGAAAGCTTTGCATTCAAAAATTGAGGCACCAGTGTTGAATTCATTGTGTTGTTGCTTTGTGTGAGTGTCATTTGAGTGTCATTTTCTTTTGTTTATCCGTGTGTAGGGAGGGGAAGGGGGGGGGAGAGTATTTGTTTGGTTGTTCTGTTTTTTGTTGTTGTTGTTTTGTATTATCTGATATTGTGTGTACACCATCCAGAGTTGGAAATTTAAAATAAATAAATAAATAAATAAAATACAAATTCTATTCAAAAAATAGTCTGGTCCCCCAGAACAGTCTGCGAGAGCTTGCTCTAGTCATTACCTGAGGGGCTGTTTGTCTGAGCTTCTAGTGCCCACCACCTTGGATTACAACCTTCCTGCCTGCTTCCATCTTGGAGCCTTTCCTTTTAAACCTTTTCCCCCTTGATTCTTCTTGGCAATGCTGTTCTCTATTTCTTTGGATTAGTATTGCCAGGCAGAAGACTATTCTACTGTGCCCCCTTGAGATTACCTTTTAGATTGTTTCCATAAAATTTCCTTTCTTTGTTTCTGTGTGAGAGAGAGAGCACTGTGTGTATGTGTTTTATTTTGGTACTCCACCCCCCACATGATCAAAAACTTTGATCAAGTTTTTAAAAACTGTTACTAAGTTAATGTATTTACTTTGCTAAAGCTGTAATATGGTGGCAAGTTGGTATTGTTTTAGTTGTTTCTGTGAGAGGGACAGGGAGATGAAACTTTGTTATACTGACAGTGTACCATTGAGTAGCATGAGTAGTTGTTGTTGTCATCAGTTGAACCCAGTTTGAGGTATTTCTCTCTTGTTGTTCTTGGTGGTCCATTGTTGTTGGTTGCTTTGGAGAGTTATTGTGTGTCAGTCAACCAATGCCTGCCTAGGTGGGTTTTTTCCTGTTCTTTTTCATTTGTGCTGCCCAGACCTAGATGATCTGTTGTGTTGAGTAAATGCTGAACAAATACTGTTGTTTTCTATTTTCTAACTTTGGGTACTTATTGCTTTTTGAATTGATTGATGGGTTATGATGCTTAACATTTAATGATTAACATGTAATAATTTACTATTACCATACATACAATGATAATTTCTCTTTCTCATATATTTTTCCTGCTTTTGGAGTCGATTGATTCTCTATTCCCCCCATGCCTTAAAAACTGTAAACAAATGAAATGCTAGGGGGGAAATGCTCTGCACAACCCTACCTAGCTACAGAATTCTTTATTTCTTTTCATTTTAAATTTGATGGTGGAAGACTGAAGGCAGGGCTGGCCCTACCATAAGGCGAACGGAGCGGTCCCTCCAAGCGCCCACTCCCAGGGGGCACTGCAGTGGTAAAGGGAAAAAAATGGTCGTCCCCCCCCCCAAATATTTTGATTGCAAGCTTATGGCATGTATGTTAGGGGTGACCAAGGGGGCGCCATAGTTGGATCTCGCTCCATCCTAAAACTTGCCTCAGGCCGGCACTGACTGAAGGGTTCAGGAGAGACACAAAATGGGTGGCAACCAGTGGTGGGCATCAACAGGTTTGCACCAATTTGCCAGAACCGGCAGCAGAAATTCTGGCTGTTCCCGCCCATCCAAGTTTTGAAATAAAGTAGTCCTGATTCAGGTGCAACGCAGGGCTTTCCCCCTGGCCACACCCACCATACCATGCCCTCAGTGTGGTAGTAATTTTTTTTGGAGCCCACCACTGGTGGCAACCAAACACTACCACAATCAATGCATTCTGAACACCACAGATTGTCCACTTTTGATCTATATGCAGGCCTTCAAATTGCAAATACAGTGGAACCTTGCTTAACAAATGGCTCTGTTAAGACAAAAATTGCATAACAAAAGGAAATTCATAGAAAATAGTGTCTCAGTTAACACATTTTCCCCCAGAGCGGATTAATTGGTTTTCAATGCATTCCTATGGGAAATTCACTTTACTAATTTCTTGTAGTACAAAAGATCCCAGAAAATGCATTAAATTTGTTAAGCGAGGTTCCATTGTAGATAAATCTTCAAAGCTCATAGCCCTATTTTTAAATCAGCAATAACCTTACTTAGAGTTGCCATAATTCTCTCCCACAAAAACGGGACAGAAGTATACTGGACAAAAATGGGTGGGTTTTCTACAAAATGGCCTTTTTAAAAACAAACATAATATAATGACAGTTATAAAACACTTTCACATTAAATATATCAATGCATAAATCAATTTATTTACAACAGTTAATTCTTACTGTAAGATAATCTGTTGTACTTCTGAGAAGTCATGTTGTGGTCAACTCTTATTGTCCTCAGTTCTAGGAAACACACTGGTCACACTTATTGGGCAGTGGTGTGAGGCGAGGACATTAAGATTTGTCTCCAGGTATACTCCATTTCCAATGTGGCAGGAAATTGCTCTTTTGATGGTGGAATACACAATCAGTAAGTTTTAAAAATCCAGGACTTTAACATGATTTTTATTGAACTGGCCGGGATAATTTTTCCAACCTTGAATCCGGGACAATCCTGGTTTTCCGGGACGTATGGCAACCCTAACCTTGCTGTACCATTGTCATTCTCTGATTTCATTGGGATAAGTGTGGTGCACAAAAAGAGCTGCTTTGAAGATTGTGCTATTTTTTAACCACAATCAGGCCTACCCCAGGCAAAGCTCACCTTTTGCCAACTAATCTTTTTCACAGTAGGTCAGGCAGGTGGCTTCATTTTGGTAGTTTCATGTCAGCCTAGACACAGAAGAAGAACTGGGGTAGGCTGTATAACCATTTTACCTCCATAGAACACCTGTTTCTTATTTAATGTTCACCCATGAGTGAGTTATGACTGAAAAATGTATAATGAAGATAATGTACAGATGCATTTTCTTCCCTGGATCACCCATGATTATGTTTGCTTGGGGAAAAGATAGCTATACTGTAAACAGTTGTTGAAAGCTTGGCCTAGGTTTAGATTTGGGAGGAATTCCACCAGGATTCCAATTATTCATGCACCCTCAGAGATGAGTGACAGAGCATTCTGAAATCAGAGAAATGCATGGCATTCCTAAAAGGCTACATTTTTGAAAACACTGAGTTATCAGAACACAGAGTGAGGTCTCTGGAAACATTGCTTTTCTTGTTTACTCTCAGCAAATGTCCAGCCGGAAGACACTGCCATCCTGTTTTGAATGTAGCAGCGACCCAATAAGAATGAAAGAAAATATTGCAGCTCTCTGATTAATTTCCATTGTGTCTCACTTCTCTCTCAGTTCCCCATCGTCAAGCCTTCATTTCTCATAAGTAAATGCTTCTCAAGGGGGAAAAAACATAAAATCAACAGGAATATAAATATAAATAAACCAAATCTGCAGGGACTTTTATTCACTCTTCACTATCTCTGAAGATACATCTATGAGGAGAAAAATTTGGACAAAAAAATGTTGATATCAGGACAACTTCCAATAACCCACCAGCAGCATGGTCATGCTGGTTATCACAACCAAGAAGCTATAGGAAAGTAATTTTCAAAGCTTTGTCCTTGCATATTCTGCCATTTTCTTCAATTTCTATTGCATAATGATCCAGGAGATAGTCTGACCAGGTTATCAGGCAGTGGTTAATTAACCTGACAACCTTGAGGACTAACTGCCTTGGGTGGCAAAGTCCACACGGAAGGGTGATGGTCCTTAAGCGGATCAAATCCCACTTGAATCCCTGTTGATGGAGGGCAGCAGCTTCATCAATCTTGACCTGGGGCCGAGGAGGACTTTGGTTGGGTTGATTGTCCCCTCAGTGGAGGAAATGCCACTGGAAACCATCATATTGGGCCCTACAGCAAAATGAGTGGAGGAGGAACTCTGATTCTCAATAGTCATGGAGGTGGAAGAAGTCATGCCAGATGGACTGGCTGTGAAGGTGCACCTCAAGGCTGCAGCAGTCCATTGCAGACCTGGTGTTAAATCCTGCAATTCATATATGCCGCAAGAGATGACTCTGTGATCCTAGTGTGTGGGTCACTTCATGGCAAGCTTGGATGCACCTTAAACAAATTCATGCCAATGGCATTTTTCCTGCTTCAGGAAAAATGCATTCTCAGATATGAGTTTCAGCCGATGGTGACAACTACTAAAGATGGGTATATTTTCCTTGAAGCTGACAAATTTTCACATAACCTAATTCCACATTCAAACATTTAAAATTTCTAATTCTTTCCACCCAATAATCTTGGTCAAGGCATAAAAACATTCAATAATAATAATAAAATAATAATAAAAAGAATGAAATTATTTTCCCTCCCTGCTATTATTATTTTAATTCAAGCCTGTTCTGATTTTCTCTTACTTTTTATTTTATTTTTAATTGTTTATTTTTAAAGTTCATTGTATTATTCATGAAAAAAATTGATTGTTCTGCCCATTTTAAAACTGGATAAAATCAGTTAAAACAACAACTCTGGCAAGCCTGCCCTTCTGGGCTCTCTGTTAGTCTAGTATGATAATACAGTAAAACCCCTACTTATGAAAAAAAAGTCCATTCCGTAGGCTTTTGCTTAAATTGAATTTTTTTGTAACTCGAAACAAACCCATAGGAAAAATTATTTTTTATGTAACTCAAAGCAAACCCATAGGAAAAATGAAATTTTTATGTAAATCAAAGCAAACCCTTAGGGAAATGAATTTTTACGTAACTTGAAGCAAACCCATATGAAAAAGAATATTTAACTCGAAGCAAACCCATAGGAAATTGTGTAAATCGGGACATGGTTTTATCACAAAATCATTATGTAAGTTGAATTTTATGTAACTCGAGGCATTTGTAAGTTGAGGCTTTACTGTAAGTTGAAAAAGGTCCTTCTCTAGCTTCACATTGACAAATATTTTCAAAGATGGGGGATGGGGAGGATAGCACAGACCTTAATCTGAATCCCAACAACTGATAAGGCACACCTCCTTCAACTTGGATAGTAGGGAAATGCTTGGAGGAAAAACATTTGCATTGTACAGGAAGGCATTGGATTCTTTGCATGACATTAGCATTGTGTCATTGTCTGAGGCCACATCCCTGACTCAGTCTGGTGATAGGAGATTTACTGCTGGCCCAGCTGATGATAAAGTTGAATCGGACTCACTGGCTATCCAAGGCAAACAATGATTCCAAGGAAAGAAAACAGGGGAGACCATTGTTGTCTTTGCCTCTGAGGGAACTGTTCCTGATCAGCTGCCCCTTTGAATAAATATCGCTCCCATGAGTCACACATGAGAGAGGAACAGAGAACACCCACATGATCTCCTTTTTAATTGCTATTTTCCTTTCCCAATCTCTCTCATATGGCTATACCAAAAGTTCCCTCCCTCTACAGGACGGATGTGTCAATGTGTTCACATGCTCTTTTTGTCATGCTTGCACACATCGTACTATGGCTGAAATTTTAGAATTGGTAGTTGAGTTAGTCTGTGTTTCAAGCATATCTGAGAATAACCAAAACTAAACAAAAAGACCAACCCCCGCCCCCCCCCCAAATTGTGGCATAACAGATAAGTATACAAATCATTGTGGTTTTTTACAACTGCCATAATTTTTGTCTTGCAACTAACTACAAACCATTTGCAATTTATTTATTTATTTATTTATTTATTTATATTCATTTATTAGTCAATTCAGCAGGGCAAATCTTCACAACTAATCTGAATAACAGGCGTTACCTATTATGCTAACCATTCTGTACCTCTGTACCTGATGTGTAGAAATTGCTGCCATAAAGGCTCACTCTTATGTCTAATGAAGTGGATTTGATCCACGAAAGCTAACATTACAATATAGCAGCTAAACTTTAAAGTGGCGCATTGTTTTTTGTCTTTTTGTTTTGCTTACTCTCTAATATATTATGGAGCTTTGTTAATGTCTGCCAAAAACATAAGGAAAATGATATTGCTGGAGGTTTCACATACAATCAACACTGAAGGAAATGTAACTGATAAGAGAGTTCCCATCTATTAATATTCAGTGAAATGTGCTACAGTGGTAAGAATACGGGCAGTCATGGCTTTCAGGAATCAAAGCAGAAAGATGACATTGGATGAAGCATCATGTAAAATAAAGGATTGGCTCCTTGAATAGACTATTTTTGAGTGTTTTTATGCCTTGACCAAGATTATTTGTTTAGGGGAGGGGGGAATTCCAGAGTGAGCATAGAACATTCTGATGATAAAGAAGCCAAATTTTGATCTTCTTTCCTTGGCCTTGTGGATGGTACCCGTTGCCTCTCCCTGAGCCCATGTCATCAGCTCAGGGATGGGAGACAGCTGTGACTGGCGTTTTCCCCTGCCCCTCTGGAGCCCTGCCTGTTCAAGGGGCTAGAAGAGGAAGAGATGCCGACACCGTCGCTGCTGCTGCCCAGGACCTGTTGCCTCTCCCTGAGGCCATGTCATCGGCTCAGGGATGGGAGGCAGGTGTGACTATCGTTTCCCCCCCCGCCCCTCTGGAGCCCTGCCTGCTCGAGGGGCTAGAAGATTGTTTTTGGGACTATATCTTATTGTAATTTTGCTTTATTGTGTTTCCATGTATTATTGTATATTATATTTGTATTTACTGTTTGTCGATATACTATTTTGCTGAGAGACTTTTTTGCTGATGTCTTTTGATATTATGTTCTGAGGTAACATTGTTTTGTGGATATATTGCTTGCTGATACATTGTTTTGCTGATATATTGCGGATACATTTTGATATGTACTGTTTATATTGTACTATTTACTTATTTTTGTTCTACTGTATTGCCATTTGTACTTGTACTGACGTGTTGTAAGCTGCCCTGAGTCGGCCTGTTGCCGAGTAGGGCGGGGTATAAATCAATCAATCAATCAATCAATCAATCAATCAATCAATCAATCAATCAATCAATCAATCAAACAAACAAACAAACAAACAAACAAACAAACAAACAAACAAACAAACAAACAAACATACATACATACATAACAGTATGCAGAATTGGTAGGTTTTCCTGTTCAGGGTCAAATCCCAGATTAACAGAGATAAATATTCCTTGTTATCAGAACATTTTCTTTCCAGGAATGTAGTTATTTCAAAATACAATTAGATTTTCAAATGAATTCTATGCTGCTTTCCCAATGGCCCTTAATCTCAAGCAAAGTAGTTGGGAAAAGATAGAGTGAAGCATATTCGTACTAGGAAAATCAGAGGCCTTTTAGCACTTCAAGGACCTTGGTTTCTGATGATGTGCAAACTATTATCATACATTCAAATCTGAGTGATTTGAGTGTTAGTTCTAGCTTTGAACTTCATGGTGCTGAGTTAGTATTGCTATCTCATTTTTTCTGGCAGGCTACATCAAAAATGCTTTCTCAACATCTCCTTTTCTCAATAGGAAGTACAGTACTGTATATGACATTACAATTATAACATAGGGATTGTGACACTACTCCTTTTGCTAGGACCATAACTTTTAGTAACTTTTATTTTCATTAAGTATGGTTTTACTGAAGAGTGAAGAAGGAACATGCAACAGTTCATGTACTGGCTTGTGCTGTGATTTGGTTTACTGACTTATTCTGTTTTGTGATTAATGATACAACAGGGTGCGGGAAGGTCTGTTTTGTACAGATTTATAACTTTCAGATTTTTAAAAAGTCACTGGAGAGCAATGCTCTTTTAATTCAAAAACTGCAATGATAAAACCAGTTTGAGGAAGGCCAAAAGAACTTGCACAATAAATCGTGCTTTCTGAGATACAGTTCATACCTGCAAGAGAGGTTAAAAACAACAAGGAGATTAGAAGGCACTCAAATTAAGAGGCAGAACCAGGAAATAGAAGATCTGTTGTGCTGAATGGGATAGAGAAATAGTCATATGCAACAAAGAGAAGACAGAACTGTTGAAGGCTGTGCCTTCTCCCAAAATGTGCTCAATCTAGTGCAGGGAGAAAGTAAGAGGACTGCTGCCCAATAGAGAGCAGTGGTGCAGGAATGCTTTCAATTCAAATTTCCAGGACTAGGCTAACCAGATCCAAAATTACTAAAGGAATTTGAAGATGCAGTCCATTAAGTTTGAGAAGGGACTGGAAACGAAGTCCCATGAAGTTCAGGGCAGTGATGGGCATAAGCCGGATCAGACCATTATGCGTGTACAGGTAGTAAAAACGGCTGGCCCTGATCACCTCCCTGCCCCGCCCACCTCCTCCTAAAGGAGGCTTCGGATGGGGCTGGCTCCATTTCTCCTTTCATCCAAGGCTTTTCCTAGGCTCTGTTTCATCCCAAAGCACATCCCCAGCCACTCCAGAGTGGTTGAGGAGGCACTTCGGGGTGAAATAGAGCTCTGGAAAAACCTTGGACAAAGGGGGAAATGGTTTTGGAGGGGGCTCTTTGCTATAGAGCTATGAAACCTCTTCTATTTTCATCACTCTATAGCGAACCTCTGAAGCCATGATCCCCTTGTCCAGGGCTTTTCCGGGGCTCCATTTTACCCCAAAGCACATCCCCAGCCACTCCAGGGGAAATGGAGGCACAGCCTTCAACAGTTCTGTCTTCTCTTTGTTGCATATGACTATTTCTCTAACCCATTCCGCACAACAGATCTTCCATAGAAGATCCATAGAAGAGGCTTCTATTTTCATATGGCCAATAGGCCAAGCCCACCCAGGCACATGGCCACACCCACAGTGTGATGGTTTAGGGGCATGGTTTAGGGGCATGGGTATGTTTAGCCTGGAGAATAGAGAATTAAAAGGTGACATGATAGCCATCTTCAGATGTCTGAAGGGTAGTCATCATCATCATTATTATTATTATTATTATTATTATTATTATTATTATTATTATTATTATTATTATTATTATTGGTTTATTTATATACCGCCTTATTCAAACCCATCAGGCGACTCAAGGCGGTTTCCAACAAATAAAAAGCACAATATAAATACAAGAGCAATCTTAACCTATAAAACCAAGGGTTAACCATTGGAACTGGCTATAGGTTGCTATGCCTCGTCCTACTTGCCTGCACTCACCCTTTGTGCACAGGGCCGATCTGGGTCCACAGGTCAACGAAGGATTGAGAAAACCAGCAGTGGGGCAAGAGCCCCACAAACGCGAAAAAAGGGAAACAACTTCACTTCCCAACATTCCTTGTGCCGTGCCAGAGCCAATCAGGCTGAGAGGCTCTCACACGGCACGTTGCAAGGAACGTTCGGAAATGCGCCGCGGCCAATCAAAAGTAAACCATTTAAAAAAAAAACGCAGCACAAACACAAAGCACAAAACCATAACTACAAGCCCCAGTGTCCTGCGCGCCATGAGCGCGCAGAACGCTGAGGAAGCCGGCACGCAAAAAATAAAACAAAAACAAAAACACCAGGAGAGCAAGTCCGCCAAGCCGCAGGAACCAAAGCCCCCCTCTCCAACGGCACCTAAAGCTCCCGATCGGAGTTTCCCCTTTAATATCACTGGGGGGGGTGTTGTGCTCCCCCTCTCTACTGGCTCCCCTGGGGTTGGGAGGTGTGGGGGGGGACTAAAGGAGTCTGTCTCCCCAACCCTCCTGACCCCAGGGGACCTGGCAGAGAGAGGATTCCCCTCCACAAACACACACACGCCCCATATTAAAGAGAAGAAACCAAGCGGTTACTTCTCTTTAAAAACGGAGTGTGTGTGGGGGAATCCCCCTCTCTGATGGCTCTCATGGGTCCGGAAGAGTTGGGGAGACAGACCCCTTTTGTCCACCCAACCCTCCAAAACCCAAGGAAGCCAGCGGAGAGGGGGATCACAACCCCCCCCCCCACTGATATTAAAGGGGAAACTACAATTGAGATTTCTCTTTTAATATCAGAGGGTGGCCTGAATTCGATCCCCTCTCCTGGGTCCCATGAGTCTGGAAGATTAGGGGGGACAAAAGGGGTCTGTCCCCCCAAGCCTTTAAGTGTTTCACTTACAAGGGAGGGAAAAGGCATCATTGCCTCCCCCCCCCCCTTGAAAGCGAAAAACATCCAAAGTAAGCAAAGGCACCGCACGCATCTCCGCACAGTGCCTTCCCTTACCCAAAACAAAACAAAACAATAAAGTGAAAAGTTACACCAAAACCACAACCAAAAACAAACAAAAACTAACACAAAAATAACACAAAGACCAAACACACAGAACCCCCCCAAATAAAATAAAATAAAATAAAATAAAATAAAATAAAATAAAATAAATAAATTACAATACAAACCCCCAACAGAAATAAAACAAGCAAACTTACCCAAACGACCTTATGGCATGAAAGCTGGAAATGAAATGAGGCACATACAAGCGACGCCCAGACCAGAAAGAAAATCAAAGAAAAATAGTGCAACAGCACCATCCAGAGGACACAGGAGAAAAAACAGTCAAAAATATTAAGAGATAATCTAACATTCCTAAAACATTTATTAAATCATGTTTACAGTTTTCACACACACACAAAAAAACATCTAAACACAGTTTAAAAACATTGACTTTCACATAAAATGTTTTAACTGCATTTACTTAAAATAATATTTTTTATGACAAATTAACTGAAAAACACTAAGATAAATTATAAAAATTACAATTTCAACTTACAAACAAGTTAATTACAAAACAAATTTCTGACAAAACAATTACAATTACAAAAAACCATTGCAAAAATTTTTTTTGAAAAAAAACCAATGTAAAAAATAAACAACATATTACACTTTACAGAGACTCATTTTTCCTTTCTAAAAATAAAAAATATTTTAAAAAGCCTGGCAACACCGGGCAACCCCTGCTAGTACAATATAAAATACAATATAAAAATTGACAATCAAAAATATACAATAAATATATTGAATACAAAAACAAAAAGCAAAAAGTACATTTTGACACAATCTCAGTAAAATACAAAGTTTAAACAATACAATTCACATGTTCACTAGTTATGTGGAGATGGAGCCAGATTGTTTTCTTTGATTCCAAAGGATAACCCCCAAACTAATCTACTGAAATTATAACAAAAGAGATTTTGACTCAATATTAAGAAGCTGGAAAGAGCAGTTTTGACAGTGGACTATCTGCTAAGGTGGTGGACTCTCCTTCATTGAAAATTCATGGGTACAAGCCAACCAGAGTCAATGTAAACTAAGGAATCCCTGCTCAAATCAGAAGTATTAAAATGTGCAAATGTTAGCATTCGCTGTCTGCATCCATTTCTGGCAGGTGTCTTAGCAGCAAGTTATGTGCTCAAAGGTCCAGACCCATTTCAAGTGCGAAAATTAAAGTTATTCCATCTTGGAATAAACACAGCCTGTGGGTTAAAGTCCCTCCTTATTTGAAGCATTTCCAGCAATTATTATATTCTTTCATACTGACTGGATAGAAACTATTTGGAGATGAGCATGCACACTCAATTAGTGATAATCAAAGGTTCAGGGAGACATTTTTAACATTTACAAGAATAAAGTTCTGCTGGGAGGTATCTAAGATCCCACACTCGCCCAATTTATCAACCACATTATTCAACAGACCTGGAGGTCCCCTACTAATACTGGATATTAAATCCAGAAGAGAAGAACTCATGAATCTGGGAGTTTAAAAAACCCACACAGCTGGAGTGAGACAGGCAAAATATATCAAAATATATAGAAGCTTTTATAGACTAGCTTGGTGACTGATCTACAGGGTGGCCCATAAGTCCCTACCCATCCATATGTATTATAATTTTCTCCCAGAGAAATATGGCCGATTTAAGCCTATGAACACTTGAAGAGTGTATTGTGACAAGTACGTGGGTACATGAGTGCAAGAATACTGGTGACACCCTGGATACAATAAGTGGCAAATTTAGAGAAAGATTCAATAGGGACTTACAGGCCACCCTGTAGATAGATACAAGTCTGTGAAAGCTACTAGTCTGATATCACATCACTTGAGGCCAGGGCCGCCATCATGGTGGACCATCAGGACTCCTGTCCTGGGCCTGGAGATGATGTGTGCATGCGCAAACAAACCACACATGCGCAGGAAACCAAAGGGGTGTGGGGGTGGGCCATGTACCAGGCTCGGAAATTTCTGATGCCAGCCCTGCTTGAGGCCATCTCTTCCTCTTCCTTCACTATTTGTTTTTGAATCTCTTCCGTGTCCTTCTCTCTTATGCTTTTTGTCCTGTCTGTAAATGTATGATTTAGCATCAGCATACAGTGTGTAATTCTGTGTCTTTGCACTACAGCTTGTGAAATTTCTCAAGCATATCTAGGAATTATGATCTAAAAACACAAATCTGCACACAGCCAGATGATACAGAAGTAGACACCACTGGAGATATTGTCAAAGGGTCAATGGGAGGCAAGTACTGGTAGAAACAGGGATGCTAGAATGAAAGATCATCTTGGTTTTTCTTTTATCTTTTTAACAAACTGACTTAATAAAAAAGTGAGCAAGAAAACGATGTATACAGTTACCTACAGATAACTGTTCCAACTTCCTGCGGAAGCAAATCATAACAGTATGGTCTGGTCAAAGAAAAGACTGATATCACAGAAATCCTCTTATATTTCAATTTTCTAATTTCATCTTTAGCTAATGCCCCACTGCAATTATTTTATCAGCCCTAATTTAGATAATTAGTTTGCCATCCTGAGCATGTTTCTTTAGGAGTAAATCCTATAGAACAGCACAAGATTTACTCCCAAGTATATCTGAATACAATTTAGCAGGAAAACATGGGTTCTTTAGCAGTGGAGAAACAACTCAACCATTGCAAAGCATGGCAAGCAATATAAAACTGTAAAACTGTATAATATTGATGTCAGTGTGACAGAGAGGCTAGAGTGACAGACTTGGACTAAGATGACCTGGCTTCACCCCCCCCCCCCCCCCGGCCATTGAAACTCATTGGAATATGACATATAAACCAGTTTTAACATCTATGTACCTTCAAAATTCTATTAGGTTCATCATAGGTCAGACACAATTTGATGGCAGCTAACAAGTGTGATGGACTGTAACTCCCGAGTAGACCCTTGGGCCTACAAGTAAGTGGGACCGCACCTGAATTGACCTCTGTGGCTAAGCAATCCAGGATTTAGCTTGCCTTCTCACATGTCCTGACCTTAGCTAGGCTGTTAGTAAGGTAGCGGATAGCAAATTACACAACTCCAGTCATCTTCATGTCTTTTAAAAAATATATTGTAGCAAAACCAGTTACAGATTTCTTAGTTTCAGGAAGCAAAACAATTCTAGGCAAATGAAGCTTATTCAGTTCAGAAAGCACATTTAAAATAATGAAAACCTACCTAAGCATGGAAGCCCTGAGGGCCCCCTCTTAGCTTAAAAGCGACTACATGATTGCAGAGTTCACAGCAAACCCATAGACTTACACAGCATGGAGCAGAAGAGCAAAAAGGTACGTACTCACTCCTCCCTTCTTTTTTATCTCCTCTCACAAGAACTACCCCTTTAGACTTACTCTAAAAGACTCCAGCCAATCTCTACACAGTACTCCCATGTCCATCAAAGCTTAAGTTTCATTTCCCCCAGAAAATGAGGTCAGATTGTTTTGACTAAAACACAATACTTGCTCAGTAACAACCCAGAATGCATCACTGCCACCTCCCTCCAGTGAACAGCACACAGAGAAATCTACATCACTATTTTAAAAAACACAAGCCCCATTTCTATTTCCATGACAGCAAACATCTTGTCCCTTTTGACTCTGCATGTGCTCTTAAGCAGAGCTGCTGCTGAGGAGAGCCAAACAAAGGAAGTGAGCACTGGTAAGTTTTGCAGTTGGAGTAGAGCTGCTTTAGAGGCCTCCACTAATTTAAATTGATAATTTAAACTGCTGAGAGCCACCTCTGTTCAAACAGAGGAAGCAGTTTGAAGCTTCCAGAAGCAGAGGGGCAGAGCCACACCAGGCACCTTCCCTGAACTGTGACTCATAGGGGCGGAGCCACACTAGCCTTTAAAAGCTCTGAGCTCTTTCAGGGTCAGCCCTTTTGACTCTGCATGTGCTCTTAAGCAGAGCTGCTGCTAAGGAGAGCCAAACAAAGGAAGTGAGCACTGGTAAGTTTTGCAGTTGGAGTAGAGCTGCTTTAGAGACCCGAGATTGCAAACTAGTAACAAAGGAATAATATAGTCTTACTAGGTAGAAAGGTAGTAAACGTGTACATTTTTGAGGCCCAGAATACTGCACTTGTTAAAATGGATTATGAGGGAACAGTTGTAGTTACCTGCAATACTTGTGCCATGTTTGTGTTCTTGCCAAAGCATATGGAGAACTACACTTGCAGCAAGTGCAAGCTGGTTGCACTACTAGAAGAGAAGGTCCAGCAGCTAGAGGCCCGCATATCTAACCATCAACAAATTAAGGAGCTTGAGCTGTTCTTGGACAGAGCGGAACAGACTATACTGGACAAAGTAGAGACAGGGCACAGTTCTGAGGGAGAAGGCCCTTCACTAACTCAGGAGGGAGATGTTTGGAGGAATGTGACTCAAAGGAGGAGAAGAGTAGGGGATCACTCTGAGAGTCTGAAATTACAGAATAAATTTGAGGCTCTTTCCCTCATCACACCTGATGAGGAACACACAGAGGAACAACTGGTTCCACCTGATGATCTCTCCTTCATCACTCTTGATGAGATCCAGGAAGATAAACAACAGGAACAAACTGAGTTTCTCTCCCTTAATATGGTTGATGAGGTGCATGTAGATGAACAGATTGCAGGAGAGAGGCTCCTTGTACTAGGCGATTCAATAATTAGAAATACAGAGAAATGGATTTGTGATGCACATGATAACCGTATGGTGACTTGTCTGCCAGGTGCAAAAGTTGCAGACATCACAAGAAATCTAGATAGATTGTTAGAGAGAACTGGGAACGAGCCAGTTGTCATGGTACACGTTGGTACCAATGATGTTGGGAAGGCCAAGCGGTCTGTC
Source organism: Bradypodion ventrale (assembly GCA_035047345.1). Classification (NCBI taxonomy): domain Eukaryota; kingdom Metazoa; phylum Chordata; class Lepidosauria; order Squamata; family Chamaeleonidae; genus Bradypodion; species Bradypodion ventrale. Next base: position 39,402,203 of record JAWDJE010000008.1, read on the forward strand.
CTGGAAGCCAAATTCAGGTTGTTAGGAAGAAGATTGAAGTCCCGGACTTCCAAGGTAGCATTTTCAGAAGTGCTGCCTGTCCCTCGCGCAGGACCTACCAGGCAGGCAGAGCTCAGAAGCCTCAATGCGTGGATGAGGCGGTGGTGTCGAGAGGAGGGTTTCAGATTTGTCAGGAACTGGAGAACATTTTGGGACAAGCCAAATCTGTTCAGGAGGGATGGGTTGCATTTGAACCATGATGGGGCCAGATTGCTGGCACTCAACATCAAAAAGGCTGCAGAGCAGCTTTTAAACTGATAACTGGGGGAAAGCCAACAGGAGCTGGGCAGCATCCGGTTCGGAAAAGTGTGCACTTGAGTAGTGAGGAGGATGCAAAAATTACTGAGCAGAGCAAGGAGCTAGTCACTAGCATTCTAGCAGAAGGATGCAAGAGGCAGTCTAACAATGAGACTGGACACAAAAGACTGTGTCAGAAAAGCATATATAAATGCTTGTATACAAATGCCAGAAGCCTCCGGAACGAAATAGGGGAGCTGGAATACTTAGCAATAGATAAGAATATTGATATTATTGGTATCACTGAAACCTGGTGGATGGATGATAACCAATGGGATACAGTTATCCCAGGCTACAAACTGTACAGGAAGGATAGGAAGGGGCAAATGGGAGGTGGTGTGGCCTTGTATGTCAAAGAAGTGATAAAATCGTATGAATTGGGATATCTAGGTGATTTGGAGTCACCATTAGAAGCTCTGTGGGTAAGAGTACCAGGCCACAAGGATGGTCTAACAGTAGGCATATACTATCGGCCTCCAACCCAAACTCTTGAGGGAGACTGGCAGTTGGAGAATGTTGTAAAGGAGGCATCCAAGAAGGGAAGCCTGGTTATAATGGGGGACTTCAATTACCCTCACATAGACTGGGTGAACTGTTGTTCAGCACATGATAAAGAGATAAAATTCCTAGATATGCTAAATGATTGTTCCCTGGGACAGATGGTTGAAGACCCAACTAGAGGTACAAGAATCCTTGACTTGATCCTGAGTAATACTCAGGATCTGGTGCAAGATGTTAATGTGACTGATCCAATAGGGAACAGTGACCACAACTCAATTATGTTTAACTTGATCATAGACCGCAAGTCACTGATAAAATCTAACACAGAGACCTTAAATTTTCAAAAAGGAAATTTCCCAAAGTTGAGGAAACTAGTAAAAAAGAAGCTGAAAGGGAAAATTGAGAGAGTCCAAACACTCCAAGAGGCATGGAGGCTGTTTACAAAAACAATAACAGAGGCTCAATTGGAATGCATACCCAAAAGGAAAAAGGGCACTGCCAGGTCCAAGAGGACTCCAATGTGGCTTACAGGAGCTGTTCGGGAAGTGATCAAGAGCAAGAGAAGCTCATTTAGAAGATGGAAGGCTTGTCCGAATGAGGACAGCAGGCAGAAACATAAATTCTGTAAATATTTATGTAAATATTTATGTAAATGTGGTCAAATAGTAAAATATTACAATTTTCAGTAAAATAGGGGGAGGAGATTGGGAGATTAGGTAAAACAGTTATCAATACAATAAATAGCCAATGATAAAATTCAGTGTCAGGCTTGCCACCAATGGAAAAGCCAAGCTTGAAGTAGTGAACCAATCAGAACATCCGAGTTGGGAGACTTGAACAGCCATTCAGCGATGCCAAATCTTTAGTGAAGATACACCAAAGCACTCCCAACTCACATAATCCTTATCTATCCAAAGGCAGTGTACACATGCTAATTTCTAACCCCAGAAACAAAAAGAAAGACACATGCAAATAAAGTAAATAATTAATCTCTAAAAATATCAAGTCCTCAAGGATGAGCTTTAAGTTCCAGGAATGGTGGAAGTAAATTCCTGGTTTGGGGCAGCAGATACCGTGCAATGCTTCTGATAGGGATGTATTGTATACATGAGAGTAGTATTGTGTAAGATACATGAAACTATGTCTTTAAGGGTTTCAACAGAGCAGCACCCAGCTGAATTCACTGAGTGGGTGACTGAGCAGAATATCATGTATAAATTAGGGCTTCTCAAAAGCCACATTGCTTCATGCCAAAAACTGCTGTATGCCTAAACTACTGGATGCATGCTAGCTGGACAGCTTGCTAGCTTTACTGCCTTATGGACATCACTGTTTTGCCTGGAGGAAAAGAGCCAGAGCAGTCTTCAGAGGTCTGGAACTCAACTGAAAGAACAAGCCAAGACAAAAAGGGCTTTGCCCAACCTACAGCCAGCCAGGAGAAGGCTGGAGTTGCAGTGAGTAATTTTACTGTGTCTCAGGACTTAAAGTAGTGCTCACAAGGACTTACAGACTGTTTATCTGCCAAAGAGGAATCTGTTGTTTCTGTTATCTTTATGAACTATTCTGCTGAGTAAAAGCTGTTTCTGTTGCACTGTTACTCTGCATCTATGCTTGTTATTGTCTGGGAGAGAGAGATAAAACCACACGGGCACCGCTGCTGCTGCGAAAAGCTAACTGCTTAACTGTGTCTCAGGACTTAAAGTAGTGCTCACAAGGATTTACAGACTGTTTATCTGCCAGAGAGGAATCTGTTGTTTCTGTTATCTTTATGAACTATTCTGCTGAGTAAAAGCTGTTTCTGTTGCACTGTTACTCTGCATCTCTGCTTGTTATTGTCTGGGAGAGAGAGATAAAACCACACGGGCACCGCTGCTGCTGCGAAAAGCTAACTGCTTAACTCTGCATGATTTGAACCCAGACCACAACACCTAACAACAGGGTTATGGGCCCTGGCCGTGCATAACGCCACCCTGGCCGTGCATAGAGCCACACCTGGCAACGCCGGAGGCCACCAAGGGCCACGCCTAGAGAACCGACGAAAGACCAAGCCAAGACCAAGCTGCTCGGAGGAGCTACAGGTGACAAGCCACGCCCAGCTGAGTGAACAAACTCTTGTTTCAAGGATAAAGCACAGTCCTTAACCGGATGACGGAGCTTCACCATGTAAAAGTGAGAAGTTGTGTCAGTGCTGTTTGTTTTGCTTTGCTCTACTGAAATGGCTACATCTAGTATCTCTCTCTCTGGATGGGAAAAAACTACCGCACTTGGGCTCAAAAATGCAGCCTCTTGCTCCGAAAGGAAGGTCTGTGGAGTACTGTCAACAATCCTCCAAGGCCAAACGACTTTGATATCACAAAGGAGGAAGAAGTAAGAGAGCTGGCAAAGTTTTATGCCGACAATGCCCTCGGCATAATTGGCCTTTCGTTAGCTGATACTCAACTCCCTCATATTAGGGGAATAACTGAAGCCTCAAAGTGTTGGGAGCATTTGAAATCATTGTATGAGATTCAATCAGTAAGTTCTCAGGTGTACTTAACGAGAGCATTGTTTAGAACTAGAATGTGTAAAGGGGAGGATTTGCATTTGCGTACTGTAACTGATTTATTCCAGCAGGTTGCTGAGACCGGCGTAGAATTTTCAGAGTTGCAAAAGGCTTATAAAAATATTATCTTCTCTAGATGATTCCTATGATGTTTTTGCAACTACTCTTGAGTATATCCCTAAACAAGACATGACTTATACTCTTGTAACTGCGCGCTTGTTGGATTATAACAAGCAAAGGGTGGAAAAGAAGCAGTTGAATCAAGTAAAACCCCCAGCTGTTATCAGTCAGGATAGTGAGCTGAAAGCAAGCAACTAAGTAGTGTTTGTTGCGAAGAGGTGTTTCCTCTGTAATTGAGAAGGACATCTAGCTAAAACTTGTTATGCTAAGAAAAGAACCCCAAAGAAGGGAAGGCCGAAAGCCAGTTTGGCTGTTTCTGAGGAAAGTGTTAATGGTTTCCAACCAAACAAAAATAGTTGGCTGCTCAACTCTGCAGCCTCTTTTGCCATAATGAATAACAGAAGTTTGTTTAATAGCTATAAGAGCAACAGAAAGCTCACACTAGCTTATGGGTGGCATATGAAAGTTGTTGGGAAGGTATGGCACGCTGCCCAGTTTTGGGAGTGGAAATGGAGATGTTGTACATTCCAAATGCAAAGTATAACTTGCTAGCTGTGTCTAAGCTAATGACCTTGGGGTATCAACTGGCATTCAAAGCAAAAGAATGTGTTTTAAGCAAGGGAAGTTTTGAAGTGAAAATTCCTGTAAGTAATTCAATGTGGTGCACATTGTTAACGCTCAGACGTCCAAATCCCCTAGGGTCATGGCGTTGGTCTGTCAATTTGTCTTGAGAAGCCTATCCCTTAATGTGCTGTTCAAGGCCAGACATGTACCAGGCATTAATAACGATATTGCTGATGCTTTATCCTGCCTGCAGATCTCCCGGTTCCGTGCCTTGGCTCCAGAAGCAGAGGAATTCCCCTCGCCACTCCCGGCCGAGATTTGGACGTTTGGTGAGGAGAGGTGAACCGGGCGATCGGCATGTCTTTGGCACCTCGCACGCGTAAGGCATATCAACATGCTTTCATACAGTTTAGAACCTTTTGTGGGCAACTATGGTTACCCAAAGTGTGGCCAATACCAGTAGACCAGATTTTACAATACATGGTTTATCTTCATGGTCAGGGGCTGGCCCCCCGTACTATAGCCTCTAGGCTTTTGGCACTGGCATTTATGGCCAAGGTGCGGGGCTTCACCGACTGCGTGAATGATTTCCGCATACTTCATGTTTTGGAAGGGTGGACACGTGAATGTGGCCGCCGCCTGGACACACGTCACCCGATTTCACCAGAGGTTCTTACCCACCTTGCATGAGGCTGGCATAACTTATGTTATGATAGGTATGAGGTGACTCTTTTTCACGCAGCTACCACTGTAGCCTTCTTTGGAGCGCTCCGCATCAGTGAGTTGGTACCACTGTCTAAGGCGGATGCGTCTCGTAGGGCACTGGAACTCGACGATGTCTATGTTACACAAGAGTGGGCTCAGTTGAAGATACGGTCCTCAAAGGTTGATCAGCACGGCATAGGCAGTGGAGTCAGACTGCTACAATGTTCCATTGAAGACATCTGTCCAGTTGGTGCCCTACATGAGTTTTTTGGCAGTGCATGGTACACACCCTGGCCCGTTTTTCTGCCACCAGGATGGGTCTCCCCTTACTAAATTCCAGTTTTGGAAGGTGACTGGCATGGCACTTACCAGTGTGGGCCTCCCTGGGGCTCGTTACAGCACCCATTCATTTAGGATAGGCACCGCATCTACTGCGGCTGCGTTTGGGTACTCTGAGGCTGATATACGCAGGATGGGTAGGTGGGGATCCATGTGCTTTGCATTGTACGTACGCCCCCTCCATGCATGAGTACCAGTTATGTCATTATTCCTTTTCCCCCTTCTTTTACAGACCCTGTGTGTCCCCGCACACCGGTGGCAGTATGGCTGGTGGGCCACAGTTACGTGCACTGGGCAGCGCAGTATGCTGCGGTGACAGAGTGGGGACCCCATCTCGGGCTAAGTGCAGCCGCACGTGTGCGATGGTACGGTAAGCGCGGTATGAAATGGCGGGAACTGTTGCCATTCCTGTTTTCCATCAGGGATGCTGGACCGCCTGATGTCCTTATCCTGCATCTCGGTAGCAATGACCTTGCCCAGGTCACTGGCCTCTCTTTAAAATTCACGATTTGCCGGGACCTAGCCTATTTGCATTACGTATGGCCGTCCACGCGGCTGCTATGGTCGGACATGGTGCCGCGACATACTTACATGGGAGGTGTTGACCTCCGTGCCCTTGACCGCGCTCGCCGCTCGGTGAGCAGGGCTGTTGCCTGGTTCCTGGCAGACAAGGGCTTGGGGACAGCCATCCGGCACCCTAGGATAGGCTTGCAGGATTATGATCTCTATGCAGGAGATGGGGTCCACTTGTCGGCCAGAGGTATGAACCTCTTTCTTGAGGATATGCAAGCAGGCCTGGTGACCGAGCTGACGGTCTGGGGGGTGGGGGGCGGTGAGTCATCATGGAAGCCTCCCCGTGTGGCGGGTAGCACTGGTAAGGTAAAGATTTATGACCCATAGGTATCCGGCAGGCTCGCAATTGACTGGCCAACACGTAGACAGGTACAGGGAAAATAGGTTTGGCCGGTCAAGGGAGAACCCGGCAAGGGGTGATGGCAGGAGCTTCACAGCCTGCATCACCTTGAGATTTAACGGATACACGTCATAGGGTGGGGTCAGTAGATAGTTTATTGACTCCGGTCAACAATTTGTTTGTGTCAACAAACAAATTGATACAAATAGTTACATGTAGCCAATTGTCATTGGCATTTTGGGAGGAACCTTACCAGTATTACTGCGGGCTGCTTGCCTTAAAGAATTACAATTGGATGATTACACCAATTGAAAGTTATAATTCGGACTAGGGCATTATTCAATAAAAGTGGCCCGATGCCTTTATCCATATACCAGTGTCTGAGTCTTTCTTTGGGGGGTGCGCCTGCAAAGTACCAGCTCAGATTTGATGTGTATTCTCCCCTTCTTCTTCCCCTTCTGGGATCCTTGCAATCCTATGAGTGCCAATGTATTTTAGGCAATAAACTGTGGCCACATCACTTTCTCACACCTGGTGTATGGCTTCTCTGATTGCCACAATACATGTACCGTATTTTTCGCCGTATAAGACGCTCCGGCATATAAGACGCACCCAATTTTAAAGGAGGAAAATCTAGAAAAAAAGATTCTGAACCAAATACTGTACTAAAAGGGAAGAAAAAAAACACATCTTTTCAGAAACCCCACATGTCCAGGTACAATAAAGCCACCACAAAAATACTCAAAGTCAAAAACTACCTGCCCTAGTCAACCTCCAAGAGGAACAAAGGGCCGGGAGGGCACGATGCTTCGCAGCAGCTGCGTCTTCGGAGCCTCCCGGGCCACGGAAGGCTCCCTTTATCTCCCCGCCGATGGTGGGGGCGGGGAGAGCGCGGCTGCGGCGGCGTCTTCGGAGCCTCCCGGGCCACGGAAGGCTCCCTTTATCTCCCCGCCGATGGTGGGGGCGGGGAGAGCGCGGCTGCGGCGGCGTCTTCGGAGCCTCCCGGGCCACGGAAGGCTCCCTTTATCTCCCCGCCGATGGTGGGGGTGGGGAGAGTGCGGCTGCGGCAGCGTCTTCAGAGCCTCCCGGGCCACGGAAGGCTCCCTTTATCTCCCCGCCGATGGTGGGGGCGGGGAGAGCGCGGCTGCGGCAGCGTCTTCGGAGCCTCCCGGGCCACGGATGGCTCCCTTTATCTCCCCGCCGATGGTGGGGGCGGGGAGAGCGCGGCTGCCGTATATTTGCCGTATAAGACGCACCAACTTTCCCCCCCAGTTTTGGGGAAGAAAAAGTGCGTCTTATACGGCGAAAAATACGGTACCTTTTTCTCTATCAAATGTCACAAAAATAGCAGTTGCAAAAGGGAATGTTCCATAGCTGTTATAAACAAATCACTGGCATGCTGTAGATACACACATAGAAACTGAGCTAACCAAAGTCCATTCTACCCAGGGATCACTTGAGAGGGACATACACCCATGGGCCATGCTACTGTCATTCTCCACTTGCCTACACAAACCTGGAAACATGCAAAGGTATTTCTGCAATTGAAACCCAATTGTATATAGTGATAGAAAAACAAGTGGTTTGCCAATCAGGGAGAAGGCCCCCTCCATCCCAAAATGATTGTAGCTACAAATCAGGGAACAGAGATGAAAAGTACATAAACAAGGAACAGATGAGATTAAATATTTCTTCCTGCTGACATATCAAATAGCTGTCCATCTGTCCCACCCACCAATTGCCAGATAACATCCTTGCAGTTTTCTTGACTTTAATCCTTTCGGTACAGTAAAACAGAGCTATCTTATCTTAATCATTGGTTTTGATAAAGTTTTATACAGTATATAGTCTTTTGCAGTGAGTCTTACTTGGTGAGTACTGAACTCTCCCTGACCTTCTAAGTTTACTTTGCTTTTACCTTGAATCAAGCTACCTATCTTGTTCACCTCCAGAGTTTAACTAATTGGTGTGCTGAGCCTCAACATCACATGTAATGACATTGTTGTTTTGCTTTCAATAACTGGTGCAGTTTTGATTCACAGATGTCATTCATTTCATTACATAAGAATTCCATAAGTTTCTTGATTCATGCAAATCACATCTGTGTTGTTCTTTTTTTCATTGCTAGCAAGGAAGCAGAGCCAGTTTTTAAAACATTAGCAGATATGGGTTGGTGTTCAGTACCAGGAAAATAATTCTTAAAACACTTGGGCAAACCAATAAATATCTAGCTGACAGTAGTGGTATCCAGCACTTAGGACCTAACTAGTGGTGAGATCATTCTATGTGGTGGATACCATGACAGAAAGACCCATCTTTAGCATGGATATGCTGTGACATAAATTGACAATTTTACCATTATTAGCTCTCCCCCCCCCCCCCCCCGTTTTTGTTATAAGTACAGTATTCACACGCTGTTGCCTGAGTTCTCATGCCTATATTTATGGTCATGATTTAAAATAGGTGAGTAGCACATGCTCTCCAGCTGTTCAGTTGTTTTAACCATCAACCTAATGGAAGTTGCAGTCTAACAGCATATGAAGATCAATACAAGTCCTTCATATATTGTCTGTGCTTCTTTGGCAGCATTCCAATAGATTTATAGCCATATTCCTTAATTTATGAGTGTTGATAACATCATTATACAACTTCCATGGGCCTAAGTCCGAAATGTTGCTCTGATTACAACAGCTTATTGCTTGGACTTGCTTTCTTCTAGGTAGCAAATGCAAAGATATCTTCTACTGCACAATGCAAATGCACTGAAATGACAAGATTTTCAAAAACGAAATGGGGTGGGTGGTAACCAAAACAGGCATTTCTGCTCATTTCTTCCAAATGAGTCCATTTTGTGTCCTCAGCAGGGGAAAAAAAGGCAAGAAACTACCTCCCTTAAAGTGTGTTAAAACATTCATACCACCCTTCTCCTGTCTAGACCAGAGGTCTGAGCGGTCCCTACATTTGGGATTTGTGGGCAATTCCTGAAGCCCAAATACCTGGGCAGAGCCAATGGACAACATCAAACTTGGCACATTTTAAAATACAATGGGTGGAATGCTCAGTGGCTAAGATATCTGCTTGTGGAGCTAGACGTTGAGAGTTTGATTCTCCACTGCACCTCCGAGGAGAAAAACCAGTCTGTGTGGCCTTGGGCAAGCTGCAAGCTGCTCCTAGAAGAACGGTAAATTATTTCTGTGTATTTTCTACCTAAAAGAACCATGGAAAGGGGTCATCATAAGTCAGAGTTGGCTTGACAATTGTATTACTATATATCTGCACAAACACCACTATATGCATGTACAGTATATACAATACATTCATACATACAACTATGTATTTACACTTTTGTGTATATTTTCCAGGCATAAATATTTAAAGGTAAGACTGTTTTTTTCTGCAACAAAGCTCATCACCACCACCACCACCACCACCACCATCATCATCTCTCCCCCCCCTCCCTCAAGCTGCACATCTTCCTTTTCATCTATGCCTCTTTTGGATGTGCATCCATTAAGTATATCGCCAACTAGGGAAGTAATGTCTCCTGCTAAAATAAAAATTATAACTTCAAATGTTCCAAGACGAAGATGGGGTGATGGGGTGCGGGTGGAATGCCCGTGCCTCGCCACTGCTTCAGGAGCTGCACTGATTGCTAGTGTGCTTCCGGGTAAGGTTGCCATAATTCTTTCCCGCCAAACTGGGACAGCCATGTGATATCATTGCATTCTTCAAACTATGCATGTGTCAGACAGGGTTGTCAAGGAGACCGCAGCTCTAAGTCCCCGTGGAATCCCCGTCCATGACAGATAGCCATCGTCAGTTTAAAATAAGCTGTAGTCGAGAGGTTGTTTCCCATATGATTCTTCTTGCAAAAGATGATTCTTGATGGTTCTATTTTTATTTCTTTTCCCATCTCTTCCCATCTCCTGCAAACCTAGCAGTTTGAAAGCAAGAAATTGCAAATAGATAAATAGGGACCATTCTGGTGGGAAGGTAAACAGCATTCCATGTCTAGTCATGCCTGCCACATGACCATGGAAACATCTGCAAATGCAGACAGCGCTGGATCTTCAGCTATGAAACAGAGATGAGCACTGAACCCTGGAGTTGAAAACGACTGGCTTTTGAGCAAAGGTGACATTTACCTTTTTAACATTTCTTGGGCCACTCTTGAAACCACCTTTCCTCCCCCTGTGGTCACTCCCCTCCCCTTCAACCCTCCCCACCCCCATTGAAGTAGACTCACCCTCAAAACCCACATGAGAATCCCTTGGAAGAAAGTTCTAAGGAGGGGCCCAGAATGGCAATTCAGCCCATGGAGCCTCCGTTTCCCTCCGGAAGGAGAAAAACAGGAGACAGGATGGGACTTATTTTGCAACGGAAAAATCTTCACTTTCTATCCTCCCTGTTCCCTTCCTCTCTAGGAATAACAACTCTATGCAATTAACCATTTGCAGTCACATGAAGAAGAAATTATCTGTCCCAGTGTCTGGTGGAGGTTTCCGGAATTTTTACATGCTTTTTCTTGAACTGGCCGGAACAGCTTCAAACTGGGAAAATCCCGGAAAAATGGGACATATGGCAGCTCTGCCTCCGGGTGCAATTCAAGGTGCTGGTAATGACCTTTAATGCCCTACATGGTAGTGGGCCAGGATCAGTGGTGGGATTCAATTTTTTTTACTACCTGCTCTATGGGTGTGGTATGGTGGGTATGGCCAGGAGGAAAGCCCTGCATTATTTCAAAATATGGATGGGTGGGGCCAGCCAGAATTTCTGCTACTGGTTCTGGCAAACTGGGGCAAACCTGGCCAGGATACTTAAGAGACCGCGTCACCCCAGGAACATCCGTCCGTCCCACCAGAGCAGACCGGAGAGGCTCTCTTATTGTGTCATCTGCTAGGGAGGCGCGTCTCTCTAGCACCAGAAAGAGGGCCTTCTCAGTGTCTGCTCTGGCCCTATGGAACCTCCTGCCAATTGAGCTGCGTCTCCAGGTGGAGTTGCTGTCCTTCAGGAAAGGGCTAAAAACCTGGCTGTCAAAGCAGGTGTGGGGCACCAGCGACGTGGTGACGCCTGCCTGCTGGCTGATTTAGTAAGAAAAAGCTCTCTCTCTCTCTCTTTTAATCTGTAGCGGTTGGGGTAACTTTTGGTAGTAATTTTAATGGGGTTCTTACTGGTTTTTAAACTGTGATATTGGTTTTATTCTCTGTGAGCCACCCAGAGTCTTCTGTGTTGGGCAGCAATATAAAATCTAAATAAATAAATAAATCTTCTTTGGATGCTGCACTGCTGAATTTCAGTTTTTATATAAGCAGAACTGGCAACGTTGATATTTAGAAGTGCCCTGTCAGGGAACTAGTTTCAACATTCTATACTAGGTTTGTCTTTCTTGGTTTGAAGTCAATCCTTGAAAGGGCCAGGCAGTGGCAGGAACATGCAAGCTTATTGTCTTCTTTCATGTTTATAAACTAAAAGTGAATGCTTCCCACATCAGAATCATTATTTACATATTGGCCTGAAAGTCTAGGACATGAGTTATGAACTGTTTAAAAGTCATTGCGATAAATCACAAGAGGCAGAAGCCAAGATCCTTCCACCCATCTGATTACAACAATAGTGTATAAATAGTATAAGTCATACATCTTTTTCGGGCAATAGCTCAATTTCCTAGAAATGGAAATGAAGGAGTGACTAGGCTAGGAGAGACCAGGCTAAACAGCCAAAAATGTTGTGCATGAGCCTCTCCCTTAGTAATTTATTTGTTGTGGCATTTTCAAATGTGCTTGTTTTCAATGATACAACAAATCTGGGTACTTCAGTCTTGTCTTTCAACGGTTGCACCACAGGGCCACCAACAGACAACATTTTTTGAACCTTATAGGAAAGAAAAAACAATCCATTATTTTTAAGGATAACAAAGCCCATTATCCCACTACCATAGGACTCATTACACCTGACAGATACCTCTACCCATCCAGGAAGCCGGCATAAGATCTTTTGCTGCTTCAGAGTACATTAGGTTCTGCTCTAGGCTAGAGAAATCTCTGATAAATTTCAACCACTGGCTCTTTATGCTTACAAACCAACCAAGTCAGGTAGGAATTAGCAAAGTGGAGATTAGGTAGCAATGTGTAGCATTGCCAATAAAGGAACTGGAATTCTCCCACCAGCTTCTGCTCTAAATTAAAATTACAAAGGTAATCTATCTATCTACCTACCCAGCAGTGGGCTCCAAACATTATTACTACCACACTGTGGGCGTGGTATGGTGGGCATGGCCAGGGGTTGAATCAAGAGATGGAATTATCGTGCTATAGATAGACAGATAGATAGATAAATCTTTATTGTCATTGTCCTGCACAGAACAACGAGATTGAGGGGGGGGGACACTTAACAACCCAACAAAACCTAAACAAAATACAACAATACAAAATTATCAACATACTCCCACCCCACATATACACATTTAACCCCTAAAAGCACTAAAACTTTAAAAACTCTAAAACTCTAAAACCCTAAAAACTCTAAAAACTATATACAAAAGCTCCCTCATAGACTGCATTGCACTTTATTCAAAGCCAGAACCGCTTTTGGGTAGAAACTATTTTTCAAGCGGCTGGTCCTGGTCTTTATGACACTATACCTTCTTCTAGAAGGCAAAAGCTGAAAGAGATCATTTCCAGGGTGCCTACTATCTTGCGCAATCTCTACAGCTTTCTTATAACCCCTGGTGGCATAGATTTGATCTAGAGTGGGAAGAGTACGCCCGATTATCCCCTCTGCAGTCTTTATGACCCTGGACAGCATTGTTCTTTCCCTAGCTGAACAACTCCCAAACCATACACTCACACCATAGGTTAACACACTCTCTATGGTACAGTGGTAGAATGTCAACAGCAGGTCCTTTGAAAGATTGTTTTTCCTGAGGATTCTCAAGAAGTATAACCTCTGCTGTGCTCTCCTCATCAGATCTTTGGCGTTTGCTCCCCATGTTAGATCATCCCTCAGCTCCATACCCAGAAATCGAAACACTGAGACCTGTTCCACACAATTCCCTTCAATAATAAATGGCTGGATGTTCAATTTGCATTTTCTAAAGTCCACAATGATCTCTTTTGTCTTTTTTACATTGAGGAATAAATTGTTTTCCCTACACCACTCCGTCAGCATCTCCTTCCTGTAAGCTGACTCCCCCTCCCCAGCAGTAATCAGACCAACCACCGTTGTGTCGTCTGCAAACTTGATGATCTTATTGCTGGGGTAACGGAACACATATGTGTAAAGCGTGTACAGAAGCGGGCTCAGCACACACCCCTGCGGCGTCCCCGTACTTATACTGAGATCCGCAGAGACATGAGAGCCCATCCTGACCCGTTGGGAACGATCTGATAGAAAATCTAGTATCCACCTGCATAAGCATGGCGGAAGCCCCAGATCTAATAATTTAGGCACCAGTCTATGCGGAAGAATAGTATTAAAAGCAGAACTAAAATCTACAAATAACAGTCTCGCCTAAGTTCCTTGTTTCTCCAAATGGGTCAGAACAGCATGTAGGGCCTTAGCCACAGCATCCTCCATGGATCTCTTCCTCTTATATGCAAATTGACAAGGGTCAAGTCCAACTGATAAACAAGCCATAATACGGTTCCGCACCAACTTTTCAAAGCATTTCATTATGACAGGTGTAAACGCCACAGGGCGGAAGTCATTCAAACTATCTATGTTAGGCTTTTTAGGCAGAGGTATAATAGTAGAAGATTTCAGACAAGGTGGGACAGTGGCTTGGGCCAAAGACCGATTTAAAATCTTCATAAAAGTTTCTGCCAGCTGTTCTGAGCAGTCTCTCAGTGCCCTACCAGCCACTCCATCAGGACCAATAGACTTGCTCGCATTTATCCCTTTTAATATTTGCCTCACTTCTCCCTCTTCCACCCTGGCAACATTCCCTAAGGGGAGTAATGACGATGACTCTGGCAACACTGCTGGGTCCACTGCTGGTGTCACCTCAAATCGGGCGAAGAAGGTATTCAGCTCCTCCACCAGAGAAGCACTGCTCTCTACAGGCGAATTACTGGGTTTGTAGTCAGTAAGGTGCTGGATCCCCTGCCACACTTGCCTGGTGTCGTGACTACTCAGGTGATCTTCAATTTTTCCTCTATACACAGCTTTTGCCTTCCTTATACCCCTCTTCAGGTTCTCCCTTTCCAAACTATACAATACCCGGTCTCCAGTTCTAAAAGCAAAGTTTTTGGCCTTCAACAGTCTCTGAACTTCACTTGTCATCCAGGGCTTCTTGTTTGGATACATCTTTACATGCTTTTCCCTGGTGACGTGGGCGGTGCAGAATCTAATATAATCCAGGACCGTTGATGTGTAGGTCTCCAGATCTTGATGGTCAAACACATTTCAATCGGTCCAATAATAACTTAAGGGGTTACTCTGGAGTAAATATGGTTCTTACTTTAAAATAATCGGCTGTGGATACTAAATGACTGATTATCAGCTGCATTTGTGCTCTGTTTGAGATTGTCTATATTTGAAAGTCTGGGGATAGCTTCTCTTTAATGTCAGTAAGTACAAGGAAATAGTTTGTATCAAGAGGCTTTGTGACACGCTAAGTGGGTAATGTAATACAATAGAGTATGCTGTATATTTGTTACTACTGTACTAATGTTATAGTGTAATCTTTTATGCTTTCATAAAAGCATATTGAATTTTTAAACATTTGAGAATATCAGTTTTGTTTATAATGGTGAATGAAACTTTATTTGTACTTGTATTGTTCTGCAGAAATTATATAAGTATCTCCTGATAAATAGTACAGAATCTTGAAAAGCCAATTTACCGGAAGGGCTTACAGAATTCTTTTTTTGAAGACTTTGATATTGTTTCCATTTTTGCATGAGATTGCTGAAATATGTTTGCATTAATGAAGATATGAATTCTTGCAATTTTTGAACTGTATAGTGAAATTAAAACAAGTTTGTGATACATCTACAGGACATTTAGTGGTTGTTTCACTGATATATTTCTGCCTCAAATGGTTTTTTCTTCGTTGTTGAAGAAAGGATGCAACATGGAACAGTAATTTTATTATTATTATTTATTATAATTGTAATTATATTTATAATAATATGTTTATTAAAAACATTAAGTCCTAAGCAGGAATCTAACTCGGTACCTTTTGGGAATAGTCAACAACACTAACCACTTATCCACTAAGGATTTCTCTTTAAACCTGTTTTTTTAAAAGTAATGATATCATCTCTGGTTAACATAGAGTTCTCTATTATAAGATTGCCAAAAGCAGTTCCATTGGCTATGGAGCTACCGTGGCTTAGAGGTTGAAATTTTACCTTGTAAACAAGGCCAGGGTTAAATTCCCCAGAGGGGAGTTGAAATTAGAAGGCGAGTGGGAACATATATAATTTTTTAGGGTTAGAAAACCTAATCACTCCCTGTCCAGCACTCCTTTAGGGAAGCCCCCTGATCACAAAGTTGGTACTGGTCTAGACTCCATCTTGGTATTTTTGTTAGAAAGCTCAGTCATATAAAGGATTGCTTTACTAAATTACTGTATCTTCTTCTTCAGTTCCTCCTTTACTCTTTCAGGTGTCGAGAGAGATACACGATTCTTGCTCTGGCACTGCTAATGGTCTCCACTGTTGGATTGGGGCCATGAAGCGGCCGTTGGGTCCCGGAGGAGACTGGTCAAGCAATGAGACACGAGGCAAGATGGAGCGAAGACCAGTGATTTATTGAGGAAAAATCATCAGCATATATAGAAAGTGAGGCTGCGTGTGATGGAATTGACATCTGACAAGAATCACATCTCATGTTTACACGGGTTAATTGGGAATCTCTCCTGGGGAAGTTAATTAATTAAATTAAACACTGACAGGGGAACTCCATTGTTCCATGCTTATCCTGGGGTAAACATGGCCACTGTTGGTTTTAGGGCTGTAGATAATCCGTGGGTGCGATATTACCTATTATCTGACTTATGAGTCAGCCATCCAATTTTCTCTTGCTTGAACTGTTTGCCAGGTCAGCTGTGGGTGAATTAAACTATGGCTATTAATCCGCTCCCCAATTTCTGTCCCCTCGGAACCAAGTCTCGAAGGAGCAATCTCCCAAGTAATGGTTCTGTCAGGGACAGTATGCTAATTGCGTGCGCGGATCCCGCACTCCCCCTTTACTTGTTTCACTGAACCTGACAGACGGCTCGGCGTAGGAGTGGCATCAGCTGACGTGGAGTGATGACATTCCGGGGTTCTCTCCATGGGGGACATCTCGACATCAGTGAGGGAATACATTGCACGAAACAACACACTGCTGTGCCCAGTATTACCACCCCCACAATCACCTTGAGTGTCGTTTGTAACCATCCCCATGGGAACCAGGACCATAACGAATCCCACCACCCCCACGTAGCGTCTTCCTTGATATTTTTAACCAAGGTATGGAGATCTGTGAGCTGATTCTGTACCTTGCGCGAGTTGTCCGTGAGATTAAAGCAACACATGCCGTGGACAGACTCGCAACCCAAATGATGTAACAACAGGAGGTAATCGATGGCTGCTCGGTTATCCAAGATGGCATGGTGAAGCTCTATCTGCTCTTGATTAAGCAGCGCTATCGCCGAGGAGGTGTGGTTGATGGCTTTTGCCAGAGCACAAGCCAATTGACCAATTCTCCGAGCGTTGCCGACGGCTAAGCCTGGCACGCCAAGCAAGCTGACTGCTAACGAAACATACTCAGCCTTGCTCAGAATTCTAATGTTACTATCACATGAGCTGTCTAACTGGGTGGCACAAGCATGCCATATGTATGAAGGAACATTCGTGCTTGGTGCAACCATGTCTCTAGTGGGAAGCAACAATGTCAAGCAACTGATACAACATGTGGAATCTGATACATTTGCGGGAATGTAGTTCCAAGTATACTGATTGCATGTAAAAAACCATCCTGAAGGCAAGGTAACATGAACATACGTTGAGTTAATAGTCTCTGGGTTATCACAAGTCCAGTTGCTGCTGCCGGGGTCGAGGCAACGGCGCTGAGGCCCATCGACCGCGGAACAGCCGGTCATTCGAGCACAAGTAGAGTTTGAGCTGACCGCCACTCGAGGAGTGTAGAGAGTGGCTGCATCAGCCGGCAAAGCTTTGGTGACTTGGGTTCCCCAGTGCGCATACGTTGAAAAGCCAGTCTTCTAAAACGGACTGAATATCCGCTTCACTAACCAGTTGCCGTTCCTGGGGAGTGACACACCGGGATGAGGCATGTGCTCAGGATTGAGGCAGAAGCGGTGGTCTGCCTCAGGCAAAAATCGGATTGATTGACGAGGTTCGCCAATCTTTCCCAAACGTCGTACTGCAGCCGGGCAGAGAGATCTCCACCTGGCATCAGGTTGTTGGCTTCCAGCGAAGCTGCCCGAACGCCTCCCCCCGCAAGTAGGGAGAGGATCAGGATGATGGTGGTCATCACGGAATTAGCTGTGATCAGGGAAAAAGCTGTAACCAAGATGTTCTCCGGCGTTGGCTCCTTGTCCTCGCGCCGGACGGCCTCCGCTGCTTCCTGGCATAGGGACTTGGCCATCCCCCAGGTGATCTTCGGTGCCGTCATCTGCTGTCGCCGCCTTCTCCGCTTGGCTCTCCCCGTCAGGGTGAGGTCCTCCATTTCTGGGATCGGGTCCGGAACGTCCTAGGTCCTCGCCATGGGACTCAAAGTGAGGCTTGACGCACCGAGCTGGAATCCAGATGACACCTGTAGGAGACATAATTGCAGCATACCCTCTTCCCCATGTTACGAATGGCGCCGGGCCCTTCCAGGAAGGATCCGGTGGCACTCAGTAACGCACATCGGCCGCGGGAGAGCTTCCGAATGGCGGAAGTGCTTCTCCTGCGGAGTGCAATCCGAAAAAACATTAAGGTGATTGTACGTGAACAATACCTTGTTCAGACAGTGCTGTGCCTGACCCTGAGATTTGGGGAGGGCAGGTGGTTTCCCCCTTTCTGTTTGTTTGTCAATATAGGACTTAAGTGTCCGATTGACCCGTTCCACAATCGCTTGCCCCTGCGGATTGTATGGAATGCCGAAGGTGTGCTTAATGTCCCAGGTGGCCATGAAGTCGGCCAGCTGCCTGGAGCTGTAAGCTGGAGCGTTATCGGTTTTCATGTGCCGTGGTTTGCCCATGGCCGCGAAGCAGGAAAGGAGATGCTGCTCCACATGGGAAGCCGTTTCTCCCTTCTGTGCTGATGCCCAAATGAACTGTGAAAAAGTATCAATGCAGACGTGC
Source organism: Bradypodion ventrale (assembly GCA_035047345.1). Taxonomy (NCBI): domain Eukaryota; kingdom Metazoa; phylum Chordata; class Lepidosauria; order Squamata; family Chamaeleonidae; genus Bradypodion; species Bradypodion ventrale. The sequence continues at coordinate 39,420,518 of JAWDJE010000008.1, forward strand.
ATGTACTGCCATCTGCCAAACTGCGGAACATGTGTGACGTCCATTTGCCTCACCTGGTTGGCCTCTGTCCCTCGTGGGTTGACCCCCCACGATGGCCTCCCTACCGCCCCTGCACAATGCTGACAGGAACGGACTATGCCTTGGGCTTGAGAAAGTGGCAGGTTGAACTGCCTTGCAAGCGCTTTGGTATTCTGATGAAAGAATGCATGGCTTTGAATTGGAGTTGTGAAGACTCCCAAAACTGACCATTGCTGAATTTCCTTTGTGGCCGCATCCGCTCTGCTATTGCCCGTGGAAATCGGACCAGGCAAGTCCTGGTGACTTCTGATGTGGGCGATATAGAGCGCTTCGGTGCAGTTCCGCAAGTGAAATTGAGCCGTGAGAAACAGACTCAGCAAATTTTTTGTCTATCACGGGAGTGATGTACGCTCCCGGTAGACTGTGAAGCAAATTCCTAACATACTGACTGTCAGTTATTATGTTTAAGCGTTCTTTGGCAAAGGTGCGCAAAGCGAGGTTCACTGCTGCCAACTCTGCCCACTGCGCGGACTTCTGTGGAAGAGTTAGGAGCGTGCGCCAAGCTTGGTCTTCTTGCCAAGTTAAAACACCATACGTGCGACCCCCATCCGTGAAAACTGTCCTAGCCCCCTGAAGTGGAACCAGTGACATCAATTCACACAAACTGACTGCGGTTGAAGCGAGACGAGTCTGGGGTCTTTCGGCAAATGGTATGTCAAGCATCCAGTGAATCCTTCCAAGGCTATTGGAAGCGAGTCACCAAGCTGCATCAGTTGCTGAACTTGCTCTTTTGTGAATGGGACCACGATTTTTGCCAAATCGTGCCCTGAGATGTCCCTTGCTCTCAGCCTTCCTTGGTAGATCACCGCGAGACCAGTTCCTGAGGGGGAACGATGTTTCGGGAAGAGGTGTGTGGTAAATACACCCATTCCACGATACTCGCCCCTTGTTCGGAGTCCACCCCTAGGGCTCCGGTGAACATGGATCCGGTCCAAATGATGTACAAGTTCAGGATCGGAGCATATGGCCCCTGACTAATCCTGTCTACCCATCTCTGGCTGAGAACTCGGTTGACCTTCTCGAGAGTCAAGCGCGCCTCTTGAGAAATTTGTATCCGGTCTGCCGGCTGCTTACCTAACGTTAGCAGCAAGAAGAACGGCTTTAAAAGATCCGTATCCAATCTGAAGTACGGTATGGCCCAATTAATGTTTCCTAAAACCTGCTGTAATTCTACCAGGGTGACTGAATCCTTTAAATTGATCTGAGGCAAAACTGGTGCTGCGAAAGAACGGAGAAGCCGATGGCCCAAGTATGAAAATGGCTCGGTTCTCTGAACTTTCTCTGGGGCAATGAGTAACCCTTTTTCCCCCAGGGTGGCCTGGAGGTCTTTAAACATTTCGCTGCCGAGTTGCGGCGCTGCGACCAAGATGTCATCCATGAAATGACACACTAAAGCTGTAGGGTGAAACTTTGCCAGTGCGTTGTGAACATAAATTTGGCACAGGGTGGGCGAGTTGAGCATCCCCTGTGGCAAATATTTCCACGCGTAACGTTGCGTAGGCTCTCTGTGGTTCACGACTGGCACTGTAATGGCGAACCTTTCCCTGTCCCTAGGATCTAGGGGAATTGTATAAAAACAATCGTTAAGGTCTACGACCGAGGTCTCTCAACCCTCGGGGATCATATTCGGATTCGGGATGCCGCATTGAAGCAGACCCATTGGCTGGATACATTTATTGATCTCTCTCAGATCGTGAAGGAGGCACCACTTCCCTGACTTTTTCTTGATGACAAATATGGGCGAATTCCAAGGCCTGGTGGACTGCTCTATATGTCGTGCATCTAGCTGTTCTTTTACCAGATGTTTCAGGGCGACTAATTTCTCCCCTACTACCGCCCATTGCTCTACCCAGACTGGCGTGTTGGTAAGCCATTTAAGTGGCAGAGCCATTACCCGAAGGTAAGAGTGGCACGGTACTGCTGCAGAATGTCTCGCCCCCAAAGGTTGACATGCATGTCCAGAATGTGCGGCCGGATGACCGCGGTGCCGTCAGCTTCAGGGATCGTGACTTCTACCCACTCCTGGCTTCTAAATGCTTCTTGGATACCGCCTACCCCCCACACATCAGAGACCGGCTCGATAGCCCACTCCTGTGGCCACTGACTCCGGCTGACCATGCTGACGTCAGCTCTGGTGTCCAGCAACCCAGTAATCGTTTTTTTATTTAAAAATACCTCTATGACTGGTCGCCGTTTCCACTCTATGTTGGTCTCCACTGCCGCTAAGACCTGGTATCCTTGCACTGCCCCACTTGAGCTCGAGCGGTCTTCCGACCCGGACGCTGAGCTGTCCCTGAGTCTTCCCTGGCTGTCTGCTGGCGAGTTACAAGGAACCATGATCAGTTGCGCTAACGTGTCTCCCTTGTGAATGGTCTGGGGTAGGTGTGTCCAGAGTTGAACTTGGAGAACACCTGAAAAATTGGAGTCAATGACTCCCGGAATTACAAGAATTCCTTGTGCCCCTGCGACACTACGAGGCAAAATTAAGCCTATGAAGCCTTTAGGCAGAGGTCCTATGTACTGGGAATCGACCAGATAGACTGTGCCTGGCAAGTCGCATGTGACTTCTGACTAGCAAGTCAATTCTAGCCCTGTGCTGCCTTTGGGGCTGGCCTGCGCCTTCGAAATGTCTGGAATGTGATCGGAATCTAATCCAGCTCTGGCTCTCCCAGAGCGAGGGGGGTCTCTGTTTGGACTGGGGCCAGAGACATGCCCGCATTCCGGTTTCCCGAATTCGGACAGAATTTGGACCAATGGAAGCCTTTGTTACACCTCGGACACGGGGTGGTTGGAGCCTTGGGACGGCCGGCATGTTGGCCGCTGCCCTTGGATCAGCACTCCTTAGCGAAATGACCGACCTTGCCACAATTGTGACATGCTCCTTTGGTCTTGTTCTTGGGTTTCCTACCCCCTTGCACCGCCGCTGCCAACAGACCCATTTTGTAGGAATCTGCCAACGTCGGCGCAAGCCCTAATCATGTCCTTGAGAGTCAGGTCGGGACGATTGCCCAGTGACTGCAAGATCTTACGGCAGTCGAGATTGGCGTTGTCCTTAGCCAACTTCATCATGAGCTCTTGTTGGGCCTGCTTTTTATCAATCTGTCTACTGACTGCTTCCTCCAGTCAATTGATAAAGTCCATGTAAGACTCCTGGGCGCCCTGTTTGACTGCGGTGTAATTTTTAGCTGCTTTGCCAGTTGCTGGGACTTTGAGAAAAGCCCTGAAGGCTGTCTCAGCTGACAACTGAAGGGTGGCAAGTGGCAAGGTGGTCTGCGCATCGATGGATTCGAAGGCATCTGAGCCATATAGCTGGTCAGGAATTATTGCTCCGCCCATCCTGGCAGCCCTTGCCTGAGCCTCGAGACGATACTCGCTGTCCCATAGCAAATACTGGCTGGGGTTGAGCATCATTCGCATGACGCCTTTCCAGTCGTGCGGAATGAACATTGTGTTTTCGCACACTTGCTGAAGCGTGCCCCTAGTGAAGCGACTCTGAAGTCCTGTCTCTGAAATGGCCTTCCGTATAGCCATGAGAAGCTTGTACGGAACTGGCGAATGAACTACTTGCTGCTGGCCTGTGAGGGCATCTATTTCTAAGTGAATTGGGCAAATCTGGCTAAGCTCAGCTAGTTATTCTGCTGGCAAATCCCCCTTTCTGATCTCTTCCTCAACTGTGCGCTGAAGGGCACTCTTGATAGTTTGGGAACCCGTAGCTGTCAGAGAAGCACCAGCGCTCCTCATTCCATGCATTCCGCCAGTGACGTCTGCAGCTGTCACCGAGGGAAAGCTCCCTACACTACCCTGCTTGAGCTGAAATGACGGATAGAGAGCCGTGCTGACGGCTCCGATGGCGCTGGGGGTTCTTGGGTCTCTATCCAGACTGGGTCTACCTCTGCTAAGAGCTTCCTACATTTGCTCCATGTGCGAATTATGCCATCTGGAGCTCTGGGGGATTGCTGAATGCAGACTCCTATCTTATCCCAAAGCTGAAGGGTTAGCATGCCTACTTCTGGGTAAAGCAGACAATGATCCCTCAAGTACACCAAAAGTCTCGCTAGTTCCTCGCTGTGAATGCTTGTCTGGTATACCCTGGCCAGGGCCTTGAATTCCATTAAGTGAATTCTCTGATTAGCGGACAGACGTTGCCTCTGAGGACAAGTCCCCATATTACCTGCTGTTCCTTTGAAGTTTCCTTCTCGGGATGAGTCGACACGTCTGAAGTCCAGGCAATAGGTTTTGCATGACCAATCTCTGGGGAAGAACTCGGAGCGTGGGACTGCTGCCACGGGCCCTCCGTGGCCTCTGCGCTGAATCAGGGGTTCACAGCCAACCCTGAGGGGAATGCGTTTTTCCGTGCTGCAACCACCGCAGAGCTTGGAGCAAGCTGTAGGATGCCTTTCTGAAGTGCCTCGCCGCGTAGCTGTCTTCCCGATCGGATGGCTTTCCGACCGGAGCTGCCACGCTGTCCCCCGGGATGATCGGACACGGTTCTGGCGTAGAACCGGACCGCAAAGATCGCTTACTCACGAGTAGAATCACATCGGGGTCACCAGGTGTTGGATTGGGGCCACGAAGCGGCCGTTGGGTCCCGGAGGAGACTGGTCAAGCAATGAGACACGAGGCAAGATGGAGCGAAGACCAGTGATTTATTGAGGGAAAATCATCAGCATATATAGAAAGCGAGGCTGCGTGTGATGGAATTGACATCTGACAAGAATCACATCTCATGTTTACACGGGTTAATTGGGAATCTCTCCCGGGGAAGTTAATTAATTAAATTAAACACTGACAGGGGAACTCCATTGTTCCATGGTTATCCTGGGGTAAACATGGCCACTGTTGGTTTTAGGGCTGTAGATAATCCGTGGGTGCGATATTATCTATTATCTGACTTATGAGTCAGCCATCCAATTTCCTCTTACTCGAACTGTTTGCCAGGTCAGCTGTGGGTGAATTAAACTATGGCTATTAATCCGCTCCCCAATTTCTGTCCCCTCGGAACCAAGTCTCGAAGGAGCAATCTCCCAAGTAATGGTTTTGTCAGGGATAGTATGCCAATTGCGTGTGCGGATCCCGCACTCCACCTGTGCTATTTGGTGTTTTTGTAATATTTCTTTGATGTTATCTCTCCACCTTCCTCTGGGTCTGCCTTGTTCTTTGTCCTTCTCCTCTTTTCATATACGCCTTGCATAGTATGGAATCCAAACATTCTCTTCAAATAGGCAAACCACTTTTGTTTGTTGTTTCTGTGTGTAGTTTAAATTTGGTTGTATGCCAATTCTTTCCCTTATAATCTAATTCCTGATTTTATCCCTTCTAGTCGCTCCAGCAGCCTTCCTCAGACATCTTGTCCATGGATACCAACGTCCATTTATGTTTTGTTGTAAGTGTCTATGTTTGGCACTGGTAACATAAGATGGGAATGAATATGCTTTGAGGTGTTTCATTGTGTTGGTTGGTATTGCCTAATGTTGTAAGAGCAGAGCTAACTGTCCCAATAATTGGTTTTCCAAATAAATATTAATAATTGTGTGGCATCCAATCAGCTTTTACTTATAGTGACCCTCCCAGGTTTTCTAGTGATAAAAGTGTTCAGAAACAGTTTACCAGTGCTCAGTGATGCACTGCAATTTTTTTTACTACCTATTCTGTGGGCTGGCCAAATCTGTGGGAGGGGCCAAATCTGTGGGCGTGGCCAAACATCCTGCATTATGGGCTATGGAGGTGGGTGTGGCCAACCAAGTGGGCATGGCCTGGGGAATTTCTGCTACCAGTTCTGCAGAACCTGACAGAACCTGCTGCAGTGCATTACTGCCAGTGCTACTCTGCGACCATGCAACTTGCCAAAAGGCACATAAGTGATAGCCATGAATGATCTGGGTGATGTCAGCTGGTCATTCTCTTGGGAGACACAGTGGAGATTTCAATCTCCAGTCTCTGGCTGTGCAGTTAGGTGTTCCAACCCACTGAGCTGTACCAGTTCAGTGGGTTATCAAATTCTTTCCAACTTATCTATTGGATTTTCTATGTATAAAGCACCGAGGTGCTTTAATAGTCTCTCATTAAGGATCACTATATTTACTAGCTATTTCATTGATCAATTTTCTCTTGCTGTCATTGATCACTTACTGAAATGGAGTTCAAGGCCATAATCTAAATGTCTTGATGATATTTTAAAAAAAAATCAGCCACATTTGATTGATTGTTTGTTGGAATGAACTCTTCAGATGCGTTTACCTGATGTGTCCTCACAGTTCCTTACTAGGCTCTGTTGGTTAGGGCTGCTAGGATGTGAGGTCCAAAATAAGTCCTCAATCTTGTTTATAACTTCCAATCTCATCAAAAGCATAATGTGACTATCTGTTTCTATGTCCACCTGTGGGTTCAGCTGAGTGCAGGAGGCAGAGAACTGCCAAAACCAGAACACCTAACATTATTTCTGATCTTTCACTTTCACCAGTGGTTTTATCAAGAAATGTAGTCCCTTTATGGTGTCCACATATGTGGGGAAGACAGGGCAGAAGATGAAAAATAAAGTGTGATATCCTTTGTTACCACTGTACATCCATGATGAATGTAACTTGATTGAACTACTTCTTTAGGAAATAAATTTTCAATTCAGATTCCAGTCAGACAAAGGATTTTCTGTTTGTAGCTATTCCCAGTTCACTATGTGTGAACCGGAAATACGACTGGCTTTCGAGCAAGGGCAACCTTTACCTTTACTAGGTGTGTGGAACTTAAGGAATTCAGCTATGGTTCATGTATGCTAAGAGAAGAGAATATGTAGCCTTCAAGAAGCTACAAGAATTCACCTCCTTACCATCTGAGGCTGCAACGGTTGGGCCTTTTCACTCTTGAACGACGGCGTCTAAGAGGTGACCTGATTGAAGTTTATAAAATCATGCACGGTGTGGACAAGGTAGATAAGGAAAAACTGTTTTCCCTATCGCACAACACTAGAACTAGGGGACACTCCATGAAACTTTTGGGTACTAGTTCTCAAACAAATAAGAGAAAGTACTTTTTCACCCAGAGGATTACTGGTCTATGGAACTCCCTGCCAGAAGAAGTGGTGACAGCTGTCAGTCTTCACAGCTTTAAGAAAGGATTAGACAAGTTCATGGAGGACAAGGCTATCAATGGCTATAATTATGGCTACCTAAGGACAACCTCCGGGTTGGAGAGATAAGCAGGATATCTCTCAATGCCATTTCCAGGGAATCCTAAGCAGGTGAAGGCATCTCCTTGGGAATACCCTGAAGGAAATGGTGAGCCACTGTGTGAGACAGAATGCTGGACTGGATGGGCTGTGGCCTGTTCCAGCAAGGCTGTTCTTATGTTCTTATGTTCTTATGATTCCACACCATTGGTTTTGCTGCCTAGGACTCATGGAAACAATATTCCAGCAACTTATTGGGGGCCACATACAACTAGAATAAGAAACGTAGGGTTTCCAGGTATTGGCTTGCAAGTCCTATTAGTGATAAGGTATCATGGAATCAACAGGCCAACAATATCTGGTAAAAGAGGCTCTCATATTACATACTCTGTAGCCCCCACTGAGCCGCCCTGAGTCGGCATATGCTGAGTGGGTGGCATACAAATTGAATAAATCAAATCAAATCAAATTACCAGTACTTAGATTCTCTATTCAGGCATTTGCTGAAATGCATCAGGGACTATATTTTAGGACATGGGTTCTCACACAAGCCCCACTCAGTACCTACTACCTGGAAGTCAGTTAAACCTTGTGAGCTGAAAGCGAAAAGCCTCAAAAGGAGACCATCAGTAGATTTAGCTAAAAGCTTTCACAGATTTGCTGTGATTAAGAGCTGGGACGCAGGCAGGGCTCATAAAGCATACCTGCTTCCTCGCCACAAATCTAGCTCTTGACGCAAGCAAGCAACCCCTTGGATAGGGTTTCTACCCGTTAATGATTTCTGAGATTTATACAAAGGCAATTGCATCTTAAACTTCACAATTCATCCTTCCGTTAAAAAAGAAATAAATCAACAGCCCGGCTAGTGGTGTGATTCATTATTTTCTATTCTTTATAAAGGTCCCTGGACACAGTTGTCACAAAGTTTGACCTTTCCTGCGGACTTCCTTCCCGTTTTAATCTGTAACCAGCACTTATTACAGCCCCTCCCCTCCCGGTCCTGCTCAGCTCAGCTGTGAGAAAAACAAAGGTAGTAACTCCGAAGTTAAGAAACTTGCCTCCCCCCCTCCCGAATAAACTCTGGCGGGGGAGGGGGATTTCTGCCCTGCTACAAGGAGGGAGCTCAGGTGATGCGCTGCAATTATGCAAGTGTGCCCACCCTCAACTGGGAGGAGCTTGCATCATGGCCTTAAAGACCCAGGCTGGTGCCGCCGAGATCGGCTGCGGCAAGATGAAGATCAAGGGGTTAGTCCTCAGGGCACAAAGTGACTTTGTTCACCTGCTGTCCAAATGGCCTGGCACAACCTTGGTGTGGTCAGCCATTCTCCCCATATGGAAGAGCTCAACTGAGACCAAACCTCTAGAATGAGCGAAAAAAGAAATCAACAGGGAAATGAAGGCTTGGGCTCTAGCCCATGGGGGTGTATTCACTGGCCACAAAGAAATACAACAGAGCCTGCACTAACTATTTAGGGATGACGGCATGCACTTGTCCAATACAGGGGCTGATATCCTACTGCAGGGTTTGCGCAGGGGCATCTCAGCTGTCCTTAATGAGCAGTGGGGAGAAGGGGACCAAGTGGGTGCTGACCCCTTCCAGTGCTGGGTAATGTAGAGTTTGGGTGCCAGTGGTGATTACCACAGGGCGTCTTTGATGAGGTGGAGATCACATCCTATGCTGGAGTCCTGTGAACCAGCTTAGAGGTGGCTAATGCCATGTGGTAGACACACAGTTTGACCAAGATCCACTCTTTGAGGGCAAGTGGAAATGGCTGTGTGCATGCCCACCCTGGTAAACTAGCCTGCAAATTACTAGCTGGTGCAGTAACAAGCGGCAGCCCGTATTTTGTCTGTCTGGTGTGGGGAGGGGAAAACTATCTTTCCTTGCCCTGGTGTCAGGGTATGCACTGCTTGCCTATCCCCTTCCACAAGTCACCTCAACTTAACAATCAATAAACGTGGCCCAAGCCTTTATCCACAGCTGTTTATGTCTGGCCTCCTTATTTCATGCTGGGAGTGGAATACCACCACAGTTGTTATCATCCCCGTCTTGTTTTGAAAGTGAAAGCAAGTCTCTTCTTCAGCATTTGTATTAACACATTGACTTACTTTGGAAACTGAGAATGAAAACATAAGCAATACTCATAAAGATAAAACTGTTAACCAGATATCATAAATACCAGCTGGCTCTCTGCTCCTTATCATACAGAATTTCCTTCTGCAAGATAAACATTAGAACTGCCAATAGAACTGCGCCTCCAGACGGAGTTGCTGCCCTTTAGGAAAGAACTAAAAACCTGACTGGCGGGCCAAGTTTGGGGTGCACGTGGAGGGGTGGCTTCCGTTGGGTGGTTGGTATAGGGGAGCGTGCTTTCCCCCACGGTTCCTTCGGTTCCTGCACCCCTTTTTTAAGGGGTGGGTTCTTAACTCTGTTTTTATCTGTTTTTATTCATGATTGTGAACCGCCCAGAGTCAGCTGTGGTCGAGTGGGCGGTATAGAAATTTAATAATAAATAAATAAAAATAAATTAATGTATCATTGGTTAATGCAGATTTCTTTTTTCCTGATATGTACTGGTTACTTTAACACATGTTTGAAAATGTTTGAAAAGTGACCTGTTGTGATTTGCTCATTGAAGAGTTGAAAAAGAATAACTTGGTGGCTAAAATCTGACAGCATAACTGAACATCACAGAATGCTTATGTTGTCATCAGTTGCAGTAATTTTTTGAAAATTAAAAATATCTGATTCTACATTTCACCCCACCCTGGTGATCCTGAGTCTCCCTTGGGATTTCTTTCATAGAGGCCATAAAACTAGGCAGAGTCTTTAATTTCTCCAAAGCATTGTCGCTGTGATGATTTTACTGCCAGCAGCAGATTTCTAAAATTAAATTTTCCCCATGTTCTATGAATCCCACAAGTTCCAACCAATGAAAGGGGTCCTGAAATGATATCACTAACTTTAGACAAATGAGATTTCAGGCATTATGTCATTTGCTGCACAGCTCTTTACCTTTTCATAACTCTTCCCAGTTATTTTTTAGAAAGTTTCTAGAAAAACATAAGGATGATAAGAGAATAACATCAAGGTTGAGAAACTTCATTTCAAAATTCCTCTAAAATACCTTAAAGTGTCCTCAGAAAGTACATTTTCAAAGTTAAGACAAGGTCCCTTTGGCATAAACTTTCATACACTGTGGTCCTCAAAATGTGATCTGAAGAAGTAGGCTAGGCTCCAGGAAATCCTATGTCAAATAGAATTCCATTTTAAAGATTCTTTATATTGTTGTTTTGGCTGTTACAGATGGTGTGTTGGCTTGTTTTGTTGTAACAGGCTAACAAACAATAATAACTGTGTACCATCAAACCAATTAGGACTTATGGTGACTCTTTCCAAGGTTCTCTAAGTAGAGCATACACAAAATTAGTTTTACCATTCCTTTCCTATGGGGGGTCCCTGGGATTGTGCAGCTTACCAAAGGCCGCACAAGTTGGCTCTTCTCCCAGGAAGGCATGGTGAGAAATTGAACTCCCAATCTCTGGTTCTGTTGTGTTCTGTAAAGCTGTGCCTTTAACAATGTACCTAGCCATGTGGTAACAATGTAACCTTTCTGTGTGCAACATTATAACCTTCAGCTGTATCACTGTAAACCCTATAAGAGGACACGAGCTAGTGACCACTAGATGGCAATAGCGAGCGTCCAGCTCTCATGGCTCAGATTCACCCTGGATCAGCAGCGCGGGAAGATTCCCGCCACCTCAACACCTGGACAAAAAGGGCGTGACCTTCTATGACGTCACGCAGGCAGCAACCAATAGACTGTCAATGAGCCACATTCAAATGTATAGCCAGCTGTATATATTGAGCTACCCATCCGCCATTACCACATGTTCCTCCGGATCATCATGCAATAAACCTGTGTTAAGCCAACCTTTCGGCTGTTTCATTGTCTTCGGTCCCATACACTAAAGGTTCCACAACCCAAGTCCTAAACCACCAAGCTTTCGAGCCATCACCTCTTGCTAAACATTTTACCAGTAAAAGGAGTTGGTTATCATTTGTTGAGATATTCTTGAAATGTAATTTTGTTACACCTCCATTACCCATCAAGTAAGCTAGTTATCTACTGTTGTAACTCATTATAGGAAAGTTCTGATTTAGGTAAGGTTTCCCTTGCTTGAAAGCCAGTCATATCTGACTCTGGGGTTCACTGCTCATCTCTGTTTCAAAGCTGAAGAGCCAGCGCTGTCTGCTTCTGCAGATGTTTCCGCGGTCATGTGGCAGGCATGACTAGACACCAGAGTGCATGGAGCGCTGTTATACTTGAGGCACTGCAGTTAAATCTGAACCTTAGCAGATGCCAGGCTCCCTCCATAGTACCTGGATGGCCCTCCAGATGAAAGCTGCTTGTCTCCCTCTACCAATGATGATACCTATGTCCAGCAAACACCCTCAAGAATTGTTGCCTTGCCATGGCAAGGGGGCTTTTGTGGTTCGATGAGCCTATGGGCTATGCCATGTACAGTCACTTAAGATGGATAGGCCCATAGTGGAGAACTCAGACTAAACATGATCCACTGGAAAAGGAACTGGCAACCCACTCCAGTATCCTTCCCAAGAAAACCCCATGGACAACATCAAAAGGCTAAAATATATAATGCCAGAAGATGAGTCCCTCAGGTCGGAAGGTGTCTATAATGCCAGAAGATGAGTCCCTCAGGTCGGAAGGTGTCCAACATGCTATTATGGGAGAGCATAGGACTAGAAAGCATGAAGAGGCTGGGTGAAAGCTGTAAAGAACAATATCACATAGGAACCTTGAATGTAATATTTATGAATCAAGATAAGCTGGATATTGACATCTAAGAACCAGTGAACTAAAGTGGACACGAATGGGTGAATTTAACTCAGGGAATCATTATATCTACTACTGTGATAAGAATCCCTTAGTAGAAATGGAGTGGCCCTTATAGTCAACAACAGCGAGAAAAGCAGTAATGGGATACAATCTCAGAAATGACAGAATGATCTTAGTCCGAATCCAAGACAAACCATTCAACATCAACCACTGATGCAGAAGAGGCCAAAGTTCACTGGTTCTATGAAAGCCTACAATACCTTCTAAAACTGACTCAAAAAAAGGTGACTGGAACATCAAAGTAGGAAGCAAAGGTAACTAGAATGATGAGCAAGTTTGGCCTTGGAGTTCAGAATGAAGTAGGGCAAAGGCTAATAGAGTTTTGCCAAGAAAATGTGCTGGTTAAAGCAAAGACCCTATTCTAGCAACTGCCTTCCTTCCTTTCTTGGGTAAACCTACATGACCAACTGATGTTTTTACATACAGTGGATGGAAGCTAATGGTTAAAAGATGGTCTCTTCATCATTGGTAATCTGTCTGCAGATTTGATGGTTCTGTCCCAGTTTGTCTGCATCCTTATTAAACTGTGTTGTCCAGAGCTAGACATTGTACCAAGATGAGACCTAATTGCACTTGAAGAGAAGGAACTGATACTTCATGGAATATTTTTTAGAGGGGAATGGAGACCAAAAATTAACCTTAGGTGATTTTTCCATGGCAGTATAATGAAGAAGATCATATGACTACAGGTAGGGAAGATATCCTCAGTGCCAACTCACAACTATTCCCACACAAGCAATAGCAATAAAAATTATCCAAATAGTGGTGCTGAAGCAAACTGGCACATTTTCAAATGTGACACATGAAAGCACAGCAGGCATGGCAGAAAGGATGGGGTTTGGCAAGGGGTTTGTGTCTTGGCTTGCCTGCTTTCCATTGCTATCAGCCACCCAGAACCTCAAACAGCAGCTTGGTCACAACCCATTTGCCAGGTGTGTGTTAGGAGCCTCACCTAGCAAGAGAAGCAGATTTTGAAAGCCCTTATATAGAGAACAAATTGTATTTTCCTTTTGTGATCAACCAATAAAATGTATCCAGGAGGTTAGCCTTTTATCAGCTCAGGATCAATCTCCATGTAGGCTTCATGTTAAGAGTACAATACCTGTACTATGCTAGAGCAGATCAATAGTCAGACTTAACATAAGAACATAAGAACAGCCTTGCTGGAACAGGCCACAGCCCATCCAGTCCAGCATTCTGTCTCACACAGTGGCTCACCATTTCCTTCAGGGTATTCCCAAGGAGATGCCTTCACCTGCTTAGGATTCCCTGGAAATGGCATTGAGAGATATCCTGCCTATCTCTCCAACCCCGAGGTTGTCCTTAAGTATCCATAATTATAGCCATTGATACCCTTGTCCTCCATGAACTTGTCTAATCCTTTCTTAAAGCTGTCAAGACTGACAGCTGTCACCACTTCTTCTGGTAGGGAGTTCCATAGACCAGTAATCCTCTGGGGGAAAAAGTACTTTCTCTTATTTGTTTGAGAACTAGTACCCAAAAGTTTCATGGAGTGTCCCCTAGTTCTAGTGTTGTGCGATAGGGAAAACAGTTTTTCCTTATCTACTTTGTCCACACTGTGCATGATTTTATAAACTTCAACCAGGTCACCTCTTAGACGCCGTCGTTCAAGAGTGAAAAATCCCAACCGTTGCAGCCTCAGATGGTAAGGAAGGTGTTCCAGTCCCCTAATCATTCTGGTTGCCCTCCTCTGTACTTTCTCCAACTCCATAATATCCTTCTGGAGGTATGGCGACCAGAACTGTACACAGTATTCCAGATGGGGCCTCACCATAGATTTATAAAGAGGTAAAATGACACTTGCTGACTTATTTTCTATACCCTTCCTAATGATTCCTAACATTGAGTTTGCTTTTTTCACTGCTGAGGCACACTGGGTTGACATCTTCATTGAGCTGTCCACCAGGACACCAAGGTCCTTTTCCTGGTTTGTCGCAGAGAGTTCAGACACCATCAGTTTATAAATGTAATTGGGGTTTTTTGCCCCAACATGCATCACTCTGCACTTACTAATGTTGAAGCTCATTTGCCACTGTTTTGCCCACTCCCCCAATGTCTTAGAGGCTATATTGTCATGGTCACTATCTCTGGGTGAAGGTTCAAGCATAGATCTCTGAGAACCACAAATCGATTGGCATGTCTTCTCCACATACAGTAAGAATTGCTTTCAACACTCAGCCATCACTTTCACCATGCAAAAATGACAATCTGAAGTGGGGGATGCTACTGAATGCATTGCAGGCGCACCCACCCAAATAAAGATTGGATTAAAGGCATCAGGCCACTTTTATTGAATAATGCCCTAGTCCGAATTATCACTTTCAATTGGTGTATCATCCAATTGTAATTCTTTAAGGCAAGCAGGCCGCAGAAGCACTGGTAAGGTTCCACCCTAAATGCCAATGGAAATTGGCTACATGTATCAATTTTTATCAATTTGTTTGTTGAGACAAACAAATTGTTGACCGGAGTCAATATACTATCTACTGACCCCACCCTATGACGTGTATCCGTTCAAATATCAAGGTGATGCAGGCTGTGAAGCTCCTGACATCACCCCTTTCATAGTTCGCCCTTGACCGGCCAAACCTGTTTCCCCTGTACCTATCTACGTGTTGGCCAGTCAATTGCGAACCTTCCGGATACCTATGTGTCATAAACCTTTACCTTACCCAGTGCTACCCGCCACACGGGGAGGTGTCCATGATGACTCACCACCATCCCAGACCATCAGCTCGGTCACCAGGCCTGCTTGCACATCCTCCAGAAAGAGGTTCATACCTCTGGACGACAGGTGGACCCCATTTCCTGCCTATAGGTCAAAATTTTTGCAAGCCTGTCCTCGGATGCCTACTGGCTGTCCCCAAGCCATTCTCAGCAAGGAACCGGGCAACAGCTCTGTGCACTGACCGCTGGGGATGGTCCAAACCACGGAGATCCATGTCTCCTCTAAAATGGTGTCTCGGCATGATGTTAGACCATAGCAACCGTGTGTACGGCCATAAATGATGTAAAAAATGCCAGGTCATTGCACCTCGACATTTTAAGGAAAGGTCAGTGATCCGTGTGAGTTCATCACCACTGAGGTGCAGAACAAGAACATCAGGTGGTCCAGCATCCCTGATCGACATCAGGAATGGCAACAGTTCCCGTCCTCTCATGCCGCACATACCATACCACCGCATACGTGCAGATGCATGCAGCCCGAGCTGGGGTCCACACTCTGTCGCCGCAGCATATTCTGCCGCCCAGTGTACATAGCTGTTGCCCACCAGCCCCACTGCCACCGGTGTGCGGAGACACACAGGGTCTGTAAAAGAGGAAAAGGAATTAAGGACATAATTAGGTACTCACACAGTGAGGGGACGTACATATAAGGAAAAATACGCGCAAACCCCCACGTGCCCCCGCATATCCACCTCCGAGTACCCAAACGCAGCCGCGGTCAATGCGATGCCTATCGTGAATGAATGGGTGCCATAACGGGCCCCACACTGTGAAACGCGGTACCGGTCACCCTACAGAACTTAAATTTGGTAAGGGGAGACCCATCCTGGTGGCAGAAAAACAGGCCAGGGTGCGCAGCAGGCACTGCCAAAACTGCATGTAGGGCACCAACCGGACAGATGTCAGCAAATGTACATCATAGCAGTCTACACCACTGCCTACTCCATGCTGATCGGCCTTTGAGGAACAAATCCTCAACTGAGCCGACTCCAGGTTGATAGAGACATCTTCGAGTTCCAGTGCCCTACAAAAATTGTCCCCTTTTGATCATGGGACCAGCTCGCTGACTCGCAGAGCTCCAGAGAAAGCTATGGTGGTAGTTGCATAAAAAATACTCCACCCACCTACTGTAACATAGTCTATGGCAACCTCATGCTAAGGTGGGTCAAGGTCAGAATACCTGTGAAAACAGAGCAACGTGTGTCCGGGCGGCGGCCACGTACACGTGTCCACCCTTCCAATACATGGAAAACACTCACACAGTCAGTAAAGCCCCGTGCCTTGGCCATGAATGTCAAGGCGTAAAGCCTGGTGGCTATGGTGCGTGGGGCCAACCCCAGATCATGAGGCGCACCATATATTGTAAACCTTAGGCGACCGGTATCGGGCACATTCCAGGCAACTGCCTTTGCCCACAAAAGGCTCTAAAGCGAAGGAGTGGACGCTGACACGCCGTACGCGTGCGAGGTGCCAAGACAAGCAACTCATCTGGTTTACGTCTCCTCACCAAATGTCCATATCTCAGCCAGGGGTGGAGAGGGTAGTTCCCAAGCGTATGGAGCCCATTCACGGAACCGGGAGATCTGCAGGCGGGATAAAGTATCAGCAATATCGTTATAACAGCTGGCACATGTTTAGCCCTAAGGAGCGCCTTAAAACGCACGGACCCAAGAACAATAGGCGAGCTGAGGCCATGACTCCGGGGGATTTAGATGTTTGGGCATTGACAATGTGCACCACCGCAGCATTACCACACCAAAAGCGAAGCACAGAATTAGGCCACCTGTCCCCCCCCCCCCAGAGCATAAGGGTACCCAGAATTGAGAAAAATTTTCAGAAACGTAAGATCGCGTAAGCGATCCGTGCCCTGCCATCCCTGGGGCCAATGACCTTAAATAAATCCCCCCACCCCAGGGAGCCGGAGGCATCCGACCGTACTTGGAACGGGGCTGACCAGCAGCTCATACCTCCAAAAGGAGTCAGCATGAAATTCCTGCGGGAATGTGTGCCAAACAAACAGGTCCGCTCGTAAACCCCTAATCAGCTGTACCCTGCGGTGTCGTCTATCAAGACCCGCCATAGTGTGTCCCAGACACCAGGCGAAGGCACTGCCTGGTGTTACCACTCTGCAGGCGAAGTTGATGCGGCCATGTATCACCTGTGACTCTCGGAGAGGCACCTTCCACTTGGCAACATTGCCACATTGCAGTAGGGGCCGCTCCCCTTGACCGACAATTCGGTCACCTGGCACTCTTGCACGTTATTCAAAAGAGAGGTGCATCCACTCGTTGACAGGTGAACCCCATCTCAAGAATACAGGCCACAGTCCTGTAACCCTACCCCCAGACGACAAATGGCTGTCCCGAAGCCACTCTAGATAAGGAACCAGGCAACAGCCCTGTTCACTGACCGTCGGGCATGGTCCGACCGCTGGGTCAAAGTCTCTCCTATGATATTGCCTCGGCATGATGTATGACCATAGCAATCGTGTAAATGGCCATAAATGGCAAAGAGACGCCAGGTCACTGCACTCGGAAGTCTTTAAGTCCGGGCCAGCAATCCATGCAAGATCACCGCCTCCGAGGTGCAGAATTAAAACATGTGGCGGCCCAGCATCCCCAATGGACATCAGGAATGTTGACAGTTCCCGCCACCTATATGCCGTGCACACCATACCACTGCAAACGCGCGGTTACGCGTAGCCCGAGATGGGGTCCCCATTCTAACTAAGCAGCATACTGTGCCGCCCCAGTGCACATAATTGTGGCTCACAAGCCACACTACTACCAGTGTGCGGAAACACACAGGATCTGTATAATAAGGAGGGAGAATAGAGAGCAGAACAAGGCACTCATTCAGTGAAGGGATGAACAGACAGAGAAAATTGTGCAAATCCCCACCTGCCCATGCAACATATGTCAGGCTCCGGGCACCCAAATGCAGCCGCAGTTAATGCGGCGCCTAACCAGAAGTAATGGGTACCAATTCTAGTTCAATAAGGGTAGACCCGGCTTGGTAGCAGACGACAGGCCAGGGCGTGAACCACGCGCTGCCACAAACACCTGTGGGGAAGCAACCGGACATATGGCAGCGCCAGGCTAGTACCCTCTTCCGGCTGACCGGCCCTTGAGGAGCGAAGCCTCCACAGAGCCCACTCCTGATCGAGCAACACATAGTCTAGTTCCAGCGCCCTGCAAAAACATGTCCCCTGTTGCAAATGGTAGCAGCTAACTTAATCTGAGAGCTCCAGATCAAGGCACAAATGAGGTTGCCCGAAAGTAGACTCTCCGCACGGAGCATAAGCGCTGCCACGTAAGAGTCATATATATTAACTACAAGTGCTAGCAGGGCTCATCGCTGGCATCTCAGGATGAAGGGCCGCCCTCATCCTAAGGTCTTGACATAGGCTAACCATGACGGGCCAGGGAAAACAACCACGGCCCGGTAATTATTGTCCAAGCATTGGACCATTGGGATGGCCAAATCAGGACGGGCCCTCATATATCCTGCCATGGATGCCCAATAGGCCGCCGGTAACCAATTGGCCCCATAGGGAGGCAGCTTGCGGCGACGGGGCAACTCCTTGTCCCTGTCGTCCTGCCCCTCAATGCCCTCATCAGTGTGTTCACGTAGCAGGAGGGGGAAAATGTGAATATATTCCCCAAGCCACATAGTCTTGCTAATAGCCCGGGACAAATGGTCACCCAGGGGTATGGAGTAACCGGCCGTCGGCAGAAACACCGTTGGCACGGATTGGAGTGAGTAAACACATAATCGGCCCTTCGGGCCCCAGAAAAATTAAGGAAAAGCATAGGGGCGGTCACCCCAGTAAGAACTAGAGTGTAATTGGCCTGTTGCGACCATGGCCACTATACCCCCCCCCCCAGCGTCATGAGCTAGTGTCACAGGTGTGCTGATTTGACCAGGATACTCACTCGGTGCAGCCCCACAAGCCGCCCCCACTGGGGGTTCCGGCCCGTGGTGGGCGTCGGAGTTCGCAATGGCCATCTAGCTCCATGTTCCCGTACATCCAGGCCAGATGGGGAGCCGCGAGGCACCAGCCTGCGCTGGCCTGATGGCCTCTGGCAGCTCAACCCTGTTGGCGGCCTGCTGCGCAGCCATGGCCGGCATGTGGGCCGGAACCGCTGAGTTGGCACGCCCACCATCCGAAGGTGGTGGAGCAATGTCCATTGATGTCTCCAGTGCCAAATTCCAGGCAGGGGAGCATCCACAGCATCTAACCCACCAGGACAAGGTGGGCCAGATGGGCCGGATGGCCCCACAGGGTAATTGATGTGGGATAAACCCATGTGTTAATCCCTGGCCAGAATAGGGGCATGCCCAGTAATCCGGCCCATGAGGTGCAGGAATGACGGCGGGGCGGAAACCCGCACCGTGCCCAAGTGGGCCGCTATGCCCCAAGCTGGGCAAAGAAGCAGCAGGGGGTAAGAACCACAGTGGAGCAGGCCTGTGCCACCCACCGCCCGAGCCCTCAGCCTCGGGGTCTTATAACCCCACCACCCACCTGCGGGGGTGCCGTCCGAGCCCTCCGGCCCGGTGGCACTCCCGAGAAGTAGAGGGGGTGGGCTGAGCCCCCCCCAGGCGTGACCAAGGGGGCCGCCTGAGCCTTGAGTAAAGGGTATTCCGTCCTGCAGTACTCAGGAATCAAACTGCTGACCTTCTGCCTCCCAGTCAGCCTCTTAGCCACCTGAGCCACTGCAGTCCGGTGCTATTCGGAGGAAGGAAAACCTCCGATCAAGTAATTTTAAAAGAGAGAGACATGTAAATGTTTCTCTCCTGGAAATCCTTAGTAAAAGGAGCAAAACAAGCCTCTTGAAAAGAGGCGAGCAAGGAAGCGACGGAGCAAACTTCTCCGCTCCGTCGCTTCACAAAATGGCAGCCCAGCTGCCTCGTGGCCACCCCTTTATGGAGGGGTGGCCATGCCCCCTAACTAACCCGGATGTCTGAGTCTGGGTGGGTGGGGCCCCTGCAAAGAGCGCGGCGGCCATTTTGGCGCCGCGCTTGCATATGAGCTCTACATGTGGTTCAGAAGCTGATTTTGTTTTAAATTTATGTTATGGCTCAAATGAAGAATATATACAGAAGCAGCAACTTTTGCCTTGCTTGGATGAAACCAAGTTTATCTCTCTTATCTCATCAGTACCATGGATGTGATCACAAGAGTAGTGTAAAAAAGATATCTTAGAGGTAGTATGGAGGTAATCCTGTTATTTCTCATCTCTTTCAAGCTACTCTTTCTCCACTTCCACCTCATTCCGCTTTACCCTAGTATTAGCAATCATTTCATTTCTGTGCAGAAAATGATGTGATATGCAATTAGATTTTATTAGAGAAGCATTACATCATCTGCATACTCTCCTCCCATAGCTCCCCTTCACCCCCTTTTCCCTGTCTAATTTCAATATTCTTGTTCACAAGCCTATTTTTTCTTCTGGCTCTTCAACACTGTCTTCCTACCTGAAATAGCATGCTGCTAATTAATGCCTCTTAGAGCCAACATTCTGCTTCATTCTGCTCCTTTATTTCCATCTCACACCCTTGCCATGGAAGCAGGAAAATCCTTGTCCAAAATCCCCATTTACCCATTTGGAAAGTATCCTTCTCTTGTGTTCTCATGACTTGTCTAGTCGGACATCAAAGTAGGAAGTCAAAGGCAACTAGAATGATGAGCAAGATTGGCCTTGGAGTTCACAGTGAAGTAGGGCAAAGGCTAATAGAGTTTTGTCAAAAGAATGTGCTGGTCAAAGCAAACACTGAATTCTAGCAACCTTCTTCCTTCTGCTCTTTGGTAGGCCTACAGTGTTGGGCGGTGGTAAATAACCTGACTTCCTAAAGGGGCCAACAGCTACGGGCGGATGAGCCCCTTTAGGTGGGGTGATGGTCTCTTCAGTGTGGAAAATGCCACTGGAAACCATCATATTGGGCCTAATGGCAAAATGAGCAGAGGAGGAACCACTTTCTGATTCCCAATGATCATGGAGGTGGAAGAGGCCATGCCAGATAGACTGGCTGTGAAGGTACACCTTGTCCATATCCTCAAGGCTGTGGTAATCCATTGCAGTCCCGATGTTAAATTCTGCATGTCTCAATTCATATGTGCCACAGGGGATAGCTTCAAGATCATAGTATGTGGATCACTTCATGGCAAACCAATTCACACCAGTGGCATTTTCCCTGCTTGCCTTGGAGGGCCAGCTGGCCTCCAAGACCAGGCCTCTCGGCACCCTGGGGCAGAAAAAAAACATATACAGTGGTACCTCGCTTAAAGAACACAATGCGTTCCATGGGATTGCTCTTTAAGCAAGTTGCTCTTTAAGCGAATCATTTGGAAAAAGTGCCATCACTGCCATTGTAAGTGAACAGTTGTGACTTCTGGCAGGGGAGATTGCGAACCCCGATTTAGTTGTTAAGCGAGTTTTTGGTTGCTTTTAGTTGTTAAGCGAGGCGACCATTCAGAGAAAATTCTGCTCTTTAAGTGAGTTAGTCTCTAAGTGAGACGCTCTTTATGCGAGGTTTTACTGTACTTGGATCAAGTTGTAGCCGATGACCCCGACAACATGTTCCCTTGAGCATATCAAGTATATTTTAAAACCCAGCTTCAAATGCTTAGAATGGGTTTGGGGAATCTTCAACTCTCTGGACACTTTGAACTTCATCTCTCAGGAACTCCAGCCAAGCATGGGCAATGACAAGGGATTGAGCAAATATCAGGAAGTTTCCATCTCCTGTTTTTAAGAGAAAATATCAGAGGCTGAATAACATACCAAAAAGGCTTTCTTAGCTCAGAGAAATCAAATGTGGGCCAGCCTGTCCAGACTGGATCACCTGGAAAAGTGCCAGTTCCCATTCAGGGGGAGTAGCAATGTGCCATTCGACATGCTCCTCCCATTCAAATGGGAACTGACACTTTCAGTCTAATTTTTAAAAAGCATTTCTTTGTCTGTGTGTACAGCTGAAAAAGAATGTGCTTACTGCCATGGTTTCAATACACTGACACATAATATTTTTTTAAAAAAATAAATTAAAATAAGTGATGCATCACATAGGCAATAATTTATAAGACATCAAAAATATTTTACTTCCCCTAAGTGTTTGTAGATAATCAGGGGAAGTGTTTGATTTCCAATATGTTTCTTCTTCTCTCTTGTCCTGTTCAAACCCTGGACTACCAAAATGAAGCCACTTTCTTGGCTTTGTCATTGGCCAAACTTAAGTCCACATCAGTGCATGTTTCTAGTGGCAATCAGCAGACCAGTAAATGAGCTGGATTCTGTATCTCTCACATTCACATAGCATGTTGTTGTCCACCAGCAGTCCCCACTATTGTCCGCAAACAGTCTCAACATCCACTGCTACTTCCCTCCTTATCTTAGGTGGAGATACCAACAAGAGGGTATATTTTCTCAACTGGTGTAGTCTTGAGGCATCCTGTCACTATATGCAGTAGTAATTGCCAGCTGGGAGAACACATAGTTTAGCTTAGCAGAAGATTTCATATCAATGAACAAAAGTATAAAGCCACTACATCTAAGAACATAAGAACAGCCTTGCTGGAACAGGCCACAGCCCATCCAGTCCAGCATTCTGTCTCACACAGTGGCTCACCATTTTCTTCAGGGTATTCCCAAGGAGATGACTTCACCTGTTTAGGATTCCCTGGAAATGATATTGAGAGATATCTCCATCTTCTTCTTCTGTGTCTAGGCCAGATGTGAAACTGCCAAAATGAAAGCACCCTTTGGTGAGTCCATTCTGCAATTCCTTTTGCCTGACCTAGTGTGAGAAAGACTAGTCGGCAACACATTACCAGGGTACGCATTACCAGGGCAATCATTACCAGGGTACGCGCAATTGTGGTTCAAAAATACCACAATCACTGAGGAGGCTCTTTCTGTGTACCCACTACATCTCCATGCTAACTACATACCTGTGTGCATGCTGACAAGCTAAAAATTATTATTTTATTTTACTTTATTTTTTCCTTTTGTACTTGCTTGTGTCGTCTCATCAAGTTCCACGTCTAAAGAGAATGCCTGACTTACATACACATTTACAGTTTTTCTGATTTTCCCAGAGGGCTTGGTGGGAAAGACACCCTCCCACTTGAGGCGTCATCAGCTTTTCCTACTAAAAAAGGATTACTTGCTAATTAGTGTGACATGTGCTCTGTTGAACTGTGCAAAAGATTGGAGGCTTGCAACTTCGTGCAGAGAGTACAAAAGAAGGAGGGTCTTTCCTCTCTGTTCCTTGTTAACAGTTTGTTTTGTTTTACTATTATGTTGCTATACACCACACAGAGGGGAAGGAAATTCTTTCACTCACATTCTGTGCCATGAGTTAATGCACCATGCATGGATTATGTCATTTCTATGCCAAAGGGTGCAGGGTGTTGGATGCTGTCCATCAAATTTTCTGTTTTCAGGGAACTGCCTTGTAATCAGAATGTGGAAAACTTACCTTTTGGACTATAAGTTCTCAAAACTCTTTGCCGGTATGGGGATTCTGGGACATTGTAGTCCAGATAGAAACTTTTTCAAGTTCTGCATTTGACTAAGCACACTAACCTAATGGGATTATGCCTGACATACTTAACATGGCACTTATGGGAAGCTGCTGTGGTCCAGCAGCCACAGGAGGATCCACGAGTGGCATTATCCTGAGTATAGTTCTTGACAAGAAATGACAAATGGAGTGATGAGATATGCAATCCAACAAAGAGCCACAGATTTCAACTGGACCAATATTGAACTGGGGAGACAAATATCTAGATAACTGAGTTGCATAAAAGAAAGCTCTGTACCTGGGGTTCCCAACCTTTACAAGCTGGGGGCTGGGTCACGCTCTCTCAGTCAGCTTTGAGGGCCAGATGGCCATTTTGCCCTTGCTGCATGATGGGGGTGGTAGATAGTTGATAGGATTAGTCTGTATCTGTAGAATAGTATAAGAAGACCTTGCGCTGTCGGGACTTCAGCTCTCTCTAGAAAAATTAGCGAGGGAAACTCTTGCGTAGATTTTTGTAGCAGGTGAGGTTTAGGAATGTCTTTGACTAGCAGGTGGCCAACTGTTGATTAAATATATTGACAATAAACCTTCATTTTAGCCTGAAAATTAAGCCTCTGTGGTTCCTGGGGTTCTGCCTATGGAAGAACCTTTTGAATTAAATTAGGCATCCCTGTGGTTCACAGGTCTATAGCTGTTTTGACCTACAACAGAAAAAAGGGATAGCCTGTAGGAATCGGGGCCGCTAGGACGGCCGTTGGGTCCCGGAGGAGACTGATCAAGTGATGACACGAGGCAATATGGAGCGAGATCAGATCAGTGGTTTATTGAGGGAAAAGCATCATCATATATAGATCAGAAGGCAATGCAGGAAAGAATCGTCATCTGACAGAAAATCACATCACCCATTTACTCGGGTTAATGGGAAATCTCTCTTGGGGAAGTTAATTAACTCGGGCAAACACTAACAGGGGAAAACCATTGTCTGAGGCTTACACTAGGGTAAATATGGCTTCTATTTGCACCCAAGATTAGGCTTTACTGCGAGTGAGTGATTGCCTAATGGGTAACGGAGTTTAGCGATCTGCTCTCTCAGCAGAACCGTCGGTCAGGTCAGGTGTGGGTGAATAAACCCGTATGATTTGTACTATTAATCTGCTCCCCCAATTTCCGTACTGGCAAGGGCCAGTGACCAGGAACCTCCTTCGCCGGTGTAACCTCTGCCAGGGGCTGATTATGCCAATTGGGCATGCGGAATCCGCAATAGCCATTTTTCAGGTAACGGGGGTGGGTGGGTTTCAGCCTAGACAGGCACCTCTTCATTTTGAGCCTCTCCCCTCCTCTGGCTACACCCCCACAACATTCTACAGTTGTGCTGTACTAAAAACATGTCTTATGCCAACCTTGAGAGGAAAGAAATTCACTTTGAAAAGAATTTGTGGCCTATTTGGCTAGAGGAAAAGGTTGTGCAGAAATGTTGCAAAACCTCATCAAAGAATTGGGAAGAAAGTTTAGTGTAGGGATCCTCAACCTGCGGCCCGCAGGTTATTCTATGAAGAAGAAAGAAATGATTCTTTCAGTGCATTTCCCATGGGTGAAATTCAGGATATTTGTGCTTCCTTTACTCATGAGATGGTTCAGTAGCCTCCTCACACAGCTTCCATTTTACTGTACAGTCCCATCTGTAGTCCCCTCCCCCACATTTTGTACACATTAATTAAATCCCCTTTATCTGATTGCAGAATGTGTGCAGCCAGACAAGTGGTAGAGAAATGGAGAAATATCCAATAGAAATGAAAGGAAAATATTCCCTTGCAGTATTATGGCTAGCTTAGATGGATAGGGGAAATAATTTCTAAAGCAGGGGTTCTCAACCTTTTTAACCTGGGGGTTGGATCACGCCCACTAAGACTGTTAGCAAGCTGGACTATGTGTGTCCCCCGCTGCCGCTGCAGCCTTCAGTAGCGGCAGGACTACCCTGAATCCCCAACACTCCCCCTCACGCCTCCAGTCTGGCTCACCAACACTTTCCTCAATGCCACTGCCACAAACATTCCCCACACACACACATCACCAGTACGGCCTGCCAACACTTCACCCATGCTGCTACCCCTGCCGCTTCCCTGCATTCCAGCCTGCCATGGGTGAAGTAGGGGTCCTGCCTGTCCTTGCCCACCCTCAGCCAGAGCGGCCCCTGGGAAAGACCCAGGTGGCCGCGTGTGTCTGCTGTTTCTGCTTCTGCCACTGTCACCATTGTCCTTGTCCCCTCTGCTTGGCTTGGCATGTCCCTAACGCAACATCTGCCTTGCTACGGAGTGGCATTAGGAAGTCAGGCGGAGGGGACAAGGACAGCAACAATGGCAACAATGCTGGCGACAGCAGCAGGAGCAAGGGAGCAGGCTGGATGGAATGGTGCCATGGACCATCTTGCCCATGGGCCGTAGGTTGAGAACCACTGCTCTGAACGGCTTGAGTATTAGGCAATACAACAGAAGCCTCCAGTGAGTGGAAATAAAACATTTGTGGAATTGAAGATGAAATTGAAACACAGCACTAGGTTCACTTTCCCCATTAAGTAGGAACATCACATCTTCCTTTCATACTCACTGAGGGGTTAGAAGCATACAAAAGAATCTTGGTGAATAATTAGTGCTGAGCCATACCAAATTTTTCTGAAAAATATGTTTCAATCCATTCATTTGTTTGGACTGCTTTCTTAGCAATAGATTACTTTGTAGAACAATTAGCAAAATTTATTCACTCCTTTTTTCATGGCTCTATTCCCACCACTGTGACTACAATAGTTTGGAATGGTCAAAAACAGGGGTCTGCAAACTTGGCTCTCCAGGTGTTCTTGGACTTCACTTCCCAGAAGTCCAAGTCAGCACACCTAATGATCAAGGCTTCTGGTCTAGAAAAAGGATATTGCAGAGGAACGAAAATGGTATGCTACCAACATAGAGTTGCAGATATTGATACTTTCAAGTCCTGGAAAAAATACTTTGGGGTGGGGCTACACAATAGCTATACAAAAACAACTGCTAAACAGTGGCCCTTTGTTGGATTGGGGCCCGATACGGGCTGGAAGGTCCCGGAGGAGACTGGTCAAGTAAAGACACACGAGGCAAGATGGAGCGAAGACCAGCCATTTATTGATCAGAAGGTTCTAATCTTTATACTCTGCCTAGCTCGACCGCGTGCATAGGTTGCGCGTGGCCGTTACAGGAAAACTGCAAGTCTGCACTTTAAGATTACACAAGTTATTCATCAAGGGTGACTTCACAGGGGGAAGTTCCTTATCTATCTAATTTACTACCAGGGAGACATGCATTGTCTACTGCTATCGGGAGTAAACATCTGCCTAAGTTGACTCTTGGGCTCAGAGTCTCTGCGGAGGCAAGATTACCCATTACATGCTTATCGGGTTCATCTCCCGGTGATCTTTTTGCCCTCTACTGTCCGAACTGCCTGCCAGGTCAGCGATCGGTGAATTAAACTATGACTATTAATCTGCTCCCTAATTTCTGTCCCCTTGGAACCAGGCTCCAAGGAGTGTTCCCCCAAACTGTGGTTCTGTCAGGGACAGTATGCTAATTATATGCGCGGATCCCACAGCCCTTGTTCCTGAAAAATTATTGGGTAATTTCTCTTCCTCCTGGAGAAATTCAGTGGAATGGTCCTCACCAATTTCTCATTCATCTTCACAAATAGGACACAGAATTTTTGCAGTCTATTTCTGCTGAGCCTACAGCACTGGGTTAGCTCGCACAATCAGAGGTGTTCCTTTTAGCCTCAGACTTAAGATACAGACAAATTTTGAAATAATGAGCTTACATTGAATCTGACCCGCTTTCCAAGGAATCGTTGCAGAGCAACCAAGCCTAGAAACAAAACATAACAAATCATAAAATAGAATATGAAGATCATGATAAAAAAACCAAAGCTAAGCAATAAAACCCTGCCATAAAAAGGCAGTAAAAACAGAAAGAATGGAGAACTATGTACTCTCTTTAAACACCCCATTCACCAGCAGATGCACAATGACTTCAAAAATAGTGATTGTTTGCTACCTTCTCTACTGAATCTTTTCTTACGATCACTGGTTCATTTTTATTCATATTTTTGGTTGTGGTGGGAAAATTGTGTTAAAGGATCCCCATTCCCATATTTAACATAAAACTTCTTCCTTTTTGGAGAATGCATATAAACTACATAAGATAAAGTGTGATATTCGTCACCTACCTGAAACCTAGTAAAGGTAAAGTTTTCCCTTGCTTGAAAGCCAGTCGTATCTGACTCTAGGGTTCAGTGCTCATCTCTGTTTCAAAGCCGAAGAGCCAGCGCTGTCTGCTTCTGCAGACATTTCCGTGGTCATGTGGCAGGCATGACTAGACACCATAACGCACGGAATGCTGTTACTTTCCCACCAAAGTGGTCCCTATTTATCTACTTGCAATGTCTTGCTTTCGAACTGCTAGGTTGGCAGGAGCTGGGACAAAGACGTGAGCTCATTCTGTCCTGCTGTACTCAGGAATCAAGTTGCTGACCTCCTGCCTTCCAGTCAGCGTCTCAGCCACTTGAGCCACTGGAGTCCTACCTGACACCTAGGAAGGTGTAATTATCAGCATTATCAGTTTACTTGATTTTTATCAAGAGATCCCATCAAGCTTGTCTGGATATATAGGCTGAAATATGTGTCTTCAGTTATCATACAATTACATTTAAAGTTACAACTTTAGTGCGGCAGAGAGAGATATGGGCTGAAGTTCAGGTTTACTAAATATAATGTATGGATAAAGAATGTGTGGCTCCCAGGTGTCTTTGAAATGGAGCTGCCATTATTTCTCCCATAGGACCTGGGGGGGGGGGGGGGACCTGGAATATCATTTGGCTAATGCAAATAAAAGTTCAATTTCATTCCATTCCAGTCTGATCAATTCAATTCTCACCATTCACTCAGTGATAATTGTTCGAGAATGCTACTGTGACAAACTCTTTAGGATAGTCTTCCCATCTGCTGTTCTAAAATGATAGAATCACTGAGTTGGAAGAGGCCTTTTAGTTCATTGAGTCCAACCCCCTGCTCATTACAGGAATTCAAAGCAAAGCATATCTGACAGATGGTTGCACAGCTCTCTCTTGAATGGTCAAAATGTGGTGTATTTCTGTGTTCATTTACTTTAGAAAAACTGTATATTTACAGTTGTAGTGTAACTCTTTCTTTCTCACATACATAAATATGTGTTGAAAGATGTATGCATTTCCAAAATGTATATTCAAAACAGTATACATTTGAAACACTCCCACAAACATGCCTTAGTTCAGGGGTTCCCAACCTATGGCCCGTGGGCCAGCCCCAGCCCACAGCACCACTTCATATGGCCCACATCACTGCTACAACTGCACTCAGAAGTGGAAGTAGATGTGTTATGCGGCAGCATTTACACTGAGGATAACCACCAGTCTGGCCAGCTCAGCTGTCCAGGGTGTGTGGTCCGGCCCATGGTGTAAAAAGATTGAGAACCCCAGCCTTAGTTGATGGGAAAAGTATATAAAAATACATGTATTACTTGGTGAAGAAAGTATAAAAATTCATACAATTGAAACAGGATCACAAGAATCTTTACCTTTCATGAAATAACCAAGGAAATTCACCAGAATTTCTATGCAAGAGGGTCTAGCATGAACTTGAGTCTAGACCAGGTTTTCAGGTAGAAAGTAGAGATCTTAACAAGGATGAGACCTGAGGCCTTTCCCACACAGAGGGAAATTTCTTTCCCCCTTCATTAAGGAATGATCATTAGGATGAAAGCCCAAACCTCCATCTAACAAGCTTCCCCCTTTCGTTAGGAAATCTCTTATAATTTTTGCACGCAAAAAAAAAAACAACTTTCTGTTCTGGAAGGTTGTGCAGCTAATTGCAAGCTAGCTGAAAGTCATATCGTATTTGTAGGTGCCAGAAGTGCTGTGGCAGCAAACTCCATACCACAACAAAACAAGTTAAAAAAAGAGAAAGAAACTAAGGCAAGCGGATGAACAAAAAAACAAAAACAAAACCACACAAAATATATATTGTCCCCGGATTAGCAAGGACAATGCGAGCGCGGCGCCAAAATGGCCGCCGCGCTCTTTGCGGGGGGCCCCCCACCGGACGAAGGCATCCGGGTAGTTAGGGGGCGTGGCCAGCTCCCTTATAAAAGGGGTGGCCACGAGGCAGCCGCGCTGCCATTTTGCGAAGCGACGGAGCGGAGAACTTTTTCCCTCTTACCTCCGTCGCTTTTACCCTTCACCGGGAAGCCTCTTGGCTGCTGATTTTTCTCATTTTCGGCTTCCCTTTGGTTAGCTGCGATGCCCTCGAAGAAGAAGGCGGCTGCGAGCGCGGCTCGGGCAGTACGGAGACGCAATCCGGGTCGGAGGACCGCGGTTGCGCCTCCCCAGCAGCCTCCTCTGCCTGAACCCACCGGGACCGGTGGGATGGGGTTAATTCCCCCTTGGCCGGAGGCCGGGGGCCCGCGCACAGGCCCAGTAGGGGCCGCGGCCCTCGGCCCACAAGCGGTGGCCACCACTTCTGGCGTGGCCCATTCCACTGGGCCTTCCTCCATCGGGGCACAGCTCGCTCCGGGGGCTTCCAGCCTAGGGGGGTGGTGTGGTCCCCTTCCCTGGCAGGGTGCTCCCTCGGCCCTACCGGGCCCGGGTTTAGGGTCGTGGCCCTATTCGGGGCCCGGGGTACAGGGACCTGTACCGCTGCCTGTAGTTAGCGGGCCGGCTGGCCCTTTGCACCCCCTTGTTTTAGGCGGCCAGGTCAGCGTGGAGGCCCTCCTGGCCCGCGTTGCGGCCCTTGAGGCATCCCTGGCCCGGGTTAGTCACCCTGGGGCCCCTTTTGGGGTGCAGTTCGACGTGTCGTCTGCTGGGCAGCGGCAGGCGACGGGACGGGTCGAGCTGCCTGAGGCTGCTCCCCAACCAACAGGCCGGTGCGGGTCAAGCCCCGTCGACGAGCTCTACGGCGGTCGTGAGCTCCGACGCCCCCAATGGGCCGGAACCCCCGGTGGGGGCGG
This sequence comes from Bradypodion ventrale, assembly GCA_035047345.1. NCBI lineage: Eukaryota > Metazoa > Chordata > Lepidosauria > Squamata > Chamaeleonidae > Bradypodion > Bradypodion ventrale. The sequence goes on from JAWDJE010000008.1 coordinate 39,451,003, forward strand.
CCCATGGGGGTGCAGCATGTGAGTATGCGGTCCAAACTAGTGCACCTACACAAGTGGCCACGCTGGGGGGGGCTTTTCAATGGCCTTGGCCTCGCACGGGTGGCGCGGCGGTCCAGTCGCTGACGCCCCACCCGGTGACGTCAACTATCACCCAGGGCCCCGTGGTTGGGGGTGTTTCTTACCCAGTTGGGAATGTTTCGGGGGTGACCGGGTTAGTCCAGGCCCCTTTCCAGATGCCCGCAGTTTCTACTGTACCTGTGTCGGCCTTGCCGACAGCGGGGTATTCCTTGCCATTAGGGGACCATTTGGCCCAGACCACCAAAGAGAAGATCTGGCGGGGGGAGTATGTGGATATCTTCTCCCTCCTTAACAGAGAGCCCACCAAGGAGGAGAGGGAGGGGCAAGATGAGAAGGATAAGGAGCAGGCACGTCATCGCAAGCCTCCACATACGTGGGCCAACTGGTTGCCGGCCTACCTCATATACATGGCGGTCTACCTTAGGGCCCGGCCGGATTTGGCAATTCCGATGGTCTAGTATTTGGACAACATCTATCGGGCGATGGTCGACTTCCCGGGCCCGTCGTGGTTGGCTTATGACGGGGAATTCCGTATGCGGATTCCCCTGCACCCCGAGATGAGGTGGGACGAGCCCTGCCAGAGGCTTTGGCTTCTGTACATGACTCCCACACGCCCCGCGCCCGGGGAGAGATACCATTGTGGACATGCGGTCCAGCGAGCGGCCCCAGCACAGGTACCCCGCCAGGTGGCGGGGCAGGGGGTTCCAGCCCGCCTGCTGTGCTGGACTTTCTCGTCCAATGGCTCCTGCAATAGGAAGAATTGCAAGTACAGGCATGAGTGTCCCTCCTGTGCTGGCCCCCATGCGGCCTCTGCCTGTCCCAGGCCTGGAGGGATGCGGGGCAGAGGGAGGGGCGGACAGGGGGCTGGCAAGACTGCCGCAGATGGAGCTGGTTCACCGAAAGGCTCCCTCCCCAATTGATGTGGACATGTTGGAGCGTTGGCTCGCATTGTACCTGAGGGGGGAGGATGCGGATTACCTCCTTCAGGGTTTTAGACAGGGGTTCCGTATCCCTTTCATGGGTGATAGGTCCCCTCAGGATGCTCCCAACCTTTTGTCCCTCAGGGGGAGGGAGGAGGTGGCTGCTGCCAGCATTACTAAGGAGGTTGATGCGGGCAGGGTCGCTGGACCTTTCCCTTCACCCCCGTTTCCCAATCTTAAGGTATCGCCCTTGGGCTTAGTGCCCAAAAAGTCACCGGGCGAGTTTCGCCTTATTCATCACTTGTCCTACCCAGCCGGCCGATCGGTCAATGATGCTATCCCTGATGACCTTTGCTCAGTCAGGTATACATCTTTTGACCATGCGCTGCGCATGGTGCACTCATGTGGCCCGGGTGCGCTGTTGGCTAAGTGCGACATTAAGTCGGCGTTTCGCCTCTTGCTGGTGCACCCGGGCGACTTTGAATTGCTGGGTTTCAAGTTCCGGGGTGAATATTACTTTGATAAGGCCATGCCTTTTGGATGTTCCATATCATGCTCGGCTTTCGAGCGTTTCAGCACCTTCCTAGAGTGGGCTTTCGTCCGCAGGTCAGGGTCCCGGTCTGTAGCCCATTACCTGGATGACTTTTTATTCGGGGGTGAACGGGGCTGGGACACGTGTACATGTCTCCTCAACACATTTCAGACGCTAATGGAGGAACTCGGTGTCCCTTTAGCGCCCGAAAAGACCGAGGGCCCATCTACCCAGCTAGTCTTCCTGGGGGTGGAGATTGACACGGTAGCGCAGGCTTCTAGGTTACCGTGGGATAAGGTGTCAAGGATAGTGGCCCTTATCTCGGACTTGCTGGCCAAGCGCAAGGCATCATTGAAGGAACTGCAGGTGCTACATGGTCACCTCAATTTCGCTTGCAGGGTCGTCGCACCGGGCAAGGCATTTGCTCGGCGCTTGTGCGACGCCATGGCAGGATTATCCAGGCCCTACCATAGGGTTAGGCTTACCCGGGGTATCAGGGCAGACATGCTTGTCTGGCTCCAGTTCCTGAGGGGGTTCAATGGGGTGTCATTTTGGAGGTCTGACCTCCTGGCTTCCCCTCGCTTTCAGATTCAGTCCGATGCCTCGGGATCCCTGGGTTATGGGATGTACTTCAATGGGAAGTGGGCCTATGGTGGGTGGCCACCGGCCTGGGCAGGCACGGGTCGCCTGCGTGATCTCACGTATCTGGAATTTTTCCCTATCCTGGGTGCTTTGATGCTATGGGGCGAGGAGTGGGCCAACTCGATTGTACATTTCTGGTGTGACAACGCGGCCGTTGTTCACATTGTCAATTCACAGACTTCCAAATCGCCCAGGGTCATGGACCTAGTGCATCAGTTTGTGTTGCGCAGCCTGCGCCTCAACGTCCTCTTCAGGGCCAGGCATGTCCCGGGGGTCAATAATGATATTGCTGACGCTTTGTCCCGCCTGCAGATCTCCCGGTTCCGTGCCTTGGCCCCGGATGCGGAGGAATTTCCCTCGCCACTCCCGGACGAGATATGGACCATTGGCAAGGAGAGGTGAACCGGGCGATTGGCTTGTCACTAGCGCCACGCACGCGTAAGGCGTATCACCACGCATTTAATTCCTTCAGAGCATTCTGTACCCAATTCCGGCTGCCAGGAACCTGGCCGATCCCGGTAACCCATGTACTGTGGTTCATGGTTTACCTGCATGCCCAGGGCCTTGCACCTCGCACCATAGCATCTAGGCTGTCAGCGTTGGCTTTTATGGCCAAGGTGGGAGGTCATGTGGACAGTACCACTGACTTCCGTGTGAGACATGTTTTGGAGGGGTGGGTGCGGGAGCGTGGGCGTTGCCCGGACGACCGCCACCCGATTTCCCCAGGGGTTCTTACCCAATTGGCCCGGGGCTGGCCTGGCCTCTGTTTTGATAGATATGAGGCAGCCCTATTTCACGCAGCCACAATGGTGGCATTTTTTGGAGCGCTCCGCATCAGCGAGCTTGTGATGCTGTCTAAGGCGGATGCAAGTCGTAGGGCACTGGAACTCGAAGATGTATATGTTGCCAAAGACTGGGCTCAGTTGAGGATACGCTCCTCTAAGACAGATCAGCATGGCGTAGGCAGTGGTGTAAGACTGCTACGGTGTTCTTTGGCAGACATCTGTCCGGTTGGTGCCCTACAGGAGTTTCTTGCACTGCGTGGCACGCACCATGGCCCGTTTTTCTGTCACCAAGATGGGTCTCCCCTTACTAAATTTTGGAAGGTGACAGGCAAAGCGCTGGCCAGTGTCGGCCTCCCGGGGGCCCGTTATGGCACCCATTCCTTCAGGATAGGGGCGGCGTCCACTGCAGCTGCTTTTGGGTACTCCGGGGCTGACATACGCAGCATGGGAAGGTGGGGTTCGCAATGTTTTCAGTTTTATGTGCGCCCACTTCCGCCGTGAGTACCAGTTAAGTCACCGTACCTTTCTCTTCCTCGTTTTCCTTACAGACCCTGGGTGTCGTATTACACCGGTGACAGTATGGCTGGTGGGCCATAGCTATGTGCATAGGGCAGCGCGTTACGCTGCGGCGACAGAGTGGGGACCCCGACTGGGACTGGGTGCATACGCAAGTCTCACATGGCATGGTAAGCCCGGGATGTTATGGCGGGAGCTGTTGCCCTTCCTTTTTTCAGGCCAGAATGCTGACCCGCCTGACATTCTGATCATACACCTTGGGGGCAATGATTTGGGCCGGGTCACCAGCTTATCGCTGAAGCATGCGATTTGTGGCGACCTTGCCTACCTGCATTACGTATGGCCCGCCACAACCCTTGTTTGGTCGGACATGGTTCCGCGCCATGCGTATAGAGGAGGTTTCGACCTCCTGGCCCTTGACCGCGCTAGACGCATGGTAAATAGGGCGGTGGCGCGGTTCCTTGTCGACAGGGCTTGGGGGCGGGTCAGTCGTCACCCCGCCATTAGTCTACAAAATTACGGCCTTTATGCAGGGGATGGGGCCCATCTGTCGCGAGGAGGTATGGACCTCCTGTTGGGTGATTGGCGAGCAGGCCTGTTGACCGAGCTGACGGTCTGGGGGGGGGGCGTCGGGCCTTCTTTGAAGCCCCTCCGTGTGGCCCGCACTGGTAAGGTAAACATTTATGACCCACAGGTATCCGGCAGGTTCGCAATTGACTGGACAACACTAGACAGGCATAAGTTGGTTAAACCCCGTGATTTTACGGATACGCGTCAGAGGGTGGGGTCATTAGTTAGATATTGACTATGGTCAACAATTTGTTTGTTGTCAACAAACAAATTGATACAAATAGATACATTGTAACAATTGCCGTTGGCAATTTTGGGTGGTACCTTACCAGTGTTACTTCGGCCTGCTTGCCTTAAGAATTATGATTGGTCAATTACCAATAGAAATTTATAATTCGGACTAGGGCATGAATCAATAAATGTGGCCCAATGCCGTTATCCACTTTCATCAGTGTCTGAGTCCTTTATTGGGGGGTGCGCCTGCAATGCAAGCGCAGCGCCAAAATGGCCGCCGCGCTCTTTGCGGGGGCCCCCCCACCGGACGAAGGCATCCGGGTAGTTAGGGGGCGTGGCCAGCTCCCTTATAAAAGGGGTGGCCACGAGGCAGCCGCGCTGCCATTTTGCGAAGCGACGGAGCGGAGAAGTTTTTCCCCTCCACCCCCTCCCTAGTTAACAGTGTGATATTTTGGTCGCTTCGGGGCCGGGTGGGAATTTTTGGCTGGGACCCATATTGGCTCTCGGGTCCTGGCTTTTTTGCCCATCCCACACTGTTGCTATGGTTTGATATAGAGGTTTCTGTTGCTGCTGTTGACTTTGGTCACATGGGCGGGTAGCACTGGTAAGGTAAACATTTATGACCCACAGGTATCCGGCAGGTTCGCAATTGACTGGACAACACTAGACAGGCATAAGTTGGTTAAACGTTGTCCGGTCAACGACGAACTAGGCGACGGGGTGATGGCTACAGCTAGACAGCATGCATCACCCCGTGATTTTACGGATACGCGTCAGAGGGTGGGGTCATTAGTTAGATATTGACTACAGTCAACAATTTGTTTGTTGTCAACAAACAAATTGATACAAATAGATACATTGTAACAATTGCCGTTGGCAATTTTGGGTGGTACCTTACCAGTGTTACTTCGGCCTGCTTGCCTTAAGAATTATGATTGGTCAATTACCAATAGAAATTTATAATTCGGACTAGGGCATGAATCAATAAATGTGGCCCAATGCCGTTATTCACTTTCATCAGTGTCTGAGTCCTTTATTGGGGGGTGCGCCTGCAAAACAAACTTGCGGGTGGCACAAAAATACTGATGATGTCAATGATAAATCAAATAGATTATTCTGTAGTATAAAGCGGTCAAGTCACATTCATTTCTCACACACCTCTCCTCCTTTCACCTTTATTATTTCCACTTTATATTCTAAGGCAAGAAGACAACAAAACAGTCTAATTTTTGTTTTTTTTTTGTTTATTACAAATTAATGCTTCTATTTTACAGTTTAAAAAACTTTTTAAAAAATAAATATGTATGTACACATATATTTTTACATCCAGACATTTGTTTTGCTACATATAAAGTATGCTTACAACCATAGATGTTGGGAGCATTGCAGATAAGAGGGCCAAATCATCTTAAAGTGCAGAACCTTACAGTTTACAATTAGCCTTTGGAGCAAGGCTGCGGCTTTCTTTTCCCCAGAAATAATGTGTTGCATTGTACATTATTAACTTCTTGCTTTACCATCCCCAACAGGTCAGAGAAGTATAAAGGAACACTTCACAGACCTCTCTTGTGGCCTTTTCTTATATTGTGCCTATGAAATATTTTACTAAAAAGACCAAAAAAAGAAAGAAAGAATAGCTTGAGCTGATGGGAGCTATGGTTTTGTTTTGTTTTTTTTTTTAAAAAAATCTGGAGTCCTGATGAAACTGCAGACACCAGATGTGGTTCTGCTCCCAGTACTTTATAACAGAAGTTATAGAACATAGAAAAATAAGTAAAGTGTCCTGTGCTTTAGGCATAGAAGAAGTTGAACTGATTTCTTCCCAGAAGGCTGGGGGTGGATAATAAATTTTGCTGTAGCATAGGAGAAATGGGGCTACAGATGTACATAATTAGCCATGCAGATAGGAACTATGATCTAGCACAGTGTTTCCTAACCTTTGGTTTTTGGACTTCAATTCCCAGAAGTCAAAGTCAATTCCCCAAAGCATTGTTCAGCCAATTTAGGCTTCTGGGAATTGAAGTCCTCCATGGGGTCTGTGCCCCCACATGAGAGAACAACAAGGCACAGTCGAGACAGATGCGATTCTGGAACTTTTGGGAGGAGTGGGAAAGGCTTGATTCCCTCTCTGTTCCACTTCTTTCTGATGTTAGATTTCCTACACTCAGAAATCTGAGAGTGGATTCATTTCAGTGGTTTCTTTGAAAGCTTAGTGGCAGCTCTGATGCATAGAAGCCCTTGTTCTCAGAATGAAAATCAAGTCTGCACTTCCTCATATATGCCAAACTGTTGTGGAATTAAGATAACAGCCAACCCACTATATGGCTGGAGGCTATGAATGGCAGCCTCTCAACATAATCTGAGCTGCTTCATCAAGTACATTTCAGCAGATAGTATATTTAATGTCAACTTGCCCTATGGAAGCTACCTTAAAGCTCCAATATAGAAACATTTTCCTGACAGTCATTATCTCTGAACAGGGCTTTCATCGAAGTAAAAGCCAGTCGTATCCAATACAGATAGCCTGTATTATTAGCAGATGAAATTCCTGAAAGTACCCAATAGTTTACATGTTTGAGACGGAGCTTTCCATACTTCCTTTAGTTTACAATTTACCTTACTTCATTTTGTGTTTAACCATCTGAAGGTAACCTTCAGGCTTCAGTTCCAAGCTCAGTCTTCAAGGCCTGCCTGTATGATGTCTTCTCAAGACACTAGCAGATTGTCTGATTCTCAATGAATATCTTATCGTGCAAATGGGGATGTGATCCAACAATCAGACTCAGGATAAGAGAGGAGAAAGCAACAGCAAATAAAGTCCAGTGTTGGGTAAAAAGAGAATAGAAGGTCCTGAGGTAGGAAGGCTTGACATTACCACTGTCATATAGTGATGAAGTCCATCTGTCATTGCATTTCTTTCCCCCAGAGAACCAGCTAGTTATATGGAAATCTCCTCTGAAATTTGTTGGTATGCAAAAAGATAATTGTTTTTCCCCTCTAACAAGCTGGATGGTCTTTCTGAAGATATCAAAGCAAAGTCAAAAGGAGAGGCCATTGTGTCCCAGATGGTCTCTGGAGTACTAATGGTCCTTCAACTTTTCCTTCCACAGTCCACTGGATCTTGAGGTTTCCTTTCACCTCCTGTTCTGATCCTTGACTTCTATATGCACAGTTAAGGAACATCTTTGCAACTGAAGGTTTGATTGCTTTGTTTTCTAGGCACTCTTCTCCTAAAGAAGTACCTATCATTGTGGAATGTCTTGGATAGACATGCTGCTTCATGACAACAGAGCAGCTGAAAGAGCAAGACCCCTACAAAAGAAAAGAAGGAATAATCAGCACTTCAGGTAAAAACACCATGTTATCTTCCATCAGTCAAACTTTGTCAGAAAAACTTTGGAAATAAAGTAAGAAACGAAAGGCATAACTATATCCACAAATAATTGGTATTCCTTCATTATTTACCAATGAAAGTCAGCATCAAGGGTGCCCAAACTTTTCGAGCCACAGGCCGGTCATGTGGTTCAGGGGGCTGGTCACAATGGCCCATGGACCGGATCCAACCCTTGACACCAATTCATCCGACCCGCAAAGCCCATGTTGCTCCCAGAAGCAGAAGTAAACTACACCCATATGGGAGCAACAAAGGCTTTGCAGGCTGGATGAATTGGCATCGGGGGCCAGATCTGGCCTGCAGGCCTATAAAAATGAAATGAAAGGAAGACCTTTACCTGAGAATTTTCAGATGTTCCATTTATAAGGTTTAGCAATTTGGCTCTGAAGGAGCTTCAGCAGCAGTTCTGTGTTTGTGGGTGGCCCAGGATCCCTCAAACCACTGAGATGCCTGGTGAAATAACACAAGACAACATGAGAAAACATATCCAAGTGTATCCAGGGCTGCAGAGAGAATTATGAAGAAAAACCCAGCATTTCAGAAATGTATGGTATGTTCTGACTGTTTCTCATTGCTTTCAGCACAGCCACTCCCAGCCTGGTACCTTCCAGGCATGTTGGATAACAACTCTCATCATCTCTCACATACCAGCTGTGGAAACTGGATCTTGTAATCCAACATGCTGAGGGAGTGCCAGGACCAAGTAGGCACTGCTATGGCATAGCTACAACAGTTAAATGGCCTCTGTTTGCCTTCTGTAGGTGGGGCTTTTGCTGAAAGTACTACATTGTTTACGGGACTATTTATGGTTGCAAGGTTTTCTAAGAAGCCAGTTAAATGACAATAACCTGGTTTTCCTCCGTGACATAAGCAAATTCCTACATTATACAATCATTCTGTTTATGGTTATAGGGCCCCATCAAAATGTCTTTATTTTATAGCCAGGAGTTTAGAATCTAGTGTCTAAAAATTAGATTGGGGATATAAATATTTGCCTGACACACAAACAAGAAAACTATTCCCATTTTTTCTCTTCTCCTGTGTGATCACAAGCTGTTTTCTTGCCAGCATCAATGAGAATGTTCTCATATACAAGAATGACATTTGTCGAAATTATGTAAATCATATATGTTGCACAAAATTAGGGTAGCCATGGCATTGTTGCATAGATATTTATAAGTACAAGCACTGGATGGCTTGTTTGCTTCTTTTTAACCCATCAGCCAGTCCTTCTGTGTGTCTGTGCTTTGCTTTGCAATGAAGCAGACACCAGTTTTTGTGCAGAGATATTTTGCACATGTTACAGAAACATTACAATGAGCATATGTACCCTTTGCTTTATTCTCATGTGAGAAGCAAGACATTTCATGGGAGTCAGCTATTTCTCAACAGGCAAGCCGCGCGCTCGGCCCCGGCAAGGGCGAAGAGGTCCTGCCGGCCACTCCATCGGCCGGCGTCCTGGGGCTCCGCCCTCCCCCCCTCGCCTAGGACTTAAAAGGCAAGGGGTGCCGGGAGGAACATCGCCGTCGCATGCTCGGCCCCGGTGAGGGCGAAGAGGTCCTGACGGCCACTCCATCGGCCGGCATCCTGGGGCTCCGCCCTCCCCCCTCGCCTAGGACTTAAAAGGCGAGGGGTGCCGGGAGGAACTTTGCCGCCACGCACCTGGCTCCTGGCGCATCTGGTACTTTGGTAATTTTGTTATATTACGTGATGTTTTCATCCTTTGTTATTCAATTGTAATTATTGATATATTATTTTGATGTGGTGCTGATATTTGTATTATTTGTATTATTGTTGACTGTCTTGCCTTATACTGTATTTACTTATAACATTGTATTTATTATTATAATTTGAATATTGTATCTTTATGTAAACCCTGTGGGGTGTCCCAGGGTAATTTATATGTTGTTAGCCTCCCTGAGTCGGCCATGTGTTGAGTAGGGCGGGATATAAAATTGAATAAACATAAACAAACAAACATATTTTGATTGACTATCTAGTTGGGAATGAGTCATATTGCACAGAACTGTATTCAAGCCTCTCCTTTTATAAAGAAGATTGTTCTGTATCTTTCTATTCATATAGAAAGCTCCCAAAATCTGAAGAATGTCAGAATGAGGAAGGTTGGCAGAAGGAAGTTTCAAGTTCAACCCTGGTGGCCACAATAAATAATCATCACAGTACCCAACCTGCAGCTTCTCTGTGCTCTCAGTACAGTGTGGTTGGCACAAATTGTCCACATCACATTGAGCCCCTCTACTAGTAGCATCAGCCCATCTTTCATCACCAGGAACCACCAGCAGCATCTTTTTGGTGTAAGGAAAGGGGTTTATTGAGGTGGGCAACTTTGGTAGATCTGAGGAGCAATACATCTGCTCCCAGCATGATGTGGGCCCAATAATGTCCTAGTTAAACATGGCCCAGGTTGCCCAGTCCTCCAAGTCTTTAGGGCTGCAGATGCCCACCCCAACCAAAGCTCAGAAAGTTTCACTAAGATAAAGTGCCTTCTTAGTAGTGACCCCATCAGCTTAGAATACTTGATTATCTTAAGTACATCTGGCCCCCTCTCCCCAGGTTTTTCACAAGCTGGCCAAGGTGGAACTTTACAAGAAGGCATTTAGTAATATTTTGCTATAAAACATGTTAAAAATAAATGTCTGTAAGTAAGTCAGAAGATGCCTGGGTGCTCATTTCTGGTTTAGACTATTTGTATCAGGAAGACTGGGCATTAGACAAGTCTCTCCAATCCATTCTACATAAATACTTCGGCTCCTGGCTTCTCTTAGGAGAAGAAAAATACATTTTTTTCCTTCACAAAACAAACCCCTTATGGGAAACCTATATAGTCATACAAAGGGAAATTCATGTTTTGTCTGCCCCCAACCCTGAGCTCTATCCTAATACTTACCAAGGCTTGCCATGGCAGAATTTAGTACAGATTCCATCTCTCCTAAGTGAACATTCACATCTGCTGAGAGATCGTTTCTTCCGCTTTTGTAGATTTCCTAGGCCATACGGTATAGCATGACTGATATAAAACAAAACAGGGGAGATGAACTGTAACTTTGACACCCAATTAAAAGGGAGTTGCAATGATCCATGCCTGGCTCAGGGCCAAACACATCTGATGACAAGGCTTGTTCATAATAGCATGCTAGAACAATTATTTATCCATTCAAGATAAGGACAGGAAACAAGTCCATCATCTTTTCTTCTGATCATTTATGCTGTATCTTTATGTCTCTGTTCAACATATATACAGTGGGAAGAAATGGGTTGGTTGTTCATTCTTAATAAATTAATAAACAGAAATTGTCCCTTTCCCTCCTTCCCTTCCCTATGTAGGAATGAAGGACCAACTGAGCTTCTCTAGACAAAGAGAAAACCTTCTCTAGACTAAGATGGAAAACCTTGTGGACCTCCAGATCTTGTTGAAATCCAGATCTTGTTGGTACCCAACAGCACCATGAATGAAGGTCTTTCTGATCTGGACTCAGCAGTACAATCCTATAAGCATTTCCTTTCCTCTTAACACATGATCACACATATCCACACAACACAAACATGAGGTCAGGAGATTAACTTTTTAACACTTAGACTCTTCTAACTTAAGAAGGATATGCTTTCTGTTTTTTCAAAGCTAAGTAATTCTTCAAGACAGAAGTGTAAAACCTTGCTTTTCCTACTCTTGCAGACAAAGGTAAGGAACTGTACTATTCTTTGCTTTATCTACGAGGACAGTGGGAATGATGGGTGTTTTATTTAAGAAATGGAAACACTAGGTAGGTTATTATCATCTTTATATATATATAAAATCAGCCATTCCTCATGTCTTTTCAGTGTGTTCATGTATACTCTGCTTCTCAAAGGGAAAGGACATTCATTGGAGCTTTACAGCTTTACTCCTCTTGTTAACTTTTGAATCCCTCTTGAATCATGTTAAGAGAGCCTGAATCATGGAGAAAATACTTAGATTGACCCCTTCCAAATTCCCTATTCAAGATAGCATATTTGCAGGCATAATTAAAGGAACCACACCTGACTCATTGCTTTCTTTTGCTTACAATTTACGCAATTTTTTTTTAAAAAAACTGCCTAGCTACTCCCTACTATATCATACTAAGAGCAAGATTTCATGGGCACCCCACCTTGGCAATTTTCAAAAATGCCAAGCAAGTAACAAACTGCTACCTAAAGCATTTTGAGTAGAAGGAAGACTGCTGTGCTATTTGCAATAGATTGACCAGGTTTTAATTATTGATTATTTAATAGTAGGCAAAAGAAGGAGTCCAGCCTAAGAAAATGAGGTTGCTAGCTTGCATACAAAAGAAAAGTGAATTAATCTGGGGGTGGTGGGGGGACAACTGTGACTCCAGCAAAACCTGTAGAACAGGGTTCCTTAACTTTGGGCCCTCAGATGTTCTTAGACTTCAATTCCCAGTAGCCTTCATCAGCAGGTGTGCTGACTTGGGTTTCTGGTAATTGAAGTCCAAGAACACCTGGGGGCCCAATGTTACGATACCATACTATATATACGATACCATACTATATATAGAAGCTCCATTTCATGATTTCATGTCAGAAATTATTCTGGGTAGAAAGGATTTTTGTGGAAGAAACTCTGCTGAGGGAACACCCAAATGAGGCTCCTTTCATGTCCCCAAGAGCTGGGACAGAGATGGGTGCTCAATCCGTCATGCAGTACCCGGGTCTTGAACTGCCAACTTGCCAGCCTTCCAGCTAACAAGGTAGGCTTTTTAACCACTGAACCACTGCAGGCCCAGAAGCTTATAACAGTGTTCTGTTATGGAGAGAGAGAGAAAAGCCTCATCTTCTTTCATTCACCCCACATCCCAGTTTTGCCCTGTCACTCTGTTCTATCCATCTTGAGATTCAACCTTTCACCCTGCCAGGCTGAAGTCTGCAGACCCTTGGCCAAGGGACCTGGTGCTGGAAGAAACAGTTTAAAGTTTCCAAAATCAAAGTAAAGCATAACAGACTGAAACAGGATGTGCATGGAGTCTTCCTAGAGACAGCCCACATACTGGTGAGTATTCAATAAAATAGGTACATTGAACTCCAGGATTTTCTCCATGTCTGCTGTTGAAGAGTACAAACAAAATCCTTGCTGAGTTACTGTAAACAGCAGCAGCAATTACACTTATATGCCACCCCATAGTACTTAGTACACTCTCTGGGTGGTTCACAAGGTAATTAGCATTTTACGACCTCGGAAGGATGGAAGGCTGAGCCAAACATGAGCCTTGTCAGGATTGAATTCACAACACTTAAGGAATATCCTCCACTAATGACATGCCATCTGCAATGCATAAATACATTTCACTATTCATTATAGCAGGCACCTATTAACTCACCCTGGTGTGTTGATCCAGATGATGTCCAAGTGACAGAAATAAATACATTCCTTGTCTTCCCAGTTGGTGCAAGAACACCGCTTTGCCCTCACATGCCTGCTGTTGGCTGCCACCAGGTGGGATTCTGCTGGAGGATAGCCGAGACCTGTCCCCGGACAGATGAAAAAATGGATCAGGCTTAGGATCAGGTTTGAAAGTGCCAGAGAAATGTGCCATGGCATATAAAAAGAATGATTAGCCTGCCATCTATTCTTAAGGAGCTGTATATACTGACAGTTTTATGGCTTTACTAGTTAACACTGCTAACTCATAGCAGTTATTGTACTGGGTGTGACATGTGCATGTTTTGCAGATACCAGCAATTTCTTTTGTTGTTGTTCAGTCGCACAGTTGATTCCGACCCTTTGTGACGCTATGGACCATTGCCCTCCAGGCACTTCCGCCCTCCACCATCCTCCTCAACCCGCCCAGTTCTGTGCCCATTGCAATTTCTAGTTGCCTGCAGTTGACAACAGAGGGCACAGCCAGGGCCAGTCCTGGAATGCATTGCCAGCCACTGACCGTTCACTGAACAGAGCGGCAGGTTGATGCCCTGGCAAGAGAGTTGCCATTGCCAAAGAGCATCTCTCACCTGGTCCTTGATTAAAGCTGATCAAGGTAAGTACAGTTTCAATGCCTCACTCCTTGTTTTTTATTTTACTTTAGGAAACTGCCCAAGAGCACGTCTGCAAATTTTGGGGACTGAAGATCTCCAATCCCCAAGGCTGGGGAAAGTGTGGACCCTTCAGACATGGCTGGATTCCAGTTTCCACCAGCAACATGCAGTCTGGCTATGGGGGATCATGGGATTTGTAGTCCACCAACATATGGGGGCAGAGGTTTCCCAAAACTCCCCCTGCACCTATAACTTATTTTGTCTTCTTTTTCTTCATTTCCTCTTTCCTTTCATTAACAACACCCCCCCCCCCCTCATTTTTGGCAAGCAAAAGACAAATATGTATATATAGTACACACAAATAAAATCTCTCTGCAAGAAAGGAATTTGGTATTTGGGATTATTCTCAGTCTTACTATGCCCTCATTTGGCAAAGTCCTAGAAGGTATGTTAGACTGTTTCATATAATAACAATAATGGTTGAAATACATAATATCCCATAGGCGGTGGCTTCACTTATTAGTTATATAAGTTTGTTATGGTTGTTCAGATTATATTGGTTGTTGGTGTCATCTGTATGTTTGGTAGGTTGGTTATATTTTGCAATTTTGTTGTTTTAGATTTAATAAAATAAAATTTGAAAAGCAGAAAAGATCAGAGAACTTGAAAAGTAAACGCTGTTTACCTTCCCACCAAAGTGGTCCCTATTTATCTACTTGCAATTTCTTGCTTTCAAACTGCTAGGTTGGCAGGAGCTGGGATAAAGGCAGGAGCTCATTCCATCCAGCAGTACTCAGGAATCGAACTGCTCACCTTCCACCTCCCAGCAAGCGTCTTAGCCACTTGAGCTACTGCAGTCCCACAGCTGAACTATTTAAATACTTACAATTTCTTGCTTTCGAACTGCGCGCGCGTGTGTGTGTGTGTGTGTGTGTGTGTGTGTTTTCTTACCTTCTTCCAGTAGGACGCAGAGCGCCACGGCAAAGGAGAAGAAGCCGGACGGGTTGTTGAGTCCCATTGTGGCCACGGGCGTAATCCTCCTTGGCTAGACTCGATGGGAAGGGCTGAGCTCGCTGCCTAGCTGCCTGGTTATTGCCTGTCTCGCCTCTCTCTGAGGCTGGCAAGGCTCCGTGGCAGGTGCTTTATAGCCTGGCGCGTCACGGCCGGCAGCGCAAAGGAACCCGCCTCGCCCTCGCGTCCCGCTCCCTCCCTGCCCAAACGGTGCCCCCCCCTTCTTCCCCGGGCAGCCCGAGGATCAGCGCCAAGCAATATTTTTTTATCTATTACTTCCATTTACAGGTGAAACTCGGAAAATTAGAATATCGTGCAAATGTTCATTCAGTACAGTAATGCAATTTAAAAGATAAAGGTAAAGGTTTCCCTTGCTCGAAAGCCAGTCGTATCTGACTCTAGGGTTCAGTGCTCATCTCTGTTTCGAAGCCGAACAGCCAGCGCTGTCTAGTGAAACAAATAAATGAGATAGACTTATTGCATGCAACAAATAGTTCAAGCCTTACTTTGTTATAATATTTATGCTTATGGCTTACAGTTTATGGAAACCCCAACCCACCAACCTCATGTACCCCATAATCATCACTTAATCTCATGTACGCTGTACACCATGATCATCACAACTATAGCGATTTTGTTGTTGTTCAGTCGCACAGTTGATTCCGACCCTATGGACCATTGACCTCCAGGCACCCCTGTCCTCCACCATCCTCCTCAACCCGCCCAGCTCTGTGCCCATTGTGTCTACAATACCATGTAGCCATCTCATCTTTGGCTGGCCCCTTCTTCTTTTGCCCTCCACCTTTCCCAGCATCAAGGCTTTCTCAAGTGAATCCTCCCTTCTCATTTTATGTCCAAAGTACTTCATCTTCATCTTTACTATTTGACCTTCTAAGGAGCAGTCAGGGTTGATTTAAGAATGTAAGAACAGCCTTGCTGGAACAGCCCATCCAGTCCAGCATTCTGTCTCACACAGTGGCTCACCATTTGCTTCAAGGTATTCCCAAACAGATGCCTTCACCTGTTTAGGATTCCCTGGAAATGGCATTGAGAGATATCCTGCCTATCTCTCCAACCTGGAGGTTGTCCTTAGGTATCCATAATTATAGCCATTGATACCCTTGTCCTCCATGAACTTGTCTAATCCTTTCTTGAAGCTGTCAAGACTGACAGCTGTCATCACTCCATCTGGCAGGGAGTTCCATAGACCAGTAATCCTCTGGGTGAAAAAGTACTTTCTCTTATTTGTTTGAGAACTAGTACCCAAAAGTTTCATGGAGTGCCCCCTAGTTCTAGTGTTATATGATAGGGAAAACAATTTTTCCTTATCTACGTTATCCACACCGTGCATGATTTTATAAACTTCAATCAGGTGACCTCTTAGACGCCATCGTTCAAGAGTGAAGAGGCCCAACCATTGCAGCCTCAGATGGTAAGGAAGGTGTTCCAGTTCCCTAATCATTCTGGTTGCCCTCCTCTGCACTTTTTCCAGCTCCATAATATTCTTCTGGAAGTATGGCGACCAGAACTGTACACAGTATTCCAGATGGGGCCTCACCATAGATTTATAAAGAGGCAAAATGACACTTGCTGACTTATTTTCTATACCCTTCCTAACGATCCCTAGCATCGAGTTTGCTTTTTTCACTGCTGAGGCACACTGGGTTGACACCTTCATGGAGCTGTCCACCAGGACACCAAGGTCCCTTTCCTGGTTTGTCGCAGAGAGTTCAGAACCCATCATTTTTAAAATGTAATTGGTTATTTTTTGCCCCAACATGCATCACTCTGACTTACTAGTATTGAAGCTCATTTGCCACTGTTTTACCCACTCCCCCAGTGACAAGAAATCCCTCTGGAGCTCCTCACAATCTATCACAGTTTTCACTACCCTATATAATTGAGTGTTGTCAACAAATATGGCTACCTTGCTATTTACTCCTACTTCTAGATCATTTATGAAGAGGTTGAAAAGCAGGGGTCCCAGTACTGAATCTTGGGGGACCCCACTCTTTACTTCCCTCCACTTGGAGAAGTGTCCATTTAGTGCTACCCTCTGTTTCCTGTCCCTTAGCCAGTTGCTGATTCAGGACAAGACCTGTCCCTTTATTCCATGACTGGTAAGTTAATTCAGGAGCCTTTGGTGCGGGACCTTGTCAAAAGCCTTCTGAAAGTTCAGATAAACAATGTCAACTGGATCCCCCTTATCCACATGCTTGTTGACACTCTCAAAAAATTCCAACAGATTAGTGAGGCATGATTTGCCCTTGCAAAAGCCATGTTGGCTCTCCTTTAGCAGCGCCTTCTCTTCTATGTGCCCTATTAATTCTATCTTTTAGGATGGTTTCCATCACTTTACCTGGGGCACATGTCAAACTGACTGGTCGGTAATTTCCTGGATCACCCCTGGATCCTTTTTTGAAAATTGGTGTTACATTCGCTACCTTCCAGTCATCAGGCACAAAGCCTGATTTGAGGGAAAGATTATATATTTTGGCTAGGAGATCTTCAAGTTCCCTGAGAACTTGTGGATGGATGCCATTTGGTCCTGGTGATTTGTTAGCATTTAGTTTAACAAGACATGCAAGGACCTCCTCCCTGGTTATTTCTATCTGGCTTAATTCTTAGGTTTCCCTCCCTACGAAGATAGGCTCTGTTTTGGGCATGTGGTCTCTGTCTTCTTTAGTGAATACTGAAGCAAAGAATTCATTGAGTCTCTCTGCAATCTCTATTTCCTCTTTAATAACCCCTTGCCTTCCATTGTCATCTAATGGTCCAATGGCCTTCCTAGTTGGGTTCTTAATTCTAATGTACTTAAAGAAGTCTTTGCTATTTCTCTGAGTGTTTTTAGCTATACGCAACTCAAAGTCTTGCTTTGCTTTCCTGATTGTTGCCTTGCATTTGATCTGCCAGAATTTATGTTTCTGACTGCTGTCCTCATTCAGACAAGCCTTCCATCTTCTAAATGAGCTTTTCTTGCTTTTGATCACTTCCCGAACAGCTCCTGTAAGCCACATCGGAGTCCTCTTGGACCTGGCAGTACCCTTTTTCCTTTTGGGTATGCATTCCAATTGGTCCTCTGTTATTGTTTTTGTAAACAGCCTCCATGCCTCTTGGAGTGTTTGGACTCTCTCAATTTTCCCTTTCAGCTTCTTTTTTGCTAGTTTCCTCATCTTTGGGAAATTTCCTTTTTGAAAATTTAAGGTCTCTGTGTTAGATTTTATCAGTGACTTGCAGTCTATGATCAAGTTAAACATAATTGAGTTGTGGTCACTGTTCCCTATTGGATCAGTCACATTAACATCTTGCACCAGTTCCTGAGCATTACTAGAGACCACATTGCCAACATACGCTGGATCATGGAGAAAACAAAGGAATACCAGAAACAAGTTTACTTTTGTTTTATTGACTACACTAAGGTATTTGACTGTGTGGACCACAACAAGATGTGGCAAGTAATTAAAGAGATGGGAATACCAGAGCACCTCATATGCCTCCTGAGAAATCTGTACATGAACCAAGAAGCAACAGTTAGGACAGAACACGGAATGACAGAGTGGTTTGGAATAGGAAAAGGAGTAAGACAAGGCTGCATTTTATCACCATGCCTATTCAACCTATATACAGAGCACATAATGCGCAGTGCAGGGATGGAGGAATCACAATATGGGATTAAAATCGCTGGGAGAAACATCAACAATCTGAGATATGCAGACGATACCACCCTAATGGCAGAAAGTGAGGAAGACCTAAAGAATCTCTTGATTGGGCTGAAGGAGGAGAGTGCAAAAGCTGGCTTGAGACTAAATATCAAGAAAACCAAGATAATGGCAACAGGCCCAATCAGTTCCTGGAAAATAGATGGGGAAGAAGTAGAAGCAGTGACAGATTTTACTTTCTTAGGATCAAAGATCACTGCAGATGGGGATTGTAGCCATGAAATAAAAAGGCGACTGATTCTTGGGAGACAAGCAATGAGAAACCTGGGGAACATAGTGAAAAGCAGAGACATCACATTGAAAACAAAAATTAGAATAGTCAAAGCAATGGTTTTCCCAGTAGTAATGTACGGATGTGAGAGCTGGACAATTAGGAAGGCTGAACGCAGAAGAATAGATGCCTTTGAAATGTGGTGTTGGAGGAGGGTTTTGAGAGTCCCCTGGACAGCGAGGAGAACAAATAGGTCAATCTTAGAAGAAATTAACCCTGACTGCTCATTGGAAGGTCAAATAGTAAAGATGAAGCTAAAATACTTTGGACATCAAATGAGAAGGGAGGATTCACTTGAGAAGGCATTGATGTTGGGAAAGGTGGAGGGCAAAAGAAGAAGGGGGAGGCCAAGGATGAGATGGCTAGATGGCATTGTAGACACAATGGGCACAGAGCTGGGAGGGCTGAGGGGGATGGTGGAGGACAGAGGCGCCCCATAGGGTCGCAAAGGGTCGGAACCGACTGTGCGACTGAACAACAACAACAACAACTCAGGATCAAGTCAAAGATTCTTGTACCTCTAGTTGGGTCTTCAACCATCTGTCCCAGGGAACAATCATTTTGCATATCTAGGAACTTTATCTCTTTATCATGTGCTGAACAACAGTTCACCCAGTCTATGTGAGGGTAATTGAAGTCCCCCATTATAACCAGGTTTCCCTTCTTGGATGTCTCCTTTACAACATTATCCAACTGCCAGTCTCCCTCAGGAGTTTGGGTTGGAGGCTGATAGTATATGCCTACTGTTAGACCATCGTGTGGCCTGGTACTCTTACCCACAGAGTTTCTAATGGTGACTCCAAATCACCTAAATATTCCAATTCGTATGATTTTATCATTTCTTTGACATACAAGGCTACACCACCTCCTGTTTGCCCTTTCCTATCCTTCCTGTACAGTTTGTAGCCTGTGATAACTGTATCCCATTGGTTATCATCCGTCCACCAGGTTTCAGTGATGTCAATAATATCAATGTTTTTATCAATTGCTATTTTGTTCTGGAGGCTTCTTGCATTTGTATACAAGCATTTATATATGCTTTTCTGATACAGTCTTTTGAGTCAAGTTGCATTGTTAGACTGCCTCTTGCATCCTTCTGCTAGAGTGCTGGTGACTAGCTCCTCGCTCTGATCAGTAAGATATTCCAAGATCGACCTATTCATTCTCCTCGCTGTCCAGGGGACTCTCAAAACTCCCCTCCAACACCACACTTTAAAGGCATCTATTCTTCTGTGCTCTGCTTTCCTAGTGGTCCAACATACCTCATATATTTGTTTCACCTTTTAAGTGAAATGAATGGGCATTTGCACGATATTCTAATTTTCTGAGTTTCATCTGTATATACCACCCATCTCACTATACAGTTACTGTCTCCAGGTGGGTAACAAGTACAGAACAAGAATACAGCACAGAACAAAAACCTCTAAAACTAAAATCCCCAAAGGCATTATCTCTTATAAAAGAAACAACTAAACAAAACTAATAAATGAACATTAAGCAAATAGACATTGTACACTGAAAGCAGCAATTAGCAATAGCAATCATACTTCTATACCACCCCGTTGCACTTAGTGCACTCTCTGAGCAGTTCAAAAGTTAATTAGCTTTTTGCCCCCAACATGCTGGGTACTCATTTTAGCAACCACGGAAGAGTGGAAGGCTGAGTCAACCTGGCGTCCTGGTCAGGACTGAACTCACAACCTTCTGGCTGCAGTACAGCAGTTTAACCATTGTACCACCAGGGCTCTTATAAGCTAAAGGAAAGGAGGAGGAGGCGGAGGAGAGTTTGCAAGCAGCCATGGAGACAGATGCAAAGGTCTTCTACCTGCCCGAGTTGGGGGGGGGGGGTGTTCCCTGTGCCAACTTCCAGAATGGAGAGATGTTAAGCGGTGAGGAAAAAACACTCCCAAGGCAAGAATCAGTAACAGCGTATTGGTCGTTTTAATTCAGTATATAGTATATTCTGCATATGCTGGTACGCTGTGCTGCGGATAAGAGCAGTGCAATCACTCGGAATTCATATATCTCTTATTGTAATTCATAAGTAGATTAATATTCGAGTTGGCTGCATATGTAGCTTAATAAGTCCGGAGAAAGTGGTTTGTGCCTTTAAGCAAATGTAGATTTCTAAGCGATGTCCTTCCGGTAATCGGACATTTCGTAGTACTTTCTCAAGCATCTACAACATAAAATACAAGGTATATATGTCAATATTTGTATGTATATACGTATCATAATATAGTCGGCACATAGAGCTACAGTATATGACTTTTATAAAGAGGTTACATTCGAATAAGGGACAAGGAAGCGCAGCCCGTATGTCAATGGGCAGAGTATATACTTGAATCTAATCTAAGACTATTAGTTTGAAATATCTGTAAAAGTATATAGTTGCATATCAGTCTGTGACAGAGTGAGATTAACCATATATATAAAATGGAAGATGTACATACCTAAGTCTATCTATGTCGCGCGTCTTGCACCTCCTTAAGTCTTATGTTGTGTGCCCGCGTTATCTATATGCGAGATTCTGTTCTCTATATAATCCTATTTACACACATGTGTGGGAAATCAATGGCATAATCAGGCGAATCTCTAGTACCATGTGTAAGAAATTGTTATACAGTGTCATAGATTTCTATTACAGGCTGATTGTCAAAGTCTTTAAAAGGGACCTGATACTTATCTCAATACATAATCAAATTACAATTGCAATTGCAAAAATGTTTGTATTTATAAAAACGGTGAAAGTTCCCATTCTGTGTTTAGACCGTGTGGTATTAAGGTATTGAACCGATGAATATAAAAAGCTTCTCTTTGTAGCAGGACTCTTTCTGTATCCTTGACATGATATTTGTTTGGAACAATAGTTTCCAGTACAATTATCTTGAGGTCTCCTAATTTGTGCTGTTTGTTAAGAAAATGATTTACGAGAGGAGCGGTGAGATTTCGATTTCTAATGCGTGAGAGATGTTCGCCCAGGCGTATCTTGAGGGGGCGAGGAGGAGGAGGCGGAGGAGAGTTTGCAAGCAGCCATGGAGACAGATGCAAAGGTCTTCTACCTGCCCGAGTTGGGGGGGGGGGTTTCCCTGTGCCAACTTCCAGAATGGAGAGATGTTAAGGCATTTTTGTCCCATTGGCTACCCAACACACTTTAGGCTGACAGAAGAGCAGAGAGGAAATCCAAAGGCCAGGGGGAAGGTAGCCCATAGAGCTCACCTGGTGGCAGGGCACAGAGGAGACCTTGGGGAAGTTCCCTTTGGGATCGCCAAACTCCTAGAATTCCTCAGCCTGTATGGTAAAGCGAAGCAAGAATTCACACCTATTTACCACCCCATATAGCACTTAGTGCACTGTCTGGGTGGTTCATAAGTTAATTAGCATTTTGCCCCCAACATGCTGGGCACTCATTTTACTGACTTCAGAAGGATAGAAGGTTGAGACAATCTTAATTCCTGGTCAGGATCGAACTGACAACCTTTTGGTTGCAGTGCAATCTTTGGGAGACCGCCCCAAGAGGAACATTCACATTCAGAGCTTCTTCCAAGATGGAAACTTTCTACCGTGGGCAAAAGACATCCCAGTCAAGAAGACCAATAGCTGGTGGCAATGGGATGGAGGCTGAAGTATAACACATCTGGAGGGGGAGGGATTGGGCCAGGCTGAGTTAGAGGATCAGTCTTGGATAAGGGAGATCCAGGGTGAAATTCACTGGCTGAGTAGCACCATCTCTTTCAGTCTTTCAACTTAGCCTAACTTATGGGGTTGTAATGAGGCTGGAATGGGTTCCAGAGGAAAGAGATCATGCAGGCAACCTTGGCCATTGGGATCATAAATTTAAAACACACACATGCACGCGCGCGCACACACAGAGTAATACTCAAAGTTCCCAACCCACAGAGAAAGCAGCAGCATTCTACACCATCTGCCTCGGTCCAAACATTTTCTGCAAAATTTCCCTTCTTCTGCTTTTCTTTCTGGGATGGCTTAGAGAAGAGGACTGCAATACTGTACTCAGGTTAGGGGAGCGGGGGAGATCAAGGCATCAAGTTTTGAGGTTTAATTACCTCCTAATCCCTGCAGTTGAACATGAATTATAACAATAGTTGTGCACCTTCATTTCTGACTTATGGGGACCCTTTCCAGGATTTTAAGAAAACAAAAATCATGACTACAGAAGAACTACACCACTTTAATATCGACAATAAAGAAATTGAAGCAGAAAGAGTGTATACATTTTGGTGCAATTGTCAGTTTGAATGGAGACTACAACCAAGAAATCAGAAGACTGTGGACACTGGAGCACCCCAGTTTACTCTAAGTGCTTCTCTTTGAATTCATGTCAGGGAGTTCTGTTTTCATCTATGTTTTCTCAATGATCCTAAATATGCTATTCCCAGCACCTGTGGATGCTGGGAATGGTGTATAAGGGAGGATTTCAACCATCAAAGGCTGCCTCTGCTATAAACATCTGATATACAGAAGAGGCATATCTGATGTTGAAATTAAACACTTCACTTGTTCCTCTGCAGAGGGGCAGGGAAAGTGTAATTGTTTTCTCTTCTTTCCCGCCCCCCGCCCTTTTAGCACTATATTGATTAGAAGGGGGAAAGCAGTTTGTTGATTAACAATAGATGGAAAAATGAAGCAAATCCCCCCCCCCAACTGATGTAGTGTTACAACAATCAGCTAAAGGGGGTGGGGAGAGATATTTGCCACAGCTGTCAAGTATCCCGTTTTGAAGGAATCAGGGCCACTGAGGGCCGGGGAGCCCGGAGGAGGACTGATCAAGTGACGACACGAGGCAAACGGAGCGAGATCAGATCAGTACTTTATTGAGAAAAGGCAACATCATTTATAGGGAAAAAAGCGCAACGGTGGCAGAACCGTCATCTGACAGGAAAATTACCTCACCCACGTACCCGGGTTAATGGGGAACACCTCAAAGGGAAGTTAATTAACTGGGGCAAACATGGACTTAGGAGTCCCATTGTTCAGGGATTAGGCAGGGGCAAACATAGCCCTTATTTGCACCGGGCATAACCTTGGGTAGGAGATGAGTCATTACTCTAATGGGTAACTGGGGTCAGCGAGATGAGCTTCTCGCAGAATCGCTGGTCAGGCAATAAGCGGCCGAATTAATCCCTACCATTAATCTCCCCCCTTGCTCGCCGACAAAGGCCAGAGGCCAGGAGTCTGCTCACTGGTTTAACCTCTGCCAGAGGCCACCGATGCCCAACCGGGCACGCGGAATCCTCATCTCCCCTTTCTGTTTAATTTAAGAGCCTGGCCGGCGATCCCGCGCAAAAGCGGCATCAGCTGTTGGGCGTGAGTGACGTCACGGAGTTTCTCTTTGGGGCGGCACTTAGAGATCAGTGAGGGAATGCACTGAGCAAGGCAACAAATCGTGATGCCTAGTATGACTATCCCCACCACTACCTTAAGCACCGTTTGCAGCCACCCCCAGGGAATCCACGACCACATCCAATTCCACAGGGAACTCCACCAAGCTCCCCACGCGGAGCCTTCTGTAATGCCTGCAACTATGGTGTGGAGATCCGTGATCTGGCTTTGGATCTTACGGGAGTTATCAGTAAGATTGAAACAACACATTCCATGAAAAGATTCGCAACCCAGGTGGTGCAGCAAGAGGAGGTAGTTGATAGCCGCTCGATTGTCAAGAACGGCATGGCGAAGTTCCGCCTGCTCCTGATTGAGGAGCGCTATCGCTGTGGAGGTATGGTTAATGGCTTTAGCCAAACCGCAAGCCAAGCGGCCAATCCTCCGTGCGTTGCCGACGGCCAAGCCTGGCACGCCGACTAGGCTGACTGCTAGTGATACATACACAGCGGGACTCATTACCCTAAAGCTGCTGTCACAAGAGCTGTCTAACTGGGTTGTGCGTGTGTGTCGTATGAGTGGGGAAATATCAACATTTGGTACATTTGTGTCATTTACACTTGGGGCAATCATGTCCTTAGTAGGAAGTAACAATGTCAAACGACTGATACAACACATTGAGTCCGACAGATTCGCAGGGATATAGTTCCATGTGAACTGGTTGCAGGTGAAAAACCACCCTGAAGGTAGGGTGACATGAGAGTACAGCGAAATGAGTGTTTCTGGTTTATTACAAGTCCAGTTGCCGCTGCCGGGGTTAATGCAGCGGCGCCGAGTCTGACCGCCTGAGGTGCAGCCGGTCATTCGGGTACAAGCAGCGTCCGGGCTGACCGCCACTCGAGGGGTATGAAGAGTGGCTGCGTCAGCTGGCAAGGTCGGTGCAAGTCGCAATCCCCCCCAGCGGGCGTATGCTGAGAAGGTGGTGGGAGTGTGTGGGCCAAAGAACGCCTTCAACAACCAGTCGCCATCCTTGGTGTGTGCGTTCAGAGTGTGGCACACGGGGATGAGACAGGTGCTGAGGATAGATGCAGAACCAATGTCCTGCTGTAAGCAAAAATCGGACTGGTTGACGAGACCCGCCAACCTTTCCCACAAGTTGTACTGCATTCGTGCTGAAAGATCTTCACCAGGCGGCAAGCCGTTGGCCTGAAGTGAAGCGGCCTGAACGCCTCCCCCCAAAAGCAGGAGGAGGGCCAGGATGATGGTGTAGATCACAGAATTGATGTGAATCTGGGCAAAGACTGCTGCAACGAAGTTTTCCGGTGTCGGCTCCTTCCCCTCGCGTTGGAGGGCGTCCCGGGCCTCACAGCAAAGGGTCTTGACCATCCCCCAGGTGATCCTCTGTGCCGGGGTCCGCAGCCGCCGCGTCTCCCGGTGGGTCTCCTCGATCAGAGTGAGGTCCTCCATCTCCGGGATCGGACTCGGGTCGGTCTGGGTCCACGCCATGAAGTTCCAAGTGAGGCTTGACACACCGGGCTGGAATCCAAACGACACCTGTAGGAGACATAACTGCAGCATACCCTCTTCCCCAGGTTATGAGCGGCACCGGGCCCCTCCAAGAAGGGTCTGGTGGCACTCGGTACGGACCATAGGTCGCGGGAGAGCTTCCGAACGGCGGAAATGCCTCTCCTGCGGCGTACAATCCGAAAAAACATTAAGGTGATTGTAAGTGAACAATACCTTGTTGAGACAAAACTGAGCTTCTCCCTGTGACTTGGGGAGGGCTGGTGGCTCCCCCCTTTCTGTTTGTTTGTCAATATAGGACTTTAGCGTCCGGTTGACCCGCTCTACAATCGCTTGCCCTTGCAGCTATGCAGGAAAGGAGGTGCTGCTCCACATGGGTCGCAGTTTCCCCTTTCTGTGCCGTAGCCCAGACGAACTGTGAAAAAGTGTCTATGCAGACATGCATGTATTGCCACCTGCCAAACTGCGGCACATGCGTGACATCCATCTGCCACACCTGGTTGGCCTCTGTCCCTCGTGGGTTGACCCCCCACGAGGGCCCCCCCCGGTGCCCCTGCACAATGCTGGCAAGAGCGAACTATGCCTTGGGCTTGAGAAAGTGGCAGATTGAACTGTCTGGCGAGTGCCTTGGCGTTTTGGTGAAAAAAGGCATGACTTTGGATTGGAGTAGTAAAAACACCCAAAACTGAACGTTGCTGAATTTCCTTTGCGGCCGCGTCCGCTCTGCTATTGCCCGCGGAAATCGGACCCGGTAGGTCTTGGTGACTTCGAATGTGGGCAATATAGAGCGGCTCCGTGCGGTTTCGCAAGTGAAATTGAGCGGTGAGAAACAGACTAAGCAAATTCTTGTCTATCGCGGGAGTAATGTAAGCTCCCGGTAGACTGTGAAGCAAATTCCTTACATACAGACTGTCAGTTATGATATTTAACCGTTCTTGGGCGAAGGTGCGCAAGGCAAGGTTCACGGCTGCCAACTCTGCCCGCTGAGCGGATTTCTGTGGAAGAGTTAACAGCGTGTGCCAAGCTTCGCCCTCCTGCCAGGTCAGGACACCATAGGTGCGACCGCCATCAGAGAAAACTGTTCTGGCCCCCTGAAGTGGGACCAGCGAGAGCAATTCGAACAAGCTGACTGTTCCTGTCTGAAGTGAGACGAGTCTGGGGTCTTTGGGCAAATGATATGCTAAACTGCCGGTGAAACCTTCCAAAGCTATCGGGAGCGAGTCACCTAGCTGTATCAGCTGATGAATTTGTTCCTTAGTAAACGGAACCACAATTTTGGCCAAATCATTTCCTGAAATGTCCCTAGCTCTCAGCCTGCCGCGGTAGACCACCGCGGAGACCAGCTCTTGGGGCGGGACGATGTTCCGTGAAGATGTATTAGGCAAGTAGACCCATTCCACAATTTTCGCTCCCTTCTCTGAGTCCACTCCTAGCGCCCCAGTGAACATGGATCCTGACCGTACGATGTACAAATTCAGGATCGGGGCATATGGCCCCTGGGCGATCCTATCCACCCACCTCTGGCTGAGAACCTGGTTCACTTTCTCGAGCGCCAAGCGCGCGTCTCGAGAGATTTTTATCCGGTATGCCGGTTGCTTACCTAAAGTTAGCAGCGAGAAGAGCGGTTTTAGAAGATCCGTATCCAATCGGAAGTACGGTCTGGCCCAATTAATGTTTCCTAAAATCTGCTGTAATTCTACGAGGGTGACTGAGTCCTGTAGATTTATCTGAGGCAAAACTGGCGCTGCAAAAGAGCGGAGAAGCCGGTGGCCCAAGTATGAGAAGGGCTCGGACTTCTGCACCTTTTCCGGGGCAATGAGTAGACCTTTGTCCCCCAGGCTGGCCTGGAGGTCTGAAAACACTGTGCTGCCAAGCTGCGGCAACGCTACTAAAATATCATCCATAAAGTGACAAACTATAGCTTGTGGGTAGAGGTTTCGAAACCTCGCCAGTGCGTCATGAACGTAGATTTGGCACAGAGTGGGCGAATTGAGCATGCCCTGTGGCAAAAATTTCCACGCGTAACGGAGCGTGGGCTCACTGTGGTTCACGACCGGCACCGTAAAGGCAAACCTCTCCCGGTCCCTGGGGTCTAAGGGGATTGTATAAAAGCAATCCTTGAGATCTACGACTAGAATCTCCCACCCCTCGGGAATCATATTAGGATTAGGGATGCCGCATTGAAGCGGACCCATCGGCTGAATACATTTATTGATCTCCCTGAGATCGTGGAGGAGTCGCCACTTCCCCGACTTCTTCTTAATCACAAAAATTGGCGAATTCCAAGGACACGTGGACTGTTCTATATGTCCTGCGTCTAGCTGTTCTTTCACTAGCTGCTTGAGAGCAACTAATTTCTCTCCCACTACCGGCCATTGTTCTACCCAGACCGGAGTATCGGTGAGCCATTTAAGTGGCAGCGCCATTACCCGAAGGTAAGGGTGGCACCGTACTGCTGGAGAATGTCTCGCCCCCAAAGGTTGATGTGCATGTCAAGAATGTGCGGTCGGATCACCGCCGTGCCCTCAGCCCTTGGGATTGTGACTTCTACCCACTCTCGGCTCCTAAACGCTTCCTGAACACCGCCTACCCCCCACACATCGGAGACCGGCTCAATGGCCCAATCTCGCGGCCACTGGCTCCTGCTTATCACGCTCACATCTGCTCCGGTATCGAGTAACCCTGAGAACACTCTTTTGTTCAAAAATACCTCGATAACGGGGCGCTGTTTCCACTCAATGTTGGTCTCCACTGTCGCTAAGACCTGGTATCCTTGCACTGCCTCACTTGCGCTGTCACTGAGCCTTCCCTGGCTGCCTGCTGACGAGTGACAAGGAACCATGATCAGTTGCGCTAAGGTGTCTCCCTTGTGAATGGTTTGGGGCAGGTGTGTCCAAAGCTGAACTTGGAGAATGCCTGAAAAATTCGAGTCAACGACTCCTGGAATTATGAAAATTCCACGTGCACCAGCTACACTACGGGGCAAAACTAAACCTAAAAAGCCTCTGGGCAGGGGACCCATGTACTGGGAATCGACCAGATAGACTGTGCCTGGCAGGTCGCATGTAACGTCCGCCTGGCAAGTCAATTCTAGCCCTGTACTACCCTTGGGGCTGGCCTGTGCCCTCGCAGTGCCTGGAATGTGCCTAGAATCTAGTCTAGTTCTGGGGAGTTCTGGATCTGGGTGAAGGAAGCCTCTGTTTGGACTGGGGCCAGAGACGTGCCCGGATTCCGGTTTCCCGAACTCGGACAAAACCTGGCCCAATGATAGCCTTTCTTGCACTTCGGACAGAGGGTATTCGGAGCCTTGGAATGGCCGGACTTTTGTCCGCCTCCCTTGGATCGGCACTCCCTAGCGAAGTGGCCGACCTTGCCACAAGTGTGACATGCCCCTTTGGTCTTTCCATTAGGATGAGATCTTCTACCCCCTTGCACGGCTGCCGCTAGCAGACCCATTTTATAGGAATCTGTGCCAACGTCAGCACATGCTCGGATCATGTCCGTCAAGGTCAAGTCAGGACGATTGCCTAGCGACTGCAAAACCTTACGGCAGTCCAAGTTGGCATTGTCCTTGGCTAGCTTAATCATGAGCTCTTGCTGGGCTTGCTCATTATCAATCTGCCTGGTGATTGCTTCTTCCAGGCGATTGATGAAGTCCATGTAGGGCTCCTGGGCTCCCTGCTTGATCGCGGTGTAATTTTTGGCCGTTTTGCCAGTCGCTGGGACCTTGAAGTATGCCCTATAGGCGGCTTCGGCCGACATCTCTAGGGTGGCTAGAGGCAAGGTGATCTGAGCGTTGATGGGCTCAAAGGCACCTGAACCATATAGCTGTTCAGCAATTACCGCGCCTCCCATCCTAGCGGCTCTGGCCTGGGCCTCGAGCCGATACTCGCTGTCCCAGATCATGTACTGGCTAGGGGTTAGCATCATCCTCATGACGGCCTTCCAGTCATGGGGAATCCACATGGTGGTTTCGCACGCCTGCTGGAGCGTGCCCCTGGTAAAACGGCTTTGGAGCCCTGTCTCTGAGATTGCTTTCCGCAAAGCCATGAGAAGCTTGTACGAGACTGGGGAATGGATGATTTGTTGGGCGCCCGTGAGCGCGTCCATCTCCATTCGGATTGGACATATCTGTCTAAGCTCAGCTAGTTCTTCCGCTGACAATTCCCCCTTTTTGAGTTCTATCTCGGCTGTGCGCTGAAGGGCACTCTTCACGACTAGGGAGCTTGGAGCTGTCAGAGAAGCGCCTGCGCTTCTCATTCCTTGCATTCCTTCGGTGACGTCGGCAGCTGTCACCGCGGGAATGCTCCCTGCGTTACTATGCTGATAGCTGATTGACGGATAGAGTGTCGTGGGCGCAGTCGGCTCGACTGGCCTGCCTGATGACTTCTCTAATGGGGGTTCATTGGCCTCTATCCGGACTGGCTCGATCTGTTCTAAGAGCTTCCTACACTTCCTCCAAGTACGAACTATCCCTCCTGGAGCTTTGGGGGGCTGCTGAATGCAGTCTCCTATCTGATCCCAGAGCTGCAGGGTTAACGTACCTACTTCTGGGTAAAGTAGGCAGTGTTCCCTGAGGTACGCCAAAAGTCTCGCTAGTTCCCTGCTGTGAAGTCGTAACTGAAATACCCTGGCCAGGATTTTGAACTCTTCCTCACGAGTTCTTTGGCTAGCGGACGGACTTGGTCCATGAGAGCAAGTCCCCATATTACCTGCGATGGTCCTCTGAAGTTTCCTCCTCGGGACGAAGATCGACGCGTCTTTGCAGGCAACAGGTTCGGGCGTCGGGTGTCTGGGGTAGACCTCGGAGCGTGGACCTTCTGCCACGGGCCCTCGGCGGCCTCTGCGCTGTCAGGGGCTCACAGCCTGCCCTGAGCGGAACGCGTTTTTTCCCTTTGCGCAAGCCTCCCCGAAAGCTGGGAGCAAGCTGTAGGAATGCCTCTTCGGAATGCCTCGCCGCTGGCCGTCTCTCTGTCCGGCTGGCTGCCGACCAGAGCGCCGCGCTGTCCTCCGGGCTGACAGGTCGCGGTTCAAGCGCAGAACCGGACCGCGTGGATCGTTACTCGCGAGTAGACCTCTCCGGGGTCCCTTTACTCACGAGTAAATCACGTCGGGGTCACCAGATGAAGGAATCAGGGCCACTGAGGGCCGGGGAGCCCGGAGGAGGACTGATCAAGTGACGACACGAGGCAAACGGAGCGAGATCAGATCAGTACTTTATTGAGAAAAGGCAACATCATTTATAGGGAAAAAAGCGCAACGGTGGCAGAACCGTCATCTGACAGGAAAATTACCTCACCCACGTACCCGGGTTAATGGGGAACACCTCAAAGGGAAGTTAATTAACTGGGGCAAACATGGACTTAGGAGTCCCATTGTTCAGGGATTAGGCAGGGGCAAACATAGCCCTTATTTGCACCGGGCATAACCTTGGGTAGGAGATGAGTCATTACTCTAATGGGTAACTGGGGTCAGCGAGATGAGCTTCTCGCAGAATCGCTGGTCAGGCAATAAGCGGCCGAATTAATCCCTACCATTAATCTCCCCCCTTGCTCGCCGACAAAGGCCAGAGGCCAGGAGTCTGCTCACTGGTTTAACCTCTGCCAGAGGCCACCGATGCCCAACCGGGCACGCGGAATCCTCACCGTTTTGGCCAGGAAATACCATAATTCACCCCACTTTCTCCCTCTTTCCCGCCGTCTTCCCACATTAGAAAAGCCAGGAAAAGGGGTTACTGCATATGCGTGCCCTTCAGAGGCAGTAGCACACATGCGCGAACACCCAGAAAATGAGTTAATGTCCATGTCCACCCATCACAGGCAACGGTGCGCATGCATGAATGCCCATGCCTGGTAAACTTCCCTTATTTCCACAACCAAAAATTTGACAGATATGATATTTACACTTCCACTACATTTCTGTAGGGAAACAGGCGTAGTGTTTCATTTGCTCTTATGAAAAAACTGGCTTCTCAGTCACTTCACCATCTATGCAAAGGTTGCTTGGAAGGATTGGATGGGGAGAAAAATCAGTGAACCCAGGGCAATCCACGAGGAATAGTCTGGGCATGCTCTGAGACTGGGAAGGGCAGCAATAAAAGAATTATAAAAGATCATCAAGTGTAAGAATGTATCACTGGAGATTAAAATGAAGATAATCCACACTCTTGTATTCCCAGTCACTATGAGTACGAAGGCTGGAAAAAATTAACTCATTTATCTTCCTTATTTATTTATTATTTATTTAGATTTATATTGCTGCCCATTCACCATGGCGACTCAGGGCGGCTTACAGTCAATGTACAATACAGCCTATTAAAAACTTCCTTAAACAGTTAAACTAAAGTCCCCAGATGGTGAGCCATTCAGCGTAGTTATATGAGCCAGCAGGGTTGGGGTAGGGTGGGTTGCTCTCATCGCAGCACCCCACACCCTCTGGGCCAGCCAGGTCTTCAGGCCTTTCCTGAATGTTAGCAATTCTGATTGTAGGAGGAGGTCCCAAAGGGCCGGAGTGGATACCGAAAAGGCCCTCCATCTGGTGGTAGAGAGGTGAGCCTCTCTAGCAGTTGGTACCCTTAGAGAGCCTCTCCGGTCCACTTTAGTGGTACAGGCTGATATCCTCAGGGTGACATGGTCTCTTAAGTAACCTGGCCCACTACCATGTAGCGTTTTAAAGTTAATAAACTGCACCTTAAATTGCACCTGGAGGCACACCAGTAGCCAATGGAGCCCCCACATATCAACCACACCCCATCACCACATAGGCCGCCACAATTTGCACCAGCTGCAGCCTCCAAATGGTCATCAAGGACAGACCCATGTAGAGCATATTGCAATAATCTAACCGGGAGGTGACGGCAAAATGGACGTCCGGCCCCCAAACCTGTCTGAAGGGGTGTGACCCAACCCCCGGCTTTAAAAGGTTGAGACCATGAGCAAGGAGTCCCGGTCGAGCAACGGGCATAACTGGCAAATCACCTGAACTAGAGCAAAAACCCTTCTGGACATGACTGCCACTTGCTCCTTGAGCAGAAGTCGTGAGTCCAGGAGGACCCACAGATTACGCACCAGGTCTGTCTTGGGTAAAAAAAGCCCCATCCAGTACCAAAGTTGGTAATTCCTTAGACAACACAGGGCCCCTTATCCACAACCACTCAGTCTTGCCAGGATTCAGTTGTTAACCCGGTGTCCCCCATCCAGACCCTCACTGCCTCCAGGCACCTGGATAGGACTTTGACATCATCGCTTGGATCACCACGGGCTGAGATGTACAATTGAGTATCATCAGTGTACTGATGATACTTCACCCTGTGGGAACAGATGATCTCACCCAGTGGCTTCATGTAGATGAAGCCTTATTTCTTATTTTTCTTATTTCTTATAAATAAGCAGAGCCAGAGGTTAGGAATTTGATTCCTCACTGTGCTTCCCAGGAGAAAATCCAGCTTGTATAGCCTGGGGCAGGGAATTCTCAACTTGCAGCCCATGGGCCGGATACACTCCGTGGCATCATTTTATGTGGCCCCACCACCACCTCCACCACACCAGGAAGTGCCATGTGGTGCAGGAAGGGCAAAATGGCCATCCGGCCCCCAAAGCTGTCTGAAGGAGCGTGACCCAGCCCCAGGCTTTAAAAGGTTGAGAACTCCTGGCCTAGGAACTTGATGGTGGACCTTTGCACTCCAGGTATTTGTGGACTTCAATTACCAGAAGCCCAAGTCAGCACTCCTGCTGATCAGAGCATCTGGGAATTGAAGATCAAGAACAACTAGAGTGCCAAGGTTCACCATCACTGGCCTAGGGCAAGCTGCACAGTCCAAGATCATCCCCAGAACGAGTGAAGGGTAGACTATTTCTGAGTACTCTCTATGTAGAAAACCCTAAGACAGGATTGACTTGACTACACACAATTATTAATAGTTGGCTTAGTTGCTCAGTGTTTTAGACATCTGGCTTCAAAGCCAGAGCTTCATAGTTTGATTCTCCCCCTGTGCCTCCTGCAAGAAAAGCCAGCCTGTGAAGTCAACCTGTAGAGTCCCAAGACACCCCCCAAAAGAAGGGAATTTGATTTAAATTTAATTTAATTGTTAGATTTATATACCGCCCACTTGGCCAAGGCTGACTCAGGGCGGTTGACAATCCCAAGTAAAAACAGGTTAAAATTACTTAAAACTACCCACCCCCTTAAAAAGGATGCAAGGACTGAAGGGACCATGAGGAAAGAATTCTCTTCTATACCAGCCACCCAATGGAGGTTATCCTTCCACCTGTCCCCCACACTTGGCCCGCCAGCCAGGTTTTAAGTTATTTTCTGAAAGGCAGCAATTCCATCCAGAAATGTAATTCTGTTGGCAGGAGGTTCCAGAGGGCTGGCGCGGACACGGAGAAGGCCCTCCTCCTTGTGCCAGAGAGGTGAGCCCCTCAGGCTGATTGAACAATTAGAGAGCCCCTCCGGTCCGCTCTGGTTGGACGGACAGATGTCCTCAGGGTGATGCGGTCTCTTAGGTATCCTGGCCCACTACCATATAGGGCTTTAAAGGTCAAAACCAGCACCTTGAATTGCACCCGGAGACAAACTGGCAACCAGTGCAGCTCCCAAAGCAGTGATGAGGCATGGGCATAATATAATGCCCACACCCCATCACCATCCTAGCTGCCGCATTCTCGACCAGCTGAAGTATACAATGCTGTGTATTCTCTAACTAGAGGACCCTGCAAAGATTGTCTGAAGTTGAAATCAATTAGGTGGCATGCAAAAATTATTATTAACGAAAAGCAATAAAGTCCTACAGCTCTAATTCAGAAGAAATATTGGGCCTGCATTTGAAAAAAATAAACTTCCCAAACAGCACTTTTATCTTTTAAGTACAAAAGAAGATTTAAGGGCAGTAGTAGATTGTGATCTGGTAAAGAGGCCTGCAGAACATGAAAGTTTAGGACAAATATACATTATGGTGCCACAAGAATCTGCTCTTTTTGCTGTGACAGACTAACATAGCAAATCTACCTTCCTTTCAGGGAAATCTAAACTTTCCAATGTGATTTCTCCCTTCCTCACTAATGGGGAAAGCAGACAAGGAGGAGAAAACTAATTTACCAAACTGATGTGATATCAAAGTTAGAAATTGGAAAATGTGATGTTTCAAAGCTCAAGAAGAAGCTGTAGGGGCTTCACAAATGGACTGCTGCAGACTTGAGGATATGGACAAGGTGTGCCTTCACAGCCAGTCCATCTGGCATGGCCTCTTCCGTCTCCATGACCATTGAGAATAAGAGTTCCTCTCACGCTCATTTTGCCGTTAGGCCCAATATGATGGTTTCCAGTGACATTCCCTCCACTGAGGTAACCATCACCTCACATAAAGAGCCGCCGCCACCACCTGTAGCCTTTGGCCCCTTTAGGGAGTCAGGTTTGTTAACTGCCACCTGACATTGAGTTGTTGGCTGTACCATCTAATCCAGGGATTCTCAACCTGCAGCCTCCCACCGCCTCCACCACACCAGGAGGTGCCATGTGGACTAGGGAGGACAAAATGGCCGTCCAGCCCCCAAAGCTGTCTGAGGGAGTGTGACACAGCTCCCAGCTTGAAAAGGTTGAGAACTCCTGGTTTGCTCCATTACCATAGTGGGATGTCCGGCCAGACATTTCTCACACAATCATGCAGACAGGAACCTTTGGTGTCTTTGTCTAGTTTGGGCCACTAGAGGTCACCACTGTGCCTTTCAAAGCTTGTGGGAGAAAGACAATGTCTTTCCTTCTCTCACTTACCATTGTGAAAGCTCTACAAGGTGGCTATGACATGAAGCCTTACCTAGGATCATCTGCTCAGCTTCATAGTTAAGTTGCCATTTGTAGGGTGAAAATCTCTCAAACCCTCATCTGATATGCTAACCACCAGCATTGCTCTCAGTTATCTCTGTAATTACCATTGAAGGGTTACAGCTGATTCACAGGTTTCTTGATATCACATCAGCTCTCAACCCTTCATGGTTGCTGTTATGTATGCATGTACAATGTTACTTTAAATATATGAATGTAACCAGTCCACAATCACAATGTATCTCAGCTGTTAAGGAACGCGAGCAAGCCGCCCATAGAGGGCAGCTGCGAGCGTTCAGTCTCACATGGTCCACATTGCCCAAATCACGAACAGCCGCGGGAATTTCCCCACATGATCAGGAGCTACAGAAAACAACTGCAGAAGAGAAAACAACTGCAGAAGAGAGGCGTGACCTGGGCGAGGCCACGCCGGTAGCAGCCAATAAGCTACCGTGCAACAAGATTCAAATGTATTGTGTTATGGTATATAATGAGATGTATCTCCCCCATTACCACATGTTCGTGCTGAGCATCAATGAATAAACCTGTGTTAGTCCTTCCTGCGACTCCTTCTTTGTCTTCCGTGCAAGACACTAAAGTTGCAGAAGTTCAACCCTGTGTCCATTCACACGTGGAGAAAATACTTTTCTTTTTTCCCCCAGAACCATAACTTTAGACCAGAGTTACTCACGTCTCTGCAGCTTTAAATTACACTACTGAGAAGGAGAGAGCACAAGATTACTGGTCCCAATCTTAATTGTGGCTGGGCCTGTGCGAACCTGTCATCTGTGAGTTCATACACCACCTCCCTGCTGTGCCTCCCTTAGCAGTAGAAGGTACAAAACAAGGGGCTTCAGCATTCTTTCTTCTTTAAGTTCCATATCTGATTCTGAACATAGGCTATCAGTATAATGCAGTGACTTTCCATTTGCCTTCTGCATCACAGCGTAACACCCATACCAATGTTCCAGTTCCTTGGGTCACTTTCTGGTCCTGAGCCCTTTTGACACACAAAGTCCCCATCAGCCCCAGGCCAGTATTGATGAAGCTGATGCCCTCCATCAAGATGGATTCAAGTGAGATTTAATCCACTTGGGGACCCTTACTACCCAAGGCTGTTACTCAGGTTGCCAGGTTAGTTAACCGCTGCCTGACAATTGGCGTTGAGTTGCTGGCAGCATGGTCTACTCTGTTACCATAACAGGATAACCTGGCCAGACTGCAGGCTTCAGCATGGACTCCTCATGTGGACATCACACATTCAGATACAGACATTCCTCCCTGGTCCTCTGTCTGTCCATCCTCACCCCATGGATGGCAACCTCACATGACTGAAGCTTAACCAATAGGGCAATCAAGTAGCAACTGTTGTGCTTTTCCTCAGGCCAGCTTCACAGTCAGAGAAATCAAAGCAGTTAATTGAAGCTAATTAATATGGTGTCTATCATGTGACAGGTACCTTGTTAAGTAGCCTCATTTGGCTACTACAGAATCCATGATTGCACTGCTATGGCTGGGGATAGAAATACAGTAAAACCCCTACTTACAAAAAAAAACCCCTCCATTCGTAGGCTTTTGCTTAAATCAATTTTTTTTTAAAAAAAACTTGAAACAAACCCTTGGGAAAAATTATTTTTTACGTAACTCAAAGCAAACCCATAGGAAAAATGAATTTTTTATGTAAATCGAAGCAAACCCATAGGAAATCGTGTAAATCAGGACATGGTTTTACTATAAAATCATTATGTAAGTTGAATTTTATGTAACTTGAGACATTAGTAAGTCGGGTTTTTACTGTAGATATTGAATAATTAGGTTTAATATCCAGTACAGTCATACAGGTTACAATATGAAAACATAATTGAATTAAAAACAGCTTGGGAAAAACCACAAAAATAATAACAACAAAGCACTTTTTGTAGATTAATGAAAGAACTTTTCCATGTTCTGTGGCAAGGATGAGGCCACCATTTCAGGCAGCATAATTTGGGTCACCTGAAAGGGGATGGTTAGATATTTGATTTGTACAACATTAATATAAAGGTAAAGGTTGCCCTTGCTCAAAAGCCAGTTGTATCCAACTCTAGGGTACAGTGCTCATCTCCAATTACAGCCAAAGAACCTGCACTGTCTGCATCTGCAGACATTTCCATGTTCATGTGGCAGGCATGACTAGATGCTGGAGCACACAGAACGCTGTTACCTTCCCACCGAAGTGATATTTATCTACTTGCAATTTATAGGTTGGCAGGAGCTGCGATAGAGACAAGAGATCACCCTGTCACACAACACTCAGGTTTTGATCTGCTAACCTGCCGATCCTCCAGTCATCAAGTCCAGCATCTTTACCACGAAGCCACTGCAGTCCAGCACCAAATCAATACACATCTTATATACAGTATTTTAATTGTCAGGGAGGGAGAGAAGTGCTTGTATCATTTGTTTGCCCAAAGTGTGGCTGATTTTCAGTACTATATTTTGTCAACTTGCAAGCAAGGGCATGGCTTGTTCCTCTGTCTGAGGTATCGAAATGTTTTGGTATGGCTTTGTTGACAACCAGCACTGGACCATGGAGGCTCCCTATATCTGAGATGAGATTAGCACATGGTTGTTTGCAAAAGGGAGGGGGAGGGGGACAGGAAGGCTCCTCAAGGCGACAACTTATCCTGGAACAACCCTTGGTATCATTTGGGGAGGGGAGGAGGGAAGTGAAAGGCAGAAGGTGAGAAGGAGGGAGCTTGAGATATCCAGTTAAGGTAAAGGTTTCTCTTGCTCGAAAGCCAGTCGTATCCGACTCTAGGGTGCAGTGCTCATCTCTGTTTCAAAGCCAAAGAGCCAGCGCTGTCTGCTTCTGCAGATGTTTCCGTGGTCATGTGGCAGGCATGACTAGACACCAGAGTGCACAGGGCACTGTTTTCTTCCCACCGAAGTGGTCCCTATTTATCTACTTGCAATTTCTTGCTTCCAAACTGCTAGGCTGGCAGGAGCTGGGACAAAGACGGGAGCTTATTCCGTCCTGCAGTACTTGGGTATCGAACTGCTGACCTTCCGCCTCCCAGTCAGTATCTTAGCCACTTGAGCCACTGCAGATCACCGATCCAGATCCAGTTAGCAGCTCCGTAATCCCCTTCTACAAAGGGGACCACAGGCCATTTAAGGGCAGGTTGAGTCAGGCAGGAATAATAAGGTGACAGTGGGACACAGAAGGCTAACTTGCATTTCATTGGGGGGGGGGGGGAGTGGAGGAAGAGATGGAGTCTGTGGTGTTTTAATTCTTAAATCTTGAACTGCAGTTGGGGGGAAGGAGCCACTGAGTCAGATTCCAAGACTGTGAAGATAAATAAAAGGTAGCACTCTGCCAAAACATTAGATAGTGAAAGCCTCAATGATACAAATGTATAAGAAAGGTGGAAGTATGTGTACTTTGCCAGATAAGCCACATTTACAGCTAGAATTTCTGATCTGGCCTTTATGTGGTGATAATTCCTCTCACCCTTATTATTTGTTTTATTCCACCTTTCTTCCTAAGAAAGGACACAACATGTGTGCCTGTCCGATTTCTGAAACTCACAGCAGTCTTCTGAAATACATGACTCTGTGGGGGAATATGTACCAGGTTTCTTTCACTTGAGGAACAGCTCTCGGATGCAGCCTGCTGTTTTTTCCTAACTCGTGTCGAAGAAACAGAATCTGGCACGTCCATGTGCCACAAACATTTGGATTTTGAAGGCTTGTAGAGCATTTAATTTTTCTGTGATTCAATAAAGCAGGTCTTCTCAAGGTTTTCTTGCCATGGGCCGGACAACTCCCCCCCAGACAGCTGAGTGAGCCGGACAAAACCACAGCGAGTGTGTTTGTGCATCCAGTTCCAGTTCTGGGATCATTGCCATGGGCCGGATGGAACTGTATCATGGGCCAGGGCCAGCTTGCTCTGGCCTACGGGCCATAGGTTGCAAAACCCTGCAATAAAGGTACTTTGTTTCTGCATAAAGACCTCCCCAGTAAGTGTTGGGGCTGATGAAAAAACATATTCAATATAGGTTGCAACTTTAACTTTATACAGACTTCTGTTACTAAAACAATCCACTGCAACTTGGCTTTGTACTGAGGACTATTGGTTTACTGGGTTACTGGGCTGCAGAAATCTAGAGGTGAATCTATTAGCAAGTGTAATGAAAATAACCAGCAACGCCTCTGGACTATATTTACTTTGCCTTTTCTTTTTCAAAACACAATAATCTTGATAATAATAATCTTAAAACTGCAGAGCTAAGGGGCTTGTGGATCATCGGATCCAGCCCCTGTCAAGGAAACGTAGTCGGGGACCTGTTGGATCTGGGCCGCGAAGCGGGTTGCGCAAGCTGGATCGGAACTGCGAAGTGGCCTTTGGGTCCCGGAGGAGACTGGTCAAGCAAGACACACGAGGCAAGATGGAGCGAAGACCAGTAATTTAATGATGACAAATCATGAGTATTTATCCTGTTCTGGCTGCATGCACAAGCATAGCTATCCACTTCCCTGACTTTTTCTTGATAACAAATATGGGCAAATTCCAAGGACTGGTGGACCGTTCTATATGTCCAGCGTCTAGCTGTTCTTTAACCAGCTGTTTCAGGGCGACTAATTTCTCCCCTACTACCGGCCATTGCTCTACCCAGACTGGCGTGTTGGTCAGCCATTTAAGCGGTAAAGCCATTACCCGAAGGTAAGAGTGGCACGGTACTGCTGTAGAATGTCTCACCCCCAGAGGTTGACGTGCACATCCAAAATGTGCGGCCGGATGACTGCTGTGCTGTCAGCTTTGGGGATCGTGACTTCTACCCAATTCTGGCTTCTAAATGCTTCTTGAACACCGCCTACCCCCCACACATCGGAGACCGGTTTGAGAGCCCACTCACGCGGCCACTGACTCTGGCTGACCACGCTGACGTCAGCTCCGGTATCTAATAGCACATCAAAAGGTTTTTTATTTAAAAATACCTTTATGACTGGCCGCTGCTTCCACTCTATGTTGGTTTCCACTGCCGCTAAGACCTGGTATCCTTGCACTGCCCCTTCTGCACTAGAGCGGTCTTCCGACCTGGACTCTGAGCTGTCCCTGAGCCTTTCCTGGCTGCCTGCTGGCGAGTGACAATGAACCATGATCAGTTGCACTAACGTGTCTCCCTTGTGAATGGTTTGGGGTAGGTGTGTCCAGAGTTGAACCTGGA
Source organism: Bradypodion ventrale (assembly GCA_035047345.1). Classification (NCBI taxonomy): domain Eukaryota; kingdom Metazoa; phylum Chordata; class Lepidosauria; order Squamata; family Chamaeleonidae; genus Bradypodion; species Bradypodion ventrale. Next base: position 39,491,598 of record JAWDJE010000008.1, read on the forward strand.
GTACACCCGAAAAATTGGAGTCAATGACTCCTGGAATCACTAGGATTCCTCGTGTTCCTGCGATACTACGGGGCAAAACTAAACCTATATAACCTTTAGGCAGGGATCCCATTTATTGGGAATCGACCAGATAGAATGTGCCTGGCAAGTCACATGTGACTTCTGACTGGCAAGTCAAATCTAGTCCCGCACTGCCCTTAGGTCTGGCCTGTGCCTCTGGAATGCTGGGAATGTGACCAGAATTTAATCCAGCTCTGGCTCTCCCAGAGCGATTGAGGTCTCTGTTTGGACCGGGGCCAGAGACAAGCCCATGCTCTGGTTTCCCAAGTTCAGGCAGTTCCTGGCCCAGTGGAAACTCTTATTGCATCGTGGACATGGGGTGGTCGGAGCCTTGGGACGACCCGTGTTTTGGCCGTTGCCCTTTTTGGATTGGCAGTCTTTAGCGAAATGACCGATCTTGCCACAATTGTGACATGCTCCTTTGGTCTTGCCTTTGAATTTCCTACCGCCTTGCACCACCACTGCCAACAGACCCATTTTGTAGGAATCTGTACCAACGTCGGCACAAGCCCTAATCATGTTAGTGAGAGTCAGATCGGGACGATTGCCCAGTGACTGCAAGATTTTACGGCAGTCAAGGTTGGTGTTGTCTTTCACCAGCTTCATCATGCGCTCCTGTTGGGCTTGCTCATTGTCTATCTGTCTACTGACCGCTTCCTCCAGTCTGTTGATAAAGTAGGACTCCTGGGCACCTTGTTTGACTGCTGTGTAATTTTTGGCTGCTTTGCCAGCTGCCGGGACCTTGAGATAAGTCCTGAAGGCTGTCTCAGCCACCAAATGAAGTGTGGTGAGAGGCAAGGTGATCTGCGCATCGACGGATTCGAACTGTCCTGACCCATATAGCTGGTCAGGGATTATTGCTCCTCCCATCCTGGCAGCCCTTGCCTGTGCTTCGAGACGATACTCGCTGTCCCATAGCAAATACTGGCTGGGGTTGAGCATCATTCTCATGACGGCTTTCCAGTTGTATGGAATGAGCATCATAGTTTCGCACACTTGCTGAAGCGTGTCCCTAGTAAAGTGACTCTGGAGTCCTGTCTCTGTGATTGCCTTCCGTATAGTCATAAGCAGCTTGTACAGAACTGGTGAATGGGTCGTTTGCTGCTGACCCGTGAAGGCATCTACCTCTATGTGGACTGGAATACCTGCCTAAGCTCAGCTAGATCTTCTGCTGACAACTCCCCCTTACTGGTTTCTTCCTCAACCATGCGCTGGATGGAACTCTTGGTATTCTGGGAACTTTTAACTGTCAGAGAAGCGCCAGCGCTTCTCATACCATGCATTCCTTCAGTGACGTCTGCAGCTGTCACTGAGGGAAAGCTCCCTACACTGCCCTGCTTGAGCTGAAGTGACAGATAGAGTGCCGTTGGGGCTGATGGCTCTGACTGCACTGGGGGTTCCTGGGTCTCTATCCAGACTGGGTCTACCTCTGCTATGAGCTTTCTACACTCACTCCATGTACTAATTACCTTAGCTGGAGCTCTAGGTGCTTGCCTAATGCAGGCTCCTATCCTATCCCAACGTTGGAGACTAAGCATGCCGGTTTCTGGATAAAACGGACAATGTTCCCCAAGTACACCAAAAGATCCGCTAACTGGGTTCTGTGAATGTGTGTATGGTTTACCCTGGCCAGGGCCTTGAGTTCCATTAAGTGAACTCTCTGGTTAGTGGTCAGACGTTGTCGCTGTGGACAAGTCCCCATATTACCTGCCGGTCTTTTGAAGTTTTCCTCCTCGGGACAAATCGACACGTCTGGTTAGGTAACAGGTTTGGCGTGACAAACCTCTGGGAAGGACTCGGAACGTGGGCTGCTGCCACAGACCCTCGGTGGCCTCTGCGATGAAGTCAGGGTTTCACAGCCAACCCTGAGCGGAATGCGTTTCCGCCGAGCAAGATGCCTCAGAGCTTTGGAGCGTGCTCTGCCTCTCTGGAATGCCTCACAGCGTAGCTGTCACTCAGATCGGATGGCTTTCCGACCAGAGCTGCTGTGCTGTCCTCCAGGACAACTCGGACACGGTTCTGGCATGGAAGCGGACCAAGGAGATCGCTTACTCACGAGTAATCACGTCTCGGGGTCACCATATGTTGGATCTGGGCCGCGAAGCGGGTTGCGCAAGCTGGATCAGAACTGCGAAGCGGCCGTTGGGTCCCGGAGGAGACTGGTCAAGCAAGACACACGAGGCAAGATGGAGCGAAGACCAGTAATTTAATGATGGCAAATCATGAGTATTTATCCTGTTCTGGCTGCATGCACAAGCATAGCGATCCATTGTAAATTCAGGCGTCACACATCATGTTTACACGAGTTAATTGAGGAAGTCTACACAGGGGAAGTTCATTAACTAAATTAATTAACTACAGGGGAAATACATTGTTCCATGTTATCAGAGGTAAACAGGTCGCTAACATTGACTCTAGGGCTTAAAGGAATCCGCAGACACGAGATTACCTATTACGTGCCTAGCGAGTTAGTCATTATCTCTCCATTGTCCGAGCTGCCTGTCAGATCAGCTATTGATGAATTAAACTCTATCTAATATTCCACTCCCCCAATTTCTGTCCCCTCAGGAACCCGCAGCAACGAGGTGATCACCCATTACCAGGGTTCTGTCAGGGACAGTTGACCAATTGTGTGCGCGGATCCCACAGGGACCGAATTCTCAGCCATTCATAAACCACACAACTATAAACTTTCTCTTTTGTGGTGACTCAGAAGAAGTGAGTAAGGAGAAAATGATGCTTGCCCTGGCTCCCAAAAAAGGCTAGTTATAACTTTGACATTTTGTATTCTGGAACTGAAGTCCAAGACATCTGAATGGGCAGAGTTTCCTGGCCCAGTTCTAATTCTGAAGGTTGGAGCCCCCCTTGCTCAAAAGCCAGTCATATCCGACTCTAGGTTTCAGTTCTAATTTTAGAACCGAACCCTTGCAAACAAAAATTTGCATAGTCAAAGCAATGGTATTCCCGGTAGTAATGTATGTTTGTGAGAGCTGGACAATAAGGAAAGCTGAGCGCAGAAGAATAGACGCCTTTGAGATGTGGTGTTGGAGGAGAGTTTTAAGAGTACCCTGGACAGCGAGGAGAACAAATAGGTGAATCTTAGAAGAAATCAACCCTGACTGCTCCTTAGAAGGTCAAATAGTCAAGATGAAGCTAAAGTACTTTGGACATCAAATGAGAAGAGCGGATTCACTTGAGAAAGCCTTGATGCTGGGAAAGGTGGACGGCAAAAGAAGAAGGGGGCAGCCAAAGATGAGATGGCTAGATGGTATTTTAGATGCAGTGGGCACAGAGCTGTGATGGGTTGAGGAGGATGGTGGAGGACAGGGGTGCCTGGAGGACAATGGTCCATGGGGTCGCAAAGGGTCGGAATCGTCTATGCGACTGAACAAAAACAAGCCAAAGAGCCAGTGCTGTCTGTGTCTGCAGATGTTTCTGTGGCTATTTAGCAGGCATGACTAGACACCGAAGTGCATGGAACGCTGTTACCTTTCCCACCAAAGTGGTACCTATTTATCTACTTGCACTTTATTGCTTTCGAACTGCTAGGTTGGCAGGAGCTGGGACAGAGACTGAAACTCATGCTGTTGTATAGTACTCGGGTCTCAAGCTGCTGACCTGCTGACCTTCCAGTCACCAAGTTCAGAATCTTAATCACTAAGCTTCCACTGCCCACCTCTGAAGGTCTAGCCCAGCCTCAATGAAGAAGATTAATTCCATTTTAAAAAGATAAGGTCTGCAGTTTGTAAAACTTGAACAAGGGTGTTAATGATAGTAAGCATTTGGAATTCACTAATTCATAGGGCATCATAAGTCAGAGGAGATTTCATGGCACATAAGAAAGAGCCCTAGTGGTGCAGTAGTTAAACTGCTGTACCTCAGCCCAAACTGCTGATATTGTGAGTTTGATCCTGTCAGATGTAATATCAAACTGACCTGAACTACATGTACCACAATGCCTTGCCACTGTAACCCTATTCCCTTGAACCTTATGCCTCTGACCTCATCCGACCCTATTAAAGGACCACCTCGACCTCATACCCTTCCCTTCCATCTTTGACCCTTGATACAGCCACTGACCGCCATGCGGACAGTGAGAATAAAAGACTTTAATTATAATACACTGCTTCTGGAGTTATTGGGCCGAGCCATCTGAAACACTCTTACAAAATGGTAGCAGAGGTTTGGTTCGCCAACAAACAACTCGAAAATTAAAACAAATGACCAAAAGAAGGACCCGGCTGAACAAAGGAGGGTCCAGAACACGAGCCAGACCAACTGGACCCAAAACTCCGGAACAGGCAATCGCACAGCCCCAAACGGTAATGGAAGAGGACAACCCCAACTGGACCATCACAGAGATGGACCCAGATGGCCAAACGAAGGCCAAAACCGGAGGGGCACCCACCGAAAGGGACGACCAAGACGAAAGCCCGACAACCAAAATCCACAGGGCGATAGCCGGGAGAGGAATGATCCCCACGGCAGAGCTACTGGCCTTGATGAACATCAGAGATGAACTCCACACCAACGGCACGGTAAGCTCTACCCCGAGATCCTCCATGGCGGGAACCCCAAACACCGCGCCGAGTTCAAATCTAGCCGAGATAGCCGACCAATTACAAGCGGCGGCCCTAGATTCGAACACACCGGCGGGAAAACCCACCGGAACAACAATACCCGCAGATAACCCGCGCGCCCCAACCACACGAAGAAAAGAAAAGACCCTGGGACCCCGGAGGGTGGAACACAGACCCTAGAAATGCGGGACATGCCGACCCTCAGCCCCCAGGAACTAGAAGAGGAGCGGAGACCCCCAAGCAGGCACCACGCCCCCAAGAGAGGTGCTGCTGATAACCGGGCTGAACTCCTCACATGGGCAGAGGCCCCCTTCGCAATCAAAGGCTGAAGGGGACACGACCTCTCCCCAGAGGAAAGCCACCGCAAACCCTTCCCAGCTAGAAACCGAAGGGGACGCAGCCCCCCCTCAGAAACACGCTACCGCGAACGGGAGGGGCACAAGACCCGCAAGGCACGTGTCCACGCGGGAAAACCGGAAGCACACGCAAGGCAGAACAAAGAAAGTGAGGCCTACCACGACTCGCTGTCTGCCCGAACCAAGCGCAGGGGATGTCCGGAGAAGGAAGCCGACCTCCACGCGGAGCCAGAGCTACGACGACCCGAACCCCCATCAGTCCAGCAAAGATGGCGGCCTCCACGCAACAGCTCCACAGGACCCTCCGATGAGGAAAGCAGCTCCAGCGACGAAAGCGACTCCTCACCGACGCTCCAACCTGAAGCAGCAGGACCTCCGAGACAGAGATCCGCTCACCTCGGCCGCCAGCAAACAATGAGGTTCACGCAGGCGCAAGAGGAGCAGGAGAACTCCCTCTCTGGCGAAGAAGAGGAACTGCAGGTCAACTCAGGTCGCTCCATGGGCAGAGGACCAGCGAACTCCCTCTACAGGTGACCAGAAAAACTGCAAATGGGACATCCAATAGCAAATATATGTGTACCCATCCCCCACTGCCAATATAAAGACAGCCCAGGGCACCAGGCCAGATCCAGCAAAGGAAGCAATGCCGGCCAGCACAGCCAACTACCTCACAACTTCCCAATCCTTCGCATGACTGGGGAGAACCTAATGGACTGGGCACAACAATTCCAGATAATTCTGATGAGGGAGGGGGCACTGTACCTGATCCAGGACCCATCAAGAAAGCCATGGACCCTAAAGGTGGACAGACTACACCACAGAGTGCTGTTTGCTTTTAAGCTCTATTGACACTTCAATGTATGGGAGTATCCCTGATGGGCTAACTGTGCATGAGGTTTGGGGAATATTGTATGAAATGTTTTATTGCAATGAAAGGACTACGACCTGCTTGCTATTGAGAGAGTTGTATGCATACAAAATGAAAGAGGGCTCAACAATGAGCGAGCACCTGATGAAACTAAACAACATGAGATCCGACCTCATAAGAAGGGGGGAAATCATGACGGATCAGCACCAGATTAGCATCATATACAACTCCCTCGATTCAAGCTGGGACTACTTCCTGACTCAGCTGGATAATTTGGGAAGTGACAATGCCACATTGGGGTACATCACTAAGAAACTCATAGCTGAGGATAACCTTAGGAGAAGTAGGGCCACCATACGCAGAGAGGACAGGCCACGCAAAAGGGTCAGTTTCCCTGAGCAGGGGAGCCCTAGTTTCGAGTGTCACACATGTGGACCAAGGAAACACAAACCCACACGCGATCAAACACGCCATGAGGACACTCCGAGACCCAGACGTGAGTCACAGGACGAATACCCACGCAGACACAAGGGCGACAACGACAGGGGGGACAGACGACGAAGGTCACCTAGCCCAAAGAGAGAGCTTAAGCCACAGAAGGGGCAAGATAGACATAAACCAGATTCAGTGAACGTAGTCAAGCACAGTGAAGGGACCAGCAGCCACAGGGCAGACAAGTCTTCAAATGCACACCTACAGCGGTGGCTGATCGACTCCGGGGCAACCACCCACACATCATGCCACAGGGAAATATTCAACTCATTCGAAGAAGATTCCTTCAGAATCAAAGTTGCCAACCAGGAACATGCGAGAGTAACCGGCAGGGGCGACGTACTCATCCCTGGAATTGGTCAGGTCAAAGGCGTCCTTTACTCTCCCGAAATTCCATATAATGTCCTGGCCACCACCAAGCTCACAGAAGACCCCAGCCTCAGGATAGTCTTCGAAAACAAGAAAGTGTCCATCGAAAGAAGGGGAAAGCAGATTGGAAGAGTGGAGCTCATAGGCGGCCTACCATACCTCATTGCCAAGGAAGCCGATGATGGACAGGCCACGATAGGCCTAATCGACGGCACTGACGATGAAGAGATGCAGGACTGCACCGCAGACGACCCCAGGGAACCCGAACATGAAGACCCAGAAAGGGAAAACAATGATCACAATAGTCCCACAAGAAATGAAGGGGTTGGCAGCGCAGAGCATAGAACACTGAGTGTATCCATAGGGAAACAAATACATGATGAGTGTGCGCACCTGCTGCACAGAAAATTGGGACACATAGGTTTTCCGACAGTCAAGAAGATGCTCGGGTGTTCAGAAGGACTAAGGATCAAGAATTGTGAGAACTACCTGGAGTGCTCCGTGTGCAAAAGCTCCAAGGCGAAAACCGAGGCACGACCGAAGACATCCTCCAGGAAGTCAAGCCACCCTTTCAAATTGGTCCACCTCGACCTGGTGGGGCCACTCGAGAGATCCTTGGGCCAGAAGAGATTCTTCTTGACGATAGTCGATGACTACAGCCGATACGGTTTCGTATACACCCTCAAAAGCAAGGACGAGACCTTCAGCAAGTTCAAAGAGTTCTACCAAAGGGTGCAAACTCAGAACAACACCAACATAAAGAAACTGATGACGGACAGAGGATCGGAATTCCTGTCCAAAGAGTTCCAAGACTGGATAACCGAGAAGGGGATGCTACACTACAAAACCGCACCATTCTCAGCCTTCCAGAACGGAGTCGCCGAACGAAGGAACGGAGTGCTCCAGACCATGATCAGATGCGCAATTGAAGGTGCAGGCCTAAGCTTCTCATACTGGGGGGAAGCTTTGCTGTACTCCAACTACACACTGAACAGGCTATGGTCTGGCGTTATCGGAAAAACGCCCTATGAAGCCATGTACAGGCGGAAGCCCAAGTTGAGCCACCTTCACATCTTCGGTGTGTTCGCAGACGTACACATACCAAAACAACTAAGGAAGAAGGGGGACAAGATAACGAAGAAGCTAAGGTTCATGGGGTACGAACTGGGCTCGAAGGCATACCGCTTCCTAGACCACAACCTGAGAATAGTGATTTCCAGGTCGGCCACGTTCCATGAACACGCGAACTGGAGTAAGATACACGCAAACGAGGTACTGACAAATGAGTCAGTACAAGAAGGAACCAAAGCACCCTCATCCAACTCAAGGCCCAGCAGACCAGTGGACACGCCACCAGAGAGGGATGAGACCAGGCAGTCGCATCAAAATACCACTAGTGTTGTGGAGACTGAACCTCCAAAAACCCCAGCAGAGGCGCCCCGCAGGTCAACCAGGTCAACCAAAGGCCAAACTCCCAGAGGACTAAAGGAGTATGTGCTGGGCATAAACACCTACCCCGAGACACCAGCAAGCTTTGATGACATAGACAAACTGCCTCCTGAAGAACAGGAGAAGTGGCGGGCGGCAATGGAAAGGGAGATGGAGAGCCTCAAAACCCTCGGAGTGTACGCCCCTGCTGAGGTTCCTGAGGGACAGAGGACAGTGGGAACAAAGTGGGTGTTTAAAGTAAAATCGTTGGAAAATGAAGGGGTAATGTACAAAGCGCGACTAGTCGCCCAAGGGTTCACCCAACGATACCCTGACGACTACGAAGACACGTTCTCCCCCACAGTGAAGCCAGAAAGCGTAAAGGCCGCTTTAGTGATGGCAACCATCCTCGAGGAACAAGTGTACCAGTTTGATGTACAGACAGCATACCTCCATGCAGACCTTGACAAGGAAATATACGTCAGAGCACCACCTGGTTTTGGGCGCAACAGAGGGGAAACGTGGCTACTCAGCAAAAGCCTCTATGGCCTAAAGCAGTCCGGCAGGAGGTGGTACGAGTGTCTGGCCGAGGCAATGAGGCAATTGAAAGCGCGGCGCCAAAATGGCCGCCGCGCTCTTTGCGCCCCCCCCGGACGCAGACATCCGGGTGAGTTAGGGGGCGTGGCCACCCCTCTATAAAAGGGGTGCCCACGAGGCAGATGAGCTGCCATTTTAGAAGAAGCGACGGAGAGGAGAAGTTTTCTCCATCGCTCTTTGTTTCTCCTCGGCTCTCCAGCCCAGTCTCCAGCCCAGTTGAGCCATTTCGGCGCTTCTGATCCCCGGAAAGGGATCGTCTTCTTGCAGCTATGCCTCCCAAAAGGAAGGCCCCGGCGACCAAGCTGCGGCCAAGAGGGAGGCACTTGCCTGGCCCTGCGCTTGCTAGGGGGCAGCAATCGGGTCGGAGGACCGCGACTGCGCCCCCACAACAGGGCCCTGCATTGATGGAACCCACCGTTACCGGTGGGATGGGGCAGATTAGGGCATGGCCCTCGGCTCTCCAGCCTCAGGATGGCCCTGCAGGGGCTTCGGCCCCCGCCCCGCAATTGCCGGCCATGGGTCCAGACAATGGGGGAGGGCCTGGTGCGGTCACCCAGCAGGGCTTGCCTCCAGCCCCTCATGGGCGGAGTTTTGGGCATGGCCCTATTCAGGACCTGGCTCCCAAATGGGGGCCCCCAGTGTACCACCCAGTGGGCCATGTGGCCCACCTTGCCCGCCTTATACCGGGGGTTCTGCGACTGTTGATGCATTGCTGGCATGTTTAGCCATGCTGGAAGCATCCTTGGGGGTCATTAACAACCCCTCGGGGGGGACTTCACTGCCGACTGGGGCCCCCTTTTGCCCGCCTGCCACCTCGACAGCCGCCACTCTGCAGCAGGTGGCCAGTAGGGTTGAGCTGCTGGAGACGCTCCGGCCTGCGCCGGCTGCGATCTCGCAGCTCCCCGTTCATCCTGAACTACAGCCGGGGAGTGGCCAGATGTGGCCCCAGAGCTCGATTGCGGTCGCGAGCTCCGACGCCCGCCGTGGGCCGGAACCCCCAGTGGGGGCGGCTCACGGGGGTGCACCCAGTGAGTATCAGGTTCAAGCTAATGTCCCCACATCACAGTCCACTTCAGGTGTTAGTTTTCAGTGGCCATGGCCTCGTCATGTTGAGGCGGGTGGGTATCAGTTCCCAGCTTACCCTGGTGCCAATGGGTCCCTTACTGGCACAACATTGGGCGGGGGGGTTTCCGCCCCCAGGACTGTACCGGGCATCGCAGGGACTGTACAGGCACTGCTGCCGATGCCCCGTGTGAATACAGTGTCGGTGTCGGCATTGCCGACGGCAGGGTATTCCTTGCGCCTCGGGGATCATTTGTCCCAGGCCAAGAGGGAAAAGATTTGGCGGGGGGAGTATGTTGATATTTTCTCCCTATTGAACCGTGAGCCCACCAAGGAAGAGAAGGAGGGCCAGGACGACAGAGACAAAGAGCTGTTTCGTCGTCGCAAGCCACCGCGCACTTGGGCCAACTGGTTACCCGCATATCTCATTTATATGGCGGTGTACCTCAGGGCCCGGCTCGATTTGGCCATCCCTATGCTCCAATATTTGGACAATATTTACAGGGAGATGGTGGATTTTCCTGGCCCATCGTGGTTGGCTTACGATGAGGAATTCACCCGGAGATGAGATGGGATGAGCCATGCCAGAAGTTGTGGCTTTTATACATGACCCCCACGCGCACGGCGCCTGGGGAGAGGTACCATTGAGGCCATGCCGTCCAGCGAGCTACTCCAATGCAGGCTCCCCGCCAAGTGGCGGGGCAGGGGGTTCCAGCCCGCTTGCTGTGTTGGAGTTTCTTGGCCAATGGCGTATGCAATAGAAAACAGTGCCGATACAAACACGAGTGTCCCTCTTGCGCTGGCCCCCACGCCGGCGCTGCGTGTCCGCGAGCCGGTGGGTCACGGGGCAGAGGTAGAGGTGGACAGGGAGCGGGCAGAACTGCCGCTGAAGGAGCTGGTCAGTCAAAAGGCCCCCTCCCCGGTTAACATATTTATGTTAGAGAGGTGGCTCTCGACTTACCCGAGGAGGGACGAGGCGAGGTACCTACTCGAAGGTTTCCAGTGCGGTTTCCGTATCCCATTCAAGGGGGTGCGGGGACCCCAGGATGCTCCTAATTTGCTTTCCCTGAAGGGTAGGGAGGAGGTGGCCACCCTAAGTATTGCCAAGGAGGTAAATGCAGGGAGGGTAGCTGGCCCCTTTTCTAGGCCTCCCTTTCCCAATCGTAAGGTTTCCCCTTTAGGTTTGGTTCCCAAAAAGGCCCCTGGTGAATTTCGTCTAATTCACAATTTATCATACCCGGCGGGTCATTCGGTCAATGACGCCATTCCTGATGACCTTTGTTCAGTCAGGTATGCGTCATTTGACCAGGTCCTGCGCATGGTGCGCACTTGTGGCCCGGGTGCACTTCTGCCAAAATGTGACATTAAATCGGCATTCCGGTTGTTGCCAGTGCACCCGGGTGACTTTGAGTTATTGGGTTTTAAATTCCAGGGGAAATTTTATGTAGATAAAGCCATGCCTTTTGGCTGCTCTATTTCCTGTTCAGCATTCGAATGCTTTAGCACTTTTCTCCAGTGGGCCTTTGTTCGCAGGTCTGGGTCCCGGTCTGTAGCCCATTACCCCATTACCTTGATGATTTTTTGTTCGGGGGTGAACGGGGCTTGGACACGTGCACGCGTCTCCTCACTACATTTCAGACGCTAATGCAGGAACTTGGTGTCCCTTTAGCGCCCGAAAAGACCGAGGGCCCATCAACTACGCTCACATTTCTGGGTATTGAAATTGACACGGTCGCGCAGACATCCAGGTTACCTATGGACAAGGTCACACGGATCTCTGCGATGGTGTTGGCCTTGCTGGCCAAACGTAAGGTGTCACTTCGTGAGCTCCAAGTTCTACATGGTCATCTTAATTTTGCCTGCAGGGTGGTCACGCCTGGCAAAGCTTTTGCTCGACGCCTATGTGACGCCATGATTGGGCTATCGAGGCGCCACCACAGAGTCCAACTGACCAGGGGCATGAGGGCTGACCTGTTGGTTTGGCTTAAGTTCCTGCGGGAATTCAATGGGGTATCATTTTGGAGGTCTGACCTCTTGGTCTCCCCTAGGTTTCAGTTTCAGTCGGATGCCTCTGGGTCCCTCGGATACGGGATTTATTTTGAGGGGAGGTGGGCCTACGGCCAATGGCCTCCAGCATGGCGGGGCACGGATCGTCTACGCGATCTCACATTCCTCGAGTTCTTCCCGATACTGGGAGCTTTGATGCTATGGGGTGAGGAGTGGGCCAATTCAGTAGTCCATTTTTGGTGCGACAATGCTGCGGTGGTCCACATTGTCAATTCTCAGACATCTAAATCGCCCAGGGTCATGGGGTTAGTTCGCCAGTTTGTGTTACGCAGCTTGCACCTCAATGTGCTCTTTAGGGCCAGACATGTACCAGGCATTAATAACAATATTGCTGATGCTTTATCCCGCCTGCAGATCCCCCGGTTCCGCGCCTTGGCTCCGGACGCGGAGGAATTCCCCTTGCAACTCCCGGACGAGATTTGGACATTTGGCAAGGAGAGGTGAACCGGGCGATCGGCATGTCACTCGCGCCCCGCACGCATAAGGCATATCAACACACATTTAATCAATTTAAACAATTTTGTGTGCAACTCTGGTTGCCCGAAGTGTGCCCCATTCCAGTTAAACACGTTCTTCAATTTATGGTTTACCTACACAGTCTGGGCCTAGCTCCCCGCACCATAGCATCCAGGCTGTCAGCACTGGCATTCATGGCCAAAGTGATGGGTTTTGCTGACAACATGACTGATTTTCATATACGACATGTTTTGGAGGGGTGGACACGGGAACGTGGACGCCGCCCGGACACTCGCCACCCAATTTCCCCAGGGGTGCTCACACACCTTGCACGAGGCTGGCCTAACCTATGTTTTGACAGGTATGAGGCAGCTCTTTTTCATGCGGCTACCACGGTGGCCTTCTTTGGAGCGGCTCCGCATCAGTGAGTTGGTACTGCTGTCTAAGGCGGATGCGGCTCGTAGGGCACTGGAACTCGAAGATGTCTATGTCTCTAATGAGTGGGCTCAGTTGAGGATACGGTCCTCAAAAGTTGATCAGCACGGTGTAGGCAGTGGTGTTAGACTGCTACGATGTTCCATTGCAGACATCTGTCCGGTTGGTGCCCTACAGGAGTTCCTTGCAGTGCGTGGCACGCACCCTGGCCCGTTTTTCTGCCACCAAGATGGGTCTCCCCTGACTAAATTTCAATTTTGGAAGGTGACCGGTAAGGCACTGTCCAGTGTTGGCCTCCCCGGGGCTCGTTACGGCACCCATTCTTTTAGAATAGGGGCTGCTTCTACTGCGGCTGCTTTTGGGTACTCTGAGGCTGATATACGCCGTATGGGGAGATGGGGATCTAAGTGTTTTACATTATATGTTCGCCCTATTCAGGTATGAGTACCAGATAAGTCACCGTTCTCTCTCTTTTATCTTACAGACCCTGTGTGTCCCCGCACACCGGTGGCAGTATGGCTGGTGGGCCATAGCTATGTGCACTGGGCAGTGCAGTACGCTGCGGCGACAGAGTGGGGACCCCAGCTTGGACTGCATGCCTCCACATGTATCAGGTGGTATGGTAAGCGTGGAATGTTATGGCGGGAACTGTTGCCATTCCTTTTCTCCATCAGGGATGCTGAACCGCCTGATGTCCTGGTGCTGCACCTCGGGGGCAATGACCTAGGCCAGGTCACTGGCCTTTCTTTAAAATATGCGATTTGCAGCGACCTAGCTTATTTGCATTATGTGTGGCCTTCCACAACGCTGCTATGGTCGGACATCATACCGCGTCACGCTTACAGAGGGGGTATCAACCTCCATGCCCTTGACCGTGCTCACCACTCGGTGAACAGGGCAGTTGCCCGGTTCTTTGCAGACAAGGGTTTGGGGCGGGTCATCTGACACCCCACCATTAGTTTACAAAATTCTGATCTTTATACAGGGGATGGGGTCCATCTGTCAGCTAGAGGTATGAACCTCTTTTTGGAAGATTTGCAAGCAGGCCTGTTGACCGAGCTGACGGTCTGGGGGGGGGGGGCGGTGAGTCTTTATTGAAGCCTCCCCGTGTGGCAGGTAGCACTGGTAAGATAAATATTTATGACCCATAGGTATCTGGCAGGTTCGCAATTGACTGGCCAACACTTAGACAGGTACAAGTTTAATAACGTTGACCGGTCAACGACGAACCAGGCAATGGGGTGATGGCAGGAGCTCTTCACCATGCATCACCCCGTGATTTGACGGATACACGTCAGAGGGTGGGGTCAGTAGATAGTTTATTGACTACGGTCAACAATTTGTTTGTCGTAACAAACAAATTGATACAAATGGATACATTGTAGCCAATTGCCGTTGGCAATTTTGGGAGGAACCTTACCAGTGTTACTGCGGCCTGCTTGCCTTAAGAATTATAATTGGCTGAGTACCAATTGAAATTTATAATTCAGACTAGGGCATGATTCAATAAATGTGGCCCAATGCCTTTATCCATATACCGGTGTCTGAGTCTTTCTTTGGGGGGTGCGCCTGCAATGAACTTCTTCCCAGTCGAAGACGACAAATGTGTATTTCTAAGGAAATCACCAGAGGAAGTTGAAAAGGTCCTAGTGTATGTCGATGACCTATTGTACTTTGGGAAAAGTAAGTCCAAATGCGACGAATTTGCTCATGGACTGCAAAATGAATTCTCCCTGAAGAACTTGGGGAGAGTGAACAAATACCTAGGGGTGCAAGTCTCAAGGATACCCAATGGCTTTGGACTCTCCCAGAAGGAGAAAATAGCTGAACTCCTTGACAGATGCAACATGTCAAACGCTCACCCCTGTGGGACGCCTATGCAAACAGATTTCTTGAAAAACGCCTACGAGGAAGGGGAACCGTTCGAAGACATCAGCCTCTACAGATCCATCATTGGATCGCTGTTACACATAGCCAACTGGACCAGGCCCAACATTACGCTGGCAGTGAACCTTCTCTCACGCCATTCCAGTAACCCAAAGGCGTTTCATTGGGCGGCCGTCAAGAGACTGCTGAGATACCTGAAGGGCACCATGGAGACAGAATTACTGCTCACCCCTCGAATAGACGAAGAAATCAACCTGTCATGCTACGCCGATGCTGACTGGGGCGGATGCTCAGGAACCAGAAAGAGCACATCCGGCTACATGGTGATGCTGAATGGCAGCCCAATATACTGGCGCACCGAGAAGCAGAAACTGGTTTCTACTTCCACCGCCGAGGCCGAATATGTCTGCCTGTCAAACGCTGCATGTGACCTTATCTGGATAAACGAACTGATCTCCCTTATCTGGGAAAACCCCAAGCTCCCCATCACCATCCACGAAGATAGCCAGGCGGCCATAGAGATAGCAAAAGGTGACACTATAAACCGGAAATCTAGACATATAGATATCAAGTGCAGAAACGTGAGACAGATGATAAGAGAAGGCTTTATAGAGCTAACACATTGTGAGACAAAGGAACAGGTGGCAGACATACTGACCAAACCACTCCCCTCAGCTCAGCATGAGTACCTGTTTGGTAGTTTGTGTCTTAGAAAATGAAACACTCAAGTATGCACTCAATGTAGTCAGCCCATGTGATATTAGAAGGGGTTTTGTCAGATGTAATATCAAACTGACCTGAACTACATGTACCACAATGCCTTGCCACTGTAACCCTATTCCCTTGAACCTTATGCCTCTGACCTCATCCGACCCTATTAAAGGACCACCTCGACCTCATACCCTTCCCTTCCATCTTTGACCCTTGATACAGCCACTGACCGCCATGCGGACAGTGAGAATAAAAGACTAATTATAATACACTGCTTCTGGAGTTATTGGGCCGAGCCATCTGAAACACTCTTACAGATCCCAATAGAGATCAAGTTTGACTCAACCTTCTGTCCTTTCCAAGGTTGGTAAAATGAATACCCAGAACTTTTTTTTTTTTTTTGGGGGGGGGGATGCTAATTACGTTGTGATCTGCCCAGAGAGTATTCTAAGTGCTATGCGGCAGTATATAAGTATAATTGCTATTGTTATTGCTATCTTGATAGAATAAAATAGAAATTGAAATTTTTAACTTTGCAGTGGAATCACAGAGTTGAAGGGTTTCTGGAAGTCTTTAAGAGCATCTAGGCTCACCTTTTGTGATGCAGGAATTATCTGCACTAGCTTCTGGTTGAACACTTCTTGAACCAGAACACACCCCCTCCCCATGTTAATTGATTCAATTGATAAACAGCTCTTGGCAGCAAGTTGTTTCTCCTACTATATCTATATTTTAGGCAATGAAAAAGCAACAGAGCTCAAATCTTTGCCCTCTTCTAGGACTGCAGTGGCTCAAGCGGCTAAGACACTGACTGGAAGGCAGCAGGTCAACAGTTCAATACAAAATACTGCATGATTAAATGAGTTTCCATCTTTGTCCCAGCTCCTGCCAACCTAGCAGTTTGAAAGCAAGAAATTGCAAGTTGATAAATAGGAACCACTTCTGTGGGAATGTAAACAGTATTCCATGTGCTCCGGTGTCTAGTCATGCCTGCCACATGACCATGGAAACGTCTGCAGAAACAGACAGTGCTGGCTCTTCAGCTATGAAACAGAGATGAGCACTGAACTCTAGAGTCAGATACTGACTGGCTTCTGAGCAAGGGTGACCTTTACCTTTACTTTTAGGTACCTACTTTCAGGACATTTGAAATGTGTTATCATGTCCCTCTGACCTTGGAGTCTGTCCTTATTTTGTTTGTGAAATTGGTGACTCTAAGGATAATGTCCCTCAATTATCCCACTTCCACCTTCCAGAGACCTGTACCCCTTTCAGAAATCCATGTAAACCATTGTGCTGCTTCAGAATACCTGTAGTCCTGCTCAAGGCTAGAGAAATCTATGATTTCAATCACTGACTGTTTATGCTTACAAACCAGCCAGATCAGGTAGGACATGCAATGTGAATTAACTTAATTATAGCATTGCCAACAATGAAATAAAAGAACTGAATTTCTCCCACCAGCTTAAGGTCTATGAATACCTGTAAATATGTCTTCTGGATCCAATATGGTTTACTAAGATGAAAAAAATAGAAAACTTCAGGATCAGGTACAAAATAGAAAAAGGGAACATTTTTATTTGCCCCTTTCCCAGAATAAAACAAGAAAAGCATATCTAGCCATATTTCTCTGACCTAGCCTGGATTTTAACTAATTGAAGCACAGTGTACAATGTCCATCATTCTTAGTTCCATTCACACAGTTTTCAGACTGTTATGACTACATCCAAAAGTAAACTAACCAGCACCTGGCTTGAAGGTCACTTCCCAGACTTCTCTAGCTCTGCCCAGGGAATTAAGAACTTAAAGAAATTACTTTGCTCATTAAAAGCAAAAGCCCCTATTTTAATTCATCACAGAGACCATAGTTGATATGTACTTCATCGCAATTATCTGCTGCCTTTTCTTCACTCAAAGTAGCTAACAAGTAATGTAACCTGCAGTGCAAAATTACTTTTAGGTGCGGCCATATAAATCTAAATAAATAAATATGTAATAGCTGTTAAGCTGGTGTAATGAGCAATTCTGCT
Source organism: Bradypodion ventrale (assembly GCA_035047345.1). Classification (NCBI taxonomy): domain Eukaryota; kingdom Metazoa; phylum Chordata; class Lepidosauria; order Squamata; family Chamaeleonidae; genus Bradypodion; species Bradypodion ventrale. Next base: position 39,508,996 of record JAWDJE010000008.1, read on the forward strand.
TAGTGAATCTGTGCTGCTTGGTTTAGTGTCTTGCATGGAAGACAAAGAAAGAGCCGCAGTGGGGGCTAAAACACAGGTTTATTTCATGACGGTCAGGATGAACATGAGGTAATGGCGGAAGTACAGCTCATTTTATACTGCAGTAATACATTTGAATACTGTTGCACGGTAGCTCATTGGCTGCTACTGGCGTGACGTCATTCTGAGTCACACCCATCTTCTCCAGGTGATCCTAGCGCGGGAAAGGTTCCCGCGGCTGCCGGTGATTGGGGGAATGTGAACCATGTGAGCTGAACGCTCACAGCTGCCCTCTATGGGCAGCTTACTCGCGTTCCTTAAACAGCTGGGTTACATTGTAATCATTGTCAGGTTACATTCATACATTCTTAAAGTAATACTGTTACATACACAACACTCCTCCCCCCTAGGATGGGACGAAGTCCCTCAACCATTGTGGCTTCCCGCACGTGCGCTTGGGGCGTGCGGCTGCTTGGTTTAGCTCAGGGGAACTAGGGGCTCCGAATTCCGCAGAGTCTCGTCCTGCAATGGAAAGGGGGGACTCATTAGTCATTTGGCGGGGACTCTGCGACAACCTTGCATTGAGAGAAGGAAACGGAACATACAGCTGAGATGTGAACCCCTGCCTGTTGCCCGTGGCACCTGGGGACCCCCCCAGCACAAACCTCGGAACCGACGAGGAGACCCTTGTTGTCTCGCCCCAGTCCCTTGCGCCTGCAACCGGCATACTTGTGCCACCCCCTGCTGCCTGACCCGGAGTTCTAGGGGATGGGGAGAGTGAACTTCCCCCTGCTGCCTGGCTCGGGGGGCTTGGTGATACAGTATACTCTAAAACAAAAGAGCTGGGGGACTGGAGGTACCAGGGGCTGAACTGAAACCCCTCTTCTTGCTCGGATGGGTGGGGGACCACTCCGCAACACCCCCCTGGTACGGTAACATAAAATCAAACTCATTCCACTCTTTGAAAGTATCCTCCTCCTTGGCTGAGAATCCAGGGTATGCATTTGTACCCAAGGACGCCCCCGTGTCTCCCCCTTGGGTTACGTGGGTGGGGGAGGACCCTAACGCTGATTCCCTTTCACTAGTGACTCGCCTTCTGAGTTGGTCAGCATGCCTTCTCCAGAGTAGACCTGTGCTAGTCTCGACCCTATAGGATACTGGCCCCGTTTGTTCAATGATCATCCCTGGGACCTGAGGCTGCATAGTTGGTCCCGAGGCTGCATAGTTTCTGCAGTGAACCGGGTCCCCTACCGAAAAGCATTTGGAACCCTCTATGACTATATTTCTCCCTTCATCCTCCACCCTGGTCGGATCCAACCGATCAAAAAGGGTTACCGGCCTCCTCCTCATGAGGAGTTCGGCCGGCGAAAGTCCTGAAGCTAGGGGAGTTGCCCTATAACAGATGAGGAACTGACACAGTTGGAGGTTCAACTCACCGGGACCCATGCACCGCAGTGCGTCTTTTGTGGTGCGCACTTGGCGCTCTACCTGACCGTTTGTGGCGGGGTGAAACGGGACAGAGGTGATGTGCCGGATAGCATTCCTCTCGATGAACGCCTTGAATTCCGCGGAGGTGAAGGTACTGGCGTTATCGCTCACAAGGATGTCCGGCAGGCCGAAGCAACTGAACACCCTGCACAAGTGTTTAATGGTTGCGGCAGATGAGGTGCTATTCGTGGGGATTACTTCCAGCCATTTGGAGTATGAGTCGACTATCAGCAGGAACATGGACCCGCGAAAGGGACCAGCAAAGTTGACGTGTATTTGGGACCATGGCCCGCGGGCCGTGTCCCATTCCCTATGGGGTAACCGGGACTCCTCGGGCCGAGAGCTCTGGCAGCTCTCACACGTGCCCACTAGGTGTTCTATATCCGCGTCTATTTGGGGCCACCAGAAGTAGCTCCTGGCCAGTGCCTTGGAGCGCACTATTCCCGGGTGGCTGGTATGCAGCAGCTTCAGCACCTTCTCTCATAACTTCTCTGGGATGACTACCCGCTGGCCCCAGAGTAGGCAGCCCCTTTCAAGGGAGAGCTCGACTCTGCGCCTGAAAAACGATTTGAACTCCACCTCGGGGGGAGTTGTGGGCCACCCTTTCCTTACCCAGGAACTGACTTGGGACAGAATTTTGTCGACCGCCGTGGCTTTGGTGAGGTCTGCCGGAACTATGGGGGGCGAGTCGAGAGACTCGATCAGCAGGACTTGATGGTCCTGCTCTACCTCGCATGCGGGATCTCCTAGACTAGGGAGAGGAGACCGGGACAGCGCGTCCGCATGGGAGATCTCCTTCCCTGGGCGATAGACCAGCTCATACTGGTAGGCGTTAAGGAAAATCGCCCAAGGTAGCATTCTGGGGGACAGAATTTGTGGGGTGGGCTTGCTTGTGGTAAAGATTCCCAGAAGGGGCTTGTGATCAGTCACAACCGTAAACTCGCGGCCATATAGGAAATCGTGGAACTTCTTTGTTCCCGCGATGATGGCCAGGGCCTCCCTATCTGTTTGCGCGTAGTTGCGCTCCGCCTTTGAAAGGGACCTGGAGTAGTACACAACCGGGGCTTCCCGCCCGCTCTCTAACACATGGCACAGCACCGCCCCCACCCCCACTGGGGATGCATCACAGACTAAAACTACTGGTCTCCTCGGGTCGAAATGAGTCAGGACAGCATCCGAGGATAAGAGTGCCTTGAGTTCCTTGAAAGCTTTCTCCTGCCTATCTCTCCACCGCCAAACCGCCTCTTTCTTTAGTAGCGCGTGCAGTGGCTCCGCAACGGATGCCTTCCTTGGTAAGAAGGAATGATAAAAATTTAGGAGCCCTAGGAATGACTGCAGCTCCGGTTTCGCGGTGGGGCGAGGGGCATTTTGCACAGCCGCAACCTTGGACTCGGAAGGCTTGATGCCCTCCGGGGTTATCTTGAACCCTAGAAACTCAACCTCCCTCGCAAAAAATACACATTTGTCCCTTCTCAGTCTAAGTCCCGCTTTCTCGAATACCGAAAGGACCCTGTCTAGCCTCCTCGCTAGTTCTGATTCGCTCCCCGCTGTTATCAAAACATCGTCAAAATATGGGAGCATGCCTGGAAGCCCCTTTAAAAGGCATTCCACAAGGGACTGGAAGATCCCAGGGGCCGAATTTACGCCGAACTGTAGGCGCGTTACCTTAAATGCCCCTTTGTGCGTAACGATGGTTTGTGCAGTGGCAGCAGCTGGGGTTACCATGAGCTGCTGATACGCCTGCACCAGGTCTAGCTTGGCGAAACACCTCCCCCCATGCAACGTAGCCAGTAAATGGCCAACCACTGGCACCGGATATGCATTTGGTCGAATGGCCTTGCTAATTGTACATTTGTAGTCAGCGCAAATCCTGACCTCCCCGTTGGATTTTAAGGCTGTGACAATTGGAGTTTCCCATTCCGCTGAATCAACTGGAACCAAAATCCCCTGCCCCACCAATTTGTCCAGTTCCGCCTCAATCTTGTCCTTGAGGGCGAAGGGCACTCTTCTTGGCTTGAGACGTATGGGCCGGATTCCTGGGTCCAACTCAAAGGAAACTGGGGGCCCCTTGTAAGTCCCAAGCCCCTTCTTGAAAACGTCCGGGTGCGCATCGCACACGTCCCGCATTGGGTCAGTCTCTATGGCGTTAATGCCGGACAGTTCAATTCCCAGGGGAGAAAACCACTGGGTTCCCAAAAGGCAACATCTTCCCCCCTTGAGAACCACTAAGGGCAGTTTCTCTGTGTAATTTTTGAACTTCACCGTGAAGTTCCCCACCCCCAACACTGGGATCCCATAGCCCTGCACGTCCTGTAAGTGTGACTTCATGGCCCGCAACTTGGGCCGCGCATTTGGGGGAATGCGCATGAACTCCTTCTGGGACAGGATGGAGTAGGACAACCCCGAGTCTATTTCCATCCTCACTGGAACCCCTTGTAACAGTACCTCTACAAAGAAGCGCCGGTGCTCCAGGTCCACGCGGTTCACGCCTTCCGTGCCATCGTTGGCTGAGACCTTTCCGATGCCATCCGCCTTTCGTTGGTGTGCTTGAGGGTGTCTTGATGCGCCCTTGTCCTCAGTTCGCCCTCGCCTGCAGACTCTGGCGATGTGGCCCTTCCGGCCGCAGTTGTGGCACTCGGCCTTCCGGAATGGGCATCTCGTCCGGTCGTGAGGTGCCCCACAGCCATCACAGCGGTGGCTTCCTCGCTCGCTAGCCTGGCGCCTCTCTCCGCATTTCTTTACCTTCTGGACGTCGTCGTCCTCGCTGGAGCAGGAGTCTGCCGTCGCGGAAGACTCCTCGGAGGTTGCTGGAGTGCCTGCAGGTGACCGGGGTGCCCACCAGGCCGTTTTCGCCGACGTCCACCAGGCCGCTTGCATGGGTGACTTGGCCCTCTCAGGTGCGGCCCCTCGGGACTTGAACACTCTGACCTAGCTCCTGGCCGCCTCGGCTGCTTGGGCCTCCCGCAGTACCTCGTTGAACGTGAGAGGATGGTCGCGGGTCATCAACTTCCTTTGGACCTCCTCGTCCCTCAGGCCACACAGCATGCGGTCTCGGAGGGCTGTGTCCAGGTCCTCCCATTGGCAATTGATGGCCGCGAGCCTGAGGGCTGCCGTGTAGGCAGATACGGACTCTCCCAGGCGCTGGTCCCGCCTGTGGAACGCGACCCGGGCCGGGAAAATTGAAACGGGAGGCTGGAAGTGCTCCCTCAGTAACGCCAGGATGCGGTCGATGGGCACCACGTCTACCTTCCGGGGAGCCACCAGGTTCATCAGGATACGCAGCGTGGCCGGCCCCACCTGGGCTAGGAAGTGCGAGCGCATCTTCCCGTCGTCGTCGATGCCTGCAGCATCCATTGCATGCCGAAACTGGCACTCGTACAGCTCCCATTGTTCTGGATCGCTGATATCAAACTGGTGGGGTTTGACTTTGGGACACACCATGGATCCCATCCTCGTCGCCAATTTAGTGTCTTGCACGGAAGACAAAGAAAGAGCCGCAGTGGGGGCTAAAACACAGGTTTATTTCATGACGGTCAGGATGAACATGAGGTAATGGCGGAGGTACAGCTCATTTTATACTGCAGCAATACATTTGAATACTGTTGCACGGTAGCTCATTGGCTGCTACTGGCGTGACGTCATTCTGAGTCACACCCATCTTCTCCAGGTGATCCTAGCACGGGAAAGGTTCCCGCGGCTGCCAGTGATTGGGGGAATGTGAACCATGTGAGCTGAACGCTCGCAGCTGCCCTCTATGGGCAGCTTACTCACGTTCCTTAAACAGCTCGGTTACATTGTAATCATTGTCATAAGAACATAAGAACAGCCTTGCTGGAACAGGCCACAGCCCATCCAGTCCAGCATTCTGTCTCACACAGTGGCTCACCATTTCCTTCAGGGTATTCCCAAGGAGATGCCTTCACCTGCTTAGGATTCCCTGGAAATGGCATTGAGAGATATCCTGCCTATCTCTCCAACCCGGAGGTTGTCCTTAGGTAGCCATAATTATAGCCATTGATAGCCTTGTCCTCCATGAATTTGTCTAATCCTTTCTTAAAGCTGTCAAGACTGACAGCTGTCACCACTTCTTCTGGCAGGGAGTTCCATAGACCAGTAATCCTCTGGGTGAAAAAGTACTTTCTCTTATTTGTTTGAGAACTAGTACCCAAAAGTTTCATGGAGTGTCCCCTAGTTCTAGTGTTGTGCGATAGGGAAAACAGTTTTTCCTTATCTACTTTGTCCACACCGTGCATGATTTTATAAACTTCAATCAGGTCACCTCTTAGACGTCGTCGTTCAAGAGTGAAGAGGCCCAACCGTTGCAGCCTCAGATGGTAAGGAAGGTGTTCCAGTCCCCTAATCATTTTGGTTGCCCTCCTCTGCACTTTTCCCAACTCCATAATATCCTTCTGGAGGTATGGCGACCAGAGCTGTACACAGTATTCCAGATGGGGCCTCATCATAGATTTATAAAGAGGCAAAATGACACTTGGTGACTTATTTTCTATACCCTTCCTAATGATCCCTAGCATTGAGTTTGCTTTTTTCACTGCTGAGGCACACTGGGTTGACACCTTCATTGAGCTGTCCACCAGGACACCAAGGTCCCTTTCCTGGTTTGTCGCAGAGATTTCCGACCCCATCAGTTTATAAATGTAATTGGGGTTTTTTTTGCCCCAACGTGCATCACTCTGCATGTTGAAGCTCATTTGCCACTGTTTTGCCCACCATACCTGTCAAGTTTCGGGAAATTTCTGTCAAATAAGGGAAATTTCTCAGCCAAAACAGGAAACTGCAGTATGAAACTTGGCCCTCCTGCCAAGTTAAGACACCATATGTGCGACCCCCATCAGTAAAAACTGTCCTGGCTCCCTGAAGCGGAACCAGCGAGAGCAATTCGAACAAGCTGACTGTCTGCGTTTGAAGCGAGACAAGTCTGGGGTCTTTCGGCAAGTGGTATGCCAAGCATCCGGTGAATCCCTCCAAAGCAATTGGAAGCGAGTCACCGAGCTGCATCAACTGCTGAATCTGCTCTTTGGTGAACGGGACCACGATCTTTGCTAAGTCGTGCCCTGAAATGTCCCTAGCTCTCAGCCTTCCGCGGTAAACCACCGCGGAGACCAATTCTTGGGGAGGAACGATGTTTCGGGAAGAGGTGTTCGGCAAGTACACCCATTCCACGATACTCGCCCCTTTCTTGGAATCCACTCCTAGAGCTCCGGTGAACATGGATCCTGCCCGAACGATGTACAAGTTCAGGTTCGGAGCATATGGCCCCTGAGCAATCCTGTCCACCCACCTTTGGCTGAGAACTTGGTTGACTTTCTCGAAAGCCAAGCGTGCCTCTCGAGGAATTTGTATCTGGTCTGCCGGCTGCTTGCCTAATGTGAGCAGTGAGAAGAGCGGCTTCAAAAGATCTGTATCCAATCGGAAATACGGTCTGGCCCAATTAATGTTTCCTAAAACCTGCTGCAATTCTACCAGGGTGACTGAGTCCTTCAAGTTGATTTGGGGCAAAACTGGTGCTGCGAAAGAGCGGAGAAGCCGATGACCCAAGTATGAGAAGGGCTCGGTTCTCTGCACTTTCTCTGGGGCAATGAGTAACCCTTTCTCCCCCAGGCTGGCCTGGAGGTCTGCAAACATTTCGCTGCCGAGTTGCGGCACCGCGACCAAGATATCATCCATGAAATGGCAAACTAAAGCTGTGGGATGAAGGTTTCGAAACTTTTCCAGTGCGTTGTGAACATAAATTTGGCACAGGGTCGGCGAATTGAGCATGCCCTGTGGCAAAAATTTCCACGCGTAACGCTGCGTGGGCTCGCTGTGGTTCACAACCGGCACCGTAAAGGCGAACCGTTCCCTGTCCCTGGGGTCTAAGGGAATGGTGTAAAAGCAATCCTTGAGATCTACAACTAGGATCTCCCACCCCTCGGGAATCATATTTGGATTTGGGATGCTGCATTGAAGCGGACCCATTGGCTGTATGCATTTATTGATCTCTCTGAGATCGTGGAGGAGTCGCCACTTCCCCGACTTCTTCTTGATGACAAAAATAGGCGAATTCCAAGGACTAGTGGACTGCTCTATGTGTCCTGCGTCTAGCTGTTCCTTAACCAGTTGCTTTAGGGCGACTAATTTCTCTCCCACTACCGCCATTGTTCCACCCAGACCGGCGTATTGGTGAGCCATTTAAGTGGCAACGCCATTACCCGAAGGTAAGCGTAGCACCGTACTGCTGCAAAATGTCTCGCCCCCAAAGGTTGATATGCACGCCCAGAATGTGCGGCCGAATGACCGCTGTGCCGTCAGCCTTTGGAATCGTGACTTCCACCCATTCCCGGCTCCTAAACGCTTCTTGGATGCCGCCTAACCCCCACACATCGGAGACCGGCTCAATGGCCCACTCCCGTGGCCACTGGCTTCGGCTGATTACGCTCACATCAGCTCCGGTATCTAATAACCCTGAAAACGATCTTTTATTCAGAAATACCTCAATAACTGGGCGCTGTTTCCACTCAATGTTGGTCTCCACTGTCGCTAAGACTTGGTATCCTTGCACTGCCTCACTGGCGCTCAAGCGGTCCTCTGACCCGGACTCTGAGCTGTCCCTGAGCCTTCCCTGACTATCTGCTGGCGAGTGACAAGGAACCATAATCAGTTGCGCTAATGTGTCTCCTTTGTGAATTGTCTGGGGTAAGTGCGTCCAAAGCTGAACTTGGAGAACGCCTGAAAAATTGGAATCAATGACTCCCGGAATTACAAGAATTCCACGTGCTCCTGCTACACTGCGAGGCAAAACTAAACCTATAAAGCCCTTGGGCAGTGGACCCATGTACTGGGAATCCACCAGATAGACTGTGCCCGGCAGGTCGCATGTAACGTCTGCCTGGCAAGTCAATTCTAGCCCTGTACTACCCTTGGGGCTGGCCTGTGCCTTCGCAATGCTAGGAATGTGATCGGAATCTAGTCTAGCTCTGGCGAGCTCAGAGCGAGGGAAGCCTCTGTTTGGACTGGGGCCAGAGACGTGCCCGCGTTCCGGTTTCCCGAACTCGGACAGTATCTGGACCAATGGTAGCCTTTCTTACACTTCGGACACAGGGTGTTTGGAGCCTTGGAGTGGCCGGAATTTTGTCCGCCTCCCTTGGATCGGCACTCCCTAGCGAAGTGACCAACCTTGCCACAATTGTGACATGCCCCTTGGTTTTTATTCTTAGGTCTTCTACCCCCTTGCACCGCTGCTGCTAGCAAACCCATTTTATAGGATTCCGTGCCAACGTTGGCGCAAGCTCTAATCATGTCCGTGAGAGTCAAGTCGGGACGATTGCCCAGTGACTGCAAGATTTTACGGCAGTCCAAATTAGCATTATCTTTGGCCAATTTCATCATGAGCTCTTGTTGGGCTTGCTCATTATCGATCTGCCTACTGATCGCTTCCTCTAAGCGATTGATGAAGTCCATGTAGGGCTCCTGGGCTCCCTGTTTGACTGCGGTGTAATTTTTGGCTGCTTTGCCAGTTGCTGGAACTTTGAGAAAAGCCTTGAAGGCAGCCTCGGCTGACATCTGAAGAGTGGCTAGTGGCAAGTTGGTCTGCGCATCGATGGATTCGAAGGCACCTGAACCATATAACTGGTCAGGAAGTACTGCGCCTCCCATCCTGGCAGCCCTTGTCTGAGCCTCGAGGCGATACTCGCTGTCCCATAGCAAATACTGGCTGGGGTTGAGCATCATCCGCATGACGGATTTCCAGTCGTGCGGGATGAACATGGTATTCTCGCACACTTGCTGAAGCGTGCCCCTAGTGAAGCGACTTTGGAGTCCTGTCTCTGTAATGGCCTTCCGTATAGCCATGAGAAGCTTATACGGGACTGGTGAGTGAACTACCTGCTGGGCCCCTGTGAGGGCATCCATTTCCAAGCGAATTGGACAAATCTGACTAAGCTCAGCTAGTTCTTCCGCTGGCAAATCCCCCTTCTTGATCTCTTCCTCAATTGTGCGCTGAAGGGCACTCTTGGTCTGGGAGCCTGTAACTGTCAGAGAAGCGCCTGCACTCCTCATTCCATGCATTCCGCCGGTGACGTCTGCAGCTGTCACCGAGGGAAAGCTCCCTACACTACTCTGCTTAAACTGCAATGACGGATAGAGCGCCGTGGGCGCCGATGGCTCGACTGGCGCTGGGGGTTCTTTGGCCTCTACCCGGACTGGGTCTATCTCCGCTAAGAGCTTCCTACATTTACTCCATGTGCGAATTACGCCCTCAGGAGCTTTCGGGGGTTGCTGAATGCAGTCTCCTATCTGATCCCAAAGCTGAAGGGTTAACGTACCTACTTCTGGGTAAAGCAGGCAGTGTTCCCTTAGGTACACCAAAAGTCTCGGTAGCTCTCCGCTGTGAAAATGTAACTGAAATATCCTGGCCAGGATTTTGAACTCCTCTTCATGAGTTCTTTGGCTAGCGGATGGACGCTGTCGCTGAGGACAGGTCCCCATATTACCTGCGGGGGTTCTCCGAAGATTCCTCCTCGGGACGAGTCGACGCGTCTTTTGGGCCAGGTAATAGGTTTTGGTGACGATTCTTTGGGTAGAGCTCGGAGCGTGGTCCCCTACCACGGGCCCTCGGTGGCCTCTGCACTGTCAGGGGTTCACAGCTGACCCTGAGCGGAACGCATTTTTCCGTTACTGCGAGCCGCCGCGAAAGTCGGGAGCAAGCTGTAGGATGCCTCTTCTGTGATGCCTCGCCGCAGGGCCATCTTCCTGACCAGCTGGCTTACCGGCCGGGCTGCCGCGCTGTCCTCCGGGATGATCAGATGCGGTTCAAGCGCAGAACCGGACCGTGTGATCGCTTACTCTCGGGTAAGATCACGTCGGGGTTACCAGATGTAGGAATCGGGGCCGCTAGGACGGCCGTTAGGTCCCGGAGGAGACTGATCAAGGAACAACACGAGGCAATATGGAGCGAGATCAGATCAGTGGTTTATTGGAGGAAAAGCATCATCATATATAGATCAGAAGGCAATGCAGGAAAGATCCGTCATCTGACAGAAAATCACATCACCCATTTACTCGGGTTAATGGGAAATCTCTCTTGGGGAAGTTAATTAACTCGGGCAAACACTGACAGGGGAAAAGCATTGTCTGAGGCTTACACTAGGGTAAATATGGCTTCTATTTGCACCAAGGATTAGGCTGATCCGCGAGTCAGTAATTGCCTAATGGGTAACGGGAGGTTAGCGTTCTGCTCTCTCAGCAGAACCGCCGGTCAGGTCAGATGTGGGTGAATAAACCCTTATGATTAATCCACCCCCTTAATTTCCGTACTGGCAAGGCCCAGTGGCCAGGAGTCTGCTCGACTGGTTTAACCTCTGCCAAGGTTCTATGTCAATTGGGCATGCGGAATCCGCAATCATTGAGATGGGTCAGGAAGTGCAACAGTGGGTACTGTTATATTAAGATAAGCAGCCATACTCCTGATTTGCACATTTACAATGTGGATGGTATATTGTGTATATTTTCCCAAACTGAAAAGGTTTGGAGATTACTGTTTTAAAGAAATCAGCAACAATAATTTGTTTTATTGTTACATGCATAACTAGTTTTTTTGTTCTAAAGGACAATTTCCCACCCCAGTTTATACGAGGTAATGTGGAGTCCGCGGGCGCAATTGGCATTAACTGTCCCTGACAAAGGTTACACCAGTTGAGGGAGGCTCCTGGTCACTGGCCTTTGCGGGTACAGAAATCGGGGTGCGGATTAATAGTCATAAGATTGATTCACTCATATCGGACCTGGCAGGCGGCAGGAGGAAGTTGTATAACTAACTCAAGTTAGTTAGTAGGTAATTCCACACTTGCAGATTAGCCCAAGCCCGAGTGCAAATAGTGGCCATATTTACTCTTGTGTAAGCCATGAACAATAGATTTCCCCTGTCAGTATTTGCCTTAGTTAATTAACTTCCCCAAGAGAAGTTCCCAATTAACCCGGGTAAATGGGTGATGTGATTTTCTGTCAGATGACGATTCTATCACACACTGCCTTGAATTCCTCTATATGATGATGCTTTTCCCTCAATAAACCACTGGTCTTCGCTCCATCTTGTCTCGTGTCGTTCCTTGACCAGTCTCCTCCGGGACCCTAAGGGCCGCTTCACGGCCCCAATCCAACAAGGTAAGTTGGATTTTATTGTAGTGTTACCATAGATTCAGTGCAATTTGGTAAACATGCCTACCGAAATAATGAACAAAATAAGGTATTGCTGTATTTAATGCTACTTTTGTTTTTTCTTCAGCTCTTTTATACTAGATGACCTTGAGGGCCTTTCACTCTTATCATTTTGTGCACATTCCCAAAGATTGTAAACATATGGATACAAAGGTCATAACTAGTGAATGTGTAAAATAGCTTCAAAATGTTATTTTTGGTTGCAACTCCTAAAATTCCTCCAGCCAGTATGGTTGCATTAGCGGATCCTGGGGTTTATAGTGCAAAAAAGCAACATTCTGAAGTTGTGGTATGGTTTCTGTGTGTCCAGCTTTGCATGCAAAACTTAGGCTTGTTTGTTTGCTTATAAACAGTTTGCTAATACTTGCTCCTCAACAGTCCAAAATGATTTTTTGAGATTTCACCCAGTAGTTGGCATCAACAGGTTTGCACCAGTTCGCCAGAACCGGTAGCAGAAATTCTGGTTGGCCCCACCCATCCAAGTTTTGAAACAAATTAGTCCTAATTTGGGTGCAACGCAGGGCTTTCCCCCTGGCCATGCCCACCATACCACGCCCACAGTGTGGTAGTAATTTTTTTTTGGAGCCCACCACTGATTCCACCCCTCTTTACACCAACAACCCCCAAATGATGTAAGGGCTAAGTGTCTCACTTTAGGGGGATATCTTGTGTCAGCTTTGTGGAATGCAGTTATTTAAGGGTGAACAAACAGAAAGATGAGATGCCAAGACTTACATGATACTGGCAGTAACAATGGAGTGAGGTATTTTGGCTCAATTCCTGAAGGCAGGTGGATTTGGAATGCAAAGCTTGGAGGTTTGTCAGTCAAACATTTCCTTTCTTTCACCTTATTCTGCTCAATATCACTGAAGAAACACAGGAAAGAGACATTATGACACACAATTTCCTCTGGAGATAAACTCCAAAATTTGTATTGTGCAAGTGGAACAAAATAAAGCCACTGGCAGTGTGGTTGCATATCCTATTTTATAGAGATGGTTTTACTCAAGATGTTTTGCTGCCTGAGTTAGAACAGAAAATGTGCACGTCTCCATCTAGTATATCGTACCTAAAGCAAGGAAAGTTATTTTGGCTCATGAAGAAATCCTAGCAGCATTTATCCTTATTCTTTGTAATATAAAACACAGAGACAAATTAAATAACAAGCAGTTTGCTAAATTTTTCTTCTTCTTCAACTGTCATATCCGATTCCAAATATTGGCTCTCCTCATGGTGATCAGTCATGAAGATTGTCCTGGGGACAATACAGTATAATGCAGTGGCCTTCTATTTGCTTTCTGCATCATAGTGTGACACCATACCACTGATCCAGTTTTGTCAGTCACTTTCTGGTCCTGAACACTTTTGGCACACAAAGTCCTCCTCAGCCCCAGGCCAGTATTGATGAAGCTGCTGCCCTCCATCAAGATGGATTCAAGTGGGATTTAATCTATTTGGGGATCATCGCCCTTCCCCTGTGGACTTCACCACCCAGGGCTATTAGTCCTCAGAGCTGTCATGTTAGTTAACTGCCTCCTGACAATTGGCATTGAGTTGATGGCAGTATGGTCTACACTATTACCATAGCAAGATAACCTGGCCAGACTTTTTATTTCACCCAAAATTTGCTTCCTGGGAGGCTGCTTCTTTATTTCTATTGGCAGGACAATTTGTGATTATTCAGAAAGGGAACAGTAAATTTAAAGGAATGTCAGAAGACCTGTCCTTAAGGTTATCCTCTACTTAAAGAACTAAGAACAGAATCTAAAGCAAGGCCTTTAAGATGCCTGTCCTGATTTACCCCACGAGCAGCAGCCTAAGTAGACATCAGGGTCAGTCTTAATATAAGACAGAACGAAGTAGCTGCCTCAGGCAAATCTTGGAGGATAAAGCTGCATTAAACATGAGCTTCCCTTTGACCCCCTCAGAGCTGGTTTCTTGTCCTCAGATGTTGTAGAAAACACTCCTCTGCATAAGCAGTGGGATTCACTGTGAGTTCAGTCTTGACAGGGATCCAGTTTGACTCAGCCTTCCAGCCTTCCAAGGTTGGTAAAATGAATACCCCGAATGTTGGGGCAAAATGCTAATTAACTTGTGAACCACCCAGAGGGTGCACTAAGTGATATGGGCTAATATATACGTTTAATTGCTCAGATCCAGGAAGAGCTTTAGGGCAAGAACAAGCATTCTTGAGGGTACACAAGAGCAAAACCAATTTAGAAGATGGAGGAAGGAACTCACTGGGAAAGGAACGTCATTAAAGGTGGATATAGTTGAAGATCTCAATCTCCCCTATGGAGGACCCTGAATAGGCTGAGGGTTGGAGTCCCTAAATGCAAGACCAGCATGCTCAAGTGGGGACTGCTGGTGGACAACAACAAATGGTGTGAATGTGGAGAGACACGGAGCTTGACCTATTTGCTGGTCTGCCAATTGCTGCCAGAGACATGCACTGATAAAAACTTGTGTTTGAGCAATGACAAAGAAAAGAAAGTGGCTTCATTTTGGAAGTCCAAGGTCTGATCGGGACATGAAAGAAGAAAAATTGCTATTGCTATTGTTATTCAGCAGAAATGTAATGGTAGCTACACACTATTTTCATTAGGTTGGCCCAGTGAGTAGTTTCCAGGTCAACAGCATAAGAAAATGAGGACCCAATTCTGAGATGGGAGGTCAACTATTGTGATGACACAGTGGTGGGGACAATTAGGATTTGGGGGTGTGCATGCAGTTGTGGAAATGGGCAAAGACAAGAATGAGATAAATGGTTAAACCCTGCCTAAGCAGTAAATTTTCTTTTGTGAAGTTGCATTACCTCTTTTCTAGGTCACCCTTACTTGAAAGCCCATCGTATCCAACTCATCTCCTGTTATAGTCAAAGAGCCAGTGCTGTCTGCATCTGCAGACATTTCTGTGGTCATGTGGCAGGCATGTCTAGATGCCAGAGCCTTCCCACTGAAGTAGTACCTATTTATCTATTTGCAATTTCTTGCTTTAGAACTGCTAGGTTGGCAGGAGCTGGGACAGAGATGGGAACTAATTCCATCATGCATCACTTGGGTCTCAAACTGCTAACCTGCCGACCTTCCAGTTGTCAGGTTCAGCACCTTAACCAATAAGCTGTAGCTTTTTGAACTACCTTCATTTGTGTGGCAGATCATTGGGCTTTGTTTTCCTTTTTTTAAAAAAACTGAGTGGTACTACTAAGACTGTATGTTTATGCAGATGAATCCTTGCATTCTTGTGGTTAGGTAGATCAGAACTTACCCTTTGGACATTAGAGTCTGTCTCATACCCCCACTCCCCTTTCTGAATTTTCTTTTCTTTTCTTCCTGGCGCAATGGTGTTGTGCCCAAAGTTCACAATAGCCACCCCCAGCTTCTCCTTTCCTTTTCTGGGCTAGAGGTGCTAGAAATAAATAACTTGACGACATATTTCAGGGTAGTTAATGGAATTCTTCAATCCGTGGAGAAGCAGTGTGAAATGTTTGGCACGATTAGCATGTTCTTATCATATTTGCAACAGATGCCAGTGCATTCCTTACTAGCCAAACAACCCACATGTAACAGGTGCTCAAAATATATAAATAAAACCAGAACCTTATCGCAAGAGACCAAAATCAATGCAAGGCTGCTACACTCAGCAAATTTCCTTGCAAGCAGTTTAGCAAGCAAACAACAGGTATGAGAGTGGGCGGTAAGGTATTTGTTACAAAAATTAAATGAAGGTTGTATCATGTGTTGTTGTTTTTTAAAAAAAGATGCATCTTCTAAAATAGAACTTTTCAGAAGCTGTCCTTTCACATGAAGAAATACAAAAATTACATTGCTATAAGCATTAAAAACTTCACTCCTCTGCATAACAGCCTGTATCAGACAGAAAACCTTTGGGTAGTGATGGTGGGGTAACTCTGTGGTATCCGCGAGCACAATTGGCATAACTGTCCCTGACAGAGGCTACACCGGTCGAGAAGGCTCCTGGTCACTGGGTTCTGCGGGGACAGAAATTGGGGCCGCTTTACAGCCCCAATCCAACATAACTCCATTGCTAGATCAATCAATAGACATTTGCTGCAAGTTAAAAAGTCAGCACAGGTATTTCTTATCACAGACCAAGTCATGCAACAGGAATATAAACAAGTACCCGTGTTCTGCCTTAACTAGCTTCCCTGACAACTTTTGAACTGGCTGTGTGGCTATGTGCATAATACACATAATGCTGAGTGTCTCTGGGCTTCAAATTGATAAACATTGGTTTCATAATGTGACTATCCATAGCAAACTCTTTTGTACAATCACAGAAACATTGATTTCCAAATCGCCCAAGATACAAGCTTTACCTGGCTTTACCATAACAGCTATGTGTAAAGTTAGTCCAGAGGTTGTTTGTTTTTAAACTAACTTTTTGGGAGTACAACTCTCAGATTTGCTGGAGAGTGCTAGGAACTGATGTTCAGGAAAATCGCTTTCCCAAGCCAGAGACAATATACAGTCGTAGGAGGGCAGAAGAAAAGAGAAGACAATTTCTCCATAGTTTTGGCTGAAAGGCTCTGACTTTGCAAAATATTTGCATACCCAACTGAACAAATCTGTTTCTCTTGCCCTGCCCTCTATTCACACCAAGAGTCTGCCTCATACACTCCACCTCTCTCTTGCTGTCAAGGAGCTGAAATGCAAATACTGTACCATTAATACATAGAGCCAGCCTGGTGGTTTGCGGTTAGCAATGCTAATGTTCCAAGTTTGGTAATAGAGTTCTATGTGACTGTGATATGAGTAAGCCAAGAGGAATTAGCAAGAGTTCTTTGTTTGATGCAGCATAGCTGAGCTATGAATGTACTGTTTGCATAGAGGAAATAAGATGCTGGGGAGTGACATCATCACTGCTACAGGGAAAACAAGAGGATAGGAGACAGCTGAAACTATTGCTGAGCCAAGATATGACTGTGAGCTAAGCAAAGATAGTAGACCTCACTTTAAACAGCAGAGCTTGGAAAGTTGACGCTTTGGGTTACAACCACCCAGATTTCCCAACTGGAGAATTCTGGAACTTTTGGTCCAAAACGACAAACCTGCACAACCGTAGGGCTAAGGAACCTTTATCTACCCAGATATTTTAGACTAGAGTTCTCACAATTGTTGAACATTGGCAGCACTGGGAGTAGTTGATAGAAGTTGTCAGGGCTGGCATAAAAAATTTCCAGGCCCGGTACGCAGGGCTACACACACACACATTTTGGCCATGCCCCTGTGGTTTACTGCGCATGTGTCGTTTGTTTGTGCATGCGCACATCAGTGGTTTCTTGGCTCTACCGGGCTCCCATCATCTCCAGGTCTGGGATGGGAGTCCTGATGGTCCCCCCAGATGGCAGCCCTGGAAGTTGTAGATCAAAGCCTGTGGAGTGGCAAACATTCACCTTGCTTTTTTAGTTCAGGACCTGTAGCCTGTGACAGAGAGTTCCAGGGCCATTGGCATTTGGGTTCCTTCCATGATTAGGAGCCAAAAGTGTTGCATGATTCACAGAACACTACCTCCTTGTTCTTACCTCCTTGTACTAGGGTGGGAAGGAATGCTTGCTAAGTTAGTAGCAAGGGGATCTAGTACTCAAAGTGATGGAGATCTTGAGAACAGCAATTGTATGGAAGGAATCTGTCATTTCTCTTTCCCATTTTGAGGGGCTTGGAGCTTTCTAGTGGCAAGTGTGCCCGCCTGCTCATTCATTCCCATTTATGCGGTCACCTCTGTACCTTGGAACATGCTCACACATTGTTCCTCCTGTGAGTTGTATTTGTGCTGATATCCATCAGTACACTGTGGATCATTCTTTGGCTAACCAGATGGAGAGATGCAGGTGGCTGTGAAGATCTGAAATGGGCAAACTCCACAAAAGGACCAGCAAATCTTGACTACCCCCCCCCCCCCCCACTACCACCGAGCTATCTGGGGAGAAAATCCTGATGGCAAACTGTTGGAGGGTTTCCAAACTTGATCAGACTATTATCTCTTAGACATCTTTTGAATTCATATTTTCTGTACAACAGTTTCACCCAAATTGGCATCTTCTAGGTGTCAAGTCACTCTTATGAATTAATAGCCTCAAACCAAATTTCCTATCTTTGATAGCTCTGCTTAGGTTTTGTAAGCTAAATATTGTGACTTCTTTTTATTGAGTCAATCAATCTCATGTTCTGTCTTCCTCTTCCTACTGCCTCACATTTTATTAGCATTATTGTCCTTTCCACAGGGCCATAGCCAGGATTCCAGATGTGGGGAGTGGGCGTATATGTTTTCAGGATGGGAAACAATGTCATCTATATATGTGTCATATATATAAGCAGCCGGGAGTTTGAGGGTGGGCAAACTGCTAACTCAGGGTGGACGACACCCACCCTGGCCACCCCCTGACTACGGCCCTGCATTTCCAGTGATCCTTTTCTTCTATTAACATGTCCAAAGTACAGTAACCCCAGAAGAGTTCCCTTTTTTTAGCTGCTAGTGAAAATTCAAGTCGATGTGATCAAGTAAGCACTTATTTTTCTTTCTGGTGGTCTCTGATAAATAAGAAGCTTGTTTCCAACACCACATTTTGAATAAAGTAACCATTTCCTCTCAGCTTTCTTAATTTAATTTGATTTGATTTAATAGATAGATTTATATACTGCCCTAATCTGATGGACTCTGGGCGGTGTACACAAGTTAAAACCAATATAAAACAATTAAAAACCCTTAAGAACATAGCAGTATTGCCCATCGCTGTGCCATTGCTATCTAAAAACAAATATAAAAAGGGCATAACTTTAATATTAAAAATTAATTACAGGAGGGAGGGAGCCTCAGACGAGCCAGAAAGGGGAGCTTTCATGGATCAAGTGGACTTGATCCACAAAAGCTCACAGTAAAAATATAGCAGTTATTTATTTATTTATTTATTTTTATTTAGGGTATTTTTATCTCACCCTTCTGGCGCGAATGCCACCCAGAGCGGCAAACAAAATCAAAAAGAATGCTCCCTATAACTAGAAGAGCAATCTTGACATAATACAAAATATTAAAAAACCTTAAAAACAGATAAAAGTCCCTCCTAAACCCTTTAAAGTTAGTCTTTAAAGTGCTACAGTGGTTTTATTTTAATTTATTTTTTTTGTTTTAGTTTTCTGATATGCCTGAACCACAGACTCATAGCTACTATTACAAAAAATATGCAGGATGACTATGTAACAGTTCTGATTGCCACCTCTCAAAAAAGATGTTATATCATTTTAAAAGACTGTGGAAAATGGGTAACCAAAACAAGGAAGGAAAACAGATTACCCTTCCCAGGAAGAAATGTTGTCATAATGGAAAGTCATACACTAGTTCTATGTGTATAATTATAGCTCAATCAAAGTAAATAGGTAGAGATATTTTGTGCCTTCTCTCAGAACATCAGAATGGGGGCCACCCAGCAAGATGGGTGGAAAACAGATTTATTGCAGACAAAATATTGAAAGTAGTTCAACTTTAAGCTCCAGAAATGTTTCTGCAATGTATATTCTGCAAAATATATTCCCCTGAGCTCACACCAGTGGCGGGGGAAGAAGAAGCCAGGGCCGGTTTAGGCCTTCGCTGCCCCTCCCCCTGTGCCCTCCCCCTGCAAACCCCAATTTAATTGTTAAGCGAGTTTTGGGTTGATTTTAGTTGTTAAGCGAGGTTACCATTCAGAGAAAATTCTGCTCTTTAAGTAAGTTAGTTTCTAAGCGAGGCACTCTTCTAAGCGAGGCACTCTAAGGGAGGCACTCTAAGCGAGGCACTCTTTACGGTTGGGCCTTTTCACTCTTGAACGACGGCGTCTAAGAGGTGACCTGATTGAAGTTTATAAAATCATGCACGGTGTGGACAAAGTAGATAAGGAAAAACTGTTTCCCCTATCGCACAACACTAGAACTAGGGGACACTCGATGAAACTTTTGGGTACTAGTTCTCAAACAGAGAAAGTACTTTTTCACCCAGAGGATTACTGGTCTATGGAACTCCCTGCCAGAAGAAGTGGTGACAGCTGTCAGTCTTGACAGCTTTAAGAAAGGATTAGACAAGTTCATGGAGGACAAGGGTATCAATGGCTATAATTATGGATACTGAAGGACAACCTCCGGGTTGGAGAGATAGGCAGGATATCTCTCAATGCCATTTCCAGGGAATCCTAAGCAGGTGAAGGCACCTCCTTGGGAATACCCTGAAGGAAATGGTGAGCCACTGTGTGAGAATGCTGGACTGGATGGGCTGTGGCCTGTTCCAGCAAGGCTGTTCTTATGTTCTTATGTGAGGTTGTACATTCTATTCTATATTTTCCTTTTTCTCTCTATGCAAATTGAAAGGGGACTGAGCTCTTCTACTTACCACTGTCATGTCTTTTGATTAGATATGCTGGTACTGTATTTTTTTAAACTTCTTTAGGTCACAGGGAATACTTCTGCTGGTATGTGAAAAGTAGATATTTAGTACTTTGCACAGCTACAACACAGAAACAGCCATACTTCATTTTTGCTTTTTTTAAAAAAGGGCCAAGCCAAAATGTTCCCCCTCTGCCTCTGTTAGTGTCTGAAGGATGCAAAGTAATATACAGTATGGGTATTTCAGCAGTTTCAAGGGGGTAGTCAAAAAGAGGCTACTTGAAGATTGTGGCATTTTTGAACCACAATTCGGCATACCCTAAGCAACCTTTTACCGGCTAATCTTTCTCACACTAGGTCAGGCAAAAGGAACTGCGGGATGAATTCACCAAAAAGTGGGTTCATTTTGGCAGTTTAACGTATGACCTAGACAAAAAAGAAGAAGAAGCAGTTTTAAGGGTAGAGGTATAAGCAGCACTAAAGTGAAAGATCCATGTATAGCAAGCCTTGGTTGTTGATGAATGCTTTCCTTCATGCCACAGCAGTGACAAATCTCAAGGATAAAGAACTTCTGGCTTAGAGCTCAAATGCAGCCTATAAGTGTCCCCCCATCCTGACTATTTTTTCTTCTTCTTCTTCACACAGATCAGTGATTCCAGGCAGGGGTGTGCTGGCTATGATAAAAGGGTGGTGGACAGGGAGGGAGGGTGCTCCGCCTATGGGGGGGGTACTGCATGATGTCACAGAGTGAGCGCCTGTCTCGGGTCCCAGCTCCTGCCAACCTAGCTGTTTGAAAGCAAGACAATAGGGACCACTTCAGTGGGAAAAGATCTTGGGCACATGAAAGGAGCCACCTCACCATTTCCTGGAGTGCCAGTGACTCCACTACGTGCGCCTTGCCTCCTCTTTGAGCTAGCTGCAACTGTCTCCTCCATCTTCTTCCCCACTGGAGAGCAGCACCAGGGGTTTGAAAGCAAGAGACTGAAACTAGGGCCCTCGCCACTTTTCCAAGCCCTGGTGCTGCTCTCCGGTGGAGAAGAAGGCGGTGGTGACGGTTGCGGATGGCTGAGGGAGGAGGCAAGGCCTGCACAGCGGAATTGCAGCTGTTCCACCCCCCACTGGGCACCCCAAACACATCCAAATGTACCTGGCCTCCTCTTGTGGGGCGCTGGCATCAGCACTGGCCTCCGGTTAAATGGAGGTGCGTGACTGCGCTTTCATTATCAAACAGTGCCATGACCTCACCCCTTGGTTGACTCTGCATGTGCTCTTAAGCAGAGCTGCTGCTGAGGAGAGCCAAACAAAGGAAGTGAGCACTGGTAAGTTTTGCAGTTGGAGTAGAGCTGCTTTAGAGGCCACCACTAATTTAAATTGATAATTTAAACTGCTGAGAGCCACCTCTGTTCAAACAGAGGAAGCAGTTAGAAGCTTCCAGAAGCAGGGGGCAGAGCCACACCAGGCCCTTCCCTGAACTGTGACTCATAGGGGCGGAGCCACACTAGCCTTTAAAAGCTTTGAGCTCTTTCAGGGTCAGCCCTTTTGACTCTGCATGTGCTCTTAAGCAGAGCTGCTGCTGAGGAGAGCCAAACAAAGGAAGTGAGCACTGGTAAGTTTTGCAGTTGGAGTAGAGCTGCTTTAAAGGCCCGAGATTGCAAACTAGTAACAAAGGAAGAATATAGTCTTACTAGGTAGAAAGGTAGTAAACGTGTACATTTTTGAGGCCCAGAATACTGCACTTGTTAAAATGGATTCTGAGGGAACAGCTGTAGTTATCTGCAATACTTGTGCCATGTTTGTGTTCTTGCCAAAGCATATGGAGAACTACACTTGCAGCAAGTGCAAACTGGTTGCACTACTAGAAGAGAAGGTCCAGCAGCTAGAGGCCCGCATATCTAACCATTACAAATTAAGGAGCTTGAGCTGTTCTTGGACAGAGCGGAGCAGACTATGCTGGACAAAGAAGAGACACGGCACAGTACTGAGGGAGAAGGCCCTTCACTAACTCAGGAGGGAGATGTTTGGAGGAATGTGACTCAAAGGAGGAGAAGAGTAGGGGATCACTCTGAGAGTCTGAAATTACAGAATAAATTTGAGGCTCTTTCCCTCATCACACCTGATGAGGAACACACAGAGGAACAACTGGTTCCACCTGATGATCTCTCCTTCATCACACTTGATGAGATCCAGGAAGATAAACAACAGGAACAAACTGAGTTTCTCTCCCTTAATATGGTTGATGAGGTGCATGTAGATGAACAGATTGCAGGAGAGAGGCTCCTTGTACTAGGAGATTCAATAATTAGAAATACAGAGAAATGGATTTGTGATGCACATGATAACCGTATGGTGACTTGCCTGCCAGGTGCAAAAGTTGCAGACATCACAAGAAATCTAGATAGATTGTTAGAGAGAACTGG
The DNA here is from genome assembly GCA_035047345.1 of Bradypodion ventrale. NCBI lineage: Eukaryota > Metazoa > Chordata > Lepidosauria > Squamata > Chamaeleonidae > Bradypodion > Bradypodion ventrale. The sequence continues at coordinate 39,531,500 of JAWDJE010000008.1, forward strand.
GAAGGAGCCGGTTGTCATGGTACACGTTGGTACCAATGATGTTGGGAAGGCCAAGCGGTCTGTCCTGGAAGCCAAATTTAGGTTGTTAGGAAGAAGATTGAAGTCCTGGACTTCCAGGGTAGCATTTTCAGAAGTGCTGCCTGTCCCTCGCACAGTCCCTACCAGGCAGACAGAGCTCAGAAGCCTCAATGCGTGGATGAGGCGGTGGTGTCGAGAGGAGGGCTTCAGATTTGTCAGGAACTGGAGAACATTTTGGGACAAGCCAAATCTGTTCAGGAGGGATGGGTTGCATTTGAACCATGATGGGACCAGATTGCTGGCACTCAACATCAAAAAGGCTGCAGAGCAGCTTTTAAACTGATAACTGGGGGAATGCCGACAGGAGCTGGGCAGCATCCAGTTCAGGAAAGTGTGTACTTGAGTAGTGAGGAGGATGCAAAAATTACTGAGCAGAGCAAGGAGCTTGTCACCAGCACTCTAGCAGAAGGATGCAAGAGGCAGTGTAACAATGCAACTGGACTGAAAAGACTGTATCAGGAAAGCATATATAAATGCTTGTATACAAATGCCAGAAGCCTCCGGAACAAAATAGGGGAGCTGGAATACTTAGCAATAGATAAGAATATTGATATTATTGGTATCACTGAAACCTGGTGGACGGATGATAAACAATGGGATACAGTTATCCCAGGCTACAAACTGTACAGGAAGGATAGGAAGGGGCAAACGGGTGGTGGTGTAGCCTTGTATGTCAAAGAAGTGATAAAATTGTATGAATTGGAATATCTAGGTGATTTGGAGTCACCATTAGAAGCTCTGTGGGTAAGAGTACCAGGCCACAAGGATGGTCTAACAGTAGGCATATACTATCGGCTTCCGACCCAAACTCTTGAGGGAGACTGGCAGTTGGAGAATGTTGTAAAGGAGGCATCCAAGAAGGGAAGCTTGATTATAATGGGGGACTTCAATTACCCTCACATAGACTGGGTGAACTGTTGTTCAGCACATGATAAAGAGATAAAGTTCCTAGATATGCTAAATGATTGTTCCCTGGGACAGATGGTTGAAGACCCAACTAGAGGTACAAGAATCCTTGACTTGATCCTGAGTAATACTCAGGATCTGGTGCAAGATGTTAATGTGACTGATCCAATAGGGAACAGTGACCACAACTCAATTATGTTTAACTTGATCATAGACTGCAAGTCACTGATAAAATCTAACACAGAGACCTTAAATTTTCAAAAAGGAAATTTCCCAAAGATGAAGAAACTAGTAAAAAAGAAGCTGAAAGGGAAATTTGAGAGAGTCCAAACACTCCAAGAGGCATGGAGGCTGTTTACAAAAACAATAACAGAGGCCCAATTGGAATGCATACCCAAAAGGAAAAAGGGCACTGCCAGGTCCAAGAGGACTCCGATGTGGCTTACAGGAACTGTTCGGGAAATGATCAAGAGCAAGAAAAGCTCATTTAGAAGATGGAAGGCTTGTCCGAATGAGGACAGCAGGCAGAAACATAAATTCTGGCAGAACAAATGCAAGGCAACAATCAGGAAAGTAAAGCAAGACTTTGAGGAGCGTATAGCTAAAAATACTCAGAGAAATAACAAAGACTTCTTTAAGTACATTAGAAGTAAGAACCCAACTAGGAAGGCCATTGGACCATTAGATGACAATGGAAAGCAAGGGGTTATTAAAGAGGAAACAGAGATTGCAGAGAGACTCAATGAATTCTTTGCTTCAGTATTCACTGAAGAAGACAGAGACCACATGCCCAAAACAGAGCCTATCTTCGTAGGGAGGGAAAGCAAAGAATTAAGCAAGATAAAAATAACCAGGGAGGAGGTCCTTGCATGTCTTGTTAAACTAAACACTAACAAATCACCAGGACCAGATGGCATCCATCCACGAGTTCTCAGCGAACTTAAAGATGAAATTGCTGATCTCCTAGCCAAAATATATAATATTTCCCTCAAATTAGGCTTTGTGCCTGATGACTGGAAGGTAGCGAATGTAACACCAATTTTCAAAAAAGGATCCAGGGGTGATCCAGGAAATTACTGACTTGTCAGTTTGACATGTGTCCCAGGTAAAGTGATGGAAACCATCCTAAAAGATAGAATTAATAGGCACATAGAAGAGAAGGCGCTGCTAAAGGAGAGCCAACATGGCTTTTGCAAGGGCAAATCATGCCTCACTAATCTGTTGGAATTTTTTGAGAGTGTCAACAAGCATGTGGATAAGGGGGATCCAGTTGACATTGTTCATCTGGACTTTCAGAAGGCTTTTGACAAGGTCCCACACCAAAGGCTCTTGAATAAACTTACCAGTCATGGAATAAAGGGACAGGTCTTGTTCTGGATCAGCAACTGGCTAAGGGACAGGAAACAGAGGGTAGCACTAAATGGACACTTCTCCAAGTGGAGGGAAGTAAAGAGTGGGGTCCCCCAAGGTTCAGTACTGGGACCCCTGCTTTTCAACCTCTTCATAAATGATCTAGAGGTAGGAGTAAAAAGCAAGGTAGCCAAATTTGCTGACGACACTAAATTATACAGGGTAGTGAAAACTGTGAGAGATTGTGAGGAGCTCCAGAGGGATCTCTTGACACTGGGGGTGTGGGCAAAACAGTGGCAAATGAGCTTCAACATTAGTAAGTGCAGAGTGATGCATGTTGGGGCAAAAAACCCAATTACATTTATAAACTGATGGGGTCTGAACTCTCTGCGACAAACCAGGAAAGGGACCTTGGTGTCCTGGTGGACAACTCAATGAAGGTGTCAACCCAGTGTGCCTCAGCAGTGAAAAAAGCAAACTCAATGCTAGGGATCATTAGGAAGGGTATAGAAAATAAGTCAACAAGTGTCATTTTGCCTCTTTATAAATCTATGGTGAGGCCCCATCTGGAATACTGTGTACAGTTCTGGTCGCCATACCTCCAGAAGGATATTATGGAGTTGGAGAAAGTGCAGAGGAGGGCAACCAGAATGATTAGGGGACTGGAACACCTTCCTTACCATCTGAGGCTGCAACGGTTGGGCCTTTTCACTCTTGAACGACGGCGTCTAAGAGGTGACCTGATTGAAGTTTATAAAATCATGCATGGTGTGGACAAAGTAGATAAGGAAAAACTAGAACTAGGGGACACTCCATGAAACTTTTGGGTACCAGTTCTCAAACAAATAAGAGAAAGTACTTTTTCACCCAGAGGATTACTGGTCTATGGAACTCCCTGCCAGAAGAAGTGGTGACAACTGTCTGTCTTGACAGCTTTAAGAAAGGATTAGACAAGTTCATGGAGGACAAGGGTATCAATGGCTATAATTATAGATACTTAAGAACAACCTCTGGGTTGGAGAGATAGGCAGTATATCTCTCAATTCCATTTCCAGGGAATCCTAAGCAGGTGAAGGCATCTCCTTGGGAATACCCTGAAGGAAATGGTGAGCCACTGTGTGAGACAGAATGCTGGACTGGATGGGCTGTGGCCTGTTCCAGCAAGGCTGTTCTTATGTTCTTGGTTAAAAAAAAATAAAACTAAAATAATAAATAATAAAATAATAAAAATCACTATGGGCACCCCAGGGCACCAGAGGGGAGGGCACACCGGGATGAATCCCCATGTCCTGGTCATATCTCCCTTCTTTTTTCCCTTGTGCTCCTGGGCCCTGCCTCTGAGCCCACGTGAAAAAGCTGGATTCTCTCGCCCTCCCCAGAGCCACTTCATCGCCCGAGGAAGTGCACCTTGTGCTTTGCCCATGCTTTGGTCCATGAGGCAAGATGCTTTGTAATGTACTGTATGGGGTGATGAACTTTTTGTATTTTGTAGTGCTGAGAATTTTATTTACTGTTAATTATGATACTGACTGTACGGATTAGATTGTATTGTTCCATATTTATTTATCTTGCATATTGCTGATTATTGTATTGCTATTGCTGCTTATTCAGTTTTTGTATTGCTGTATGTTGTATTTTGCCTTATTGTATACTTTATTGTTGTGAACCGCCTTGAGTTGCCCGCTGGATAAGAAAGGTGGTATAATAATAATAATAATAATAATAATAATAATAATAATAATAATAATAATAATAATAATAATAATAATATCTGTCAAGTATCCTGTATTGGCCAGGATTTCCCGTTTTTCTCCACTTGTTCCTCCCATTTCCCGCTGCTGCCCCATATTTAAATGGCAGGGAAAGGGTTTACTGTGCATGCGCGGCCACGGTGTGCATGTACAAACAGGTTACTGCACATGCACGGCCACGTTGCCCATGCAAAAATGGGTTACTGCTCTTGCGCGGCCACATTGCACCTGTGCAAATGGGTTACTGAACATGCGGATCTATGCATGCACAGTAATTTCCCATATTTTGGGGATCCGAGCTTGATGGGTATGGTCCTGGTGGCCCAGCACATGCCTGATTCTAGGCTATTTGAAGTATGAAAAAAATATGGATTCAGTTCTCTGTGATACTTTTCAGGCTAGATCAGGGGCAGGGACCCTCAGACTGATGCAGGGGCAGTTCTGCCTCATCCTATTGTCAGGGGACCATGTTCATGTCATTTGATGTTTTTCCAACTAAGATGAAACATCTTTCTTTGGGAGTTTCTCTATACACAATAGGAGTAACACCTTGGAAGTAAAATATGCATCTAAATTTGGTCCACACTTTCTCCAACTCTTCCTATCACTGTAGTACAGCCTCAAGACTTTCTCTGCAATAGAAATCAGCCTACAAGGTGAAACAGATTGCTCACTTTTGTTGTAGAACTGAGGTGGGCAAACACTGCTCCTGATTTGTCTTCACCTGAGGACTTACATGTTTTTTTAAAAATGTACTCCACCTCTCAAAATCAGAAATGACCAGAACACCAATAAATCCCTTTCTTTGCCGCTAGAGCCGTGGGTTTGTTGTTGTTGTTGTTGTTGTTGTTGTTGTTGTTGTTGTTGTTGTTGTTGTTTTTTGGGGGATTCCAGAATGACTTAGACCAAGTTAATGACATTTTAGGCTTTGTCCACATGAATAGGAGTTCACTTTTTGTATAATAGGAATTATATGTCATGGGGGTGGGGGGAATCAGGATTTTAGAGATGCTTAGGTGGGGCATGGCTAAAAAAAAGGTTGGGACCTTGAGTTGGGAGGCAAGGAGGAGCCAGGCATTCATTCTATGGCAGGTGTTGGGACTAGAAATACAATATTGGAACTGCACAATTTCCCTTCTGCTCTAAATTAAGTTGTTGACTTGATAGCTCAGTGAGTTGGGCTCAGAGCTTGATCCTCCTTTGTCTCCTGGGAGAAGAACCAGCCTATGTCACCTTGGAGAAGCTGCATTGTCCCCCAGAAGAAAGGTAGGAGAAACCACTTCTGTGTAATCTTCACCTAGGAAATCCTGGAAGTGGTCATCATGAGTCAGAACATACTTGACCCCATATAATTCTAGCTCAGTGGTTCACAATGTGGGGCACATGCCCCACAGAGGGACTTCAATTCTCAGAAGCCAAAGCCAGTACATTGGCTGATCAGTGCTTTGTGAAATTTACTTGGGCTTCTGGGAATTGAAATCCAAAAACCAAAGTTTGGGAAACACTGCTCTAGATTAAGGCAGGAAGTTCTACCTTGACTCTGCTTCACAATCTGTCATTGGAATGACATAGTGTTGGCATGGTGCTTAACTGGATATTTCTGGGAAATGGCCCCTAAGCACATCACTTTTCCAATTATCATATCTCCTAGTAGGGTTGCCATATGTCTTCACATCCTCACCTCACACGACTGCCCAATAAGTTTGACAAGTGTGTTTCCTGGAACTGGGAATGTTAACAGTTGACCGTGATGTGACTTCTCAGAAGTACAACAGATCATCTTAAAGTAAGAAGTAACTGTTGTAAATAAATTCATTTATGTATTGATACATTTAATGTGAAAGTATTTTATAGCTGTCATTATATTATGTTTGTTTTTTAAAAGGCTACTTTGTAGATAAAAAGGTAAAGGTTTCCCTTGCTCGAAAGCCAGTCATATCCAACTCTAGGGTTCAGTGCCGAAGAGCCAGCACTGTCTGCTTCTGCAGACGTTTCCGTGGTCATGTGGCAAGCATGACTAGACACCGGAGCGCATGGAGCACTGTTACCTTCCCACTGAAGTGGTCCCTATTTATCTACTTGCAATTTCTTGCTTTCGAACTGCTAGGTTGGCAGGAGCTGGGACAAAGACAGGAGCTCATTCCGTCCTGCAGTACTCAGGAATTGAACTGCTGACCTTCTGCCTCCCAGTCATTTTTGTCAAATATTTTTGTCAAAATACTTCTGTCCCAGTTTTGTGGGAGAGAATTATGGCAACTCTACTCCTAGCCATAAAAGGTTACCAAGATGCCTTCCTGTTCCTGCTCAAGGAATGGAAACACTGTTGACATGGGGCAGCAAATGTTTCTGCCACAATCAACAATATCAAAAGGAAGCCTTCAATTGGCTGAGAATGAATCCTATATGTTAGCTTTTACCAAACCACAGATTTATTGTGGTTTCCATATCAGCAATTCCATTGAATAGAGAAACTCATATAGAAGGAACTAATTGCTAAACGCTGTGCTGCCCCTTTTCTTTCTGTAAAAGGGAGCCAGAAAGAGTCACCTATCTATGCAATGTGAAATGAAAACAAACCTCCAAGACTGGGAAACATTTTTGCCCAAAGAAGTAATGTGTTACAAAGAGATGTATTTCAGCATTTGTGATGGCACCTGGCCAGCTAAACATACAATGACAGACCAGGTTAGGGCAAGTGCTTTCGGGTAAGGGTGACTTCACTGGGGAATCACTCACCCCATTTTAGCACTTAATGTCTAACCATGGACATCTCTTCACTGCATGTTTGGAGTGTTTGAGCACTCCTTTGTCAGTCTAACCCAGCAGCTCTTGCTCATTACCTGGTCTACAGGTACAGGTGATTACAAATGTTCCTTTGGGATATGAATGTTGTCAGGTGTCAGACTTTGGCTCTGATATTCAGATTTCGAGATCCATTTCTCAGGCTTTGGAATGGCATGCTGTTGCAAACCCAGCATTAAATTTTGGGCTCCAGATTTCAGGAAATGCCTTTTGGAAAGACCTATGTCTAACCATGTTATTTTCTTTGTCTTGTATGCTCTTACACAGTTACTGCTGCTGGAATTCACATTTTGTGAATTAAATTAAATAATTTTTATTTATTTATTTATTTATTTATTATTTGATTTATATTGCCACCCAACTCCAAAGACTCTGGGCAGCACACAGAGAACAAAATCAATCACAATTTAATAACTTTAAAACCTATTTTAAAAAACCATTAAAACTCTTACCCAAAAAAATCATAGTCTTGCTTTGTCAATTTAACTCCTTCATGCCCCATTTTGTAGTTGTTGAAAGTCTCCTGTCCTTTGTGCCACCACACCAGTTGTTACGCTTTGGCTTTGAAATCAACCCTATTCTTCATCTACATTGCCTGGGCCTGATGAAAGACCTCTGCAGTTCCAACCTTCTCTATCTGAAGAATCAGGCCACATACTTTCTGTAGCTGACACAGCTCTCCAGCAGGCCTTCTTTCCCTTGCTTGGAGAGTGTCCTCAGTGCAAGGCAGAAGGATGTGGGCAACATAGCTGTCAAGTATCCCTTATTGGCCGGGAAAACCCCTTATTTTACCCTCTTTCCTGCTGTCATCCCTTATTAATTAGACTGCAGTGCCCTATTGCTACCATTGGAGGGCAGCACAGGATAAGCACAGCTGTCAAGTATCCCGTATTTGCCGGGAAATTTCCCTTATTTCCAAATCCAAAACTTGACAGGTATAGTGGGCAACAGCAGTGCAACAGTTTGGTGCCCAGTTGTGCTTTCTACCATTGGAAATTGGAACACTTGTGCCTACCTATGTGTGAAGAATTCTTTCCATTGTCCCAACAGACACACAACTTAATCGACTGCAATTGTAGTGTTCTCTATTTCTATGGGACTATCTATCTATCTATCTATCTATCTATCTATCTATCTATCTATCTATCTATCTATCTATCTATCTATCTATCTATCTATCTATCTATCTACCTACCTACCTACCTACCTACCTAGTATTGAAAAACCATTTCCACAATAGATTTCCCCCCATATACCTGTATACTTATATAACAAGCAACAATAATAGTGATATAACAAAACTGGATGCTACACCTTATACATCCTAAAACCTCTCCAACAGCACCAGAGTGGGAAATACTTGAAGAATTAAAATGTCTCTTTGAAACCAAATTGGAACAAAATCTGAGGTATATTTATCAACCAAAGTAGGGCAAGAAAAACATAGAGGAATTGGACTCAACAGGGCTTTACTTTGAGAGTTCACTTTCTACTTCAGTGTCAGAAGCTCAGTTTTTTCGCAATTTTTATTTCCTCAGTCTAGATGGTTAAACATCTTTGGGCAAGAAGATTTTAACCCCACAAATGCTAAAAAGGAAGATTAAGACTCCTCTTTGCTTTTGCTTCTGGTCACCCCAGAATTGCACAAATGCAAGCGCGGCGCCAAAATGGCCGCCGCGCTCTTTGCGGGCCCCCCCACCGGACGAAGGCATCCGGGTAGTTAGGGGGCGTGGCCAGCACCCTTATAAAAGGGGCGGCCACGAGGCAGCCGAGCTGCCATTTTGCGAAGCGAACGGAGACGAGAAGTTTTTTCCCTTAGCTCCATCGCTCTTACCTATCGCCGGGAAGCCTCTTTGGCGCAGCGGTTTTTCTTCCTTCTTCTTCGGCTTCCCAGCAAATTGAAGCAATGCCCTCTAAGAAGAAGGCAACGGCGAACGCAGTTCGCGCTGCTCGGAGGCGGCAGCCGGGTCGGAGGACCACGACTGCGCCTCCCCAGCAGCCTCCCTTGCCGGGAGAGCCCACCGGGACCGGTGGGATGGGGTCGATTGCTCCTTGGCCCGAGCCGGGGCGGCCGCATACTGGCCCGGCAGGGGCCACGGCCCCCGGCCCGCAATCAATGGCCGCTCCCCCTGGCCTGGTTCATACGGGGCCTTCGCCCCTTGGTCCGCAGCTTCCTGCGGTGGGCTTCAGCCATGGGGGGTGGTTGGGTCCTCTTCCCTGGCAGGGCATGCCTCCGGCCCCCCAGGGGCCGGGACTGGGCTCGTGGCCGTATTCGGGCCCCGCGGCCCAGAGACCTGGACCGGCGCCAGCCACCAGTGGGCCGGCTGGCCCTTTGCCCCCCCTTAGCGTTGGGGGCTATGTGAATGTGGATGCCCTTCTGGCCCGCGTAGCGGCCCTCGAGGCATCGCTTGGGATGGTCAACCCCTCAGGGGCGCCTTTTGGATCCCAGGTCGACGCATCGTCTGCCGGGCAGCGGCAGGCGGCAGGACAGGTTGAGCTGCCCGAGGCGCGTGGGCCGGCGTCGGCCACTGCCTCGCAGCTCCCCACACAACAGGCGCCGCAGCCAGGTGCTGACCAGGCCCCATCGACGAGCTCAGTTCCGATCGTGAGCTCCGACGCCCACAGTGGGCCGGAACCCCTGGTGGGGGCGGCCCATGGGGGTGCAGCGCGTGAGTATACGGTTCAATCTAGTGCACCCACACCATTACCTACATTGGGGGGAGCATTCCAGTGGCCGTGGCCTCGCACGGGTGGCGTGGCGCTTCAGACGCCGCCGGCCCACCCGGCGACTGCACCTCTAACCCAGGGCCCTACTTGGGGTGGGGCCTCCTCTTCTGTTGGGAACTTGCTAGGGGTTACGGGGTTGGTTCAGGCTCCTTTTACTATGCCCACCGTTCCCACCGTGCTGGTGTCGGCATTGCCGACAGCAGGGTATTCTTTGCCCCTTGGGGATCATTTGGCCCAGTCTACCAAAGAGAAGATCTGGCGGGGGGAGTATGTGGACATCTTCTCCCTTCTGAACAGAGAGCCCACCAAGGAGGAGAGGGAGGGGCAGGACAAGAAGGATAAGGAACAGGCACGTTGTCGTATGCCGCCATGCACGTGGGCCAACTGGTTGCCAGCGTACCTCATATACATGGCGGTTTACCTCAGGGCCCGGCCGGATCTGGCCATCCCGATGGTCCAGTATTTGGACAACATCTACCGGGCGATGGTTGACTTCCCGGGCCCGTCGTGGTTGGCTTACGACGAAGAATTCCGTATGCGAGTGCCCCTGCACCCAGAGATGGGGTGGGATGAGCCCTGCCAGAAGGTGTGGCTTCTGTACATGACCCCCACACGCCCCGCGCCTGGGGAGAGATACCATTGTGGACATGCAGTCCAGCGAGCGGCTCCAGCACAGGCACCCCGCCAGGTGGCGGGGCAGGGGGTTCCAGCCCGCCTGCTGTGCTGTACCTTCTCATCCAATGGTTCCTGCAGTAGGAAGAATTGCCGGTACAAGCACGAGTGTCCCTCTTGCGCTGGCCCCCATGCCGCCTCCGCCTGTCCCAGGCCGGGGGGAATGCGGGGCCGAGGTAGGGGTGGACAAGGGGCCGGCAAGACTGCCGCAGAGGGAGCTGGTCCAGCGAAAGGCCCCCTCCCCAATTAATGTGGACATGTTGGAGCATTGGCTCACATTGTACCCGAGGAGGGCAGACGCAGCTTACCTGCTTCAAGGTTTTCAAATGGGTTTTCGCATTCCTTTCACGGGGGACAGATCTCCCCAAGATGCACCCAACCTTTTGTCACTCAGGGGACGGGAGGAGGTGGCTGCCGTGAGCATTACTAAGGAGGTTGATGCGGGCAGGGTCGCCGGCCCTTTCCCTGCACCCCCGTTCCCCAATCTTAAAGTTTCCCCTTGGGCTTAGTGCCCAAGAAGGCACCGGGTGAGTTTCGCCTAATACATCACTTGTCCTACCCAGCCGGCCGATCGGTCAATGATGCTATCCCTGATGACCTTTGCTCGGTCAGGTATACGTCTTTTGACCAGGCGCTGCGCATGGTGCGCTCATGTGGCCCGGGTGCACTGTTAGCTAAGTGCGACATTAAGTCCACCTTCCGCCTCCTGCCGGTGCACCCGGGCGACTTTGAGTTGCTGGGTTTCAAGTTCCGGGGTGCATATTATTTCGATAAAGCCATGCCTTTTGGTTGTTCCATCTCATGCTCGGCCTTCGAGCGTTTCAGTACCTTCCTGCAGTGGGCTTTTGTTCGCAGGTCAGGCTCTCGGTCTGTAGCCCATTACCTGGATGATTTCTTATTCGGGGATGAACGGGGCTGGGACACGTGCACACGTCTCCTCCGCACATTTCAGACGCTAATGGAGGAACTTGGTGTCCCTTTAGCGCCCGAAAAGACCGAGGGCCCATCTACTAAGCTCACATTCTTGGGGGTGGAGATTGACACGGTAGCGCAAGCATCTAGGTTGCCGGGGGATAAGGTGTCGCGGATCGTGGCCCTCATATCGGACTTGCTTGCTAAATGCAAGGTGTCCCTTCGTGAGCTGCAGGTGCTGCATGGTCACCTCAATTTCGCTTGCAGGGTGGTCGCACCTGGCAGGGCATTTGCTCGGCGCTTGTGCGACGCCATGACAGGCTTGTCCAGACCCCACCATAGAGTAAGACTCACCGGGGGCATTAGGGCAGATATGTTTATCTGGCTCCAGTTCTTGAGAGAGTTCAATGGGGTATCATTTTGGAGGTCCGACCTTCTGGCTTCTCCACGTTTCCAGATACAGTCTGATGCATCTGGGTCCCTGGGTTATGGGATGTACTTCAATGGGAAGTGGGCCTACGGTGGGTGGCCGCCAGCCTGGTCGGGCACAGGTCGCCTGCGCGACCGCACGTATCTGGAATTTTTTCCCATTCTGGGGGCCTTGATGCTATGGGGTGAGGAGTGGGCCAATTCGGTGGTACATTTCTGGTGTGACAATGCGGCTGTTGTCCACATTGTCAACTCACAGACGTCCAAATCTCCCAGGGTCATGGACCTGGTGCGCCAGTTCGTTTTGCGCAGCCTGCGCCTCAATGTGCTATTCAGGGCCAGGCATGTTCCAGGTATCAATAATGATATTGCTGACGCTTTGTCCCGCCTGCAGATCTCCCGGTTCCGTGCCTTGGCCCGGGATGCGGAGGAATTTCCCTCGCCACTCCCGGACGAGATATGGACGCTTGGCAAGGAAAGGTGAACCGGGCGATCGGCATGTCGCTGGCGCCACGCACTCGTAAGGCGTATCACCACGCATTCATTTCCTTCCAGGCCTTCTGTGCCCAATTTCGGCTGCCCGAGACTTGGCCTATCCCAGTTGCCCACGTCCTCCGATTCATGGTTTACCTGCATGCACAGGGCCTTGCACCTCGCACCATAGCATCCAGGCTGTCAGCGCTGGCATTTATGGCCAAAGTGGGCGGTTATGCGGACAGTACTACTGATTTCCGTGTGAGACATGTTTTGGAAGGGTGGGCGCGGGAGTGCGGGCGTAGCCCGGACGACCGCCACCCAATTTCCCCAGGGGTACTCACCCAACTGGCACGGGGCTGGCATGACCTCTGTTTTGACAGGTATGAGGCAGCCCTGTTTCATGCGGCTACCACAGTGGCCTTTTTTGGAGCGCTCCGCATCAGCGAGCTTGTGATGCTGTCTAAGGCGGATGCAAGTCGTAGGGCACTGGAACTCGACGATGTCTATGTCTGCAAGGATTGGGCTCAGTTGAGGATTCGCTCCTCTAAAACGGATCAGCATGGCGTAGGCAGTGGAGTAAGACTGCTACGATGTTCCTTGGCAGACATATGTCCGGTTGGTGCCCTACAGGAATTCTTTGCACTGCGTGGCACGCACCATGGCCCGTTTTTCTGCCACCAAGATGGGTCTCCCCTTACTAAGTTTCAATTTTGGAAGGTGACCGGTAAGGCATTGGCCAGTGTTGGCCTCCCTGGGGCCCGTTACGGCACCCATTCCTTCAGGATAGGGGCGGCTTCTACTGCGGCTGCCTTTGGGTACTCTGGGGCTGAAATATGCCGTATGGGGAGGTGGGGATCACAATGTTTTCAGTTTTATGTCCGCCCTCTTCCGCCGTGAGTACCAGTTTAGTCACCGCACCTTTTCTCCCCCCTTTTTTCCTTGACAGACCCTGGGTGTCGTTTCACACCGGTGGCAGTATGGCTGGTGGGCCATAGCTACGTGCACAGGGCAGCATGTTACGCTGCGGCGACAGAGTGGGGACCCCGACTGGGACTGGGTGCATACGCAAGTCTCACATGGTATGGTAAGCCCGGTATGTTATGGCGGGAACTGCTGCCGTTCCTTTTCTCAGGCAGGAATGCCGACCCGCCTGATATTCTGATCATACACCTTGGGGGCAATGATTTAGGACAGGTCACTGGCCTTTTGCTGAAGCACGCGATTTGCGGTGACCTCGCCTACTTACATTATGTGTGGCCTGCCACGACCCTCGTTTGGTCAGACATGGTACCGCGGCACGCTTACAGGGGAGGGTTCGACCTCCAGGCCCTTGACCGTGCTCGGCGCATGGTGAACAGGGCTGTTGCCCGGTTCCTTATCGACAAGGGCTGGGGCGCGTCATTCGGCACCCCACCATCAGTTTGAAAAATTATGAGCTTTATTCAGGGGATGGGGTCCATCTGTCGCAGGGAGGTATGGACCTCCTGTTAGGTGATTGGTGAGCAGGCCTGTTGACCGAGCTGACGGTCTGGGGGGGGGGGCGTCGAGCCTTTATTGAAGCCTCTCCGTGTGGCGGGTAGCACTGGTAAGGTAAACATTTATGACCCACAGGTATCCGGCAGGTTCGCAATTGACTGGACAACACTAGACAGGCATAAGTTGGTTAAACGTTGTCCGGTCAACGACGAACCAGGCGACGGGGTGATGGCAAGAGCTAGACAGCATGCATCACCCCGTGATTTTACGGATACGCGTCAGAGGGTGGGGTCATTAGTTAGATATTGACTACGGTCAACAATTTGTTTGTTGTCAACAAGCAAATTGATACAAATAGATACATTGTAACAATTGCCGTTGGCAATTTTGGGTGGTACCTTAAGAATTATAATTGGTCAAATACCAATAGAAATTTATAATTCGGACTAGGGCATGAATCAATAAATGTGGCCCAATGCCGTTATCCACTTTTACCAGTGTCTGAGTCCTTTATTGGGGGGTGCGCCTGCAATATCTCTGATTTTATCTGCTTCACACTGAAAACACACAAAGAAAGAAACTACAGCCTTAGCTCAAATTAGCTACAAACTCTTGTGCCATTTAAAGACAGCAATCAACTAACTGTAAAAACCTCCAGATATTTTTTATTTACATATCCCATTGACTCTAGGGGGTGGTGGGTGGTTGTTGTGTTCGGTGCAAGGACGACAGAGACCAGCGTTAGTTGGGTCAAACACAAGTAATTCAGCTTTATTGCTTGCACAACACAACTAGGCTCAGGACAGAAACAAGGACATATTTATACAAGTGAGGCATACATTAATAGTTACATTTTGGCAGGCTTAGAACCGATTGGTTAAAACACGGATCAGAAATATATAGACGCTCATTGGAGTAAAACCATGGTTAAACTATTTACAAGGAAGTAACTGGATGACAGCAATTCAACCTTGGTGCCTTTTCTCAAGACCATCTTACAGAGAAAGTTGCTCGCATCCGTTCGGGGTTCAATCCTGACGTGGAAGCTGATCGCCTGGAGTGGGTTGGAGCAGAGTCTAGCCATATTATCTGGGATTGGTTTGATCCAGTTGACCCTGATGAAGTGGACAGGCTCTTTGGAGCTGTTCGTGATTCCACTTGCTTATTAGATGACTGCCCTGCCTGGCTGATTAGAGCAGCCAGGGCTACAACGGGCAGCTGGGTCGGTGCGATGGTGAATGCCTCTCTATGGGAGGGGGTGTTTCCAGCAGCTTTCAAGCATGTGCTGGTTCGCCCTCTCCTGAAGAAGCCATCGCTTGACCCTACTGTTATTTCTAATTTTGGACCAATTTCCAACCTTCCCTTCCTGGGGAAGGTGTTGGAGAAAACAGTGGCATGGCAGCTCCAGGGGGTTCTGGATGATACGAATTACCTGGACCCATTTCAGTCTGGATTCAGGCCCAGTTGTGGTACTGAGACTGCATTGATCACACTCTTGGATGATCTCTGGCGGGAGCGGGATGGAGGCAACCCGTCCATCCTTGCTCTTCTGGACCTCTCAGCGGCTTTCGATAACGTCGACCACGGTAGCCTTCTGGGCCAGCTCTGAGGATTGGGGGCCCAGGGCACTGTGTTGTCCTGGTTCTCCTCATTTCTGATGGGCCGGACTCAGTTGGTGTCTCTAGAGAGCGGGCTGTCCAGCCCTAGGTTGCTCCCATGTGGTGTGCCTCAGGGCTCGGTGCTCTCGCCTCTGCTGTTTAATATCTACATGAAACTGCTGGGTAAAATCATTTGTTCCCATAGGGTGAGGTATCATCAATATGCAGATGATACCCAGTTGTACATCTCGGCCCGTGGGGACCTGGGTGATGCAGTTAAAGTCCTAACCAGGTATCTGGAGGCTGTTCGGGTCTGGATGAGGGACAACGGGCTTCAGCTGAATCCTGGCAAGACTGAGTGGCTGTGGGTTCGGGGTCCCGTATTATCTCGGGAGCTGCCATCTTTGGTTCTGGGTGGGGCAGTGTTGCCTCAGACAGACCTGGTGTGTAATTTGGGTGTCCTCCTGGACTCACAGCTACTGCTCGAAGAGCAGGTGGCAGCCATGGCCAGAAGGGCCTTTGCACAGCTTCGTGTCATCTACCAATTACGCCCACTCCTGAACCGGGACTCCATGCTCACGGTCACTCATGCTCTGGTCACCTCCAGATTGGATTATTGCAATGAACTCTACATGGGGCTGCCCTTGATATCCATTCGGAGGCTACAGCTGGTCCAGAATGCAGCTGCTTGGGTGGTGATGGGGTGTGGGCGTTATGCCCGTGCCTCATCGCTGCTTCAGGAGCTACACTGGTTGCCAGTATGCCTCCAGGTGCAATTCAAGGTGCTGGTTTTGACCTTTAAAGCCCTTCATGGTAATGGGCCAGGATACCTAAGAGACCGCATCACCCCAAGGCATTATACCCATCCTACGAGGGCAGACCGGAGGGGGTTGGTTATGGTCCCTGCAGCAAAAGAAGCCCATCTTGCTGGGACCAGGAGGAGGGCCTTCTCAGTGTCAGCCCTGGCCCTTTGGAACCTCTTGCCACTCGAACTACGCCTCCAGACGGAGCTGCTCCCCTTTAGAAAACAACTGAAAACTTGGCTATTCCAGTGGGCATATGGGCATGGATGCATCAACTTCCCAGTCCCACTGGCTTATTTAGCCTATACTGGCTTGTCCTGATTTTTTTTTTTATTGTGCAGGGAGGGGAGGGTTTTTTAGGTGGTTTTAAAATTGTTTTTAATGGGCTCTGTTAAATTGTTTTTATTGTTGTTTTTGATTATGTTTGTGAGCCGCTTTGGGTCGCTCTTGAGTGAGGGAAGTGGGATAGAAATGTATTTAACTAAATAAATAAACTATGTCAGTTTCAAAACACAACAGTGGTGTAGTCATTGTGCATCATCTATGTTTGCAGGGAGGACTTGGAAATATGATCTGCCCTACCTTATAATACTAAGTGTACTGACAATTCAATGAGCTACGGCAGATCGCACTTTCCCAAAGACATCCAAATTGTGGCTAGACAGCACCATCTGGAGGCAGGTGGAGGAAGAGCAAGGGTAGGAACTGAGCATTGCCTAGGATTTTCGCAAAATCGTCACTTGAGTTCAAGAGTGGATTCCGAATTGGAAGAGATACATTTCAATTCAAGTCCCCCACCCACCCAAATAACCACAGGGTTTGATATTGTGTTGAAAAAGTCCAGCTGGTTTTAAAAGAAAAGGTGTTTTAATTGAAATAGTAGCTGTGCTAGTCTGTGCAAGCCTATCAGAGAGTAAACAAAACAAAAGAAAAAGACAAAAAAAATGTGGCACCTTAAAGACTAACCGTTGTATTTCAATGTTAGCTTCTGTGGACTTGATCCATGAAAGCTAACCAAAATACACCAGTTAGTCTTTAAGGTACTAAAACATTTTTTGGTCTTTTTCTTTTGTTTTGGTTACTCTCTGATGTGTTTTAATTGAGGCACTCTTTAGAATGGGGTGCCCAAACTATGGCCTGTAGGCCAGATATAGCCCCAGAAGCCATTTCATTCAGCCCCCAATGCCCTCACCACTCCCAGAAGTGGAAGTAAAACATGCATGCAAAAGTGCGTTATGCACCCATACATGTGCAGAACACTGCCATAAATGGCCCACGGCAGTTATAAATGCATTTATGACATCTGCGGGTCATTTACAGGAGCATTCTGCACATGTGCGGATGCATATCGCATCCCACGCATGCACGTTTTACTGTCTGGGGGGCATGGTCAGGCCCGTGGCCCAAAAAGTTTGGGCACCCCTGCTTTAGAGCATTTGAAAACCTGCCAGATACTGAAATTCCAGGAGAAAGAGGATGGTCTTCTTCTTCTTCATATTCTTCTTCTCCTCCTCCTCCCACTCTAGCAATGGGTGAACATGTGAGGTGGACAAGAGGATTTTTGTTTTATTGGATGTGTGACCCATTAAAATTGAGCACTAGTGTGGTATAGAATGACAGATAAGGAGTCAGGAGACCTGGGATCAAGTCTCTGTTCATCAAGGACACACATTGGGATGCTGGCAGATGCTGAAAGCACTCCTAAAATATCCCATTCCTTTGAAAACACTATTATATTCGCTATGAATTAGATGTGACTTAATAGCATGTAACAACAACTATCCATTAAAATTATATTTTGTCTCACACTGGGAGAGGCAAATGAAAGTGCTGGCTAGTAATGTCTCAGACCAAAGAAAGAGTGAAGCGGGAACTGTAAAGCTCACCATAGCAAACACCCAGACACCATAACCCAAAGTCATAGGTCAAAGGGTCAAATAAGGTCCAGGCAGTGAAAAGCAAGGGATGCAGCCACATTGGAATTAGAAAGAAACTGATGAACAAATTGCTTACACAGCTTTCAAAGCGTATCACAGGCTGTTTCTTTAGCTGTGTTGCTTGAGCCCCATCCAATACACAACTGCAGGTGTTAAGGTGGCAAAAAAAGAATTCAATCTCTCAAGGAGCTCTCCCCCTGCACTTAGCACTCTGTCTTGGGGCTTCAAAATGGACTGATGTCTTCAGTCTTCTTCACTCCTGAGGGCTGGTAGGTTGTCCCATCTCAGGCTCAGTCTAGAACACAATCCATAAGCTAAAATCTGGGTTCCCAAGGATCCAGAATTTTCAGGCTTAGGTTCCTGGGTTCAGAAAGGTTCAGGAACTATAGGATCAAGTGTCCAATTATTCCCCCTATCTGGAGGGCTCCACTTGCTGCGCTCATAACAAATGACTTAAATTGTGTTTTGCATTTCTGAACCTGGGCTTGACAATTTTTAAAGTAGTCAACATTTATGCCTTGTCAAAACTTAATATGAATGGGGTAGGTGGGTGGCTATGTTGGGGTTACATAAGAACATAAGAACATAAGAACAGCCTTGCTGGAACAGGCCACAGCCCATCCAGTCCAGCATTCTGTCTCACACAGTGGCTCACCATTTCCTTCAGGGTATTCCCAAGGAGATGCCTTCACCTGCTTAGGATTCCCTGGAAATGGCATTGAGAGATATCCTGCCTATCTCTCCAACCCAGAGGTTGTCCTTAGGTAGCCATAATTATAGCCATTGATAGCCTTGTCCTCCATGAACTTGTCTAATCCTTTCTTAAAGCTGTGAAGACTGACAGCTGTCACCACTTCTTCTGGCAGGGAGTTCCATAGACCAGTAATCCTCTGGGTGAAAAAGTACTTTCTCTTATTTGTTTGAGAACTAGTACAATTAATGGTTTAATTGTTTTAATGTATGTTTTAACTTGTGAGCTGCCATTAGTTGGGTTTACCTGATTGGGCGGCATAGAAATTTGAATTTAAAATAAAAATAAAATAAAATAAAATGTGATAGAAGGCAGCAACATTTACTACCAGATTTATGGAGAGAGAGAATACCTTGTTATTATCAGCACTGTAAACATTATGTTTTTTTCTTTTGATGGCAGAGGTTCCAGAATATTTCACCTGACATATCCTGAATACACTGTTCTTGGGGGGGGGGGGGATGGGGGGATAGGAGGAAAATGACAGCTGGCAATGAAATACTAATCCAATGGAAACAGCATAAAATGAAGCTCAGGTGAGGAGTTACTGTCCACAAACGCCTGTCAATTCAGAACCATAGCCTAGAAAACTTACTTTTAAACTGCAGTTCCCAGAATCTCCCAGCCAGTGTGAATGTATGTGTGTCATAGAAAGCTATACTAAGAATCAGACAGTTGTTGGGTATGTACTTGTAAGTGTTTGCCCACAGTGTTGTCTAGAATATTATACTCAACTAGCAGAGGTTGCCCGGCATTGCCGGGCTGTTTTAAATTGTGTTGGAAGGTTAAATTGTGTTAATGTTTTTAAAAAATTGCTTAGTCTGTAATTTTAATTTTTAAAATGTTTATTTATGTAATTTTTTTTGGCTTGGCTGTTATTAACTGTGATCTGCTTTTTTGGGTTTTTTTGAGGATTAATAAAAGAACAAAGTATGATATAATTTTTTCAAATTGTTTTATGTAAGCGAATAACGTTTTACTTTTTTGAATTTTTTTAATTAGTTGTACTGTAGGTAATAATTTTAAAAATGTAAAAGTAAATGTTTTTTACATTCAATGTTTTTAAAATGTGTTTTTAGATGTTATTTGAGTTAAAACTCAGCACAGGATTTTTAAAAGTTTCTATTGTATTTTATTGACATATGTTTGTGATTTGTGTTAAAGTGCGTTTTAGTGTAATTTTTTGACTTGTTTTTATTGGTGTGACCTTTTATGTAAAATTGTGAATTTGTGTTATGTTTTTGATTTGTTTTTACTCTTGTGGCCTTTTGTTTGGGGCTGTTGTGTGTTTTGGAATTGTTTTTACTATTGAGGCCAGCTGGTGGTGCTGGTAGGGGTTATTGTATTTTGACTGTTTTTTCTCTCCTGGCCTCTGGGTGGAGCTTCTTCAGGTAAGAAGTCTCTTTCTTTATTCATTTCTTTTCCGGTCCTCGTGGAGGTAGGACATCTTTTGGTAAGTTTGCTTGTTTTCTTTTGTGTGTGTGTGTGGGTGGGGGGTGGGTGGGGGGTGGGGTTGGAATTTGTATTTTTGTCTGTTTTGTTTTTTATTGTGTTTTTATTTACTTTGTATTGTTTTTTGGTGTTGTTTTTGTGTATTTTTGAATGTTTTTGACTGTGTTTTTAGTAATTGTAAAATTTATTTATTTTTGGTGGGGGGGAGGGGGCATGGTTGTTGGGGGTTAGGAAGGGTGGGCTAGGTGGTGGGGAGGGGGGCGTGGTCATTGGTTAGGAAGGGTGGGCTAGGTGGTGGGGAGGGGCATGGTCATTGGGGGTTAGGAAGGGTGGGCTAGGTGGTGGGAAGGGGGCGTGGTCGTTGGGGGTTAGGAAGGGTGGGCTAGGTGGTGGGGAGGGGTGTGTGGTCATTGGGGGTTAGGAAGGGTGGGCTAGGTGGTGGGAAGGGGTGTGTGGTCATTGGGGGTTAGGAAGGGTGGGCTAGGTGGTGGGAAGGGGGGCGTGGTCATTGGGGGTTAGGAAGGGTGGGCTAGGTGGTGGGGAGGGGTCGTGGTCATTGGGGGTTAGGAAGGGTGGGCTAGGTGGTGGGGAGGGGGTCGTGGTCATTGGGGGTTAGAAAGGGTGGGCTAGGTGGGCTAGGTGGTAGGGAGGGGGCATGGTCATTGGGGGCTAGGAAGGGTGGGCTAGGTGGTGGGGAGGGGGCATGGTCAGTGGGGGTTAGGAAGGGTGGGCTAGGTGGTGGGGAGGGGGTCATGGTTGTTGGGGGTTAGGAAGGGTGGGCTAGGTGGTGGGGAGGGGTGTGTGGTCATTGGGGGTTAGGAAGGGTGGGGTAGGTGGTGGGGAGGGGGGCTTTATTGTGTTATGGTGCTTTGATTGTGTGGAGTCATGAAAGTAAATCAGGGTTTCCCCTTTAATATCAGTGGGTGGGGGGTTGCAACCCCCCTCTCCGCTGGCTCCCCTGGAGTTGGGAGGTTTGGGGGGGACAAAAGGGGTATGTCCCCCCAACCCTTCTGGACCCAGGAGACCAGGGAGAGTGGATCGATTCCCCCCCCCTCCTAAAAAAACCTCCGTTTTTAAAGAGAAGAAACAACTTGGTTTCTTCTCTTTAAAAACAGAGGGTTTTTTTAGGAGGAGGGGGGAATCGATCCACTCTCCCTGGTCTCCTGGGTCCAGAAGGGTTGGGGGGACATACCCCTTTTGTCCCCACAAACTTCCCAAACCCAGGTGAGCCAGTGGAGATGGGGATCGCCACCCCCCACCTACTGATATTAAAGGGGAAACTCCAGTCGGGAAATTTCCGCTACTGGTGCCCGGGCACCTGTGGCCACCTGTGGGCACCTGTAGCAGCGTAACACTGGGTGTGGGGTATTGATGGTAGAATGACCCCTGCCTGCAGGCTTGTCCAATTGGGCATGATCCTCCCTCTCTGTCTCTGGTTTATGGATGGAGTGGGTGGGTTATTAAATGTTTTTAAAACATTTTAATATGAGAATGTTTTAATTATTTTAGTGGGGGTTTACATGTTTTTATGGGACAATGTTGCAAGCCGCCCAGAGTCGCCTGTCAATTGGGTGGCAATATAAGTTGAACTAAATAAATAAATAAACCAGATATCCACTGATAGTGAGCCATCTAACTTCTGTTTAAAAATCTAAAAAAAAGAAGTTTACTTTTCCTTCAAGAAGAGACAGGGAGCTGCTACTGCTACATCACAACACTCCTTCTCTCCAGCCTTTGCAAGAGAGTTAGGATCCTTTCACAAGTTTTCTTTCTTTTTTGTTGTTCCTTTCTTGTGGTTGTTTTATTGTGGAAATGAATGATGTGCTTTTCTTTCATAATGATTTTTTAATTAAAAAAACCTAACACATAAACCATTGCCAGCTCCCAGAACCACCATAGTCACCTGAGGATTTGAACCCCCTTCTTTTCAGGTCTAGTCCAATGCTCTGACCGTCAACTACACAGTGACTTAATAATTCCAAAATAGAATGTAGTTGCTGTGGCCAAACTAGTCCAACCAATGCCACTGACTGACAGAGCTGCCGCTAACCAAATAATTAATTCCTATGGGAGCACAGCAGAGGAATAAAATAGAAATAGATTTCAGAGAGTGAGCATTCAGGGAAGCCAAGGAGACAAAGGTAGAGAAGGAACACCAGGAAGTAACCCCTGAAATTATCCATTCAGAAGCACCATGTCCTCAGCTTATGAGGAAGGGGTTTGTCCTGTTAGCTACCCCCATAATATTTTCATTGGGAAGCTAACTAGATGCGAGCTGGTTAGCACGTGTCAAGTGGATACACAGTTGGTTACAGAATCATACTTAGAGAGTTTTTATCAATGGCTCTTTCTCAAAGAGGGAAGGTGTAAAAAAGTGGGGGCACCACAAGGTTCTATCTAGGTCTGATGCTCTTCAGCATTTTCACTGGACTGGATCTGTTTGGTTATCCCAAAGGAATCCTAGCATGGAATCCCACAGAAAGTTGAGACAATGGAAAATAAAACCATTATAATTAAGACATTTCTTTCTGAGTGACCTAATTTTCACTAGGATTCCATCTGTACCCATCAACCGAGTTTAATAAAAGGAGTGGAAATGATGCAGTAATCTAGCTGGTTGTCTTTGAAATAAAAATAGGATCGTTTGGTGACGCCAACCATCTGGAGAAGTCTTTTGGTCTCTCTGTGTTACTGTTCATTGGAAAGAGAGGATGGTCATTGGCTGATGCACCCAGCTTTGTTGCCAAACTGTTGTGATAAATTTTTGCCTAATAAGTCAGACAGCTGCTGTAAATCAGAATAAACAATACTATCCTAGATTAATAAAAAAGACTGGCCTAGTACAGCCTGGCCCAGAAACGTGCTGCAGTATTCATATGCACATTTCACTGAAATGAAAAAGATGCGTATCTTTTGAAGTACTGTAACTGATAACATGCACAATGAAAATGCCTCAAATTTATGCCTGTATTTCCTAAAGGCAAGATTGTCAGAAATGTCTTAATGATTTTCTAGAGATATCCAAACCCATGTGTGAGAAAATCAGAAAAAGGTGTATTTAATAAGAGATCTGGCTTCAGGACCAGCACCAGACATGTTACTGCCCAGAACAAGAAATGGGGTGAATAGTGAATCTAGTTTCAAGGGTGCTGTGAATTCACTCCATATATTAGTCTACTACACCATACTGGAGCTATCCAAAGTGCTGAAGCCTAATATGCACATACTGTAGATTAACACTGTGGTAATTCCTGCAAACATTCATATTAAAACATCCCAAAGGAATCCTAGCATGGAATCCCACAGAAAGTTGAGACAATGGAAAATAAAACCATTATAATTAAGACATTTCTTTCTGAGTGACCTAATTTTCACTAGGATTCCATCTGTACCCATCAACAGAGTTTAATAAAAGGAGTGGAAATGCTGCAGTAATCTAGCTGGTTGTCTTTGAAATAACCAGTAGAACTACGCCTCCAGACCCAGTTGCTACCATTTAGGAAAGAATTGAAGACGTGGTTGGCAAAATGGGTCTGGAGGCCGGGATTGTCAACAAGATCCCCTTTTTGGCTCATCTGAGGTTTCCCCCCTCCTGTAATTATTTTTAAAGGTTTTTAAGATTTTATATTTGTTTTTAGATAGTAGATGTCATGGCGGAGGTGGGTGGGTAATATTGTTATGTTTTTATGGGTTTTTTAATTTTTTTACCTGTATATTGGTCTTAATGTACACCTCCCAGGGTCCTTTGGATAGGGCGGTATATAAAACAATTAAATTAAAATTAAATTAATTAAATATAGTGGATCCCCAGCCTTCCTGAAGTTGGCATCCTAACCACCACTGATGGTGGCTCCTCCCCCATTTCAGAAGCTGAATGGATTGCCAGGTGACTATAAAAAAAACAGGATGGCAACTTCCACTCTATCTCTACAGCCTAGGGATGTGAAAAATATTCCCCTCGAAATTCTTATTCTCAGAGACTTATCAAGCCTCCCTATGCCAAACCTTCTCACCAAGCCTTCACCATGCACTACCAAGATTTCTGGGCTTCCTACAAAAATGAGACTTTGCTAAGATGTTTTTCCTGCCCCCACTCTCATTCTTTATTTGTTCTTTTCTGGCGGGGTGGGACACTGCCCAATTCGGCACAGCTCAATGCCTTTTAAGGAACGTGTTCTGCGGAGGCAAATGCTGTTTTGTACAGGAATTGTAATGACTGCATAAATCAGCATTTTATTTAAAGATTCATGAAACATTCAAGATATCCCACAATTTATTTTTAGAAAATCTTGCACAGAAAAATATTGCTGCTACTGTAAGAGAAAAGAGATGCTTTTTAAAAATGGATTTTTAAAAATTCTTTTTGTCTTGTTGAAAGGATTTATGCTGGAGAAACTCTGCTCAGGGGACCCCGAATGAGGCTCCTTTCATGTCCCCAAGTTAGCCCTCAGGTATCAAAACACAACCTTCCAGTCTCCAGCTCAGCATTTTAACCACTAAGCCACAGAGGGAGCTGCTTTTTGTCTAGTGAAAGTGAGAAACTGCACAATTGATGTCCCTACTATGGCCAGCAGGCAAATGTAAAGGAACAGGGCAGGAAGTGTAGAACACAGTGTGATCTCCTCCTACAGAGATGAAATTCAAGGAGCTCAAGAGAAACTGGTAAGGATCTGCCATTGCCAACTCACCACTCAAGTGGTTGCCTCAGTCTGTATAATGGGCCACACAGAAAGATCCTCCTTGAAGTTTGTGGTATTTTGAACCACAATTAGATGTACCCAGGGCAAATGGCTACCTTGTTGTACCAGCTAATCTTTCTCACACAAGGTCAGGCAAAAGAAACTATGGAACAAATTCACCAAAAGTTGGCTTTATTTTGGCAGTTTAAAGTGACCTAAGCATGAAAGAAGAAGTCAGTCTAATGGAAGGTTTTCTTTGTATTCCTAGCAAAGGTAAAGGTTGCCCTTGCTCGTATCCGACTCTAGGGTTCAGTGCTCATCTCTGTTTATAACCAAAGTGCCAGCCCTGTCTGTGTCCAGAGACGTTTATGTGGCATGTCTCAAAACCGGAGTGCATTCAGTGCTGAGTACCCCCCACTGAAGTGGTCTCTGTTTATCTACCTGCAATTTCTTACTTTCAAACTGCTAGGGTGGCAGGAGCTGAGACAGAAGACGGGAGCTCACTCTGTCATGCAGTACCCAGGAATCACACTCCGACCATCCAGTCAGCGAGTTCAGTGTCTTAACCACTTGAGCCACCACAGTCCCTACATCCCAGTAAATAAATGACAGACAACAGGCCACAAGTGATAGGTTGGGACTTTAAAATTTATTCCAACGTGCTATTTTCTTTAATAAAAAACATTTTCAGACTGAATAGACTGTCTGTACTGTAGTAAAGGCAATATATGTGTAAAAACTTCTTTTCATTCACAGTACAGATGTCATTTACAATAAGGATCACACAAACATCAAATGCTGAGAATTTTATCTTTTTTTAAAACATTATATTCTGTGCTTTTTACCTGCAAATTTTTTTGCACTCCTATAACCATACAGACAATGCAAGATGCAAATGTAGAAACTGAATTTAAAATAAAAATTACAGGCAAAACTACCAAATTACACTCTAATCTGAGTCTGTACATATTTACACTATATTTTTGGAATGTATTGCCATTTTAAAGAACATATAGAAATTTTCTAAAGACTATTCCACTTACAGAATACATACACCTTTTAGAAAAAAGGCAAATATTTATCTTACATGAGACCATGTATATTAAATCTGCATACACATCATCAATATTATCAATATTTTACATTATATTTACTAAAGTGAGCATATGTGCCATAATATTTAAAGAATGAAACTTGGTTTATGTCATCATTAGGACCCAAATTTGGTATTTTTTTAAAAAAAATAGTTTACATTTTAATTCACCAATACTGTGCAATAACTGAATAGGAAAAAAACAACCAGTAAGCTCAGTAAATTAAAAGTTGGGCAAGGATTGAAACAAACACAATATAAGGGGTAAAAAACAATGCATTACTTGTAGCTGAAAAATCATTTCCTATGTCAATAACATTGTTTTAATGCCTTTTGAATGCACACCACAATGACCTGGCAATATTATTTTACTGTGGCCAAAATAAGAATAGCCAAGCAATGGGAAAATGGGGAGTCTACCTAGACATACTATCAGGGGTGGCCATGGCCTACCTTGGTGTTCTTGCTATTCTTGGACTTCAATTCCTAGAAGACCTGGGTCAGAGCTTCTGGGAACTGAAGTCCAAGAACAGCAGAAGCACCAAGGTTGGCCACCGCTGTTAAGATCCACTGTCTCTGCAATTGTGGGTGTTTGACCTGAGAGAAGCCCTTGGGAAAACAGGTCTTCTTGACAAAACCATCCTCACTGCTTGTAGTTCTTTATTTAGTTTTTATGTACTCTTTATATGTTTTTATTGTTGTATACCACCCAGAATAGCTTTTAAGCTAGATGCATGGAATAGAAATTGAATGTATAATAAGTAAATAGAAAGGATATGCAGGTCAAATACATTTGGATGTTATGCAAAACCATAGTTTAGCATGGTGGTAGTAAAGGGTAGAACCATGCTCTCCATTCCACTTCTGATGTTATTCAACCTTTGACCACCCAGATATTCTGGGCGTCAAATTCCAGAATTCTTGATCATTAGCTGTGTTTCAAGATTGTGAGTTGAAGTTCAAACATGTAGATCGCAAAAGATGAAAAGCAGTGTTGTAGTCCGTATGTGAGGAGTCCAAAATCTTGTGCTAATTAACTGTAGCTTGCTGCCATCATATAAACTTAACACATACAAGAATTATGGTTTGTTTGAAACAAGTCAACTTCAATCATGGTTTTTTTAACTTGGCTTGGTTCAAAGTGCAGTTACATATAACCAGGTTTATATGACAAAAAGTCCGGAATCTAAAACAGAAGCAAAACTGTTTGACAGTCTCCTAATGGCAACACTGAAGGACAGAGAAAATTCATGCCTGGATCTTATTGCATCTATCATACTAAACTATGTTAGTAACCTTCCCTGTAAAACACTGAGGTTTCCCCATAGAATATTTTAGCATCATCAATGTTTTCCCACTGAAATTTATTTAAATGCTGTGATTATTCTGGCATTGTTCTCATCTGTTGTTGCTGCTGCTGCTGTTAATGCAAAAGATGTGGGGAAATGTTTAAAGTGATTTTATCTTGTTAGTTTATGCTATTAGAATGAAGAAAAACTCTGAAATGCTAAACTTAATTTTAATTCTTGTTTTTTTCTCTCTTTTTGAAAATAGTCAATCATTTTAATTGGATGATCTTCTTAAACTGAAAATAAAATCAAACTGATTCTAATTGATATAAATCTTTCAGCATTATTCCAAGTCTCCAAATTGCCCCAAAGATCACAGGCAGGCAGAAGCTGCAGTGGTCATTGCAACTCAGACAGGTCCTTGTATTTACATATAACACTGGCCAACACTGACATAAAATGGACAACCATGATCATGAGAAAGTTATGATCAGAGCTTCTGGGAACTGAAGTCCAAGAACAGCAGAAGCACCAAGGTTGGCCACCGCTGTTAAGATCCACTGTCTCTGCAATTGTGGGTGTTTGACCTGAGAGAAGCCCTTGGGAAAACAGGTCTTCTTGACACCCAGGTCTTCTAGGAATTGAAGTCCAAGAATAGCAAGAACACCAAGGTTAGGCCATGGCCACCCCTGATAGTATGTCATAGCCAGCCTCTTTATTTGCCTTACATCCAAAGTGCATTTATTTAACTGGATTGTGAATTCTTCAGTAGCAGCAGACTTCAAGTGTCCTGGCTGCCTTACATAGGGATAACACCAAGTTATCCCAAGTCATGCTTAATTATGGTATCTGAACAAATACCATCTGACAAACCATATCCTCCTTGTCAAATCTAAAATCACAGTTTGAATGACTGTTTGCCACCATGGTTTTCGTTACAGATGAATCAACCAACTACAGTCTGCGCTGCTTCTCTTCCCTTAGAATCTACTGTTAGGGTAGCATTTGTGGATTCTTAGGGAAGGTGAAATGAAACTAAATAAATCATAATTTTCCTTTCTGTCTGGAACATAACATATGGTTGGAGACAGAAGCTGCAATCCTATATTCACTAGCCTAGGAGGAAGCCTAATTCAATAGGACTTACTTAAGAGTAGACATATATTGTGTTGCACTGCAAATAACACATCAAATTGTGGTTCAGTGTTCTGTCCAACCACTCATTGCACCATGTTAATTGGGGTTGTGGAAGGCCAGCAAGTTGGCAGTTTGAGACCCAGGTACTGCATGATGGTTTGAGTACCCGTCTCTGTTCCAGCTCCTGCCAACCTAGCAGTTTGAAAGCAAGAAATTGCAAGTAGATAATAGGGATTACTTCAGTGGGAAAAGATCTTGGGGCCTTGAAAGGAGCCTCATTCAGGCATCCCCGAGCAGAGTTTCTCCAGCAAAAATCCTTTCATCCCAGAATAATCTCTGACAAAAAATTATTATTATCATGTCAATTTCAGTTCAAGAGGCCATCAACATTTTAAAGTAAGTCCACATTTATCTTTTTGGTCTTTAAACAAATAAAAAGGGAGTGCTTAGAAATCAAAATACAGAGTTGTAACTTGAACAAAACATTTTGGGGCAAACATTTCTGTTTAAGCTTAGGTATAAAGTAAGATTTTCTAAATGTTTTTGACGTTAAATAGCTTTACAATAGGGCTTCTCCCACCCTTTAAAAACCCCTCAAAACCAAGCCAATATCTGCAGCCTAACTGTGTACACGATTACTTTGAAGAAACTTTAACTATGATCAATGAGGTTATTTCCTAAGGAAGTACAGGTACAAGATTGCATGATAACAGTGTTTCCCAACCTTTGGTTTTTTGGACTTCCATTCCCAGAAGCTTAAGTCAATTCCTCAAAGCACTGATCAGCCAATGGACTGATTTAGGCTTCTGGGAATTGAAGTCCCCCTGTGAGACATGGTCTATATGTTGCTTTTGCAATCATTTGTGGCACAAAGATCTTACATCTGACCTCGGGGAGAGGATAAATGAGCAAATGTATGAAATCTCCTTGGTAAGCAAATATGCTGGGGTGCGAAAAACCAGTTTGCTAGATGACTGTTTCTTTAGCTTTCATTATAACACCACACCAAGCAACAACTCTGCAACTGTCCAGAATATTTCATTCTGCAGGGTGATTTAAGTGCTTCAGGTGAAGCACATTCTTAAGGCTTTGCTAGGTCTTTCTGGAGTCCTCAGCACCTTGACGTGTGAGCCCTTAGTATGTATTTTTTAACTTGCTTTAAGGACAGCCTGCTCCTTCTGGCTAGCCTGAAGGCCTGGTTAGCCAAAATAAAATGCCCCAAAGACTATCAAATGGGCAAATGGGCTAGTTGGCAGTGGTGATGGGTGGAATGAGATCATTGCATCTGCAAAAGTTGCTTGTTATTTGCTTATCTCAAAGTCCCTCTTTTGTCACATGAGGTCAATTGGACTTGAGTTTATATTGGACACTATAAAAATGACATGGAAAACAATTTTGATTTATTTCCCTCTCTTCTTCAATTCCTCATGTAATTGATGGTACATAACTGTAAGATCAAGGCCTAAAGCCTAATAAGACTCTAATATAGGACGTACTATACCATCATATAATCTACAGCATGATAAATCTGGAGCTTATAACTTTAACTAGCATTTCAGAGGATGGAAACTATTATTGACAGATAACAGAGCAATGAAAGCTCAGGATCTAGGCACTTCTCATATCACAACCAGAAAGAAAAAGAATTCAAGTAGAACCTCTGTAGAACAAACAGATGTTGCCACCCAGAACAACAATGAGGTGGCAGGTATTGTCCGTTCAATCTATCTGCCCATTTAAGGAAGACTGAGGTGCTGTGTCAATGACCCTTTATTAGCTCCACTACTGGTCCGCTAAATACAACAAATATGCTCCATATTGGAATAACAGATGGAAGGTGGACATTTCATTTTCAGTGCTTGTTGGATGCAAGTTTGTACTGCAATATGGACAAATCAACACACCATTGACTTCCAACGGTAGGTAAAACAGTGCAAAGGTTTTTAAAAAGGTAAGCATGTCTAGATACGGTAATTGTTATTACTTTGTTGTTAACTGTAGTTTACAGAGTCCCATTGGGGCACTAAGGAACTGTGACTCCAAGTAAATCCAATGGGTGGAGAGAGAAAGAGTAATGAAGACTTTATTTGAGGGATTATTTCAGTGGTTCTCAACCATACCATGCCACAGGCCAGACAACTCCACCTTTGACAGCTGAGCTGTCAGAGGGGGTTTTCCCCTGCTGGCAGGTGTTTTTCTGCATGTGTGGGTGCATTCACGTCCGCTTCTAGAGTCTTCGCTGTGGGCCAGATGGAATGGCATCAGAGGTTGGGGCTGGCCTGCGGGCCATAACCCCTGGATTAGATGCCACCTACTTTTTAACTTGATGTCAGCTGACTATTTCTCTGTATCACTTTCTATTTATCCCTCCTTATGGTGCATCTGATTAATTTTTAACATTAATCCTATGAATGCTAGCCTGAACATGGACAATCTATCAGGGTCAAATCTGCCCTACGGGTGACCAGAGGCTACGTGCTGCAATCCATTGTTCCCCAAGATCACATAAATATCACTCATTCCATCTGTTTTTACATATTTGCCCAAATACAGTGCATTTATATCCACACAAAGTTGCATGAAAAAAGCAGATTCATGAAGGAAGGGGTGGGGATCTACCTGAAAGAATGAGAAATTCAAAGCCACAATGGAGATTAGATGCTGCTGTGTAACAATATCCACAGGGGTTCTGATCCAGGCTTTCTTCCTCCATGAAGCTAGTGAGCATCATCAGATATCCTTGGTGAGTTAATGGGAAATGATGACAATTTCAACTAAAAACAGACTTCCATCCATCCAATGGCCGGTGCTCACTCCCCATTGTTAAGGCACACAATGTAACCCAATAATCACAAAAAGGGCCAAACGGTAAATCCAGGAAATATAAAAAATGAACCGTTTGAAGCAAAAATGCATACTGCAACTTATGTAAGATTTAATCAACTTATTTATTGCCCCACTATATAACTCTTGTTAAACTTCACAAGGTTCTGTATCTTTGAAATAAAGTCTTCACAATTCTGTGTTTAATCTTCCAAAACTTATTCAACAGCACAAGGAATCAGGGTGAGTATGAAATCTTCCAACTCAACCCAACAGAAAATGTGCACTAAATATACAACTCAAATTTATCCATGTAATTGCCCAGAATCTTCTTATAAGGTCAAGAATCCACTGAACACAATTTTTAAATGTTCCACTTTCTCAAAGTCAGACTAGTTACAAAGCTTTTCAAGCAATTTCATCAGGAGAAAGTTGGGAAATTTTCTGTGTGTGTTTTTTTTTTTGAGCATCCCACAGACCACTTCTGCATACTCTTAGTGTGCTCTTGGATGTAACCCAAGCATGCCATGAAAACTGGTACAATTAGTCATGTGACAGAAAATGCTCCCTTCTGGGGGAAACTAATTTGTTTGTTTGTGTCTAACCAGCCAGTTTAGAAAAGTCCTTTTCTTTCCCACCAGTGGGCTACTTGACCCTAATTTGCATGCCCAGTCATCCTTCTTTTTTCTGGTCAGTTGTTTGTTTGCCTTCTAAGAGGTCAGATGCTTCTATCAGAGGTTGCATCCTCTCAACACCTGGCAAGAAGAAGAAATCCATCTTTTCCTTAAAAAAAACCAAGCTCACATGATTTTCCCTACCTGTACTAATAAACCAATGCCACCTGTCAAGACTTCTTACCCTAAGCATTTGTCTGAGTAGTCACTAGCTTGGTTATCTGGTTTGAAGGAATTACTTGAGCCTAATCTCTGTTCCTAACACACATGATGTGTCGAACAAGGGACATCTACTGGGCCTTTGATAAAGCCTCTGGTTAGTATTGGAATCCAGTGCCAATTTAATAGCATGATTAATCTAAAATTTAGCACTGAAAAAGATATTGGAAGCAAAAGTAAACAAACTGCACAACATGATTAAAGTTTTCCAATGGACTCTTAAATCTCAGCATTGGTTTGGTCACCTCCACCATGTCAATATTATTTTCACCAATAACAACTACTTCATCCAAGCAATGTCCTTGCTTTCCCAAAACTACAACACATGAAATGATGCATGATAGAACATTATTCAGCACAAACCCATCCACGTTATTCAGTATGTGATGACAATGTTTGCAGCCTTTTAAACTTACTTTTTAAAAAAAGAGTCTCATTTAGGATTTCATCTTTTTCACTTTTTTTAGCTTGTATGTTATAAACTTAAATATAGAGCCATTACTGGCTCCGTATTTAAGCAATTTTGGCAATCCATTTTCTTCTACCTGCTCTGTCTTGAGACATGGCTGTAAGACAACACACACACAAAAGGAGAACTGGTTTTTTCCCCAGGAGAATTCCTTGCTTGGAAAAAAAAAAGACCCCAGAAAGTGAATAGGAGCAGGAACTGTTGCTGTTTATTTTTCTGACACCCAAAATATTCAACCTCTTGGTGCCCTCTAAGTTTGGTTCCTCTGGGACAAAGCCCCAGTTATTCAATTATAGTTACAGTCCAGCAGGAATATCTCAGGATAAAGAAATTGTTTCAGCAGACCAACTACATTTTTCTGGTTGGGTATTGTGAAATAAACAGAGAAGTAGCAGCAATAGGCAACAACATGAAGCAAATCCATGGGCTGAACATTCCCTGATCCAAGTAACTGATCCAAAATACTGAAAATCCCATTGTGTAACACATGACAGCTGTAGTAGTTCGTTCAAAATAGGCATGGCAACGGGGAAAGGGGAATAAAGTATGCCTTCTTGGGAGTATCTTCTTTATTGCATCTTTGCAGTACCTCATACAAGTAAGACTGGGATGGCTTAAACCCAGTCAAGCAATCAAAAATACTAGTCTAGGTTTGTGATGAGTGTGACCTTGATTGGTGGGGAACAGGGCTGTGTTTTTTTATGAAATGCCCAGAATTCCCCAAACATTTGGTAACCAAAGCCCACAAACCCATATCTGCACACCTGTAGGTTTTGTTCCCCCTAAAGAAGGGCTTTTAACCTACTTACCTAATACCAATGGCTTCTTTGGCCTTGCTTCCTGTTGTCAATTTGTTTTTCATTTTTAAAAGAAAGCTGCTGTGATACTTCCAGGGAACTTTAATTCTTTGGGAGAAGTCCTCAATAGAACTTAATGGGCAGCAGGACTACATCTCCCATGATGTTGTGGAAGTTTCCTCTTTTTTAAAAAAACACACACATCAACAACAGGAAACAAGGAAAGGAAAGCTAAGGGTCATAGAATTACAGAAAAACTGAGTTGGAAAGGACCTATGAGATCATCAAATCCAACACCCTGCTAAATGAAGGGATCCAAGTCAATGCAGATTTGAGAGATGGTTGTCCACTTTTCTCTTGAGTGTCTCCAGCATTGTAGCATTCAACACCTCCTGAGTCATTGGTTCCATTGTCGTACTGTTCGAACAGTTAAGAAGTTTTAATGTGTTGCTAAATACCTCCAAAGCTCTTCTCTAGGGAGTGTGAAACCTGTAGCTATGCAGATTTGGGTTTGTGGGCTGAAATTCCTGGAATTCTTGGTCAATTCTGGGAACAGCAGTCCAAATGCATGATAGAGCACAGCATTAGTAAGGAAAGCTCCCTTAACAGTTTGAACTGCACCTCACATTCCTGATTCTACAGTCCCATGATAAAACATATCTTCATCACAATTTCTACTACTCTGGTAGCCTGCGCATGTGATGAACTATAATTTCCATCACTCCAATATGCCACATTGGGGTGGATTTTGCAGCCTTGAGTCCAAAAGACTTGTATTACTCATCCATTTGTACATAGCCTCTGTAATTTACCCCCCCCCCCCCCAATGATCTCCAAGTGTGGGATCCAATGAGATTTTTTCTCTCAGAGGAAGCCAGCTCCCTCCTCCCCCTTCCAAAAATACCCCCAATAAAATATTTCCCAGACTTGAAAGCTAATTTCAAGAGTGAGGTCCCAGGGACACAATGGGCAACAAGGGCTCACAGCTGAGCCACTCACTCTAGCAGCTAGTGAAAGGCTCCCCACAGGGATTTTGCGCATGTGTTAAAGAAGCAGCCACTCACGGAATGTCAGTGTTCAAGCAGGAAAAATGGCTGCCAGAAAGCAAAGATCTATACCAGGAATAGGTGACAGGCCATCTGGATGCCTCCAGATACTATGGGCGACAATCCACATTATATATTGCAAAACCATGGCTATTCATCAGGTCAGGATTGGGACTACAATCCAAAGTATCTGGAGGCAACCAAATAGCTATCATTGATAGACATAATTCTTCAAAACACTTCATTTTTTTTTTACATTCAATGCGCTCCCATTTCTTTACAGTTTTTTTCCTTTGAGGAGGCAGGTAACACTTTGTGTATTTATAGGTCCTCCCCCTCCTTTAAAAAAAGAAAAGTGCTTTTTTAGGATTTACATACAAGAGAGGTATGTTCTGAGACCTTGTCTTTTTTGGATGGGGAGAGTCTTTCTTCCCCCACCATCTGCGCCTCCTTAAACAAAATAAGTGATAGTTTCATTTACAATTCAAAGATGAATACTTTCCCACAAAATTAAAACAGTCACAACTGTCCTTAAAGCACATGGGGAGGCAACCAGAGGACACAAATTATAAAAAAGGGATAATTATAAAATATAACAAGCATTTTGCCACATATCAAATAAATCAAATAACAAATAGGGTCCGAAGATTCTTTTTTTAAGTGCTCCAATTCATTTGTTTGTGTACCTCAAGCATCAACAAAAAAAGAAGGGTATAGGAAAAGGCACAGATACATGTGGAAATAAGAGTAGACTGAAAGAAAGAATGGAAAGAAGAGAGATAACCAGCATTGGTTTCTGTGGGTTTGGTCATATGCTAGTGTCTTTCTTTCACTAACAATTATTCCATAGCCAACTGATGTTGAGAACAGTCTATTGATTGGACTTGGGAAGCCTGTGAGAAAAGATGAAGAGAGAGATCAAGTACTTCCTGTGTTGTTATCCACTTGCCTAGGAATTAAACCCAAACCTACTTGTTCTAAAGGTGGGCTTCTCCTTCTAGATGGCCCTGCTTGCGGGGCTGCTTCCCCTGAGAGGTTCCTTCTCCTGCTGGACAACGGGCAAGAGGACGGGCTTGATGTTGGCTCCCACAAGCAGCCAGCACTGTTACTCCTGTCAAGTGTCTGTGTGGGGATGTCAGAGACAAAAGTATAGGCAAGTTCCAACGAGGTGTGTGAGGTGCCTTGCTCTTTCCTCTCCTTCTGTCCAGAGAGTTCTCCTCCACTAGCTAAAGGCTTTGGAGTGGACATATCCTTTGGGTAGGAAGTAACTTGGGTGGCCTTACTGCTCTCTGGCTGCAAGCTGCCAGATTCAGCAGGGATATTTACCCTGTATTCTTCCTTGGCTTTCTTTCGCTGAAGGTCACAAGTCCTCACTTTCTCTTCCACGTAGCTGCTGCTTTGAAGTGGTGGTGTTGCTGATGAAGAAGAAGTCTCTTGTAGGTCTTGGACCTCTGTGTCCCTTCCTTTTGTTTGGTTGCATACAGAGAAGTTGCCACCAGGGGCAAAGTATCCAGTCTGCAGGGACATCACTGATCTACACCCCAAACGAGGATGGCTGTTGGGTCTTGCCTGGACCATCTGAATACCCCCAATTGGAATCATAGGGCATGTGCTCCTAGGTAACTTCTGGGAGTGCAATGGAAGATGACTGAAGATATGGTCTTCCATTAGGCTTGGAGCATGGACATGCACTTCATAGGGTGATTGTAAAGGTCTTATGCAGAGAGGCTCTGTGATGCCTGGTGAGCTTGCTGGGACCCTGGATCCAGTCTTCTGGAATGACAGGAGATAATGCTAGTCAACCACTAAGACTGAAAAATAGTTTTAAAAATGAATTATCTACAGTTTACCAACCCCAAGCAGTTAGCAACCATCGACTGGAAGGTTGGCAGTTTGAGACCTGAGTACTGCATGATGGAGTGAGCTCCACTCTCTGTCCCAACCCCTGCCAACCTAGCAGTTCAAAAGCAAGAAATTGCAAGTAGATAGATAGGTACTCCTTTGGTAAGAAGGTAAATAGTGTTCCTTGTCTAGTCATGCCTGCCACAGAAACGTTTGCAGATGGCACTGGCTTTTTGGCTGTAAACGGAAATGAATACCAAACCCTAGAGTTGGATATGACTGGCTTTTGAGCAAGGGTGACCTTTATGTTTACCTTATAATATTCATACGGAACTAAACTAGCTATTTTAGGGTGCCCACACAGAAAGTAGTCTGGGTTGGCCTAAACATCTCTACACTACTCTGTGGTATTTAAATTGTTTTAACAGTTGATGCAGAAACCTTTAATAACCTCAGGAAAGTACCTGTCTGTTTTAAAGGCCCACATATCACACAGTCCCCTCCCTTCCTTCTCTGCCATTAGTACCAAACCCTTTGTAAGCATTCAAATTCTTTTTTTATTGTCAAGCAGGTGGAACAGTGCTGAATTAACAAAAACCAATAAATATTTGAGTCATTAGTGGTTATACTACTTCTCCCTACCCTCAGGGGGAGCACTTGTGTGGGGTGAGGAGGCCCCAGGGGGGAGCACTCATGGGAGGGTGTCATACCCCCCCTCAGACCCAGACAGTTCTGATGAAGAATCCACTCTGGATTTCGTTCCACCAGTCTCAAACCTCGATCAGCCTGCTTCGAATGCCGAAATGACAGCTCTTGACCTGGCAATTGTGGACTCATGTTCTGACAGTTCTGAATCTGAACCTTTGACCTTTCAGCATTGCAGGGAACACCTGTGTAAGGATTTACATCTTGAGAGCGACATGAAAGGAAGTTGCTGGATGAGGTCTCGTAGGCTTAATGAGGGTATCACCTACTTAAGCAGCACACCAAGGCAAGCACTTTTGTTGGAGCAACATGCATGTAACAACCCCCTGCTGAGCCTCTTGTTGATACCACATCTTGAACCTCTGTTGGATTTTCTGGCTGAACCTTTGGACCTTCGATATCGGACCGGACCTTGCCTTTTGGACTGCCCTTCTGAACCTGTAAGTCTTTTCTATAATATTGAACCTTGGCTACTCCTGACTACTCTCCACTCAGACTCTCTTTTTAAAGACTGTTTGCTCTCTCTCTCTCTCTCTGATGCAGTGTCAGGCTACTTGCTGGGGCAGGCTTGCACAGGAGGGGAGGCCCTACAGTGGGTGTGGAGCACTCATGGGGGTGAGGAGGCCCCACAGAGGAGTAGGGAACACTCATGGGGAGGTCCCACAGGGGGTGGGGAGCACCCACGGGAGGAGACAGGCACACACGTGGTGTCGCTGGCACACCTTGAGCGGCTCACATGTGCACACACACATGTGAATTTGCCAGAAGCATGCCGGCAACATCACATGGGCACTCGTGGTGTCTGCCCGCATGCATCCTCCTCCTCCTTCTTGGGCACTTGGTCTCTAAAAGATTTGCCATCAATGATCTATGATGTCATCTGGATATGCAAACAATTGCCCCAAAGGATGGATATAAGCAATCACACAATCCAAAAGCAAATCAACATAAACCAAGTGGAAATGCTACTAAAACACTAGACCTGTTGGCTGTACAGAATCTATCACATACTCATGCCAAAATATCAGGACTTCTGACAGTTAGCACTAGTAGTGTATATTTGACAGAACAAACATGAAAGAAACAGTGGGAGAAAAAAATCATATCTGGTTTTGTTGAAATGGGGTGCTAGGGGCAGCTTAGAAAATGACCTCTAGACTTTCTTGTCCACCCCTTGTAGACAAACATGAATATGGCAATTGTCATTTCTGTCCCTCATTGCATCTGGTTACTGTTCACTTTCCTGATTATTATTATTTTTTAAAAGGACACCTCTTCAACATACAAAAAAGAAAAGAAAAGAATGAGTGTGTTGCTGCTGCTGTAATCTATCCGTATGCTCCAGTGTCTAGTCATGCCTGGCACATGACCACAGAAATGTCTGCAGAAGCAAACAGCGCTGCCTCTTCGGCACTGAACCCTAGGGTTGGATCTGACTGGCTTTCGAGCAAGGGAAACCTTTACTTTAATCCATAGTCAAGTTCTTCACCCACCACCAGAACTTACCAAATTCAGTTCTTCAAACAGCTCCTTGCTTTTGCTGAGGGACCCATGAGGTAGAGGCATTGAAGACAACATTCCATGCTGTGTTTTGCAGAAGAGCTGCACTACATCACATACTGTTGATTGGCTACAAGAAGGTATATCCTCTCGCACTGGGGATGGGTACCATGAAGATGGCTCTGAATAGCTCTGGGAGAACATCTTTTTTAAGGACAAGTATCTTGTTGATGACACATCCCTGCTTGGAGAAACATGTCGTACAGGAGAGACTCCTCTCTCTGGAGGAAGGAACACTTGTGATGTCAGCTCTCTCCTTGGAGACTCGTACCGGCTTGAAGAGAGCTCAAGTTTTGGGCTCAGACTACATAGAGAAACAGTCTGTCTCCTAGGAGACATCCAGTGACAGGAAGACCTCCCCAGAGCTGGTGAGAGGCTCCTCAGGCCCGGTGTTTCTACAGTGGATGAGAAACTTTTCAGCAAAGTATTATTTTTGGTTAGCAGGTGCCTTTTAGCCAATACTGATCGGTTGCTGTTCCCACTGACAGCTCCAGAATCCTTGCTTGGGGGACACTTCCTCCTAGGAGGGATGTCTCTGGAGATGGACAAGTCCATTGCTAATAGCATTTGAGGCTTTGCAATTGATTCCTTCTCAGCTGAAGTTAACAGCACGTTAGAGGTCAAAACAGGCCAGTGGAGTCTCAAGAAGCTATGGCAGACAGCAACCTCACTACTATCAGCTGACCATTTTGCTTCTGGCCTTGAGGAGGCAATCTGTTGACTTTGAGCAACATGCTTATTCCTGGAGACAACACTTTCCACCACAGAAAATATGGTTCTATTACTTTTCTCTTGGACGGAGGGAGAACATCTTGGAGAATGCCCTAAAATTGATTTGTTCTTTGTTTCTGAAGATTTTACAGATGACTTCTCTTGGGTTTCCTCTTCGTCTTCCTCTTCTTTCTCCTCTTCCTCCTCCTCCTCTTCATCATCATCATCATCGTCATCAGACTCTCCTAAGTCTGAAAACTGGTGTTCTTCAAGAATCTCAGATTCCTCCTGCCCTTCTGGGTCTTGGAAGCATTCTTCACTGGTTTCTAAAGGGAAGCACAATTTATTAAAAATGGAGATTTAAGGCAAGATTTTTTTAGCCCTTACTAGGGATGCCAAGGATTGAACTGAAGATGGGAAGTTTTTCATGAAGAGTAGTAAACAGCATTCCATGCACTCAGGTGTCGAGGCATGCCTGCCACATGGCCACGGAAATGTCTGCAAATGCAGACAGCATTGGCTCTTTGGCTGTAAACAGAGATGAGCGCTGGACCCTAGAGACGGATATGACTGGCTTTTAAGCAAGGCAACCTTTACATTTACCTGCAGTTTTTAAATGTGTTTTTGTATTGTTTTATGCATATTTTCAATATGCTTAATTCTCTTTTAATGTGGGACTATGGTGGCTTCGTAGTTAAGACACCGAGCTTGATGACTGGAAGGTCAGTAGTTCAAGACCCGAGCGCTGCTTGACAGAGTGAGCTTCCATCTCTGTCCTAACTTCTGCCAACCTATCAGTTCAAAAGCAAGAAATTGCAAGTAGATAAATAGCTACCTTCAATAGTGTCATTGACTTAAGCCCCAGATAACACTGTGGTGGGTTCAGATACCCATTAGGGGCACTCCGAGAAAAAAGATGATGTCCAACCCCCCAACCCTCTGCTTTAAGTAGGTCTCCTTTCTGTAAATAGAGCAAACTTTCCATCAGCTCGAAGTCTTGAGTAACTGCCAAGGAGCTGACACACTGCTTTCCTCACAATGTGACCCTGTCGGCCCAGCCTGGACTAAGGAGATGATTGACAGGGCAAGGTAATTAACAAAAACAAAATAGTTCCTTTCTGAGCCCTCTCTCTCATTAGCCAGAGAACAGACTAGAGCTGTGATGTGCAGTTCTGGGGTTACTAAGAATAATTTTGTCCATGCTTCCAAGCTGTAAGAAAAGAATTAAGTGATGGCTTATTTTGGATGTCGAAATATGGTCCCTTGTCACCCAATTTCTCCAGGACTTTCAAGAAAGAAAGTCCCAGGCCAATTAAACTGAACAGCAAGTCAAAGGGAGCAACTGTTGAGAGGCATTTGAGGCTAATCAGTGATTCTAAATAAGTTAACAGACTCTGCATCTCATTCCAGGAATCTGAGACTGGAACAGATATCTGCTGGCTGACAGCAACATAAACACGTCTACACTATGACTGACACACAAGCCTGGAGTGATTTTTATTTTTATTTTAAAAAAACAAAACCAATGCATTTCCCCCATGTTCTACTCTCTGTAGGGTAAGATTCTGGCGAAGCACCATAAGAACATAAGAACAGCCTTGCTGGAACAGGCCACAGCCCATCCAGTCCAGCATTCTGTCTCACACAGTGGCTCACCATTTCCTTCAGGGTATTCCCCAGCAGATGCCTTCACCTGCTTAGGATTCCCTGGAAATGATATTGAGAGATATCCTGCCTATCTCTCCAACCCGGAGGTTGTCCTTAAGTATCCATAATTATAGCCATTGATACTCTTGTCCTCCATGAACTTGTCTAATCCTTTCTTAAAGCTGTCAAGACTGACAGCTGTCACCACTTCTTCTGGCAGGGAGTTCCATAGACCAGTAATCCTCTGGGTGAAAAAGTACTTTCTCTTATTTGTTTGAGAACTAGTACCCAAAAGTTTCATGGAGTGTCCCCTAGTTCTAGTGTTATGCGATAGGGAAAACAGTTTTTCCTTATCTACTTTGTCCACACCGTGCATGATTTTATAAACTTCAATCAGGTCACCTCTTAGACGTCGTCGTTCAAGAGTGAAGAGGCCCAACCGTTGCACCCTCAGATGGTAAGGAAGGTGTTCCAGTCCCCTAATCATTCTGGTTGCCCTCCTCTGCACTTTTTCCAGCTCCATAATATCCTTCTGGAGGTATGGCGACCAGAACTGTACACAGTATTCCAGATGGGGCCTCACCATAGATTTATAAAGAGGCAAAATGACACTTGCTGACTTATTTTCTATACCCTTCCTAATGATCCCTAGCATTGAGTTTGCTTTTTTCACTGCTGAGGCACACTGGGTTGACACCTTCATTGAGTTGTCCACCAGGACACCAAGGTCCCTTTCCTGGTTTGTCGCAGAGAGTTCAGACCCCATCAGTTTATAAATGTAATTGGGGTTCTTTGCCCCAACATGCATCACTCTGCACTTACTAATGTTGAAACTCATTTGCCACTGTTTTGCCCACTCCCCCAGTGTCGAGAGATCCCTCTGGAGCTCCTCACAATCTCTCACAGTTTTCACTACCCTGTATAATTTAGTGTCGTC
This sequence comes from Bradypodion ventrale, assembly GCA_035047345.1. Taxonomy (NCBI): domain Eukaryota; kingdom Metazoa; phylum Chordata; class Lepidosauria; order Squamata; family Chamaeleonidae; genus Bradypodion; species Bradypodion ventrale. The sequence continues at coordinate 39,573,249 of JAWDJE010000008.1, forward strand.
AGCAAATTTGGCTACCTTGCTTTTTACTCCTACCTCGAGATCATTTATGAAGAGGTTGAAAAGCAGGGGTCCCAGTACTGAACCTTGGGGGACCCCACTCTTTACTTCCCTCCACTTGGAGAAGTATCCATTTAGTGCTACCCTCTGTTTCCTGTCCCTTAGCCAGTTGCTGATCCAGGACAAGACCTGTCCCTTTATTCCATGACTGGTAAGTTTATTCAAGAGCCTTTGGTGTGGGACCTTGTCAAAAGCCTTCTGAAAGTTCAGATAAACAATGTCAACTGGATCCCCCTTATCCACATGCTTGTTGAAACTCTCCAAAAATTCCAGCAGGTTAGTGAGGCATGATTTGCCCTTGCAAAAGCCATGTTGGCTCTCCTTTAGCAGCGCCTTCTCTTCTATGTGCCTATTAATTCTATCTTTTAGGATGGTTTCCATCACTTTACCTGGGACATATGTCAAACTGACAGGTCGGTAATTTCCTGGATCACCCCTGGATCCTTTTTTGAAAATTGGTGTTACATTCGCTACCTTCCAGTCATCAGGCACAAAGCCTGATTTGAGTGAAAGATTATATATTTTGGCTAGGAGATCTTCAAGATCAGCAATTTCATCTTTAAGTTCGCTGAGAACTCGTGGATGGATGCCATCTGGTCCTGGTGATTTGTTAGTGTTTAGTTTAACAAGACATGCAAGGACCTCCTCCCTGGTTATTTCTATCTGGCTTAATTCTTCGGTTTCCCTCCCTACGAAGATATGCTCTGTTTTGGGCATGTGGCCTCTGTCTTCTTCAGTGAATACTGAAGCAAAGAATTCATTGAGTCTCTCTGCAATCTCTGTTTCCTCTTTAATAACCCCTTGCCTTCCATTGTCATCTAATGGTCCAATGGCCTTCCTAGTTGGGTTCTTACTTCTAATGTACTTAAAGAAGTCTTTGTTATTTCTCTGAGTATTTTTAGCTATACGCTCCTCAAAGTCTTAGTTTGCTTTCCTGATTGTTGCCTTGCATTTGTTCTGCCAGAATTTATGTTTCTGCCTGCTGTCCTCATTCGGACAAGCCTTCCATCTTCTAAATGAGCTTTTCTTGCTCTTGATCACTTCCCGAACAGCTCCTGTAATACACATTGGACCTGGCAGTGCCCTTTTTCCTTTTGGGTATGCATTCCAATTGAGCCTCTGTTATTGTTTTTGTAAACAGCCTCCATGCCTCTTGGAGTGTTTGGACTCTCTCAATTTCCCCTTTCAGCTTCTTTTTTACTAGTTTCCTCAACTTTGGGAAATTTCCTTTTTGAAAATTTAAGGTCTCTGTGTTAGATTTTATCAGTGACTTGCGGTCTATGATCAAGTTAAACATAATTGAGTTGTGGTCACTGTTCCCTATTGGATCAGTCACATTAACATCTTGCACCAGATCCTGAGTATTACTCAGGATCAAGTCAAGGATTCTTGTACCTCTAGTTGGGTCTTCAACCATCTGTCCCAGGGAACAATCATTTAGCATATCTAGGAACTTTATCTCTTTATCATGTGCTGAACAACAGTTCACCCAGTCTATGTGAGGGTAATTGAAGTCCCCCATTATAACCAGGCTTCCCTTCTTGGATGCCTCCTTTACAACATTTTCCAACTGCCAGTCTCCCTCAAGAGTTTGGGTCTGAGGCCGATAGTATATGCCTACTGTTAGACCATCCTTGTGGCCTGGTACTCTTACCCACAGAGCTTCTAATGGTGACTCCAAATCACCTAGATATTCCAATTCATACGATTTTATCACTTCTTTGACATACAAGGCCACACCACCTCCCATTTTCCCCTTCCTATCCTTCCTGTACAGTTTGTAGCCTGGGATAACCGTATCCCATTGGTTATCATCCGTCCACCAGGTTTCAGTGATAACAATAATATCAATATTCTTATCTATTGCTAAGTATTCCAGCTCCCCTATTTTGTTCTGGAGGCTTCTGGCATTTGTATACAAGCATTTATATATGCTTTTCTGACACAGTCTTTTGTGTCCAGTTGCATTGTTAGACTGCCTCTTGCATCCTTCTGCTAGAATGCTAGTGACTAGCTCCTCGCTCTGCTCAGTAATTTTTGCATCCTCCTCACTACTCAAGTACACACTTTCCCGAACCGGATGCTGCCCAGCACCTGTCGGCTTTCCCCCAGTTATCAGTTTAAAAGCTGCTCTGCAGCCTTTTTGATGTTGAGTGCCAGCAATCTGGTCCCATCATGGTTCAAATGCAACCCATCCCTCCTGAACAGATTTGGCTTGTCCCAAAATGTTCTCCAGTTCCTGACAAATCTGAAACCCTCCTCTCGACACCACCGCCTCATCCACGCATTGAGGCTTCTGAGCTCTGCCTGCCTGGTAGGTCCTGCGCGAGGGACAGGCAGCACTTCTGAAAATGCTACCTTGGAAGTCCGGGACTTCAATCTTCTTCCTAACAACCTGAATTTGGCTTCCAGGACAGACCGCTTGGCCTTCCCAACATCATTGGTACCAACGTGTACCATGACAACTGGCTCGTTCCCAGTTCTCTCTAACAATCTATCTAGATTTCTTGTGATGTCTGCAACTTTTGCACCTGGCAGGCAAGTCACCATACGGTTATCATGTGCATCACAAATCCATTTCTCTGTATTTCTAATTATTGAATCGCCTAGTACAAGGAGCCTCTCTCCTGCAATCTGTTCATCTACATGCACCTCATCAACCATATTAAGGGAGAGAACCTCAGTTTGTTCCTGATGTTTATCTTCCTGGATCTCATCAAGTGTGATGAAAGAGAGATCATCAGGTGGAACCAGTTGTTCCTCTGTGTTTTCCTCATCAGGTGTGATGAGGGAAAGCGCCTCAAATTTATTCTGTAATTTCAGACTCTCAGAGTGATCCCCTACTCTTCTCCTCCTTTGAGTCACATTCCTCCAAACATCTACCTCCTGAGTTAGTGAAGGGCCTTCTCCCTCAGAACTGTGCCCTGTCTCTTCTTTGTCCAGCATAGTCTGTTCCGCTCTGTCCAAGAACACCATCCATTCCTGCCTGATGCAAAGCAGGAGGTGGAGAAGGAACAAGGAAAGTTGGGATTAGAAAGACTGGAAAAGAGCCCTTTAAAATAAAGGCTGAGAAAAATAATAATCAAAATGCCTCCCAGATAGAGATTTGAAGAAGTCTTGCTGGCTTCCCTGGTCTTGTCAAATTAGGCTGCCTCGACATGATGCGACCTTTGGATGAGGAATTCTCAAGCTCCAGGAGATTCCTTGTCTCCAGACCACACTGCTTTCCCCTACTCATCTATGGCTCTGTAATTTGTGCAACCTGCCTCTGTATAAAACTCATCTTGTTGGTTGGTTGGTTCATTCATTTGTTCATTTGACTACGATTGGACACTAGCTAGAGCTGCTATTAGGGCCTACCTAGTGGCGATGGGGGTGGTGAGGTGGCAATACTTCACCACCCTTATTGCCTCCGCTGATAATCGCCCAGCCGCCCTGTTCCGGGTAACAGGGGAGGGGGGGGAGATCGGTGCCTGGTTGGCATGGTTCGGCTGAGGACTTTGCTGACCATCTGGTGGAGAAAATCGATCGGATTCGTTCAGGGCTGAATCCCGGGGTGGATGGGGAGGGTCGGGGGGGGTACTGGAGCACAGTCTTGCTGTACGATCTGGGATCGGTTTGATCCTGTTGTCCCTGATGAAGTGGACAGGCTCCTTGTAGCTGTGCGTGCCACTACATGTCCTTTGGACCCCTGTCCCACCTGGTTGGTGAAAGCCTCCAAGGTGGTGACAGGTGGCTGGGTCGGGGCGATAATAAATGCATCATTATGGGAGGGGGTATTTCTTGCACCACTAAAACATGCTTGGGTGCACCCCCTCCTGAAGAAAATATCCCTTGACCCAGCTGTCCTTAACAACTACAGGCCGGTTTCCAACCTGCCCTTTCTGGATAAGGTTTTGGAGAAGGTGGTGGCGCACCAGCTGCAGAGTGTCCTGGAGGAAGCGGATTATCTAGACCCCTTTCAATCAGGATTCAGGCCCGGGTATGGTACGGAGACGGCATTGGTCGCACTGATGGATGATCTCTGGCGGGAGCGGGACGGGGGTTATCCATCCGTCCTTGCTCTTCTTGACCTCTCAGCGGCCTTCGGTACCGTCGACCACGGTATCCTTCTGGAATGGCTCAAAGGACTGGGGATCCAGGGCACCGTGTTGTCCTGGTTTTCCTCTTTTCTGGAGGGCCGTACCCAGTCGGTGTGGTTAGAGAGTGAGAGGTCCAGCCCTAGGCTTCTCAAGTATGGGGTGCCTCAGGGTTCGGTGCTCTCTCCTCTCCTATTTAACATCTACATGAAGCCACTGGGTGAGATCATTCGTTCCCATGGGGTGCGGTACCATCAGTACGCGGATGACACTCAGTTGTACATCTCGGCCTGTGGGGACCCCAGTGATGCTGTTGAAATCCTATCCGGATGCCTGGAGGCCATTGGGGTCTGGATGGGGGCCAATGGGCTTCGGCTGAATCCCAGCAAGACAGAGTGGCTGTGGATAAGGGGCCCCATGTTATCCAGGGAGTTACCATCTTTGGTACTGGATGGGGCTGTTTTGCCCCAGACAGACCCAGTGTGCAACTTGGGGGTCCTTCTGGACTCGCGGCTGCTGCTAGAAGAACAGGTAGCGGCTGTGGCCAGGAGGGCTTTTGCCCAACTTCGGGTGATTCGCCAGTTGCGCACGCTCCTGGACCGGGGCTCCTTGCTTATGGTCACCCTTGCTCTGGTCACTTCCCAACTAGATTATTGTAATGCGCTCTACATGGGGCTGCCCTTGACGACCATTCGGAGGCTGCAGCTGGTCCAGAATGCGGCAGCCCGGGTGATGATGGGATGTGGGCGATATGCCCATGCCTCACCGCTACTTCGGGAGCTGCACTGGTTACCAGTTTGTCTCCGGGTGCAATTCAAGGTGCTGGTTTTGACCTTTAAAGCCCTATATGGCAGTGGGCCAGGATACCTTAGAGACCGCATCGTCCCAAGAGTGTCTGCCCGTCCAACCAGAGCGGACCGGAGGGGCTCTCTAATAGTGCCATCAGCTAGGGGTGCACATCTATCCAGCACCCGAAGGAGGGCCTTCTCCGTGTCCGCACCAACTCTCTGGAACCTCCTGCCAACAGATCTAAGACTTCAAAGAGAATTGCTGCCCTTCAGGAAAGGATTGAAGACCTGGCTGGCAGGGCAGGTGTGGGGCCCAAATGGGAACACGGTCCCCGCCTGCTGGCTTATGGAAACAATTAAGAACTCTCTCTTCTTCTTCTTTTTATAGTGGGTGGGATGGGTGGGTGGGATGTGGGTCTTTTAAAGTGGGTGGGATGTGGGTCTTTTAAAGTGTTTTTATGTGTTTTTAGAACTTGTTGTAATGCTGCCCTGAGTCGGGTTCTGCCTGAGTGGGCGGCATATATAAATATGACTATTAAATTAAATTAAAATTATATATCCCACCCACTACTGGCCACAGGGCAATCCTGGGTAGTGGGCAAGCAAGATGTCCATGTATAGTATGACAAGCCTAGCATGACTGGCTGATGCAAAGAATCAATCTATTCCTGCTAATAGTTAAAATCAGGCAACAAAGCAGTAGCCATTGTTGTTGATTTGTGCAATTGTGCAATTTTGACCAAATTGTGCTAAATAATCATTTTCATTCTTTTCTTTAGAGCCTCGGAAATACGTAACCCTCTCATAGAACATAAGAACATAAGAACAGCCTTGCTGGAACAGGCCACAGCCCATCCAGGCCAGCATTCTGTCTCACACAGTGGCTCACCATTTCCTTCAGGGTATTCCCAAGCAGATGCCTTCACCTGCTTAGGATTCCCTGGAAATGGCATTGAGAGATATCCTGCCTATCTCTCCAACCCAGAGGTTGTCCTTAAGTATCCATAATTATAGCCATTGATACTCTTGCCCTCCATGAACTTGTCTAATCCTTTCTTAAAGCTGTCAAGACTGACAGCTGTCACCACTTCTTCTGGCAGGGAGTTCCATAGACCAGTAATCCTCTGGGTGAAAAAGTACTTTCTCTTATTTGTTTGAGAACTAGTACCCAAAAGTTTCATGGAGTGTCCCCTAGTTCTAGTGTTATGCGATAGGGAAAACAGTTTTTCCTTATCTACTTTGTCCACACCGTGCATGATTTTATAAACTTCAATCAGGTCACCTCTTAGACGTCGTCGTTCAAGAGTGAAGAGGCCCAACCGTTGCAGCCTCAGATGGTAAGGAAGGTGTTCCAGTCCCCTAATCATTCTGGTTGCCCTCCTCTGCACTTTTTCCAGCTCCATAATATCCTTCTGGAGGTATGGCGACCAGAACTGTACACAGTATTCCAGGTGGGGCCTCACCATAGATTTATAAAGAGGCAAAATGACACTTGCTGACTTATTTTCTAAACCCTTCCTAATGATCCCTAGTATTGAGTTTGCTTTTTTCACTGCTGAGGCACACTGGGTTGACACCTTCATTGAGTTGTCCACCAGGACACCAAGGTCCCTTTCCTGGTTTGTCGCAGAGAGTTCAGACCCCATCAGTTTATAAATGTAATTGGGGTTCTTTGCCCCAACATGCATCACTCTGCACTTACTAATGTTGAAACTCATTTGCCACTGTTTTGCCCACTCCCCCATTGTCAAGAGATCCCTCTGGAGCTCCTCACAATCTCTCACAGTTTTCACTACCCTGTATAATTTAGTGTCGTCAGCAAATTTGGCTACCTTGCTTTTTACTCCTACCTCTAGATCATTTATGAAGAGGTTGAAAAGCAGGGGTCCCAGTATTGAACCTTGGGGGACCCCACTCTTTACTTCCCTCCACTTGGAGAAGTGTCCATTGAGTACTACCCTCTGTTTCCTGTCCCTTAGCCAGTTGCTGATCCAGGACAAGACCTGTCCCTTTATTCCATGACTGGTAAGTTTATTCAAGAGCCTTTGGTGTGGGACCTTGTCAAAAGCCTTCTGAAAGTCCAGATAAACAATGTCAACTGGATCCCCCTTATCCACATGCTTGTTGACACTCTCAAAAAATTCCAACAGATTAGTGAGGCATGATTTGCCCTTGCAAAAACCATGTTGGCTCTCCTTTAGCAGAGCCTTCTCTTCTATGTGCCTATTAATTCTATCTTTTATGATGGTTTCCATCACTTTACCTGGGACACATGTCAAACTGACAGGTCGGTAATTTCCTGGATCACCCCTGGATCCTTTTTTGAAAATTGGTGTTACATTCGCTACCTTCCAGTCATCAGGCACAAAGCCTGATTTGAGTGAAAGATTATATATTTTGGCTAGGAGATCAGCAATTTCATCTTTAAGTTCCCTGAGAACTCGTGGATGGATGCCATCTGGTCCTGGTGATTTGTTAGTGTTTAGTTTAACAAGACATGCAAGGACCTCCTCCCTGGTTATTTCTATCTGGCTTAATTCTTCGGTTTCCCTCCCTACAAAGATAGGCTCTGTTTTGGGCATGTGGTCTCTGTCTTCTTCAGCGAATACTGAAGCAAAGAATTCATTGAGTCTCTCTGCAATCTCTGTTTCCTCTTTAAGAACCCCTTGCCTTCCATTGTCATCTAATGTTCCAATGACCTTCCTATTTGGGTTCTTACTTCTAATGTACTTAAAGAAGTCTTTGTTATTTCTCTGAGTATTTTTAGCTATACGCTCCTCAAAGTCATGCTTTGCTTTCCTGATTGTTGCCTTGCATTTGTTCTGCCAGAATTTATGTTTCTGTCTGCTGTCCTCATTCGGACAAGCCTTCCATCTTCTAAATGAGCTTTTCTTGCTCTTGATCACTTCCCGAACAGCTCCTGTAAGCCACATTGGAGTCTTCTTGGACCTGGCAGTGCCCTTTTTCCTTTTGGGTATGCATTCCAAATGGGCCTCTGTTATTGTTTTTGTAAACAGCCTCCATGCCTCTTGGAGTGTTTGGACTCTCTCAATTTTTCCTTTCAGCTTCTTTTTTACTAGTTTCCTCATCTTTGGGAAATTCCCTTTTTGAAAATTTAAGGTCTCTGTGTTAGATTTTATCAGTGACTTGCGGTCTATGATCAAGTTAAACATAATTGAGTTGTGGTCACTGTTCCCTATTGGATCAGTCACATTAACATCTTGCACCAGATCCTGAATATTACTCAGGATCAAGTCAAGGATTCTTGTACCTCTAGTTGGGTCTTCAACCATCTGTCACAGGGAACAATCATTTTGCATATCTAGGAACTTTATCTCTTTATCATGTGCTGAACAACAGTTCACCCAGTCTATGTGAGGGTAATTGAAGTCGCCAATTATAACCAGGCTTCCCTTTTTGGATGCCTCCTTTACAACATTCTCCAACTGCCAGTCTCCCTCAAGAATTTGGGTCGGAGGCCGATAGTATATGCCTACTGTTAGACCATCCTTGTGGCCTGGTACTCTTACCCACAGAGCTTCTAATGGTGACTCCAAATCACCTAGATATTCCAATTCATACGATTTTATCACTTCTTTGACATACAAGGCTACACCACCTCCCGTTTGCCCCTTCCTATAAGGAGAATTTTTTAGTTCTTCACTCCTGCATTTAATTGTGAGACAACAAACAAAGATTTACATCCTCAATCTTATCTCGAGATTGAAAAAACCCCATAAAACAACACTGCTGGTTTACGCCATCTACTCCTGACCTTTCTAGTGACTAATATGGATATAGCATAATTTTACTGGAGTCACAATTCCTGCAAAAAGCATATAATTCGCACTTCCTAAGAGTCACTAGAAGACAGGATACAACCTGGTTAAGAAATCTGTATGTTTGCAAGGCTTCTGTGAAATAAAACATGGACAAAACCTTACATATATTGAAAGAGTAAGAACTATGTCAAATAATTTTTGAATTGACAGGATTGCTCCTCATATATTCAAGATTGGGTCATTACCCTCAAAGATGTCCAAAGGAAAAAGAGCAAAACAAACGACAACTAAAAGTGTCCCTTTTGGTTAAAAGACAGCACTAGGAGCAGCTGTTTTCTACTCCTGATCTTTGGAGTGTCCCCCAGGATCCCACTACTCCAAAAGTCCCATCCCTCCAACTTGGAAATACTTGTCTAAGCACTTCCTGGTTGATCTCTTTTTCTTTAAAATAATGGCAGTTATTGGCCATTTTCAGACCTGGTGTGACCTCTTGTGGGCTTTCTGGGTTTGGATTTGGCCAAAGAGTTTCAAAACATAATCCTAACCTGAATGTGGGCTTTTTAAAGTACATTTGTATGGTATCAGGGGCACATGACATGTATGGCCTTTACATTTCAAGATATTACCTAAAGTGGAGTTGTTCTTGCTGTAGGGTATGAAAGAAAGAAAGATATTGCTGCTGGGGCTTACAAAAATTCTAAAGGTTGTTGCAGCAATTATGCAAATTAAATATATATATATATATATTTATCAGGAAGCCACAGCTACCATTCATACTCCACAATAGATTTCACTGCCTCCCGGAAAAGGAACAAAATGCCCCCTCCAGATTTTTCCATCCATGAACAAGAAACCCATGAAATTCAGAGCCTCTTGGGAGAATTAAAATGGCACAGAATGGCATTGAAAATTTACCTTCCTCTGCATCTGGCTCCACCAGGGAAGACACCAACACACCCAGCTCCTGACACTTTTTGCTGTGGGCTTTTGACTTCATATGTTTAGTCAGATTCCCTGAAACAAAACAGAATATGCACCTTTGTCAATCACATTTTCCTTCTTCAAGAAATAATAATGGCAAGTATTGCTCTGTACATGAGAGGCCAGGTCAAAGGCAGCTGCTCCTGAACAGTTTCTGCACACTCTTCTTACCCTCTCAGCGGCTGAGAGCACATTCAGCTGCCTGCTTCCAGAGATGACTGAAGTCATAGCATTCAAAAGGACAAGTTCTCATGCAAAGGCAGGGAAGGAAAAGAAAAAGGGAAGCAAATACATGCTTTGCAATGTTAGCAAAATGCTACTTATTGCACCTTCTGCTCAGAGACAGATGAAACAGGCAGGGGGAAACAGGTGGGGGAAAGATGGTGACATGGCATGTTGACCGCAGGGCCTATCTTTTTTCTTCAGACTTGTCAGAGTACAGCCAGCATCAGGCATTATCATATCAAACACAACAAGGTAAGGTCTCTTCTCTGGAGAGAAAAGAAAATGTGTCTCTTGGGGGTGGAGGAGCCAGGTTCTTTGGACTAGAACTCCAGCAACACCCTGGCCAGATGGCTGTTGGCCAAGCTGGCAGTGAGATTCTGAGAGTTATAGTCCAAAAGAGAAAGTCACTTTCCACACTTCTGAGGAAAGGGAGCAAAGTCAGCCTTCATTTAACAGTGGAACTCCAGGGATGGGGCAGAAACAAGGTGGGGCAGAGAAGTAGAGAGAGGAGGAAACCCGGGTGCAGCATACATGTGGCCTTCCAGAGGTTGTTCAACTGCAATTTCCATCAGCTCTGGCCAATATACCCAATGCAAGGGATGCTGGGAGTTACAGTCCAACAATATGCAGAGAGAGACACTGTCATCATCCTTGAAGTAAATAGAAGTGATCTTCCAATGAGAGACACCCCCCCCCCACTTTCTACTAGATGCTCTTAGATCAGATTAATTTCCATGAATTAAGATTCTGAGCCTCATAGCCCAAAAACCACAACTCAGCACATGTCCAGTTACTTTACAAAGGTTCATTCACCCTTTGCTTGTTCCTACGGATGATCCTTTGCAGCTCATGTTCCACCCAACATCCCAGGCTATGTTTTGAGATAAGAATATCATCATCATCATCAACAACAACATGTTTTGGTAGAGCAGTGGTTTCATAATCTGGCAAAAGTCTCAGTCAAAGTGCCACTCAGAGTAGGAACCCTCCTTCCATGGATTCTCATTGTCCTCACTCTCACCCAATGACCGCAAACTGATTTTCATTGTTCCTGCCCAAAGCTTCATCACCTTTTGGGAGAGAGGGGACCTAAAGAAACAAGAGGCAACAACAAGGGAGATGAACAGCAAGATCTGAAAGGTCCTCTGCTCTGGGTCTTGCAAGAGCCTGTGCCAAACATGATAACCACCTTCCAAACACCTGGCACTGGGAAGCAGTGTGGTGCAGGTGTTAAAGTACTGGAGTGGCATTTGAGATCTGGGAAATTCAGGTTCAACTCCATAACAGACCATGAAACTCACAGGGTGACCTTGGGTTAGTCATGGGCTCACTGAATGGAAGGCGGAATACAAATAGAACAACGCAAACCAATGGCTTGATGCATGTGCAAGGAAGAGCTGTCTGTATCTTTATCACAGAAGAATCACTCAAGTGAGAAATAAAATAGATTCCATTAAAGAGAAGAAACTTTTAACCTTGAACCAAAGCGTTCAAGCTTCCCTTCGTCTGGATGTGCCCTCAGTGAGGTTTATTGCATGGTTTATTTGGATTACCAATGAGGCATGAGCTTCTAAGACTTGACATTCTCCAGATATTTTGAGACTTCAGATCCCATAAGTTCTACGCACCAAAACTATTAGTCAAGAATCCAACTGTTGACATCTCAAACATCTCAAGAACGTTGTAATAAAGAGGAAATAGACTCCCTCTCTCCCCTCAACATGGAATTTAATGTTCTCTCAGCAACTGATAATTTTTGCCCTACATATGAAAAAGTTAGAACTAGGGAATAATTGTGATGCTAAGTCATATTTGTTTCTACAAATCCTCTACTTTATTTATAGGTGGTGGCACAGGAGGGCCTCTCAAAGTTCAACCCTGCATCCATGTCATGAGAGATGGTAACAGGGCAAAATAAGGGATTACTAAGATTGGACAAAGTATGGTGTGGTCTTGTGCCACAGGACCGCTACACCCTGAAATGATCTGGCAAAAAAAGGTTCTGGTGAAGTTGTGACAGGCCCAGCAAGCTGGCAATTAGTCCATTGCTACAGAAATTCAAATGAGATACAAATGAACTGATCAAATAGGAAATGATCATGACAATGTTAAAGGACTAAGAGACAGAACAATGAAGTATAAAATAGGAACTCTAAATATAACTGGCTTGGGAAATAAAGCAGAAGAAATTTAAGAAATAATGGAAAGAATGGGGATTAAGATAATGGGTTTATCTGATATAAGACACAAAGGATATGGGAGTATGGAAGTTCATAAAGGATACTTGCTTATTTTCTCAGGAGGGATCACAGTGAAGAACAGAGTAGACTTCTTGGTACCAGACATAGCAAAATGCATAATTGCAAGCGTTCTTTGCGGGGGGCCCCCACCCGGACTCATACATCCGGGTTAGTTAGGGGGCGTGGCCACCCCTGTATAAAAGGGGTGGCCACGAGGCAGCCTTGCTGCCATTTTAAAGAACAGCGACGGAGCGGAGAAGTTCGCTCCGACACTGCTCCCTTTGGTTTTCCTTTTGATCGGAGGATATCTCGCCTCCGATCAGTGCTGCTCCAGGTCTCTGCTTTCCCGCCCAGTCATAGGGCGTGCTCCCCTGGGGTTTCTACCCCTATTGGACCTTTGCCTGGCATGGGGCATAGCGGCCCATTCGGGCGTGGTGCAGGATCACGCCCCGCCATTCCACCGCCCCCCATGGGCCGGATTATTGGGCCTGGCGCTATTCTGGCCAGGGATTGCCACACGGCTTTCCCCCTCCGCCCAATTGCCTGGCGGGCCGTCCAGCCCACCCGGTCCACCTTATTCTGGTGGGTCTGACACTGTGGATGCTCTCCTTGCCTGCATATCGGCACTCGAGGCATCCATTCGAATTGCTCCACCACCTTCGGAGGGTGGGCTTGGCAGCTCCTTGGCTGCGGCCCACATGCCTGCCACTGCCGCGCAGCGGGCTGTCAACAGAGTTGAGCTGCTGGAGGCCATCAGGCCAGTGCAGGCTGGTGCTTTGCAGCTCCCCATCAGGCCATTCCAGCAGGGCATTCCACCGGGGACCAGTCCTGCTTGGCAGGGATACACGGAGACACAGAGCTTGATGACCATCGCGAGCTCCGATGCCCACTGCGGGCCGGAACCCCCAGTGGGGGCGGCCCATGGGGGTGTACCGAGTGAGTATCCTGGTCAAGTCAGCACACAGGTGACACTAGCTCATAACACTGGGGCGTCCAGTGGCCATGGCCGCAACAGGCTACTGTGGGAGGGCAGTTCAATGCACACTACTCTGTTACCTCCTGGGCTCCCAATTACTCCCAGGTTCTTACAGGGGTGACTGTCCCAATGCTTCCGCCTAACTTCTCAGGGGTCCGATAGGGCCCATTATGTGTTCCCCCACTTCAATCCATGCCAACGGCGGCCCTGCCGACGGCCGGTTACTCCCTACCCCTGGTTGACAATTTATCCCAGGCTACTAGGGAGAAGATATGGCGTGGGGAATATATTGACATTTTCACCCTCCTGAACCGTGAACCCACTAAGGAGGGGAGGGAGGGGCAGGATGACAGGGACAAGGAGTTGTCCCGTCGTCATAAGCCACCTCGCACTTGGGCCAATTGGTTACCGGCCTATTTGATATACATGGCAGTATATCTAAGGGCCCGTCCTGATTTGGCCATCCTAATGGTCCAGTACCTGGACTATATTTACCGGGCCGTGGTTGATTTCCCTGGCCCGTCATGGTTAGCCTATGACGATGAATTTAGGATGAGGGCGGCCCTTCACCCTGAGATGCAGTGGGACGAGCCCTGCCAACAGTTGTGGCTACTGTATATGACCCCTACGCAGACAGCGCCTATGCTCCATACAAAGAGTCTATTTTCAGGCAACTACCTCCGTGGCTTGCTTTAGGGCTCTGAGAATCAATGAGCTGGTCCCACTTTCAACAGGGGACATGTTCTGCAGGGCACTGGAACTGAAAGATGTGTCGCTCGACCAGGAGCGGGCTCTGTGGAGGATTTGCTCCTCAAGGGCCGGTCAGCGAGGAAAGAGTAGTAGCATGATGCTGCCATCTGTCCGGTTGGTGCCCTACATGCGTTTGTGGCAGTGCGGGGTTCACGCCCTGGCCTGTTGTTCTGCCACCAAGATGGGTCTCCTCTTACCAAATTACAATGCTGGAGGGTTACTGGGATGGCGCTTCACAGTGCGGGGGTCCCTGGGGCTCGTTACGGTACCCATTCATTTCGGATAGGCGCTGCATCAACTGCGGCTGCATTTGGGTACTCGGAGGGTGACATACGTTGCATGGGCAGGTGGGGATTTGCGCCTTTTTTTCTCTGTCTGTTCATCCCCTCACTGCATGAGTGCCTTGTTAGGCCCTCAATTCTCTCTCCTTCTCTTACAGACCCTGTGTGTTTCTGCACACCGGTGGCAGTGTGGCTGGTGGGCCACAATTTATGTGCACTGGGCGGCACAGTATGCTGCTTCGTCAGAATGGGGACCCCATCTCGGGGTACGTGCCACCACACATATGCAGTGGTATGGTGTGCATGGCATGAGGTGGCGGGAACTGTTGCCATGCCTGATGTCCATTGGGGATGCCGGACTGCCAGATGTTTTAATTCTGCACCTCGGAGGCAATGATCTTGCACAGATCACTGGCCTGGCATTAAAGACTTCTGAGTGCAGTGACCTGGCGTTTCTTCACCGTTTATGGCCGTACACACGGTTGCTATGGTCAGACATCATGCCGAGACACTATTATAGGGGAGGCATTGACCCCCGTGGTTTGGACCGTGCCCGGCGGTCAGTGAACAGGGCTGTTGCCTGGTTCTTTATCGAGAATGGCTTGGGGGACAGCCATTCGTCATCCGGGGATAGGGTTACAGGATTTTAGCCTGTATTCTGGAGATGGGGTTCACCTGTCAGCAAGAGGTATGGCCCTCTTTTTGAATGACGTGCAAGCGGGCCTGGTGACCGAATTGTCGGTCGGGGGGGGGAGGATCTCTGATGCGATTTTGGCAATGCTTGCCAAGCGTAAGGTGTCTCTCTGGGAGTTGCAGGTGCTTCACGGCCACCTCAACTTCGCCTGCAGGGTGGTGACACCAGGCAGAGCCTTCGCCAGGCGTCTGTGTGATCCTATGGTGGGTCTTTCTAAACTACACCACAGGGTATGGCTGACTAGGGGTTTACGAGCAGACCTGTCAGTTTGGCTCACATTCCTACAGGACTTTAATGGCGTTTCCTTTTGGAGATCTGAGCTTATGGTCAGCCCCCAGTTCCAAGTACAGTCGGATGCCTCCGGCTCCCTGGGGTATGGGATTTATTTTGAAGGACAGTGGGCCTATGGTCAATGGCCCCAGGAATGGCAGGGCACGGATTGCTTACGCGATCTTACGTTCCTGGAGTTTTTTCCAATTTTGGGTGCCCTTATGCTCTGGGGGGACAGGTGGGCTAATTCTGTGGTTCACCTTTGGTGTGACAATGCTGCTGTGGTGCACATTGTCAACGCCTAAACGTCTAAGTCCCCCAGAGTCATGGCCTTAGTTCGCCAATTTGTTCTTAGGTCCTTGCGCCTTAATGTGCTCTTCAGGGCCAGACATGTGCCAGGCATTAATAACAATATTGCTGACGCTTTATCCCGCCTGCAGATCTCCCGGTTCTGTGCCTTGGCTCCAGACGCAGAGGAACTTCCCTCTCCACTCCCGGCTGAGATATGGACATTTGGCGAGGAGAGGTGAACTGGGCGATCGGCATGTCTTTGGCACCTCACATGCGTAAGGCGTATCAGCATACACTCATTCAATTTATGACCTTTTGTAGGCAAAGGCAGTTGCCTGAAATGTGGCCGATACCGGTCGACCAGGTTTTACAATATATGGTGCACCTTCATGATCAGGGATTGGCCCCACGCACCATCGCCACCAGGCTTTCGGCCTTGGCATTCATGGACAAGGCACGGGGCTTTACTGACTGTGTGAGTGACTTCCGTATACACCATGTATGGGAAGGGTGGACACATGAACGTGGCCGCCGCCCGGACACACGTCACCCTGTTTCACCGTGTATTCTGTCCCACCTTGCCCGAGGTTGGCATAGACTGTGTTATGATAGGTATGAGGAGTCTCTTTTTCATGCAGCTACCACCGTAGCTTTCTTTGGAGCTCTGAGAATCAGCGAGCTGGTCCCATTGTCAAAGGGGGACGTGCCTCGTAGGGCACTGGAACTCGAAGATGTATCTATCAACCAGGAGTGAGCTCAGTTGAGGATTCGTTCCTCACAAGCCTATCAGCATGGAGAAGGCAGTGGTGTTAGACTGCTACAGTGTACATCAGCATGGAGAAGGCAGTGGTGTTAGACTGCTACGGTGTACATTTGCTGACATCTGTCCGGTTGGTGCCCTACATACGTTTTTGGCAGTGCGTGGTACACGCCCTGGCCCGTTGTTCTGCCACCAGGATGGGTCCCCCCTTACCAAATTTCAATTCTGGAGGGTGACCGGGACGGCACTTCACAGTGTGGGCCTCCCTGAGGCTCGTTATGGCACCCATTCATTCAGGATAGGCGCCGCATCAACTGCGGCTGCGTTTGGGTACTCTGAGGCTGATATACATCGGATGGGCAGGTGGGGATCCGCACGTTTTTTTCGTTATATGTATGTCCCCTCACTGCATGAGTACCTAGTTATGGCCTTAATTCCTTCTCCTTCTTTTACAGCCCCTGTGTGTCTACGCACACCGGTGGCAGTGTGGCTGGTGGGCCACAGTTATGTGCACTGGGCGGCACAGTATGCTGCATCGTCGGAGTGGGGACCCCATCTCGGGCTGCGTGCATCCGCACGTATGCGGTGGTATGGTGTGCACGGCATGAGATGGCGGGAACTGTTGCCATTCCTGATGTCCATCAGGGATGCTGGACCGCCTGATGTTTTGATTCTGCACCTCGGCGGCAATGATCTCGCACAGATCACTGGCCTTTCCTTAAAAATGCCGGTGTGCAGTGACCTGGCGTTTCTACATCATTTATGGCCGTACACACGGTTGCTATGGTCTGACATCGTGCCAAGACACTGTTATAGAGGAGGCATTGATCTCCGTGGTTTGGGCCATGCCCGGCGGTCAGTGAACAGGGCTGTTGCCCGGTTTCTTGTTGAGAATGGCTTGAGGACAGCCATTCGACACCCGGGGGTAGGGTTGCAGGATTTTAGCCTGTATGTAGGAGATGGGGTCCACCTGTCGGCCACAGGTATGCACCTCTTTCTGGAGGACGTGCAAGCGGGCCTGGTGACCGAGCTGTCGGTCAGGGGGGGCGGTGAGTCATCATGGACGCCTCCCCGTGTGGCAGGTAGCACTGGCAAGGTAAAGATTTATGACCCATAGGTATCCGGCAGGTTCACAATTGACTGGCCAACACGTAGATAGGTACAGGGGAAACAGGATTGGCCGGTCAAGGGCGAACCATGAACGGGGTGATGCTAGGAGCTTCACAGCCAGGAAATCCGTTTGAGGCTTGAATATGTAGTAATAGGTAATATAATATAATGTTTTACTCTTAAGTAGTATATTGAATTAATCTTGTAGTTAATATATTCAGAATCTTCCAGTAGAGCAATACAACAAGTCCAATACATTGTGAAAGTCAACCGGTATGCAGACTCTTTCGGGAGAATTTCCCTTCATCAGACAACTTGACTTGCTAACTTTCCAATATCTGAAAATACATACAATATATATAAAATTAATTCTGAACTGGAATATTGCTACTGAGCTAAGTATAAATATATTTATACATTTTTATATTTTTTAGTCAATTAGGAGGCATGGGAGGGGAATGCTAGATTATGCACACCTGGTTTCCTATCAGCAGGATTTATAAGGGGAGTAATATTTTGAGTCAGTAACATCCATAGCCCAAAATGAATAAACGAAAAGAGGTTAGGATGCAACATGAAAACAAGATACCCTTTGAAAACTAAATGTTATATATCCAGGTGGGTTTCTCTTTTATACTTAGCTCAGTAGCAATATTCCAGTTCAGAATTAATTTTATATATATTGTATGTATTTTCAGATATTGGAAAGTGTGGGAATGCATCTGGTTTCTGTCTGCCTTCACATTTTGTAAACAAAGGCCTCTTTGTATACATGAGAGACAACGCTGGATTTTGGGCATGCGTAGAATAGTGAGAAGAATTCTCCTTATTTCTCCTTATTTGGTTCTGACATTCTGATTGGCTGTATGTGCCTTAAGTTTTGTTTCTGATATACTCTGTTTGAATAAAGAGACGCCATTATTATGCCTTTGTTCAGCCAAAACTGCAGTCGTGTGTGTGTGTGTTCTCTCTATCTCTGTTTCTTCCTTGCCTAATGAAGCTGGACTTCGTTAGCTTTTAACTCTTCCTTTGTTTATCTGGGGCTATAAACTGTTGCTAATGAGGCTGATTAGAGATCTTTACATGAATCGGACTCCTACAAGTGGTGCCCCGTCGCGAGGTGTTTGAATGAAATTCAAAGGAATGCTTTGAAGCAGCAATCAGCAATTAGCACCTAATTAGCACCTCATTGCGACCAGGGCAAGGTCTTCATTCACCTACGACCAGAAAGGTCCGACCAGAGGAAAGGTCAAATCAAGCGCTTGAGAAAAAAGGGTGAGTGAAAAACAATCATTATGGGGTGTGTGCTAGCTTCGCCAGAACAGGAGTTTTGTAAAGATATCTTATATCTTCTGCATAAGAATGGGAAACGAGCTGATAAGAAGGAAATACAGCAGCTGGTCCAAGTTGTAGGAAAAACCTGTCCTTCGTTTAAATATGATTGTCTGAACTTAAAAGAGTTGGAAAAGATTGGGAGAGAATTGCAGAAGCATGATGGGATTTCTGTATCAGTGCAATATAATTGGAGTGAAGTCAGAAACTGCCTTCAAAGACTTATTCCAAAAAATATATTGTTGTCCCAGCGGCTTGCTGGTCCCCTTCCACAGCTTTTGCCCCCAGCCAAGGGAGGGACTATGGCAACTGCCCCTCCATCATATGAGAAACAACAGCATGAGCCCCCTGATGGGGATGGGGGAGGAAAAGGAGATGGGACATTATATCCTGCCTTGCAGCAATCAAGCACTTTTAGCCCTACAAAAGACCTGTTCTCTGCTGTTTTAACTGCAGCTGTGCTGGATATGGAAACTGTTGCTGTATATCCAGTGAACAGAGAGGCTCTGGCAAATGGGAATGCTGCAATACTGCCTGCCAAGTCTGAAAAACAACTAGTGCCAGCTGATGGGGAACAAATGGTGGGGACCTCATCACAGATTGAAGCTATTAATGCATGCAAAGTGGCAGGAAGCAAGGGGTGTGATTCCAAGAGCAGCATAGGAGACC
The DNA here is from genome assembly GCA_035047345.1 of Bradypodion ventrale. Taxonomy (NCBI): domain Eukaryota; kingdom Metazoa; phylum Chordata; class Lepidosauria; order Squamata; family Chamaeleonidae; genus Bradypodion; species Bradypodion ventrale. The sequence continues at coordinate 39,592,534 of JAWDJE010000008.1, forward strand.
TCAGCTCGCCCCTGAAGCAACCCTCATCACAAAAGCAGGAGAAGCTGAGTAGTAAACTTGATACCTCACGCTTGGGCAGGAATTGGAAGGATGGCCCAGAGGAGGAATGCAGAAAACCCAAGCCCAAAAAGGGGTATTCTCGCAAGTACAAACCAACAGATGCAGTTTGTCATAAAGTTGAGATTCAGATGCTGCAGATGAAAGAAGTCCAGAGGAAAAGGGGTGTGGATCCTTCCTGTATGGACAGCAGGCTTTTGCAAAAATACAAGGAGGGAGAAGACATACTACAGTTTTTGGCTGATTTTGAACTGCCCAACCCTCAAACAAAGAGATCCAGAATGGGCTGTTCCAAGTTTGTTCATACCTCATCTGCCTGCCTTAATACAGATGGGTGTGGCTGGAGCATGAAGGAATGTGTGTTTGCCTGAAAAGCTGAAAAGGGGGGTTGGCTGGAGAGAAGATAGTGTTTAAGAAGAAAGCTTCAATCAACATTTGGACTTTTAATTTGGACATTTTAATTGGACTAAAAAGTTTGTGTGAACTCTAAATAAGAATTGGCTTTGTTTGCATTATAAAACCTGAAAACTTTTTTAAGCAAAAAATTGTCTACCTGCTCATGCTATGAGTTTGAAATGCTCTAATGATATTTGTACTGTATTTGATTTACCATGCTATGCTGTTTTTAAGTTATTGAATGCCTCTTTCACTTACACCAGTGAGAGAAGAAGAAATATAATGCCTTACTCATGTAATTGGGGAGTGAGAACTGCTTGCTAGAATGCAACAGAAACCTCCTTCATGTAAGGAAGAAGAGAAATGTTCATGTTTTGTTCATGCTTAAATGTTTGCTTATTCTCTTGCAGGGGAAAGACCTGTCTTTGCTTATGTTATGTTTTGCCTTATGAAACTGCATATCTCAAGGTACCTTCAGAAGTACATGGAAGAGTTTTCAGTATCCTATACATGTAAATGGGTTTGTGATATTGCATTTGTGTTAAATGTCAGGCATGTTTCACGTTTAGTTACATGGTACTAGTAATAACAGGGCATACTCCTGTTTCTTAGGGGAGTGTCTTCCTAAGCCATTGGTCATTTATTGGCAGCAAGGGGATCCTGAGTGGAAGGGTTCCTGCTGGAGCGATCCGCCCATGGAGAGAGAAGAAGGTTACTCAGCTCCAGGATGGTGGTTCACCAGTAAACTAAATTTGCTGACATTTGTTCTTTTCTTTCTTACTGTGCTTCCAGCTGTAAAAACAATGCCTCATGGGGGCAACCCCAACTTTTGGCTTCGTCATGCTAACTATATGTTTGAGGTTCATGGTAAGAATGCAACGTTATACTATGAGCATCCACTGGCAGTGTCTCAAATGGCCTTTCTTCCGGCATTGTTCAACACGCCTGAGTTGGTTATTGGACACTTGCAACATCTTGATAGGTCTACACTCTTCTCTAATCCCCCAGAACAATTTAACAACACCTGCTGTCGAAGCATGACATTCAAGAAATACACTAAAGGGCTTTGTTTCTGCTGTCATAGTTCTGGAGTCTGTAATAGTAAATGGAAGCACTGGACTCAAGCACAAAGGGTTTTGTGGAATGTAGGCAATTATACGGGTTGTGATGATTATTTTTGGTTATGGGGTAGTTATAACAGTTCTTATAAGCTTAATTATACCTTGTTTAACACTACTATTGAAGATATATATGATGTGTTTCCTATGTTTACTCCTGATTATTCTGCTATAGATAGTGGTTCAATTTGCAATGGATGGCAAATTAAGGATCCTAACATGTGGTTCTTTTTTAATGGAGTTGCCACGAATTTCCAACCAGGACAATATCAATGTGCAGCATTGGGTTATTTTACCTTACCCGTACAAGTGCAAATGCCGCTTCAGGCAGATGCATGGAGCCGGAGAGCTGTTGCCGGCCTGATGGGTTCTGGTTGCAATGATGAAGTGATAATCGGTGTTCAGCTTTCTGATGGTAGCTCCTGGGGGAGAGCTATAGGGGGTGTTATCACTGGAGCACTCACCTTGGGATCATACCCAGCTGTCATTTCCCAGGAGAATAGAAGGTCCATTTTGGGACTCACCTGTAGGCTGGAGAAGTCAATCAACGCCACAGGGAGGGTCATACGGGATCTTCAAATGGAAATCACTGAGCTTCATCAAGACCAAATGCAGGACAGACTAGCCATAGATTACCTGTTAGCAAAATCCGGAGGATTTTGTAAACTGGTCGGGAACCAGGGATGTCGGGTAAAATTCCAGGATCTGAATAATACTATTGAGAAAGAACTTCAGAATTTACAGGAGAGCATTACTAACAATGTACGCACTGATGTTAATCTCTTTGATTGGATGACTTCTTGGTTGCCTGATTTGTCAGTCCTTAGACAAGTTTTCTTTTATGGGTTCATTATTATTATTTGCCTTATATCTTTGTGTTTTTGCATTTATTGTATTCCTAATCTTATTTCTATGTGTAACACATGTCCACTGTGTAGAAGGGAGACATCGGGTTTTGCACGACGGCAATTGTACTCAATGAGGTATCATCCTCCGGAACAAAGTACCAGGAGTCAGGAGGGGTACGATGTCCAGGAGGACAGTGATGATGTATATGGAGGAGTAATTATGGAGTATGATGACATGCAGGGGTATGATTAGCCGTCCCTCTCTCAAATTTAAATGAAAAAGGAGGACATGTGGGAATGCATCTGGTTTCTGTCTGCCTTCACATTTTGTAAACAAAGGCCTCTTTGTATACATGAGAGACAACGCTGGATTTTGGGCATGCGTAGAATAGTGAGAAGAATTCTCCTTATTTCTCCTTATTTGGTTCTGACATTCTGATTGGCTGTATGTGCCTTAAGTTTTGTTTCTGATATACTCTGTTTGAATAAAGTGACGCCATTATTATGCCTTTGTTCAGCCAAAACTGCAGTCGTGTGTGTGTGTGTTCTCTCTATCTCTGTTTCTTCCTTGCCTAATGAAGCTGGACTTCGTTAGCTTTTAACTCTTCCTTTGTTTATCTGGGGCTATAAACTGTTGCTAATGAGGCTGATTAGAGATCTTTACATGAATCGGACTCCTACAGGAAAGTTATCAAGTCAAGTTGTCTGATGAAGGGAAATTCTCCCGAAAGAGTCTGCATACCGGTTGACTTTCACAATGTATTGGACTTGTTGTATTGCTCTACTGGAAGATTCTGAATATATTAACTACAAGATTAATTCAATATACTACTTAAGAATAAAACATTATATTATATTACCTATTACTACATATTCAAGCCTCAAACGGATTTCCTATCTTTGAACACAGGAGCTTCACAGCCTGTATCACCTTGATATTTGGATGGATACACGTCAAAGGGTGGGGTCAGTCGATAGTATATTGACTTCGGTCAACAATTTGTTTGTGTCAACAAACAAATTGATACAAATTGATACATGTAGCCAATAGCCATTGGCATTTTGGGTGGAACCTTACCAGTGCTACTGCGGCCTGCTTGCCTTAAAGAATTACAATTGGATGATACACCAATTAAAAGTTATAATTCGGACTAGGGCATTATTCAATAAAAGTGGCCCAATGCCTTTAATCCAATACCGGTGTCTGAGTCTTTATTTGGGTGGGTGCGCCTGCAAAGACATTAACAACTATTTGGACACAATAATAATACTGAAAATCAAGAGAGGAGAGCAAATTGAAATATATGTACAATGATATGTTCCATGTAATAATAGCTACACAGAAGAATAAAAGGATGAGTTTTTCAATGAACTATCTGAAGTGACAGAGGAAGTGGAAGCTAATAGTACACTGTTTATAATGGGAATTTTTAATGTTACAGTAGGTAGTAACAGAAGAGAGTATGAACACGTTATTGACCCACATGCTGCTGAGTACAGTGAAAGGAACGAAAATGGACAAGGGATATTGGATTTATGCAATGAACACCAGTTTTTTTCATTATGAATACTTTTTTAACATTGAGATTCACAATGTTATACATGACATCAATGGAATGATATCACCCTTAAAAGTCAGATTGATTACATATTAACAAGAGTTAAAACAAGATTTAGAACACTCAATGCAAAAGCAACCCCATTGTACTGTGTGACACTGATCATAAAATTGCAGAGTTAACAGATAAATCCTATATTAAAAGATGATCAAACAAATATAATTGATTAAGATAGCAGAAGTGAAACAAGGAGAAATGGTAGAACAGTTAGAATGAAAGGTGGAGACAGCATTTAACCAACTGCCACCAGTGGTAAAGAATGTGGAGAATGAATGGAAGGGATACAAAACTACCCTGCTTAGTGCTGCACAAGAACTACAGGTATGTGTCAAAGATCCCTTACCCAGATATGCAGATACAGGGATCTATTCCCTCCCTCCCCTTGCATCACTATTTAACGAACAGCATTCTCTTAGATAATCTTGGCTCTAGGCATGGTTGATTGATTTGGTTTGTAAATTACAGTATTTGTAAAGGAAAAGGGATAAGAGGTAGATACTAAATCCAAATTTTGAGTATTTAAATCTTCAGCTAATTATTTATACAAGTTTTCCGAATCTTATAAACACTTACCCAGAAATAAGAAGACATGAACAGGAATGGTGAAGAAGGTGGGATTCTATGTTTTAATAAGGTATGGATATGCTTATTTCAATATATCATCCAATTTATTTGATTCACTGTGAACAAGGCATAAGTACTAATACTGCATTAATAATTTATCCTTTGAAATTTGTTTCTTTTTTATAGTATGTTTAAAAAACAATCAGAAACAAGATCATCCCCAACATATTTATTTATTTTTGTGGGACTGGAACTAAGCATCAGAACAGTACTGGGCAGGGAGTAGTTAAACTCACCTCTTGCTCACACTTTCAAATAAACCCTTTTCTGAATATCAGGAGAGGGGTAATTTCTTTCAATTTTTAAATCTCAAGTTTGGTTCATTACAAACAATTTTTAAGATTTCACAAAAATGCACATATTTTTCTAATGTGCAATTCTTTTAAATTTTGTAATGTAGCTTTTGGTGACTATCTTTGCAGAATTTGGAATTGCAGGAAATTTGCCGTGTTACTGAATCCTATTTTTTTCATATTGATTAGAAAACAGGAAATTAAGTCTTGTGTTCACAGCCACATTGAATGAGCATCTCCTCAATCCTTGCCCATTGACTCAATCCTCATGGTTATGGACTAACACTCCAAGGTAAGAAGAAATGGGCATGATCCAAAGTTAATTGCTTGGTTGCCATAGAACATTGAGGGGTGGGGGCAGGGTAGGGTAAAGAGAGTTCCTGAATTTCTATCTTTTATGGTTTGGAGACTGAGTACTCTTCTGTAGTACCATTAAACTGGAGTCTAGTAATTCAGCCTCTCCTTTGGAGGGTAAATCTCTAATTTGATTCTTCCTTCCATTTGCCTTTTGCAAATCTTCATAAATTCTGATTAAAAAACAAACAGAAACAAGGTCCTCACCTACATTTTGAGATATGCATATTTGTTTGTTTTGCTTTCTCCTGCACTCCAATTTTGACAGCTTTGGTAAAACTGACAAAAAACTACCTCCCTTCCTTCTCTACCAATGAATGAAATTCTATCTCATTCATTATTATCAGGGTGGTATGTGAAGCTGATATGAATTATGCTGAATTGAGGCCAGTGGGTCATAAAATGAAGGGGAAATAATATAGAAACCCTATTCTTGGCCTTAACCAACTAAGAATCAGCTAGGCATATTGGAATGTATTCCTAATATTTTGAATATGCTGCAAGATACCATTATGCAAGGCTAGGGCAAAAAGGTGGCCATCTTGTAAAAGCACAAATGAAAAACACAACAGATTCATTTTAGCAACAGTAAGATATAATTATCAACACATTCTAAATTATTTTTTACATTTTAAACAAATACTGTTGTGTAGGAATTGTGGGTTTTTTTAAACATAAGGTCTCATTTCAAATAGTATATGGGGAAGAAAAAAAGGGAAAGAAAATAAATTTGTTTGTTATATGTAGAAAGTGAGATCCAGTTAAATGTAAGTACAGTAGAACCTCGGATAAAGTCCAAACTCCGTTCCACAAGTTTGGACTTTATCCGATTTTGGACTTTATCCAAATCAAATGGGCGAGGCATCAGATAACGTCCAAAAATGGACTTTATCCAAGGTTCCTATACCAAATACCTCAGATAATGTCCATTTTTAGTGGTTTTGGACTTTATGCGATGCATCACGTGTGCATGAAAACCACGACTTTATCCGAGGTACCACTGTACTGTACTTACACACAATCCATTTCATTCTTGGAGAGCTAAGCATGTTTCTTTGCACTGATTAGAATGCATGAGGCTTAGAAGTGCTTAACTGAAGGTGGAATATATTGAAATAAATATGTGGCTTAGAACATACTTCCTATCAATATTGAAATACTGTGCAGAGACACTAAATGTAATCTTCACAGTGTTAATATATAGAGGTCCCAGCTCACCTCTTATGAGCTACATATTGCACTTAAATGTACCTTTAAAAACCCATAATGACTATGTTTGTTCTTTTTTATTTTCAAGAAAAAAACTTTAGGGAAAAAAACCAATTAGTTAAAGGGGGAAGTGGTGTTTAAAACTGAAAGGGTCTTTGTGTGTCATCTCAGATTTACTCATTGCCAAGAACAATGTGCAACTCCAAACTTAACAAAACTGCAAGGAACTCCAAACCTATTAAAAATAACAGCCGCCCTGAGTCGGGTTTCCTGAGTGGGCAGCATATAAACATGAAAATTAAATTAAATTAAACAGTTTTCCATCAAGAGATTCGAGTAATTATTGTTAATTTTAACCTGCTTTTTCTCACCATATTCATGAAAACAGAAATCTACTTTAAATTTGAGGCACAGACTTGCCCTAAGGCTAAAGAGATCTTGCCTCATTCTTTTGTAATTGTCTCACATCATGGTAGGTGGCTACTAACAATGCAAAGAGGAGGAATTCCAGTTACCATGGCCACTCCACATTACTTGTGGTTTCACCACTTGCAGCAAACCTGCAATTTTGAAGCCATTATAGAGATACTAAAGGAACTGCATGTGGTTAACAGCCCAGGATACTTGAAGCACTGCCTTCCCACAAACATCAAACCCATCTACACCAGAGTGCCTGGCTTGAGTTCCTTGGTCTTGTAAGTTATGGTGGTAACCAGTGTTGGGCACCAGCCAGTAAGCCCCTAATCGGGCGTACCGGTAGCAGAAATTTCTGGTGGCCACACCCACTGGCCCCTGTGTGCATGCATGCCTCCAGAGCTCTGAAAAACGCTTGCCTTGGTGCGCGCGATCTGCCTCAGTGCATGCATGCTGAGATCTGCCTCAGCACAAGCACAAGAGTGCAAGGAGGCCCCTCCTCGTGCTGTCAGGCATGCATGGCTGCAGAGCTCAGCGTGCATGCACTGAAGAAGATCTCCGTGCGAACTGCAAAAAACCAAGCCAAAACGAGGGGTTTTTTTGGTGCTGGTGAGCTCAGCGCAGCAGGGAGCATCCGGTGGTGGCAAGGGAGCGCTCTAATGAGCGTCCCAACCAGCCTGGAGGTGACAGAGGTGGCGACTGAAGTGGCGGCTGAAAATGCAACCCACACCCCTCAAAATTTTCTTCAGCCAGGCTGGCTGAGGCTGGGGTGGCCGCGCCAGGACCTACCGTCCCCACTGGAACCACCATTGGCACCGCCGCCTAGGTAGAGTCCTTGGCAGATCCCGGTAAGTCTCTTGCATCAGTATGTATTTTGCTTGTTCTTCTTTCATGTCCAGATCAAACCCTGGACTGCCAAAATCAAGTCATGTTCTTGGCTTTGTTGTTGCCCAAGCTTAAGTCCTCATCAGTGCATGTTTCTGGCAGTTGTCGACAGACCAGCCAATGAACCAATGGATCCTGTATCTCTCCACATTTACACCGTGTGTTGTTGACCACCAGCAGCCCCCACTTGAGCCTGTTGGTCTTGCATTTAGGGACTCTGACCCTCAACCTATTTAGGGTCTTCCAAGTGATGTTGGGGAGGTTAAGATCCTCAGCAGTTTGAGACTCGAGTACTGCACAAAGGAATGAGCTCCCATCTCAGTCCCAGCTCCTGCCAACCTAGCATTTTGAAAGCAAGAAATTGCAAGTAAATAAATAGGGACCACTTCGGTGGGAAGGTAAACAGTGTTCCGTGCACTCCTGTGTCTAGTCATGCCTGCCACATTACCACATAAAACAGGACTGGCTCTTTGGTTATAAACAGAAATGAGCACTGAACCCTAGAGTTGGTTACAACAGGCTTTCGAGCAAGGGCAACCTTTACTTTTACCTAATAACAGAAGATCCCTGTTTGGTATTCAAATTTGCTGTGAAATTTGACCCTGTTTAGTTGAAAGTGGTTAGTAAAGGTAAAGGTCACCCTTGCTCAAAAGCCAGTCGTATCTGACTCTAGGGTGCAGTGCTCATCTCCATTTACAACCAAAGAATCAGTGCTGTTTGCAGATGTTTTCAAGGCCATGTGGCAGGCATGACTAGACCGCCTACCCAGTCACATAGCCATGCCCACAAAGTAGGCCCCACCCACAAAGTAGGCCCCACCCAACATTTTTGTTGCCCATCACTGGTGGTAACTGATGAGTCAAAACAGGTGGAGGGACAGTGACACCACAACTGTGGGAACATCTCAGTGGGAGGATTATTTGGCTCCTTGCCTGAAGGCATTGAAGAAATTCTGAGATTCATTCATGGCTTACTTTGAGGTATGTTACCTTTTTTAGACTAGACTTGAAAGGAGAAGCTGTGTTAATCTGTGCAGGTGTATCAGTTGAGGAAAAAAGAAAAAAAAGTAAAAACAAAAAATAAAGACAACAAAGTCATTGTGACACCTCAAAGAGCAACTGCTATACTTTAATGTGAGCTTTTGTGGATCACATCCATTTTCTCATACATAAGAGTGAGACTACACTCATCCTCTTTAGACTATAATTTCCAGAATTTTCCCAGCAAGATGGAGCCAAGGTGGTTTTTTTTATTAAAGTCAAAACCAGTAACTTTTCCTATATAACTGAATGTATATAACTAGTGTTTTACTTTTTGTTTATATTGTACTATACTGTACTGTACTGCATATTATATATTTTTTCCTACTTCCTTATAAAATTTGGTTCAAAAGAACACCTTGGAATACAGGCAGTGAAGTAAAGGAGAAATAGAAAAGGTTGTAGGGATCGACACAGAGAATTAAGTCTCTGTTACATTTTCTAACTAATCTTTGCATTCACTAACTCTTGAAAAGATTCATATACGTAATCCAGAACATCTCTGATCATACCAAACATTTAGTTTTCTTAGCGGGATGAGAATAACAAGGGTTTAACTTCTTCTTCTTTGAATGCCATATCTGATTCTGTCTATTGACTATGTTATGGTGATCAGCCACGAAGATTGTCCTGGGGACAATATAATGCAGTGGCCTTCCATTTGCCTTCTGCATTGCAGTGTGACACCTGTACCACTGTTCTGCGAGTCGCTTTCTGGTCCTGAGCCCTTTTGGCACACAAAGTCATCCTCAGCCCCCAGGCCAGTATTTATGAAGCTGCTGCCCTCCATCAAGATGGATTCAAGTGGGCATTAATCCACTTGGGGAACATCACTCTTCCCTGTGGTCTTTGCCAACCAAGGTCATAAGCTGATATGATTCTGGCCCCTCTAAAGAAAAAATTGTTTCCATCCTGTTTTGCTATTCAGATAGTTTAAAAGGTATCTGACCCAACCCTCTCTCCCTGAGGTACTTTTCACCAATAGGTTCGTTGAGAAAAAGTGCCTATAAAGCTATGGATGACTTATTTTTATTTATTTATTTTTCTAATTTATATTGCTGCCCAACTCCGAAGACTCTGGGCGGCTCACAGAAAATAAAACCAATCACATTTTTAAAAACCAATAAAAACCCCATTAAAACTGCCACCAAAAATTACTCTAAAATTTATTCTCTTGCTGCTATTTTTCTAGGAGTCATTTAGGAGTCAAAAGAGGTCCAATCATTCTTCTGTAGGTACAGATTAGCACCCTCCTCAAGAGTTGCCATCAAAGTTTTCAGTTTTTCTTGTTTTGACATGAGGTTCTTGGGCTACTAATACTAGTATAAAAGAAGTTGTGAACATTTTATATGCCAATAAATTCTCCTTTTCTGGCTTTTTCTGCTTTTAATCAAAGCCAAAGAAGAACTTTTACCCTCTCACTATTATTAGCCCCGGTCTCTCCACTGTCATACTAAAACACTGTACACACACTCCAACTTTTCACTTTAATACTTTATTTAAGAGCATTAATGAGAATACTATAGTAGAGTGAGGAGATTGAACAAGGGTGGTCTTTCCCTACCCCTTCATAGTCAGTAGCAGAGAGCTCTACAAGGAAAGGGATTAGGCTAATAAGTATTTATGGGGAAAGGGAAATTACAGAAACTATTCTGAAACGCAGTAACAACCGATAGAAGGTGAATGGCACATAAAAAACATGTAACTTACTTAGAGAATAAGCAGAACTGTTTCAATTTTCATTCCGAATAACACTCTGCTTCCCCCCCCCCCCCATGCAAAATAACTGTAATTAGGGACAAGATCATACGTCTATCCTCCACTGAACTGAATGGGGCAAATTCCATATACAAATCACAGTATAGGCACCTTTATAAATTAACTCTGAGTCAAAATGCATGTGTGGCTTTTTTAAACCTTGGACATATCATTTTTTTTAAACTACAGCTTCCATAGTTAGTGACTGTGCTAGCTTAGGAATTCTGGGAGCAGTAGTTCCAAAAAATTAGATTTTCCCAAGGTGGTTTTGTTTGTAAGTATTATAAAACAAGAAATCCAAACACATCTGTTTTGCCAAACAGTGCTGCTAACCATTTCTTATACTACTGATACTGCCTCACATTTTTTTTGGCTAGCTCCATATATGCTAGTCACCAATGTCTCTACAAGATTACTAGTTAGGGTTTCCTCTAGTTCTTCTTCCTGAAGCTCTTTTAATGAAATACCCTACTGGTTAAAACTGACATCCTGTGAGCCAAAAACCCATGTTCTGTCCTACTCCTCCTTGAAGCCAAAAAGAGGGGAAATCCAAAGGGTGGTGGTGGTGGTGTTCCACAATCTGATCACTGAAATGTTCATAAAATGCCCATTGCTGCCTCCCTCCTCCTATAGATTGGATCCCTACAGAATTATTATTGCAACTTGATACCCTAAGCAAAGGTATGTAGATACTGGTCCAGCACAGAAGCTCAGTTGCAGATGAAACCTAGAAGACTGCCAAAGCCCTGCACAAGAGTAACATGTTATAATGTGCTACTAGTCTATATCTATAAGGAAGGAAAGTAGACGTACGTGTCGCCAAGGCATGGCCACACCCCTGTGCTTTGCACACACCTTCCTTTCCTAACAGCGATGGTCTGTGTGAAGGTCCGGAGGCCAAGGGTGGGCCCTGCGCCCCTCATATCCAGTAAAAAGAACTGCGCATGCCTGAAGCCCCAGGGAGGGGCTGGTAACACGTGAGGCCATTGCCGAGTGACGCGCGCCAAACAACTCGCTTGTGCACAAAAACCAACACCAGACAGCCATTGGAACAGTGGAGGGGGCGGGGCCAGCAGCGCCAGCAACACACACAGCATCAGCGCCCAGAATGAAGGCCCCGGGCCTCGATCGCCTCAGGAGGGGGAAGGAGAAGAGAGGGGCGCAAGGTGAGTGTGTGTGTGTCTCCAGGAAGGTAGGGAAGGGGATGGCGGGAGGGTGCGGTGTGCGTGTGTGTCTGAGTGCACGAAGGGTGGGAGGCACGGGGGACGCAGGGGACAGAGAAGGTGTGTGTGTTTGGGGGGGAGCGATGTGTCAGCGACAGGGAAGCAGTCAGGCCGAAGGGTGTGTCTTTGTTTGTCTGCATGTGTCTCTGTGTGGCCACCGTCGCCAGCCCAGGGAGTCCAAAACACCATGGCAGGTTTGCGAGCACACACACACCCCAACACAGTGCAGCAACTAGAGAAACTGAGACCCAGGGATATTGTACAAACAATGGGGGGAAGCAAGGAGAGGGGAGGAACACGCTGACTATGCGGAGACGGAGAGGCGAGGCAGAAAAAAATATTACTATTATGTCTCTTTTCTCCCCTGCCTCTCTGTCTCCGTGGGATATGGGCTTTTAAAGTGTTTTATGTGGTTTTTAGAACTTGTTGTAATGCCACCCTGAGTCGGGTTCTACCTGAGTGGGCGGCATATATAAATATGACTATTAAATTAAATTAAAATTAAAATTAAATTAAAATCCTCATTTCTCTACCTTCTGAGCTCTTAGGCTGCAGTTCCTCCCCCCCCCCCCCCAATTTGTTGCTGTGGGTAGTGTTTCAGCTGGCTGGGAGACGCGCAGTGTTTGAATGCATTCAAATTACCCGCCGAAACACGCAGGCACAGATTACCTCAGCATGACGGAAACAATTACACGAACGAGGTCTCCCGGCGGCTAATTTGAACAGCTGTCAAACCTGGACTCAGCCAGCTAAATCACTTCCCACAGCAACAAATTGAAAAAACAACAACAGCCTAATAGCATAGAAGGAAAGGAAAGGCAGAGGCAGGGATATTGGCTCAAATTGCCCACCAAAACACCACCCCGCTGAGGCTTTCTTCCTCACATTGTGTATTTGTATCCCATTCTGGAGTTCAGTGCTCCTCTCTGTTCATAGCCAACACGCCAGCGCTGTCTGCTTCTGCACACATTTCCGTGGACATGTGGCAGCCATGCTTAGACACCAGAATGCACAGAGCTCACTTTATGGTCCAACTTATTCTATAACTGCCATTTACTGCCCCCTGCCTCCTGTGGAATGGACGGAGAGCCCCCCCCCCCACGCCAAGGGACCACAAAGACAACCCCTCTCCCCCCCCCCCAGGTAAAGGCCCCCAGGTGAAGCCAGGCACTTCTGCTTGTTCCTATAAATTATTCCACCTTTATTGCTAATTCAGCTCCAGTTCCATTTGAGGACAACCTCAAATTATGAGCAAATTCTGTCTTCAAAGGAATTTTGTAGCAACACTGAGAACCACTGGCAGGTAACCTCTTTCAAACAGCAAACAGCTTCAAGACATAATAATTCACAACAAAATTATTCTTACATAAATCATACCAAAAGGAAGAAAACTTGAACTATTGAATGCAGCAAGGATTGCACTGATGCTCCTGGTTTACTAAAGGTGAGTATGAGCATTACATGCTGGTTGCCCTTATGCTTATAAATAATTGCACATTTTCCATTAAACACTCAAGATTAGTGGTTTGGCTGGATTTCCCAATGTCTCCAAATGTGAATCTTTTAGTTATGGTGCGGTCATGCTCACAGTCTTCCCTGCACCCAGAGGGTTAACAACCATCCTTGCCTAATACTAAATGAAAAGGGAGATGGCAACAAAGCTCATGAGCTGAAAATTTAACAAGGAGGAGAAAGGATCAGCATTCCCAAAAATTTGCAATGCCTCAGATTTTGGGCTGGAAGCATGTTTGATGAGATATCTCTTAATGCATTACATTTGCAGACAAGGGACATAAACCAGGGATTCTCAACCTGTGGTCTGTGGGCCGGATGTGGCCCATGGCACCATTTCATGTGGCTCACCACCACCTCCACCACACCAGGAAGTGCCATGTGGTGGATGAAAGGCAAAATGGCCGTCTGGCCCCTGAAGCTGTTTTAGGTAGCGTGACCCGGCCCCCAGCTTTAAAAGGTTGAGAACTCCTGATATAAATGGTCAAAATAAATAAAATCTGCATTGGCTTTGAGACCACTAGCATGCATGATTTGAGACAGGCTGTAGGGTGCTCTATGGAATCTTGCAGTTACGAGCCCTTCATCCTACAGCTTGGTACTGTTTCATTGCTTGTTTCAAATATTGAATCAGTTGTATAAGGGAGTTATACCAACTGGTATAGTAAAGCCAGGAGTTTAGAATGAGCAAGGACTAATTATACCATTCCACCCCCACCCACCCTGAAGCTTCCCTATTTTCCTGAGGTTAGCTACAACTCTCCCAATAGCTGAGAGAGAAACAGATTTACCCAGGAAAAAACTACTGCTTCAAGCTATCCCTATTAAAAACCAAAGTCTTTGGCAACAATTTTCTTAAATGAGCAATTAAGTCCCATTAAGTTTATAAAACAAAGAGCTCCTTATTTGTTTATAAGGACTGATCTCACTGTCTGCATGATTCTTACAAGGGAGGTGGATATGGGAACTGTCCAAGGGAGCGCCCACACATCCACAGTTACCACTACACCACTGGCTCTCTCTGAGCATTTTGTCACAGTTAAAGCTGAAAACCAGGTATCAGTGAATGCACAAGGACAGTTCGTGCCACTGGAGGCAAACTCTGATAAACACTTGCCACATGATTGGGTGAAAAAAAGCCCATTGCGGGTCTCTCCGGAGCATGCCTTGGTCAGCCGCAGCCTACCTAAAAAACTCCAGTGATTTTGACCTCCTCCTTTTCTGCCGCACTTGTGCCCCCCCCAAAAACACACACCAAACACCCTTCATTCTACAAAGCAGATGCACTACGTGTACAAGCGTGGAGCTGACCAATGCTTACCTTTGGTTTTAAAGGCAAAGTTACAGTACTTGCAGACATAAGGCCTGACGTCTGTGTGCGTGCGAATGTGTTTCTTCAGCATGCTGGGTTTCTTGCAGCGAATTCCACACTCCTCACATACATATTTCCCTCGTCCACGGCCTCGCACATACACATACTCTTCGTTTGATTTGTACCTATGAGCAACAGGGTGTCATGGTAACAGAAACAAAAGATTCCCACCTTAAAGTAGCAAAAGGTCTCCTTTAAAGATTAGAATAAATAAATAACTGAACACACAATCCTATTGCATTATTAATGGCAAAACATCTTCACTGGAAATTTGCTGAAGGATGACCAAGCAATGACGGAGCTGCATGTGTGCAGGAGGGAGGGAAAATGTGGAGTTTTCCTTTGTAACTACAACTCTTTTACTATTCACATGTGTGTGTGGGAGGAGGGGGGGACGGGACTTATCCTCAGCTACATCTTTTCAGACTCGATAGACCTATGGTGACACAGAGCCTGGAAAGAAATTGTTAAAAAGTAATTAATTACGAATACAGTTCCAATACCCAAAAAGGACATACAGTAGTCATAATTAGGTTTTCATTGTTATTTCATTGTTTTCATTATTATTTAAACTTACAGAAAGTTAAAAAATGTTTGAGTGCTCCAAGCTGCTGGCTTGTCACTGAAGTAGTAAGGCTACAATTCACCTAAAACTGTAGTAATTGTTGATTTGATACTATTAGTAATTAAAGAACTTCTCTTACATTACAGAATGTTATTCCCTGTTATATTACAAGCATAATATAAATTACTTATGGTTTAGGTACTTCGGTAATGAATAAAATTGCATACATTACTTGAAAAGGTTACTTTTGCAGACTAGAGATCCAAGAAACCACAGTCAGCATGTTTTCTGAGTATGCTGGCTTGGGGTTACTGGGAGATATAGCAAAAAAAGCAGGGAAAATTATTGATTGTAACTATTATAGTTCTTTCCAAGCTCTGGTAAATAATATAAATAGTAAAAATTAATGCATGAGACTAGAATCTAGAAGCACCAGGTTCATTGACTTTCCCAGTCAACATGCTCAAATTGTGATGATAGGATGGGTACGTCTAGAGTTCATAGTGGCTACCCTAACATCTGTAGCAGGAGGGAAAGGTAAAAATGTATCATAAAAACAAATTAATGGTTTGGCTTGCCTGTCAATGAATGTGAAACTTCACACAAACAATCAAATGCCCACTATATCAAGCATAGATCTCTACCACTAAGTACTGATGTCAACCTCCCTAACAAACATGAGAATGCTTGTGATTGTCAGTGTCTTTTTACCTCACACAATATCAATATTTCCTACCATGAAAAATTTGCTTTACATGCATTACAAGCGTGGCCAGAATTTCAAGAGTGTTGTGTCAGTTGAAACACATGTCATAAACTAGATCACTGGTAGTATTTGAAGTTTCCTTTCCTTCTATTCTGGGTCATCATCACATTCATTTACCCATCTAAAATACTACCAATTGTAATAAAAGAATGATTATGGCATTGACAGCATGGTGAGCAAAAAGCATAAAACTCATTGCTTCCTACAACATTCCCTACACAGTGAAAAATACTTTTTGGCTGCATTGAACTTGAATAGATCAACATAAGACATACAGGCTAATAAAACCAGACTGGCCACACACAAATGTCCCACATTCTACCATTACTTCATTTTACAAGCAGCAGCAACAGTCATGAGACCTTTTAAAAACTAACAAATTTTGTATAGCATTAAGTTCTCATGGGCTACAGCATATTTCAGAAACTCTTTGTATTTTTCTACAGTAAACCAACAACATTATCACTAACATTGTTAATATTTTTTTACAAGAGGTACATTTATGTACGAGAAAGATATAAACATCAAATTCAAGCAGAACCAAGATGAGCACAAGGACTCAAAGATAAAAAGAAAGTCAAAATTACACCAACAGATTTTAATTTAAGCTGAGCATTCCCAGAATTCAATAGGCAAGCTATATTGCACTTCAAAAACATATATTTGCACACTCTAATTTCAATAAAGCTCAGATAATAAATGTATTTCATTCATGGGGTCAGAAAGGGTCGGACTCAACTATGTGACTGAACAACAACAAAATCATTTACAAAAACAAGTGCAGAGGAGGGCAACCAGAATGATTAGGGGACTGGAACACCTTCCTTACCATCTGAGGCTGCAACAGTTGGGCCTCTTCACTCTTGAACGACGACGTCTAAGAGGTGACCTGATTGAAGTTTATAAAATCATGCACGGTGTGGACAAAGTAGATAAGGAAAAACTGTATTCCCTATCGCATAACACTAGAACTAGGGGACACTCCATGAAACTTTTGGGTACTAGTTCTCAAACAAATAAGAGAAAGTACTTTTTCACCCAGAGGATTACTGGTCTATGGAACTCCCTGCCAGAAGAAGTGGTGACAGCTGTCAGTCTTGACAGCTTTAAGAAAGGATTAGACAAGTTCATGGAGGACAAGGGTATCAATGGCTATAATTATGGATACTTAAGGACAACCTCTGGGTTGGAGAGATAGGCAGGATATCTCTCAATGCCATTTCCAGGGAATCCTAAGCAGGTGAAGGCATCTGCTTGGGAATACCCTGAAGGAAATGGTGAGCCACTGTGTGAGACAGAATGCTGGCCTGGATGGGCTGTGGCCTGTTCCAGCAAGGCTGTTCTTATGTTCTTATGTTCTATGAGAGGGTTACGTATTTCCGAGGCTCTAAAGAAAAGAATGAAAATGATTATTTAGCACAATTTGGTCAAAATTGCACAATTGCACAAATCAACAACAATGGCTACTGCTTTGTTGCCTGATTTTAACTATTAGCAGGAATAGATTGATTCTTTGCATCAGCCAGTCATGCTAGGCTTGTCATACTATACATGGACATCTTGCTTGCCCACTACCCAGGATTGCCCTGTGGCCAGTAGTGGGTGGGATATATAATTTTAATTTAATTTAATAGTCATATTTATATATGCCGCCCACTCAGGCAGAACCCGACTCAGGGCAGCATTACAACAAGTTCTAAAAACACATAAAAACACTTTAAAAGACCCACATCCCACCCACTTTAAAAGACCCACATCCCACCCACCCATCCCACCCACTATAAAAAGAAGAAGAAGAGAGAGTTCTTAATTGTTTCCATAAGCCAGCAGGCGGGGACCGTGTTCCCATTCGGGCCCCACACCTGCCCTGCCAGCCAGGGGTGTGTTTTAACAACATTCATGGTATGAACAGCTTGCTATGTTAGCAAAGCTCGTGCACATGACATGGGCACCCCTACATCACAGTGAAAATACTTTTTCACCCAGAGGATCACTGGTCTATGGAACTCCCTGCCAGAAGAAGTGGTGACAGCTGTCAGTCTTGACAGCTTTAAGAAAGGATTAGACAAGTTCATGGAGGGCAAGAGTATCAATGGCTATAATTATGGATACTTAAGGACAACCTCTGGGTTGGAGAGATAGGCAGGATATCTCTCAATGCCATTTCCAGGGAATCCTAAGCAGGTGAAGGCATCTGCTTGGGAATACCCTGAAGGAAATGGTGAGCCACTGTGTGAGACAGAATGCTGGCCTGGATGGGCTGTGGCCTGTTCCAGCAAGGCTGTTCTTATGTTCTTATGTTCTTATGGAATATATGAATGCCAAAGAGCATCTCTGAACAAGACAGGATTCTGGCTGGATCATTTGGAAGTCACTTAACAGACTCCAAAGCAAAGAAGGAAGATCAACAAATAATCAAGTAAAACTTGGACACAGGAATATTTTCTGTAAATGTGGAAAAACGTACTCAATGCAATATTTAAGTACATTCAATGTATGCCCTACTATGTGTACAAAAGATGTAGTAAATGGCTTAGGCCAGTGTTTCCCAGTGTGAAGCCCGCACCTCACAGGAGGGCTTCAATTCCCAGAAGCATAAGTCAGTACATTGGTTGATCGGTGCTTTGGGGGATTGACTTAGGCTTCTGAGAAATGAAGTCCAAAAACCAAAGGTTGGGAAACACTGAGTTAGAAAGTGCTATGCAAATAAATATGTATATATATGAATAAAGAAAAGAAAGTTTACAAAAGAATCTTTTGTTTTATATGTTTTTACTTTTCCTTTAAATGTTTTGTAAACCACTTTGGACAAATGAATCATTTTAAAAGAGTGCTGCTCTTATAGGAGTGAAAAAGCTCATACAGTTGCCCATTTTTGAGAGGATGTCTTAATGTTTTCAAAAACTGGTTTCTATTAATAATAAGAAAGACTGGATGTTACTTTGGACACCCAAAGAGGGGAATGAGGTTTGAACAGCAAGCAATTCTTCCTTTGGAACATTTCATTAATAGGGACTGGAATCAGTTTGCAAAGTTACTATGTTGTTTTTAAGTGCCCGGAGTAAGTGAATAATCAGTGTGCCTTGAACTTTAAATCAAACAAATGCACAAACCTCCAAGGTCTTCCATCAAGAAGCTGTTTTAGAACAAAAAGCTGTGCTACCCACAATAATCAGTCATTTGTGGGTTCCGCGCACACAATTGGCATACTGTCCCTGACAGAACCACGGCTTGGGGGAACACTCCTTGGAGCCTGGTTCCGAAGGGACAGACATTGGGGAGCGGATTCATAGTCATAGTTTAATTCACCAATTGCTGACCCGGCAGGCAGTTCGGACAGTAGAGGGCAAAAGATCACCGGGTGATGAACTTGATAAGCATGTAATGGGTAATCCTGCATCCGCAGAGACTCTGAGTCCAAGAGTCAACCTAGGCAGATGTTTACTCCCGATAGCAGTAGACAATGCATGTCCCCCTGGTAGTAAATTAGATAGATAAGGAACTTCCCCTGGTGAAGTCATCCCTGATGAGTACACTTGTGTAATCTCAAAGTGCAGACTTGCAGTTTTCCTGTAACGGCCACACACAACCTATGCACGTGGTCGAGCTAGGCAGAGTATAAAGATTAGAGCCTTCTGATCAATAAACGGCTGGTCTTCGCTCCATCTTGCCTCGTGTGTCTTTACTTGACCAGTCTCCTCCGGGACCTTCCAGCCCATATCGGGCCCCGATCCAACAGTCATTAAACACTGTTGAAACACATCAAACTCAAAATCATAGAGGGAAAAATCCTAACATCTTGCTATGAACAGCAAAGAAAAATTGTTGGTAAAAGAAAAAGAACTGTGGCCATAATCTCCTTGGACATAAAACAAATAAACTAAGTATTTTATCATAATTAGTTTCCTTGAGTACTATTATTTGGAAGAAAGAAGTATAAATTTCATAAAAGAAATCACTTGCGTCTTATTGCCGTCTGGCTGCAATAAGACGCCAAAGTTTGTCATGTTGTTACTTTCAAGAGCATGTGCCAATTCATCTCAATGACACCCAAGCTTCTTTTTTAATGTGTCTTTTATACCATGTCAGCAGCATCAATTTTTTTTAAACTACAGAACCCATCACAAAATGCATAAAAAGTGTATATTTCAAAGGGTAATTGAATTTCAGTCTACATATTTATCTGAAAGTATTAATTCACATTTTAATGAGAACCAGACAATCATCTTCCCAATCTCCAATCACGAGGATATGAAGAAATAACCAATGCCCCACAACACTGGCCAGAATCCTATTTCTAATTTAGGTAAAGGTCGCCCTTGCTTGAAAGCCAATCATATCCGACTCTAGGGTTCAGTGCTCATCTCCATTTTTAGCCAAAAAGCCAATGCTGTCTGCCTGCGTCTGAAGACATTTCCATGGTCCTGTGGCAGACGTGACTAGACACAGGAGTGCACACAATGCTGTTTACCTTCCCACTGATGTGGTACCTGTCCCCTGGGGCCACCAGTTCGATCCCCAGCTCCTTCCACACCGCTGAAGGCTTTCTTCTTGCCCGGCCACCCACCTCTCCTCCTCCCCCCCACACACCAAAGGCAATTGGAGAAAGGAAGAGGAGGAAGCCGTGAGAGGCTGAAAGGGAAACTTTGCAGTCTTTTCCTCCTTGGAAGGAAGGACGTTCAGACCGCCTGTTTGTTTCGGGTGAGAACGTGCCTCTAGTGCTCCTTCTGGCTCTACCTCCTCCAGCACCTTCATTGGGTCCTGGTGGGAGCCAGATGTCCTACTCATTGGACATTCTCCTTGGTGAGGCAATCAGAGCCATTGATGGACTAAAGACTGCCATGCTGCTACTGCACCCTCAAGGACTGCAGTGGCTCAAATGTTTAAGACGCTGAACTTGAAGACACCTGAAGCTGCACCGCGTGGCACGTTCTCACCCAAAACAAACCGAGGGGCTTCCCAGCTTACCTTCTTTGGAAGGCAGTGGCTGAACGGAGCGCCCAGAGAAGGCAAGGCAGAAGGCCTGCCGGTTTGACTTTAGGGTGACTTTCTGGAGGACTTTTTTGATTGCAGCGAAGCCTCTGGGCTTCGCAAAATGGCAATGGCAGAAGGGATCTGTCCTCCCAACCCTTCCAGAGCCTGTGGACCTAGCGAATGGGCCAGCAACAGTGGCAGAAACAGCCACGGGGGCATTTTTTATGATGCCCCCTAGGCTGTTTCTGCCGCTGATGCTGGCTTGTCCACCGGGTCCACAGCGCCTGATTCCCGGCTTGGTTTGGGGTAAGCCAGGGGCGCATGCCGCTTTCCCCAAACCATGCTGGAGATCAGAGCACTTTTAGATCATACCTGTCAACCTTCCTAGATTGGCCGGGATTTCCCGATTTTCGGCACCGATTTGCGCCATTTCCCGCCCGCAGCTGCCAAAACCCCGGAATTGGTAGTGGGGGGAAAAGAGGTACTGTGCATCCCTTCTGTGCAAGTCGTGTTCTACGCATGCGTAGAAGGCTTTTATGCTTGCATAGAACCCTTTTATGCATGCGCAGAACCATTGTGCGCAGGTCCCGGATTGTCCGGAGCCGCGGTTGACAGGTATGTTTTAGATTGGGGTGGCTGGGGGTGGAATGCACCTCCAGCCACCCTGATCCTGAAGCGGAGAGCCCACCCGCTTTCCTCCAAACCAAGCTGGCAATCACAGTGTCTGATCCCTGGCTTGGTTTTGGGGAAAGCAGGCAGGCACAATTGCCCCAGCTTCCCCCAAAGGAAGCCAGCTTTTTAAACATTATCCAATGCATGCATCAGATAAAGTTAAAAATCGGATAACGCTAAGACAAGTTTTAGCGTTATCCGAGGTATTACTCAAGACCTGGCTGTGCCAGCGGGTCTGGGACCCATCCTGTGGTACGGCCCATGTCCGCTGGCTAGTCTAGCTGCCCAAGATTACAGATCATTGCTGGAGCTGTCAGATGTTTTTTATGTAGTTGTTTTTATGCATTTTTGTATGGTTTTAGCTGTTAGCTTTTTATACGATTTTTTATTTTGTCTTAATGGGTTGGGGAGGGTCTGGGCTGGGTTTTTAGATGTTTTTATGATTATATTATTATCTTATGTATCTTATGTATATGTTGTTAGCCACTCTGGGTGGCGCACGTGCCAGAAGAGCGGGATACAAATATGAATCTTAACCTATAAATCCAAGGGTTAACCGTTGGAACTGGCTATAGGTTGCTATGCCTCGCCCTACTTGCCTGCACTCACCCTTCGTGCACACGGCCGATCTGGGTACGCAGGTCAACGAAGGATTGAAAAAACCGGCAGTGGGGCAACAGCCCCACAAACGCGAAGAAAGGGAAACAACTTCACTTCCCAACATTCCTTGCGCCGCGCCGTGCCAGAGCCAATCAGGCTGAGAGGCTCTCGCACGGCGCAGCGTTCGGAAACGCGCCGCAGCCAATCGAAAGAAAAGCATTTTAAAAAAACGCAGCACAAACACAAAACAGTAACCCATAACTACAAGCCCCAGCGTCCTGCGCGCCATGAGCGCGCAGAGCGCTGAGGAAACCGGCGCCCGAAAAATGAAAAAGAAAAACAACTCACAGCCAAGCACACACCAGCCGGCTTTCTTTCCCTCACCAACAGCGCCTGAAGCTTCCGACTGGAGTTTCCTCTTTAATATCAGTGGGTGGGGGTTGTGACCCCCCTCTCCGCTGGCTACCCTAGGGTTGGGAGGTTTGTGGGGACAAAAGGGGTATATTGCCCCAACACTTCTGGAACCAAAAGATCAGGCAGAGTGGATCGATCCCCCACCCCCCTCCTTAAAACAACTCCGTCTTTTCTTCTCCTTAAAAACGGAGTTGTTTTAAGGAGGGGGGGTGGGGATTCGATGCCCCTCTCCCCACCACCAAGCCCACCCTTCCTAACCCCCAATGACCACGTCCCTTTAAAAAATTAAAATTACACACTAAGCAATTTTTAAAAAAACATTAACACAATTTAACCTTCCAACACAATTTAAAACTATTGCAAAAATAAAATTGCTTCATTTTTTATTAAAACACACGGAGAAAAAAGCCCGGCAATGCCGGGCAACCCTTGCTAGTAAATAAATAAATATTACAAAGAGAGACTGAAACCAAGCAAAGTGCTGGTTTCTGCAGCATCACTTCCGGTGCTCTCTAGCTTCCCCGCTTTATCTTCCCCTCTGGGGAGAATCTCTAGGAATGCCAGTACCTCTGTCTCAGTGCCTCATGCATTTCCTGGGCGGCCTCTCTAGGAAGATGGAAGCCTTTCTGTCTGCTTCTCTTTCCTATGGAAAGGCTTTGAACCCAAAGGAGAGAACTTCTCTCAGAGAAGTGATGGCCTTCCTCTTCCTCCTTCCAGGTGACTGGTGAGCCTAGTTGGGGGGCAGGCTGTTAGCTCAGGGGGGTTGCCTCCCTGGCCCCCTAGCTATGGCCCTGTTGCTGCTCCCTTTTCTCTAATTGACCTGTGACAGACCATCAGTTATATGTACCAAGCTAGGGCTTCTATACCTCCTCCCTGAGTTTCTTTTTCACTTCTCATCCTGTCCTTCAGTTCCCCAACTTATGTCTGGGTGGGTTTTCCCCCAAGAAATTGACCAGAAATACTCATACAGACCAAAAGTTATTCTCAATTTCTATGAGCCATATCAGGCTGAGAAGAACTTCTTAGTTCAAGGGGTTCTTCCACCCATTTATACTCAAACATAAACAAGTTACTTTCTTGTACTGGTGCTTAGAATGGAAAAGGAAGAGGATACTTCTGACCAGAGCAAACAGAAAAGGAACACAAAATGTGTTCCCAAGGAACGCAAGAAAATTCTGTTCATGCCATGAAGAAAGCGGAGGCTGTCCTCTTCACAGAATACAGCAGATTTCAAAAAAAGGGGGCAGGTACTCACTCCCTTGTCTCCTGCACCACACACCAGACATTCTTAGAAACCTCAGCCTCCACAAAGGGCTTCAGGTGGAACAGGAAACAAGGCAAGCATACCTACTCACTCCCTAGTCCTAACAAACTATAGACTAGTGATGGCGAATCTTGGCACTCCAGATGTTCTTGAACTTCAATTCCCAGAAGCCCTGATCAGCAGGAGTACTGACTTGGGCTTCTGATAATTGAAGTCCAGGAACACCTGGAGTGCCAAAGTTTGCCATCACAGCCATAGACTGTTATGTTTCAGTCATGTGTACAATGGTTTATGCAAACCATGGTTTGCAAAACAAACCATGGTTTGAAGAACAACTGTTGTGGAATGCTGCTCATGCCACCTCCAAAGAACCACTACTAGGGATGGGATTATTACATTTTTACTATTAATTTTTGGAGTTCAGATCCTATAATTCTCTATTCTGGAAGTTATACGTGACAGACAGACAGCTAAATGTAGGAAAGGCCTTAGCTGGAATGCTTGGAGGCTTAGCTAGTCCAAACTCCAAACAATCTTCCTGCTTTTTTTCCAGTGCTAACTGATAACTTTTCTTCTGAGCAGGAAACTAGGTCTAGCTCTGCCTAGACCTTTCTCCTGGGTGAGCCACCATTTAGCTGTATGTAAGGTGTGTGTCTGTCAGACAGCATGCCCAAAATGGGGTGGGGAGTGGGGAAATGTGTAGTCCAAGAAATGAAAAAAAAAATCTCATTCCTAACCACCACTACCTTAATGAGCCTTCATAATGCAATTTCAGGAGCACTGAGGGAAGGGAGAGAGTAATAGTGACTAGCAAGAAGCTGACAGTTGCCAGACACTACAAGGAATCTGCAAAATTCTACACTTACCTTCCTTAATCCTTGAATTTGAGACAGAATTGCCCACAAATGTTTCCACATGAAGGAAGCATTCACAATAACCCTAATTGTGAGATCAAATCATTACATGACAAGCATTTCATTACAAGCTAGGTTCTGGCTCATGCAAGGCATGGATATGAAATCAACACAAGCAAATCTGATCTGAGAAGTGTAACAGTTTGGTTTACTGCTACCCTGAAAACCACATAATTCCTATCATTAAATAGTTTGCTTAACTAAGGATGTCAATATATATATATATATATAAACCTTGAAAAACCACTGGATGTGTGCCCTGATGGAAAACATATGCAAATGATCTCTCTGCTTTGGACGGACAGCTACTGCTTTGTGAACCAAGTAAAATAATGCATCAACCAACCCATGATACAAATAGCAAAGTAGAAGGGAAACAGACCTGGCACAGGAACACAGCACCCACCCTCCTATATAGATAGGAAATAGAAAAAAATATAACACAGAGCCATGTACTGTTAAATCCCTGCAGGTGAGCATTCCTAATTAGTGCTAGCAGCTGTTTGTTCAGGATCATCTTAAACTTAAAGTGAACAGCAATACCTAAAAGTAATCTGCAAATATTTTTCTATTTTATTTCTAATAAATACTGCCCAATTTCCCTATCCAAAGCAAGACTCCATAAACTCCAAAACTCCTCTTTATACCACTTTCTCAAGGTTTAAATATAGTAACGCAAGTAAGTAAATATTGTAAGTTAAATGTTGCAGCCCAGATGGCATGCCAAGCTTGTTGAGCTCTGGAATCTTGATCGGAAAGAATCAGGCTGGTGAACTAAGTGCCTGACTAAACCATCAACTTGGTCCATTTATAAAGCAGGTGAATTCCATTTTTAAATGCTCCCATGATACAACGACTGATTCAAATCAATCTGATGATTTTTGTTCCCAACTCATGGTTTTTTCCTCTACTGTTGGGTAGCACTGCCTAGTTAGACTGCTCAAGTCCCTGCGCCCCAACAAGACTCTCACCTAGGGTGGGATTATTTTAATACTAAAATTTATTTGGTCCATTGCTTGTCATTAAATAAATAACCTTCATTGCAATTATACACACGTGCATATACAGCAAGCCCATCAACAACTGCAGCAAATTACATTTATTTACTAGCAACAAATGGACTGTCTGGACTGTACAACTTTATTTCTGGTACGCAACAGGATTACAGCCATAGTTTTTAATAGACACTTTAAAAACTGTTATAAGCCACTCTGGGTTTCTCAAGGGAGAAAGGCACACCAAAAATGAAAATTACAGACATACTTCAAGGGTAGCCCCACACAGAGTACATTAAGGTATTCAAAATGCAGTGTAACTAAGGCATTGGTGACAGCTGCCAAGTCAGGTTGGCTCAGGGAGGTTTGTAGCTGATGCACTAAGTCAGTGGTGGCTAACCTATGGTATGCGTGCAAGAGCTGATGCACAGAGGCCTCTCTATTAGCACACATGCCATTGAAGGAAAGCCCCTCTCATCCCAGTTGACACCAATGGCAGCGCTGCTTCCCCACTACCCATCTCTTTCTGCCAATGGCAGCACCACTTCCCTTAGCACCCCTCCTAGGAGTCAGGTGCACCCGCAGGGAGGTTGGGTGCACACATGGGAGGTAAGGCACACCCATGGGGGTGTTGGGAGCACCCATGGGGGTCAGAAGCACCCATGGTGGGGTGTGAGCACCCACGTGACTTAGCCAGAGGCATGCTGACAATATCACATGAGTGTGTGGATACACATGGTGCCTTCCCATGAACCTCCTCCTCCTTGGGCACTCGGTCTCTAAAAGGTTCACCATCACTGCACTAAGTGAAGTTATCAATGGCATTCAATGTCACTGATGCCACCTGGAGAAAGAGCAAAGAAGTGCCTGGCCTGTTGGAATGAGTACCACCCCTTCAAGGTGAATCTCAGTCCCTGAGATTGACCTTCTACTGAGAAGTGCCACTTTCATCTTGTCAGGATTTTATTTTATTTATTATTTACACTTATGTCCTGCCCCTCTAGGGAAAAAATCATCCCTACTCAGGACAGCTAACATCATAAAAGTTAAAAATTACACACAATAAAACTCCCAATAAAATAATTACCACACATTATTTTGACTTCTTCACTCTCATTCCACCCATTCTCAAGTTTAGGCAGTGCTCTCTCTGTGTTAAATGAGAAGGTGGGTATCATCAGCCTATTAGTGCCATCTTACTCCAAATTTTTGAATGATCTTTCTAAGAAACTTCATGTTGATGTTAAAGAATATAGGGGATAAGTTGGAGCCCTCAGGCAAATGCCACAAAAAGCCATGGTGTAAAACAATGCTTCCCCAGCACTTCCCCTGTTACACTTCAGTTGCTTTCCTTCTTTCCTCCTTTAAGCTGGATAAATTCAGGTCATTTTTGCAGTGCACATATTGGCTTGGGAAAATGATATTTCAACTCTCGGAATGATCTAGGGCATTTTAAAAGTTTCTCCAAGGTTTGACTTTCTCTAGGGCTGGAAAGAGGTTTCCAAATATTCCTTATTTCCAGCACAACTTACACCAAATTATGAGGTGAGTTATATATTTTGGTTTACATTTTGAACATTTTCATTTGCTGAAAATGTGGATCAAAACATGATTGCCTTTGATTATCATTGAGCAGGCCATATAAAAGGACACATCCAGGGGAAATACTCAGCATTCAAATCATGTTCAATCTTTATTGCACAGTTGAGAAGTGAGTTAGTTGAAGGTTGGAGTTTAGGGTTAGAATTTATCCTTGCCTAGATCTCCTTGGGAGAAGGTAGAAAATAAATATAAATAGCAGATTCTTGTACCACTGGCTGTGAATAATCTTTAGATCCAGACATGACAATGTAATGAACCCAGGGAGACAATCCTCTGAGTTCAGCTAGGAAAGGTCCCTTCTGCCCCCCCCCCCGCCTCACTTTCATTTATTCTCCCCATCATCTTTCACCCAAATCAGGTTGACTCAGGGAGGATTGCAGCTGATGTGCTAAGTGAAGTTATCCATGGCATTACAACCCTCCCTGAAGCAACCTGACCTGGGTGAAACCTGACTTAATAAACCTGACTTGGGTAAAACCTGACTTGCAGTTGGAGTAGAGCTGCTTTAGAGTTCAATATGCAAATGACGACCATTCCAAAAATATTGTAAAGTTCAATCCAAATTTATTCCAGTATTGTCAACAAAGAGTCATTATTTTATGTAAAAGGATAGCAAAGAGTCATTCATTTAGCCTCAATAAAATGTGTTGTGAGCGGCGATTGCGTGTTAAGGGATCTAATTTTAGAACGATGTTCTGAGGTGCGTTTTTTTATATTTCGATGCAGTCCTTAGTATTACAATTGGTTACGCCATGTAGACGATGGGTAAAAGACCTGTTAGAAATAGAGACACTGTCTGTTTCCCATACAAATTTACACTGTGCGCAACTCCCGCGTCTATAATGTCCTGAGGTAATATGGGACAACCTTTCCTGTGAGCGCTCATGACCTGATCGTGATAAGATGTTCGCGATGGATTTGGTTTTTCTGAGACCTACATAAGGTTTTGTGCTGCAACCTGGTAAGTCCTGTAGTACTGCCCAATGCTTAAAAATAATATTCTTAATTTGCCTAGCCAGGGATGAGAATTCCAGAGAACAGCTAAGTTTGTTCGTGCGGTCTGTGTGTCTACTAGTGAGTAATTCCTCACGTGGAATGTGTTTAACCTTATCTAATGATCTTTGAACGACCTGCTGCGGATAACCTCTGTTATTTAGAAAACCGGCAATCATGTGGGAAGAATCAACAAAATCACTTTCATGTGATGAGGTTCTTTTTGTCCTGGAAAACAATCCGAAGGATATGTTATTCTTAAGTTGATATGGGTGGTGGGAATCATAGGCAAGATATGAATTTCTATCTATTTCTTTCCTGTACAATTTGACTGCAAGTTTGCATTGAGGGTTGATGTATACTGTGACATCTAAAAATGGTAAAGCTGTTTGGCTTACGCTATTTGTAAACCTTAAATTTGAATGTAAAGTGTTAATCCATTCTGAGAACTGAAGAGCTGTGTCAAATGAGTCAAACACAAAAAACAAATCATCTATAAATCATTTGTAAATAATGATGTGTGACAAAAAAGGATTAAAGATGTAATTGAAAATGAAACTTTTCTCAAAAGAAATCATGAATATATTGGCTACGGATGGAGCTATTGGTGATCCCATAGCGACTCCTTGTGTCTGTGAATAAAAACTGCCACCAAACCTGAAATAATTATTTTCGAAAATAATATCTAACAAGTCCATCAAAAGGTGTTGTGTGGTGGTGGTGATCCGATCTGGAAAGTAAAACCTGTTCCACCTCTGTCCTAGCTTCTTGTAATGGAATATTTGTGTATAAAGCCTGTACATCCAATGTCATGATAGTTGAATGCTGTGGTAGTAGAATGCCTTCTATTTCCTTAATGAAATGTGTAGTGTCCCTCAAATATGATGGTGTGTCTGAACTGAATTTATTAATGTGGAAATCCAAAAAATTGGCTTATGATTCATGAGCCGAATTAATTCCGGATATGATAGGCCTGCCTCGGATGAGTCCATTGGAACCTCTTGGTTTGTGTATTTTAGGCAAAGTGTGAAAAAGTGGTGTGCGGGGAAATTGATTAAACAAATATTTATACAATCCCAGGACATTATAGATGCGGGAGTTGCACACAGTGTAAATTTGTATGGGAAACGGGCAGTGTCTCTATTCCTAACAGGTCTTTTACCCATCACCTACATGGCGTAACCAATTGTAATACTAAGGACTGTGTTTATTTGATTTTATGTAAATGTGGTAAAGCCTACATCGGGATGACACATCAAAATATAAAAAAAAGCATCTCGGAACATTGTTCTAAAATTGGATCCCTTAACATGCAAGCGCCGCTCACAACACATTTTATTGAGGCTAATCACAATGAAAATGACTTCAGGTTTGTAATTTTAGAGACCATTCGCTCCCCTAAGTTTTCCAGGATGGATGTAGGAAGGAAACTGTTACAGCGGGAGGCGTTCTTCATTCATAGATTCGACACAGAGCACCCACGGGGTCCTAACATGGAGGCGGATTTGTCGTGTTACCTTTAAGATATAACATGTAGGCAGAGCTCTTTCTTTCACCTCTCTTTGCATCTACTAGTATAAATTTCTTCCACTTTGGTGGTTTCATTAACGCCATAGAGCACAAAAGAGAATATGCAAGCGCGTCGCCAAAATGGCCACCAAACTCTTTGCACCCCCCGCACCCAGACTCAGACATCCGGGTGAGTAAGGGGGGCATGGCCACCCTCTTTAAAAGGGGTGGCCATGAGGCAGCTCGGCTGCCATTTTGTTGAAGCGACGGAGAGGAGAAGTTTTCTCCGTCGCTTTTCTGCCCGGCTTTCGCCTGCTCTCTTTTAAAAGGGAATTTCCCTTTCTCCTTCACTTTTCGGCTTGGGAGACATGGCTCCCAAGCGAAAAGCAACAGCTCCGAAGCCACGGACGAGGGGGAGGGCTCTGCCCACCACCACCCCACATCTAGGGGGCCGCCCCCGGGCCGGAGGGCCGGTTTACCCACTACCACCAACGTGGGCAGACAGGCTGCTGCCTACCCGCCTGATGCTGGGGTTCAAGCAGGGGCGGCACAGGCTGGCCCCTCGGGGATCACTACCCCTATGGGGTCTTTGCCCTGCTCTGGGCAGGGCGGCCCCCTTGGGCCTGGTGCGGGTTTCCGCCCCACCATTCCCCCGGCCCCACATGGGCCGGATTATTGGTCATGGCCCTATTCAGGCCCAGGATCCACACTTGGGTTTGTAACTCTGCAATTGCCCGGTGGGCCATCTGGCCCGCCCGGACCATCTTATACCGGTGGGTCTGAGGCCATCGATGCCCTCCTAGCACGCATTTCGGTGCTGGAGGCATCAATGGGCATTGCCCCACCACCTTCGGAAGGTGGGTTTGCACCTCCTGCATTTCCGGCCCGCACATCGACCACCGCTGTTCAGGGTTGAGCTGCTTGAGGCCATCAGGCCAGCCCAAGCTGGTGCCTCGCAGCTCCCTGCTAGATCATCACAGTGGGGCTTGCCGCAGGGGCCTGGTCCTGTGTGGCAAGGGTGTAGCGGCACACACAGCTCGATTCCCATCGCGAGCTCCGATGCCCGCCGTGGGCCAGAACCCCCAGTGGGGGCGGCCCACGGGGGTGCACTGGGTGAGTATCCTGGTCAATTAAGTACACCAGTGACACTGCCCAACCACACTGGGTGTGTGTGCAGTGGCCATGGCCACAACAGGTTACCACGGGTGGACAGTTGTATCCGCACTGTCCCGTTAGCTCCTGGTTACCCAATTACCCCCCGGTTATGACAGGGGTGACCGCCCCTAGGGGTATGCCTAATGTTTCAGGGGTTGTTCACCCTTGATTCAATCTGTCCCAACTGCGGCCCTACCAACGGCTGGTTATTCCTTGCCCCTGGGTGACCATCTTTCCCAGGCCACTAGTGAGAAGATTTGGAGGGGGGAATATGTGGACATTTTCTCCCTCCTAAACCATGAGCCCAACAAGGAAGAGAGGGAAGGGCAGGATGATAGGGACAAGGAGTTGTCCTATTGTCGTAAGACGCCGCGCACCTGGGCCAATTGGTTACTGGCCTACCTCATTTATATGGCGGTATACCTGAGGGCTCGCCCTGACTTGGCCATTCCAATGGTGCAATACCTGGATAATATTTATCGGGCGGTGGTTGATTTCCCTGGACCGTCATGGTTGGCCTATGACGAGGAGTTTAGGATGAGAGTGGCCCTCCATCCTGAGATGAGGTGGGACGAGCCCTGCCAGCAATTGTGGCTCTTGTATATGACCCCCACGCGGCCGGCGCCTGGTGATCGGTACCATTGTGGCGATGCCGTGCAGCGGGCGGCTGCTACACAGGTTCCCCGCCAAACGGCGGGGCAGGGGGTTCCAGCCCACCTGCTGTGTTGGAGCTTCTCCACCAACAGAGTGTGCAACAAGCGTCAGTGTCGGTTCCGGCACGAGTGCCCCTCTTGCTCTGGCCCTCATGCCGCCTCCACGTGTCCACGGGCTGGTGGATCACGAGGCAGAGGTAGGGGTGGGCAGGGGGCGGTCAGAGCTCCCTTTGACGGTGCGACCAATCAGAAAGGCCCCCTCCCCAATTGATGTGCAGGTGCTGGAACATTGGCTTACCGCTTATCCTAGACGGGATGATGCGAAGTACCTATTGAGGGTTTTCAATTCGGCTTCCGCATACCATTTCAGGGGGTACGCGGGCCTCAAGATGACCCGAACTTAATTTCCCTCAGGGGTAATGAGGATATCGCCACCGAATCTATAGCTAAGGAGGTCACCGCACTGAGGGTTGCTGGGCCATTTGCTGACCCACCATTCCCGAACTTGAAGGTGTCCCCTTTGGGTTTAGTCCCTAAGAAGTCCCCGGGTGAATTTCGGTTAATTCACCACCTTTCTTACCCTGCGGGTTCTTTGGTCAATGATGCAATACCTGATGACCTTTGCTCGGTCAGGTATACTTCCTTTGACCAGGTCTTGCAGATGGTACGCTCATGTGGCCCAGGGGCGCTACTGGCAAAGTGTGATATCAAATCGGCATTCCGATTGTTGCCAGTGCACCCGGATGACTTTGAGCTGTTAGGTTTCCGTTTTCGGGGCAGTTTTTATGTAGATAAGGCCATGCCTTTTGGCTGTTCTATCTCATGTTCTGCTTTCAAACGGTTTAGCACCTTCCTTCACTGGGCTTTTGTTCGTAGATCAGGGTCCCGGTCTGTAGCCCACTACCTCGATGACTTTTTGTTCGGAGGGGAACAGGGCACGGACATGTGCGCTTATGCGGGAACTAGGTGTGCCCCTGGCGCCTGAAAAGACTGAGGGACCGGCCACCACTCTCACCTTTTTAGGTATTGAGATTGACACTGTTGCCCAGACATCCAGGTTGCCCATGGAAAAGGTGACGCAGATCTCTGATGCCATTCTGGCAATGCTTGCCAGGCATAAGGTGTCTCTCCGAGAGTTACAGGTGCTTCACAGCCACCTCAACTTTGCCTGTAGGGTAGGCGGCCTTTGCCAGGCATCTGTGTGACGCCATGGCTGGCCTTTTAAAACGCCACCACAGGGTTCGGCTGACCAAAGGTTTACGGGCGGATCTTACGGTCTGGCTCACATTCCTTCAGGATTTTAATGGCATCTCCTTCTGGAGATCGGAGCTTATGCTCAGCCCGCATTTCCAAGTACAGTCGGATGCCTCCGGCTCCCTGGGTTATGGGATTTACTTTGAAGGGAGGTGGTCCTATGGCCGATGGCCTCAGACATGGCAAGGCACAGATCGTTTACACGATCTTACTTTTCTGGAGTTTTTTCCCATTTTGGGTGCCCTGATGCTCTGGGGGGATAGGTGGGCTAATTCAGTAGTTCACTTTTGGTGTGACAATGCTGCAGTGGTGCACATTGTCAACGTCCAGACATCTAAATCCCCCAGAGTTATGGCATTAGTTCGCCAATTTGTTTTGAGGTCTTTACGCCTTAATGTGCTTTTCAGGGCCAGACATGTACCAGGCATTGATAATGATATTGCTGACGCTTTATCCCGCCTGCAGATCCCCCGGTTCCGTGCCTTGGCACCAGAAGCAGAGGAACTGCCCTCTCCACTCCCAGCCAAGATCTGGACATTTGGCGAGGAGAGGTGAACCGCGCGATCGGCATGTCTTTGGCACCTCTCATGCGCAAGGCATACCTACATGCACTCCTACAGTTTAGGAATTTTTGCGGGCAAAGGCAGTTGCCCGAAGTGTGGCCGATCCCGGTCGACCAGATTCTGCAGTTCATGGTTTACCTCCATGACCTAGGGTTAGCCCCTCGCACCATTGCCACTAGGCTTTCAGCTTTGGCATTTATGGCTAAGGCGAGGGGTTTCGTTGACTGCGTGAATGACTTCCGCATACGTCATGTATTAGAAGGGTGGACACATGAACGAGGCCGCCGCCCGGACACACGTCACCCTGTTTCACCAGAGGTTCTGATGCATCTTGCACAAGGTTGGCATAGCTTGTGTTACGATAGGTATGAGGAGGCTCTCTTTCATGCGGCTACCACAGTAGCCTTTTTTGGAGCACTCCGTATCAGTGAGCTGGTCCCATTGTCAAAGGGGGACATGTCTCATAGGGCACTGGAACTCGACGATGTCTTTCTTACCCAGGAGTGGGCCCAGTTGAGGATTCGTTCCTCAAAGGCCGATCAGCACGGAGTAGGCAGTGGTGTCAGACTGCTACGGTGTACAATTGCTGACATCTGCCCAGTTGGTGCCCTACATGAGTTTTTGGCAGTGCATGGCACGCACCCTGGGCTGTTTTTCTGCCACTAGGATGGGTCTCCCCTGACCAAATTCCAGTTTTGGAAGGTGACCGGTATGGCACTTCACAGTGTCGGCCTCCCTAGGGCTCGTTACGGCACCCATTCATTTAGGATAGGTGCTGCTTCAACTGCAGCTGTGTTTGGGTACTCTGATGCTGATATACGTCGCATGGGCAGATGGGGGTCCGCGTGTTTTTCCTTATATGTACGCCCCCTTACTGCATGAGTGCCAGTTATGTCATTAATTCCCCTTCTTTCCTTCTTTTACAGACCCTGTGTGTTTACGCACACCGGTGGCAGTATGGCTGGTGGGCCACAGTTTTGTGCACTGGGCAGTGCAGTATGCTGTGGCGACAGACTGGGGACCCCATCTCGGGCTACGTGCAGCTGCACGTATGCGTTGGTACGGTAAGCACGGCATGAGATGGCGGGAACTGTTGCCATTCCTGATGTCCATCAGGGATGCTGGACCGCCTGATGTCTTGATTCTGCACCTCGGCGGCAATGATCTCGGACAGATCACTGGCCTCTCTTTTAAAATGTCGGTGTGCAGTGACCTGGCCTTTTTACATCACTTATGGCCGTACACGCGGCTGCTATGGTCTGACATCAAGCCAAGACACCGTTACAAGGGAGGCATCGACCTCCGTGGTTTGGATCGTGCTCGACGGTCACTGAACAGGGCTGTTGCCCGGTTCCTTTTTGACAATGGCTTTGGAACAGCCATTCAACATCCTAGGATAGGCTTGCAGGATTATGGTCTATATGCAAGAGATGGGGTCCATCCGTGGGCCAGAGGTTTGGACCCCTTTCTGGAGGACGTGCAAGCAGGCCTGGTGACCGAGCTGACAGTCTGGGGGGGGGGCGGGGGGCGGTGAGTCATCACGGACGCCTCCCCGTGTGGCGGGTAGCACTGGTAAGGTAACAGATTTATGACCAATAGGTATCCGGCAGGTTCGCAATTGACTGGCCAACACGTAGATAGGTACAGGGGAATAAGATTGGCCGGTCAAGGGCGAACCATGCAAGGGCTGATGGCAGGAGCTGCACAACCGGCATCACCCTGATATTGAACGGATACACGTCATAGGGTGGGGTCAGTAGATAGTATATTGACTCCGGTCAACAATTTGTTTGTGTCAACAAACAAATTGATACAAATAGATACATGTAGCCAATTTCCATTGGCATTTTGGGAGGAACCTTACCAGTGTTACTGCGGCCTGCTTGCCTTAAAGAATTACAATTGGATGATACACCAATTGAAAGTGATAATTCGGACTAGGGCATTATTCAATAAAAGTGGCCCGATGCCTTTAATCCAATACCGGTGTCTGAGTCTTTCTTTGGGGGGTGCGCCTGCAAAGCATGGAGGCTCAAGGCGCAGAATAAGACTGATATCACTTGCATTAACGCATGAATTAGACTTCTTTAACAGGTACCTATCTTTGTTTATCTTTGTTTATCTTTTCAGAACTGCATATTATTGTATATAGTGGCACTAGATTACATATACCATTTCATGTGTTATTGTCTTATAGATCCCTGAAGAAACAATTGTATTGTGAAAAACCTCAAGATTATCCGGAATAGGTTTTGGATATTTCAAGGATTATAGAGCATTTATGGATCTTAGATACCATGGCATATTACAGTTTTTATTTTTGCCCGGTTGGAGCTACCTTTACTTTTTGGATTAATACAATATACATGGAGTAATGCTTTTCCGTTTGAGATTTTTCCACATGAATGAATGACTCTTTGTTATCCTTTTACATCAACTAATGACTCTTTGTTGACATAAATTTGGAATAAATTTGGATTGAACTTAAAAATATTTTTGGAACGGTCGTCATTTGCATATTGAATTATACACACCATTCTGCCCTTCTTTTCTGTGTGAGCTACTTTAGAGGCCTCCACTAATTTAAATTGATAATTTAAACTGCTAAGAGCCACCTCTGTTCAAACAGAGGAAGCAGCTAGAAGCTTCCTGAAACAGGAAGCAGGGGGCAGA
This sequence comes from Bradypodion ventrale, assembly GCA_035047345.1. NCBI lineage: Eukaryota > Metazoa > Chordata > Lepidosauria > Squamata > Chamaeleonidae > Bradypodion > Bradypodion ventrale. The sequence continues at coordinate 39,628,822 of JAWDJE010000008.1, forward strand.
GCCACACCAGGCCCTTCCCAGAACTGACTCAGAGGGGCGGAGCCACACTAGCCTTTAAAAGCTCTGAGCTCTATCAGCATTAGCCTTTTTGATTCTTCATGTGTGCTCTTAAGCAGAGCTGCTGCTGAGGAGAGCCAAACAAAGGAAGTGAGCACTGGTAAGTTTTGGGCATGCTTGCAGTTGGACTAGAGCTGCTTCAGAGGCCCGCGCGCCTAGCAGCATGCAAGATTTCAAACAAAACACAAAGAATATATTCTTACTAGGTAGAAAGGAAGTAAACATGTAAATTTTTGAGGCCCAGAATACTGCACTTGTTAAAATGGATTCTGAGGGAGCAGCTGTAGTTACCTGCAACACTTGTGCCATGTTTGTGATCTTACCAAAGCGCATGGAGAACTACACTTGCAGCTGGTTGCACTACTAGAAGAGAAGGTCCAGCAGCTAGAGGCCCGCATATCTAACCATCAACAAATTAAGGAGCTTGAGCTGTTCTTGGACAGAGCGGAGCAGACTATACTGGACAAAGAAGAGACAGGGCACAGTTCTGAGGGAGAAGGCCCTTCACTAACTCAGGAGGGAGATACATGGAGGAATGTGACTCAAAGAAGTAGAAGGGCAAGGGATCACTCTGAGAGTCTGAAATTAAAGAATCAATTTGAGGCTCTTTCCTTCATCACACCTGATGAGGAACACACAGAGGAACAACTGGTTCCATCTGAGGATCTCTCCTTCATCACACTTGATGAGATACAGGAAGATAAACAACAGGAACAAACTGAAGTCCTCTCCCTTAATATGGTTGATGAGGTGCATGTAGATGAACAGATTGCAGAAGAGGGGCTCCTTGTACTAGGTGATTGAATAATTAGAAATACAGAGAGATGGATTTGTGATGTACATGATAACCATATGGTGACTTGCCTGTCAGGTGCAAAAGTTGCAGACATCACGAGAAATCTAGATAGCTTGTTAGAGAGAACTGGGAAGGAGCCAGTGGTCATGGTACACGTTGGTACCAATGATGTTGGGAAGGCCAAGGGGTCAGTCCTGGAAGCCAAATTCAGGTTGTTAGGAAGAAGATTGAAGTCCCGGACTTCCAAGGTAGCATTTTCAGAAGTGCTGCCTGTTCCCCATGCAGGACCTACCAGGCACGCAGAGCTCAGAAGCCTCAATGCATGGATGACACGGTAGTGTCGATAGGAGGGCTTCAGATGTGTCAGGAACTGGAAAACATTTTGGGACAAGCCAAATCAGTTCAGGAGGGATGGGTTGCACTTGAACCATGATGGCACTCAACACCAAAAAGGCTGCAGTGCAGAGCAGCTTTTAAACTGATAAATGGGGGAAAGCTGACAGGAGCTAGGCAGCATCCGGTTTGGGAAAGTGTGTACTTCAGTAGTGAGGAGGATGCAAAAAGTACTGAGCAGAGCGAGGAGCTAGTCACCAGCACTCTAGCAGAAGGATGCAAGAGGCAGTCTAGCAATGCATCTGGACTTAAAAGACTGTATCAGAAATACATATATAAATGCTTGTATGGAAATGCAAGAAGCCTCCAAAAAAATAGGGGAGCTGGAATATTTAGCAATAGATAAAAATATTGATATTATTGGCATCAATGAAACCTGGTGGATGGATGATAACCAATGGGATACAGTTATCCCAGGATAGGAAGGGGCAAACAGAAGGTGGTGTAGCCTTGTACGTCAAAGAAGTGATAAAATCATACGAATTGGAATATCTAGGTGATTTGGAGTCACCATTAGAAACTCTGTGGGTAAGAGCACCAGGCCAAAAGGATGGTCTAACAGTAGGCATATACTATCGGCCTCCGACCCAAACTCCTGAGGGAGTCTGGCCGTTGGAGAATGTTGTAAAGGAGTCATCCAAGAAGGGAAGCCTGGTTATAATGGGGGACTTCAATTACCCTCACATAGACTGGGTGAACTGTTGTTCAGCACATAATAAAGAGATAAAGTTCCTAGATATGCTAAATGATTGTTCCCTGGGACAGATGGTTGAAGACCCAACTAGAGGTACAAGAATCCTTGACTTGATCCTGAGTAATACTCGGGATCTAGTGCAAGATGTTAATGTGATTGATCCAATAGGGAACAGTGACCACAACTCAATTATGTTTAACTTGATCATAGACCGCAGAGACTCTAACACAGAGACCTTAAATTTTCAAAAAGGAAATTTCTCAAAGATGAGGAAACTAGTAAAAAAGAAGCTGAAAGGGAAAATTGAGAGAGTCCAAACACTTCAAGAGGCATGGAGGCTGTTTACAAAAACAATAACAGAGGCCCAATTAGAATGCATACCCAAAAGGAAAAAGGGTACTGCCAGGTCCAAGAGGACTCCGATGTGGCTTACATGAGCTGTTCGGGAAGTGATCAAAAGCAAGAAAAGCTCATTTAGAAGATGGAAGGCTTGTCTGAATGAGGACAGCAGGCAGAAACATAAATTCTGGCAGAACAAATGCAAGGCAACTATCAGGAAAGCAAAGCAAGGCTTTGAGGAGCGTATAGCTAAAAACACTCAGAGAAATAACAAAGACTTCTTTAAGTACATTAAAAGTAAGATCCCGACTAGGAAGGCCATTGGACATTTAGACGACAATGGAAGGAAAGAGGAAACAGAGATCGCAGAGAGACTCAATGAATTCTTTGCTTCAGTATTCGCTGAAGAAGACAGAAACCACATGCCCAAAACAGAGCCTATCTTCGTAGGGAGGGAAACTGAAAAATTTAGCCAGATAGAAATAACCAGGGAGGATATCCTTGCATGTCTTGTTAAACTAACAAATCACCAGGACCAGATGGCATCCATCCACAAGTTCTCAGGGAACTTAAAGATGAAATTGCTGATCTCCTAGCCAAAATATATAATCTTTCCCTCAAATCTGGCTTTGTGCCTGATGACTGGAAGGTAACGAATGTAACATCAATTTTCAAAAAAGGATCCAGGGGTGATCCAGGAAATTACCGACCAGTCAGTTTGACATGTGTCCCAGGTAAAGTGATGGAAACCATCCTAAAAGATAGAATTAATAGGCACATAGAAGAGAAGGAGAGCCTACATGGCTTTTGCAAGGGCAAATCAAGCCTCACTAATCTGTTGGAATTTTTTGAGAGTGTCAACAAGCATTTGGATAAGGGGGATCCAGTTGACATTGTTTATCTGGACTTTCAGAAGGCTTTTGACAAGGTCCCACACCAAAGGCTCTTGAATAAACTTGCCAGTCATGGAATAAAGGGACAGGTCTTGTCCTGCATCAGCAACTGGCTAAGGGACAGGAAACAGAGGGTAGCACTAAATGGACACTTCTCCAAGTGGAGGGAAGTAAAGAATGGGGTCCCCCAAGGTTCAGTACTGGGACCCCTGCTTTTCAACCTCTTCATAAATGATCTAGAAGTAGGAGTAAATAGCAAGATAGCCAAATTTGCTGATGACAGCAAATTACACAGGGTAGTGAAAACTGTGAGAAATTGTGAGGAGGGATCCCAGAGGGATCTCTTGACACTGGGGGTGTGGGCAAAACAGTGGCAAATGAGTTTCAACACTAGTAAGTGCAGAGTGATGCACATTAGGGCAAAAAAAATCCATTTACATTTATAAACTGATGGAGTGAGACAAACCAGGAAAGGGACCTTGCTGTCCTGGTGGTCAGCTCAATGAAGGTGTCAACCCAGTGTGCCTCAGCAGTGAAAAAAGCAAACTCAATGCTAGGGATCATTAGGAAGGGTATAGAAAATAAGTCAGCAAGTGTCATTTTGCCTCTTTATAAATCTATGGTGAGGCCCCATCTGGAATACTGTGTACACTTCTGGTCGCCATACCTCCAGAAAGATATTATGGAGCTGGAAAAAGTGCAGAGGAGAGCAACCAGAATGATTAAAGGACTGGAACACCTTCCTTACCATCTGAGGCTGTAACGGTTGGGCCTCTTCACTCTTGAACGACGGCGTCTAAGAGGTGACCTGATAGAAGTTTATAAAATCATGCACGGTGTGGACAAAGTAGATAAGGAAAAACTGTTTTCCCTATTGCACAACAGTAGAACTAGGGGGCACTCCATGAAACTTTTGGGTACTAGTTCTCAAACAAATAAGAGAAAGTATTTTTTCACCCAGAAGATCACTGGTCTATGGAACTCCCTGCCAGAAGAAGTGGTGACAGCTGTCAGTCTTTACAGCTTCAAGAAAGGATTAAACAAGTTCATGGAGGACAAGGGTATCAATGGCTATAATTATGGATACCTAAGGACAACCTCCGGGTTGGAGAGATAGGCAGGATATCTCTCAATGCCATTTCCAGGGAATCCTAAGAAGGTGAAGGCATCTGCTTGGGAATAATACCCTGAAGCAAATGGTGAGCCACTGTGTGAGACAGAATGCTGGACTGGATGGGCTGTGGCCTGTTTCAGCAAGGCTGTTCTTATATGTTCTAATGTAAATCATAAATTCTTAGATCACACCTTGACTTCAGAAAGAGGCAGGAATTTCAGGGCTACTGGTGAAACCCACAATTTACCCAGAAGAGTATATATCAACGATGCATATATAAACAATCTGCTCAGATTAATGAGAAACAGGAAGGGTTATGGTTTGCAGCTTCTCAATAAGCCCTCTGTTTCTACTGTCCCACTGCTAAAGCAGTTTCTCCATTAGAGTTTCAGAACATATACACAACCTTCCAGATTTGGGGGGAAACAGGAGCAATAATAATAATTTTATGTCAGAAATTATTCTAGGTTGAAAGGATTTTTGCAGAAGAAACTCCGCTCAGGGAACACCCAAATGAGGCTCCTTTCATGTTCCCAACAGCTGGGACAGAGAGGCGCACTCAATCCATCATGCAGTGCCCAGTTCTTGAACTGCCAACTTGCCAGACTTCCAGCTAATAAGGTGAGCTTCTTAACTGAGTTGCTGAGTTAGCCTAGATGGTATCCTTTGCATATTTTGTACAGGCAGATGACTCAGTGCTGTGTTGTAATACGAATTATCTTAGAAGAGACATCCCTCCTTTGTGACAGAGAAGAAGGAAATACCTCTTCTAAGGTAACTCTTCTTATCAGCACTGTTGCTTTGTTAAAAGTTATATGTCTGCATTTTTACTACTCTTCAGTTAATCAAGACCATTTTTAAAATTAATGAGAAGTATTTTAATTTATGAAACAGGCTGCTTGCTTGCTTGATTAAACACCACAGCCCTGCTAGATGTTTATACACATGCTCACATAGGCTATGATCAAATTCTGACTTGGCTGGACTGCACACATCCACCAAGGGTTTACCCAGGGTCTCTCGCACTGCAGAGATGTTTCTTCTGAAGGCTCAGTAGCTCTAAGGGACCTCCATACTTCCCATATCACAACAATGCCCTCCAAAGCTTTTTAAAAACATCAACATCAAGAATTGGCCTATTTCTTCAATAGTTACAACAATACCGATTTGTACCTTGTTAAAAGGGTACTGTATATCTGGGTGCTAAAACAGAAGCAAACACTTGAATTAAAACATGCAGGACATATGAGTCACTAATCCTGTCATCCATTTGACTACCATTTTGATAAGAAATATTTGATTTTGGCACTGACAATATGGATAAAACTACAGTATTATGGATTTCAACAAGAGCATTACTAAAAACTTTTAACAATTCAGGTGGAAATAATAACAAGGCATTCTATGTCAGTGTCAAGGACAACTAGTGTTAACATTAACTTTCAGACACTAAGTGGTTTAAACATGTTGCACTCCAATCCCAGAGAACCTATTGAGCAACACATATATATGCACACACAAAAAAGTCCAAGATTAACATGCATGTGTGTACAGGGGAAGGCTACAGCCAGAACTCTAATGGATCTGCAGCATTCTGCTTGATCTAATACAAAAGATGATGCACAAGTTTGCATAAAGGTTTGTGGTCCACACATTCACTTAGCCCCCAGTGCTACACTTGCAACATCCAGATTCAGGAGCAAATGTGAACAAATGCAATTGGCCTCTCATGTCACATATTGTTACCCACTTGCCCTTTGCCAAGAATTCAACCCAAATCAAAGACTCAGGGAAAGCTAGGTAAGCAGCAGACCTATACTGTTGACAAATTACTGAAAAACAGAAATATGTTTCCAGTCAAACATTTCTGAGACTGAATACCACTTAGCTGGTGCAGAAATCACTAGAATAAAGAGAGCACAAGTGTGATGGATTGAATCAGAAATGGAAGCAATGGAAGGCTAGATCTGATTAAAGTAATTAGAGAGTGAATGTAGCAATTTTTCCCCATCTGTTGACTGATGAGTTGCTTTTAAAAGAAAAGCTTGGGGGCGTGGCTAAGATGGCCGACGAGTAACATCTTGATTTGGACGCTCGCGCTTACCAAAGTGGTAACTAATGTGAACGAGTAAAATGGGGAAATTTTAAAGTGGTATTTTTTGTCGATAAGACTCCTGCTTGCCTATTTGGAAAGTTTTGAAGTCGGGCGGTCGAAGTTTGGGAGGTTTCCTGGGTAGGTGAGGCTCGCGACGGAAGCCGCGGCTTTCCCTGCCGAGGAGCCAAGAATGGGACCAGCGAGACAGCGGAGATTTGAGGCGGCAGTAAAATCAGCAAGAAAACAACTCTACATAAGTTCACGAAAGTCTATGTGGAAAAGTTAAAGCTAATTGGGGATTTTGCTTAGAAGAGCCCGGACTTGGAAGCGGTTGTGGAAGTGGATAAAATTGGGCTGTTGACCCGTTAATAGTGCCGGTCCTGGAAAACGAAAGTGATTGTGTTTTGGTCTATGGCTTCCTTGCGCCCCAGGAGAACCGCGGCGCGTTTTGGCGACAGTAAAGTGGTTAAAGAAGTTTTCGTCTGGGCTCCAGTTTTTGAAGGTTTCAGTGTGTTTTGAGTCTAAAGAGTGTGGGGAAAGTCTGCCGACTTACAGAGGAAGAAGGGGGGTTTCCCCCTGAAATTAATGTACCCGCTGGAAAAGGGTGCTTTGATTCGTTCCCTTCAAGAGAAGGATTAATTTGTTTTTTATTCCTTCACCGTGTGGATTATAAATAAAAAATTTTCCCTTTGGATTTATTGCTCCTCCTGTTTTTCTCCCTTTGCTTGGATTTTGGACTTTTTTTCTCTTCTCACCCCCCTTCCTGGTGGCTTTGACTCAAATGAAAAAATCTGGGTGACCGTTTCCTTGGAGCCTCTACTTTTTGTGGTTTGGAGGGTGAATATTTGGACTGCCTGCTTTGGGGAAATGGGTCGGATGTGGATTATTCCTCTTTTCTTTTTGTTTGGAGCATACTCCGGTTCCTGTTTTTTTGTGGATTACAGCAATTAATTCTTCGCTGGATTTCTTCCTCCCTATAAGCTTTGTTTGACCTGTTTGGATAGGTGGTACTAGTGGTTGCAGCGGTACAGGCTTGACTGGACTGACCATGATTTTGCAACGTTCTGCAACACTGGACTTTCTTATTGGGTGTCATCATGGATAAAGGCACAAGAGGGAAAGCAAAAGAGGAAGAACCAGTGGTAAAGTCTAAGAGGAAAGAAAAAGCACCAATGGAAGAGGTCCCTCAGTCTTCATCACCGCCACCTGAACCTTATGATCATACTCAAATTATGGTGGAAATTGGTAAATTGTTCCAGAAACTGGAGAAGAATGAGGAATCAAAGGTGAAAGATAGAAATGAAATAATGAAAAAACAAGATAAGGTGGTATCATCTGTTGCAGATTTCTCAAAAAAAGTGGATTTAAGTTTGCAAAAAATAGAGGGAAATGTGAAATTGGTTCAAAGTGAGGTAAATGTTATAAAAAAGGAAATAAAAGGGACTCAGGAGGCGGTGCGGGAGAATAAGCTGAAATTGGAAGAGCACGAGAAAAGGATTGATGCTGTGGAAGATATGATGAGAAAGCAGAACATTGTGATCCGTCAGGTGGTTGAACAGACACCGGACCAGCTAAGAGAAAGAGTGGTTCAGTGGTTAAATGGTTTGAATATGGGAAAGGAATTTGTACAGGAAGATATTGTAAGTGTATTCAGGGTGGGCCCAAGAAGAGGGAAAGTGGTTCAAAGAAATGTTCTGGTAAAATTTGCAAATTGGGGTGATAAGCTTAGAGTAATGGCTTTTTTGAAACAAGCTGGGCCTGATGCCCTGAAATTTGATGGTTCTGATGTAGAAGTATACAATGATATCTCATTGAAAGAAAGAATGTGGAGATATAAGATGAGACCTGTAACTAAATTGTTGATGAGTAAAAACATAAGGTACAACTGGAGATTTCCACAGCAATTGCGCTTTTTTATGAGAAAAGAATGCAGGTAATTGATGAAGGGACCGATCCATTGGAGTATTTCAGTTTGTTGGAGTTGGTAAAAACAGGTTCAGAAGAGTGGATAAATTTTAAGAAAGAATTGTTGGAATCGGGTGCTCTAGGGAGGGAGTATGAGAGGGCAAAGGCTGGTGGTGCCACAGGTGGAACACCGCAGGGAAAAGAAGAGGAGGAGCTGTCGCTGATCATGGTGGAGGAGGAGGCAAGTAAGGAGCAATGAGAAATAGATCAATAAAAATCAAATCATTTAAGCAATATAGAAGGGTGAGTAGCGCATAGCACTGGTTGGTAGGCACATCTTGCATGTCCCCCCTCTCCCCTCTTTGGCTGTCGAAGGCGTCTTTTTTTTTTTAAGAAAGTGGGGAGAGTGATAGTGTGTGTTCTATGTAGAATTGTGTGTTTTGGGGGGAAGGGCTTGGTGATGGCACGCCCAATGGAGAGTTTAGAAGTTAGAAAGGAAATAGACTATGGGAAATATTAAAATATTAACCTGGAATGTGAAGGGTACAGGTTCTGTTCTTAAGAGGCGGAGGTTGGAATTGGCGTTGAAGAAAGATAGACCCGATATAGTGTTCTTACAGGAAACGCACCAGAAGTCAAAAGACACGAACAAACTTTTTTTGGGATGGATTCAACATTATGAGATGGTGTTTGGTACTTCAAAAATGAGAGGAGTTGCAATTATGATTTCTAAAAAATTAGGATTTTTTAGAAATCCTAATTTTAGAAAATAAGAGAAAGTACTTTTTCACCCAGAGGATTACTGGTCTATGGAACTCCCTGCCAGAAGAAGTGGTGACAGCTGTCAGTCTTGACAGCTTTAAGAAAGGATTAGACAAGTTCATGGAGGACAAGAGTATCAATGGCTATAATTATGGATACCTAAGGACAACATCCGGGTTGGAGAGATAGGCAGGATATCTCTCAATATCATTTCCAGGGAATCCTAAGCAGGTGAAGGCATCTCCTTGGGAATACCCTGAAGGAAATGGTGAGCCACTGTGTGAGACAGAATGCTGGACTGGATGGGCTGTGGCCTGTTCCAGCAAGGCTGTTCTTATGTTCTTATGTTCTTATAGGATTTGAGATTATAAAAAGTGTTGCTGATCAAGAGGGTAGATAATTGATTGTAAGAGGAAAAATAGAAGACGAAGAAATTATGTTGGTAAATATATATGCTCCAAATGATCATCAAGCGGATTTCTTAGAAAAGGTTTGGAAAGTAGTGGAGCTAGAAAATGTCGCAAAAACTATTGTGGCTGGAGATTTTAACTTGATAAGGTCAGATTTAGACTGTACGAATTTAGCAAGATGTGGAATTGGCTTGAAAGGGAAGGTTTTAGATAAATGGATGGTTGTGATGGGTTTGAAGGACTCTTGGAGAGAGATCAAGGGTTCGGAAAGGGCATATTCCTTTTTTTCACATGTTCATGGGACCTACTCGAGAATAGATTACGTCTTTCTTACAGAAAATTTGATTAAAAATATTGAGGGAATGGAAATTGGGATCTTTAAGGAATCAGACCATGCCAAAGTACTTTTGGAACTGAAATTACAAAAAGATATCCGAAGAGGAAGAAGTTGGAGGTATGATCCTAACCTATTTAAAGACCAAAAATGTAAAGAGCAAATCATGGAAAGGTGGAAAGAAAGTTGGCAGTGGAACGACAATAATGAAGTTAATTTTAACGTTGTTTGGGGTACCATGAAGTCGGTTTTCAGAGGGGAAAGTATAAAGTTGGCGAGTATTAAGTATAAAAGACATAAGGTAGACCAGATAGAAAAAGAAATAAAGCAGTTACAGGATGACCATTCAAAAAGTAAAGATAAATTTTTTTTCGCTAAATTGCAAAGACTTAAGGCAGAGTTAATGGGTAAGGATATAGATAAAGTCAAAAGGGATCTGATTTATTTAAATAGAGAGTATTTTGAATTTAGTAATAGAAACTCAAGTAAGAGCAGCTAAGGCTAAAAGGGAAAAAAGAGAAATTGGGGTGTTGGTTAATAAACAAGGGTTAAGGTGTAATAAGAATAGGGATAAATGTAAAATTGTGAAGGAATTTTATCAAGCATTATATGCAAAAAAGGAGGTAGATGTGGAGAGGCTTAAAGGGATCTTGGAGAGACAGCTAGGGAATGGAATAAAACAGGAACATCAAGAAAAAATGGAGGAAAGTGTTACTGATAAAGAGGTAAAGGAGGTAATTAGTGGGTTGAAGATGGGGAAAGCCCCGGGTGACGATGGGTTATCGACAGAATTTTATAAAGAATTTAAAGATGTTGTGGTTCCAAAGTTAGTGAAGCTATATAATTATATTTTAGATGGAGGACAAATTCCGACTTCATGGTATAGTACCATAATCGTTCTGCTGCCAAAACCGGGAAAGAATTTGGAAAAGGTGGAATCATACAGACCAATTTCTCTTATAAACCAGGACGCCAAGATCTTCACAGCAATACTGGCTAATCGCTTAAACAATTTTATGGGGGAATATATAAATGTTGACCAAGTTGGTTTTTTAAAAGGTAGGCACATGGCTGACTTGACTAGAAGGGTATTAGATCTAATTGACAATGTTAATCAAACGAAGGAAAAGGTGGGTTTATTATCATTAGACATTTTTAAGGCATTCGACTCACTACAATGGTCTTCAATCAAGGAAATAGTCAGAAATTATGGATTCGGGGATAGATTTAGAAGGGTAATTGATCTATTATACCAAAAAGTGAGTGCTAGGATTAGAGTAAACAAGGAGGTTACGGATGTGGTAAAGCTTGAGGCAGGTACCAGGCAGGGTTGTCCACTATCTCCTATCCTGTTTATTATGGCAATGGAAATATTAGCTAAAAATATAAGGGATGATCCAAACATAGAAGGGATATTGGGTAATAAAGTGAGTATGTATGCAGACGACACGCTGTTAATGGTGAAACATCCAGAGGTGGTAATGGATAGGATTAAAGACCAACTACAGGAATTTGAGGCTATAACTGGATTGATGATAAATTGGGATAAGTCAGAATTGATGCTGTGTAACATGGGGGTAAAGGATATGGGAAAGATAGTGGGGATATTTAACATACAAATTAAAGAAAAGTTGAAATATTTGGGGATAACTATTTCAAACAAATTGGAAGAACTTAAAAGATTGAATTATGACAGTTTGAAAGTAGAATTTAAGAACAAATTACAAGAGTTTCAAAAGTTGAATCTGTCATGGTTTGGGAGGATTGCAATTTGCAAAATGATATTGCTGCCAAAGATAAATTTTTTATTTGACGCACTTGCGATCCATTTGAAGGAGAAGGAAATTAATGAATTTCAAAAGATGTTCAATAATTTTTGGATTGGAGGCAAAAAATCTAGACTTTCAAAGAAGCTTTGGTAATTATCTCAGAAAGAAGGGGGTTTGGGTATGCCAAATTTGTTAGCATACTATTGAGCATTCCAAATTAAGAATGTTGTGAAGATCTTGGCAAGAGAAAAGGTAATTTGGGAGGAATTGGAGATGAAAGAATACAGGAATATTGGCAAAATGATCTTTTTGGGAATAAAGGATAAACTGATAAAGACAAGCAATACTATGATGAGAGGCCTCATGGAGGTGTGGAAAAGAGTAAAGAAAGATATGGTCCCAAATCTCTCTCCAATTTTGGAATTGACTGATATGGTGTGTTTTCCGATAAAAATAGATAAGGAAAAAAAAGGGAATATTGGATAAAAATGAAATGTCTTTATTGAAGGACTGGTTAAAAGCTTGCGATGATGAAACCAAGAGGAAAAAAATATTTGAAAAGTTAAAACTGGACTGGTTTCAGAAATTGAAGGTTGATAACTGGAATAAAAAATATAGAAGAGAAGTAGGGATAGATAGAACAAAGACCGAATTTGAAGAATTGGTATTAAAGATTAGAAAAGGGGAAAAGAACATTAAGGGTCTAGTAAGCAAACTTTACATTATACTGAATAAGGGTAAAGATCCACAGGAAGATTTGAAACGGAAGTGGGAACAAAATTTGAATATAAAAATAGGAGGTGTTGAATGGAGAAATAAATGGAAAAAGAGGATAATGAGAACAATGTCAGTAAGAATTAAGGAACATAATTTTAAAATGTTGTGGCAATGATACTTAACACCACTGAGGCTTCATCAGATGGATAATAAAAGGGATAATTTATGCTGGAGATGCAAAGAAACGGTTGGAACTTATGAACATATGTGGTGGAGTTGCAAAAAAATAAATGAATTTTGGAGAAGAATAGAAGGAGAGATTGGGGAAATAATGGGTAAAAGAATTAAGTTGGTGTCAGGTACCATTCTATTAACAAATGTGGAAGGTATGGGTTTGAATAAGGAGGAAAAAGAATTATTGGAAATTATGTTAACTACAGGTAGACAATGCATTGCCAGAAATTGGAAAAATGATGTATTTATACAGACTGGAGAGTGGTATAAGGAAATGTGGAGTTTAGCATTGAATGATAAACTGACATGGGAGATAAAAGTAAAAAGGGGTAAATTAAAAGAAAATAGGTTTTGGAGTATTTGGAAGCCGTTTGTGGATCACTCTCTTATGGCAAGGGACAGTTTTGGACCTGTACTATCTCAAAGTGGTTTTTGGAGATGATATAGATACTAAACTCTCCGGGCATTGTAAATATTCACTGGGTGTTGTGTAATTAGTAAGGAAATAAAAAATAGTTGTAGCACTGAAAGCTCTTATGAATGTTATGGTTATAGTAATAACCTATAATGTGGGTATTTAACATTGTGGGTTATATTGCAAATAACTAGCTTAATTACTATCATGTGCTATTTTCTATGAACTTGATGTAACATTGTATTGTACTGTTATTGTTTTTTCCCCTGTATGTTTGTTAGTTTTATCTTTTGCTTTTTGGAAATAAATAAAAATTTAAATAAAAAAATTTAAAAGAAAAGCTTTCTATCAAGCAGACACCACGGATGATGGATGAAATGAAACTTACCCTCCTTCAAAGATCTTGATCCTGGCTGGTTCCCCTCGTTTAGATACTGGAATTTCATCTTCACCTTTTCCTCTTTTTGCCTCTTCATTAACAGTTTTCATGACATCTTTTTGACCTTCTTTGGGAAGGAGTGAAGGCAGATGAACCTATCTCCCCAAAAAGATCAAAGTGGTTGTTTATTGTTGAACACAGAAACCTTGGGTCAGACTCTTGTAGAGAAGGGAAAAGCCAGAAGCCACTTGCAGTATTAGTTACAACACAAAACCTACCTGAAACCTAAAGGGTGTAATTGAGACTGGTCACGGTGACCAACAACCAATTGAAGCAGCACTTCTGTGGTGACTTCTTACCCTAAGGATGTTGGAAGTTACAGCTCTCAGCCTGGAAGCCTAAACAACAATTTATATTGTGGGTGTATCCCTGGGCTGAGGGTAGCTTGGAGCAGACATTATTCAGCTCCTCCCTTGGCCTGCCTCCTCTCGATGGCTCTTCTGTTGAAGACCAACCAACAGAACAGTTCATAGACTCAAAGAATACATGACTCAAATCCTAACAACCACCTAATAACATAGTGTTGTGTCCAAACGTTTATTAACGTAATTTGCTTAAGTTGCATTCATCATAAAGTCTTTGCTGTATTCACACCCTTTTCTGTAAGGCTCAGATGTTTTCAATGTACTTGATTGGGTTCCGCACAGGTTTCCCGCATTAACTAATGTCCGGGCAAATGTATCACTGTAACTGCCTTCCTGTCTCTATATAAGTTGCTACCTTGTCCCTGTTTTCCCCAGTCCGATAACACTCCCAATTGAACTATAATAAATGACTTGTTGGTTAACCCCCGATCTGCTGTCGCATTGCAGTTAATACTCGGACTCAACACATAGTGAAGGTTTTTTTTAAAGGACAGAAGAACCCCTGCAGTCAAATACTGTAGATGATAACATAATTGTTTCTACAGAACAGGGAAAGAAAATTGGTCACATATCAGATTGGGTGAAAATATTTGGAACTTTTATCCCAAACAGTCTGGAATTCATCTAAAACCTTTTTTCCTAGAGGGATATTTATAGCGTCCTTTCAAGTTGCCAAGTCCAACAGACAATCACTTCGAACTCATTTAAAAAATATCACTATTTCACTGTCCTCCCAGGTGGTTCTAACTTCTTTCATCTCACTGGTAAGTACTTCTTTCATCTCACTGGTAAACACTTCACATCATCTGCAATCCAAACACAGGGCTTTCCTCCAGGGCAGCCATGAATTGCTGTAATTACTAGCATGACTCCATAGAATATATTACATCTACATCAGACTGATCTATGCTGTATGGGGCTCTACTAAACAGCATGTCATCTTGGTTCTGGACACTTCTGAAAGGCTTTCAATACCAATGAGTCTGTAGTAAACTGCAGGCAGATGAGGCCCCTTCTTCATCTTTCTCACCAACCTCCAGTTTTTCAGCATGTGATAGAAAGGTGAAAGATTACCATCTCTTTGCTACCAGTCAATTAAAGAAATACAAGGAGGCACATTTGGGAATTTAGAAGGCAGAAGGCAGAATGTTTGAAGATTGAAGATTTTCAAGAGCCATTCTACATGGTGACCATATGGTAAACTGAGGTTCATTGCAAAGGAATGAAAGCATAAAAACCATTATAATTAAGTTCATAAGCTTATCCTACGCCAAACTGTTATCTCCAACCCAGTCTCCTCTGGGTGGAGATAACATCAAGATGTTTTTAAGCAATGAATTGTTTGGCCTTGAATTTAATTAAAAAATAAAATAGGTTTGCACTAAAAAAAAACTACACTACCATCTCATGGAAGCACAGAAATAATCCTGTATTCTGCATGGCCATGCAAGTAGAATATATGGCATGTTTTACCAAACTGGCAAGGTTTTGAGAACAGTCTTGATGATGAACTGCACATCTGCTATCCGAGGACTGACCTAGCTGATTTTGGAGAGGGCTGTCACTATAAAGTTGGTCAATGGTCATCTAGTTATTAACAATGAATACAATTATAGTGTGGAACATTTGTGATCTGCAATTGTGGAAAGCTTACCTACACAAAAAGAAATCGCTTATGGTAATCATATACTAGCACTGAATTAGCTCAACTTTAGCTAACAGAAGTGGTAGTCTAACAAGAATGAGCACCATGTGGCCCTCCAACTGCTACCATACCTCACCAATGTCTATCCTGTCAAGGAATAAGTCCAACAATATCTGGAGAATTCCAAATTGTCTCTCAGTGGTTAAAAGAAAAATTTCACTAGCATGAGAGTGCTTTTAAAGAACTGCTTCATAAAAGCAAGATATGTCAAATTCTTATCCACCAAAGAGCAAAGGACAAAAGGAAAATCAAATTTCCTTACCTCAGACATTTTAGGGTTCCTAGAACTTGAGGGCACAAGCTTTCCTGCTTCTACACGTGGAGCAGTTGCCATAGTGTAGGTTTCTTTGCTCACTTTTTGCTTGGAATGCAGGAGTGAGAGAGCTGCTTTTGTGGATATACCAGGGAGATTAGGATTATACAGACTAATGCACCAGCTGCTGTACACTGAGGACCTTCGGTCAACTTGCTGGATGTGATTTGGCTTTATGTAATTCAAATAGCACCAACTGACATTAGTTGTTGTATGGAGACTGGGGAACTGAAGTACCTTCTTAGTGTCTATACTGTCTTGAGACTTCTTCGAACTTTCTGCAGCCTCAGAAGGAAGTGCTGAGCTTGAAGTGTTCTCTGTGTGTGGTTGCACTGGACCTTTGGAATCTTCCTTCTTCACTACCTGTGGAGAATCCTTACTTTGGATCTGCTTGTATTCCTCTTGCACTCCAAAGTTCAATGTCTCAGTATGTGACAGTACCAGCTGAAGAGAATCATGGTCATCTTGTGATTCTGGTGACTCAGGTGAGACATCAGGCGACATTTCTGCCTTGGCTTTCCTTTGGTAATGCTTCTTTCCTTCCTCTTCGGCACTGAATGCCATGACTATTTTCAATTTTTCCTCTGTTTCAGTAAATTCTTCTTCTTTCACCCTTTTCTGCTGCTGAGTTTCCATGGTGAGTTCCAAACTGCCAGCTGGAGACAACATCCGCTTACTTCCCCCTACAGTCAGTGGGCTTCCTTCAAGACCTAAGACACTTTCCGATGTACAGCCCAGAGGAATGTAACTTTTCTTTTCTGACAATGATAATGGGAGCCTTAGGGTCTGGAACAAGGATTTTTGTTCTTCAGTAATCATCTGTGCCAAATCAAGACCGATTCCATGAACGTTTGCAGTGCAAACCAAGGTACCCTTGGTCTGATAATCGTCAAAGATGATAGAAGAGGCACTGCAGTGGGACTGGGTGACTAGAATTTGAGAAAGAGTGGTGTACATTGCACTCCCATAGGATGGCATATTAGTCTGAATGTGAACTGGGACAACAAGGGACACCAGAGGCTCAGGATACGCAGGCAGCAACAATTGAGACATGGAGACAGATGCTGATGGAGAACTTGGTTGGGTCAGAATTTGTAACTGGCTCTCAGAGCTGTAATCAACAGATGAAAAGTAGTTTGGACTTCCTGTTGGTGGAGAGAGGTTGGATTTAAGTTGGGGTAAATGGACTCCTATGTCACTTGGCAACTGGAGAGCAATTTGGGGATGAAGAGGCAAAAAGAATGCAGAAGGGAGGAGTGGAGAGCCTGGGCAGTGAAGGGGAACAAGAGATGGGCTTTGCCTGACAGCCACATCAGTTGGGTGTGGCATTAATTGAGAAGCAATGTGAAGCTGGCTTGGATGGAACAACGCATCTTGCAGAGGAAGAGCCGCATTCTGGGAAATTGAATGAGGTATCTGTGGGATGGAATATTGAGCAGAAAAAATGTCCGCCATAGCCCGGGTGGAGTAGAGCTCTACTGACTGGAATGGCAAAATGGAGATCTGTGGTGTCAGGTACTGCTTTTCATGAAGGGTTAACTGTGGGGCATAGTGATGGAACAGCTGCAAAGCTTCAGTGTAGATATGAGGATATATAGGCTCAGGGCAATCTTTTGGCTGACCTTTATCAGATGGATAGCTTTTGTGAGAAGAGGAGGAAGGTGATTGTTGATGAGGGATACCTGCTGTAGGAGATTTGTCCAAAGCCTGCAGTGACTCTTCAGTCTCTGTCCCTCCTTTAGGGGGTGGATCTGGTTCATGCTCTGGATGCCTGGTGAGGGATGCCTGTCGTACCAAAAAGCACTTTCTTCTCTCCGGTAATGCTGATGTTGTTGGAGGATGGGATGAAGAAGGTGAGGAGGATGATAAGCTCCCATAATCAAATGATTTACTGCGAGTCTCTGACATCGTAGTTGCATGAGAGACATTGGGCATTTGCTCAGAGGCAGATCTCCGCATTTCTCGGGAAGGATACTGATGGTGGCTTGGTACTGTTAACATATGTGAGATACCAAGAGGCTTTGTATCGGTTTCAGAAGGCTGAGAAGTGGCTTCCTCTCGCTCAAATGAAGTTGAACGGCTAGAAGCATGGGAGATACTGCTTTCTTGACTTGGGCTTCTGATTGATTCAAAGCTGGACTCTCCCGAAGACTGAGCCATTTCTGCTAGCCGTAGCCTCTTCTTTTTGGGTGGCAGTTTCTCTGCCGGGAGTTGGGAGAGAGACTGACTTCTCTGGGGCCATTGAAATTCCTCAGTCTTTTCTGGCTCTTTGGGAAGAGGTTCAGGCTCTTTTTCTGGTCTTTCAGGCTCTTCAGTGACCAGAATCTCAGGAACTTGGATATTGGGTTGACGCACAAGCTTTGGCTGCAAGGAATGAGATGTTCGGATTTGTTGTGCTGCCGTTTGAGATGCATATGGCAACAGCAACTTTTCCTCTCCTTCAAAGCCACTCAGTTGTTCAAGCGATTCAGATTTCTCAAAGGAGCTGGTGTGTTGGATGACAGAAATCTCCTTTGAGGTTGTTCTCCTTTCCTTGCTCTCAGTACTAAAAGAAGGTTTTACAGTTCTAGGATGAAAACTTACACTGATATTAGAAAATGGCACAGATTGACCTGGCTCTGCTGGTGGTTTAATGAACTGAGAAGTTAGGGTCAAGGCTACATCAGTGGATTTGAAGCCAGTGCCCTGAGTGGCTGGCCCAGTACTAGAGGAGGAAGTTTCACCCATCTCAAAAGCTGTGGGCTCCTCTTCATCACCAAGGCTCTTTTCTTTGCGCCTTTTCCTTAGTGGTGTAAGTTCTAAACTACTTCCTAGTTTATAATGCATCATCTGTGGCCAAGGATGAGTTTCCATGAAACCTTCTTCCACCTCTGATGAGGTATGAGAACTGGAAGAATGAAGCTTAGAGACTTGGAGTTCTGAACAATAATATTTTTTGTGGGCCTCATAATTGTCTCTTTTCTTGTATCGAGCACCACAAATGTTACACTCGTACATAAATCCTTTCACTTTTGTGCCCCTCCTGGACTTTCTGGTAAGCTCAGTCTCCTTGCTTTCTTGTTCCTCAGTTGGTTTGGAAACACTTTCTTTGCTTGCTGTTCTGCTAACCTCTTCTGAACTATACTCCATCCCCAGTGGTAGCTCAATGGCAGGCTGTCGTTTTAGCATTCTCGGATGGGAAGACACCTGACTACGGCTTAAGACCTCTGATTCTGCAATGTGGTCATCAAAAGAATAGCTACCTCTAAAAGTATGAGGGGAACTCATAGTACTTGCAGCTGAAGGCATAGAGTGGCTTCTTAGGAGAGGCACTGTCTCTGTGGCACTATGAAAAGATAACAATGATTGTTCAGGCTTTATTTTTTCAACATGAGATGTCAACAACTTTGATGACTCAACTTGGCCACCAGAACCAGGTTTGATTTCCACTTGAAAAGGTTCTCTGTATGTACCTGATTTTGGAGATTCAATGCTGCTCCTCCTAGACAAAGAACTTCTCCTAGGCTTCACACTATCAATTTCACTGGTATCCACAACAGCTTCATTAATTGTAATCAGCTTAGTGATATGTTCAATAACCTGTGTTCTAGGCACAGACAAAGGACCACTACTCAGTTTTTCTTCAGAGGACACCTGTGGAAATTCCTGGGTGGTGGCTCCAGCTAACATGGCAGTCCGTTGGCTGATTCTCCCACATTTACCAAAAATAATTTCTGCATAAGATTTGGCATTTGTATTTGGTGGACTAATTTGTTGTTCAGCACTCTCTGATCTTGAGAAATAACCTGACTCTGTACTCCCTTTACTACCAGGGCTAAGGAAAGCCTGTTCTTCAATCACTTTCTTTCTTTCACTCAATCGAAGAGCAAGCTTCTGTTTGATGGTATGGGTTTCTTCCAATTTATGGCTCTGGGAATGCTCCGAAGCTGGCTCAGTAAACTGGCTTGGGTCATCTAGAGACTGAGACATGCTAGAATGAGAGAAAGAGCTCTCTTGACTAGAACCTTGGCTTCCTGTCCCATACAACACAGCTTGTTTTTGCCTGGGTGACAATTCTACTGAATGAACCGATGAGGTCCTTGTCTCTTCCTCAGAATCTGTGCTTTCTCCTTCAGTGGGCTCTTCAAATTCCTCTCCAGCAATCTTCTCCATTTCCAAACTAGAAGGATACAACTCTGTTCCAGTCCCTGAAGACAATCCAGCTTTGATTCGATGAGCATGCGACTTTCGGTGTTTATACAAATTGCTTTTGGTTTTAAAGGAAAAGCCACATGGAATACATGGATAGGGTCTTTCTCCTGTATGAGACCGGATGTGTTTCTGGAGGACACTTGGCTTGGCACAAGGTCGGCTACAATACTGGCAAATGTATTTGCCTGGTTTCTGTGGTTTCTTTTCTTTCTTGTGTCCTTCTTCGGAAGATTTTAAAGAAATCTGTGAAGTACGTGCTACGTAGACCTTTTGAATAGAGGGCATATCCTCTTCAGAAACAATGGTGGACCGGGATGGTAAAATGTGGCTGTGAATGGAATGAATCCCAGAGGATGAAAATGAACCAGAAGGAACAGCTCTTGCTGGATCAACCAGCTGCCAGGTAGACCTTTCTTGGACATGTTCCTGTTTCTGGGGAGGCATGTATGCTGGTGATAAGGAATGCTGCTGAAGCTGACTAACGTGTGGTGGGTTTTCAAAAGAGGAATGCTTGGTTTGGACTTGCCTTGGTTTCTCCTGGGTGTCTTCCCTTGAAAAATGTTGCTGTGATACAACGTCCTGAAGAGGGGCACCATGCAAAGGAGCAGAGCTGCTCAGATATGGACCCACAGAAGAAATACTACCTTGGATAGCTTGTCCTTTTACAAGCCTCTTCCTTGGACCTTCCTCACCCTTCTTTGTGCTCTTCTGGCTACATTCAGGATCCATGACCTTAGAAAGACAAGTGGGATGTTGACAGTTCTATCTTGGGAAGGAGTTGGCTGCCTTCATTTACAATGAAGTAAAGTCTCGTATGCAGGGTTTTCTCCTTTGCCTAAATTTGCTACAGAGCTGGCATTGATGTAAAAAAAAAACAGTTGTGGATTCAAGATTTCAAAGCATCAGAAGTTGCTGTTTAATTCCAAAAATCAATAAAAAGAAGGGCTGCAGGTCAACACTGTTAAAGTGTGACAAACTACTTCAAAGCAAGAAAACTGTCCAAAAAATTTAGTCCAAATATTTTCATTGCAAATTTTGCTGAGGCTTTAAACCAGACCATTGTAGCACCATTGACAGTGGCACGTCTTCAAAAATGAGAAGCAACCCACAAAATGTATTTTGTTCTTTTCTTATGCAAACTTCTGTAACCCTGAGACTTCCATGATCTTCTTATAGCTATCTTTCTTCTTGGCTTGATGGGAAGAGGAGGGGGGAACCACTCAATAGCAGTACCAGAGCACACACTTCTTTGTTTTCTTTTTCTTCCACGTCTGTATTTAGTTGCCTTGGGAAATTGACCAGTCACATTTCTAAAATGACATTAGTCAAAGAAGAGAGGGGAACAAAATTATTTCAATTTGCATTTAATTTTGACAACTCAGTATTCAGAAAAATTTTCTCCAGAAAGATCAAGTAACATGGAAGACATAAGGAAACAAATCTGAATCCATGTAATTTATTTCTGCCTATCATGAGGTTCAACCTTGATTCTCAATCAGGTTTTGTAATTGTTTTATTGAAGTTTCAAAAGCAACAGTGGAAAATGGGGATTAAAAACATACCAGCATCCCAAACTGTATTTACAGCTTAAGAAACCCCATAGTACTGTTTATTGGGGGGGGGGGTTATTTATTGTTTGGTTGTTGTTGTTTATCTGTTTGGGTTTGTTTTGGTATTCAGAAGCTATTTATAGTCAGAGACATACCCATCAAGCGCTGCTCTGGAAAATACGGGAACTGCTCCGGCCCGGGTGTGTATGTGCAGGAAAAACTCCATTGCACATGCGCAAAACACGTTTGTGCATGTGCAGATGGGTTCTGCATGTGCGCACATGCACAGTAACCCCTTTCCCCACCATTCTAAATACAGGATGGCACCGGGAAAGGGGAGGAATGTGCGCCAAAATACAGGATTTCCCGGCCAATCAGGGATACTTGACAGGTATGGTCAGAGACCCTATGATGGTATATAACTCTGGCAAGAAAATAGATAAGAAAATGGAGTCAGTAGAGCAATAATGCATAAAGGGAACATTTAACCCATTCCTCTTGCTTTTTTTATACTAGACAGTTACCTTACTGCAAAAGGAATAAAAAGAAAAGCATCTATTAGAGTTGTGCATCAGATTGGGCCAAATACAGAATCATGAGCCAAATCTGCTGGATCCAAAATAATTTATGTGCAAATTTGGATTTTCCTGGACCAGATTTGTTCAAAAGAAGGAACAAATCATATTTTATTAAAAAATATACTTATACAGGAAATAATAGATCTTTAGTAAAAGGCGAAAGATGTATACAATCTGAAGAGAAACCAGAGTGCTGAAATAATAGATAGAATACATCTTGCACTATGTAAAGCTGCCTTATATGCAGCCAATGGTAAAAATTCTGGGAGTTACAATCCAAAAACATCTAGAGTGCCAGATGCTACCCTCCCTTAAGCTACATAAAAATTGTCTGCTTTAACTGATAAAAGTAAATTGGGAGACCTGAAGGGATTTTAAGTCTGCTTTTTAAAGGTAGAGAAAGATCACATCTGTTAAATCATATGTATTGTATGCAGAAGGTCCCAACTTCATGCCTTTTGAAGCTGTGTCTGTCCCATAACTAGTCCTAAAGACAGATTAAAATGAATCTAGACCAGGGGTCAGCGAACATGGGTCTCTAG
Organism: Bradypodion ventrale; assembly: GCA_035047345.1. Taxonomy (NCBI): domain Eukaryota; kingdom Metazoa; phylum Chordata; class Lepidosauria; order Squamata; family Chamaeleonidae; genus Bradypodion; species Bradypodion ventrale. Next base: position 39,651,432 of record JAWDJE010000008.1, read on the forward strand.
GTGTTCTTGGTCTTCAGTTATCAGAAGCCCAAGTCAGTACCGGTTGCCTCCAATAATTTGGAGCTCCATTTCTGCTTTGCTTATTTTCAAAGCGTTTTAGCCTCGTTCTTGTTTAATTTGTAATTTGTTGCAAAAAGTTACAGCATGAGCTCACTGATTGTGCATTCGCTATAGATTACGGTTTACAAAAAGGCACCATTTCTTGTGTGTAGAGTTTCCTTGTGTGGAAGGTAAAACGTTCAGTAACTTCTAGCCAACAATTAATGAGTCTCTACTGGGATTCTAGAGTGGACATCAAATTAATGGGTGTGTATGCCTGCAAGAATCCCAGAAGTGGCTTGTTAATTACCAGCTAGGAAAGACTGCATTTTACATCTTTTGTGTTCTTTATGTTTAACAAAAGCAACAGGATTTAAAAAACCTGGCTGGCGGGCCAAGTTTGGGGTGCAGGTGGAGGGGTGGCTTCTGTTGGGTGGTTGATATAGAAGGAGTATACCTTCCCCTACGGTTCCATTGGTACCTGCACTCCTTTTTAGGGGGTGGGTTTTAATTCTGTTTTATCTGTTTTATCTGTAATTGTGAACTGCCCTGAGTCGGCCTTGGTCGAGTGGGTGGTATAGAAATTTAACAATAAATAAATAAATAAAAATGCCTTGGCATCTCCTGTAAACAGGTTTAAGTGCCAAGTGATGTATTCCTTTCTTTCTTTCTTTTCTTCCTTTGATCATGTCAGAAGCACAGTACAATTAATAAGTAAACCAGATAATTTCCCCCCCAAAATCGGCAACACATATTATTTATTTATTTATTATTTACACTCATATCCTGCCCCTCTAGAAAAAAAATCATCCCTACTCAGGGCAGCTAACATCATAAAACTAGTCATGAAGCTAAAAATTGCACACAATAAAACTCCCATCATAAAACCAGTCATAAAGTTAAAAATTACACACAATAAAACTTCCAATAAAATTGTCTAATGACCAGAAATAGACAGCACATTCCCAAAGGCCTCCTCAAAGAGCAGTGTTTTTAGTTTTTTTAAAGACTGCAGGGGTGGAGACTGGCGTAACTCAGCTGGAATGGCATTCCAAAGCATTGGTGCCACCACCGAGAAGGCCCTTCTCCTGGTCACGGCCTTTCTAGCCAGTTTTGGGGTCGGCACCTGAAGCTGTGCTGACATTGGGGAGCGAGTGATGCAAGCTGCTGTCCTGAGGGGAAGACATTCTGCAAGGTAAGAAGGTCCCAAACCGTTTAGGGCTTTAAAAGTTAGCACTAACACTTTGTACCTGATACGGAAAGGGATGGGTAGAGCATTTCAGACAGCTGATATCAGGTCTTCCATTGGGCGTGTTGAGGGGAATAGAATATACTGATATAAGTGTGAAGTTGCTTGCTTTTATAGATTATTTCTGAAAAACTGAAAAGTCAGTCAGAGAAGACTCAACGCTGTACTAGCAGGACAAATATTCCATCCCGGTTCAAGGCAGATTCTTTTAAAACATCTTTTCTAGTCATTTATTTGAGCAACTTCTAATCTTCAGTTCATGTGTTGCGATATGTCATAGGCAGTAGCTCTCTTGTGAAATTTCCAAGTCCATTGTTTCTATATATAGAGAGAAAACAGTTGGGTCAGTCTTACTTTACCTTTCACAATCTGCAGATTCCCTAGTTTTAAGGTCAACAGAACATGGAGTATGATAAACATTTCTTTTAATCAGCTTCTATGTGACATGACATTCACTTTAATCAACCTATGACAAATAGCCTTGCTCTAAAAACCAGATAATTTGAAATCCTACTATGGCATGGATGTGAGAATCAGACTTTTTGCACACCTGTCAATGGATCTCAAGATTATTAAGTAATAATTTCTGCATGATGCTTCATCAGTCTTTTCCATCCTGTTTTTGCAGGAATCAATATTTAAAAGACTAAGTACAAATCAGTGTGGAAATTTTCATGTAAATGCACATCCATATACATATTTCAAAACATATTTTCTCTTAAAGGCCAGCATCCAGCAACAAACAGGAGGAGCAAGTCTGAACATCAGGGTACACAGAAAGAGCCTCCATGAAGAATGTGAATACCCTGGGTGGCAACCTTGTCAGCTAATCTTTCTAACACCAGATCAAACCAAAAGAACTGAAGAATAAATTCACCAGAAAGGTCTTTGTCAAGACCAACCCTAACAATGATCTCAATAAATATTGAGAGACTTTCAAGTAATAAGAGTGTCCTCCTAGCGGACATGTGCAAAAAATACAAATGTGACATACTTCTGCTCCAGGAAACACAGGGGACAGGAAGGTTCAGACCAAAGTGGCTGGAATGGAACTAGTGATTGAGAGATTACATGACCAGTATGGGAGTGAAATTTTTGTTAGATCTGGCCTCAGTATAATATCAGCTGCACTGATGCAAACAAATAACATTGAAATTCTGACTGTCCAAACCCCACAATTCTCTGTTACCTCTGTCTATAAGCCACCAGAATCCAATTTTAGTTTTAATGAACTGGACAATTTTACTTATGACCAAATAAATTTTGTTATTGGAGATTTTAATTGTAACAATGAGTCTTGGAGCTATAACTAGACCAATGAGGATGGTGCACAACTTGTAACTTGGGCAGACACCAATGATCTCCAACTCCATGATCCAAAACAGCCTGTATCCTTTAACAGTGGTAAATGGAGGAGGGGGTATAACCTGGACAACATCTTAGTTAGTAAGAAGATAGCAGCACAGTGCATGAAAGTTGTTGATGATCCGATCCCATGCACTCAACACAGACCCATTGTGTGCATAGTAAATGCTGGAGTAAAACCCCAGGAGGTGCCTTTTCACAGATGTTTTAACTTTAAGGAGGTTAATGGGTGAATTTTTGAGAGAAGGTGGATAAAAGTCTGGAGAAGTACATCCAGGGCTTGACTGACAACATCAAATCTCTGCTGGATAGGTATCAGGCACTCTACCACCAGGATCCCTTTTGGTAAGAAATTGTTGAAGGTGGGGAAGAACAATTTACCAAAGAAAAAATACACTGAGGGTTAGAGTCCCTAAATGCAAGACCAACATGCTCAACTGGGGGCTGCTAGCGGACAACAACACACAGTGTGTTTGTGGAGCGATACAGAAGCCAGCTCATTTACTGGTCTGCCAATTACTCCCAGAAACATGCACCGATGAATATTTAAGTTTGGCCAAAGACAAAGCCAAGAAAGTGGCTTTATTTTGGCAGTCCAGAGTTTGATCAGAACTAAAGGTGGGGGGACCAGGAAAATTGGGTCCCCCCCCGGAAAATTGGGTTTTCCCCCCAGGAAAATTGGAAAGGGAAAATTGAGTGGGGGAAATGGGAAAATCCGGGGGGGGGGAATGCAATCGATGCTTCTACAGTTCATCGATGTGAGTTATTTTGAAAGAAAAGCCTTTAGCAGGCTGGGAGCATACAACCCCACTTGGCGCAGAACACCATAAACCCGCATAATTCATGCACCATGTTTGTTAGAGATGTAAACCTTCTGGGAATTTTGAAAGGAGGGCAGTTTGCACAAGTAAAGCATGTCGAGTGTGCAGGGAAAAATAAATGCATTTTAAAAAACAATAGATTTTTCCAAAAATGTTATCCTTTTTATTCCTTTGAATTTTATTTCAGATAGTAGTTCCCAAAATCATTCTCGGATTACGTTATAAAAATGAGGTTTACATATACTGTAAACTGTAAAAATATTTCTTTTACTAACAAAAATACAATAATCCATTTAACTGAACTAATGGAATAATTATAATTGGAAATTTTAGACTAACAAGTAGAGGATAACAAAGTAATGAGATTTTTTACATTTACTTTACATTCTCAAAAACTTCTGCAATTTTAATTACTTCCACACTTATCAGATGAGTCAAAACTTGCACTTTCTTCAGCTTCAGTTGTAACAACACTACTGTATCCTTTTGAACACCCACCACTTTTCTTTTCCTCCAGAAGCAGGTGGGAACAGATAGCCACTAATTTATTGACTCTTATATTCATTAAATGATTTTGAGCCGTAGTGTGTGTTTTTCCATAGACAGACCAGATGGGTTCAGAAGATGCTGATGTCGGGGGAATGGATAACAGTTTTATGGCCACACCAATAAGGATCTGACTTTTGCAGAGCCCCATCCACCATTGAAGTGGTGAAGTGTGCGCTACACTTTCCCACAAAAACTGCTTGCTCCAAAACCCCATCTTTGCCTTGTATTCTGCTATGTTTGCCCCGATCATATCCCATTTCTTCTGAATTATTTGTTACGAATTCCATTGCCCTGGAGACTTCACCATCTGATAAGTGTTTTCCTTGGAAACATGGATCAACTGGATTTGCAGCAAAATGACTATCTCCTCAACAAAAGTTCTTTCTTTCCCTTATTTCCAAAAATCTCTGCTCCTTATTCTTTAGTCTCGGTATTTTTACTAACAGTCCTTTAAGTCCTGTTATTTTCCTTGTTATTTCAGAAAACATTTCAGGTAGCTGAGACAAACGTGCATTACTAGATTGTATTCTTGCTATACCAGTAGTTATGGGTTTCAGAATAGCAGCTGTAGATTCTACATGAGCCCATAATACATCATTGTTCAAAACAATCTTCATATAGTTTATCAAGTGGTAAACCATCTTGAATAAAAGTTGCTTGTAGAGCTTCCTTTCCATCCAGGAGACTTTTCAGCATTATCATTATTCCTCCCCATCTGGTAACTGATGGCAGTTTCAGATTTCTTGCAGAATTCTTCTGAGACCCTTTACTTTTCTCCTTTTGAATGCTCATGAATGTTTGTTGAACAATGTGATGTTTCTTATAAAATTTGATAATTTTCTTGGCATCTGACTGAAGATCTTCCATTGCCTTTAACTTTATTATGTCATGAAATAACAAATTTAAACCATATGCTGCACAACCAAATGTTTTCACTTGCAAAAAATTTTTGGGAATGATGTTACATGCACATTTCATGGCTGCTAAAAGTATTTTTCAGTTTCTTATATATGAAAAACTCATTTTATTACATACTAGCAGAGGTTGCCCGGCGTTTCCGGGCTGTTTTAAATGGTGTTGAAAGGTTTTTGTTTTATGTTTATACAAATGAGGTTAGTCTATAATTGTGATTTTTTTAAATGTTTATTTATATGCACGGGCTGTTATAAACTGTGATTAGCTTTTTTTGGTTTGTTTTTTTGGATTAAAAAAGAGGAAAGGATGATATAATTTTTTATAATTACTTTATTTAACCAAATAATGTTTTGCTATGTGAATTTTTTAAATAGTTGTACCTTGGATAATAATTTTAAAAAAGTGTAAGTATATGTTTGTTTAAATTTAATATTTTTAAACTGTGTTTAGATGTTTTGACTTGTTTTTGAGTGAAAACTGTATACAGGATTTTAGAAATGTTTGTATTGTATTGTTTTGTGGTTTATTTCTGTGAATATTTTTGACTGTCTTTTCTCCTGTGGCCTCTGGGTGGGGCTGTTTAGGTTTTCATTGATTTTGACTGTTTTTCTCTACTGGCCTCTGGGTGTTGCTTCTTCCGGTAAGTAGTCTCTTTCTTTCCTCATTTCAGTTCCGGTCGTCATGGAGGAAGGTCGTTTGGGTGAGTTCTCTGGTTTAATTTCTTTTGGGTGTTTTTTTGTTGGGGGGGGGGGTTGTGTGTGTTCTTTCTTGTTGATTTTGGTTGTTTTTGGTGTTGTTTTTTAATTAATGGTTTATTTTGGGGGTAAGTAAAGTCAGCAGGCACAGCGCTGTCCGCTAGCTTTGCTTACCTGGGAATGGGTTTACTTTCAAGGGGGGGGGGGCAAGGCACCATTGCCTTGGCCCCTGCTTGAGAGCGAAACTCTTTTGGGGTAAGTAAAGTCAGCGGGTGCAGCACCGTCCACTGGCTTTGCTTACCTGGGAATGGGTTTACTTTCAAGGAGGGGCCAAGGCAATGGTGCCTTCACCCTCCCTTGTAAGTGAAACACTGTTAAAGTAAAGGCACCGGGCGGAGCGCTGTCTGGTGCTTTTGCTTTGGGGAGGAATTGTTTTGCTTTCAAGGGAGGCAGCGGCAAAAGCATCAATACTTTCCCCCCTTGAACTCCCTCTGTTTTTGTGGGTTTTTTCCACCCCGCCTCCACTTTTGTTGAGGACGGTGGTGGTCTCAGCGTGTCTTCGGTGGGGTAGCGTGGAGGAGAGGGAGTCCCTCTCCTCCCCGTTGCTTCATGCATGAAGGCAGGCGGGTGTTAGCGTGGACTTGCGTTCATGTTGTGGTTTTTATTTTTATTTTTCGCGTGCCGTCTTCCTCAGCGTTCTGCGCGCTCATGGCATGCAGGACACTGGGGCTTGTAATTATGGGTTTGTGGTTTGTGTTTGTGCTGCGTTTTTTTAAACAGTTTTATTTTGATTGGCCGCGGCGCGTTTCCAAATGTTCCTTGCGCCGCATTGTGCCAAAGCCTCTCAGCCTGATTGGTTCTGGTGCGGCGCGGTGCAAGGAACATTGGGAAATGAAGTTTTTTCCCTTTTTCACATTTGTGGGGCTGTTGCCCCACTGCCGGTTTTCTAAATCCTTTGTTGACCTGCGGACCCAGTTCACCTGTGTGCACGGATGGTGGGTGCGGGTTAGTAGGGCCAGGCTTAGGAACCTATGCGAAGTTCCAATGGTTAACCCTTGGTTTTATAGGTTAAGATTAATCTTTACCAAATATGCATTTCTTGTACTGTCTATACTCATATAAAATAAAAATATCTGAATGTAACTTGCAGAAATTACAAAGAAATAGTATTTTCCCAAATTTTCCCAATTTTCTGGGTTTCTCCCCCCAAATTCCTGGTTTTTCCCCCACCTTTCAAAATTCTTGGGAATTTTACATCTCTAATCAGGACACAAAAGAAGAACAAAAAAATTGCTTCAAACAGAAGGAAATTTTGCCTATTTGGACCAAAGATCCGAACACCAATAGGATATTTGACTTCAAGCAAGATTTTTTAAAAATAATAATAATTACAAACTCGATGATGCATTCAAGTTTTCTTTTCTAATTTCACAGCGAAAGGGCCTGCAGAATAAAGCAACCTCTACTCTTGGAATCTCCAAATACATTTACACTGACATTCCATCTCTGAAAACCAATTTCCTTTTGTCACATTAAGGAGAAAAGCAGACTCAATTAAAACTCTCAGAAAAATAAAACAGAAACAGGCATCAATGGTCTTTTATAGCCTCATTAAAATGAAAAAAGGAATCTCTCAAACTCAAGTTGTCCTAATGCCTCCTATTTGCTACCAATAGTGATAAGAAGAAGATGGAGGGATATTGAGTTAAATGTATTTTTAAAAATATAGCTGATGACAGAGGGCCTTAATTCTTCCAACTTTGTATGCTCTGAAAGCTGCAGAATGCTATCTCATTTAAATACAAACGTTCTACCAGAAGAGCTGTGCTTCTTTATCACATCTATTCATCACTTTATCTGTAAGTGACACATGACACCATTTGCCTTCCTTTTTCTCCCTCCCTGGGTTGTCATGATGATGCTAGGCTAAGAGATAGTAACTGGGCCAAGCCCACCCAGTGAACTTAATGCAGGGTTGAGAACTGGAACCCAGCTCTTCTATGTCTTAGTCTGGTTTAAGAATAGTCTTAGTCTAGTAATAAGAGCTAGGTTTCAATTCCCAGAGGTCAGCCTGAGCCTTTTTAATGCCAGAGGCAGAGGAAGACATAGTGACCACTCCTCAAGTTAAATGTGAATAGTGAAAGCCAATTAATCTATTCTGGCTCAGGAACAGAAATCCCATCACAAGGAGGCAAGATAGGGATGCCACAGGTACTCATTCCCAGAGGACAGTGCTGCACATGAAAATCTATTAGAACACAATTATCTTCTTGAAGGTACCTTGAAATAGAAAACATCAAGGATTTTAATTGTGGCCTGATTGAAAGATAAAAAACTATAAGAAGGAGGTTCATGGGAACCATGAAGTTCCCTATCCATAGTTAGTACAGTATCTGTGATCAGATTCAGCAGCCACATGGGTCACCAGGGTGTGGCCTTCTCCACTTAGGTAAGAAGTATTTCCATTCTGTTAACTTATCAAAGGGACTGTGGTGGCTCAGTGGTTAAGAAGCTCACCTTGCTAGCTGGAAACCTGACAGTTGGCAGTTTTAAATCCGGGTACTGCATGATGGATTGAGCGCCTGTCTCTGTCTCAGCTCTTGGGGACATGAAAGGTGTCTCATTTGGGCGTTCCCTGAGCAGAGTTTCTTCTGCAAAAATCCTTTCAACCCAGAATAATTTCTGACACAAAATTATTATAATAATTTATCAAAATATTCATTGATTTTACATTTAAATTAGCACATTTAATTTTATGAAAACCCAGTATTCTTGTTTGTCGTGTTGTTTGGTGGTGCATATCTTTTCTTTTGAAGAGTGGTCACCTTAACTAGGCATCCATAACAAATTAACTAACAACTATTATTATTTAATTTTTTGCCTCTTTACAGCATTCAAAATCAGCTGGAATAGCTGTCTCTGCATAATAGTAGAGCAGCTGGTACACCATAACTACTATATAACACAAGCCATTCTGAACTATGGCCCTGTTTAACAATTTAACCACAGGTTTATACCATCAGTGTCTAATAATTCATTTCAGAGCCAGTCTTATTTGCAAGTTTTTAGTAATCCAATAAAGATACTGCCTGTCCTCAGGCTTTGCAACTACATTTAGTTATTCTTAGTGTTTTTACAGCATTAGGTTTATTTGCTTGTTTACTTCCAAAATTATGTGAATTAGCAAAGCCACCAACAAAATTAACTGCAGTTCTAGTCTTTAATATATGCTGGCCACACCAGATGTTTCAAGTACCTAAACCCTACAAGGAAAAATATTGTGCTTGTTTTTCTAACTTAGACTGGGAAGTTGGAGCCAGGGGTCTTTTCCCTCTTAAAAATGACTTGCCAAACTATTTCTATCACAACATAAAACTTGTGTGACAATTTATCTGCACCAGCAGTTTAAATAGAATGGTTGCTACCAGTTTATAAGATTGTAGAACTGCAGTGGCTCAAGTCGCTAAGACGCTGACTGGGAAGCGGAAGGTCAGCAGTTCGATTCCCGAGTACTGCAGGACGGAAATGATCTCCCGTCTTCATCCCAGCTCCTGCCAACCTAGCAGTTCGAAAGCAAGAAATTGCAAGTAGATAAATAGGGACCACTTCGGTGGGAAGGTAACAGCGTTCCGTGCACTCCGGTGTCTAGTCATGCCTGCCACATGACCACGGAAACGTCTGCAGAAGCAGACAGCGCTGGCTCTTCGGCTTAGAAACAGAGATGAGCACTGCACCCTAGAGTCGGATACGACTGGCTTTCGAGCAAGGGAAACCTTTACCTTTACCTATCCTCTATTTTCGTATGTGGTGAATTTTTAAAAAGCAATAGTCTTCCTCATAAAGAGTACCATGATGACCTGAGATATGGCTGAAATTCATTTGTAACCTAACATGCCTAGATTCTAAAATAACAAAAGGTATGAAATAACTTCAGTTTATTAGCTCAAGCAAACTCCATACAATTTTATTGAAAATATACCCTCCTAGGGCTGGCTTTACCATCAGGGCAGAGCAAGATAGTGTTTTTTAAAAAATTGAAAGTAATAACTAGCAGCACTAAGCATTGTTACTGCAAGAGAGGAATGGGGAGGAACAGTTATTGCTCCCCCCTCCACTTGCCATACGCTAAATAAAAAAAATAAATCTCCCTCCACTGGCAAAGTCATGTCTGTGGTGTGCCTCAGTTACTATATGCCAAGGAAGAAGCCTGGTTTTGACCATTAGTCAGAAAAGATATAATTCATTCATTCTATCACCATGTAGTCTAACATTTATGATCTGCCAATTATAACAAAGATATCTCTAATATAGTCCAGTGGTTCCCAGCCTTTTTTTTTCATACTCCACCTAATCATCTCTAAAATTTCTGATCCCACCACCACCCGGTGAGATATAATTCTTATTATTCAAAAAGTGAACTCCTATTGTGGTGGCTCAAGCACCAAACCCTGGAGCTGGATATGACTGTCTTTCGAGCAAGGGCGACCTTTATCTTTAAAAAGGTAAAGGTCTCCCTTGCTCGAAAGCCAATAATATCTGACTCTAGGATTCAGTGTTCATCTCTGTTTATAGCCCAAGAGCCAGTGCTATCTACATCTGCAGATGTTTCCATGGACATGTGGCAGGCATGATTAGACACGGAAGTGCATGGAACACTGTTTACCTTCCCACAGAAGTGGTACCTATTTATCTACTTGCAATTTCTTGCTTTCGAACTTTATCTTTATCTATCAATAAATAAGATGTAAAGACTCCAACCCTGGAGAAAGAAGCATTAGGAACCAGGTGGTTTGGGGACAAAGGAGGTGTTTAGGGCAGCTGGCATTGCAAGGGGCATGAGAAGGAACCAGCCTAGCAGCTTTGCCTGCACCTGTTTGCTTGTCCTCTCTTTCCACTCTGCCGTCCAGAGTTTTCCAGCTCCAAGAGTTGTGGCTTCCATGGCTGTGTCTATCCATCTCACCTTTTTGGCTTCCTCTCCTCCTACTGTCCAGTCCTTCCCAGGATCAGATCCCACCCCCAAGGTGATCTCTTCAGGAAGGATGGATGGATGGAGGACCTGGGGGAGGATTGGGACCCCCAATAAGTGGGGTCTGGGCTGGAAGAGGCGAGGCTCAGATCTGAACTTACCCATGTCCATCTGGAGAAATGCCTTGAGATGCAAAGACTTCCCATAGCCCTTGGGGCAACCCTGAAAGGGGCACCAGTGCTTCCTGGGGACCGGGAGAGGGGAGGGTGGTGGGGACCCCGAGATCATGCCCCACCTCGGGATCATGCCCAGGGGAGGGAGGGGCAGAAAGCCATGGAATGCCTGCACCAGGGTGCATGGGGGCTGTGGATGCAGCCATTGTGCTTCCACTTTCTCCTACTCCTCTTTCCCTGGCCGGTGGGTGGATCAGGGCCCCAGTGGAGATGGAGACCAAGCACTCACCAGCCAGGTAATCCAGCCCAGACATGCCACCCAAAGACAGAGGGGATGGTGTGTGGGGATCCTGGGGCACACACTCCCTCCCCCTGACTCCAGGGCAATGCACAGATGCAAAGGCACCTCCTTGTTCAAGCCCAGGATCTCCTGGATGCCGAAGCCCGTGGAGCAAGGCACCATGGGGCCTGAACTGGGCTTCAGCCCTGGCACTGTGGAGCCTCCCCCAGGGCCTCCCAAGAAGGCTGGAGGAGGAGGAGGAAGAAGAAGGGGTGGCAGGGGTGGGAGCTTTGATGTTGGGATAGGGCCATAGCCAATTACAGGAGTGGCTTTCATTGACCTAATTGAGTGTATGATACTGTCAATCATATGATACTGCTCCGTAAAATAAAAGATCTTACTAGAGATAACAAGCTTAGTAGGGTGTTTGGCATCTTCCTCCAGAACCAGAGATTCTATGTGATGATGAATGGAAAGAACAGTAGATGAGGACCATTCCACCTATTTGCCAATACTGTATTAGGAAGCGGCTTAATAATCAAGCCATTTCCAGATATTGGTAAATTAATCACTTCCACTGCTCTGCAGAGGGCAGGGGAAGTAAATAAAATTCTGTTTAAGACTAGTGCTGATGCAATATGCCAGTTATAAGAAATCTTTTTTTTTTTTGCCTTATTATCTAGAAGCCCAGTAAGGTAAACAAAACATAACTGTTATATTGCATCAACAGTGGTGTTAAACAAACAAACAAAATTACTTTCCCATTCTTTGCCAAGTGAGCAAACTGATTAATCTGCAAATATCTGAAAGTGTCTCACATATTCATCCACTTCCTAAAATTGGCTTTGGAATGGTGGGGCTTAATTAGAATGACCTAATCAAGCCCATCCATTCAAACAGAATTGACAGTTACATTTCTGTGTGAACTGAGGGTCTTGATTAGATCATTCTAATGAAATCCTGCCATTCCAAAGTAACCAAAGTTTAGATCCCTCTTAATTTTTAATTTAAATTTAATTTAATTGTCACATTTATATACCGCTCACTCGGCCAAAGCCAACTCAGGGCGGTTCACAATAAAAATTAAAAAACACATGTTAAAAACAGTTAAAACTACCCACCCCCTAAAAACAAGAGCTGCAGGATCCAAAGGCACCATGGGGAAGAGTTCTTCTACACCAACCACCCAATGGAGGTTACCCTTCCACCTGCACCCCACACTTGACCCGCCAGCCAGGTTTTAAGTTATTTTCTGAAAGGCAGCAATTCCGTCCGGAGACGTAGCTCTGTTGGCAGGAGGTTCCAGAGGGCCGGTGCAGACACGGAGAAGGCTCTCCTCCTTGTGCCAGAGAGGTGAGCCCCTCTGGCTGATGGAACAATTAGAGAGCCTCTCCGGTCTGCTCTGGTTGGACGGACAGACGTCCTCAGGGCGATGCGGTCTCTTAGGTAACCCGGCCCACTACCATATAGGGCTTTAAAGGTCAAAACCAGCACCTTGAATTGCACCCGGAGACAAACTGGCAACCAGTGCAGCTCCCGGAACAGTGGCAAAGCACGGGCATAACGCCCACACCCCATCACCACCCTGGCTGCCGCATTCTGGACCAGCTGTAGCCTCCGAATGGTCATCAAGGGCAGCCCCATGTAGAGCGCATTGCAATAATCTAGTCTGGAGGTGACCAGAGCGTGAGTGACCATGAGCAAGGAGTCCCGGTCCAGGAGTGGGCGCAACTGGCGAATCACCCGAAGTTGGGCGAAAGCCCTCCTGGTCACAGCCGCCACCTGTTCTTCTAGCAGTAGCCGCGAATCCCTCTTGGATGCTAATGTTGATGTTCCTTGTTACTACCACCATTCCAAGGAACAGCCAGGCCAATTAGTCTCCATTTAGAGTTAACAGTTAAAATTCCAGTATGTTGTCTAAATAATCTTTCAGGCCTGAGAGGTGGCTCTATTACTAATCCAATTTCTCATGCCACTTCTGGGCCTTATGCAGCTGGCATCCAAAAAGGCACTTTATGCCTGGTATGCAACAACACATACTTCATCAGACAAGATTTAATGTCTATCTTTAAATACACTAAAAGGGTTAAACAACCAAAAGACCTCTGTACTCCTGTGGAGAATGACTCACAGGAAGGATGGCAAAAAGACTTCTCTATAAAATATTAAAGATAATAGGCCCATACACCACAGACTGAAGCAATATATGGCACAGCTAATAGGCCCAGGATTCTTCTCTCCTTTCAGAAAGTCACTAATGGTGAGCAGATGTCAGGTACCACATTTTATTCACTGTAAATTACTGCTTGGCATTTAATAATTTTTATTATGACAATGCATTTTCCCACTGCTGGCTCCAACACTCCTTTGCAGAGCAGGTCAATCAGCAAGCCATAAAATTCTCCCTTCCGAATCAAAATAAGATGCAAAAGTCATTGGCATTGCTGTCAAGTATCCCATTTTGGCCTGGAAACTCCCGTATTTTACCCTCTTTCCTGCCGTCCTCGTGTATTAGTTAGACTGCAATGCCCTAATGCCACCACTGGAGGTCAGCACAGGATAAGCATAGCTGTCAAGTTTTCCATTTTGGCTGGGAAATTTCCCTTATTTTCAAATCCAAAACTTGACAGGTATGGTCATTGGATGCAGATTCATCTCCTTGAAGTTGAAAACTGGAAAGTGTTTCAGACATGGCTATCTGTCTGTTGGGTATATCCAAATATCAGTAAATATCAGAGAAAGAGAGGTCCATTTTGTCTGTAGGACAGTTATGGTAGGGGAAAAAGATGAATTTCTTCAGGGATCACTATTTAGCCATGCTTACATCTCTATGATGAAGCAAATGCCCAGCAAGCAAAGATTCTGGGTCCAAAGCCAGGCATCTCTAGGTAGAGTTGAGAAAGTCCCACCTGGAATGAAAGTATGGACATTTCCACAGTAGGGATGAGAAAACGGGGACACAACTTGGAACTGCCTTTTTGAACTACATTCCTCAGATTCCCCTATATGTGTAACTCTGAGGGTTGTAGTCCAAAAACCTAACTTCCTCAAGCATTGAATTGAAAGGCACTTACATTCATCTTTACCAACAGTAAGGGGAAAATTGCTGACAACGATAAAAAATTCGCATAATAATGGAGGGCAGACTAATCAACGACCTCTGTGAAATTAAATACCCAATTAAGAGCCTATACTGTATTTGCTGCCACATTCCCAATGCTCCCAGGCATCTTGAAGATCAGTTGTGGCATTTATCCTCCTTACAAAGCAGGTGGGATGTTTCTTTCTAACATAACTTCCCAGCTTACACTAGGCACCAAGAAGAAGGTGTTCCAGTATCACTTATGTGCTGAGTTTGGTTGCATTTGAGAATCTGAGGATGTGGCATCCCATACACTGAATATGTTTCCTGAAATTGTGACTGAAGCAAGAGAAAACACTGAGGAATAAGGCAGCCCTCTAGGGTGTTGGAGGCAATAGCAGTAGGCTATGTAGCTGTGCCCGCATCTTCTAAGTTTTTAAGCAGCACTGCCTGAATACCAAAGCCAAAGTTAGTACAAGGAAGATCATCATCAGGAAACTCGCAAACTATAAATGGGGAACTCAAACAACCACGCCTTGAGCAACTCCGCAGCAGAGTATGCTGCTCCAGTATGGAACGCATCTATACACACAAAACAAGTAGTCATCACTATTAATGAAGCCATGCGTATAGTGATGGGATGCCTCAAACCCACACCAGTTGAGAAAATATACCCTCTCGCTTCACTTAAAATCAGGAGAGAAGTAGCAGCAGATGGCGAGAGAACTAAGCAAGAGAATGACAGTTGACATCCTCTGGATGGATGGATGGATATGAGCCTCAAGTCCGCCAACTCAGATCCAGGAAGAGCTTAATGGCAAGAACAAACATTCTTGAGGGTTTTTTGTTGTTCAGTCGCACAATTGATTCCAACCCTCTGCGACCCCTTCTTCTTTTGCCCTCAGCCCACCCAGCTTTGTGCCCATTGCATCAACAATACCATCTAGCCATCTCATTCTCTGCCACCCCTTTTTCTTTTGCCCTCAACCTTTCCCAGCATCAAGGCTTTCTCAAGTGAATTCTCTCTTCTCATTTGATGTCCAAAGAACTTTAACTTCATCTTCACTATTTGACCTTCCAAGGAGCAGTCGGGGTTGATTTCTTTTAAGATTGACCTATTTGTTCTCTTTGCTGTCCAGGGCACTCTCAAAATTCTCCTCCAGCACCACATCTCAAAGGCGTCTATTCTTCTGAGCTCAGCCCTCCTCCTGGTCCAACTCTCACAACCATACATTACTACCGGAATTACCGTTGCTTTGACTATGCAGACTTTTATTTGCAATGTGATGTCTCTTTTAACTATCTTCCCCAAATTTCTCATAGTTTGTCTCTCAAGAATCAGTCACCTTTTTATTTCATGGCTGCAATCACCATCTGCAGTGATCTTGGATCCTAATAATGTAAAGTCTGTCATTACTTCTACTTCTTCACCATCTATTCTCCAGGGGATGATAAGGCCTGTTGCCATTACCTTGGTTTTCTTGATGTTGAGTCCCAAGCCAGCTTTTGCACTCTCTTCCTTCAACCTAATCAGGAGCTTCTTTAGGTCTTCTTCACTTTGTGCCATTAGGGTAGTATCATCTACATATCTCAAATTGTTGATGTTTCTCACAGCAATTTTAATTCCAATTTTTGATTCATCCAGCCCTGCATTGTGCATTATGTGCTCGGCATATACAGTAAGTTAAATAAGCAGGTTGACAAAATGCAGCCTTGTCTTACTCCTTTTCCTACACAAGAGCAAAACCAAATTAAAAGATGGAGGAAGGAGCTCACTGGACTAGGAACATTATTAAAGGAGGATCTAGGTGAGGAACTCAACCTCACCTACGTCACTTGGAGAACCCTGAATAGGCTGATAGTTGGGAGTCCCTAAATGCAAGACCAACATGCTCAAGTGGGGGCTGCTGGTGGACAACAACACATTACTGTATGTGAATGTGGTGGGATACTGAATCTGGCTCATTTACTGGTCTGCTGATTACTGCCAGAAATATGCATCAATGAGGACTTGAGTTTGGCCAATGACAATGCCAAGTAAGTGGCTTCATTTTGGCACACCAAGGTTTGATCAGGACATAAAAGAAAGAGAAGAACCATTTAACAAATATTCGACGGCTCTTCCAAGGAATGGAAAGAGGCATTGTTTTATGTTTTGCCTTAGGCAGCAAAATCTCTGGGGCTGTCCCTGCTACAAACTCATCCACTGAGGTCATTATGATATCATTTGACAATGGAGATCACAGGAATGCTAAACCTTCTATTTTCCCTTTCATCTTCTCAGCAGAGGGAGGAAACTTCCTGCAGAGAAGCTCGTCCTGGAAAACATGAGTGTGACTTTCTGACTGCTTCTGGCAGCAACATGACCACTGCTCACCCCCCACGCCATGTGCTTGCAACTAGACTGAAATGGTACAGTCCTGAAAGGGCCATGTGCTTTTCCCACCCATTTCAACATGCTTTAATTGCATGTCTCTGTCAATCTTTCTCAACCTTATCTAAATCAGGAGTGGGTCCATTTCATAAGCAGATAAAGTGTTTCAGTAAAGACCACTCTTAATATTCGTGCCTGGTGCCCACACCAATTAATTACGATAAATCATTAAAAACAGTGTATCTGAAAACCATTCCATACACAGAGCTCTCTGCCTCTTTCCTGTTATCAGCCTCTCTAGAAAGGCACTTTTGAAAAGGATCTGAAGCCAAAAACTTTTTCCTTATACCCGACATTTATTTGCTTACTATGGATTTTTTTTGCTGTGATTACATGTTTTGGAGCAGAAACTGTTTACTATAAGCAGAGCAAAAGGGACAGAGAAGATATTCTGCCCTCCTTTTCCTGTAATGCTGGAGGTAGCATTTTGCTAGAGGGTCATCAAACAAACTTAACTGGCAGAAGATTCGACACCCCATCCCCACCCCCAAAAAAGATTTTTTTTAAAAAATAAATAAATCGCAATTTATTTCTAGAATGAAAGGGCTGCCCAGGTCTCTTTTTACACACGTATCACTAGTGATTCCAGTGCAATTCAAACAGATAGCAACAAATTAGAGCAGGGTTTCTTGAAACTTGGCTGTCCAGGTGTTACTGGACCTCAATTACAATTGCTGATCAGGGCTTCTGGGAATTGAAGTCCAAGAACATCTGGAGCGCCATGTTTGAGGAACCCTGACAAGGGCCATAGCCCTTCTAGATGTGGGTGGGCAAATAGGTTTCCCCAGGATGGGCAACAAAGCCTCTTTTCAATGCATTCATATGGGAAACCACACTTTGCCAGGGTGGGCAAACTGCTAACACAAGCCCACCCTGGCCACACCCTGGCTACAGCCCTGACCCTGACCTAGAGTCATAAAACTTAGGTCTTGGCTGTCTAAAGGAGCCTGCCTGGGTTTTGAGATCTTCAAGTAAGTCTTTCCATAGTCCTGTTCAGATGTTGCACTGACACTGTCCACTAGCTAAATAGATGGTGAGAAGTTGGGTGTACACAGATGTCTTGCCTTCTGTCTGTTATCCCTAGAAAGTTATTTACATCTTTGTGTGTGTAATGCAAAGGTCTGATGCAGATTCTTTAAACATAGTCACAGTTTCTGTGGGGTACATAAAAATAGCCTCCTCAAAGATTGTGGTATGTTTCAACCACAATCAGGCATACCCTGGTAATGGCAACCTTGTGTTGCTGGATAATCTTTCTCACAGGCGAAAGGAACTGCAGAATGAACTCACCAAAAGGTTCCTTCATTTTTGCAGTTTCATGTCTGCCCTAAACATGGAAGAAGAACAGCGTTCCTGTGATTGGAAGCCCTGAAAGGGGACAGCCCCTGACCACAGGAGCACTGTGTACTCAGCAGAATGTGCTTACAGCTTCTGCTTCATATTTTTCTGAAAAGATCAGAGTGACTTTCAATTATGGTGTGGTTTAATATGCCTTTCACATACTTACCTTTTAGCTCTGTATTAGGAGCATTCAACTAGAGCAGAGGTTCACAACCTAGGCCCACAGTGCCATTTCATGTGGCCCACCGCCCTTGCCACCAGAAGTGCCAGAAGTGGTAAAACAGCCAGAACACACTATAAATGCTATGTGTTTACGACAGCTGCAGATGCATTTTATGGCAGCATTTATGGCAGGGGGACCATGTGTCCAGCCCACTTAACTGCTTGAGGGGTGTGTGGTCCAGCTTACGGCAGGAAAACGTTGAGAACCCCTGAACTTGACGTATCAGCTATCGGCTCAGAAGACTTACAGCCAGTACAGTCTTATAAGGCCTCTGTTTTAAAATTGATACTCCAATGTTTGTGTTAGTTCAGATCGCTAAGATGAAAAGAATAACATTTACTGTGTGAATCTAGATAGCACATGTTTGGGGCCTCCAAACATCTGAAGCTTGTGTTCTATGGCTCAGAAGGACTGAATCTTTGGTTATCCCAACCATAAATCACTGTGATCCCAACCGTAAATCACTGTAATTCCACTGTATATTGCTGTTATGTGCTGTCATATTGCTGCCCACTTATATCAATTCATAATAAGATTTTTGAGATATGTAAGATATTTAAAGAATGGTCTGCCATACCATTGCCATGTCCCAGTGAGTTTTCATGGCTGGATAGAAATTTGCATACAGGTCGTTTAAATCTACTCTATCTACCACACAACACTATCCATCATACCATACCTGTCAAGTTTTGAAAATAAAAATAAGGGAAATTTTGGGCCACACCCCTCTCCCCACCTGGCCATGCCCCCACCCCTTTCCCCACCAGGCCATGCCCGCACCCCACCAGGCCAAACCCCCTCCTCCCCAAAATCCAGGCACATCCAAGAGCCCAGAAGAGGAGGAGCCACCAGAACCAGGGAGGAGTGGTGGCCTCCCCCAGGTGGAGGAAGAACTGCCCCCTAGGCACTCCCCTAGCACCACTGCTGCCCCTCATGGGGCAGCAGGGCAGCCTTACTGTGATAATTCTATTTTAAATCTCTTTCCCCATTCTCTGCTGCGACAACATTTCATATTATGACGGGGGCGGAGGTCAGAAGGAACCCGACCGGCAAAGCCAGGTAGCCCACACTAGTACCTCATTAATAAAGATATAATGATACAATACTATACAAGAGATCTACATGCCCTCTGGATTTTTTTTAAAATATGGGAGATTATTTTAAAAATATGTTGTGCGGGAAAGGGGGCTAAATTACGGGGGTTTCCCGGGCAAAATGGGATGCTTGACACCTATGTATCATACTATAGTACTGAGAGTGCAAAACCTCTACTATACAAATTTATGCATATATTAAATACCTGGGGCTTTCTAAAAAACCATATTTTGGCACCAATTTGGAAACTGCTGAGGTGTTCTATCACTGACTCTACTTGTAACACTGTGAAAACACATCCTTAATTTAGTACTACTGCTGACAGTGGTAATTCCCTGTGAATTTTTAAAGACCACCCAACCCTTACATTTGTTTTCTGGAAATCCATATAGCAATGTGGCAAATATTTTGACAGCCTGCTAAAATTTGCCACACAGTCCTTAGCTATTCATGTCACAAAAAGCACTCCAGTGACACCTAGTGGCAGAAAACAAACACTACTGTTATTCAGTCTCACAGTCGAGCCTGACCCTTTCTGACCCCATGGACCAGAGCAGGCCAGGCATTCCAGGCTCCTCAGTACAAAAAAAAGGCCATGTGATCAATTCACAAAAGCCAAGTTTGGGGTTGACCTACACCTTTATTGGATCACTCAAAATTTACAAATACACCAAGTTTTACTGTTACTGATTACAGTATTAAAAAAGCCAGAAATATACACCAAACCTCATAGCATACACCAAACCTCATAGTCAAGGGCTAGCTGTATAGTTCATCAAATCTGATCCTTCAAGCTTGTACATTTTTGTGCAGTTCTGCATAGTTTCTATGTCATTTGGATGGTCAATAGGTTCAGTATATGAATTAAGACTGATCAGTATATGAGGTTGGTCAGTAAATGTCAGGAACAGATTTACTCATGAGTAGGTCTTCTTGCCCACCAGTGGTTAGTTCCTGCTTCCGAGCTGCCATCTCTCTAACTAAGCACCCCAGGATACTAGATTAGTGTAGATAAGGTAGCAAATAGCCAAGTAAACACTCCAGGCATATTCAGGTATTTAAAAAATATATTGTAATAAGAGTAAGTTACAGAAAACAGTTTATCAAAAGTTCAGAAAGCACATCAAAATAAAGAAAGCTCCTCTAATTTAGGAAGCCCAAAGAAGCCCAAGAGCCCCCCTTCTGGCTTAAGCGACTACATGTTTGAAGTTCACCCTTAGCTCAAAGCATTGGATCAAGAGAGTGTCTTGCTTCCTCCCTCTGGGTTATATTGCCTCCCTCAGGGTCTGCCTCCTTGCCATCCACCTAAAGGAATCTAGCCAATGATCATGCAGTATAACATGTCGATCACACATTGGGTTTCATTTCTTCCAACTCACAAGGCCAGCATGTTTACACATTCCAATCTCTCTAAGGTATGTGCTAAAGGGTCTCCCCTGCGTGGAAATCTCCATCTTGGATGAGGTTGCACAAGGCACAAATCCTGCCCTGACAGAAAGTGCTCTGCACCTGAGTTGCGTTAGGACAGTGATGGCGAACCTTTTAGAGACCGAGTGCCCAAGGAGGTGGGGGAGATGAGCAGCATGCATCACACGAGCATCACATGTGCCAGTGATGTCACATGGGTGGAGGGTCCCGGCGCCCAGCAGAAAGCCCACCTTGCCTTCTCTGGAAGGCAGCCAGTGTACGGGCGCTCTGTTCGGCTGCTGCCTTCTCCGGAAGGTACCTCAAGAAACCTTATTTGGGCCATCTCCTTTAAGAAAATTTGTGTAAGGTAAAAATCACCTTCATTCACCTTCTCTTGTGGAAGGAAGCTTTCAATATTTTTATTTTTATTTTTTTCTAAAATGTACAGCTGTCCTATTTGCATTAAAAAACGTTTTTATTTGCATAAAAAAACAGTACTGCCTGCTTGTGCAGACGTTTCCATGGTCATGTGGCAGGCATGACTATACACAGTACCTAAGTGTAATTGCTATTACTATTGCTATTGTTGTCTAGCCGGACATCCAGCTATGGTAATGGAGTAGACCGTACAGCCAGCGAATCACTGCCGAGTGTTGGGCAGTGGTAAATAACCTGACACCCTAAAGAGGCCAATGGCTATGGGCAGATGAGGGGTGATGGTCCCCTCAGTGGAGGAAATGCCACTGGAAACTATCCTATTGGGCACAACAGCAAAATGAGCAGAGGAGTAACTCTAATTCCCAACAGTCATGCAGGCGGAAGAGGCCATGCCAGATGGACTGGCTGTGAAGGCACACCTTGTCCATATCCTCAAGGCTGTGGCAGTCCATTGCAGTCCCAGTGGTAAATCCTGCATGTCTCATCTCATATGTGCCGCAGGAGATGACACCTTGATCATTACGTGCGGATCACTTCATGGCAAGCTGGGATCCACCTTAAACAAATTCACACCAATGGCATTTTTCCTGATTGCCTCAGAGGGCGAAGACGACCCAGAACCAGCTGACCTCCAAGACCAGGCCTCACGGTGCCATGGAGCCGGGGTGGGGGGTAGGGAGTATACTTGGATTGAGTTGTTGCAGCCAATGAATGAACAACGAACAAATATCTTGGTTTTCTTAAATTTAAGGCCCTCACTCAATAATTGGGGTGGGAGAGAAGCTGGGGTGGCCTTGACTGGAAGGTTGTAAGCAAGCAAGTATTTTGTAAATCTGAGTTATGATCATTTCCTCACCTTTGCACCCAGTAGTACAAAACATTCCTCATGTGGACTGTTAGCCAAAAGCAGGCTGTGCTGGGTGTGTCAGTGAATAAGTAAAATAAGATTTGAAATGAAAGACTGGGGTTTATTCAAATATTTATCTCCTTGAATCAGTTGAAGCTGCTGTGACTATTGTTATCTTCTGCTTTTTTGGCAAGGCTGAATATAAAATTCAACTTCTCCCCTAGAAAGACAAGTAATGAGAGAAGCCACAATCTCCATTACCAGACATGGCAGCAGAGTAGCAACACAAGTATGCTGTCCTGCCCCTGGGCTTTTAAGACATACTAGCAGAGGTGGCCCGCCGTTGCCGGGCTATTTTAAAGGATGATATAATTTTTTTAGAATTATTTTATGTAACCAAATAATGTTTTTCTATGTGTTTTTTAAATAATGTGTGAGTATATATATATTTTTTTAATTCAATGTTTTTAAACTGTGTTTAGATGTTTATTTATTTTTTGAGTGAAAACTGTAAACAGGATTTAAGAAATGTTTTAGAAATGTTATTCTTTCTTGTGTATATTTTTTACTGTGTTTTCTCCTGTGTCCTCTGGGTAGTGCTGTTGCGCTTTTCTTTTACTTTGACTTTCTTTCTCCACTGGCCTGTGGGTGTTGCTTGTTCCGGTAAGTAGTCTCTCTTTCCTCATTTCATTTCCGGATCTCATAGAGTAAGGTTGTTTGGGTGAGTTCTTCAGTTTAATTTCTTTTGGGGGTTTATATTGTGGGGTTTTTTTTGGGTGGTGGTGGTGGTGGTGGTTCTGTGTGTTTGGTCTTTGTGTTATTTTTGGGTTTGTTTTTGGATGTTTTTGGTTGTGATTTTTGTGTAATTTTTTACTTTATGGTTTATTTTTGGGGTAAGTGAAGGGACCATGCGGAGCGCCATCTGGTGCCTTTGCTTACCTGGGAATTTTTTCGCTTTCAAGGGGAGGAAGGCAATGATGGCTTCTCCCCCTGTTGAAATTGTGGATGGTGGTGGGGTTTCCCTTCCCGCGGCCTTTCATCGGTGGCCGGGCCGTGGGAACCCCAGCGCCGCTGTAGGTGGCATTGGGTGGGGGGGTCTTCCCTTCCTGTGGGCTGTGCTCGGTCGGCAGCCTGTGGTAACCTCAGCGCCGCCTCAGGCGGCATGTGGGGGGAGTCTTCCTTTCCCACGGCCTGGGCTCGGTGTCCGGGGTGTGGGAAGGCAAGCTCTGGTTTTCAGGCAGCGTTGAGGGGGGTGTCTTTCCTTCCCGCAGGCTAGGCAGCCATGCCGTGTTGCAGGAACCCCAGCGGCGCCTGTACTTTTCTTTTTCGTGTTGCAGGAACCCAAGCGGTGGCTGTATTTTTCTTTTTCACGTGGTGGATTTCTCAGAGTTCTGCGCGCTCATAGTGCGCAGAACTCTGGGGCTTGTAGTTTGTGGGTATTTTTCCCTTTGCGTTGCATTTTTTATTCTGCAGCTCATTTTTTATTGGCTGCAGCGCCTTTTCCAATGTTCATTGTGGTCACGCCTTTCAGCCTGATTGGCTGTGGCACAGCGCAGTGCAAAGAACATTGGGAAATGAAGTCGTTTCCCTTTTTTCACGTTTGTGGGGCTGTTGACCCACTGCCGCTTTTCTCAATCCTTCGTTGACCCGTGGACCCGGTTCACCCATGTGCACAAATGGTGAGTGTGGGCTAGTAGGGCCAGGCTGAGGAACCTATGCCAAGTTCCAATGGTTAACGCTTGGTTTTATAGGTTAAGATTGGCTTGGTGTGATGATAGCATGTGCAGAACTATATCAAATGAAAGAAAACACAGGCTTAAATGGATTAAACTGCCCCTTATAGACATCAGCAATGTTGTCTGATTAGTACCTGGATTTACTCCATGTGTTTACTTTAGAACAAGGATTATCAACCTACAGCCCATGGGCCAGATCCATCCCCTGGCTCTAAATAATCCAGCTCCTGCTGGACTCCATGCCCCACTGCTGGAATCTACCATGGACTCATTTTTGGCGATTGTAAACACGTTTAAAACAGATGCAAATGAGTCTGCGGTCGATTCCACCGCCAGCTGGACCACCAGTTCTTGCACTTCAATTCCCTGAAGGCCTGATCAGCAGATGTGCTGACTTAGGCCTCTAGGTACTGAAGTCCAAGAACATCTGGAGAACTATGTTTGAGGAATCCTGGTGTAGATGATAAACCCTATTCAGCCAGTATGCTACTCAGTGCTGAGAATACACTTTGAGGGAATCGTGTAGCTTTGCCTTACCTTTACAGTCACATTGTCTGATTTCATGTTCTCCCTCAAGTGAAGGGATTTACTCATATGTAGGCTCTCATATGCAAGTAAGAACCCAGATTTATAATTTTTCCTCCCTCATAAACCCAACATGCACTCAGGATCCTTTCCTTGAAATCCAGCACTAAGACCACTGACTTTGTAAAATTTTGAAAATGGAAGGGGCAGCCTTACCTCTCTCCTCTAAACACTAAGTAGCACCAGAGTTAAATAAGGCTATGTGTGGTTTATCCACAGATATAATTGGCATAACCTTTCCTGAAAGGTTGGGGGTTCAGGCGCACACGCCCTCGAGCCCTCATAACTTGGTTAGGAATGGAAATTGGGTGCGGATTCATATTGGCCATAGTTAAAGATTCATACACAACACCTCGGCCATGAGCTCGGACAAGGTGGTAATTAAAGGTAAACACACGATGTATTAATCATACCCACGGACTCCCTAAGCAGGACAGTAAACTGTAATGTGTTATATTTGATGAAGTTAGTCCCAGAAAGATTCCGTGATAGGGCAAGACAATGGTCTCGCCAGCCAGTAGTTAATTAATAGATAACAGACTTCCCCGGTAATTTCCTGATTACACATTTCCTCCAAGTAACTTCAGTAAATGTAACTGGATTAACAATGTGCCACGTCAGCAGTCTTCTGTGACGGGTCGCGTGCAACCTATGCACACAGGTACCCAGGCAGACAATAAATGCCAGCACTCCGAACCAATCGGAACTGGTCTTCCACCTCACCTTTGCCTCCGTGCCTTCCATGTGACCAGTCTCTCTGTGACCCAACAGGCCATTTCTGGCAGACCATTGCAACATCTGGTGACCCCAATGTGATCCAGGCCATCCGGCCCAACGTGATCCAGGCCATCCGGCACGACATAATCGGCGCGGTTCTACGCTAGAGCCATGCTTGATTCTCCAGCGGTTGTAGTGAGTTCAGGTCGGAAAGCCATCCGATCGGAATTAGGCACAGCTGCAAGGCAAGGCATCTTGATAGGCAGAGCAACGCTCCAAAGCTCTGCGGTTGCTCGCTCATCGGAAAAACGCGTTCCAGGTCAGGGTGAGCTGTGAACCCTGACTCCAACATCACAGAGGCTACAGAGGGCCTGCAGCAGCAGTCTGCAATCCAGACTCTGTCATGAAGGACCACACACCAAGTAACATCTCAACCGTTACCTGAATCCAGATGCGTCAACTCATCCCGAGAAGGCAACTTCAGAGGAATCTTCATCAGGTAATGGGGGCTTGTCAGCAGGGGCAAGGCTTGTCCGCCAAGCGGAGGGCTCACGCAGGGTAGCTCAAGCGCCTGGCCAGGCTAAACCATATCCACATTCATATCGAGAACTTAGCGGACCTCATGGTGTACATTAGAGATCACTGTTTGTTTTATCCAGAAGCAAGCATGTTAGATCTCAGAATTTGGGACAGAGTAGGGGACTGCATTAAGCAGGAGCCGAAAGCACCAGTAAAGTTCATTAGCACATGGAGCAAGTGTAGGAAAGTTATTTCAGAGGTGATTTCAGAGATTTCAGAAATCCCCAGTGCATATAGAACCATCTGCCCCAGCGGGTCTCTATCCGACAATTCAGTTTCAACAGGGAGGCATAGGGAACTTCCCTTCTGTGGTAACTGCAGATGTCACAAGAGGGGACAAAAGTCTAGGGAGTGCAGGCGCTCCCCAGACAGCCAAAAGTTCCTTTCAGCGCATGGTAGAGGAGGAAGCACGTAAAGGGGATTTGACAGCCCAAGAACTAGCTGAGCTTCAGCAGTCCACATTGAGCTGGACGCCCTCACAGGCAACCAGGCATCAGTTCACACCGTGATCCCATACAAACTACTTGTGGAGATCCGCAAAGCAATCTCAGAAACAGGGCTCCAGAGCCGCTTCACCAGAGGCACGCTCCAGCAGCTTGTGAGGCAATGACGCTCATCCCATATGACTGGAAAGTCATTATGCGGATGATGCTCAGCCCCAGCCAGTATCTGTTGTGGGACAGTGAGTGTGGGCTCGAAGCGCAGGCAAGGGCTATGCGGATGGGGGGGAGCAGTAATCGCTGAGCAACTATATGGCTCAGGTCCACTTGAAACTATCCCAGTGCAGTCCACCATGCCAGCAGCCACACACCAATTGGCATCTGAGACTGCCTTCAGGGCATATCTCAAGGTTCCCGCCACTGGCAAAGCAGCCAAAAATTACACCTCGATCAAACAAGGATCACAAGAGCCCTACATGGACTTCATAAATAGGGTAGAAGAAGCAATCAGTAGGCAGATAGATAATCAGCAGGCCCAAGAGGAGCTTATGGTGAAGCTGACTAAAGACAACGCCAACCTCGATTGCCGCAAAATCTTGCAGGCTATGGGCAACCGTCCTGATCTGACACTTACTGACATGATCAGAGCTTGTGCTGACGTTGGGACAGATTCCTATAAAATGGGTCTGTTAGCGGCGGCAGTACAAGGCGGGAGAAAGCCCATGGGTAAGACCAAGGGAGCCTGCCACCAGTGTGGCAAGATCGGTCATTTCTTTAGGGAATGTCTATCTAAGAAAGGCAGCCAAACCACGGGTCGTCCCAAAACCCCATCCACACAGTGCCCAAGATTTCACAATGGCTTTCATTGGGCCAATCAGTGTCCGAATTCGGGAAGCCAGAACGCGGGCTTCTCTCTAGCCCCAGTTCAAATAGAGACCCCAGCCACTCTGGAAGCACCAGGGCGGGAATCCCAGTAACCCCACATAGCATTCCACCCTGCATTCCTGAGGCGCAGGCTGAAACCAAAGGCAGCGTGGAGCTAGAATTGGAATGCCAGGCAGAAGTCACATGCGACTTGCCAGGCGCCATCCATCTAGTCAATTCCCAGTACAAGGGACCCCTGCCTAAAGGTGTCATAGGTTTAATTTTGCCTCGTAGTAGTGCAGGAACACGAGGAATCTTCTTGATTCTGGGAGTCATAGACTTCAATTTTTCAGGTGTCATCCATGTTCAGCTTTGGACACACCTACCCCAAACAATACACAAGGGAGACTCATTAGCGCAATTGATCATGGTTCCTTGTCACTTGCCAGGAAGCAGCCAGGGAAGGCTCAGAGACAGCTCATAGTTCAGGTCAACAGACTGCCCAAGTGAGGAAGGGGCAGTGGAAGGATACCAGATCATAGCGACAGTGGAAAAGAACATAGAGTGGAGACAGCATCCAGTCATTAAGGTATTTTTAAACAAAAGACCTTTTGACGGGCTGATCGATAGCGGAGCTGACCTCACCGTGGTCAGCCGGAGGCAGTGGCCTCACGAATGGGCCCTTGAGCCGGTCTCTGATGTGTAGGGGGTAGGCGGAGTCCAGGAAGCATACAGAGGTCGAGATTGGGTAGACGTCACAATCCCCGGAGCCGAAGGTACAGCCGTGATCCGGCCCCACATCTTAGATGTGCATGTAAATCTCTGGGGAAGGGACCTTTTGCAACAGTATTGTGCCACCCTTACCTTCGGGTAAATGGCTCTACCATTTAAATGGCTAACCAACAAGCCAGTATGGGTAGAACAATGGCCGGTAGTGGGGGAGAAGCTAGAAGCCCTAAAGCAGCTCGTTAAAGAGCAACTCGATGCGGGACACATACAGCGCTCCACCAGTCCCTGGAATTCACCAATTTTTGTCATAAAGAAAGAGTCAGGGAAGTAGCGACTCCTTCACGATCTCAGAGAGATCAATAATTGTATTCAGCCAATGGGACCACTTCAGTGTGGCATCCCCAATCTGAATATGATCCCCAAAGGGTGGGAGATCCTGATCGTAGACCTGAAAGACTGTTTTTACACCATTCCTTTAAATGAAAGGGATCGGGAGAGGTTCTCTTTTACAGTGCCAGCCGTGAACCACAGAGAGCCTACTCAAAGGTTCGCGTGGAAGTATTTGCCACAGGGCATGCTCAACTCGCCAACTCTGTGTCAAATTTACGTCCATGGGGCACTAGAAAGGTTTCAGAACCTACACCCCACAGTCTTGGTATGTCATTTTATGGATGATATCTTGATCGCAGCACCGCAACTCGGCAGCAAAATGTTTAAAGACCTCCAGACCACTCTGGGGGACAAGGGATTACTTATCACCCCAGAGAAATTTCAGAGAACCGAACCCTACTCATATCTGGGTCATCGGCTTCTCAGATCTTTTGCGGCACCATTATTGCCACGAATCAACATCAATGGTTCAGTCACGCTGGTAGAATTACAACAGATTTTGGGAAATATCAATTGGGCCAGACCATATTTTAGGTTAGATAACTAGCTTTTGAAGCCGCTCTTCTCGCTGCTGACGCTAGGAAAGCAGCCAGCAGACCGGATTCAAATTCTGCGAGAGGCTCTCATGACTCTTGAAAAGGTCAACCAAGTCCTCAGCCAACGGTGGGTAGACAGAATCAGCCAGGGGCCATATGCTCCTGTTCTGAATCTGTACATAGTCCATACTGGGACCATGTTCACCAGAGCTCTAGGCGTAGACTCCGACCGAGAGGCGAAAATTGTGGAGTGGGTGTATTTACCACACACCTCTTCCCAAAACATCATCCCTCCACAAGAACTAGTCACCATGGTGATCTACCAAGGTCGGCTGAGAGCAAGAGATATCTCAGGTTACAATTTAGCAAAAATCGTTGTCCCATTCACCAAAGATCATATCCAACAGTTAATGCAACTCGGACACACTCTTCCGATTGCATTGGAAGGATTCACAGGATGTTTGGCATACCATTTACCAAAAGACCCTCGACTAGTCTCGCTTCAGACGCGGACAGTCAACTTGCATGGGTTACTGTCTTTGGTTCCTCTCCAGGGGGCAAAGACAGTATTCACCGATGGGGGTAAGACTTACGGTGTTCTTACATGGCAAGCAGGACAGGCTTGGCAAATGCTTCTGACACTTCTGCAAAAATATGCACAGAGGGCAGAATTGGCAGCAGCAAACCTTGCCTTACGCACACTTGCCAACGAGCCACTGAACATAATCACAGCCAGCCAGTATGTGAGGAATTTGATTCACAGTCTACGGGGAGCCTACATCACTCCCACGATAGACCAAAATTTGTTAAGTTTGTTTCTCACCACACAATTTCATTTGCAGAACCGCAGGGAAGCGCTCTATGTAGCCCACATCAGAAGCCACCAGGACCTGCCTGGTCCCATCTCACAGGGCAACAGTAGAGCGGATGCGGCCGCAAAAGAAATCCACCAGAAATCGGTTCTGTGAGTCTTTATGACTCCTATTCAAAGCCATGCATTTTTTCATCAAAACGCCAAGGCACTCACACGGCAGTTCAATCTGCCATTATCTCAAGCTCAGGGCATAGTCCGCTCCTGTCCACAGTGTGCAGGAGCCACCAGGGGGGGCTCGTGGGGGATCCACCCATGAGGGACAGAAGCCAACCAGGTGTGGCAGATGTACACACGTTCCACAATTTGGGAGATGGCAGTACATGCACGTCTTCATTGACACATTTTCACAATTTGTCTGGGCCATGGCTCAGAAAGGAGAAATGGCTACACATGTAGAACAACATCTCTTGTCGTGTTTTGCGACCATGGGCAAACCAGAGCACATAAAGACCAACAAAGGTCCTGGAAGGGGCCGGCACCCTTGATAATGTGG
The DNA here is from genome assembly GCA_035047345.1 of Bradypodion ventrale. NCBI lineage: Eukaryota > Metazoa > Chordata > Lepidosauria > Squamata > Chamaeleonidae > Bradypodion > Bradypodion ventrale. The sequence continues at coordinate 39,681,294 of JAWDJE010000008.1, forward strand.
GGGAGAGGGTATGCAGCAATTATGTCTCCTACAGGTGTTTTCTGGATTCCGGCCCGGTGTGTCAAGCCGCATCTTGGACCCGATGGTGTGGAGTCAAGCGTTCCCGGATCCGTTACCCAAGATGGAGAGACTGAGCATTAACGGGGGACCCAGACAGAGGAGGTGACGTCAACCGAGGACAGCACTGAAGATCACATGAGGAATGGTCAAGACCTTGTGTGACGACGCAGCATCCATTATGCGACAGCAGAATGCCGAGCCCACTCCGGAAAACATGATCATTGCAGTTTTGTCCCAGATCACCTATAACTCCTTGGTGGTCATCTTGATCCTTTCCTTGCTTTTGGGGGAGGGGTTCAAGCAGCTTCATTGGAAGCAGAATCATTGGAAGATTTGATGTCAGGCGGAGATCTCTCCCTCTCTGCCAGACTCCATTACAATATTTGGGAGAAATTGGCTGGACTTGTCAACCAGTCAGACTTTTGCTTGAAGCAGACCACGGACTTTGCTTCTCTGATGAGTACCTGTCTCATCCCAGTTTGCCATGTGCCGGACAAACCGACCAAGGACGGCAAGCTGCCAAGCTTCCTTGGTCCACACCGAGGCGCAACATATGTATCTTATCCTCTTTGGGATAAGTATTGCCCGCTGATGCTGTTACCCTGGAAACCCCCAGGGTGGCCATTGGTGGAAACACATCTTGTGCTGGGGTGTGCTTCGGGAAAGGGTGCCAATTCGCCCTGCCTGGACACGGGAAAAGAGACTTGGACTTGTAATCAACCGGTACCAGCAACTCATCTGCACGAGCACATCATTTTGCCCTCAGGCTGGTTTTGGACATGTAACCAGCTCACATGGAATTTAACATTGTTGCTCCCCACAAAAGATATGTTTATTCCAAACACAGTCACTGCCAAACCCACACGGCACGTACGTGCAACCAGGTTAGACAGTACCTGTGACAGCAATATCAGGTTGTTAAGCAAAGCTGAGTACGTTTCATTGGCAGTCAGCATATTCGGTGTGCCAGGCTTAGCTGTGGGCAATGCTCAAAGAATTGGTCAGTCGGCGTGCGCGCTAGCTAAAGCCATTAATCATACCTCATCCGCCATTGCAATGCTCAATAGAGAGCAGATTGAGCTCAGACATGCGGTACTAGATAATCGAGCTGCTATCGATTACCTATTACTTTTCCATCACCTGGGTTGCGAGGCTGTCCATGGCATGTGTTGTTTCAACCTCACGGACAACTCTTGTGAAATCCAGAGTCAGGTCGCAGACCTTCACACAATAGTACAAAATATTAAGGAAGATGCAACGTGGGGTTGGTGGAATGCTCTCTGGTCGTGGTTTCCATGGGAATGACTTCAAACAATGCTCAAAGTGATTGTGAGTGTTGTGGTTTTGGGGATAATGCTTTGCTGTTTTGCACAATGTATTCCCTCATTGCTATCGATGTGTACCTCATGGAGAAAACCCCGAGACATTATCACTCCACATCAAATAATGCCATACATATACTGAGCTCTTGGCCAGGTATAAAAGAAAGAGGGAATGTGGTTTATCCGCAGATATAATTGGCATAACCTTTCCTGAAAGGTTAGGGGTTCAGGCGCACACGCCCTCGAGCCCTCATAACTTGGTTAGGAATGGAAATTGGGTGTGGATTCATATTGGCCATAGTTAAAGATTCATACACAACACCTCAGCCATGAGCTCGGACAAGGTGGTAATTAAAGGTAAACACACGATGTATTAATCATACCCACGGACTCCCTAAGCAGGAGAGTAAACTGTAATGTGTTATATTTGATGAAGTTAGTCCCGGAAAGATTCCGTGAAATGGCAAGACAATGGTCTCACCAGCCAGTAGTTAATTAATAGATAACAGACTTCCCCGGTAATTTCCTGATTAGACATTTCCTCCAAGTAACTTCAGTAAATGTAACTGGATTAACAATGTGCCACATCGGCAGTCTTCTGTGACGGGTTGCACGCAACCTATGCACGCAGGTACCCGAGGCAGGCAATAAATGCCAGCACTCCGAACCAATCGGAACTGGTCTTCCACCTCACCTTTGCCTCTGTGCCTTTCTTGTGACCAGTCACTCCGTGACCCAGTGGGCCATTTCTGGCCCACCATTGCAACAGCTATGGCAACTGACCCCAAGCAGCCCAAGAGAATGGCTGACCTAGTTAAAGATAGTGGCCAAGGTGGTAATTAGAACCCAGATCTCCCTAATTCTTGTCTAGCAGCTGATAACTTTTAGCAATGGTTGTCTGAAGACTAACTCTAATACAGTAAAACCTCGCATAAAGAGCACCTCGCTTAGAGACTAATTCACTTAAAGAGCAGAATTTTCTCTGAATGGTCGCCTTGCTTTACAACTAAAACAAACCAAAAACTCATGTAACAACTAAATTGGGGTTCACAATTCCCCCCCAAAAGTCACAATTGGTCACTTACAATGGTGTTTCACTTAAAGAGCAAACCCATGGAATGCATTATGCTCTTTAAGCGAGGTACCACTGTATAATGTTAGTGGAAGCATGACTGAAGCTCTATCTGTTTTTGCCGTTGCACAAGCAGCAACATGTCTGCTTTTGTGGTCCCTGTGTTCACTATCACAAGTGAGACAGATTCCACAAGGAGGGACTCTGTCAGATCCCTCTCTTCCCCATATGTAAGCCAGAACCTGGTGTCTGCATTAGTGACTGACATTGCTGAATACTGGCCAGAGAATGCCAGCTGCTGGCACGTGAGGCATGACTAATAACAATGATGCATGAACAGCACACAGCTAGTATCAAGAAAATAAGCTGCCTGCAGTCAACGGAGGTTCCTTTAAAATACTGTACAGTTCACATTTTCAAATTAAGAAAGGGGGGAAAGGAAGGACCCTGCAACACCATTTTGTTACTTTACTTGTTTACAGTATTTGTACCCCAGTCTTCAAATTAAAAAGAACTCCCAGAGTGAGATTTAAAGCAAACTAATCTTGTAACACTAATTAACACACCACAGAGATCTCTTTATTTAGATTACTGCTCAGCAGGTTGAGAAACATAAGCACTTGCTTACAAAAGTTTTCTGGGATCTTCTATGTAAAACCAACTAAAGAAATCCACAAATTTATATAAGTGTAAGCCCTCTTGCAATCTGATAATTCTGCCAAGGCATAGCCTACAAACCAACCCCTCTGGGAAACAAGTAAGGGTACTGGGTGTGTTTAACCTAGAATGCAGAAGATGGAGCAGTGATATGATAGCCCTTCACCTCCAACATGTTGCGGTAAAAAAGCCACCCTGGCTGTGAGCTTCCCCTTCTGGTGTAATTTGATGCCTGAAATGGACATCATTTTCTCTGTACATTTTCTCTGCCATCTCAAGAATCTACTTCTTCATGTGTCCACAGGCCACACTATGGCAGCTATCCTGTTGTGCCTATCTGATAAGATAGCTGGCTCTGAGCTGCTTTCTTTCTATCTATCCATCTGAATATTTATATATATACACATACTTATGTAACAAAGCAACAACAATGGTGAGATAACAAAAATGGATGCTACAACTTATAGACTCTGTCTTCTTTTCACCAGCATCAGAACAGGAGTTATTTGAAGAACTAAAGTAGAATTCAAATGTCTCTTTGAAACCAAACAAGGACAAAGAACAAGACATATTTATCAACTGAAGGACATCCACAATCCATCAGCTCCACATTTAGTCTTTAAACCCCTAAAATAAAATGCAAATGCAAATATATAAACTCTCTAATGTAGAGTCACCCTTACAGTGCCTGCACAAATTCCACCACCTAAACCAGAAGTTCTTTGTCAGGGCAGGATTTGTGCCCTGGTTTTAGCCTCATCCAAGATGGAGATTTCCATGCATGGTAGACCCTTTAACACATACAATGGTCTTTTTGGGGGATAACTTTGGAAAAGTTGAAATTAAAAATACTATGATGAAAGGATTAATGAGTATATGGAAGAAAGTAAAGAAGGATTTAGCCCCGAATTTCTCTCCAATTATGGAATTGTCAGATATGGTGGGTTTCCCGATCAAGGTTGATAATGTAGTAAAAGAAATTCTGTATAAGAATGAAATTTTTCTTTTGAAAGATAGGTTAAGAGCTTGCAGGGATATCAATGTTAGGACAAAATTGTTTAAACAACTAAATATGAACTGGTTTCAGATATTGAAAATCAATAAATGGAATAATAAATATATGAGGGAATATGATTTGGAAAGGGAAAAGACGGAATTTGAGGATTTGGTTCTAAAAATTAGGAAGGGAGTTAAAAATACTAATAGTTTAGTCAGCAAATTGTATACATTGTTGAATAAGGAGGGTCATCCACAAAAGGATTTGAAATTAATTTGGGAAGATGATTTGAAAATAAAGATAGATAATGACATATGGAAAAATAAATGGAAAAAGAGGATAATGAGAACTATGTCGGTTAGAATCAAGAAACATAATTGTAAAATGTTATGGAGGTGGTACCTGACCCCAGTGAGGTTACATCAAATTGACAATAAAAAGGACAAATTGTGTTGGAGATGTCAAGATACAATAGGAACTTATGAACACATGTGGTGGAGTTGCACTGTGGTAAAGGATTTGTGGAAAAGAATTGAAAAAAGAAATGGGTGAGATAATGGGTAAAAGAATCAAATTGGGGCCGGGTACCACCATGCTGACAAATGTGGAATGTATTTGTTCAAATAAAGATGAGAGAGAATGTTTAGAAATAATGCTTACAACGGCTAGACAATGTATTGCTAGAAATTGGAAAAATGATGTAATTATATCGACTGAAGAATGGTATAAAGAAATGTGGAATTTAGCATTGAATGATAAATTGACTTGGGGAATAAAAGAAAAAAGGGGTAATCTGAAAGAAAATAGATTTTGGAATATTTGGAAGCTATTTGTGGATCATGCAATGGAGGGAGGTGAAAGAAATAGACCTGGACCAAAGTAGTTTTTGGAAGTAAAATATTGTGGTACTCTGAGTTCTCCAGGGCAATGGATATTAACACTGGGTGCAACATAATTTTGTTTTTGTGTGGTTCCCTACCCAGAAAACTATTGAGTTGTTTAACGTGATTAAGTGTAAGGTATTAGAAATTATAAAGATAGATGAAAAAATGTATTAGGATAGGCTTTTTCCCCTTCTTTTTACAATTTTGTATTTTAGTTTTGTTGATATGCTTTTTATTCTATGTACTGTTTTGTTTTGTATATGTTAGAAAAATTCAATAAAAAATATTAAAAAACACACATACCTTAGAGAGATTGGAATGTGTAAACATGCTGGCCTCGTGGGTTGGAAGAAATGAAACCTAATGTGTGATGGACAAGTTATACTTTATGATCATTGGCTGGATTCCTTTAGTGGGATGGCAAGGAGGTGGAGGGAGGAGATAAAACCCAGAGGAAGGAGGCAAGACAATGCTCTGAGCTATGGGTGAACTGCAAACATGCAGTTGCTTGGACCAGAACTTTTGATGAACTTTCTTCTGTAACTTACTGTGATTACAATATACTTTCAAAATACCTGAAGATGCCTGAGGTGTTTACTTGGCAATTTGCTACCTTATCTGCACTGGTCTGGTATCCTGGGTTGCTGGGAGGACAATGTAATATATATATACTCTCTTGGATCTAACTGCAATCATGTAGCCTATTTAGCCAGAAGGGGGGCCATGGGCTTTCACTCAAATAAGCAGCTTTCTTTATTTTGAAAATCTTTCTGAACTTTTGCTGGACTTTGTTCTGTACTTTACTTTGATTTCAATATACTTCTAAAATACCTAAAGAGAGCTGGAGTGATTACTTGGCTCACGTTACCTGAATCTACACTAATTTCATGAGCACCCATTGTTCACTACCTGGATTTTGGTTAGGGGTGACTGGGCACACTTTTAGGAAAAGCTTGAACTGCTGGGTCCAAGAGGGCCAGGGAAGTTGGATCAGGCGCAATCTCATCGTCAGGATGCCAGAGTGCTATTTGGGAGTAAGTGGATTGTTACAGGTGGCAGCTTGGAAACAGGAACCAACCATTGGTGGGCAAGGAGACATACTCATGAGTAAATTTGTCCCTGACATTTTTAACCTTTTAAAGCCAGGGGCTGGGTCATGCTCCCTCAGACAGCTTCGGGGACCAGATTGCCATTTTGCCCTTCCTCAACCACATGGCACTTCCTGGTATGGTGGAGGCGGTGGGGGGAGGCACATGAAATGATGCAGCAGGCTGCATCCAGCCAATGGGCCGCAGGTTGAGAATCCCTGACCTAAACCAAGGGCTTTATCATCCTGATGGAAACCATCCTAAAAGATAGAATTAATAGGCACATAGAAGAGAAGGCGCTGCTAAAGGAGAGCCAACAAGGGCAAATCATGCCTCACTTATCTGTTGGAATTTTTTGTGTCAACAAGCATTTGGATAAGGGGGATCCAGTTGACATTGTTTATCTGGACTTTCAGAAGGCTTTTGACAAGGTCCCACACCAAAGGCTCTTGAATAAACTTATCAGTCATGGAATAAAGGGACAGGTCTTGTCCTGGATCAGCAACTGGCTAAGGGACAGGAAACAGAGGGTAGCACTAAATGGACACTTCTCCAAGTGGAGGGAAGTAAAGAGTGGGGTCCCCCAAGGTTCAGTACTGGGACCCCTGCTTTTCAACCTCTTCATAAATGATCTAGAGGTAGGAGTAAAAAGCAAGGTAGCCAAATTTGCTGACGACACTAAATTATACAGGCTAGTGAAAACTGTGAGAGATTGTGAGGAGCTCCAGAGGGATCTCTTCACACTGGGGGAGTGGGCAAAACAGTGGCAAATGAGCTTCAACATTAGTAAGTACAGAGTGATGCATGTTGGGGCAAAAAACCCCAATTACATTTATAAACTGATGGGGTCTGAACTCTCTGCGACAAACCAGGAAAGGGACCTGGTGGACAACTCAATGAAGGTGCCAACCCAGTGTGCCTCAGCAGTGAAAAAAGCAAACTCAATGCTAGGGATCATTAGGAAGGGTGTAGAAAATAAGTCAGCAAATGTCATTTTGCCTCTTTATAAATCTATGGCGAGGCCCCATCTAGAATACTGTGTACAGTTCTGGTCGCCATACCTCCAGAAGGATATTATGGAGTTGGAGAAAGTGCAGAGGAGGGCAACCATAATGATTAGGGGACTGGAACACCTTCCTTACCATCTGAGGCTGCAACAGTTGGGCCTTTTCACTCTTGAACGACGGCGTCTAAGAGGTGACCTGATTGAGGTTTATAAAATCATGCACGGTGTGGACAAAGTAGATAAGGAAAACTGTTTTCCCTATCGCATAACACTAGAACTAGGGGACACTCGATGAAACTTTTGGGTACTAGTTCTCAAACAAATAAGAGAAAGTACTTTTTCGTCCAGAGGATTACTGGTCTATGGAACTCCCTGCCAGAAGAAGTGGTGACAGCTGTCAGTCTTGACAGCTTTAAGAAAGGATTAGACAAGTTCATGGAGGACAAGCGTGTCAATGGCTATAATTATGGATACTTAAGGACACCTCTGGGTTGGAGAGATAGGCAGGATATCTCTCAATGCCATTTCCAGGGAATCCTAAGCAGGTGAAGGCATCTCCTTGGGAATACCCTGAAGGAAATGGTGAGCCACTGTGTGAGACAGAATGCTGGACTGGATGGGCTGTGGCCTGTTCCAGCAAGGCTGTTCTTATGTTCTTATATGTTCTTATCCTCTGTGGGAACAGCAACTCCTGCCTCTCCAGTTCTCCCACTCTTCCTAATTCAGTTCCTGAATCATAGTCCCATCATAAGATTTCCCCACCCTTGGGAGTGAACCAAATAGTCCATAGGGGTTACACAAATAATCACTTAAAGCATCTTTTATTTAAGGTTTCTCCTTCCATATTGTCTTCAAAATACTAAAAGCATATAACCAATCATCATTATGCTATAGCTGCAACAAACTCAAAGTGGTGGCAAACACAAAAGAGGCCAGGAAAAGAACCAAAAGGAAGAGTCAAAAGGAGCCATCTAGAAAGCAAGCAAGCAAACAAACAAACAAAGTGTCCTAACTTCTTAGGAAAAGTGAATCTCACCATTTTCCTAAGAATGAATATTTCCAAAAAAATTACCTTGAACTTTGCCACTAAAAGTCTTTTCCAAGGTGATGGTTCTTATGAGGAGACATGTAACAGCCAAAATTAAAGAGTGGGAAGTTCAACATTGGAAGATATAATGCTTCAAAAAGGCAGGTCCCTGGTTGTGAAGACTTCACATATAGCCATCTGGAGATTGTCTGACTACATATCCCATTATCCCTCATCCTTAGTTATGATGGTTAGATCTGATGGGAGTTGTAGCCCAATAGCATCTGGGGGTGGGTGGGCCATCTGTTTCACATCTCTGGTTAAATTCAATATGAAGAGCCTTGAATTGCACTCAAAACAAACTATTTTATTTTTGTAATTAAAAAAAAATTCAGCCCAACATAATATTTTTGACAAAAGACTAGTGCTGGTCCAGATTCACCTATGTAAACAAAGCCCAAAACTTAGAATTCTTTGTATTTCAAGACCAGACTGGATGTTCATGACACATGCTGATACAGGAAGTATATAAGTGACTCGTATTTCCTATTTTTACATCTACTGTTTGTCTCCATAATAACAACACATGCATCTCTCTCATGATGAACCAGTGCCAGACTTACATGGGAACTGCACACGCATCTACCTATAAAAAAAAATAGATGAATCTCTACTTTGAACATTAACGATATGCACAAACACAGGAAGAATTACTCATCATTTCTATATTTGCACATTTCATTCATGTGCAAAAGCACTCTAAGGTGCCATGTGTACTTTGGCATTTCTCTAGCTTCTTAAATCATCTCCAAATGTTGTTATTTTAATCAGCCTTTCCCAAATATATCGTCCTCCAAGAGCCTGATGCCAGGAAGACACAAAAAGGTCCAAAGCAAAACTACATTCTTATATTTCACTAGCTTAGCGCCCGGCTTCACCTGGGGATGGTTGGGGTGGCGGTGGCATGGCCCCTGGTGTTGCATTGGTGCTTGCTGTGGATATTCCGGTGTTGCCCCATTTTTTTGGGACTCTGGTCCATGTGGTGGTTATTGGGGGCCGCGCTCATGCCCTTGCAACGTGGCGTGTGTGGTTGCATTCAGGCGTGAGGGGAAAACTTGTTCTGTAAACTTGCTTTGTTTACTCTGATATGGTTGCACAGAATTAAACATTTTAAATATTTGTACATGGTGTTAGCATATCAGACTATCAGCATATCAGACAAATTGAAATGAAGACCTCTTAGCCTACTCCAGAGCCTGTCTCTAGACACACACACACACACACCCATCCCTTCCCACACACACTATCCCTTCACACACACACACATACACGCATACACGCACACACGCACACACACACACCAGCCCACTCCACACACACTCCAGCCATCCCTCTGAACACACACACACACACACACATCATCTCTACATGCACTATCTAACACCATACACACACATTACCCCTCTCCACACACACACTATCCCTCACCACACACACTCCATTCATCCCTCTGAATACACACACAGAGGGGGGCAGCCATGTTGGGCAGCTGAGCTCCATAGCACCTCCTTCCCCCTTCCCTTGCAGGCCCAGCCCAAGGGGACGGGGCTTGAGTCAGAGCATTCCGGAGGCCAACGGCCACTCTGGCCGTGCCCCCTTTCCCATTTAGCTGCATCATTGTCCCAACTCTGCCATGCTCGTGCCGTCTCCCACGATTAGCTGCGGCGTGCAGTGGTCACTGGGAGATGTGGGGTTTTTTTTTTACAATTTGTGGGGCGCAGGGGCCCCCATGGCATTCTGCCCCCCTTCCCCCACTGTGACCTTTGCCAGTACGCTAGGTAAGTGTGTGCGAAGTGGGGTCATGGATAGTAAAGGGATGTAAATTTGTATACAACACATGCAAGGGGACATCAATCTTTTATATATATAGTTATATTTCAAAGCAAGCCGGTCATCTCTCAAGCTTCACTGCTCACAGGGGAATAAAAGGGGCTTAGGGCTAAGCATATTCTGGTCTGGATCCATGCACTACTCTTCTGCTTTTTAACTGCTAGAAATGATAAGTGGAAGGATAAATGAGTTATAAAGAATTCTGGAATGCTAAATGTTCTTCATTGGGTCAGGATCAAGTCTAGTACAGTACTGATTCCTATGCAGCTCATAAGTCTCCTCCTTCTCTAAGAGCTTACCTGATTCATTAGAAAATAAGTCAGCAAGTGTCATTTTGCCTCTTTATAAATCTATGGTGAGGCCCCATCTGGAATACTGTGTACAGTTCTGGTCGCCATACCTCCAGAAGGATATTATGGAGTTGGAGAAAGTACAGAGGAGGGCAACCAGAATGATTAGGGGATTGGAACACCTTCCTTACCATCTGAGGCTGCAACGGTTGGGCCTTTTCACTCTTGAACGACGGCGTCTAAGAGGTGACCTGATTGAAGTTTATAAAATCATGCACGGTGTGGACAAAGTAGATAAGGAAAAACTGTTTTCCCTATCGCACAACACTAGAACTAGGGGACACTCCATGAAACTTTTGGGTACTAGTTCTCAAACAAATAAGAGAAAGTACTTTTTCACCCAGAGGATTACTGGTCTATGGAACTCCCTGCCAGAAGAAGTGGTGACAGCTGTCAGACTTGACAGCTTTAAGAAAGGATTAGACAAGTTCATGGAGGACAAGAGTATCAATGGCTATAATTATGGCTACCTAAGGACAACCTCCGGGTTGGAGAGATAGGCAGGATATCTCTCAATGCCATTTCCAGGGAATCCTAAGCAGGTGAAGGCATCTCCTTGGGAATACCCTGAAGGAAATGGTGAGCCACTGTGTGAGACAGAATGCTGGACTGGATGGGCTGTGGCCTGTTCCAGCAAGGCTGTTCTTATGTTCTTATGTTCTTATTACAGATATTTTAGACTTGTTGGATCGGGGCCGCGAAGCGGCTGTTGGGTCCCGGAGGAGACTGGTCAAGCAATGAGACACGAGGCAAGATGGAGTGAAGACCAGTGATTTAATGAGGCAAATCATCAGTATTTATCATGTACAGGCTGCATGCAAAAGAACTGCGATCTGGCAGAATCCATATGCCATGTTTACATGAGTTAATTGGGAAACTCTTCAGGGGAGTTAATTAACTAACTTAATCAATGACAGGGGAAATCCATTGTTCCAATCTTTCTGGGGTAAACATGTGGCTGGTATTGGTTTTAGGATTTAAGGTAATCCGCAGATGTGAGATTACCCATTACATGACTAGCGAGTCAGTCATTAGCTTCCTATTGTCCGAGCTGCTTGTCAGGTCAGCTGTAGGTGAATTAAACCCTATCTAATATTCCACTCCCCCAATTTCTGTCCCTTCAGGAACCCCTGTCGAGAGGAGGGCTTCAGATTTTTCAGGAACTGGAGAACATTTTGGGACAAGCCAAATCTGTTCAGGAGGGATGGGTTGCATTTAAACCATGATGGGACCAGATTGCTGGCACTCAACATCAAAAAGGCTGCAGAGCAGCTTTTAAACTGATAACTGGGGGAAAGCCGACAGGAGCTGGGCAGCATCCGGTTCGGGAAAGTGTGTACTTGAGTAGTGAGGAGGATGCAAAAATTACTGAGCAGAGCAACGAGCTAGTCACCAACACTCTAGCAGAAGGATGCAAGAGGCAGTCTAACAATGCAACTGGATTCAAAAGACTGTATCAGGAAAGCATATATAAATGCTTGTATACAAATGCCAGAAGCCTCCGGAACAAAATAGGGGAGCTGGAATACTTAGCAATAGATAAGAATATTGATATTATTGGTATCACTGAAATCTGGTGGACGGATGATAACCAATGGGATACAGTTATCCCAGGCTACAAACTGTACAGGAAGGATAGGAAGGGGCAAACAGGAGGTGGTGTAGCCTTGTATGTCAAAGAAGTGATAAAATCGTATGAATTGGAATATCTAGGTGATTTAGAGTCACCATTAGAAGCTCTGTGGGTAAGAGTACCAGGCCACAAGGATGGTCTAACAGTAGGCATATACTATCGGCCTCCGACCCAAACTCTTGAGGGAGACTGGCAGTTGGAGAATGTTGTAAAGGAGGCATCCAGGAAGGGAAGCCTGGTTATAATGGGGGACTTCAATTACCCTCACATAGACTGGGTAAACTGTTGTTCAGCACCTGATAAAGAGATAAAGTTCCTAGATATGCTAAATGATTGTTCCCTGGGACAGATGGTTGAAGACCCAACTAGAATCCTTGACTTGATCCTGAGTAATACTCAGGATCTGGTGCAAGATGTTAATGTGACTGATCCAATAGGGAACAGTGACCACAGCTCAATTATGTTTAACTTGATCATAGACTGCAAGTCACTGATAAAATCTAAAACAGAGACCTTAAATTTTCAAAAAGGAAATTTCCCAAAGATGAGGAAACTAGTAAAAAACAAACTGAAAGGGAAAATTGAGAGAGTCCAAACACTCCAAGAGGCATGGAGGTTGTTTACAAAAACAATAACAGAGGCCCAATTGGAATGCATACCCAAAAGGAAAAAGGGCACTGCCAGGTCCAAGAGGACTCCGATGTGGCTTACAGGAGCTGTTCGGGAAGTGATCAAGAGCAAGAAAATTCATTTAGAAGGTGGAAGGCTTGTCCGAATGAGGACAGTAGGCAGAAACATAAATTCTGGCAAAACAAATGCAAGGCAACAATCAGGAAAGCAAAGCAAGACTTTGAGGAGCGTATAGCTAAAAATACTCAAAGAAATAACAAAGACTTCTTTAAGTACATTAGAAGTAAGAACCCAACTAGGAAGGCCATTGGACCATTAGATGACAATGGAAGGCAAGGGGTTATTAAAGAGGAAACAGAGATTGCAGAGAGACTCAATGAATTCTTTGCTTCAGTATTCACTGAAGAAGACAGAGACCACATGCCCAAAACAGAGCCTATCTTCGTAGGGAGGGAAACCGAAGAATTAAACAAGATAGAAATAACCAGGGAGGAGGTCCTTGCATGTCTTGTTAAGCTAAACACTAACAAATCACCAGGACCAGATGGCATCCATCCACGAGTTCTCAGGGAACTTAAAGACGAAATTGCTGATCTCCTAGCCAAAATATATAATATTTCCCTCAAATCAGGCTTTGTGCCTGATGACTGGAAGGTAGCGAATGTAACACCAATTTTCAAAAAAGGATCCAGGGGTGATCCAGGAAATTACCGACCTGTCAGTTTGACATGTGTCCCAGGTAAAGTGATGGAAACCATCCTAAAAGATAGAATTAATAGGTACATTGAAGAGAAGGCGCTGCTAAAGGAGAGCCAACATGGCTTTTACAAGGGCAAATCATGCCTCACTAATCTGTTGGAATTTTTTGAGAGTGTCAACAAGCATGTGGATAAGGGGGATCCAGTTGACATTGTTTATCTGGATTTTCAGAAGGCTTTTGACAAGGTCCCACACCAAAGGCTCTTGAATAAACTTACCAGTCATGGAATAAAGGGACAGGTCTTGTCCTGGATCAGCAACTGGCTAAGGGACAGGAAACAGAGGGTAGCACTAAATGGACACTTCTCCAAGTGGAGGGAAGTAAAGAGTGGGGTCCCCCAAGGTTCAGTACTGGGACCCTTGCTTTTCAACCTCTTCATAAATGATCTAGAGGTAGGAGTAAAAAGCATGGTAGCCAAATTTGCTGACGACACTAAATTATACAGGGTAGTGAAAACTGTGAGAGATTGTGAAGAGCTCCAGAGGGATCTCTTGACACTGGGGGAGTGGGCAAAACAGTGGCAAATGAGCTTCAACATCAGTAAGTGCAGAGTGATGCATGTTGGGGCAAAAACCCCCAATTACATTTATAAACTGATGGGGTCTGAACTCTCTGCGACAAACCAGGAAAGGGACCTTGGTGTCCTGGTGGACAGCTCAATGAAGATGTCAACCCAGTGTGCCTCAGCAGTGAAAAAAGCAAACTCAATGTTAGGGATCATTAGGAAGGGTATAGAAAATAAGTCAGCAAGTGTCATTTTGCCGCTTTATAAATCTATGGTGAGGCCCCATCTGGAATATTGTGTACAGTTCTGGTCGCCATACCTCCAGAAGGATATTATGGAGTTGGAGAAAGTACAGAGGAGGACAACCAGAATGATTAGGGGACTGGAACACCTTCCTTACTATCTGAGGCTGCAACGGTTGGGCCTTTTCACTCTTGAACGACGGCGTCTAAGAGGTGACCTGATTGAAGTTTATAAAATCATGCACGGTGTGGACAAAGTAGATAAGGAAAAACTGTTTTCCCTATCGCACAACACTAGAACTAGGGGACACTCCATGAAACTTTTGGGTACTAGTTCTCAAACAAATAAGAGAAAGTACTTTTTCACCCAGAGGATTACTGGTCTATGGAACTCCCTGCCAGAAGAAGTGGTGACAGCTGTCAGACTTGACAGCTTTAAGAAAGGATTAGACAAGTTCATGGAGGACAAGCGTGTCAATGGCTATAATTATGTCTACCTAAGGACAACCTCCGGGTTGGAGAGATAGGCAGGATATCTCTCAATGCCATTTCCAGGGAATCCTAAGCAGGTGAAGGCATCTCCTTGGGAATACCCTGAAGGAAATGGTGAGCCACTGTGTGAGACAGAATGCTGGACTGGATGGGCTGTGGCCTGTTCCAGCAAGGCTGTTCTTATGTTCTTATGTTCTTATGGTAAAGAGGTGATCACCCATCACCGGGGTTCTGTCAGGGCCAGTATACCAATTGTGTGCGCGGATACCACACTCCCCCTTTATTTTTTTAATTGGACCTGACAGACAGCTCGGCGTAGGAGCAGCATCAGCTGACGTGGGGTGAGGACATTCCGGGGTTATCTCCATGGGGGACATCTTGACATCAGCGAGGGAATACATTGCATGAAACAACACACAGTCGTTCCCAGTATTATCACCCCCACAATCACCTTGAGTGTCATTTGTAGCCAACCCGATGGGAACCAGGACCATAACGAATTCCACCACGCCCACGTAGCATCTTCCTTGATGTTTTTAACCAAGGTATGGAGGTCTGTGAGTTGACTCTGTACCTTGCACGAGTTGTCCGAGAGGTTAAAACAACACATGCCATGGACAGGCTCGCAACCCAAATGATGTAACAGCAAGAGGTAATTGATAGCTGCTCGATTATCCAGTATGGCATGGCGAAGCTCTGTCTGCTCTTTATTAAGCAACACTATCGCCGAGGAGGTGTGGTTAATGGCTTTTGCCAAAGCGCAAGCCAATTGACCAATTCTCCGAGCATTGCCGACGGCTAAGCCTGGCATGCCAAACAAGCAGACTGCTAACAAAACATACTCAGCTTTACTCAGAATTCTGATGTTGCTATCACATGAGCTGTTTACCTGGGTGGCACAAGCGTGCCGTATGTGTGAAGGTGCATTTATGCTTGGTGCAACCATGTCTCTAGTGGGAAGCAACAATGTCAAACGACTGATACAACAAAGGGAATCAGATACATTTGCAGGAATGTAGTTCCAAGTGTACTGGTTACATGTAAAAAACCATCCTGAAGGCAAAGTGACATGAGCATACATTGAGCTAATAGTCTCTGGGTTATTGCAAGTCCAGTTGCTGTTGCCGGGGTCGAAGCAATGGCACTGTGGCCCTTCGACTGTGGAACAGCCGGTCATACGAGCACAAGTAGAGTTCGGGCTGACCACCACTCGGGGAGTGTAGAGAGTGGCCGCATCAGCCAGTAAGACTTTGGTGACTTGGGTTCCCCAATGCGCATTCGTTGAAAAAGCAGTCTTGTAAAATGGACCAAATATTCGCTTCACCAACCAGTCACCATTCCTGATGCACGCATCTGGGGAGTGACACACCGGGATGAGACAAGTGCTCAAAATAGAGGCAGAAGTGGTGGTCTGCCTCAGGCAAAAATCGGACTGATTGACGAAGTTCGCCAATCTTTCCCAAACGTTGTACTGCAGCCGGGCAGAGAGATCTCTGCCTGGCATCAGGTTGTTGGCTTCCAGTGAAGCTGCTTGAACACCTCCCCCCGCAAGCAGGGAAAGGATCAAGATGATGGTGGTCATCATGGAATTAGCTGTAATCAGGGAAAAGGCTGCAATCAAGATGTTCTCCGGTGTCAGCTCCTTGTCCTCCCGCCAAACGGCGTCCGCCGCCTCCTGGCACAGGGACTTGGCCATCCCCCAGGTGATCTTCGGTGCTGTCATCTGCTGTCGCCGCCTCCTCCGCTTGGCTCTCCCCGTCAGGGTTAGTTCCTCCATCTCCGGGATCGGGTCCGGAACTGCCTGGGTCCACGCCATTGGACTCGAAGTGCGGCTTGACACATCGGGCTGGAATCCAGATGATGCCTGTAGGATACATAATTGCAACATACCCTCTTCCCCATGTTATGAGTGGCGCCGGGCCCTTCCAGGAAGGATCCGGTGGCATTCGGTAACGCACCATCGGCCGTGGGAGAGCCTCCGTGTGACGGAAGAGCTTCTCCTGCAGAGTGCAATCCGAAAAAACATTAAGGTGATTGTACGTAAACAATACCTTGTTCAGACAATGTTGTGCCTGACCCTGATTTTTGGGGAGGGCTGGTGGTTCCCCCCTTTCTGTTTGTTTGTCAATGTAGGACTTAAGCATCCGATTGACCTGTTCCACAATCGCTTGCCCTTGCGGATTGTACGGAACGCCAAAGGTGTGCTTAATGTCCCAGGTGGCCATGAAGGTGGCCAGCTGCCTGGAGCTATAAGCTGGAGCATTGTCGGTCTTCACGTGCCGTGGTTTGCCCATGGCCGCGAAGCAGGAAAGGAGATGCTGCTCCACATGGGAAGCCGTTTCTCCCTTCTGCGCTGTAGCCCAAACAAACTGCGAAAAGGTGTCAATGCAAACGTGCATGTACTGCCATCTGCCAAACTGCGGAACATAAGAACATAAGAACAGCCTTGCTGGAACAGGCCACAGCCCATCCAGTCCAGCATTCTGTCTCACACAGTGGCTCACCATTTCCTTCAGGGTATTCCCAAGCAGATGCCTGCTTAGGATTCCCTGGAAATGATATTGAGAGATATCCTGCCTATCTCTCCAACCCGGAGGTTGTCCTTAAGTATCCATAATTATAGCCATTGATACTCTTGTCCTCCATGAACTTGTCTAATCCTTTCTTAAAGCTGTCAAGACTGACAGCTGTCACCACTTCTTCTGGCAGGGAGTTCCATAGACCAGTAATCCTCTGGGTGAAAAAGTACTTTCTCTTATTTGTTTGAGAACTAGTACCCAAAAGTTTCATGGAGTGTCCCCTAGTTCTAGTGTTATGCGATAGGGAAAACAGTTTTTCCTTATCTACTTTGTCCACACCGTGCATGATTTTATAAACTTCAATCAGGTCACCTCTTAGACGTCGTCGTTCAAGAGTGAAGAGGCCCAACCGTTGCAGCCTCAGATGGTAAGGAAGGTGTTCCAGTCCCCTAATCATTCTGGTTGTCCTCCTCTGCACTTTTTCCAGCTCCATAATATCCTTCTGGAGGTATGGCGACCAGAACTGTACACAGTATTCCAGGTGGGGCCTCACCATAGATTTATAAAGAGGCAAAATGACACTTGCTGACTTATTTTCTATACCCTTCCTAATGATCCCTAGCATTGAGTTTGCTTTTTTCACTGCTGAGGCACACTGGGTTGACACCTTCATTGAGTTGTCCACCAGGACACCAAGGTCCCTTTCCTGGTTTGTCGCAGAGAGTTCAGACCCCATCAGTTTATAAATGTAATTGGGGTTCTTTGCCCCAACATGCATCACTCTGCACTTACTAATGTTGAAACTCATTTGCCACTGTTTTGCCCACTCCCCCAGTGTCGAGAGATCCCTCTGGAGCTCCTCACAATCTCTCACAGTTTTCACTACCCTGTATAATTTAGTGTCGTCAGCAAATTTGGCTACCTTGCTTTTTACTCCTACCTCTAGATCATTTATGAAGAGGTTGAAAAGCAGGGGTCCCAGTACTGAACCTTGGGGGACCCCACTCTTTACTTCCCTCCACTTGGAGAAGTGTCCATTTAGTGCTACCCTCTGTTTCCTGTCCCTTAGCCAGTTGCTGATCCAGGACAAGACCTGTCCCTTTATTCCATGACTGGTAAGTTTATTCAAGAGCCTTTGGTGTGGGACCTTGTCAAAAGCCTTCTGAAAGTCCAGATAAACAATGTCAACTGGATCCCCCTTATCCACATGCTTGTTGACACTCTCAAAAAATTCCAACAGATTAGTGAGGCATGATTTGCCCTTGCAGAAGCCATGTTGGCTCTCCTTTTGCAGCGCCTTCTCTTCTATGTGCCTATTAATTCTATCTTTTAGGATGGTTTCCATCACTTTGCCTGGGACACATGTCAAACTGACAAGTCGGTAATTCCCTGGATCACCCCTGGATCCTTTTTTGAAAACATTAGACGTCCATCTGCCACACCTGGTTGGCCTCTGTCCCTCGTGGGTTGACCCCTCCATGAGGGCCCCCCTACCGCCCCTGCACAATGTGGACAGGAACAGACTATGCCTTGGGCTTGGGAAAGTGGCAGGTTGAACTGCCGTGTGAGTGCTTTGGCATTCTAATGAAAGAATGCATGACTTTGAATTGGAGTTGTGAAGACTCCCAAAACTGACCGTTGCTGAATTTCCTTTGCGGCCGCATCCGCTCTGCTATTGCCCGTGGAAATCGGACCAGGCAAGTCCTGGTGGCTTCTGATGTGGGCGATATAGAGCGCTTCGGTGCGGTTCCGCAAGTGAAATTGAGTTGTGAGAAAAAGACTCAACAAGTTTTTGTCTATCGCGGGAGTGATGTGCGCTCCCGGTAGACTGTGAAGCAAATTCCTAACATACTGGCTGTCAGTAATTATGTTTAAGCGTTTTTTGGCAAAGGTGCACAAAGCGAGGTTTACCGCTGCCAACTCTGCCTGCTGCGCGGACTTCTGTGGAAGAGTTAGAAGCGTGCACCAAGCCTGGTCCTCCTGCCAAGTAAGAACACCATATGTGCGACCCCCATTAGTGAAAACTGTCCTAGCCCCCTGAAGTGGAAACAGTGACATCAACTCACACAAACTGACTGTCTGCGTTTGTAGCGAGACGAGTCTGGGGTCTTTTGGCAAATGGTATGCCAAGCATCCAGTGAATCCATCCAAAGCAATCGGAAACGAGTCACTGAGCTGCGTCAGTTGTTGAATTTGCTCTTTTGTGAATGGGACCACAATTTTTGCTAAATCGTGCCCTGAGATGTCCCTAGCTCTCAGCCTTCCTCGGTAAATCACCGCGGAGACCAGTTCCTGCGGAGGAACGATGTTTCGGGAAGAGGTGTGTGGTAAATACACCCATTCCACGATACTCGCCCCCCCCACTCGGAGTCCATCCCTAGGGCTCCGGTAAACATGGATCTGGTCCGAACGATGTACAGGTTTAGAATCGGAGCATATGGCCCCTGACTAATCCTGTCCACCCATCTCTGGCTGAGAACTTGGTTGACCTTTTCAAGAGTCAAGCGTGCCTCTCGAGGAATGTGTATTCAGTCTGCCGGCTGCTTACCTAGCGTTAGCAGCAAGAAGAGCGGTTTTAGAAGATCCAATTAATATTCCCCAGAATCTGCTGCAATTCCACAAGGGTGACTGAATCTTTTAAGTTGATCTGTGGCAAGACTGGTGCTGCGAAAGAACGGAGAAGCCGATGGCCCAAGTATGAAAATGGCTCAGTTCTCTGAACTTTCTCCGGGGCAATGAGTAACCCTTTTTCCCCCAGAGTGGCCTGGAGGTTTTTAAACATTTCGCTGCCGAGCTGCGGCGCTGCGACCAGGATGTCATCCATGAAATGACACACTAAGACTGTGGGGTGAAGGTTTCGGAACTTTTCCAGTGCATTGTGAACATAAATTTGGCACAGGGTGGGCGAGTTGAGCATCCCCTGTGGCAAATATTTCCACGCGTAACGTTGCGTGGGCTCTCTGTGGTTCACAACTGGCACCGTAAAGGTGAACCTTTCCCGATCCCTAGCATCTAAGGGAATTGTATAAAAGCAATCTTTTAGGTCTAAGACCAAGATCTCCCAACTCTCTGGGATCATGTTCGGATTCAAGATGCTGCATTGAAGCGGACCCATTGGCTGGATACATTTATTGATCTCTCTGAGATCGTGAAGGAGTCACCACTTCCCCGACTTTTTCTTGATGACAAATATGGGCGAATTCCAAGGACTGGTGGACTGCTCTATGTGTCCTGCGTCTAGCTGTTCTTTCACCAGCTGTTTCAGGGCAACTAATTTCTCCCCTACTACCGGCCATTGCTCTACCCAGACTGGTGTGTTGGTCAACCATTTAAGCGGTAGAGCCATTACCCAAAGGTAAGAGTGGCACAGTACTGCTGCAGAATGTCTCGCCCCCAAAGGTTGACGTGCACATCCAGAATGTGCGGCCAGATGACTGCTGTGCCGTCCGCTTCAGGGATCGTGACTTCTACCCAATCTAGGCTTCTAAATGCTTCTTGAACACCGCCTACCCCCATACATCGGAGACCGGCTTGAGAGCCCACTCACGCGGCCACTGACTCTGGCTGTTCACGCTGACGTCAGCTCCGGTGTCTAGCAGCCCAGTAAAAGGTTTTTTATTTAAAAATACCTTTATGACTGGCCACCGCTTCCACTCTATGTTGGTCTCCACTGCCGCTAAGACCTGGTATCCTTGCACTGCCCCTTCTGTGCTCGAGTGGTCTTCTGATCCGGACTCTGAGCTGTCCCTGAGCCTGTCCTGGCTGCCTGCTGGCAAGTTACAAGGAACCATGATCAGTTGCGCTAACGTGTCTCCCTTGTGAATGGTTTGGGGTAGGTGTGTCCAGAGTTGAACTTGGAGAACACCTGAAAAATTGGAGTCAATGACTCCCGGAATTACAAGAATTCCTCGTGTTCCTGCAACACTACAGGGCAAAACTAAACCTATGTAGCCTTTAGGCAGGGGTCCCATGTATTGGGAATCGACCAGATAGACTGTGCCTGGCAAGTCACATGTGACTTCTGACTGGCAAGTCAAATCTAGTCCCGTACTGCCTCTAGGGCTGGCCTGCGCCTCCGGAATGCAGGGAATGTGACCGGAATTTAATCCGGCTCTGGCTCTCCCAGAGCGATTGAGGTCTCTGTTTGGACCGGGGCCAGAGACAAGCCCATGTTCCGGTTTCCCGAATTCGGGCAGTTCCTGGCCCAGTGGAAGCCTTTATTGCACCTTGAACATTTGGTGGTTGGAGCCTTGGGATGGCTGGCCTGTTGGCCGCTGCTCTTGTTGGATCGGCATTCCCTAGCGAAATGACCGATCTTGCCACAATTGCGACATGCTCCTTTGGTCTTGTTCTTGGGTTTCCTACCCCCTTGTACCGCCGCTGCCAACAGACCCATTTTGTAGGAACCTGTACCAACGTCGGCACAAGCCCTAATCATGTTGGTGAGAGTAAGATCGGGACGATTGCCCAGTGACTGCAAGATCTTACGGCAGTCAAGGTTGTCGTTGTCTTTTGCCAATTTCATCATGAGCTCCTGTTGGGCTTCCTCATTATCGATCTGTCTACTGACTGCTTCCTCCAGTCTATTGATAAAGTCCATGTAGGACTCCTTGAGACCTTGAGATAAGCCCTGAAGGCTGTCTCAGCCACCAACTGAAGGGTGGTGATTGGCAATGTGGTCTGTGCATCAACAGATTTGAACGGACCTGAACCATATAGCTGGTCAGGGATTACTGCTCCGCCCATCCTGGCAGCCCTTGCCTGTGCCTCGAGACGATACTCGCTGTCCCATAGCAAATACTGGCTGGGGTTGAGCATCATTCGCATGATGGCTTTCCAGTCATGCGGAATGAGCATCATGGTTTCGCACACTTGCTGAAGCGTGCCCCTGGTGAAGCGACTCTGAAGTCCTGTCTCTGTGATGGCCTTCCGTATAGCCATGAGCAGCTTATACGGAACTGGTGAATGGACTGTTCGCTGCTGGCCCGTGAGGGCATCTATCTCTATGCGAGCTGGGCATATCTGCCTAAGCTCAGCTATCTCTTCTGTTGGCAACTCCCCCTTACTTATCTCTTCCTCACCCATGCGCTGAATGGAACTCTTGATAGCTTGGGAACCTGTAACTGTCAGAGTAGCGCCAGCGCTTCTCATTCCATGCATTCCATCAGTGACATCTGCAGCTGTCACTGAGGGAAAGCTCCCTACACTACCCTGCTTGAGCTGAAATGACGGATAGAGAGCCATTGGGGCTGATGGCTCTGACTGCGCCAGGGGTTCCTGGGTCTCTATCCGGACTGGGTCTACCTCTGCTAAGAGCTTCCTACACTTGCTCCATGTGCTGATTATGCTATCTGGAGCTCTCGGGGCTTGCTGAATGCAGGCTCCTATCCTGTCCCAAAGTTGGAGGTTAAGCATGCCTGTTTCTGGATAAAGCAGACAATTGTCCCGCAAGTATGCCAAAAGATCCGCTAACTTAGCGCTGTGAATGTGTGTATGGTATACCCTGGCCAGGGCCTTGAGTTCCATTAAGTGAACGCTTTGGTTAGCGGTCGGACATTGCCTCTGAGGACAAGTCCCCATATTACCTGCCGGTCCTTTGAGGTTTTCCTCCTTGGGACGAAGCGACGCGTCTGAGTTCTAGGTAACAGGTCTGGTGTGATGAACCTCTTGGAAGGAGCTCGGAGCGTGGGCTGCTGCCACAGGCCCTCGGCGGCCTCTGCGCTGGAGTCAGGGTTTCACAGCCGACCCTGAGCGGAACACATTTTCCCGCTGAGCAAGCTGCCGCAGAGCTTTGGAGTGTGCTCTGCCTCTCTGGAATGCCTCACCACGTAGCTGTCACTCAGATCAGATGGCTTTCTGACCAGAGCTGCCGCGCTGTCCTCTAGGACGATTCAGACACGGTTCTGGCGTAGAACCGGACCACGAAGATCACTTACTCACGAGTAGAATCACGTTGGGGTCACCAGATGTTGGATCGGGGCCGCGAAGCGGCTGTTGGGTCCCGGAGGAGACTGGTCAAGCAATGAGATACGAGGCAAGATGGAGCGAAGACCAGTGATTTAATGAGGCAAATCATCAGTATTTATCATGTACAGGCTGCATGCAAAAGAACTGCGATCTGGCAGAATCCATATGCCATGTTTACATGAGTTAATTGGGAAACTCTTCAGGGGAGTTAATTAACTAACTTAATCAATGACAGGGGAACTCCATTGTTCCAATCTATCTGGGGTAAACATGTGGCTGGTATTGGTTTTAGGATTTAAGGTAATCCGCAGATGCGAGATTACCCATTACATGACTAGCGAGTTAGTCATTAGCTTCCTATTGTCCGAGCTGCTTGTCAGGTCAGCTGTAGGTGAATTAAACCCTATCTAATATTCCACTCCCCCAATTTCTGTCCCTCAGGAACCCCTGGTAACGAGGTGATCACCCATCACCGGGGTTCTGTCAGGGCCAGTATACCAATTGTGTGCGCGGATACCACATAGACTATAATGTAAATAGTATTTGAGAAGAGTCTACGCCAATTGGGTCTTATAAGAGTGCTTGTACCAAAATATCTTTAAAAATGCCAAGTTGCTCACCATAGGATATTCTGTCTCTCAGACAGTGCACAAATCCTACGCTTAGAACTTGAGTTTTGTTTTTGTTTAGAAATCTGTTTTTTTAAAATAAATAAATATTGTTTTCTCCAATGACCTCAAGAAAGCATTCACTGTTTTACCCCACTCTATTTTATTCATATTACAAACCTGTGAGTGGTTCTGTGGGCTATGACATGCATCAGACCACATCAGACTGAGATGCCAATGTGGAAACAGGGATCAAAACAATCCACAGTCTCTCTGCACTCATCTAATCTGAACAGAAATTAAACAGATTTGGAGATCACTCTAATTCATCTTGCCAATGTAGTTCTAACTCACCTGTTCAAGCCATGATTGAACACTGTGAAGAATTATGGGAAACTATAGTCTAAAATCTCTGCAGGGCACTATATCCCATCTGCTATAGGAAAGTGCTCTAAGACTTTTAGCATATGATTCCCTACATCTTAACCTATAAATCCAAGGGTTAACCGTTGGAACTGGCTATAGGTTGCTATGCCTCGCCCTACTTGCCTGCACTCACCCTTCGTGCACACGGCCGATCTGGGTACGCAGGTCAACGAAGGATTTAGAAAACCGGCAGTGGGGCAACAGCCCCACAAACGTGAAGAAAGGGAAACAACTTCACTTCCCAACATTCCTTGCGCCGCGCCGCAGCCAATCAGGCTGAGAGGCTCTCGCACGGCGCAGCGTTCGGAAACGCGCCGCAGCCAATCAAAAGAAAAGCATTTTAAAAAAACGCAGCAAAAACACAAAGCACCAACCCATTACTACAAGCCCCAGCGTCCTGTGCACCCGCGCAGAACGCTGAGGAAACCAGCGCCCGAAAAATTAAAAAGAAAAACAACTCACAGCCAAGCAAACACCAGCTGGCTTTCTTTCCCTCACCCGTGGCGCCTGAAGGTCCCGACTGGAGTTTCCCCTTTAATATCAGTGGGTGGGGGTTGCGATCCCCCTCTCCCCTGTCTCCCCTAGGGTTGGGAGGTTTGTGGGAACAAAAGGGGTATGTTTCCCAAACCCTTCTAGACTCAGGACACCAGGGAGAGGGGATCGATTCCCACCCCCCTCCTTAAAACAACTCTGTCTTTTCTTCTCTTTAAAAACGGAGTTGTTTTAAGGAGGGGGGGAGGGAATCGATCCGCTCACCCACTGATATTAAAGGGGAAACCCGATCTACTTTCACGTCTCCACACAAAGCACCATAACACACTAAAGCCCCCCTCCCCACCACCTAGCCCACCCTTCCTAACCCCAACGACCATGCCCCCTCCCCAACACCTAGCCCACCCTTCCTAACCACAACGACCATGCTCCCCTCCCCACCACCTAGCCCACCCTTCCTAACCCCAACGACCATGCCCCCTCCCCACCACCTAGCTCACCCTTCCTAACCCCAAAGACCATGCCCCCCTCCCCACCACCTAGCCCACCCTTCCTAACCCCAACGACCATGCCCCCTCCCCACCACCTAGGCCACCCTTCCTAACCCCAATGACCATGCCCCCTCCCCACCACCTACCCACCCTTCCTAACCCCAACGACCATGCCCCCTCCCCACCACCTAGGCCACCCTTCCTAACCCCAATGACCATGCCCCCCTCCCCACCACCTAGCCCACCCTTCCTAACCCCCAATGACCATGTACCTTCCCCACCACCAAATAAATAATTTTTTAAAAATTACTAAAAACACTCAAACACATCCAAAAATACACAAAAACAAAAACACCAAAAACAATACGAAGTAAACAAAGACACAATCAAAAACAAAACAAACAGACAAAAAACACAAACTACAACCCCCCTCCCCCCCCCCCCGCCCACACACACACACAAAAGAAAGAAAACAAGCAAACTTACCAAAAGAGGTGCTACCTCAACCAGGACTGGAAAAGAAATGAATAAAGAAAGACACTACTTACCAGAAGAAGCTCCACCCAGAGGCCAGGAGAGAAAAAAAAATCAAAATACAATAACCCCTACCAGCACCACCTGCTGGCCACAATAGTAAAAACAATTCAAAAACACACAACAGCCCCAAACAAAAGGCTAGAAGAGTAAAAACAAATCAAAAACATAACACAAATTCACAATTTTACACAAAAGGTCACACCAATAAAAACAAGTAAAAAAAATTACACTAAACACACTTTAACACAAATCAGAAATATATGTCAATAAAATACAATAGAAACTTTTAAAAATACTGTGCTGAGTTATAACTCAAATTTAAACTCAAAACATCTAAACACATTTTAAAAACATTGAATATAAAAAACATTTACTTTTAAATTATTAAAATTATTACCTACGGTACAACTAATTAAAAAAATTCATAAAACTAAAACATTATTAGCTTACATAAAACAATTTGAAAAAATTATATCATTCTTTCTTCTTTTATTAATCCTCAAAAAAAACCAAAAAAGCAGATCACAGTTAATAACAGCCAAGCCAAAAACTTTTTACATAAATAAACATTTAAAAAATTAAAATTACAGACTAAGCAATTTTTTAAAAAAATTAGCACAATTTAACCTTCCAACACAATGTAAAACTATTGCAAAAATAAAATTGGTTCATTTTTTATTAAAACACACGGGGGGGAAAGCCCGGCAACGCCGGGCAACCCTTGCTAGTACTTACTAAGAATATACTCAGGTTCAACAAAAGTGAAAGCTCTTCCAGGCATAATTTGTTAGGATTTGGACACAAGCTGCTACTTTGTACCTTCGTCAATTCTAGCATGTCCTCTCTGAGACACTGGACTGGAGGCAGCATTACCAGAATTTTATACAACAGCATTCATGCTTACTGTTCTTCATGATGGAAATATGGATTAAGTTAAAACTCAAGTATAAAAAGAATGCTTGGAGTGTGACACTTCTTCTCTCCAATCAGTTGTCAAAGATGATTGACAGAGCTCTGGAGGACATGGGGTTTGTGCATACAAATAGTGTGTTTAAAAATATGCATTTACTTCCAGTGAAATATTTATCATGTATGCAGTGGTGGGCTCCAGAAAAAATTGCTACCACACTGTGGGTATGGTATGGTGGCTGTGGTCAGGGGGGAAACCCTGTGTTACACCCAAATTAGGACTACTTTATTTCAAAACTTGGATGGGTGGGGCCAGTCAGAATTTCTGCTACCGGTTCTGGTGAACTGGTGTGAACCTGCTGATGCCCACCACTGCATGTATGCATTTTGCAGGAGCTACAATGTAATTTTAGAAGTCTATGGAGTATTTCAGAATCATTTCAAGACCCAGTTGGAGGTTTGTTAAGCAGTTGTAGCAGTTTCCATATCTCATTATGAGAAGAGAAGATGGACAAACGTGAAATTTGTTTGGTTCATATTTGAATATCTATTGATCTAATTCATACTGCCTGAACTAATATGCAATTTTCCCTTAGATCTCTGAGTTTTGCAACCCAAATCTATAATTTGAAACAAAGCCCGTTGGCAATAGCTGTAAAAAGCCTATATACACAACAAAACTTTGCTTTGAAAAATAGGAACCTTGCAGAAAGCAACACAAATACAAAGTAACTGATATTTCTTCTCCTTCTTCTTCATTGCATTTTAGCCTCCTTTTTGGAACTTTTCTTTTTTGGAACTCATTATGAAATAGTTTACCATTATTAACAAAATGCTCTATATTACCACAACCTACCTAGATGCTTTGCCACTCACAAGAGGAAATGTGAAATCTCTTTCCACTGTGAAGGGCAAAATAGAAGGAAACCATAAGTTAAACCAGATCTTGGAAATTCAAAACCCAAATTTCCCAGGATTTTCTCTGTCTGTTATTGTCTTACTTGCTGCAAGGATCCCCTTCAAAAATATGCATCTCCTCTCCAGGTTCGCACCAGTTCGCCAGAACCGGTAGCAGAAATTCTGGTTGGCCCCGCCCATCCAAGTTTTGAAATAAAGTAGTCCTAATTTGGGTGCAATGCAGGGCTCCCCCCTGGCCATGCCCACAGTGTGGTAGTAAACGTTTTTGGAGCCCACCACTGCCACAAGTAACTGGAATGACCATCATTTGCTTTAGGTCAATGACCCTTCCTAGAGACCAAAACATTGGTCCAGAATCTCACAATTTATTTATCAGATCTATATCGATATTTCTCCCCAGGAATGACACTGCAAATAGCTTAATTATGTTAAAATCAGAAAAGATACACACGATAAATGATGAAACAGAACATACCAGTAAAAGAAAGAGCAGCAACTAATAGCCAAATATCTCTGCCCACAGTAGCCTAGCTTCAAAATCAGAGATCTATGTTGACAAAAATAAATTTCTGAACAAGTATGTGCTTCCTAGCACAGCCTCCACTGCCAGAGAAACAAGATATATAAGGGGGAATGGGTAGACCAAAATACAGCTACCAGCTTGGCCATATATCACCAACATCCCCAACATATATGCCCATGACTGCATTTCCATCATTCTAAACCACAGGGGGTATTGCTGAAAAAGATGAACATGAATATGATGGCTAGAGCTTATTGGATATTAATGTTTTAAAAAGTAATGTTTTATAGTTTCTCTGCAAAACCACCACCATATCCTATTGCAGCATGAATTACAACAGAGCAAACACAATCTCAGGGCTGCAGTCTAGAAGCAACTGAAAAGCCATGATAATTCTATCCCCTGCTCCATCCAGGTAGTTGAGGTTCAAAAAATGAAATAGTTGAGAATAGTTTGCTGCTTATATGTTGAAGGATTCTGGAAATTCTAGTCCAAAAAGGCAACTTTTTTCAGGCTCTTGTTCCCTCAGTATTATTTTAATATTCTTCTCTGTGAACCAGTTTTAACCACCTCACTAACCACTTGACTGGTACAGGCAGTAGCTTTCCTACATTTTGCAAGAAAAGTGATTTTGTTCCAATGGGGAAGGGCAGTTGGTCCTTCTGTCCAGTACACAATAACCTCTTTGAGCAGACCAGTGGCAGACCAATAGCCTACCTAGTGAGGCATCCTTTTTCCCATAGTGGTCAACCAAATGTATCCAGGAAACACACACACAGGTCTCACAGGTAGTAGCCATCTCCCATTACTGATTCTCTGCAAGGTAGATATCTTGGCAGGCCTTGGACAAGGGACACTCAGTAGCCCAGTCCCTAACTATGTGCAAGTATCTCTGTCTTTGCATGTGATGTGACATCTAGTCAGTACTAACTCACAGCTCCCCTAACAGTGGTTCCAAAGTATGTGAGATATTAAATGTGTGGTTTACTATTCCAACTCTCTGAGTTTCCATGACCAAGTGAAGATCTGAATTCAGGTCCGACATTATATCCACTGGATGAATGGTTCCCAGCCTTGGGGCCCCATAGGTTTTAAGACTATCGCTCCTAGAAATCTTGGGCAGCACAGCCAATGGTGAAGGCTTCTGGGAATTTTAATCCAAGAACAACTGGGGACTCAAGGCTAGGAACCATGGCACTACATCATGCTGGCTCTTATACACCACAGTGGCTGTCACTGGCCTCCACCTGATCAAATCTTTATTGTGGTCTAAGACCAACATAGCACAGAAAACAGAAGGTGAGAAGAGGGTATGTAAAATATATTTTTAAAATATGGCCTCCATCTGATGTCACAGAAATTCATTATCTTCTTCAGTCAAGATAACTTGGAAATGCTCTCTCTTCTATCTTTGCCCCTGTTCCCATGCTCAGAGCACGTGTCACAATAGGTAGGAATGGTAAGAGTCAGACCAGAGGGCACGAACAGAGAACCTGTTCCAAACTGAGGGTACAGCTCATTTCAGAGGTGGGGAACAAAGTCAAAGGCATGTGGATAGGGCCCAAAATGTCAACCTATTTTAATAGAAAGCTCATCCTGTCACAATTCTTAGAAGCAGCATTTCAACCCTTAACATGAGAGGGTGGGAAGAGACTTGTACAATCACTGGGAAACCACCAAAGAAAGGTATTGTCTGGAAGGGGGCATGGCCATCTAGAAACCCCCTAGATCAACCTTTTAAAGCTGGGGGCCAGGTCATGCTCCCTCAGACAGCTTTGGGAGCCAGATGGTCATTTTGCCCTTCCTCCACCACATGGCATTTCCTGGTGTGGTGGAGGTGGTGGTGGGGCCACATGAAATGGTGCCATGGGCTGGAGGTTGAGAATCCCGGCCCTAAATAATAATAATTTTGTGTCAGAAATTATTCTGGGTTGAAAGGATTTTTGCTGGAGAAACTCTGCTCAGGGAAAGCCCAAATGAGGCTCCTTTCACGTCCCCAAGATATTTCCCTATTGTGGTCCCTAGTTATCTATTTGCAATTTCTTGCTTTCGAAATGCTAGGTTGGCAGGAGCAGGGACAGAGACTGGCGCTCAATCCATCATGCAGTACCCAGATCCCGAACTACCGACTTGCCGGCCTTCCAGCTAACAAGGCAAGCTTCTTAACCACTGTGCCACCTCAGGCCCTAACCCCCTAGATCAGGAATCCTCAACCTTTTTAAGCTGGGGGCTGGGTCACGCTCCCTCAGATAGCTTCAGGGGCTGAACGGCTAATTTTGGCTTTCCTCCACCACATGGCACTTCCTGGTGTAATGGAGGCAGTGGGGGGGGCACATGAAATAGTGCTGTGGGTAGCATCCGGCCCGTGGGCCACAGGTTGAGAATCCCTGCCCTAGATGATAACCTAGGAGAGTCATGTAGCATCCAATCAGCTGAGTTTCCTGATTCTTGACAGAGAACACCCTGACATGCAGTGTCAAAGCTCCTGGCAAGTGCTCCACTATACCTACTTGTGACCTGGCAAGTGATCAAGTGACTTAACAAACCTTTCTCTGCAAATCTGTCTCACCTCTTTGTACAGCTGACTGCATCAGTGACCATCACTGAATCTCATGGCAGCACATATCAAACATTGGTTACACCATAAATAAAGAAATGTGCTATTTAGCCTAGCTGATATCTATTGCTTTGATCTTCACATTCTAGTATTATGAGAAAGAGAAAATGCTACTTCTCATACCTAACACTAATTTTTCCACTCCTTTGCATAATTACTGTACATGTCCCTGATGGCAGAATTCCATTTCATTCTGTTTTTATAAGAATTCACCAACATTCAGAAATGCCTTAGTATTTTGGATGTGGAAAACTGGAATGGTTTCATTCATCATGTGCTTAAAAGCTAGTGCCTTGAATCTGTGTGTTCAAGCACATTCATGCTAAATTACATCTGTGATCGGTTTTGTTTCCTGAGCATCTAATCCAGTGTTTCCCAACTTTTGTTTTTTGGACTTCAATTCCCGGAACCCTAAGTCAATTCCCCCAAAGCACTGATCAGCCAATGTACTGACTTAGGCTTCTGAGAATTGGAGTTCCCCTGTGGGGCATGGGCCACACATTGAGAACCACTGATCTAATCTTTAACATCTGTATAGCAGGAAAATACAACTTACCAGGATTTATTGTTACCTATTGAATTAGGCTGGGGAGAAGAGGGAAAACTTTGTCTCAGTTTGATTTTGATTAAAATGATTACCAAGTATAGATTTATATTCATAATGGAAACAGCTTGATTTTTTAAAAAATCAAAACAGAAAGTATGGACCTGATAGTTTCCCTAACTTGTGATTTTCTAAAAATGTGAGGCCAACTTTTACTGCACAACTATGAAGAAGATAATGCTAAGCTTTTGACAATATTTCTGGAAGTGTGATCACAAGACATTTAAAACACTGCAGTGGTGCAATAAGGACCCATATCCCCCTGAGCCTTCCATACTACAAGAACTAAAGTGGGTTGGCAAATGCTTGAAAACTAAACAGGATACAAATGTGTTTTGAAATTCTGCAAGAAGCACAGCAGGGGAAGACTGGGGAGGCCAATAGGGTGAGATGGACAAGATGCAGAACCACAACAACAGGTCTCTCCTGCATCCGCACAAGGGGATCCAGTGTTCCAATAATAGAAAAGAAAACCAGACAGATACGAGGCAGCACAGTAGAAAGCTGCCTGTTGTGTTCTGCATTTTTAGCTTCCAGCAACAGGAATCTGGATTTCACAAGGCACATGCATTCACAGCTACTGTACACTCACTGTGAGCAACTTGTCAGTACTTCAGGATTCACATTATAAATCACAGCATACAAGTCAACTAATCCCTCTTTTGGTCAATTGCAAGGCATGGGAAAACATGAGTTATGTGGGGCAGAGGAAAAATCCATCACCCTCTCCATCAATATCTACATTGGTGTAATGCTCTATAAGTTTTGCCCCCACTATGGGGTACGCAGAAAGAATCTCCTCAAAGATTGTGGTATTTTTGAACCACAATTGGGCATACTCTGGAAATGGCAAGCTTGTGTAGCCAGCTGATCTTTCACACAAAGAAAGTCAGGCGAAAGGAACTGCAGAATGAACTCACCGAAGAGTGCCTTCATTTTGGCAGTTTCGCATCTGGCCTAGACACGTAAGAAGAAGTCCCCACTATGGTGTAGTCTTATCCATTGGTGATTCAAACTTTGAAA
This sequence comes from Bradypodion ventrale, assembly GCA_035047345.1. NCBI lineage: Eukaryota > Metazoa > Chordata > Lepidosauria > Squamata > Chamaeleonidae > Bradypodion > Bradypodion ventrale. The sequence goes on from JAWDJE010000008.1 coordinate 39,713,543, forward strand.
TTAATTTTCACTGAGAAGGATTAAGCAGCTTAAATTATTATAGCTCATTTACTTACTAACACTTACAGCATTTTTTAAAATTTCTGAATAGTGAAATTCATTCATTCAATTTATTCAATTTTAATTTATACCCTGCCTTTCTTGGCCAAGGCCGACGTACCTAGTGTCAGCATCTCAGCTGTAATTCAGTCCTCATTGTATTTATTAATGAAATGGCTTCAAGATACCCCCCCTCCAAAGTACAGTTAAAATCATAGTCTCAAAAGATTTTTGAAATACAAACTAAGTCTGAATTAAGTGAAGGGCCTGATAGAGAACAACTCAGTACTCTTGATTTAGAATGGGTGTTACTCTGCATGTTTGAAAATGACAGCAGCTACAGAGTCACGACAGCTACATAATTATCATCTTTGGTTGGTGCATTACAGTGTAACAATACCAGCTTTTCGACATTTATATACAGTACAGTAAAACCCCTACTTACAGGGGAAAAGTCCATTCTGTAGGCTTTTTCTTAAATCGTTTTTTTATGTAACTCAAAGCAAACCCATAGGAAAATTTTTTTTAATGTAACTTGAAGCAAACCCATAGGAAAAATGAAATTTTTATGTAAATCGAAACAAACCCATAGGGAAATGAATTTTTACATAACTTGAAACAAATCCATAGCAAAAAGAATCTTTCTGTAACGCAAAGCAAACCCATAGGGAATTGTGCAAATTGGGACATGGTTTTAGCACAAAATCATTATGTAAGTCGAATTTTATGTAACTCGGGACATTTGCAAGTCAGGGTTTTACTGTACTTGAAAATTTTCTCTCTCTGGATGGCCTTATACAGCTATCAACAGACATAACATCTCCTAGCAATTTGTACGATTCCCTTTCTGCATGAACAAAATCTGCTACAAGGTGGTTCCATTGGATAATACTGTGCTGAGTTCTAACTAATTCTGAGTGTGAAAAAGAGTTTTCTTTCCCTTAGAGCAGTGGTTCCCAACCTTTTTGGCCATGCCCAAGCTAAGCATCTCTCAAATTCTGATTCCCCCCCCCTCCCTCCAGACATATAATTCTTATTACTGTATTCAAAAAGTGAACTCCTATTTATACGGAGGAAGCCTAAAAGGCCATTAACTGTTAATAACAAATTCTCTAATTGCCTCCCTTGAAAATCAAATAGCTCCCCTGTGGGGTATGTGCCTCATGTTGGGAACCATGGCCTTAGAGCAGGAGTTCTCAACCTTTTGAAGTGGGGGGGGGGCTGGGTCACACTCCCTCAGACAGCTTTAGGGGCGGGATGGCCATTTTGCCCTTCCTTCACCACATGGCACTTCTGGGTGTGGTGGAGGCAGTGTGTGTGTGTGTGGGGGGGGGGACACAAAAAGTTGGTCTGCCATTTCAAGATTGCATATTTAAGAAGAACCCCTCAGAGATCATCAAATCCACAAACCACACCCTGGCTAAATGCAGGTGCCATACAAATACTAAACTCCTAGGATGTGACCATCCAGTCTCTGCCTAAACACTAACAGTTGAAGGAAAGTTCACTAACTCACCAGGTACAGTTCAGCTGGATTGCCAATCAAAGTCTTACTGAGAAAGAGATTTTATCCCCAAATCTAGCGGTTTGACAGCACTTGGGACACCCATTCCACAGAATTGTTGGACTTGCTCTCTGATCAAGCACTTCCAATTCTGCAGCACACTTTCCTGAACTGAAACAGACAATACTAAATAACTCACAGCCCAGGATGCCTAAAGATGGAACCGCCAGAAGAGTGACAGAACTGTACAGTTAGCATTCCCAAAGTTTAAATGAAATCACTCCCTTGCTACCCATCTCCATTTTGTGACTTCTTCTTCTGCTTCTTCCATGTCCGGATCAAACCCTGGACTGTCAAAATGAAGCCATTTTCTTGTCATTGGCCAAACTTAAGTCCTCGTTGGTGCATGTTTCTGGCAGTAATCGGCAGAGCAGTAAATGAGCCAGATTCTGTATCTTGACTCTCCACATTCACGCAGTGTGGTATTTTTTTTAAAAAAAAATTGTGGCTAATTGTATGCATATCCTTAGCCTCTGACACTGGTTCTATATCGTCAAGCTTCCCGATGGCCGGTCTGTCTGTCTCTCAGTCTGTCTGTCGTCTCCTAAAGAGTCATCACCCCTTCTAACATTCCACCTCCGCCAAATCCCACTAAATATTCACTCGAATCGTTTGCAATGGTTTCAGGCTACTTTTTTTTAAAAATGAAAAAATAAAATATCAAAACATGGAATAATTTCCTCCAGATCCTCCCTTCCAAGCCAGTTGTATCCGACTCTAGGCCTCAGAGTTCATCTCTGTTTCAAAGCCAAAGAACCAGCGTTGTCTGCTTCTGCAGACATTTCCATGGTCATGTGGCAGGCATGACTAGACACTGGAGTGCACGAACGCTGTTACCTTCCCACCGAAGTGGCCCCAATTTATCTACTTGCAATTTCTTGCTTTCGAACTACTAGGCTGGCAGGAGCTGGGACAAAGACGGGAGCTCATTCCGTCCTGCAGTACTCGGGAATCGAGCAACTGACCTTCTGCCTCCCAGTCAGTGTCTTAACCACTTGAGCCACTGCACAACAATACGAGATATAAAATTTACTCAACGAAATTCATCACCTTTGCATGCAACCCCTATTTGATCAATAAATCGTCTTAGCCACTTGAGCCCTGCACTAGGCTACTTGCCTAGAAAAGCCCGATTGCACTTATTGGGGCCGGACCCTGAAGTCCACAGAGCTTCCGGGCTCCGTAGCTCGAATCCCAGGGAGGTCTCCACGTCCGACTCGCCAAGAAGCCTGCCTGAAGCCTTGCCCCGAGGGCGCGTTCCCCCCCCCCCCAATTCATTCCGGGGAAGGGCGGCAAATATAACACTAACACCGATCTCCTCTCTCCCTCCGGCTTCTCCTTCCCTCCCCAAGCCTGCCCAAGGGCTACCCTTGCTCGGGATCGGCGGCCAGGTTTCTCATGCTCGAAAGCCAGTCGTATCCGACTCTAGGGTTCAGTGCTCATCTCTGTTTCAAAGCCGAAGAGCCAGCGCTGTCTGCTTCTGCAGACGTATTCCGTGGTCATGTGGCTGGCACGACTAGACACCGGAGCGCCCCGAACGCTGTTGACCTTTTCCCACCGAAGCGGTCCCTATTGATCTGCTTGCCATGTCTTGCTTTAGAACTGCTAAACTGGCAGGAGCTGGGACAAACAAAGACGGGAGCTCATTCCGTCCGGCAGGACTCGGGAATCGAACTGCTGACCTTCCGCCTCGCAGTCAGCGTCTTAGACACTTGAGCCACTGCAGTCCAGACAGCCGTCTAAAACGAGATCCCCGAGAAGGGGGCGGCGGAGCCCAGGCAGGATCGACTCGGCCAACAGAGCCCGAGCAGACGATCAAGAGACACGCGTCCAGGGTTCACGATCACTCCCCCCCCCCCCCAATGAGGTCATGCTTCCCTACTTCATGGAGATGGGAGGGAGGCCAGAGGGTTACAACCGGCCAGGTGGTCACCGATTGGGAGGGGGTGCGGTGCGACCTCCCCCACTCCCCTGCCCCGTGCCAGCCCTTTCGGACTGCTGGTGGCAGCGGAGGCCCCTGGAGTGGTGGATACTCTCCTCCTCCGCACCCAACCCCACCCTCCGCCGCCATCCCCACCCAAGGCACACGCGCGCACCGCCGTTTGTCCCGATCGCCAGCGCCACGTGGCCAGGGAAGCCCCCCGGGAGGCGCCGCCGGGAAGCCCTTACCGAGCCTGGACGGCCGCTCTCGGAGTGCCCTCGCCTGCCAGTCTCCCGTGCCTTGCGCTGGCCTGGAGCAAGCAGAGGAAATCCCCTCGAGAGACGTCTCGAGGATGGGGGGGGGGAGGGAGAGGGATGTCTCTCTCGCTCTTGCTCTCTTTCTGACGATCGGTGGCAGCAAAAGCAAAAAAAAAAAAAAGAGAGAGAGAGAGAGAGAGTTTATTTTAAAGCTCCTTATTTGGGCAGTGATGTCAAGGGAAGTTGTTGAAGCCGACCCACCCACTCACTCACCCTCCCTCTCTCTTGCTTGCTTTCTTTCTTTCCCTCCTCCTCCTCTTTCTTCTACAGTACTTCTTTTCTATCTGACGAAGTGGACTTGATCCACGAAAGCTATTAAAATACAGCAGTTCGTCTTTAAAGTGCCACGAAAACTCACATTAAAAACAGCAGTTAGTTTTCAAAGTGCTACAACGTTTGCGTTTTTGTTTTGCTTTACTCCCGCATTTTGGACAAGTTCATCGCAGCTCCCGGGAGGACGTGGGGGTGGGAGTGGGGTGAACACTGGAGCGCATCTCTCACGCGTACTTTCTCTTCGCAACAACCACCTTGTAATGTAGACCAGCGTGACGTTCCCGCGGTCCCTGCGTGAGTTCCACCATGCAACAAAAGGACTAGACCTAGGTCCGTGATGGCGAACCTCGGTGCTCCAGATGTTCTTGGACTTCAATTGCCAGAAGTCCCCATGAATCCACAGGACTGGGCTTACTGCAATTCATCCAGCCCACGCCGCCCTCGTCACTCCTGGAAGCGGAAGTCAAACGCGCCCAGACGGGCGCATTTTACGTCCGCATCCAGGAGCGACGAGGGCGGCGTGGGCCAGATGAATCGCAGTAAACCCAGTCCTGTGGATTCATGGGGACTTCTGGCAATTGAAGTCCAAGAACATCTGGAGCGCCAAGGTTCGCCATCACGGACCTAGAGGAGTCCATCCAGGCCGACTTCCTTTCTAAGCATCGCTATTTTCGTTGCGTTAAGTCAGGTTAATACGCATTCGGCTCCACGCTCTAATGGGAATCCCTCTGGGACCCAGAAACTGTTTATAGCAACTTGAATGGTTACTGGCAGGTTCCCTTGGACATGAGGCAGCGTCCTCTTCAGAGGGTTTGCAGGAGATGTTGGAAAAGACTACTTCCAAAAAAACCTGTTCCAGCCCAAAAATCGGACTGAAAGCCACACTTTTTAATTAGGAAACCCTTTGGCGTGACCAAACGCTCTGCCTCCCACGGTTGTGGTGACTTTGCTCACAGAAGGCACAGGGGTGTGTTTTAACAACATTCATGGTATGAACAGCTTGCTATGTTAGCAAAGCTCGTGCACATGACATGGGCACCCCTACATCACAGTGAAAATACTTTTTCACCCAGAGGATCACTGGTCTATGGAACTCCCTGCCAGAAGAAGTGGTGACAGCTGTCAGTCTTGACAGCTTTAAGAAAGGATTAGACAAGTTCATGGAGGACAAGGGTATCAATGGCTATAGTTATGGATACCTAAGGACAACCTCCGGGTTGGAGAGATAGGCAGGATATCTCTCAATGCCATTTCCAGGGAATCCTAAGCAGGTGAAGGCATCTGCTTGGGAATAATACCCTGAAGCAAATGGTGAGCCACTGTGTGAGACAGAATGCTGGACTAGATGGGCTGTGGCCTGTTCCAGCAAGGCTGTTCTTATGCTCTTATGTACAGTGTGGTTTATCTTCCTGTATTAAAATAATAAATACATTTGGACATGCATTACAGGTATATTCTCAGGGCAATCTTCATGGCTGATCGCCTTGATGATCGCCAATATTTGGAAGGAAGAGATCAATCAAACAAACGCTCTGTACACTACAAGAGCGGCTAGGGAATGCAGGTAGCCCTTTTTTAAGGCACAGAAACTGTCCAATGCAAGTTTTGTTGATGTTGCTGCTATCACGAGCCGTCGTCCGACTCTATAAACGAGAGCATCCGCTACAGCGCAGCCCACCCCACGGCCTGCCTCCCCTACTAGCCCCAAGGGATCATGCAAAGGCGGGATGAATGGCGCTTTGAGTCATTTCTCAAACAACTCACCCCCAAACACACACACACACACACACACACACACACACACACACACACACACACACACACACACACACACACACACACACACACACACACACCCAGCCCTCCTCCCCCAGCCCGGGAATCAGATGAGCAGGGCGGCTTTTTATTCATATTTCTCTAACTCCCCCACCCCTGCACAGCATCACATTTATAGTATCCTTTATTAACTGATTCGTCACCTGACCATATCAGGTTAAAATGTGATAAATTATATTAGATAAAATATGATTCCAAAAAACAGAATCAAAACAGATTAAAAGTAGAATGATACAATCACAACAGTAGGTAAAGGTTTCCCTTGCTCGAAAGCCGGTCGTATCCGACTCTAGGGTTCAGTGCTCATCTCTGTTTCAAAGCCGAAGAGCCAGCACTGTCTGCTTCTGCAGACATTTCCATGGTCATGTGGCAGGCATGACTAGACACCAGAGTGCACAGAATGCTGTTACCTTTCCCACCGAAGTGGTACCTAATTATCTACTTGCAGTGTCTTGCTTTCGAACTGCTAGGTTGGCAGGAGCTGGGACAAAGACGGGAGCTCATTCCATCCTGCAGTACTCGGGAATCGAACTGCTGACCTTCTGCCTCCCAGTCAGCGTCCTAGCCACTTGAGCCACTGCAGTCCTAGCAACCTAGCAACCCAAAAAAGAAGGGAAGGGGAAAACAATTCTGAGTACTGTATTCTCTACCTAGAAAACCCTGAAAGAATTGACTTGATAGAACACAATTTTTATTATTATTATTATTATTATTATTATTATTATTATTATTATTATTATTATTATTATTATTATTATTATTATTATTATTGCATTTTGAAGGTGTGATTGTAATGCCTTTATGAGTTCACATGACTGGAAGATAATGTTCTAAAATATGAAAAGAAGGCTAGAGTAACAGTTGCACAGTTTGTATCTGAGATAAAAGATCCTTCTTGGAAAATAATCCACATGTTTGTCTAGATCAGGGGTTCTCAACTTTACTGTGCCACGGGCCAGGCAACTCCCCCTCCGACACCTGAGTGGGCCAGACACTCAGTTCCCCTGCTGCAAAAGCTGCCGTAAGCTGCGGAAAGTGCATTTGCACATGTGCAGGAGCATTTGTGCATGTGTGGGTACATTTGTACATGCACAGGTGCATTTTGCACATGCACAAGCACATTTACAGCTGTTGTAAATGCATCCACTTCCACTTCCAAGGTCATTGATGTGGCCAGGTCTGGCCTGCAGGCCATAGGTTACGAACTCCTGGTCTAGATTGAAGATGCAATATAAGTCAGGTCTCTCACACTTGTTGCAAGCCAGTGCAGACTGAAGTAGCCCGCCTCAAACTTGGAAAGTACTGTACAGTATGTGTTTACTTTGTAATCGAAAGTTCCCTCAAGGTGGGAACAATTGTTTGCTTTGTGGAACTTTGGTATGTGCACCTAGCCCACACAACGTAGACTACTCTTCTTTAATGACTCAGTGGACTTCATCACCAAGTGACTAATGGCTACTAACAATGTGCTTTTAAAACCTTTGCAGTAGTAAAATAAAATAAAGCAAACAACAATGCATCAGATTTAACACAGTGATGTCATCTCCTTTTTTAAAAAAATCATAAACCAAACTAGCTTCACATGGAGAGTAATAATCTTATGGCAACAAAAAGGATAAATACATACACCCCAGCATGAACTTTTATGGACAATATAGCATATTTTATCTGAGGTATGACATGTTCTCCAGAATTTCGGATCCTCGCAAATTAAGTATGACAATGCCCATTTCATTGTTAGCCCAGAGCATTCTGCAAATGGTTGCTAATATTAAAAGCACCTTATCATTGGAAAATTAAATGAAATATAGGGTGACAAGAAACCTGTTACTTCTACATGAAGTGTAACTCAGCAGCTCTTTGTTTGTGTACCTGCTTTTGCATCTGCATGTAAATATACAGACAGTATACATATATTGAACACCTCTTAAGAGCAACTGCTACCTTAATCACAATGTGTTACTTTTCCATTACATTCTACATCCTCCCCATAGACACTTACATGTGTGCTCATGCATGCATCTGTGCATGCACACATGTGCCTATCCATACATATAAACATTTATCTATGTATAAACACAATATGAGCTAGGTGGATAGCTCAGTGAAATGGAGTACCAGGGTTGGGTGTTGAATTCCTCACTGTGCCTTGTAGAACAAGAGTCACCCTGTGTGATATGCAGTATAGTCCCAGGAGAAGGGAATGGCAGAGTCCTTCTGAATACAGTGGTACCTCGGATAAAGTCCGATTTGGATAAAGTCCGATTCGGATAAAGTCACAGTTTTCATGCACACATGATGCATCGCATAAAGTCCAAAATTGCTTTAAAAATGGACGTTATCCAAAGTATTTGGTATAGAAATCTCGGATAAAGTCTATTTTTTGACGTTATCCGATGCATCGCCCATTAGATTTGGATAAAGTCCAAAATCGGATAAAGTCCAAACTTGTGGAATGGAGTTTGGACTTTATCCGAGGTTCTACTGTACTATGGGTCTACAAAAGCCTAGAAAGGGTCACCATAAGTTGGAATCAAAGTGAGATGACATTTTAAAAAATCAAACACTGCAAACATACACAAAAACATGAAGAAGAAGCCATCATGATAATTCTGATTTACAGCAATCGCTCCGTGTGTAACGCACACAATAATTGTGTGACTACTCACACAATAGATACTAGGCCTGATGTTACCCTAATGAGCAAATATGTAATGGCAAAATGTTTGTTTTGCATCCATCTGCTAAGCATTGCAGGCGCACCCCCCCAATAACGGACACAGACAACATTGAAAGTGGATAACAGCATAGGGCCACATTTATTGATTCAATGCCCTAGTCCGAATTATAAATTTGTATTGGTAAAACGACCAATCATAATTCCTAAGGCAAGCAGGCCGAAGTAACACTGGTAAGGTACCACCCCAAAATTGCCAACGGCAATTGGTTACAATGTATCAATTTGTATCAATTTGTTTGTTGACAACAAACAAATTGTTGACCGTAGTCAATAACTAACTTATGACCCCACCCTCTGACGCGTATCCGTGAAATCACAGGGGTGATGCATGCTGGTTAGCAATCGTCATCACCCCATCGCCTGGTTCGTCGTTGACCGGACAACGTTTAACTAATTTATTCCTGTCTAGTGTTGTCCAGTCAATTGCGAACCTGCCGGATACTTGTGGGTCATACTGTTTACCTTACCAGTGCTACCCGCCAATGTGACCAAAGTCAACAGTAGGAACACAGAAAGACCCCTATATCAAACCATAGCAACAGTGTGGGATGGGCAAAAAAGCCAGGACCCGGAGCCAATATGGGTCCCAACCAAAAATTCCCACCCGGCCCCGAAGCGACCATAATATCACACTGTTAACTAGGGAGGGGGTGGAGGGAAAAAACTTCTCCGCTCCGTCGCTGAGGTAAAATGGCAGCTCGGCTGCCTCGTGGCCACCCCTTTTATAAGGGAGCTGGCCACGCCCCTAACTACCCGGATTCTCTGTCCTGTGGGGGGGGGGGCCCGCAAAGGGCGCGGCGGCCATTTTGGCGCCGCGCTTGCATTGCAGGCGCACCCCCCCAATAACGGACACAGACAACATTGAAAGTGGATAACAGCATAGGGCCACATTTATTGATTCAATGCCCTAGTCCGAATTATAAATTTGTATTGGTAAAACGACCAATCATAATTCCTAAGGCAAGCAGGCCGAAGTAACACTGGTAAGGTACCACCCCAAAATTGCCAACGGCAATTGGTTACAATGTATCAATTTGTATCAATTTGTTTGTTGACAACAAACAAATTGTTGACCGTAGTCAATAACTAACTTATGACCCCACCCTCTGACGCGTATCCGTGAAATCACAGGGGTGATGCATGCTGGTTAGCAATCGTCATCACCCCATCGCCTGGTTCGTCGTTGACCGGACAACGTTTAACTAATTTATTCCTGTCTAGTGTTGTCCAGTCAATTGCGAACCTGCCGGATACTTGTGGGTCATACTGTTTACCTTACCAGTGCTACCCGCCAATGTGACCAAAGTCAACAGTAGGAACACAGAAAGACCCCTATATCAAACCATAGCAACAGTGTGGGATGGGCAAAAAAGCCAGGACCCGGAGCCAATATGGGTCCCAACCAAAAATTCCCACCCGGCCCCGAAGCGACCATAATATCACACTGTTAACTAGGGAGGGGGTGGAGGGAAAAAACTTCTCCGCTCCGTCGCTGAGGTAAAATGGCAGCTCGGCTGCCTCGTGGCCACCCCTTTTATAAGGGAGCTGGCCACGCCCCTAACTACCCGGATTCTCTGTCCTGTGGGGGGGGGCCGCAAAGGGCGCGGCGGCCATTTTGGCGCCGCGCTTGCATTGCAGGCGCACCCCCCCAATAACGGACACAGACAACATTGAAAGTGGATAACAGCATAGGGCCACATTTATTGATTCAATGCCCTAGTCCGAATTATAAATTTGTATTGGTAAAACGACCAATCATAATTCCTAAGGCAAGCAGGCCGAAGTAACACTGGTAAGGTACCACCCCAAAATTGCCAACGGCAATTGGTTACAATGTATCAATTTGTATCAATTTGTTTGTTGACAACAAACAAATTGTTGACCGTAGTCAATAACTAACTTATGACCCCACCCTCTGACGCGTATCCGTGAAATCACAGGGGTGATGCATGCTGGTTAGCAATCGTCATCACCCCATCGCCTGGTTCGTCGTTGACCGGACAACGTTTAACTAATTTATTCCTGTCTAGTGTTGTCCAGTCAATTGCGAACCTGCCGGATACTTGTGGGTCATACTGTTTACCTTACCAGTGCTACCCGCCACACGGAGGGGCTTCAAAGAAGACCTGACGCCCCCCCCAGACCGTCAGCTCGGTCAACAGGCCTGCTCGCCAATCACCCAACAGGAGGTCCATACCTCCTCGCGACAGATGGGCCCCATCCCCTGCGTACAAGTCATAATTTTGTAGACTAATATCGGGGTGATGACTAACCCGTCCCCAAGCCCTGGTGGCAAGAAACCGCGCCACTGCCTTATTGACCGCGCACCTAGCGCGGTCAAGGGCCAGGAGGTGAACGCCCCCTCTGTAAGAATGGCGCGGAACAATGTCCGACCAAACCAGGGTTGTGGCAGGCCAGACATAATGCAAGTAGGCGAGTTCCTCGCAAATCGCATGCTTGAGCGATAAGCTGGTGACCTGGCCCAAATCATTGCCCCCCAGGTGGATGATTAGAATGTCAGGCGGGCCAGCACCCAGGCCAGAAAAAAGGAAAGGCCGCAGCTCCCGCCATAACATCCCAGGCTTACCATGCCATGCGAGACTGGCGTGGTCACCCAGTCCCAGTCGGGGTCCCACTCTGTCGCCGCAGCGTAACGCGCTGCCCTGTGCACATAGCTGTGGCCCACCAGCCATACTGTCACCGGTGTAATACGACACCCAGGGTCTGTAAGAAAATTGAGAAAAAAGGCGGTAAGGTGACTGGATTGGTACTCATGGCGGGAGTGGGCGCACATAAAACTGAAAACATTGCGGGCCCCACCTCCCCATGCTGCGTATGTCAGCCCCAGAGTACCCAAAAGCAGCTGCTGTAGAGGCTGCACCAATACGGAACGAATGAGTGCCATAACGGGCACCTGGTAGGCCCACCCTGGTGAGGGCTATGGCTGTCACCTTCCAAAACTGAAATTTAGTAAGGGGAGACCCATCTTGGTGACAGAAAAACGGGCCGTGGTGCACGCCACGCAGTGCCAGGAATTCCTGTAGGGCACCAACCGGACAGATGTCTGCCAAAGAACACCGCAGCAGTCTTACACCACTGCCTACGCCATGCTGATCTGTTTTAGAGGAGCGTATCCTCAACTGGGCCCAGTCTTTGGCAACATAGACATCCTCGAGTTCCAGTGCCCTACCACTTGCATCCGCCTTAGACAGCATCACGAGTTCGCTGACGCGGAGCGCTCCAAAAAATGCCACCGTTGTGGCTGCATGAAAAAGGGCTGCCTCATAATGATCAAAACAGAGGCCTGGCCAGCCCCGGGCCAACTGGGTAAGAACCCCTGGGGAAATAGGGTGCCGGTCGTCCGGGCAACGCCCGCGCTCGCGCACCCACCCCTCCAAAACATGTCTCACCCGGAAGTCAGAGGTGGTATCCACATGACCCCCCACTTTGGCCATAAAAGCCAACGCCGAGAGCTTGGATGCTATGGTGCGAGGTGCGAGGCCCTGTGCATGCAGGTGAACCATGAACCGCAGAACATGGTCCACCGGGATAGGCCAGGTCTCTGGCAAGAGAAATTGAGTAGCAAATGCCCTGTACGAATTGAATGCTTGTTGATACGCCTTACGCGTGCGTGGCGCTAGTGACAGGCCAATCGCCCGGTTCACCTCTCCTTGCCAATAGTCCACATCTCGTCCGGGAGTGGCGAGGGAAATTCCTCCGCATCCGGGGCCAAGGCGCGGAACCGGGAGATCTGCAGGCGGGACAAAGCGTCAGCAATATCATTATTAATCCCTGGGACATGCCTGGCCCTGAACAAGACGTTGAGGCGCAGGCAGCGCAGCACAAAATGGCGCACTAGATCCATAACCCTGGGCGATTTGGAAGTCTGTGCATTGACAATGTGTACAACAGCCGCATTGTCACACCAGAAATGCACCACCGAAGTAGCCCACTGTTCGCCCCATAGCATCAAAGCCCCCAGAATGGGAAAAAATTCCAGGTATGTGAGATCCCGCAGGCGACCTGTGCCTGCCCATGCCGGTGGCCACCCACCACAGGCCCACTTCCCATTGAAGTACATCCCATAACCCAGGGATCCTGAGGCATCAGACTGGATCTGGAAATTGGGGGATGCCAGGAGGTCAGACCTCCAAAATGAGACCCCATTAAACTCCCTCAGGAATTGCAACCAGACGAACATGTCTGCCCTGATACCCCGGGTGAGCCTGACTCTGTGGTGGGGCCTGGATAACCCTGCCATGGCGTCGCATAAGCGCCGGGCAAAAGCCCTGCCCGGTGCGACCACCCTGCAAGCAAAATTAAGGTGCCCATGTAGCACCTGCAGTTCCCTCAGGGATGCCTTACGCTTGGCCAGCAATTCCGAGATAAGGGCCACTATCCTGGACACCTTATCACCCGGCAACCTAGAAGCCTGCACTACTGTGTCAATCTCAACCCCCAGGAATACTAGCTTGGTCGATGGGCCCTCGGTCTTTTCGGGCGCTAAAGGGACACCAAGTTCCTCCATTAGCATCTGAAATGTGTTGAGGAGACGTGCGCACGTGTCCCAGCCCCGTTCACCCCCGAATAAAAAGTCATCCAGGTAATGGGCTACAGACCGGGACCCTGACCTGCGGACGAAAGCCCACTCTAGGAAGGTACTAAAACGCTCGAAAGCCGAGCATGATATGGAGCAGCCAAAAGGCATGGCCTTATCAAAATAATATTCCCCCCTAAATTTAAAACCCAGCAACTCAAAGTCACCTGGGTGCACTGGCAAGAGGCGAAAAGCCGACTTAATGTCACACTTGGCCAGCAGGGCACCCGGGCCACACGAGCGCACCATGCGCAGTGCATGGTCAAACGATGTATACCTGACTGAACAAAGGTCATCAGGGATAGCATCATTGACCGATCGGCCGGCTGGGTAGGACAAATGATGAATAAGGCGAAACTCACCTAGGGACTTTTTGGGGACCAAACCCAGTGGCGAGACCTTCAGATTGGGAAACGGGGGTGCGGGGAAAGGTCCAGCGACCCTGCCCGCGTCTAACTCCTTTTTAATGCTGGCCGCAGCCACCTCCTCCCTTCCTCTGAGGGATAAAAGGTTGGGAGCATCCTGAGGGGACCTATCACCCATAAAAGGGATACAAAATCCCTGCTTAAAACCTTGAAGGAGATACTCCCCGTCCTCCCCCTTTGGGTACGATGCGAGCCAGCGCTCCAGCATGTCCACCTTAATTGGGGAGGGGGCCTTTTGGAGAACTAGCTCCATCCGTGGCAGCCTTGCCAGCCCACTGTCCACCCCTCCCTCTGCCTCGCGCCCCCCCAGGCCTGGGACAAGCAGAGGCTGCGTGGGGGCCAGAACATGTGGGACACTCATGCTTATACCTGCAGTTCTTTCGATTGCAGGAACCATTTGACGAGAAAGTCCAGCACAGCAGGCGGGCTGGAACCCCCTGTCCCGCCGCCTGGCGGGTAACCTGCGCTGGAGCCGCTCGCTGGACCGCATGTCCGCAATGGTATCTATCCCCCGGGGCAGGGCGTGTGGGTGTCATATACAAAAGCCACAGCCTCTGGCACGGCTCATCCCATCTCATCTCGGGGTGGAGGGGAATCCTCATACGGAATTCCTCATCATATGCTAGCCATGAGGGACCCGGGAAATCGACCATCGCCCTATATATGTTGTCCAAATATTGGACCATGGGAATAGCTAAATCCGGCCGCGCCCTCAAATATACCGCCATGTATATTAAATAAGCGGGGAGCCAGTTGGCCCAGGTACGCGGCGGCTTACGGCGGCGTGCCTGCTCCTTGTCCTTCTCATCCTGACCCTCCCTTTCCTCCTTGGTGGGCTCTCTGTTCAGGAGTGAGAAGATATCTACGTACTCCCCTCGCCATATCTTTTCCCTAGTAGCCTGTGCCAGGTGATCACCCAATGGCAAGGAATACCCTGCCGTCGGCAAAGCCGAAAAGGGGACAGCCGGCCTGGTAAAAGGGGCCTGAGCTAACCCAGCCACCCCCAGAACATTCCCTGCGGTGTAAGGACCAATGCCCACCCCAGTGCCCAAGGTGGCAGTCGTCGTCGCCGGGTGGGTTGCCGACAGCGTGGCCCCCGCACCACCCGCGCGAGGCCAAGGCCATTGAAAGGCCCCCCCTAGATTGGGAATGTGTGTGGATGTACTCGCTTGCACCGTATACTCACATGCTGCACCCCCGCGGGCCGCCCCCACCGGGGGTTCCGGCCCACTGGGGGCGTCGGAGCTCACGACCGACGTAGAGCTCATCACCGGGGCTTGACCCGCACCTGGTTGCTGGCTGGGGAGCTGCGAGGCAGTGGCCGAAACCGCGCCACACGCCTGCAGCAGCTCGACCCTCCCCGCCGGCTGTTGTCCTCCTGCCGACAGCGCCTCAAAAGGAACCCCGAAGGGGGCGCCCGCCTGACTGGCCCGAGCCAACGACGCCTCCAGGGCCGCAATGCGGGCCAGCAAGGTGTCCACGTTGACCATGGGCAAAGGGCCGGCCGGCCCGCCTGGTCCAGGCATGGGTACAGGTCCCTGTACCCCGGGACCCACATATGGCCATTGGCCAGCACCGAAGCCCGGCAGGGTTGGTGGAGAAACTTGCCAAGGCAGGGGGCCGCACCACCCCCCAAGGCTAGAGGGCCCAGGGAGAGGCTGCGGCCCAAGAGGAGTAGGCCCGACAGAGTGGGCAGGAGCAGGAGCGGTGTCCACCGCTCGTGGGCCGCGGGCCGGAACCCCTTCCGCGCCCGCACTCTGATCGCCCACCCCGGGCCAAGGGGCAATAGACCCCATTCCGCTGGCCCCGGCCGGGGCTGGCAAAGGTGGCTGCTGAGGAGGCGGCACCACGGTCCTCCGACCTGGGTTGCGCCTCCTAACAGCGCGAGCTGAACTCGAAGCTGCCTTCTTCTTCGAAGGCATCTCCACCGAAGCAGAAAAGGGAAGCCGGCAAGGCAGAATCGCTACCAAAAGGCTTCCCGGTAAGCTAACGAGCGACGGAGACACAGGGGAAAAAACTTCTCCGCTCCGTCGCTGAGGTAAAATGGCAGCTCGGCTGCCTCGTGGCCACCCCTTTTATAAGGGAGCTGGCCACGCCCCTAACTACCCGGATTCTCTGTCCTGTGGGGGGGGGCCGCAAAGGGCGCGGCGGCCATTTTGGCGCCGCGCTTGCATTTGCAATTCAAAAAGACGAAGCTTCACAACTTATCTGAATAACAGGCATTACCAGTTGTAAAAAAACAACATTGGTTTGCATACTTATCTGTTATTCTGAACCATTCTGTATCTCTGTACTTGGTGTGTATAAATTGATACCATGAAGTCTCACTCTTATGTCTGATGAAGTGGACTTGATCCACAAAAAGCTAACATTACAATACAGCAGTTAGTCTTTAAAGTGCCACAACATTTTTTGTCTTTTCGTTTTGTTTTGTTTACTATCTGGTGTGCTCTCTGTGTGTGTTTATGTACCTGCCTATTGAGGCTTCAGTCCATGAATCTGAAGTTTTCAACTGACACAAATGTTTAATGACCAATAGAATCTGTTAGCCTTTAGGATGCCGCAAGACTGTTGTTTGGCTGCAAAAGACTAAGCAAGTGACCACACTAGTTTGGCTACCACAGCCTAAGATTGTCGTTGTTGTTGCTGACTTCTATTCATATGTGAGTATACATTTTTTCCTGGACAGGAGCAATGACATTGGTGTGAATTTGTTTAAGGTGGATCTCACCTTGCCATGAGGTGACCCACACACTGTGATCATGGAGCCATCTCCTGCGGCATGTATGAAATGAGACATGCAGGATTTAACACTGGGACTGCAATGGACTGCTACAGCCTTGAGAATATTAACAAGGTGTGCCTTCACAGCCAGTCCATCTGGCATGGCCTCTTCCACCTCCATGACCATTGGGAATCAGAATAGTGAGGTGATTCCTCCGGTCATTTTGCCGTTGGACCCAATATAATGGATTCTAGTGGCATTTTCACCACTGAGGGGGCCATCACCCCATCTAAAGGGGCTCATCTGCCCATAGCCATTGGCCCCTTTAGGGAGTTAGGTTATTTACCACCACCCAACACTTGGTGTTGTGTTGCTGACTGTATGGTCTACTCAGTGATGTACTGAGGCTGGTTCTGAATGGTTCTTGCGAACCGGTAGCGGAAATTCCAGGCCATGGCCACTTGGCCTGCCACGTCCACCTCTCAGCCTCCCCCTCCCAGTGCTGCCGGAAACGTGTCCCATTCGCCTTGCCCAGGGCCAAAGGTGTGGTTTCTCCTCCGCACTTCCCTTGTGCCTTCGGCCCTGGGTGAGGTGAATGGGACGCGTTTCCAGTGGTGCTGGGAGGGGTTGGCCGGCGCCAGTCCACCAACCTGCCCTCCTCACCTCCCAGCAGCGCCGCCAGCAGGGATGCGTTTCTGGCAGCGCTGGGAGGGGGAGGCCGGCACCAGCCCACCAACCCACCCTGCTCACTTCCCAGCAGCGCTGCTGGTGAAAGCATGCCCGGGTGGCGAGGGGCTGACCCACCAGCAGCGCCTGGCTGCTCTGGGACTCCTCCTCATTTCCGTGAAGCAAGAGAGCAAGGTAGGTTTCTTTTTTTTGGGGGGGAGGGGTGTTGAGGCCATGCCCACAGATAGCCACATCCACATATAGACACACCCACCGAGTGGGTAGTAAATTTTTTTACAGTGCATCACTGGGTCTACTCCATTACCGTAGCGGGATGTCCAGCCAGACAATCCTAAGACTGTAATATCTTTATATTCAGATTTACACAAAGAGAAAGAAATAGAGAAAATGAGAAGGGTTGCAAAGAGGAGTGAATCATGGATTTCCAGGACTCCCAATGAGTATCGTCACTTCTGGGAGCTGTAGCCCAAATTTTTCCAAGCTCTGGTTTTCTTTGTTGACTGTGTCCCTGCCATCTGTTTCTAGGAATATCTAATGGCAAGCTAAAGTGCTTGACTTAAGAACAGCCCATTCCATTTTACAAATTAAGTGCCAATGGCAAATGTCCCACTTTCTCAGTGTTCAGTTTGACAGCAACACAGTGAGGGCTCTGATGTGCCCCACTCCTTCCCATGTCACAATAAAAGGAACCCTCTCATGCTTCATCAATGGTCTACTCAGGAGCAGCTGTCTGTTATGAGCAGGCCTTTGTAGGGCATTGCTTGACTGAGCTGCACAACCCGAGAAATAGGAACTGTGTTTTTCTGCTGGCAAGAGTCCCATGCTGTGGTTGGGTGTGAATAGTTTCTGAGGTCTTTCCCTGCCCCCTTCTAGGACTCTTTCGAGTTGTCATAAATTTTCATAGCTCACAAGAGAGATCCCTTGTTCCACAACATTAGGACTCCAAATGGAGCTGCAAATGGAGCATGTACTGTGTGTTCGTGCATGCGTATGCATGCTGTAAAAATGCACTATTCTGGTATTACAAAAATACAAAAAATATTTTGAAACTGAGAAATTTTTGACAATGGAGCTGACTCAGTATCATAGAATTGCATTTACAAGAGAAAATCTGAGCAGTTAGACTATGGTTAAATATGGGTGATTTAACCATGTCCACAAGAATATGTGTCTGTGGAACATCAAAAATTGAAAATATTGCACATATTCTGTTTAGTTGTCAATTATATGCTACAATAAGAGCTCAGTATTTACAGACATTACTAGACAGAATGAAATTTGGGACCCAAATAAAAGATTAACTTCCTTCCTTCAGGGCACAAATAAATTTGTAAATATTAGAACTGCCAAGTTTATACTTGCAGCCATCGGAAAAAAAAGAGAAGATGTTTTATTGAACAGACAGGGGTTGAATGCAAAGGTGATGAATTTTATTGAGTAAATTTTATATCTTATTTTATTGTGATTACATCATTCTACTTTTAATCTGTTTTTATTCTGTTTTTGTAATATATTTTATCTAATGTATTTTATCATATTTTAACCTAATATGGTCAGATGACTAATCAGTTAATAAAAGATACTGGTAGTATCAGCAAAAAACAGTTTGTATACAAGGAAGTCACATGGATGAGAAAGTTGTACAAAGGAAGAGGAGGTTATACAGTAAGGACAAATTTAGTAAAGGTAAAAGTGAAGGTAAAGGTTGCTCTTGCTTGAAAGCCAGTTGTATCCAACTCTAGGGTTCAGTGCTCATCTCTGTTTATAGCCAGAGAGCCACCGCTGTCTGCATTTGCAGACATTTCCGTGGACATGTGGCAGGCTTGCCTCAGCACCTGTGCACGGAACACTGTTTACCTTCTCACCGAAGTGGTACCTATTTATCTACTTTCATTTTCTTGCTTTCAAACTGCTAGGTTGGCAGGAGCTGGGACAGAGACACACGCTCACTCTTTGTGCAGTACTCAGGAATCAAACTCCAACATTCTAGTTGTTGAATTCAGCATCTTAACCACTTGAGCCACCACAGTCCATAGGGACAAACTTAAGACCATAGAAAACCAGACGATCCATCTAAAAGCAGGGATGGGCAAAGTGCATTCATAGGGCTGTGTGGTGCTCTAGGGCTTTTTTGTCCCTGCCCTTCTAACTCAAACAAATTTATCCTCCAGAAGAATGGCATACGGTTAATTAATCTCAGAGGCTTCCATGATATGCAATTTGACTTTTCAGTAGATTGCAACCCTGACAGGTCTTCTTCTTCCTTGTCTAGGACAGACTTGAAACTGTCAAAACAAAGGCACCATTTGGTGAGTTTATTCTGCAGTTCCTTTCACCTGACCTAGTGTAAGAAAGAGTGGCTGGCAACACAACCTTTATCAGGGTACACCTGATTATAGTTCAAAATTACTACAATCTTTGAGGAGACTCTTTTGACCCAGGCATCAAGAAATCTGACACCTGTAATCCCAGAGTTATCCAGCTCTAACCAGTAGTTTCTGACAGATTTCTTTCCTAGCCCTACCCAGAAAGTCATGGTACATCTCAATGGTCCTCCACTCAATTACTAGCCAGGCTTGGCTCAGTTTAACATATGATAACAGTTACAATCTGGTGTCATTGAGATATAATAGCTTCATGCCAGAATGGTATGGTGAGATGTTGCAAATATGCATGTCCAAACTGATGTAGATAACCAAACTGATGTACATGCTCAGCTTGTGAATCTGTGATGAGTTCGAGAACTCAGCTATCACATTCAGAGGCTCACCCTTTGTCCTTCCCCCATCCGCCAATAGCAGCAGCAGTCTGATTTTGATTAATCAGTGAGGAAGCAATTCTGTTCCCTCCAGTAATTTACACTGTAACTTCTGTCAGTTTCAGCCTGGATGTCAAATCCTCAGGAATCAAGGAATCATGATCCAAAACATCTGGACACTATCAGAGTACCTGCTACTGGAATAAACTCTTATTCCTGTTCTGTGCTATCCTTGTTCTGGCTATTGCCTGGTTCAGAGTGTGAGGTAAGTGGAATGTTCATTGGCACCTGATCTCCTACCTCTCTAATGTGCTCTGGTTTAGAAATCCAGTTGTGGTCTCAATCTCACTCTCCCCACCAGAGATGCACATGCACTCCAAAAATTTTTACTACCACCTCTGTGGGCGGGGCCAAATCTGTGGGCATGGCCAATGCAATGGGGTATGGAGGTGGGTGTAGCCAGCCAGGTGGGCATGGCTTGGGGGAATTTTCGCTACCAGTTCTCCTGAACAGGACAGGACCTGCTTCAGTGCATCACTGCTCCCCACACAAAACAATGTTTCCCCTAGAGAATGGATCTCCACACAGGCATCTCCATGGATACACCCAACCTTCATGACAAGTCTCCATAATTGCAGTGGTACTTTCCCCAACAGCAAAAACAACAACAGTTAACAATACCCTGACGTAGATGTCTCTCCCTAAGGGACATTCCATGCAATTCAAACTGGCCATCCAAACCAGCCTTAAACTGTGGGACAGAGGAGAGGAGGGAAGCAGAAAGCCTGCACGAAACAGGAAGCAAGAGTCTTGTGAATACATTCCTCACAGCCAGTGCAGACCTTCTTTGTGCTTCTCATACACATCTGTATCAATGCACTGTGCTCTTTAAAAAGCACTGTGCTCTTTACAGAATTCCAAAACACCCCACTCACCTGGTCTAAAACTCTTAAGAACACGTTGGCCATTCTGATTCATCTATAGCTGGTGGAGTCACAATCTAGCTCCCAGTGTCTGCCTTCAATTGTTTCTCACGGCATGCATGTCATTGCCATTGTGTTCTCAAATTTTACGGGCAGCAGGTCATGCATCCTAGAAAGGTCTGAGACAGAGGCAGAAAAGCATCATGTCCCCAGAAATGGTTTAGTGCAGCCACCAGGCTGGCTGAGGTTTGGAGAAAATTATAGTACCCGAAAGTAACTCCTCCCTACACCTAAAATGATCTGGACCAAAATCTCATAGCAATAATGTTTCTTCTGCCTGCCTGAAATATTTTGCCACTTCAGGTGAAGCTGGCATGCTTCCTATTCCAGGCTGAATAAACTGGCCATTGGCTGTTCACCCTGCTAAGTAGCCACTTCTTCCACAAGGAGTCCTGAGGACATTGTATGACTTATCCCTCTTCTGAGCTCACAGCCTGAATTTGGCAGACTCTCTAGTAGAGGCCCTGCTGTTACCAGTCCCCTCAGCTTTGTCCTGAATTAGAAACAGTAACTTGATTAGTGTAATATTGTGCTTAATTAGAAATAGAGCAGAACAGTTCCATAAGTGAATGACAGTTGGAAGAAACTCAAGGGGGAATGATTTGGAGCTTGTCAAATGATAGCCACATGAGAGAGGGTCCCACACACACAAGAGGCACCAATTAAGATTATAGATAGAGATATTTTTGAAGGCTTTCTTATATGAGAAGTTCTTGCATGGAAAAAGCTAGCACTTCAGGAACAGGAGAGAACAAGGCTAGAACTTTCTGAATATAGCTTTCTACATTTAAAGAGTACACGTGTTCTGTGCAAAAACACTTTAGTGCTTCTTCACCTACAGTCTAATGGTAGTCATAGTACATCTAGCACATCTTTGTCTGTAAACCGCTTTGGGTCACCAATAGGTGAGGAAAGCGGTATAGAAATATACTAAATGAAATAAAATAAAATAAAAAATAAAATAAAATAATAATAATAAAATTTTACTTGCCTTATAACTCCAATTCACTTACTTGTACAAATTCACATAGCAAATTCATGGCATGCTATGCTCATCATGTTAGCAAAGATCATTAGTATTTTTTTTTAAAAAAATAAACTACTTTTGCATTGATTATGGTTCATGCTCAGTATATATTTCCTGGCAATGCAAGACCACTGTTGGATTCTAATGGTCTGTGGCTAGCTTGAACAATTAACACAACCTATCTGTTAATATAATCAATAACACTTAAACAGTAATCTGAAACACATTCAATGGAGGAAGTCCCACTGAAGTCAGCAGGATTTACTTCTGGGTAAAGAAAAATAAAAGCAACTACAAAGGCCTGCATTTAAATAGGCATCATCATAGGCCGCCGCCCTCAAACTTTGTCTGTGGCTGGGGCGGAGAGGCCACTGCAGTGCAGTATTGTACTGTATTGTTATATATTATTTTGTGTTGCTCTTGTAAGCTAAATATTGCATAATTATTTTGTATATTGTATTATTGTGTATATTTTATAATTATTGTGTGAGCCGCCCTGAGTTGGGTTCCTAATTGGGTGGCATGCAAGTGAGAAATTAAATTAAATTATATTGCACTTCTTCTTCTTTTGTGCCCTAATCAAACCCTGGACTGCCAAAATGAAGTCACTTTCTTGACTTCGTCATTGGCCAAACTTAAGTCTTCATTGGTGCATGTTTCTGGCAGTAGTTGGCATACCAGTAAATGAGCCGGAGTCTTTATTTCTCCACATTCACATTGGGTGAATGTTATATTACACTGATCTATACAGTAGAGCTACATTGTTACAGATGACAAGAGAATAGTTAGCTTGAGATTTTCTAGTTTTTGTATAGCCCCCCCCCCCCAATCTAAAAGGTAGAGGCAAAATGTGAAGTAAATAGAAAATCTACTTCATAGCTAAATTTTCTATTTAAAAGTTTACTATAATGGCCATTTAAAAAGGGCTATTGACAAGACATTGCCAAACAATTTTAGATAGGGGTATAAATCTCTGTTAATTTTATTCTTGTGGTGAAAAGAAAAAAATCCTTCTCAAGTGGGGATGATGAGAAGCACTTTTGTGCATATTTTCAAATTTCAGGAGTTGGCAAAAAAATTCGAAATGTTTCCCCACACAAAAAAACTTGGAGTTTGCACAATATGCAAGGTTTATGTGCAGAATACGTTTGTTTGTTTGTTTGTTTGCTTGCTTGTCTGCTTGTCAGTCACCCATCTGAACTGAAAGTCACCCTGAACTCTTAACATGATAAA
Source organism: Bradypodion ventrale (assembly GCA_035047345.1). Taxonomy (NCBI): domain Eukaryota; kingdom Metazoa; phylum Chordata; class Lepidosauria; order Squamata; family Chamaeleonidae; genus Bradypodion; species Bradypodion ventrale. Next base: position 39,736,668 of record JAWDJE010000008.1, read on the forward strand.
AACATACAGCATAATCAAATCAAACATGTGTACATAGCCAAAGTAAGATATACAAGTCAACTAATAAATAAAATAAACTTATAAGTAAACTTCCAATTACAATTGCACACAGTAACCCATCAATGGCAGCTATAGCAAAATAACTTCAATGGGGCCAACATCACTCTATACCAGTGTCTGCCAATCTTTTGTTTTTAGACTTCAATTCCCATAAGCCTAAGTCAATTCGCCAATGCACCGATCAGCCAATGTACTGACTTAGGCTTCTGGGAATTGAAGTCCTCCTGTGGGGCAAAAACCCCATGTTGGGAACCACTGCTCTAGATGCAAAATGTTATGACATGACTTCTTAAATAGCTATGCTTTTACAAGTTTATGGAGAGCCCTGCCTGCTGGAGGGGAGAAAAGCTGACGCCGACCCTGCACTGGAGGACTCTCGGGCTCTCTCCGGAGCCACACCAATGCTCTGGAGATGGAAGCCAGGTGAGCTGGTCACCCGTCGCTGCCTCCACCCCCTCCCAGCCCTCCCTGCCGGAGGGGAGAAAAACCGACGCCGACCCCGTACCGGAGGACACTCGGGCTCTCTCCGGAGCCACACCAACACTCCGGAGATGGGAGCCAGGTGTGCTAGTCCCCCGTCGCTGCCTTCGCACCCTCCGAAGTGCACTTTGTGCTGGTTTTGTGAACTGAATTGTTTTATTATGTAACTGCTCTTTATTGTATTTGCACTGTGATATATTGTATTTTCTGTGATTTTTCTGTATTGTGACTGCCTCTGCTGCTTTGAGTTGCCCATTGGGCGAGGAAAGTGAGATATAAATTAAATGATGATGATGATGATGATGATGAAGACTATGGTGGTGCCTAATGTTGGGTCCTAATGGATATGCTCAGGTAAACTGTTCCAGAGTGTCAGATCCACAAAAAAACCTACTGGGCTTATGAACTTCCCTTGTTTTTGGAACTCTGAGCCCACCAACCTGAGAAAAACATGTTGTCCTGGCATATTTCATCAAAGAGAGGCACTCAATCAAGTATAGTCCTAAACTATTTAGGGCTTTGTTGGATTGGGGCCGTGAAGCGGCCCTTAGGGTCCCGGAGGAGACTGGTCAAAGGAACAACACGAGACAAGATGGAGCGAAGACCAGTGGTTTATTGAGGGAAAAGCATCAGCATATATAGGAATAGAAGGCAACGTGTGATAGAATCGTCATCTGACAGAAAATCACATCACCCATTTACCCGGGTTAATGGGGAATCTCTCTTGGGGAAGTTAATTAACTAGGGCAAACACTGACAGGGGAAATCCATTGTTCGTGGCTTACACCAGGGTAAACATGGCCACTATTTGCACTAGAGCTTGGGCTCTTCTGTGAGTGAGTAATTGCCTAATCGCTAACAGGAGTTAGCGATCTCGCTTCCCTCAGCAGAACTGTCGGTCAGGTCAGATGTGGGTGAATCAACCCTATGATTATTAATCCGCTCCCCAATTTCCATACTGGCAAGGGCCAGTGGCCAGGAGCCTTGACTGGTGTAACCTCTGCCAGGGGCCGTGTGTGCCAATTGCGCTCGCGGAACCCGCAGGGCTTTATATATTGATACTAAAACCTTGAGTCAGATATAGAATCCTACAGGTAGCGGGGGAAATGTTTTGCATGAAACCACTGCTTCTTCTCACAGTGGCTGATAGTTTTTTGATAAGATATCTCAATGTGACAATACAAGAAAACTTGTGAAAAGTGCTACATTCTTAGTTTTTAGCTTCATGGTCCATGGCATTTCTTTAGTTGAAAGTGGAGAACCTCTTGTAGCCCAGATACTGAGTTCAATTTCAGAAGGATTCTTTGTCTTGTGCCATATTTGATTCTGAATATTGGTGATCATCATGGCAATTAGCCATGAAGACTGTCCTGAGAATATAATGCAGTGGCCTTTCATTTGCCTTCCACATCACAACATGACACCCGTACCACTGATCCAGCTCCACAAGTCATTTTCTGGTCCTGAGCCCTTTTGGCATGCAAAATCCTCATTAGCCCCAGGCCAGTATTGATGAAGCTGCTGCCCTCCATCAAGATGGAGTAAAGAAAGAGGGCTGTGGGCTGAAATGTGATTCACATAATATCCAGTACAGAGAAGAAACTCCCAAATCACTCTGCAACCCTTTTGTGAGCATTGATTGCAATTTCAAATGCAATGCAGGTTGAAAATCAAAATGCAAAAAACCAAAACACAGCAACTTTCAAGTGTAAGTGCATCCTAACTAATTAATTAGTTAAAATCAGAGATAGAAGAAACAAACTGCATACATAAATCATATTTTATAAATAAAATGAACTGCATAAAAACAAGAAAGCAAATCATACAAATGTCATTTGTGAGTCCAGTCAACAGTTTCTCCCTCCTCCATTCCTTGATCCATGAATGATGATGCCAGTGCTTGAACCAAAACAGGGTTTATTATAATTGGGTTTGGGGTAACTACAGAATTGTCTTTGGCCTGTCCTGGGATAGTTTCCTGCAAAGGCTGGTTCTCAAATTCAAAGAATCCAAGTGCTCTACACCCTTAGTTATCTTCCTCAGGAGGGGTTGCAGTCTTGCAGCTCTCAACAGAGTCATCCCCACTCTTGTGAAGTTCAAGGCTTGCAGCAGGAGGCATCAATATGCCCAAAGTCTCCTAGCAGTTCACAAGCTTCTGGCTCTGCTATGCTTGCTGCAAGTATATCTACTAGTTAGCAGTTGATTCCCTGGGGGTAGGTTGGCAGGGTGCCTTCACTCCCACCCTTTCTGGTTTCCTAAATGAGGGACAGGGGAAAAAGACCAAGGGTTCAGGTGCTTCTCCAACTTGTTGGTGAAGCTGGACCAACACACTCATCTAGAGATCTTACTTACATATTTATCTCAACTCCCCTGGTGACTCTGATTCCTCATGGAGCTCTTCTTCAACCTGGTGGTCCTTGGCTAGGTCCTCTAATGCATCTCTTCTGGGACTCTCTTCTACTATCACCTCCTCCTCAACTAGGGAGCAGGTCTCCCATTTATACACCCTGCTCCATCTCCTCCTCCTCTTCTCCAATCCTGCCCTATCTTTCTGCCTTCAGTGTCTTCTTTATATTGTCCAAGTTCTAAGGCTCCCTGATTCCCTCCAGGGGTCACTCTTCTTAGCCCATGCTTTCAGGCCATGACCTCCCATAGGGTCCTTCCTCTAAACAGTCAGGTTCCTCCCATCCAGGTTCTCCTGGCGTGCCATTTATAAAGATCACCTCCCCCAGGTCCACTGGGTAGTTCACAAGTTGGAACTTGGTGGGTCCTGTGTGAAGGTGAGTCAGCCCACCATCAGGGATGCCCATACCAATGTGACCATCGTCCCAGCATTTTAATTTGAAATGTTAGGGAACACATCTACCTTTTGACTTGGTGCAGATACTAGTGCCAGTGAAGCTGCAATGGGCAAGGAATTCAGAGATGGGAGCTACCACAAAAAAGGCCCTGTGACTACTGGTTCCAGCATAATGAACTTTCCTTGTCAAAGGAATCCAGAGAAGGGAATATTTTATGACAGGCACAGGTTTGAATTGGGAGCAATGCTCTTTCATGTATTTGGGTCCAAAGCTATTTAGAGCTTTTATGGAAAGCACCTACCATTTGAATGGAGATCGGACATGGACAGGCAGCCAGCATAACTCTTTAAGAACTATTATAATAATCCTCAACTGGGTATGGTAGTTAAAAATGTAGCTGCCACATTTTGTGCTTTTAGATGCTTCCAAGAGATCTTCAAGGACAGCTCTGTGTAAAACACATTGAAATAATTCAATTGGCAAATTACTAAGTTATGAATCATCATAACTAATTTGGCATTACTGAATCTCTCCAGGGTTTCAAACAGGAGTCTATCCCAGCCCTTAGATTCCTGGCAAGCAAAACAGTTGCTATAACTGAGCAATGGCCCTTCCCAGAAAGGCATGGACTCTTTCACCATAATTGGTGTTGAGAAGGAGAGGCCATTTCAAAATGCTCCTTTCTCTAGAAAACGCAAGGGTGTCTACCCTGATTTTTGTCCCTTTGTGCTACTTTTCTGTTGTTGGGGAATCTTGTCAAAGCCATACAAGGACAACTATATTTTTGTGCTTTGATCCCATTCTTGGCAGTGGGAATCCATATAGTGATGATAGCAGGCTCCTTCTCACCCATCTTGGCTACATGTGCACTTGACCCCCATATCTGTACAATGTAAAAAATTACATACAAGGCAGAATTTTTAGTTCTCCGGAAATGTTCATCAGGCAAAGATTTTTTTAAAGGTAAGAATAGTTTTAAAAAGCCTGAGCCAGACGTACTACCGATGATTCTTTACCAGATGAAGAATTCTGGAGAATTCTGAAGCTGATATTATTATGGGGGGAAAGTACCATTCAATTCACAGTCAAAGGCTGGTGTAAAATTTACAGTTTATATCTCAATAAGCATTTGCTCCAAGGCACCAATTTGGCTTCACTATCCAATTTGGCTTCACAATGCAAAGAATTATGAAGGATGCTACATCATCTCATGTAGAACTATGATTAAGCCAATTCAGAGTAAAGTGAATGTTTCTAACTCTAACACACTAGAGCTTTGAAATTAATCGCACAGATTAACCACAGCCATTGGGAAGTTTTTCTGAGGTTTCATTATGATTGAGGTTCTGTTCCTCAAATGAACTGTCCAAATACCTCTTCTGAACATGCATTCTAAATGGAAAGGTGAGGAAATTGGAGAGGCCTGTTGGCTAGGGTTGCCATAATTCTCTCCCGCCAAACTGGGACAACCATTGCATTCTTCAAACAGTGCATGCATTGGATGGGGCTGTCAGGGAGACCGCGGCTCTAAGACCCCACAGAATCTCTGTCCAGGGCAGACAGAGAATGCCAACCCTATGCAATTAACCCTTTGTGGTCACAGGAAGAAGGAATCCTCCGTCCCAGTGTATGGTGGAGATTTGGCTTCTTAGATATGGGTATTTCGTGCTCCCTCCCGGCTTTCAAGGAAAAGGGTTGAGGTCAACTCCTTGTCCCCCAAACTTCAAGGTGAGCCAAGGGATTTTGCAAGGTGTTATTTCACTGCCTCTGTGCCTTTCTTTCAATTATCTTGCTTGCAAGTGTATCCCCTCCCCGGCGGGCTTCTCGGGGTGCTATTTCGCCTTCACTGCTTTCAAGCAGGATAAATGAAAGAAAGGCAGGGAGGCAGTGAATTAACTCTTTGCAAAAATCCCTTGGTGAGGGGTGATCTTGCTTCCTTTGTTCAAATTTAAAAATCCAGGACTTTTACATGTTTTTTCTTGAACCGGCTGGGACAGCTTGAATCCGAGAAAATCCTGGAAAACCGGGACATATAGCAACCCTACTGTTGGATCATCACTTTAAGAACTGGATGGTAGCAGAAACCCAGCCAATGATACTCTCCTTGTCTCATCTCTGCATCTCCATTCCAGGGAATCATTTTACCTGCAGGATTTCTGTATAGTCTTCTGCTACCAGAAAAAAAAAAACATTAATCAGCAAATCTGAACTGTAGCAGAATCTGGACAGTCTTCTATCAATAATATCATTATTTGCTATGAAGCCTTCCCAAAGTGAAAAGGAGGAAGGAATCCAGATTAAACAAGCTGCTTCCAACCCCAATGGGCAAGGTATAGGGATGGAACGGATCACGCACCAGAAGCTACAAATCTGTTCCTTCTTCTCTTCTTCTGCTCCCTAAAATAACTCAAACTGCAAAGCCTAGTGACTTACCCTCTCCCTTACAAGGAGAAGGGCAAGCCAGTAAAAACAGTTTCATCCTGGTAGGAAATCATGCATGCATTTTAATGTGCCACCTGCTTTCACAGCTCACATCAATACAATCTTAAATATAAGCAGGCAGTCTCTTGCTGGCTGGCAGACAGAACACTACTCTAGCCTGTTCTTGGAACATGCCATAATTATAGCTCTTTAGAGATCACACGTATTTCAGGGTAGAATGCTTTCCCCTTCCTTTTTTTCTTCTTTAGAAGAGTTTTGGAGCTAAATAAACAGTGTATTCATCATACATCAACACCAAGGATTGTATCTGTAGAGATTATGCTAAAGTTAGTGCAGAAAAATAGCCTTGGTGGCTGTTTGAAGGACAGTAAATTATTTGAGGTCAGCACTTAACTTTCATCATCTCATACATTAATGTAAATATTTCTATCACAAATTTTACAACTAGAATTTTCCAAAGAGGTATTTAAACCTGACCAAAGTACTTGAATTTGGAACAAAGGCAGCATATAATGTAATCCAGTGTAGTGACATTGATATATAACATGAGCAATGAAGCAATGAAATGAACCCACACACCTGTGTAACATGCATGCACAAACACACAGATCTATACTAATGCTCTTACATGTTTATTTCAGAAGAGCTTGCCGCAAAGATTACCTTGATTTGGATTCCTGCACTGAGCACAGAGATAAATTCTATGGCCTAAAAAGGCCCCTTCCAGCTCAGTTTTTCTATGATTCTACGCACGCCCCATGGCCCCGCCGGTCAGAAGGAGGACGGAACAGCTAGCACAATTCAAAACTGACCGCCTTTGCTGCCGTGAAGCTGCTACATCGCCCCATGTCTCTGCCGGTCAGAGGGAGGCCGGAACACCTGGTGTAACACCAGGGCTTTAAAAGCCGACTGCCTTTGCTGCCATGAAGCCGCTACGCTCACCTCATGGCCCCGCCGGTCAGAGGGGAGTCAGAACTCTTGGTTTCTCAGCTTTCCATTTGGTCTGGCCATTCATTCGAGGTGAGGGCATTTTTGGTGGTTTCCATCGCGGCTAGGACAATAGGAGCCATCACAAACTCGGCTCCACAACGTTCCAACCTTTGTCGCTTGGGTGGGGTTTAGAAAGGAGGATGGTACATTTGGACTTTTTGCCCTCTCAGACTATCTTTACCTTCATTGCCCCTCCCCCTTTTTTCCTGACTGGATTCAAGGACTATGTGGTGGTGAGAGGTTGGTTTATCTTTATCTCCCCCCCTGGTCCCAGTGGTCTGGTAGGAAGGGATGGGTAGTAGAGTCGCATATTACTGAAATTGATTGATATGTTGTTTTTGATCTCATTAGTATATTATAATATTATCTTATTGCTGTTCGATTCATGATTATGTATTCATGCCTTGATTATTGTATTTATGATGTATTTTTACTTGATGGCTCTATTTCTGCTATTGTTTCACAGGTTTTGCTGATATTCTGTTTAAACGCTGTTTTTCATAGGAATTATGTTAATTGCATTTTTATATTGATTGTATGATATGTATTGTAATTTTCTGTGTTATTGATATTTTATTGATATTTTGTATGTTTACTATATTTTGGTTTTGTCATATTGTATCTTTAATTACGTTGGAAGCCGCCCTGAGTCGGCCTACAAGCCTAGTAGGGCAGGGTACAAATTAAAAATCGAATTGAATCGATTCTATGTAGATTCATTCCGAATAAAAGGCACCTGGCTGTCATTCGTTTTACTAAAACTGAGTTAACATATTAAAGAAGAGGAATATTGCTTTTTCTAATGCTGCTACAGCACCCTCTGCCACCTGCTATCTGCCTCACTCTGTATAACAGGAAGTCAAGAACTTTGGACATGGCCATAGAAAATGCAGATGTTTCACATGCAAGTCAAAGCATCCAGAGCTGGGATTCCTCCAAAGTTCTTACTTCTTCTGTTTTTGATTCTGCCAGGAATTGGCTTCTGTCCAACATTTTCTAAGTCATTTTTTTAACAGGAATTCTCCCTCAGTGGCATATTGGTAAATTTTGAAATGCAGGTGTTAATTATGATGGACCACCACACCCCTGCCCCCAGGAGGACTCCTAAATTCCTGGAACATGTGGATTAATAGTTCAGTGTTAGTTCATTTCAACCAGCAGCAGATTTTTTTTTGTAAAGCTAATGTTTTTATTGCCCATTCATAGTAATGCTACCTTGAAATATTCTGCATTATTATAACAGAGTTAGCTCACAATAATACACTGTTGTAAGGAAAATCCATTTCCTTCCCAGCTAATGTGATAGTTATCAGAGTCAAATGATTCCCTACTGTGCTTTGGGGGGAAAGGAGACATCTTTTGTAGTATTGGGCAAGCTACACAGACCCAGGACATCCCCAGAAGAAGGAAATTGTAAGCCACTTCCACGTATTCTCTATCCCCACACCATGCCAAAAAAAAAAAAACCCCGAAAAAGATCGCTAGAAGTCAGAATTGATTTGACAACATATTATTTTATATATTTTATTGTCTACATTAATGCTGATATATAGTGACCTCAAATTGACCAGCTGAAGTTCCTAACTAGACTTCCATGTCTAGGTTTGAAAGCCATTGAAGGGAATACCATTATCTATACCTATAAGAATGGGATGTGGCCGTGCATGTGCGGAATGCGTTTCCACACACGTGCAGCCTATCTCATAATGCGCCATTCACACATGCCTTAATTCCCAATGCCTCACGAACGCAAACGGGAAAAACCCTATGAATCCCAGCATCCTCCACACCGTGGCATACCTCAGCCAATCAGGCAGGATGGCCTGAGCACGGAAGAGGCAGGACAACTGGCACGCGGGGGGGGGGGATGACCGCTGAGCCAACGCATGCCAAATACAGCTCAGGACCCTGCCTTACCGAGACAGACAGAGCCTGGACTGAGGGAATGGTCTCCCTGCTGCTCCTTCCATGCTGCCTAAAAACATGGCCGGGTGAGGCGGTACCATAGGCACAGCCTCTGCCCTGCTGCCCCTCTTGCCCTCAGGCACGCCACCTGAAGATGCGGATGGGTGAGGCACCGCCATAGGCGCTGCCTCTGCCCTGCCGCCCCTCCCACCCTCAGCTGAGCCTGACGGTTCTCATCCTCGCCATTTCCCCTCCGCTGTTTCGAGCCTGTCCTCGAAACAGCGGAAGGGAAAAAGCAGAGGCGGCAGCCAGCGATCCGCCAGGGAGAATGCCTTCCCTCATGGATCGCTGTCTGGCACCTTTGCATTTCCCCACCGCTGTTTTGAGCCAGCCCTCAAAACAGCAGAGGGGAAAATGCAGAGGTGGCAGCCAGCGATCCGCCAGGGAGAGCACCTTCCCTGATGAATCCCTGTCTGGCACCTTTGCATTTTCCCTCCACTGTATCAAGCCAGCCCTCGAAACAGTGGAGGGGAAATGCAGAGCTGGCAGCCAGCGATCGGCCAGGGAGAGCGCCTTCCCTCACGGATCTCTGTCTGGCGCCTTTGCATTTCCCCTATGCTGTTTTGAGCCAGCCATTGAAACAGCGGAGGGGAAAATGCAGAGGCGGCAGCCAGCTATCCACCAGGGAGAACACCTTTCCTGATGGAACCCTGTCTGGTGCTTTTGAATTTCCCCTCCGCTGTTTCGAGCCAGCCATCAAAACAGCAGAGGAGAAAATGCAGAGGCAGCAGCCAGCGATACACCAGGGAGAGCGCCTTTCCTGACAAATCCCTGCCTGCTGACAGCCTGCTATCCATCCAGGGACGCCCCCCCCCCAGTCGGAAAGAGCAGCCTGGCAGTCACCTTCTCTCTTCGCAGGGCCTAAGTGACCCGACCAGTAGAGCTGGGTAGCAATTGCTAGTTATTACTAATGTGAGGGTCACAGATAAGCTCAGAAGGTACCGTGAAGGTTTTTTTTAGGGTGGGGAGGTACTGGGAAATGATATTATCTGACTCTATGAATCCTGGATCAATTACTTCAGTGTGCACATTAATTCATGCCCATAATCGTACATACACATTACAAATTGCTTCTAGCATTCTCTACTCATGCTTTTATTTTCACTAGCTAAGTAGGAAGATGTGCTGTTCAAATATTCAAGGGGTTAATAATAGATACTTAATAACCAAAATCTTGTTCATAGCATAATATCTAGTGTGATTTGATTACACCAACTGAATCAATGGGAATTTAGTGTGTCAACTCCTCTAGGTTCCATTGATTCAAATGGGCCTACTACAACTATGAGTTTCTAGTCTAGCGTAAACCACAGTTAAAATAGCCTTATTTGTATCAATGGGACTTAGGGTGGAGATGATTGACCAAATCCCCATTGATACAGTGGTCCTACTCAAATCCATATAAAGTCCAAACTTGTGGAACCAAGTTAAGACATTGTATGAGGTATCTCTGTATTAACAGCAAATGACACCAGCAGATAAAACAATAAATTCAACTATTTACTGTAATGCACATACAAAAAAAGCAGATCAAAGCCAATTCAAAGAGTCTATAATATGGTTAAATGCATTTAAGAATAAGAAATAAAGATGGATGTTCTTTGACATCTACAAAATCAAGGTGTCATTCATTCATTCATTGTTTAAAATACCAGAATGTACATCATTTAGGCACCTCAACCACTGGGGCTTTTTCTCTGCTAAGTAACTAAACATGAGGGAAACTTGCGAATGTCCACTGAGGAAGTTTCTAATAAGGTGGGTAAATTCACGTAGGTGGAGATGGCCTTAAACGACACATTAACAGGTTTGACAATAGCCTTCACTGTGAAATTGAGAAAATGGAAACACAATGTGAAGCAAATGAAAATAATGTCATTCAAAATAAAAGGAGAAAACTAATCTTGCATCAAGACTTGGAAATGTGATCATGAATTAACTCCTAATTCATCTTAGGATCAAAAAATCAGTCACTCTAAAGCTACAACAGCAAGGAGGCCACATTAGACAACAGGCATTAAGTCACATACTACAACATTAAAAAATAATGACAACATTTTAATATTTAAAATGAGCACTAACAACACCAACCTCTTTCGACTTCATTGTAATCTAGTCTGTAATTGGACAGCTGCTCAGTACAAAATGTATTAAACTCACTGTAGGTTCCAAGTAGAGTTGATCCAACTGTCCTAAATTGGACTTATAAATGGTGACTCAGTAAGTCTATCCTAATTGGGACTGTTACTGGATTTCACTCTGTGATCCATGTAACCCTCCACAACTATTACCCCTGCCACTAAATCTTATCACTCAACAAGTTTCAACTATAACAACAACCCAAACAAATTTAACTGAGAGGCTACTTACCTGTTAAGATGCAATCTTTCTATATATATATATTCCAGAAATGTTCCATAAGGAGGAGAAGATGAAGATGACTCATGAATAAAAGTCTGGCGGAGAAATGAGAAATTGCATTTAATATGAAAGCAGTATGAGATATGATGTTTATTTTATATTCATGTTTATATAGCCGCCCAACTCACAGAGACTCTGGGCAGCATACAATCTTAAAACCCTTAAAACAAGAACCCCATTAAAACAAATTACCCCGCTAAAACCCCCACACATTAAAAAGTGGAAGATTACTTTGATATTAAACCAACCAGCAGGTGGGGGTCACAACATCTTCTGGACCCCACACCTGCCCCGCCAGCCATGTTTTCAGATCTTTCCTGAAGGGCAGCAATTCCGTCTGCAGCCTTAGTTCCACTGGCAGGAGGTTCCACAAGGCTGGAGCGGACACAGAGAAGGCCCTCCTTCATGTACTAGAGAGATGGGCCCCTCTAGCAGATGGTACAAGCAGAGAGCTCCTCCGGTCCGCTCTGGTTGGACGGACAGACATCCTTGGGGTGATGTGGTCTCTTAGGTATCCTGGCCCACTACCATGTAGGGCTTTAAAGGTAATGACCAGCGCCTTGAATTGCACCTGGAGGCAAATTGGAACCCAGTGCAGCTCCCGAAGCAGTGGTGAGGTGCGAGCATAACGTCCACACCCCATCACCACCCGAGCAGCCGCATTTTGGACCAAATCACCTGAAGTTGGGCAAAAGCCCTCCTGGCCATGGCCGCCACCTGATCTTCAAGTAGCAGTCATGAGTCCAGGAGGACCCCCAAGTTGCACACCAGATCTGTCTGGGGCAGACTAGCCCCATCCAAAACCAACGATGGTAGCTCCCAAGATAATACCGGGCCCCTAATCCATAGCTACTCAGTCTTGCCAGGGTTCAGTTGTAATCCATTGTCCCCCATCCAGAACCCAACAGCCACCAGGCACTCAGACAGGACTTTGACAGCATCACTGGGATCACCACAAGACGAGATGTACACTTGGGTGTCATCTGCGTACTGATGGTACCGTGCCCCATGGCAACGGATGATCTCACCCAGCGGTTTCATGTAGATATTAAATAGGAGAGGAGACAGCACCGAGCCCTGAGGCACCCCATATTGGAGTGGCCTAGGGCTGGACATCTCACTCTCCAACCACACCGACTGGGTACGGCCCTTCAGGAATGAGGAAAAACAGAACAACACAGTGCCCTGGATCCCCAATCCTCGGAGCCGTTCCAGAAGGATACCATGGCCGACGGTATCGAATGCCGCTGAGAGGTCAAGGAGAGCGAGGATGGTCGGATGGCCTCCATCCCTTTCTCGCCAGAGATCATCCATCAGTGTGACCAATACAGTCTCCGTACCATGTCCGGGCCTGAACCCTGACTGAAAGGGGTCCAGATAATCCGCTTCATCCAGGACCCCCCGCAACTGCCGCGCCACCTCCTTCTCCAATACCTTCTCCAAAAAGGGAAGGTTGGAGACTGGCCTATAATTAGCTGGAATTTTTGGGTTGAGAGAAGGATTTTTTAGGAGGGGGCGCACCAAAGCATGTTTTAAAGGTGCAGGAAATACCCCCTCCCATAAAGATGAATTAATTATCGCCCCCAACCCAGCTGCCTGTCACTGCCTTAGATACTTTCACCAAGCCAGCAGGACAGGGATCTAAAGGGCAGGTAGTAGCGCGAACAGCTGCATGGAGCCTGTCTACTTCATCAGGGACAACTGGATCAAACCGTTCCCAGATGACATGACAAGACTGTGGTCTGGTCCCCTCCTGACTCTCCCCATCCACGCCATGGTTCAGTCCTGAGCGAATCTGAGTGATTTTATCCATCAGGTAATCAGTGAAAACCTCAGCCGAACCCTGCCAACCAGGCACCGCCCCCCCTCTACCGAGGAGAGACCTGGTTACCCGGAAGAGGGTGGCTGGGCGATTATCCGTGGATGCAATAAGGGTGGTGAAATATTGCCACTTCATCACCCTTGTCACCACCAGGTAGGCCCTAATAGTGGTTCTAACCAGTGTCCAGTCAGACTCAGTCCGAGTCTTCCCCCAGCGGTGCTCTCAGCGTCTCTTCACCCGTTTGAGCTCCCGCAGTTCTTCAGTGAACCACGGGGATGACCTAGCACCACGGGCATGGAGAGGCTGTAGTGGTGCGATTTCATCCAAGGCTGCCGTCGTCTTCCCGTTCCACAGGTCAACCAGCACCTCAGGTGAATCGCTTAACCGATCCAGAGGAAAATTCCCCAGTTCCCGCTGGAATACATCAGGATCCATTAGTCGCTGGGGCGGGCTAGCTTAACAGGCCCTGCCTCCCTACAGTGAAATGTCACCCCCAGAAAGTCTAGAGTCACCAGAAAGTGCACATAACATGATCATACACCTAACCACAGAGTTCAGCGGTAATAGAAACCTGTATCTTAACCTATAAGGAAGGGATGTGGCCGTGCGTGTGCAGAATGCATGTCGACACCCATGCAGCCTATCCTGTAATGTGTCGTGCACACATACCTTGCCCAACTGAGACCATCACCACGAGGGTCCAGGGGCTGAGAGTGGGGCCTAAGCCCCACAAAATGGGGAAAAGAATGGAAACTACAACTCCCATGGTGCCATGGGAGAAAAATGGCAGTTTAACAGCCAGGCCAGGAAACAGAATGTTGGAGAGAGATGATTTGCATGTTGGACTGTGATTGGTTGAGAGTGAATGACTGACAGGCAAAGGTCCTGGAATTCCAGAGAGAATCTAACCAGGCCTGGAAACAGAATGTTGGAGAGAGTTGATTTGCATGTTGAATTACAATTTGTTGAACTTGAGAGTAAATAACTAATGGGAAAAGGTCCTGATGTGGATGGAACAAACCCATTCCATTTAAGCCACTACAGCCCTGGAACGAGACACTTTCAATGTACATTAATGCTGTGTGAGTGAGAGACAGAAAGAGACAGGGAGTGTGTGTCTGTGTGTGTGTGTGTGCAAGACAGTGCACAAGACAGTGGGTTCCGGATCAGACACTTGTGTGTGTGGGTGTGCCTGAATGAGAGAGAGAATGAGTGAGAGTGAGAGTGAGTGAGTGAGTGAGTGAGTGTGTCTCTCTGTGTTGGGGTGTATCAGGATCCGAAAAACCTAAACATACAACAAACACCCCCCAGCCAAGACCTGGTAATTAGCTCTCATCCTTCCTTCCCTACCTCCAGCCGTTCTTATCTCCTTCCTTCTTTCCTTCCCTCCCTCATTCGTACCCTCCCGTCTTCCTTTCCTCCTAAATTTTCCCCTCAATACCTACCATCCCTCCCTCATCATCATGCTGGGGTGAGTCTGCCCAGGTTCCTTTACTGAGAGCCAGGGGGCATCACAAACGGTGTGGGGGGAGGCAAAAAGGAAAAAAACCTCCCCAAGCCACCCCCACCCCACGGGTTGTGCACCCCCCAAAAAAACCATCAAAGATGGGCACCTATGCTAGTCATGATAAAGCTCCTAGGGTTTCCTAGTTAGCAAGGCCCGTGTGTGTGTGCTGTACTGCATTTCCCTTTCTGTCCTATTCTCTTTCACAGCAATAAAAAAGAGCTACAGCTTCTCAATAAGCCACCATTTCCTGTGACCTCTGAAATTAGGAAATTGTGGTTTGTGAAAACAAACAAGGATTAAGGGATTATACCATATATAACATCATAGACTTCCACCAGCATATTGTGGCCTATACTGACCAGCAGTGGCTCTCCATCATTCAGAAAGATGTTTTCCCTCATTGTAGTAACATGTGTAAAGACTTTCCCCTTGGCTGCCCAAATGGAAAGGGCTACTCAGATCAGCTTTGCACTGATGGTCCAGACAAGGTCTGGACACCTTAATGAGGAAAAACAGAAGGGAAGAATTTCATGGTGCTTGAAAATTGTCCTCCTCCTCCTCCTCCACCTCCTCCTTCTCCTCCTCCTCCTCCTCTTTTTCTATTATTATTATTATTATTATTATTATTATTATTATTATTATTATTATTATTATTATTATTATTACCCTGTTTCCCCGAATATAGGACCTCCTTCCATAATAGGACAGCCCCCCTTTTTTCCCCCTGCCTTTGAAATATAAGGCCCCATCCAAAAATAAGACCTCCTTACCTCCTGGCTGTAAGGCAGCCAGCGTGGCCCATAAGAAAGCCTGCCGCATCGGAGTCTCGATTGCCTCCCCGCTCACAACCAAGAGAAGTTTCCCCTGGTGAGAGTGGGATCGAGACTCCGACACGGCAGGCCTTCTTATGGGCCACGCTGGCCGCTCACAGCTGAGGCCAGTCTTGATCACGCTTCCCCACTCACAACCAAGGGAAGCGTCCCTTGGTTGTGAGTGGGGAAGCGTGATCGAGACTGGTATTCTTCTTCATGGAAAAATAAGACATCCCCTGAAAATAAGACCTTGTGCTAATTTTGGAGTTTAAAAAAATATAAGACAGTGTCTTATATTCGGGGAAACATGGTATTATTATTATTATTATTATTATTATTATTATTATTATTATTATTATTATTATTATTATTATTATTATTATTATTATTATTATTATTATTATTATTATTATTGGACTTATACTCAACCCATCTAGGATGGACTCCCACTCTTCACCAAGATGTCTTGATTAGTTGAAGCAGCTTAATGCTTTGAGTATGTCAATGTCCCTAGCCTATATACCACTTTTCAGAAATAAATCTGACTAAGTTAAACAAGTTAAGTGGGTATTAATTCCCACCAAGAAAACACGTAAAAGCAACATGGAGCATTGGACAAATCTGCTGTAAGAAAAAGCAACAGCAGAATTAAAATTTCCAATTAATTCAGTATACAGGTGCAACTCGGAAAATTAGAATATCGTGCAAATGTTCATTAATTTCACTTAAAAGGTGAAACAAATATATGAGAGAGACTCACTATATGCAAAACAAGATATGTCATGCCTTAATTCGTTATAACTGTGATGATCATGGCATACAGCGTGCATGAGATTATGTGATGATTATGGGGTACATGAGATTGGGGGTTGGGGTTTTCATAAACTGTAAACCATAAGCATCAATATTATAACAAAGTAAGGCTTGAACTATCTTGCTTTGCATGTAATGCATCTATCTCATATATTTGTTTCACCTTTTAAGTTGCATTACTGAACTGAATAAACATTTGCACGATAATCTAATTTTCTGAGTTTCACCTGTAGGTAGATAGATTAGATAGATAGATAGATAGATAGATAGATAGATAGATAGATAGATAGATGTTCTTACATGTGCATGAGTGTGCATGCACAAACACACAATAGCTGAAAAGATTTGTCTTCTTTGAAAATGGATTCCTTTTCTTGTGAATCAAATAGGAAGTAAAAAGGACTGTGTTTAGTTGTTTTCTTTGGTTATTTTTAATGTAACTTAATTAACATATGTCAGAGACATCAGGGTGAAAACTGACAACAGTTTCTTCATTTGAAGGAGGAGCTGCAAATAATGTTGCCACCATCCAGAGAAGGAGTTGATATACTATAAATTTTGTCGAAACATGATGCCACACCACATCTTGAAACAAAAACATGAGTGATGGAGGGCATGAATTTTGCTTGGCTACACTGCCACTGTAATACTGACTAAACTATTCTGCTGCCAAAAACAGAAGGTTATAAAATGTAAAGGTACAGGTATATGAATAACACACATACACACAGAGTCAAATTACATTACAGTATACTCAAAGTAAGGAGAGATGAATTCTGCTTCATTTAATTTTTTCTCAGAATAACCCAAAATGTACAACATCTGAATGTGAGAGAAAGAGACACTTAACAGAATCTGTCTGCTGTCTAGGACAAGTGGAAATGTTCCTACTATTCTTTTTTATCACAATTGATAAAAATGTGAAAAATTTGAAGGTAGAAGAAAGTGAAAATGGATTATTGTTTCATAACTAAAAGCTGAACAAATTAGTTACTTTAGCTGAAACAAACAAAAAGGTCCTTTTTTGGGACTGATTTCAACATAAATAATACCAGTCATCTGTCTTTTCAGTTCATTTGTGACAGTGATTCCCAACCTGTTAGGCCAAGATGTTCTTAGATTAAAACTCTCAGAAGACTTCATCACTAGTCATGTTGGCCAAGGTTTCTCAAAGTGGTAGGGCAAGAACATCTGGGGAATCCAAGGTTGGGAACCACTGACATAGACATCTGACTGTCAGCTGTTTATCAAACTTTAACCAAGACTGTTTAATTATACATGCAATATAGCAGGCTGCCCAAATATATTAAGTTGAACAACCACTTTTAAACTTGCTTATGTATTTTCTTCTAATTTCATCCCAGAATTATCTTTACCTATAAGGAGGGACGTTAACCGTTGGTGTCCGGCATACACGCCCGCACCCATCCCTACTATCCCCTACCGAGCTGCCTACACTTGCCTTCACCCCAACCGACCATCGCCGCAAGGGTCCGGCAATCGCCAGTGAGGCAACCACCCCACGAATGCGGCCAACAAAAAAAATACAAGGCCCAGCATCCTCCGTGCCGCGCCACCCTTCAGCCAATGAGGCTGAAGGGCATGAGCATGGAGGAGGCTGAGCAGCTGGTGCGGCAGTTTAAAAAAACCGCGCCGGGGAAAGGCCCAACCTGCAAAAGGTAAGTGAGGGGGGAGGGACTGAGGGGGTGGCAGGGAACCATGCCACCCACCCGCCCCACCACCTTGCCCCCCAATACATAACTCCCCATCTTACCTTTTGGGGTTTGGGCCTTTCCCCATGGCATGGCCTTCTCCACTGGGATGCACACGGGTCTGTTCTCCAATCCTGCTGGCATTGAGGCCTCGACGCCGGCAGGATCGGAGGACAGACCGGTGTGTGTCCAAACTTAGAAGGCCACACCGGGGAGAACAGGCCAGCCAGCAAAAGGGGGGGGCAGAGACTGGGGGGCAGACACCTTGCAGCCCACCCGCCACACCACCTTGCCCCACCAATCCCTGTCCCCCCTTACCTTTTGCCAGCTGGTTCGTTAGCCCGGGGAGGAGGCTGTGGCCAGATCCTTCGGCCATGCATCCTTCTCGGGTGGTGAAAAATGCAAGGGCGCCAAAGGCGCCCGCAGCACCCTCCCCATTTGCCTGGGGACACAGGCTCAAAGGACCCGGCCACTGCCTCCTCCATGGGCGACGGGGAATGCAAGGGCGCCAAAGGCGCCCACAGCGCACTTCCCGTTCACCTGGTGATGAAGGGCCGAAGGACCCGGCCCTTCATCCTCCCCGGGTGCCAACCAAACTGCCCTACCCTCCCGGGAAGCCTTCACCTCCCAGAGGTACTTACGCGGCCAGGGAAAGAAGAAAAACGGTAGCGCCCTCTCTCTCTCTCTCTCTCACTCACTTACTCTACCTCACTCTATCTGTCTCACTCACTCACTCACTCACTCACACACACACACACACACACACACACACACACACACACACACACACACACACACGAGTCACCCCTGCCTTGCCAGAACATCTGTGTGTTGGTGGTTGGGGTGGGGGTTTTTTTTGATGGGGGATTGTGTACACACACACCCAAACCACCCCAACCACACACACACACACACACACACACACACACACACACACACACACACACACACACACACACAAAGCCTGGCAGGGCCGGGCAAAAATATGCTAGTTAGATATAAGAGAGTTCCTGTAAGTTTAGCAATTTGGATTTTGCTTCTGTTATCATGGTAGATGGAATAAAAAATACTGTGCCAGGAAAACATTAGTATTCTACCTACTATTAGGGTACAGAGGGTTGTTCTCAAAATCCCTCTGGATCTCTGAACTCAGAGACTTCACACTGAAACACTTTGTTGCAGGTCTTGCTTATCACCACTGTTTTCTTTCCAAAAGAAGAAAGATAAGGGTGACAAAGGCTAAAAAACACAGCACCTATATTTTGGCCTGAATTACTTTTCCGTCTCATCTTAGCCAAATCCCTCTATCTTGCCTCTTGATTTGCCTTGGGCTGGGTCTGACAACTCTGAGAATTAACCTAGGTGGAACAGATTAATTTGTTACAGAGGCAGCCCAATACTTTCAGACTTTACAGGTTATTTACAGAGTGTGGTTTCCTTTCCCAAACCATCAAGGATCAAGGAGAGGTCAAGATTTTTGGTGTTTGAGGGAGAGCAGCAAAACTTAAATCCACATATTACTTACAATTAGAATGGGCCCACCAAATCAACTGCTTCTGTAAATCCTGTTGATTTAGGTGGGGGGCTGCCTTTGGGATTTAGTTCCCCTTCCTTTCTCCAGTCAGGGTATATGCCCTGTCTTCGAAGGAAAGTCTGCATATGTACTGATCTGGAGTACTTATGGATTTTGGGTGGGAACCACAAAGCGGAACAATGAGCCATAAGCATCTATGGGGTGGTGATGCACTCTTCATGAATCCCTTGTGTTCTACTTGGCACTCAAATTGGGAGTAGAGAAAGGAAATGAAAAACTAGGGAAGACAAAGGAGAGTGTGCCCTTTACCTCTGTGCGGGTTCCGCTCACGGAATTGGCATACTTCCCTGACAGAAGCCATAACTTGGGAGATAACTCCCTGAGCCATTGGCTCAGAGGGGACAGAAATTGGGGAGCGGATTAATAGCCATAGTTTGATTCACCCATATCTGACCTGACAAACAGTCCGAGCAAGAGTTAGGTCAGTTAGGTAATAGGTAATAGGTAATATCGCACCTACGGATTATCTACAGCCCTAAAGCCAACATCGGCCATGTTTCCTCCTGGATAAGCTTGGAGCAATGGAGTTCCCCTGTCAGTGTTTAATTTAGTTAATTAACTTCCCCGGGAGAGGTTCCCAATTAACCCGTGTAAACATGAGATGTGATTTTCTGTCAGATGACGATTCTATCACACGTGGCCCCGTATTTCTATATATGATGATGATTTTCCCTCAATAAATCACTGGTCTTCGCTCCATCTTGCCTCGTGTCTCCTTCTTGACCAGTCTCCTCCAGGACCCAATGGCCACTTCGCGGCCCCAATCCAACATCTGGTGACCCCGACATGATCCTACTCATGAGTAAGTGATCTACGCGGTCCGGTTCTACGCTAGAACCGTGTCCAATCACCCCGGAGGACAGCGCGGCAGCTCCAGTCGGAAAGCCATCCGATCGGAAGAACAGCTATGCGGCGAGGCATTTCAGAGAGGCATCCTACAGCTTGCTCCAAACTCCGCAGCAGTTGCAGCATGGAAAAACGCGTTCCACTCAGGGTCGGCTGTGAACCCCTGACCAGCGCAGAGGCTACCGAGGGCCCTTGGCAGCAGCCCACGCTCCGAGTTCTACCCCAGAGATTCGTCATGCAAAACCTATTGCCTGGACTTCAGACGCATCGACTCATCCCGAGAAGGAAACTTCAAAGGACCGGCAGGGTAATATGAGGCAACGTCCGTCTGCTAGTCAGAGAATTCACTTAATGGAATTCAAGGCCCTGGCCAGGGTATACCAGACAAGCATTCACAGCGGGGAACTAGCGAGACTTTTGGTGTACTTGAGAGATCATTGTCTGCTTTACCCAGAAGTAGGCATGATAACCCTTCAACTTTGGGATAAGATAGGAGTCTGCATTCAGCAACCCCCGAGAGCTCCAGATGGCATAATTCGCACATGGAGCAAATGTAGGAAGCTCTTAGCAGAGGTAGACCCAGTCCGGATAGAGACCAAAGAACCCCCAGCGCCATCAGAGCCGTCAGCACCCGCGGCTCTCTATCCGTCATTTCAGCTCAAGCAGGGTAGTGTAGGGAGCTTTCCCTCGGTGACAGCTGCAGACGGCACCGGCGGAATGCATGGAATGAGGAGCGCTGGCGCTTCTCTGACAGCTACGGGTTCCCAAGCTACCAAGAGTGCCCTTCAGCGCACAGTTGAGGAAGAGATCAGAAAGGGGGATTTGCCAGCAGAAGAACTAGCTGAGCTTAGTCAGATTTGCCCAATTCGCTTGGAAATAGATGCCCTCACAGGGCAGCAGCCGGTAGTTCATTCGCCAGGTCCGTACAAGCTTCTCATGGCTATACAGAAGGCCATTTCAGAGACAGGACTTCAGAGTCGCTTCACTAGGGGCACGCTTCAGCAAGTGTGCGAAAACACGATGTTCATTCCGCACGACTGGAAAGCCGTCATGCGAATGATGCTCAACCCCAGCCAGTATTTGCTATGGGACAGCGAGTATTGTCTCGAGGCTCAGGCAAGGGCTGCCAGGATGGGCGGGGCAGTAATTCCTGACCAGCTATATGGCTCAGGTGCCTTCGAGTCCATTAATGCGCAGACCGCCCTGCCACTTGCCATCCTTCAGTTGTCAGCTGAGACAGCCTTCAGGGCTTTTCTCAAAGTCCCAGCAACTGGCAAAGTGGCCAAAAATTACACTGCAGTCAAACAGGGCGCCCAGGAGTCCTACATGGACTTTATCAATCGACTGGAGAAAACAGTCAGTAGACAGATTGATAATGAGCAAGCCCAACAAGAGCTCATGATGAAATTGGCTAAGGACAACGCCAATCTCGACTGCCATAAGATCTTGCAGTCACTGGGCAATTGTCCCAACCTGACTCTCACGGACATGATTAGGGCTTGCGCCGACGTTGGCACAGATTCCTACAAAATGGGTCTGTTGGCTGCAGTGGTGCAAGGGGGTAGGAAACCCAAGAACAAGACCAAAGGAGCATGTCACAATTGTGGCAAGGTCGGTCACTTCGCTAGGGAGTGCCGATCCAAGGGCAGCGGCCAACATGCCGGCCGTCCCAAGGCTCCAACCACCCCGTGTCCGAAGTGTAACAAAGGCTTCCATTGGTCCAAATTCTGTCCGAATTCGGGAAACCGGAATGCGGGCATGTCTCTGGCCCCGGTCCAAACAGAGACCTCCCTCGCTCTGGGAGAGCCAGAGCTGGATTAGATTCGAATCACATTCCCGACATTGCGAAGGCGCAGGCCAGTCCCAAAGGCAGCACAGGGCTAGAATTGACTTGCCAGGCAGACGTTACATGCGACTTGCCAGGCACAGTCTATCTGGTTGATTCTCAGTACATGGGACCCCTGCCTAAAGGCTTCATAGGCTTAGTTTTACCTCGTAGTGTCGCTGGAGCACGAGGAATTCTTGTAATTCCGGGAGTCATTGACTCGAATTTTTCGGGTGATCTCCAAGTTCAACTCTGGACACACCTACCCCAAACCATTCACAAGGGAGACACGTTAGCGCAACTGATCATGGTTCCTTGTAACTCGCCAGCAGACAGCCAGGGAAGGCTCAGGGACAGCTCAGAGTCCGGGTTGGAAGACCGCTCAAGCGCAAGTGGGGCAGTGCAAGGATACCAGGTCTTAGCAGCAGTGGAAACCAACATAGAATGGAAACGGCGACCAGTAATAGAGGTATTTTTAAATAAAAAACCGTTTACTGGGTTGCTGGACACTGGAGCTGACGTCAGCATGGTCAGCCGAAGTCAGTGGCCACAAGAGTGGGCTATCGAGCCGGTCTCCAATGTGTGGAGGTAGGCGGCATCCAAGAAGCGTTTAGAAGCCAGGAGTGGGTGGAAGTCACGATCCCTGAGGCTGACGGCACAGCGGTCATCCGACCGCACATTTTGGACATTCACGTCAACCTTTGGGGGCGAGACATACTGCAGCAATACCGTGCCACTCTTACCTTCGGGTAATGGCTCTGCCACTTAAATGGCTTACCAACATGCCTGTCTGGGTATAGCAATAGCCAGTAGTAGGGGAGAAATTAGTCGCCCTGAAACAGCTGGTAAAAGAACAGCTAGATGCAGGACGTATAGAGCAGTCCACCAGTCCTTGGAATTCGCCCATATTTGTCATCAAGAAAAGGTCAGGGAAGTGGCGACTCCTTCACGATCTCAGAGAGATCAATAAATGTATCCAGCCAATGGGTCCGCTTCAATGTGGCATCCCGAATCCGAATATGATCCCCGAGGGTTGGGAGATCTTGGTTGTAGACCTTAAGGATTGCTTTTATACAATTCCCCTAGATCCTAGGGACAGGGAAAGGTTCGCCTTTACAGTGCCAGTCATGAACCACAGAGCCTACGCAACGTTACGCGTGGAAATATTTGCCACAGGGGATGCTCAACTCGCCCACCCTGTGCCAAATTTATGTTCACAACGCACTGGCAAAGTTTCAAAACCTTCACCCTACAGCCTTAGTGTGTCATTTCATGGATGACATCTTGGTCGCAGCGCCGCAACTCGGCAGCGAAATGTTTAAAGACCTCCACGCCACCCTGGGGGAAAAAGGGTTACTCATTGCCCCAGAGAAAGTTCAGAGAACCGAGCCATTTTCATACTTGGGTCATCGGCTTCTCAGTTCTTTCGCAGCACCAGTTTTGCCTCAGATCAATTTTAAAAATTCAGTCACCCTGGTAGAGTTACAGCAGGTTTTAGGAAACATTAATTGGGCCAGACCGTACTTCAGATTGGATACGGATCTTTTGAGACCGCTCTTCTCGCTGCTAACGTTAGGTAAGCAGCTGGCAGACCGGATACAAATTCCTCGAGAGGCACGCTTGACTCTCGAGAAGGTCAACCAAGTTCTCAGCCAGAGATGGGTAGACAGGATTAGTCAGGGGCCATATGCTCCGATCCTGAACTTGTACATCGTTCGGGCCGGATCCATGTTCACCGGAGCCCTAGGAGTAGACTCCGAGCGAGGGGCGAGTATCGTGGAATGGGTATATTTACCACACATCTCTTCCCGAAACATCGTTTCCCCGTAGGAACTGGTCTCCGCGGTGATCTACCGAGAAAGGCTGAGAGCTAGGGACATCTCAGGGCACGATTTAGCGAAAATCGTGGTCCCATTCACAAAAGAGCAAGTTCAGCAACTGATGCAGCTTGGTGACTCACTTCCAATTGCTTTGGAGGGATTCACTAGATGCTTGGCATACCATTTGCCGAAAGACCCCAGACTCATCTCGCTTCAAACGCAGACAGTCAGTTTGTGTGAATTGATGTCACTGGTCCCACTTCAGGGGGCTAGAACAGTTTTCACGGATGGGAGTCGTACATATGGTGTTTTAACTTGGCAGGAGGACCAAGCTTGGCACACGCTTCTAACTCTTCCACAGAAGTCCGTGCAGCGGGCAGAGTTGGCAGCGGTGAACCTCGCTTTGCACACCTTTGCCAAAGAACGGCTAAACATCATAACTGACAGTCAGTATGTTAGGAATTTGCTTCACAGTCTATCGGGAGTGTACATCACTCCCGCGATAGACAAAAATTTGCTGAGTCTGTTTCTCATGGCTCAATTTCACTTGCAGAACTGCACCGAAGCACTCTATGTCGCCCACATCAGAAGTCACCAGGACTTGCCTGGTCCGATTTCCGCGGGCAATTGCAGAGCGGATGCAGCCGCAAAGGAAATTCAGCAACGGTCAGTTTTGGGAGTCTTCACAACTCCAATTCAAAACCATGCATTCTTTCACCAGAATGCCAAAGCACTTACAAGGCAGTTCAACCTGCCACTTTCTCAAGCCCAAGGCATAGTCCGTTCCTGTCAGCATTGTGCAGGGGCGGCGGGGGGCCCTCGTGGGGAGTCAACCCATGAGGGACAGAGGCCAACCAGGTGTGGCAAATGGACGTCACACATGTTCCGCAGTTTGGCAGATGGCAGTACATGCATGTCTGCATTGATACTTTTTCACAGTTTGTTTGGGCAACAGCACAGAAGGGAGAAACAGCTTCCCATGTGGAGCAGCATCTCCTTTCCTGCTTCGCGGCCATGGGCAAACCACGGCACATGAAAACCGATAACCTCCCGGCTTACAGCTCCAGGCAGCTGGCCGACTTCATGGCCACCTGGGACATTAAGCACACCTTTGGCGTTCCGTACAATCCACAGAGGCAAGCGATTGTGGAACGGGTCAATCGGACACTTAAGTCCTACATTGACAAACAAACATAAAGGGGGGACCACCTGCCCTCCCCAAATCTCAGGGTCAGGCACAGCATTGTCTGAATAAGGTATTGTTCACGTACAATCACCTTAATTTTTTTTGGATTGCACTCTGCAGGAGAAACACTTCCGCTGCTCGGAAGCTCTCCCATGACCGATGGTGCATTACCGAGTGCCACCGGATCCCTCCTGGAAGGGCCCGGCGCCACTCGTAACCTGGGGAAGAGGATATGCTGCAATTATGTCTCCTACAGGTGTCATCTGGATTCCAGCTCGGTGCGTCAAACCCCACTTGGAGCCCCATGGCGTGGACCCAGGCCATTCCGGACCCGATCCCGGAGATGGAGGACCTCACCCTGACGGGGGGGAGCCAAGTGGAGGAGGTGGCGGCAGCAGATGACAGCGCCGAAGATCACCTGGGGGATGACCAAAGCCCTTTGCCAAGAAGCGGTGGATGCTGTCCGGCAAGAGGACAAGGAGCCGACACCGGAGAACATCTTGGTTGCAGCCTTTTCCCTGATCACAGCTAATTCCGTGATGGCCACCATCATCCTGATCCTCTCCCTACTTGCGGGGGGAGGCGTTCAGGCAGCTTCGCTGGAAGCTGACAACCTGATGCCAGGCGGAGATCTCTCTGCCCGATGCATTACAACGTTTGGGAAAGGTTGGCAACTCTCGTCAACCAGTCTGATTTTTGCCTGAGGCAGACCACCGCTTCTGCCTCAGTCCTGAGCACATGTCTCATCCCGGTGTGTCATTCCCCAGAAACGTGCGCCAGGAACGGTGACTGGTTAGTGAAGCGGATATTCGGTCCGTTTTACAAGACTCGCTTTTCAACATATGCGCACTGGGGAACCCAAGTCACCAAAGTTTTGCCAGCTGATGCAGCCACTCTCTACACTCCTCGAGTGGCGGTCAGCCTGAACTCTACTTGTGCTCGAATGGTTGGCTGTTCCGCAGCCGGCGGGCCTCAGCGCCATTGCCTTGACCCCGGCAGCGGCAACTGGACTTGTGATAACCCAGAGACAATTAGCTCAATGTATGTTCATGTTACCTTGCCTTCAGGATGGTTCTTTACATGCAACCAGTATACCTGGAACTACATTCCCGCAAATGTATCAGATTCCACATGTTGTATCAGTCGCTTGACATTGTTGCTTCCCACTAGAGACATGGTTGCACCAAGGACGAATGTCCCTTCACGCATACGGCACGCTCGTGCCACCCAGTTAGACAGCTCATGTGATAGCAACATTAGAGTTTTGAGCAAAGCTGAGTACGTTTCGTTAGCAGTCAGCATACTTGGCGTGCCAGGCTTAGCCGTCGGCAACGCTCGGAGAATTGGTCAATTGGCTTGCGCTCTGGCAAAAGCCATCAACCACACCTCCTTGGTGATAGCGCTGCTCAACCAGGAGCAGACAGAGCTTCGCCATGCCATACTGGATAATCGAGCAGCCATCGATTATCTCCTGTTGCTACATCATTTGGGTTGCGAGTCTGTCCATGGCATGTGTTGCTTTAATCTCACAGACAACTCACATAAGGTACAGAGTCAGCTCACAGACCTCCACACCTTGGTCAAAAACATCAAGGAGGATGCTACGTGGGGGTGGTGGGATTCGTTATGGTCGTGGTTCCCATGGGGTTGGCTACAGATGACACTCAAGGTGATTGTGGGGGTGGTAATACTGGGAACAGCAGTGTGTTGTTTCATGCAATGTATTCCCTCACTGGTGTCGAGATGTCCCCCATGGAGAGAACCCCGGAATGTCATCACTCCACATCAGCTGATGCCACTCCTACGCCGAGCCGTCTGTCAGGTCCAATCAAACAAGTAAAGGGGGAGTGCGGGTTCCGCTCACGGAATTGGCATACTGTCCCTGACAGAAGCCATAACTTGGGAGATAACTCCCTGAGCCATTGGCTCCGAAGGGACAGAAATTGGGGAGCGGATTAATAGCCATAGTTTGATTCACCCATATCTGACCTGACAAACAGTCCAAGCAAGAGGAGATTGAATGTCTAACTAATCAGTTAGGTAATAGGTAATATCGCACCTACGGATTATCTACAGCCCTAAAGCCAACATCGGCCATGTTTACTCCTGGATAAGCTTGGAACAATGGAGTTCCCCTGTCAGTGTTTAATTTAGTTAATTAACTTCCCCGGGAGAGGTTCCCAATTAACCTGTGTAAACATGAGATGTGATTTTCTGTCAGATGACGATTCTATTACACACGGCCCCGTATTTCTATATATGATGATGATTTTCCCTCAATAAATCACTGGTCTTCGCTCCATCTTGCCTCGTGTCTCCTTCTTGACCAGTCTCCTCCGGGACCCAATGGCCGCTTCGCGGCCCCAATCCAACACTCTGAATTGTGGCTTCTTTGCCTTTCTTACTGCAATGTCACTGATTAAATCATCAAAGTCTATATTGTGGCAATAGCATCCTAAATTTTAGATCAACAGAAGAGAAAGAGGGAGAGAAAGGATGGAAAATGTAGGGAACAGGTTCTCTGCATTGCTTTCTTTAAAAGTCTTACTCCCTTCCCTGAGGATGCCTTAGGAAGCTGAAGTCTTCTGGCAGTTGGGGGGAAATTGAGAGGGAATGAAAATGAAACAAAATCCACAGTTCTGCAGACTTCTGCCAGAAGCCATTTTTGTCCTAGTAACACTGTTCAGTCTATGGCTTGCACTTGCTATTTGCACTCCTAATCATAAGAATGAGCTGGCTGGATAGCTCAATGGCTTGGTTGGGAGTTTGATTCCCCACTGTGCCTTCCACAAGAAGAACCAGTCTGTGTAGCCCTGGGCAAGCTGCACAATTCTAAGCACTCCCTCTAAACCAGTGTTTCCCAACCTTTGGTTTTTGGACTTCAATTCCCAGAAGCCTAAGTCAATTCCCCAAAGCACTGATCAGCCAATGTACTGACTTAGGCTTCTGGGAATTGAAATCCACCTGTGTGGTGTGTGCCCCACGTTGGGAACCACTGCTCTAGAGGAAGGGAATGGTAAAGCACTTCTGTGTATTCTTTACCTAGAAAACCTGAAAAAGATTGCCATAAGTCAGAATTGACTTGATGGCACACAATTATTCATTATTTTTTATCATAAGAATAGTGTTTATTTTAAATAGACAACCAGAAAAACAAAGTAATGACATAGGCACAGAAAAAGATAGAGTTGCTGACTCTCCACATATTTTGGGCTTCTCAGAAGCCATAGCCAGCAAGGCCAATGTTAAAGTACTTCTGAAAGTAGCAGCCCCAAATATTTGAAAAACCAACTGCTCCCCGCCACTAACCTAATGTACAGACATTTGTACATTTGCTACTTGCAAGTAAGCTTCCCTAAGCAAAATGGGCTTATCATCAAATAAGGCTGCAGAAGCTCTGGAGCTATCTCAGTCATATTTTGGGTAATTATAGCAATATTTGTGCAAACATCTACTGTATTTGGAGTTGTCCAACTTGACACTAAGGTGCAAAGCATAATCTGCAAAAACAGATCATCTGTCAATCTGCAAAGCAATTGTGTAGAACTACCATAGAGACAATACTATCTTGGCCCAGAGGGTGGACATTCCCAAAAGGTCTAAAAATACAATTGTTTATGTAGCAAATGTTAAGGTCAGGTGAATCCATCTCAAAGTTAGAAATTAAAGCTGGCAAAAGAGATGATCTTTCTCTGAAATTATTATGCTCCATCCCATAAACTAATAATTAAGATCTCCATAAGCATTGCTTTCTCCCACATGCATTTCACCACCCCACCCCACATGTTCTTTCTGTAAGAATATGCAAATTGTAAATTTACCAATACAGTACAATTTAAAATACAGAGTAAAACCTCGAGTTATGAACGGCTCGACCTATAAAAAAACTCATGATACAAAAGGAAATCTTGGGGGGAAATTGCTTTGAGATATGATTTTTTCTGAGATACTTTTTTTGTCTTCCCACAGTGGTAGGAGGGCATCTGGAGCATTTTCACTCTGTTTTTGGAATTTTTCATCGCGTTTTGGCACCGCCAGAAGCTTTCCCCACAACCAGAAAGTGAAGAAAATCCCTCCCATCCCCTCACAACAGCTGAGCCAGCAATTAGCAGAGCTGGCCACTAGAGGGCAGTGTTGGAAATGTGCAGAATATTCATTGAAAACCAAAATAATAAGTTCCAGAGCTCAGAAAAAAACCAAATAAATGTCTTTTATCTGTTCACATTTCTTTATAAAGTGGCCAAAACACAGTGAAACATTCCAAAGTGCACTTTATGAAGAGTTTTAAACAGAAAAAATCTTTTTGGCTTTTTTCTGAGCTCTGGAACTGATTTTTTTTTGGCTTTTCAATGCATTCCTATGGAAAACCACGTTTCAAGATATGAATTTTTCAAGACACAAAAAACCTTGAGGAACAAATTAATTCCATATCTCAAGGTTTTACTGTAACCTAATTCTCAAATATGGTCTTGGATCTTCTTTATTTAACTGTTTGTATTGAATTAGGGCTGCCCTTTCTCCCTCTGCATTCTTAATATGTATCTAGCAGTTTGTCTCTGTGCTGCAAACTGCTAGTCAAGAATGAGAATAGTATTTAATTATCTTTATTTTTGTTAACTGCACTTTCCAGAATCCTACATCAGAATAGTCACTGGCCATATTAGCTGCAGGATTCTGGGAACTGGGTGGGGTGGGTGAAAGAATTCATCTTAGATCCTTTTTTGAAAGGTCTCCCAAACTCTACTCATGTCTTAATACTTAGGATGGAAAGAACTTGAGATTGTAAAAAAAGTGAAGGAGATAGAATTTTCCAATCCCTGCTTAAGACTCCCTTTAAAATAACAGAAAGAGCAAGATTGTTTTTTGGTGATAGCTAGTTTCTGTTATTGTTCCCTGCAATAGTCAATCTCTCCATCTCTTTTTTTCCAGGACCGGCTGTATCACACTAGTTTACAAGCTGCTGGTCATCAGATTTATAATTCATCAGCTTCTGGTGATATCATAGGCTTCTCCTCTTTCCCCTTTTGGCTCCTCTATTCACATGCACATCTGTGGGTTTTAACTCAGACAGTTCTAGGGTGTTGGAAAAAAATAGGAAAAGAGGGTGGGAATCACAATTGCAGGCACACACATATACCCAGGGAAAATATAGTCCAATTTGATTCACTGCAGAACCCCTGCTGCAAAGCAGGCTGGTCACTCCAGGCACCAAAACAACAGATGGAGCCTTCAGCAATGCCCTCTGCATATGCATCTCTCTTGCTTGCTTTCCCACAGGGGTTGCAACCTCCTTTTTGGATAACGAGTCTTCATGTTTTGCTGAGCCTTGGGAGGGGTGTGGGGAGAGAATTGGAATGCAGCCATTTGCTTCTTGCTTGGCAGAACTTTGTTACCTTTTCAAACTGGAAAGCTCTCTTTTCTTTATTCCAGAAGGAGAGGGGGGGAAAGATTATGGTTGTTATGGTAACAAAGGTTTCTATATTTAAAAGCAAGGGATGCTGGCAAAGAGAGCCAACACTAGAAAAGAAAATGAAGCTTCCTGGCAGCTCTACCTTGGCACCTCTTTCCAGTGACACTGGAAATGTTGGACAAATAGACAGCCAGTGGCTATCCAAATCTGCTGGCCATTATGCTTTCCTAAGACATAAGAACATAAGAACATAAGAACAGCCTTGCTGGAACAGGCCACAGCCCATCCAGTCCAGCATTCTGTCTCACACAGTGGCTCACCATTTCCTTCAGGGTATTCCCAAGGAGATGCCTTCACCTGCTTAGGATTCCCTGGAAATGGCATTGAGAGATATCTTGCTTATCTCTCCAACCCGGAGGTTGTCCTTAGGTAGCCATAATTATAGCCATTGATACACTTGTCCTCCATGAACTTGTCTAATCCTTTCTTAAAGCTGACAAGACTGACAGCTGTCACCACTTCTTCTGGCAGGGAGTTCCATAGACCAGTAATCCTCTGGGTGAAAAAGTACTTTCTCTTATTTGTTTGAGAACTAGTACCCAAAAGTTTCATGGAGTGTCCCCTAGTTCTACTGTTGTGCGATAGGGAAAACAGTTTTTCCTTATCTATTTTGTCCACACCGTGCATGATTTTATAAACTTCAATCAGGTCACCTCTTAGACGCCGTCGTTCAAGAGTGAAAAGGCCCAACCGTTGCAGCCTCAGATGGTAAGGAAGGTGTTCCAGTCCCCTAATCATTCTGGTTGCCCTCCTCTGTACTTTCTCCAACTCCATAATATCCTTCTGGAGGTATGGCGACCAGAACTGTACACAGTATTCCAGATGGGGCCTCACCATAGATTTATAAAGCGGCAAAATGACTCTTGCTGACTTATTTTCTAAACCCTTCCTAATGATCCCTAGCATTGAGTTTGCTTTTTTCACTGCTGAGGCACACTGGGTTGACATCTTCATTGAGCTGTCCACCAGGACACCAAGGTGTCACATAAGAGTGACTCACACCTCTAATTTTCTTCTCTCTTTTCTTTTCTCACTTTCCTTCCTTCCTTCTTTTCTTCCTTCTTATCCCATCCCCATCTCAGGCTTCCCCAGAACATTACATTACAAAAGAAGCAGCTCCCACCCCAACAGATGGCTGGCTGTATGGAAGACTCTGGCTTCATTCTGCTCTGTAGTTCAAGATCTTTCTAGTCAACTTTGCTCACTGGATGCAGCCTTTTCAGAGTCCACTCAAGGAAGCAGATGGCAAAAAAAAAGTTTAATCAATTGATTTGACTAGAGGGTCTGTTTCCATACAAACGTATGGCTGAGGGTAAAAGGAAATGATGGAAGAACCAGCTGTGATTAAGAATTGGAGAATTTCATTTGTTTCAGAATGCTCTGTATGTATGCACCTGTTTGCATTTACATAAAAAGTTGCTAAAACTCATATATGTACAAAAAGAACTGAAGCTTTACAAGCATTAACATATTCATTAAAATTGTTTGTATAAAAGTTTGACTCTGGGCATGTATGCACACCAAAACAAAACAAAAACATGAAAAGAGGAAAACTAGAAATATATGAGGTGAAAATCATCCAAGTCTATCCTTGCTCCGCTGTGTATTAAGAAATACCTATGATACTGCATTAGGGTTTACATCTCTTTTTTCCTGACATGACCCCTCTGCTTGAAAATGACCACTTTTTGACCAAAATGTAATTTTATATAAAAATGCCTTAGGGACATGGCAGGGAGGCTGCAAAATTGACTCCAAGTGCTGTTTGTGGCCCTCAGGTCTCAACCAAAAGGCAAACCTGTGAACTGCCTGTCTTGGATTCTTAAAGGAAGGGGCTCAACATTTCCTATCATCCCAAAATGTATTGTTGAGCTTAAGCTGCCACCTACACACTTACAATTGATGTTGAAAACTTCATTTTGTGACTAAGTGTAGGCCTCATGGCTACAGAAGCTGGTGATGATTCTTCCTACATACCTTTCTGGAACAATCAAGCCTGATAAACAGTTCTATAGAACTCAAAAGCACATACACTCATGTACTATTTCAGTCGGCCTTTCTCAAAATACCTGCTGATTTTGTTTTGCTATCATAAATCAACATAGCTATCCATTTTATAAATATGACAAATAAATAAATAAATAAAAATTTTCCTAGATGTAAATGTCACTTGATGTGGGGATGTTGTGCTCTCCCCCCACCCCCCACCCCGCGCCTCTGCAAAAAGTCTGGGCTCCTTTCTAGGCTGATCACAGTGGTCCTACTCAGGTCTGTGGTATTCTGTGAAAACAGGGCATGGTCAGCAATTCTGTATATTTTGGTCTGAGACCATTTTAAAAAGACTATTTTTGTATTTCTGTAAGGATATAGTGTGTGTGTGTGTGTGTGAGAGAGAGAGAGAGAGAGAGAGAGAGAGTTTAGACACCATGTTAGTGCAAAGAGAAGTCATTTCCTCAGAATAAAAAAAGGCACACAGCTGCTAAACATAGGCTTATTTTACTTACCATATTTTTTGGACCATAAACACATTCCCCCACCCCCACCCCCCAAAAAAGTGAGGGGAGTGAGGGTGCCTTATAGTCTGAATGCTGTCCAGCAAGTCTGTTGTAAATGGATATTTGTTTGCAGCATTGGGCATCAGCTGGTAGGCACTGGATTGTGCGTACCGGTAGCAAAACTGGCAGGTCATGCCCAACTCCCCGCCATGCCACACACCTCTCCTCCTCCTCTCCCCGCACTCTGGGTGTGACCAGGAGCCAGGAAGAGGAGGAGGAGGAAGAGCTGCCACCACCAGAGCCAGGGAGGAGGAGGAGAAGCCATGTTGAGCAAAGTGCCATGCCCTCCCCTCGGGGTGTCATCGTGGGAGGAGGGGGAGGCCACCAGCCCAACACCCTGCCCTGCCCACTTCCCAGCAGCACCAGCAATGCTTCCCATGCACATCGCCTGGGGGTGAAGTTGCATGGGAAGTGTGGAGGTGAAAGCATGCCCAGATGATGTGGGGCTGACCCGCCAGCAGCACCTGGCTGCAGAAGACCAGCTGACCTGCCAGCAGCTCTCACAGGGCTTTCCGTGCACCTTGCGCAATTGGTGAGAGCCTGACCCACCAGCAGCTCCCAGAGGCAGAAGACCAGCTGACCTGCCAGCAGGGCCACAGCTGACTCGTCCTTTCAGCCATGCTGCTCTGGGACTCCTCCTCCTCGCCTCTGGCTGAAAGGACCTCACCGTCTGTCCAGTGAGGTCCTTTCAGCCATGCTACTCTGGGACACTAGGCTCAGGAAGAGCCTCGTCATCCCGGAGATGAGGAGGAGGCCAGCAGTTTGAAAGCAAGAAATTGCAAGAAATTGCAAATAGATTGCAAGAAATTGCAAATAGATAAATAGGGACCACTTTGGTTGGAAAAGATCTTGGGGACATGAAAGGAGCCTCATTCAGGCATTCCTTGAGCAGAGTTCCTCCAGCAAAAAACCTTTCAACCCAGAAAGCACCTTTGTGTGCTTCTGACACAATTAAAAAAAACACTATGCAAATGACTTAACGTTTGGACACAAAATGCCACAAATTGGACATGTTACTTTTAGACAAAATCACCATAGGAATTATCTATTGCACACTGAGTCACATGACCCAGTATGCATCAGATGTTTCTAATGATTTCTTAAATCACAGCAATTTGCTTCCAAAAGCAATGCCATTTGTGTAACTGTGCAACAGGATTTCAGCCACTGTAAATCTACAAGTCAGAACTAAACTACCTGTAACTTTGTGTAGCTAACATGCTGCTGAACCTCAAAGTTATTTTTCACTCCAGAGTAAGTATAATGTCAGTTGGGTCTGATATGGATTGGAACAATTATGTGCTGGTAAGGAAAACTTCAGCCCTATTTATAACATACTTACCATTCCTCCTCCATGCCTCCTCAGTATGCATTAAATCAAAAGTGGACACTGAGTATCCCTCCAGGTATGGTTGAACTTCCATCAGCCTTAACCAGCACAGCCAATAGTGGGATGATATTCCCCATCCCCAAATTAAAGTAAAAGGTGAAACAGCTGGAATATGGCATCAAAATGAACAAGCAACCAAAGGAATGTCCTTTATTTGCCTCAAATTTAATACCCCTCCATGATTTTCTGGAAGGGCATCTGCCAAGCAGGAATAGGTAAAAGCACTACAAAACTCCAACAGGATTTTGGCTACTGAATGCTGACTTTATGTACAAACAAATAAACTATAGTTCAGGGTCTCAGAGTACCAAGGGCCTCTAAATTTAAAAAGTGGGTCAGTGGGTAATGCTAGGACACCTCTTAAACATGGCATAGAGCTTCAGCATGTCTTGATTCAAGCCCTGGAACTAGCACAAAGACCATAGGTGAACACACGTTAAAATCTGTTCTAAGTCCTAGGCCAACATCCTGGCCTCCCCCCTGCTCAGCAATTATTAATGGGAGCATCATTGTTGCTATTTATCATCCTGCTTCTATTAAAAGGGCATTGTGTTGGAAGGAGTCATTTAAGCTGTATTGTAACTCATTGTGATTGACAACCAAAGTTTAATGAGTGTCATTCCCTGGGAGGGCCAGATGCAAAAGAGTGCTCTAAACAGACCTGTCACAGAGATGCTGAAGAGATTCTCACAAGCCCCCAAGTTAGTGCTCAAATATTTCCAATCTTTTCTCTCTCTCTCTTCCAACCTCTCCCTTGCCCCTTAATTGCTTTCAGTCAAAACTGCTTTCAGTCAAAAGTGTCTACCAGAACTGGAGACTGCAACACTATCTAGTTCACGAAGTTAACCAGAATGGCCATTTACTTCTGGGTAGTAAATGGTAGAGGGAATTTGCTTGCTTCCCTTTTTTTGTCTGTTTTTTTTTAAAAAATTAAAAATTCTATGTGCAGCACTTGGCTGAGGCGACTGCATTTAGACAGTCAGTCTGACAAGAGGCACAGATCATTTTCCTGGCAGAGACATCCATATATAGGGAAAGATCTTCACAGTACATGAACCACAATCTGGACTGGGCACATTTGAGGAAGAAAGAAGCTAGTACTCAGGAGTGGAGATTGAGAAGATAAATACAGTACTGTACTTAGAATTCTAACCAGATACAAACTATCAGGTTTAGCAGACACTGGAAATATACTGGACCATGAAGTGGTAGCTCAGTATCAGCACCTTGGTCAGCGCATTGTTGGATACACAATTCATTTAGGCCCTCAGCTATGGAACTGAGGGTTTTCTGCTAGTGCTGGCCTACAACCTACAGAAGGAGTCCCAGGAAGATAGAGGTATGACATCGTCATCATTTTAGAACATCAGAGCTAGAAGGGACCCTATGGATCATCAAGTCCAGCCCTTGTTAAGGAGGCACAGTGGGAAATCAAACTCCCAAACCACTGAACTATACACATAAAATTTCTTGATGTGGTAACTGAGTTAGTCTGTGAAAGATATCAAAGAGTAAACAAAACAAAGACAAAAAAAATGTTGTGGCACCATAAAGACTAACTCCTGTATTTTAATGTTAGCTTTCGTGGATCAAGTCCACTTCATCAGACATAAGAATGATACTTCATGGCATTAAGATTACATATCAGATATAGTGATACACAATGGTTGGTTGGCATTGACAGATAGGTTTGCAAATCAGTGTACTATTTACAAGCAATAAGGTCCCTGATTGGGGTTCAGATTGTTTACCGTGAAGTTTGGTTCTGTTGAGTTGTAAATGTTTAGTGGGTGGATAATAAACATTCTGGCAGTAGATAAAGGTAAAGGTCACCCTTGCTCAAAAGGTTCAATGCTAATCTCTGTTTATAGACAAAGAGCCAGAGCTGTCTGCATTTGTAGACGTTTCTGTGGACATGTGGCAGGCATACTGTTTACCTTCCCACCAAAGTGGTACCTATTTATCTACTTGAAATTTCTTGCTTTCAAACTGCTAGGTTGTCAGGAGCTGGGACAGAGATTGGAGATCACTCCGTCTTGCAGTCCTCAGGACTCGAACTGCTGACCTTCCAGTTGTCAAGTTCAGCGTCTTAACTACCAAACCACCACAGTCCCTTTATTCCCCATCTGGCTGTACACATCTTCTAATTTGTTAATTAAGGATGATGAGACCCAGCTAGAGGTTAACCACTCACTCAGCTCCGTCAACTGTCCTGAGAACCAAAAAGAAAAGAAAAAAGAAAAGGTATGTGTGATTATTCTCAAGACAGTTAGGAGTTAGTCTTAACAGTGTCACAACATTTTTGCATTTTGTTTGATTTCCTTTCTGAATAAATTTCTTGTTTTCAACTGCTTGGGCTACAATAGGACATCACGATAAAGACAACATACAGTAAAAGGAAAAAACATTGTAGCACATTAAATACTGATAATTTTATTTCAGAGTGAGCTTTCATGGATCAGAATCCAGTTCCCTATACACCAGAGTACAAATACACAACTGGTATATTTATACATATCCCCAGGTGAGGATGCAGTTAATAGCCAAAATGGCAGTGATTTGCTAAATGAGGAATGGGACCCTCAAGATATTCATTACTTCAGTTAACAGAAAAGTAAAGCATGAACACACATACACACTTTCAAGTACACAGAGAAAGCAAAGAATAATGAAGTGATTAATTAAAATCATGCAAACAACCCATCCAATGC
The DNA here is from genome assembly GCA_035047345.1 of Bradypodion ventrale. Taxonomy (NCBI): domain Eukaryota; kingdom Metazoa; phylum Chordata; class Lepidosauria; order Squamata; family Chamaeleonidae; genus Bradypodion; species Bradypodion ventrale. The sequence continues at coordinate 39,773,890 of JAWDJE010000008.1, forward strand.
TTTTAATTCTTAGAAGTCCATGAAACAAGAGTAGTGAGTATGAAATAGAGCAAACATTATCTTTGGTTTGCACAACTACGTAGTTTTCTGCAACATGTGCAAATAAATTTTGGTACCATCAATAACATTAGGAAATATCTCAATGACCTTGATAGCCATGAAAAGTATGTTGCCCTTAATCATTCGTGTGCAGGAATGAGATGAACAATGACTTATATGCCATAGGAATTGCACCTCTTAGGTCCCACATCCCTAGAGAAGAACTGTTCTCAATGCAAAACTTCACAGCATTTCTTGCATGTTTTCACCCCCAAGTCTGTTCCATCCAATTCCCACATCAAATTTGTATAGTAACATAAATCTGAAACTGTGGCCCCACTCAATTCATCATATGTTAAGTGAGTGTCACTTATAAGAGTCCCTCCAACAAAGGTTTCTTTTGAGGCTTCTGAATGATAACTCCCCAACCATAGTGGTGCCTTCCCTACACTATCTGTTAAATGATACTCTGCCAGAAATCTCCCAAATTGTGGTTCATTTCTTAGATAAAGTTCTTAACAGTTATGGTAATGGTAACCCTTGAATTTATTTATTTATATTTTTCAATGCCAATAAAGGTTTAAAAAACATAAATTACATTTATTTTTATAGGCAGTTCCTTTTAATATGTTCAATATTTTTGTACCTGATCTTTCAGTTGATCAGGTACAAGAAAAATTGGGGGTGGGTGGGGGTGGGACAGTCTTTTGAAATAGCTGTTTTACTCATCCAACCTCTACATCAATCCATTAGGTTGGTTTGTTGTGGAATCAGAAAGTAGGAAAAGCCCTCCAAACCAGGCATTGTCATGAGGTTTGGGGGCAGTGAGGAGGAGTTATCTTACATTTATGTGATCTTTTGAGGCAAGAGGATTGGCTGAATGTGTTTTCCCAACAGTCCAGGAAGTCCAGATTTTCAAGATTCTTCCATGCATAAGAATTGTATTTATGCTTGGGGTGGTACAGTGGCTAAACTGCTGTACTGCAGCCAGAACATTGTGAGTTCAATCCTGATCAGGATTCCAGGTTGACTCAGCCTTCCATCCTTCCGAGGTCAGTAAAATGAGTACCCAGCATGTTGGTGGCAAAATTCTAATTAACTTGTGAACTGCCCAGAAAGTGTACTAAATGCTATGGGGCAGGTTATAAGTGCAATTGCTATTCGCAATTGCCCTGGCTAATTTGCTTTCTGCCTCTCATGACTCCAGCCTGGCCTCTACTTTCATTTTCCTATTATACTCATTTTCCTAGTCTGTTGGTCACACCACACTGTAACAGAATTTTGAGAGCAAAAATAGCTTTCCCACATATCAGCAGCATGATTCAATACTGTTCTTTTTAAAAGGTAGGGTAAGACCAAATTTTCAGTTCATCACAAGAGCTTTGCCAGTGCCTTTTCTCCTCCTGAAGATGTATTTATAAAATATTAATGTCTGCCTAAACCCTCTAAATTGCCAGCAATTCACTGTTCAAAGAATTAAGTTCATTTGGGGAGGGGGGGAATGAAACACAAGAAAAGCTCAGTGACAGGAGGATGAAGGAAGTCTCTGCTATTCACCATCCACCCACATGCTATCTTAATTCATCAGCAGACAATGTCAGTTCTTTGTCTTCCCAGCCCCATCTCTGCCATTCATTCCTGGTGAGCTCTGCTTCTGGTGGGAGGGGAAAGGAAGAAAGAAGCACACAGAGAGGAGAGGGAGAGAGAGAGAGAGAGAGAGAGAGAGAAATACTTAATTAGAGCTTTAAAGTTTGTTCCCCATAGGAAAGAAAACAGTCTGGCCAGGCTATCCTGCTATGGTAATAGAGCAGACCGGGGGACATCAATTCTTAGAAGCCTAAGTCAGTACGATGGCTGATCAGTGCTTTGGGGAATTCACTTAGGCTTTTGAGAATTGAAGTCCAAAAATCAATGGTTGGGAATGGGAAACAATGGACTCTAGACCCTACTGCCAGCAAGTCAACACCAGGAGGCGGTTTACTAACCTGACAACCCTAAGGACTAGCCGCCTTGGGTAGCAAAGTCCACAGGGAAGGGTAATGGTCCCCAAGTGGATTAAATCCCATTTGAATCCATTTTGATGGAGGGCAGCAGCTGCATCCATCCTGGCCTGGGGCTGAAGAGAACTTTGCATGCCAAAAGGGCTCAGGATCAGAAAGTGACTAATGGAACTGGATCAGTAGTACAGGTGTCATGTTGCATTGCAGAAAGCAAATTAAAGGTCGCTACATTGTATTCTCAGGACAATCTTCATGGCTGACCGCCATGATGATTGGCAATATTTGAAATCAGATATGGCACAAGAAGGAGGAGGAGGAAAGAAATTAGAGAAAGAATCATCATTCCATGTGTGCTTATACACATGTATATTGAATCATAGAAACTGCGGGTTCCGCGAGCACAATTGGCATATGCGGCCCCTGGCAGAGGTTAAACCAGTCGAGAAAACTCCTGGCCACTGGCCCTTGCCAGTATGGAAATTGGGGAGCGGATTAATAATCATAGGGTTGATTCACCCACATCTGACCTGACCGACAGTTCTGCTGAGGGAACCGAGATCGCTAACTCCTGTTAGCGATTAGGCAATTACTCACTCACAGAAGAGCCCAAGCTCTAGTGCAAATAGTGGCCATGTTTGCCCTGGTGTAAGCCACGAACAATGGATTTCCCCTGTCAGTGTTTGCCTTAGTTAATTAACTTCCCCAAGAGAAGTTCCCAATTAACCCGGGTAAATGGGCGATGTGATTTTCTGTCAGATGACGATTCTACCACACGCAGCCTTGAACATAATATATACTGATGATTTTCCCTCAATAAACCACTGGTCTTCGCTCCATCTTGCCTCGTGTCATTACTTGACCAGTCTCCTCCGGGACCTCAAGGGCCACTTCACGGCCCCAATCCAACATCTGGTGACCCCGAGACGTGATCCTACTCGTGAGTAAGCGATCTACACGGTCCGGTTCTACGCTAGAACCATGTCCAATCACCCCGGAGGACAGCGCGGCAGCCCCAGTCGGAAAGCCATCCGATTGGGAAGACAGCTACGCGGCGAGGCATCTCAGAGAGGCTTCCTACAGCTTGCTCCGGCTATCGCGGAGGCTTGCAGCATGGAAAAACGCGTTCCGCTCAGGGTCGGCTGTGAACCCCTGACAGCGCAGAGGCCACCGAGGGCCCGTGGCAGCAGCCCACGCTCCGAGCTCTACCCAGAGATTCGTCACGCAAAACCTATTGCCTGAACTTCAGACGCGTCGAATCGTCCCGAGAAGGAGACTTCAAAGGACCCCGCAGGTAATATGGGGACTTGTCCTCAGCGGCAACGTCCGTCCGCTAGTCAAAGAATTCATGAGGATGAATTCAAAATCCTGGCCAGGGTATATCAGATAAGCTTTCACAGTGGAGAACTAGCGCGGCTTTTGGTGTTCTTGAGGGAACACTGCCTGCTTTACCCAGAAGTAGGTACGTTACCCCTTCAGCTCTGGGATCAGATAGGAGTCTGCATTCAGCAACCCCCGAGAGCTTCAGATGGCGTAACTCGCACATGGAGCAAAATGTAGGAAACTCTTAGTAGAGGATGACGCAGTCCGGATAGAGACCCAGAAACCCCCAGCGCAGTCAGAACCATCAGCCCCAAGGAGTCTCTATCCGTCATTTCAGCTTAAGCAGGGCAGTGTAGGGAGCATTCCCTCAGTGACAGCTGCAGACGTCACTGAGGGAATTCATGGCATGAGAAGCCCTGGCGCTTCTCTGACAGTTACAAGTTCCCTGCCAATTAAGAACTCCATTCAGCGCATGGGTGAGGAAGATCCATCCACGGGGAAATTGCCAGTGGCACAATTAGCTAGCGCCCAACTGCTGTGTTCAGCCTATCTGAAGGCAGACACATGTTCAGGCAGGGCTGCTCAGTGCCCACTGCTCACGGAAATCTGCCCCTGCCACGCAGGGCTCCAGAGCAGACCCATTACCACACTCAGGCGCAGAGCAGTGCCAAAACCCCAAGGCGCCTGCTTCCAGTGTGGAAAAATGAGACACCTTAGAAGAGAAAGCCAATCTAGACCAGGCAGATCTTCAAAAGGTTGCCACACTGGCACTGGAAAGGAGGCAGCACCAAGATCCGCGAGTCCGGCCCTCCGGCATGCATCTGGCCCAGGCTAGAAAGGAGGCAGCCATCGCCCTGGCTATGCCAGAGGAACCACCCCAGTAATAGCACCCCGAGCTCTCCCAAGGCACAGGCAGAACCTACTTGTCTCACCTTGGAGTAGCCCAGAGAAACTCACCCCTAAGTAGAAGCGCCCAGATGGCTGTGATAACCAGCTGTGTATAAGTCATCTCCTCATGTGTAAGATAGAACACTGCAGATCAGGGGAGGAATGTGCGAATGTGTAAATAAATGTGTGTATGCGTGGTGCACCACTGAATGTATGACTGCAAGAACTGTGTATGATTGCAAAAGCCTTGCCTCTATGACCACAGTATGATTGAAAAAGTGTTCCTTGTGTGTAACTGCGTGGTAATGTCACTGTGAAATATGTGTTAAACTCTGCTCATGGGCAGGAACTATTTAAGGTTTGAGAAAGCATGGTGAACAAGACCCCTTTGCCTTGCCTGCTTAGCAGCTTAAGGGCAACGAAAGCAGGAGGGTGGAGGGGGGGGGGGAATCCTAACCTGCAATAGGGCAGAGTGACCCCCCTTCTTCCCTTGAGACTTTTTTCTTTGTCAAAGGATTAAGCCACTTTCGGAAACCGGTTTTGCAATCCATGCCACTCAGGAAAACAGATTTTTCTTTTCAGACGTGCGATCTGAAAACAAAAATCACTTCTATGAGTTTTCCTCACTAAATCATAAACTATGGGGCCCCTCCCTACGTCTGTATTCCTCAAACCCCCATCTCTGTGTTTTAAGGTGTCTGAATGTCTCTTAATGTCTTTAAGTCACGTATCTCACTAGGAGTGAGAGAATTGCATTGTCTTCATGTGTGTACTGTGTTATCATCTTGTAACCTCAGTTCTCAACCTTTTAAAGTCAGGGGCCAAGTTCCGGGGCCTCAGGCAGCTCTGGGGGCCCAGACAGTCATCCTGCCCTTCCTTCGCCGCACAGCCCTTCTTGGCTTGGTGGAGGTAGTGGCAGAGCAACGTGGGCCGCATCTGGCCCACTTACCCACATCTGGCCGCGGGTTGAGAATCGTTCTAACTCTCTTTCATTCTCTTAAGAAAGATATTGTTCTGGTATGTTGCTTTAATCTGTATAAAGTAACTCACTCATTGTACCCCTTTCACAGGAAAAAGCACGCAAACATCCTTGCGCTCTGTATATTCAGAAAATGCTTAATCGTTACCTTTTTACAGGAACAAAACTCCTCTCCAGGCCTTAAAAGTAATCAGTTTATTTCTTTTTACAGTCTTAAATTGCTTCCTTTCACAGGGTCCTGAGTTAATTACTGGTAGGGATTTCTTAACAGGAGGACCCGGTTGTCTTAATTATCTGACCTAATCTGATTGATAAGAGTTGTTGCATTCTCATTGTGCTAACTTCTGACTTGTCTTTCCTCCTTTCCTCCTTTCGCCAGTGGAACTCCCTGCTGGAAATGTTTAACTTGTGTGTCTTTTCATTTTTGTGTATTATTTCCTTACAGCTGGCACGTCATAGTTGGCTTGTTTTTAATACGTCTTAGTCGGTCATTTTAAGTATGGCACCTGGCCCACAGCACCCTCTCTGAGGAGCAGACACATTTCGCAAACTCCAGAGCACAGAGGAAGGATTAGTCCCTGAGCTCCTGAGAATGTGCAGAGTGCCACTCATTAGCCAGGACGGCCTAGGACCATTTTAAGAGTGCAGTCAGGTCACGCCTTCAATCAGATGCAGGCATTTTCAGGCCACCCCTTCCTTTTTTTGCTGCTAGTCTAAGCACAGGCAAAAGGCTAAGCCAGCATCTGGCACCCTTAATAGCTCCAGTAAAAGTGTGCACGCACGCCATGGGCGGATGTGCGCAGGGGGGCCTTCATGAGAAATTTACCCAAGGGAAGCCTGGCACGTCATGCGCCAAGGTTTGCCATAAGACCCCAGACTCGTCTCGCTTCAAACGCAGTCACCTTGTGTGAATTAATGTCACTGGTTCCCCTTCGGGGGGCTAGGACAGTTTTCACTTATGGGGGTCGCACATATTAGGTTCTTACTTGGCAAGAGGACCAAGCTTGGCGCACGCTCCTGACTCTTCCGCAAGCGGGCAGAGTTGGCAGCCGTGAACCTCACTTTGCACACCTTTGCCAAAGAACGCTTCAACGTAATTACTGACAGCCAGTTTGTTAAGAATTTGCTTCACAGTCTACCGGGAGCATACATCACTCCCGCGATAGACAAAAATTTGCTGAGTCTGTTCCTCACAGCTCAATTTCACTTGCGAAACCGCACAGAAGCGCTCTATATTGCCCACATCCGAAGTCACCAGGACCTACCTGGTCCGATTTCCGCGGGCAATAGTAGAGCGGATGCGGCCGCGAAGGAAATTCAGCAATGATCAGTTTTAGGTGATTAAATACTTAAATTTATTCCCATCAAGCTCATGTCCCATCAGAAAAGCAGCAGGGCAAAAGGTCAACTCAAACACTAACTGATGATGTCAATGGTTTCAAGGGGGGGGGGGACAGTTCACTTTTGTGTTGTTTAAACCTCACATTATTTCCTACCAAACTATGAAGCAATTTGCTAATGTTAGTAAATTATTCAAAAGTGGACAGAATCACACACACACACACCATTTGCAGTGGTCAAATTCAACAGATACTGCTGCTCTCAGCATAAAGAGGCCGGATTGTCGGCAATGTGGATGTTCAAGCATAAGAGTTTTTCATGTGGGGGGTGAGGGAATGGCAATCCTAATTCCCAGGGATTCAAAACTAGACACTAAAAGTTTAAAAACCAAGCCTTGGGCATAAATGGATGAACCTGAAGGTTTTGGTTCCAATCACCAATGATTAATTCTCAATCACTTAACATCTTCAATTTACAAAGAAATGTGCACAGTTTGATTCAATTCTTCTCAGAAACAAATCGAAACTAAATTTTCACCCCTCTCTAGCAGAAATGCTGGATACAATAAGACACTTCAGCAGAAAAGTGATGCTTCTCCCATTCTTTTGAGTTCCTCAATACCTTGTTGATATCTCACCTAATGTATAGGTATATGTCTTAAACTTACTTACTTACTTACTTACTTACTTACTTACTTACTTACTTACTTACTTACTTACTTACTGGGACATGAAAGGAGCCTCATTCGGGTGTCCCCTGAGTGCAGTTTCTCCAGCAAAAATCCTTTCAACCCAGAGTAATTTCTGACACGAACTTTACTTACTTACTTACTTACTTACTTACTTACTGTACTTAATTGTAACTCTGAGCTGTGTACACCAAAGATAAAACAAAATAAAATTCCCTTCTGTGCTTCCTGGGTAAAGTGTCCATCTGTGTAGCTGTGGTCAAACTACAGAGTTCTGGAGTGCACAAGTGATCAGCTAACAACCCTCCCTTCAAACAAGAATGTCACAGGACAGCCACAAGAATTATGGCAACATCAATAAAACAATTATGCATTCCAATTAGTGCCCACGACGAGCCATTAAGAATCCTGTGGCTGAGAACCATATATAGCCACATCCTCCCCAGTGGTGTATGTATGTGTGAACCATTAACATATATAACTATATGAAGGTAGAGATAGGGAGGTGTAGATTCCGCGTGCCCAGTTGGCACGCATGGCCTCTGGCAGAGGTTAAACCTAGCGAGCACGCTCCTGGCCCCTGGCCCTTGCCAGTGGAGAGAAATTAAGGGGGGTGGATAAATGATAGGGTTTGATTCACCCAATTCCTTGACCTGACCAGCGGACCTGCTGAGAGAGTGAATATGTTACCCATTAGAGTAATCCCTCATCTCCGAGCTTCAGTCTTATCCCAGAGGCAAACAGGAGTCATGATTGCCTTAGTCTAAGCCTTGAACAATGGTGTTTTCCCAGTCAATGTTTGCCCGCACTAATTAACTTCCCCAAGAGAGATTCCCAATTAACCTGAGTAAAAAGGTGATGTGATCTAATGTCGGGTGACGGTTTTTTCTACCTTGCCTTCTGATCTATAAAAGGTGATGTCTTTTCCTCAATAAACTACTGATCTTATCCTCCTCCATACTGCCTCATATCGTTCCTTGATCAGTCTCCTCCGGGACCCCCGGCCCTTAGCGGCCCCGATTCCTACACCTGGTGACCCCGACGTGATCTACTCATGAGTAAGCGACCCCCGAGCGGTCTTCCTCAGAGTAGCGATCACACGGTCCGGTTCTGCGCTTGAACCGTGTCCGAATCATCCCGGAGGACAGCGCGGCACTCCGGCCGGCAGCCAGCCGATCGGAGGGACGGCCTGCGGTGAGGCAGCCCAAAGAGGCTTCCTACAGCTTGCTCCTGACTTTCGCGGCGCCTTGCGCCAAAGGGAAAAACGCGTTCCGCTCAGGGCAGCTGTGAGCCCCTGACAGCGCAGTGGCCACCGAGGGCCCGTGGCCGCAGTCCACGCTCCGAGCTCTACCCAGAGCGTCGTCGCCAGAACCTATTGCCTGCCACAGACGCGTCGACTCGTCCCGAGGAGGAAACTTCCGAGGACCCAATCGCAGGTAATATGGGGACCTGTCCTCAGTGACAGCGTCCATCCGCTAGCCAAAGAACTCGTGAGGGAGAGTTCAGAATCCTGGCCAGGGTATTTAAGGTGCGTTTTCACAGCGGAGAGCTAGCGAGACTTTTGGTGTACCTAGGGGAACACTGCCTGCTTTACCCAGAAGTAGGTACGTTAACCCTTGAGCTCTGGGATCAGATAGGAGTCTGCATTCAGCAACCCCCGAAAGCTCCAGGAGGCGTAATTCGCACATGGAGAAAATGTAGGAAGCTCTTAGCGGAGATAGAGCCAGTCCGGATAGAGGCCAAGGAACCCCCAAATCTGCCAGATACGCCAGCCAAACCAACGGCGCCTACGGCGCTCTATCCGTCACTCCAGTTTAGGCAGAATAGCGTAGGGAGCTTTCCCCCGGTGACAGCTGCAGACGTCACCGACGGAATGCAAGGAATGAGGAGCGCAGGCGCTTCTCAGCCAGCAACGGGTTCCCTAGCTACCAAAAGTGCCCTTCAGCGCACAGTAGAGGAAGAACTCAGGAAGGGGGATTTGCCGGTAGAGGAGCTAGCAGAGCTCAGTCAGATATGTCCCATCCGCATGGAGATGGATGCCCTCACGGGCGCCCAGCAGATAGTACATTCCCCAGTCCCGTATAAGCTTCTCATGGCTATATGGAAAGCCATTTCAGAAACAGGGCTCCAAAGTCGCTTTACTAGGGGCACGCTTCAGCAAGTGTGCGAGAACACCATGTGGATTCCCCATGACTGGAAAGCCGTCATGCGGATGATGCTCACCCCTAGCCAGTATTTAATTTGGGACAGCGAGTTTCGCCTTGAGGCGCAGACAAGGGCTGCCAGGATGGGAGGCGCAGTACTTCCTGACCAGCTATATGGTTCAGGTGCCTTCGAGCCCATCGATGCCCAGATCAACTTGCCTCTTGCCACTCTCCAGATGTCGGCCGAGGCTGCCTTTAGGGCGTTCTTCAAAGTCCCAGCAACTGGCAAAGCGGCTAAAAATTACACCGCTATTAAGCAAGGAGCCCAGGAACCCTATATGGACTTCATCAATCGCCTGGAAGAAGCTATTAGCAGGCAGATTGATAATGAGCAGGCCCAACAAGAGCTCATGATGAAGTTAGCCAAGGACAATGCCAACTTAGACTGCAGTAAAATCTTGCAGTCCCTGGGCAATCGTCCCGATTTGACTCTTACGGACATGATTAGAGCTTGCGCCGACGTTGGCACTGAATCCTATAAGATGGGTTTGCTAGCGGCAGCGGTGCAAGGGGGTAAAAGACCTAAGGGCAAGACCCCAGGAGCATGTCACAATTGTGGCAAGGTTGGTCACTTCGCTAGGTAGTGCCAATCCAAGGGAGGCGGACAAAGGTCCAGCCGTCCCAAGGCTCCGAACACCCCATGCCCGAAGTGCAAAAGAGGCTACCATTGGGCCCGAGACTGTCCGAATTCGGGAAACCGGAACGCGGGCATGTCTCTGGCCCCGGTCCAAACAGGGACTCCCCTCACCCAAAGCTCACCAGAGCTAGACTAAATCCCGGTCACATTCCAGACATTGCGAGGGCACAGGCTAGCCCCAAGGGTAGTACAGGGTTAGATTTGACTTGTCAGGCAGACGTTACATGTGACCTGACAGGCACGGTCTATCTGGTGGACTCCCAGTACATGGGTCCACTGCCCAAGGGCTTTATAGGTTTAGTTTTGCCCCGCAGTGTAGCTGGAGCACGCGGAATTTTTATAATTCCAGGAGTCGTTGACTCGCATTTTTCAGGCGTTCTCCAAATTCAGCTTTGGACTCACCTGCCCCAAACTATTCACAAGGGAGACACCTTAGCGCAACTGATCATGGTTCCTTGTCGCTCGCCAGCAGATAGCCAGGGAAGGCTCAGTGACAGCTCCGAGTCCCGGTCAGAGGACCGCTCGAGCGCCAGTGAGGCAGTACAAGGATACCAGGTCTTAGCGACAGTAGAGACCAACATTGAGTGGAAGCAGCGCCCCGTTATCGAGGTATTTTTGAACAAAAGAGCGTTCTCAGGGTTACTCGATACCGGAGCGGATGTGTCAGTGATAAGCAGAAGCCAGTGGCCTAGGGAGTGGGCCATTGAGCCGGTCTCCGATGTGTGGGGGGTAGGCGGAATTCAGGAAGCGTTTAGGAGCCGAGAGTGGGTGGAAGTCACAATCCCAAAGGCTGACGGCACGGCGGTAATTCGGCCGCACATTCTTGACGTGCACATCAACCTTTGGGGGCAAGACATCTTACAGCAGTACGGTGCTATGCTTACCTTCGGGTAATGGCATTGCCACTTAAATGGCTCACTGATACGCCGTTTTGGGTAGAACAATGGCCGGTAGTGGGAGAGAAATTAGTTGCCCTCAAGCAGCTAGTTAAAGAACAGCTAGACGCAGGACATATAGAACAGTCCACGAGTCCATGGAATTCGCCAGTTTTTGTCATAAAGAAGAAGTCGGGGAAGTGGCGACTCCTCCACGATCTCAGAGAGATCAATAAATGCATACAGCCAATGGGCCCGCTTCAATGCGGCATCCCAAATCCTAACATGATTCCCGAGGGGTGGGAGATTCTAGTCGTAGATCTCAAGGATTGCTTTTATACAATTCCCTTAGACCCCCGGGACCGGGAAAGGTTCGCCTTCACGGTGCCGGTTGTGAACCACAGTGAGCCCACGCAGCGTTACATGTGGAAATTTTTGCCACAGGGCATGCTCAATTCGCCCACCCTGTGCCAAATTTATGTTCACAACGCACTGGCAAAGTTCCGAAGCCTTTACCCTAAAGCCATAGTTTGCCATTTTATGGATGACATCTTGGTCGCGATGGCGCAACTCGGCAGCGAAATGTTTTCTGACCTCCAGGCCAGCCTGGGGGACAAAGGTTTACTCATTGCCCCAGAGAAAGTGCAGAGAACCGAGCCCTTCTCATACTTGGGTCATCGGCTTCTCCGCTCTTTCGCAGCACCAGTTTTGCCTCAGATCAATTTACAGGACTCAGTCACCCTTGTAGAGTTGCAGCAAGTTCTGGGTAATATCAATTGGGCCAGACCGTATTTCCGATTGGATATGGATCTCTTGAAACCGCTCTTCTCGCTGCTAACTTTAGGCAAGCAGCCGGCAGACCGGATAAAAATTTCTCGAGAAGCGCGCTTAGCTCTCGAGAGAGTTAACCAAGTTCTCAGCCAGCGGTGGGTAGATAGGATCACCCCAGGGCCATATGCTCTGATCCTGAATTTGTACATCGTACGGTCAGGATCCATGTTCACGGGAGCGCTCGGCGTAGATGCCGAAAAAGGGGCGAGTATCGTGGAGTGGGTGTACCTTCCGAACACCTCTTCATGAAACATTGTTCCTCCCCAAGAACTGGTCTCCGCGGTGGTTTACCGCGGACGGTTGAGAGCTAGGGACATTTCAGGGCACGATTTGGCCAAAATTGTGGTCCCGTTCACCAAGGAACAAATTCAGCAATTGATGCAGCTCGGTGACTCGCTTCCAATTGCGTTGGAAGGATTCACCGGATGCTTGGCATACCACTTGCCAAAGGACCCCAGACTTGTCTCACTCCAAACGCAGACAGTCAGCTTATTTGAATTGCTTTCGCGGGTTCCACTTCAGGGGGCCAGGACAGTTTTTACTGATGGTGGTCGCACATATGGTGTCTTGACCTGGCAGGAGGGCCAAGCTTGGCGCACGCTGTTAACTCTTCCACAGAAGTCCACGCAGCGGGCAGAGTTGGCAGCGGTGAACCTTGCTTTGCGCACCTTCGCCAAAGAACGTTTAAATGTCATTACTGACAGCCAGTATGTCAGGAATTTGCTTCACAGTCTACCGGGAGCATACATCACTCCCGCGCTAGACAAAAATTTGCTTAGTCTGTTTCTCACTGCTCAATTTCATTTGCGAAACCGCACGGAGCCGCTCTATATTGCCCACATCCGCAGTCATCAAGACCTACCGGGTCCGATTTCCGCGGGCAATAGCAGAGCGGATGTGGCAGCAAGGGAAATTCAGCAGCGTTCAGTTTTGGGTGTTTTTACTACTCCAATTCAGAGTCATGCCTTTTTTCACCAAAATGCCAAAGCGCTCACCAGACAGTTCAATCTGCCACTCTCTCAAGCCCAAGGCATAGTTCGCTCTTGCCAGCACTGTGCAGGGGCACCGGGGGGGCCCTCATGGGGGGTCAACCCACGAGGGACAGAGGCTAACCAGGTGTGGCAGATGGATGTCACGCATGTTCCACAGCTTGACAGATGGCAGTACATGCACGTCTGCATAGACACTTTTTCCCAGTTCGTTTGGGCTACGGCGCAGAAAGGGGAGACTGCTTCCCACGTGGAGCAGCACCTCCTTTCCTGCATTGCAGCCATGGGCAAACCTCGGCACGTGAAAACCGATAACGCCCCGTCCTACAGCTCTAGGCAGCTGGCCACCTTCATGGCCACTTGGGATATTAAGCATACTTTTGCCGTTCCTTACAATCCGCAGGGGCAAGCGATTGTGGAACGGGTCAATCGGATGCTCAAGTCCTATATTGACAAACAAACAGAAAGGGGGGAGCCACCAGCCCTCCCCAAGTCACAGGGCCAGGCACAGCATTGCCTGAATAAGGTATTGTTCACTTACAATCACCTTAATGTTTTTTCGGATTATACGTCGCAGGAGAAGCACTTCCGCCGTTCGGAAGCTCTCCCGCGACCGACGATCCGATACCGGGTGCCACCGGACCCTTCTTGGAGTGGCCCGGCGCTGCTCATAACCTGGGGGAGAGGGTATGCTGCAGTTATGTCTCCTACAGGTGTCGTTTGGATTCCAGCTCGGTGTGTCAAGCCTCACTTGGAACCTCATGGCGTGGACCCAGACCGACCCGAATCCGATCCCGGAGATGGAGGACCTCACCCTGACCGAGGAGACCCGCCGGGAGAAGCAACGGCTGCGGACGCCAGCACCGAAGATGACCTGGGGGATGGTCAAGACCCTTTGCAGTGAGGCCCAGGGCGCCCTCCGACGCGAGGAGAGGGAGCTGACACCGGAGAACTTCGTAGCAGCAGTCTTCGCCCAGATTGATGCCAACACCGTGATCTTCACCATCATCCTGACCCTCTCCCTGCTTCTGGGGGGAGGCGCTCAGGCCGCCTCGTTGGAGGCCAACGACCTAGTGCCTGGCGGAGACCTCTCTGCACGGATGCAGTACAACATTTGGGAAAGGTTGGCGGGCCTCGTCAACCAGTCCGATTTTTGCCTGAGACAGGACATTGGTTCTGCCTCAATCTTGAGCACCTGCCTCATCCCAGTGTGCCATTCTCCAGGCGCATACCCCAGGGATGGGGATTGGCTTGTGAAGAGGATTTTCAGTCCGTATAACCCAGCGGCTTCTTCAGAATATGCTCGCTGGGAGATGCGGCTGACCATGACTTTGCCGGCTGATGCAGCCACCCTCCACACTCCTCGGATGGCGGTCAGCCCGAACTCTACCTGCGGATGGATGTACGGCTGCGCTTCAGCGGGTCGAATCCGGCGCCGCTGCCTCAACGTTGGCAGTGGCAATTAGACTTGCAATAACCCAGTACCACTTGGCACCATGTATGCTCATGTTACCCTACCATCTGGTTGGTTCTTTACATGCAACCAGTATACATGGAACTACATTCCTGCAAATATTTCAGACTCTATATGCTGTATCAGTCATTTGACATTGTTACTCCCTACTAAGGATATGGTCACCCCAAGCACAAATGTCACAAATGTTGATGTTCCCTCACTCATACGGCACACTCGCACCACCCAGTTAGACAGCTCATGTGAGAGCAGCTTTAGAGTAATGAGCCCTGCCGAATATCTCTCTTTGGCAGTCAGCATCTTTGGCGTGCCGGGCTTAGCCGTCGGCAACGCAAAGAGGATTGGTCACCTGGCTTGCGGTCTAGCAAAAGCCATCAATCACACCTCCTCAGCGATAGCGCTCCTGAATCAAGAGCAGGCAGAGCTTCGCCATGCCATTCTTGACAATAGAGCGGCTATCGACTACCTCTTATTGCTGCACCACCTGGGTTGCGAATCCTTTCATGGTATGTGTTGCTTCAACCTTACTGACAACGCCCGAAAAATCCAGAGCCAGCTCACAGACCTCCACACCATAGTCCAGGGCATCAGAGAAGGGTCTGCATGGGGAACTTGGTGGAGTTCATTGTGGAACTGGATGTGGTCGTGGATTCCGTGGGGGTGGCTTCAAACGGTACTTAAAGTGGTCGTGGGGGTGATTATACTAGGCATAGCACTCTGCTGCTTTGCACAATGTATTCCCTCACTGATATCAAGGTGCCGCTCCAAGAAGGAACCCCGAAGCATCATCCCCGCTCATCAGCTGGTACCTCTCTTGCGCAGAGCCGCCGGTCAGGCTCTTAAGAAAAATTAAAAGGGGAGATGTGGATTCCGCGTGCCCAGTTGGCACGCATGGCCTCTGGCAGAGGTTAAACCTAGCGAGCACGCTCCTGGCCCCTGGCCCTTGCCAGTGGAGAGAAATTAAGGGGGGTGGATAAATGATAGGGTTTGATTCACCCAATTCCTTGACCTGACCAGCGGACCTGCTGAGAGAGCGAATATGTTACCCATTAGAGTAATCCCTCATCTCCGAGCTTCAGTCTTATCCCAGAGGCAAACAGGAGTCATGATTGCCTTAGTCTAAGCCTTGAACAATGGTGTTTTCCCAGTCAATGTTTGCCCGCACTAATTAACTTCCCCAAGAGAGATTCCCAATTAACCTGAGTAAATAGGTGATGTGATCTAATGTCGGGTGACGGTTTTTTCTACCTTGCCTTCTGATCTATAAAAGGTGATGTCTTTTCCTCAATAAACTACAGATCTTATCCTCCTCCATACTGCCTCGTATCGTCCCTTGATCAGTCTCCTCCGGGACCCCCGGCCCTTAGCGGCCCCGATTCCTACAGGGAGGGAGGGAGGGTCAAAGAGATGGAGGGAGGGAGATTTGTTTCTGAAGTCCTCTAGTGGCTTCCAGTTTAGGAAGCTTAGGGACCCAAGAGCCCCTCTCTGCTGAAACAAATCCTAGAAACTGAAAAGACCATCCTAGATAAATCCTGATTGCTGTTATTCCCCTCCCCCCTCTCCCCCATGGCTGTTTCCAACTATTTCATACCCTAGAGCAAGCCTGTTGTAGGATCTGGATGCAATAGCTTGACTCTCAAGCACACTGAGATCATCAAACATTGCTGAATAGCAGGGTGGGCAAGCCGTGGCCAAGGACCACATGTGGTTCCTAACTGGGTATCATGTGATTTTAAGGCAACTTGAAAAAAGCCCTTTTCAAAGAATTGGTTCATTCTCTTGAATAGTAATGAGTCCATTCTCAAAGACCAGCTTATTAGAAAGAAAGAGGGAGTGGGGGCAGGGAGTGAAGAGTTTATTATGAGGCACATCCGTTGCTGGCTTCAACCTTACCCACCCTTAAACTTCTGGCTAGGAAAAAAATGCCCTTCTCCTGCCATAGTAAATCACTTCTTCTTCCTATAGGTTTCATTTATAAAAGGTAGCAAATGTTACTTTTATTCTAACTATGATCGTGTTCTTCTCCAATACTGCAAAATGTGTCCTCCTTTCTGGCTCTTCATACAACACCAATCAAATCCAGCCATTAGGAAAATTACAATGTATACATAAAAACTAACTCACATTCCATCTCCAACTATGGAGCATTCTCAGTTTCTGCTTAAAACAGATGGACATACAATGCCAGCTTGTATCATGTGTCCATTAAAGAACATTTAACATGTTATGAACTGCATCCTGCTATGCAAATGCACAAATAAGGCAGTACAGTAAAAACCCCTACTTACGAAAAAAAGTCAATTCCATAGGCTTTTGCTTAAATCGGTTTTTTTATGTAACTCAAAGCAAACCCATAGGAAATTGTCTAAATCGGGACATGGTTTTAGCACAAAATCATTATGTAAGTTGAATTTTATGTAACTCGAGGCATATGTAAGTCGGAGTTTTACTGTAATAGAAATTAGAGGTAAGCTAAAATGTGAAGTAATTGGCAAGCTTTGTTGGATGACAAAAAATGGTTTGATGGCTGCTTGGCAGAAAACAATGATTTAGAACAGCAAGAGCTAAATGAAATGTCTAAGTTATCAAATGTTCTTTTTTAAAAAAAAGACAGATCCTTGCATGTTGAGGTATAAAACTAACTGAATTTTGAGTCGTATGGAGAATTCTGACTTCCAATCAAAACCCAATCAAAAGTTAAGATCATTGGGACTAACATTTCTTATTCCAAATTATTTGATTTATTTGGATTATAAATTCTTGTTTCTTCTACAATCTCTTTTTTAAATAAAGAAAGTGTACATACAGTAGTTCACTTATAGTCATATGCCAAAAATATCATCTAGTGGTTAAACTGCTGCGCTGCAACCAAAAGGTTGTGAGCTCAATCCTGATCAGGACTCAAGGTTGACTCAGTCTTCCATTCTTCGGAGGTAGATAAAATGAGTACCCAGCATTTGGGAGCAAAATGCTAATTAACTATGTGGTGGTCTATGTGTAATTGCTTTGCTTTGAAGGGTAAATGTATGAATAAGGCAGTTTAAATCCACAAAGAGTAATCATTTAAAACTATCATGCTTATCTCCTGTATCCAAAGGGGAATTGAAATCATATTTTTAAGGACTTTAGGGACTGTCAAAAAGAAAATTGACAAAATAGACAAATGCCCTATCATATCTTTGCTCCTGAAAAACCAACCATTTCAGGCTAATTGGTTGTTTTAATGCCTGCTACATTGCATTACACGACACTGCCTGATGCTTCACTTCTTAATAAACAGATAGGTAAGACGTGAGGAAGACTCCTCTCTACATGAGGTCACAAAGCCAGAGTAGACAATATGTAGGTGGACCTAGAATAGGCTGATTTGGCACAAGGAAGCTTATTACATTCTTTGTTTTTCAGATGCTCTCTTCTAAAAGGACAAAATAGCTCCCAAATTCTCTTTCCTCTTTACTGTAGCAGATGTTACTAAGTATGCATTTTTATTTTTGGTTTGCATAGCTTAAAACCATTTGCAGTCTCTTAGAGGAACACCACACCATCTCATCCTGATGACTAATTTCAGTTTAAGTGATCATCCTGTTCCAACACCTCCTCAGTGTCTGACAGTGTTTCATCTTTTACATTGACAAATGAAAGAGCTGTAGGTTAGATAAGTATTTTGATCATACTTCACAGACCTGATTTCACCTTCAGCCTTAAGCATAGGCCAGTGGTTCCCAACCTACTGCTCGCAGGCCAGACCTGGCCATTCCATCTGGCCCCTTACTGCCTCCTCCACACCCGGAAGTGGAAGCAGGCAAATTTACATCAGCTGCAAAATGTGCCCGGACATGCACAAACGTGCCTGTGACTGTCATAAATGTGGAAGTGGGTGCATTTACAACAGCCATAAATGCACCAACTTCTGCTTCCAAGGGCATGGTCCTACTCGCTCAGCTGTCCAGGGGCATGGTCAGGCCCGTGGCATAAAAAGGTTGGCCACACCTGGCATAGGCCATGGGTATCTCCTTTTTCTAGCTAGAAGTAGACAAGGCTGGAAGCTTGTTTGCCTGTGAGCCCATATGTGGAGAAATCCGCCGGCATAACATCTTGGTAGAGAGAGAGCTAATATGTGCTGCTATTGGGTTTTTTTTGGGCTGGGCAAATGAATATGAATGCGCCTGCTAGCTTTCTCTGTAGACATCACAAAATACTTCTGTATCCACATAGAAATGGTATTCATTGAAAGATGGAATTATGCAGGATGGTGAAAAAAAGCAAGAAATAACAAGTGATGATTTGGAAGAGAAGACTAAAGATCAGTGGTTTAGAACTTGCATCATAGGCAGTAGATTCCAGGTTTTATTTATGGTGTCACCAGTTAACTGTCTAACTGTAGCAGAGAGGAAAGTACAATTGCAGACCTATTCTCTCAACATTATGGAGACCCCAGTTCTATCAAGATCATCCTCTTCTGCGACTGTCCACTCTCCAGCAGAAGCTATTCTACCAAATTGCAGAGCAGTCCAATGGTTCTTGTGAGAGGTCACTTGTATCTGGGCTTCTCTTTCAACTCATTTCAATTTAAGACTATCATCATAAGAACATTGTAAGTGTAAGAACTAGTGGTTCAGTCTATGTGTTCATCAGCCACTTACCATGGGAACACCGTTGGAAATGACACAAGATCATTGTAAGGGCATTCTAAGGGTATTCCAGACTTGATTATCCAAAGTATTCAGCAGTTAACTTGGTTGCCATTTAGAAGAGTAACATTTGGCTAAACTATATTTTACAACTATCCTGTTATTAGAAGTAATTCAGGCAGACCTTTGTCATTCAGCAATCATGAGAACTTCACTTCCATTGACCAACAGCAAAATGAAGCTAATTAATTTGCAAACTATGGGATTGATTAATAGTTTGCGCTGTGACAATGAGATGTTCTTATCACCTTCTCCTAGTAATGGAATGTTTGTAACTTTAATTTGCACATAATCCCACCACCACCCTGGTTCAAAACAAAACAAGGCTTCCATGGCCTGTCTTGTTCTTTCCTTTTTCCCACATAGTCATTGACATCAGCCACTCTGGTGACACTGTGTTTTTCTGAAAAGTAAGGCTAAACTAAATTTATAAACTTAAATAAACCATTGAACCTTGCAAGATTAATGAGGCAATGGGAGTCAGTGCAACTCTTGAAGCTCTTTTGAATGCTGGTGAAGAGTATGCAGAGGTAGAAGAACCACCACCACCTTTCTCCCCCCTTCCCTCCCCCCATCTGCAGCATGAAGCTTTCTTCTCTTTGTTCTTTTGCTGCAGACAAGAGATACTGCCAGGAGGCATTCATATCATCTGCTACTTCCTCTACCATCAGGCAATTTTAGTGGCTTCTGCCTCATCCAACCTGTGTTACAAGCTCCTCCTGCCAAGATTTGCTGCAGCTGGCAAACGTCCCCAGCAAAATTCCTGTAACAGCCACCTTGGGGTTCTGTTGTGTATGAAGGTATATGCCTTTAAGAGAAACTGTAACAGGAAGAATGAAAGAATGTAACCTCAATTGAATACAATGTAACTCAATGTAAGTCAGCTAGATGGAACGCGATTCACCTGCCACTAGATGGCAGTGACTCGCGACCACATGGTATTAATCATCCAATCACAGCCTACCGCGGGAAACATTCCCACCACAGGTAAACCAGGTAAAGAAGGAGGGGCATCACCATGATGTCACTCATACAGGAACCAATGGGGAACTGTGTGACTAGATTCAAATGTACAACTCTGTATAAAAGGAGCTGCGCCTCCACCATTACCTCATTTCAGATTGCATACCTTGCAATAAAGATGTGTTTGGCCCTGTAACTGCTGCCTATTGTGTATCAATCTGCAAATGTCAAATTGGCGACCCAGATCACCCTCACCCCGTTCGACACCTCAAAGCCAGAGACATGGGACCTCTATGAAGAGCAGTTCCTATACGCCATGGATGCCGAGGGTGTTGATAATGAAGCAAAGGGACGAGCCTGCCTACTTGCTCAATGCGGGCTGCTGAACCTGGAGCTGGTGAAGAACCTTCTGATGCCGAAGCCACTCCGTTAGGTACCTCTCGCAGAAATCCTCGCAGCCCTAAGAGGGCATTTCCACCCAAAGGTGTCGGTGTTCCCGGCGAGACTGGCGTTCCACCGGTGCGACGAGCAGGCTGGAGAGTCCGTGGCCGAGTTTGTTGCTGCCCTGTGGGTGGCTGCCGTCCCATGCGGGTGGGGCGCATCCCTCACTGAGGCCTTGCAGGACCGACTGTTGCTCGGGTTGCGAGATGAGGAGGCCCAGAGGAGGCTCCTGGCCCGAGAAGAGGACATTACCTTCGAGCAGGTACTGAGGGCTCCTCAGGCTGCCGAGTCGGTCAAAGACAGGGTGCACTCATGCAGGGCCAAGACCCCCACTTCGGGATACTCAACGCCCGAGGCCCCGGTTCACAGCTGCTCGGCGCACAAAGGGCGGGAACCGGGAGCCGCCGCAGCCGCTGCCACATCCTCATCAGACTGCAGAAAGTGATGTTTGGGAAAGTGATGTGTTGATTAAATTTGCAAATTGGGCGGATAAGTTGAAGGTGATGGCGTTTATAAAAAAAGCTGGGTCTGGCGTTTTAAAAATTGATGGTTGTGATTTATAACGACATATCTGTTGAGTAACGGGTATGGCGCTATAAGATGAAACCTGTGACACAATTATTAAGAGAACGTGAAATTGTTTATCATTGGAAGTTTCCTCAACAGCTCAGATTCTTTTATGGGGAAAAAATGCATACAATAGATATTGAAATGGACTCATTAGATTATCTGTGCCAGATAGGATTGGTTAAAACAGCATCTTGAGAGTGTCGAGCCTTGAGGAAGGCCTTGTTTGAGGCGGGGGGTACACAAAGAGAGTCAGGAATCGAACAAGAGAAGGGGGCCACAGGAGGAGCAGAGGAGGAGGATGAGGGACAGGTGGCGGAGGTGCCAGGGTGAGGCAGGGTACTAGAGAGGGGGATTAGACGGGTAAGGGAAAGATGAGGGGCTTTAATTAGGTTAGATTTTGAAGAGGAGAGTCGGCGCTAGAGCTTTAATTAGAATGCACATCTTACATGTCTCCCCCCTCCCCCCTTTGAAGAATAAGGGCCACTTTTTGGTAGGAAGAGTGGGGAGGGCGATTTTAAATGTTAAATGTTTTTTGTTTGGGTTTTTTAAAAGAAAAAATGTAGTTATATGTATGGTGAAGGTAATTACACAAAAAATAGTCTGTGGTGGTCAAAACGCAAGGATGTTACATAAATTATGAGGACTTTTAAAGTATTGACGTGGAATGTGAAAGGCACGGGCAGCCAAATGAAGAGGAGGAGGTTGGAATTTGCTTTGAGGACAGATAGGCCGGACATAGTCTTTCTCCAGGAAACACATCAAAAAACAGAGGATACAAATAAGATTTATTTGGGTTGGATGCAGATTTATGAAAAGTCCTATGGAACTTCTAAAGCAAGGGGGTGGCAGTCTTGATTTCGAAGAGACTTGGCTTTGAGATGTTAAAGAGTATTTCCGATCCAGATGGCAGATATTTAATAGTTATAGGGAAAATAAAGGATGAAGAGATAACGTTGGTAAATATATACGCCCCGAATGATCATCAAGAAGAATTTTTAAATAAAGTATTGGGTATATTGGAAAAAGAGAGATTAGTTAATATGATTGTGGCAGGAGATTTTAATTTGATAAGGGCCCCGGAGGACTGTACTAATGTAGCTAGAGCTGGAAGACCAGTCAAAATGAAGATACTAGATAAATGGATGAAGTGTTTGGGATTAAAAGATGTTTGGAGGGAAATTAAGGGACAAGAGAGGGCTTATACTTATTTTTCACAGGTGCATAATACATACTCCAGAATTGACTATATCCTGGCCACAGAAAATTTGATTAAATGTAGATGATGTAGAAATCGGGATTTTTAAGGAATCTGATCATGCAAAACTCTGGATGGAATTGAGACTTGATGGGGGGGGGAAAGGATAGGAGGAATTGGAGATATGACGAAAAATTATTTTATGATCAAAAGAGTAAAGAAAAGATAATTGAAAATTGGAATGAAAGTTGGGCCTGGAATGATAATGGAGAGGTTAGCTATAATGTGGTTTGGGATACTATGAAGTCGGTATTTAGAGGGGAATGCATTAGGTTGGCTAGTATTAAAAATAAACAACGTAGAGACAAACAGTCTGAGATAGAGAACGAGATTAAGCATTTGCAAGAGGAACATATAAAGACCAATAGTAAAAAAGCATTGGATAAAATTCAAAGGTTAAAGTCAGAGTTGATAGGAAAAGATATGCAGAAGGTAAAAAAAGATCTATTATATTTGAAGAGAGAGTATTTTGAATATAGTAATAGGAATTCTAAATTACTGGCAAGAGCTGCTAAAGAAAAGAGGACGAAAAGAGAGATTGGAATTTTGATAAATAAATTAGGGGTGAGATGTAATAAGGCTAATGATAAGATTGAGATTGTAAAAGATTTCTACCAGAGTTTGTATACTAAAAGAGATATCAATATAGAAAAGTTGAGAGAACAGTTAGAAAAACAGGTGCAAATAAAAATAGAATTGGAACATAAAAATAAAATGGAGGAGCGAATAATGGAAAAAGAGGTAAAAGATACAATAGCCAACCTGAAGCTAGGTAAATCCCCGGGTGAGGATGGACTGACAGCGGATTTTTATAAGGAATTTAAAGATAGTGTAGTTCCAAGATTAGTGAAATAGTTTAACTATATATTGGATGGGGGAAAGATACCGACATCATGGAACAGAGCTATAATTGTTTTGCTGCCAAAGCCTGGAAAGGATGTTGAAAAAGTGGAATCTTATAGGCCTATTTCTCTGATAAATCAAGACGCTAAGATATCTACAGCAATAATAGCAAAAAGATTAAATGGGTTCATGGGCAATTATATAAAGGAGGATCAAGCAGGATTTTTGAAAGGACGTAATATGTCTGATTTAATTAGGAGGGTTCTGGACTTGATTGACATAGCAGGGCATACAAAAGAGAAAGTTGGTTTATTTGTCATTAGATATATTTAAGGCTTTTGATTCTCTGCAATTGGTTACAATTAAAGAGATAATTCGATGTTATGGATTTGGAGATAGATTTTGTAACATGATAGATCAGTTATATCAATTTGGATTTGCAAAAGTCAGGGTCAATGATGAAAATACAGGAGAGATAAGATTAGAAGCAGGTACAAGACAGGGTTGCCCATTATCCCCAGTATTGCTTATAATGGCAATGGAGTTGTTAGCGAATATTATAAGAGGGGATAAAGGCATTGAAGGGATGGCTAGAAATAAAATAAGTTTGTATGCAGATGATACTTTGATAATAATGAAGCATCCTAGAAAGGCATTGGAAAAAATACAAGGACATCTAAAAGATTTTGAAGAGATAACAGGTCTGAGAATCAATTGGGATAAATCAGAAATGATAGCCTGTAATGTTGAGAAGGAGGAACAAGAGAGAATTAAGGCTAAATTTAAAATTCAAGTTAAAGAATGTTTGAGATATTTAGGAATAAGTATCTCAAATAAAATTGAGGACCTTAAGCAATTAAATTACCGGTATGATAAACAGAAAAAAGAAATTAAAGAGAAAATAGAATTGTATAAAAAATCAAATTGTCATGGTTTGGTTTTGTTGTTGTTCAGTCGCACAGTCGACTCCGACCCTTTGCGACCCCATGGACCATTTTCCTCCAGGCGCCTCTGTCCTCTACCATCCCCCTCAGCCCTCCCAGCTCTGTGCCCATTGTGTCTATAATACCATCTAGCCATCTCATCCTTGGCCTCCCCCTTCTTCTTTTGCCCTCCACCTTTCCCAACATCAATGCCTTCTCAAGTGAATCCTCCCTTCTCATTTGATGTCCAAAGTATTTTAGCTTCATCTTTACTATTTGACCTTCCAATGAGCAGTCAGGGTTAATTTCTTCTAAGATTGACCTATTTGTTCTCCTCGCTGTCCAGGGCACTCTCAAAACCCTCCTCCAACACCACATTTCAAAGGCATCTATTCTTCTGCGTTCAGCCTTCCTAATTGTCCAGCTCTCACATCCATACATTACTACTGGGAAAACCATTGCTTTGACTATTCTAATTTTTGTTTGCAATGTAATGTCTCTGCTTTTCACTATGTTCCCCAGGTTTCTCATCGCTTGTCTCCCAAGAATCAGTCGCCTTTTTATTTCATGGCTACAATCCCCATCTGCAGTGATCTTTGATCCTAAGAAAGTAAAATCTGTCACTGCTTCTACTTCTTCCCCGTCTATTTTCCAGGAACTGATGGGGCCTGTTGCCATTATCTTGGTTTTCTTGATATTGAGTCTCAAGCCAGCTTTTGCACTCTCCTCCTTCAGCCCAATCAAGAGATTCTTTAGGTCTTCCTCACTTTCTGCCATTAGGGTGGTATCGTCTGCATATCTCAGATTATTGATGTTTCTCCCAGCGATTTTAATCCCATATTGTGATTCCTCCATCCCTGCACTGCGCATTATGTGCTCTGTGTATAGGTTGAATAAGCATGGTGACAAAATGCAGCCTTGTCTTACTCCTTTTCCTATTCCAAACCACTCTGTTATTCCATGTTCTGTCCTAACTGTTGCTTCTTGGTTCATGTACAGATTTCTCAGGAGGCATATGAGGTGCTCTGGTATTCCCATCTCTTTAATTACTTGCCACATCTTGTTGTGGTTCACACAGTCAAATGCCTTAGTGTAGTCAATAAAACAAAAGTAAACTTGTTTCTGGTATTCCTTTGTTTTCTCCATGATCCAGCGTATGTTGGCGATGTGGTCTCTAGTCCCCCTGCCTCTTCTGAAACCCGCCTGCACCTCTGGTAATTCTCTCTCCACATGCTGCTGAAGTCTGTCCTGTATTATCTTGAGCATCACCTTGCTGGCATGTGGGATGAGCGCGATTGTTCGATAATTTGAACATTCTTTGGCATTGCCCTTTTTTGGGATTGGGACGTATAGTGATCTTTTCCAATCCTGTGGCCACTGTTTTGTTTTCCAAATCTGCTGGCATATTGAATACAGTAATTTGACGCCATCATCTTTTAGCGCTTTGAAAAATTCAACTGGGATACCATCATCTCCACTAGCTTTGTTGTTTGCAGTGCTCTTTAGGACCTTTATGACTTCACTCTCCAGGATGTCTGGCTCAAGTTCAATTTCTTCATCATTGTGATTATCAGGAGTGTTGAGGTCCTTTTTGTAAAGTTCCTCTGTGTACTCTTTCCATCTTTTCTTAATTTCTTCTGCATCAGCTAGCTCCTTTCCGTCTTTGTCCCTTATCATGGTCATTTTTGCTTTAAATGTTCCCTTGATTTCCCCAATTTTTTTGAAAAGATCTTTGGTTCTGCCTCTTTTGTTGTTTTCCTCCATTT
This sequence comes from Bradypodion ventrale, assembly GCA_035047345.1. NCBI lineage: Eukaryota > Metazoa > Chordata > Lepidosauria > Squamata > Chamaeleonidae > Bradypodion > Bradypodion ventrale. The sequence continues at coordinate 39,799,607 of JAWDJE010000008.1, forward strand.
CTCTGCACTGCTCTTTTAGGTAGTTTTCCTTATCTCTCCTTGCTTTTCTTTGAAATTCTGTGTTCAAATGGTTGTAGTTTTTCCTTTCTCCTTTGACTTTTGCGTTCCTTCTTTCCTCTGCTATTTTAAGAGCCTCATCAGACAACCACTTTGCTTTCTTCCTCTTCTTTTCTTTTGGTATGGTTTTCTTTGCTGCTTCCTGCATGATGTCCCTCATCTCCGTCCATAATTCTTCCGGTACTCTGTCTACCGAGTCTAAGCCATTAAATCTGTTCATCACCTCCACCGTGTATTCTTTAGGGATGCTGTCTAGGTGATATCTTTCTGGTCTCCGTGTTTTCCCTATTTTCTTTAGTCTAAGCCTGAATTTTGCGATCAGTAGGTTGTGATCTGAGCCACAGTCTGCTCCAGGTCTTGTTTTTGCTGACTGTATGGAGGTTCTCCATCTTTGGCTGCAGAGTATGTAGTCAATCTGGTTTCGGTGTTGGCCATCTGGTGATGTCCATGTGTAAAGTCGTCTCTTGTGTTGCTGGAAGAGAGTGTTTGCTATGACCAGTGCGTTCTCTTGGCAGAACTCTATCAGTCTTTGCCCTGCTTCATTCTGTACTCCAAGACCAAATTTGCCTGTTATTCCCTCCACTTTTTGATTTCCTACTTTGGCATTCCAGTCTCCTAATATAATTTGGACATCATTTCTTGGTGTCTGTTCTATGAGGTGTTGTAAGTCCTCATAGAACTGGTCCATTGTGGCTTCATCTGCACCAGTGGTTGGTGCGTATATTTGGATCACAGTGACATTGAAAGGTTTGCCTTGAAATCTGACTGACATCATTCTGTCATTTTTGAGATTGTATCCCATTACTGCTTTTCTCACTCTTTTATTGACAATTATGGCTACTCCATTTCTTCTAAGGTTTTCTTGCCCGCAGTAGTAGATATGATGGTTTCCAGAGCTGAATTCGCCCATCCCTGTCCATTTGAGCTCACTGATGCCCAAGATGTCAATGCTTATTCTTTCCATCTCGTTTTTTACCACTTCGTTTTCCTTGATTCATAGACCTCACATTCCATGTCCCTATGCAGTATTGTTCCCTGCAACACTGTATTTTTCCTCCTCCTTTCATATCCTTCCCCCTTTTCAGATCTGCTGTGCTGAGCATCCCCTTGTTTTGCCTTTTGTTTTGGTCCATAGGGTTCTCTTGGCAAACTTTGTGGCGTGCCTTGCCGGTCTCTACGCCAGTCTTTTCCCATCACACATGTTATCACAGTTTAAACAGTTTTAAAACAAAGTATTATCATGCACAATATTACAGTTTATCACATAGTATCAAAGTAAAAGTTGAACTAATTAATGAAAGGGAAAGAAAGAAAGAAAGAAAAAGTCCACTATATCAAGTCTCTATGTAAGTCAGTTTCTTGTACAGTCACTATGTCAGTTGCCATAAGCCATCTATGTTTAGTCAACTATATTATTTCAGTTCGATTACTTATCCTTTGCATGCACACAGCAGCTCTTGCCTCTCTTCGGCCGCATGGAGTCGGTCAAAGGTGCCGGCTCGGACCTCGCTGTGATGGTGGTTGTGGATGGTATCTCCTGGGGGTGGTCGGGGGTCTCCGGAAGTGTCCTTCTCTCTGGCCCCAGGTCTTTGGATGGGGAGGGAGGGGCAAGATCCTTTACTCACCTCCCCCTTGGGCCTCTCTGGATGGCAAATGGGCAGTAGAGCTGGGCCTTCCTGAAGCCTTTTCTTCCTCTCCAGGCTCAGGTCTTTGGATGGGGAGGGAGGGGCAGGATCCTTTACTCACCTCCCCTGTGGGCCTCTCTGCATGGAATGAGCAGTAGAGCTGGGCCTTTATGATTCCTTTTCTTCCTCTCTAGGCCCAGGTCTTTGGATGGGGAGGGAGGGGCAGGATCCTTTGCTCACCTCCCCTGTGGGCCTCTCTGCATGGAATGAGCAGTAGAGCTGGGCCTTTATGATTCCTTTTCTTCCTCTCTAGGCCCAGGTCTTTGGATGGGGAGGTAGGGGCAGGATCCTTTACTCACCTCCCCTGTGGGCCTCTCTGCATGGAATGAGCAGTAGAGCTGGGCCTTGCTGATTCCTTTTTCTTCCTCTCTAGGCCCAGGTCTTTGGATGGGGAGGGAGGGGCAGGATCCTTTACTCACCTCCCCTGTGGGCCTCTCTGTATGGAATGGGCAGTAGAGCTGGGTCTTGCTGATTCCTTTTTCTTCCTCTCTAGGCCCAGGTCTTTGGATGGGTTGGGAGGGGCAGGATCCTTTACTCACCTCCCCTGTGGGCCTCTCTGCATGGAATGAGCAGTAGAGCTGGGCCTTTATGATTCCTTTTCTTCCTCTCTAGGCCCAGGTCTTTGGATGGGGAGGGAGGGGCAGGATCCTTTACTCACCTCCCCTGTGGGCCTCTCTGCATGGAATGAGCAGTAGAGCTGGGCCTTTATGATTCCTTTTCTTCCTCTCTAGGCCCAGGTCTTTGGATGGGGAGGTAGGGGCAGGAGCCTTTACTCACCTCCCCTGTGGGCCTCTCTGCATGGAATGAGCAGTAGAGCTGGGCCTTGCTGATTCCTTTTTCTTCCTCTCTAGGCCCAGGTCTTTGGATGGGGAGGGAGGGGCAGGATCCTTTACTCACCTCCCCTGTGGGCCTCTCTGTATGGAATGAGCAGTAGAGCTGGGCCTTGCTGATTCCTTTTTCTTCCTCTCTAGGCCCAGGTCTTTGGATGGGTTGGGAGGGGCAGGATCCTTTACTCACCTCCCCTGTGGGCCTCTCTGCATGGAATGAGCAGTAGAGCTGGGCCTTGCTGATTCCTTTTTCTTCCTCTCTAGGCCCAGGTCTTTGGATGGGGAGGGAGGGGCTGGATCCTTTACTCACCTCCCCTGTGGTCCTCTCTGCATGGAATGAGCAGTAGAGCTGGGCCTTGCTAATTCCTTTTTCTTCCTCTCTAGGCCCAGGTCTTTGGATGGGGAGGGAGGGGCAGGATCCTTTACTCACCTCCCCTGTGGGCCTCTCTGCATGGAATGAGCAGTAGAGCTGGGCCTTGCTGATTCCTTTTTCTTCCTCTCTAGGCCCAGGTCTTTGGATGGGGAGGGAGGGGCAGGATCCTTTACTCACCTCCCCTGTGGGCCTCTCTGCATGGAATGAGCAGTAGAGCTGGGCCTTATGATTCCTTTTCTTCCTCTCTAGGCCCAGGTCTTTGGATGGGGAGGGAGGGGCTGGATCCTTTACTCACCTCCCCTGTGGGCCTCTCTGCATGGAATGGTTTGGTAGGATAGCGTTAACTAAAATGATGTTGTTGCCAAAAATAAATTTTTATTTGATGCGTTGCCGATTAGGTTGTTTGATAAGGAAATTAAAGATTTTCAAAACATAATAAATAATTATTGTAATGAAGGAAAAAAGCCTAGAATTGCTAAGATTTTTTGGTACTTATCTCAGAAAGAAGGAGGATTGGGAATACCTAATTTAAGGAATTATTATAGAGCTTTCCAAATTAAGAATATTATAAAACTTTTAGCAAGGGAGAAGGTTGTCTGGGAAGAAATAGAGATGAAGGAGTTAAAAATGGGTAAAGGGGTATTTCTAGGCGATAAGAAAGGGAAAATTAGTGTTAAAAATAGAATGATGAAAACAATGTTGGATGTTTGGAACAAGGTCAAAAAGAAATTGAGTCCAGAACTATCTCCTATAATAGAATTAGATGATATCTAAAGTTTTCCAATACAATTAGATAATAGTTTAAAGATGGTACTGGAAAGGAAAAATGTTTCTTTGTTGAAGGACTGGGTTCGTGCCTGTAAAGATAGCGAGAATAAAGCAGTAATTTATTCACAGTTGAATCTGAACTGGCTTCAGAAGGTAATGCTGGATAGATGGACTGATAAATACAAGGAAGAAAGTAGTTTAGAGAGGGATAAAACAGAATTTGAGCAACTGTTGTTAAAAATACGAAAAGGAGATATGGGATTAAAGGGTATAGTAAGCAGGATTTATAAAATTTGAAATAATGAAGGTAATCCACAAGAAACTTTGAAGTCATGCTGGGAACAGGATTTGAACATAAACATTCAGGAAAAAATTTGGAAAGATAAGTGGGGAAAAAGATATATGAGAACTATGTCGGTAAGAATGAAAGAGCATAATTACAAAATGTTATGGAAGTGGTATTTGACTCCTGAGAGATTATTTCAAATGGTCAATGCTAAAAGTAAAATGTGTTGGAGATGTAAAACTCTTTAGGAACATATGAACATATGTGGTGGAATTGTAAAGTGGTAAAAGAGTATTGGGGAAAATTTGAGAAGGAAATATGTGATACTATGGGGGTAGAATGTGAATTGAATTTAAATATGGTGTTGTTAACAGATGTGGAGAATTTGAAAGTAAATGAAGACAATAAGGAACTAATAGCTATTATGCTGATATCAGCTAGAATGTGTATTGCAAGGAGCTGGAAACTTGATAGAGTTCTAAAAGTAGAGGAATGGTATAAAGAGATGTGGGATCTTGCATTGAATGACAAACTGACATGGGAAATAAACAAACATAAGGGAAAAATTAAAGAAAATAGATTTTGGAAAATTTGGCAACCTTTTGTGGAATACTCACTGAATGGAGATCAGAGCAATAGCCTTGTACTATATTATATATATTTTTGGAAATGGTAAAAAAGGCAATATCCCGCAGGCTCTTATAACTTGTAAATACACAGGGTGATTATTAGTAGTTTATGTTATGTTTAATGTAATTGGATTTGATAAAAATTGAATATGCTTTTTTCTTTTAAATTACGTGTTCTCTTTTCTGTATTTTCTTCTTTTTTGTAATGTTTATCTTTTTATATTCAATAAAAATTTATTTTAAAAAAAACCAATGTAAGTCAGCTGGATGGAACGCGATTCACCTGCCACTAGATGGCAGTGACACGCAACCACATTGTATTAATCATCCAATCACAGCCTACCACTGGAAACATTCCCGCCACAGGTAAACCAGGTAAAGAAGGATGGGCGTCACCATGACGTCACTCATACAGGAACCACCATTACCTCATGTTCAGATTGCATACCTTGCAATAAAGATGTGTTTGGCCCTGTAACTGCTGCCTACTGCGTATCAATCTGCAAACATCAAAGGTTCCCAGAATCATTTTAAAGAGGAACCTGGTGCCGGCTTCATATAAAACATTTTGGAAAATTGTTTGGAAAAAAGCTGTGACTGTGTTTAAAACTCTATTTACAACCTAGAAGCACAAATGTACCTCATTTCCTTTCTAAATCCCTATAAACGAATTCTTCTTACTCCACTCTGAAAAAAACAAAAGGCAACTGAGTATTTGTTATGTCCAGCCCTTGCAAGCAATAGTCCAGACAATGATGAACCAAACAGCAACAAGTCTTTAATTAACAGTATATTCAGGATGAGCTTACAAGGCGTTCCAGACAGAAAGATTTCTATACAGTCCCATGGAATCAGTCCCTCCTGACTCTTGCTGTAGCGTGGCAATAAACTAGCTAGCATAGGAGCATAGCATAATGGAGGAGACCCAGGCTAGCACGTTCCTGGCTACCTGTACGGAGAAGGAAGTATAGATCTGGTCCGACCCCACCCTTGTTTACCGTGGGGCTTATATAGTGTCTTCCCAGGGGTGGCTCTTTGATACAAAGTAGCGACCTGTCGGATAACCGTAACTAACCAATCATAACAGGGAAAATATGTATTTAACCAATGGAGAACAGGATCCAGTGTAGCCAATCACAGGACTTTGATTAGCATAATAAGCACGCCCTGTGCAGGGGTTTTCGCACCACTTTGTGTTCCTAATTTGGATGGCGGGAAACCACCATTTTCCCTTTGCAAAGGCGCTGCCTGCGCTACTTGCAAATGTGCCTGAATACACAACAGCATTGGAGAATTGTTTTGTTGTAATGAAATGAATTATACCCTGTGCTTTAGCCTAACCCAAGATGGAGATTTTAACATAGAGGAGTCCCTTCATACCGGGATTGGAATGTAAACAATGTCATACCTGTCAAGCACTGCTCTGGAAAATACGGGAACTGCTCCGGCCCAGGTGCGCATGCGCAGAACCTCTTTGTGCATGCACATAACATGTTTATGCATGTGCACATGGGTTCTGCCCATGTGCGCATGCACAGTAACCCCTTTCCCCACCGTCCTAAATACAGGACAGCACCAGGAAAGGAGAGGAACGTGCACCAAAATACAGGATTTCCCAGCCAATCCGGGATACTTGACAGGTATGCAATGTTGGCCTCATGAGCTGGGAGAAATGAAACCTAATATGTGATGGACATATCATCATGTGAGATCATTGGTTGGACTCCCTTAGGGGAATGGCTGGAAGGTGGTCCCTGTGGGAGGAGGTATAACCTAGAAGATGGGGGCCATCACAACTGCTAGTCACAAACATTTATCTTTCTCACAAATTATGCTGAATCTATTTTTAAAACCATTGAGGTTAGTGTCCATCACTACCTCTCATGGAGTAGTGCCTTCTGGAGTTAAACTAATCACTTTGTGGACTTTCTCTCTCCTGAAATTCTCCATCATTCAGCTATACAGGAGGAGGAGGACCAGGTCAGCTGCAGCCACTTGGGTGGTGGAGGTTTCTCCTGCTTGCCTAATTTTGAGGTTGGACTCTTGTGTTCGAATTTTTGTTTTGGGATATTTTGTTTTTGTTGAGTATTTTTGAACAAACCCCAGCATGCAGTGAGTGTTAAAATTAGTTTATCCCTGACTAACCAATAGGAAAATTTTCTATCTTCCCACCTCTAGGGTCACCTGATGGATTTTGCATGTTGTTCAGGTCTCTAGCTCTTGCTATTTTCTGCCTTTCAAGGAGAAACATGTATGTTTGAGTTCACCATTTTATTTGGCCACATGACAGACCTAAAGACTTTAAAAGAACTAAAAGGACTCTAACCTTAACATGATTTATTTCTCAAACTATCCTCACCAAGAAACCAGATCACATGTTCATTTCTCCTATCTAATTGTAAGTAAATAATAATTTGGTTATCTTCCATGGCAGCCGTTGGCCTGACTCAGGTAATTCAGGGGCCGACCAGGAGCAGTGGCCACACACCGGATCTAGTTTTCTTGTTGGAGCGGTGGCAGAGTGATCTGAAATTACAGCGACTAGACATAACACCTGTGCCATGGTCAGATCACTATCTGGTGACTCTGGACTTTCTGGGGGCGATGTCCCATCTTAGGGAGGCAGGGACAGTTAAATTCGCCCGCCCTGGTGACTGATGGATTCTGAAGGATTCCAAAGGGAACTGGGGCGTTTTCCTCTGGATCGGCTACATGATTCGCCTGAGGCACTCATCAACCTCTGGCATGGGGGTGTGACGGCAGCCTTGGACGCAATTGCGCCACTATGGCCTCTCTGCACACATGGGCCTTGCTCATCCCCATGGTTTACGGAGGATTTGAGGGAGCTTAAATGGGCAAAGAGACACCGAGACCACCGCTGGGTGAAGACTCAGAGTAATTCCGACCAAACACTGGGTAGAGCCACTATCAGAGCCTACCTGGTGGCGATAGAGGTGGTGAAACGGCAATATTTCACCACCCTTATTGCCTCTGCAGATAATTGTCCAGCAACTCTGTTTCAGGTGACTAGGTCTCTCCTCGGTAGAGGGGGGCCTGGGCCTGTTGGCAGGGATCAGCTGAGGACTTTGCTGATTATCTCATGGAGAAAATCGCTCAGATTCGCTCGAAATTTGACCCCGGCATAGACACTATGGGTCTGTAATTGATCGGATCACAGTCTTGCCATGTTATCTGGGATCGGTTTGATCCAGTTGTCCCTGAGGAAGTGGACAGGCTCCTTTTATCTGTTTGCGCCACTGCTTGCCCATTAGATCCATGTCCCATCTGGTTGGTCAAGGTGTCCAAGGTGGTGACAGGCAGTTGGGTTGGAGCAATAGTCAACACATCTTTGTGGGAGTGGGTGTTTCCTGCACCATTAAAACATGCTTTGGTGCACCCCCTCCTTAAGAAGCCAGCACTCGACCCAACAACAATGGCCAACTATTGGCCAGTAACCAACCTCACTTTTTAGGGAAGGTTTTGGAGTAGGCAGTGGTGCGGCAGTTATGGGGGTTCTGGATGAAGCGGATTATCTGGACCCCTTTCAGTCAGGATTCAGGCCTGGATATGGTACTGAGACTCTGCTGGTTGTGCTGTTGGATGATCTCTGGTGGGAGCAGGATTTATTTATTTTATTTATATACCGCCTTCCTCGCCCTGGGGTGACTCAAGGCGGTTTACATTTCATAATATACACAGGCCCCAATGGCTCCTCTTCTGCCCACCCAGGCCTTGGGTGGGTGAGAGTCCTGGGGGTGGGGGGTGGCGCTGATGGAAAAGCCGCCTCTTTCACCCCAACGGCTCCTCTTCTGCCCACCCAGGCCTTAGGTGGGCGAGAGTCCCGGGGGTGGGGGGACGGCACAGATGGAAAAGCCGCCTCTTTCCCCCCCAACGGCTCCTCTTCTGCCCACCCAGGCTTTGGGTGGGCGAGAGTCCCAGGGGTGGGGAGGCGGCACAGATGGAAAAGCCGCCTCTTTCCCTCCAATGGCTCTTCTTCTTCATCCCTCCGTCCTTGCTCTTCTTGAACTCTCAGCGGCCTTTGATATCATTGACCAATGTATCCTTCTGGAACACTCAGAGGAGTGGGGATCCAGGGCAGTGTGGTCTGGTTTGCCTCATTTCTGAAGGACCGGACCGAGTTGGTGTGGTTGGAGGATGGAATGTCCAGCCCTAGGCCTCTCCAATATGGGATGCCTTAGGGCTCGGTGCTCTCACCTCTCCTATTTAACATCTACACGAAACCGCTGGGGGAGATCATCCGTTCCCACAGGGTGAGGTATCATCAGTATGCTGATGATACTCAGCTAAACATCTCGACCCGTGGTGATCCAAGCAATGCACTTGGAGTCCTATCCAGATGTCTAGAGGCTATTGGGGTCTGGATGGTGGATAATGAGCTACAACTGAATCCAGGCAAGACTGAGTGGCTATGGTCCCGCATTATCTCGGGAGCTACCATCTTTGGTTCTGGATGGCTCTGTTTTGCCCCAAATAGACCTGGTGTCTAATCTGGGGGTCTTCCTGGACTCATGACTCCTGCTCAATGAACAGGTGGCAGTCATGGCCAGGAGGGCTTTTGCACAAGTTCATGTTATATGCCAGTTATGCCCAGTCATAAGAACATAAGAACAGCCTTGCTGGAACAGGCCACAGCCCACCCAATCCAGCATTCTGTCTCACACAGTGACTCACCATTTCCTTCAGGGTATTCCCAAGCAGATGCCTACACCTGCTTAGGATTCCCTGGAAATGGCATTGAGAGATATCCTGCCTATCTCTCCAACCTGGAGGTTGTCCTTAAGTATCCATAATTATAGCCATTGATACTCTTATTCTCCATGAACTTGCCTAATCCTTTCTTAAAGCTGTCAAGATTGACAGCTGTCACCACTTCTTCTGGCAGGGAGTTTCATAGACCAGTAATCCTCTGGATCAGGACTCTTTGCTTGTGGTCACGCATGCTCTGGTCTCCTCCAGACTTGATTATTGCAATGCGCCCTACATAGGGCTGCCCTTGATCACCATTCGGAGGCTGCAACTGGTTCAAAATGCAGCTGCCCGGGTGTAATTCAAGGTGCTAGTAATGACGTTTAAAACCCTGAATGGTAGTGGGCAAGGATACTTAAGAGAGCGTGTCAGCCCGAGAACATCTGTCCATCCCACCAGAGCAGACCGGACCTGCTCTGTGTCTGCTCCACCCTATAGAACCTCCTGCCAATTGAGCTGTGTCTCCAAACAGAGTTGGAAAGGGCTAAAAATTTGACTGGCAAAGCAGGTGTGGGGCACCAGCAATGCGGTGACCCCTGCCTGCTGGCAGATTTAGAGTTGGGTGGCAATATAAATCAGAAAAATAAATAAATAAAACATATTGTGAAGTGTGTTTATTTCTGGGCTAAAACAGGGAGAAAAAGCCTTGAAAAACTTGCATTTCAGACTGAGGCTGCCTGAAAACTGTCCTGATTTACCATTGCTGCATAAAACTGTCCCCTCCATTACTGATTCCCAAGCAATTTATGGCAGTACAAAGGCAAAGCTTTGGTCTCCGACCCCTGGACCTGTAGTGATGGCACTGCTGTAAGCGTCGCTGTATTGTGACTTGTAATTTCTAACTTGTATCCTGTGTTTATTATGTATTGTTTAATTTTTAATTTTTATATACATTGTTAATTTTTTGTGTCTGTGAATTTTGCCGCTTTGAGTCTCCCTCAGGAGAGGAAAGCGGGGTATAAATTGACGTATAATAATGATAACGATAACAATAATAATGACAATGTCAACAGCGACAGCGACAGCGACAGCGACAGCGACGACAACAACAACAACAACAACAACAACAACAACAACAACAACAATAATAATAATAATAATAATAATAATAATAATAATAATAATAATAATAATAAAGCCCCTCCCCCAATCCAGCTATGGGTTGCATTACCTCCCATACCTGAAATAGCCAAAAAATAGCCAAAAACAGCAGTATACTTTCCTCTCTCGCCCTCCCCTGGTTTTCCCAAAATGCAAGGCTGCTTTTCAGTTTTATCTTCTGCCCTCTACCTGTACCGTTGTGCCCTAGTTTTGCCCCACCATGCCTTCTTTTTGGCCTAACCCAGGCATGTAAGCGTTGATTTACATGAATGCCCAACGTCTTGTAGGCTGCTGAAGGGCATTGGAAACAGAGTCAGCAAACCTTGGGTTAAGGGCAGACTCTTTCTTTGCCACTGGCACTGACATCTATTGCCTGCTTGGTGAGCCAGTGCTATATTTAGAGTCCACAGCTCCACTTCTTGCCTAAACACTGAGTGCAGTCACTGACAGATGAGAAGACCAGCGGCTGTCTGCAATTTTGAACTAAAATCAGTCAGGATTAGGTCATTGACCTTTAAAGAAGAACAGCAAGATCCATAAACTACAGACATGCTACAAATCAAAACAGTTTAGCTGAGTTTAAATTAAATCAGAATAGAATAGTTTAGGGACAAAAAATTGCTGGCATGAATGGTTGACAAGTATCTAAAACAATACCAATGGGAACTCTTCTGACTGCTCAATCCTAGTTCACCTGGATAAGGCACCATTCAGAAGAAGACAGAAAAGGGGATACATCTTGACAAAAGGCAGTGAAAACGGAGAAAGTTGGGCAATTAAAAAGCAAATGAGCATAGGACCTGTCAAATTATCTTGACGCTGGGTTATTTGATAATACAAGATTATAGCATGATTTTCCAGGGACCCTGACAGAGTATTTATCCTTGCAAAGCAGACAGAGCTGAGCAAATAACAAAGGGGCATTGTAACCCAGAACTGGTTGCTGAGATAAAATGCCTGGATTTACAAGTCCATTGATATATTCCTTTGTTTTTATGGACTAATGTTTGTGGCTGACAAAAGCAGACTCGTTGATATTATGGATGGGGACATATTGCATGCAAAGCCTTTTGCTGCTTTTCAAAGTGTTTCTGGTTGTTGATATTATTTAAATGCTTTGTTGAGGGTCAACCTTTTCTTCTAATTTCTGTGCAGCTTGCTGTCTAGAGACACCAGTGGCTGTAGGTTCTATGTCTCTACCATCCTGATGAAAGGCAAGCAATTATAGCAAGTAAAGGGTGGGAGCTAAATGTATTCTGATGGGAGAAAGGGGCGGGCAAGGACACATTTTCCTTTATTTCTGAAACCTCATGCCAAAAAGGTTAATGCCATTCAGAATGTGAAACTTACACTGAAAGCGGTGATGTCAACAAATTCATAATTGTCTCATTGGAATTTGAATGTCTTCAGCTAGTAACATTTGACTACATTATAAATGGGGTGGAATTCTCCACCCCCATAAAAGTTCTTGGCTAAACACGTAAAATGAGATTTTACAAGATCCTGTTCTTGTAGCATTTGCAGTCAGCAGATCAGCCACCCAAAGCCACTGGATGAGGTAGCTTTATAGAAATCCAATACATCCAAAGAACTGAAGGGCTTTGATGTTGCAGATCAGCAGAGTTCTTCTGTGTTGTCCAGAAGGGATGGGGTAGATCTTGGTGGTTTTTTTTTTAAAAAAAAGATAATTCTCAGAATCCCCCTCTCAGCCAGATCCCTTGGCCATTGTAGTCTGAAAATACAGCTTTTCAAGCTTTGTACAGGACAAAAAAGAACCAATGGGTAGAAAGGGGAAAGAAGGCAATTTTGACTGGGAAAACTGAGAAGTTATGATAGTCATCTGGAGTGACTAGGCAGTTATCTTCAAATAATATGATAGCTATGTTTGAATATTAAAGCGATGGTATGCTGAAATCAAGCCTATTTTCTGAAATATAGCTTCCCATCTTCCACAAACATACAATAATGATTTGGAACCAGGCTTAGTCAGGCTTAAAGTTGGCCAGTGAAACCAATGGGAAAATGTCATAACTTTCATCATACACTATCTGTTGGAGTCCTCTTTTGATGAAGAATCTGGTAATTATGTACTTTGGCTAGAAAAGTCTGCCTCAGAAGAAGAATTCAAGCTCTCAGTTGGTATGCTTTCTCCACAGGCAAACAAGCTGAGCAGGCATCTCGGCCCTCTGATATATTGGAAGAAGAAAGACCCAACACCTTCTGCTAAGAGGAGACGCAAGTACACCCAAGTGTCTGGGAGAGAAGGCAGCTGAAGGGATTGTTTAGTAGGATGTATGACAAGCAGTAGAAGGCTTCATCACAAGATGCCTCAGGAATAACATTTCCTAAGTAAGTTGCTGCTGGTGTGAGAAACAGATGCAGTCTGTCTCAACCAACCCTTGCTGAGAATATCAAAGCACTTTCACAGCATGTCTCCAATTCCACATTCCTCTTGTTTGACTTACTTCCCACAACTTGACCTTGACTTGCTTGACCAAATCCTCCTCCAACTTCTCCTTATTTTAACTTACAACCAGAAAGAAGCTGATATGCCACTCACCTTCAACTAATCTCTGCTTTTTGAACTGTTTTTTTACTTGATCATTTGTACAGAAGCCTAGGCTTGGCTTTTGTATAATCTCTCAACACATTCCAATATAGTGGCCCTGACCTTCATCATCCCAATGCTCTGTGATTTTTACAACTTGAAACCAGACAATTTCAACAGCAGAGCAGGACTAGCCTGGACCCAACTCCATGCAAAGAAGTGACATTTACATTGAGTCAATTACTTTGCAAATGGGAGGAGATAAACATCTATTACCTTCTCTCTTGTCCCCAGGTGTTTTCAGAATAGTGGGATGTCAAAGTAGTCTTCCTCACAGTTGTTACAACAGTCAAAGGGCAATGCTAGATAATTCCCAGGATGTTCCCAGAACTGAATATACACTGCTCTGAATACCAAGGAAGAAAGGCAGATTATAAGTGAGGGTAAGAGGCCTATTGCAAAGGCCCCATCCCCACCCCAGAGGGAGGAAGCATCCAGGGAATAGAGGCCTGGCAGAAACCACTGAGGGTAAGAGGCCTATTCCAAAGAACCCATCCCCACCCCAGAGGGAGGAAGCATCCAGGGAAGAGAGGCCTGGCAGAAACCAATGAGGGTAAGAGGCCTATTCCAAAGGCCCCACCCCCACCCCAGAGGGAGGAAGCATCCTGGGAAGAGAGGCCTGGCAGAAACCACTGAGGGTAAGAGGCCTATTCCAAAGGCCCCATCCCCACTCCAGAGGGAGGAAGCATCCAGGGAAGAGAGGCCTGGCAGAAGCCACTGACGGTAAGATGCCTATTCCAAAGGCCCCACCCCCACCCTAGAGGGAGAAAGCATCCAAGGAAGAGAGGCCTGGCAGAAGCCACTGAAGGTAAGAGGCCTATTCCAAAGGCCCCACCCCCACCCCAGAGGGAGAAAGCATCCAAGGAAGAGAGGCCTGGCAGAAGCCACTGAGGGTAAGAGGCCTATTCCATCACCCGCAGCAACAGACCCACAATTGCCCGCCGCCACCCTGCACCCTGGGCAGTGGAGGTGAGGGAGGCAGAGGAGGGAGGACCCAGCAGGCTGCCCACCACCAGCCATAAGCAAGCAACTTAACTAAAACAATGTAGTCTGCAACTATAGCAATGTAGAGACTTGATATAGTGGACTTTTCCTTCATACTAAGTTTTTACTTTTACTTTCATAACAAATGAAGTAGAACTGTGTTTTTTATTTTAAACTGATAATATGCATGATAATACTTTGTTTTGAACTGTAACAATATGTATGATGTGAGGATACTGGTGTAGAAACCAGCAAACAATGGCAGAAATTTTTGCCAAGAGAACCCTATGGACTAGAACAAAAGGCAAAACAAAAGAGGCAAGTTAGATGAAACAGGATGCTTAACACAGATCAAAAGAAGGGGAGGGACGGGAGAGGGGGAGGAGAAATACAGTGTTGCAAAGAACAATACTGCATAGGAACATGGAATGTGAGGTCGATGAACCAAGGAAAACTGGAAGTGGTGAAAAATGTGATGGAAAGAATAAACTGACATCTTGGGAATCAGCGAGCTAAAATGGACAGGGATGGGTGAATTCAACTCGGGAAACTATCACATCTACTACTGTGGTCAAGAAAACTTCAGAAAAAACAGAGTAGCCATAATTGTCAACAAAAGAGTGAGAAAAACTGTAATGGGATACAATCCCAAAAATGATAGAATGATGTCAGTCAGAATACAAGGCAAACCTTTTAATATCACTGTAATCCAAATATACGCACCAACCACTGGTGCAGATGAAGCCACAGTGGACCAGTTCTATGAGGACCTACAAGACCTCATAGAACAGACACCAAGAAATGATGTCCACATTATCTTGGGAGATTGGAATGCCAAAGTAGGAAATCAAAAAGTAGATGGAATAACAGGCAAGTTTGGTCTTGGAACATAGAATGAAGCAGGGCAAAGATTGATAGAGTTCTGTCAAGATAACACACTGGTCATAGCAAACACCCTCTTCCAGTAACACAAGAGGCGACTTTACACATGGACATCACCAGATGGCCAACATTGAAACCAAATTGATTACATACTCTGTAGCCAAAGATGGAGAACCTCCATACAGTCAGCAAAAACAAGACCTGGAGCAGACTGTGGCTCAGATCACAACCTACTAATAGCAAAATTCAGACTTAGACTAAAGAAAATAGGGAAAACAATCAGGCCAGACAGATATGACCTAGACAACATCCCTAAGGAATATACGGTGGAGGTGAGGAACAGATTTAATGGTTTGGAATTGATAGACAGAGTGCCAGAAGAATTATAGACAGATGTGCGGGACATCATGCAGGAGGCAGCAAGGAAAACCATACCAAAAGAAAAGAAGCATAAGAAAGCAAAGTGGTTGTCTGATGAGACTGTTAAAATAGCAGAGGAAAGAAGGAAAGCAAAAGGCAAAGGAGAAAAGAAAAAATACAGTCACTTGAACACAGAATTTCAAAGAAAAGCAAGGAGAGACAAAGAAATCTATTTAAATGAACAGTGCAAAGAAATAGAGGAAAACAACACAAGAGGCCAGACTAGAGATCTTTTCAAAAAAAATTGGGGAAATCAAGGGAACATTCAAAGCAAAAATGACCATGATAAGGGACAAAGACGGCAAGGAGTTAGCTGATGCAGAAGAGATTAAAAAAGATGGAAAGAATACCCAGAGGAACTTTACAAAAAGGACCTCAACACCACTGATAATCACAATGATGAGAACATTGAACTTGAGCCAGACATCCTAGAGAGTGAAGTCAGAAAGGCCCTAAAAAGCACTGCAAACAACAAAGCTAGTGGAGATGACGGTATCCCAGTTGAATTTTTCAAAGCTCTAAAAAGATGACGGAATCAAATTACTGCATTCGATATGCCAGCAGATCTGGAAATCAAAACAGTGGCCAAAGGATTGGAAAAAATCAATATACGTTCCAATCCCAAAGAAGGGTAGTGCCAAAGAGTGTTCAAATTATTGAACAATTGCACTCATCCCACACGCTAGCAAGGTGATGCTCAAGATAATACAGGATAGACTTCAGCAGCATGTGGAGAGAGAATTGCCAGAGGTGCAGGCGGGTTTCAGAAGAGGCAGGGGGGACTAGAGACCACATTGCTAATATACGGTGGATCATGGAGAAAACAAAGGAATATCAGAAACAAGTATATCTCTGTTTTTTTGACTACACCAAGGCCTTTGACTGCGTGGACCACAATAAAATGTGGCAAGTACTTAAAGAAATGGGAATACCAGAACACCTCATATGACTCATGAGAAATCTGTACAAGAGTCAAGAAGCAACAGTTAGGACAGAACATGGAATGACAGAATGGTTTGGAATAGGAAAAGGAGTAAGACAAGGCTGCATTTTATCACCGTACCTTTTCAACCTATACACAGAGCACATAATGAGCAATGCAGGGATGGAGGAATCACAATATGGGATAAAAATTGCTGGGAGAAACATCAACAATTTGAGATATGCAGACGATACCACCCTAATGGCAGAAAGTGAGGAAGATTTAAAGAAGCTACTGATTAGTTTGAAAGAAGAGAGTGCAAAAGCTGGCCTGAGACGTAACATCAAGAAAGCCAAGATAATGGCAACAGGCCCTATCAGCGCCTGGAAAGTAGACGGGGAAGAAGTAGAAGCAGTGATGGATTTTACTTTCTTGGGATCTAGGATCACTGCAGATGGTGACTGCAGCCATGAAATAAAGAAGCGACTGATTCTAGGGAGACAAGCCATGAGAAACCTGGGGAACATAGTGAAAAGTAGAGACATCACCTTGCAAACAAAAATCTGTATAGTCAAAGCAATGGTATTCCCGGTGGTAATGTATGGATGTGAGAGCTGGACCATTAGGAAGGCTGAGCGCAGAAGAATAGACGCCTTTGAGATGTGGTGTTGGAGGAGAGTTTTGAGAGTACCCTTGGACAGCGAGGAGAACAAATGTCAATCTTGAAAGAAATCACTCCTGACTGCTTCTTAGAAGGTCAAATAGTAAAGATGAAGCTGAAGTACTTTGGACACCAAATGAGAAGAGAGGATTCACTTGAGAAAGCCTTGATGCTGGGAAAGGTGGAGGGCAAAAGAAAAAGGGGACGGCCAAGGATGAGATGGCTAGATGGCATTGTGGACACAGCGGGCACCGAGCTGAGCAGGCTGAGGAGGATGGTGGAGGACAGGTGTGCCTGGAGATCAATGGTCCATAGGGTCGCAAAGGGTCGGAATCGACTGTGCGACTGAACATCAACAACAATCACTGGCAATATAGTCTGAGGCTGATGGTAGTAGTAATACTACATCTAAATGGCATCAATTGGAATCTCTCTCAGAGTTGCATGTGTATTAGTTCCAACAGTTGAAACAGTGTCTCCTATCAGATTTTTAATCTATTAAGGGATGTTACAAAAGGAAAAGGTCAATGAGGAGAGGAAATGAAAACAAATACACATCCATCAACATTGTTATACCTAGAGAATCTGAATCTTGATCTGGTCTTTCTTTCTGAATTTTCAGTCAGGAAACTTCTTGACACCAAGTTGATGTTGCATCTAACTAAGAATTCTTCTAGCATTAATTAGGGGACAAAATGTCTGGCTGGACATCTCACTACGGTAATGGAGTAGACCGTATAGCCAGCGACTCAACGCCAAGTGTTGGGCAGCAGTAAATAACCTGACTCCCTAAAGGGGCCAACAGCTATGGGCAGAGGAGCCCCTTTAGGTGGGGTGATGGTCCCCTCAGTGGTGAAAATGCCACTCGAAACCATCATATTGGGCCCAATGGCAAAATGCTTCAGGGGGGAAAACTGCATTCTTGGATATGAGTTTGCATCCGATGATGAATTAGGGGACATTAAGTGGCCAAACAAATGCACAGGACAGAGTTTGTCTGTTGTAGCAATTTTACATTTTATTTGGGTTAGGATGCTCAATCTTCATCTCCTGAGGCTGCAACTAGCCTTCCTCTTTTCAGGATAGTGTTTGTTTGTTTTTTTGTTTTGTTTTTTGGGGGGGTTCAAATAGTGCTGACATATGCAAACAGACTTATAAAAATATCTGGGCACAGGATTAACTGGTGTTTAAAATCTGTTTTGGCTGCAATACAATATCAGCATTTGAAGCATCCAAAGAGAGAATAGATTGGTGATACCTGGAGAAATTGGAGGATGAGGATGATAATTTGGGAAAATTGTCTGCAAGGGAGTGGGAAAGAGCCTACATGTGCAGTATTATCTGCAAACCTTTTCCTCTATAAAAGTTAGAGTGGAAATTTATACATATCTACTCATGAGTAAGCTTCTTTGAGATCAATGGGGCACATGTGTGGAAATATTTACATCTTATTGCAGCTTTAGTGAAGCATTTTTGATGACTAGTGGATGCGCACATGAAAACATTTAGAGCAGAGCAAAAATAACAGCATTGCTAAAGCAGAGGGAGAGACATGATAGAATGAGAGATGTTATGAAAATTTCAAACCACTGTAAGAAAGAAATATAGCAGAGAGAATTATATCTGTTTGGTGGCAGTCTTGCCCTGCATACCAAGCCAGAAATGGCAGCTGTTAATTTTGGATAAATTCTCTTGAAATAGAGTGGATGAAATGTGAGGAGATATTTGATCCATTGGTGTTCAGTTGCCAATTAATGGCTGCACTGAGATCATACCTGATTCTAGTTTTGATTTAATGGAGGTCAGCTGGCTATCAACATTCCAAAAAATTAGCATACGTTTCAAACAGGCCTGGCACCAAGAAGTGGCATAACCTGGTACCCAGTAACAGTCTCTCCATTCCACTGGCTTCATTGCAGTGTGTCTAGATCTGCCTTTCTCTCTGAGGGGTGAAATGACTGGGTTCAAAGTCAAAAGGAGAGTGAGTGACCCACAACAATGAGAGTGTAGCCACACAGCAAAGTCAATTTCTCTTGCTCATCATCTCTCTCATACTTCAACAGGCCCCTAATGATAGGGCTGCACCACCACAGGAATCACCAGAGGCAAAAGTAGGTGAAAGAGAACAACCCCACTCTTACCCTTTCTGCTATGATCTGAAGAGATACAGGGGTACAGAAGTTGAAGTTCAGAAATGTATGTTTCCACTTTCAAGCTTTGACCTATACACGTGACTGGAAAAAAAGAAAGAATCTTATTTGAGGAAAGGCAAAGCAAGCTGAATTAGTTCATGACGTGTGAGGGAAGGAAAGGAAAAAGGAAGTCGAGCTTGCTAAAATTAGAAAACACTCAGGCAACCAAAGGAGTGTGTTTGAGCCCAGGCATTTTACCATGAGTAGGTGTTGGGCTATATATAACTTTTGTAAGAAATACTGAACTTGAGATGAGACATAGAAAAACTTAGATAACACAAAAATGGCCTGTCATAAAAATTCATTTCTGAATTTTTTTCACATTCAGGTTTTTTTTGGGGGTTTTTTATTCATTAATTCATTCATTCATACTTCTATTGCCACCCAATTTGACGACGCTGGGCGGCTTACAGAAATAGACAATGTTAAAACCCACTGAAAACACATAAAATCCCATTAAAAACACATAAAACCCCATTCCAACAGCCCCCCTCGTAACGCAAAAAAATTATAACTCAAAACATCCACAGGGATGTACTGACAATGTAAAAAATGGTCATGAATTGATCATCATAACCCGAAACAATTCAATCAAAAATCCGTAACCCGGGACAGCATTTCTGTAGGATTTGCCATTGTAAACCACAGCAAACGTTACCCTAAGTGGTCATAACCTGAGGTTTTACTGTATAGATTCAGATGACATGGAATTCGGTTGCTTTTGAAAAAATACAGAAACCCACATTTTCCTTTTTATTTGGGACAGAAATAAAGTTTAAAAATTTAACAAGTGGGATAAAATGAATGAATAGATTTCTCCATACTCTTAAGTGATGTTGAATAAGATCTATATCTGGATACTTTCCTGATGAATCACATCAATTGCTACTTTTTGAAAACTGATTAGCAATCTGTATTTACATTTTTTTTCTTTTCTTTGTTTAAAACAGGGTCTCCAACATTTCTTCATTGAGCTCTGAATGTTTACTTTTGATCTAAATTTGGTATGTTTATAATTTTGTTGCATTTTGATTTACGATGTGGTCCTCTTTAGCCATTGAGCACACTAATGTGACCCTATGTGTATGAATGTTGGAGACCACTGGTTTAAGCTATATGGGTGAACATTGGAGAGGAAAAAATCTTAATTAGGAAGCTTTTTTAAAAAAGAAAGACATTGAGGTTTTCACCCAAATTCTATTTCATGTTTACACTGGCAGAAGAGAAATAGTGTAATTCATACTGGCAAATTCCTCATTTGGCTTTCTCATTAAGCATCAATTAAGTGGCTTTGGCCCATGAGCTGGAATCCAAGCAAGAACTTGTTAATCAATGACAATTTGCTTTTGCAGGTTACTTCTTTTCCCTTCCACCAGCTTAACAATGTAACAGGATTTTACTCACAGTCTAACACAGAGCTGACAAGAGAAATTTGAGTAGATTAAGACATTAGAAACCCCAAGAATAGCAATGTAAGGTTGAAGGACAAGTAAAGAATGGTCTAGGAGGTCCACTTTGGAGGTCCTCTCCCTTCTCTTCCCTATGCAAAAACATGCATTTTCTTGAGTGTAAGCTGAGCTGCATCAAGTCGCTTCCAAAGGAAGCAACTTGATGGCACATGCTTATTCTTACCGTCACTACATATTAACATCCTTACTTAAACGTATGGGACATGGGAGCTAAGTGCATCAGCATTAGAAGTATTTTTCAGTATAAAGGCAGATAGGCCAAAGACCTTTGTCCTTTTCTCCTTTCCCAGTGCTATCACAATATACACTGTTGTCACTAAGAAAAACATCTGCGCAAGAGGGGAGGGACTGGTCTCACATAAGGAAATCTAATCCTGATGTAGAGAAATGCAGAAAGAAGTGGGTGGTCTCCAAAGGTTCAGGAGCCATACGTGCCACATGCACTTACAAACCATATCCCCATATTTTCTCCTACAAAAATGGAGGTGGGAGGAGGGAGGGGGAGATCAACTAAAAAACTTGAAGGTCAGGCAGCAGTGACTAGGAATATACAATGCATTTTTGAAGCAACTAACTCCTATCCTATGCCTATCCTAAATGAATGGGTGCCATAACGGGCCCCACACTGTGAAGCACGGTACCGGTCACCCTACAGAACTTAAATTTTGTAAGCGGAGACCCATCATGGTGGCAGAAAAAACAGGGCAGGGCGCACAGCAGGCACTGTCAAAACTGTATGTAGGGCACCAACCGGACAGATGTCAGCAAATACACATCATAGCAGTCTACATCACTGCCTACTCCATGCTGATCAGCCTTTGAGGAACAAATCCTCAACTGAGCCCACTCCTGGTTGATAGAAACATATTCGAGTTCCAGTGCCCTACAAAACACGTCCCCCTCCGACCATGGGACCAGCTCACTGAGTCGTCGAGCTCCAGAAAAAAGGCTACAGCGGTAGCTGCAGGAAAAGAGACTCCACCTACCTACTGCAACATCATCTATGCCAACCTCGTGCAAGGTGGGTCATAATATCTGTGAGAATAGGGTGACGTGTGTCCGGGCGGCGGCCACGTACACGTGTCCACCCGTCGATTACATGACGTATGCAAAAAACCCTCGCATAGTCAGGAAAAAAACCCGTGCCCTGGCCATGAATATCAAGGTGTAAAGCCTGGTGGCTATGGTGCGTAAAGCCAACCCCAAATCATAAGGGCGGACGATACATTATAAAACCTAGGTGACCAATGGCGGCTACATTTTTGGGCAATTGCCTTTGCCCACAAAAGACTCTAAAGCGAAGGAGTGGATGCTGATGCGCCGTGCGCATGCGAGTTGCCAAGGCATGCCACTTGCCCGGTTCACGTCTCCTTGCCAAATGACCATATCTCAGGCAGGAGTGGAGAGGGTAGTTCCCAAGCGTCTGTAGCACAGTCACGGAACCAGGAGATCTGCAGGCGGGATAAAACATCAGCAATATTGTTATTAATGCCTGGCACATGTTTGGCCCTAAGGAGCGCCTTAAAGCGCACGGACCCAAGAACAATAGGTGAGCTAAGGCCATGACTCCGGTGGATTTAGACGTTTGGGCACTGACAATGTGCATACCACAGCATTGCAACACCAACAGCGAGGCACAGAATTAAGCAATCTGTCCTCCCAGAGCCTAAAGGGTACCCAGAATTGAGAAAAGTTTTCGGAAACGTAAGATCGCGTAAGCGATCCGTGCCCTCCCATTCCTGGGGCCAATGACGATAGGCATACTGTCCTTAAATAAATCCCCCCACCCCAAGGAGCCGGAGGCATCCGACTGTAGTTGGAACTGGGGCTGACCAGAAGCTCAGACCTCCAAAAGGAGACAGCATGAAAGTTCTGCGGAATGTGAGCCAAACCAACAGGTCCGCTCGTAAACCCCTAATCAGCTGTACCCTGCGGTGTCGTTTATCAAGACCCGCCATAGTGTGTCCCAGACACCAGGCGAAGGCACTGCCTGGTGTTACCACTCTGCAGGCGAAGTTGATGTGGCCATGCATCACCTGCGACTCTCGGAGAGGCACCTTCCACCTGGCAACAGTGCCACAGTGCAGCATGGGCCGCTCCCCTTGACCGACAATTCGGTCGCCTGGCCCTATTGCACGTTATTCAAAAGAGAGGTGCATCCACTTGTTGACCGGTGAACCCCATCTCCAGAATACAGGCCAAATACCTGTAACCCTATCCCCAGGCGACAAATGGCTGTCCCCAAGCCATTCTAGACCAGGAACCATGCAACAGCCCTGTCCCCTTACCGTCGGGCATGGTCTGACCGCTGAGTCAAAGTCTCATCTATGATATTGCCTCGGCATGATGTATGACCATAGCAATCGTGTAGACAGCCAAAAATGGCCAAAAAACGCCAGGTCACTGCACTCAGAAGTCTATAAGTCCGGGCCAGCAATCCATGCAGATCACCGCCTCTGAGGTGCAGAATTAAAACATGTGGCAGCCCAGCATCCCCAATGGACATCAGGAATGTCAACAGTTCCCGCCACCTAAATGCCGTGCACGTCATACCACTGCATACGCGTGGGTACGCATAGCCCGAGATGGGATCCCCATTTTGTCAAAGCAGCGGAAACACACAGGGTCTGTAAAATCAGGAGGGGGAATAGAGGGCAGAACGAGGCACTCATTCAATGAAGGGACGGGCTGACAGAAAAAATTGGGCAAACCCCCACCTGCCCATGCCACATATGTCAGGCTCCAGACACCCAAACGCAGCCGCAGTTGATGCGGCGCCTAACCGGAAGGAATGGGTACCAATTCTAGTTCAGTAAGGGTAGACCCGGCTTGGTAGCAAACGACAGGCCAGGGCGTGAACCACGCGCTGCCACAAACACCTGTGGGGAAGCAACCTATGGCAACGCCAGGCTAGTACCCTCTTCCGGCTGATCGGCCCTTGAGGAGCGAAGCCTCCACAGAGCTCACTCCTAATCGAGCAGCACATAATCCATTTCGAGTGCCCTGCAGAAACATGTTCCCTGTTGAAGATGGCAGCCGCTAACTTAATCTGAGAGCTCCAGATAAGGGATAAATGTGGTTGCCCGAAAGTAGGCCCTCCATACGGAGCATAAGCGCTGCCACGTAGGGGTCATATATATATTAACTACAAGTGCTAGCAGGGCTCATCGCTGGCATCTCAGGGTGAATCATAAGGTCTTGACCTAAGCTAACCATGACGGGCCAGGGAAAAACCACCACAGCCCGGTAATCATTGTACAAGCACTGGACCATTGTGATGGCCAAATCAGGATGGGCCCTTACATATCCTGCCACGGATGCCCAATAGGCCCGTAACCAATTGACCCATAGGGAGGCAGCTTGTGGCAACGGGGCAACTCCTTGTCCCTGTCGTCCTGCCCCTCAATGCCCTCATCAGTGTGTTAACATTGCAGGAGGGGGGAAAATGTGAATATATTCCCCAAGTCCCATAGTCTTGCTAATAGCCCAGGACAAATGGTCACCCAGGGGTATAGAGTAACCGGCCGTTGGCAGAACCACCGTTGGCACGGATTAGAGTGAGTAAACGCATAATCGGCCCTTCGGGCCCCAGAGAAATTAAGCAAAAGCATAGGGGCGGTCACCCCAGTAAGAACCAGGGTGTAATAGGCCTGTTGGAACCATGGCCACTATACCCCCCCCCCCAGCGTGATGAGCTAGTGTCACAGGTGTGCTGATTTGACCAGGATACTCACTCGGTGCACCGCCACAGGCCACCCCCACTGGGGGTTCTGGCCCGTGGTGGGCGTGGAGCTCGCGATGGCCCTCGAGCTCTGTGTCCCCGTGCTTCCAGGCCGGATGGGGAGCCGCGAGGCACCAGCTTGTGCTGGCATGATGGCCTACAGCAGCTCAACCCGGTGGGCAGCCCGCTGCGCAGCCATGGCCGGCATGTGGGCCGGAACCGCCGAGTTGGCACGCCCACCATCGAAGGTGGTGGAGCAATGTCCATTGATGCCCCCAGTGCCGAATTGCGGGCAGGGAAGCATCCACAGCATCTAACCCACTGGGACAATGTGGGCCGGATGGGCCGGATGGCCCAACCAGGTAATTGATGCGGGATAAATCCATGTGATAATCCCTGGCCAGAACAGGGGCATGCCCAGTAATCTGGCCCATGAATTGCAGGAATGACGGCGGGGCAGAAACCCGCACCGTGCCCAAGTGGGCCACTATGCCCCAAGGGGGGCAAAGAAGCAGCGGGGGTAAGAACCCCAGTGGAGCAGGCCTGTGCCGCCCACCGCCCGAGCCCTCAGCCTGGGCTCATTGGTGGCAGCGCATCTAATGACCCACCACCCACCTGCGGGGGTGCTGTCCGAGCCCCCCTGCCCGGTGGCACCCCCAAAAAATAGAGGGGTGGGCTGAGCCCCCCCCAGGCGTGACCAAGGGGGCCGCCTGAGTAAAGAGTATCCCTTCCTGCAGTACTCAGGAATCGAACTGCTGACCTTCTGCCTCCCAGTCAGCATCTTAGCCACCTGAGCCACTGCAGTCCAGTGCTGATCGGAGGAAGGGAAACCTCCAATCAGGGGTTTTAAAAGAGAGAGACACGTAAATTTCTCTCTTCTGAAAATTTTAACAAAAGGAGCCTCCAAAAGAGGCGAGCAGGGGAGGAAGCTCCGTCGCTTCGCAAAATGGCAGCCAGGCTGCCTCGTGGCCACCCCTTTTATGGAGGGGTGGCCACGCCCCCTAACTAACCCGGATGTCCGAGTCCGGGTGGGTGGGGGGCCCACAAAGAGCGCGGCTGCCATTTTGGCGCCGCGCTTGCATTTTCTTCATACCTTTATTACAGGAAGCAAGGCCAGTGCTTTGGACATGCATCCTTGGAGCTAGGCCTTGCTACAAATGAGCAAAATGTTGGTGTCAGCAGGTGCTAGTTCTGGATGGAACTCCCCAAATTCTGCCAAAATAATTCTTGGAGAAGCCTGAGAGTTGAATCTAAAACCAAAAACAACACTTTCCTAGTAGTGACCATTCCAAACATTCTTTTGAGTCCTCTAGTAATGGTAAAGTTAAAGATTTCCCTTGCTCGAAAGCCAGTTGTATCCAACTCTAAGGCTCAGTGCTCATTTCTATTTCAAAGCCGAAAAGCCAGTACTGTCTGCTGCTGCAGACATTTCTGTGGTCATGTGGCAGGCATGACTAGACACCGGAGCGCACAGAATGCTGTTACCTTCCCACTGAAGTGGTCCCTATTTATCTACTTGCAATTTCTTGCTTTCGAACTGCTAGGTTGGCAGGAGCTGGGACTAAGACGGGAGCTCATTCCGTCATGCAGTACTCAGGAATCAAACTGCTGACCTTCCGCCTCCCAGTCAGCATCTTAGCCACTTGAGCCACTGCAGTCCCCTAGCCATCTATATATACTGGCACGTACAGCTATGTGTGCTATGGAATCTGAGTCACAATCCAGAAAGATAACTTTCCCAAATTCTGAGAACAACACAGGAAATCTCTGTGATGCAAGCAACCCCTGCATCACCCATCAGAAGCACTCTTGGCTTAAAATCGGGGACCTTTCCCCTAAAGATTCTTTAATAATAATGCTTTCTGCCATCAACACTGTTGCTGTGGGCTGCTGCTACTAGCAACGCTTAGGTCAATGGGAATGTAAAACATCCCTTTAATAGACAAGGGGGTGAAAATAATCCCACAAAGATATTCTTGTTTAAGTATGGTATATTTTTATATTCCTATCCTAATTATAGCATTGGCTATGAATGAAACAGTCAGCTTGTAACCCCAAGGCAATTATTTGGTGGTTACCAAATATATTTTTCAAAGTCAACTTAGTTTCCCCCAAAGAGGCACGGGGTTCACTTATGTGTATCTATGGAATCAACCTTTACAATTTTTTATCAGCATTCTAGAATGGTGGGCAGAGAGAAAAGCAGATTTTGTAACTATTATCTACCAATATATCAGATGGATGGATAAATGTGTTACCTGAATTTCTGGGGGTGCCCCTGGCAAGGAGCACCCCTTTACCTGTGTTACCTGAAACCCAAAATTTGAAGCACTTATGGTGATTTGGGTGTAATGAAACAAGGGCTAAAACACCCATAATGGGGGTGCCAGCACCCTGGAGCATATACAGTAGAACCCCGGATAATGATGGTACTGCATAACGTCAAAACCGCATGATGACGCGTTTGTTATGCACCACGTGATGCCCCACATAATGACAAAAAAGCTTTAAAAGTTTCATTATGCGGTACATTGGTATGGATGCACCGGATAACAACACTTTTTCATCGTTATCTGGGGCATCTCCCATAGGGATCAGATAACGTCAAAATCCAGTTAATGACACGACTTGAGGAACCAAGTTTTGTCATTATCTGGGGTTCTACTGTGTAAGCAGAATACAAATTACATTAGGAGAACAATTTACAGTATCAATCACAAGACATTTATTTTAGTACAGGTTTCTCTGGCACAAGCTAGTGACTCTGGACGGCTCACAATGTTAATATCCCAACACTCAGAAAATTATGAACTCTTAAAATGTTAAAAATTACAGAAATCATTAGAGCTTAAAATCATTAAAACCTGTTGTTAAAAATACCCCCACTAATTAAAAATTGAGATTAAAACCTAAAAGTACAATTGGCCATCATTGTATGAGCCAGCGAGGGGGGGGGGGGCTACCGTATCACCAGTGCCCCACACCTGCTTCACCAGCCATGTTTTTACGTCTTTTCTGAATGGCAGCAGTTCTGTCTGGAGACGTAATTCAGTTGTCAAGAGGTTCCATAGGGCCGGAGCAGATACCAAAAAGGCTCTCCTTCTTGTGTCAGAAAGATGAACCTCTCTAGCTGATGGCACTTTTAAGGAGCCTCTTCGGTCTGCTCTAGTGGGACAGGCAGTTGTCCTCTGGGTAATGCTGTCTCTTAAGTATCCTGGACCACTACCATGTAGGGCTTTAAAGGTCATCACCAGCACCCTGAATTGTACCTGGAGGCATGCTGGCAACCAATGCAGCTCCCGCTGCAGGGGTGAGGCACAGGCATAATGCCCACACACCATCATCACATGGGCAGCCACATTTTGGATCAGTTGCAGCCTCTGAATGGTCATCAAGGGCAGCCCCATGTTGAGTTTGTTGCAATCATCTAGTCTGGAGGTGACAAGAGCATGAGTAAGTAAGGAGTCCCAGTCCAGGAGCAGGCATAATTGGCGGATGACACAAAGTTGTGAGAAAGAACTTGTGGTTTATCTGCAGATATAATTGGCATAACCTTTCCTGAAAGGTGGGGTTCGGGCGCACACACCCTCGAGCCCTCATAACTTGGTTGGAAGGGAAATTGGGTGCGGATTCATATTAGTCATAGTTAGGATTCATGCATAACGCTTTGGCCATTAGCTCGGACATGAGTAAGGGCAAAGGTTCCAAGATGATAATTCAAGGTAAACACACGATGTATTAATCATATCCATGGACTCCCTAAGTAGGAGAGCAAACCGCAATGTGTTATACTTGATGAAGTTAGTCCCGGAAAGATTCCGTGATAGGGCAAGACAATGGCCTCACCAGCCAGTAGTTAATTAGTAGATAACAGACTTTCCTGGTAATTTCCTGATTACACATTACCTCCAAAT
The DNA here is from genome assembly GCA_035047345.1 of Bradypodion ventrale. Classification (NCBI taxonomy): domain Eukaryota; kingdom Metazoa; phylum Chordata; class Lepidosauria; order Squamata; family Chamaeleonidae; genus Bradypodion; species Bradypodion ventrale. Next base: position 39,827,873 of record JAWDJE010000008.1, read on the forward strand.
AACTTCTGTAAATGTAACTGGATTAACATGTGCCACATCGGCAGTCTTCTGTGACGGGTTGCGCACAACCTATGCACACAGGTACCTGAGGCAGGGAATAAATGCCAGCACCCCGAGTCAATCGGGACTGGTCTTTCACCGCATCTTTGCCTCGCTTGCCTTCCTTGTGACTAGTCACTCCGTGACTCCGTGGGCCATTTCTGGCCTACCATTGCAACAAGCCCTCCTGGTCACGACTGCCACCTGCTCATTGAGCAGGAGTTGTGAGTCCAGGAGGACCCCCAAATTATACACCGGGTCTGTCTGAGGCAAAAGAGCCCCTTCTAGAACCAAATATGGTAATTCCTGAGATAACACAGGACCCTTGACCCACAGCCACTCAGCCTTACAGTTGTAGCCCATTGACCCCCTAACAGCCCCCAGATACCTGGGTAGGACATCAACTGCATCACTTGGATCACCACAGGTTGAGATGTACAGTTGAGTATCATCTTCATATTGATGATACTTCACCTCGTGGGAATGGATGATCTCACCCAGAGGTTTCATGTAAATGTTAAATAGGAGAGGTGAGAGCACTTCTTAATATTAGGTAACAAATGGATGGATAAAATATATCATTCCCATTTTTTAAAAAAAAAATCACATTATTTACCTAAATATGAAGTAATGTGTGAATTTTGGTACATCTTTAAAAACAAATGCAAACAAAAAAAAACATTTTTACTGGTCAAAAGCCATAAATACATCTATGTTGAGGTACCTGTTGCCATATCTCTCTAAACAGTCTCTCTGAATATCTTTTTTTTAAAAGCAAGGAAACCCATCACACCATTTGCTACAAAAAGTTTATACTCAACCGTTAACAAATTATGCATCTAAAGCAGTGATTCCCAACCTTTTTTGGCCATGCCCCACCTAAGCATCTCTAAAATCTGTACCTACCCCTGAGTGACATATAATTCTTATTATTCAAAACATGAACTCCTATTCACATTGAGGAAGGCTAAAAGGCCATTCACTGATAATAACTCATTCTCGAATTGCCCCTCTTAAAAATCAAATTGCCCCCCTGTGGGGCATGTGCCCTATGTTCTTCTTCCGTGTTTAGGCCAGATGCGAAACTGCCAAAATGAAGGCACCTTTAGTTGAGTTCATTCTGCAGTTCTTTTCGCCCGACCTAGTGTGAGAAGGATTAACCGGCAACACAAGGTTGCTGTTTATTTATTTATTGGGATTTCTATTGCTGCTCCCTCGCTGAAGCGATTCCAGGCAGCTCACAATCATCAGAAAAATATTCAAATATAAAACATCCCCCACAACATTAAAATCCCTGGATCCCCACTCCTCAGAGCCTTTCCAGAAGGATACCATGGTCAACAGCCTTTTGACTCTGCATGTGCTCTTAAGCAGAGTTGCTGCTGAGGAGAGCCAAACAAAGGAAGTGAGCACTGGTAAGTTTTGCAGTTGGAGTAGAGCTGCTTTAGAGGCCTCCACTAATTTAAATTGATAATTTAAACTAGTAACAAACTAGATTACAAACTAGTAACAAAGGAAGAATATAGTCTTACTAGGTAGAAAGGTAGTAAACGTGTACATTTTTGAGGCCCAGAATACTGCACTTGTTAAAATGGATTCTGAGGGAACAGTTGTAGTTACCTGCAATACTTGTGCCATGTTTGTGTTCTTGCCAAAGCATATGGAGAACTACACTTGCAGCAAGTGCAAGCTGGTTGCACTACTAGAAGAGAAGGTCCAGCAGCTAGAGGCCTGCATATCTAACCATCAACAAATTAAGGAGCTTGAGCTGTTCTTGGACAGAGCGGAGCAGACTATGCTGGACAAAGAAAAGACAGGGCACAGTTCTGAGGGAGAAGGCCCTTCACTAACTCAGGAGGGAGATGTTTGGAGGAATGTGACTCAAAGGAGGAGAAGAGTAGGGGATCACTCTGAGAGTCTGAAATTACAGAATAAATTTGAGGCTCTTTCCCTCATCACACCTGATGAGGAACACACAGAGGAACAACTGGTTCCACCTGATGATCTCTCCTTCATCACACTTGATGAGATCCAGGAAGATAAACAACAGGAACAAACTGAGGTTCTCTCCCTTAATATGGTTGATGAGGTGCATGTAGATGAACAGATTGCAGGAGCGAGGCTCCTTGTACAAGGTGATTCAATAATTAGAAATACAGAGAAATGGATTTGTGAGGCACATGATAACCGTATGGTGACTTGCCTGCCAGGTGCAAAAGTTGCAGACATCACAAGAAATCTAGATAGATTGTTAGAGAGAACTGGGAACGAGCCAGTTGTCATGGTACACGTTGGTACCAATGATGTTGGGAAGGCCAAGCGGTCTGTCCTGGGAGCCAAATTCAGGTTGTTAGGAAGAAGATTGAAGTCCCGGACTTCCAAGGTAGCATTTTCAGAAGTGCTGCCTGTCCCTCGCGCAGGACCTACCAGGCAGGCAGAGCTCAGAAGCCTCAATGCGTGGATGAGGCGGTGGTGTCGAGAGGAGGGTTTCAGATTTGTCAGGAACTGGAGAACATTTTGGGACAAGCCAAATCTGTTCAGGAGGGATGGGTTACATTTGAACCATGATGGGACCAGATTGCTGGCACTAAACATCAAAAAGGCTGCAGAGCAGCTTTTAAACTGATAACTGGGGGAAAGCCGACAGGAGCTGGGCAGCATCCGGTTCGGGAAAGTGTGTACTTGAGTAGTGAGGAGGATGCAAAAATTACTGAGCAGAGCGAGGAGCTAGTCACTAGCATTGTAGCAGAAGGATGCAAGAGGCAGTCTAACAATGCAACTGGACACAAAAGACTGTGTCAGAAAAGCATATATAAATGCTTGTATACAAATGCCAGAAGCCTCCGGAACAAAATAGGGGAGCTGGAATACTTAGCAATAGATAAGAATATTGATATTATTGGTATCACTGAAACCTGGTGGACGGATGATAACCAATGGGATACAGTTATCCCAGGCTACAAACTGTACAGGAAGGATAGGAATGGGCAAATGGGAGGTGGTGTGGCCTTGTATGTCAAAGAAGTGATAAAATCGTATGAATTGGAATATCTAGGTGATTTGGAGTCACCATTAGAAGCTCTGTGGGTAAGAGTACCAGACCACAAGGATGGTCTAACAGTAGGCATATACTATCGGCCTCCGACCCAAACTCTTGAGGGAGACTGGCAGTTGGAGAATGTTGTAAAGAAGGCATCCAAGAAGGGAAGCCTGGTTATAATGGGGGACTTCAATTACCCTCACATAGACTGGGTGAACTGTTGTTCAGCACATGATAAAGAGATAAAGTTCCTAGATATGCTAAATGATTGTTCCCTGGGACAGATGGTTGAAGACCCAACTAGAGGTACAAGAATCCTTGACTTGATCCTGAGTAATACTCAGGATCTGGTGCAAGATGTTAATGTGACTGATCCAATAGGGAACAGTGACCACAACTCAATTATGTTTAACTTGATCATAGACCGCAAGTCACTGATAAAATCTAACACAGAGACCTTAAATTTACAAAAAGGAAATTTCCCAAAGTTGAGGAAACTAGTAAAAAAGAAGCTGAAAGGGAAATTGAGAGTCCAAACACTCCAAGAGGCATGGAGGCTGTTTACAAAAACAATAACAGAGGCTCAATTGGAATGCATACCCAAAAGGAAAAAGGGCACTGCCAGGTCCAAGAGGACTCCAATGTGGCTTACAGGAGGTGTTCGGGAAGTGATCAAGAGCAAGAAAAGCTCATTTAGAAGATGGAAGGCTTGTCCGAATGAGGACAGCAGGCAGAAACATAAATTCTGGCAGAACAAATGCAAGGCAACAATCAGGAAAGCAAAGCAAGACTTTGAGGAGCGTATAGCTAAAAATACTCAGAGAAATAACAAAGACTTCTTTAAGTACATTAGAAGTAAGAACCCAACTACGAAGGCCATTGGACCATTAGATGACAATGGAAGGCAAGGGGTTATTAAAGAGGAAACAGAGATTGCAGAGAGACTCAATGAATTCTTTGCTTCAGTATTCACTGAAGAAGACAGAGGCCACATGCCCAAAACAGAGCCTATCTTCGTAGGGAGGGAAACCGAAGAATTAAGCCAGATAGAAATAACCAGGGAGGAGGTCCTTGCATGTCTTGTTAAACTAAACACTAACAAATCACCAGGACCAGATGGCATCCATCCACGAGTTCTCAGGGAACTTAAAGATGAAATTGCTGATCTCCTAGCCAAAATATATAATCTTTCCCTCAAATCAGGCTTTGTGCCTGATGACTGGAAGGTAACGAATGTAACACCAATTTTCAAAAAAGGATCCAGGGGTGATCCAGGAAATTACCGACCAGTCAGTTTGACATGTGTCCCAGGAAAAGTGATGGAAACCATCCTAAAAGATAGAATTAATAGGCACATAGAAGAGAAGGCGCTGCTAAAGGAGAGCCAACATGGCTTTTGCAAGGGCAAATCATGCCTCACTAATCTGTTGGAATTTTTTGAGAGTGTCAACAAGCATGTGGATAAGGGGGATCCAGTTGACATTGTTTATCTGGACTTTCAGAAGGCTTTTGACAAGGTCCCACACCAAAGGCTCTTGAATAAACTTACCAGTCATGGAAAAAAGGGACAGGTCTTGTCCTGGATCAGCAACTGGCTAAGGGACAGGAAACAGAGGGTAGCACTAAATGGACACTTCTCCAAGTGGAGGGAAGTAAAGAGTGGGGTCCCCCAAGGTTCAGTACTGGGACCCCTGTTTTTCAACCTCTTCATAAATGATCTAGAGGTAGGAGTAAAAAGCAAGGTAGCCAAATTTGCTGACGACACTAAATTATACAGGGTAGTGAAAACTGTGAGAGATTGTGAGGAGCTCCAGAGGGATCTCTTGACACTGGGGGAGTGGGCAAAGCAGTGGCAAATGAGCTTCAACATTAGTAAGTGCAGAGTGATGCATGTTGGGGCAAAAAAACCCAATTACATTTATAAACTGATGGGGTCTGAACTCTCTGCGACAAACCAGGAAAGGGACCTTGGTGTCCTGGTGGACAACTCAATGAAGGTGTCAACCCAGTGTGCCTCAGCAGTGAAAAAAGCAAACTCAATGCTAGGGATCATTAGGAAGGGTATAGAAAATAAGTCAGTAAGTGTCATTTTGCCTCTTTATAAATCTATGGTGAGGCCCCATCTGGAATACTGTGTACAGTTCTGGTCGCCATACCTCCAGAAGGATATTATGGAGCTGGAAAAAGTGCAGAGGAGGGCAACCAGAATGATCAGGGGACTGGAATACCTTCCTTACCATCTGAGGCTGCAACGGTTAGGCCTTTTCACTCTTGAACGACGACGTCTAAGAGGTGACCTGATTGAAGTTTATAAAATCATGCACGGTGTGGACAAAGTAGATAAGGAAAAACTGTTTTCCCTATCGCATAACATTAGAATTAGGGGACACTCCATGAAACTTTTGGGTACTAGTTCTCAAACAAATAAGAGAAAGTACTTTTTCACCCAGAGGATTACTGGTCTATGGAACTCCCTGCCAGAAGAAGTGGTGACAGCTGTCAGTCTTGACAGCTTTAAGAAAGGATTAGACAAGTTCATGGAGGACAAGAGTATCAATGGCTATAATTACAGATACTTAAGGACAACCTCCGGGTTGGAGAGATAGGCAGGATATCTCTCAATATCATTTCCAGGGAATCCTAAGCAGGTGAAGGCATCTGCTTGGGAATACCCTGAAGGAAATGGTGAGCCACTGTGTGAGACAGAATGCTGGACTGGATGGGCTGTGGCCTGTTCCAGCAAGGCTGTTCTTATGTTCTTATGTCTTATGTAACAGTAATGCCACTAAGAGGTCAGGAAGAGCAAGGACGGACGGATTCCCTCCATCCTGCTTATGCCAGAGATCATCCAACAGCATGAGCAATACATTCTCCGTACCATATCTGGGCCTGAATCCTGACTGGAAAGGGTCCAGATAATCTGCTTCATCCAGAACCCCCTGTAACTGCCGCGCCACTGCCTTCTCCAATACCCTCCCTAAAAAGGGAAGGTTGGATTCAGGCCGAAAGTTTGTCAATATTGTTGAGTCGAATGATGGCTTCTTCAGGAGGGGGTGCACCCTTTACCAGGGTATACCTGATTGTGGTTCAAAAATACCACAATCTTTGAGGAGGTTCTTTCTGTGTGCCCCATGTTGGGAACCATGGATCTAAAGTCTTTGGTCTACACAGATGAGTACTCTAGGTATTGGTTTCCTCCATATTCACAGTTTTAAAAACCACAAACCTCCAGTTCTTGCCCCCTCCCAACACATATTGGACAGGTTCTGGAGGTAGGGAGACTGATTTCCCACAGTCAAGACCCACTACAGACTGCACTGAGGCTGGAACACATGGGGAGAAGGAAGGGAAAGAAAAAGTGGGGGTGTTTGATGTCTACAGATTGATACACAATAGGCAACATCACAGAGCCAAACACATGTTTATTGCAAGGTATGCAATCTGAACATGAGATAATGGCGGAGATGCAGCTCCGTATATATGCTTGCAGTACATTTGAATTTAGCTACCCAGTTGACCATTGGCTGTGGTATCGGTGATGTCATTAAGACATATGGTATACCTTACAAGGAGTTGCCTGTGGCGGGAATCTTTCCCGCGGAGACCTGTGGTTGTTTGTTTTATACCATGTGATCCGAGCGCTTGCAGCTGCCTCTCGATGCCCTCTAGAGGCAGCTGAACCGCGTATTATATCATCTGTTCTACATTGAGTTACATTGTAATCATTCACAGTTACATTCTTAAAGATACGGAACTCCATATACAACATCCCTCCCCCCTAGGATGGGACAAAGTCCCTCAACCATTGTGGTGGCCTGCATGTTCGTTTGGGCCGTGTGGCAGCTTGGTCGAGCTCAGGGGAATTGGAGTGTCTGAGCTCCGCAGATGCTCACCCTGCAATGGGAAAACGAGACTCATTAGCTGCGCGTCGGAAACCCTGCTCCGATTCAGAAGGGGTACCTGGGAGGGAAGAGGCAGGGGATTTCCCAAACCCAAAACTTGGAAATGACGAGGAGTACCTTAAAACACAGTCCTGCCTAGTATTCGGAGTGGCAGGTGACTCAACGGCTGATTTTCTCATTTCTCTGGGAGTAGGGGTAGAAACCAAAGGCTCAGGAGTACCTGGGATTAAATCAAATCCCCGCTTCTCGCTTGGATGGGTGGGGGAACATGCCGCAAACTCCCCCAGAACCCGTAAACCAAAAACTGAACTCTCGGGGTCTGTGCTATCTCCCTCTTCTCCCCCCCCCCCCCCCCCGGAAGGTACAAAGGACAGGGATTCAACCTCACATTTTTGGAGAAGGAATAGATACAAGGTGCCTCCCGCGGGGGAAGGTACATTGCATCTCTGTAACGGTCCCCTCGCGGAAGGTCCTCTGTGTCTCCCCCTTGGGATTCGTGGGTGGCTGAAGACCCTAACATTGACTCATCATGGCTCTTCTCTTCCTGGACGTCCAAGACCCGATGCCTGAGTTGGTTGGTGTGTCTCCTCCAGAGTAAGCCCGCACTTGTTTCTACCTTATAGGACACTGGCCCCATCTGTTCAATCACGACCCCTGGGACCCATGTTGGACCGGTGGCCGCATAGTTCCTCCAATGCACCGTGTCCCCTACTGTAAAAACTTTGGTGCTTCCCATTTCTATGTTCCTCCCCTTATCCTCCACCCTGGTCAAATCCAACCGATCAAACAGCGTGACGGGTCTCTGGCGCATAAGAAGCTCTGCAGGCGAGAGTCCGGATGCCAGGGGGGTTGCTCTGTAGCAAATGAGAAACTGGCACAATTGCAAATTTAAATACCCGGGGCCCATCTGCCTAAGTGCCTCCTTGGTTGTTCGCACTTGGTGCTCCACCTGACCATTCGTTGCGGGGTGAAACGGGGCCGACGTAATGTACGAATCGCATTCCTTGCTAGGAATGCCTGGAATTCAGAGGAGGTGGAAGTACTGCTTGTCGGAGACAAGCACATTGGGTAACCCAAAACAACTAAACAGCTTCCTCAAGTGTTTAATGGTTGCAGCAGAGGAGGTATTGGACACTGGAATGACCTCTAACCATTTTGAAAAAGAATCGACCACTAGGAGGAACATGGAGCCTCGAAAAGGACCAGCAAAGTCAATGTGTAATCGAGACCATGGCTGTGTTCCATTCTCTAAGAGAAAGTCGGGACTCATCGGGTTGAGAACCCTGGCAACTTTCGCAAGTGCCCGCTTCAATGTCAGTGTCTATCTGGGGCCACCAGAAGTAGCTCCTGGCCAAAGCCTTTGAGCACACGATTCCCGGGTAGCTGATGTGCAGCAACCTGAGCACTTTTGCATGCAATGCCTTGGGAATAACCACCTGTTGGCACCAGAGGAGGCAACCCCTTTCTAACGAGAGTTCAACCCTCTTCCGGAAAAATGCTTTGAACTCCTCGGCTGGCAGAGTTGTGGGCCAGCCCTTCTTTACCCATGACATTACTAGGGACAGGGCTTTGTCCTTCGCCGTGGCCTTGGTGAGATCTGTGGGTACTATGGGCGGGGACTCGATCAGCAGTACCTGGTGATCTTGTTCCACTTCGCAGTTGGGTTTCCCTAGCTCTGGGAGGGGAGACCGGGAAAGTGCATCAGCGTGGCTGATCTCTTTGCCCAGGCAGTGAACTAGTGTGTACTGGTAAGCATTCAGAAGTATGGCCCACCGAAGCATTCTTGGGGACAGAATCTGGGGCGTGGGCTTGCTCGTGGTGAATATGCCCAGCAGCATCTTGTGGTCGGTCACAATGGTGAACTGCCGACCGTAGAGAAAATCGTGGTATTTCTTGGTGCCCGCAACTATCGCAAGGGCCTCCCTATCTGTTTGCGCGTAATTGCGCTCTGCCTTAGAAAGTGACCTGGAGTAAAAGGCAACCAGGGCTTCCTGCCCATTTTCCAACACGTGGGACAGCACTGCCCCCACCACCACTGGTGAAGCATCACAAACTAGCACCACGGGCTTCCTGGGGTCCAAATGGGTTAAGATCGCCTCTGAGGAGAGGAGATGTTACAATTCCTTGAAAGCTTTTTCCTGGCTGTCTCACCACCACCAAACCGCGTCCTTCTTTAAAAGATGATGCAGAGGTTCCACCACGGAAGCTTTCCTCGGCAAGAAGGAATGATAGAAATTTAGGAGCCCTAAGAAGGACTGCAACTCTGGTTTCGCGGTGGGGCGAGGGGCATTTTGAACGGCCGCAACCTTCGAGTCGGGGGGCTTAACACCATCAGGGGTTATCCTGAACCCTAGAAATTCTACTTCCCTTGCTAGGAACACACATTTGTCACGTCTCAATCTTAACCCTGCTTTCTCGAACACAGTTAGAACTCTATCCAGCCATTTGGCCAGTTCTGACTCACTCCCCGCTGTGATCAAAATGTCATCAAAATAAGGAAGCACCTCGGGGGAGACCCTTTAGAATACGTTCCACTAACGATTGAAAGATCCCGGGGGCTGAATTTACGCCGAACTGGAGGCACATCACCTTAAATGTCCCTTTGTGCGTTACTATTGTCTGCGTATCTGCTGTGGCAGGAGTTACAGTGAGCTGCTGGTAGGCTTGGGCCAAATCTAGTTTTGCGAAACATTTACCCCCATGTAAGGTGGCTAGTAAATGGCTAACTACCGGCACCGGATACGCATTAGGGCGAATAGCCTTGTTAATTGTGCATTTATAGTCTGCGCAAATTCGGACCTCCCCATTTGTTTTTAAAGCTGTAATAATCGGTGTCTCTGACTCCGCAGAGTCCACCGGAACCAAAATCCCCTGACCCACCAGTTTGTCCAGTTCTGCTTCAATCTTGTACTTTAGGGCAAACGGCACTCTTCTTGGTTTGAGCCTGATGGATTGAATTTCTGGGTCCAGGTCAAACGAGACTGGGGGCCCTCTGTATTTTCTGAGGCCCTTTTCAAAAACTGCTGGGTGTGCATCACACACGTCTCGCACAGGGTTAGTCTCTACGGCATCAATGCCGGACAGTTCGATACCGAGAGGGGCATACCACTGAGTCCCCAGGAGGCAACTGGACCCCTGTTTGAGAACCACTAGGGGTAGTTTCTCCGTGAACCTCTTGAATTTCACCTTAATTGAATTTCACCCACCCCCAAAACTGGGATGCCGTAGCCCTGCACATCCCGCAAGTTAGTTTTTAGGGCCTTGAGCTTTGGCTGCGCATGGGGGGGGATGCGCAAGAATTATTTTTGGGATATAATGGAGTAGGATTAACCAGAGTCCACCTCCATCCTAACCGGGACCCCCTGTAACAGTACCCCAACGAAAAAAACATTGGTGTGCAACAGATACATGGTTCACGGTGGCCTCGTCTGCAGAGATTTTTCCGATGCCGTCTACCTTCTGTCGAGGGTGCTCCGCAGCCTCCTGGTCCCCTCTGTGCTTTTGCCTGCAAACCTTGGTGATGTGGCCTCGGCGTCCACAGCCGTGGCACTCGGCTTTTCTGAAAGGGCACCTTTTCCGGTCGTGGGACACAAAGCCGTTGCATTGGCGGTCTCCCTTGTCCCCGGTGTGCTTTTCAGCCGCCTTCCTTTGGACCTTCTGGATGTCGTCGTCGTCACTGGACCTGGACCCGGCTTGTGCTGTGGCTTCTGAAGATGAGAGGATGCTGGTTGGAGGTCGGGGCAAGCACCAGGCGGCCTGTACAGCAGACCGGGACCCCTCGAGTGTGGCAGGCCTTACTTTGAGCATTTTGACTCCGGACCTCACTACTTCAGCTGCTTGAGCCTCCCGCAGGACAGCCTGGAAAGTATGTTGATCTCGGGTCATCAACCTCCACTGAACTTCTTCGTCCCGCAAACTGCATAAGTCTCCCACCAGCATGGGGCAGTAGCCGACCTGAGTGCGGCCGCATAGTCTGCCATGGACTCGCTCAGTTGCTGGTCTCACCTGTGGAATATGACTCTTGCTGGAAGATGGACACTGTAGGCTGAAAGTGTCCTCGCAGGGCTGCCAGGATCTGTTCGAGCGGAACCATCTCGATATTCCAGGGTGCCATCATATGAATTAGTAGCCGCAACGTGGGGAAACCAATCTGGGCGAGCAGGCACGAGTGCATTTGTTCCTCTTCTTCGATGCGCTCAGTGGCCATCACTTGCCTGAACTGGCACTCGTACAGCTCCCATTGTTCTGGGTCGAACAGAGGTAGCCTGATGCTGTGGGATAACATCATCCCATCCCCAATTTGATGGCTACAGATTGATACACAATAGGCAGAGCCAAACACATCTTTATTGCAAGGTATGCAATCTGAACATGAGATAATGGCGGAGACGCAGCTCCTTATATATGCTTGCAGTACATTTGAATTTAGCTACACGGTTGACCATTGGCTGTGGTATCCGTGATGTCATTGAGATGTACGGTATACCTTACAAGGAGTTACCTGTGGCGGGAATCTTTCCCGCGGAGACCTGTGGTTGATTGTTTTATACCATGTGATCCGAGCACTTGCAGTTTCCTCTTGATACCCTCTAGAGGCAGCTGAACTGCATATTATATCAGCTGTTCTACATTGAGTTACATTGTAATCATTCACAGTTACATTCTTAAAGATACAGAACTCCATACACAATAAAACACTACATTACATATAGTTTGGAAAGACATTTGTTGATGCTTTGTTTGCTTGTTTGTCATTCACTTCAGAGAGTTGCCAGGGAGGCAGAAGTTTCTTTAAAGAAGAGACTTTCCACTCTAGCCTCAGCAGTTTCCTCTTTGCATTAAAATGTTTTCTGCTGAACATTAAAATATTTCAGATTAAATTCTTGCAACATTGAACTGAAAAGAAATTCTCACCCTTTTTTTTATAACTCCAGAGAAACACATCTAGTCAACTTTGAGCAGTTCCAAACCGATGAACCTTGTTTTCATTTTACTTTCTCACCTTTGATCACTGGGAGAAACTTAGAGATTCTCTGGACCCTGGTACCTACTGTAACCAGATAAGCCCACAAAGGACTCTTTGTCTATTCAATTCTGGAACTGGTCCTAAATGAGAATCTTGGGTATGGTACCTATACATTTCTTAAAAATGGAAATACAAGCAGCTGCCTCTGAATATATCACAGTGTAACTATTTGCCAGCCAGCAACTTAGAAAGCATAAAATAACAACTAAAACTGAAAATAACAGTAACTGTATTGCGATAAGTGAAACAAAAATTAAAAGCCCCTTGTGCTATTTTGTCTCAGAAATTATACACAGACCAGTATTTTACAGAAAGATATTTCTTCATCGTAACGCACTGCACAAAGGGGAAAGCTCAGAAGTAAATGTTTTTATCTGCCATTAAAAATAATTATACATGCACTGTTTTTTTAAAAAAAGGAAATAGCAGCTATTGTGGGATTTGCAGTTTGTTTGTGTTTGTTTGCTTGCTTGCTTGTTTATGCATTCATGCATTCATTCATTCAGTCAGTTTATATACCATCAAAGTATCATAATAGCTACTCTGGCTAGTAGCTACTCTAGTTACAAAGATTAAACATAAAACATCTACCAGAACAGTACAACCCAGGTAAAAATAAACAATACAGAACAACAGCAGCACAACAAGCAGTAATAAATTAATTTAAAAACATTAGAGGGGTTCTCCCTAAAGGCTTTTCTGAATAGCAAAATTTTAATTTGCTTTCTGAAAGCATGGAGATTTGTGGACTTCTTATGGGAGCTTGTTCTATAGTCAAGATGCTACTGCCCCAAAGACCTGGTTTCTTGTTTTGGATTTTTGGCCCTCTCTTTGGGTAGCCACCCTCCACTGCAAAGAATCATAGGATCTGGTATGATAGGCAGATGTACTTGGATGAGGTGCTCCATCATGTAACCAAGTTTCGCTTAAAGAACAAACTTGCTTAAAGAGCAATCCCGTTGTTGTGTTCTAATGGTTTTATCTTCCACATGGATTACAATGTATCTGAGCCAATGTAACCTTGCCTATAGCAACAATGTAACCTTCAGCTGTATCATATGAATCCTGTAATAGGACGCGAGCTAATGACCACCAGCTGGCAGCAGCGAGCGTCCAAGCTCTCTTGGTCCAAACTCATCAAAGGTAACAGCGCGGGAAGTTTTCCCGCCACCACCTACACCTGGACAAGAAGGGCGTGACCAGCAATGACGTCACGCAGACAGTAGCCAATGGGCTACCATGCAACCACGTTCAAATGTATTACTACTGTATATAAAGAGCTATCGATCCGCCATTACCTCATGTTCCCTCTGTCCACGATGCAATAAACCTGAGTTAACCCAGCCCGAGGCTGTGTCCTGTGTCTTAGTTCTCATACACTAAATTGGCGACGAAGGTGGGATAATGGATCCCCAAGGAACAGCTAGGGCGCAGAGCGGGTTCAACATCACCAAACCGCAAGACTGGGAGCTGTTTGAGATGGACTTCCAGGCGGCACTGGTGGAACTCAAAGTCAAAGAAGACGACGAGGAGAGGAAGAGGGCCATCCTCACCAGAATGCTTGGGTTAGAAACCAAGCGGACGCTGGTGGGCATCATCGCTCCGAAGAAGGTGAGCGAATTTAAGGCAGACGACATCATGAAGCTGCTGCGAGAGCGCTTCCGACCCTCGAGGGCAATGTTTCCCGCTCGGAGCGCGTTTTGGAGGCGAGTCCAAGCGCCGGACGAGTCGGTTGAGGCATTCGTGACCGCCATGAGGATAGCCGCCGGCCCCTGTAGATGGGACAACCTAGAGATGGCCCTCAGGGACGGCGTGCTGTGTGGCCTGAAGGACAGGGAGGTGCAGCGCAGCTTGATGAACAAGGAGCCGCCACCCACGCTGGCGGAGGTCGTAGAGGCCGCGGAAGCCGCGGAGTCCACGAATGCTGGAGTGGACGAGATGCACCAGTGGCGTGAGTGGCGTCCTAGAGCCGGCAAGGCGGAAAATTCGGGGCACGGGAAGTCCGGACAGTCGGTGCACGCAACCCGACGGGCCTCAAAGTCGTCTACGGAAGGCAGCGACGGCGAGGAGGTCCAGAAGGTCCGAAAAGGTGGGCGCCGCTGCGATGGTTGCGGAGCGGCCCATGAGCGCGCGAGGTGCCCATTCAGAAAGGCCGAGTGTTACACCTGCGGCCGTCGGGGGCACATCGCCAGGGCATGCAGAAAACGGAAGGAGGGCCGGAGGCAGTCACAAGACCGTTCGACCAGACCGGACCGTCCAGCGAGGTCCAAAGATGGCGCCCAGACAACGAGGAAGCAGGACGGCGTGGGCCGCGTCTCGGACGACAGCGAGGACGACGCCCCAGTGTTCAGCGTGTCCGAGGGACAGTCCCATTACTTCGTTGAGGTACTAGTACAAGGGGCCCCTATTAGGATGGAAATTGACTCGGGGTCCTCCTATTCTATAATTCCCCAGAAAGAGTTCTTGAAAATCGACCCCCACGTGCGGCCCAAACTTAAAACGTTGAGGTCCACGCTACGAGATGTACAGGGAAACAGCATTCCGGTGTTGGGGGTCGGAAAGTTTCGGGTCAGCTTTAAGAGACATTCTGCGGAACTGCCCCTAGTTGTCCTTAAGGGGGGGAGTTGCAGCCTCCTAGGGACGCAGTGGTTTCAGCCCTTAGGCTTGTTCATAGGGGGAGTGCATACAGTGGGAGCGGACCCAATACAAGCGGTTTGCGATGCGCATCCCGCCGTCTTTGAAAAAGGACTTGGGAAGTTCAAGGGACCCCCTGTAGCCTTCGACCTAGACCCGGAGGTCCGCCCGATAAGACTCAAACCGCGCAGGGTGCCGTTCGCACTCAAGGACAAAATAGAGGCGGAACTGGACAAACTGGTGGGCCAGGGGATTCTTATTCCTGTTGATTCCGCGGAGTGGGAGACTCCAATTGTAACAGCTCTGAAGGCCAACGGGGAGGTGCGCATTTGCGCTGATTATAAGTGTACAATTAACAAGGCGATCCGCCCTAATGCATACCCGGTGCCGGTGGTCAGCCACCTTTTGGCCAGGCTGAATGGGGGAAAGTGTTTCGCTAAACTCGATTTGGCACAAGCCTATCAGCAACTCCCCGTAACTCCCGCCACGGCCGCGGCACAAACGATAGTTACACACAAAGGGGCGTTCCAGGTGTCGCGCTTACAGTTCGGCGTGAACTCGGCACCCGGCCTTTTTCAGTCGCTTGTGGAACGCCTCCTGAAGGGGCTTGAGGGGGTGTTGCCTTATTTTGATGACGTGTTGATAACAGGGGGGAGTGAGGCCGAACTGGCTAAGAGATTGGATAAAGTACTAACTGTTTTCGAGAAAGCGGGGCTGAGACTGAGGAAGGACAAATGTGTTTTCTTCGAAACTGAGGTCGAGTTTTTAGGGTTCCGGATCACACCCGAGGGAATTAAGCCGTCTAAATCCAAAGTAGCAGCCATAAAGAAGGCCCCTCGCCCCACATCCAAAACCGAGTTACAGTCATTCCTGGGGCTCCTCAATTTTTACCATACATTCCTCCCACGGAAGGCGTCCGTGGCCGAACCGCTTCATCGGTTACTTAAAAAGGAGGAGACATGGATGTGGGGTGACGAGCACGAGAGGGCGTTCAAAGAACTAAAGCAACTCTTAACATCCGAGGCAATCCTGACGCATTTCGACCCCAAACGGCCAGTGGTCTTAGTCTGTGATGCATCCCCGGTGGGGGTGGGGGAGGTGCTGTGCCACGTGTTGGATGACGGAAGGGAGGCCCCGGTAGCGTTTTATTCAAGGTCCCTGTCCCAAGCGGAGCGCAATTACGCACAAACCGACAGGGAGGCATTAGCAATAGTAGCCGGAACCAAAAAATTTCACGATTTTTTGTATGGCCGCCCGTTCAAAATCGTGACTGATCACAAGCCCCTGTTAGGGATTTTCACGGCAAGCAAGCCCACGCCGCAGATCCTGTCCCCGAGGATGCTGCGATGGGCTATTTTTCTCAACGCATACCAACACGAGTTGGAGTACCGTCCCGGAAAGGAGATCAGCCATGCTGATGCACTTTCGAGATCTCCTTTGCCCTTGTCGGACGACCAAAAGGCGAGAGTAGAAAGAGACCGCCAGGTGTTGCTAATTGAGGTCTTAGACGCACCCCCAATAGTACCAGCCGACATTGCTAGGGCGACAGGCAAGGACAGGACGCTGGAGAAAGTTAGTTCATGGGTACAGAAGGGGTGGCCGGCATCGTCCCCAGGCACAGAATTCGACCCATTTTTTCGGAAAAAGCTAGAGTTGTCCCTAGAAAGGGGGTGCCTGTTATGGGGCCAACGGGTGGTGGTCCCTACATCCCTGCGTCCGAGGGTGCTCGAACTGCTGCACGTCAGCCACCCGGGCATCGTTCGTTCAAAGGCGCTGGCCCGGAGTTATTTTTGGTGGCCACAGCTAGACACAGACATTGAGCACATGGTCGGCACTTGCGAGGCATGCCAGGGATCCCGACCAGAGGCGGCCCGTCTCCCGCAGAGGGAATGGGACACAGCAAGGGGGCCTTGGTCCAGAGTGCACGTAGATTTCGCTGGCCCATTCCGGGGAACCATGTTCCTCCTGGTGGTGGATGCGTTCTCCAAGTGGCTGGAGGTTATCCCAGTCAAGAGCACATCCTCCACCACTACAATTAGTCAACTGAGGAGAGTCTTTTCCACGTTCGGTTTACCCGACACTTTAGTCAGCGATAACGCTAGTTGCTTCACCTCCGCGGAGTTCGGGGCATTTATGGAGGCAAACGCCATTCGGCATGTCACATCCGCACCGTTTCACCCGGCCACGAATGGCCAAGTGGAACGGCTGGTGCGTACAACAAAGGATGCGCTGCGGCGCATGGGCCCGGGGGACCTAAATCACCAAGTATGTCAGTTCTTATTAGCGTATAGGGTGACCCCCTTGGCGTCAGGTTACTCGCCGGCAGAGCTCTTGATGCGGCGCAAACTGACCACGCTCCTGTCCAGGCTAGACCCGACAAGAGTCGAGGATAAAGGAAAAAACATAGGGTTGGCAGTCTCGAAAGGTTTCGCCGCCGGCGACCCTGTTCACTGCAGGAACTATGCCAGCGTAGGGCCAGCCTGGGTACCAGGGACGGTTGTAGAACAAACGGGGCCAGTGTCGTACCGGGTCGAGACTAACACCGGCCTCCTCTGGAGGAGGCACGCAGACCAACTGAGGCACCGAGTGAGTGGGCCAGTCAGTGGGGCGCAGCAACAAGATTCAGCGTTAGGGTTCTCCCCCACCCGTTTAGCCCAAGGGGGAGACAGCAGCGGACAACAGTCCCAAGCAAGGGGGGAAGGCAGAAGCAGCGGCCCCGACTCATACCCTTTTGATACGCCAGTCCTATCAGAGGCCGGGGAAGGGGGAGAGGAGTTCGTGACCGCTGCCCCCGAAGGTAATTTTGATTTTGATTTCGCGAGCCGGGGGGGTTTTCAGGAGTGTTCCCCCACCCATCCAAGCGAGAAGAGGGGTTTTTCGTTAGCCCCCAGTGCCCCCGGTTCTTCCCTAAGAAAGAGCACACCTCCAAACAACGCCGCGGAGCCGCGGCAAGTCACTAACGAGTCTCCCTCTCCAATTACAGGACAGGAAACCAGGGAACAAAGAAAAGGTAGCAAACCCGGGGAAAGGCAGCCTGCATCGAGACCCCAGCGTGTTCGAAATAAGCCATCTTGGCTGAGAGACTTTGTCTCATCCTAGGGGGGGGGAGTGTGTTTAAGTGTGGGCTCGAGACTCTGTCTCATCCTAGGGGGGAGGGGTGTTGTGTTCTAATGGTTTTATCTTCCACATGGATTACAATGTATCTGAGCCAATGTAACCTTGCCTATAGCAACAATGTAACCTTCAGCTGTATCATATGAATCCTGTAATAGGACGCGAGCTAATGACCACCAGCTGGCAGCAGCGAGCGTCCAAGCTCTCTTGGTCCAAACTCATCAAAGGTAACAGCGCGGGAAGTTTTCCCGCCACCACCTACACCTGGACAAGAAGGGCGTGACCAGCAATGACGTCACGCAGACAGTAGCCAATGGGCTACCATGCAACCACGTTCAAATGTATTACTACTGTATATAAAGAGCTATCGATCCGCCATTACCTCATGTTCCCTCTGTCCACGATGCAATAAACCTGAGTTAACCCAGCCCGAGGCTGTGTCCTGTGTCTTAGTTCTCATACACTAAACCCGTGAAACGCATTATGCTCTTTAAGCGAGGTACCACTGTGTATACATCCATGAATCAATCTGGTTACAGCACTCTAGACCTGTTGAGGTCTATGCAACAGCCTCAAAGGAAGCACCCCATAGAGAACTTTGCAGCAGCCAGTCCTTGAGTCTAATAATGCATGGACCAATGTTGTTCGGGATCTGCCATCTAGGAAATGTTGCAGCTTAGTGATGTGACACAGATAGAGAAATTGATAATTTACTTCCATGTTATTCTTATGCTTTTCCCCCTGGTTTTGTTTGTTATTATTGTGATGTTTTCTGCGTTTGTAAACTGCACTGAGGAGACTGTGGTGGCTTAGTGATTGAGATGCAGAACTTGATGACTGGAAGGTCAGCAGTTCGAGACCCGGGTACTGCATGACAGATTGAGCTTCTGTCTCTGTCCCAGCTCCTGCCAACCTAACAGTTTGAAAGCAAGAAACTGCAAGTAGATAAATAGGTACCACTTCAGTGGGAAGGTAAACAGCATTCTGTTCCCATTACTATTTACTTCTAGCTATTCTGGCAGAGGATAATGAGAGAAGGAATGTAACAACTTCAGGAGATGCACAAGTTCCCAAACCCTCCCCAGAAATGGAGATACCAGTTAGTGTGAAAACTTAAGTGTCATAGAAAAGGGATCAGACATTAAGCATGATGGCCAATGCTGGCCCCACCCTACAGAAAGTGAGAGACAACTAGGGATGTGTTGTTGTTGTTGTTGTTGTTGTTGTTGTTCTTGTTGATGATGATGATGATGATGATGATGATGATGATGATGATGGCGTCAGTGGCGGCGGCAGTGGCGGCGGCAGCGGCGGCGGCGGCAGCGTCTTAAGTTCTGTATAAAAAGGAACTGCCTCAGTGCTTTCAGTGAGGTTTACATTTTTTTGGGACAGGTAGTCCTGCTGCCTACTGAAACTTATATTGAGCAAAAAAAAACTACACTTACCACAAAAATGTAGTTCTCCTGTAACCCAAAATCCAGAAAACCCACTTTTTATTTAAGTTTATTATTTTTATTTTATTTTTATTAAATTACTTTTAAACTTTATTTTCGATTTTTCTTTGCTCTAACCGCTAGGCAGATGTGTCCATAAGCACCATACTGTTACATGAAACCATTCACCACAATCGCAGGTTTCTATTAAGACAACTGCGATTCATCTATTTTTTAATAAATGTTTTAAAAGTCAAACGGCAAAATAAAAAGTTTTTTCTCTCTGCAAGACAATTCCTCGAAAGCTGTCTGTCCCTTGAAAGCCTCCCCATGCAAATCAATGGAGCAGGTTTCAAAATGCCCCTTCCATTGGCTTGCAAAGCATGGGGAGTTTGAAACTGCAATAAGAGGGAAAGCAGAAAGGAAGAGTATTTATCATATGAAAGAAACGTAAGCTACAATGTATCAATGGAGGTCTCATATTTGGAGGTACAAAGGCAGCTTCCTCGAATCCATTGACAATTCTCAGAAAAACTGTGACGCAGATACCCATATATGGACTCTGAATAAAAAAAAATCAATAAAAATCAGCTTCTCTATCTAAGGAGCAGGGTTGAGCTGGGGATGAAAACTTAACCCTTTAACTGCTGGATAACAGTTAAAAATAATAAGGAAAAATAATTTCTCCCGTCCTACAGTATTACTGGACATCGGGGTTGCTTTGTCCAGTCAAAAGGGTTTGACCGGACATGGCCAAGCACCGGTCTCTTCTAGAGTAAGCCCACAAACAGGATTGTTCTTGCCTAGGCAGTTTAAGGCTGTGGTCAATTTAAAAATGGATTTTTCTTTCTCAGACATGCAGCGGCCTGACAGCCGCCACTCCCAACTTAACCCTTTCATTCCCGGTTATGTTGAATATGTTTAAATATTAATTAAAAATGTTTCTGTGAATGTTAACATGATGGATCTTTTTCTATTAAGACAGGAAGCTCCAGGCTGCCAGACCCAAGTATCCAAAATATGGAGCTAAAAATTGATTAAAAGTACTCTCTGCTTGCTCACTTGAAAGCTCCAACTTCAAACACTCCAGGAAAGTTCCAGCTGCGTGTCCTCGCATTCCCGCATCCTGGGGCGCCAACTTGTTGCAGCACATCTTCTTCATCTTTGTTTAGGGGCTAGATATTGGCTAGGATGTTTTTGCAGGTGTGAAAGCTATCGGATACTGTTTTCTTATTTTGAAAGGGTTGATGGGTCAAGACTAGGTAATTGCAGGATAGGGGAGGGTCAGCTCCACCAGTTATGTCCGGAATTGGCTCATCCCATTGATGAAATCAAACTCTCACCTCTGACATTTCTGTCATCCATTGGTCATTTGAACTCCCGCTTCTGACATTTCGTCCTTCTATTGGTCGTGTCCCTAGCGTTCCAGAGATTTCATTGAATGCATGCCTGGAGGACTATCATTTTCATTGTACCTGGCATTTCATATATGCGGTCTGGATTTGCTCAAGTTCCTGACTTCTTCCCTTCCCACTTTTTTTTTGTAAACTTCTGTATTTACCTTTCATTTACATAAACATCAATTCAATGTAACCTGATTGATGTGCTTTGATGTGTACTTTGATGTGCTTTGTGTAATCTCCTGATGTGTAATCTCCCCCACCCCCTTTTATGTCATTGTGTAAACTATCCCAAGATAGGTGAACTTAGATTGTAAATGTAGGAAAGTATAAAAGCTTCGGGACGAACCAAGATGACAGCGCTCTCCATCAACAAACTAGACAGGATGCTCATTTTTCTTAGAGGGTGGATTTTATTTCTTTCATTAGGCAGGTGGCCACTGTCACTTTGAAACTAAGTGAAATCTATTTCTTTACCCTGAATTTTGACTCTGTGGTTCTTGGGGATTCCACCAGTGCTGGACCTCCTTTTAAATCAAAGTGGGCTTTCTCCTTCTGCCAGCGATCCTTGGACATGCTCTACCCACTTTTTCTTTGCGGCTAACGGGTCCTCTTCTACTGATCCATGGCAAGGAGTGGGAGTGGGTTTTCCAGATAACACTCCCAGGAAGCACTAAATGGTTTTCTTTTTGAACAGGAAGTAGGCAAAAGACAGTTTATAACAGTGATAGTGAACCTTGGCACTCCAGGTGTTCTTGGACTTCAATTACCAGAAGCCCAAGTCAGCACTCCTGCTGATCAGGGCTTCTGGGAATTGAAATTCAAGAGCACATGGAGTGCCAAGGTTTGCCAACACTGGCCCTGGTCCAGATGAATGAAATTTAAATATGGCTGAGGGGTGGGGACTATGAAGACCTAGAATTCTCCCTGGAGAGTTGTTGGAGAAATCTGGGATTTGGAGTAAGAAAGAGCAAAGAGCAAAACACCCCTAGAGACAACCATCTAAATTGTCATATGCTGGGAGGCTAGAGAGAAGTTCTGGGCAGAACGGTGGTATCCATGAAAATAATCCCAAGGAACCGATCCTCAACAAGTATGATACAAATAAAGTTCTCAGTCCGTGTTGTAGTCACCAAACAAGTAATTTTTTAATTATTCATAAACTTAAATGTTTCTTTCTTCAGTCAAATAAATGTCTTAATATTTTATGTATCTTGTGCTTATAATAAACTAGCATAGGTTGCCCGGCATTGCCGGGCTGTTATAAAAATGATCAGCTTTTTTTTGTGGTGGGGTGGTGTTTGTGGATTTAAAAAAAGAACAAAGGATGATATAATTTTTTCAAATTGTTGTATTTATCCAAATAATGTTTTAGTTTGTGGGGGATTTTTTTGTAAATAGTTGTACCGTAGGTAATATTTTTAAAAATGTGAAAGTACATGTTTTTTACATTCAATGTTTTAAAACTGTTTTTAGATGTTTTGAGTTTTTATTTGAGTTAAAACTCAACACAGGATGTTATAAATCTTTTTATTTTATTTATTTAACATATGTTTGTGATTTGTGTAAACTTTTGATTTATTGTTATGTTTTTGAGTTGTTTTTACTTTTGTGACCTCTAGATGGGGCTGTTGTGTGTTTTTGAGTTGTTTTTACTATTCTGCCCTGCAAGTGGGGCTGCTAGGGGTTTTGGTTTCATTTCACGCGTTTTTTTCTCTCCTGGCCTCTGGGTGGGGCTTCTTCCGGTAAGTAGTCTCTTTGTTTCTTCATTTCTGTTCCGGTCGTCGTGGAGGGAGGACATGCTGGTGAGTTGTCTGGTTTTCTTTCTTCTGGGGTTTTTCCTTGTTTTGTTTTTGTGGTAGTGGGCTGGGAGGTGTTTCTGTTTGTTCTTTTTTGTCTTGGTTGGGTTTTAGGTTTGTTTAATTGGTTTGGTTATGTCTGATTTTGTTTATTTTTTCTTATTTCATTGTTGTTTATTTTTGTAATTAGTTGTTTTTTGTGTAATTTGTGTTTTTTGTGTTGTAGTTAGGTGTTTTGTGTGTGCTTTTGTGGTATTGTGGATGTTTTTGTTTGTGAATTTTGTGGTTTACTTTTTTGTTTATTAATGGGTTTTTTAAATTATTGGTTTATTTTTGTTTTATTATTTTTATTAATTTTGGTGTTTGTTTTTGGTGTTTACTTCTGAAGAACAGGCTGCCTGTGGGTTCCTGTTTTCCCCATTGCTGTTTCGAATTTTGGTTTCGATGCAGCAATGGGGGGAAAGGAGGAGGAGGTAGTCAGCCCGTTCTTCTCCCGGGAAGGTTCGTTAGGTAGGTTGGGGGAAAAGGATGGTTCTCTCCTCTCTGTCTCCTTTTTCTCCTGGCTTACCTAACCAGAGATGGGCAGGCAGCGATCCATAAGGGGAGGGTCTCTCCCTTGCGGATTGCTGGCTGCTGCTTTTGTATTCAGAAGTACAAAGGCATTATCCAGTCATCTGCCAGGGAGGGTGCTTCTCCTGACGAACTGCTTCCTGTTTTTGGTTTTTCCACCCCGGATCAACTGTCCTTGAGGCCGGCGGTGGTCTTGCCGTGTCTTCGGTGGGGTAGCATGGAGGCGAGGGAGTCCCTCTTCTCCCCGTTGCTCCGGGAAAGAAGGCTGGCTGGTGTCTTGCGGTGGAGTTGTGTGGCTTGTTTGTTTTGCGAGGCTGTGAGGTGTTGTGTCCGCCTGCTGGGGACTTGCACTCCCATTGTGTTTTGTAATTTAATTTTCGCACGCCAGCTTTCTCAGCGTTCTGCACGCTCATGGCGCGCAGTTTTGCATTTGTGTTTTCCGTTCGTGTGGCGGTTTTTTTTCTGCTGCTCAATTTTGATTGGCACGACGCATCTCACAACGTTCTTTTTGCTCATGCCTCTCAGCCTGATTGGCTGTGGCGCGGCGCAAAGAACGTTGGGAATTGATGTTCTTTTTCTTTGTTTGCGTTCGTGGGGCTCTCATTAACTGGAAAAACAACTGAAGCTCAATCTGCTACAAGTAAATTCAGCAGTCATTTTAAAAATATCTACCTCCCATCCTTACAGTAGATGAAACATCCACTGGGGGTGTAACAGAACAAAGTATACCCTGTGCTTTATTCTCTTTCAAAATGGCGATTTCAAATCAGGGGGAGAGAGAAAATATGTAAACATCCTAGCCTCATGAGTTGCCTCATGGTTTAGAAGAAATGAAACTTAATGTGTGATAGACATGTCTTATTGTAAGATCATTGGTTGGAATCCCTAAAGGGGGAGGGCCAAAGTTGAACCCTGTGGGAGAAGATATACCTCCGGCCCGCCATCGCCAGAGGGAGAGAAAGAGGACCAGACCCCAGCTGAGCCTTGTTGGGAGTGTTTGCCCTTGGTGCCTGTCCTCAGTGAGAATGAGTCTGACCTCAGCTGTGGGGGCCCCTGGTGTGACTAAAAAAGACTGTGTTTCTGAGGCTACCGGACACTTATGCTCTCCTCCGCTGGCATCCTGGGTTTCACCCCTGTGGGGGTTTAAAGGACTTTTAAAAGACTTTTTTAAAGGACTTTTACCGCCGCTGCCCCTTTTGTATCATTATTATTGTATTATTATTTTTTTATTGTGTTGTTTTGCTTTGATATTGTATGCTGGGTTTTGTTACATTGTTTTTTGTGCCTTGTATATTGCTTTATTTTTTATTATGATTGTTAAGTTTTTTACTATGTTGTAGCAGCCCTGAGTGATGCTTGTGTCAGTAGGGCAGGGTATAAATAAACCATTATTATTATTATTATTATTATTATTATTATTATTATTATTATTATTATTATTATTATATCCCAGAGATGCAAGCACACAGGCCGAAACAGAGACTCTCTGGAAGGCTGTGCTTTTAAACTTGCCAAAATGTAAACGCTTGGGAGAAAGGGGGCCCAATGGGCTATCGCTGGAACATGCAGCTTGCTTTATTTCTGCTTTGAAATGCTTTCTAAGCTTTTGCTGGACTGTATCCTGAATCTTGCTATATTTTCAATAGACTTATAAAATGCCTAAAGAGACTTGGAGTGATTATTTGGCTCGACGCTACCTGAATCTACACATATCTGATGCCTGGGTTGTCCAGCCAGGGAGCTGCAACTCAGAAGAACAATAGGGCCTACTGGAGAGTAAGGCACCTTATTGTTACAAGGGGAAATATTTTTAAGGCAGGGAAGAGAAAAGATGCCTGGAGGGAATTGCTTCCTCAGCTTGTTTGACAACCAACTTCCTTCTGCTGAGACTTAGCCCAAATCGGCCTTTGCAAGTTTCTTACTTATATCATAAAAAAGAACAGGGAGCTATAGAATGCATTGCTATACATCTCAGGTTTTCCCCAGAAGACAGGGTAAATGAGATGGTTCATCAGGTTACTTAATGTCTGGATCCACCACCTGAGGCTCAGCCAATGCTTTTCGTCTGCAACTAATAAAGCTGTGACCTTTGTTTAATCCAAATACATTATATTCTCCACTCCTGAAGTCCAGTTTCCTTCTTAACATGGAGTGAGCCCATAGTAAGAGAGAATAGCTTGGCCCTATCCATTGACCAGAGACAAAGCAGCTCTCAGGAGTGTACTCCATGCTTCCTTACCCATAAGACCACAGAGAATTTGTCTGGAGGTTTGACTCATACAAAGCTGTATCACTATAAAACAACTTTCCATGCTCCAGTCTGTCTCAAACGGAGGTGGCAGAGTTCATTTCTGACATCAATGTTTGACAGCTGCCATTTTATTTACCCACAATGCTTCTAACTCTAAATCATGACAGGATGCAGAAGGGGGAAATGGTATCCACTGATGGATACATAAAAACAGCAGAAATTAGTCTTGTGGTCACTGCAGACAACAGCAGAAACAAGAGTTGAGGAGGTGGGAGGATCCATTACATATAAATGAAAATGATAAAACAAATATGAATAGAAACTAAGCAATTCATGAAATTTTAATGGGCACATTAGAAAATCAAACACATTTTACTAACATAAGTAAATGGACTAACAGACACATGAGAATTGTGCCATTTGCCTCCCATTAACTTAAAGAAAAATGCCTATCATAGCAAACAAATTCAGCTCCAAAGATTGTGTGTGCGCATGAGCACAATATATTTGCCTACTTAACTGTTTATTTGATTATTTGAAAAGGACTCTAGACAGGTTAAACAAATCATCAAATCACAAAATCAACGCAAGAATAAAAGAATAGTACAAAAAAAAACTTAAATCATATGTAAAATACAAGATAGATGGCCCAATTAAAGCCCTGTCTGTAACAAATGAGGCTTATTGCTAATCAGCTGCCTGAACAGTATACAGTAGTTGTTTATGTGATAGGCATGTGTGCATATTTATTTGTGCTGGCCCTGAATAACTGTTATAGGTCCAGTTCTGTAACCTATTTAGAGACGTAGCTAAAGATCAAATTTTTAAAAAACTTTGTTGCAAAGCCTTCTGAAGAGGAGGGGGATGAGTTGTGGGTGCTCATTTACAGACAGGAAGGGTGTAGCATATGGAATTCACCACAGGTGCAACATTCAAAAACCCACATATTTCACAAGAAACAGGAAACCATGTAGCCAGCATCAAAAATAGAAAAGATGGAGGGAGGGGTTAGGGAGCAGCAGTTACGTCATCGTTCAGATTGTGCCAGCTATTTTCAAAGGGGGAGGAGGTCCATTCAATTTAGGGTTTCCCCTCCTCCACCATACACCAAAATATGAAAATATAATAGCTTGATTAAAAAAAAATCACCCAGAGGTTTCCTCTTGTCAGCATAGAAAATTGTCCCCTAGTTTCACAAAACCAAAATGTCATCTGCATTCCAGAGTTCTTCATCTCCGCCTTTTGATCTCTCTGGGATATGAGGTTAAAAAAAACCAGCTTCCAAATTCTGTCCTATTAGCATGAGGGAAGGTGGAGGACTTCAGTGACACACACACACACACACACACACACACACACACACACACACACACACACATATAAAGAGACATGAAAAATGTACAAATTTTCTAATAGAAACATCTTTACCTATAAGAAGGTGGATTAACCATGCGTGTCCAGCATACATTACCACACCCGGTCCAACCATCCCAAACCGAGCCACCTACACTTACCTTAACACCCTTGGAGCATCACCACAAGGGTCCGCCAGCCATGAGTGGGGCAACCGCCCCACAAAGGTGAAAAAACCTACAAGGCTCAGCATCCTCCACGCCACGCCACCCCTCAGCCAATCAGGCTGAAGAGCGTGAGTGCAGAGCAAACAGCGTGAGTGGTAAAAAAAAAAAATAACCGCCAACCCAACACGCAGACAACTTCCCTCCAGGAGACACTTCATCTCCTGGAGGAAAGCCATCCCCAGCTCACTGCAGCGGGCAGGTGGCCACATCAGTTGCCTGCTGGGCCGCCTGCTTTTGGTGGCCCCCGCCCCACCAGTGATGACCTCAGCGCAGATAGTGAGGGACGAAAGGCCGCCCCACGGAGGCATGTAAGGCGAGTGGCTCAGTGCAGAATGACGCACTGGGTAGGCTCAGACTACGAAAGGCCAAGCTGGCAACAGGTAAGTGGGGCGGGGGACATGGACTGAGGGGGGGAATGGGTCCAGAGACCATGCCACCAACCCAGGTCTGGAAGAAGAAAGGAGGAGCATGAACCCACCCCCCTTTTCCCCCCAGTCCCTGTCCCCCCCCCCCCCCACTTACATGTTGGCGGCTGGGCATTTCATACTCAGTGCCTCCTCGGCGCGGCCTTCAGCGCTGGGCCAATCACCTTCCATGCCATGGCCTTTCCTCCCTCACCCCTGGCGCCAAGGCCATTGGCGGTCGGCTGCGGGCCACCAAAAGTAGGCAGCCCAGCTGGCAAATGATGCGCCTGCCTGCCCAGCGAAGACCTCCTGGGTGTCGGACTGGTTTTCAATCAAGGGCGACCTTTACCTTTACGAAACAAACAGAGAAACAAACAGTCTATAAGTGCTGCATATTGCACTACAACTCAGGTCTACCACCTCCAATCCAGCCAACTGCCTCACCCATGCACCCCTAAAGACATCTCTGTCACCACACCAGCCTATCTGGTATGAAAGAGCTTTACAATGGAGCAGATACTGGTGAGGTCATTTCACGTAAGCTTTACGTCAGCTATTTCTAACTTCATCCCTCAGTAACAAAGAAGCTGCTGGGGGGAGAAATTGTCTAAGACAGGTGGCTTCTAAGCATGCAATTAAGGCCATCTTTTGCCAGATGTGTGGGAGAGATACCCACAAGGCTTCTGGCTGCCCCGGCATTACCCACCACATACTCTCTCCAAGTGCTTGAGGGAAAGAAGGAGAACCCTCTCGTCAGCTGTAATGTGGGTTGCCAAGAGCCAATTTGTTGACTTAATCGGATGCAGTGTGACTTGGTGGCTGCTGAAGGGTTTCTATTCCAAGTATTCAGACAGCAATTAAACTGTGTGACCCGCACACCCTCAATTACAGCATGTCTACACAGGACTCTGTTTACCAGCCCAGTTCACCGACAGTTATAGAACTTTGGAAAGGAGCTTGCCAACAAGCCAACGGCACTTCAAAAAAACAAAAACAAAACATCTTGTGTCCAAAAACGGGCATGAGTTTGAATGTGTCCTCCAAAGTTGCATCTACAGAAGGCTTCCATTGAACCATTACCTTGGTTCATTTCTTGGAGGTGGGGAAATACCATCCTCCATCTGTAATACTCTTGCTACTTCTGTATCTCCTCTCTATACTTTCCACCACAGAATGAAAAACAAAGCAATTACACAATGTTTACGTACCTCCATGGGTATGTGTTCTCTCTCTCTCATTCACACACACACACACACACACACACACACAGAGTCAAACTGGTTGGATTCAGACTCATTTGTGTGAGGCCTAGATAGAAGATGATCTGATAGATATCATTCTGAGGCAAAACAAAAGAAATTTGCAAACTGGTTTATACTGAGAATACAAATGGAACATGGATTGAGCACAAATTGTTCATACTTACTAGGGTCATTTTTCAAACCAAACATTAAAGGTGCGTACTATGCAATCCCCTGAAACTAGCTGTCTGAAACTGGACAGTTTTGCACTCCTTTTTAGGGTCTATCACATCTCCAGAGATATATAATTTGATGCTCTCTCATTCTTTCATTTTATCTTCTAACTTCTTTTTCTTCTTCCTATTCTTTCTTTTGGGTACCCTCTCTGCTTTCTCCTCTGCTTATTCTTCTTTCTGCATTTACCTATTAGCAGAACCTTCTTTCACTCTCAGGCTCTCTTTTGACTTTTTGAAGAGGTAATGGGGAACAACAAAAGAAAATAACATTGACACTGAGAACATTGCCATCTAGTGACTGCAGATGGTATATCTACTAAACTGCAGATCTATACCTATAAATCCAAGCGTTAACCATTGGAATTTGACAAAGGCTCCTGCACCCATCCACACTATCCTGTACCGAGCCTCCTGCAGTCGCCCGAACCCGGTACGGAGGTAACTGTAGGGTTGAGAAATGCGCCAGTGGGGCAAGAGCCCCACAAACGCGAACAAAGGGAAACAACTTCAATTCCCAAAGTTCTTTGCACCACGCCGCACCACAGACAATCAGGCTGAGAGACGCAAGCAAAAAGAACATTGGGAAACGCGACATGGCCAATTGACATCAATCCGCAGAAAACAAACCATCGCACGAAAGCAAACCACAAATGCAAAACTACAAGACCCAGCGTCCTGAGCACCATGGGCATGCAGAACACTGAGAAAGCAGGCGCACAAAAAATAAACTTACAAAATGCAATGGGAGCGCAAGTCCCCAGCAGGCAGACTCAGTGCCTCACAGCCACGCAAAATAAAAAGCCACAAAATGCCACCGTGAGACACCCACTGTCCTTCTTTCCCGGAGCAATGGGGAGAAGACGGACTCCCTCTCCTCCACGCTACCACGCCGAAGACACGGCGAGACCACCACCAGCCTCAAGTAAAGTTGAGCTGGGGTGGGAAACCCCCCCAAAAAAAACCAGGCAGCAGTTCGTCAAGGGAAGCACCCTCCCTGGCGGATGACTGGCTGATGCCTTTGTACTTCTGAATACAAAAGCAGCAGCCAGCAATCCGCAAGGAAGAGCCCCACCCCTTACGGATCACTGCCTGCCCATCTCCAGTTAGGTAAGCTGGGAGAAAGAGACAGAGAGGAGAGAACCATCGTTAGGCAGAGAAAGCTCTTCTCTGCCTCCTCCTTCTCCCCCGACCTACCTAACAAACCTTCCTGGGAGAAGAACGGGCTGACTGCCTCCTCCTTCTTTCCCCCCATTGCTGCATCTAAACCAAAATTCAAAGCAGCAATGGGTGTAGAAATCCGATTCATGTAAAGATCTAATCAGCCTCATAAGGAGCAGTTTATAGCCCCAGATAAACAAAGGAAGAGTTAAGAAGTCTAACGGAGTCCAGCTTCATTAGGCAGAGTAAGGAAGAGACAGAGAAATAGAGAGAAAACATACACACGACTGCAGTCTTGGCTGAACAAAGGAATAATCATGGCATCTCTTTATTCAAACAGAGTATATCAAAAACAAAACTAAGGCACACACAACCAATTAGAATGTCAGAACCAAATAAGGAGAATTTTTCTCACTTTTCCACGCATGCCCAAAATCAAGCGTTGTCTCTCATGTAAACAAAGGGGCCTTTGTTTACAAAATGTGTAGGAAGCAGGCAGACAGAAACCAGATAAATTCCCACATGTCCTCCTTTTTCATTTAAATTTGAGAGAGGGATGGCTAATCATACCCCTGCATGTCATCATACTCCATAACTATTCCTCCATATACATCATCACTGTCCTCCTGGACATCGTACCCCTCCTGACTCCTAGTACCTTGTTCCAGAGGATGATACCTCATTGAGTACAATTGCCATCGTGCAAAACCTGATGTCTCCCTTCTACGCAGTGGACATGTGTTACACATAGAAATAAGATTAGGAATACAATAAATGCAAAAACACAAAGATATAAGGCAAATAATAATAATGACCCCATAAAAGAAAACTTGTCTAAGGACAGACAAATCAGGCAACCAAGAAGTCATCCAATCAAAGAGATTAACATCAGTGCGTACATTGTTAGTAATGCTCTCCTGTAAATTCTGAAGTTCTTTCTCAATAGTATTATTCAGATCCTGGAATTTTACCCGACATCCCTGGTTCCCGACCAGTTTACAAAATCCTCCGGATTTTGCTAACAGGTAATCTATGGCCAGTCTGTCCTGCATTTGGTCTTGATGGAGCTCAGTGATTTCCATTTGAAGATCCCGTATGACCCTCCCTGTGGCATTGATTGATTTCTCCAGCCTATAGGTGAGTCCCAAAATGGACCTTCTATTCTCCTGGGAAATGACACCTGGGTATGATCCCAAGGTGAGTGCTTCAGTGATAACACTCCCTATAGCTCTTCCCCAGGAGCTACCATCAGAAAGCTGAACATCGATTATCACTTCATCATTGCAACCAGAACCCATCGGGCCGGCAACAGCTCTCCGGCGCCGTGCATCTGCCTGAAGCGGCATTTGCACTTGTACGGGTAAGGTAAAATAACCCAATGCTGCACATTGATATTGTCCTGGATGGAAATTCGTGGCAACTCCATTAAAAAAGAACCACATGTTGGGATCCTTAATTTGCCATCCATTGCAAATTGAACCACTATCTATAGCAGAATAATCAGAAGTAAACATAGGAAACACATCATATATATCTTCAATAGTAGTGTTAAACAAAGTAAAATTAAGCTTATAAGAACTGTTATAACTACCCCATAACCAAAAATAATCGTCACATCCTGTATAATTGCCTACATTCCGCAAAACCCTTTTTGCTTGAGTCCAGTGCTTCCATTTACTATTCCAGACCCCAGAACTATGACAGCAGAAACAAAGCCCTTTAGTGTATTTCTTGAATGTCATGCTTCGCCAGCGGGTGTTGTTAAATTGTTCTGGGGGATTGGAGAAGAGTGTAGACCTGTCAATATGTTGCAAGTGTCCAATAACCAACTCAGGCGTGTTGAACAATGCCGGAAGAAAGGCCATTTGAGACACTGCCAGTGGATGCTCATAGTATAACGTTGCATTCTTACCATGAACCTCAAACATATAGTTAGCATGACGAAGCCAAAAGTTGGGGTTGCCCCCATGAGTCATTGTTCTTACAGCTGGAAGCACAGTAAAAAAGAAAAGAACAAATGTCAGCAAATTTAGTTTACTGGTGAACCACCATCCTGGAGCTGAGTAACCTTCTTTCTCCATGGGCGGATCGCTCGAGCAGGAACCCACACACTCAGGATCCCCTTGTTGCCAATAAACGACCAATGGCTTAGGAAGACACTCCCCTAAGAAACAGGAGCATGCCCTGTTTGATGACCAGTGCCATGTTATTACTAGCACCATGTAACTAAACATGAAACATGCCTGACGTATAACACAAATGCAATGTCACAAACCCATTTACATGTGTAGGGCATTGAAAACTCTTCCATGTACTTCTGGAGGTACCTTGAGATATGCAGTTTCATAAGGCAAAATATAACATAAGCAAAGACAGGTCTTTCCCCTGCAAGAGAATAAGCAAAACATTTAAGCATGAACAAAACATGAACATTTCTCTTCTTCCTTACATGAAAGAGGTTTCTGTTGCATTCTAGCAAGCATTTCTCACTCCCCAATTACATGAGTAAGGCATTACATTTCTTCTTCTCTCACTAGGTGTAAGTGAAAGAGGCATTCAATAACTTAAAACCAGCATAGCATGGTAAATCAAATACAGTACAAATATCATTAGAGCATTTCACACTCATAGCATGAGCAGGTAGACAATTGTTAAAAAGGCTTTCAGGTTTTATAATGCAAACAAGGCCAATTCTTCTTTAGAGTCCACACAATTTTTTTAGTCCAATTAAAATGTCCAAATTAAAAGTCCAAATGTTGATTGAAGCTTTCTTCTTCTCAGATTAGAGCTTAAACACTATCTTCTCTCCAGCACAGTTCTTGGCATGGCAAGGTTGAAATTAGGCCATAAATTAATTCTCACTGAATTCACAAGACAACCAGACAACCCCCCTTTTCAGCTTTTCAGGCAAACACACATTCCTTCATGCTCCAGCCACACCCATCTGTATTAAGGCAGGCAGATGAGGTATGAGCACAAAGAACAACTTCTCCAGAAGTTGCAAGTAACTTTCACACAGAAGAAAATCACAGGGAATTCCCATTTGCTTTCCCTGCAATCCTGATGCTTGAAACCTGGGACAGCCCACTCTGGATCTCTTTGTTTGAGGGTTGGGCAATTCAAAATCAGCCAAAAACTGGAGTATGTCTTCTCCCTCCTTGTATTTTTGCAAAAGCCTGCTGTCCATAGAGGAAGGATCCACACCCCTTTTCCTCTGGACTTCTTTCATCTGCAGCATCTGAATCTCAACTTCATGACAAACTGCACCTGTTAGTTTGTACTTGCAAGAAGACCCCTTTCTGGGCTTGGGTTTTCTGCATTCCTCCTCTGGGCCATCCTTCCACTTCCTGGCCACACGTGAGGAATCAAGTTTACTACTCAGCTTCTCCTGCTTTTGTGATGAGGGTTGCTTCAGGGGTGAGCTGAGGTCTCCTGTGCTGCTCTTGGAATCACACTCCTTGCTTCCTGCCACTTTGCATGCATTAATAACTTCAATCTGTGATGAGGTCCCCACCATTTGTTCCCAATCAGCTGGCACTAGTTGTTTTTTAGACTTGGCAGGCAGTATTGCAGCAGTCCCATTTGCAAGAGCCTCTCTGTTCACTGGATATACAGCAACAGTTTCCATATCCAGCACAGCTGCAGTTAAAGCAGCAGAGAACAGGTCTTTTGTAGGGCTAAAAGTGCTTGATTGCTGCAAGGCAGGATATAATGTCCCATCTCCATTTCCACCCCCATCTCCATCAGGGGGCTCATGCTGTTGTTTCTCATATGATGGAGGGGCAGTAGGACTCCCTCCCTTGGCTGGGGGCAAAAGCTGTGGAAGGGGACCAGCAAGCCTCTGGGACGACAGAATATTTTTTGGAGTAAAATCTTGCACTTCTTTTGTTTCTGCTCTTTGCCCATTCTTATTCAGACAAAACTTCTGCTCTGGCAAAGTTAGCACACACCCCATAATAAATCTTTCACTCACCCTTTTGGGATCCAAAGTTAAACTTGGATGATTTTCAAGCGCTTGACTGACCTTTCCCGGTCGGACCTTTTCTCTGGTCGTGGGTGAATGAGACCTTGTCCCTGGTCGCAATGAGGTGCTAATTGCTAATTGCTGAAGCAGATTTCAAAGAGTTCCTTGAATTTCATTCAAACACCTCACACGGGGCACCACTTGTAGAAATCCGATTCATGTAAAGATCTAATCAGCCTCATAAGGAGCAGTTTATAGCCCCAGATAAACAAAGGAAGAGTTAAGAAGTCTAACGGAGTCCAGCTTCATTAGGCAGGGTAAGGAGGAGACAGAGAAATAGAGAGAAAACATACACACAACTGCAGTCTTGGCTGAACAAAGGAATAATCATGGTGTCTCTTTATTCAAACAGAGTATATCAAAAACAAAACTAAGGCACACACAACCAATTAGAATGTCAGAACCAAATAAGGAGAATTTTTATCACTTTTCTACGCATGCCCAAAATCAAGCGTTGTCTCTCATGTAAACAAAGGGGCCTTTGTTTACAAAATGTGTAGGAAGCAGGCAGACAGAAACCAGATAAATTCCCACAAATGGGGAAAAGAGAAACCCACAGGCTGTCCGTTCTTCATGCTAAAGTAACCACCAAAAACAAACACCAAGTTATTAAAAATAATAAAACCATTAATAAACAAAAAATAAACCACAAAATCCACACAAAAATCCACAATGACACAAAGCCACATACAAAACACCTAACTACAACAAGAAAAACCCACAAATTACACAAATAACAACTAATTACACAAATAAACAACAACAAAATAAGAAAAATTAAACAAAATTAGAAATAACCAAACCAATTAAACAAACCTAAAACTCAACCAAAATAAAAAAGAACAAACAGAAACACCTCCCAGCCCACTACCACAAAAACAAAACAAAGAAAAACCCCAGAAGAAAGAAAACCAGACAACTCACCAGCCCGCCCTCCCTCCATGACGACCGGAACAGAAATGAAGAAACAAAGAGACTACTTACTGGAAGAAGCCCCACCCAGAGACCAGGAGAGAAAAAACAGTGAAACTAAAACAGAACCACTAGCAGCCTCACCTGCAGGGCAGAATAGTAAAAACAACTCAAAAAGACTCAACAGCCCCACCTAGAGGCCACAAAAGTAAAAACAAGTCAAAAACATAACAATAAATCAAAAGTTTACACAAATCACAAACATATGTTAAATAAATAAAATAAAAAGATTTATAACATCCTGTGTTGAGTTTTAACTCAAATAAAAACCCAAAACATCTAAACACAGTTTAAAAACATTGAATGTAAAAAACATGTACTTTCACATTTTTAAAAATATTACCTATGGTACAACAATTTTAAAAAACCCACAAACTAAAACATTATTTGGTTAAACAAAACAATTTGAAAAAATTATATCATCCTTTGTTCTTTTTTTAATCCACAAAAAAAAACCCAAAACCTGATCACAGTTTATAACAGCCCGGCGATGCCGGGCAAACTATGCTAGTAGACTATAAAGTTAAATGTCGATCTTGCTCGAAAGCCAGACCGGTGATCATCTCTGTTTATGACCAAAGAGCCAGCGCTGTCTGCCTCTGCAGACTTTTCCATAGTCATGTGGCAAGCATGGCTAGACACCGAACACTGTTTACCTTACCTTCAAAGTGGTACCTATTTATCTACTTGTAATTTCTTGCTGCAGTGGCTCAAGTGGCTAAGATGCTGACTGGAAGGCAGGAGGTCAGCAGTTCAATTCCCGAGTAGTGCAGGACGGAATGAGCTCCCGTCTTTGTCCCAGCTCCTGCCAACCTAGCAGTTTGAAAGCAAGAAATTGCAAGTAGATAAATAGGGACCACTTTGATGGGAAGGTAAACAGCAATCTGTGCGCTCCGGTGTCTAGTCATGCCTGCCACATGACCATGGAAATGTCTGCAGAAGCAGGCAGCACTGGCTCTTCGGCTTTGAAAAGGAGATGAGCACTGAACCCTAGAGTCAAATACGACTGGCTTTCAACCAAGGGAAATCTTTACCTTTACCTTTAATTTTTTGCTTGTGGTAGCTTAGTGGTTAAGACACTAAACTTGAGGACTGGAAGGTCAGCATGTCAGCAGTTCAAGACCCAAGTGCTGCATGACGGAGTAAGCTCCAGTTTCTGTCCAAGCTCCTGTCAACCTGGCAGATATACTGTAGACTACTTAAATGAAGCCTAATATTAAACCATAATTTAATGAAAATTTAATTTTTAAAAAGCCAGCATTAGAAAAAAAATCACTGCACTAATCCAATAACAGTCCCTTTCAAGGCAGCCAGACAACTACTGAATGTTTGCTTGAATAAAAATGGCAATGAAAGGAGACCCCTGGCTTTCCATATAAAGAAATCCCACAGCCTGAAAACAGTCACCAAGAAGGCTCTGCCTCCCTTTAAACATTTCTCTGAGAGTGAATGTACTTCAAAGAGTTCCCCATACAAACATAAAAAATAATTACAATTATAATATTTTAAAGACAGAAAACATTTCAATTCTGTTTCTCCCTCTACTGCAGTCAGGTAGAATGGCTGCTAAAAAACAAAAACTGGATTCAAGGAGGATACAAACAGCAGCTGATCTTTCAATCACACCAATGAATAAGTGTTCCTCTGCTGCACCCAGGTGGAATGGCTTGCAACAGGTAATAGATTTATTATTATTATTATTATTATTATTATTATTATTATTATTATTATTATTATTATTATTATTATTATTATTATTATTATTATTATTCTGCCATATCTGATTCCGAATATTGGCAAGCATCATAGCAATCAGCCATGAAGACTGTCCAGCAAATATAATGCAGTGGCCTTTCATCTGCCTTCCATATTGCAGCGTGACACCCATACCACTGATCCAGCTCCATGAGTCACTTTCTAGTCCTGAGCCCTTTTGGCACGCAAAGTCCTCCTCAGCCCCAGGCCAATATTGATGAAACTGATGCCCTCCATCAAGATGGATTCAAGTGGGATTTAATCCATTTGGGGACCATCACCCTTCCCTGTGGACTTCACCAAGGCCATTAGTCCTCAGGGTTGTCAGGTTAGTTACTTCTGAGAAATAGACTCAGGTCTGCCAAGAACCTGACTTGTCCACTAATCAAATTTTAATACTCAAGTTGTCATCTTCTGCCATGGAAATAAATGTTTGGGTAGCAAATACTCCATGATTATTTCAGGGCTTGGGTAGTTATTGTTTAAAGGTACTTGATCAAGTTCTTGATTATTTTGTTTTTAGGGAGTTGTATTTTTTACAAAAAGCTTTTCACTTCTTTTCACAAAAGTAATGAGCTGACTTTAGTTACTTTAAAGAAAACATCAAAATGCTACAAGCTGCAGGCCCTTTAACCCTTCCTTGCTATCTTATTAGTGCCTTGTCACCCATAATAAAGTATGAAAAAACAGCATTGTACAACATTTAAACTAAGCAATATTGCTCTCTCACAATTCTTCTTCTTTTGTTTCCAGAATGTAGTGTGAGAAAGATTAGCCCACAAAACAAGGTTTAATGAGTTGAAAGCTTTATAAATATGAAAGTTACTGACAACGTATACCACAAAAGGAAGGAATTGTCCTCCTTTAAATTACCACCATCATGCATCTTAGTTATACCTTGGGAATGCTTGAACAACCATGATCTCCTTTACTGTGTAGGCACTGGAATCATGGAAGAGGATCTGAGAAAGGTTAATTGAGCCTGGTCATTTGAACCAGGACACCTGCAGAGCCTTTCTTAGGTGGTTGTGGCTGTAGACACTTTATTGCCAGTGAGCAAATGTCTCTCTTTTCATCCTGTTTTGCTTCCTCCATCCCCCCTTCAGTGGCAGGGGGGGGCATCAGTTTAGCCCCCCAACACTCCCCCGCAACAATGCCAACACCACTCCCCTGCTTAACAGCCTGCCATGGGTGAAGGAGGGTCCTGCCTGTCCTTGCCCATGCATGGCCAGAGCGGCACCCAGGAAAGAAGCCGATCCATAGCAGAACGGATGTTGTAAGTGGCATTAGGGACACGCAAACTAAGTAGAGGGGGGAAGGACAGCGACAACAATGGCAGTAGCAATGGCAGTGGCATCAGGAGCGAGGGTGCAGGCTGGGTGGAATGGTGCCTTGGGCCAAATCTGGCCAGCGGGCCATAGGTTGAGAACCCCAATCCAATATTTCAAACCCAATTGTGAAGAAATTTGTGATTTTGGTAGATTCTTATCAAAACTGAACAGGAATCCATTTGCCACTCTCCTTTTCCTTCTTCCACCTCCTTCCCTTGCAACTGCCTCCATCCCCTCTTAAATCTCTAAAAACAACTTCCTTATCTTCTCCTGCATACTTTAAATTCTTCCTTTGCAATATGCCAAAGACATCTTGCATTAATGTGACTTTAATCCACTCTTCCATGTCATTAATGATAATAGCTAAATTATTCAATAGTTAAATTACTCATGTGAAAGTTAAAGCCAAACACAATTGAATGATCTTCAAAATGAAAAAGAAAGATGTTCATAACGGCCTTTGTGTATAAAATTACTCTTCAAATAATATTATCTTCCTACCTTCTGTTAAGACTAATATTGCACAGAATGCAACTGCTGATTTACATTTGCATTAAATGAAATTACCTAAGCCATGGGTGGCCAAACTACAGCCCATGGGCCGCACCTGGCCCATGGCACCATTTCATGTGGCCTGCTGCTGCCCTTGCTGCTACCAGAACTGGAAGTGGGCATGTTTACAACAGCCGAAAAGTGCACCTGCACATGCGTAAACATGCCTTCGCCTGCCATAAATGCTGCCATATATGCACCCACGGCTGACATAAATGCATTCATGACAGCCACAGATGCGTTTTATGGCAGCCTTTATGGTAGGAGGAACCACATGTCTGTCCAGGGGGCATGGTCAGGCCCATGGAGCAAAAAGTTTGGGAACCCCTAAGTCACTGTGGCAAATTACCACCAATTAACAAAGTGATGCTTATGTTTCTAGACTTGTGGCCCATTACATGATGGGATGGACACCAGGAATGCAACCTGCAATTCATAAATTAGCAACAATTTTCTACTACAACATATTCCATTTCACTTATGCAAATGTAAATTGATAGTGTATCTTGGACCATAGGATATTATAGCACCCAAAACATAACACGCACAAAATGAATTTTATAGACCTTTAATTCTTTATTCACATCAGAGTGTCACACAATTTAAAACTATGGACATTCAAACAAATTAAAATGATTAGACTATTTTTTACCAGAAATGGGCTACCTCAATTCTGTTATTTTGGCAATTTATTAAATATTCTTTTGTACATGTAGCAGGGCATAAATTCCATGCACATAAATACTGCATCAATTGTTGGATCCAAACTATGAAAATTTAATTCAAATCCTATACACCAGGCAATAAGCCTGACTGAGGAAAGTTCCTAAAAAGATGCTAGGAATTCTAATAGTTATGGGAGTACAGTAATTAGAAGGATGTATTTTAACATCATTTCACACTGGGTTTATTATTATTATTATTATTATTATTATTATTATTATTATTATTATTATCATCATCATCATCATCATCATCATCATCATCATCATCATCATCATCATCATCACCACCACCACCACCACCACCATCATCATCATCATCATCATCATCATCATCTTACTTCTGAGGGGGCGTGGCTAAGATGCCAATGGAGTAACATCGGAATAGTTAGCTCGCGCTGTTAAAGAGGTTATGAAAGAGATTTATTACTTTTAAAACCGTCTCAAACTTTGGAAAAAAAAGAGGTCTGTCCACCCTGAATTAATGAAGAACATTTTGAGGATTTGAAGCCTGTGGAGCGGCGGTGCTGGGTGAGATAAGCGGCGGCGGCGGCGGCGGCCGAGCCGGACGCACCGAGGATCGAGCCGGACGCGCCGTGGATGGGCGAAATTTCCTTGAGAAAGAGGGCTGGGTGTGTGGCTAAGATGGCCAGCAAGTAACATCTTGACTCGGACGCTCGCGCTTAACAAAGTGGTAATTAATGTGTCGGGGTGAAATGGGAAACTTTTAAAGTAGCAACTTATGCAGATAAGAACCTTGCTTGTCTTTTTGGAAAATTTTGGGAACTTTTGAAGTCGGATGGTCGAAGTTCGGGAGGTTTTCCTGGGCGGTTGAGGCCTGCGACGGCAGTCGCGGCTTTTCTGCCAAGGAGCCGAGAACGGGATCAGTGAGACTGCGGAGAAGCTTCAGAGCTGGCAAGAAGTTGTTTGGCACGAAAACAGATACTTGTAAGTGCATGAATGGAGTACTAAAGATTAAACTTAGCTGGAGATTTTGTTTAACGAGCCCGGACTTTGAAATGGAAATGGGTGGAAGTAGATGAAAACAAGTGGTTGTTTAGTTAATGGCGGCGGTCCTGGAAAACGAAAGTGATCGTGTTTGGGTTTATGATTTTTTCGCACACCAGAAGGACCGTGCCGTGTTTTGACGATAACAAAGAGGCTTAAAAAACACTTGTCTGGGCTATAATATTGGAAGGTAACAGTGAATTTTCCAGCTTAAAGTGTTTGGAAAAAGTTTGCCGTTCCATAGAAGAAGAAGGGGGGCTTTTACCCAGAAGTTAAAGCAGCCGCTGGAAAATGGCGTTTTGACTTGTCCGCTTCACGAGAAGGATTAATCGGGCTTTTTTTTTTTTGCTCCTTCACCGTGTGGATTATAAATACTTAACTTTTTTGGAAAAGATTGCTTCTCACTTCTCCTGCTTTCCTGTTTGGATTTTGGGCTTTTTCTCCCTCCAGTCCCCCCTCCCTTTTTTTCCTTTTTAACTTTTCGGCGGCTTGGATTTAAAGGAGAAGTTTTGGGTGACTGTTTCCTTGGAGCATTTACATTGCAGTGTGGAAGACGTCTGGCTGGACTGATTGCTCTGGGGAAACGGACCCGCTGTGGATTATTATTTTCTTTTTTGCTCTTCTTTTTTTTCTTCTCAGCTGCCTGTTGGGAGTATTGGTTCCTTCTGCCCTTTTTGTGGATTACAATAACTCTTTGGACTTCTGCTTAATATAAGTTTCCCTCTTGGACTTGTGGAACCAGGGGCTGCAGCGTTATAGGCTTATTTGTCTGACTAATTTTTACAACGATCTGCAACTTTGGGCTTTTATATACTGTATTACTATGGATAAAGGTACAAGAGGGAAAGCAAAGGAAGACCCAGCTGTAAAGCCTAAGAAGAAGGAAAAAGTACCAATGGAGGAAGCCCCTCAGTCTTCATCCCCGCCCACAGTGCCCTACGATCAAACTCAAATCATGGTGGAAATTGGCAAGTTGTTTCAGAAATTGGAGAAGAATGAGGATTCAAGGGTGAAAGACAGAAATGAAATGATGAAAAAGCAAGATAAGGTGGTATCATCTGTTGCAGATTTTTCAAAAAAAGTGGACTTAAGTTTGAAAAAAATTGAGGGAAATGTGAAATTGGTTCAAACCGAGGTAACTGCCATAAAAAAGGAAATAAAAGGGACTCAGGAGGTGGTGCGGGAGAATAAGCTGAAATTGGAGGAACAAGAGAGAAGGATTGATGCTGTGGAAGATATGATGAGAAAGCAGAATATTGTGATCCGTCAGGTTGTGGAACGAACTCCGGACTTGTTAAGGGAAAGAGTGGTTCAGTGGTTAAATGGTTTGAATATGGGAAAAGAATTTGTCCAGGAAGATTTTGTAAGTGTATTCAGGGTGGGCCCAAGAAGAGGGAGGGTGGTTCAAAGAAATGTGTCGGTAAAATTTGCAAATTGGGCAGACAAGCTAAAAGTAATGGCCCATTTGAAACGCACTGGTCCTGATGCTTTGAAATTCGATGGCTCTGACGTAGAAGTTTACAATGATATTTCATTGAAATAAAGAACCTGGAGGTATAAGATGAGGCCTGTAACTAAATTATTGATGAGTAAAAATGTAAGGTACAACTGGAGATTTCCGCAGCAACTGCGTTTCTTTTATGATAAAAGAATGCAAGTAATTGATGAAGGGACCAATCCATTGGAGTATTTGAGCTTGTTGGAACTGGTAAAAGTAGATTCTGAAGAATGGATAAATCTTAAGAAGGAATTGATGGAATCGGGAGCATTGGGGAGGGAATACGGGAGGGAGGAGGCTGGTGGGGCAACAGGTGGAACACCGCAGCGAAGGGAGGAGGAGGAGGAGCTGTCGTTGATCATGGTGGAGGAGGAGACAAGTAAGGAGTAATGAGAATCAGATTATAACAATTTAAAGCATTTAATCGATATAGAATGGTGAATAGCGCGTAGCACCGGTAGGAAGGCACATCTTGCATGTCCCCCTCTCCCCTCTTTGGTTGTCAAAGGCGGCTTTTTTTTGTAAGAAAGTGGGGAGAGAGATAGTATGTGTTCTATGTAGTTTTGTAGGTTATAGGGGTAAAGGGTGGTTGGTGGCACGCCCGATGGAGAGTTTAGAGCTTGGAAAGGAAGTAGGTTATGGGAAGTATTAAAATAATATCATGGAATGTGAAGGGTACAGGTTCTGTTCCTAAGAGACGGAGACTGGAATTGGCGTTGAAGAAAGATAGACCAGACATTTTGTTTTTACAGGAAACCCATCAGAAGTCAAAAGACACGAATAGACTTTTTTAAGGATGGATGCAACATTATGAGATGGCGTTTGGAACATCAAAAGCAAGAGGGGTGGCAATCATGATTTCTAAAAAATTAGGATTTGAGATTACAAAAAGGGTTGTTGACCAAGAGGGTAGATACTTGATAGTAAGAGGAAAATTGGAGGATGAGGAAATCATGTTGGTAAATATTTATGCTCCAAACGACCATCAAGCGGAGTTCCTTGAAAAAATTCGGAAAATAGTGGAATTAGAGAACGTTGCAAAAACTATTGTGGCTGGAGATTTTAATTTGATAAGGTCAGGGTTAGATTGTACAAATATATCAAGAAGTGGAATTGGCTTGAAAGGGAAGGTTTTGGATAAATGGATGGATGTTATGGGTCTGAAGGATTCTTGGAGAGAGTTTAAGGGCTCTGAAAGGGCATATTCTTTTTTTTCACATGTTCATGGGACCTACTCAAGAATAGATTATGTTTTTCTTACCGAAAATTTGATTAAAGACATAGAAGGAATGGAAATTGGGACTATCAAGGAATCGGATCATGCTAAAGTATATTTGGAATTGAAAGTACAAAAAGATACTCAAAGAATTAGAAATTGGAGGTACGATCCTAATTTGTTTAAAGATCAGAAATGTAAAGAGCAGATTATGGGAAGATGGAAAGAAAGTTGGCAGTGGAACGATAATAATGAGGTTAATTTTAATGTGGTATGGGATACCTTTAGAGGGGAAAGTATAAAATTGGCAAGTTTTAAATATAAAAAATATAAAGCAGAACAGATAGAAAAAAGAAAGAGAACAGATAGAAAAAGAAAGAGAAATAAAACAATTACAGGAGGATCATGCAAAAAGTAAAGATAAAAATTTTTTTACGAAATTACAAAGGCTTAAAGCAGAACTAATGGGTAAGGATATTGATAAAGTTAAACGAGATTTGATTTATTTAAATAGAGAATATTTTGAATTTAGTAATAGAAGT
This sequence comes from Bradypodion ventrale, assembly GCA_035047345.1. Taxonomy (NCBI): domain Eukaryota; kingdom Metazoa; phylum Chordata; class Lepidosauria; order Squamata; family Chamaeleonidae; genus Bradypodion; species Bradypodion ventrale. Next base: position 39,871,320 of record JAWDJE010000008.1, read on the forward strand.
TCAAAATTATTAGCAAGAGCAGCTAAGGCTAAAAGGGAAAAAAGAGAAATAGGGGTATTGGTTGATAAGCAAGGTTCAAGGTGTAATAAGAACGGAGATAAATGTAAAATTGTCAGGGAATTTTATCAGCTATTATATGCAAAAAAGGAGGTAGACCTGGAGAAGCTTAAAAAGATATTGGAGAGACAGTTAGGGAATGGAATAAAACAAGAACATAGGGAGAAAATGGAGGAAAGGATTAATGATAAAGAGGTTAAGGAGGTGATTAATGGATTGAAGACCGGGAAAGCTCCGGGGGATGATGGATTATTGACAGAGTTTTACAAAGAATTTAAGGAGGTAGTGGTTCCAAAACTGGTGAAGCTATATAATTATATCTTAGATGGAGGATCAATTCCGACTTCATGGTATAACACCACAATCGTTCTACTGCCAAAGCCTGGCAAGAATCTGGAAAGAGTGGAATCGTACAGACCAATTTCACTTATAAATCAGGATGCTAAGATCTTCACAGCAATACTGGCTAATAGATTAAACAGTTTTATGGGGGAATACATAAATGTAGATTACAAAAAGTCCGGCATATGGCGGACTTGACTAGAAGGGTATTAGATTTAATTGATAACGTTAACCAAACTAAGGAAAAGGTGGTTGGTGAAATATTGGGTAAAAGTGTTAAGTTGGTGTCGGGTACTATTCTTTTAACGAATGTGGAAGGCTTGGGTCTAAACAAGGAGGAAAAAGAATTATTGGAAATCGCACTGACAACGGGTAGACAATGTATAGCTAGAAATTGGAAAAACGATGTAGATATACAGATTGGAGAATGGTATAAAGAAATGTGGAGTTTAGCACTGAACGATAAACTGACATGGGAGATTAAAGTCAAAAGAGATAACTTAAAAGAGAATAGATTTTGGAATATATGGAAACCGTTCATGGATCACTCTATTATGGCAAATGATAGTTCAGGACCAGTACCATTTCAAAGAAGTTTTTGGAGTTGAGCAGAAAATAAACTCTCCGGGCATTGTACATATTCACAGGGTGATTATTATTTGTAAAAAAGATTTGTGGTAGTACAGAAAATTTTTTTCCCTATCATTTTGGACTTTGAAATAATGGCTCTTAATATTTGGTAGTTAAATAGTAATTAATGAGTATAGATATTGTTATGTGCTAGCATACAGTAATGTTTGTTAGTATGATACTATGGATTTGTTAGTGTATTGTATTGTTAACGTATTGTTAATGTTTTCTTTTCTTTTTTGTATGTTTATTAAAAACTTAATAAAAATTATAAAAAAAGGAAGAGGTGGGCTTATTATCATTAGATATTTTTAAAGCATTCGACTCATTACAGTGGTCTTCAATTAAAGAAATAGTTAAAAAAATATGGGTTTGGGGATAGATTCAATAGGCTAATAGATTTATTATATCAAAAAGGGAACACTAGGGTTAGAGTAAATGAGGAGCTTACTGATGTGGTAAATTTAGAGGCTGGTACTAGGCAGGGCTGTCCATTATCTCCTATCTTGTTTATTATGGCAATGGAGATTCTAGCTAAAAATATAAGGGATGATTTAAATATAGAAGGGATTATGGGTAACAAAGTGAGCATGTATGCGGATGATACATTGCTTATGGTGAAACACCCGGAGCTGGTAATGGACAGGATCAAAGATCACTTACAGGTATTGGAAGCTATAACTGGATTAATGATAAATTGGGATAAATCAGAATTGATGCTGTGTAATTTGGGAGCAAGTGAGATGGGCAGGACTGTGGAGACACTTAATATACAAATTAAAGATAAGTTGAAGTATTTGGGGATAATTATCTCAAATAAATCAGAAGAACTTAAACGATTGAACTATGACAGCTTGAGAGTGGAATTTAAGAATAAAATACAAGAGTTTCAGAAGTTAAAGCTGTCATGGTTCGGAAGGATCGCTATTTGTAAAATGATATTGTTGCCAAAGATTAATTTTTTATTTGATGCACTAGCGATCCATCTGAAGGAGAAGGAAATTAATGAGTTTCAAAAGATGTTCAATGGCTTTTGTAATGGTGGTAAAAAATCTAGACTTCCAAAGAAACTATGGTACTTGTCTCAGAAAAAAGGGGGTTTGGGTATGCCAAATTTGTTAGCATATTATCGAGCATTTAAATTAAGAATGTTGTGAAGATCTTGGCAAGAGAAAAGACAATTTGGGAGCAACTGGAGATGAAAGAATATAGGGACATTGGTAGTATGATTTTTTTGGGAGCAAAGGACAAGGTGAAAAGGTCAAATAATATTATGATGAGAGGTCTCATGGAAGTGTGGAAGAAAGTAAAGAAAGATATAGTCCCAAATCTCTCTCCAATTTTGGAAGTGACGGATATGGGGTGTTTCCCAATAAAAATAGATAAGGAAAAATGGAATTATTGGATAAAAATGGGGTGCTTTTATTGAAGGATTGGTTAAAAGTCTGTGATGATGATACTAAGAGGGAAAAAATATTTGAGAAGCTAAATTTGGACTGGTTTCAGAAATTGAAGGTGGATAACTGGAATAAAAAATATAAAAGAGAAGCAGGGTTAGATAGAAATAAGACGGAATTTGAGGATTTGGTAATAAAGATTAGAAAAGGGGAAAGAGGCATTAAGGGTCTTGTAAGCAAACTTTATACTATATTGAATAAGGGTAATGATCCACAGGAAGACTTGAAGCGGAAGTGGGAACAAAATTTGAATATAAAAATTGGGGAGGTTGAATGGAGAAACAAATGGAAAAAGAGGATTATGAGAACAATGTCTGTAAGAATTAAAGAACATAATTTTAAAATGTTGTGGCAATGGTACTTGACACCACTAAGGCATTATCAGATGGATAATAAAAGAGATAAGTTATGTTGGAGATGTAAAGAAACAGATGGAACATATGAACACATGTGGTGGAGTTGTAAAAAAATAAGGGATTTTTGGGGAAGAATAGAAGGGGAGTTCGGTGAAATATTGGGTAAAAGGTCAAGTTGGTGTCAGGTACCATTCTTTTAACAAATGTGGAAGGTTTGGGTTTGAATAAGGAGGGAAAAGAATTATTGGAAATTGTATTGACCACAGGTAGACAATGTATAGCTAGAAATTGGAAAAATGATGTAGATATACAGATTGGCGAATGGTACAAGGAAATGTGGAGTCTAGCATTGAATGACAAATTGACATGGGAGATTAAAGTGAAACGAGATAATTTGAAAGAGAATAGGTTTTGGAATATATGGAAACCGTTTGTGGATCATTCTCTTATGGTAAATGACAGTTCAGGACCTGCACCATCGCAAAGAGGTTTTTGGAGTTGAAATAGCAGCTAAACTCTCCGGGCATTGTATATATTCACAGGGTGATTTGTAATTATTAAAAAATTATTATAGAGGTAGCTTAGAAAACTTTTATTGTTTGATTGAGTAATATTTTATATTGTGGTATCTAATATTGTGGTTAAATGGTAAACAATCAGTATAAGTATTGTTATGTGCTAGCCTCTATGAATGTGAGTTAATATTGTATTGAGGTTATCTTTGAGGTATTATTGTACTGTACTGTTATTGTTTTCTTCTTTTTTTTCTGTATGTCTGTTTAAATTTTTTTAATAAAAATCATTAAAAAAAAGAAAGAGGGCTCTTAAAAGAGAATAAAGGTGGACAGGTAAAGACATGGCAGTTACGGGATCTCCAAAGTGAAAGAGCAGGGAGAATCCACGATGGAAAGGCAAGTGAAGAGAGTGTGTGTGTCTGTAAAGCTGTGAGAAGGAAGGATAAGGCTCTGTAATGGCAGCGGAATGGAAAGCGAAAGTTAACTGAAGTTAAAGAAGGGGACGCTGAAGAAGGCTTCCGTGAGTTGGGAAGCAAGAGTGGGATATCGGAGAATTAAGAAGCCTGGAGAGGAGAGAAAGGGCAGAAAGGAGCTAAAGGATTGGTCAGAGCTCCAGAGAACGGATGGAGCAGAAGAAAGAGGGAGAGAGGCTGGTTTCATCCTTGGTGATTTTAAGCCTGTGCCATTTGGAGGGGACCTTCAGATCTCCTATTTCAAAGGTTTGGAGTCCCTATCTTTGATCTGCCTGGGTCAGGGACTTTCTATGGTACATTTCTGTGGAATATTAGAATTTGGCTGTGTACTTTGGAAGGTGGAATCGTTATTTTGAACTCTGTTGATGCCTGTTATTTGGAATACAAAGGAAGTGGTGGTTCCACTGCGAAAGTTATAGCTTCCCTCCTCCCTTAGTTTGTGGATACGCTGTTGCTGTTTTCGTTGGGAGCAAGGAGTTTATTAAAGCGGTTTGACAGTATTGGAACACAGGAGCAGCCCTAAGGAGAAGGATCATTTCGACACTAAAGGTTTGAGGTTTTGAAGCTACGGTTTGGTATTATTATGGAGGACTGTGCTGTGCTTTGAAGCCTTTTATTCCTTTCTTTCCTTTGGATATACAGATTAAAATTGGACTGGCAGACATTGTTTTACAAGTGGATTATAAAACTGAGGAATAGCAATTGATATCGATTGGATTACAATACGATTGGCTCCTCCTTTTGGATCTATTTTTTGAGTTGGAAAAGCTGGAATTTACCTGGGAAAAGAAACCGGTGGGTAGGATAACAGTGCATCTTTTGAGTGGACTGTTTGAAAACCTATCAGAAGAAATGGATAAGAGAAAGGAGGTGGAGGTGGTTAGGCCGAAAAAGTTGGATTCAACAAAGGAAGAGAAGAAGGATGAAAAGAAAGAGAAGTCTGCATCCACGGAGTCAACAGTAACAGGAGGGACAGAAGCTGACTCATTTGACCAATTGCAAATAATGGTGGAGTTGGGGAAACTGATGAAAAAAATAGATAAAATGGAGGAGGCAAATGTAAAGGGGTTTCGTGAAATGAAGGAAGTGAGGGGGAGATATAAGGAAGAGTTAAAGGGTGTCATAAAAAGCTTGCTTCACAGTTAACTGAGTTAACTATAAAGGTGGACGCTAACTATCAGAGGATGGATAAAGTTTTGAATGTGGTGCAAAATGATATGAAATTGATGCAAGATGACATGAGAGGGCTTCATGAGGAACAAAAAGAGGTTAAATTAAAAATAGAGAGTCAAGGGGAAAATTAGATATGGTTGAAGAGGTGATGAGAAAACAGAACGTGGTAAAACGTAATTTGGTGGAGAAAACGCCAGATAAGCTGAAAGAAAGAATTGTGGATTGGCTAAATAGTTTGAACATGGGGATAAATTTTGTAAATGAAGATATTGTCAGCTGTTTTAGACTGGGGGCAAGAAGGGGGAAAAAAGGATATAGAAATGTATTAGTAAAATACGCAAATTGGGCGGAGAAATTAAAGGTGATGGCTTTTATAAAACAGGCTGGATCTGGCATTTTAAAAATTGATGGATGTGAGATTGAGGTATACAATGACATATCTGTTGAGGAACGAGTGTGGAGGTTTAAGATGAAACCCGTGACAAAAATCCTCAGGGAGAGATCTATCGATTATCATTGGAAGTTTCCCAAACAACCTAGATTTTTTTTTGGAAAAAAAATGCATGTGTTGGAGGATGAAATGGATTATTTAGATTATCTGTGTCGGATTGGTCTGGTCAAAATGTCATCTCGAGAATGGAGGGGATTAAGGAAAGTGCTGGTGGAATGGGGGGATTGCAGAGAGATTACGCGGGTGAATCGGAGAGGGGGGCAACAGGAGGAGTAGAGGTGGAAACGGAGGTGCAGGTGGTTGCAGAGGATGGGTGAGATGGACTAATTTGAAATAGAGTCTGTTTAGTAATAGTAATAATTTTATAATACTAGTAGATACAGCATTAGAGCTACAGATAAGATGCATTCTTTTACACGTTCCCCCTCTCCCCTCCTTGACAGTCAAGGGCCACTTTTTGAAAGAAGGGTGGGGAGGGCAGATATGATTGTTTTTTGTGTGGTTAGTTTAGATGTTAAATGTAATTTTTTTTAGTTGTAGTCTGATAGATAATGTATATGTGGTGGAGGAAAAGACACAAATAGGAGTCTGCGATTGTCAGAAAGAAAGGAGAATAAGACATAGGTCTGAAGAATATTAAAGTATTGATCTGGAATGTGAAAGGTACCGGCTGTCAAGTTAAGAGGAAGAGGTTAGAATCCGCCCTGAGAAAGGATAGACCAGATATAGTCTTTCTTCAGGAAACCCATCAAAAATCAGAAGATACTAACAGGCTTTTTTGGGATGGATGCAGGTATATGAAAAATCATATGGAACATCAAAAGCGAGGGGTGTGGCAGTCCTGATTTCGAGGAGACTTGGCTTTGAGATGATAAAAAGTATTACAGACCCAGAAGGTAGATATGGGAAAATAGATGATGAAGAGATAACGTTAGTAAACATATATGCCCCAAACGATCATCAGCAAACATTTTTAAATAAAGTACTTGGTATTTTAGAAAAAGAGAGAACATAAAAAATGATAGTTGCGGGAGATTTTAACTTAATACGGGCACCAGAGGACTGTATGAATTTATCAAGAGCTGGGAGAACAGCTGGTATGAAGATTTTGGATAAATGGATGAAGACATTAGGTCTGAAGGATAGCTGGAGGGAGATCAAGGGATCAGAGAGGGCATACACATATTTTTCACAGGTCCATAATACATATTCTAGAATAGATTATATTTTGGTTTCGGAAAATTTGATTAAAGACTTAGAATATGCGGAGATTGGGATATTTAAAGAATCGGACCATGCAAAATTTTGGGTGGAATTAAAAATTGATAGAGGGGGAAAAATATAAGAGAAAATGGAGATATGATGAAAAATTGTTCCACGATCAAAAGTGTAAGGAACAAATAATTGAGAAGTGGAGTGAGTGTTGGGATTGGAACGATACAGGTGAGGTGGATTACAATGTAGTTTGGGATGCCATGAAGTCGGTTTTTAGAGGGGAATGTATCAAACTGGCCTCAATTAAGAACAAACATTTTAGAGATAAGCAACATGAAACGGAGAATGAGATTAAACGGTTATTAGAAGAGCATGTAAAGACTAAAAGAAAAGAGGTTTTTGAGAAAATGCAAAGATTAAAGAATGAATTGGTAGGGAAAGATATACAAAAAGTGAAAAAAGACTTGGTGTATTTGAAGAGAGAATATTTTGAATATAGTAATAGAAAGTTAAAAGGAACAAAAGAGAGATGGGGATTTTGGTTGATGTAAGTGGTAGGAGATGTAATAAGACTAAGGACAAGATCTTGATAGTAAAAGATTTCTATCAGGAACTGTATACCAAAAGGGAGGTTATTATTGAAAAGTTGAGAGAACAATTGAAGAAGCGAACGCAAAAACAGCTAAGCTTAGAACATAAAAATAGAATGGAAGAAAAAATCACGGAAAAAGAGGTAAAAGATATAATAGCCAATTTGAGGACAGGCAAATCACCTGGGGATGATGGTTTGACAGCGGAATTTTATAAGAAGTTTAAAGAGTGCGTGGTGCCAAGATTGGTGAAGCTATTTAATTTTATAATAGAAGGGGGGAAGTTACCGACTTCATGGTATGGAACTATAATTGTGTTATTGCTGAAACCTGGAAAGGACCCAGAAAAGGTGGAATCTTATAGGCCAATCTCTCTGATAAATCAGGACGCTAAGATTTTTACAGCGATAGTGGCAAATAGATTGAATAGTTTTATGACAAATTATATAAACGAGGATCAAGCTGGATTTTTGAAAGGAAGGCATATGATGGATTTGACAAGGAGGGTATTGGACATACTAGATACAGTAGGATCTACTAAACAGAAAGTGGGTATATTATCATTAGACATATTTAAAGCTTTTGATTCGTTACAATGGGTGACAATTAAGGAGATTATTAGATTTTATGGATTTGGGGATAGATTTTGCAATTTAATTGGACAATTATATCAATTTGGATTTGCTAAAGTCAAGGTAAATGATGAATTTACAGAAGAAATTAGATTGGAGGCAGGGACAAGACAGGGGTGCCCATTGTCTCCAATATCATTTATTATGGAAATGGAATTGTTAGCAGATGCTATAAGAGGGGACAATATGATAAAAGGGGTTTTAGATAAAAAGATAAGTCTCTACGCTGACGACACTTTAATGGTTATGAAACATCCCGGAAAGGCATTGGAAAAAATAAAAGAGCATTTAATGGATTTTGAGGACATAACAGGACTGAGAATAAATTGGGATAAATCTGAAATGATATTTTGTAATGTAGATAAAGAGGAACAGGAGAGAGTAAAAGATAAGTATAAGTTACAGGTTAAAAAATATTTGAGATATTTAGGTGTAAATATTTCAAACAATTTGGAAGAGCTTAAAAAATTGAATTACGAGATACAAAAAAAGGAAATTAAAGAGAAAATAGAGCAATTTAAAAAGATTAAGCTATCCTGGTTTGGCAGGATAGCATTAAGTAAGATGCTGCTGCTGCCGAAAATCAATTTTTTATTTGATGCGTTACCCATACAGATGAAAGATAAAGAGATTAAAGACTTTCAAAATATAATAAATAATTATTGTAATGTGGGGGGGACCTCGAATACCAAAGATTTTTTGGTACTTATCGCAAAAGGAGGGAGGATTGGGGATACCAAATTTGAGAATTTATTATAGAGCTTTTCAAATTAAGAATATTATGAAAATTTTAGCAAGAGAAAGGGTAATATGGGAAGATTTGGAAATGAAGGAAATTGATTATGTAGGTAGAGGAGTATTTCTGGATAGCAGCGATAGAAAAATAGTAGTTAAAAATAAGATGTTGAAGACGATGTTGGGGGTATGGAAAAAGATTAAAAAGGAATTAAGTCCTGATGTGTCTCCAATAATTGAAATGGAGGATCTTAAAAGTTTTCCAATAAAATTAGATAAAAAGGGGGAAACAAGTATTATTAAGAAATAATGTTTACCTGTTGAAAGACTGGATAAGAGAGTGTTAGGATGGAGGGAGAAATGCGGAAATTTATAAGCAGTTAAATCTGAATTGGTTCCAGATAGCATTGATTGATAAATGGAATGAAAAATATAAGGAGCAATTAAGTTTAAAGAGAGAAAAAACTGAATTTGAGGAATTGTTAATAAAGATAAGAAAAGGAGATATGGGATTAAAGGGCATGGTCAGCAAACTATATAAAATATTAAATAAGGAAGGCAACCCACAAGAAACGTTGAAATCATGTTGCGAACGAGATTTGAATATAAAGATACCTGAGAAAAGTTGAGAAAGAGGTATATGAAAACAATGTCTGTCGGAATAAAGGAGCATAATTACAAGATATTATGGAAATGGTATTTGACGCCAGAGAAGCTATTTCAAATAGATAATACCAAAAGTAAAAATTGTTGGAGATGAAAAAATACCCTGGGAACATATGAACATATGTGGTGGGAATGTAAAGTGGTTAATGATTTCTGGGGGGAAATTGAGAAGGAAATAAGTGAAATTATGGGGATGAAATGCATGCTAGATATAAGAATGGTGCTGCTAACAGATGTTGACAAAGTAAATTTGAATGAGGATAAAAAGGAATTACTGTCTTTAATGCAGATAATTGGTAGAATGTGTATTGCAAGAAATTGGAAATCAGATGGAATACTGAGGATAGAAGAGTGGTATAAAGAGATGTGGGATTTTGCATTGAATGATAATTTAACATGGGAAATAAATAAATATAAAGGGAGAGTTAAGGAAAATAGATTTTGGAAAATATGGCGATTGTTTGTTGATCATTCATTGAAGGGAGGGAATGGGGATAGCCGGGCACCGGAACAAATATATTTTTGGAAACAGTAAGATAAATTTTTAAAAATGTGACATTCCGTGGACTCATTTATAGGTATAGCCACATAGGGTGTTTATTATAACTGTATTCTATTTAATGAATTTTATTTCTTTTTTTTCTTTTGATTTTTTTTTTAAAATGATAGAGTATAGTGAACTTGATTATCACAGCACTGATGAGAATATTTTTGGAAATGGAAAATTAGGAAGAAGATTGGCTGTGATAATTGAAGTGCTTGAAGTCTAAAATAAAGTGTTGAACTATATGCCAACTGGAAGAAGTTATAATGAAAGTGTATTATTATTTTTTATTTAGTGTTTTAGTGGCAAATTTAAATGTATGTTGATTATTAAGTGCTGTCTTTTTTATTGTTGTCTTTGAATTTTGTATTATCGTTCTTTTTTTTTAAAATTAATAAAAATTTATTATAAAAAAATCATCTTACTTCTGTTGTTCAACCATGGTTTAAGTTAACACGGTCGAGAAAGTGAAAAAGAAAAGTGGAGACTCTCAATCAAGATGTTCTGTCTTCATACATGGTTCAAAGACTACATGAAATTTTAGAATAATCCATTTTAGCATGTCTCTTTCATGATGAAGAACTTCTTAAGATAGCGTTAACCCTTTCTTAACCATCTTGAAGCCTTGCATAATACTGCCATATATTTCAGTTCATTGGCAGCTGCTGTTTGGTCAATGGAGATTCCCTTACCTCAGGGATGGCCAACCTTGGTAAGTACCAGCTGCTGATCAGGGGTTCTGGGAATAGAAGTCCAAGAACACCTTATTTTTTTGGATTAGTAGCTGTGTTAATCTGTGGTTCAGGCATATCATAAAACAAATGCAAAAAAAAGCAAAAATAAAAACACTGCAGCACTTTAACGACTAACTGCTATATTTTAATTTTAGCTTTCATGGATCAAGTCCACTTCATCAGACATAGGAGTGAAATTCAAGGCATGAGCTTATATACTGTACACCAGATACAGAGTAAGCATGCAAAACAATACAGCTTCCCACAGCTAGCAATAACAGATGATCTCTGATTTGTTATTCAAATTAGCTCTAAATGTCCCCTTTTCAATTTTAAAAGTGGGGAGTTGTAAAACAAACACCTGGTTTTGAGCATATGCTAATGAGTTTAATCTCCTACTGTGTGAGTACATCCTGTTTTGTGAGACATGTTGTGAAAGAGAATATTACAGGAAAGTTAGTGAAGGTGGTATAATACACCAAAATATAATATATAAAATATATAGCAGCATATAGCAATCTGAGTATCAAATTTGATAATGTCCCAGAAACCCTTGGCTAATATTCAAACATCTGTGATGGATGTCCAACAGATGGATGTATTTGATTTCTGCTGTCTCTCTCTGGATCCTAGTCTTGTAATTTCTCTGTGCTAGAATTGCAACTTTCAGGTCTTGGATAGAGTGTCCAGGTAGATTGAAATGGTTTGAAACAGGTTTCTCTGTGTTGTCATTTCTCTGTGTTGCCACTCCAAATGTCTGATTTATGTCCATTCATTCTTTTGAGCAAACTTGTCCTGTTTGTCCTACATAAAGCACAGAAGGGCATTTTTGGCAAGAGATGGCATAAATCACATTGGCAGAAGATCAAGTAAAACTGCCTTTAATGTTGGGTGTGGTGCCATTGAGTCCAGCAATACTTTTTCCAGAGTGAATGTGGTGGCAAAGTTGACATCTGGGTTGGCTGTAGGGTTTAGTTCTCATCTGTGTTTCACTTTTGTGTAGTCTGTTGTGTGTCAATAGTTGTTTGATATTGGAGGGTTGTCTATAAGCAAGTAGAGGTCTGTCACCAAGAGCTTTGGAGAGTGAAGTATTCTTCTCCAAAATAGGTTGAAGCTCTTATTTATTTTTATTTATCTATCTATATATTTTTGCATTTATTTAAGATCTTTCATTATGTGTGTGAGAGGTTTAAGTTGAGGGCTGAAAGTGACAACCAGCAGTGTTCAATTGCTTTCTTTTCTGGGCGTGGCTGTCTTATAGTAGGTTACTCCTGGATATTCATCTAGACCAGTTGATTTGTTCTTTAACCATATTGGATGGGTATTGTAGTTTGAGAAATGCATTTTGTAGGTCCTTGAGCTTGGCATCCCTGTCTTGTGGGTCTGAGCAGCTTGGCTGAAGACAATGGATTTTGTAGTGTGCTTGGGATGGAAGCTGGAGGCATGCAGGTAGCTGTATCTGTCCATGGGTTTTTAATATAGTGTGAACTGAGAAGTTGTAAAGGGTGGTGATTGTATGGGCTTCATCTTTGTTTTGAATGGTGTTCCTGATGGCTTGTAATCCATCTTTGTGTGGGATGTTGATGTACAGAGCTTCCACATCCATTGTAGCTAAGATGGTGTTATCCAGGAGATCATGTGTGTGTTGAAGTTTTCTTAGAAAGTCTGTGGTATCTCTTACGTAGCTGGGTACATTGGTAACATATGGTTTGAAAATGGAGTCCACATATCCAGCTACTCCAACAGTGACAGTGTTGATGCTTGAAATAATGGGTCTCCTAACCTCATTATCAAAGAGGCAGACAAGGGTGGTTGTCATGGACAAATGAAGATACACACAGGAAGCTGACAGGCAACTTTCCAATTCTACATCTTACCAGCCTCTAACTATGGACCCAACCACCAAATATCAAAAAGAATTACAAAACCTTCTAAAAACTGTTCCTGGAAATATACATGACCAAATCTTGACTGACACACCACAACCAGCTACCTTTTATCTACTACCTAAAATTCACAAACCTGGAAACCCTGGGTGACCCATTATTTCAAGCATCAACACCGTCACTGTTGGAGTAGCTGGATATGTCATCAAAATCTTCCCATTCATCAACTGTCTGTTGCTTGGTAATGGAAAGGTTTGTCTCTAGGGATTGACACTGATAGGTTTTACTCACTGAAATTTTAAGCCTTATTCAAGTGTTATAAATGGTGATGCTGGGAAGAAACTTAGAGAGAAAACCCTAAACTTGTCCATCTCCTTTATGGGCCATTCCATCGTTACATGGCAGGACAACCAGACACCATAATGTCACAAAAATATTGTTATATAACTAACTATTTTTCACAAATAGGAATAAGCATGGCTTTTCTAAATCACATTTGGTACAAAGACATTTCAGGCACAGAAACAACAGTCCTGAATTATTTATTTATTTTTGTTTAAAATATTAATTTGCAAGTTTTAGGTGTGGGTCACCTAAAGGTTTATTGCTATTTGTGAAAAAGTGTTAGTTCTGTAACAATATTTTTTAGAGATTATGGTGTCCAATTGTTCTGCACATAATGATGGAATAGTCCTTGTCATGTTCTGTGTGGGTTCTGTGTCAATTTTGAAGAGGAGGGGTTTACATTCAGAAACAGATTCTATGCATGAATAGAAACCTTCATCTTGCTTGTCCATTACATCTAAATCTGAGCAGTTTCTTTTGCATTTTGCATTTTCAGACCTGACACTGAAACCAAGAAGAATATATGAAGGGGAGGGAAAGGTAGTGCCCTCTAGGAGTCCTGGCATTTATAACACCTGAATAGGACTTTAGAATCACAATAGTTGCCAAGGAGCTCTGTCTGTTGCAGTCCTAAGAGACAGTGGGCTGTAAGTGGTGGCTGAAAGGTCATTCAAATCAGCTGCAAATTTGTTATAAAACCATACCTAAAATCTGGAGCAAATTAAATATTCTTATGGCAAAGAGTTTTCCAAAACTCACAAACCTTGAATGAAGTGAGAGATTATGAGGTGAGAAATCTATTTCACCTTCATTTTTAAAATCAGAGTTTATCATAATTTACAAAGTTTAAATGTGAACAAAAGCAAAGCCTACAAATGTTCCCATTTCTATTCCGTACGTATACTTGCTGAAGTACAGTAAACCACCTGTGCTCAACTCAGATGTGTTCTCTCCTCTTTAAGGATTTGCCTAGTTAAGAACTCTTAGCAAAAGTAAGCAACACTCAGCAACCTACTCTGCTTTATATGTCCATCTTAGACTGGATGTCCACTTAAAGAAAACTGATCCAAAACATAGACAAGTAGCTACGATATGTCAACATTGGGTCATGTCAATGGACTTGACTCACTGGATTTCCGCTCTTACTGGAACTGGAGGTTAGTATTGCCAAATTTATAACAGGCTTTTTTATCTCCTTCATTCATTTCCAAAAAAAAGTGAAAGCCTGGTTTCAACAGCACCTCTTTAAAAGGAAGACTATCATACTAGAAAAAAGCTACATCAAAGCAGAGCAATAATCATTATATACAATCCATCTGAAATGCAGCAAAGGAGTTGTTGTGTCTGAACCCCGGAAGGACTACTCGGAGAGAGCTGGCTCAAACAACAACATGGTTTATTGCAAGGAGCAAAAGAACAAAGAACAGGTGCAAAGGCAACAGCTTTATACAGAACATAGTTATTACATTTACCCAAGACTTCCAGGGAAGCAGGAAACATTAGCAAATCAGCTTTCACAGAATTGGCGCCTGTTTTTGCAAAGTGCGCCTAGGCAATATTTACCTGAATACACAACATTCCTCCCCCCGCCCCAACAGGGGACCCAATCTCCATATTTTAAGGGTGGCCTGCAGGTCCTTTTTGGCTGCTCTAGCTGAGGGGAACTCTGAACAGCCGGTATAAGACATCCGTTATTGTCAGCCATTCCCGTGGAAACTTCTGGTTGGTCAGAACCCCGAGGGAACCTATGAGTTTCTATATTTGGTGAGAGTGCTGGACTTTGAGCATGGATGGCAGATTCTCCTCCTGCTACTAGGGATCCCTATTGGGGGGGAGGAGTTCCCTGGGGAGGCATGTGTAGGTAGCGACCCTGTTGGAAGTGGTTGGCTGAAGAAATCCGAACCCACTTCAAAATCAGGAGGCTCTGAACTTGCCTCGAACTGACCCAAGCTAAAGGACTCATCCAGTTCTACCTTTGGGGGGGGCATTTTGCCCAATAACTCGGGGCCGCATTTGCTCCACATGTCTTCTCCAAACTAAACTGTTATTCATGATCACCTTATACGAAACTGGTCCCGTTTGCGCCAGACCTCCCTTCCCAACCATTGGGACCCTGGGGCGAAATTTTGACAGTACACAACCTGACCTACTGCAAACCCCTTAGAATTGCACACATCTAGATTCCTCCCTTTGTCTACTATTCGGTTTGGGTCTAGACGGTCAAAAACTGAGGATAGTTTTATCTTCATTAACAGATCCGCTGGGGACAACCCAGAGGCCAGAGGGGTAATCCTGTAGGTGAACAGAAACTGGCATAACTGTAATTCTAAATCACCAGACCCCATTCTTTTAAGGGCTCCCTTCACTGTTCGGACCTGTCTCTCTATTTGACCATTTGTGGCAGGGTGGAAAGGGGCAGCCATTATATGGTGAACCCTGTTTTGCTTGAGGAAGTCCTGGAATTCTGCCGACATAAAGGTTGACGCGTTGTCAGATACGACAATGTCGGGCAACCCGTAGGTGCAAAACAACCTCCTGAGCTTGCGTGTGGTAACGTTTGCTGATGTGTTCGAGACAGGGACTACCTCTAACTACTTGGAAAATGTATCAACAACCAACAAGAATAAAGCACCCTGGAATGACCCGGCAAAATCAACGTGAACCCTCGACCAGGGGCCTTTTGCTGTGTCCCATTCCCTGGTGGGATGGTGAATCTCCTCAGGTCTAGAAGACTGGCACTCTCGACAACGCCCCACCCAGTCTTCAATATCCAAATCGAACCTGGGCCACCAAAAGTAGCTCCTAGCAAGTGCCTTAGAGCGAACTATGCCAGGGTGACTTATGTGTAATGTGCGAAGGATCTTCCCTTGGAGTGATGTGGGAATGACCACCCTTTCTCCCCAAACCAAGCACCCCCGTTCTAACGACAATTCATGTCATTTGGTGTAATAAACCCAAAACCTGTCAGCCACAGGGGGTGACGGCCACCCTTTTTGTACCATGACATGACTTTGGACAGTAGGGCATCCTTCTTAGACACTGTCACAATGTTCTCGATGGACACAGGCAGAGATTCTAACGTTTCTATCATAAGAACTTGGTGGTCCACCATCACCTTGCCCACAGAATCCATGGGGGACCTAGAGAGTGCATCCACATTTGAAATAGATGCCCCCGGGCAATGCTGCAAATTGAACTGATAGGCCTGCAAAAACATCGTCCACCGCAGCATTCTTGGGGACAAAATCTGTGGTGTAGGCTTCTCAGGGGTGAACATGCCTAGCAGAGGCTTGTGATCAGTGATGATCATGAATGGCTGACCGTAAATGAAATCATGGAATTTCTTGGTCCCCGCTATGATGGACTGCCCCAACCCCCATAGGGGAAGCATCACAGACCAGGACAACTGGCTTTCCGGGGTCAAAATGAGTGAGAACAGCGTTGGATGTGATGAGTTTTTTAACCTCCTGGAACGCGTGCTCCTGAGGGTGACCCCAATACCACACAGCCTGCTTCCACAATAGGCTGTGAAGAGGGGCAGCCATGGCAACTTTCTGGGGGAGGAATGAATGGGAGAAATTCAGAAGCCCTAAAAAAGACTGCAGCTCAGTTTTAGAAGCCGGTTGCGGGGCGTTCAAAACAGCTGAGACTTTAGAATCGGCTGGCATGACACAATCAGCAGAAATCTTAAATGACAAAAAGTCCACCTCAGTGGCAAAAAAACAGCATTTTTCCTTTTTTAGGCAGTGCCACGCATTGTGTAACCACCAAGGTCTGCCCTATCACTCCCTGATATTAAGACATCATCAAAATAAGGCTGAACCCTTGGAAGCCCTTTTAACAATCTTTCCACCAAACCCTGGAAAATACCTGGGGCTGCGTTGACCCTGAATTGGAGGCGGTTAACCTTAAAGGCACTCATGTGAGTGGTGATCATCTGACATAATGCTGAGGCCGGGGTAACAGGTAGTTGCTGATAAGCCTGAGCCAAGTTGAGCTTGGCAAAACAGTTACCCCCATGGAGTGAGGCCAGGAGGTGACCGATCACTGGTGCAGGATAAGAATTTGGGCGAATCGCCTTATTTATAGTGCACTTGTAATCCACACAGATGCGGATGTCCCCATTGGATTTAATCGCAGTCACAATCGGGGTTTCCCACTCAGCAGAGTCCACCAGCTCTAAAATGCCCTGCGCAACCAGTTTATTGAGCTCTGCCTCAATACAGTCCTTAAGCGCAAAGGGCACCTGGCAGGGCTTCATCCTGACAGGGACAATAGCAGGATCCAATTCAAAATGGACTGGGGGGCCCTTAACAACCCTGAACAGAACACATCTGGAAATTTATCACAGACGGACTGAATGGGGTCAGCCCCCACTGAATTAATACCCGAAATGGTGATACCGAGGGGCCTGAACCATTGAGTCCCAAGGAGGTTGCTCTTACCAGTCTTTACCACAACCAGGAGAAGAAGAGCAGACATGTTATGAAAACGCACACGAAAATTCCCAACACCGAGCACAGAAATGTGTCCACCTTGCACATCACTCAGCCGAACCTTCAGGGCCCGCAACTTGGGTCGGGCAGTCGGAGGAAAACGGAAACTCATTCTGGGTGATAATAGAGAAAGAGGTTCCCAAGTCAATTTCCATGTTGACCAGACCCCCCCTGGATGTTGACGTCGACAAAAAACTTCCCGGAGACCGTTTGAACTCTGGAACCAGAACGGTAGCCTTAAGAAACCTTGGAAATTAGGTGGTCCTTCTCTCGTCGAGCACCGTCCTTATACGATGCCCTGGATCCCTGGTGGCAAACCTTTGAGATATGTCCCTTCTTGCCACACTGGTGGCATTCAGCATCTCTGAAGGGGTAATCAGTGCAGAGGTGTCGCTTCCTGCACCCTTGGCATGGCGCGATGGCATCCTTATGTGGAGTTGAAGGCACCAGTCGCCACCACCAAACTTGCCCGATGTCATCTCCTCCTTTCGAGTTGTTGGAGGACGATGATGGGCTGGAAACCCAGTGTTTGTGGACAGCCGTGTTCTTCAGCTGTTAGCCTGTCTCGAGTGCAAGAATTGGACCCCAGCATTGGCTATTATTGCAGCTTGAGCTTCCTCAAGCACCGCCGCGAATGTTGGGACATTCTGTTGAGTAGCCTTGTCTCTTATGCCGACCACTAACTTGACCCTCAGGGCGATGTCCAGGTTCTCCCACTGACGGGATGGTGGCATGTTGGAGCGTGGCAATGGATTCAGCAACGGATTCGCCGACCCTCTGGTCACATCTGTAGAAGGCCACCCATGCTGGAATCAAGGTGACTCTGGGCCTGAAGTGATCCCGTAGAATGGTCAGAATGTCTTTAAGCGAAATGTCTTTGAGTAACCTCAGCAGTACAAGATCGTTGAGGAGCTCAAGCGTCAGCAGCCCGCAAAACACGAGGAAAGTTGATTTTTTTAACGTTGGGTTGAATCTCTGAGAAGTACAGTAGTTTTCAAACTGGAAATCATACATGGTCCATGTTTCAGGATTTGATATGTTGAAGGGGCCCAACGACACTGGGGAGGCCATTGCCATTTTATCCCACTTTCGTCACCAATTGTTGTGTCTGAACCCCAGAAGGACTACTCGGAGAGAGCTGGCTCAAACAACAAGATGGTTTATTGCAAAGAGCAAAAGAACAAAGAACAGGTGCAAAAGCAACAGCTTTATACAGAATGTAGTTGTTACATTTACCCAAGACTTCCAGGGAAGCAGGAAACATTAGTGAATCAGCTTTCACAGAATTAGTGCCTGTTTTTGCAAAGCGCGCCTAGGCAATATTTACCTGAATACACAACAGTAGTCTTGCTGCATGGAGAAAGCAAGGGAGTACCAGAAAAAACATCTACTTCTGTTTCATTGACTACACCAAAGCCTTTGATTGTGTGGATCACAATAAACTGTGGTAAGTCCATAAAGAGATAGAAGTACCAGACCACCTCATCTGTCTTATGAGAAATCTGTATGTGAGTCAAGAAGCAACAGTTAGGACAGGATACGGAAAAACTGATTGGCTTAGAATAGGAAAAGGAGTACGACAAGACTGTATATTATCACCCTACTTATTTAACGTATATGCAGGGTACATTATGCATAATGCAGGGCTGGATGAGGCACAAGCTGCAATTAAGGTTGCTGGAAGAAACATCAACAGCCTGAGACACGCAGATGATTCTACTCTAATTGCAGAAAGTGAAGAAGACCTAAGGAGCCTCTTGATGAGAGCAAAAGAGGAGAGTGCAAAAGCTGGCTTGAAACTTAACATTTAAAAAACCGAGATCATGGCATCCGGCCCCATCACTACCTGACAAACAGAAGGGTAGGAGATGGAAGCAATGACAGACTTTACCTTCCTGTGATCCAAGATCACTGCAGATGGTGACTGCAGCCATAAAATAAAAAGGCGCTTACTTCTTGGGAGTCAAGTTATGACAAACCAAGGCAGCATAATAAAAAGTAGAGACATCAACCCTGACTACAAAAGTCCGCATAGTCAAAGCAAAGGGAGCGGAAGCGGGTTAGAAGACGCCTAGAGCGCCGCTGGGTGAAGACCCGGTGCGAGTGTGACCAAACACGAATTAGAGCCTCTGTTAAAGCCTATCACGTGGCTATGAGGGTGGTGAAGTGCCAGTACTTCACCACTCTCATTGCCTCTGCTGATAATCGTCCAGCAGCCCTGCTCTGGGTAACTAGGTCCCTTCTGGGTAAGGAGAGGCCTGGCCCTGGGTGGCAGGGCTCAGCTGACGATTTTGCTGACCATCTTGCAGAGAAAGTTGCTCGCATCCGTTTGGGGTTTAATCCAGACGTGGAAATTGATCACCTGGAAAGGGCTGGAGCAGAGTCTAGCCATGTTATCTGGGATCGGTTTGATCACTGCCCTGCCTGGCTGGTTAGAGCTGCCAAGACTACAACGGGCGGTTGGGTTGGTGCAATAGTGAATGCCTCTCTATGGAAGGGGGTGTTTCCAGCAGCTTTTAAGCATGTGCTGGTACTGCCCCTCCTGAAAATGCCTTCACTTGACCCTACGGTTATTTCAAACTTCAGACCGATCTCCAACCTTCCCTTCATGGGGAAGGTGTTGGAGAAAGCAGTGGCTCGACAGCTCCAGGGGGTTCTGGATGATACGGATTATCTGGACCCATTTCAGTCAGGGTTCAGGCCCGGTTATGGTACCGAGACTGCATTGGTTGCTCTCATGGATAATCTTTGGCGGGAGCGGGACGGAGGCAACCCCTCTGTCTTTGCTCTTCTTGACCTCTCAGCAGCTTTTGATACCGTTAACCACGGTATCCTTCTGGGCTGGCTCCGAGGGTTGGGGGCCCAGGGCACTGTGTTGTCCTCGTTTTCCTCATTTCTGATGGGCCGGACTCAGTGTCTTTAGAGAGTGGGCAGTCCAGCCCTAGGTTGCTCCCTTGTGGGGTACCTCAGGGTTCGGTACTCTCACCTCTATTGTTTAACATCTACATGAAACCACTGGGTGAGATCATTCGTTCCCATGGAGTGAGGTATCATCAGTATGCAGATGATACCCAGCTGTACATCTCAGCCCGTGGGTACCCGAGTGATGCAGTCAAAGTCCTAACCAGGTGTCTGGAGGCTGTTCGGGTCTGGATGGGGGACAACGGACTACAACTGAATCCTGGCAAGACTGAGTGGCTATGGATCAGGGGCCCCGTGATTTCCCGAGAGCTGCCATCTTTGGTTCTGGCTGGGTCATCTTTGCCCCAGTCAGATCCGGTGCGTGATTTGGGGGTTCTCCTGGACTCACGGCTACTGTTCGAGGAGCAGGTGGCAGCCATGGCTAGGAGGGCCTTTGCACAGCTTCGTGTCATCTACCAATTACGCCCGCTCTTGGACTTGGACTTGTTGATCACGGTCACTCACGCTCTGGTCACCTCCAGATTGGATTACTGTAATGCGCTCTACATGGGGCTGCCCTTTGCGACCATCTGGAGGCTTCAGTTGGTCCAGAATGCGGTTGCCCGGGTGGTGAGGGCTGTGGGCATTATGCACATGCCTCACCGCTACTTCGGGAGTTGCACTGGCTACCGGTTTGCCTCCGGGTGCAATTCAAGGTGATGGTTTTGATCTTTAAAGCCCTACATGGCATTGGTCCGGGGTACTTAAGAGACCATGTCACCCCAAGGTGGTCAGCCCATTCTACCAGGGCAGACAGGAGGGGCTCAGTGGTGGTCCCACCTGTGAAAGAAGTCCATCTTAGTGGGGCCAGGAAGAGAGCCTTCTCTGTGTCTGCCCCTGCCCTGTGGATCCTTTTACCACCAGAATTGCGCCTCCAGTTGGATCTTCTCCCCTTCAGAAAAATGTTGATGACCTGGCTATGTCAGCGGGTTTGAGGCATGTGTGACTCTTCTGCACAGGTCCACTGGCTTATTTAGTCTCCCCGAGGGATCCTGTTTTTCACTGTTATTTACTTGTCTGTTGATTGTTTTTCTTGCCATTTTATGCTGGGTGGGGGAGGGGGAGGGTGTTTTTTAGCTACAATTGATTAGTTTTTATGTGTTTTATGTTGTTTTTAGTGGGCTGGGTTGGTATTTTTTAAAGGTTATTGTTTTACCTGTGGTTATATTGTATTTTATATATGTTGTTAGCTGCCCTGAGTCATGTTTCTCATCAGGAGGGCAGGATAAAAATTCATAAATAAATAAATAAATTGTCTTCCCAATAGTAATGTATGGGTGTGAGAACTAGACCATAAGGAAGGCTTAGCTCAGAAGAATAGACGCCTTCAAAATGTGGTGCTGGAGGAGACTCTTGAGAGTCCCTTGGACTGCAAGGAGATCAAACCAGTCCATCCTAAAGGAAATGAACCCTGACTGGTCCTTGGAAGGACAAATACTGAAGCTGAAGTATTTTGGCCATCAAATGAGGAGAAGAGAGGACTCACTGGAGAAGACCGTTATGCTGGGAAAGATCAAAGGCAAAACAGAACCTTTCTGTTTCCCTTTCTCCTATCACCCTTCCCAGATGGGATTACCTAGAATTCCAGAGTTTCAGCAGAGATCCCTAAACTTTAGTTTTAAAGATTTATATTCCCATTTAATCTGACATGGAAGCAAACTGATTTTTTTAAAATTGTAAATGTCACCAGCTGGCAAAAAAAAGAAAAGGAAAGGCATAAGCAGGGTAAGGAAGCTGAAACAACCTCACAAAACCATGTCCAGATTTAAATTTGGCAGCCTTGTCTTTGTGACCTTAAACTTCCCCAGATGCCAGAACTCTCCAGAAGGTAAATTAATAAGAAGCAAATTGTGGCTTTTAGTGTTTTATGGGCACCATTAATCAAGAAACATCAGAAACAACCGTAAAACACCCTACTGAGTTTTTCCTAGCCATTAGTTATGAGGATTTTTGACAAAAAATAAACGACAGTAAAAATAATTTTACACAAAGTAATTTTTTTCATAGTCATATGCTCCCAACTCATCAAGGGAACATAATAATTTAAAACACTTCTTCTTGATCCCCAAAAGACAGGTTTTAGTATTTTAAATGATACTCTCTGACGTGTACTACCTGGGGGTTGGTGATGGAACTAATATACATTCATTGCCATTAGCTACAACACATTATTGCCATTAATTTTGGGTGTAATGTTATTAACACAATCTGCAGAGTATGGAGATAAATAACATAACAGACTTTTTTAAAAAATGCCCCAAATAGTGCCAGTCCCAGGATACTGAAAATTACTTTAGGTTCATTCAGATATATAATTATGGCAGAGACCTTTATCCTTTTATGCTATTCTTTTGAATAGCTGCTCACCCTGCTGGTTCACAAACTCTTCTAAATGTCCCTTTAAAGAAGTGGTTTACCATGTTGTATAAGAGAAAAGGAGAAGTGATTTAAATTACAAAAGAATGAACCTTAAAACGATATTGAGTATAGATGGGGAAAGATTGTATAAAAGGTCAATTTCAGGGTTTGGTAAGAGTTCAAAGATTCAGTTAGTCCAGTGGTGGCAAACCTATGGCACACATGCCAGAGGTGGTACTCGGAGCCCTCTCTGTGGGTATCCATGTGGTTGCCCCAGCACAGAGTTTGCCCCTCCCCTGTTGCCGTGTGGCACTTTGCGATAAATAAGTGGGTTTTGGGTTGCAGTTTCGGCACTTGGTCTCTAAAAGATTCGCCATCACTGAGTTAGTCTATCCAACTCTTTAGTATAACAGCAATAGAAAAATGTAGCAAGCATCCTTAATCATGCCCCAGAATTCTGTTCCTAGAGTGCTTATTCTCCTTCCACAGATGCCTTGGGAAAACCCACAAAAAGGATAAGACCATAATCACACTCCCCTGAACATGCTGCCCATTCCATTAATTCTCTGCTGGAAATCTCAAAAACCCTCCCCTAAATTGTACCACTGGTGCTGCCTAGCAGAAAATTTTAACACCTTCTCCAAACTACAGGTCCCCGGATGGAATCATGACAGTTACAGCACCATCACAAACTAACCCCAACAGTATTTAACTGTGGGGCAGAGATTGTCCCATAGATCTGAACATGTGAATCCCTCAGTGCTCAAGATCTACAATAAACAGTATGGCAAAAGACTAGTGATGAAACTGCAGAGACTGATTAAAATCTGTGATGAGAAGAACTCCTAGGAGTAGCAAGGAAGATCTTCTCCAGCTCTGAGCAGCACCACTTTCAAGCACCCAAGTTTGTTTTTGGGCTACCCTCACTCTCACCCTCCCACTCCCAGCAGGTTACAAACACCTCTCAAGGCTGTTGGGCCTTTCTTCATCCCATTCTTTTCTGCTCTGTGCCAGGAGCACGCCTTCCAAAAGGGATGGACTATCGGACTGGGTTTTAACCTCCTTTTTGGTAGCTGTCCCAAGCATTGCAAATCTCCATCAGCAACCAGACATCAGAGAACCAGGTACAGTACTGAACTTAACACCCAGAACACCAAGTGAACATCTTGGCACAACAATTGGCTTGACACAGGAAAAACTTTACTGTTAAAAACAAAACAAAAAGAATTGTAAAACAAGACAAAGAAAGATTGCACACACACCCAAAAGAAAAGTTCCTTCACTCACACAAGGAGTCTGAGGTACAAAGTAAAATGGTCAAATTATATTCCCCCCCCCCCCCAAAAAAAAAAAAAGATGCTGGAAACAAACCTTTCAGACCATGCAAAATCTGCCTAATTCTGAAGGGAGGAAAATACTGTAGTGGAACCTGGACCTGTCAAGTTTTGGATTTAAAAATAAGGGAAATTTCCTAGACAAAACAGGAAACTTGACAGCTATGCTTATCCTGTGCAGCCCTCCAGTGGCGGCATTAGGGCATTATAGTCTGACTGATACGGGATGCCACCGGGACAGAGGGTAAAATACGGGAGGTTCCCGGCCAATACGGGACACTTGACAGCTATGCCTGCATTGTTCAGCTGATTAGCTAGACTAGCATGTCAGTCTGTCACTTAAATACCTCCACTACTCACTCCTGTGCTCCACAGGGCAACCCTTGTGGGAAGTTCCTGTGCAGCCCGGGTCAGACGTCTGTCTTGCAGAAAAGGTAACTCCTAACCAGCCTCCAAACTGTTGGTAATGGAAACCTTGTGTTGCTAGCTAAATCTTTCTCACATTAGGCCAGGCGAAAGGAACTACAGAATGAATTCACCAAAAGGTGTCTTCATTTTGGCAGTTTCACGTCTGTCCTAGACACAGCAGCAGCAATGGAGGAGGAGGAGAAAGAAGAACTGTGAAGTTCCTGCCACTTCTATTGGCAATAAAATGCAACTAATAAATATCTCCAATTTTTTCTATAAGCCTTTGGAGACTATAGCAAACACCTCATAGGAAAGGTAGACAACACTGCAACATTTAGAATCAGGATACAAGGTATTTACAGGATGTGGTTTATCTTTGTTGGGAAGGGGGAGTATTCTCAACAAATTGCAAGGGTTACTAAAGCCATAAATACTCCCATGTGTTTACTCTGAAACACTTCCAAACCTTACCAAGTCTGTGTGTGACTCCTTCACCAGCAACACACAGCTAGTAAACAAGCCCAAACCTGACTACAATCCCACTTTCCTGCTAAATGCTCAAGTTCTCTTCATCTGCTCCTAAATAGCCCATTTTGTATGAATCCGATTCTCTTTAAAAAAATTATTTTTGTACTCATTTCTTATCCAACCTCAAAATACATGACTTTTGATAAAGTGCTTTTCTCACCCACCAGCAAAACTGTTTATACTTCTTGTAAATGCTGTCTCGTAATTGTCTCAGCCTGCGACATCCTCACATCACCTCTTGCCAGACTGCCTCCAGTTTTTCAGCTATGACAATACTCAGCCTGGACAAATCAAGACAGTCTAACACCACCTGAAAAAAAATAGATGTCCTCCCTACTCCGCATTAGTGGGCCATGAATGCTTAGTGGTTAAAATGCTGAGCTTAATGACCGGAAAGTCTATGAGTCAGCAGTTCGAGACCTAAGTGTTGCAGGATAGAGTGAACACCCAGCATCTGTCCCAGCTCCTACCAACCTAGACCTTCGAAAGCAATAAATTGCAAGGACATAAATAGGTACCATTTTGGTGGGGAAAATAACACTCTGGCATCCAGTCATGGCTGCCACATGACCATGGAAATGTCTGAAGCCACTGGCACTTTGGCTATAAATGGAAATAAGCACCATCCCCTAGAGTCGGACACAACTAGCTTTTGAGCAAGGGAGATCTTATTTATTTATCAGATTTCTATCCCACCTCCCTCAACACAAAGTGTGACTCAAGATCTTTTCAAAGGCTCTTGAATAAACTTACCAGTCATGGAATAAAGGGACAGGTCTTGTCCTGGATCAGCAACTAGCTAAGGGACAGGAAACAGAGGGTAGCACTAAATGGACACTTCTCCAAGTGGAGGGAAGTAAAGAGTGGGGTCCCCCAAGGTTCAGTACTGGGACCCCTGCTTTTCAACCTCTTCATAAATGATCTAGAGGTAGGAGTAAAAAGCAAGGTAGCCAAATTTGCTGACGACACTAAATTATACAGGGTAGTGAAAACTGTGAGAGATTGTGAGGAGCTCCAGAGGGATCTCTTGACACTGGGGGAGTGGGCAAAACAGTGGCAAATGAGCTTCAACATTAGTAAGTGCAGAGTGATGCTTGTTGGAGCAAAAAAAACCAATTACGTTTATAAACTGATGGGTTCTGAACTCTCTGCGACAAACCAGGAAAGGGACCTTGGTGTCCTGATGGACAGCTCAATGAAGGTGTCAACCCAGTGTGCCTCAGCAGTGAAAAAAGCAAACTCAATGCTAGGGATCATTAGGAAGGGTATAGAAAATAAGTCACCAAGTGTCATTTTGCCTCTTTATAAATCTATGATGAGGCCCCATCTGGAATACTGTGTACAGCTCTGGTCGCCATACCTCCAGAAGGATATTATGGAGTTGGGAAAAGTGCAGAGGAGGGCAACCAAAATGATTAGGGGACTGGAACACCTTCCTTACCATCTGAGGCTGCAACGGTTGGGCCTTTTCACTCTTGAACGACGGTGTCTAAGAGGTGACCTGGTTGAAGTTTATAAAATCATGCACGGTGTGGACAAAGTAGATAAGGAAAACTGTTTTCCCTATCGCATAACACTAGAACTAGGGGATACTCCATGAAACTTTTGGGTACTAGTTCTCAAACAAATAAGAGAAAGTACTTTTTCACCCAGAGGATTACTGGTCTATGGAACTCCCTGCCAGAAGAAGTGGTGACAGCTATCAGTCTTAACAGCTTTAGGAAAGGATTAGACAAGTTCATGGAGGACAAGGGTATCAATGGCTATAATTATGGATACTTAAGGACAACCTCCGGGTTGGAGAGATAGGCAGGATATCTCTCAATGCCATTTCCAGGGAATCCTAAGCAGGTGAAGGCATCTCCTTGGGAATACCCTGAAGGAAATGGTGAGCCACTGTGTGAGACAGAATGCTGGACTGGATGGGCTGTGGCCTGTTCCAGCAAGGCTGTTCTTATGTTCTTATGATCTTTACCTACTCCCCATTTAACAATGGCTGGATTATGTCTACGTGAGGGCAACCAAGACAATTAAAGATCTGGAAATAAAAGTGTTCAAGTGCAAGGAGTTTGGGTATGCCTGGCTTGAAGAAAAAGAAAATATGGAGAGATGATATGATAGCCAGCTACAAATATTTCAAGGGCTTTCATATCACAGCCCTTCAAGTTTGGTCCAGAGAGAGAGCAAGCTTGATTTCAAAAGGTAGGACTCAAGGTAGGAGAGAGAGAGAGTGCCTTGCAGAAGTCTCAGGTTTATCAGAAACAAAGCCATCTGCACTAGAAAACCACCCCCTTAATTCAGAGACAGAGCAAGCGGCCCCATGCTGGTGGAAATTTATGCAAAGCCAATTTTGCATCTCTTCAGAGGCACTCTTGTTGGCAAGTGGGTGGGTGGATGCATGGGGGTCTACAATATGCACAAAGCTAGCTTACTGCTGACCAAAATTCAAATATAAAATAGCTATTGATACTTAGGGATTCTCTCTGGCCCTGAACTCTCTTTGCTACCTGTCAGCTGCTATTTTCCTAATCAGATACTGACAAACTCTAAATAACTGCTTAATCAAGTACTTAGGCTAGATTAAAAAAGCAGACACCACATCATCATAACTCCTGGAACTGGGGCAGCGTAGCAGCAGCTCATTCAGTTCCGCTCCCGCTCCCACTCCTTTGGCTTCCTTCCACCTTGTCCTTAATGTAATGACTATGTAAACCCAATCTCAAAAAAGAGAGTGCATAGAGTGTTGTATGGTGTTTCCCAGGGCTGCAGTGGCTCAAGTGGCTAAGACAATGACTGGAAGGCGGCAGGTCAGCAGTTCAATTTCCGAGTACTGAAGGACGGAATGAGCTCCTGTCTTTGTCCCAGCTCCTGCCAACCTAGCAGTTCAAAAGCAAGAAATTGCAAGTAGATAAATAGGGACCACTTCAGTGGGAAGGTAAACAGCATTCCATGTGCTCCAGTGTCTAGTCTTGCCTGCCACATGACCACAGAAACATCTGCAGAAGCAGTCAGCACTGGCTCTTCAGCTTTGAAACATAGATGAGCACTGAACCCTAGAGTCGGATACGACTGGCTTTCGAGCAAGGGAAACCTTTAACTTTACCTTTACAAATACTTTAAGAAAAATTAATGGAATAAAGTGGCAAGCAGGTAACTTTCCTGCTGTGGTTTGAAAAATAAGTCAAAATAAATTAAAGAAGCCATAAAAACTGAGTTGAGAGTTTTTTCTTTAGCTTCTTTTTCAAATCAGTCTCCAGACTGCTTAATGTATGACCAATTTCCAAATACCTTATTTTTTAAAGACAATTGTTATCAGCAGACCACTTTTTTGTTGTTTTCTTGTTACCTTTTCTAAGAAGCCTCCTGTATAGAGGGCCTTCTCTATTACCCAGCACAAAATAGCTGCAGTCTTAAAAACTGAGCTGCATTAAATGGTCTTCCCTATTGATTTAAACAAAGAATGAGAGGGGGAAAGGTTTTTATTTGTCTCTCTCCTGGTAGCAGACTTGTTCTTGCATAATTTAAAAGTAAATAGCAGACAAGGCACGGGCTGCCTGGCATTGGGGCAGAAAGTCCCTGAAGCATTACCCAGAAGTATATAATTCTATAACCAGAATCCTGTTAAGGAAAAATCACCCCTGTGTGTAATGACAATTGCACAAGTGGTTCTCCCCTTTGCCATGATGGACAAGTGGTTCTCCCCTTTGCCATGATGTCCATCGTACTGCTGGTCAGATGCTGACTGCAAAATCTGCCAGACAATGGACCCCTTTCCATAAATAATGGGGGGAAAATAACATAAATGCATGAAATGCATAATTTCATAATTTTTGTTATTTTGTTTTTCTAGAAAGACTCTGGCCTGCCTTTTGTGTGTGTGTGTGTGTGTGTGTGTGTGCGCGCGCGCGCGCGCGCATGCTCTTGTGGTTGCTGCATCTTTAGAGGCCTCCCATAAAAGATCACCAATCAAAATGGATCCTTTTTCTTTTGTTCTTTCATCGGTGCCGTCATGTTCACAGACCAGCTGTCATCTACACTCTTGGCTTCCAGTGAGATTCCACAAGGTGCTGCCTTTTCTCACAGCACCTGAGAGGTTCACAACAGGGAACGCTAATCAATCCACCTCACGTGCTGTTCCATTATTCACGGCTGCCTAGATTTTCTCATTGACAACATGTATATTAATGGGCAGATGGCCATTTCATGAACCTGGAATGTGAGTCATGGACACCTCGCTAGGGTAGGGGCTCAAAATCGGAAATGATTAAGTAGTGTGAATAGAAGCACTATGGTGTAGTTGACAGACAGTTGACTAAGACAGGGGAGAAGGGGGTTCAGTTGCCTATATAAAAAACAAAAAGGGGTTGGATATGAGACCATTTCTTTCCCCTTGTCCTTGTTTTTCTGAACGGTGGGTTGATCCCAGGATGGGTTGTGTGAGTGGCCATCATCAAGGCTATATCATGAGCCAAAGTCAGGAGAACCAGGAGCCACAAAACACAAGGACAAGCCAGTAGTCAGGCTTGAAGAGCTACAAGTCAAAATGTAGGACTGGAGAACAAATCAAGCAGCAGCAGGAACATAGGATTTCGCAAGACAAAAGATCAAATAAACATGGAAAACACACCAGAACCTCTACTCTTCCTTCTCAATTCATTTCCATGCTGCTTTCTTACAGTACAATCATGCTTGCCACAGTCTAAGAATAACACCACAATGAAATACAATTTACAAAATCTACATAACTCAATGCAATTGCTCATACATCTCATGGTTTATTAGAAATAAACAATCCACTAATAATACACATTAAGGACTAGAAATATCAGCAACAGGGAAGGAAAATAACAGCAAAATACAACATTGTATCCAAATAGATTGCATCCAAAGCTGAATGTTGCTCCATCCAACAATACTAAAAAGGACCATCCAGGTGTCAGGGTCTGTAGGCCATATCAGCCACAGCTTTTTAGCTGGAGTCAGTCAAGAATCCAACTTTTCAGAGCAGGCCAAGGGCTCATAGCTAGAAATTGGGGGAAGGGGTACATTTTGGACAATTTCCCAAGTACAAAAGCCAAGATTAATGGCTGGGGAATTCTGGGAGTTCAAGCCCCCAAGGTAACTTTTCTATGTTGTGCTCAAAGCTAAATATTTCATATCCACCCCATTCTTTGAGTAACACTCAATGACAACAGGAAGTCATCTACGGGTGTGACTAGACAAGTGATGGTGAACCTTTGCACTCCAGGTGTTCTTGGACTTCAATTACCAGAAGCCCAAGTCAGCACTCCTGCTGATCAGAGCTTCTGGGAATTGAAGTTTAACAACATCTGGAGTGCCAAGGTTCACCATCACTGGACTAGACTGTAGTTAATCCCATGACAGGACTGTGCTGGCACATAGGGAAAGGGATAAGTCCCGGTGTGCCCCTTGGATTGATGGCTTTTGCCGCCCACAGCCACAGACACCAACTTCTGCCTCAGGCCCGCCGAAGGGACGAGAGGGCAAGTGGCTACGGAGGAGGAGGAAAAGAAAGAAGATCAGATGACAACCAAGAGGGGAAGAAGGCAGAGGGGGGGATGCCCAAGGCCTCGCACAGCACCAGCAGAGACACTGACTTGGAGGGCTTTTGGATGTGTGGAAAAGGAGAAAATCAAAGGGAAAGAATTTGTTGGTGATCTCTATTTCATATCTGAATAAAAGTAACCCTAGATTGCTATAGCAAATAATCACTTAGGATACCAACTGTCAATCTGAAGATGCAGAAGCCACAACATTCTTCCACTATACCACTAGCCATTCACTTCATTTATAAAAGATATGTCAGAATTTATTTGATCTGGCTACAACAATAAGGAAACTCGTTATAGATAACTAGTTACTTATAATTTATCCCTTTTTCCAGTAGCAAAAGTATGATTATGTCACTGTGTGATTACAACTTTACAAGCAATAATTTTATTCATTACGTGTGGTGTAACTACATTTAACATATTGTTATAGTTACAACAGTGGCATTACTGAATTGTGGGGATGTAGTATACATAGTCCAGGTGCTGTTGCAACAACTTGTTGTGGTGATAGCAAACTGAATTAAAGAGAAGAAATACAATATGGTGAACTGGTTAAAATGCTGGGCCAAGGAAATCTGAGTTTAAATCCCCACTTGGCCATGAAACTCACTGGACCAACCATATTTTTAAGCTGAACTACCTCACAGGATTGTTGTTAGGATAGGGAGGAAAAGAGCTAAGTATCCTATTTTAAGTTCACTGGAGTAACTCCGCCCACCCCGGAGTCACTCCATCACCTGGGATGGAGACCAGGTGTGCCCACTTGCCACCGCCACCGCCCTCCGAGCTCCACTTGCTCGGAGGGCTGAAAAGCCGCCGCTGACGCCGCTGCACCGGAGGACTCTCCCACCCGCCCCAGAGCCACGTCATCGCCAGGGGAGGTGTTTTTGTTTTGTTTGGGCTTTGTTTACAAGGGTGAGCCCTGGGTTCCGTCTGTGTCATCGAGCCCGGACTCTGTGGATTGTAAGATTGTATTTTTCTGTATTTATTGCATTTATATTGTAAAATTTCTTTTTATGTTGAAAGCCACTCTAGGTGGTGGCGTGCACCAGGAAAGCATGGTATAAATAAATCTCAAATCAAAATCAAATGACATAAAAGTCAATATTGCAACATATTTAAAGCATTGGCTGCTTACTTAGAATCTAAATGGTAAAGGTAAAGGCCGCCCTTGCTTGAAAGTCAGTCGTATCCAGCTCTAGGGTTCAGTACTTATCTCTGTTTATAGCCAAAGAGCCAGTGCTGTCTGCATCTTCAGACATTTCCGTGGACATGTGGCAGGCATGCCTCAACACTGGAGTGCACAGAACACTGTTTACCTTCCCACCAAAGTGGTCCCTATTTATCTACTTGCAGTTTCTTGCTTTCAAACTGCTAGGTTGGTAAGAGATTTAAATGGTACAAGCTATTTATTTTATCTACTATTTAATAATTATTATATGAGTTATCTAAAAACTTATAATGCTAATGAACTACTTCTTGCACTCTCTCAACTATAATTGTAACTAACAACTTTTGAAAAATGACTTCCTAGACTGGATTTGGTCCAAATCGTAAACACATATCTTCTCAAGGCATCTAAAACTGAATCAGTTCTATAGCAGAAATTTGGTATTCATCATGTTGATAACTATAATTAACCTACTTTTCCAGACATCAGAAAGAAGAGGAATAAAGTTACCTTTCAGGGTCAGATATATTTTTGTTAGGTTTGTTCCAAAAGACACCTGGATTTTAAAATACAGTGCTGTATTATGACTCTGCATTGTCTTCAAAGGACAAATAAGAATCATTGGCTTTACAAAGGCCTGCTGCTCATTTGTCAATAATGGGGCAACCCAGGTGCCCATGTTTCCAGACTCTCCTTTCAGGTAGGGTAGGTGGCTATGCAGATCCAATGTACCACACACTACTAATTCCATTGATAAGTGATGTTATTATGATAATAGGGAAAACAGCTGTGTGGCAACTCAAAGGTCTGTATTTTCTTCTAGGATCTCACTTGAAAACAAATTCTGCAGAACAAATAGGAATGGCCTCCAAGTAAGCATGGTCATATTTTCTGGTGTCCCACACATAAAAGCAACTACGGTAATTTATTTCCTAAGAAAAAATGCCACTGGCATGAATTTATTTAAGTTGGACCGCAGTTTGCCATGAAGTGACCTACACACTCTGATCACAGAGCCATCACCTGCAGCATGTATGTACTGAGACATGCAGGATTTAACACCAGGAGTGCAACGGACTGCCATAACCTTGAGGATACAATATTAACAAGTTCACATCACGCAGCCTGGTTCTTTGGCGTAATTCGTTATTGTTGACGTTATCCTTGATTGTTACTCTGCACATCATCTTTCCATTGTTCTTTGCATTACCACCAGTTTTTCTTCCTCTGATCTTGTTATTGCCCATGTTTTGGATGCATAAAACAGTGCTGGTAACACTGTCGTATTGAATACATTTGCCCTGATATTCATCGGCAGACTGTCAAATTACTCAAATCACACAGCTCATTTCACAGCACAGAATTTGGGTTGCCACAGGAAGTAATCAATTTATTTTTCAATACATTATCTAGTTTTACATAGAGCTTGGGAAAGTTACTTGGACCACCAATTGGCTTTGCTGGCTTAGAGGATTTGTAGTCCAAAATGTAACTTTTCCAAGCTTTAGATTATATGAATATGTATAAGGCCATATTTAAAACAGCATGCACAGTTCCAGTTTCCCCAGAAGGAGGAAGTATGAATGAGCATTCTGAATGCTGAATGAATGAGCATTTTGCCCAGTCATTCTGCTAGCCCTCTCCAGATAACTAACAGAACCGAATTTGCCTTGCACAAAACAGAGCTGAAGGAGGTGTGGAAAGATACTGAGAAACTTTCTGATTCAACTACTCTGAAGTTTCTTTATTATATAATATTTCTTTAGCTATAAGTATGCCTCTGAACTACATTGGACAAACACAGGTGATTGCTTGGTTAAACTAATGGGAAATTCTGATTAATGAATCTTTAATTCAGGGACAAAGAAATGGTATCCCATGCTGTGAAACTACATCGCTGATGGGATCTGCTTCCTAGCAGGATTTTTCCCATGCCTTTTCTTAATCCTTCATATTGGGGAGAATTTATTTTATTTTGCTGCTCAGATTTTGACATCTCCTATGATTTTGGACACATGGATGATCTATTGTATCCATATTTTGTACTCATCTTCTTAGCTTATTCTTGTCAATTATTAAGATTAGTATTAGTTATTAATATGTTATCAATACCAATATGCCTTGGGGACATTTTGAGTCAAATACTAATGATAATAATAATACCAGGTACAACAAAATCAAAGATCCAGTTTAGAGAGTGGACAGAATGATGAATGGGGACTCAGGAGACCTGGGTTCAATTCCTTAGTCAACTATGTAACTTCAGGGAGAGTTGACACTCATAGAACACCTGTTAAATATCACACATACCTTGAAAACAAATTAAACAGCATCTATATCAGATCTTTAAAGCAAATTCCTCCTCGTTGCACCATCTAGTCTCCTCTCACTTCCAGGAGGAAGATTTCTATTTGTCTTTTTCATTATGATTATTTTAAGTGATGCAGCACATATATACTATCCTAATACACTTTCTGAAAAAGATTGTCCACTTCTTTGACCCATCCATGGAGCCAAAGAATATCTTCTTAAGCCACTTCACAATGCTGGCAAATTGACAGCAAGCTGTTGTGAGCCAAATAAGGTCACTTGAGGTCTGTACATAATTCGGATAGTAGGATCGCATGAAATAACATACTAGACTTTGCTAATAACCTTATTTCTCCCACAGCGACCTACTCCAGCCAAGCCATATAGTTTAGCCCTCAGGTTGTGATCACACATGGAACAGGATCACATCTTAGACTGCTTGTGGAAAAGTCCAGTGTGATCTATTTCCAGTTATCACATGACATATGGAAAATTGTGCTCCAGCCTTACTAGAGGCCCAATCTGGACCTTTTTGTAGGGCTACTACTTTTGAGGCTAGGCCAGAGTGATTCCCTGACAGGCAGAAGGGCTACTTTATGGGAGATCACTCCTCTTAAATTGACAATTTCCGGTGCAACCAGGCACACCCATTTTCCATCTCCTGGTTATACCAGACTAGCAATTAGACCATTTTGAGAGATTTTTTTTCTCCCACTTTTATTATGCTGGGACTCTTGGATACTCAATTAAGTAAATGGACAATCAGGACTGATCAATTAACTTACAACAATGAAGCTACATTGGACATTTCTTTTAAGAAGCACATTCCTATTACTAGGTACTGGTTGATATTGGCCTCTAGAGTTACATAGAATCCCCATATTCAAGAACAGAATACCTTTTAATCCCTTGTGACATAGAGGATCATAAAATGGCATTTCCATCTAAGGATACAATCCTATGTATGAGGAGTAGGACCGTTTTTCATTCTGCATTTCATTCTTTCACCAAGAATAGCCTTCACTTTAGTATCTGTCTGAGTTAACAAGATATGTTGACTCATATACCTCCATTTACAATTTTAAAAACATCCAGTTTTTTAAAATGCAGCGGGAGGGAGGAAAGCAGCTTAGTTCTGTAATGAGCTGGCTTGGTTAGCCATGGCCTACTGGTGTCATTAAGAAGTTAAACACCATGTTATAGCTTGGTCAAAGCCTTACACTAAAGCTTCAGATCTGTTTAAGATGCTTAGAAAACACTAAACCTTTATATTGGCACAAACTGTTTAAATAATCTATGGGTTTAAGATTGGTTTAAGAAGCTTATCCATCTTTGGAGCTTATTCATGATTTTAAAAAGCTAAAACATAGTCCACGTCCCTCCAAGGAACCTGGAAAAGTGGCAAAAATTGTTCACAGACTTAAAGGTCTTCAGCACAAGTTATACTATGCATATGATGTAGCCTCCCTGTTAATAGCTAATCAACTTTGTCCATCCTTATGTAGCCATGACAGTATCATCTACACATAAGCAGGCAGTATCCCCACTCCCAACTGGCACTAGGACTCACCAACTCAGCAAAAAAAAGTGTTCATATATATATTGCACATACATATACAGTAATACCTCGGATAACGAATGCATCGAACAATGCTAAAATCGGATAACATCAAGGAATTTGAGGAACACTAAAATAATGTTATGCAATGCAAAAGTTTTCCTCAAATTCCCGACGTTGATCTCTACCCCAAAGCCCGCAAATCTGGAGACCAGCCCTGCCGCCTTTGGGGCAGAGATCTCCAGAAGCTCCCTTGCTGGTGGGGCAAGGGGGCCTCTGTAGAGCCAAGCATTGGACCACCAGTTTCCTTGGAGTGAGAGTGCATGCAGCCACTCTCCCCCCAAGGAAATGGGCAGTCTGAGTGTCGTGCCACCAGTTTCCTTAAGGTGAGAGCAGCCCTGCACGCTCTCAGTGGTCTGAGTGGTTTTCCCTAAACCAAGCTGGGGATCAGACGCTGTGATCCCTGGCATGGTTTGGAGGAATGCGCACAGGTGCGCCAGCCCACCAGCCCCCAAACCTAGCCGGGGATCACAGCATCTGATCCCCAGCTTGGTTTGGGGGAATGTGCACAGGCGCGCCTGCCTGCTTTCCCCCAAACCAACTTAGACTGCTCTTTGGAAGGTCAAATAGTGAAGATGAAACTAAAGTACTTTGGACATCAAATGAGAAGAGAAGAGTCACTTGAGAAAGCTTTGATGCTGGGAAAGGTCGAGGGCAAAAGGAGAAGGGGGCAGCAGGAAATGAGATGGCTAGATGGTATTGTTGAAGCAATGGGCACAGAGTTGGGTGGGTTGAAGAGGATGGTGGAGGATAGGGGTGCATGGCATGAAATGGTCCATGGAGTCGCAGGGTGTCAGAATTGACTGTGCGACTAAACAACAAAATTGTAAAGATTACTGGGCATGACCGTACTATGTAGAAAGGAACATGGCACACTTGTCTTTCAAAGGGGGAAAACTGGAAAAGGACCCTGAAGGTTTGAAATTGGATGTTTGTCTCACCCAGACACATACACCCCAATTGCTCCACAGAAGCTGAACATTTTGGACAGAGTGCTAATTTTAAGAGGGTACTATTGGACCTTGTAACTGAGTTGTTGTTGTTTAGTCACACAGTCACTTTTGTAACTGAGTTGTTGTTGTTTAGTCACACAGAGCCGGGCGAGCGGCGAAGGGGCCTGCCGCCGCCGTCGCCGGGCAGCCATCCCCAGCTGGGGGGTGAAGAGGAGGGGGAGAGCCGGGCGAGCGGCGAAGGGGCCTGCCGCCACCGCCGCCGGGCAGCCATCCCCAGCTGGGCAGCCATCCCCAGCCGGGGGGGCGAAGAGGAGGAGGAGAGCCGGGCGAGCGGCGAAAGGGCCTGCCGCCGCCGCCGCCGGGCAGCCATCCCCAGCCGGGGGGCGAAGAGGAGGAGGAGAGCCGGGCGAGCGGCGAAGGGGCCTGCCGCCACCGCCGCCAGGCAGCCATCCCCAGCCGGGCAGCCATCCCCAGCCGGGGGGGCGAAGAGGAGGAGGAGAGCCGGGCGAGCGGCGAAAGGGCCTGCCGCCGCCGCCGTCGGGCAGCCATCCCCAGCCGGGGGGTGAAGAGGAGGAGGAGAGCCGGGCGAGCGGCGAAGGGGCCTGCCGCCGCCGCCGCCGGGCAGCCATCCCCAGCCGGGGGGTGGGGGGGTGAGGAGGAGGAGGAGAGCCAGAGTCTCAGGCAAAGGATAAGTAGCTGATATGCAAATGTAGAAGACCTAATATAGCAACTGACATAGAGACTTTATACTGACTAAACATAGAAACTGACATAGAGACTGTGTTTTAAAGTGTGATAATATGCATGATAATATGTTGTCTTAAATGTCTTAAATGTTTTAAACTTTTAAAAACTGTGATAAAATGTATGAGGAGGGGAAAATGGCGTAGACACCGGCAAACCAAGCCACAAATCTTGCCAAGAGAACCCTATTGACCAAAACAAAAGGCAAAACAAAAGGGCAGGCTAGGTGATACAGGATGCTTAACACCACAGAGGGGAGAAAGGGGAGGGACAGGAAAGGGGGAGGGGAAATGCAATGTTGTAAGGAGCAATACTGCATAGGGACATGGAATGTGAGATCAATGAACCAAGGTAAACTGGAAGTGGTAAAAAATGAGATGGAAAGAATAAGCATTGACATCTTGGGCATCAGTGAGCTAAAATGGACAGGGATGGGTGAATTCAGCTCTGGAAACCATCATATCTACTATTGTGGACAAGAAAACCTTAGAAGAAATGGAGTAGCCATAATTGTCAATAAAAGAGTGAGAAAAGCAGTAATGGGATACAATCTCAAAAATGACAGAATGATGTCAGTCAGAATTCAAGGCAAACCTTTCAATGTCACTGTGATCCAAATATACGCACCAACCACTGGTGCAGATGAAGCCACAATGGACCAGTTCTATGAGGACTTACAACACCTCATAGAACAGACACCAAGAAATGATGTCCAAATTATATTAGGAGACTAGAATGCCAAAGTAGGAAATCAAAAAGTGGAGGGAATAACAGGCAAATTTGGTCTTGGAACACAGAATGAAGCAGGGCAAAGATTGATAGAGTTCTGCCAAGAGAACGCACTGGTCATAGCAAACACTCTCTTCCAGCAACACAAGAGGCGACTTTACACATGGACATCACCAGATGGCCAACACCGAAACCAGATTGACTACATACTCTGCAACCAAAGATGGAGAACCTCCATACAGTCAGCAAAAACAAGACCTGGAGCAGACTGTGGCTCAGATCACAACCTATTGATCGCAAAATTCAGGCTTAGACTAAAGAAAATAAGGAAAACACGGAGACCAGAAAGATATCACCTAGACAGCATCCCTAAAGAATACACGGTGGAGGTGATGAACAGATTTAATGGCTTAGATTCGGTAGACAGAGTACCAGAAGAATTATGGACGGAGATGAGGGACATCATGCAGGAAGCAGCAAAGAAAACCATACCAAAAGAAAAGAAGAGTAAGAAAGCAAAGTGGTTGTCTGATGAGGCTCTTAAAATAGCAGAGGAAAGAAGGAACGCAAAAGCCAAAGGAGAAAGGAAAAACTACAATCATTTGAACACAGAATTTCAAAGAAAAGCAAGGAGAGATAAGGAAAACTACCTTAAAGAACAGTGCAGAGAAATGGAGGAAAACAACAAAAGAGGCAGAACCAGAGATCTTTTCAAAAAAATCGGGGAAATTAAGGGAACATTTAAAGCAAAAATGACCATGATAAGGGACAAAGAAGGAAAGGAGCTAGCTGATGCAGAAGAGATTAAGAAAAGATGGAAAGAGTACACAGAGGAACTCTACAAAAAAGACCTCAACACTCCTGACAATCACAATGATGAAGAAGTAGAACTTGAGCCAGACATCCTGGAGAGCGAAGTCATAAAGGCCCTAAAGAGCACTGCAAACAACAAAGCTAGTGGAGATGATGGTATCCCAGTTGAATTTTTCAAAGTGCTAAAAGATGACGGCGTCAAATTACTGCATTCAATATGCCAGCAGATTTGGAAAACAAAACAATGGCCACAGGATTGGAAAAGATCAGTATACGTCCCAATCCCAAAAAAGGGCAATGCCAAAGAATGTTCAAATTATCGAACAATCGCGCTCATCCCACACGCCAGTAAGGTGATGCTCAAGATAATACAGGATAGACTTCAGCAGCATGTGGAAAGAGAATTACCAGAGGTGCAGGCCGGTTTCAGAAGAGGCAGGGGGACTAGAGACCACATTGCCAACATACGCTGGATCATGGAGAAAACAAAGGAATACCAGAAACAAGTTTACTTTTGTTTTATTGACTACACTAAGGCATTTGACTGTGTGGACCACAACAAGATGTGGCAAGTAATTAAAGAGATGGGAATACCAGAACACCTCATATGCCTCCTGAGAAATCTGTACATGAACCAAGAAGCAACAGTTAGGACAGAACACGGAATGACAGAGTGGTTTGGAATAGGAAAAGGAGTAAGACAAGGCTGCATTTTATCACCATGCCTATTCAACCTATACACAGAGTACATAATGCGCAGTGCAGGGATGGAGGAATCACAATATGGGATTAAAATCGCTGGGAGAAACATCAACAATCTGAGATATGCAGATGATACCACCCTAATGGCAGAAAGTGAGGAAGACCTAAAGAATCTCTTGATTGGGCTGAAGGAGGAGAGTGCAAAAGCTGGCTTGAGAATAAATATCAAGAAAACCAAGATAATGGCAACAGGCCCTATCAGTTCCTGGAAAATAGATGGGGAAGAAGTAGAAGCAGTGACAGATTTTACTTTCTTAGGATCAAAGATCACTGCAGATGGGGATTGTAGCCATGAAATAAAAAGGTGACTGATTCTTGGGAGACAAGCAATGAGAAACCTGGGGAACATAGTGAAAAGCAGAGACATCACATTGAAAACAAAAATTAGAATAGTCAAAGCAATGGTTTTCCCAGTAGTAATGTACGGATGTGAGAGCTGGACAATTAGGAAGGCTGAACGCAGAAGAATAGATGCCTTTGAAATGTGGTGTTGGAGAAGGGTTTTGAGAGTGCCCTGGACAGCGAGGAGAACAAATAGGTCAATCTTAGAAGAAATTAACCCTGACTGCTCATTGGAAGGTCAAATAGTAAAGATGAAGCTAAAATACTTTGGACATCAAATGAGAAGGGAGGATTCACTTGAGAAGGCATTGATGTTGGGAAAGGTGGAGGGCAAAAGAAGAAGGGGGAGGCCAAGGATGAGATGGCTAGATGGCATTGTAGACACAATGGGCACAGAGCTGGGAGGGCTGAGGGGGATGGTGGAGGACAGAGGCGCCTGGAGAACAATGGTCCATAGGGTCGCAAAGGGTCGGAACCGACTGTGCGACTGAACAACAACAACAAGTCACACAGTCAATTCTGACCTTTTGCAACCCCATGGACCACTGCACGCCAGGCACCCCTATCCTTCACCATCCTCCTCAACTTGCCTGGCTTTGCACCCAGTGCATCTACAATACCATCTAGCCATCTCATTTTTTGCTGCCCCTTCTTCTTCTGCCCTCAACCTTTCCCTGCATTAAGGCTTTCTCAAGTGAATCCTCTCTCGTGTTTGGTATTCCTCTTTTCTTGTTTCTTTCAGCTTTTCTTAACAATGTCTTTTCCAGCAATTAGAACAGTAAAATGAGGCATAAACTATGGATACTAAGGCAATTTGAGTAAGCATATCGGCCAGAATCCTGTAAGTCACATGAGGTGGAGTAAAGCCCCTTTTTGACCTCTAAAGAAATGAACTTTTTAAAGCTTCAGAACATATCATCTCCAGTTACCAGAAGAACCACTTGTTGAGGATCTCAAGTAGGGTATGTGATTGCAGTCATGGCTCATTCAGGATTGCATGCAGTCCAAAGGTGGACAACTTCCATCTGCCTACAGGTTGAATTCAAGTTCAATGAAATTTTGGGCTGCACATATTAGAGTATTGCGCAGTAGCAAAAACACCAGCCAGTGTTACCTTAAAATTCTTGTTGTCAGAATCTACAGTAACTACTGACAGTATCATTTCAATATAATAGAATGGAGAGGGGGAGGCTTTGAAACCACCAAATAATGGGGTGATGGAGAAGAGGGTGTGTCCACCTAGAGAACACTTGAGAACCATATTGGAATCCCATTGGGGACTCGATTCTCTTCAGGAGCTGAAATGACAACAATTACCACCTGGGAAGCCTTAGGCAGAACTTGAACTAGATAAAGAAATAGCCTGACCTCTATAAGGCCACTTCTGAATTGGTGTAAGACCACTACCCATTTGGAATGTGGGTGATTCCATGTTCCTTCCACTAGAACAGGGGTGGCCAACCTTTTTATGCTGTGGACCTGACCATGCCCCTGGACTGCTGAGCAGGCCAGACCATACCCCTGGAAGTGGAAGCGGGCACATTTACAGCTATCGTAAATGTGTCCGCTTCCACATTTACAATAGCTGTGGGCATATTTGTGTATGCAGGGGGGTGTTTTACAGCTGATGTAAATGTGACCGTTTCTACTTCTGGGTGTGGTGGAGGCGGTGATGGGCTGGATGGAATGACATCGTGGCCTGGGTCCGGACTCCGGCCCATGGGCCATTGGTTGGGAACCCCTGCACTAAAAGCCTGGGTATTGAGTTTCATTGTTTGCCACTCATGTGATGAATAAGTTTGCTCCCTGAGCTGGTCTTGAAGGTGATGCTGTGGCTTTATTGTCAGCCAGTTATATTTTACACCTTTCCTCTTCTGACTCCTTGCAGAAACAAATCATACAACCTAACCCTGTGTTAACAGCTGCTGCAGCCTACCATGAAAGATAGCTAACCTCTAGGTCAGGGGTTCTCAACCTTTTCAAGTCAGGGGCCAGATCACTTTCCTTCAAACAGTTGGCAGGCTTTGCTGGTGGTAAATGAGTAAATGAGTTCACAGCTCTTGTAAACACATTTACAATGGCCGTAAATGAGTCCATGGCCGATTCCAGTGGTGGCGGCTGGAGTGAGGGGAGGGGCTGGATTATTTGGCGCCATGGACTAGATCCAGCCCATAGGAAGTAGGTTGAGAACCCCAGCTCTAGCTGCCTCAAGCAACCAAGAAACGCAGGCTTTCAAATGAAAGTGTTTACTTCCTGTAGTTGTTCAGTTACATAACACAGCAATAAATAATCAAGATGTACAAAATTACAGCTAGTTCTTTCATACAGCGTTGTCATGACATGCTTTACTTTCATGTTCACAAGATGCATTCCAACCAAATGAGGCACTCTAAGAATTTAGCTCGTTCCTTGGTGTTGGTGTTCCCTATAAACATTTATTTCCCAGGACAAGCATGAATTGCATCATCATTTTTAACATGGGCTAGATTTCCCTTAACTAGAGCACAAGAAGAAAAGCCATTCCAATAGAGAGACAGAGAGAGATCTGAGAAGACCTGAGACAAAGCCACTCATGGTCTGCTGAAATATTAGTTCCATCAGGGTCTTCCACCAGCAAGCAGCAACCAATTATTCAATCAGGCTGTTGCAGAAGGAGAAATGGAAGGTAAAGCCTTGTTTCTGCCAAGAGATGGGGATCTTTGTCTCTTCTACTCCACCCCCCAAAGGCAACTGGTCAGGAAGCCCAAAAGAACAGATGGGATTTCTGCTCCTTTACTCCACCAAGTTATCCATTGCCAGGGGTAGCTGTTTCACTTTGTTAACTGTACAGTAGGGGTTCCCCACCTACAGTCCACGGGCTGACCCTGGGCCAGCCCATGATGCCATTCCAACTGGCCCATCACCATCTCCCTCGCACCCAGAAGTAGAAGCAGGTGTGTTTATGTCAGCTGCAAAACATGCCGCACACGTGCAAACATGCCCACAACTGACATAAACACAGACGTGGGTGCATTTACGTCAGCCGTAAATGTGCCCACTTCTACTTCTGGGGGCATAGTCCAGCCTGCTCAGCAACACGATTCACCCGAGGCACTTGTTGACCTGTGGGTCAACGACAGCTGCCTTGGATGTAATCGCTCCACTACGGCCTCTCAGAGCCCGTGGAGCTAGGTCATCCCCGTGGTTCATGGAAGAACTATGGGAGCTCAAACAGGCAAAGAGACGCCTTGAGCGCCGCTG
Source organism: Bradypodion ventrale (assembly GCA_035047345.1). Taxonomy (NCBI): domain Eukaryota; kingdom Metazoa; phylum Chordata; class Lepidosauria; order Squamata; family Chamaeleonidae; genus Bradypodion; species Bradypodion ventrale. The sequence continues at coordinate 39,914,461 of JAWDJE010000008.1, forward strand.
GGTGAAGACCAGGAACGATTCCGATTGGACACTAGCTAGAGCCGCTATTAGGGCCTACCTAGTGGTGATGGGGGTGGTGAGGAGGCAATACTTCACCTCCCTTATTGCCTCCGCTGATAATCGCCCAGCCACCCTGTTTCGGGTGACCAGGTCCCTCCTTGGTAGGGTGGGGGGGGGCTGTGCCTGGTTGGCAGGGATCGGCTGAGGACTTTGCTGACCATCTGGTGGAGAAAATCGATCGGATTCGCTTAGGGTTTAATCTTGGCGTGGATGGGGAGGGTCAGGGGGAGCCAGTGCACAGTCTTGCTGTGTTATCTGGGATCGGTTTGATCCTGTTGCCCCAGATGAAGTGGACAGGCTCCTTGCGGCTGTCCGCACCACTAATTGTCCATTGGATCCCTGTCCCGACTGGCTGGTAAAAGCCTCCAAGACAGTGACAGGTGGCTGGGTCTGGGTCGGGGCTATAATTAATGAGTCTTTTCGGGAGGGGATATTTCCTGCACCGTTGAAACATGCTTTGGTGCGCCCCCTCCTGAAGAAGCCATCCCTCGACCCAGCAGTCATAACCAACTACAGACCTGTTTCCAACCTCCCCTTTTTGGGGAAAGTATTGGAAAAGGCAGTGGCACGTCAGTTGCAGGGGGTACTGGATGAAGCGGAATATCTGGACCCCTTCCAGTCATGATTCAGACCTGGATATGGTACTGAGACTGCATTGGTCGCGCTGATGGATGATCTCTGGCGAGAGCGGGATGGCGGTCATCCGTCCGTCCTTGCTCTTCTTGACCTCTCAGCAGCTTTTGATACCATTGACCATGGTATCCTTCTGGAACGGCTCCGAGGATTGGGGATCCAGGGCACTGTGTGGTCCTGGTTTTCCTCATTTCTGAGGGGCCGGACCCAGTCGGTGTGGTTGGAGAGCGAGAAGTCCAGTCCTAGGTCCCTAAAATACGGGGTGCCTCAGGGCTCGGTACTCTCTCCTCTCCTATTTAACATCTACATGAAGCCACTGGTGAGATCATCCGTTCCCATGGGGTGCGGTACCATCAGTATGCGGATGATACACAGCTGTACATCTCGGCCCGTGGGGACCCCAGTGATGCAGTCAAAGTCCTTTCCAGTTGTCTGGAGGCGGTTGGGGTCTGGATGGGGGCAAATGGGTTACAGCTGAATCCTAGTAAGACTGAGTGGCTGTGGATGGGGGGGTCCTGTGCTATCCCGGGAGCTACCATCTTTGGTTTTGGATGGGGCTATTTTGCCCCAGACCGACCCTGTGCGCAACTTGGAGGTCCTCCTGGATTCACGGCTGCTGCTAGAAGAACAGGTGGCGACTGTGGCCAGGAGGGCCTTCGCCCAACTTCGGGTGATTCGCCAGTTGCGCACGCTCCTGGACCGGGACTCTTTGCTCATGGTCACTCATGCTCTGGTCACCTCCAGACTAGATTATTGTAATGCGCTCTACATGGGGCTGCCCTTGATGACCATTCGGAGGCTGCAGCTGGTCCAGAATGAGGCGGCCCGGGTGGTGATGGGGTGTGGACGTTATGCCCATGCCTCACCACTGCTGCCGAAGCTGCACTGGTTACCCGTTTGCCTCCGGGTGCAATTCAAGGTGCTGGTTTCGACCTTTAAAGCCCTATATGGTAGTGGGCCAGGTTACCTTAGAGACCGCATCGCCCTAAGGACGTCTGTCCATCCAACCAGAGCGGACCGGAGGGGCTCTCTAATAGTGCCATCGGCCAGGGGGGCTTGCCTCTCTGGCACAAGGAGGAGAGCCTTCTCTGTGTCCGCACCGGCCCTTTGGAATCTCCTACCTGTGGAACTGAGTCTCCAGACGGAGTTGTTGCCCTTTAGAAAAGAACTAAAATCCTGGCTGGCGGGCCAAGTTTGGGGTGCAGGTGGCTTCCGTTGGGTGGTTAATATAGGGGAGGATGCCTGCCTCATGGTTTCTTCAGTTCCTGCACCCCTCTCTTTTTAGGGGTGGGTTCTTATTGCTGGTTTTTATTTGTTTTATTTGTTTTTATCTGTTTTTATCCACTGTTGTCGGAGTCGGCTTTGGCTGAGTGGGCGGTATAAAAATTTAACAATAAATAAATAAATAAATAACTATTTGGGGGGCATGATCAGGCCTGTGGCACAAAAAGCTTGGCCACCCCTGCTCTACAGCGTACCATCTCTGCCTCAAAGGCAGTTGAAACTAAGGGTACAGTTGCAATGTATGTGCATTGCCATCAAGTCGATTCTGACCCTTTCCAGGCTTTTCTAGGTAGAGAAGACAGACTGGTTCCCTCTTCCCTGCTTCTTGGGGTGTCCTGATTCCGTGCAGCTTGCCAATGCTACACAGGCTGGTTCTTTTCCTAGGATGCAAATTGGGGAATCAATCCCCTCACCACCTTTTCCTCCGATATTAGTCAGTGAATAAAAGATATTGGTACTAAAAACTAGTTTTTTCTTTAAAACTGCCCTAATGTTTATAGCTACTTGCTGTTTCTCCTTCTCTTTCTCCCTTCCTTTCTTCTTCAATTAAAATTTCCAGTTCTAATGCTATTGTTTTGTATTCTTGTTTTGTTTCACTGTGACACTCACCTAGGGGGCTGAGGAGTTCTTTAAAGTTTTTTCTCCAGCTCTCTATAACATCTGAAGAATCTATTAGTAGTCTTCCATTATTGTCATTAACTATTTCAGTCGGGTTTCAATTCTCCCCTTTTTTCTGTATACTTTTAACTACTATGAAAAAAGTTACTGGGGCTGTTCTCCTTGATTTTCCAAGACATTCCCAGGATTCCTGTTTTGCTTTTATTATTATCCTATTTGTACCTCCATATTGCAATCTATATTTAATATACAGTAAAACCCCAACTTACAAAAAAAAAGTCCATTCCATAGGCTATTGCTTAAATTGGTTTTTTATGTAACTCGAAGCAAACCCATAGGAAAAATGAAATTTTTATGTAAATCGAAGCAAACCTTTAGGGAAATGAATTTTTACATAACTCATACCAAACCCATTGTAAAAATGAATTTTTTATGTAACTCGAAGCAAACCCATAGGAAATTGTGTAAATCAAGACATGGTTTTAGCAAAAACTCATTATGTAAGTCAAATTTTATGTAACTCGAGGAATATGTAAGTCGGGGTTTTACTGTAGTCTTCTTCCCGTCTTGATTTTATCCAACATTTATATAACTCTTTTTCAGCTTTACTACTTTTTAACCTCTTCACACCATCATACTGTGTGTGTGGATCCATACTATCTTATTCTACTTATCTTTTATTTGCATAGTTCTTATGCCAGTAATATCCAACTCTAAGGTTCAATGCTCATCTCTGCTTACAACCAAAAAGCCAGCACTGTCTGCATCTACAGACACTTCCATGGACATGTGACAGGCATGTCTAAACACTGTAAAGGTTACTGGGCATGACCATACTATATAGAAATGGCACACTTGCCTTTCAAAGGGGAAAAACTGGGAAAGGACCCTGAAGGTCTGAAGTTGGATGTTTGTCTCACTCAGATCCCCTCATTGCTCCACAGAAGTTGTACGGAACACTGTTTACCTTCCCACCAAAGTGGTACCTATTGATCTACTTGCAATTTCTTGCTTTTTAACTGCTAGATTGGCAGGAGCTGGCCTGGGACAGAGATGGGAGCTCACTCCATCATGCAGTACTCGGATCTCAAACTGCTGATCTGCTGACCTTCCAGTCATCAAGTTCAGCATCTTAACGACTAAGCCAACACTGTCCCATGCAGTGCTAAGCAGGGTAGTTTTGTATCCTGCCTTCTCCAGGAGAAAAAGGCCTTCACAATGTAGTTCAGATGGCTTCACAGCCAGTTTCCTGTCTGAGAGGGCTCTCAATAATTGTGTTCTAGTCAAACCAGAGCTCAGAAAAGTTACTTTTAGGGACTGTAAGCCACAGTACTCTCTAGCTACTACAGCCAGCAACCATACCCAGCAGGTGGTTTATTGAAGTTTCAGCCTAAAATGGGAATTGCAGCAGCATATTGGATTTTCCCCATTGCAATTTGAAAAATGATGGAAGGATTCTAGGAACTATACCTGATAGCAACTTTTCTAAGCACTGAACACATTTTATTGCCCAAAGTAGAGCAGCAAATAGCATCATCCAGTATTCGGGAAGTTACTTTTAAAATAATTTAACTGTTTCTGAAATCCAAGAGAGACTCTTCCCCCTCCAAACTAGCTAGTTACTATTATCATATAATTTTAGATCAATTCCCCCACTTTCTTGCTATTAAATAGTAATTAATAAAATGTATTACTTTAAAAAAGGTTAGAATGCTAACCAACCTAAATGGAGAAACCATGCAACCCCATAAATATAAAAGTAACTTTTCTAAAGCTACACTGCAAAAAGACATTAACAAAATTAACAACTTAGCCATTATGTTATACTGTAGTTGCATTATCAGCAATCTGTTAGCTATTTCAATGGGGGAAAGAAATCCGTTCCAAATATCTCACTACAGTATTTGTAATATTTTACTTCCTAATTTCTGTACTATCCACCCATCTAATCCAAAAGAGAGCCTGTCTACCTGCAATCCCCACACTTTGCTATTTTTTGTTTGTTTGTTTGTTTTATTTCTATTTGGCCAGGCAAGGAAAGGCCAAGATTACAGTAACTCCAGCTATAAAAATGGCAACAGCTTTTGAAAATGCTGAGAATCTGCCAGAGCAAAAGCAACATTTAGTTTTGGATATACTGAATGATTCTTGCCACTATTTGAATTTCATGGTTTTAATATTCCTCTTTTGTTAGTGAATTATTAGTGGACTGTGTGAGTGGAATTATCAGTGAGTGAACAATTTGATTGTTTATTCATCACCATGAGATGTTAAGCATATTTATACAGCTGTTTAATTCTTTATTTGCAACTGTACTGCAGTGGCTCAAGTCGCTAAGACGCTGACTGGGAAGCGCAAGGTCAGCAGTTCGATTCCTGAGTACTGCAGGACGGAAATGAGCTCCCGTCTTCATCCCAGCTCCTGCCAACCTAGCAGTTCGAAAGCAAGAAATTGCAAGTAGATAAATAGGAACCACTTCGGTGGGAAGGTAACACTGTTCCTTGCGCTCCGGTGTCTAGTCATGCCTGCCACATGACCACGGAAACGTCAGCGCTGGCTCTTCGGCTTAGAAACAGAGATGAGCACTGCACCCTAGAGTCAGATACGACTGGCCTTCGAGCAAGGGAAACCTTTACCTTTACTGAATTACTGTATATGCAAAGGTTTTTCTTGAGAATGTAACTGTTTTTTACATTGCTCCAAACTGCTTTCAGTATGGCTGTATCATGAAATGTGCCACAGAAATGTATTTATTGATTCTTTCATTCATTCATTTATATCCCGCTCTTCTGGCACAAGCGCCACCCAGAGCGGCTAACAACATATACACAAAAATACACACAATCATAAAAACATCTAAAAAACACAACCCAGACCCTCCCTAACCCCTTAAGAAAATAGAACAATAAAAACTAAAGATAAAAACCATATAAAAATACTTAAAAACAACTATATAAAACATATGACAACTCCCAGCAATGACCTGGAAACTTGAACAACTAAACTACCCAGCGGACCTGGGCCATTCCTCAAGATGGATCCCAGAAATGCTGGCACAACCAGGTCTTCAGTGCCTTTCTAAAGGGGAACAGCTCCGTCTGGAGGCGCACTTCTGGTGGTAAGAAGTTCCACAGGGCCGGGGCAGACACCAAGAAGGTTCTTCTCCTGGTCCCAGCCAGATATGCTTGTCTTGTCAAAAGGACCGCCACAGAGCCTCTCTGGTCTGCCCTCATAGGATGGGTAGAATATCTTGGGGTGATGCAGTCCCGTAAGTAGCCCAGTCCACTACCATGAAGGGCTTTAAAGGTCAAAACAAGCACCTTTAATTGTACCTGGAGGCACACTGGCAACCAGTGCAGCTCCCAGAGCAGCGGTGAGGCATGAGCATAACGCCCACGCCCCGTCACCACCCGGGCAGCTGCATTCTGGACCAGCTGAAGCCTCCGAATGGTCGTCAAGGGCAGCCCCATGTAGAGCACATTGCAATAATCCAATCTGGAAGTGACCAGAGCATGAGTGACTGAGAGGAAGGAGTCCCAGTCCAGAAGCAGGCGTAATTCGTAGATGACCTGAAGCTGTGCAAAGGCCCTCCTGGCCACGACTGCCACCTGCTCATCGAGCAGCAACCGTGAGTCCAGGAGGACCCCCAAATTAGCACTTGGTCTGTCTGTGGCAAAAATGCCCCATCCAGAATAGTGCGGGGCCCCACACCCACAGCCACTCAATCTTGCCAGGATTCAGCTGAAGCCCATTATCCCCCATCCAGACGCGTACAGTCTCCAGACAGCCTCCAGTTAGGGCTTCGCCTGCATCACCTGGGTCCCCAGGGGCCGAGATGTATAATTGGGTATCATCTGCATACTGATGATACCTCACCCCATGGGAATGAATGATCTCACCCAGTGGTTTCATGTAGATATTAAACAACAGAGGCAAGAGTACTGAGCCCTGAGGCACCCCACACGGGGGCAGCCTAGGGCTGGATAGCCCTCTCTCTAAGGACACCGACTGGGTCCGGTCCCTCAGGAATGAGGAAAACCAGGACAACACCGTGCCCTGGGCCCCCAAACCTCGGAGCCGGCCCAGAAGGATACCATGGTCAACAGTATCGAAAGCAGCTGAGAGGTCAAGAAGAGCAAGAACAGAGGGGTTGCCTCTGTCCCGCTCCCACCAGAGATCATCCAGAAGTGTGACCAATGCAGTCTCAGGACCAAAACCAGGCCTGAATCCTGACCGAAACAGGTCCAGATAATCCGTATCATTCAGAACTCCCTGGAGCTGCCAAGCCACTGCTCTTTCCAAAACCTTTCCCAGAAAGGGAAGGTTGGAGATAGGTCTGAAGTTTGAAACAACTGTGGGGTCGAGCAATGGATTTTTCAGGAGAGGGCACAGCAGCGCATGTTTGAACACCGTCGGAAACACCCCCTCCCACAGTGAAGCATTCACCATCACACCGACCCAGCTGCCCATTATAGCCTTGGCTGTTTTGACCAACCAGGCAGGGCAGCAATCCAATAAGGAAGTGGCATCCTGCACAACTCCAAGGAGCCTGTCCACTTCATCAGGGGCAACGGGATCAAATTGATCCCAGACAACGAGGCTAGACTCTGCTCTGGCCCTCTCCAGGTGATCCAGCTCCATGTCGGGCTTAAATCCTGAGCGAATGCAAGCAACTTTCTCTGCAAGATGGTCTGCAAAATCGTCAGCTGAGCCTTGGCATCCAGGCCTCACCCCCGCCCTCACCACCCTCATCGCCATGAGATAGGCTCTGATAGTGGCTCTAATTCGTGTTTGGTCACACTCACTCTGGGTCCTCACCCAACTGCACTCTAGGCGTCTCATTGACCGCTTCAGCTCCCTCAACTCAGGCTGCAATGGCGCGATTTTATCCAGGACCCGCGTTGCTCCGTTATCCCAGAGAGTGACTAAGGTCTCAGCAGAATCGTGCAGTTGATCCGGAGGAAATAGCCCCAGCTCCATCTGAACACTATCAAAATCCATCAGTCACCGGGGTCGGACCAGTTTAATTGGTCCTGCCTCCCTATGGTGAGGAGCCACTCCCTGAAAGTCAAGAGACACCAGATAGTGATCTGACCATGGCACTGGCATAATCTCTATATGCTGTAATCTCAGATCACTAAAACACCGCTCCAACAGGAAAACCAGATCAGGGGTGTGACCACTGCTCCTGGTGGGACCCTGAATTACTTGAGTCAGGCCCACGGCTGCCATGGTAGCCATGAACTTCCAAGCAACCTCAGATGACGGCCCCAGCAAAGGCAAATTGGAGTCCCCCAGGACCAAAAGCCCTGGGAGCTCCAACGCCAATGCCACAACCTCCTTGAGCACGTTGGGCAAGGAATCAAAGGGGGAAGGTACAGGAGTAGGATTTCCCCACTGACTTTTAGGGCCCATCCGAAGGAGCAGCATCTCACAGCCCTGCACCTGTAGTACGGTGACCCTGGTGACCCCAAGTGACTCTCAGGCTATAATAGCGACACCACCGTCCTTCCCCTGACCCCTGGGATGGTGCCACACCCTGAAGCCAGCTGGATACATTTCTGGAGCAGGCACTCCATCCTCAGGTGTCAGCCAGGTTTTGGTGACGCATGCCAGGTCAACCCGCTCTCCATTGAACCGTGGGGGGGGCTAGAATGAGGGATTGGTAACAAACATTGGTCCCTTGTTCCCCATGTGTGGCCCACCCCTCGATACCCACCATAACATCCCATACCCATCACTACAAGAATATGGGCCCCAGGAACCTCGAGCCTGCCCCTAGAACAGGTAGCCCTCCCCATGCTGTGACTTGTCAGACTCCCCATCCCCACATCACCCCGCCCCTCAGACACTGGCCCATACATAGCAGCGCCCAGGGGCAAAAGTAAAAAAAATTCTGCCAGGCTGAGAGCTGGAAAGGAAGCCAGGAGAGGTGACAGAGAGGAGACAACAGGGGAGGCGGCGGCTATGAAGCTGATAGGGTTTAAACCGCCACCTGAGCCGCCTGGCTGGTCTACGTCTCTCCCCCTTCTCCGCCTCCTCATTACCAGAGATAGCTGTGCTGGAGTCCAAGACAGAAGTGGCAGGGCCGCCCGGGTCCCCAGCAAGTCTCTTCCCCCCCCCCCCCAGCCATGGAGACAAGGTGGGTGCCATGAGGGGAGAGGATGGCGGGGAGATGGCAGCTGTGAATTAACTGATGATAATGACTGAGGATAGAAAAGCCAGTCAAATTATCTTTCAGCACTTGAGAGACAAGTATTTCTCCATCGTCGTCGTCATCATCATCATCATCATCCCCTCCTTGGAACAGTGCCTTAACGTGGAGCGGCTTGCATGTTCACAAGAACCAGACTAAATCTGTTCCTCAACCCATTTAAATATGGTAAGAAACATAATTCTAATTCCATGCCAGCTCAGTCATCCACCAGCTTATCAAGGATCATGATGGCTCCTGGGCATACATTGAAAAGTAGGCTGCGGGGCTCAATTGCTTTTGCTAGGCAACTAGGGCATGATGTTGATAATGGAAGATAATGGGGAGGGGGGGACAAAGAATCTGTATAAGGGAAGAAAATTTGGCTACCTTGCTATTTACTCCTACTTCTAGATCATTTTTGAAGAGGTTGAAAAGCAGGGGTCCCAGTACTGAACCTTGGGGGATCCCACTCTTTATTTCCCTCCACTTGGAGAAGTGGCCATTTAGTGCTACTACCCTCTGTTTCCTGTCCCTTAGCCAGTTGCTGATACAGGACAAGACCTGTCCCTTTATTCCATGACTGGTAAGTTTATTCAAAAGCCTTTGGTGTGGGACCTTGTCAAAAGCCTTCTGAAAGTCCAGATAAACAATGTCAACTGGATCCCCCTTATTCACATGCTCGTTGACACTCTCAAAAAATTCCAACAGATTAGTGAGGCATGATTTGCCCTTGCAAAAGCCATGCTCTCTCTCCTTTAGCAGCACCTTCTCTTCTATGTGCCTAGTAATTCGATCTTTTAGGATAGTCTCCATCACTTTACCTGGGACACATGTCAAACTGACCGGTTGGTAATTTCCTGGATCCTTTTTTGAAAATTGGTGTTACATTCGCTACCTTCCAATCATCAGGTACAAAGCCTGATTTGAGGGAAAGATTATATATTTTGGCTAGGAGATCAGCAATTTCATCTTCAAGTTCCCTGAGAACTCGTGGATGGATGCCATCTGGTCCTGGTGATTTGTTAGCATTTAGTTTAACAAGACATGCAAGGACCTCCTCCCTGGTTATTTCTATCTGGCTTAATTCTTAGGTTTCCCTCCCTACGAAGATAGGCTCTGTTTTGGGCATGTGGTCTCTGACTTCTTCAGTGAATACTGAAGCAAAGAATTCATTGAGTCTCTCTGCAATCTCTGTTTCCTCTTTAATAACCCCTTGCCTTCCATTGTCGTCTAATGGTCCAATGGCCTTCCTAGCTGGGTTCTTACTTCTAATGTAATTAAGTCTTTGCTATTTCTCTGTTTTTAGCTATACGCTCCTCAAAGCCTTGCTTTGCTTGCCTGATTGTTGCCTTGCATTTGTTCTGCCAGAATTTATGTTTCTGCCTGCTGTCCTCATTCGGACAAGCCTTCCATCTTCTAAATGAGCTTTTCTTGTTTTTGATCACTTCCCGAACAGCAAATGCCAAGAATATGTTCTATGGCAGTGGTGGTGAACCTACAGCATGCATGCCAGACATGGCACTCCCAGGCAGGGGTATGTAGGGCACCATGGGAAGGCACTAGACAGGGAGTGGTGGGGGTGCCTACTGGGGGTTGGGGGGAATCCCATACATTGTTATTGGCACACCAGGGTGCCAGAGGTGAGGGCGGGGTGGGACAAAGCCCGATTGCCCGATATACCAGCACGCGCCTGCACCCAGGCCTCTCTGTTGGCACGTGTGCCATCACCCCAGCACAGGGTCTGCCCCCTCTCTGCCCAGCAGCCCAATGGGAGTGCTTCTTCCCTCCCCCCAGCACAGAGTTCATCCCACCTCTCTGCCCTGCAACCCAATGTGAGTGCTTCTTCCCTCCCCCAGCACAGAGTTCACCCCATCCCTCTGTTTGGACACTGGGTCTCTAAAAGGTTCACCATCACTGTTCTATGGTTTCAATTTATCCAGTGTCACAGAGACACATTCTCTCTGCCATTGGTATCCTTCAGAATTTTCTCTCCAAAATTGCAGAAGGAAGAGCCTAACAATGGCCCAATGTAAATATCCTTCGATGACTTAGGCGTCTCGATTTGCCACAGATACTGGGCCATGGAGATGGTGTATTTCTGGTATTCTGGAGCCAGAAAAGTTGGACCTCTGGCTAGATCAGCTTGCCTCTCCATTTTCTGCTTAATGGCCAGCTTCACCTGATCTTACCTCATGGCCTAGATAAGGGATTGGGAGAAACTAAGGTACTGCAGTATTCATTGAATAGTTCTTATCCATATTGATTGAAAATTGTCCTGAAGGGTTACGAGCAGTGTTTCCAACCTTTGGTTTTTGGACTTCAATTCCCAGAAGCCTAAGTCAGTTCCCCAAAGCACTGATCAGCCAATGTACTGACTTAGGTTTCTGGGAATTGGAGTCCAAAAACCAAAGGTTGGAAACACTGGGTTAGAGGAACCAGATCACTAGGGTTAAACTGAATTTTGAGCCAAAGGTTGAAGGTAGCTAACCACAATCTTGCCTCAACCTTTACCATGCCTGTCTCCAAGTGGAGGGTGGCATTGGATACACAGTGGGGGTCAGGAGAGTTGCATATACAAATTTAGATTGTACTATTTCCATAAAGGCCAGGTTATCAGGAGGGCCCCCTGATTGGGCTCCATAGAGTAGTTGCAACAGAATTTTGGCTTCAAATAATGTGAGTGCTGAGGAAATCTGTTGACCTCCTCTGGTTCTCAGGAATTTTAGTATGACAAAGACAGAACTCTGAGCTGTAAGAACAGTGTGTGCAGTGTGGGCATTTTGTGAGCCCAAAGCGTAGAGAACCACGCCCAAGTATTTGAAGCTGGTGACCTGCTCTATGTTGTGTCCATTTATTCTGCAGGTGTATTTCTTAGGCCTTTTGGCAAAGGTTATGGCTTTGGTTTTCTGATACTTGACCTCCAATTGGTTACTGTTACAATAACAAACCAAGGATGCCAGCACTCATCTGAGGCCTATTGGGTTCCTGGAGAGGATTAAGGCATCATCAGCATATAGGCATGGGTCTGTCAGCCAACTTGGGAGGATGGAAATCAGCTCTTCTTAAGTGGTCAACCATATTGTTAATCTTTAAAAAGTTAAATAGAAGTGGGGCCAGAACGTATCCTTGCTTGACATCTTTCTGTGTGGATACAGGCTCCGTAAGGTGCCTTTGGTGGGAGCATCTGACCTTAAGGTTTGTGTTGGTATGGAGAGCATGAATTTGATAGAGCAACCAGTGATCAATGGAAGATGTCTCCAGCTTCTCCCATAACTTGATCCTGCAAATTGAGTCAAAGGCAGCCTTTAAAATCAATAAAAACAGCAAACAGTGACACTGAACTCTCGGAGGAGTATTTCTCAATATGTTGGGAGGACTAAACAAAGATCTAATATGGATCTACCCTCCATGAAACCAGTTTGCTCCTCCACCGACACCTTGTTTCAACAAACCATAGGTAAGAATAACCTAGACTCTGGGGAAACCACTCTTATAACCACAGTACAGTTTGTACAAACATATTCTGAGCTATGAACTAACTTGCTTTGGAGGGAGGGAGATTTGGGTTTGTTCTTCTCTATCTCTGCTGCCTAGACTAGAGGATTAATAGTGCTTTCCCCTCCTTTACTAAGAATTCAGCAAACACCAGAATAAAAGCAAGTGACTCAAGTGACTGTGATGAGATATGGACTTAGGGAGAAAATGAAGCTGTATTTCTAAATAATCTGGCCAGACAGTGGCCAGGTTATCCTGCTATGGTAATAAACACAACCATACTGCCAGAGACTCAAAGCCGATTGTCAGGCAGCAGGTAGCTAACCTGACAACCCTAAGGACTAACAGCCTTGGGTGGTGAAGTCCACAGGGAAGGGCGATGGTCCTCAAGTGGATTAAATCCCACTTGAGTCCATCTTGATAGAAGGCAGTAGTTTGATCAATACTGGTCTGGGGCTGAACAGGACTTTGTGTGCCAAAAGCACTCAGGACCAGAAAGTGACTCGCAGAAGCGTATCAGTAGTATGAGTGTCACAGTGTGATGCAGAAGGCAAATGGAAGGCCACTACATTATATGGTTCCCAAGACAATCTTCATGTCTGATCACCATGATGAGAGCCAATATTCAGAATTGGATATGGCACTTAAAGAAGAAGAAGAAAATTCTAAATATGAAAACCAAAAGAATGTTTAGGAACATTCATTTTGTCACTTGTTTGGAGTCAAAAGATTAGTTAAAGTCTGGCAACAAATAGAAAACTGATGGGGGGGAGCTCTCTTTTTCCCCTCTAATATGGATCTCTCATTAATCCAGAGCGACTGTGGTGTCTCAGTGGTTAAGAAGCTCGCCTTGTTAGCTGGAAGGTCGGCAAGTTGGCAGTTCATGACCTAAATACTGCATGACAGAATGAGCACCCATCTCTGTCCCAGCTCCTGTCAAACCTAGCAGTTGGAAAGCAAGAAATTGCAAGTAGATAAATAGGGACCACTTCGGTGTAAAAAGATCTTGGGGACATGAAAGCAGTCCCCTGAGCGAGTTCCTCCAGCCAAAATCTTTTCGACCCAGAAAGCACCTTTGTGTGCTTCTGACACAATAAAAAATATTTAATCCAGTAAAACAGAGGACTTTGCTTACACGGAACCTACCTCACTATTGTTATGCAATAATTGGGCCAATTACCACCCAGCAATCGACTGGCTCCCGGCACGTTTAAGACATGGATTTTTTTTTCTCTCTCCCGTTTTTGCACTCTGCAGTCACTGCTGCAATCGGAGCTTTGCAGCGCTCGCGAAACCCAGATTTCGTGCACAGCAGCCAGGCAGGCAAGGCACCGCATGAAGCTGCCTGCGGGTCCTGCAGGGGTTTCGGATTGGCCTGAAACGCCTTTTTGCACCTGGGAAAATGATGCCTTAAAGGGATGTAGACACCCCACCCCACCCCCCGCTGACGTCCGCTTACTGGATAGACGCTGCTGGGAGGACAGCAAAGGCGGGACGCTGCTCTCTGGAATGGGAAGCCGTGGGGCTGGCGTGGGCATGGGGACGCATCCTGCTCTCGGATGTGGCAGTCATCCGTCGCCAGTAGGTCGACCTGCAGAACAGACCCTTTCAAGAGAAGCGGCATAGCATGGGAGGGAAATGCCACGGCTCAGAACAGTTTATTTATTTATTTATTTATTTAATAAAATATTAATAAAATAGCATGGGGGGAAATCCCACGGCTCAGACCAGTTTTGTTGCGTTTCGTGCAAGCGAAGAAAACTACCTCCACCCCAGACGAGCAAGAGGTTTCCCCCTGCCTTCCTCTTGCCTGGTGATACAACCCCCAACCATCTCCACCACTCCATACACACAAACATAGAGGGACCTTCCCTTGCTTCACCTGAACTCCCCATCCGAAACAACCCTGGCTAAGCCGAGCGACCAGTGGAGGCCCCTTCCGAAACCTGCCTTATTAACCTGAACGACCACTGTAGGATGAAACCCCACGCTGTGTGCATGTGGAGAAGAGACATATGGGGCTCATTTACTGGTCTGCCAGAAACATGTTACCGATGAGGACTTGCGTTTGGCCAACGACAAAGACCCAAAAGTGGCTTCATTTGGGCAGTCCAGGGTTTGATCGGGACACGAAAGGCGGGGGGGGGGGGGGGGGCAGAGAACTTCAGCAGGAAGCACAACTCCCACCAGAAGATCCCAGCACGGAGCAAGTTTAAAGCCCCTTCTCTCTCCCCCCCCCCACCTCGTTTAAAAGTAAGCGAGATATTATTATTATTATTATTATTATTATTATTATTATTATTATTATTATTATTATTATTATTATTTGGGGCGGTTGGCGTGACTGCGATGTTTGCTTTTGCCAAGTTGACTCCCCCTCCCCAAGTAAGCAGGGCCGTAGCCAGGGGGTGCCCATCCTCGAATTCCCGGCTGCTTCTATATATATGACAGTGTTGCCCATCCTGGGTAAAAAATATTCGCTCACCCACATCTAGAATCCTGGCTACGGCCCTGCAAGAAAGCAATAGCAATGACGCTTAAATACCGTCCCATTTAGCGCTTTAGTGCACTCGCTGGGCGGTTCACAAGTTAATTAACATTTTGCGCGCGCCCCCCCCCCCCCACATGCTGGGGACTCATTTTACCGACCTCGGAAGGATGGAAGAGGCCGCGTCAACGCGAGTGGCCTCGTCAGGATCGAACTCACAACCTTTGGGGTTGCAGTAAAGGTAAAGGTTTCCCTTGCTCGAAAGCCAGCCTTGCTCGAAAGCCAGTCGATGCAGCGCTCATCTCTGTTTCAGAGCCATCGCTGTCTGCTGCTGCAGACGTTTCCGTGGTCATGTGGCAGGCATGACTAGTAGACACCGAAGCGCACGGAACGCTGTTTGCAGTACAGCAGTTTAAACTCCTGCGCCACCCAAGCACGGCAAGACCCGCGGACGGAAGGACGCACGTACATCTCCTAACACCCCACCACCAGCCCACCCCCGCAATGTTCCCAGCGTTGCCACTGGGACAAACACTTCACACGACCCAACCAGCCCGGGTGTCTCCTTGGTAAGAGAGTGGAAAACCCCCAGCCCAGCACGAGGGAGGAAGACGTGGGATTTCTATGGCTTCGTTCCTTGGTCAAAGGCTTACCTTGGCTGCTCTTCCAAGATGCGCCTCGTTCTCTCTCGCTCTCTCGCCACTTTCTGTTTCTGTGAGAGGCGGGAAGGGGGGGGGGGTGTTTGATGCTCAATCTCTCTCCCTCCTTTCGCTCGGATCAGCCGGGGCTGGTGCCCATTCCTCCCGCTAGCTAACACCTGTTTCGAGTGGCGGTGGGAGGGGAGCAGATTGGGGGGGTAGAAATAGGGCTGGTGAATTATGTCATCTTGGCATGCCGCAAGCTCTGGCTGCGCTTTCTTTAACGGGAGGGAGGGAGGGAGGAAGAGATGGGGCTGAACCAGATCCCTCCCGAAGGGGGTCGGAGCTCCGCTTCCAAACCCAAATTCCCAACAAAACAAAAAAATGGGGGGGGGGGAGGTTTGGTTGTCAAAACCCACACACACCACGGAAAACAACCCCGAGGCAGTTTAGTAATGGGCGATCCTGCCGCTTGTGAGCATGCTCCGGCCAGAGCCAATCCTCCTCTCGCCAGAGTCTTCGGAATAAAAATAATCCACGCAGGAGGCGGAGAAGAAATCCAAACGGAAGCGTCTCTTTGTCTCGGGAGGGAGGATCGCAGCCCGCCCGGACTCGGAAACCGCGGCCTCGTCGGGATCGCTCGGGATCTACGTACCTTCCTGCACACACACACACACACACGCTCCACCTCCGCTCCTCCCTCCCTCTCTCTCTCTCACACACACACACACGGCTCGACCTCCGCTCCTCCGGCGCGCCCCGCCACTCCCGGGGCGATGTAGGCCTTTTGGAAACGGATTCGATCCTCTTAAAGATACAGGAGCACCGTTTAGTCTTGTGTGGGGCGGGGGGGGGGGTTGAGGGTGCCACGCGAAACTGGCACCGTGGGAAGCGAAAGGAGGAGCGAGCTGACAACAACCTAGGTCCGTGATGGCGAACCTTGGCACTCCAGATGTTCTTGGGCTTCAATTCCCAGAAGCCCAAGCTCCCATGAATCCGCACAAATGGGTTTGCTGCGATTCCTCCCCTTGTCACTCCTGGAAGCGGAAGTAAAATGCACCCGTACATGCCAGGAGCGACGAGGGCGGCGTGGGCTGGGTGAATTGCAGTAAACCCATTTGTGAGGGCGCGTTTTACTTCCAGAAAACCCATTTGTGCGGATTCATGGGGGCTTGGTTGGGCTTCTAGGAATTGAAGTCCAAGAATATCTGGAGTGCCAAGGTTCGCCATCACGAACCTGGTGCGTGGGCAGCCCTGGCATCCTGGTCCCCCATGGCTTTGACTGCGACTTCCTTTCGAGAAAGAGGCTTCCTTTGGATACCAAGAATTGTTTTTTTAAAAGCTGTTTCTGGTTAAACGGAGAGAAGACCCAAAGAATCAGCGGGCATGAAACAGCTGCCTCGGGCAGCAGCTTTTGAGGCTAGCATTAGCAATAGACCCAGTCTGGCCAGGTTATCCTGCTATGGTAATAGAGTAGACCACACTGCCAGGGAGTCAGGACTCAACATCAATCGTCAGGCGGTGGTTAACTAACCTGACCACCACGAAGACTAATGGTCTTGGGTGCCGAAGTCCATAGGGAAGGGTGATGGTACCCCAAGTGGATCAAATCCCACTAGAATCCGTCTTCATGGAGGGCAACAGCGTCATCAATCCTGGCCTGGGGTTGGTGAGGACTTTGCGTGCCAAGAATGCTCAGGCTCAGAAAGTGACTCGCGGAACTGGATCTGTAGTACGGTTGTCATGCTGAGATGCGGAAGCCATATGAAAGGCCACTACATTATATTCTCAGGACAATCTTCATGGCTGATCTCTATGATGATCGCCAATTTTCGGAAACGGCACAAGAAGAAGAATAGCAATAGCAATAACACATATATACTGCCCCATAGCGGTCTATGTGCACTCCCTGGACGGTTTACTGGCAATTAGCATTTTGGCCTCCAACATGCTGGATACTCATTTTACCGACCTTGGAAGGATATGGAAGTCTGAGTCAACCTTGATTCCCGTCAGGATCGGACTCACAACGTTTTGGCTGCAGTACAGCTGCCAACCAGGGTTCTCAGGGCAAGACCAACAGAGGTTTAGTTGTTGGATCGGTTATTGTTTGTACACAATAATAGTCTGGCTTGATCCACGAAAGCTCACATTTAAATACAGGTGCCAAAACGTTCTTTGTCTTTTCTTGTTGTTTTGTTTCATTTACTCTCTGATAAATTTGTACACTGTGGCTTTCCTGTCTCATGTGTCCAGGTAACCCTTTGGAATGAGGTACATTTGGTGTGGTTTTTTTTAGGGGGGTGTCATTGGCCAGGGTGCCCTCAGGCGGAGCATTGTCTGCGTTCGACTCCAGAGAGTAATTTATCGGTCGAGAAAAGGACAAGTAACTGTTCTGTTTATAATCCCATCCCGTGGATACTACACTGCGAAAGGAAGACCTCTTCTCGTGTCTTCGGAGACGAGTTCCGCTCAGATCAGCCGCGTCTATGCCACCTGAACCTAGGCAGGTTTACTCAGGTGTAAGAAGAAGGTCCACAAATGTCTTAGTATCGACAAGGTCAAAACGAGGAGACACTCTCCAGTCAATCTTACGCTAGTGTCGCGGTTCATTTCCGCGTACACGTCCATGCTTACTAGGAAGTAAATCCCCTTCAACCCAGTGCGATAGACTGTTGAGGATTCGATTGCTGGCATGTGAGTGTTTGTAGTGGCGGAATAACGCTAAATATACTGCCAGAGCGAAGTAAACGCCACTAGCGTAGTTTACTTCCGAGTAGACCTATAAGGGTTTCCGCTGTAAGACCGTTGTTCCACCAGACTGAGAAATGGGACTCAAGGCAGATAGGCATGCGATAGAATGGCACCATTCTATCGCATGCCTACTTACGTGCCTTGAGACCAATTTGGAGGGGGTGAGAATACAAGGGGTTTGGTGGTTATTCATCATCATATAAAGATCAGTCCGGACTAGATTTTGGAGGCTCTTAGTCCCCAATAAGAATTGGCACGAGGTTTGTAGCTCACTATGACCAGGTGGCTCCTGCCAACCTAGCAGTTCGAAAGCAAGAAATTGCAAGTAGATAAATAGGGACCACTTTGGTGGGAAGGTAACAGCGCTCCGTGCGCTCCGGTGTCTAGTCATGCCTGCCACATGACCACGGGAACGTCTGCAGAAGCAGACAGCGCTGGCTCTTCAGCTTTGAAACAGAGATGAGCACTGAACCCTAGAGTCGGATACGACTGGCTTTCGAGCAAGGGAAACCTTTAGCTTCACCTATGACCAGGTGGATCCGTTTCCTAGTCAGGTCTACTCGAAAGTAAGAACCCCTTCCCCAATTACGTTCGCAGGAAAACAGGGAATGTATGTGCTAACCCCAAACCAGCTGTTGTTGGGTTTGTTCTCCAGCTCCTCATCAACAGCAACAACACTCACAGCCCGGAAAACTCCCCTCGCAAAGGACGTCCGCTGTACAGTGACACACGTGTACCCGCAACGGAGGGTCGATAGCACAACTATCCCTCGGGCAGCTTGACTCCGATCTCTCCCAGACTAGTCCTGGCTCCCAGCCCCGGCTGGCAGCTTCCGAATTACTCACTGTGTCAAAAGCAATCCGGGAGCTCCGCTTCCTTCTCCCTATCAAAACCTCTCGATTTACTTATTCTACCCACCCACCCCGGTCCCCTTGGAAGTATCCGAGACCAGCCCAAGACGCGATCCAAACATAGGGACCAGATCTGGTTTTGCCTTTCCTGCAGTGGCTCAAGTGTGGCTAAGACGCTGACTGGGAGGCGGAAGGTCAGCAGTTCGATTCCCGAGTACTGCAGGACGGAATGAGCTCCTGTCTTTGTCCCAGCTCCTGTCAACCTAGCAGTTCGAAAGCAAGAAATTGCAAGTAGATAAATAGGGACCACTTCCGTGCGCTCCGTGTCTCGTCATGCCTGCCACACGACCACGGAAACGTCTGCAGAAGCAGACAGCGCTGGCTCTTCGGCTTTGAAACAGAGATGAGCACTGAACCCTAGAGTCGGATACGACTGGCTTTCGAGCAAGGGAAACCTTTACCTTTACTTACTTAAAAAGAAAGAAAACACACACAGACACACAGAGACGCCCCACGGAGAGCATTCGCATCCCTCCTCCAGAGTATTGTACGTGGAGCCGCCGAGTGGGACTTAATCCCAGCCAGGAAGTCTCCTCTGTGGCTCAGAACGCTTTTTACCTTCCCACCAAAGTGGTACCTATTTATCTACTTGCAATTTCTTGCTTTCAAGTTGCTAGGTTAGCAGGAGCTGGAACAGAGATGGGAGCTCACTCCATCATGCAGCGCTTGGGTCTCGAACTGCTGACCTGCTAGCCTTCCAGTCATCAAATTCAGCACCTTAACCACTAAGCCACTGCAGTCTCCCCTCAAAATAGTAGATTGACACAAATAAAATTATTAGCAGTTATTATATAATCATCAAAGGTGTAATAATCCTCCCAAATGTTCAGACCAGAGTTTTGGAGCCCCATTACTTAGGTCCTAGCCTTGGACCTGAGCACCAGTGAGTTATCACCTGATAATATAGCTCAGGGATTCTTAACCTGCGGCACATGGGCCAGATGTGGCCTGCAGCACCATTTCATGTGGCCCCCCACTGCCTCCACCACACCTGGAAGTGTCATGTGGTGAAGGAAGGTGAAAATGGCCATCCGGCCCCTGACTTTAAAAGGTTGAGACTCCTGATATAGCTGGTACCTAGTAGTGCTACTCTCCACAACTGCTGTATTGTGATCTTATTGATGCCAATCACACTCAGATGTGGTTGTTTTTTCCCAACCTTGTTGGTTTCCTCCCAGCACTCCTATCTCTACTGGTATCACTCTTGTTCTTTTCTCCCAGAAATGCAGTACTTCATTTCTCAGATCCAGGTATCTCATGAACTTTTCCATCTCTTTTTCTTCCACCAGACCATTTGGGATCACCACATCAATCAGCTTAACTACCGTATATACTCGAGTATAAGGCAATACGATTATAAATTGAGGCACCTAATTTTACCTTAGAAACCAGGAAAACTAATTGATTTGTGTACAAGCCTAGGGTGGGAAATGCAGCAGCTACTAGTGAGTTTCAATAATCAAAATAAACCAGCCTCGTATGACTGGCATTTTTGTTTTGGTCCAAGATCTAACAGGAGAGGCACAGGAGAGCCTGGTGAGTGCCACGGGCACTGGGGCATGGGCGGAGGAGGTTTCACCTGCTGTAGAAGTTATCAAGGCTGGCTTTTCAGCCACCTGGACCACTTCTACATGAAAGCTGCTTCCGAGGCAGCCAGGAAAACAGTACAGAAAAATCTGCTTATTCTCGAGTATATACAGTAATTTTTTTTCAACCACAGTAATGACTGCATGTTGTTTTTGAGATGATGATAATGATGATGATTTCTGCTGTTGTTTCAAGAGTATATCAGAGTTAATTTTAGCATTTTCAAAGAAATCCAATCTGCTTTTACATTTAGCTTGCAAAGAAAGCAACCTTAGAAAAACAGATGGCTTCCCAGTAAACTGATCCTGTTTTTCAGCATGGATTCTGGTCTTTCACTGGAGTTTAAAACGGTCTTAAAGCTATTCTTGTTGATCAAAGTTCCCTCTCTGGACTGAGGAAACTCCCTTTCCAGCACAAAGCAAGTCTTTTGATTAGTCACTTCCACCAGAAGACTTTTGAAAAGTTGTTGGTGATAGTTTTTCTTTTTAACCAAAGTAGGTGCCAAATTCCTTTGAGGGAAAGGAAAAGTCAGAGATGGAGGAGGACACGTAATTTTTAAAGGGGGAAATATTTCAGCTTGAAATAATAACAACTCAAAGATTAAGATTTCAGAAAGAAGAATTCACAAGTTTGGTTCCATAAGGTGGTAACATGGGGGAATTTGCTTAGAAGGACTGCTACACTGTTATCCTGAGGACTGTCAAGTTTCAGAATGCCAACTGATATTCAAGGAATTGCTGTCCTTTTCAACTTCTCCAGGCTGGAAGACAAACCTCAGGGAAAGCAATAGGAAGGGAAGAGGAGGAGGAGAAATATTGGTTTGTGTGTGTGGCTTTAAACCCCGAGTCCCCATTCATTCCCAGCCTGTGTCTTACACTTACACTATGCTAATGCATCTGAAATCCAGAAACAAAGGGACTCAGGAGAAATCTTGTGTGTGCAAACACTTCAAACTGTTGTACAAGATAGCACTTGGATTGCGACTAATGAGCCTTCTTAGGGCACATGCCCTGGCGGCCACAGTACAGGGCATGGTGGAAAAACTCCCCATGGCTAGTAGTGATAGTTTTTACAAGCTCCATCAAAAGTGCTGGAAAAATAACAGCACAACACATGTGCTGTAGGTATGGTGTTCAGGCTGATAGCAATTACTGATAGCAATTACTGTATTACAATTGTGAAGTCTGTTTTGCCACCTGCCAAGACATTAAGAAAGAGCTCCCTTCTGCCCTGGATTCCCCTATCACCTAGTTAGTCAGATCTGAGCCAAATTTCCACAAGCAGCTCCAAAAGTAGTTCTGTCCCCATCTCAACCATTGTCTACCCTTCCTCTGTGATGACATTACTAGTTGTTGTGTGCTACTAAGTCAGAAATAGGGCTTTTAAGGTAAGTGAGATATTTAAGAAGTGGTTTTTACTAATTCCCTTCCCACCCCATAGTCTGAATCTTGTTCATCTCTCTATCCACTGCACACAGGCTGCCCTTGAGGAGAGAAGTCTAAAATAGAACATTACTAGCAGAGGTTGCCCGGCGTTGCCGGGCTGTTTAAACTGAGTTTTGTGTTTTTTTATGGACCATTAGGAAGGCTGAGTGAAGGAAAATAGATGCCTTTGAGATGTGGTGCTGGAGGAAAGTTTTGAGAGTCCCTTGGACAGCGAGAAGAAAAAATGAGTCAATAGTAGAAGAGATTAGCCCTGAGTGCCCATTATAAGGTCAAATAGTAAAGATGAAGCTGAAGTATTTTGGACATCAAATGAGAAGAGAGGATTCACTTGAGAAGGCCTTAATGCTGGGGAAGGTGGTGGGCAAAAGAAAAATGGGACGGCCAAGGATGTGATGGCTAGATGGCATTGTAGATACAATGGGTACGGAGTTGTGTGGACTGAGGAGGATGGCGTTGCCGGGCTGTTATAAACTGTGATCAGTTGTTGTTGTTGTTTATTGGGGGGGATTAAAATAAAGAACAAAGGATGA